>OY282609.1:16410325-21210325 GCA_958298945.1 Atherix ibis | reverse complement strand
AAGTGTTCTTTTCATATTTTTAATGTGTAACTACGAGTAAATGTGGTTTATAATAATTTCCAATTGGCAGTTTTGTTTTAAAAAAAATAAATTTCTGTTCCTTTTTTTTCTTTTTTTGCTAAAGCTTCGATATTTATTCTATTAATCATAAAAAGAAGAACGAATTTTGCAAATTACTTAATCCAATTTGTGTGTACGAATGTGTTGTTGAGCCGAAAATAAGTGAAACCTTACAAATGTTCTTGAAGCCATTCTGAATAAAATTTTCCATGTTAATTTTTGTTATGTGAAATAAAAATGACCAATATTGATAAATGCAAATCCTAATCTGGAAAATTGTGACAATTTAAATTTCTCGTCGAACTAAATTAATATTTGGACTTGGATTCGGAAGTGCCGAATATGTATACACAGTAAATTCTTATCTATTCCCTGTCGAAAAGCGGAGAGAAGGTAATTAATTAATTAATTAATAGATTTTTATATTGGAAGAAGTCAGAAAAGGAACCTATTGAAATTCAATCCTTCTGAGGATTCTTTTTTTTTTTAAAGAAAACTGCAAATCGCTTCGTACGATTTTCGAAGCGTTTAATATTTTGCTTCGAAAGTTCTTTTAAGGTTTGGCTCGTAAAATGAAGTAAATTTCGTTTTACATATTGATTTTTTAGTATTCATCATTTTATAATTGAATAGGGAAAGAAATGAGAAAAGAAATTTGTTAGTTCAATGAAAATTTGAACCAATTCATATTGAGTATCAGTAAAAAATAATAAAAACTAAATTTCTGTAAATCAGTTTGTTCCGATTGGAGCACAAGAATCAATTGGGAAACAGTCAATTTTTATCTACATATAATACGAGGTCTGTTCAAAAAGTATCGTGCATTTTAAATTTCCGCGCGTTACGTATATTCGATTTTCGATTTTTTTGTGGCGTTATGTTGGTACTCATGACTCTCACTTATGCCGACAAGTTCGGCCATTTTCAATGTTCAGTTAATTTTTGACAGCTGCTTTGCTTGCACGTGTTTTGGCTCGTCTTCGATTTTTACCCATTCCAAAAAATGGATCAAAGAATCTGTTTCGGGAGCAAGAAAAAGTCAATTTTTGTTCTTCCACAAATCCGAGGATTGCTTCAAGCAAATTGCGCATAACTTGCAGGTAATATTCCCTATTGACCGTTCTACCCTGTGGCAAGAACTCATTATGCACCACGCCCCTGGAATCGAAGAAAACTGTAAGCAAAACTTTCACATTCGATCGAACTTGAGGCGCTTTTTTCGGACTTGGCTCGTGCCGCAGCTTCCATTGGGATGATTGAGCTTTGGTTTCCACGTCATAACCATAAACCCATGATTCGTCACTAGTTATGACCCTCTGGAGCAAATTTGGGTCGTCACAAAGACGAACCAAAACACGTGTAAGCAAAGCAGCTGTTAAAAATTAACTAAACATTCAAAATGGCCGAACTTGTCGGCATAAGTTCGAAAAATCGAAAATCGAATATATGTAACCCACGGAAATTCAAAATTCGCGATACTTTTTGAGTAGACTCTAAATTGATGTCATCTATTCAGTTAGGAATAATTCGCTATCTTCTTTTAGATGAGCAGACATGTTTTGTTTCCTTTTTTTATATACTAAAGTGGAAATCATTAAAAGACAAAATGTATGACTTTAACGCACTAAAATCACCTTACTTGGTCACATATTTATATCTACCTACGGAACCGCCATCAGGAGTTATTATCAGACGTAGTCTTTTTAGAACTGTTGTTGCAAGAGCTTCGACAGTCTCCCAAGCCGTTCTCGAGTTCAACATCAGGGCCACTGCATTCTCGGGTGTCAGGGGTCCGCCACCTCTTTTCTGAGCCTCTTCTCTGTCTGCATTGAATCGGGCGTAGTAGCAGAATACGTGCTCCGTGCTATCCACCACCCAGTTACAAGAAGGGCACATTGGGCTAGAATCCAATTTAAAGAGGAATTTGTAAGTCCGAAAAACATCCATTCAAAAATTGGGATAGGTAGTAACCGACATCACCATACCATCGGTCTATCCATGGATCCACCGGTCAAATAAGACGGTGGATCCATCTGCCATCGGTGGCATCATCCCAACGATTTCGCCACCTCATCTTGTACTCATATATTTCCTCCGTACGAGCCTCAGATCGCGCCGCAGTGTCACACCCACCTCTCCGGCGATACAGCCTCTGCCGCTCATCTACCAGTATTTCCATCGGTATCATTCCGACCACAACACAAATGGTAAGACACTGTTCAGAATGCGCAGACCATCCTCAATGCGCTCCTACAGTAGACTGAGACAACTCCACGTATGTAGATTGCTCTAACCAAGCCATCCGCCCATATTGGCGCAGTCTACAACAGGATAGACCCGACCGACGGTCGCCAACAGAGTCCTGCTGCTCTGTCTGGGTCCCTCAAGGTTCGGCATTAAGCGCACCATCGCCATCATTGTCCCAGAAGTCTTCCCACCAATAAATAGTAGGTGCTCCTTAAACCGCAGCCTCGCGTCAATCATCACTCCCAGATAATTTAGAGATGGTCCCGTTAATTTATCCTAATCGTAATATTCTCTCTTCTCTTCCTGCCGGTGATTAGGACTGCCTCTGTCTTATGGTCCACAAGACTAAGACCAGATGCGAAAAACCAGCTTCGAACAGTTCTACTTCTTCCACGCATTTGGCCACCACGACCACATCAACATCGTCAGCAGAAATGCGATGATTCTCGCTTCCTCTGGGAGCCTGAGAATACCATTATACATCATATTCCACAATAGAGGGCCCAGAACCGAGCTCTGAGGGTTCCCTCTCGTGATTCTGTATGATCCCTTCCACACCTCGTTCTGTACAACAGAATTCTACTATTTAGGTAAGCTGCTATTGAGCCCATGGCGTTAAGAATACGATCCCATCTCGCCGTGTTAAAAGCGTTCTTCACATCAAAAGTTATAATGGCGCAGAATTTTAGCTGAGTCCCTTTTCCACGTTTTCTCCACGATAGGTTTACGCGCTGTGTCAACGACTAAATCAATGGCATCCAAGGTATAGCGCGCCCTCCTGAAGCCAAATTGAACAGCAGATAAGCCCCTCTGCCTTTCGGTGAATTCCTCCAATCGGTTACGTAGAATGCGTTCGAGGATTTTACAAGCCGTGTCTAAAAGACAAATTGGACAGTATCAGACGTTGCCTCTTCCAAAGTTGTGGAAAAATTTCCTCACTAAGTCAGGTATTAAACACTTCCAAAAAAAAAAAAAAAATTCGGATGCGCCGCGACAGACGCTTTAAGTGCAACAGAGGGTATGGCATTGGGCCCAGATACATTTTTATCACCGATTTTCGATTGAAGAAAGAACGAAATCCATTCTTGTTGAAAAGGAAACTCTGAAAAATTTATCTTGTTGGATTGAAAAAAGTGCACCGGAAGCAAGGTGGCAATTTGTGTTTTTAAAAATCGGCACACTATTTCCTGAAAAATACATTGACATATTAAAAGTATGTGAATATATTTTTTCAATTCTTGGTCATAATGAAAATTGTAGAAAGGATATTTTCATTAATGGATATACAAAGGTCCGACGAAAGAAATTCTCTCACTATTGAAGAAATTCTTGTAACGTGTGTAAAATTTTATTATAACTGTAACGAAATATACCATTTTATCTACAATAGTAAAAAAATATATATTGTAAAATCTGCAAAAGTAAAAAATATGAATAAACGTACTTACTTTTTTTCGGTTTTTTCCCTCATAATATTAAAATAAACCGAATCAAATAGTTTTAAAAAAAGTTTCCCACTTTTAGTTGATAGAAATCTGGCAGCCCTACATGTAAAGAGATTTTCAATTTCTCTTTTTGACAACAATGAGAATCTGTTCGAAAATATAAAAATGAATTTCGATTCGAACACAATTGAAAAACCTTCAAATTGAACAAAATGTCAATCAGGTAGATTATCGTTATTATTCTCTATTGTGCATTAATGATGGTGAAAAAAAATAAGAATAAAAACAAAAACCAATCTTTTTGGTAGGTTTTTTTTCTCTTCAACCTTTGAAATTAGTAGCAACTCGAAATAAATAAATAGTTAAGCTTTCCAAATTGAGAGATCGTTAAGCTTTTTGCTTGTTGAATCTCTATAAAAAAAAATGCATTCTTTTATGAGAGCCAACAAACAAAACGTGTTTCGCTCTCGACAGAGTTAATACCAACCAAAAGAGAAGAATAAAAGAAAAACTATTTCAACGTTGAGTGGCTGTCGTATGTGTTTTACGCTTGGATGAAGGCGAACCATTGAAGAGGGAATCTCTTCGATGGCTGGTGGTGAATCATCGTCATTAAGTTCTGCGCTAGAGCTTTGTCAACGGTCGTTCTCATATAGAAATAAAAAATAAAAATTATTAAATAAAATTTTTTGGTGTAGATTAGATTGATTACTATTAGTGGCAGTGGGGCAGTGCAGCGTGGGTGTTGTACGTACAATATATCCATGGTTACCGATGAGAATTAAACGAATACACTCTTCCGTTAGAGGGGCTCTTGAACTTTTAGAGAGGGTAGTGAATTTTGTAAATTGCAATAATAAAACTATTAACAGAGCATATGTTCTCATTGGAAATTTGAGTAATCAAATTAGTGGACAGTTTCAACCGTTTAAAAAAAATTTCTCTTGGCAGTTTTTATTACGGCAATTCTAGTCATCGCAGCACAGCACAGACCGGTTTGGATTTGAATTTTTTCTTAAACGGATTTTTAAATTTTGTTTATTTGGCATTTTTTATTTAATTTTTGGCAATTCTCTTAATTTAATCTATAACCGGAGTGGAGCATCTTATGAATTTTGAATGATTCTTTAACGTCTTCTGGCAAAAAGTTGTTCTCAATTATTGTCATTAACATGAACTGTTTATGCGTCGAAAGTGTAAATTATTTACAAATGATGTTTAATTCAATTTTGTTCGCAGAAGATGTCCAATTTTTGTTCGCACTTCCGGTATCTACCCATTTACGTGTCTGTGCAAATAATATTCACTTCCAAGGCATCGTAAATTGATCTACGCGGAAAATACTTATTCTAAACCCTGCTAAGTCCCAGTCATTTGTCTTTAATTCACCGTTTGGAATTAAACATGCCCGTCTGTCCCGTTCTAATCCCTTACTCTCCGCAGGTAAAAAGGTCCTTGACAACAAATTGTGTAGGGATCCCCATATTATTGATGTAATCCGGAAGGTTACAATTATCATTCTTAGACTTCATAGCCTTAATTCCTATCTGCCTTGTGAACGTCAAGCTTCGCTCGTTATGCCTTTCTTCAACTATGGACTTGAAATTTTCTCTAGATGCCCTAATGCCATAATTCTGCGATTACAAAGATGCTTTAACTTATAGCTTGCGAAAACGAGATCATATATCGAAGTTAGTTATTGGAATTATTTGTATGCTTTTTAGATCGTGTATTAAACTGCGACTGCTGCTCTTTTTCTACAACATAATTAGAAACCAATGCCTCAGCTACTAACTAATTTTTTTATAAAGAAAGGTCCTTTCCTAGAATTTCGTCCTCTGCTTAGGGTAATTCGTTTATGGTCCGAGTGACCAGGTTATATAATGATCTTATTTCTCTAGAACTCAAAAGATTTGACATTTGTCTCCCCTTCTACAAGAGAAAAGTAGTTTCACTGCTGAACGCATAGTTGAGAGATTTAGTTCTTTTTCTTGCCACTTGTAAGTACAGCGAAACCCCGTTTATACGTGCCCGGAAACCACCTTTTCCCTATTTATTTTAGTATACGAGATCTGTTAAAAAAATACGTGTTTTTTTTTCAAAAATTATTAATTTATTCATGAATATCTATTTTGTCCCTTCAAAGTAATCCCCACCAGATATTATACACTTGTGTTAACATTTTTTCCAATCCTCGAAGCACATCAAAAAATCATTTTCTGTGATCTTGTTCAGCTCCTCCTTCGATGCCGTCATTATCTCCTCAATCGTAGCGTAGCGTCGTCCTTTCATGGGGCTCTTCAGTTTGGTGACCAAGAAAAAGTCACAGGGAGCCAGATCTGGGGAATACGGTGGCTGCGGCATTATTAGTGTGTTGTTTTTTGCCAAAAATGGCAAAAGCCAATTTTTGTTTTTCCACAAATCTGAGCGTTTCTGGCGGATTTCTTTGCGGAACTTGCGCATAACTTGCAGGTAATATACCTTATTGACCGTTCTACCCTGTGGCAAAAACTCATGATGCACCACGCCCTTGAAATCGAAGAAAACTGTAAGGAAAACCTTTACATTCGACCGAACTTAGCGCGTTTTTTCTCGGCCCTCTGAGAACATTTTCTACCACCGATAAACGTTGCTTCGGTTCAAGGTAGCTTCACCATATGCCACAGTCAACATTCGGAATGCGTCCGCGCAATTAATTTTATTTTTCACACAAAATTTGATACAGATTCTTTGATCCATTTTTTGGAATGGGCAAAAATCGAAGACGAGCCAAAACACGTGCAAGCAGAGCAGCTATCAAAAATTAATTGAAATTTCAAAATGGCCGAACTTGTCGGCATAAGTGAGAGACATTAGTACCAACATAACGCCACAAAAAATCGAAAATCGAATATACGTAACCCTTTTGAATAGATTAAAATTCAAATCAATTAATAAACATATTTGATCAAATGCGCGATAATTTACAATATTTGAAATGAATACTAGGAGGAAGCAGAAATATGTTGTTTCTACAATATTTATAGACACGCGCACCTGCAGCGCCCACCGATGCAGTTGGTGGGGGGGAAATCGTTTATTTTACCGAATCAGAGTCTGGTGGTAAACGGTTATTTTGTGTATTTCGTGTGTCAATTTACATTTTTTTTCATTCTTTTTAATTTTTCGTCAAATCCGTTCAAATAATGTCTCAGAAAGGATAGCATTTTCAATTCAAGAGAAAAGGAACAAAAATACGTTGGTTCACGTGTATCGCTCGCGCGTCATTTGGGGATACTCCCATTACAATTTTGGCTGCGATCGATCATAAAAAATCGCGAATCTATTGAAAAAAGTGTGATACAATGGGGTACGATTTTGTCATTCTGGCTTGAATTGCTTGCTCAGAAGGTCTATTATAACGACCATAAAATAGTTGAAGTACACGAACCACATTTTTCACAGAGCACGAATTTTAATAATAAAATTCAATCATTTCGAAACGTTGTTTCCACGATGAAATGACAATCCTAATTGAGCACTTTTGACTTTGACACACGTCACGTGTTAACATGTGATCTGTCAAAAATAAAAACGGAAAACCAAACAGCAAAAATATCACCCGATAGATATTTTCCAATCGCAGATATTTTTCTATAATTATTTAGTTAAATTTAAAATTTTTGTTGGATTTTGTTGTTTCGATTTTAATTTCAATAACACTAAATTGAATACACCTACTCCCCCGCACCCCCTCAATTACCATTTATTAAAATTCTTAATAATTATATTTGAAAAGAACCAAAAATCCCTTTTTCAAAAACCTTAAACACATTTTCAAGATTGAAATTTAAATGAAAAAAAAAAAATGTACTCTGAAAAATTGTATTCGTCAATTTTTGTGTAGTTAACGTGGTGAGAAGTTTTTCTGTCCATTGTATTCCGATACTCATCCAGAAATTTAAAGATGAATTTTGTAATATCGTAAATTTTTTATTACTACGATTATGTCGATGTGGTGTGGCATGTACGAGGGCGGATATAAAAGAAATTTTTACCTTTTATCATATTGTATATGAAAGCCGGTAAATTGAGTTTTCTGGAAGAAAAGGAATCCCCGCTATTCCGAGAGAGAGGACTATTAAGCCAAGCAACAAGGCAGCCTGATTATATTAAGGAAGGATGAACGACTTGTGGCGAATGACGGTGGAGTGTTTGGATCGACTTCGTGCACACCTTGAACTTTCACATAAAATTCATGCCACGATCTCTGGGGATGCCGTAAAGATATTTTAATAGTAAAAGCGAAAACCCATCGCACGGGAATAAAAAATGTGTGTGTGTTTTTTTTTGTCATTCGCGCCATCGTATCAAATCGGGATCTGTAAAATTCTCAACAGTACCGAGTATGAGTAGAAGAAGTATATGAGAGCGTGTACCTAGGAAACGAAGTCGATTTCTTGGGTTTCTTTACACCACATCCATCCTTCCTTCCTAATAACAGCCAACCTGTGCACGTGCAATAAATGAATACAAGTCAAAAGTCGCTACATACTAAGTGGGAGTATATTCCCGGTTTTTAAGTTAACACTGTTGATATGCTCCTCATGGAATGTAAGCTTTTACGATTTGCATTTCAACCCATCATCTTATCGGTTGGCACTATTCGCCTGAGCCTACACTGTGGAAAACGAGATTCTTGCATTACCACGTATGTTCCACTATCGAAGCTACAGACAAGTCCCATGTTTGGGATGGAAATTGGTTTTTTTTCCTTTCTACATTGCAATACCAATAGTACCCGTAACTATACCAGAGGAACAGGAACAAAAGCTGTACTGAGGTGTTCACTGATGTGAGAATTGGTGACTGGGCTTAGTGACATTTTATGTTCATTTCAGTGGATTTTTATTCCTCCGAAATCCCCAAGACGAGTTGAAAGGAAAAGTTGCGAAATATGGAATTGGCTGCATCCTTTTAAAATGTTATTAATTGAAAAAGTTTCCTTTTGTTACTCTGTCATATGCGGCCCGAACGTTTGAATAGCTCTTTAGTTAACCATCTTGTAGGTGAATATGTACAAACTCGTCTTAAAAGCTTAACAAAATTATCCAAAAGAAAATGTTTTCAAATTTTTTCCTGACCATAAATGCAAATAGACTTTCGATGTGCTTACAATAGTCACTATTATTATAAGAGTCCGATTGCGATTAAATCTTCCTAAGAAAGTTAAAAATTAAAATTTCAACCAACCAATTTGCACTAATCCCATTCGATAACCCAATTCTTCCTATCTGGTGTTGGAGTAAATTGAATTTTGCTATCGTTCAGGTTGTAGACTTTTGACTTATAACAAGTACGGCCACGTATAATGGCGTTCCGGGTTTGCTCTGTAAAGTGAGAAGTCTAAGAGAAACAAAAGAAGAATAATACAGTCAGGCTGTGGTGTGAATTAAGGGATCTAATTCAATTAGAAGTTGACTTCCGGAATTGTCTCTTCCAGAATGTTTAAGGAACCGATACGAAGTGAAAGGCGAGAAATTATTTTCTTGCAATTTAAAGATTGCGAAATAATTGCAAAATATTTTCGCACATTTCGTCTTGTTTTAAATTGCAGATATTTTCGCGTACATTCCAATTGAGACTACAGATTTCCGTTTAACTTGGAGGAGCTTTTAAAGCGTTAGTTAGAGAGTTTGGGTTTTTGTGTTGTTCACCTGTTCAGTTGTTCGAATTTTCGGTGGAATAAGGAGTTAGGTACAGGGATGTACGTATGAATTTATGCACATATTACCTGCGAAAGGTTATTTACAGTTGTGTGGCGATGTCAAACGCGTATTAAAACGTCACTCCAAGTCAAAGGGAGTGATTTATCGTCCTACATCTCACTCGAGAAGATGAATTAGCTATCCTTGAAATATTTTCTTTGCTCACGCCCTGAGTGTTTGTACTGAGTAATAAATGTGAAACATGCCAAAACGAGGGAGCACCCTACATCCATACTTACAAAGGGGGAGCTCCGTAAGATAGATTTTCAAAGTCAACGTGTGAATTACTGATTATGTAAAAACGTCGGAAAATTTATTCTATACAATTTAGTTAAATTGAGAAAAAAAATATTATCCCTTCTGTATTAATTATGGTATTTGAAATGTTTAGTAATATTTTTCGAAAATGTACTTTAATTGATAAAAAGGCAAATGTCCATTGTATTCATGAATAATTTTAGTAGGACTCCAACTTGTTTCGTACCAGGTGTATAAGATTAAATCCGCTGTTTGGTCATAGATGGGGTGAGTGAGCGTATTAGGCTACCATGGACACGCCATACTTTTTTTTTATGAGTTTGACATCTGTCAACATTAATCAGTGCACATTGTCAGCAATTTCGTACAACAACATACATTTTTCCTTTGATAATCATGTCTAGTTTTGTGCCAGAAAAAGAGCATATGCGAGAAGCTCTGCTTTTCTGCTTCAAATTGAATAAATCGGCTGCCGAATCGCATCGAATGATTATGGAGGCCTATGGTGACAGTGCTTTATCGGAAACAACGTGCCGAGATTAGTTTCGTCGGTTCAAAGACGGAAATTTTGACTTGTGGGACAAGAAGCGTGAAAATCTGACCATCAATTGCAGGCTCTTTTGGACGAAGACGATACCCAATCGCAAAAAATGCCCGCGGAGCAATTGGGTGTTACTCAACCAGCTATTTCCATGCGTTTGCGTGCCACGGGGAATATTGAAAAGTTCGGAAAATGGGTGCCGCATGAATTGGACGATAGGCAGGTGGAGCTACGCCAAAACACATGCGAAATCTTGCTCGCCAGATAAAAAAGAAAGTTGTTCCTGCATCAGATTGTGACAGGCGATGAAAAGTGGATATATTTCGATAATCCTAAACACAAGAAATCGTGGGTTGATCCCGGCCAACCATCAACATCTTCCCCAAGACCAAATCGCTTCGGACGGAAGACGATGCTGTGCGTTTGGTGGGATCAGCAGGGTATCGTCTACTATGAGATGTTGAAACCTGGTGAAACTGTCAATGCCCACCGCTACCACCAACAACTGATCAAATTGCACCGTGCTCTACGTGAAAAAAGGACGGATTATCAACAAAGATATGACAAGATGATTTTCCTCCACAACAACGCACCATCGCACACGTCAAAAATGTTCGGAAACTATTTGGAGACACTCAAGTGGGAGGTGCTACCCCACCCCGCTTATTCACCAGCCCCTTCCGACTACCACCTGTTTTCGTCGATGGGCCACACGCTCGCTGAGCAGCACTTCGATTCTTACGAAGACGTCCGCAAATGGCTTGATAAGTGGTTTGCCTCGAAAGAGAATGAATTTTTTTGGCGTGGTATCCAAAAATTGCCCGAGAGATGGGAAAAATATGTAGCAAGCAAGGGCAAGTATTTTGAATAAATTTGTTTTTACTTTCTATGAAAAAAAAAATGTTTTTTTGACTTAAAAACAGCGGATTTTAGCTTATACACCTGGTAAATTCGAACTGTTAAAAATCTTATCGCAAATGCTAGAGAAACAATAATGTGTCTTGTTGATTAATTCAATTTCGGCTATCACAACACAGACAAAGATAGTAGAAATTGATTAATTAATAAACAAAATGAAATTTTCTCATTTTTTGTCCTCAAAGCAAATAAAGAAGAAAAAAAGCATTTAAGACATAATTATTGTCTTCAGAAAAAAATTTGTTAAAAAGAGTTTTCGGGTTTTTTTTTGTAATATCATATGAAGTGGCATAAATTCTAGTGTTCATTCAAATTAGTTTATTAAATAAATTCGAAACAAAATAATTACGATTCCTGCAAATATGGAAATTGGTAACGGTTTTTTAAGGTGTGTCGTCATAAAATGAATTTTTCTTTTGAAGTGTCACATCCATCCTCACTCTAGACCTTGCTAAGAAGCTTTACCCGATGATATTGTATATTTGTATAGAGAAAGAGTTATGCATTATTTGGAGGTGTTTTTAACAATGCCAACAACTTCAATAACAACAGAAACAATAAATTTTTGATTTTAGATTTTATTTGCACGAATTTTTATTTGACTTTAACGAAAGAGAGATAACAAATACTACAACAGCCAGTCACCACCATCGTTTGAAAATTGGAATTGGTTTTTGTTCTCGTGTGTGCAACAAACAATTTACCGAGATGGCTGCTAAGGTTAATATTTTTAACGTACAAAAACTGAAAGCTCCAAAAATGGTCAAGACAACTATTTATTTGCATAAATGGGATGGATGGATTTTCTCGTTTGGATCTTTCATGGTTTTCGGAGCACCGCGCGCAGAGACCGCCGACGCTGAGCACATATTTGCGGATCTCATTTCTCTTACTTTGTGTTATTTAACAAAAAAAAAGAAATTCTCCAAAAACAAAAACTAATAAAGAAAGAAAAATTGTTTTTGTTTTTTATATATTCTGGGGCTTTTGAAAATAACGAATAAATTCTTGACAAAGTCGGCTTTTGTTGTCTCCATTATTCAAAGTGTAACGAATCATTTCTCTTTATTTAATATGAATTTGAAAATGTTCTTTCTCTCTAATTAGGTAAATCTATAAAATAATAATATTTATTATAAATCATACCTTTTATTTGTTTATTTCATTTTCTAAAAAATAAACATTTGAATGTACGAACAGAAGTTATTTTATTTCATTTGTTTGACAATTTACATGTACGAGTATCATTGAAATTCTTTCTTTTTCAATAGGAAAATTCTTCATAAAAAAAAACAAAAAGAAAATGAAATTTGTTATATATTTGACTTGTCCATTATTATATTTTTTAAATAATTACAATTATTAATAATTCGAAATGGCAAAGTATTTTTTTATAGAATAATTCTAAGTTAAACGGTTTTTTCATTCAAAAAAAAAACGAGGATAAAAAATACTATCTAGATCGAAATAAGAGAAAAAAACATATGTTCGTTCAATCGTTATAATTCACTCTCTTCAATGATTTTGATCAGATGTCAAATGTCAAGCGTACTCTCTTCGTTTGCAGAGCTCACAGTTACGTGGGCGATATTTCGGTTAATTTGAAAATATATTCCAATTTATATCTAAAATATGTGTTTTCTTTTCCAAAAAAGTCATTTTCCAATTAACGATAATTTATCGTTAAATAATAATATTAAAAAACAACATAATACATTAGTGGTAATATATGAGGAAACAAATAACGAATAGCAATAAATTAAAGCGTAGAAAGTATTATTGTTGAAAAGGTGCGCGAGAAGAATTCTCTTGTATTGGAAGAGAATTGCGATTCGATTGAGCTAGTTTCTTTGGTTCGTTCGCTCTTAATTGTGCATTTGAACAGCTGGTATGATCTGCAGAGATGAAAATATTACCAATTTCGAAAGAGCGTCAGTGTTTTTTTTGTTGATATAATTTTTTTGCTGCAGTTCTGGTTTGGAAAAGAGAAGAAGAGACGTTGAAATTTAAGCGTATAAAAGGAGATCTGGCAGTTAAGATCAGTGTTATTTGTGAAAAGTTCTTAGTTGTTTAAAGGTGAAGTTAGTAGAATTGCGATCAGTGCTGTTGATATTGTGCCCTAGTGCTTTTGAAATTGCAAGATTGTTTTTTTTTTAATTTAAAAAGTCGTTTGTGAAAAATCGGTTATTATTTGTTGTGAAACATTTAAAAAGTGTCTTCAAATAAAAAGTAAGTTTAATAAAAAAAAAAACATTATTTAGAATAATATCCAATATAATAAGTGTAAGTAAGTACAGATGTAAAAATTCTTTGTTTTGTTCTATTTTTATTAAATACACTTTGCAAAAAAATAAAAACAAAGAGTAATAAATTTTTAACACAAAAATCCAATTAAAAATTATTTAAAAGTCATCGTTAGTATTTATTTGAAAAAATATTGCGTTTAGAAGAAAAGTCGATCGAACAAAAAAGTATCTTTTTTTTCGAAAATAGACAGACCATCTCGTTCTGGTTTTAAATAAGAGCAGAAAGGCCTGCTCTCAGTTATTTGTTGTGAGTGATGGCGAACAAAGAAGGTTTTGACCGTTTTTCCTTTCCTTTGTTTTGATTGTGTTCTGTCCATAGAACAGCTACGCAGTGTTAGACTGCTTACCATATACTGCGTACTATTTTCGAAATAAGTTTTGGGTAATTTCTAGAGGCTCTTGAATGTGTGCGTGTCTAGAAAAATGGATGCCAAACCAAAAATCTTTGTTTCTTATTATTGGTTATTAATGGTATTAATTGGGTTTTGTGAACAGTATTCTTTTCGATATCTAAACCATTAAAGAATTATTTTTAAATAGTTTAAAGTGCGACTTCTTGAAATTTATTTTTGAGTGCATACGCTCGTACATAATTAAATTAGATAAAACACTAGGAAATGGTAATTTTTTAGGTGATACTTAGCCTAATTTATTGTAGGATTTTTCATTTAGAGTATGCATTTTTTTATCTAGAACGCACGTACACTCTTCATCCATTATTGGTTATTTATTTAATATTCAACAATAATCAGAAGTTCTATTTCTTCTAAGAGGTTTGGAAATATTAATGCGCATAATAACAAAAATAAATCTTTACCTCTTTGTTATCTACCTTATTTGGTACAACTGGTTTAACATCTGACTTCGAGATGCAGAAAATTATATATAGATGATCTTGAGAAAGTGGTTTATAAATTTTATTCATTCGCGATAGGTATTAATCGATCACCATAATTTATTCAATAAAGAAAGAAGTAGAAGGAAGGAGGGAGGAGTGTACATTTACAATTATTGATTTCCTTTTGGTATTGATTTTTCTTTTAATTTATTTCAGGTGAAAAATCCATAGATTCAAACAGACCATCACCAGTCAGTCCTATTCGTTTTATTATAACGTACTATATATAAAAAAACTTGCTCTGGAAGCAAAGTCAGTAAGTATATACATAGAGATCTTATTAAATTACATCTGAACTGCTATCATCTATCATCTGACTTCATTTGATTATTTTTATTAAATTGCACAAAAATTTGCTTGACTTCTCTTGTACTAGTCAGCCTAGAAATAAAATGATAAACTACTTTTTCTTTCGAAATGGCATGACATATTCCAAAATTTTTATTATTTGAATTTTAGACTTTTCTCTTCTTTACTATACTATATTTTTTATATTATATCTTATTATTAGCCTTTATATTTTTTTTTTGTGTTTTAATTTTTACTATTAGTATCCATCGTGTATTTTGAAAAATCTATAAGAAAAATGGCCAACAATTTGGAAGTTACAAATGCTGAATCTGCTGAAGGTATGTAATTTAATATTTCATTTATTATGTATAACAGATTTTTTCAATAAAAGAAATATTTTAAAAAATAATTATTAAATTTCAATTGGGAGTTTAAAAAAATGTGTGGAAATTTTAATAAAAAATGCATCTTTAAATTAGTTGTCTTTAAGTATGGATATATTTTCCGACTGTTATTGCTGCGATATTCGTCGTATTACAATATATACTTTTTAGTTGTGAATACCATATTTACCGAAAAAGAAAATAATTTGAAAAATTTAACATAGTTAAATAAAATAGAGAACATGGAATCACTTTAATCGATAGTTGAGTATTCAAAATAGAATCGATTAACAGAAACTACGAGGTCTGTTCAAAAAGTATCGTGAATTTTGAATTTCCGCGATTTTCGATTTTTTGTGGCGTTATGTTGGTACTCATGTCCCTGGCCCCCTGTGACTTTTTCTTGTTCCCGAAACAGATTCTTTGATCCATTTTTGGAATGGGCAAAAATCGAAGACGAGCCAAAACACGTGCAAGCAAATCAGCTGTCAAAAATTAACTGAACATTCAAAATGGCCGAACTTGTCGGCATAAGTGAGGGACATGTGTACCAACATAACGCCACAAAAAACCGAAAATCGAATATACGTAATCAGCGGAAATTCAAAATTCGCGATACTTTTTGAACAGACCTCGTATAATAATCCAAATACTCGTGTTTAGTTGGAAATAGTCTATTTCTACTAGCGAAAATATAAGGAAAAATCATTGCATTTGTAATAACAAAATCTATTTTAATATTTTGGTTAGAATTCTCTTTGATAATTCATGAAAGTGTCGGAATTTTCAGAATTTTCTCTGATTAGCATATCATAAGCTGATGGAAGGAAGAAGGTGTCCTCATAACCAAGAAAGAATATTTTTGCCTATTTTCCTATTCTTAGTCGAAAATAGATTTGATGTTATACGTTCTTTGGGGTTGTTACACTGTGATTTGCCTGATTATTATGAATATCACCACCATTGGGGGATGGTTAGCTTTTGCATATAATCTACTTGATATTATGAAGCAATTTTAAGAAAAATATCATCAGATTCTGTTGGGAATATCAGATTCCATACCGAAATTTTGTACTTTAGATAAGAATTCTTTAATAAAAAATTCAAATAAAATTATAACACAATATTTTTTGTGATAAAATTTTATTAAATTTCTTTGAATCTGTTTGATTTTATTTATGTGTATGTTAATTTCTGAATAAGTAAAATAGTAGTAAAATCTTATGCGTTTTGTTGTACAATATATAAATGTTATGCTTCATTTGTAAAAGATACGAAAGAACTGGATTTAGCCTAAGAGTCAACTGAAAAGACAACAATGCATAAAAGGAAGTAGAAATTATTCCAGTATGACTGCATCTTGCAAGTTTCCTCACTTCTTGTTAACTTCTCAGTCTAGAGATTGTGTGCTTGTTACCAATTCTATAGTGGTAGTTTTCTTCAGTAAAGACTTTTAGGCGTGTAGGAAACTCGATTCAAGTTCGAATTTTCTTTTCATCTTTCCAAAGACCAAAGACTAGTTAGTAATTGTATATTCAATAGTGCAACATGATCTATGGTTGGCATGCACAGTTTTCAGTTGAATTGTCATAAAACTATGGCAATGTCGGTTCTACTTTGATTAAATAAAATGCGTCATTTGTGTTGGTAATTCAACCTCTTGTTTCGATGGTTTTCTTATAAAAATTCTTATTAAGATATTTTTTTTTTAAATAATTAAAAATACTTTAAAATAGTTTATAGAAACTATGAGGTTGCCTTCGCTGGTGTCAGTTGTATTTGAAAAGTCCCTCCCCACCTTAACTAGTCCTTGCTGGATATAGCGTCGGGACAGTTTTTACTAAAATTAAATTATTACAGCGTAATAATTTGGTTCTTGTAAAATATTGTTCGAAAAGTAATTTCGTTTCATTGCGAAATTACTTTCCGAACAATCCAATAGTTTATTTTCTTTAAGTGATTCATTCAATTTGTCCAACTGATGGCAGTACACACTTCAGAATTGATCGTTGCGTTGCTCAGTTAAAACTAAAAATAAACGTTTCCTTTGAAATCCTACCAAACCTTTTTTTGATGAATATTGGCTTTCCAAGTGCTTAGAGCCGGTTCATCTTTTCTACTCCAGAATCTTTTGTGCTTAACAACCCATTTCTCGTCCCCAGTGATGATACGCTTCAAAAATGGATAATTTTCTTGGCGTTTGAGAAACAAATCACGAACGTCAATGCGACAGCACAAATTTTTTTCCATAAGAAGATGGGGAACCCATATGTCGAGCTTTGAGATTAAACCTAGCCGTTCCAAATGACCATGAACAATCGAATTCGATAAATTTAATCTCTCAGCGATCTCACGAATCGTTGTTATTTGTCGGTTTGCATCCATTAATGCCTTTATTGTGTCTTCATCCCCTTCAACTGGCCTTCCAGAACGTGGTGCATCTTCGACATCAAAATTGCTCACTTAACACATCTTCTTCATACACATCGGATAATTTTTTCCTTGCTTGAACAGCATTTTTATCTTTTATATAGTAAAAAAAAAAAATTTGTCGAAAATGCTGTTTTTCACTTTCCATATGTAAAAGGGTATCAACCAAAAACTACTGTGCAGAATCCTTAGATTAAAGAAGTACTGGATAGGCCTCTCCACAAAAATTCTGTCCAACTTTTGTGGCAATACATTCATAGAAC
Source organism: Atherix ibis (assembly GCA_958298945.1). Taxonomy (NCBI): domain Eukaryota; kingdom Metazoa; phylum Arthropoda; class Insecta; order Diptera; family Athericidae; genus Atherix; species Atherix ibis. Next base: position 21,192,538 of record OY282609.1, on the reverse strand, counting down.
GCACACACATGCAATACAACAGAAATGGCGTAAATCATTGGGGGCCAAATTAAAAGTTCAGTATGCGATTGAAGCGGTTCGTTCAAAATCATTTTCATATGTGATGTCATTTATGCGTAAAGAAGCAGATTTTTTAATATTGCGGGTCTTGTTGTTCGATGGAATTAGTTTTGTAAATATGCAATAAAACACAGTTTTTTTTTTTTAAATATTTATTTATTTATTCTGTATTTTCATTTTATTTATTTCACTGTATATTATTTATTCTTGGGAATACCGGATGCTGCTGCCACAATCCACTTTTCCCGCAACCATTTATTTTGTGGGAACCTGTAAAGTTAACATATAAATATACGATCGTAACATTTACTTTTTCAATTAAGAATTAATAGAAATTCACGTATTTTTTGCACTATTAAAAAAAATTCGGTTCCTTAAACTTTCTTACACACACTTTATATACACCGGCACTGTACTATTTTATGGTAAACATTGAACTGTCAACACCGTATTTGTTTACATTCATTGAATGCCGAACTTTCCACTTTTAAACACTTTTTGCACAAAATAAATCATTCAAAACCATCTGAACACATTATAAACTTATTTTTTTTTAATTTCTGAAGTAAAAAACAAAATATTAACTTACCGAAAGAAAGAAATTCCCGGATTCCTCATTTTGTCGGTTGAGCAGCAATTCTTCATAAAACACTTCATTTTCTGAAATAAAAAATTCGTATTAATTTCTATCAACAATATAACTACTTATAAATATACTTACATTTTCGTAAATTCTTCAAAATTGATAACAACTACACTTTCACTTGCACTTCACTATTTGACACAATAACAACATCAGAAATGATAAAGCTAACCCCCCATTCTCCACTTTCATGGTGAATTAAAGTTTCAAACTCTCCGAAAGTCTACAAAATTGAGGCGGTTTATATTTGATTGATATTAACGAAATGTTTAATAAACCTAAAATAGAATTCCATTTCGTATCAAAAGATTGTACAAAAAATAAAAATGACCTATCGTTGTATTTAAATTGTATCTTTGTTTCCAGTAAGTGAATTAAAATAAATATAAATTATGCTTTTGCAATTAAAGAAATTTCCATTACGACACATAGATGGCAGTGGGTGTCATGTCTACATAAAAAATTTTTGACACTCGTATCCCCCCAGCAAATATTTGTACACAAAATTGCGTATACATATACGGTAAGGGCCTATCCAGGTATTCTTTAATCTAAGGCAGAATCAATCAAATTTTTGACAAGTAAGCCTTGCTTGTCAACTGTCAAAATACATATGATTATACGGTTTAAGTGTGAAGTTGGTTGTGAAAAAATACAATTAAGCCCTCTGTTGGGAAAAAACGAAATTATTTTCAGTTTTTTCCCAACAGAGGACTTAATTTTTTTTTCACAACCAACTTCACACATACACATACTACCCAATAATTTTTTTTTTGACGATTTCCATATTTTTTAGCATTACATTTAAAAATAATAGCTTACGAAAATATCTTTTTTTTTGATTTTTTTCACTGTCTTTGCATTCTTGTACAATCTGTACAAGAATTTTTTACTGTTTTACTGTTTGAAAGTAAATTTTTGTCAAATTTTGGAAATTTATAAAAAAAATCCTTTTTGGTTCTTGAAAGTAAATTTTTGGCAAATTTTGGAAATTTATTAAAAAAAATCGTTTTTGTTTCTTGAAAGTAAATTTTTGTCAAATTTTGGAAATTTATAAAAAAAAAAGTTTTTGTTTCTTGAAAGTAAAATTTTGTCAAATTTTGGAAATTTATAAAAAAAAAAAGTTTCTGTTTCTTGAAAGTAAATTTTGGTCAACTTTGGGAAATTTATAAAAAAAATAGTTTTTGGTTCTTGAAAGTAAATTTTTGTGAAATTTTGGAAATTTATAAAAAAAATAGTTTTTTGTTCTTGAAAGTAAATTTTTGTCAAATTTTGGAAATTTATAAAAAAAAATAGTTTTTGTTTCTTGAAAGTAAATTTTTGGCAAATTTTGGAAATTTATTAAAAAAAATCGTTTTTGTTTCTTGAAAGTTAATTTTTGTCAAATTTTGGAAATTTATAAAAATAAAGTTTTTGTTTCTTGAAAGTAAATTTTTGTGAAATTTTGGAAATTTATAAAAAAAATAGTTCTTGTTTCTTGATAGTAAATTTTTGTCAAATTTTGGAAATTTAAAAAAAAAAATAGTTTTTGTTTCTTAAAAGTAAAATTTTGGCAAATTGTGGAAATTTATAAAAAAAATATTGTAGTTTTTAAAAGTCGTGTATTTGCATGTATTGAGTCTAAATCCAAAAGTTAGTTGATTGGTAACGGCTTGAAAATCAATTCTGAGTCCTTTAATTTTTGCAAATAAGTTCACTAACCCCTTTTTCTGCCTAGCTCACTGTTGTGTGCTAAGCCTACATTTTTAGTATGTGTTGCGTTGCGTTCGAAATTACAATGTTGACTGCGATTCCACAGTATGCTTCTTCCATAAGTGAGCCTTTCGAATGTGTTCTTTTATGTTACAAAAAAAACCATTTTTGTTTAATAAAAATAAAGAGAATGAGTAAAAATCTATGAACGAATGAACAACAATATGGAATTCAAGGCGTGTAAGACAGTTTCCAGGACGAATCGGCGCCTGTTCAGTTTGCACTTTGCAGTTACGACCGTACCTTCCTTCCTTCCTTGCTATGATCTTAAAGAATATTTTTCGGTTGTGTTGTGCGGCTACCTATCAACTTTAGCGAACAGCATGGAAATAGTTTCGTTTAACTTTCGATTAATTAATTATTGTGATACTAGCACACCAAGTGCGCTGAATCACAGTTATTAATCTAATTGGTTCTCTTAAATTATGGTATCTGATTGTACGGGGCTCACGAAAATGCTCCTAATTTTTAGAAAAAGGAGAATTTTTTTTTTGAAAATCCAAACAATAAATAAATTGATTATAATTTTTTATCATGTCAAAAGTGGGTGGTTTTTTTTCTTAAATTCTATCAAAATTACTATTTTGCAAAAATTCGTTTTTTTTGGTTGAGATAAAAATGAACCAATTAATTTTTAAAAGGATTCTGTTAAAAATATATTCGGTTTATGGAATAATTGAAATGCGAAATAATTGAAAATGTAATGTAATTAATTTTTGCTCTTAAATTTTCAATATTAAAACTGACACTTGTTAGTTTTGCTGGTACAACGAATTTCCTTCATTAAAAATTCATTAGCCTAAAGATTAATACTTTAGTACTCGTATTTATTTAATGAACTGGCATTTAGAGCTGTTAATGACATTCTCCAGATAAAAGATGAAATGTTGAAAAGGATCCTGTGTACCTGTTATATACTTATTTATTCATTAAGGGAAGCAAAAATGAAAAGTCACATCTTCTAATGTATAAAAACGAAAGTGAGAAATTACCTTAACTCTTGTTGTAAAATTTTTTTTTTAAAATATTATAATGTGAGAACATGTGGAAGCCTGTGTTGATAGCAGGCAATCAATTGTATAATGTTTCCGAAATTATAATAGATCGAAAATGAGTCGATAGGTGATTGTGTTTTACAATAAATATTAAATGGAAGTGTTATAGGGAAAAATACCCCTAGGATATTTTATAAAGACACAACAATATGGCATAATAACACTTCTTGAAATTATCAAATTAAATTCGTAGCACCTTGAATTGAGGGAGAAAGAAATTTTCAAATACTAACAGGTAATATCATCAAAGAGATACTCGAACAAATTAATGGTTGTGTAAGATTCTTCAGTTTATATAGGGTTGGAAATACAATAATATCCAGAATATCGTAGGAGGAATCTTAAGTGGTCCAGATCGTTTTCAATTTATTCTGGCGGCTGGGTGTTCCCGCGCGCGCTACCTTTACTAAATGTAAATTTAATCTTTTCACTATTTTCGGATTTTCCGTTATAACAATTTGCATTTCTCTTCAGATTAGTCTAGCACAACACATCCCCTCCCCACCCATAGTTCGTTTATTTGCAAATTACATTAAGGTCTGAATACTGTTTGTTATGGCATTCAATAGAGATTTTGTTTAGTAATGAATCCGAGTGTAAAGCAATATCGTTACAAGTCCACCCTCAACTCCTTACATCCCCCACTCATTTATACAACAGAGACTTTTAATATTCTACCATTAATGAATTTCTATAGCATATTTTTTTTTTCTGATATGAAACAATTTGATTAGCAAAGTTTCAGTTATTGTTATAAAAAATAAAAAAAATCAAAGTGAAAATCTACTAAAACTTTTTATTTTTTATTATTATTTTTTTTTAATCTGCAAGCAGATTTACATAACATTTTAATTTACAATCTTGTGCATCATGAAGTGGGAGTAAACACCCATCGGCGTTTCTCCAACTAACGGAAGTTAGATTCCTCTAGAAAATCTCTTAGGCCATTGTCTCTTAAGTCTCCGATGAATGTGTCTGGGGAAAATTTCTCTCTATAAGTGGATTATGGATGATAGGATAAACGGGAGTGAAATTTTTGATAGCGGGAAATGCACAGCTCCTGAACAAAGAGAACATTTAGATCACAATGTATTACGTTGTTACGAACATAAAAGGGGGTGCCATCAATTTTACGGAGGATCTTGGATTGTAAGGCCTGGGAACGCTATAGTAATTGGACGTTTCTCGTTGAACCTCAAAGTTCAATTCCATTAGTTCAAATTGGTTTTATAAAAATTTACTTTTTATTGTTAGTTTCGAGCGTTTGCCAAGTAGTCTAAAAAATTGTAGGTAACGTCTGTTTAGCTTCAAATCTTTTTAGTCTAGTATGTGGGTGTCATGATAGCCTCTTGTCCAGGTAAAGTCCCAAATAACGCACTTTATCATATTGTGGAATCATGTTGCTATTAAAGTATAAAAAAGTAGGTTTTCCTTGATAAAGTGTGAAAGTAATTAGACCTTCACTTTCCATCTATTAAACCAGGATTGAAGGTTGGTGTATATGGAATTGTAAATTGGTGGAAGCTATATCAGGATTTGTCTGGTTAGCAGTATGGCCGTACTATCAGCATAAATAGAAATGATAGTATTAGGATCAACTGAGATGTCATGGCTATAAATATTGTATAAGATGGGACCAAGGATACTGCCTTGTGGGACTCCGGCTAGAATAGGATATATTTTCGAGTTAATTGCAACTCGGAAATGTTATTGGGAGAGATATGAATTTATGATAAGGTAGTATATTGAAGGAAGAATGCTCTTGAGTTTCCAGAGAAGTCCAGGATGCCTACTAAAACTAAAGTGAAATTGTTACCTTTATAAAAAAAATGATTACCTACTAGAATGTTAATATCACAATGAATATTTATCGTAAAAAATAATTACTATTGTATATATATGTAAATCGCTAATATCAGCTATACAAGGTCTGTTGAAAAAGTATCGCGAATTTTGAATTTCCGCGGGTTACGTGGCGTTATGTTGGTACTCACGTCATCCGCCAGAAACGCCCGATTTTGTGGAAGAACAAAAATTGGCTTTTGCCATTTTTGGCCAAAAACAACACACTAATAATGCCGCAGCCATCGTATTCCCCAGATATAGCCCCCTCCGACTTTTCCTTGTTCCCGAAACTGAAGAACCCCATGAAAGGACAACGCTACGCTACGATTGAGGAGATAAAGACGGCATCGAAGGAGGGAGCTGAGCAAGATCACAAAAAATGATTTTTTGAAGTGCTTCGAGAATTGGAAAAAAACGTTGGCACAAGTGTATAATATCTGGTGGGGATTACTTTGAAGGGGACGAAATAGATATTCATGAATAAATAAATAATTTCTGAAAAAACACAAAATTCGCGATACTTTTTGAACAAACTTCTTATATTGTTGAAATTATTTAAGGATGATAATTTGTAATATTGCACTTTATCGAGATTGATTAACGTTTCGAGTGTGGATTGTGGGAGAGCTAGAGGATCTCAGAATAACCTGCTTGGTCGATGGACTATAATTTTAAATAAGGAAAAATGTTACCATTTCATAGGGTGTCATTTATACCGTTTGTTATTACAAAACTATTGTAAATCGATAATTACCAATAAAATTTGAATATTTCCACAAGCAGCTTTTTTTTGTTGGTTTATTTGAAATTTTTCTTCCTTCGAAGACCTATTCTTGAAAATTTCCTCTGAAGTTGAATCGGGATATGCGTAATAGAGAAGAAGGACTTGTTGATCTGAATTTACGCATCTTATACGAGACATAATGTGTACACTGTAATATATAAAAAAATGTAGGGGGTTGGGAAAGGGGGTTTTCTACGAGTACAAATGTTCTTAGGTGTATAGATGCATAAATGTACTGGATTTGGTATATAAAGAAACTAAAACAAATTTATTTAAGGTATTACCGTATATGATTTTTTTTGATTGCAATGAAGAGAAAAAAGAAGGACGAATATTTTATCCTTCTTTAAAAAAAACCCTTCTTGACCGTCATTTGAATTAATTTAAATCCAAAAAAACCCTAGGTTTTTATCTATTCTCTTCCTGTGTTAAGATGTGGTGATGCTTCAAAAAAAAACAAAAGAAAAAAAAGTCTCCCCATTTTTTTCCGTACAGACAAATCCATACTCGTTCGGTTTATCGGAAAAATATTTCGCTCGATACATAAGAAGAGTATATGAAGTCAATGACATCTTGGAAGGAGCGCAGGACACGTTTTCTAAATACATGCAAGAGTATGTGTCCTAACCATACCATTTATTAGGGGGGCGGGGGAGTACTGCAATATGCACACCAATTTCTCTATGTACGAGAATATACATTTATGTAGCTCTAACCCGCCCCAACACCAACAACAACAAAAAAATAATAAATTAATTTTAGCATCTTTCTCCGGTTAATAATCGGCGAAATTTATTTTTGTATCCTTTTTTTTTGTTGTTTTTAATTAATATGCAATTGCGTTTCCAAAAAAAATCGCAAAAAAAAAATCATCAACTTTTATAATTATAACAGTTTCTAATAATCGCTAGCAAATATTGTATAATAGTGACAGCCATTTTATATAAAATAGCTTCTTGTGTTTTGGGAGTGCGTGTATTCGAAGTTTTGTTATCGCAAATGTATGCGCGTATTATTACCCCATCATCATCCATAGGGGGTGTTTTGCGGCAATTGTATGAATCATAGTTTCGAACAGTTTTCCTTTTTGGCCTTTTAAGAAGAAGATATACGAAAAAAAAAGAAAATATTTGAAGAAAATATAAAACGAACATAAAACAGACCAGAAACCAGACAAAACTTCAAGGATATGACGGAAATTTCAAGCCAACTTCAGTTAAAAGGGGAGCGCAATTTTGCATATTCAGATATTGCCAACCTTTTTGAATTATTTTTTCATATACAATATATTAACTGAACGGAAATTTTTTTTTAATCAAACGAACTATTTAATATTTAATTTAAATGGGATTGTTTTTTGTTTGTTTCGGAATATAAAAGTGTGTGTACTCTTTGTAATATTTAATACGAAAACATTATCCTTTTCAATTCAATTATATAGTCTGTGTGCATAATATAAGAGAAAATTACCAAATTCTTTTTATACTGTATTTATAGCAATTTGGTTATATCGAAAACTTCTTTTAGTAACAGCCGAACATAAGTAAATTTCGATAGTGTAAAAGTTTTTATTTTAAATAATAGAAAAGTGGTCAATTTTTAGTAAAAAGGGGACCTGATAAATTTTTCATATCGAAGCTGACAGGTTGTCTACCACTGTTGCATAGAAAGAAACACAAACGTGAGTGAAATAATAAAATTTGCTTTCCGTTTTGACTCGATTATCTTTGTCATCGCCGTCGATTGAATGTCTTTTTGTTAGAGGGAGAAAGAAAGAGCAAAAGAAGCAGAATTGGAAAAATTTATTGCAAAGCCTTTAAAAATGTTCCCATAAACTACTGGTAGCAATTCGGTATTGGTGTGCGTTGAACTTTTCCATCCATACTTGTTCGTTGATAGCAATCTTGTTGTTTCTGTGTTGGTTGGAGGTTAATTTAGTATGGCGAATTTTTTGAGGGTTGAAAGCACTCTGCTAAAGGAACCTCTCGAATTGAGGCAATACCAATACTCGTCGTGTACGTGTATGTATTGTGGCGCATTTTAGCTTCAGTAGTCGGTATATCATTGATTCTTCCTGAAGGGGTAGTTCCGTATTTCGTGATTCAAACTGAATTTCTTCACCCTATTATAGACCACCCCGTACAGACGATGGCGGTGACGGTGATGGTGACGGTGGCGGTGATGGTCTTCTCCAACTAGAACGGAGTCGTCGCATACGGGCCATTACCGTATCGCAAGTGTTAGAGAATTGCCGGTTTTGTCAGAACCACAAACGTTGTCTGCCATTGAGTGTCGCGCATTGGATTCGAATCAGTTGATTTTCTGAAAGTTCTCTGATTATCTTCAATAAAACACAGTATTAAGTGGCGAATTTCCATACAGAAAAAAAAACCGAAATAATTTGTTTCGTGATACCGTGTGTCCGGGATAACAACATCTATCGTTTGTCGTCGCTACTTGCGCTACATAATTATTGAAGATAATCGAGCATTTTTTTGTCAGACGAAAAGTTCCCAACAAGAGTCAAATCGAAAAAGGCAACTTTCAGTTTCGGTATATCCTTGGAGAGTATTAGTTTGTGTGCCCAGCCCCGCCCTGACAATACTAGCTGTCGTACGTAGTTCGTCGTATCATTGCTGTCATCGTCACCGTCACTGTCATCGTCATCGTCATTTGAAATCATCTCTCTTCGATTTGATTTTGTTTTTAAATATTTTCCGGAAATTAATTAATCTTATAGGGGAAAAAAAAATTCGCACAACTTTAAAGAAAGAAACCAAAACACAAGAAAGTTCGCGTTTTTAAATTTCGTCGTTTAATTAGAATTCGTTCAGTTTTCTCTCTGCTTATTCGGTTAAATCGAGCAGTTATTTTTGTCAAGAATCGGAAAATTCAATACAAAATTCTACAAGAAAATTTAGGATTTCTTATTCTCATTATTTAAGAATCGCTATTTAACTAATAAAGCCGCAAAATGATCATTGGATTAGTTAGAGATTCAGTTATGCAGTGCTTCTGCCACACATGCCGGGCTCCTGTTTTGCCGGCAGGTAAGACATGTTTTTTTCTTCTTTCAATTTTTTAAAGTAATTAATATTAATTTGCCTTTCAATTTTTATTAATTTAATGCTTTATTATTATTTATTGATTATTTTATTTTTATTTTTTAAATATTTAATTAAATTAAATTGAGAAAAAATAAACATTTTTAACGTATCCTTTTTTGATAAAAAATAATTTTCAACGTTACTCTTACTTCAGGGAAGATGGAAAATTTACATTAATTATCATATTCCATATGCGCAACTAAAAAAAATAATATTTTTCCAATATATCCTTTCGTGTTAATATATTTAATTTTTTTTAAGATTGTGAAAATGAATCTGTTTCGATGATTCATCTTTGGGGAAGTGGGGGCCAGTGATTTTAAAAAATATTTTTTGTAGTGTTTCAGATGCCGGCTAAAAAGTTTTCGATGAAAAAATATTGTTGCGGGGGGGAGGAGGGGTGTTGTACCCACTCAGAAAAAATCTATAAATTGAAATTTGTTGTTCTATTATGCTCAGTGTTTGGAGGTGTGGGTCAGACATCATAAAATCTGGCGCCTTTGGATGACTCATTCGAAAGTGTTCGCGAGTCATTGCCGGTTTGAGAATAATTTGCAAATTTCTTACAAACGATAATTTTCTCTGATACGTGTATCCAAAGATCCATCCAAGTTATCGAAAATACATTGAAAACTATTTTAGAAGTATGGAATTGATTCTGATTTTTTACGTCCTTGTTACTTGGAATAAACGGAAGAAAAAAAATCAGAATTTTAAGGGGTCAAGGTAAAATAAGTATTGTTTTTTTTTGTTTTGTTTCTAAACCAGCTGGCATAGTGTGTGCATGTATTAATTACTAACGTTTGCTTGTGAGAGATTAGTGCAAGGACGAATTTATGTAATTTACGAATATATTTTTTAACTGCAGTGAAAAATCGCATGCCTAATTAGAATGTCAAAAGCAGATGATTTAAATGGACAAGGACATGAACGACATCTATAACTACTATTATTTTTATATTTTCCGTTAAAATAATGAGAATTTTTGTAACGTTTTCTTTTTAGTTTAAAAAGAATAGATCCGGTTTGTAATTATAAATTTTAACTGAAGTGGGGAACTGCAATATTTTTCGAAAGTTTCATTTTTGAATTTTGGTTTGAGCAATTTTCCATAGTAGTTTTTTGTGAAAATTAAAAATTTTAACTGAAAATCACTCAAAATTGAGTAATTTTTAGAGTAAAATTTCACTGAGAATATTTTCAAAAATTCAGCAGTTTTTCTCACAAGAGAATTTTTGACTTTTATTTCTGAATTAAATATTTTCTGATCGAGGCTTCCCTTTTTTTGGATATTTTCCATAAAAAATTCCAATTTATTAAAAAAATCATTGCGATTTTAGCATTTATAATATAATTTTCCTCGTCATCCTAATTTTGGCAGTTCTAATCATTAAAATAATAACTCCAATTTTGAACAGAAATTATTGCTGCATGAAATTTTATATCTAAATTGTATGTTGATGGCCAATCTAATTTATAAAAAAAGTTACGATTAACAAAAAAAGAAAAAAAAACAATTTAGTCAATATGCTTATTTCCATCTGTTATATTTAATATATTTTCTAAATTTTTTGTACAATTTCTTCTCTTTTATCTTTACAAAAACTTTACTGACATTTTTTGTAAAGTGGATTGGCAAAATACAATTTTTATCCTTGGAAATCGATTAAATAATTCTGAATTTGCATAAAACAATTTCCAAAAGTCACGGACATCATATTTTCGTAAATCTAAAAGTGCTTCGTGAATTTGGTGATGTATGGTATATTTAGTTTCAGAGTGAAAATGGGCAAAAGTATAAAAGTCGTGCTTAGAAATCGAAGAAAATAATTCGCTATGGCGTAGGATGATTCAGGTGACGAAAAGGTGAACAGTGTGGGATGTGGGATAACTAATAACGAACATGACATTTGCAATTATCGAAATTTGTGTGATCACTAATGCGTGTGTAAATTCGTCGTATGCAACAACAAAAAAAGAATCGCATTCCATACTCCATATGAGTACGAACGGGGAAAATTTATGGAACATTGTAGCGGTCTCATAAACTGAACTTTCTGATGGACAGAACTCATAAACTGAACTTTCTGTTGGACAATCTGAACAAAGTGAAATTCAGTATCCCATGACGAAGATTATGACCAACCAGAGAAATGGCCATAACTGCGAGTATCCACAGCAAAACTATTAAAAGGGGATGGTTGCATTAATTGACACAAGCTAACCCCCTTCTCCTAATATGGTTTTGGATTGTAATAACAATAAAAGTGCTAGCTAGCTAGCTTTTGATGGTAATAAGAATGAAATTATGTTTTCTGGGTTATAATATGTGAAAATCACGAAATATGCTATTTTTTCCAATTCATTTTTTTAACACCTCTTCCAGTCCTTCTTCTTCTGATTGCCTATTACTAAATTTTAATTTAAACAATCAACGTTTATGGTCATTATTATTAATTCATATTTGAATTTGGTTTAATTTTCTAACTGAGTGAGGGTAGATTTATTATTTTTTTTATTTTTTTTTGTGATTTAGATATACAATTTTAATTATTATTAAACAATCTATTTTGAAGACAAAAAAAAATTCTAATTTAACACCCTCACTTTTTATAAAAATGGTAATAATCTAATTTTTTTTGGATTAATCATACATAAAAAAAAATTTTGAATTGAACGAATTTACGATAATTTATTGTTTTTGCGGTAATATTGTCTTGACAAAGTTTTTGGAGAAAATATGGTAAAAGCTTTTTCGTTATTTTTACATTTGGGTTTTTGTGAGTACTACTAATCACCTCACATGAGATTGAGTATATTTACTGTGTATCCGCAACATCAGATGCGAGGTGTTAATGTTTCTGTACCTTTTATCCGATATCGTAGTTCCTTAATAGACTATCGTTAGCTTAGCTGGGCTTCATACCTAATTCAGTAGTGATTAACATAAATTTATGTACAAGCATTTTCGGTAATATCAAAATAATAATAACGTCTATTTTAACTATATTTGAATATAGTTTAAATATAGTATATTGATTTGTATTAACTCTGTTCTCTGTCAATTATCAAATAATGGGTTGTCCGGAAAGTAATTTCGTTTTTTTAAAAATAAAAATAAAAGACAATTTTCTTGTAGTGAATTAATATTTTATTCAATTAAATATTGTCCAGTCTGATATAATAGCCTTTGTCATCTTTCTGAAAGTAGAATGATTCCTCGGTCATAAATTTTTGTTCTTAGATGGCAAAAAACTGATCCAAGTGATTTTTTACCTCCTCATTTGAATTAAACGTTTTACCATCTCAAAAACATTTTGTACAGACCGGAGCAAATGATAATCGCAAGGTGCTAAGTCTGGAGAGTATGGTGGGTGTGGCAGATATCCCTTCTAAGCTCTAAATAATTTTTCTTCGCACAATCTCACCTAATAATTTTAATGGTATTTTTAAAAGTATTGGGTTGTCCGGAAAGTAATTTCGTTTCATTTAGTTGAATCATAATTGGCCTTTTTTCCAATAAATAAATTATTATGATTCAATCATATAATTTTTCCAACTGATGGCAGTACTCATTTCAGAATTGATCGTTGTGTTGCTTGGTAACAGAAGCTCAAAATAAACGATTCCTTTGAAATCCTACCAAACAGATAGCGGAACCTTTTTTATTTGATGAATATTGGCTTTCGAAGTGCTTTGAACAGGTTCATTTTTTCTAATCCATGATATTTTCCACTTAACGTTGTTGTAGACAACCCATTTCTTGTCCCCAGTGATTATACGCTTCAAAAATTGATCATTTTCTTGGCGTTTGAGAAGCAAATCACAAACGTCAATGTGACGGCACAAATTTTTTTCTGTAAGAAGATGAGGAACCCATATGTCGAGCTTTGAGATAAAACGTAGCCGATCATGAACGGTCGAATTCGATAAATTTAATCTTTCAGCGATCTCGCGGGTTGTTATGCATCAATTATTGCCTTTATTGTGTCTTCATCAGCTTCAACTAGCCTTCCAAAATGTGGTGCATCTTCGAGATCAAAATTGCCGGATTGGAATTTTGCAAACCAGTTTTGGGACTGGCGGCTCCCTTAACACATCTTCTCCATACACATTGGATAATTTGTTTCTTGCTTGAACAGCATTTTTATATTTTCTATAGTAAAAAAGTAAAATATGCCGAAAATGCTGTTTTTCACTTTCCATATTTAAAAGGGTATCAACCAAAAATTACTGTGCAGAATCAATCGAATTGATTTCACAAGCAAGTCTTGCTATGTCAGCTGTCAAAAAACCATGTGATTATGCGGCTTAAGTGTGAAGTTGATTACTTTTCGATCAACCCAATATTTTGAGTAAATTTTATTTTCTTGCAATAAAATTATTTGTTTTCTTCAAAAAAAAAAAATGCTTTTCGAAGATTATACGAATATTCTTAATGAAATAGAAACTGTCCTCTAATTTGGTTTTAGTATTTGTGCTTGAGTTAAGGAAGCTACGTGAATCATTTGCGCATTTTGCATTTTATATTGTTATATTTAATTAAAACCAGATAACCGAAAATGATTTAATTGATATGCCATGCCATCATGAACATATACTCGTATATAGAAAGGAAGAGAAAATTCTCATCAAAAAGATAAGATGACAAGGAAGCTTGCGGGGGGCGGAAAAGAAATATGAAAACAAATAGGCCTCACCCACTCACTACCTTGTACGTGATTCCGTCAACATTAGTTCAACTCTTATGCCATCAATTTTCTTTGTACGGTAAATAAAAGTTCTTTTTCTGATAGCAAAAAAGAAGGAACAAAGGAAAAGCCTCATAACACAAAGTAAGTGATACGCCATAGAAAAAAACATCGAAACATTTGGAGTAAGGTTCCAATTGTAACGTGAATTTATTCAATCCCAAAGAATGCGTGGAGGGGACAGGCGAAATAATCAACACCCCTCCAAGAAGTGTGTTGTGTGAGGAAGAAGTAAATAAGACATTTTCACGAAAATTGATGCTTCCTCTTTCGTTATTTATTTATATCCTACCTTCACACATACAAAATACATAGAATATTGTATTTGTCGTTTCTCTGTAAATACAATATTCAGGATACTGGCCTGGTGTTGTTGAAGGACATTTTACCGAATAGCTAGCAACAAGGGTCGAAAAGAAAGCAACCGGATTTATTTCCAGTATTTTGTAGATTGTTTGACCAGCTAGCTAGCTAACATGGAACAATAGTCTCGAGCCACCATCATCATTGTTGGTTGTTAGTGTGGGTCCATCCTATTCGGATAAATAATAATGAATTTTGTTGAGGGGATTTTTTTCCTCTTTAACCAACGTCAAAATAACACGGCATAAGTCCAGACAGCAGTTAAAGTTCGTGTATTGTATTACACAGAATTTCTCACCTGCCAGTCAGTCTTCTTCTAATTTTTGTATTTTTAATATTTTCATCTGTTCTTATTTCGTCAGATTGTGACTTTCTGATTTTTCACAAGGATAATAGAATGTAAATTAAACCTCTTCCCCCGCGCCCGTACTGCCCCCTTCCAGAAAAAGCTCTTGATATTTTCATCTTACCGAAAAGCTAGCTACTCTATTTAAGTTAAACTTTTGTTATGGCGTAATAATTATGAAACGGAAATTGCATCAATAAAATAAAGGATCTTTTGAGAAGATATTTTTGATGACTTCACCAGAAGTACGTGGCTTTGGAATACTAAAAATAAAATCTTAAAGAAAGTTTTATTAAACGGGGTGGTTTTTTTGTTTATATCTTTTGTCACATTTAGTTGCCATCATCAGTTGTATAGGCCCATATGCTCCTCATTATTGTGGGTTGCCTTTGACAATTTCAGCTCAATTTAATTTTTTTTTATCTACCTAAAAAAATCACCTTTACGAGCACGTAAGATTTACTACTGAACATGTTCATACTTAAATTGTTAGGTGATGCAATGGTTAAAAAATATTTTTGAATCGTCTTTTTCGAAATAAATTTCATTTGATTGTCTGGCGGTATAAACATTAACGATTGACGTAATCACGGTCGTCAGCATTGGAGGACCTAATAAACCTTGGAGGACTCTTATTCTGCCCGAGTCCTCCAAGCTCCTGAAATCAGAGCCTGCTTTGCCATTAGGTCCTCCATGTTCCTGAAATCAGGCCTGCTCTGCCTAAGTCCCCCAAGATTCATTAAGTCCTCCAAGATCCTGAAATCACAGCCTGCTCTGCCTGCGTCTTCCAAAGTTCGTTAAATACTCCAAGCTCCTGAAATCACAGCCTGCTCTGCCTTAGTCTTCCAAGGTTCATTAGGACTTCCAAGCTCATGAAGTCACAGGCTGCTCTGCCTGAGTCCCCCAAGATTCATTAAGTCCTCCATGTTCCTGAAATCAGGCCTGCTCTGCCTGAGTCCTCTAAGATTCGTTAAGTTCTCCAAGGTCCTGAAATCACAGCCTGCTCTGCCTAAGTCCTCTAAGCTTCTGAAATCATAGCCTGCTCTGCCTGAGTCCTCCAAGATTCGTTAAGTTCTCCAAGGTCCTGAAATAAGGCCTGCTCTGCCTGAGTTCCCCAAGTTTCATTAAGTTCGCCAAACTCCTGAAATCACAGCCTGCTCTGCCTGCGTCTTCCAAAGTTCGTTAAATCCTCCAAGCTCCTGAAATCACAGCCTGCTCTGCCTGCGTCTTCCAAAGTTCGTTAAATCCTCCAAGCTCCTGAAATCACAGCCTACTCTGCCTGAGTCCTCCAAGATTCGTTAAGTTCTCCAAGATCCTGAAATCAGGCCTGCTCTGCCTGAGTCCCCCAAGATTCATTAAGTCCTCCAAGCTCCTGAAATCACAGCCTGCGCTGCCGAGTCCTCCAAGCTTCATTAGGTCCTCCAAGCTCCTAAAATCACCCGTACTTCAGCGATGGTCCCGAGGTCACTTCACGCTCTCTGTGCATTTTCTGCCCGCGAATAGCACTGCCACCGGTCTTATACTCTGCAATCCGAAGACAACATCATAGTACATCTACCAATATTTCAGAGAGTGCGGCATCTCCAATAATAGAGAAAATAGGTTTTCCTCATTTTTTTTGGGTATTTTTTATCACAATTTTTTTTTTTTAAAAAGTCCATTGTCGTGGAGCTACTACAACTATTTTTCTGTACGAACTTTTACACTTTGTCCAGTTTGTTGGGAAAAAGCGATGTCAGAAATTTTCAATTTTTTTATGCATAAAATATGTTAAAAATTTATTCAATTGGAAAATTTCCATTATTTCCACTTGGCTAAATTGGAATAACATATACAAAAAAAAAATGCAAATTCATTTAAAATTGAGGTGATAATAATTGGTGAAAGTTCAGTTACTGTGCGCACATCAATAAGACCCTCAGAACGTCCCCCTTCCGGTTTGCTTGGCTCCCTAGAAAATCATTCGATACGCTTTTTACCTATTCCCCGCTATTTCGAATAAATAATATGCCTCTCTAAATGGATGATTATGCGACAAAATATCCATTATCTGATTCCTCCTCACCTATTCAATTTAGAAGAAGCAGTGTGTTTATGGTTTTAATACTTGGTATTTTTTTTTTAAAAGAAAGAAACTATGAATGAAAGTGGATCGTACAATATCGTTTCATATTTCCAACTCTTTCAGAAAAATGAATGCTATTTTAATTTCTGTATCTTTCCAAGCTGTGATATTTATTAAATATGCCAACCTCCTACGAAATCGTATTATGGCGGTGGTTTCTTTTAGACGTACAATGACATGTTCACATTTGGAAAGAGGAGACCAAATTCCGCTTGGTCTTTCTTCTAAGCACAGCTCCTACTCTTAGTTGCAGATCCAAACTAATATGTCATTGTACTCTCTCTGTTGTGTTTTTGTACTGTACTACATGTTTTGTCAACATTTCATCCAGAATCATCACCGCTTCCGTCCTTAAAATCGTTTCTCGAAAATTTTCCAACTTCCAATCCAACATCGGAATTTATAATAACTTCTGTTCCACACTGTGAATAAAGCTTTCACAAAAAAAATTACTACTTTTTTTGTTTGGGAAAAATTATGAAAGCAAGCCCAATAATTGTAATAATTTCACGCAAATGGATTGTTACGTGTTTTTTGGGGGAAGTCCACTTTTTATACACTATATTAAGATTGAACAAAATAATAAGGAGGGGATCAAAAATAGTCTTCAATGTGAAAATGAATATTTGAAGCATACCGAAAAGCAAGAAAAAAAATCTAATAAAATAACAATTGTCACAGAAAAAATCCCTCTCATATTCATTCGGTTTACTTGGTATTCATTTTTGTATTTGTACTGCTCGTGTTTTGGAGTTGTTCCGTAAAATAAGGGAATATGTTTTGCCAGATGTTGTTGTGTATCTGCTTTGCATATTTAAGTTAGTTGGATGGAACGGAAGCAGTCAGAATGAAATCCGAATCATAAGGTGAAATTCTTCATGTACATAAATATATTTTTCGAAAGTTTAAGATCCTGTCTTATTTTATGTATGCCATGAATTTGTTTGTTTTTGTTCTGTTCTCCTTCTTCTTATATTTTTCATTCGAAAGTTTCCATTGCTGGTCGTTTTTCTTTCTTTTCATAAATAAATATTAGTGTCAGAATGAGGAACAAATTTATTATACCAAGCCAGAACATTGGTTATGTCACATTTTACCTGAGAAAATCATTTTCGAGCCAAGCACAATTTATAATAATGTCCCAGTTTGAAATTTAATATAAAAGATTTATTTTTAATCATGCAAGACTAAAAACAGGGGAAAACAGAACAACTTCTTACAGAAATCGGTAAACTCCGATACTACAAAAAGGATCATATTCGAAATGTTTATGGACGTTAATTATTGAAGGTTTTTTTATAGTTTTTTCTTCTTCTTTTTGTTTGTTGTGGAATATGGAAATTTACTCTGTTTTGTAAATAATTTTCTTCACATATTTTTTGTGTTGGAATATGGATAAAAGGATTTTATATTAAATGAATTTCAATTTATGAGCTAGATTTAGAGTATCACTTGAATAAGATTACTACAAGATTTTTCCAATTTGATACTGTTTTTATTAATTTTGTTAATTTAAATTCCGTATTTGCGTGATATTAACTGTTGAAGTGTAGAACTTCGTCTAAGGATACGGTTGGTTTTTGGGGATAGTAGTTCACTGTTTGAGAGTACTTCTTGTTAATTAATACTTGTTCAAATAAAGATTTCTATTCTATTTATTAAAATCTAGCTAATTAATAGCTCTAGATTTTAATAAATAGAATATAAGAGACAGAATTCACTTCAAAAAAATAAAATTTCACATAAACAAGGTGAGACATGCTAGATAGACACATCAGGCAACACTATAACTTTGACAGGTTTTGTCTGACAGCTGTCATACATCACATTTATGGATCTTCAGTTCAAGTGGATTTTTGCCATAGAACGCAGTACACGCCACCTGAAACGCAATGAAATTCGTCGTTCGAATGGACGAGAATGGGCGAAGGTTTTTGACAATTCCGAAATTACGTTGTCAGTTCTATTGGACTGAAAACCCTCAACTTATTGAACCAAAAATTTGCTATTTGTGCTGATATAGTCATAGGGCCGTTTTTTTTTTGAAGATGAACGTGTCAAGCAACAACCGTCAACAGAAGAGTTCTCTGGTTATAATAACCGATTTTTTTATGCCAACTATTCGTGAAAATGGTATGGATCAGTTCTTGTTTCAACAAGATGGCGGTCCAAACCACACCGCTCGATTTTTTGAAGCGATTGTTTCCTGGTCGTTTGTGGTGATTTTTACTGATTGCCGCGTTCGCCTGATTTGATTTCAGAATCTTATATTGGCAAAGCCTTAACAAAAATTACATTAATTTTGAATTGTCTTTTATTCAATATTTGAATTAAATTCTTTTCATGAGAAATGGCAAAAATTCTTTTAAGAAAACTCTCGTCTTATATTTTAAAACTGTCCAAAGAATTTTCCTAAAGCTTCCACCATAACTGAGCATGTTCGATAGCTGACAGGACTTGGAACTTTCCTTCTTTATTCAATTGTGATATGGAAAAAAAATAATTGTGTTGGATATTTGGAGGGGAAGGGGGGGTTGTGTGTTGTGAAACCTAAACTACAAAAATAAGGAAACGTTGAAAATTATTTAACAATAAACTAACTTTTATGCTATATTTTTCAATTTAAATTGTTTTTTGTTTGTTTTTATTTTTATTTAATTAATAAATAAATGATTAAAAGAAAAATACATCGTATTTTTTTGCCATTATTATTATTATTCTTTTGCGTTTATTTCCTTTTTGCTGCGTTTGATACAAAAATAGAAAAAAAATTGAAAGGCATATTATATATCGTTTTAATGTTAATTTTTAAAAAAAAAATCTTATATAAATTTTAAAATGTTTGCATTGCCAATACTGGATTTAAAAAAAAAAAACAAAAAAAAAACAATAACATCATCTGCTGCTGTTGTTGGTAACACTGAATTTATGAATGAAATTTGAAAATAGCAATCGCTGCAAAACGTGCAGCGCCAATGAAGAAAAGCAATAAAATCCGTTCAAAGCAGCCTAGGGCATCGAAAAAAGTGAAATTTATCAGTAAGTACAGATTTTCAAAAAAAAAAAAAAAAATGCAATTAAAAAAAATCTCTCTTCACAATTATACAATATATTAATAATATTATATCAAAATTATAGTAATAAATTTAATATTATTTTCGTCTTAAAATGGACTTCATTAATTTTCGTATCGATTTTGAATTTGTAACATTTTTAAAGGCAACCAAAAAAAAAAACGAAACTGACACAATATTCATAAAAGTATTAATTTTTATTTTTACGTGTGCAGTTCAATTTCAGGGTGGTTTTTTTTGTTGAATTGTGGACAATGGGACAATGCAGACGAACGCCCAATCCGATGGCGCCTAATTGTGAGTCATGTTAAATGATACCTTAAATAAATGAACGTCGAGAAATACAAAAAGAAAATATAATCGATTTTCCCTTGACGTCGGTCGTAACAGTGGTCTACGTATCAACTTTCGGATTTGAGCCAATAAAACTGCCAGTAATGTTAAAATAGTAGTAAAATTACACTCATACAAAAATAGTCAGTCCTTCAAATCAAACGAAATCCAACCTTTCCACACAAAAAAGAGAATAATTTGCATTTGGTGGGGTTGTTGCGGGCTCCATTTGTCGGTTATTAAATATAAAAACTTCCAAGGACGACAATATCATCATGCAAGAAATTCGGAACAAATTTCGATAGCCGAAATTTTCCCCCCTCATTATAATAGAACCTTAATCCATATTTGCTTACGTGTACATATACGAGTATAAGCAAAGACTGGTAAAATTAAGTACATTGAATAAAAATTATTTTGACCAAATAGGATTAATACGAATAAAAACGGTGATATTCTAATCAATTCAACTCCAATTTACTATGCCAATTATAGCTGGTATTAAGGGCGGTATGGTATGGTATGCAAAAGAATTGATTTGTTCACTTTTGCTTGGAATATTTTAAGAAGAAAAAAATATATTACATAAAATGACCATTACTTCAGTTTTGGTGTAATCCGACCTTATTTTTTTTTTTGATTTCTTTTTCTTTTCTTTTTTCTATTCAAGGCTTAAATAATTTTTGATCTTTTATGTAATTATGCCGAATAATCTCACCTAATATTTTTGAAAGTATAATAAATCGAAGGTGATTTTTATTCGAATTTTTGCTATGGCAGATGATTACGGCAAATTCTTTATTTAACATTGAATATTGGACTCCTCTGGAAACTCAAGAGCATTCTTTCTTCAACATACTACCTTATCATAAATTCATAGCTCTCCCACTGACTTTTTCAAGTTGCAATTAACTCAGAATCCTCGGAAATATATTCTATTCTAGCCAGAGTCCCACAAGGCAGAATTCTTGGTCCCATTTTATATGATATTTATACCCATGGCATTCCAGCTAATCCTAATACTATCATTGCTACTTATGCAGACGTTAAGGCCATACTTGCTACCCATACAAATCCTGACATAGCTTCCAACAATTTACAATTCCATACACACAACTTTCAATCCTGGTTTAAGAAATTGAGAGTGAAGGTCTCATTACTTTCACACTTTATCAAGGAAAACCTACCCCTTTATACCAGAATAGCAACGTGATTCCACAATATGATAAAGTGCCTTAATTGGGACTTTACCTGGACAAGAGACTAAAATGGAACCATCATACTAGACTAAAAAGAGTTGAAGCTAACATACGTTACATACAACTTCTTAGACTACTTGACAAATGCTCGAAATTAACAATAAAAAGTAAACTTTTATAAAACCAATTTGGACTAATGGAATTGAACTTTGGGATTCAACGAAACGTTTCAATTCCTATCGCGTCCCCAGGCCTTACAATCCAAGATCCTTCAGTAAAACTGTTGACACCTTCTTTTATGTTCGCAACGATGTAATACATTGTGATCTAAATGTTCCCTTTGTTCAAGACCTGTGCATTTCCCGCTATCAAAAATTTCACTCCCGTTTACCCTATCATCATAATCCACTTGTGAGAGAATTGTCCTGTACTGCCCTCCATGGAAACACTTATCGGAGATTTAAGAGACAATGGTTTAGAGATTTTCTAGAGAAATCTAACTTACTTTAGTTGGAGAAACGCCGATGGGTGGGTACTCCCACTTCATGATGCACAAGATTGTATCAGGTGTATAAGCTTAAATCCGCTTTTTTTAGTCAAAAAAACATGTTTTTTTTTTCATATAATGCAAAAACAAATTTATTCAAAGTACTTGCCCTCGCTAGCTACACATTTTTTCCATCCCTCGGGCAATTTGTGGATTCTACGTCAAAAAATTCATTCTCTTTCGAGGCAAACCACTTATCAAGCCATTTGCGGACGTCTTCGTAAGAATCGAAGTGCTGCTCAGCGAGCGTGTGGCCCATCGACGAAAACAGGTGGTAGTCGGAAGGGGCTGGTGAATAAGCGGGGTGGGGTAGCACCTCCCACTTGAGTGTCTCCAAGTAGTTTCGGAACATTTTTGACGTGTGCGATGGTGCGTTGTTGTGGAGGAAAATCATCTTGTCATATCTTTGTTGATAATCCGTCCTTTTTTCACGTAGAGCACGGTGTAATTTGATCAGTTGTTGGTGGTAGCGGTGGGCATTGACAGTTTCACCAGGTTTCAACACATCATAGTAGGCTGATCCCACCAAACGCACAGCATCATCTTCCGTCCGAAGCGATTTGGTCTTGGGGAATATGTTGATGGTTGGCCGGCATCAACCCACTATTTCTGTGTTTTGGCGTCGCTCCATCTGCCTATCGTTCAAATCATGCGGCACCCATTTTCCGATCTTTTCAGTCTTCCCCATGGCACTCAGACGCATGGAAATGGCTGGTTGAGTAACACCCAATTTCTCCGCGAGCATTTTTTGCGATTGGGTATCGTCTTCGTCCAAAAGAGCCTGCAATTGATGATCCTCAACCTCCCTCGCCGATTTTCACGCTTCTTGTCCCACAAGTCAAAATTTCCGTTTTCGAAACCAATCTCGGCACATTGTTTCCGATATAGGCCTCCATAAGCATTCGATGCGATTCGGCAGCCGATTTTTTCAAATTGAAGTAGAAAAGCAGAGCTCCCCGCATATGTGATTTTTCTGGCACAAAACTAGACATGATTACCAAAGGAAAAATGTATATTGTTGTACGAAATTTCTGACAATATGCACTGATTAATGTTGACAGATGTCAAACTCATAAAAAAAGTATGGCGTACCCATGGAAGCCTAATACGCTCACTTACGCCATCTATGACCAAACAGCGTATTTAAGCTTATACACCTGGTAAATTAAAATGTTATGAAAATCTGCTTGTTACAATAAAATTGTAATTGAAGATAAAATTAAAAAAAAACCTTTAATATTTTTTATAGAAATTGAGTAGTTTTTTTTTTTAAACAAGTTTTTTTTTTTTTTACTTTTTGTTTCTGTGGAATATAAAATTCTCTAATTATACACAGTGGCAAGTTTATAAATTTTTCATAGAACTTTTTCGTATTTGGTTTGTTTTGTCATCTTCTCGAATAATAGTTCTCTAGCCTTAACACACACACGAGAAGCATTCTTGTAGAATAGAGAATTTTATTTTAATTAATAATAACAAGCTTTATAATTATTCATTCGACTTTCCTTCCAAGTATAGCTTATATTTATTTATTAAGCGTGTATATATTGACATAACAGAAAATTTTTAATTAGAATATATTCTAAGTGAAAATTTTATTTGCATTTAGTATAATGCACCCCCCCCCCCCCCAGTATGTATATTCGACTTGTTTTTTTTTGTTATGTTTTTAGTTGAATTTTATTTGTAAATGAGATTCAGGTCATCATATAACACACGTATGTTATATGCTTTAAAATATAAATTTTACAAATTATATTTCAATTATCTAAATTAATGTTTTTTTTTTAACCCTGTATGTTTCCAAATATTGATGTATCCTTAAATCCTCTCTCATTATTTCATCCATTGAGAGTAGGAATAGAAAATTGCTAAAGTACGGGTATTTACATATTTAATTAAATCACTTTAAAGAGAATTAATTTTCGTCGAAAGATGATAGTGTATTTTTTGATGGAGCACAAGGGATGAGTTGAGATACTTTTCCAAAAATGATCACTCATTCTTGTTTATAATACAAACTATTTGGTATGGATGAGGGAGGTTTTTGTATGCTTTCAACGATGCCGGTCTTAAAAATATTTACCTTCGAAACAAATTTATGTCGTACACTGACAAAATTTATTACATTCATAAATCTCATTTACGAAGAAATATTGGTTGGGGAGTAGGAATTATTTGAACATAATTTATTGTTTTCATATTGAAAATTATTTAAATCTCTTTAAATGTTTTTTTTCCCGAGCAATTTCAATTTGTTTACAGTCTACAAAAATACATTATTTATATTTTATTCTAAAAAGTCAAATTACCAATAATATAAAATTTGTGACTATCGTGAAGATTGAATTTCTTTAAATCCCTTTTTTTGTCGGAGAACGCAGTCTCTGGGATCTACTACAAAAAAAAGGAAGGGATTTAAAGAAATTCAACCTCAAACCTTTTCTTAATATTCTCCATTTCTCTATACAAGTAAATACTTCCTAATTAAGAACAATAAAAAGAGGTAATTTTCAGTATTTTACAATCGAATAAATCTGAATCGATGAACTGAAGGATGTGTTTTGTTTGCGAATAGAGAATTGCAGTCGTAATTAATCGTCAAGTTGAATTAATGAAAACTAGCTGTTAAAGGTATTTTCGTATTTCTAACTACCCCATCATTTTTACTAGGTTGCTCGGAAAGTAATTTTCCCAACAGAGGACTTAATTGTATTTTTTCACAAGCCACACAATCATATGTATTTTGACAGCTTGTGAAAAAGCAAGCCTTGCTATGTTAGCTGTCAAAATACTTGTGAATTCGATTGATTAGGCACAGTAGTTTTTGGTTCATAACCTTTTAAATATGGAAAGTAAAAAACAGTATTTTCGGTATATTTTTTTTTTTTTTTACAATAGAAAAGATAAAAATGCTGTTTATTATAGAAAGCAAGAAAAAAATTATGTGTTAAGTGAGCGCCAGTGGCAAAACTGGTTTGGAAAATTTCGATTCGGCAATTTTGATCTAGAAGATGCACCGCGTTCTGGAATGCCAGTTGAAGCTGATACAAACCGGCAAATAACAACAACTCATGAGATCCCTGAGAGATTAAATTTATCGAATACGACCGTTCTTAATCATTTGATCATTTTTTTACAGAAAAAAATTTGTGCCGTCACATTGACGTTTGTGATTTGCTTCTCAAACGCCAAGAAAATGATGCATTTTTGAAGCGTATCATCACTGGGGACGAGAAATGTGTTGTCTACAACAATGTTAAGCGCAAAAAATCCTGTAGTAGAAAAGATGAACAGGCTCAAAGTACTTGGAAAGCCAATATTTATCAAAAAAAGGTTTGGTAGGATTTGAAAGGAATTCGTTTATTTTGAGGTTCTACCGAGCAACACAACGATCAATTCTGAAGTGTGTACTGTCATCAGTTGGGCAAATTGAATGATTCACTTAAAGAAAAAAGGTCAATAAATAAACTATTGGGTCGTTCGGAAAGTAATTTCGTTTCATAACCAAATATAATTCGCAATTGTTTGTTTCCTCGTGAGCATTGCTACCAACATCACTACTATTGTGTGCGAGTTGCATAAATCCCTAATTCGAAACTGCACTGGTGTGTTCGGGGAAATAGCGATTGGTATGGCGAGGATTCTTTAGGAAGTTTTACGGTTAAAAGCGAGAAATAAATCGAACTAAGTTATTGGCTGAAATTATCGATAATATTTTTCGTTGGATTTCGATGGCCGTTTCACATTGTTTGCCACTCTCAAATCCACCCTAATCGTACCCAAGCACTTTGGAAAAATGTCTTCCATTTTTCAATAGTGTTTTCTTCTGCAATATGTGCGCATTGCTCTATATACAAAGTTATTTAATGGTTAGTAGTTTTGTTGTAACTGTTTTTGTGGTAAACTGTGTACTTTAGCTGAAATGGAGCCTACAAACGAGACATTTGTCTAGTCGCAATGTCTGGTCACGCGAGCAAAACTTTTTCATATCTTTCGCTTGGATTTCTACGATTATAATTTAGACCGGTACAGGATATAGAGTTGGCGCCTTGGTATGAGTAAGCTGTGGATTGCTCATTCCATTATTTATGTATGCATTTATGTATGACTCCAAAAGACTTTGAATTTATTATGCCGTCAATTGTGCACTATTGCAAAAACAGTAAAATTATTCAACAACCTTATACCTACTATACCAGCAAGCAAAATGTGCTCGATTTGTCTCGAATATATTAGGTGGGATGGTTTTTTGTTGTTGTAGAAATTCACAATATTCACCTAAGTCGTATGTCCTGTATTTATATTAGTCGTATGTCCTGTGTTTGGCCATACGACTAATCACTACTAATTATCCAACTAGAATATGGACAAAAAACTTCAGTAATTCAGTTTTTTTTAGAAAGTATTTCGTAATCGATACATACACATATATATACGTAAAAAATGACTTAGTACCTTTTGTTTCTCTCTGCATATATTCTAAACACGACTTTTGATGGTGGAACTCTGCACCATGTACATAATAAAATTGGATTATTTTGTGACCTTTTACAATAAAATAAAATCTATCCGAAATAACATAAATAGAATACTATCTAATCTGTATTTATTTTTTTTCTAAATGTTAAACTGAGTTAATAGAATTTAAATAACTAAATTGATATGGGATAGTTTGTAGATATCACATTGTAAATATAAAAAGTTCACGAACAAATATCTTTTATTTTTATATAATCAAGAAAATTTAATTCGATTAACAAAAGTGTGATTTTTTTCTCTCGATTTATTGCAACATTCAATTTTTTGTCTTGTTGGGCATTTAGGCATATTTAATTTAAGTAAAACCATGGTTTTTTTTTATTAAAAATTTTAGATATGACAAAATCTTTTTTTAATAATAAAAGAAAAATTAATTTCTCGACCAAATGAGTAGCACCACCTCGAACAAATGAGTAGTTCGCATACAATTTTCGGTAGGGTATTTTAGTTCCTGAACTGGAAATAGATGGCTTAGCGGGTTTGTTGGTTATGTTGAAGAGTCTTATTTTTGTCAGTTTTTATTGTTTATGTGTGAGTAAACTCAGTTTTTATTGTTTATGTGTGAGTAAACTCAGTATTGTTGTTGACTATTTTGAGGTTATATTTTACTTCTGTCAGTAAATTTTGCATTCCATTGGGCATCTACTCGCAAGTACTTGTGAGTAGTAAAATTGGTCCAATGGAATACAGCTACAATAATAAGTGAAAATAATTATGCACTATTAAGAGGATAGATGGCACTGTTCCTGGTCTAATAAACTGTAAAAATTAATTTTTTTCCAATGTTCGAATGTTTTTTTTTCGATTGACAAAATTTCTTTGTTTTTGGCAGTTTGGAATTTTTTTGTGAAACTTCGTTAAAAGTAATCTCTGCTAAATGGCACTGTCCCGTGCCAGAATTACGTAGTATTTCTCTCTGTTTTGAGGGTAATTTTCTGTTTATTTTTGCAAATTTTCCATTTCTTAGCAAATTGATATTTTTTCTCTTTGTTTCTATATATAAATTCTCTTCAAATTTTGCCCTTATTTGAATTTCTCTAAAATTTCTTGTGTAGCAAAATTTTTTTTTTCTGTTTCGCTATAAATTTCTATTATAAGCCAATTTTAATTTTTGCATATATTATTAGTTTTGAACTTGTTCATTAAAAATTTATTAAAAAAATTTTCATTTGCCCTGAAAGACTGGCATTATTATTTCTCAATAAAACAATTTAAAAGCGTGTGATTTTTACTGTCTTTTTGGTTTCATATGTAATTTATGAAAGATTTTGGAAAATAATTTCATATGTAATTCACGAAAGATTTTGGAAAATGAAACAATTAACTTTGATTAGAAATATATTCATTTAGCCGTAAAATTTGATTAAAAACGAGTTTGTTTTTCGTTTCATTGGAATTTTTACGAAATGTTCAAAAAATCGACTGACCCTCATAGAAAAGAATTCGGAAAAGAATTCCATTTTCGGGGAAACTTTTATTGCTCTGCAGTGTTGCATAGTGTTTTCATTAAATTTTAATAGATGGCACTGAGACTAGAGTAGCTAGGTTGTTCGAATTTTTTTTCGATGGTTCTTTTTTTGCAAATAATATTTTTATCAAAACTTCTCAATCATCAAAAAAAATTTTGGATAGTTTAAATTTCCATTTTTAGTACAGAAATGGATTAGGCCTCTACGCAAAAATTCGGACACAACACATGCAAAATAACAGAAACGGCGTAAATCATTAGGGGGCCATTTTTAAACTTCAGCATGCGATTGAAACGGTTTGTTTAAAACTATTTTCATATGGTGATGTCATTTATGCGTAAACAAATCAGATTTTTTAATTTTGCGAGTTTTGTTTGGTTAATGGCATTAGTTTCGAAAATTTTCAATAAAACACAGAATTCTATTTTAAAATATTATTTATTTATTTATTATATTTTCATTTTATTTATTTCACTATACGAGATCTGTTCAAAAAGTATCGCGAATTTTGTGTTTTTTCAAAAATTATTTATTTTATTATGAATATCTATTTTGTCCCCTTCAAAGTAATCCCCACCAGATATTATAAACTTGTGCCAACGTTTTTTTCAATCCTCGAAGCACTTCAAAAAATCATTTTTTATGATTTTGTTCATCTCCTCCTTCGATGCCGTCTTTATCTCCTCAATCGTAGCTTAGCGTCGTCCTTTTTTTGGGACGCTTCAGTTTCGGGAACAAGAAAAAGTCACAGGGAACCAGATCTGGAGAATACGCTGGCTGCGGCATTATTAGTGTGTTGTTTTGGCCAAAAATGACAAAAGCCAATTTTTGTTCTTCCACGAATCCGGGCGTTTCTGACGGATTGCTTCGCGCAACTTGCGCATAACTTGCAGGTAATATTGCTTATTGACCATTCTACCCTGTGGCAAGAACTCATGATGCACCACGCCCCTGCAATCGAAAAAAGTGTAAGCAAAACCTTCACATTCGACCGAACTTGGTGCACTTTTTTCGGTCTTGGCTCGTGCGGCAGCTGCCATTGGGATGATTGAGCTTTGGTTTCCACATCATAACTATAAACCCATGATTCGTCACCAGTTATGACCCTCTAGAGCAAATTTGGTTCATCGCGGACAGAGTCCAACAGCTCCTTAGCAATGTTAATGCGATGCTGTTTTTGGTCGAAATTGAGCAAAAATCGAAGACGAGCCAAAACACGTGCAAGCAAAGCAGCTGTCAAAAATTAACTGAACATTCAAAATGGCCGAACCTGTCGGCATAAGTGAGAGACATGAGTACCAACATAACGCCACAAAAAATCGAAAATCGAATATACGTAACCCGCGGAAATTCAAAGTTCGCGTAATTTTTTGAACCGACCTCGTATATAATATTTATTAAAACAGAATAATATAAAGTTGAAGAGCATATAGAAAATATAAATTGCAAATTATTTAATTATATCAAAACAATTTGTGTGCACAAATGAAAATCCATTCCAAATAAATGCAAAATGAATTAAATCAGAGAATGTGATATTATGTTTATGTTGAAATAAAACCATACACCACAACTTAGTAAATATAAAAATTTAATAATAAACAAGCATAAGTTGATATAAAAAGCTTCATTATAATTATAAATGTGTGTTTGTGAATGGAATAAAACATTAATTACATAGAATATTACATCAAATTCTTAATAATATAGAAGTTAATCGTATACAAAATTATAACAAAATGCTTTAAAACTAAAAATTTTACAATATGATAATAATTTAATGTACTTCAATAATTAATAACTAATATTCTAAAAAAAATTGCGAACAATATTATTTAGTAAATGCGCTACAAAATGGTCTAATAGAGCAAGCGAAAGTACAAATGCAAACAAATTTATTTAAATAAATAATAAGCATGAAAACAGCAATGAAAAACATACTGAAAAATTTGTTCCCTTAAACTTTCTTACACACCACTTTACATATACTGACACTGAACTATTTTCTGGTAAACATTGAACTGTCAACATCACATTTGTTTACATTTATTGAATGACGAACTTTTCAGTTTTTTAATCACTTTTTTGGACCAAATAAATCATTAAAATCCATTTAGGCACATAGTAAACTAAATTTTTTGTTAATTTCTGTACTAAAATTGAAAATGTCAACTTACCGAAAGAAAGAAATGAAACACTTAATTTTTTGAAATAAAAACTTCCTATTAACTTTTTCGTAAATACTTCTAAATAGATTAAAAATACACTTTCCGATAAGTGCCAAAATAACAACTTTAAAAACAACAAAAGTATGCAAGTATTTCGGTATTTTACCATTTTCATAGAGAATGGCGTGTTTTAAAACTCTCTTCGTAAGTCTACAAAATTGAGGCGCTTTATATTTGATTGATATTTACGAAATGAATAAAAAACCTAAAATAGAATTCCATGTATTTTTGTTTTCAATAAGTGAATTAAAATGAATATAAATTATGCTTTTTGCAATTCAATAAATTTCTATTACGAAAACTAGATGGCAGTGGGTGTCATATCTGCATAAAAAAATCTACACAAAATTATATAAGAAGTACGATTTTTCGCCGCTTCTGCAATAATTGTGCCATTAAATTGTGTATACATATACGGAATTCTGACGTACGGGCCGGGCCTATGACCCTTAGATTCTTTAATCTAAGGTTCATACTTATTTAATCCATCTAGAAATTTATGAAACGAAACCCATTTCGATGTTGTGGAAAAGAAATATGAAAATCACCTTCCAATTTCTCCAGTACAGAATTGCAATGGTAGAAAAATTTTGTCAAACAAAATGGCAATCATTGTCCCTGAGCACCTTGAACATAAACTGACGATAGTTCGAGGGGGAAACTTTGCCAAGCTACCATATATTTGTTATTAGGTTAAAAAGAAAAAAAAAATCCCCATCGATTTCTTACTTGTCCGAATTGATGGTTGGCAAAAAATGGTCGCTTACTAAGTTATCGGTAGTTTTTGACGACGATTGGTCGAATTTTGGGGTTGCCAAATTAATGGTGGGTAGGGGCTGTATCGGTCACGTAGCCGTTTCAGCCATTGCTGCTCTTACTTGGCCTTTATGGCGCAGTTAAAGTGCTACTTATAGAACTTTACTATTCCATCACCAGCTTCGGCATCATCAATAACCCAACAATGGTGGCATTTTTTTTCGATTTCTCTTCGTCTCCTCCATCCTGTTAGCCTATTAACTCGACAGATGTTATTAGTTTTATTAGTTGTCATTTTGTTGTGGTCATGCACTTTCTTCTATCACGTACGCATTTTGGTATGGTGAGGCTGGGGGATTAACCCACTTTCGCAGTTGAAAAATGAACCTATATTAAAGTAACTGGAGCAATTTTCCAATATTATGTATTAGAAGAAAAAAAAGAACGTTGTCTATCGTATCATATGCCCCACCATACGTGTATGCATGGAAAATGACTTTGGCGTAAACATTTTTATTGCATTGCCATCATCATAGTTGATTAGCTTTCAAGGCGAAATATATCGTAAGAAGAACAAAAGTTTATGACTACTTCTGTCTTTGAACCACTAGTCTCCATCCATTAATTACGTACCGGTACGATTATAAAAAGTTTTCCGTTTAATCACATATCGAAGATATCGGTTTTCAGATTTAATAAGTTTTCAGAAAAGGGCGATAGGACAGGTAATCCACTCAAGTATGAGGAATTTTCTTATAATTAAAAGAAAATCAGGAAATAACTTAACCTCCTGAAAATACAATAATGTATCGATTTAAGAAGGGCCCATATTAATATTTTTATCATATTTTTGCCGTCATCAATATGAACCCTCCCTTCTTAATTTGCAAAAATTCCATATAAATTTAATAGAAGACAAAAAAAACAACAACAACAACAAAAACCTAATAGATAACATAAAACTTGAGAAATACGATATGCTCCCTTTTGTGAAGGTTTTGTAAAGAACGAAAATTAATTCAAGCCACATATTCGCTCGCATTTTCATACCGGAAGTAGCATAGTTCAGTGAATCCGTATAATATGATATATGCTCTGGAGAAGAGATGATAAGTCATCGGACTTTTTGTCACTTTACCATATCCATGTCCACAGAAACTTCTGCTTTTTGTGTTTTCTTCATTTTTGTGTTTTTATGCAGCGTGTAATCCAAGTAATCTATGTGCTCATCGTATGTTTAGAGGGAGCCAACACCTTTATAAGTGGACACCGTTCGTTCGGACGTTTATCATTACCGTTCCATAGTGTGCCAACTTGAAGCTATTTCCGATTAATGGTATTATGCAGTAGAAAATTGTATTTCTGCCCACATTGTATACCGTTTCAAATGGACTCGTTAAATGGTACCAGATACCAGAATGAATGTAATGAGTGGTGTTCCCATTTTTCGTAGGTGCTATGGTATCCGATATGGCTTCATGTCGGAACCGCGTCTTCTTCTGCTCTATTGTATTTTATTTTTCTTTTTGATATTTTGACATCAGCCCCATTTTTTGCACCAATCTCCTTTCTTCATTCACTAATACCGATAGTATTTTTTTGCAATGTAATTCTTGAAGAAATAAAAAGTTTTTGTGGCTTTTCTCAAACTGTTGGTTTTAAATGAAATCTCAACCACACCAAACATGTAATTAATTCTCTAATCATTGTATTGATTCAATCAATAATCAATATTATTTGATAATTTAAAAATATTAATCAAATGGAAAAAAGAAATTTTCTTTCATATTCCATTGTAAAAATTCGATAATTTGATTTAAATACGGTTTCGTTGTGTTTAAATTTTGTCTGGGCCATGGTAATACTATGATGATAATGTGTAAAATTTTAAATATTTATTTTAATGTAATTCCTGCACTGACAGATTAAAAAGCAAATATTTATTGGGTTGTCCGGAAAGTAATTTCGTTTCACTTCAGAATTGATCATTGATGTTGCACGGTAGAAGCTCAAAATAAACGATTCCTTTGAAATCCCACACCAAACAGACAGCATAACCTTTTTTTTTGATGAATATATTGGCTTTCGAAGTGCTTGAACCGGTTAATCTTTTCTACTCCAGGATCTTTTGCGCTTAACATTGTTGTAGACAACCCATTTCTCGTCCGCAGTGATGATATGCAAAAAAAATGGATAAATTTCTTGGCGTTTGAGAAGCAAATCACAAACGTCAATGCGACGGCACAAATTGTTTTCCGTAAGATGGGGAACCCATATGTCGAGCTTTGAGATTAAACCTACCCGTGTAAAATAATCATGAACGTCAAATTTGATAAATTTAATCTCTCGGCGATCTCTTGGTTGAAGAGCATTTTTATCTTTTCTATCTATCTATTATATAAAAAAGTTTTTCATTTTGTAAGATTTTATTATGATGTATGTATGAGTTTTTGGTGTTTCAATATGTGTGTTTTTTTGAAGTCATGAAAGAGCGTAAGCGTATTTGAGTGAAGAGGAGATGAAAGAGCGTAAGCGTATTCAAAAGAATACTGCGATGATGGATTGTAATATTATTGA
Organism: Atherix ibis; assembly: GCA_958298945.1. Taxonomy (NCBI): domain Eukaryota; kingdom Metazoa; phylum Arthropoda; class Insecta; order Diptera; family Athericidae; genus Atherix; species Atherix ibis. The sequence goes on along the minus strand of OY282609.1, from coordinate 21,158,982 downwards.
TGTTAGGATTGTATGGAGCGAGAAAAAAAGTAGAATATTTGGACATAGGGGGGCCATGAAAAAAGAATAAGAACATTGTCACGCTCTTTTTTTCGAGAATGAAATTAAATTTTTAATTATGTAAAATTTAAAAAAAAATAACAATAATGATGTTTTCCCTCTGTTAAGTAGAATATTTGACATAGTAGGCAAAAATGGAGGGGTTGGTTAGCGAACCGAGCAGGAGCGGAGCCACCTAGTAGTAAAAAACTAAAATATGTCGAAAATGTTGTTTTTCACTTTCTATATTTAAAAGTGTATCAACCAAAAACTACTGTGCAGAATCAATCGAATTTTTTCACTAGAAAGCCTTGCTATATCAACTGTCAAAATACATGTGATTATGCGGCTTAAGTGTGAAGTTGGGGAAAAACGAATAATAAAATTAAACCCTCTGTAAGGGAAAAACGAAATAACTTTCAGTTTTTTCCCAACAGAGGACTTAATTTTTTTTTTCACAACCAACTTCATACATATACTACCCAATAACGATTTCCATATATTTTTTTGGACGATTTCCATATTTTTGCATTACATTGAAAAATAACAGCTTACGAATAATGTTTTTTTTTTTGGAGTTTTTTTCACTGTCTTTGCATTTTTGTACAATTAATAATAAATCGTTATTTACATATTTTTTCTTCAATTATTTTATCTGGATATAATTATTTATTGTTTCCTTCTTTGTGTTATTGAATTACCAGGGGTATAATCTTAAATCCGCTGTTTGGTCATAGATGGCGTGAGTGAGCGTATTAAGCTACCATGAGCACGCCATACTTTTTTTTTTATGAGTTTGACATCTGAATGAGCGTATTTGGGAAATTTATTTAAAAAAAATAGTTTTTATTTCTTGAAAGTAAATTTTTGTCAAATTAATTTCCGGACAACCCAATATTATAATTAATCCGTTTTCTAAAGCAAAATTGATTATATTCATTCTAGAAATAATTGGAGGAGCGGTAGTGAAAATAAAATTTGTTCTTTTATATAAGAATATTATTTGTTAGTCAAAGAATTATCAACAATAACCATTATCTTTATGTTTTTTCCAATATTATAGAGAAAAATGAATAAAATTCTTTGATTCGAAAGGGTTTTCAGTTATACTTGCACTATTTCTTCCTCCTTTTGATAAAAAAAAATGAAAAAAGAAGGAAAAAAAATAAGAAATGATGAAACGGTTTGGGGGTAAAAGTTTTACAAAATTTTTATAGAGAAACAAGTTTAATAGTTCTCAAAGGACTTTCGCTTTCGTTTTTTTTTTAATTTTGGGGGGTTTGGGATCTATTGTGAATGACTTCTTATATCGCCTGTTTCATTCTCAGTTACGTTTTTCTTTGTAAAAAAAAAATAAATAAGAAAAAACAATTTATTATTTTTTTCTCTTTTGAAATTTAGTTTTACACCACTTTTAGCGTATTTCCCAAAAGAGTACTATTGTTTAAAAAGGGACTATTCCCGGAACTGAACGTATACGAAGATATTTTTCTAAGCTTCAGAAAATCAATAATGAATAGCAGAATCCATTTTGATATTTCAAGAATTCTTTCAATAAAAATAATTGACCAAGAAATGGAAGTATGTTAGGAATGTCCTGGTTGTGTAAAAGAATCCTCTTTATTTAGAATTTTCTCCCAAAGTGTATGTATAGAAATTTATTGTCAAGGGAAAAATACAATACAATAGCTTATATATAGGCGTCAGTGTTTTGAGAATATATTATTAAATGGTTTACAAAATTGAAATGGAAATATTGTTTGTGTATATTAGTTTGGATTTTCACTAAAAGTTTAATATTTGAACAAATATTTTATATGCCATTCAAAAAAAAAATAAAGTGTATAAGCCTTAAAGTTGACTAATTTTTAAACTCTCTAAATGCGTTGAATCTTTTAATTTTTCTATTCAGTTTACAATTCTTCTCGACCTACATACCTTTATTTATGCTAAAAATTTGATTATCTTCGAATATTTTCAGTTAGACTAATTAGGTTTTAGGCAGAATATTCATATTTTAGATGCTTTCTTCGATATGTAAATATGATTTATTTCCTCTTTTATGCTGTATATTTTTCTATTTATCTACGACTACTAATTTTATACGTTATTTCACACATGCAATGAAATATTATATTGGGTTGTTCAAAAAGTAATTGTGTTGTTTTCCAACAGAGAATTTAATTGTATTTTTTCACAACCAACTACACACTTAACCTATGTAGTTGGTTGTGAAAAAATACAATTAAATTTTTAATGTATTTTGACAGCTGACATAGTAAGGCTTGCATTTTGACAGCTGACATAGCTCGCATTTTGACAGCTGACAGCTGACAGATGTGTTTTGACAGCTGAGATAAGAAAATTCGATTGATTCAGCACAGTAGTTTTTGGTTGATACCCTTTTAAATATGGAAAATGTAAAACAGCATTTTCGGCATATTTTACTTTTTTACTATAGAAAAGATAAAAATGCTGTTCAAGCAAGAAAAAAATTGCCAGTGCCAAAACTGGTTTGCAAAATTTTGATCCGGCAGTTTTCATCTCGAAGATGCACAACGTTTTGGAAGGCCAGCTGAAGCTGCTGAAGACACAATAAAGGCATTAATTGATGCAAACCGGCGAATAACAACAACTTGTGAGATCGCTGAGAGATTAAATTTATCGAATACGACCGTTTATGATTATTTGAAATGGGTAGGTTTAACCTCAACGGTCGACATATGGGTTCCCCATCTTACGGAAAAAAAATTGTGCCGTCGCATTGACATTTGTGATTTTCTTCTCAAAGGACAAGAAAATAATCCATTTTTAAAGCGTATGGGGACGAGAAATGGGTTGTCTACAATAATGTTGAGCGCAAAAGATCCTGGAAAGAAGCCAATATTCATCAAAAAAAGGTTTGGTGGGATTTCAAAGGAATCGTTTATTTTGAGCTTCAACCTAGCAACACAACGATCAATTCTGAAGTGTTGAACAAATTGAATGATTCACTTAAAGAAAAATAGCCAATAAATAAACTATCAGGTTGTTCGGAAAGTAATTTCGTAATGAAACGAAATTACTTTCCGGACAACCCAATAATATATAAATTAATAGTATTTGCTTCTTTGCATCTTTTCCCTTCAAAAAAAAAATACACCAGAAAAATTCTGATAATAAGTATTCAATAATAAAATGGAACAACTATAATCTTATAGATGAAAGTATATATTTTTTTGCTTATCCTTGTTATTCTCATCTGATAGGGAAAATGAGCAAAATGTTTGAGATAACCCAAGAATTTCATCAATCGGCTCCTTATAATGGATTAGCAAGTTTAACTTGTTCTCCTAAATTTTTATTTCATTCCCCTATCAGATGAGAATAACAAGTATCAGAGTTGCTATCTCTTCACCTGTTCATCTTATCCTCGGCATATTCAAATATCGGCACCATAGAATTTCGTGTATTAAATTACATATTAGCGAGAAGATCAGAAAGGCTTTCGAAAATTGCCTGCTTTTTCCTGCTCAAACGAAATTCATCAGGGCAATAGAGAGTAACACAGTATGAAATGAATTCTGCACGATAAAACTTTATTGAAATGTAAATAAAGCCATAGAGAGGAGAGATATTGTACACATAATTATGTGTTACTCTCTCTCTCTCTCTCTCTTTCTTTCTCTCTCTGAACGATTTTTATTTTTAAGGTTATAAATAAATTTTTTTATTTGTTTTTGTTAAATTATGAAATTTTCGCTACTATTTTTAAAACTGTTTAGCTTGTTTATTTAAAAAAAAATTATTTTTGATTACAGCTACTGAAATTCGTTGTCAAGAAAAGTCCAAAGGCGGCTTAAGCTATGAAGTGATTCTAGCTGAGCCCGCTCCAAATGCGTCGCTGCCAAAACGTCAGTCCATAGGTGGTAAGAATGTCTCAGTTGAAGAAATAGAACAAAAGTTAAAAGCCGCAGAAGAGAGAAGAGTGGTAAGTAGTATTTTAATTTTCTTTGTTGAAGAGATTTATCTCATCTGTTGTGTATGTATGTAGTCATTAGAGGCGAAGAAAATGGCAGAGCTTTCGGCAAAAATGGCTAAAATTGAAGAGGCATCGCGCAAAAAAGATGAGCTCAATTCTGAGTTTATTACTCAAACGAAGGAGGCTCTAGAAACCAAGATGGAACAATACGAGGAGAAACGTGAAGCTATTATTAGCGATCTGAAGGAGAAACTTAAGGTAAGCAAAAATATTTGATTAATTTTTTTCCTTTATCTTCTCTTTTGTTTCTAATTAAAAAAATATACATACGAGGTCTGTTCAAAAAGTATCGCGAATTTTGTGTTTTTTCAAAAATAATTTATTTTATCATGAATATCTATGTTATTTTGTCCTCTTCAAAGTAATCCCCACCAGATATTATAAACTTGTGTCAACGTTTTTTCCAATCCTCGAAGCACTTCAAAAAATCATTTTTTATAATCTTGTTCAGCTCCTCCTTCGATGCCGTCTTTATCTCCTCAATCGTAGCGTAGCGTCGTCCTTTTTTTGGGGCGCTTCAGTTTCGGGAACAAGAAAAAGTCACAGGGAACCAGATCTGGAGAATACGCTGGCTGCGGCATTATTAGTGTGTTGTTTTGGCCAAAAATGACAAAAGCCAATTTTTGTTCTTCCACAAATCCGGGTGTTTCTGACGGATTGCTTCGCGCAACTTGCGCATAACTTGCAGGTAATATTGCTTATTGACCATTCTACCCTGTGGCAAGAACTCATGATGCACCACGCCCCTGCAATCGAAAAAAAGTGTAAGCAAAACCTTCACATTCGACCGAACTTGGCGCGCTTTTTTCGGTCTTGGCTCGTGCGGCAGCTTCCATTGGGCTGATTGAGCTTTGGTTTCCACGTCATAACCATAAACCCATGATTCATCACCAGTTATGGCCGTCTGGAGCAAATTTGGGTCGCCGTGGACTAACAGCTCCTTAGCAATGTTAATGCGATGCTGTTTTTGGTCGAAATTGAGCAATTTTGGTACGAATTTCGCGGCGACCCGTCTCACGCCCAAATCATTGGTAAAAATCGAATGGCACGAGCCAATCGTTATGTTTAAGTCGTCAGCAACTTCTCTAACGGTGATTTGATGATTGGCCAATACTATTTTCTTCACTTCATCAATATTTTCGTCTGTTGTTGACGTGCTTGGGCGTCCGGCAGGCTTTTCGTCGTTCACATCTTCCCGGACCTCTGAGAACAATTTGTACCACCGATAAACGTTCATTCACCATAAGCTACAGTCAACATTCGGAATGCGTCTGCGCAATTAATTTGGTTTTTCACACAAAATTTTATAAAGATTCTTTGATCCATTTTTTTGGAATGGGCAATAATCGAAGACGAACCAAAACACGTGCAAGCAAAGCAGCTGTCAAAACATAACTGAACATTCAAAATGGCCGAATTCAACCCGCGGAAATTCAAAATTCACGATACTTTTTGAACAGACCTCGTTAATATACATTTTGTTTAATTATAATATGATTTTTTTTATATAGATTCATTCACAAGAAATCGAGAAAACTCGTACAACGCTTGAGCAACAAAAGCATACAGAACGCATGGCCATTGATGAAAAACTAAAAACTGCCCAGTCACTTCGTGACGATAATATCAAGAAAATGCTAGAACGTCTAAAGGAGCATGTAAGATTTACAATGTTTAAAGAATAATAATTTTATCGATTTATGCCAATAACGTTCCTTGTTTGTTGCGCTACCTCAAATGTTTTTTTTTTTATGAAAATCATAAAAATTCTTTTATAAAATGCGAAATTGTAAATTGAGCATTATTTGTTTAGCCCCCCCAAAAGGGAATTGTTTGTTAAATATTAAATAATTTAGATAACTTAAATATGAACATGGAGGAACATTTACATTCCAACCCAATAAGAGTCCATTGCTAATCTGAAGACATGGACTTTTATTTCGTACTGTACTATACATTACACGTAACTTTTTATTAAAAATTAGATTTTATCGATTTTTTTTTCTTTTCTATTGATCATGTTTCCATAGTTCACTTTGAAATAATTTTTATACTTTATGCATTTTTCTTTATTATTTTAAAATTTTTTTTTTGTACAAAAAGAGAAGAAAATCGTTTACTTGCTTGAAAATTAGTTGTGCAAATTGTATTCAACTAAAATTTCTAATTTATTCAATTTTTTCTTCATTTAATTCTTATCATTTGTTTGTAAAAGTTTTTTTTTCTCTCGTTATAAATAAAATATGAAATAGATAAAATTATCAATAAATCAATCCGTAGAATAATCAAAAATTTGTTCAAATAGAGATAGTTTGTAATGTTTTTTCTCACAAAGTATAGTTTTTTATTACGTTATTATTAAAAGAATATAAATATTTATTCAACAACAATAAAAAAAAACAAACAAACGGTCAAATGGTAAATAATAAAAGTAATTCAATTATAAATAAGGAAACATTTAAAATATTTTTAAGTACATTAAAGAAAAACCACACATAAAAACACAAATTGAAAAAGAAAATCAATCAATTTATCCCAGAATCAAGTTAAAATCGCCGAAATTAAGAGCCATATCGACAGTTTGGAAAATCAGAAACAAGAGGAACAGACACGCATTATCGAGAACAAATTGTACACTGCCGAACGAAATCGTGAAAAGGAAATTCAAAAGAAATTAGAGATCATTCGACAGCATGTAGGTTTTTTTCAATAGTTTTTTATTTTATTTTTTGTATTTTTGTATTTTTGTATTTATGTATTTATATATTATTCGTTTAGTTTGTTTTTATTTCTTTTTTTTTTACATTTAGTTTTATTTTGGTTTTTTCTTTTAAATTAATTTTTAAATGTGTTTTTGTGCATTTTTAATTATTAATATTTGTTTTGGCCTTTTTATTTATCACTAAGCCTTTTTCTACATACTAAAAATAATTCTTGCTTTGAAAATTATATCGTTTTTTGTTGTTGTAAATAAACTAAAAAACTGTTTTTTTTTTTGAAATTTTATGCATTAAAAATTATTGTGCTATTTTTTCAAGCAACTAATATACATTTTGTGTTTTTAATTATTTTATAAAAGATGGCATTATTGAAATGAGTAAAAACAAAATGGCTGATGCTTTTTTAAAATGGCTTTTTTCTCTCTTAATTTGTCAGTTTTCGAAGAACATTTTTCATCACGCTAGATTTATTAGTGTGAAAGAATGTGTGTGTGTGTATATAAGTGTACCTGAGAATAAAAATCATTGAAAAATGTTATTCATACTAACTAATAAAAAGCTTTTCTAATTTACTCAATTTTTAAATATTCATTAAATTTATGTGTATTAAATTATGAGTTGTATTTTCTATTGATTTGGTGAACCAAATCATTGTACTTTAGTGTCTCTAATTTATTCTTTTAACTAAACATGTACATATATATATATATATATATATATATATACGATGTCTGTTCAAAAAGTATCATGAATTTTGAATTTTCGCGGGTTACTTATATTCGATTTTTTTTGTGGCGTTATGTTGGTGCTCATGTTTCTCACTTATGGCGACAAGTTTGGCCATTTTGAATGTTCAGTTAATTTTTGACAGCAGCTTTGCTTGCACTTGTTTTGGCTCGTCTTTGATTTTTGCCCATTTTCGAACAAAAACAGCATCGCATTATCATTGCTAAGGAGCTGTTGGACTCTGTCCGCGACGACCCAAATTTGCTGCTCCAAAGGGTCATAACTGGTGACGAATCATGGGTTTATGGTTATGACGTGGAAACCAAAGCTCAATCATCCCAATGGAAGCTGCCGCATGAACCAAGTTCGGTCGAATGTGAAGGTTTTGCGTACAGTTTTCTTCGAATGCATCATGAGTGCAAAAGCCAATTTTTGTTCTCCCACAAATCCGGGCGTGGTGCATCATAACCTGCGAGTTATGTATAAGTTGCGCGAAGCAATCCAACCGAAACGGCCGGATTTGTGGAAGAACAAACATTGGCTTTTGCACCATAATAACGCCCTTGCTCACGCATCGTTGCTTGTGCGCGAATTTTTGCCCAAAAACAACACACTAATAATGCTGCAGCCACCGTATTCCCCAGACCTGGTCCCCTGTGACATTTTCTTGTTCCCGAAGCAGATTCTTTGATCCATTTTTTGGAATGGTCAAAAATTGAAAACGAGCCAAAACACGTGCAAGCAAAGCAGCTGTCAAAAATTAACTGATCATTCAAAATGGCCGAACTTGTCGGCATAAGTGAGAGACATGAGTACCAATATAACGCCACAAAAAATCGAAAATCTAATATACGAAACCTACGGAAATGCATAATTCGCGATACTTTTTGGACAGACCTCGTTAAATACTACTAATAGGAATTTTGCCATATGTCAAAATTAATGATTAACATTAAATTATAGCTTAATATGGCTAATTGGTATAAAAAAAAATTTGCTTTTAATTGCAGAGAAAACAGTTATTCCCCTAAAAAAATTACACTAAAAATAAATGCTGGGGAGATAAAATTCATGTTAACTTTTTATTGAAGAAATTACATTCAACTACGTATTTGATAATTTATGTATTATTTTTTTTAAAATATAATTTCAGGAGAGACGAGCTGAAGCTGTTCGCCAAAATAAAGCAGCATTACTTTCAGTTAATCCAAATGATAGCGAAAGTACAATCACATCATCCGGTTAAATAAATATAACACGGAAAAGCAAACAAAAGTTTATGAATAATAAAAAAGGGGGGAAAATAATTAAAATATAAAAAAAAAAAAATATCTCTCTGAATGAAAGAAAAATCTATTAAATAATTTTTAAAAAAAAGTATTAAAATAATGAAAACGAATAGCGAGATGAACACGTATTATAAAAATAAAAAGCATTCAAATGAATTAATTAAAATTAAAGAATAAATTGCAAAAATTCTCCCATCATCTATATTTATTTATTTTTTAACTACAATTATATTATTATTAATTAAAATACTATTTATAAATATATATTGATTAAAATTAAATTAAATTAAATTGAATTGAATTGATTAATTTCTAAGAAATTATCACAATTTTATGTTAATGTCTGTCTATTGTGAATGAAAATTATTTATTAATCATATAACACATAAAATGAAAGTGCATCCAAATTCAATCCATATATACACATATACCTATATAACAATAAAAAAAACTGCATCATCGATCTCTTTATTAAAAACAATTCAGAAAAATTAAAAATATTCTATTTTATTTTATTTTTTATTTTTTATTTTTTTTTTGTTTTCTTTTGTGCTTATAAGAAGTAGACTTTAATAAGATAAATTATCTCAACAAAACAAACATAAAAAAGTCTAATAAACAAATTAAATATATAATATAATAAAAAATAAATATAAAAAAAAACAAATTTACCACTTGGTGAAATAATTTTCAAATATATTTAAATTAAAAATGACAATTTGACATTAGTAAACAAAAAAATAATTATATGCTCGTACATATTCGTATATATATTGCCTGAGAATAAAAAAAATAAATAAATTAATAATTAAAGAATGAGATATATACGCAAATATTAATAAGAACATTTCTTAAGAATATATAAAACAAAGATCAAAAATGAAAAACACAAAATGCGATGAATTCAAATTTTATGAAATATTTAAAAAATGAAAACAAAATCAAATAAATAAAAATATGCAATACAAAATATGAAAATTGAAAAAAAAAATTAATTGGAAATATAATAAAATCTCATTTGATAAACGAGTAAGGAATAGAAAGAATATCAAATCGCACACGTCGTGATCTATTACTATTAATATTAATGTATCCAACAACAAAAAGAAAGAAAGAAGAAAAATTGTGCCAGCAGCTCATTTATTAAAAATATTTTTCTCCTTGAATAATTTCTCGCACATATTTTTTTCTTGTTAATATGATTAATTACTCTACATATAAATCAATGAAAAAAAGAACTATAAAATATATAATCATAATTTTAATCTTACATATAAAAAAAAATTAACAAATAAGCAAAAATTAACATTTTTATCCTTAAGACTATCTAAATAGATATGAATTACAAAAAAAAAACAAAAAATATGGCTTTTCGAATATTTAAATAATATCAAAACTAAGATATAGGATTCACGGAATAAAAGACAATACAAATAAGAAAGTAGATTGAATTATAATATAAAAATATGAGAATAAAATATGCTCTAATACATAAATTAGTTAAATAAATAGAAATTAATCATAAAAATTTTTTGGTCGGGCAGCGCGCTTTAATAAATCGATCGATTGATCTTAAATTTTCAAATAAATATATACTTGCAAAACCAAAAGGAAATTTATAAGTAACCAATTTATTTTTAATTGAACTAAAATAGTGCACACGGGATTTATTTTTATAAGAAATATCAACTCAATTAGCTGCCCGAATTGCACATTGTTTAAAATGATTGATATCGAATTTATGTTGCTCCTTCCTTCCTTTCCAAGAATCGCTTTCATGTACACTTGTTCACACACTCGCACAAAATTATCTCATATTTATTTTATTGTCACTTATTTCTAAAGAAGTTGAAATTTTTCTTATTATCATTATTTTTTTTTCTTAGATAAAATTAGCATAAGCAAAAATTTAAAAAAGAAAACCAAATCTGAACAAATATTAAATGTAAAAATATAAGAAAATTAAATAAATAATAAAATAACTACGGCAAAAATAAATACTATTTTTGCATTGAGAAACTAAAAAAAAACAAAAAACAAAATAACGATCGAAAGAAGAATAAATATTGTAGCTCGAAGTTTTTTCAATTTTTAATTGAAAGAACTTATTAGATAGAAGATAAAAGAAGATGGCTAAGGGTAAGGATAATGCATTAAAAATATCAATAGTTGATGTTAGTTTGGGAAAGAAAAAATTTGCATTCAATAAAATAATATAGGTTTCTTGTAGCAAAATGAATATCTCCTAAATCAAAAAAAAATGTATATTTGGAAATGATTAATCGATAATTGAGGAAAACAAAAATTTATCAAAAAAAATTAAAATTATTATATTTAGGATTTAGAGTGTGTGAAAGAGCGAAAATTAATAATGAGAATTGGATGATGAATAACTCTATAAATAAGTAAAGAAGTATTGATATAATAAAAATTAAGCTAAGCTATGTGTTACTAGTGTTTTTTATATATATATATATATTCATTCATATATATGTATAGCAATAAAATTTGAGTAAAAAATGAGAATTTCATTAAAATTAAACACAAAAAACACATCTTGTAAAAAAAATTACGACGCAAATCATAAATTTGTCCAAAGTTTAGAGAAATGTCATTCATTTAATTAAATTTTATATCGTGGCTATTTAAAAATGTTATTACAATAACAATTGTTAGAGGCGGACAAGATGAAAATAATAATAAATATATTTAAAATAAAATATTTACCAAATCTCAGATATATTTAACACGGCAGAAAATGTTTATTTGAAAATTATCATCATCATCAATGAGATAGTAATTTAATATAAGGAGGTAATTATTATCATTAATATTATTATTATTATTATTATTATTATTATTATGATTATTATTGTAACCGCTGTGCTGCCTTTCCAAAAAAATACTATTGTGATGCATCGTGTTATTCTATATAAACTCTAATGCTTTGATTGCTGTTGATCCCTTTCATTTATTTTCAAATTATACATATATATATATATATATATAAATAAATAAAAATGAATAGTGAAGAAAAAGAAAATGCAAAAAGAAAATTTAAAATATAAACAATGTAAGAATTTAAATTGAAAATAATAGTCCATGAAAAATCATCATTTATTTAGCCAAATATAATTCCACAATATATACAGTATGGGATGGAAGTAATTAAACCAAAAAATAAATTATTAGCAAAATCCACTATATGATAAAAATACGAAGAAAGAAAAGAAAAAACCAATAAATTTTCAGTTATTAAAATTATTTATTATTGCTTATATAAATCATCTAATGGATAATAATCGCTTTTGTATGAAATAAAATTTATGAGCTTATGAAAACAAACATATTTCCGTTGACTTTTCATTTCATCAATTTAATAAAAATAAATAAATAAATAAAAATTTTAAATATATAATTTTGATTGAATTTTAGGACGAAGAATTATTATTGTGATTAGGTTTCAATTGAATTTATCCAAAAATTCTATAATTCGTCGTTATTATTATACAAATTACTCATATAATATATGAAAATAAAATAACTTAATAACAGTATATCATGCTTATACAGGGTGGACCATTTAGAAGTTCCATTTTAAAAAGTAAATAAAAAAAAACTAGTGTATGTTTTTTCAAATTTCCGGTTTTATTAAAAAGATTGAACCTTGAAATTTAAGAATGAACTGTAATTTTTCAGTACATTTTCGATTGTCCGGGCCTGTATCTCTTTAATGGCAACTTTGATTTCGTGTTTCAAGGCCTCAATTGTCTCTGGATGGCTTGTGTAACATTTATCCTTAGCGGCTCCCCACAGAAAATAATCCAACGGACTCAAATCACAGCTCCGAGGTGGCCAATTGACATCAGAACTTCGGCTGATTATTCGGTTTTCGAAAGCAGTACGCAAAAGTTGGATTGTTACGTTGGCTGTGTGGCAAGTGGCCCCGTCCATGCCATTCTCTTCAACTTTTGGAAACAAAAATTCGTTGAGCATGCCACGATAGCGCTCACCATTGACCGTAACGGCGGCTCCTTCATCGTTTTCGAAGAAAAACGGGCCAATGATGACTCCACTCCAAAATCCGCACCAAACCGTGACTCGTTGTCACGATCGGCTTTTCCATGGTGACGTATGGATTTTCTGAGCTCCAGATGCGACAATTTTATTTGTTGACATACCCACCGAGGTGGAAATGGGCCTCATCCGAAAAGATGATTTTTCGGTAAAAATGCTCATCTTCGGCCAATTGATCTTGAGCCCATTGGGCAAACCGAAAACGCATCGGATGGTCATGTGGCTTAGCTGTTGGACTAATTGAACTTTGTAAGCTTTCATACCAAGGTCTTTGTGCAAAATTCTCAACAGAGAAGTCCGAGAAATATTCAATTCCTGAGAACGGTGACGAGTTGATGTTGATGGATGATCACTGACATTTTCAGCAACGGCGGGAATATTCCCTTAGAGCGGGAACGAGTTGCTTTGGCAACCAACAAACCAGTTTCGCGAACTCGCTTCACGAATTTGCCCACAAATCACGTGATGGCATTCGATCTTTACTCATTTTTTTTTAAATTTCTCAGAATTTTGGTTGAAGACTCACCACTTTGGAAGTAAGTTCTTAATATTTCCCATTTTTCTTCAAGCGCATGGGTTACCATTTCGTAAAATTCTGACTTTCAACTAACAATCTGTCAATTCGTGTTGCCATTTAACACTCTAGTACTTCAAATAAATAGTAGTTCAAAATGGAACCGCTAGATGGACCACCCTATATATATAAGGCGTTTTCCTTTGGACCAATTTTGCTACTAGTCGATAGATGACAAAATTCTAAACACTAGTAGAAACATAACCTCAAAACAGTCAGCAACAATACTGAGTTTACTCACACATAAACAATAAAAACTGAGTTTATTCACACATAAACAATACTGACAAAAATATGACTCTTCAACATAACCAACGAACCCGCAAAACTATCTAGTTTCACTTTACCAACTAGAATCCACCTAACGTAAATTGTATGCGTAACTCTCAGTTGAATGTGCTCGTTTGTTCGAGGTAGAGTAGATGATGACAGCTAGAACTACCGACTAGTTAGTAGCAAAATTGGTCCAAAGGAAAACGCCTATAATAAAACAAATAATAATAAACATGGAAATTTCATCTGCGTAATTGGGTTTTATTGTAATTTGCACTGGTTTTGGAGGGATGGTTGTGAAAAGCATAGTGAACGATCGGCGAATTCGTTTTACTTTCAATATTTCCGTCCTATATGAGAATTCAAAATAATAAATGTGTAGTATTTCTTCGGTTTGGAATTTGCACATTAATTTTTTCTACCAGGGGTATAAGATTAAATTCGCTGTTTAGTCATAGATGGCGTGAGTGAGCCTATTAAGCTACCATGGGGACGCCATACTTTTTTTTATGAGTTTGATATCTGTCAACATCAATCAGTGCACATTGTCAGCAATTTCGTACAACAACATACATTTTTCCTTTGGTAATCATGTCTAGTTTTGTGCCAGAAAAGGAGCATTTTGGAAAGCTCTGCTTTTCTGCTTCAATTTGAAAAAATCGGCTGCCGAATCGTATCGAATGCTTATGGAGGCCTATGGTGACAGTGCTTTATCGGAAATAACGTGCCGAGATTGGTTTCGTCGGTTCAAAGACGACAATTTTGACTTGTAGGACAAGAAGCGTGAAAATCGGCCTAGGAAGGTTGGGGATCATCAATTGCAGGCTCTTTTGGACGAAGACGAAACCCAATCGCAAAAATGCTCGCGGAGCAATTGGGTGTTACTCAACCAGCCATGTCCATGCGTCTGCGTACCATGGGGAAAATTGAAAAGATCGGAAAATGGGTGCCGCATGAATTGAACGATAGGCAGATGGGGCGACGCCAAAACACATCCCGGCCAACCATCAATATCTTCCCAAGGCCAAATCGTTTCGGACAGAAGACGATGCTGAGCGTTTGGTGGGATCAGCGGGGTATCGTCTACTATGAGATGTTGAAATCTGGTGAAACTGTCAATGCCCACCGCTACCACCAACAACTGATCAAATTGCACCGTGCTCTGCGTGAAAAAAGGACGGATTATCAACAACGACATGGCAAGCTTATTTTCCTCCACGACAACGCACCATCGCACACGTCAAAAATGGTCCGAAACTACTTGAAGACACTACCCCACCCCGCTTATTCACAACAAAACTACTTGGAGACACTCTACCCCACCCCGCTTATTCACAACAAAACTACTTGGAGACACTCTACTCCACCACCATCGCACACGTCAAAAATGGTCCATAACTACTTGGTGCTACCCTACCCCACTTATTCACCAGACCAGGCCCCTTCCGACTACTACCTGTTTTCGTCGATGGGCCACGCGCTCGCTGAGCAGCACTTCGATTTGTACGAAGACGTCCGAAAATGGCTTGATAAGTGGTTTGCCACGAAAGAGAAGGAATTTTTTGGTGTGGAATTTATCAAAACATTCGAAAGAGGAGGAATTTACAATGTAAATTTTCATTTACATTGAATAAATTTGTTTTTGCTTTCAATGAAAAAAACATGTGTTTTTTTGTTTAAAAAACAGCGGATTTAAGCGTATATACCTGGTAAATGAAACTTTAATTAATAAAATGTATTCAGATTAAGTTCAATGTGAATTAAACCGGTCAAATGTTCGAAAAGATTTTCTCACTCAGAGAGAACTAATTGTGCTGATTGGCAGCACTGCTAGTTAGTTCATGGTAAACGTGTTTATTAAATTAACATTTACGACTTAAATAATTAATAACTAAAGTTCTAAAAAAAAAAGAAAACAATATTATTTAGTAAATGCCTTATTATATGGTCTAATAGAGCAAGCAAAAGTACAAATGCAAACAAATTTATTTAAATAATAAGCCTACCGAATATACTTTATTTATTTTAACACAATGAAAACAGCAATGCAAAACAGACTGAAAAATTCGTTCCCTTAAACTTTCTTACACACACTTTACGTGCCGGTGCACTAAATGCGAGGATATAAGTAAAGTAGCTCCGTTTAAATTCTGCCATAGTAACACTCTTTCTTTGTAATAACTCGTCAACAAAGAAAGTAAGTAATTGTATGCATGTATTATAATGTTTTCTCCTATGCACATTCATAGCATTTTTTTCTATTGATTCATTAAATTTCATTTAAAAAAGGAAACCATGAAGATTGCCGCGCTTCAGAAATTCATAAAAAGGCGCTTCAGCGAAAATCTGGTTGACCAAAAGGATTTTAATAAATAATATACAGTGAAATAAATAAAATGAAAATACTTAATAAATAAATGAATATTTAAAAACAGAATACTGTGTTTTATTGCATATTTATAAAACTAATTCCATCAAACAACAATACCCGCAATATTAAAAAATCTACTTCTTTACGCATAAATGACATCACATATGAAAAATGGTTTTAAACGAATCGGTTCAACCGCATACTGAACTTTTAAATTGCCCCCCAATGATTTACGCCGTTTCTGTTGTGTTGCATGTGTGTGCGTTCTACGAATATATTGCCAACAAAATTTGGACAGAATTTTTGTGTAGAGGCCTATCCAGTTCTTCTATAATCTATGATAAAGACGGCATCAAAGGAGACTCTGAACAAGATAAAAAAAATGATTTTTTGAAGTGCTTCGAGGATTAGAAAAAACGTTGGCACAAGTGTATAATATCTGGTGGGGATTACTTTGAAGGGGACAAAATAGAAATAACTTTTTAAAAAACACAAAATTCGCGATACTTTTTGAACAGAGATTAAAATTATTGAATTGATAAATTTTTATATTGAAAAAAAATTAAAACTTAAAAAAAATTCGAAATTTTTATAATTTTCAACAATTTTTTTTTAAAATGAAATTTTATACGATAATAACGGAAAGAACGGAATTACCGCAAAAATACGAAAACTACAATGACATCTTATGATCTTTGGTATTGGTCATAAAGTCCGATTTTAGAAAATCAATTGCTTTGGAAAATATCATTACGGATTTTCATGTTTTATTATATATCAAACGTCTTCTTTTAAATATCCTCTTAAGTGTATGCAAAAGAAGGGAAAAAAAACTAATCATTATTATTTAGCAATTTTTACCCAATTTTTAGATTATTTTTTGAGTTATCATGATGAGGTTCGTATATGTTATAGGGCTCATAAATATAAGAAACTTTTGTTCTACAGGTTTTGTCGAATTTCGAAAATGTTGGCGTTTTTGAAAAAAAACGACTTTATTTTTGGAAGGCTTCAGTTCAAATTTGATTATCATCCTTTAGGACCCCTAAGTTGGTATAGTATCTTATATAATCGTAGAGAGGAAAAGTTTAGATTTTGGACGATATCAGTTTCAGCTCTTTCGGATTTTTAGTTTTTGAGAAAATTGCGTTTGAAAATGACTATTTTTCTAAAAAAATTTACTAAGTTTGATCTTAAAAAAATGTTAGTAATAGTATGATTTCTCAAAAATCATCTTTTTTAAGACCTCTAAGTTGGTATAGTATCTTATATTATCGTAGAGAGGAATAGTTTGGATTTTAGACGATATCAGTTTCAGCTTTTTCGGATCGTTAGTTTTTGAGAAAATTGCGTTTGAAAATTACGGTTTTTCAACAAAAAAATTTACTAAGTTTGACCTTAAAAAAATGTTAGTAATAGTATGATTTTCTAAAAATCATCCTTTATGACCTCTAAGTTGGTATAGTATCTTGTATTATCGTAGAGAGGAAGAGTTTAGATTTTAGGCGATATCAGTTTCAGCTCTTTCGGATTTTTAGTTTTTGACAAAATTGCGTTTGAAAATGACTATTTTTCTAAAAAAAATTTACTAAGTTTGATCTTAAAAAAATGTTAGCAATAGCATGTTTTCCTAAACTTTTTTCTAGACATTAGATAGTATCACTCCTTAGCTTTCAGACAATATCGAACATGTTTGGAAAATCTAACGGAAAGTATCCGAAAATATAATTTAAAAAAGTCGGTTTTTTCTGAATTTGAAAAATTGACTTTTTTTCAAAAGTGTTCAGACTCCTGGAGATGTTCTTGATCCTATATCTGCTTAAACGAGTAAATAGTAGTCCTTCGTAGAATTAATTGAGGAAAAATATTAAAAAATTTCTGGAGGGGGGGGGAGGGGTTTGAGTTTGCCCTAATTTTGGCCGTTTGGATTGGGTCGATTTTCGGGCCGTGTTCGGGATATAATTTGAAAAGGACACCTCTCCCAGGACTCCCGACCAGATTCCGACAAAGAACTCGGCGAAGCGACTTCTACTTGAGCTATTTTGATTTTTTGATTCTTTAGCTGCTTGTAATTGAAGTTCGATAGAAAAAGGTTTCCCTTTCAACTGGACGTTTTTTATTAAACGGTATTTATTAATACCAAAATAAAATTATTAACTTTGTAAAGAAATATTTTGTCGACTAAAAATCTCCCCCTCACAAAAAAAGAAGATTTTTGTCGAAATATTTTGTCGACTAAAAATCTCCCCCTCACACTGCTCATCTAAAAAAAAAACAAAATTCGAAGAAAATAAAAAAAATCACTAAACTCCTGACCCGCACCCACCGCACATAAAAAAAATCGTATCAACACCAACAAAAAAAATCTAATTTAAAGGTTTACCAGAAAAAGAAGAAAAAATAAAAAGCACTTAGTACCATACATACACCACGTCAAAATAATCCAAAATTACAAAAACTATCAAAACATCAATTTTAAGCAATTTTGTGCTATTTTGAAATCGAGGCAAAATAACAGGAGCCGTTTTCAGAATAAGTAATTTTCATGACCATTCAAATGTTGCAATTCCATGAAAAATTCCCAAAATTTCAAACATTTCACAGGTTTCTGGTCAAAAATTGTATTAAGTTGCGCCTATTGGTATACTACCAGTCAGCTCTGATTGTTTTCAATTTTTTTTTAGGTACGCCTAATTGCCTACTATCAGTTTTTTTCTGTACTCGATGAATATTATTTTAGTTTTGGTTCTGATAAGAACCGTTCTTGGTATTCGTGATTTTTTTTATTGATATTAATTTATTAAACTTTTTTTTTGTAATTATTTGTAGGTGTTTATTTTTTTCTTTGGTTAATTAGGTTTTTTATTTCTTTGGCGATATTTCTAGTCGATTTATTATTGTTTCAATTTTTTTATTATATTTTCTTAAGCTGATTTGCACTTTTTACTTTTGTTTTGTTAGTTTTTTGGCTTCTCCTGCGTATAATTTCACTTGATCAGCTGGAACGCTTCGTATGGACTTTGTTCCCAATCTTATTGTACAACAGAAAAAATCAGTTCTTATCAGAATTAATGAACAGAGAGAGAATTTTAAGGTATTTATGATTATAATTGCAGGCTTATTAATTTTTTTTGTTATAATTTCAAGTAACATTAGTACTGAATTGTATATTCTAAGCGCCGCGACACGAAAGACCATTTTTGGTGATAAAGGATATCGGGATAAGGAAATTAAAGTACAATGGAAAGAAAACTGTTTTTTTGTTGTTGTTGTTGGGCGAATTAGTGTAGGACCCCATTCCTCAGTGTGATTCGAGAACCCAATACCACTTACCAGATGTATAAGCTTAAATCCGCTGTTCTTTAGTCAAAAGCACATGTTTTTTTTTCATAGAAAGCAAAAACAAATTTATTCAAAGTACTTGCCCTCGCCTACCTACATATTTTCCCCATCTCTCGGGCAATTTGTGGATACCACGCCATAAAAAATTCCTTCTCTTTCGAGGCAAACCACTCATCAAGCCATTTTCGGACGTCTTCGTAAGAATTGAAGTGCTGCTCAGAGAGCGCGTGACCCATCGACGAAAACAGACGATACCCTGCTGATCCCACCGAACGCACAGCATCGTCTTTCGTCCGAAGCGGTTTGGTTTTGGGGAAGATGTTGATGGTTGGCCGGGATCAACCCACGATTTTTTGCGTTTAGAATTCTCGAAATATATCCACTTTTCATCGCCTGTCACAATCCGATGCAGGAACGACTTTCTTTTTTGTCTGGCGAGCAAGATTTCGCATGTGTTTTGGCGTCGCTCCATTTGCCTATCGTTCAATTCATGCGGTACCCATTTTCTGATCTTTTCAATCTTCCCCATGGCACGCAGATGCATGGAAATGGCTGGTTGAGTAACACCAATTTTTGCGATTGGGTTTCGTCTTCGTCCATAAGAGTCTCCAATTGATGGACCTCAACCTTCCTAGGCCGATTTTCACGCTTCTTGTCCTACAAGTCAAAATTTCCGTCTTTGAACCGACGAAACCAATTTCATTACGTTGTTTCCGATAAAGCACTGTCACCATAGGCCTCCATAAGCATTCGATGCGATTCGGCAACCGATTTTTGCAAAGTGAAGCAGAAAAGTAGAGCTTCTCGCATATGCTCTTTTTCTGGTACAAAACCAAAGGAAAAATGTATGTTGTTGTACGAAATTGCTGACAATATGCACTGATTAATGTTGACAGATGTCAAATTCATAAAAAGAAGTATGGCGTCCCCATGGTAGATGGAGTGAGTGACTCCATCTATGACCAAACAGCGGATTTAAGCTTATACTCTTGGTAGATGGTGGTAGTCCCCACATCCTTCACTAACGACTATGTGAACCGGATCGGACCGTCTGCAAGCTTATTTTATAATAAAGCAAATGATTTTAATTTAAATAAATTTTTATTATTTAATACTAAACAACCGTACATGCGCAATCCACAATTAATTTGAAAGGCCGTACAATAAATTCAATAACTAAAATAATGAGTGCTTAATATGCTTAAAAATATAGTTTCAATTTCGAAATGTTCACATTTTCTCTGGCCAAATTTACTTAATAAATTTAAAGCAAGCTTAGATACACATACCTAATAACCGAGTAATAAGTGAATTTAACTAAGGCTTTA
Source organism: Atherix ibis (assembly GCA_958298945.1). Lineage (NCBI taxonomy): Eukaryota > Metazoa > Arthropoda > Insecta > Diptera > Athericidae > Atherix > Atherix ibis. The sequence goes on along the minus strand of OY282609.1, from coordinate 21,138,222 downwards.
TCCAATTTTCTTTGATTTTAATAATATCATTTCCATCTCAAAGAAGACAAATCTATATCCTTTTCTACCTTGTAATCCTTTTCACACACTGGCACGCACATCTCTCAATTTAATATTTTCAATTTTGTTTTTATTTCTATTTACAAGAAATTTACAAATTTTTACATGCTTAAGCTTACTTAAATTTAATTCTAGTTATAGTCCCCCATTTGTGAATAGTTATTATTTGAACAATTTCACCCACCCACCCATTCGTTTAGAAAGTAAATAACCTATTTTATCCTACTTAGTGTTTTTTTTTGTTGAATACGAATTGCAAAATTCTGTAAGTACAAGAAATCATCATAAATATTTATGATTAATTGGAATATTATTTGTATTACTGAAATGAAAACCTAAACAAATCGATCACATCCAGTTTAAAACCAAAAAAAAAGGTTTATTTTATAGAAAATATAATTAAAAATGATCTGTTATCTGGTAAATTCTATTCAATTTGATTAAGTACAAACGTTTTACCCGTATTGAGTGAGATGCTTTTCTTGGTACACACTTAAATGTTATCCGACCGTTGACTTATTTTTATAAATGTAAATTTTAGTATAGTTTAAATTGTACAAACAGCTTTGCAATAATAAAGAGTTTTCCAATAAGAATGATATGATTTCTAAGTGACGTTTCGGCCATTTGTAATATGTCATGATCTGTCATTTCAGTAATGTTTACAATTTTATCATGAAGAGATATACGCAAAAACAACGTTAACAAATTATGCAATTTTATTATCAAAATATTCGTTCTCCAATTGCAACTTTTCGTGCGCAATTGGAGAACGATTATTTTAATAAATAAACAAAACTGTCGATTCTGATTCGAAGAAAATCTACAAATTATTCATGAACACCAATTACATTCACCTAAATTGACAGTTTGGTGTGGTTTTTGGTCTGGTGGAATCATCGGTCCGTACTTCTTTCGAAATGAAGCTGGTAACACCGTTACTGTCAATGGAGAGCGCGGTATAGATCGATGATAACCAACTTTTTATGGCCGAAATTGGAAGAAGTTGATCTTGACAACATCTGGTTCCAACAAAACGGGGCTACGTGCCACACAGCACGTGCAACAACCAAATTATTACGAGAAAAGTTTGGAGATTCGATTATTTCAAGAAATTGTGACATTAAATGGCCTCCAAGAAGTTGTGATTTAACACCATTAGACTATTTCTTGTAGGGTTATTTGAAGTCATTGGTCTTTAGCAATAAACCAGACTCTCTTCAAGCTTTAGAAGTCAATATTGAACGTGCTATTCATGGCATACGACTTGATTTAGTGGAAAAAGTGCTCGAAAATTGGGTTCATCGAATTCGTTCCTGGAAAAGAAGTCGTGGAGGCCATTTGAATGACGTTTTATTCAGAACTTAATTTTATCGATTGTACATCACATTAAATAAAAAAACATTTGAATTTCCTTAACAATTAGTGTGTGTGTTTTTTAAAAAAAGAAATCATATCACTCTTATTCGAAAACCCTATATGGTATATCTCTTATAGCTTGGGGACGACGAAAAAAGTTACACACGCTGTTTTTTCCTTCATTTCTAACAAATAATATTTCTTCTCTGACTTATTCTCTACATTTCATATATATTATTAATTGGCTTAGTTGGCATTTTCTAAAAATTCTTTTGATGATATTATACCAAAACGAATAACTACTTAGCATAAGTCTTAAATTATATATAAACTGTATATCTGTACAAAAAATGACGAGAATTTAATTATACATAAAACAAAAATTAATAAAAATATTTAAAAAAAAAAAAATTCCCGAATGTTTTATATTAGTTGTTGTTGGCTATAACTAATTATTTTGAAATTAAGTTTTTTTTTTTGCTTATTTTTCATTTATTTAACAATTCTACAAATACTTTAGAATTTTTACTTTTATTTTAATACCAGTTATCATCTTTTTGTGTTGATTCTTTTAATTTTTTTTCTCTACATTTTTTACTTTGTTCAAATATAAAAATATATTTTATTAATTGTGAGGGAGGAGGCGGCGTCTTGTAATAGAAATTGTTTTTATATATTTTGTGTTGTCATTTTTGTTTTAAATTCATAAATAATACAACAAAAAAATAATAAAAAAAATAATTATCTTAAATTACCAGCACTATTTTTCTTTAGCTTGTTGTATGTTGATTATTGTGCAATTATTTTTTTTTTCTATTCTCTCCGCCATTGCTGATAAAATATCAGCAATGGCGCGGAGAGAATTTTTTTTTTTGTTCATGTTTAATTTGCTGTCGCCGATCAAATTTAAACGCGAATAAATTTATATGATGATTATTTTAATTTTTTGTTGTTGTTGTTGATTTATTATTATCTAAACCTGGTGTTTTCTGCTCTTAATTAGATAATAATTCTATAAAAGTAATTTATACTTAAAGCAAGTTCTTTTTTTGGAGGTTGATGATGATTGCTCATTTTCTAGTCGTTCTCAGGTCCGCTCAGTATTTTGTGGATCGCCGCCACCACTTCGCCGTTTTAGCATAGTGCTGGTGTTCACGATATGATCATCGCTATACACGTCAACATCCTCTTCCTCATCATCGTCGTCGTCCGTATTTGATGTAGAATTCGACGATGACAATAGGGCTGTCGTAACTTGATTCATTCGTCTAATCTGGGCTTTAGGTGTCTGTTTTGGCAAAAGTGGCTCCCGACCACTACTACTACTCAAACGGTTTAATTTTCCAATGGTACCTACACTACCGCCTCCACCGGCTCTTTCACTTCCGACCATTCCGGCGATTCCATTTCCGGTGGCATTGTTAATTCCCCCTGTTCCGCCGATTGAATTGTTTGATCCACCTGTTGAGTTTCTAAAAGAATTTGTCCATTTTTCACGTTCTGGCAATGATTTTGTGTAGTTGTTTTCCTCGGGGATAATTTCTCTATTTTAATCAATAAACAACAATAATAAAAACTTTAGTTTTTCTACAATTTGATATAAATTTACTTTCAACAATAATTCATAAGGAATTTTATTGATAGGTACAAATAAAATAATAAATTTTCTTGCACGGAATTATTATATAATTAATTTGTACGCTAAATTTTTAATATAGAAAATTCTTCTTCATACTTAATATTGTTGCGTTTCTAAACAAAAAAATTTAATAAGTTAATTATTTACAAACAAACGAAAAAAATAAATAAATAAAAATTATGCACTTATAATTACTCAACACATGCAATCTAATTAGTTTAGATTAGCGCCGCTTTACTTATCGCCATGCAATAATAAAAATTAATACAAACAAGCATCAATCAATCGATAATCGTTTGATTTAACAACGAAGTTAAAAATTGTTATATCGCAGAAATAATTAGCATAGGCGCCAACACAATCTCCATGGCAGTTCGTCTTGAATACCACCAGCTTGTCGCCCATTCGAATCCTTTTCGTTTTACATTTTTAGGTTAGTTAGCATTGTTTCACATTTTATTCTTTAATTCTATTTTATTATTTTTTTTAGCAATAACATGCGAATAACATTAATAATATCTACAATTTACTCTTACATATTTTAATTATATTTATTAAATCAGCGGCAATTTTCTTAAAAGAAAACCGTTTAAGGAAAGTTACTGTAAGAAAATCACTTTCAAAAAGGAAAATGACAACATTAAAAAGTTACACTTATTAGTCTTGTCATTTTCCTTTTTCTTTAAGAGTAGAAGAATCGACATCTAGTACTTCATTGACTCAATTGTTTAGGCAGAAATTTAGGAAACTTTGTGGAATGCAACATTTTTAAGTGTAATTTAGTAAATGAATGAAATTTGAATTTTTTAAATATGATAAATTTTTTGTGAATTAGCACATAAATAATATTAATTGAGAAAAATTACTCTTACAAAATGGATATTAAAAATTTGGTAAAAATTATCTATTTAAGAACAATGAATAAAATAAAAAAATTATGAGCACGTATTTTTTGTTATTATTACAAAAATTATGATGAGCGAATGAATTCAGTTTAATCTTTTTATTGCTTTATGTTAATTTCTAGACAATTAAAGATCTTTTTTAATAAAAATGAACAATGTTCTTTTTTGAGGTCTGCTCAAAGATTTTTTTTTAATAAAAATGAACTTTCATTTCTTTCTTGAGGTCTGTTCAAAGATCTTTTTTAATAAAATTAAAGATCTTTTTTAATAAAAATGAACAATGATCTTTTTTGAGGTCTGTTCAAAAAGTATCGCGAATTTTGTGTTTTTACAAAAATTATTTATTTATTCATGAATATCTATTTTGTCCCTTCAAAGTAATCCCCACCAGATATTATACACTTGTGCCTACTTTTTTGTCCAATCCTCGAAGCACTTTAAAAAATCATTTTTTGTGATCTTGTTCAGCTCCTCCTTCGATGCCGTCTTTATCTCCTCAAACGTAGCGTAGCGTCGTCCTTTCATGGGGCTCTTCAGTTTCGGGAACAAGAAAAAGTCACAGAGGGTCAGATCTGGGGTATACGGTGGCTGCGGCATTATTAGTATGTTGTTTTTGGCCAAAAATGGCAAAAGCCAATTTTTGTTCTTCCACAAATCCGGGCGTTTCTGGAGGATTGCTTTCCGTAACTTGCGCATAACTTGCAGGTAATATTCCTTATTGACCATTCTACCCTGTGGCAAGAACTCATGATGCACCACGCCCCTGCAATAGAAGAAAACTGTAAGCAAAACCCTCACATTCGACCGAACTTGGCGCGCTTTGTTCGGTCTTGGCTCGTGCGGCAGCTGCCATTGGGATGATTGAGCTTTGGTTTCCACGTCATAACCATAAACTCATGATTCATCACCAGTTATGATCCTCTGGAGCAAATTTGGGTCGTCGCGGGCGGAGTCCAACAGCTCCTTTAGCAATATTAATGCAATGCTGTTTTTGGTCGAAAATTGGCACAAATCGAAGACGAGCCAAAACATGTGCAAGCAAAGCAGCTGTCAAAAATTAACCGAACATTCAAAATGGCTGAATTTGTCGGGATAAGTGAGAGACATGAGTACCAACGGAAATTCGCGATACTTTTTGAACAGACCTCGTATTTGAAAATTAGCCAGTGTTTTAATTAAGGTTAAAATGTTTTTATAATGAATAAAATGATGACGGTTTTTTTTTCTCGAAAAATATACTGTATGAAAATGTAAATATCGAAACTGTTGACAAAAATTTACAATAAAAAAAATGTTATTCATAAAAATATTGCATTCACACATAAATACGTAAATTAATTGAACAAATTTATGTTGAAATTAATTCATTTTGCAATATGAAATTAAAAAGTAGATAATCATTGATAACTAATCAAGATTTTTTTCTTAATTTACATTAATTTTATAATAAAATTTCAAGTTTTTTTTTTAAAATTTGATTGTAATGGAATATATAAATGTTTTTTTGTTAAAAAAAAATCCCTTCTTTCTATCATAATATCTGGGATAGTGATTTTTTTATTAAAAACTTTTATTATTTTTAGAAATTTTATTATTTTTAGCCAATTTCATATTTTATTTCATTCTTATAACTAAATTTAGCTAATTTAATAATTCAATTTTTAACTTTTTTTTTTTTTTTTTTTATCTAATTAAAAGTAATTAAAATAGGAAAAAAAAGCCAAATATTATATACACATACAACGCAGAAATATAAAGTGTTTCCTTCCAAAATCGATTATAATATTGTATTATACAATAGAATTAAATTAATTCACGAGTTCTAAATCGTTTTATTCTTTCATATTTATTAGCATGCATTTTTTTTTTATAAAGCATATTTATTTTTAAACAAAGTAAATAATAGATAGTAATAACAATTAATAGATTAAAATAGAAATTATAATTAAATAAGTTAAAAAATAAGAAGTAGAACAATTAGCAGTTTTCAATTACTCTTAGCTGATGAGTTGCTTATTATACTACGTGCTCTTTTTTTATATTGTATATTTTTTTTTTTGTATTTGGTTAACATTAAATTATAACATGCATATTTAAGAAATAATTCAATATAATATAATAATAATAATAATGATTATAATACAAGTATAGCATGCAAATAGAAAAATATTATTTTTTATTAATTTTTCCTTAAATTGAATTTTTTTTCATGCAAACATTTATTTTATTACAATAATATCGAATGCGCGCATCCATTTGAATAAAGGTGGTACTCGTATTTAATCAATTATATTCACAGATGCCAATCAAAGCTGAATTAATGTTAAATTTAATTTTATATAACTACTATCAACCATTTTTGATCTATGTAAATAATTTATAATAATACTAGTACATAGCAAATATATTGTAATACTTAAAAAGAATAAATGTTTTACATTTTAATATTTAGCTATTATAATATTACATTTAAATAAAATTATTCGGGGCAATGCGGATTAAAAGGCAATATTTTACTTGGTCGGCGTCCTGTCACGAGAAGTCTGTGAAAATATACAATTTTAAATAATAAAAAAAATAACAAAAAAAAAAGAAAAAAGAATTAAAATCAAAATATTACGAATTACAAAAATTGATTGATGGGGAAACACGAATTGTTTTTGGTTTGTTTGTTTGTTTTTTTAATATGGTTTGAACAAAAACATTATGAAAAAAAGTGAGTTTTGTCACCTGTTGCTATTGAAATTCGTGTGTGTATCCTTTTTGATTTTCTCAATTTGAACAATATGACGGATAATGTGGATAAAAATAAAATAAAATAAAAATTGTTTTTTGTGTATTCACGTTTTTGGTTATGTGCAATGGTTTTTTTTTGTGTAATTTGTTGTGGTTTTTTTTTTTAACCTTTAATTAATAAAGGTACTTTCAACTACTACGAATAGAATTAATAACCTCAAATCTGATTGTGAGGTTCGAGTATTTATTCAATATGTGCGGACCGAGCATTCTAGGTACATTCCCAATCAATCCATAGATAACTTTGGTGAAATCATCAAGCTTTTGTAAAACTCAATTCAGATTATAGTATGGAAGATTTAAGAATCAGCCATTATTGAGCATTCCACATGCAAATAGAAAAATTAAATAATAATCGGAAGGTTTACGCGGGATTAAAAAATTGAAACTCTTAAGCTGAGATCCCCGTTTGTGAGAAGTTTAAAATTTTTAAAAGTACACGGACTAGTTCGTCCATTGTACGATTTTTGGTATGCACGAACATGGAAAAAAGAGTATTTTACGAACTGGTGTTCGTATATAATAGGTTGAAGGAGAAGAAATCCATTAATTTTTGTACTAAAAAAAATGTACTAAAAAAAATCTTTTACAATTTTTTGATTGTCGATTTAGTTGTAAGTTATAGGGTGTAAAAGATCAGAGAAATTTTCGGTATATTTTACAAATTTTGCTTTGATAAAGGCGAAAATGCAAGCTAAGCGGTTGAAATTGTGAATGGTGTTTAATGGTCCCGCGATACTGTCACAGTCAATTATGTGAAATTTTGGTTTCGATGTTAAAGATACACCTCGCAAAGGAAGACTCATCGTCGAAAATATCGTTAAAATCATGCAAGTCATCGAAGTAGACCAGAATGTTATCAGTCGTAGCATCGTCCAGAAGCTAAATATCGACCACAAAACCATCTACATAAAGCTGAATTCAAAAAGAAGGTCGATTTTTTGGTGCCACACCAATTGACGCAATGACGCAAAAAACCATGATAGTTGGAATTTCCATTTGCGAAATCTCGGTCAAATGGAACGAAATTTATCCATTTTTTAAACGGATAGTGGGTGACTGGGGACTGGGGATGAGAAGTGGGGGTCACATACGACAATATTGCGCAAAAATGATCGTGGTCAAGCGCAGTGAAGCGGCTCAAACGGTGGCAAAACCAGTACTAACAGCAAGGAAGGTTTTGCTGTACATTTGGAAGGAGTGGAAAGGAATCATCTATTATGAGCTGTTTCCATATGGCCAAACCCTAAATTGACCCGTTTGAAGCTAGCGATTGACCAAAATTGGCCTCCAGGAGAGGTGTTGTAACGACAACGCACAGACCACACACGTCGATAGTGACTCGCTGGAAACTCTGACAGCTTGGTTGGGAAGTTTTTATACATTCACCTTATAGTCCGGACCTGCCACCAAACGATTACCATCTTTTTTTTATCATTGAAAAACTTCCTTAGTGATGAGAAATTGGCTTAGTCGATTATTTCGTCATAGGGATCAGGGCTACTATGAGAAAGGCATTATGAAGTTACCTTTAAAATGGCAACAAATTATAAAACAAAATTTGACCCGAATTTCGACAATCCGAACCATGTTAAGTAAAGTTTTGAAATAAACAAAATAAAGTCCATGCTAAATAAATTCTTCAAGAAATAATGGATTTCTTTTTACCCAAACCAATATATCACACGGTTTGTCGTTTCTATGCATTCGCATAGAATAAGTTCGTACAGCGATCGCGTAATATTGACAAATGTCAATTTTGGTCACTTTTCCTTTGATTCCAATGCTGTCAGTTCTTTTGTGAATTATTCATTATTATTTTACTTTCCAAGTGAGATATATGTTAAATTTTTATTTGTCTAGTGAAAATAGAGGAGCTACAAGCAGATCATATTTGGCGCGTATCTTCTGTAGGGAGAGGATAATATTGCGAAGAAAAAGCAACGCACTTTATGAGTGCGTCCATGGCTTACAATTACACCGAAAGAATTTTTTGTGAACTCTTCGGTACCGTTTAATAGTAATTAAAATATTATAAAATAATTTTAAAATTAATTTAATAATAATAATAGTAATGAATTAACATAAAAGTCACTCACAACACAATAGGAACCATTTAGAACAAGTGACATACGCACCAAAAACTCTTGCAATATGTTAAATAGTTGACCGAATTAAAAATATTTGAATCGTGCGAACTCCCTCTTGCCAATCGTGCAATGCACGAGTTTTATTCGTGCTTAAAATGCACGAACCAACAATTTTTCTAGGTTCGTACAAAAAATTTCTTCTATCATACAATTTGCACAAATTTTTAGGCCTATTGCATGAACTCTGCTTAAAAATTATATTAGAAAACTGTAATTTGAAAAACCATGCTAAACAGGTCATTTTCCACAAAAATTTCTATTTAGATGAACCGTCAAAGTGTCCAATGAAGATTTTGTACTAATATTCACTGACTTTGTAAGATAAGTATGATTTTGCTTCAGATCGCGACAAAGTCATAACATTACCTACATTCCTGTGTCAGAGGCCTCATAAACCTCATAATAATTTATTATTATTTACCATATTCTGGCATGGATTTGATTTCATATGTTTGGAAGCAAAACTTTTCTTTTTTTTAATAAAAAGAAGCTACCTTTTTTCACTTATTATTGTCAATTAAAATAGATTAAAATTGAAATTTATAATAGAAAAAAAAATAAAAATTCTTGCGAAAGAATAAAAATAGAAGAAGAACAAATTATAATTAAGTGAAGTGCGAGAAATGCTTGCTTGGTATTTTGCAGTGTTGCATATTTTTTCACAATTAAAAGCGTGCACAATTTAAAAAAAATTATTATTTTTGTGTATATACATGCATATTTATACAATAATATTTATTCTACCCAATTTTCTAAACGAAAATCCAATCATGCATTGTAAAATTGATTATTTATTATTATAAATGGTGTCATTACGTTTGCTGATATATTTATTAAACACATAAAAGATTATTTAGCTTAATTTTTTTTTGTAAGTTTTTTTTTGTGTGTATGTTTATGTATTTTATAGCTCAATCAAATTCAAATCAAACACAATCAATATTTGAAAGAGTAACAAAAAATAAACTTTTAAAGTTTAAAAAAATAATTGATACCTTTTTAATAACAAAAAAATTACGAAAATTGTTGTTAGAAAACTATTACTTGCCTCCTTTTTGATGTGAATTTGCAGAGCAATTATTCTAACAATAAAAGCATTTATCTTTAAAAAATAAAAAGATGGAAAATTGTTTGAAAAGGATTTTTTTTTAATTATAAAAAAAAGTTCTGTGATTTTAAGGTGTGTGCAATAAGTACACTTTTTGAGAATGAATAACGCGATTTTCAATCTGAAGCAATTTTAATAAAAATATACGAGGTCTCTTCAAAAAGTATCGCGAATTTTGAATTTCCCCGGATTACGTATATTCGATTTTCGATTTCTTGTGGCGTTATGTTGGTACTCATATCTCTCACTTATGTCGACAAATTCGTTTGACAGCTGCTTTGCTTGCACGTGTTTTAGCTCGTGTTCGATTTTTGCCCATTCCAAAAAATGGATCAAAGAATCTGTTTCGGGAACAAGAAAAAGTCACAGAGGGCCAGGTCTGGGGAATACGGTGGCTGCGTCATTATTAGTATGTTGTTTTTTGTCAAAAATTCGCGCACAAGCAACGATGCGTGAGCAGGGGCGTTATCATGGTGTAAAAGCCAATTTTAGTTCTTCCAAAAATCCGGGCGTTTCTGGATCCGGGCGCATTAATTGCAGTTAATATTCCTTATTGACCGTTCTACCCTGTGGCAAGAACTCATGATACACCACGCCCCTGCAATCGAAGAAAACTGTAAACAAAACCTTGTCATTCGACCGAATTTGGTGCGCTTTTTTCGGTCTTGACTCGTGCGGCAGCTTCCATTGCGATGATTAAGCTTTGGTTTCCACGTCATAACCATAAACCTATGATTCGTCATCAGTTATGACCCTCTGGAGCAAATTTGGGTCATCGCGGACAGAGTCCAACAACTCTTTAGCAATGTTAATGCGATGCTGTTTTTGGTTGAATTTTGGGCAAAAATCGAAGACGAGCCAGAACACGTGCAAGCAAAGCAGTTGTCAAAAATTAACTGAACATTCAAAGTGGCCAAACTTGTCGGCATAGGTAGAAGACATGAGTACCAACATAACGCCACAAAAAATCGAAAATCGAATATTTTTGAAAAGACCTCGTACACCGCCTGCACACTTTTACTAATATTAGAATTAGTAAATTTCAGTTTCAGTGATCCAATCTGGGAATATTTCCCATTAATCCCCCATTTTAAGAGTATATCGTAGTATATTGTAACTACGCAGAAGACTGACGATCGCTTAAAGATCCATTTTATTTAAAGATCCTTACGTATTCGATATTATGCTTTTATTATGTTTTTTTTTTTTGGTTAATATTATTTATTTAGTTAGTATTGATTTATTTTGTTCATTTATAATCGAGTGTTGTTAGTGTACATTTGAGTATATAATTACTTTTATATGAAATTATTTATGTAGTGAGTAAGTAATTCATGCATTAATTGTGTTTGTGTTGATGTGAACTATTTGTGTATGTATGTGTATGAATGGATGAATATTTTTTGGCTTCTGAGTCAATTGTAATATATTTAAAGGATTTTACTTTGAAAAAGGGACGGAAAATAATACTTTTACTATACGAAAACGAAATTCAACAATTTTTTAAAACTTTTTTTTTTTTTGGTTCCTTTTTTTTTGTAAACAGCTAAATTACATGCGATTAATACTTTTAGTTGTTCCAAAGATTCTGGCTTTAGGACTCCCCTAAAAGGTTCTTCTTAAGAATTTAATTATTCAAATACGAAATAATTTATATAATTCGAAATCTTTTATTATAAAATTAATGCTTATTTAAAAAATAATAAAAATATTTTTGAAAAGAAAACGTTATAATAATATTGAGTGAATGTGAAAAAAGAGAGAAAAAAATTAGTATCGACACTATCGATGATAAATTGTATAGAGAAGAAAAAAGTCTCTTCATCAAATAGAGGGTAATATTAAAGAAATCAATTTCGACTATCAAAAAACCCACGAGAGGTTTTGTTATTTAAGGGGAGAGCCAGAATATTTGGTATTAACTCTAAATAAAAAAAAAAGGTTTTTTTTTTTTGAATATACATCGACAAACTTTCCAAATTATACAACTTTTTATTAGATGAAAATCTTTTAAAATACGAATAAAGCCAAAAAACTTCTAAATTACAAAAAAATATGAATTGAATTTCATTTTTCACCTTAATTTGACAGATAAATTTTTATTTCGTCTAAATTTTGTACTAATTTTTAAAAAGAAAACTTGTTAACATAAATGTTATGCCAATTATAGAACTTACCCACTTAGCTCGAGCATAGAGCCTCGCCTTGTATTACGACGATGACTGGCCGTAACTGGGAATGGACCTGCATGCGGATTTGCACTGTCGATAGGCGCTACGCTACAAATCGACGCGGATCTCTTATCCGTGTGAGCTCTTCCATGAGGGAATGGTTGTGTAGGTGTTGGACCACCCGGTGTTCCAGGTGTTCCTGTCGATTCTGATCCAACATTATCACCACCACTAGCTGCTATTACCGATCCGGATCCGGAACTTTCACGTCGGAATAAACCTATTACAGACTTAGCCTGTTTAGGTTTTGAAAGGCCACCTATTTTGTTGTTTGTTTTTGTTTTTGTTTTTGTTTATTGTGTTTGTGTATGTTTTTTTTTTTTTAATACCGTATTCGATAGTATAAAATTTTGCATTTCGAATTTTTCAGCAGAGAATTTAATTTGTTTTGTGTGTGTGTGTGCGTTTTTTTTTTTATTGTTGCCAGTCATAAAGGATATTGTTTTCAGTTTCAGTTGTTATTATTATAGTATATACGCAGCAGGCAGGCGGATATGTACATGTGTGCGTTTTTTTTTTAAATATTTTTTTTTTTTAATGTTTATTAATTTTTCATTCCAATGAATTTGTTATTGTAGCAATCCGAAATATTTTTTATTATTATTTTTTTTTTGTTTTTTTTGTTTTGTATATCATTTTGATGGTGACAATTTTGATAGCCGCACATTAGCAGAGTGGTAAATAATAGAGGATTGATTGATTGATTGGTGATCACATATTAGAGAGAGAGAACACATAGAGAAGAAAAATATAATAAAATATAATTTTTACATAGAATAATTATTGAAGAAAAAAAAAAAAAGCAAAATAAAAATATATGAAAATAAATTTTAGAATTGATCAAAACGCTTATTAGTGGCAATTGCGTTCTTTAAAAAAAAAAAAAAAAATACACGATCTAAAATGGAGTGTTTATCACACAAACCAAAAAATAAACATTAATTTTAAATTTGTTTTTTTTTTGTTCTTCTCTTCATTATTCTAAATACTTGTTTTAAAGATAATGTTTATTTTTTAATTATCTGAAATGTGATAAGGAAATTATTTTTTTTTTCTTATGAGAAAATACAATACATACAATGATAAATTGATTATTTTTTCTCTAGCATAAAACTGTGCATAAAAATATTCAAACATTTCCACAGAGATCAATAATCATTTCTCATGCGATTTTTTAGTTTTATTTCATTAAAAATACTTTCTAATTCTACTCTGACAATGATGAGGAGTTATGGCTGTGCAGATAGAAGATTGAAAGTGGATATATCCATCCATCTATTTTCTATGGATGCTTGTGTAAAGAAAATCTAAATATTGGCAACAAGTATTTATACTCTTAATTTATAACGGAAAAATGCTGAAAATTATTTAAATTATTTGACAAAAAAATACAAAATCTAAAGAAGAATCTTAAAAAATTAATAAAATTTTCATATTAACTTTGTATGCCGTTTAATTATTATTTATTCCAAGTTATCGATTTTGATAAAAAGTATTTATTTATTGATATTTGGAAATTTCGTTGGGAAATATATAATAAGAAAGAAAACATGACATGATTTTAAATAAATTTTTTTTTCGAATCGGTTAGTGTCACAATCATGCTTTGATTCTAAAACAAAAAAAAAATTATATATTAAAAATGCTTCATTTAATTTGTGGTGGTGGAACTTAAATTTACAGCTCAGTCAGTGCAATCTAATAATTAATATTTGTAGAAAATATTTTAACAATGCCATTACATTTGAATACATCAAATACAGGTAGGTAAGAAAGTTAGAAAAAATTTTTTACTTAGAATTAAATAATAACACATTTAACATCAAAACATTACAGCCAAAAAAAAAAAGAAAAAGAAAAAAAGAAAGTACAAATTTGCGCTATTCCATATTAGCGTAGCAGGTATGGTGTGCGATGTCATATTTATGAGCATGTACGTATGTATGTGTACGTTTCGGTACACAACAAAACAAACTCTTCTTCTACTGTCCACCAGTGCTCACAATTATAAAAGAAAAAAAATTTGACAATATAATTCTTTGGCAAAAAGCTTCGAAAATGAATTATTAAAATCTGCACTTCTTTTCGATGTACACACCATCGACTATTCTGAACGTTTAAAATATTTTGTATTGCAATTTTAAGTCTTCTTGAATTTTTCGTTTTTAATGTTGTCATCAGTGTCATCTTAATATTAAAATATCGCATGATTTATGATTTAAAAAAAAAAAAACAACAATAATAGAATAGAAAAAAAGAAAAGAAAAATTATAGAAATTTTCTATGTAGAAGATAAAAATTATATAAAAAAAAATAATTATATGATAAGAAGGCGCTTATTAATTTCTTATCCAGGAAGAAGTAATTCTTCAATAAAACTGAAAGTAGTTTTTCTCCATATAAATATTGATTGGTTACCTTTTCATAAATAGCACGTCGATAAAAAAAAATGTGCCAAATTGAAATTTTAGTTTTTGATGCAGTTTTCAAAATGAGAAGTAATAAAAATTCTAAAAAAGAGTTTATTCGTTGATAATTTATTGAGGATAAAAATTTCGCTGAATATTTAAGCCAAAAGCAAATTTTCAAAAATTCATTTATATACGAGGTCTGTTCTAAAAGTATCGCGAATTTTGTGTTTTTTTCAAAAATTATTTATTTATTTATGAATAATTATTTTGTCCCCTTCAAAGTAATCCCCCCACCAGATATAATACACTTGTGCCAACGTTTTCTCCAATCCTCGAAGCACTTCAAAAAATCATTTTTTGTGATCTTGTTCAGCTCCTCCTTCGATGCCGTCTTTATCTTCTCAATTGTAGCGTAGCATCGTCCTTTCATGGGGCTCGCCCAGATCTGGGGAATACGGTGGTTGCGGCATTATTAGTGTGTTGTTTTTGACCAAAAATGGCAAAAGCCAATTTTTGTTAATCCACAAATCTGCGGATTGCTTCGCGCAACTTGTGCATAACTTGCAGGTAATATTCTTTATTGACCTTTCTACCCTGTGGCAAGAACTTACACGTATGATGCACCACGCCCCTGCAATCTAAGAAAATTGTAAGCAAAACCTTCACATTCGACTGAACTTTGTGCGCTTTTTTCGGTCTTGGCTCGTACGGCAGCTTCCATTGGGATGATTGAGCTTTGGTTTTCACGTCATAACCATAAACCCATGATTCGTCACCAGCTATGACCCTCTGGAGCAAATTTGGGTCGCCGTTTTTGTTCGAAATTGAGTTATTTTGGTAAAAATTTCGCTTCGACCCATCTCACGACAAAAATTGGTAAAAATCGAATGGCACGAGCCAATCGATATGTGTAAGTTCTCAGCAACTTCTCTAATGGTAATTGGACGATTGGCCAATACTAGTTTCTTCACTTCATCAATGTTTTCGTCTGTTGACGTGCTCGGGCGTCCGGCATGCTTTTCGTCGTTCACATCTTCTCGGCCATCTGAGAACATTTTGTACCACCGATTAACGTTGCTTCGGTACAAGGTAGCTTCACCATATGACACAGTCAACATTCGGAATGCGTCCGCCCAATTAATTTGGTTTTTCACACAAAATATGATACAGATTTTTTGATCCATCTTTTGGAATGGGTAAAAATTGAAGACGAGCAAGCAAAGCAGCTGTCAAAAATTAACTGAACATTCAAAATAGCCGAACTTGTCGGCATAAGTAATAGACATGAGTACCAACATAAAAAATCGAAAATCGAATATTCGTAGCCCGCGAAAATTCAAAATTCGCGATACTTTTTGAAAATACCTCGTACTTCTTGAAAAAGCAAAATTAAAAGAAAAAATTACCGAAAACTATTTTATTTTGGGATATACTGTGCTCAGAAAAATGGTAAACTATTATTAATATTTTATTAGAAATTGAAAATTATTAAAAATTTTTTAATATAAATTACAATTAGAGATATTTCTTAAATCAATATAAATAATAAGAATGTTTAAACTGCTAAAAAAAACTAAAATTTCTTTTGATAATAATTAAAAAATTGTTTTTTTTTCTTTTGGAATAAAATGACCGGAAATAAAAATTGCCATTCGAATAGAAAATGATAAGTTCAAGATGAGATGTATGATATTTCCAATAATAATGGAAAATCAAATAATTACCTAAGAATGTAGCACTTGGTGAATTATATGCCAAATATTCTTTATTGGATGCCCAAGCAGGGAATTCATTTTGTTTTAATGCGCCACCATCATCGCTATCGTCTTCATTTCGCTTCCAAGGCAATTGCGATTCAGTTGCTGTTGGTGTGGTTACACGCCTTTCATTTTCCGAATCGCGATTTGTTTGACGATCCTCCTCCATTATTGTCGCATTCTCTCCAACTATGAAAATATTTATATTAATTTTATATTCACAAACAATTTTTAACATTATTAAGAATTATTCAAGAAAGCAATAAAAAAAAATCAACTATGAGAATAATCACTATAGGTTCGTTCTCATAGTGCCATATCTATTTATAATATTAGACATTTTATCAGTAGTCTTATTATATTGTAATTAATCAAATTTTCAAAATAAGAAATAATGATAGATTATAGAGCATGAAATCAAAATAATTATTTAAAGAGAAACTTTTCAGAATGGAATATTTAAAAAAAAAAAAAACAAATTTAAATAAGGCTATTTATTTATTAATAACAAAATCATGCATCAACGAAAAATCCAATCAAATCACAGACAGATCGTGCACAAATTAATAATGTAAATAGTGAAAATTTACAACGATTATTGCAACATCGAAGGATGTCCTTCTTTGAATAAATATTTTTTTTTGTGAGAATATTCAGTATGAAAGTTCAAGTTTTTAATGATATCATTTTCGAACAGGACAACTAAATATTAGTAAATCGATTTTATATATAATAAAAATTGTTTTTTGTTGTTGATAGTATTCGAATTCATATTCTAAACGTATCAATTTTAATGTCCTGTTACAAAATCTTAACCTTATTCAATTATGAACTTTTTATAAAGCAATCACGTGGCGAATCTATGCAAGTAAAATCCTTTATCTTCTCTGCCTACGTACCTATATATCTACAGAGAAAACTCCGCTAAAAATTGTATTTTTTTTTAAAAAGTTACTTCGAGTTATTATTAAGAAGCTTCAAAATTCCATTGGCGAAATATTAAACCACAATGTGCCTTGCATTTTTAGAAGCGTTTTACAAAATCCAAACATATGCTGTTATTATTAATAAATGTCAAAATAAAAACGATCATTTGACATATGAAAAAAAAATAAGTTCCATGAAAATTTTCCAACACAGCCAATAGCTTAGATTAAAGAATACCTCTGGATAGGCCCGTACGTCAGACTTCCGTATATGTATACACAATTTTTTGTCTGAATTATTGCAAAAGCGGCGAGAAATGGCAATTATGATATATTTTTGTGTAGATTTTTTATGTAGACATGACATCCACTGCCATCTAGTTTTCGTAATACAAATTTATTAAATTGCAAAAGCATAATTTATATTCATTTTAATTCACTTATTGCAAATAAAAATATAATTTAAACATTTATTTTTTCCAATCTTCTGGTATTAAATGCAATTGTATGTATTTTAGGATTTTTATTAATTTTGTAAATATCAAGCGCCTAAATTTTGTGGACTTTTGGAGAGTTTAAAAACTTGAATTCTCCATGAAAGTGGTAGCATACCGAATATAATGAACTATTTTTGTCATTTTTCAAGTTGTTATTTTGTCACATCGGAAAGTGTATTTATCATATAATTAGAAGTATTTACGAAAAAGTAAGTATTTTTTAATAAAACTTAATACGAAGTTTTTATTTCAGAAAATTAAGTAATTTATTAGAAATTGCTAGAAATTCGACGAAATAAGTAAACCGGGAATTACTTTCTTTCGGTATGTTGGCATCTTCATTTTTACTAAACAAAATAACAAATATTTAGTTTGTGATGTGCCTAAATGGCTATTAGTGATTTATTTTATCCAAAAAGTGGTGAAAAAGTGAATAGTTCGTCATACAATAAATGTAAACATATGTGATGTTGACAGTTCAATGTTTACCAGAAAATAGTTCAGTACTGGTGTATATAAGAAAGTGTGGGTAAGAAACTTTAAGGGACCGAATTTTTCAGTCTATTTTTCATTGCTGTTTTCTTTGTGTTCAAATAAATAAAGTATATTCTTCGGTAGGCTTATTATTTAAATAAATTTGTTTTGATTGCTCTGTTAGACCATATTATAATGCATTTACTAAATAATATTGTTTTCAATTTTTTTTTTAGAATATTAGTTATTAATTATTTAAGTACATTAAATTTTTAATCTTGTAATTTAGTTTTAAAGCATTTCCTTTAATGTTGTATACGATTAACTTCTAAAGAAATTTCCTTTAATGTTGTATACGATTAACTTCTTATTGTGCACATAATTGTAATTGTTTTCATATAATCAAATAACTTGCAATTTGCTCCCAATGATTTACGCCGTTTCTGTTGTATTGCATGTGTGTGCGTTCTACGAATGTATTTCCAACAAAATTCTGACAGATAATTTTTGTGTAGAGGCCTATCCAGTTCTTCTATAGTCTAAGGCCAAAATAAATGCATTTTGACAGTTGTGTATGAATAAAAATCGCCATTTTGAAAAATAAATAAAAGAATTCTTTTCTCCATATTTGATTTATGGTTTTATTTTGCCAACATTCATATTAACTGTTTAACAGTAAAAATAATTAGTAAATTTATGTGGAACTGATGATTCAACAGTGACCATTTCTTAAACTGAGTAAAAAAAAATACTCTTATTAAAAGAATGAGGTTAATGCAGAACAACAATAACTTCTATTAATTATTCTAGTACAATAACAATAAAATCTATACCGTCTATACCTCTAAAAGCATACTTTTCATCCAATGTTACATATGGATATGGGGTAAAAAATTTTGAAAAGAAACTATAATCATAGAATAAAATGTAAATTTTGTCACAAAATGCATACTAATATATTATATGGTAAAATTATAAAAAACCAATTCTGATTTAAATAAAATTGTATTTCCAAAAAATCAAAAACATTTGATTGATAGGAATAATAATATTTAAATAAAAATTTTTGAAATAATTATACATAAAAATTTCATTCAATTTTAGAAAGTATCTTCAACAGTAATAGAAACTATCCCTTTTTAACGACGGACAATAAAACTTTTGATAAAAATTAAAACCAAAAAAAAAAATAAAAACATTATTAAAGATATTAAAGCCAATAAATTAAAATTAGCAAATAATAATTTATTTGTGCCGTTTTTTTAAAAAAAAAAGAATATGTGAAAATGTTACAACAGTTTTAGCACTAAATATAAATGCATTTTTGCAGACAATATTTATAATTTTACTTTTGTATTTTGTAAATAAATATTAAAGAGAAAATATTTTTCTTTCAAGATTCTATATTTTTATAAAGAAAAAATTTACTTAATAATAATACAAAAGTAAAATTTTATTTGCATTTGATT
Organism: Atherix ibis; assembly: GCA_958298945.1. Classification (NCBI taxonomy): domain Eukaryota; kingdom Metazoa; phylum Arthropoda; class Insecta; order Diptera; family Athericidae; genus Atherix; species Atherix ibis. The sequence continues at coordinate 21,118,440 of OY282609.1, read as the reverse complement.
CCTATTTGAACGAACTAGAACAAAATTAATTATGAAAAATGAAATAATTTTAAAAAGTTCTCTTTAAGTTATGCATTTTGCTCATATTTTAATAACTGTTTTTTTTAATGTATAAATAGCAGAATAATCTAATATAAAAATACATATATTACTTCAATACAAAATTTGTTAATATAAAATTTTGCTTATTTTCGTTTTTATTTAAAATTGTTTTTATTTTTTTTTTTTTTTTTTAGTTAACAGTTTCTAACCCGAGGCAGACACAACTTGCGTTGCATTTGTTCAATAATGAAAAACGTACCAAAACTTTGGTAGGAACGATCTCGTCGCCAAGGAAGTATTAATTCGGCGGCTGTTGGAACTATATCGTCCGGTGATAACGCATTATCTGGGCTACCACCGCGCGAAGAATAATGTTTAACAATTCTTGCCTTAGACGTATCAAAACCGGGAAGACTTGCGATGTGGGCAATTAGCAACGAATTATTATTAGCGCGATCCGAGTCAGCTAGATGCACATACACATAATAACGTATTTCATCATAAAATTTTATTAATTCATAAATAAACAAATCATTTAAATATCTTACAATAGATAGAAAAAAATTTTATATTATTTATAATTTATCTTTTAGCGACATTTAGCAAATATATATGTATAATATTGAAAAATGTAAATGCAAGAAAAACGAAAATTATATCGCTTCAGATATATTACTAATTTTTTAAGGAAAATAAACAAAAAAAAAACAAAAAAAATAGAAAATAAACTAGACGATATTTGGATGAAATTGTAAATAAAAACTAAAAAAATATGTACTCAAAATTCTCTGATAAAGAAATCAATTATCAAATTCTTTCACAGCTTCGAGATACCAAGAAAAGTGGCCAAAACTAATCTCACACACTACTTTGGATATTATTGAATATAATGAAAAATATTTGCATATTTATTTTATATCATGTGTATTGCGGAATATAATATAAGATTTTGTATCTTAGACGGTACAAAAACCATATTCCAGTTAGAAAAAAGATAGACAGCAAACAGACAAAGAGCGAATACCAGGGGTATAAGCGTAAATACACTGTTTGGTCATAGATGGCGTGAGTGAGCGTATTAAACCAGGGCACGCCATACTTATGAGTTTTATGAGTTTCACATCTGTCTACATTAATCAGTGCACATTGTCAGCAATTTCGTACAACAACATACATTTTTCCTTTGGTAATCATGTCTAGTTTTGTGGCAGAAAAAGAGCATATGCGTGAAGCTCTGCTTTTCTGCTTCAATTTGAAGAAATCGGCTGGCGAATCGCATCGAATGCTTATGGAGGCCTATGGTGATCAGGTTTCAACTATGAGATGTTGAAACCTGGTGAAACTGTCAATACCCACCGCTACCACTAATATCTGATCAAATTGCACCGTGCTCTGCGTGAAAAAAGGACGCATTACCAACAAAGACATGACAAGCTGATTTTCCTCCACGACAACGCACTATCGCATACGTCAAAAATGTCCGAAACTACTTGGAGGCACTCAACTGGGAGGTGCTACCCTACCACGCTTATTCACCAGACCTGGCCCCTTCCGAATACCACCTGTTTTCGTCGATGGGCCACGCGCTCGCTGAGCAGCACTTCGCTTCTTACGAATACGTCCGAAAATGGCTTGATGAGTGGTTTGCCTCGAAAGAGAAGGAATTTTTTTTTGGCGTGGTATCCACAAATTGCCCGAGAGATAGGAAAAATGTGTGGCTAGCGAGGGCAAGTACTTTGAATAAATATGTTGTTGCTTTCTATGAAAAAATATGTGTTTTTTGACTAAAAAGCAGCGGATTTATGCTTATACACCTGGTATATAAAAGTCTTTTTGAAAACGGAATCATCCACGACGGTAAGAGTAACAGGGTGAATTTTATTGCCTTTTTAATTACCTTCGTGGTGAGAAAAAACTGGTTGATTTTACTATTATATAGTTTCTAAAATTGATTAAGTTTCAAATTTAAAAATTTTTTTCCATTATGCAATACGCGAACTATTAATTTTCATCGAAAACTAATAATTTGAATTTCAATAAGAATTGAAAATTTCACTAGCCGGTTGAAGAAAATTCCAAAACAAATATTATCTAAATAAATCTTTTTGCTTAATAAAATTTAAAAAAGAAAAAAAACTCTATCCACACCACTTTTCTTGAATATAACAACAAAAACCAAAAGACATTTCAAAACCAACCAGCAAAGTTAAATTAAAAAAAAAAACAAAAACAAAGACAAAATAATTAAGAAAATTTTGGAACAAATTTAAAAAATGATCTTAAAATTATAGAACGTCTTTCGTTTTTGCAATTTAGTATGTATGGTTTTTGTTTGTCATGCTTTTTTTTTATTCCTTAAGAAAAACAATAAAAACAAAAAAAAACCTCAACGGACTTCAACGTGAAATTATTTTATAGATTAAAAAAAATTAAGAAATTTCGATTAAGTTTTAAATGAAAAATATCATCATGCAAAAATGTTAAAATTGAAAATTCCAAAATGGAAAATAAAAATAGTTCAAGGAATCTCCCATCATCTTTTGTGGTTTTACAATTTAAGTTGGCAAATTAACCACAAGGAAATGAAAATCTTTTCACTACACGATAAGGTTTTGGGGATAGTTTTTTAAAAAAAATTTTGTATTTTGTGGACATCAATTATTTTTACATAGAGAAACCGGTGAAAAATATTACTTAACGTAAGTTCTGAACAAGCAGTTTTCAGTGTTTATATTAAATTTATCCGAAAAGAATTAATGTTTTTTTTGTTGGAAATAACAAATTTTTAAAGAAATTAAAAAAATACCAGGTCTTGTTAAGAACTTTAACATGAACGGTAATCAATTATTGGTTGTTCGGAAAGTAATTTTGTTTTTTCCCCACAGAGGACTTAATTGTATTTTTTCACAACCAACTTCACACTTAAGCCGCATAATCATATGTATTTTGACCGCTGACAAGGCAAAATGGTTTGCTTGTGAAAAAACTCGATTTGATTGATTCTGCACAGTAGTTTTTGGTTGATACTTTTTTAAATATGGAAAGTAAAAAAAAGCATTTTCGGCATATTTTACTTTTTTACTATAGATAAGATAAAAATGCTCTTCAAGCAAGTACAAAATTATCCGATGTGTATGGAGAAGATGTGTTAGTTTTGATCTCGAAGATGCACCACGTTCTGGAAGGCCAGTTGAAGCTGATGAAGACACAATAAAGACATTAATTGATGCAAACCGACGAATATCGAATTAGACCGTTCATGATGATTTGAAACGGCAGGGTTTAATCTCAAAGCTTGATATATGGGTTCCTCATCTTCTTACGGAAAAATATTTGTGCCGTCGCATTGACGTTTGTGATTTGCTTCTAAAATGCCAAGAAAATTATCCATTTTTGAAGCGTATCATCACTTAGGATGGAGAAATGGGTCGTTTACAACAATGTTAAGCGCAAAAGATCCTGGAGTAGAAAAGATGGACCGGCTCAAAGCACTACGAAAGCCAATATTCATCAAAAAAAGGTTATATGCTTCTACCGAGCAATACACAATCAATTCTGAAGTGTGTACTGTCATCAGTTGGACAAATTGAATGATTCACTTAAAGAAAAAAGGCTGTAATTGATTAATAGGAAAGGTATAGTATTTTAACAGGATAATGCGAAACCACATACAAGTTTGACCACTCGGCAAAAGCTTTTAGACACACCCGTCATACTCTCCAGACCTAGCACCTTCCGATTATCATTTGTTCCGGTCTCTACAAAAAATTTTAGACAGTAAAACGTTTAATTCAAATTAGGAGCTCAAAAATCAAGTGGATCAGTTTTTTGCCAACAAAGAACAAAAATTTTATGAGCGTGGAATCAATCTACTTCCAGAATAAAATATTAATTCACTATACGAAAATCGTCTTACATTTTTATAAAAAAAAACCAAATTACTTTCCGAACAACCCAATCCTATTAAATGGAATTCGATTTATCACCGGATAAATACGAGGTCTGTTCAAAGAGTATCGCGAATTTTGGTATTTTAGATTTTTTTGTGGCGCTATGTTGGTACTCAAGTCTCTCAGTAATGCCGACAAGTTCAGCCATTTTGAATGTTCAGTTAATTTTTGACAGCTGCTTTGCTTGCACGTGTTTTGGCTCGTCTTCGATTTTTGCCCATTCCAAAAAATGAATCAAAGACTCTGTTTCGGGAACAAGAAAAAGTCACAAGTGGCCAGATCTGGGGAATACGGTGGCTGCGGCATTATTAGTGTGTTGTTTTTGACCAAAAATTCGCGCACAAGTAACGATACGTGAGCAGGGGCGTTATCATGGTGCAAAAGCCAATTTTTGTTCTTCCACAAATCCGGGCGTTTCTGGCGGATTCCTTCGCGCAACTTGCGAATTACTTGCATTTAATATTCCTTATTGACCGTTCTACCCTGTGGCAAGAACTCATGATGCACCACGCCCCTGCAATCGAAGAAAACTGTAAACAAAACCTTCACATTTGACCGAACTTGACGGGCTTTTTTCGGTCTTGGCTCATGCGGCAGCTTCCATTGGGATGATTGAGCTTTGGTTTCCACGTTTTAACGATAAACCTATGGTTCGTCACCAGTTATGACCCTCTGGAGCAAATTTGGGTCGTCGCGGACAGAGTCCAACAGTTCCTTAGCAATGTTAATGCGATGCTGTTTTTGGTCGAAAATGGCCAAAAATCGAAGACGAGCCAAAACACGGGCAAGCAAAGCTGCTGTCAAAAATTAAGTGAACATTCAAAATGGCCGAACTTGTTGGCATAAGTGAGAGACATGAGTACCAACATAACGCCACAAAAAATCGAAAATCGGATATACGTAACCCGCGGAAATTGAAAATTCTTGATACTTTTTGAACAGACCTCGTACAATTTAGTCTAGGATTATTGTCTATTATTGAAGTTAGTAAAAAGAAAAAAAATTGCCCAAAGTTATTATATCATTAGAAAAATGGTGACGAACAATTTTTCCAAATTGAATACATAATATTTTTTAATGAAAGTCAAATAGTGATAAAATTATAACGTTGGTTTTTATAAAAAATGTAAATTATAATTAATGATAAGTTAAGGAATATTAATAAAATTAAATTATTGTATAATAATTTTTTTTTGGTTCTATAATGAGACTATGTTGGAGAGAGAAAAAATAACCAATTTTCGACTTACGTGAAGATTTTGCTGTAAAGGTGAGTCCTTCCTCCCAGTCATCAGAATGTTGTCCACCCGGCGATGATGCATTTGTAATGTCGTCGGCTGTTTCATTTAGTACTTCATTAATGTAGTCTAGTTTTTTTTTCAATTTATTTGTTTTTTTTTGTATAATTAAATACAATACAGTACAATCCCAAAAAATGTAAAGAAAGATACATATGAAATGAACAATTTAAACTTGCAAAATGGGATTAAAAGTAAGATATAGTATGGTAGAAAGAAAGAGTCATAAATTATAGCGTGTGTAAAAAAAATTATATTTTATTGAAAATGTGGTTGCTGATGGTACTTATAATATTCAATGAATTCAATACTAAGTAATTAATTTCATAAAATTACCAATCGATTTGAAGGAAAAAAAATTAAAAAGAGAGAATTTATGCTCTGTGTACACTGTTGAGACAACAACATATTCAATAAAAACCAATTTTTAAATTGTACTTTAATTATGCCAACACCAAAAATATTTATTGTAAAAATTTAAATAAACAAAATAATTCTCACTTTCACAACAGCAAACGAATAAAAAAAATTGTTTTCTATTACAACTTTGCTAAGACTTTATTTAATGCCGTTTAACTTTAATTCACCACTCGTCACAATTGTAAATTTCCGCATTTTTAATATTGACAAGAGACGAAACGGGTAGGCAAAATTGACTTTGTCTCGAAAAAATGTTACAAAATCGCCTCCCCCCAAAAAAAATAAACTCGAATAAGATGGCGAAATTCCCGTTTTCTATTTTCTGATTTCATTAATAGCCAAATTAAAAGAGAAATTCTGTTTAAAAAAATTGAATTTTTGTGAATAATTTCAAATACGAAAGCGCGCGCGATCACGGACTCATCGTCATTTCTACCTTGCAGCAGAAGTGACGATTGTTAATTTGACGCGTTTTCTTTTTTTATCATAGATTTGTTTCTGAAATTAATTACCTATTTCTAATCTACGATATTTGTTAAGTGAGTTGTGAGAATGTTTTCTGATAAGTTTGCGATAATGAAGATGATTCAATTTCGTACCATGCGATAATTGTTTTGTGGATCCATTTTGCTGGAAATCATTAAACGAGACATGATTTTGCTTAAGACCGTCCGACTGTAATCATAAAAAAAGTATCCATTATGGTTAGTACCATAAGGATTAAGTAAAAAATCTAACCTTATTTCCCCGTTTGCTTCGTTTGTGATGCTTTCGATCATTTACCATTCTTCGCATATTCATGTGCATTTTATAGTTCACCTGAAATTAGACAAATTGTATTGGTTAACAATTATTTTGTTTTTTTTTTTGTTGCAAATAATTTTTATTGTGACAGGATAAGTAGTATACAAGGTCGGTTCAAAAAGTATCGCGAATTTTGTGTTTTTTCAAAAATTATTTATTTATTCATGAATATCTACTTTTTGTCCCCTTCAAAGTAATCCCCACCAGATATTATACATTTTTGCCAACGTTTTTTCCAATCCTCGAAGCACTTCAAAAAATCATTTTTTGTGATCTAGTTCAGCTGCTCCTTCGATGCCGTCTTTATCTCCTCAATCGTAGCGTAGCGTCGTCCTTTCATAAGGATCTTCAGTTTCGGGAACAAAAAAAGTCACAGGGGGCCAGATCTGGGGAATACGGTGGTTGCGGCATTATTAGTGTGTTGTTTTTGGTCAAAAATTCGCGCACAAGCAACGATACGTTATCATGGCGTTTCTGGCGGATTGCTTCGCGCAACTTGCGCATAACTAGCAGGTAATATTCCTAATGTGGCAAGAACTCATAATGCACCACGCCCCTGCAATCGACGAAAACTGTAAGCAAAACCTTCACATTCGACCGAACTTGACGGGCTTTTTTCGGTCTTGGTTCGTGCGGCAGCTTCCATTGGGATGATTGAAGTTTTGTTTCCACGTTATAACCATAAATACCATTTATGACCCTCTGGAGCAAATTTGGGTCGTCGCGGTGCGGTTTTTGGTCGAAATTGAGCAATTTTGGTACGAATTTCACGGCGACCCGTCTCTCGCCCAATTCATTGGTAAAAACCGAATGGCACGAGCCAATCGTTATATTTAAATCCTCAGCAACTTCTCTAACGGTGATTCGACGATTGGCCAATACTATTTTCTTCACTTCATCAATGTTTTCGTCTGTTGTTGACGTGCTCGTGCGTCCGGTACGCTTTTCGTCGTTCACATCATCTCGGCCCTCTGAGAACATTTTGTCGCTTCACCATATGCCAAAGTCATCATTCGGAATGCGTCCGCGCAATTAATTTTGTTTTTCACACAAAATTTGATACAGATTTTTTGATCCATTTTTTGGAATGGGCAAAAATCGAAGACGTGCCAAAACACGTGCAAGCAAAGCAACTGTCAAAAATTAACTGAACATTCAAAATCGCCGAACTTGTCAGCATAAGTGAGAGACATGAGTACCAACATAACGCCACAAAAAAAATCGAAAATCGAATAAATGTAACCCGCGATTCTTTTTGAACAGACCTCGTTTACGCGAACTCTATGGAAATAAAAATATTTTTTTTTTCCTTAATTTCAACAAGTGACAAGTGCTTTTAGTAGACTGTTAAAAAAAAAAAAGGTATGCTATAATTGAGAACTCACCTGAGTCGATAAATCTCTATCGTCTACTGCGTGCCTGCTATAGCTAAGTCGACGGTGCTAGAAATGATAATTAAATACTCTTAATACTTTTCTATCATTAAATACAAAAAAATATTTACTTAATAAGAAAATATTAGAAGCACATCAATTACACATAAACTAATTTCTAAAAATGAAAACAATTTAAAAAAAACCAAACAAAACAAAAAACATTAAAATTTAAAGAAAATAAAATTAAATAGAAGAAAATAATCAAAAACATTCAAATGAACAGTGAAAAAATGTTGATTAGAAATTAAACCAAGCTCCTCTGTTTAGAGAGTACTTACACTTAGTTTAGGTTTAGTTTGGTCAATCAAAAATGGATTGGAGTGTTAGCAGAGAAGAAATGTTCTATGGTTAAAAGAGGTCCTGATGGAACCAATCAGGCTCTAGAGAAAACGACTCCAACAATTAATTTCAAGAGAATGAAATTCAAAAACTAACTTTCTTTATGGATAGTTTTCGATATAAAAAAATAGGAAAACTTAAAATCTATTAAAATAAATTAAAATTATTCATATAAAGGAAAAGAAACTGTATTGAAAACCATCCGTAAATTATATTTTATCAAATGGAAATAAGAGTGAGTATGTGGAGGAGGTGAGAACTTTGAGTAAGCAACTTCGGTGATTTTTCTCATATATAAAAAAAAATTAAGAAAATAAAACACGCTTGTACATTGAACTCCGAAGAGATGTGAAAATTCCGATGAAAGCAGCAAAAACAACTCTAAGAACAGAGTCTCTGAACTCGTGTAACATTTTATAATCGCATCTTTTTGGATTAGCTAACATAAAGTTGTAAACAACAAAAATAAAGTTAAAAAAAAAAACAAGAAAGTTTTTGTTCATATTTTGTGTTAAAATTAAAAGCAGAAAGCTATGAACGTAAAGTCAGTCAGGTGTTCTGATCCCCATACATGAGCATAATTTGTACGTTTTAATAATAAGATTTTCTTCTTTTTTGGGTTGAATTTATGTAACTAAAGTAAACGAACAACTTGGAAATATGTTCAACGCAAATCATAGAGAAGGGCGTTTATTTTTTTTTCCAAATTTCATTAAAGTTTGCTAAAATATTAGATATAATAAATATTCGTATATGAGCAAAGTATTTGCGGGCTAAAATTATAGACCAAAAGTAAATATCAAACAGAGATAAGACTGGTGTTTTTATTGATAATGGTTTCGGGTGTGTGCTGTTATTGCACGAAAATAAAAACTACACGGGCATCATAAGCGGATGCTGATTGGGTTGAACGGAGGAAAATACGCTTTTCCCAAGTCTACTACCAAAAATAAAGGAGACCCTCCACTCCTTGTTGACCTTATAATTATTGTATGGCTACATTGCTGATTTTTAGTATTTTTATCATCCTTATTACCAGGGGTATAAGCTTAAATCTGCGGTTTGGTCATAGATGGCGTGAGTGAGCGTATTAAGCTACCGTTTGCACGCCATACTTTTTTTTATGAGTTTGACATCTGTCAACATTAATCAGTGCACATTGTCAGCAATTTCATACAACAACATACATTTTTCGATTTCTTCAAATTGAAGTAGCAATTGGGTGTTACTCATGCAGCCATTTCCATGTGTCTGTATGCCGGAAGATTGAAAAGATCGGAAAAGGGGTGCCGCATGAATTGAACGATAGGCAGTTGACCGACGCCAAAACACATGCGAAATCTTGTTCGCCAGACAAAAAAGAAAGTCGGTCGTTCCTGCATCGGATTGTGACAGGCGATAAGAAGTGGATATATTTCGAGAATCCTAAACGCAAGAAATCGTGGGTTGACCAAATCGCTTCGGACGGAAGACGATGCTGTGCGTTTGGTGGGATCAGCAGGTTATCGTCTACTATGAGATGTTGAAACCTGGTGAAACTGTCAATGCCCACCGCTACCACCAATAACTGATCAAATTGCACCGTGCTCTGCGTGAAAAAAAGACGGATTATCAACAAAGACATGACAAGCTGATTTTCCTCCACGACAACGCACCATCGCACACGTCAAATATGTTCCGAAACTACTTGGAGACACTCAACTGGGAGGTGCTACCCCACCTCTTATAAACACCAGAAATGGCTCCTTCCGAATACCACCTGTTTTTCGTCAATGGGCCACGCGCTCACTGAGCAGCACTTCGATTCTTACGAAGACGCTTGATGAGTGGTTTGCCTCAAAAGAGAAGGAAATTTTTTGGCGTGGTATCCACAAATTGCCCGAGAGATGGGAAAATGTGTAAATTGCGAGGGGTAAGTACTTTGAATAAATTTGTTTTTGCTTTCTATAAAAAAACATTTTTTTTTAAATAAAAAACAGCGGATTTAAGCTTATACACCTGGTAATTGGGGTAGTAGAATTATGGATAGATTAGCTTAACTCTATTTTAAATATTGTTGGTAATTTATATTTTTATTATTTATAATAGTGCACACATCTTAGAGAGCAAATAATATAAGCATTTTTCTTTAAAAAAAAATATTTTATACATTAAGCCATTCATTAATTATGATTAGCAATCGTGTTTATATTGTGCCGGCGCTACTAATTAAAAAAAATTGAAAGTGATTGAAAAAGTGCGAATTTTATTTTACCTAAATTAGAATATAGTCTCAGAGGCAAATATACACAAAAAATAAACAAAATTTATTTAAAAAATTAGAGAAAAAAATAAAGCAGAAAACAAATTCAGCATCAAATTTTATTGATCGATCCCCGAAAATCTTTAGTTTTATTTCATTAAAAATTTTTTTTCATAGTGGGAATATGCTAAGGAAAAAATTGAATTTGAATTATTTACCGAGAATAATATTAAATATTTTGTTGGTCATCTGCGTACGGCTTTTGCACAAACGATTTTTGTGCGTCCAACAAAACGCATGCAAAATAAACGTGAGCACGAACACTCACGACTAAGTATCGTACGCGAACGATTGTTAGTGATGTGTGGAAACGCACGCACGTTCAAAATAACGCGCTAGTTCAAACGGGAGCAGGCCGTACGTCAGTACTATTTCTTCATTGCGGTGGTGCGTTCTCAAACACGTATGCGTGCGTTCACATGGAAAAATTAATTGAATTACGTACGTTTTGGAAACTTTCGGCTACGATCAAATAAAATTGAATACACCACACAAATATACAAAACAAAATAAAATTATTATTAATTTAGTATAAAATTATGGGCATATAGTAATTATTTATTGCTTTTGCTTAATTTTCGATTTTCGAATTTCGATCGAATTTCAACAAAAATATAAGCAAATGCAAATTTATTATATATAATTTTCGTATAACAATTTGTTTTAATCATTACCGTGGATGCCTGATGTTCATTTGCAGAATAAATAAACGAGATTATATGTGTACGTACGGCATTTTGTGCGTACATGTTCGTTGTCGCAAAATCAAATTTGTTTTTTCATCAAATCATTTTTCATTCATATTAAGTGGTTTTTTTTTGTTTTGATTGGTTTTATTATTATTTTTTTTTTTTGCATTTTTAATGTCGGATCATAATATTTCGTTATTGAAAATAAAAAAGAAAAATATGATTAAATTTTTACCAAATTTCTTTTTTCAAAACATGATTAAATATGATTTTTTGGGGGAAAAAAACTATAGTAAAAATGACTCTAGAAATAAAAATTTGATCGATAATAATTTTGTGAAAATGTTGTGTAAATTGAAGAAATATTTGTTTTGTATTTTTCAAGCGTTGCTGCTTAGCGTATTTGCAAGTCAATAAAATGTGTTGAAAAATAATTTTGTTTTAAATTGTGAAAAAAATCTTTCTTTGAATAGTCATCATGCATAGAAGAAAATTGTATCGAACATGAATTGATGAAGATGATTAGAAGGTAGAAGAAAAGGAAGAAGAAGTCAGGTAGTTGTGTGTATTAATGACAAATCTTTTATGATGATGCATATATTCGTACATACAGACAGAAACTTAGAGACAATTTACGCAAAAACGTTACACCCACACAAAATTAATGAAATTTTATACTTAATCCTTGATGAGTTTTACAAAAAGTATCTAGAACTAATTCGGATAATTTGGACGAGTGCACAAAATTAATAACATTTTGTGATACTTGTTCGAATTTATAGACAATAAATATTATGTATAAAATGAATAAATATGTGTACACTCACTCTGCGATATGGTTTCAATTCCTCAGCGAGCAAATGATGAATTTTGGCATCGGTGAGATCCTTCTTTGATGGATTGTAGTCCAGCTCGTGCATGTCCAGATTACGTGAGCAAGTTTCCAAATTCGAGAAGCTAGGACTAATAAAATTTCGATTAATTTTAAACTATTTTCTCCATTCAAAATAGTTTTCGTTTTCTATCGTTTAGAGAACATAAAAATTTCTTTTTTATGCCAATCGATAGTTAACATTCGTCGTATGTAGAAAATCAGAACTTATTTTATTAAAATTGAAAATATTCAAAAACATTTCTCTTAACCGTAAATCAAGTATTGTTTTTTATTTTATAAATTTATTTACTGCACAAGTGCAAAAGTGTAAAAGTGAGCAGCAGCCAATTATCAAAAAAAAAAAATTGATTCTGATTTTTTACATTTTTTAATTAGTCTATGTAAGAAATTAAAATATTTAATTCAAAAAGAAAATAATTTTATTTAAATGTAAACGAAAGATGAGAAAAACAGTGCATCTTTTAAAAATGAAAAACCAATTTAACCAATTAAGTTAATTAAATTCCAATTCAACCGGATTTATTAGCTACGAAAACAGAGTAAAATTTTTAACTACTTACGTTTTCTTTTGAAAATCTCTCACCATAAGCACAATTTACAAAAATTTATCACTAAAATTGCACCATAAAATGTATTTGCTTATAATTATTTATAAGGTCTGTTCAAAATGTATCGCAAATTTTGAATTTCCGCGGGTTACGTATATTCGATTTTCGATTTTTTTGTGGTGTTATGTTGGTACTCATGTCTCTTACTTATGTCGAAAAGTTCGGCCATTTTGAATGTTCAGTTAATTTTTGACAGCTGCTTTGCTTGCACGTGTTTTGGCTCGTCTTCGATTTTTGCCCATTCCAAAAAATAGATCAAAGAATCTGTTTCGAGAATAACAAAAAGTCACAGGGGGCCAGATCTGGGGAATACGGTGGTTGCGGCATTATTAGTATGTTGTTTTTGGCCAAAAATTCGCGCACAAGCAACGATGCGTGAGCAAGTTACAGAAAACTGTAAGCAAAACCTTCACATTCGACCGAACTTGGCGCGCTTTTTTCGGTCTTGGCTCGTACGGCAGCTTCCATTGGGATGATTGAGCTTTGGTTTCCACTTTATAACCATACACCCATGATTCGTCACCAGTTATGACCCTCTGGAGCAAATTTGGGTCGTCGCAGACAGAGTCCAACAGCTCCTTAGCAATGTTAATGCGATGCTGTTTTTGGTCGAAATTGAGCAATTTTGGTACGAATTTCGCGGCGACCCGTCTCACGACCAACTCATTGGTAAAAATCGAATGGCACGAGCCAATCGATATGTTTAAATCCTCAGCAACTTTTCTAACGGTGATTCGACGATTGGCCAATACTATTTTCTTCACTTCATCAATGTTTTCGTCTGTTGTTGACGTGCTCGGGCGTCCGGCACGCTTTTCGTCGTTCACATCTTCTCGGCCCTCTGAGAACATTTTGTACCACCGATAAACGTTGCTTCGGTCTAAGGTAGCTTCACCATACAGTCAACGTTCGGAATGCATCCGCGCAATTAATTTTATTTTTGACACAAACTTTGATACAAATTCTTTGATCTATTTTTTGGAATGGGCAAAAATCGAAGACGAGCCAAAACACGTGCAAGTACAGCAGCTGTCAAAAATTAACTGAAACATTCAAAACGGCCGAACTTGTCGGCATAGGTAAGAGACATGAGTACCAACATAACGCCAAAAAATCGAAAATCGAATATACGTAACCCGCGGAAATTCAAAATTCTCGATACTTTTTGAACAGACCTCGTATTGTATAAACTTGCTCATATACTGAACCTGGACCAATAGTCAAAAAGTGGCCTTTCGATAAAATGTACTTTTGAATTTCGAACAAAAATTAATCATAATAAATTTCTAGGTTTATGGATGGAGTTAATTTCTTGTCCCGAATGCGTTAATGAGGTTATATTTGTAGTTTTGTTAGTGTTTCAATTTATTTTTTTGTAGTGTATCACAAATCAATCGTATGCGAGGCTGTGTTGTAAATATTGTCTGCTATATTGTTAGTAAAAAAATGATTTTTTTAATGTTTTTAGAAAAGTTTACACTGTAAATCCTTTATTATTAGTTCCCATATAATGTAGATCAGACTTTTCCCCCTTTAACAGTTAATTTCTATAACAATTTCATGCAATTAACAATTATAACGCTCTAATCTAAAAATGTGTCCATCCAAAGCGTTTCTTCCTTTTGTTTTTGTCTTTGATTACTCTAAAAAGTAGCAAAAAAAATTTAATACCAATCGATTATCAGGAAAAAAGAAGAGAACCGAATCAATTAACTTTCCACCATTTCTCTTTTTTCTCCTTTTAGCTAATCAGCCTTGGTTGTTCACAATCTAATATGAATAATTTTCTACTTTCTATAAACCCAATCAAATATGCTTCTTGTTGTTTATATGAGCAAATGCAATTTTCTAATAATTTCAACTTTTCATTAAAAAAATACGGAAAATTTTAAAGAAAATCAAAAATTTTTTTTAAAAAAAATGGGTATTCATGCACTGTAAATATCTCGAACATTCGTTTACCAAGTGTTGAATAATGACGCAGCACACCTTCCGCCAAGATAATTATTCGTATAACTCCTGAACAGAGCGCTCATCGACTCTGTGCCCGACATCTGACCGATTGTTGAGGGGTTCCTGCGCATAACTTCTATGGCATCTCGCATTGTCAATTTTGAGTAGGTTTCAATGATTTTCGGCTCCGCACCCTAAATGATTTCATAACAAAATTTATTTCAATTGGTAAGAAACTATTTTATTGAAAACGGTTAAATCTTTGTAAAACAACAAAACATATAGGAATTGGTACGTGATGAATACGAACTTTTCATTTTCTAGTATTCAGGACGCAACACAGGATAGGATGATCAGTTGGGAGTTTGGAAGTTCTGGGATTGTTGATTTAGTGCTTTTTATAACTGAATCTAATCAGTGTCGTCATCTAAGGTGGCACTTGATTTTTTCTGACGATCACGAGCTAAAAGTTTTTTATATCGCCGATCCAAATAACCTTCCGGCAAACTTGAAAAGAAGCGACTTCCAAAAAACGAGCCAACAAGTTCTGGTGGCTAATTTCCAACAACAAAACGAATCGATTAAAACATTGATTTCTTATGGATTTGAAAGCGTGTTAAATGTTTATCAGGTTTGAGGATTTTTCAAGCTAGGGAATGTTTTTTTTCTGGTGTGAACATTTCTTCGAGTTACCTTCAAGTCCCGTATGATGTACGGCCGAATGAAACGATTGTCGAACCGCTTGAATTTATCTCGAACATTGTAGTTTCCAGTTTTTCCAACAATATCTTCAATGCCAGCCATTAAGTGGTCCATAAACTGAAATATTTGCGTATTTAACGATAGTTTTTACTTTACAAATCGTCTCTATATGCATTCGGAAATTGAACTTACACGTTCGTGAATTCTTTCGTTCATAGTCGGTTTCCTTTTACTTGCCCGTTTCACATTTAAGAATTTCACGAGTGGCTTTATGGTGATGCCTTGCAAAAAGACTGTGAAGTAAACAACAGCTATCGTGGTCGTGACGAACATTTCTTTGGTGTCGTGCCCATCCTCAATAAGTAGAACCAAAGCGAAAGCAACAGCACCACGAAGACCTACAACAAAAATCCCACAATAAATTAATTCAACATAATAAATATATAAAAAAATGACAATTTTTAAGGGAAATAAATTCTTTTTTTACTTAAATCTCAAGAATCTATTAATTTTGACAAGAGCTGCTCGATAATAACGACAATATAGTGAACGTGTTAAGCCCGGAAACAATAAACTACAATAGCTGTCAAAAATTGACATATTCTTTTCAAATCAACCATTTTTAATGTTTGAATTTTTAAATTTACCTAACCTCATCTATTTGATTTCAATTTCAACGATTCTGTCGCAACGACAAAGTCAAAACAAGATCTAAATCGGCGACAAAACACTTTGCAGTTGTAGTCCTGCGTCGGAATTTATGGCATTCCCATAAGATTGTGAAGGTTTTAAAAATTCTGACAGCAACAGCTAGATGCAGTTTGCAGTTGTTGTCGGAATTGTGTTCTTACTTTTAATCGCGCAATTCTTACACGTGTTTTGGTAATAAAGAGAGTATCAGACGAAATGAGAGCAAATCGAGAGCGGACGATACTAAATAATAACAACAACCTAGAACCGGTTGAAACAGAGAGAGAGAGAAAGAGAGCCAAAGAGAGTTTCGGAAACAGGATGCCGATCATCGTATATTTACTAGCCGGCCGCATGGTCTCAACAAGAGATAAAAACTAAAATAAGAAAAGCTATATTTCTGGAATATTTCTTTAAAATAATTGTTGCCTTGGCGATAGTATTGAAAATTTGTTCATTACCGAAAATTTAAATAGGTGGCGCACAAATCAGCAAGACTATGCATGGAATTTTCGGTCAGATTTGATGCCTTTGACAGCACTACTTTCAGAAACTTCGCAAAATTCGATAATGCTTCGTCGAATCACTGGTGAAACTGTTCGTACGAAGGGATACGAATAGAAAACGAATGAGCCGCCATTGAGCTGAGTTTACACGAGGTTTTTGATTAAACGTGCTAGAATTAAAGAATGATTAAACATGCTAGAATTAATGTTGATCGTGTGTAGATATTTAATATTACAATATAAAACTGTGATAAATTTCGTATAATTGGTCAGCTTTTAAGAGTGCTTGTCAAATAATAATTATATTAATAACAATTCGACAATATCAACGATGTTATATTATCGTTATATAATAATAATAATTATTCATACTCTAGTAGCAACATATAGTTTTTTTTGTTTGTTTTTAAATACAAATTAATAATAAAAAATGATTAAATAGAAAAAATATAAAAATATTTATATGAAAATATTTACAGGCCATGTGTTTGCATACTTTGGGTTCATTTAGTAAGATTATCATAATGGCGGTTAGAATCTACGGTGAACAATTTTTTGCATTCACATCAGGGATCAACGGAAATACCTTTTTTGCAGACGTGCCCAATGCGATTTTATTTTATTTCGAACAAACAAAAAACAGTCGCAAGTTGTTAGACTGTTTTCGTTTGAACTTAAACAACGTTTTTTTTTAAAAATTTTTATCTTTGAAATTTGTTTTCCCTTTTAAAAGCTTATCAATTGATTATTATTTAACTTAGTTTAACTTATTTTCCGATTTGTACTCGTACAATTTTCTGAAATTATTCTGCAATTCATAAGTTTTTGCTCGTTTCCCAGTCTACACACGATAATGAACACGACGAGCCTCCCCGTTGAGAAAGAGCACTTATAATCTAATAGTAGCTTTGGTCAAATTATTAGTCAATAATTTCCTATTTATGCCAATGTCAATATTAATATTATTAACATAAATAAACAATTTCGAATTATTATATTATTTTCTATAATGGAAGAACAAACAAACTTAATTTTCTTATCCACACTCACCTCCATAGGACATGACGAATTGGTCGACTTTTGATAGTTTGTGCAATCGGAACCGGTTAGCCATCGCCGTCAGCAGAATAACGCCTTTTTGGAAGAAACAATATTAAAATTAATACCATAAAATTAACAATTCTTAGAGCATCAACGATAAAAGAATTTTTTTTTTCAAAAATGTAAAATAAATATAAAACACTACCACATGCCATGAAAATATGAACAAATAAAATTATAAGAATTTTTTTTGATAAAAAGGAATACATTTTCTCTTGTAAATATTTACCAAGAATTCTGAACACTGAACAGTAAATGATTGTGAGCAGAACAAACCACGTATCCCATTTATGGCTTTTGTTGACGGTAGCAACTCCGAGGAACATGAAAATAATCGTCTCCGATGAGCTGGACAGCATTTTCAGCGCATATTTAACTGTTGTGTGCGATTTTTGCGAAATATTCGATTCGACATAATTTTTCATTGTAATACCACAGAATGTTATGCTGTAAAGTAAATCAAATCGAACCAAATATTAATAAAGTTAATAATAAAATTGCATTAAAATAAAATGTAAAAAAAACGTTGTCATTATTCGTAGTTGCAATATTGTGCGTTGTATTGAGGGCCAAAAAAGATTGCGAATGAAATTATTGAGAACAAAAAACTAGTATTCGATTGAGAATTACTTAAAAGTCCGCCGATAAATTACATTTCTCGGATAAAAGGCATAGAAGATTTCAGCAGAAAAAGGTAGTATTTTCCGGAGAAGGAGTTTTTGGACAAAGCCAAATAAAGTCCTTTGGAAACGTAGCAAAGGCTTCTGACCAAATTTTGGGCTTTTATGAATTTTTTAAGAATCTATGCTGCGTTCGTGGACATAGTGACATTTCAGAAATTGTGACAGACGAGTTTTCCCCACTATTATAGAGGAGGCATACCTGCCTATGATCTGGATGTGCACCTCTCGTTCGCTAGGCAGACCTCTAGCGAACGAGAGGTGCACCAAAAATTGACTCGTGTCACAGGTCTGTATTTCAGCAGGTTACGTATGTTCGATTTTAGATTTTTTGTGGCGTTATGTTGGTACTCATATCTCTAACCTACGCCGACAAGTTCGACCATTTTGAATGTTCAGTTAATTTTTGACAGCTGCTTTGCTTGCACGTGTTTTGGCTCGTTTTCGATTTTTGCCCATTTTTTTACCAAAAACAGCATCGCATTAACATTAACATTGTTTTTTTTTTGCTCCAAGAGGTTATAACTGGTGACGAATCATGGGTGTATGGTTATGACGTGGAAACCAAAGCTCAATCATCCCAATGGAAGCTGCCGTACGAGTCAAAACCGAAAAAAGCGCACCAAATTCGGTCGAATTTGAAGGTTTTGCTTACAGTTTTCTTCGATTGCAGGGGCGTGGTGCATCATGAGTGCACAGGGTAGAACGGTCAATAAAGAATATTACCTGCAAGTTATGCGCAAGTTGCGCGAAGCAATCCGCCAGAAACGCCCGGATTTGTGGAATCACAAAAATTGGCTGTTGCCATTTTTGGCAAAAAACAACACACTAATAATGCCGCAGCCACCGTATTCCCCAGGTCTGGCCCCCTGTGACTCTTTCTTGTTTCCGAAACTGAAGAGCCCTATGAAAGGATGACGCTACACTACGATTGAGGAGACACAGACGGCATCGAAGGAGGAGCTGAACAAGATCACAAAAAATGATTTTTTGAAGTGCTTCGAGGATTGGAAAAAATGTTGTCACAAGCGTATAATATCTGGTGGGGATGACTTTGAAGGGGACAAAATAGATATTCATGAATAAATAAATAATTTTTGAAAAAACACAAAATTCCCGATACTTTTTGAACAGACCTCGTAGAATGATCTAGCCTAAGCTAGATCGGAGGAGAACAGAAAGCCTACTGATGACAGGTAGGACTCACCTTAGCAAGCTGACGGAGATAATTACAGGTCATTGCATATTAGGAAGACATGCTAGATGACCGCAAACGACTTCTGGCGTAGTTGTAAAGACGAGGAGGAAGAGAGGAGAATGCCCAGCCTTCACAATCCTCAAACGGACAACTCTGGCTCACTTAATTCTTTATTGATTTGAGTGATATCACAAAAATCAAGCACTTTGCACTCGCTTGGTTCTCAGTATAACAACAGTCCTAATTTTGGTGTTCGGCGAAAGCAGCTGACAGTCACTCTTACATAACCTAACCTTTGAGGTTTTTTTCTAAGGAAACCAGCAAAAATATTGCACCAAAAATCATTTCTAAATTAGCAATCGCGAGTTGAAACGTTCGCTATTATTTATAAGAAGTTTTGGTGAATTTATGGATTTGCCTAACGAAGGAATTATGTGCGTTAAGTTATAATGATGGTTTGCTAATCAATAAAATAATTTGTCACCAACAATACGTCACGTAGTCCTTCGTTTAAGTCTTTTAGGCCCATTCCTCCAAAACCTCCGAAATTAATAACTTGCACTTAATCAACTAATTCCAAATAGCGAAAACTCCTCAGAATTTATAATTTGTTCGTCAATTGCTCTTAAGAAGTACAGTCAACAACTGTTTGAGTAACTCATCCTTGAACTTGTGGAGCCATAAAATCTCTCCGAGCCCAGATCCACAACATCAAATCATATTTTTCTTTTGAGAAACGAATTAATGGGAACACATCCATCACGGAATATCTTCTCGACAGTGCGACACGAATTGCCTTTATTCTGACTATCAAGTGAAAAACTGAACAAAACTAGTCCCGACTATCAAGACGGGACGAGACGTTTTGTCTATCTGGGCTCGTATATTATCTCGAAACCTTACCACTATTTGTCACGCAAAAATTATTACAATTCAAGAAATTAATTACGAGTATTTCGAAAATTGTCAAGGAATTATCATATTTTCTGACTAATTGAAAATGAGTGTGGTTTAGAGCGTGAAAAATCTACACGCACAGCGAAAGGCCTACACGGAATTTTCCACGATTTCCATTCCTTTAATGAAACAATTCCTTGATGCGGTTCCACAATGGAGTCTTGGACATACCAGTATCCCCCTAACCATTACAGTGTGGGCTTGGACAATAGAAAAGTTTCCCCATTAAATATGAACTGAAAATAATTATTTTTTTTCTCTGTAATTCAGTAGTGAAAGTCCCACAAAACTATTTATGTAAATTGCCAACGTCACATTTTTAAGTACAAAAATATTTATTAAAAAATAAACATATTAACAATAAAAAATACTATTCTTATTACTTACGCTAAAATGCCACTCATATGGAAGATTTCAGCATTTAAGTACGCTAAATAGGCCATCACAAAAATGAAAATCGGTTCGATTACTCTCACATGGTCTGTGAATCGGGTAACGAGACCGGTTAGGAAGCCCCAAATAACACCTGAAAAAAAGAACAATTTATTATTTTAGTAATTTTGTTATGTGTGTGTAAAATTTAAAAAAATAAATTAATAGAATTTCTTCGTGGGTTTCTATGAAATTTCACAAAGAAACCGAAAAGAAAACTTTGTATTTTTTTTCCAAATCTACTTTCAAATTCTTCCTTAACAAACTGACATGATTTTAAGAAATTTAAAAATGTTGATTGACCTATTCAAGAAGCCAACATTAAGGGCATTACAGTTTTGACGGGACACATACCCGTTCAGGAGCAAACAACGAAAAAAACCGTTCACGTCGTTTTTGCGTACGCAACATGTCCAGTAAAGTCCGTTCATACATAATTAAGCCAAAGTGAACATGTTGTCCGCAAGTATGAGTAGTAGACAGAGTGATAAACAGATAGAAAGAGGGAGAAATGATCATATTTACTTTCTTACGGTAGGAAAACAATTCCGACTGACTCTTAAAATTGCATGCAGTTAACGCTGTCAAAATTTTAAAAACTATTACAATCTTAAGGAAATGCACAAAACTCCAACAGTTTTATCGCCGAATTAGATCAGTGTTTTGTTATGTGGCAGGATTTTTGTTTGACAGTCGAAATCGAAGGAATAAATGAATACATTATTTTTAGTTATACAGAATGGACCCTTTTTTTTATTTTTGCAGATTATACATATTTTTATAAAATTTTATATAATGTCTCCATAGTCAGTGCAAGAACGTGTCAAAATTGTTGAATTTTATTTTTCTTCTAGACGATTTATTGTTACAACACAAAAAAAATATTCTCAGCGTTTTAATATTGTCACAGCAGCAAGTCCAAACATGATAATAAACTTAATAACTCCTTTTTGGGGAGCTGTGGTGCAGTATTTGATGAGCTTTTATAGAAGCTTTGGAGGCTGTACGCGAAAGTGTGAACGATGATCTATCCATCTGTGTCTACTCGTCGACGTGCTTCGTAATTGGGCATCTCCACAACATCGCGACGGCGCATTTTGTAACTTAATCTGAGGATGTTTCCATACAAAATTCAATTGGTTCAAGAATTATTTTGCTGAGGGATGCAGCACAACGGCTGCAATATGCCAAAATCTTTTTGAACAATCTCATTATGAGCGATGAAGCAAAGCAGAACTATGGAATTTTATAAACGTAACTACCGAATTTGGGGTACGGAGAATCCGATAGCGTTGCATCAGCGTCGATTACACCCTCTTAGATGCATTGTTTAGTGTGGCCTTATGGCCGATAGAGTTATCGGTCCATATTTTTTTAAAGATGAGAGTGAGCATCCACAAACCATCTCTGGAGCAGTATACCGGACCATGTTAGAAAGATTTTTTTTGAGTCCGGCAGTTCTGAATAACCCTGGCATATGGTTCCAAGATTGACTATTGAAAAAAGAAAATTTCTGGAAGAATGAAAATGTAGCAGAAGTACAAAAACAATATCGCCGGAAGTTTCAGGCAGATCCACCTCGACGACTTATAATAAATCGGATAAAAGATAAGTTTGAAACGAATCGAACTGTTCAAAATTTTCATACACATAGACAATGTTCCGGAACAACGAGCATCACCAGCCAAGAAAGGGTACTGAAAAGTTATTCCGAAACATCTAAAAAACCGGTAAGACAAACAAGTCGTGAGATTGGAAAAATTTAAATAGGATGCACAGTTTTCGGGGAAGATTGTTTAAAGTGATGAAGGCAACTGTAAATTGACAAGTTACACAGGCACACCATGTAAATTTACCAGGAGTTGCAGTGTGGTGCTAATTTCAAGTAAAGAATTAATTGGACAGTGATTACTGGTGCCAATTAATTGAATTTATTGCAACAATCTCTTTTAATACGAACACTATCATCGTGATGTAAAAGCATATCTTGATGAGAATCTTCCCAACAGATGGCTTGGACGAAAAGGTCCCATAGAGTACCTTATCCGTTCCCCAGACCTGACGCTACTAGACTTTCTTGTGAGGATACTTTAACAGACTATATATACAAAAATATTTTAGTTGCAAAATAATCTACATAAAATGTACGAGGTATGTTCAAATAGTATCACGAATTTTGAATTTCCGCTGGTTACGCATATTCAATTTTCGAATTTTTGTGGCGTTATGTTGGTACTTATGTCTCTCACTTATACCGACAAGTTCGGCCATTTTGAATGTTCAGTTAATTTTTGACAGCTGCTGTGCTTGCACGTGTTTTGGCTCATCTTCGACTTTTGCCCATTTTTGATCAAAAACAGCATCGCATTAACATTGCTAAGGAGCGGTTGAACTCTATCCGCGACGACCCAAATTTGCTCCAGAGGGTCATAAATGGTGACGAATCATGGGTTTATGGTTATAAAGTGGAAACCAAAGCTCAATCATCCCAATGGAAGCTGCCGTACGAGCCAAGACCGAAAAAAGCGCGCCAAGTTCGGTCGAATGTGAAGGTTTTGCTTACAGTTTTCTTCGATTGCAGGGGCGTAGTGCATAATGAGTTCTTGCCACAGGATAGAACGGTCAATAAGGAATATTACCTGGAAGTTATGCACTAGTTGCGCAAAGCAATCCGCCAGAAACGCCCGGATTTGTGGAAGAACAAAAATTGGCTTTTGCACCATGATAACGCCCTTCTCACGCATCGTTGCTTGTGCGCGAATTTTTGGCCAAGAGCAACACACTAATAATGCCGTATTCCCCAGATCTGGCCCCTGTGACTTTCTCTTGTTCCCAAAACAGATTGTTTGATCCATTTTTTGGAATAGGCAAAAATCTAAGACGAGCCAAAACACGTGCAGGCAAAGCAGCTGTCAAAAATTAACTTAACATTCAAAATGGCCGAACTTGTCGGCATAAGTGAGAGACATGAGTACCAACATAACACCACAACAAATCGAAAATCTAATATACGTAACCCGCGGATATTCAAAATTCGCGATACTTTTTAAACTGACCTCGTACAATATATCTTCTCCTCTTACCGCAGCAGATATCCAAAATTATTACTTTTCTGGTCAATATACTGCTGATAACAGTGGGCTATTGATTTAAAAACTTCAACAAACATTTCATTTGATATTGTGCCGCATTTTTGCTCGTTTTGCGGCTTATAATAATTGTATTATTATTAATGTGTTGGGTTTTAATACGCGGCTGAATTTTCCAGCCGGTTAAAATTTCGAATATTCATCAGACCCTCCTCGGCACACCCCCCCAACCACCCCTCGGCAAAAAACTGAGTATACATTTATTTCAGACATCCTGCTATATTTGATAATTTTTAATAAAATGTCCCATTTTAAATTGCGTCTCCAAATAGAATTGAAAATTTTACTTTTAAAAGAATTTTAAAATTTTGCAAACTTTACGGAAATTTATCTTTTTAAATTTTTAGAATTCAATACTTAAAAATGTATTCTTACAAAATAAATAAGTTTTATTATATAAAAACTGTGAAATGGCCTTATTTTGTAGTGATTCAAAATATGTCCTTGCAGCTAGCCTTACAATAAAAAATTCAACAGAAAATGAGGAGAAAATTCATCCCCGACTCTAGTAATAACACTCATTCGATTCAATTACAAAAATTACAAACGAACCAAAAAAAAAATTACTACAAGTTCTAAATTCTGAATGAGGACCATTTTGGAATTTTTTTAAATATTATTTTTCTTACCAATAACTGTGCCGCCAATTGCAACTACAAAGAAGGATCCAACGCCGCTAGCAATATCTGCCACGTTGATTCTATCCGGACCGATTTTGTTGTAGGATTCCATCATGTGATAAAGGACGACCTAATATGGAAAAAATAAAAAAATAAAATATTGTCAATACATTTAATTTGATAAATTTCTCTTTCGACATTGTTGTGGTGGTGAAGGAAGAAAATCGATTCGACAAATAAAATTAAAACAAATGAAAATAAAAATTGATGAAAAGGTCGAGATACCATTTGGTCATTGGAATAAACTATTGTACTTTAATTGTGAAGGGGGAAAAAACTAATGAAGGGACGACACTGGGTTAAATAGAAAGAGAAATTACAGACAAATAAGAATTGTAGAAAAAGGAACGCATTGATTTTCCATATTTTAGCTGCCATTTGTATTTTAAATACGAATATTAACGGTAAGAGAATGTGTGCTGCAGACGGTGGTGACGCTCAACGGGATTATTGCCACCACTTTCTTTACTAACAAACATTCTTTAAATTACAAAGAGGACTTAGACGATTGGTCAAATCGCTACGGAGTCCATTCTTCGTTCATGTGCTCTTTCTTTAAACCGACATAAAACCCTTTCTAGATACCAGTTAAGTCTTCAATCAAACAGTGTTTGTTTTAACAATAACTCGGAAATCTAAGAAACTCGCATAACTCACCAATTCCGGCAAAGCTACCAGCACATGTTTACATGCCACATCGTATAGATGGCAACAATTTTTAGACGCATAGCAACCGTTTAAATAGGTCAGAATACAAAACGGACTTTAACATTTGTCCTTTTCCCACTCAACATATTTTAATCTAGAAGAGAATCAAGCAAGACCACCGACCATTTGGCCTGTGTCTTTGTGACAGTCTGTCCGTGTGTCTGTGTGTCCATGTCTCTCGGTGTGCCCGAACCTTCTAACTGATATCTAAGCTATTTTGTTGCAATTATTTTGTAATAATCATTTTGAAATCAGGTCAATTTATACGAGTACACTGCCGTATGGCCATTGGAAGAGTCTAAGCAATAGGCTCTTGTACGGAGAAATCCTAGCGCAGTACTAGCCGAATAGTCGACGTGGTCAACGCTTCTTACCTAACAAAGCGCGCTCGTTAAGAATTATTGCCTTCTTAAAAACCAAATATTATTTAGATTATTTTTCGAGTGAAGTGTAAAAAAAAATTATGAAAGAACGCTACATGATGATTCAGGATAACTTTCCACGGCGACACTGCTGTGTGGTGCTCGTTGCGTTTCTATTTATTTCCTTCCGGTGTGCGGTCCACTATGCGAACGGGTGTGAACTGTCCGAGTATAAAAAACAAATTCCAATTGACGGACTAGCTCATTATGTGATGTACAGAAATGATAGTGATTTGCTTTTTGAGCGTTCGCCGAAATTGCTCAGGGAAATCGAAAAGCAGACAATTCGACTAACTCTGGAAGTTTCGTCTTCGAGAATCAACACGTTCTGGACCTGTGCACACAAAATGACCTACTGTCAGGCTGGCACATTCCAGCTGGATCGGGAGGACTCCTGCTATCACGGGCATATATTTACCGGTGCAGAGGTTAATGCAACTTTACTGATGTACAGACGAAAAAACGCCGAATCCTCGTCGACGATGATGTGTTTTGAGCTGCCACTGACTCATCAGTTTTATAGTGTGAAATTTTTCGAAATACGCACCAATTTCGATATCAACGCATATAAGATGATCAACTGTAACGAAATGGACAAGTGTTTCGATTACGAGACGACGACAAAGGCGCTCCTTTCGACACCATCCACACCGGTTACTCCAAATTCTTTGAATGCATTCAACTTGATTGCCAATGAAGAAAAGTTACCCGTGCAAATCAGGACACATCCAGTTAATGCTCATGGACAAAAGCAGACGACCGATAACGTACCCGAAGTAATTGGAAGCACCACTATACCGTCCAGTATACCCGCTTCAACAACAATCGACTCCAACGTAGTCTCTGGCAGTACAATAACGTTGACACATGCTAACGACAACTTAAAATCGAGCACATCGGCAACTCCCTATTCTAGCAGGACCAATGAAGATGTCAACCTGCTATCAACAACAACAACAACAACAACAACAACAACAACGACATCATCAACAACATCAAGAACAGGAAGCACTACCATTCCAGAAATTGTGCCCGATTATAGGTCATCAGAGAACAACGGCAATGGAAGCAGCTCCCGCAATATACCATTCGGGATTTATGTGCTCGCACTGATTTATGAACTGGCGGCTCTCCTAGCTAACAACCACCTTTAAACGGATTTATTTTTTCCGCTTCACTACATACTCTTAATTGTAAGCGCAACAATCTACATAGTTTCTGGTGTATTTCGAATACAATTTCAATATTTATACTTATTAGGAAGAAATAAAAATCAAAGCTATGTAAAAAAAAAAAGTTTTTATTTTTTATTTTGATTGTTTCTGTTACTGAGTTTATTAAATATAATTTCGGTAATGTTTTACCCCCCATTAAATATAGTCGAGTGGAATAGTTAGAAGAAAATTCGTCGATTGGGTAAACTGTGATTTGAAAATAATCAAATTCATTTTGGTGGGTAGCGTCTAAATTGGGGTTATTCAACTTATTTATGGAAACCAAATTCGATTAACTCCCTTAGACTGACCAATCAAATTAAACTTTTTCAATTTATCTACAGTTCAACCCCGGCCTGAACAGTAAATGTTTCAGTTGAAATTTTTCGTGTTATGTGGTGTGTAGTATCGACACAAATCGATGAGAGTTGCCTAATGTCGTATATTACACATAATTACGAGTATCTAATAATTAATTTGAAATTGTGAATTAAAATCTTTACCACAGAAAATTAGTACAAATGATACTTGTAAAAAATCGAGAAGTTCTGTGATTAAATTATGGGAAAACGTGCTAATTTTTATGTGTTATTATAACACAAGGAAAGGTGATCAGTGCTTGAACAAAACCGCACATTAGTTGTCGTGAAAATAAACCCTCAATTATTATTGATAAGAAATTTGGTTCCAATAATAAATAAGTTCAGCCGGCCTTATAGCACATTCCGTTAGTGTGTATGGATTAGTGATTTCTAAAAAACCATTCCTTATCTCGTATTCCTTTCCTTAACAAAAAGTGCGGAAAAACACCTGAAAAATTAGTCGACCATCAGAAACACAAAAGGAAAAATCAATCGTAGATAAACACCCATATTGGTCAAGGAAATCAACCCGAAATAGTCATAATGTCCGCCTCCCCTACTGACAGCACAAAAAATAACCAATAGGATAGATAGGACAAAAAATAACCAATAGGTTAAAGAAAAAATTCAAATAAATAAGTTCAGTAGGCCAATCAAGAAATAATATGTGAATTTTTCAAAAATGTCCTTTTTTCTATTAACAAAAATTGTGGTCATGAAAAACTCTTAACTCAGTGGGGATGGTGTATTCTTAAAATGGTAATTTTCATTAAAATGGGTTTGAAAAGTTTACATAAAAAAGGGTAGTTCCAACATAGCCGTTGACGTAAAAATGGCCGTTGTTAGCTGAAAAAATTACTATAAGGGAAAGTAAAAACCATATAAAGCTTAAGTTTGAAGTTTAATGACGCTACAATGTTAAGTTACAGGGGTATAAGCTTAAATCCGCTGTTTCGTCACAGATGGCGTGAGTGAGCGTATTAAGCTATCATGGGCATGCCATACTTTTTATGAGTTTGAAAGAGCATATGCTAGGAGCTCTGATTTTCTGCTTCAATTTGAAGAAATCGGCTGCCGAATCGCATTGAATGCTTATGGAGGGCTATGGTGACAGTGCTTTATCGGAAACAACGTGCCGAGATTGGTTTCGCCGGTTCAAAGATGGCAATTTTGACTTGTGGGTCAAGAAGCGTGAAAATCGGCCTAGGAAGGTTGAGGACCATCAATTGGAGGCTCTTTTGGATGAAAACGATACGCAATCATAAAAATTGCTCGCAGAGCAATTGGGTGTTACTCATGCAGCCATTTTCATGCGTCTGCGTGCTATGGAGAAGATTGAAAAGATCGGAAAATGGGTGCCGCATGAATTGAACGATAGGCAGATGGAGCGACGCCAAAACTCATGTGAAATTTTGCTCGCCAGACAAAAAAGAAAGTCGTTCCTGCATCGGCGATGAAAAGTCGTTCATTGTTACAGGCGATGAAAAGTGGATATACGAGTATTTCGAGAATCTTAAACGCAAGAAATCGTGAGTTGATCCTGGCCAACCATCAACATCGTCCCCAAGACCAAATCGCTTCGGACGAAAGACGATGCTGTGCGTTTGGTCTGATGAGCAGGGTATCGTCTAGTATGAGATGTTGAAACCTGGTGAAACTGTCAATGCCCACCGCTACCATCAACAACTGATCAAATTGCACCGTGTTCTGCGTGAAAAACGGACGGATTATCAACAAAGACATGACAAGCTAATTTTCCTCCACGACAACGCACCATCGCACACGTCAAAAATGATCCGAAACTACTTGGAGACACTCAACTGGGAGGTGCTACCCCACCCCGTTTATTCACCAGCCCTGGCCCCTTCCGACTACGCCGATGGGCCACGCGCTCGCTGAGCAGCACTTCCATTCTTACGAAAACGTCCGAAAATGGCTTGATGAGTGGTTTGCCTCGAAAGAGAAGGAATTTTTTTGGCGTGACAATCCACAAATTGCCCGAGAAATGGGAAAAATGTGTAGCTAGTACTTTGAATAAATTTGTTTTTGCTTTCTATGAAAAAAACATGGGTGCCGTACATCGCATATTGACTGAAAATTTAGCCACGATGGGTGCCGCGTTTGCTCACAATGGAACATAAACAGCGTCGTGAGATTGTTTCAATGAAGTGTTTGGAGATAAAGCTGACTTATGACTTTTTTTGCGATAGCTGAGATGAAGAAACAGTCAAAACAATAGACTGATAGGTGGAAAATCGCCTCCTAAAAAAGCGAAGACATCTGCTGGCAAGCTCATAGCACCAAGACTGAATTGTTTCATCAAGACAAAAAAAGATAGTAAAAATCAATGAGTTAAAATTCGAATTGCTTCTTCACGTATCCTATTCGGCAGATTTAGACCCCTCGGATTAGTTTCTCTTTCTAAACTTGAAAAAATGGCTCGATGGCAAAAGATGAGTGCCGCGTTTGCTCAGAATCAAGTATTTGACTATAAAGCTGACATGAAAAACCAGTCAGAACATTTGTTTTTCAGAAAATATTTTTTTCTATTGCATTTAAGTAAAACAACCCTTTTGATATGGTGGCTATTATATCACAGAGCAGTCATAATGCTGTAAGTTTAAAATTGGGTGAATAAAGTTCCCTGTTAGTTACAGAAGCATTACTGATATTATATGGCAAGCCATTATCTTCAATAACGTACCAAATTAGAAAATTCATTGCGTATATTTTTTTGGATAAACCTTTTTAATTGTAACAAAAATCATTAAATATATTTTTTAGGTACGCAAAAAGGTGCGTGCGTGTGTGTGTGTGTTAGCGGAGATAAATATTCCAAAAAATAAATGGTAGTAAATGAATGGTATCAACGGTAAAGAGAACATTTATTTTATTTTTCCGCCAATACACACTTTACAACTGAGGTGGTATTCTTTGCTAATAGATGGAATGCTGAAGTCGTCCTTGCTGAATAAATTACGTAAAGCGGTTACATAACAAATACTCCCACAAATGTGGTTTCATTAAATAATTAAATTAAGTGGCCCTAAAAAAAGATATTTTTGATGGGCAAGTCTCATTCCAGATTCAGAAAGTTAAAGTACAAAACTCTTTAGTAAATTCCAAGGGAGTTATTACTCACACGCCTTCATGTTCTTCACATAATTTTTGTTCTCAGCCCGATTGAAAAAAATCAATTTTTTTTTTATAAGAATTTATTTTGCCTTATGTGTGATTTCGAATTAGAAAAGAAACGAAAAATGCGTTTATTTTAGCGACTTAAATGTGCCAGAAATTTCTGGCATTTCTAATTAGCATAAAATTATATTAATTCCATAAATAAGAGAAATGTTGTTAGATTAAGTTGTCAGTAAAATTTGAAATAAGTTTTAATTACGAGCACTGAGTTTAATGAATATTCATATTTATAGGACGTGAAATTCAGAATACACTGAATGCGTTCTAAAATATTTTCCCTTTTACCCCTTTTTGGGTACAGTTTTTGACTGCGATACAAAAATAAACAAAACAAACAAAAATCGTGTCATGTAAGAGAAATTTATTCTCAAGCCGCTTTAAGATACAAACAACAAATTAGCTAATGTAATCAGTTTGGCAAAAATTAAATTATTCGTAAAGACGGTAGGCATACTATAAATCAAAAATTAAAAACATCCCCTTTTTCACAAGGATACTTGTATGTGGATTTTATGACTACATGGCGAGGGAGGTGGAAGGATACCTTAATTAAAATGATGACTGAATTGTATTATTAGTAATTGTTGATTTTTACTTACGGTTACGGCGTCATTAAGTAATGATTCACCAAAAACAACAATGTACAAAATTTCATTAACGTGGATTTCTTCGAAAACCGCCAAAACAGCAACAGGATCAACAGCTGATATCACTGACGAAAATAGAAGACAATCTAAAAGCGTTGTATTCTGAGAAAACAAACCAGTAAGGCCACTCGCATACAGGGAGGCACCTGTAATTAAACAAAAACAAAAACAAAATAAAAATTATTAACTTTTGTCTATTCCTAAAATTTTCTTTCTTTGTTTTTTTTTGCATATTTTGATGGCTTGGAAATATCTACCAAAAATTTCCTCTTCTCATTTCTAGATTATTTTTTTCTAAATGTTTTTTTTTATTTAATTTTTACAAATATCTACAATTATAACATAGTAACAGCAGATTTATATAATAGTAATCAATATGGGAATTAAAAATCCATCGAAGTTTCTCCTGCTAGCGTGTGCTTATGTTAAGAGTTTCGGTATTTTTAAAATAAATCACGCGACCAGGGACGCTTTAGTCGTCGATAGGTGTTTACAGGCGAAGGGGAGGATAATTCTCGAACAAGATGGGTTGTGTGGTATTTCACTGCCATTTAGATATTTTGGAGGACATGGTAGCAAAGAAGGTGTTGGGACAGAATGGGATATCGGATGTATAAATTTTGTATAGAATGGGCCCAAGTAGACTTACCTGTGGAACACCAGCAAATATCGGAGACTGTTCGTCGTTAGCTTCATTTACTTGGAAATATAGCTTGGATCTTTCCATCGTTAGCTTCATTTACTTTCATTTCTTAATAAAAAGAGGTAAAAGGAAGGATTTTCTTCAAATTTCCAGAGTAAGTGAATATCACCAAAACCGCACTAAAACCATAAATTTTCCGGTTAAAACTGGGTAATAATATGTGTGCATTTGCTAATTAAAAAAGTGAAATATTTTTAAATTTGCACATTTACGAGGTCAGTTCAAAAAGTATCGGGAATTTTGAATTTCCGCGGATTATGTAAATTCGATTTTCGATTTTTGGCGACGTTATGTTGGTACTCATGTCTCTCACTTATGCTGAAAAGTTCGGCCATTTTGAATGTCCAATTAATTTTTGACAGCTGGTTTGCTGGCACGTGTTTTGGCTCGTCTTCGATTTTTGCCCATTCAAAAAAAAAATGGATCAAAGAATCTGTTTCGCGAACAAGAAAAAATCGCAGGGACCCAGATCTGGAAAATACGGTGGCTGCGGCATTATTAGTGTGTTGTTTTTGGCCAAAAACGCCAAAGCCAATTTTTGTTCTTTCACAAATCCGGATGTTTCTGCCGGATTGCTTCGCGAAACTTGCGCATAACTTGCAGGTAATATTCCTTATTGACTATTCTACTCTGTGGCAAGAACTCATGATGCAACACGCTTCTGCAATCGAAGAAAACTTTAAGCAAAACCTTCTCATTCGACCGAACTTG
Source organism: Atherix ibis (assembly GCA_958298945.1). Classification (NCBI taxonomy): domain Eukaryota; kingdom Metazoa; phylum Arthropoda; class Insecta; order Diptera; family Athericidae; genus Atherix; species Atherix ibis. The sequence continues at coordinate 21,085,644 of OY282609.1, read as the reverse complement.
ATGCGCTTTTTTCGGTCTTGGGTCGTGCGGCAGCTTCCATTGTGATGATTGAGCTTTGGTTTCCACCTCATAACCATAAACCCATGATTCATCACCAGTTATGACCCTCTGGAGCAAATTTGGGTTATCACGGACAGAGTCCAACAGCTCCTCAGCAATGTTAATGCGATACTGTTTTTGGTCGAAATTGAGCAATTTTGGTACGAATTTCGCGGCAACCCGCCTCACGCCCAAATTATTGGTAAAAATCGAGCGGAACGAGCCAATCGATATGTTTAAGTCCTCAGCAACTTCTCTAACGGTGATTCCACGATTGGCCAATACTATTTTCTTCACTTCATCAATGTTTTCGTCTGTTGTTGACGTGCTCGAGCGTCCGGCACGCTTCTCGTCGTTCACATCTTCTCGGCCCTCTGAGAACATTTTGTATCACCGATAAACGTTGCTTCGGGCCAAGGTAGCTTCATCATATGTCACAGCCAACATTCAGAATGCGTCCGCGCAATTAATTTTGTTGGTCACACAAAATTTGATACAAATTTTTTGATTCATTTTTTGGAATGGGCAAAAATCGAAGGCGAGCCAAGACACGTGCAAGGAAAGCAGCTGTCAAAAATTAACTGAACATTCAAAATGACCGAACTTGTATAAGTAACCAGCGGAAATTCAAAATTTGTGATACTTTTTGATCAAATCGTATAATCAAATTTTCATCACCATCTATTGGCAAATGCACACGCAGTGTTCCGGTTCGACATTGCCAGGAGGTTTTTGGCGTCCTACCTCGTTTTCTGGGAGTATATTTAAAGCAACTGAAGAATTTTTGGACAGGATCTTCCTCACCCATACGGATTAAGTGTCCAGTCCAACGCTCCAGGACCTCATCGTTAAATAGGCTCTGAAATCGTCTACCCTCATCTAGAGCACTAAAAATTCTTCGAAGGATTCTCCACTCTCGAACGCGGACAAGAGTTCGCAATGTGGTTTCCTGATAGCCCAAGTTTCAAAAGAATATATAAGGGCTGGTAAGATTAGGTTCTCGTACAGCAGTAGCTTCAACGTTAATAATTTTCGAGCTTAATAACTTAGACTGACTGAATTAGGCTCTATTGGCGGGCAGCAGCCATGTGCGCATTTCTTCCTTTATGTGGATATCAGCTACGACCTTGACCCCAGAGAGGTCTTGCCTTCGTCGCTGACACTAGCACTTACTTAATGAGGATGGTACCTTTCACTCGTATACCCGAGTCACGATTCACTTTTTCCAGCGTCAGGTTAAAGAGAACGCACGAAAGTGTATCTCCTCGCCGTAGACCATTTGTGGATGTTAAATAGCTTTGAAAGTGAGTTGGTTGCTCTTACTCTTCCTCTCATGCTAGTCATGGTCAGACTAGTCAGTCTAATCAATTTTTCTAGGATACCAAACTGTCTCATGGATGTGTCGAGTTTTACCAATGCTATAGTATGCTATCATAAGGGGCTTTAAAGTCGACGAACAAATGGAAAATTAAATTTTCATCCTCACTTTTTTTGGTTCACCTTAAAGATTTTATGGTTATAAGAAGTCCACGTTAAAGATTTTATTGTTATTTCGAACTACCGGCAGAGGGGGGGGGGGGGTGGTGGATTTTGTTTATACTAAAGCAACTTTGACTTTTGCTTATTTACTTTTTCTCCGAACATTCCCAAAGTCTTCCTTCTTTTCTCCCTAATTTCGACTGCGCAATATTTTCCATTTGCCCATTTAGCGGTTTTGATGATCGATAAAAATTATTTTCAATTTATATCGTTTAAATGATATTTAAAGTTTTTAAACAATTCTAGTTAATTTATGCATTGGATTCTGTTAAATGCAATTTATTAGGCTATTGTATGTCGAAATTGATGATATCGATGCGTTTATTATTAAGTCCAATCTATCAATTGACACTCTTTTGCACAATTATGGCGAAAACCAATACTAACAATAAAACGTTATGGAAGACGAGATGATATTAAAATTCAATTAAGATCGATGGTCTCAATTGATTTGCTTTGACACCTCCATTCGTTGACGACGATATCTTTCGTTTGCCGCACCGATTGAATAGTTTATGTGCGGCAAGTTATTCTCGTCAGAAGATATCTTCTCATCCATATGGACAAGTTACCAACAAGTTGCCCATAATTTCCATTCAATTGACTACTACTTCCAGGGCTTTCTCTATTCAATAAGCTACTATTCCCGAACTGTTCTATTACTCATTCCATAATTTCGTAGATGGCTTGGACAACAGAATGTGGATGGCTTCATATGGGCTCGAACATTAGTGTAGTGTATTGGACAATCAAAATCGTCGTACCCATATTCGAGGCGCATATCCATTGTCCAATATGCACGAACTCGACTATTGAGTGAAGTGTTGACGTCAATTATGAGGAAATTCTGTGTCAGGATAGGTGGTGTTTAGTATTTTTAACAAAACTTTTAGCACATTAAAATATTCCGACAAACAATTTTCATTTCTCAAGAAAATATTAAAATGTGAATTTTTGCATAATTTAATTCGAATAAATTAGGGTCGACTATTGGGAAGAAGCTAATCCAAAATTGATTGAAAATACGGACTACGTTTCGGGTGAATTTTTTACCTTTGAAAGTAAAAATATGCACATTCTACCGTTGTCCCAGTCGCAATTGCCGTAAATTATCTTTCTTTTTAATAATACATTTTGTGTACTACCACCCCCTTCCCCCTTCCCTTCTTCAGTATTTATCAGAATATTTTTTTCTTTTTATTGTTTGTACGTATGATTTCTAAAACATAACCCAGGGGCCACTTTAAAGCTCCACGACCAGTTTCTAGAGTAAGTTAGAACCTAACTTGGAAGGTGATACACATAAATAGTTAAATTTTATGGAGCGTTTTAGATAAATTTAGAAAATAAATAGGGGATCTTGGGAGAATAATTATTGTGCCCCACAATGGAATGAATTTTATTCAAAAAGCATTTCTGGATTAAGTGGCATTCCTTTACAATATGAGAAATAGTGAGTTAAACATCATGGGAATGGTATGAAGCAGGAGGAAATCATGGATAATTGAGGTATGCCCAATCTGACAGATTTTTCTCCTTAAATTTTAATAAAATTTGACTGAGTAGACTTGTTTATTGATAGTAAGTCCGTGGGTGACATTGTCCAGTCTATTTATCTAAGAGCGGTAAAGATGTTAAATGTCATTTGGTTAACAGACAAGGTAAATTAGAATATTCTAAAATAGCCAAATTATCTGGAAGCCACGCAATTTGTTATTTCTTTTGTTCATCAGGTTGTTAGCAACTGGATCACTTGATAAAGCACGAATAGCATCAAGGACGGTTAGTAATTATCACTAAAAATTACAATGTGTCTGCTCCTGTTCTAATTGCCGACAATTCAAAAATCTCATAGTTGAGTTGACGATCCTACTATTCTAGGGAAAAAATCCTATAAAAAGGTGAATCTATGTTCGCCTTTCTGCACTTATGATCGCTTCCTTCCAAAAAAAAGCCATGCACTTTCCAGTAAAGTAAAATTTCTAGGTTGGCAATTTTTAAAAGAACTTTGGTTCTGTTTCCAGAAAAAAAAAACAAATTTTAATTATTATTTAAGTTTAAAATTTATAATTTAAGTTATTTTTCTCCAAAATTTTATTGGCAAAAAAAAAAACGCCATTCTTTAATGGATTATGTCCGCTAAAATCCAACTCAGTCCAAAAAAAAAATGCCTTAAAAATTAAAGATCCTTTTCTACGTAAAAATACTACCTATTTTATAAGGTCAAAGGTTATATATAGTCAAATTCAAATTTTTTATATAAAATATTAGAACAAAAAAAAAAAACCAAATCATTTTGGAAAACTTACCAATTGTCGCAATATTGAATATTGTTCCGACCACAGCCATTAATAAAATGGTTCCTAAATTATCGAAGAACAATCGATTAGGCATAAAGTAACCAGCATCTAAAATAATTGGGGGCAGCATATAAAAGAAGAAAATTTCCGGCGTTAGTGGGGAGACTTGCACTTCGCTAGCAAAAAATAATACAACTCCAATAATAACTCCAACAACAATCAGAAGGCATGATTCTGGGAAGATTTTGTGCAATTTTGGTGTCATATGAAAACCTGAAAAGAAAAAAAAAAAATTTAGTTATAAAAATATTTTGTTTAAAATTTTTGTTTAGTGAAAAAAAAATTCATGAAGAAAAGAGCTCTTGGCGATTTGGTTCCATGTGAGGATTTGGCTAGTAAAGCAGTGGGCTGATGGTTTGGGATAAAAAGAAAAACCGTCGGTAAATGGGAAATAGGCTCCTAAACCATTTAATAAGAATATTTTGGAGAAGAAATTATTTCTGAAATTATATGCAATTAATAGGTTTATTTCTATTTAAATTGTTCGCTGTAAAAGTGGTCAAAGATCTCCTTCTAGCCCATTTGATTAGCAAACGAAGTAAACTGGGGCGGACAGAAACGAATACGAAACGTAGATGGCGCCCTCACTGCGTAAACACGAACAATATTTAAAGGTCTAAATGCGCACCACAAGAGATCCACCGCAATGATTACACCTCGTTTGTGGTGAGTTGTGATTTGTCAAAATAAAAAGTTTGATAGTCGGGAACCACCGTTTTTAGATTATAGAGTATAATCGCCGTAATTGTATACGAATTTTATTGAATCCCATGGAGTTTTTTTAAATTTATATTTACAACTTCTTTTTTTGTAACTAGAAGACATTTTAACAGGGACGGACGCATTGACGGGAATGTATGACGATGAAGAAGTAAACACCCATCGATGTGCCTCTGCCTGTCGTGATTATTTAAAGACGTCGTTGGGTGTTTATTGGATGGGTATAGCTACGCTATGATTGAGGAGATAAAGACAGCATCGAAGGAGGAGGAAAAATGATTTTTGGAAGTTCTTCGAGGATTGGAAAAAACGTTCGCACAAGTGTATAATATCTGGTTGGGGATTACTTTGAAGGGGACAAAAAGTAGATATTCATGAATAAATAAATAATTTTTGAAACAACACAAAATTCCTGATAAATTTTGAACAGACCTCGTATACTCTGGCACCCGCCCTCTCTTTATTAACATTTCAAAAATTCAAAGACTACTCAAATTCAAAAATTATTTTCTATAAAAAAATTAGGCTTTTTTTAAAATTAAATTTCTAGCTGGTTTTGATGAACAAAAACGTTCATGTGTCATTTGACCATGTAGCCCACGTGACAAGATAATTGTTTACTCATTTTTGTAGTTAAAAACTCGTAGTTAAAAAATCGTTTATTTTCTTGGTGTTTTTAATGCCAGATTTATGGTATTAAAAACATCAACATAATTTTGAAGCGTTAATGAATATATTTAGATTGATTCAAACGCAACAAACCCCTAAATAATTTAATATATGAAAAAAACAGACTTATACTAGACTTAATAAAAAAACGGCTGAAAAAATAATTTTTTTTTGCAATTACATCTAATTTGTTGGTTCGGATGAAATTCGTCAATTTTTAACAGCAACTGTAGTTGTCATCGGAATTGTGTTCCTACCACCACAAGTCTGCATAAATAAATATCGAATTTTGAGAATTTTAAACTTCTTATTTTGCTACGTTCAAAGACGTCGGAATCAAAAAGGTTTCTTACATGAAAATGAAGACACATCAACGTCAATGTTTTCAGACTGCTTTTAGAGAGCTCCTTATTTGAAAGTCTAATTTGTTTACTTAATAGAAGCTGTTTTATATTTTCATCAGAAGAGTCTCTTCAATTATTCGATATTTTTTCTCCACATTTGAAATTAAGCAAAACATTTTTTTCTAGTCAATGCTAGACCTATGTAAATTTCAGTAGTTGAAAATCCAAGGAGGAAAAATAAAACCTTTAGAATTTCTACGTATTGACGATGAGTATTTTAATTTTTTCGATTAAATTTTGTACTTATGGACGTTGACCGAGTATTTATGTTGAGTACATTACGTCTACATATGATGCATACACATAAGTGACTCTATTAAATTCCAGCCAAATAAATATTGTTTAACAAAATTCAACTACAGAGGATTCTTGAAATCCCCTTTTACGGTGTCAAAAAGAAGAGAATGAATATGTGTCCCGAGGCATAATGCAAACAGATGTCGAAAGATGGGTTGTGGAGCTGAATTTTTCAGTGGAAATAGTCCTTTCTTTTTGGCAATCCTTTAATAGCCTTTTTCCGATTAAGTGGCATTTTCTTTTATGAAGTTTACAGACGTTTTCCTATTGGATTTTTACATCACTCACTATAAGAACGACAAACACGAGTCCTGAATAAAATGAATTCGATTTTTTTCCCCATTTGGTATTGAAAATTGCCCCAAACTATTGCTTATGTGATGTGAAATAATAAAAATATTTCCTCTCTTTTATTTTAAATTAAAAAAATCTTGTATGGCATACGCAAGGACATGAAGATATCCCCAGCAGCCTTGTTTGAAAAAATCACAACGAATACATTGTGACTGTAAGAATTTAAGGACTCCTCGACTAGTCAACTTTTGTTTATTGGTGATTCGTAAATATTTTTGCCCAATCAAAAAGGATAAAAGTTTTTTTTCTTTTATGGTGAATTTTTCATTAAGCGAAGACCTATAAAATAAGGATTTCTTATCCTTATAATTTCGATGGTATTTTTTGTTATTGTACGAGGTCTGTTCAAAAAGTATCGCGAATTTTGAATTTCCGCGGGTTACGTATATTCAATTTTCGAATTTTTTTGCGGTGTTATGTTGGTACTCATGTCTCTCACTTATACCGACAACTTCGCCCATTTTGAATGTTCAGTTAATTTTTGACAGCTGCTTTGCTTGCACGTGTTTTGGGCTCGTCTTCGATATTTGCCCATTCCAAAAATTGGATCAAAGAATCTGTTTCGGGAACAAGAAAAAGTCGCGGGGGCCAGATCTGGGGAATACGGTGGTTGCGGCATTATTAGTGTGTTATTTTTGGCCAAAAATTCGCGTACAAGCAACGATGCGTGAGCAGGGGCGTTATCATGGTGCGAAAGCCAATTTTTGTTATTCCACAAATCTGGGCGTTTCTGGCGGTTTGCTTCGCGCAACTTGCGCATAACTTGCAGGTAATATTCCTTCGTTCCGTTTTACCCTGTGGCAAAAACTCATGATGCACCACGCCTCTGCAATCGAAGAAAACTGTAAGCAAAACCTTCACATTCGACTGAACTTGGCGCTCTTTTTTCGGTCTTGGCTCGTGCGGCAGCTTCCATTGGGCTGATTGAGCTTTGCTTTCTACGTCATAACCATAAACCCATGATTCGTCACCAGTTGTGACCCTCTGGAACAAATTTGGGTCGTCGCGGACAGAGTCCAACAGCTCCTTAGCAATGTTAATGCGATGCTGTTTTTAGTCGAAAATGGGCAAAAATCGAAGACGAGCTGTCAAAAATTGACTGAACATCAAAATTGCATGAGTACCAACATAACGCCACAAAAAAATTGAAAATAGAATATACGTAACCCGCGGAAATTCAAAATTCGCGATACTTTTTGAACAGACTTCGTATTTTATATCATTTAATATCTTTTTTAGACCTTCATAAAAAGTATATTTTCTTTCAATTCAAAATAGATCTGAAATATTGTATAACACACCAAAATACAAAAAAAAAAAAACAAATTCTGCTAAATTCATTAAAAAAATAATACCGCCCAAAATTAATGGAGTACATTTGATCAAAATAAAAATTCTAGCCAACAAATAATCATCAATTTTGATAGGCTATAAATATTGTATTTAGTATAGATCGCGTATAGCAATTATTTATAGTCTAATAAAAATAAATTTATTCGCAACAGAATAGTGAAAAACAAAACAAAAATATTTATACGAGAACAGAACCGCGTTCAAATTGATGTTTATTCAAGGAATGTAAGCACAAACAGATTCTTTTCACAATCCACAATCGGAGGAGAGTGTTTGCTGTTGATTTTCGAAATCCATAAATTCTGTTGCAGAATATTTCCAAGAGCAAAAGGCGGTTTACATTTTTAAATTTGTTTACCAACAAAACAATCGCTAGATGATTTTGTATTCGATGCGGATTGCTTTCTCCAATTTACACGGTCCCATTGAGAGTTCGGTCGCCCCCAAATTGCCACTCAATTGGCTTAATTGAATTAGAACTGAATATGCTGCGCCGCCATATATTAATAAGATTGGACGTCGTTGGAACGATTTAGCTAAAAGGCGGGAAGATCAACAAAGCACAATATTCCTAGAATTTGGTACAAGCTCGATTGTCAAATTAATTATTATAAAATTGCCAAGCATGGTGGATGACATCAAAGTGTCAATTGTGGATGATGGTAGAACTAGTGTGAATTCAGTCCAGACTTAGGATCAAGACTCTCTTTTCAAAATTAATGAACAAATTTACGTTATGAGTACAGAATTGTCTTAAATATATGCAAAAATCATAAAAATTTAGCCTCAAAAGAAATTTATAGAATGGCGGCGCTTGTTTTATAACAAATTGAAATAATTTTTGTGCAGATGTTTTAAAGATTACTGATCGGATAAAACTAAATCAAACTGATATCCGTTAGGATGCAAAAAAAAAACAAAATAACTTTTGAGAATAACATTTAAGATTGGCAAAACTGCAATGAACGAACGGAGTTTAGCGAACGTTATGTAAATTCGTATAAACACAAATTCCGAAATGGATATCCGAATAAGGATGATCCGTGATCGTTGTGGCAAACCTGAGATTTATCAATTTATCTGGAGCGCAGCAATTAACGGATAGATAACTCATGGCTAAGATAAGCAGACTTTATTTTACACAGGGTCTACCAAATAAAACTTTTTTTTTAAATTTTGAATGAAATACATATTTTTTATGAAAATTCTGCCATTCTTTATTGAAATACCAGGTGTATAAGTTTAAATCCGCTGTTTGGTCATATATGGCGTGAGTAAGCGTATTAAGCTACCATGGGCACGGCATCCTTTTTTTATGAGTTTGACATCTGTAACAACATTAATCATTGCACATTGTCAGCAATTTCGTACAACAACATACATTTTTCCTTTGGTAATCATGTGTAGTTTTGTGCCAGAAAAGAAGCATATGCGGAAAGTTGTGCTTTTCTGCATCAATTTGAAGAAATCATCTTCCGAATCGCATCGAATGCCTATGGAGGCCTATAGTGACATGCTTTATCGAAAACAACGTGCCGAGATTAGTTTCGTCGGTTCAAAGACGGCAATTTTGACTTGTGGGACAAAAAGCGTAAAAATCGGCCTAGGAAGGTTGAGGACCATCAATTGCAGGCTCTTTTGGACGAAGACGATACCCAATCGCAAAAAATGCTCGCGGAGCAATTGGGTGTTACTTCATGCGTCTGTGTGCCATGGGGAAGATTGAAAAGATCGGAAAATGGGTGCCGCATGAATTGAACGATAGGCAGATGGAGCGACGCCAAAACACATGTGAAATCTTCCTCGCCAGACAAAAAAAAAGTCGTTCTTGCATCGGATTGTGACAGGCGATGAAAAGTGGATATATTTCGAGAATCCTAAACATAAGAAATCGTGGATTGACCAAATCGCTTCGGACGGAAGACGATGCTGTGCGTTTGGTGAGATCAGCAGGTTATCGTCTACTATGAGATGTTGAAACCTGGTGAAACTTTCAATGCCCACCGCTACCACCAATAAGTGATCAAATTGCACCGTGCTCTGCTTGAAAAAAGGACGGATTATCAACAAAGATATGACAAGCTGATTTTCCTCCACGAAAACGCACTATCGCACACGTCAAAGATGGTCTGAAACTACTTGGAGACACTCAACTGGGAGAGGCTACCCACCCCGCTTGTTCACCAGACCAGGCCTCTTCCGACTACTACCTGTTTTCGTCGATGGACCACGCGCTCGCTGAGCAGCATTTCGATTCTTACGAAGACGTCCGAAAATGACTTGATGAGTGGTTTGCCTCGAAAGAGAAGGAATTTTTTTGGCGTGGTATCCACAAATTGCCCCAGAGATGGGAAAAATGTGTAGCTAACGACGGTAAGTACTTTGAATAATTTTGTTTTTGCTTTCTATGAAAAAAAAACGTGTTTTTTTGACTAAAAAACAGCGGATTTAAGCTTATACACATGGTATGATGTAGAGACAAAAAATATCCGAAAAATGTCCACTGCAACTACGTTTACGGAAATCAATCCTTTCGGTCACATTTTTGCATAATTGGGGCTCTATTTTACGGATGATGAGGTTAATTTTGGTTTTTCACATAGCCCTACAAGAAGAAGTACAACGGCGTTAAATCATATGATCGTGATAGCTAATTTGAATCACATCTTCGCAATGATTGTGATATCAAGTCTATGTTCAGTACCCGGACATACTGACATTCCAGGACACTGTATAGCAATGTGTTAGCCAGAAATTGTACCACCCTAGGTTCCCCTAGGAGGAATACATGTCTATAAAGACTGCTACACACCTCTTTTGATGTGTTCAATACAGCTGATGAACGAGAGGTGAAGCAATCTTGACTCGTGTCACATCTCTAGAATGATCTAGCCTAAGCTAGATAGCAAGGAAACAGAAAGCCTACTGAAAACAGGTAGAGTTTACCTTAGCAAGCTGAAGGGGATCATTGCATATTACGGATCCACGTTAGATGACTAGGTATCCCCACAAATGATTTCTGTCATAATTGTAAAGACGAGTAGGAAAAGAAGACAATTTCTCACCTTTTCTGCTCATGCCCAGCCTTCACATCTCTCAAACGGACAACTTAGTGTATTTTTTTAAAACTATTTTATCCTTTTAAAAATTGCTTGGAACGATCAATTCTTTCCTATCGGATCATGCTCTTAAATAATGATTATAGCATAATTGCTGATTGTAGAAATTTAAATAAATAAATTTAAAAAAAAAAACTGCTCGGCACGACAGAGCGAGTATTTTTAAAAATTTATTTTAAAAAAAAACTGCTCGGCCTGTCGTGTAAAAAAGGCTGTAAAAAGGTTTGGAAGAAGGATCGCCACCACTACTGCTCTAGAACAACCGAATAGGGTATAAATCTGCAAGGAAAAAGGAATTGAAACCAACTTGATGATAGGACTTGCTGTATGCCATTTGAAAAAAATTATCTCCTCGCGATGAGTCTTTTGTTAAGACAAGCTCTGATGTTTATTTATCTTTTCACATGCAGGTATAGCCGACATTACTCGTTTTCTCTAATTAATTTCACTTCCTTTCATGTGCAGCCGGAAAACTTCAAATTGATGCTTTCAAACTCGTCGGCTTATTAGAGCATCAGACACAGGCACCAACCTGCTTGCAGAACGCTAAGTGCAAACATTTTTAAATCCAAAAGTTGCTACATTTACACTATCCTGTTAACGAGAGCTTCTACTTTGACTAAACTTTAATATGTAATTTGGAAAATATTGTGTTGTATTAAAATTCTGAAAATATAATAAATTCATAGGAGAACACGAATCAACAATGGAGGAAAGTGAAAATGGTTGTACCCACAATTGCCTTGTAAACATAACAACTGGGTAGTAGTAGTTGAAAATGTGTTTGCATTATGAAACTGAAATATTTACAAAAGGTGGTAAAAGATGATAAATGGACGTACACTATATACTCGTATACCCTTTGTACATTTTCCGAAAAGTAAATGAAAATAAGTTTTCCACAAACCTCGTGGGATCACCGCACTTTTTGACAAGAACTCAAACACGATAATCCTTTCTGAGATGAAATGTAATTCATTTGTTTGATTCAATGCCTTTTTTGTCATTCACTGGAAGAATTTTTTTTTGACACGAAAACTCAAACCGAAAACTCCTGATACAATAGTTACTGCGAAAATTTAATGTGGAACTCCAAAAATTCAATTTTTTAATAAGAATTAATCCAGTTTGACCTGGAATTGAGTCTTTTCAGAAATTGTTTGTTTTTGGTTTTATGTAAAATACCTTCGCCATGTGCCAGGGATCACTATTTGATAACTTCAAGTTTGAGTGTGTGTTGTGTGTTTTTTTTTTTTGTTTTGTTTAATAAGGTGGAAATCATCGAAAGACAAAGCGTGGGACTTTAACTCACTTAAACCACTTTACTTGGTCACATATCTAGATCATCTCACGGATATCACTACTCTGGCGAATTCTCGAGGCGTAGTTTTTTCACGCTTCTCCAGGCGTATTTTTTTTTAAGACGGTTGTCGCAAGGTCTTCGACAGCCTCCCAGGCCGTCCCCGAGTTCATCACCAGGGTCACTGTATTCTCCGGTGCCAGCGGTCCGCCAACGATCTTCTGAGCCTCTTCTCTGTCCGCATTGAATCGGGCGCAGTAAAAGAACACGTGCTCCGCGATCTCCACCATCCAGTCACATTCAGGGCACATTGGGCTAAAATCCAATTTAAAGCGGAATTGGTAAGCCCGAAAACATACGTGTTCCATAAAAAAATATGTATTTGTGTGTGTGTTTTTTTTTAGTGAGTGTGTGAGTGAGTTTGTGAGTGAGTGTGTGAGTGAGTTTTTGAGTGAGCGTGTGAGAGAGGGTGTGAGTGAGTTTGTGAGTGTGTAAGTGAGTGAGTAAGTGAGTGAGTGATTCTGAGAAGTTTTCGTTCTCAGAATTTCGGTAATGACGTGGAATAGACTGGATTGTTGGTAGTCGCTAAAAAGGACTCACTACTAGGGTTTAGTCTGTAGTTCTCCTTATACGAGGTCTGTTCAAAAAGTATCGCGAATTTTGAAATTTCGCGGGTTACGTATATTCGATTTTTTGTGGCGTTATATTGGTACTCATATCTCTCACTTATGCCGAAAAGTTCGGCCATTTTGATGTTCAGTTAATTTTTGACAGCTGTTATACTTGCACGTGTTTTGGCTCGTCTTCGATTTTTGCCCATTTCGAAAAATGGATCAAAAAATCTGTATCAAATTTTGTGTGGAAAACAAAATTAATTGCGCGGACGCATTCCGAATTTTGACTGTGGCATATGGTGAATCTATCTTGGACCGAAGCACCGTTTATCGGTGGTACAAAATGTTCTCAGAGGGCCGAGGAGATGTGAACGACGAAAAGGTCGAATGTGAAGGTTTTGCTTACACTTAACTTCAATTGCAGGGGCGTGGTGCATCATGAGTTCTTACCACAGGATAGAACGGTCAATAAGGAATATTACCTGCAAGTTATGCGCAAGTTGCACGAAGCAATCCGTCAGAAACGCTCGGATTTGTGGAAGAACCAAAATTGGCTTGTGCGCGAATTTTTGACCAAAAACGACACATTAATAATGCCGCAGCCACCGCATTTCCTAGATCTGGCCCACTGTGACTTCTTATTTCCGAAACTGAAGAGCCCCACGAAAGGATGACGCTACGCTACGACTTAAGAGATAAAGACGGCATCGAAGGAGGAGCTGAACAAGATCACAAAAAATGATTTTTTGAAGTGCTTCGAGGATTTGAAAAAACGTTGGCGCAAGTGTATAATATCTGGTGGGGATTAGTTTGAAGGGGACAAAATAGATGAATAAATACAAAATTTGCGATACTTTTTGAACAGACCTCGTATGTCATTCTGATAGAGGGCGAGGCATATTGGACGTAGCTGAGCACACTGGACACCGGATAATTTCTGCTTTCAAAACTCAATTTTTTCCATAAGAATGTTTAAACTTTTTATTTGATTTTTTTTTACGGTTTTTGGTCATTTTGAGCAATAATTAATGCGGTTATAAATTTTGCACTCGACTTAAGGATTTTGTAATAATATTTCGCAAGGACGAATTTTGGTATTTTTGTTTCTACCAAAAATACCCTCCTAATATTAAAGTCTTATTGGATTCTGTCTATTAGGGTCTGGCCAGAGTTCTTATTTATCAAAAGCCTGATTTGCATTTTTACAACTCATTTTCCTTTTAACAATGAAACGAAATTAAAATTATTAATCTTGACTAAGCCTTTTACAAGACAAACGAAAACACTATGAAAAGTGTTCAGATCATATTTAACAATAATTGAATCTTGCCGTTATATAAGATTAAATACACTTTTAGTATCCCAGATACCCCACAAACCCATTCTCAAACCAAATATCTAAATTATTTTTGTTCTAGATTTGCATCGAAAGTTTCGATTTAAATAATCGAACATCGAATATTCTCCGATATGTATTTCAGTGACTACCAGTTGAGTTGTTTTCGCATCTTCGAAAACAAGTTGAATCAATAATAAATGAAGTAGAAGAAAATACAATATAAACAATTTTTGCGGAGTTATTTATCCAAAGATAAAAATCTTTTGCGGAGTTATTTATGCAAAGAGTAAAAATTGATACTCCAACTCTTCGCGAAACAGACTACAAAATGTTCTGTTCCAAAATAAATTCACAACTTTGTGAAACATTTCCACACAAATCAGCAACTCAATCCGCCCTTCGACCCCCCCCCCCCCACCCACCAACTTAAAACAGAAAACACACAAAAACCATAATCTTAATTAATAAACGGATCAAATTGGCATCTCAAATTGAATATTTCCAATAGTAATGGTACATTTTCATATTTAATTCAATTCGATTAAATCATTTTCCGCGTGAACTTATTTCAGGATTAATTTGTTTAGACAAAATTAATTATTGAAAAACCGACACAAAATCAATTCCATATTTTTATTGATCGAATCATCTGTAAATTAACTTTTGAAGGTGAAGATTTTGAGTAATAAAATTACTTATAAGTTTTTGTAAGCGAAGATACTAACAGCATAAAATCTACAGTCTTGAAAGGCAGAACAAAAGGAGTTCGTTTATGACGACAGCAATCCATTTAAGAGGCACAAAAGGAACTCACTTCAAACAATCCAGAACCGTAGAAGAATTTAACGAAAATTCCTTTCTTTTGTAGGAAAAATGTTTAGAAAATTCTTACCAAGGAACGTTAACCAAATGAAAGACGTTATCTTCGAGTAGTACACTCCAATGTTTTGATAAGGAAAACAATCACGAAAGCAACACCTACACACGAGTACGAGGGGACGAAGTACGTCCAGAGCACCCTGTAAGTTTTCGGCCTTAATTTGAATTTAAGCTTTCCGGGAATTTTATTAGAGATGAACGATAAATAATCAAAAATTTATTTATAGTCCAATTAACAACAACAACAAGGCACGCTAAACTGATGAAACGAACATATTGCATTTATGATAAGGGAAAGAATATTTTCCTTGTTGCCAATATCTACCAACGCTTCCTTTCTTCCATTTGCCATTAAAATTCTTTTTTGTCTATTCACATTTATTACGGAAGAGGTCCTTCATCCTTCCTCCGGTTTCCTCTTTCTCTGGAAAATATGTCCATCAAAAAGAAAAAATTGCCTATAAAATATTTTTGTTTACTCTTCCTTACTAGAGTTGATGTCGGAAGAAGATGGAAAGCATCCTTGAACTTTGGATTTTTATTTAAAAAAGCAAAAACCAAGAGAGTCATCATTCGATTTTCCAATTATTTAGGCTCGGAAATAGAACGTTTCTTCGTCCAAATTCAAGTCCTGAATTTGCCACGCGTGTGTTCCCATTCTGAATAAGTAAATTCCATCCACAAGGTATCCCCATCCATGTGTGTAAAGGCTACACATCCACTTATCAGGGGAGTTCTATAGGTACAATCTAATTGAAATTCAATGCCTGACTGTACTCGTTGTATACAATCTTGACTATTTCTTCTATTTAAAAAGAAAAAAAACCTAACTGCAAAAAAAACCATTTCGTTTCAGTCATCATTATTTAATTTTTAAATGACGTTAAAAAAAACCTACAAATAAAAATTTGATGTCGCTTGCAGATGTACGAACTTTTCATCAAATATTTTATCTAAAAATTGATCAAAATTGTAGCTTCAATTGAAAATCACTTGAATTGTTAAGGCAGACTCTCTTTTTTTTGTGTAGATCTTAACTACGAAATTCATTGTGAAAATGTCCGAACAATCTTACAAATATTGATAATATCTTGCATAGTTTTAATATTCAAAAAAAAAATCATATCTAAAATCGGAATATTATTATTTTCATATAATTGCATTTTCATTGTACATTATTTACTTGTAATTATTAAAATCTCAATTGGTAGTAGATACGATTTTAATTGAGCGACAAACACAACCTTCTAATGGTCGGCCATTTTTATTTAATCATCTATTAAGACTATAAATTATAATTGTTGTTTTTTTCTGAATTAAAAGGACATGTTTTTCGATTATAATATCGTAAAATTTTCAACTGTAATTTAAAAAAATTAATTTTGTAATTTTAATTATTGGATTGTTCGGAAAGTAATTTCGTTGTTTCCCAACAGAGGATTTAATTGTATTTTTTCACAACCAACTTCACACTTAAGCCGCATAATATGTACAATAGCCGTATTCCACTGGGCCAATTTTGCTACTGGCAAGTACTTGGGAGTAGATGCCCAATGGAACGCAGAGTTTACTGACAGAAGTAAGATATAACCTCAAAATAGTCAACAACAATACTGGGTTTATTCAGCTTGTCAACGTGAAGTGAAGTAAATGTGTTTCGTACAACCTTTGAATTTGATAAATATTACATAATGACTAAAAATTGGACCTATAACGAGGGTAAAGCATTAATAAATGTTTATGCCAACCGAAAAAGGGAATATTGCAAAACTAGAAATAAGAAAATTTTTTGGGAAAACATATTGACAGATTTAGAGGCGTTAGATACTCTGGTACGTAATAATAAAAATTTAATTTTATTGTCGGCAAGTACAGATGACCAGATTACTTTTATTTAAAGGAGTCTCCAACAACAACGCAAAATGTAGAAGTGAAATGGCGTAAGCTCTACCGGGCCTTCAAAAATGCAAAATATACCTAAGTGAAATGGAGGAAATATTTCAGAGTGACCCAGGAATATCATTCAGTGTCTGTGGAAGTAGAAAGTTCTCTAACACCAACACCTACGTTAAAGAAACATTCATCGGAATCGTCATCATCAAATGTGTCTGAATTACCACAAGGTGAAAAGAAAACCAAGGAAAAGGTTCAGAAAAAGCGTAAAAATGAATATATGATAATGTTAGAAATTAAAAGCAAATATTACGCAGATAAGTTAGAAATAAAATAAAAAAAACTTAAATTATTAGAAGAATATATTACCAAAAAAGAAAATGATAGCGCTGAAACTTGTTCTACACTTTTAAATATAAGTAAAAAGTAATCTATTATTTTGCCAATAGATGGCTTTAGGAGTCTGTATCTCCCGTAAAAGTGCGATCGGATTGTACTAGAGAGCGTTAGAAAGATAAGATTTCGTACTAAAAGAGCTTCTCATACAGTTTTGTGATTACTTGACTCAGCATTTTTTTAGCCAGCATCAAAGATGGACACCAACAAAGAGAAAATACGCCATATTTTATAGTTTTTCTTCGATAAAGGCGAAAACGCAAGCCAGGCAGCTGAAAATATGAATAGTGTTTGGGTCCTGATACTGTAACAGTCAATCACGCGCAATTTTGGTTTCGTTGATTCCGTTCCGGTAATTTTGATATCGAAGATGCACCACGCTCTGGAAGGCCAATTGTCGAAAATGTCGATAAAATAATGGAAATCGTCGAGTTCGACCGTCACGTAAGCACTGTTTCGATTGTCCAGGAGCTAAACATTGCACAAAAAACCGTTTGGAACCACTTAAATAAGGCTGGATACAAAAAGAAGCTCGATGTATGGGTGCCACACGAGTTATCGCAAAAAAACCTCATGGACCGAATTTCCATCTGCGAATCGCTGCTGAATCGCAACAATATCGATCCATTTCTGAAGTGGATGGTTACTGGTGATGAAAAATGGGTCACTTACGACAACGTCAAGCGACAACGGTCGCGGTCAAATCGCGGTCACCCGGCGCAAACGGTGGTCAAACCAGGATTGACAGCCAGGAATGTTTTGCTGTGTGTTTGGTGGGACTGGCAGGGAATCATCTACTATGAGCTGCTCCCCTACGGCCGAACTCTTAATTCGGACCTATACTGTCAACAATTGGACCATCTGAAAGAAGCAATCTCCCAGAAGCGACCAGCTTTGGCCAATAGGAGAGGAATTGTGTTCCATCAGGACAACGCCAGGCCGCATACATCGATAGTGACTTGCCAGAAGTTCCGGGACCTTGGTTGGGATGTTCTTATGCATCCACCTTATAGTCCGGACCTGGCACCAGATACTAAATCGTATCATTCTATCTATGCTAAATAAAACCTTCAATTTAATGCAAAAATAATGGATTTATTTTTACTACAACTTATATATTAAATAAGTTATTTATTTATAACCCATTTTCATTAGGTAAGCTAGCAATGCCGGCTTACATGTAACCTGAAGTTGTGACGATACATAATGACCTCTAGTTCTTGTCACAAAAACCTTAGAACAACAAAAAAATCGAGAAAAAAATCTTAGCCTGTAAGGATCTTTAAATTCTATTACATTCCATTCACTTTAAGTACAAACAAACAAATGCATGAATAAATAGTTAAAATATTGACAAATTTATTCATCGTATAGAGAAGGGGGGAGGGGGGAGGGAGGGGATAACCTCTTATGCAGCATTATTTCGATGTTATCCTTTTAAGTCCTTTGTACAAATAACTTGTCTTGAACTTTGACATTTTGATGTAGAAAAACGATTTAGTCTATAAAATAGTCCACGTATTATTTAAATGGTAAATAAAATGTTTTACGTGCACATCTTATTGTAGTTGAGTTTACAAATACAGGATGGAGATTTAGTTAACATTTAAAGCCAGTCAGGCATAGAGAGAGGAGGTACTACAACATTCGAACGGAGATTGCCAAAAACATTTTACTGAATAACAAACAAAAAACATGGAAAAATGAATTGATTTCAGATAGAAAATACTAGCAAATAACCAATGAACAAAGAGGCTATGCAAATATTTGGTTCTGGTGCTCCTAATAAATGGAATAAGTCGACCAGGAGAGTAGTCTAAACCGAAACAGAAACGGTTTTAAATATTCTAATTGCAAGGAGACTGACAGAATATCATTTTATATGAAACGAAATAGTTTTGAGAATTAATTCAAAAATCCGTTTGATTATTCACAAAATTTAAATGCAAACAACAAATTGGAATATAATTAAACTATTGTCGCACAGAAGGACTCTAGCTAGCAGATATTCTATTACGTATTTTCCAATATCAACTTCAAACTGAATCTAATATTATATATACGAGGTCTGTTCAAAAAGTATCGCGAATTTTGTGTTTTTTCAATAAATATTTATATATTCATGAATAGCTATTTTATCCCCTTCAAAGTAATCCCCACCAGATATTATACACTTGTTCCAACGTTTTTTCCAATCCTCGAAGCTTTTCAAAAATCATTTTTTGTGATCTTGTTCAGTTCCTCCTTCGATGCCGTCTTTATCTCCTCAATCGTAGCGTAGCGTTGTCCTTTCATAGGGCTCTTCAGTTTCGGGAACAATAAAAGGTCGCAGGGGGCCAGATTTGGGGAATACGGTGGCTTGTTTTTGGCCAAAAATGGCAAAAGCCAATTTTGGTCCTTCCACAAATCCGGGCGTTTCTGGCGGATTGCTTCGCGCAACTTGCGCATAACTTGCAGGTAATATTCCTTATTGACCACTCTACCCTGTGGTAAGAACTCATGGAGTACCATTACACTGCAGTCGAAGAAAACTGTAAGCAAAACCTTCACATTCGACCGAAGTTGGCGCGATTTTTTCGGTCTTGGTTCGTGCGGCAGCTTCTATTGGGATGATTGAGGTTTGGTTTCTACGTCATAACCATAAACCCATGATTCGTCACCAGTTATAACCCTCTGGAGGAAATTTGAGTAGTCGCGGACAGAGTCCAACAGCTCTCTTAGCAATGTTAGTCCGATGCTATTTTTGGTCAAAAATGGGAAAAAATCGAAGACGAGCCAAAACACGAGCAAGCAAAGCAGCTGTCAAAAATTAACTGAACATTCAAAATGGACGAACTTTTCGGCATAAGTGCGAGATATGAGTGCGAACATAACGCTACAAAAAATCAAAAATCGAATATATGTATGTAACCCGCGGAAATTTAAAATTCGTGATACTTTTTGAACAGACCTCGTATATAATAAATACGAGTAAAACCACTAACGAGTATTTATCAAATCGCCTACTATAAAATAGTACGAGAATTATTAGAGTTTCGATATGATAATTTCAAAATACACCAACAATTTAATTTGCATTAATTCTTAAAAAAACTTCAACCAAATTATACGGTAGATTACGGATTATGATACGATTGTTGGGGACTTCGAATTTATTATTTTTACATTTACACGGTCATTTCCGACTAAAATTGGGCGGTTTTAACGTACAAAAACCTATAATATTTAGTATTTTTCCCATAATTATGTAACTAGTTTTTTTTTAGGTTATTTCCCATAATTTACTATTTTTCAAAAGTGTGAAATGTCATAAATCATTATTTGATAGTAAAGTAAAAATCTATTATCATCATTACGATTCTTAGTACTACAATAAATATTTATGCACATAAATTGTCTATTTAAAATTGAGAATTGTTGGTGACATGCATTCTTTTTGAAGGTGAATCTCATTTTAAACATTTACAAAAAAAAAAACTTGTTCAATCAAAATGACCAGAAATTATTTAAATTTTTTCCGAGGATGGCTTGGAAATTATTATACAAAAACATGATAAGGAGAAAAATGTCATAACCAAAATCGAAACTAAACGTCTCATTATTGATTTACCAAAAAAAAAAATTGATGGTATTCTTTTTACTGAATTATTATAAGAAATTCTATGCACACAAAAAAAAACAAATTCTATTTATTTGATTTTTTTTAAAAGAAAAAGGAGCAGATTTACATAAAAGCTTAAACCACCCTTCCCAGTAGAGAACTTATCCTTTGGCACGATTACCAAAAAAAAAACTTTCAACATCGATTTGGCCAAGAATTTCGGAATAATGCCGGCGAGAGAACGACGTCGGGGAATAATCATTCAATCAGAGTCAGGTTTTGTCCTCAATTCAATCGAATCGAATAAAATTGATGTGATATCAATTATTTTAAGCTTTTTTCAATGATGTAAATTTTTATCGAACAAACGGTTAAGCTTCGAGGCTAAGCTTATGGTGGCTGGTCATAACGTAAAAAAAAGTACTAGATTAGAAAAATGTAATAGCTCTCACGTGCAAGTACTCGTAATGACCGATGATTTGGTAGTATTTTGGGAACAGCAATTGTTTTTCTTTTTTTTTTTTTGCTGTTGTTGGATTTATTTGGAAGATTTTATTTATTCAATCTAATTTACAACCATTATCACAATGTGTAGTAATTACTATTGTTAGTGGAAGTGTGCAGTGTCAAAAGCTCAGTATTAGCATTTCAATACAAATAATAAATAATATGCCAACAATTTCCTTTTCATTTCCGGGAAATTAAACACTCCTAAATGCATTCGCGTTGGTATAAATGCGAAATAATAATTAAAAAAATGAATTGTGTCTATTAAGTTGTTAGTTAGTAGCCGATTAATTGGACTAACTAGCTTGGCTATATATTGTATCATGTCGAAATCATTGCAATTTAAATTCAGCGAAGCAATTGGTTACGTTTATTGAAATTTAATACCATTTATGATTTTATTAAAAAGATTTTCTACAATTAAATATTGTATGATAATGAACAGTTGTTCCTATTATGATGAAGCGTTTATATAATATGTGTAACAAAAACCAAAAAAAAAAAAACATTAAATAAATGCCATTTTATATAAAAATCTACTTCAGAATTGTTGACTCAAATTTTACTATTGTGTTAATAGTAAAAAATTGCCGTTTTAATATTAAATAAGAATAAAAATAATTTTGTTCTTTTGTTAATTAAAAACTATTGAAGAATAACTCAGCTCTTGCGGAAAATTCAAAAGTGTGCGATGGCAATAAATTTTCAGTTAAAATATGGGTTTTTATAAGATTTTTTCTTTGATCAAATGTGGCACCTTGGGTTCCTTTGGAAAGTCAAGAGCTAGCGTCCTTCTATTTTCAAGTAGCAGTTGATACAGAATCCTCAGAAATATATCATATTACAGTTGGAGTCCAACAAGGCAGTATTTTTAGTCCCATCTACATATTGTCTATAAAAGCGAACGTTTATTAATATGTTTTTATAGACTCCTAAGCCGCCCAGCTCAACGGAAAATTTGTATATAAGGATTTTTAGATACGGGGAGGGTTTCTGCGCTACATATAGTTAGTACTACATACGAAATTTCGTTTCATTGCGTTTTCCCCCCCTAATTTGCCATTGAATTTTAATCGACTACAGTTCAGTCACAATTATAAACAACAAATCCAAAGGACAACAAATGCTTGTTATGCCCATGGTCAAATGTCAACTATATATTGCTTGCTCCAGACTAGGAACGCCAAAAATTTTGTTCGTTTTTGCACCAAATGAAAAAAACAAAAATATTGTAGACCCCCACATGCATTGCAATAACGACTTTTTCAACTAAAAATAAAACCCATCTGTTCTATTTATTGAGAGACGTAGCAGAGCGTGCCAGGTAATAGCTAGTGTTATATAATATTTATATTCATGATATACCATCTGATCCTGATATTTAAATCCATGACAGCCTATCTGATAGCTTCCAATAATTTACAATCCCATATCCACAATTTCGGTTTATGACATGCAGAGTGAAAGTATGACATGCAGAGTGAAGGTAATTGAACAGAAGAGTTATCACATTACTTTTAATCTTTGACAGAACAAACGTACTCCTTCATACTCAAATGGCAACATGATTCCACAAGGTGCTTAAGTACGTTACTTAGAACTTCATATAGACAAGAGACTAGTGGACTAAAAAACACTTGAAATAATCGAAGTTATCTACAACTACGTAGATTAATGTAAAAAAAAGTAATGTAAAACCTATTTGGACTTATGGAATTGAACTTCTTTACAATCCAAAACCCTCCACAAAATTGTTAAAACTAATACATGGTAATTTTAATCTTCCTTTGTTCAAGATATGTGTCTTCCTTCCGTAATCAAAAATGTCGTTCCAGTTTATCCCAACATCATAATCCATCTACTAGGAAGAGAACTTTCCTCTACTACCCTTCCCAAAAATACTCATCGAAGACTTAATAGACAGTGGTTCCAAATTTTTTATTAAAATATTATAACTCTCGTTAGTTGGTGTTTACAATATCATAAATTAACTTGTGATGTAAAAAATTTATTAAAATATATTTTTAGTGCTAGATATTAATTATAAATAATAAAAAAAGCCTTGATTTCTTGTCAAAATATGATTTTTTTCAAAAAATTTTAGTAAAATACCCGCACAAACACCGAATTGATTACGGGGAAAATTATAATTTCATTCTTTCAATAAATAAAATTGCTCATCAAGTGCTTAATTTGTACGTTAAATATGACATCACACACTGATGTGATATTTTTTTAAGTTAATTTCAACTAGTAATATTGGTTAGTCGAAAAAGTTCATGGAGTTTTTCCGTAACATAGAGACGCTTAAATCAGAGTGTGAACATAAATAAAATATTCTCCATAATTATCGACAAAGTTTTCTCTTTTTTTCGTGTACAGCCATGATTCCATCAGTATAGAACTGCTGTGGTTTCTGGTTGAAAAATTGAATCAAGCTTTTAACATTTTTGGCGAGTCATCAAAGCTGTCTGTTGTGCAGCGTTATCGTGCTAGAAGATGACACTCTTCCTATTGATAAATTCTGGCCGTTTTGTCTCAATTGCTTGGTGTAATCTTTCGAATTACTCACTGAAAAGTACCGAGTTAACAGTTTGACCGAACGGTAGCAGTAACTTTTGATACTATTCTTATGTGCCACCTTTCAAACGCGCGTCTAGTTTTTTTTACAATTCGACCAGAGATTACTGAGTTAGTTGCTTTTTAACTCCATCCATGAACTTTTTCTACAAACCAATATTAAATATTAAATGTCGAAAAACATCTAAAATGTTCTAAGAATCCATCATAGAACACTCAGTTTCGACGAAGAATTGAAAACGGGGCCAAAATAAGGGGTTTTGGTTTAAATTATAAATCCGACAAGCCTTGTAAAAAAAAACTATAGAATTACAGCAAAATTTCAGATATTTAAGATTTTCCAAGGTGGAAAGAGATTGTATCGACAAATAATGTAAATTATCACGAACAGCAACTCAAGAGTTTTCTTTTCTTCATTGAACAATTTTTATGTTCTTAAAGTCAGTCTTTTAAGTATTAACTGATAATAATTTTTTTATTATTAACTTACCAATTTTTGCAATACTGGCTGATAAAATCCAAATTCCAATGATAAATGGCGTCTTCACTCGAGAGAATTCGACTTGCGTAATTTGGTAGTGTTCTACTTCATCGTGTTGATCGCCGGCTCTGTGCACAACTTCGGAAGCTGGCGTTTGCGCAACCTCCGCGGCACGTTTGCTCTGGGGTCCCGATAGGTCTAGATCAGGACCAGAATGTGTTGTCGCCGTATCAGGTGCAAAAATCTGACGTGTCTATGAAAGAGAAAAATTATTACCATTAATATACTCGTATATGATGTACGTTACGTGCTCATAAAGCCAAACGCAATTCGCTACAATATAACCGCTGATCTATCAGACAAAATTATTTCGAATTCATGCATTTATTCATTAGCAGAAAAATATTAATTATTAAATCCATAAAAGAATCTATCTAATTTATTATTCCGTTATTGTTTCCATTTTTAGTCATAAAACGGAATATATACGATTATTGTCTAGTATTAATAAAATAAAATATTTCCCATGAGTTCGAGAGACACGAATATGTTCCAGTTTAGCGAAAAAGTCCTTCAACTGATTGAGGTTCTACTCTAGCTGTGCCCCACAAAATATGACCTTCAAAACATCAATTTTATTAAGATCTTTTTTTTTCAGTTAAAAATCAAATGGAATCTTTTAAAGAGTTTACTAATCAACAGATTGTGAAATTTTTCCATTACAGCTAATCAATAATATTTTCTGCTGTAAGCGTATACCAATTGAAACTTAATCGAATTATTTTCTTTTCACATTTTGAAAATTCCTACTGAAAATTTCTACTGAAAATTTCTACTGTAAATTTCTACTAAAAATTTCTACTAAAAATTCGTACAGAAAATTTCTACTTAAAATTTCTACTGAATAAATCTACTGAAACTTTCTCCTTAAAATTTCTACTCAAAATTTGTTCTGAAAATTTGTACTGAAAATTTGTACTGAAAATTTGTACTGAAAATTTCTATTGAAAATTCCTACTTAAATTTTTACTGAAAATTTGTACTGACAATTTCTACTGAAAATTTGTACTGGAAATTTCTACTTCAAATTTGTACTGAAAATGCCTACTGAAAATTTCTATTCAAAATTTGTACTGAAAATTCCTTCTGAAAATTTCTATTAAAAATTTCGACTAAAAATTCCTACTTAAAATTTCTACTGAAAATTCCTACTCAAAATTTCTACTAAAAATTTCTAATAAAAATTTCTACTAAAAATTTCTACTTAAAATTCGTACTTAAAATTTCTATTGAAAATTTCGACTAAAAATTCCTACTTAAAATTTCTACTGAAAATTTCTACTTCAAATTTGTACTGAAAATGCCTACTGAAAATTTCTATTCAAAATTTGTACTGAAAATTCCTTCTGAAAATTTCTATTAAAAATTTCGACTAAAAATTCCTACTTAAAATTTCTACTGAAAATTCCTACTCAAAATTTCTACTAAAAATTTCTAATAAAAATGTCTACTAAAAATTTCTACTTAAAATTCGTACTTAAAATTTCTATTGAAAATTTCGACTAAAAATTCCTACTTAAAATTTCTACTGAAAATTCCTACTCAAAATTTCTACTAAAAATTTCTACTGAAAATTCCTACTGGAAATTTCCACTGAAAATTCCTACTCAAAATTCCTACCGAAAATTTCTACTCATAATTTCTACTCAAAATTTCTACTCAAAATTTCTACTCAAAATTTCTACTCAAAATTTCTACTCAAAATTTCTACTCAAAATTTCTACTCAAAATTTCTACTCAAAATTTCTACTCAAAATTTCTACTCAAAATTTCTACTCAAAATTTCTACTCAAAATTCCTACTGAAAATTTGTACCGAAAATTCCTACTGAAAATTTCTACTGAAAATTCCTACTGAAAATTTCTTTTCACAGTTAAAAATCAAATGGAATCTTTTAAAGAGTTTAGTAATCAACAGATTGTGAAATTTTTCCACGACAGCTAATCAATAATAATTTTGCTATAAGCGTACGCCAATTGAAACTCAATCGAATAATAAAATGAACTAATTATGAAGTATCTTACGTAGGCTACTATATATATTTCTGGCCTAGGCAACACTAAATGTTGCCAGGTGCGATCTGACATTTCCATTGGAAAGTTTGACATTTTTTAGTATAAACGTACTCAGAACGTTTTGACGTACGACTATCATTTGTGTTGTTTACAGTGACTTGAAAAAATCAATTTGGCAAAAAAATGGAATTAACTCGTGAACATTTTCGTGCGATCATTTTTCACAACATTGACGTGGATTATCACGACAAGAGTGCATCGATGAACTTAAATCTTTGTATGGCTATGAAGCACCATCCTATAGCACTGTGAAAAACTGGTACAACGAATTCAATCGTGGCCGACGCTCGCTCAAAGACGAATTCCGTGAAGGTCGTCCAAAAACAGCCGTTGTTCCAGAAAACATCGATGCCGTACGTGAACTGATAATGCAAGACCGTCATGTGACATACCGTGAGATAGAGGCATGCCTAGGCATTTCTCCCACCAGCATACATTCGATATTGCATGAACACCTGGCCGTAAAAAAGGTTTGTTCTCGTTGGATCCCGCACAATTTGACAATCGCTCAAAAAAAGGCTCGTGTGGATTGGTGTAAAGAAATGCTGAAAAAATACGATCGCGGTGCTTCAAAAGACGTTTATAAGATCGTCACAGGTGACGAATCATGGATCTATGCGTATGAGCCCGAAACAAAACAGCAATCGACCGTGTGGGTCTTCCAAGACGAGTCAAATCCAACGAAAGTTGTTCGTGGAAGAAGCACTTCGAAGCAAATGGTCGCTTGTTTCTTTGGCAAAACTGGTCATGTGGCGACTGTTCCGCTTGTGCAACGTAGGACGGTCAATTCTGAGTGGTACACCACCATTTGTTTGCCTGAAGTCTTCGGAGAAATTCGAAAAACGAACAAGAGAAGTCGAATCATTGTGCACCATGACAATGCGAGCTCTCACACATCGGCTCAAACCAGCGCCTTTTTGACCGGACAAAACGTCGAATTGATGGGTCATCCTCCGTACAGCCCTGACTTGGCACCCAATGACTTCTTTTTATTCCCACACATCAAGAAAAAAATGCGTGGTCAACGATTTTCGTCGCCAGAAGATGCTGTTGAAGCATTCAAAAACCATGTTTTGGAGGTGTCTCAATCGGAGTGGAAAAAGTGCTTCGAAAATTGGTTTGAGCGCATGCAAAAGTGTATAAATCTTGATGGAGAATATTTTGAAAAACAATAAAACCTTTTTCGTTGATAAATATTCGCATTTTCATTATTAGGCCAGAAATATATATAGTAGCCCACGTACAAGTCGAATATCACACCGAAAGATAATTTCATTGAATTAGCGCATTTGGAATTTGTTTTAAGCCTGATAAAACGATCAATTGATAAATGTTTTCATAACTCGAAGCTAAATATTAATGGGCACTTAATCAAAGAATTACTCAATATAGCCGAAGGTAAAAATTAGCGCCCTTATTTGATAAATATTTTTCATTTTAAAATATAAGGTAAGTGGGCTTTTATTATACAATATGGAATTTCCCTGTCCCATTAAGCTGATAATGGGACAAGGAATTTCAGAATTGCCGTAGTGATATAGGAATAGGTAAAAGAGAACGAAATCTAATTAGATTATCGAGAATAATTCGATTGGTATAAAATAGAATACAAATAAATCAGATTCATTTTATGATGTCTAGGGAAGTAGAAGCATTTGTATATATTCAGCTTATTTTGTACTCTCCCAAATCTCCTTATCGAAGCCTTGTTGTTACAACAGCTTTTGTACACAATTGAACATTAAATGCCAAAGTAGACTCTTAGTTATAATAATATCGATCACACTTTATCCTTGAGAAAACGAATAAACGGCAAAAAAAACACAACATTTGGAGATCAGGACCGATTGTTGAATAATTTTACATAAAAAAAATATTTTCATTCAACAATGAATATATGACATGATATCCTTAATAGTAAGTTATAAGCTATTTTTTTTCTTATTTTTTTATATACTCGTAGCCATTCCTTGTAAGAAATTAATGTAATATTTCAAAGGTTTTTTTATGTCGATTTTAGTAAATAAAAGCTCACATTGATTTTTATGGAATTTAAAAAAGAAAATTGGATAAAACTAAATAAAATACAAATATTCCAAAAATACGAGTTTTTCAAGAATATCGTTTATTCGCTTTACCAACGAATTGGGTGAGTATTCAAGGACTATTTCATCCCTAATTAAATACAATATTTGACTTAAAGTCCTAGAGTAGCTATAAACATTTAATTGAATTCAAGCTCCCTTAAGGATATATGAACGATAGAAGAAAACTCCACAATACGTGAAAGGATTCCTGAATGTCCAAAATTAAGAAACAATGAAAATACAATAGAAAAAAAAACTTTTTTTTATGTTAGTGAATACAAACATTAAAAAAACTATGTTAAATAAATATAAAGCAAAAGGGTCCTATTTATTTAACAATAAGAAAAGATCATTTTCCATAGGACGTGCACGCTCTTTTAGTGAATACAATTTTCAAAAGGAGAGAATACAAAAGAGAAAAATAAAAAAAAACTTTCCAAAAATAAAAGCCATTATTCATAATCAGAATTAGATAAAATTTTATACTTGATAATTAATCAATTTTAAACGTAAATTTGTTGGTAAAAATTTATGTTTTCATTTTTTTTTGTCCAAATAAATTATGTTTTTAAGCTTTTTATACTATAATCTTTAAACGAAATAAAAATACGTATTAACACATAAGTTAATGTGATTTTAGAGTTTAACATAATCGAATATAATTAGTTGAATGAGAGATGGAAGGATTTCCTCGAGTAAAAAGTTTATATTTAAGAATGTCGATTTTTCTCCATTAAATCTAAAAAGGTACAAGAATAATATTTATCCTGGCATGTATGAAATAAATGGTGAAAAGGCTTATTCAAAGGAATTAACTTCTGAAACTTAATTTATAAACCTGAAAGCGTGTTGAAGAGTCCGTGTGATTAATCTTACAGAATTGATATTTTTAAAAGAACTAAAACCCATTCAGGATGCAGCCAGGATCAACGTGTTCGAAGCACCTAACCTATATTATTTTCTTGTTGTTTGGATTTCCGTCTTTAATTTAGTAAGAAATTGTATCGTTTAGCTATTTAATTTTGTTTTCATCCAAATTTAAAAATGGAAGGACAAGACGTGCGAGATGAACCATCTCAGACATTAAAAGCTGAGATGCACCAACAGAAGATTATGCTGTCAGTTTGGTGGGTTTATAAAGGAATAAAAAATAGTCACTTTTCGTAGATACAATGGCTTCTCTACAATCACTTGTGGGTTTTCAGAACCCCATATGTGGTGATTTTACTTATTGACGTATCAGGCAAGCGTTAAATTAGCCTCATCCATGGAAAAAAAATTTCTCGATAGATCAGCATCCAAAAGCTGTTCGTATCAGTACTCAATTGCGCTAAGAGTGCCGTCAGAATGGACGTTCAAAGCGGAATGATATTAGATTGTAGATAAATTTTTTCGAGAACACATTCGTAAGAACATTTGCAAAATAACCTATCACGAAATTACTTCGAATTCTAAAATAAAAACTTCCTATTTACTCTCGTGAAGATTAAAAATTTGTAAACTATTTAAAATTTAATAAAACCTCACTTAAACTTTTTACTTCACAATAAGTATCTAAATGTCAACAAAAGTATACGTATACAAGCATTTCGGTAAGCTATCACTGCATGGAGAATGGCATGTTTTAAAACTCTCCGAAAGTCTACAAAATTGAGGCGCTTCATATTTGATTGTAATTTTTACAAAATAAATAATAAATCTAAAATACAATTGCATTTAATACCAGAAGATTGGAAAAAAAATAAATGTTGCCTTCTGCCGTATATAAATTATATTTTTCTTTATTATATATAATTATATATGCTTCTGGAATTCAATAAATTTCTAATTACGAAAACTAGATGTCAGTGGATTTCATGTCTACATAAAAAAATCTACACAAAAGTATACAAGCATTACGAATAATTCGCCGCTTTTGTAATAATTTAGATAGAAAATTGCCTGAGAATCTGACGTAACAGGCCTATCTAGGTATTCTTTAATCTAAGGGTTAAATGACATATATGTTTGACAGCTGTCAAATGACGGGGCTGTACTTTTTAAAGCACATTATGGATAAATCTTTTTTTGGGCTATGTTTTCGTGCTTTCCCTAATAAAACTGAGTATATAAGTTGTACGGATCTTTCTCAGTTATGAATTTTGTACATTTAATATTTTCCGGTAGACATTAATTACTTTAAGTTAAAATAATTTTAAAATTCTCCAAGAGAAATTGTTTGGTGCAAATCTCCCTACAAACAACACTGAAAGCCGATACCAACAATAATTAAAAATTAATTATTAATTGACCTTAGAAGAATTCTTCTTCATTTTATTAATAAGACCTGACAAGAAAAAGTCATTTATTGGCAAATGAATTTATTCTAAAGGATTAGTGAATTTTTTTTTTCAAACTGAATTTTTACCAAAACCAAACGAAAAATTCTTTTTAAAATTAGACATCAACTCTTTTGTCTTTAACAAAAACTCCAATAAATCTTATTTTTGTCTTTTAGAGAAAGATTATCATTCTTGAAATTTGGGTATTTTCACTTCAAATTCATTCAACTGATTAGGTATGTCAACTACAGTAAACACTTAACAGAGTATCATATCAAAAATATTTTCAAGCGCACAGACATCTTAGGCTACTCGAAAATATATTTTACTAAAATCTTAATTAGAACAGATTTTCTCATATTTTTAAACGAGGACAATTTGTCAAGATAACAATAATTGAATTCCAAACAAAAAGGGGCAAAAATGGAATAAAATATTGCTATAATTTAAGTTTTTTGTTTTGAGAATGGTAGCATGCTGATAATGTGTTATCAATTGACACGTTAGAAATACTCGTACTCAACTAGCCACTCAAACTGACAAGTGCCGATATATTGTTTAACAATAATACCTGCTGACCGATTAATCAATTTCTAAAATCTGCGATTAAATATTTCGTTAAGTGGCCATCGATTATGTAACATGCTTGTTAATGTCAGACTTCCAGTTTCTTTATAAAATATTATTCTTTTCATTTAATAATACTCGTAATATTGGTAATTATTCCAGGGCGTCATTATTCCCAAATCAAGTTCAATTCTTTTAAGTGGCATATATCAAGTGTCCACGATAAGCCAATTGGGGACAAGTAAACAATTAAAAATTAGGTAAAATAGAAGAATTTAAAATAATTCCAAAATAGATATTCAGAATAAATAAAACGAAATCAGGCCATAGACAATATTTCTTATATAATCAAATTTTTGAAGAGGTAATTGAGATATGAAAAAAATCTTATATTATAGCAAAACAATCGATATATCAGCATGGCATGTTATCACTGATTGATTGAAATTTATGTAATTTAATATAAAACTCAGCATTGGAATTATTATTGAGTATTTACTCAATCAATCGATGGATCGAATTATGAAATTAAGTAAAGCGATTCAGTTATTATCGCTAATACAGGGTCTACCAACAGGAGAGCACGTCATTCGTAATGCAAAGTAAATAACATACTTTGTTATTTAATGTAATTAAATAACACGATTAAAAGATTATTTTAACATTTTGAAATTCAAGCAATTACACACACTATGATCAGACTGCTTGTGCAATGCACGAATTTTGTTTGCGGCGAATCTGCACATTTTTATGCACGAGCAAAATTTGTACATGCCAGAGCGCATGTCTGATGAGCAGAAAAAGGAGCAATTCACCCCTTTCAATCGTGCGTTGCGCTTTTTTCTTCAATAGGGTTGAAATTGGCTATGTTGACAGTTCTGTGATTCAGTTTTTTTATTTCTCAATAATTAAAGTTAGCAGATTATTTAACATCCAAATCTCCACGAACGAAACTCATGTTCACTTAGAAGGATAAGCTTAACATGCAAATTTGTCACATTTGAGCATCTGAAAATTCAAGAGCAGTTATTGTGAACAACCATAACATAAATCACGTGCCACTGTATAGAGCGCTTTATGAGCCGGAAGCATTATTAGTTCGTACTTTTTTCGAAATTATACAAATTTTAAAGTTTAGATTACACCGTCCGTGCAATGCACGATTTGAAGGGTAAAATTTCTTATTTTTTGCTCGTCAGACATGCGCTACCATGTAGAAATTTTGCTGGTGCTTCAATTACTGTCAATGGAGTGCTCTACAGAGACATAGCAGCAATTTTTTTTTGGTTTATATTTGATAGCATGGATGTCGATGACCTATGCTTTGAACACCACGTACCACACTTGATTTATTGAAAACCAAATTCAATGGTGTTCTAATTTCGCAAATATACGAGGTCTGTTCAAAAAGTATCGCGAATTTTGTGTTTTTTTCAAAAATTATTTCTTTATTCATGAATATCTATTTTGTCCCCTTCAAAGTAATCCCCACCATATATTATACACTTGTGGCAACGTTTTTTCCAATCCTCAAAGCACTTCAAAATATCATTTTTTTGTGATCTTGTTCAGCTCCTCCTTCGATGCCGTCTTTATCTCCTCAATCGTAGCGTAGCGTTGTCCTTTCATAGGGCTCTTCAGTTTCGGGAACAAGAAAAAGTCCCAGGGGGGGGCCAGATCTGGGGAATGCAGTGGCTGCGGCATTATTAGTGTGTTGTTTTTGGCCAAAAATGGCAAAAGCCAATTTTTGTCCTTCCATAAATCCGGGCGTTTCTGGCGGATGGCTTCGCGCAACTTGTGCATAGCTTGCAGGTAATATTCCTTATTGACCGTTCTACCCTCTGGCAAGAACTCATAATGCACCACGCTTCTGTAATCGAAGAAAACTGTAAGCAAAACCTTCACATTCGACCGAACTTGGCGCTTTTTTCGGTCTTGGGTCGTGCGGCAGCTTCCATTGGAGTGATTGAGCTTTGGTTTCCACGTCATAACCATTAACCCATGATTCGTCACCAGGTATGACCCTCTGGAGCAAATTTGGGAGTCCAACAGCTCCTTAGCAATGTTAATGCGATGCTGTTTTTAGTCGAAATTAAGCAAAAATCGAAGACGACCCAAAACACGTGCAAGCAAAGCAGCTGTCAAAAATTAACTGAACATTCAAAATGGCCGAACTTGTCGGCATAAGTGAGAGAGATGAGCACCAACAAAAAGAAATTCAAAATTCACGATAATTTTATGTGATTTAACGCCGTTGAACTTGATAAGGTTTATGAGAATAGTCCACACCCAATGCAAGAGCTCAAAACCAATATCACGTCATCTGTGAAATAGAACAATAATTATGCAAAAATGTAATAGAATTTTTTTTCTCAAAAGAACCAATGTCTCTACTCGAAAATGGTAAAATCTCTACAACATATTTCAATAAAGAATGATAGTATTTTCGTATTGGTGGTAGACTCTGTACTACCGCTACAGTAACTTTTAGTGATTGTCAATGGCAGATTTTGTTTACTGCAATTGAATAAAAGTATTTGTGATAAAGACGAGTCCTTTTAAAATACGGGACAATATAAAAAAAACTCAAACGCAAAAGAGTTATGTAACGATTTTTGTTATGAAGAACATCTTTTACAGAAATAAAAGATAATTAGCATGTCATAAACATTGTCCTATCAATATTTCTGAGGAATTTCTATTTCCAAAATGACTTTTTCTTTTCTGTTATTATCAAATGTGTGTATGAGTAGAAAGTGGGATGAAAAGACAAATTATGGCAACCAACTAGAAGCCATAATGGATAGAAATATTTACGACGGTGACTATATGCAGTTGGTCATGTTTGCCAAAAAATTCATATTAATTAACACAAACTTTGAGCAAAA
Organism: Atherix ibis; assembly: GCA_958298945.1. Classification (NCBI taxonomy): domain Eukaryota; kingdom Metazoa; phylum Arthropoda; class Insecta; order Diptera; family Athericidae; genus Atherix; species Atherix ibis. The sequence goes on along the minus strand of OY282609.1, from coordinate 21,051,202 downwards.
AATCTATTAAAAGAAAATAACTTTCGCATATTCTCAAAATATTTTTAAAAGCTTTTCAATATATTAGTCATAAGCAAATCGATTTCAACAAAATTCTCCACTAAATAATCTATGAATAACTATTATGAACACATGCGAACTATTTGGAGAAAATGGGAGTCGTCTTCTAAATTTAGAAATAGGCCAAAACTTATTGCTCTTTTCTTTCAAAACAAGAAGAGATACCATACACTCTCGGTCTGGTCTGTGGAATTATACTCGCAATGAGCTTTTTTTCTTTAAATTTCACCTTTTAGAAAGTCACAATAATGTGCCGGAATATAAAAAACTAAATAGTCTTGATGCATTACTTTAAATAATATCATATATTAATAAATAAACTGTGTTAGCAGAAATCAGTGTTTAAGAGAAATAGAGGTGTTTTTATCCGTTATTATTTTGTTTTGTTGAAAATATTTGGCTCTCAAGAGGGTAAGCCAACTTGTTCTCATAAAATATACTATATGGTGGTTGCCAGCATAAATCGATTAACTTATAAAATACAATAATGTGATCTGTTAATTAATTATTTATACTATAATGGAATAAATCAATAATGTTCAGAAGATAAGAAATATTTGGTGAACAAAAAAAAACAAATCGATTATGATTAGTGAGTGAAGAACTGTGACTATTATTGTATTTTCATATGCTAAAAAAAACGTGATAATAAGTATTTTTTCTTAGACATTTTTTGTGGAAATTATGTAAGAAGTTTTTTAAAAAAAAAGTTTTTTTTTTGACGAACTGTATTGAAGGTTATTTGGATGAAAAAAAACCGAATATTTTCGGAAAAGACTCTTTTCTTGTTAAGAAATAAGTTCTAGATTTTTAGTGGGTTGTTAATTCTTTGCCATAAACTTTGAGTTTTTATATTTTCCACAAATGATCCAAGAAATCTAAATCAATCTTTATTAAATGAGCAATTTCCTATCTAAACTTGCTAATCTCAAACATATTCCTGCTTTTTATATTTAATAATATTTATACGAGGTCTGTTCAAAAAGTATCGCGAATTTTGAATTTCCGCGCGTTACGTACTCGTATATTCGATTTTCGATTTTTTGTGGCGTTATGTTGGTACTCATGTCTCTCACTTATGTCGACAAGTTCGGACATTTTGAATGTTCAGTTAATTTTTGACAGCTGCTTTGCTTGCACGTGTTTTCGCTTGTCTTCAATTTTTGGCCATTCCAAAAAAATGGATCAAAGAATCTGTATCAAATTTTGTGTGAAAAACAAAATTAATTGCGCGGACGCATTCCGAATGTTGACTGTGGCATATGGTGAAGCTATCTTAGAGGGCCGAGAAGATGTGACCGACGCAAAGCGCCAAGTTCGGTCAAATGTGAAGATTTTGCTTACAGTTTTCTTCGATTCCAGGGGCATGGTGCATCATGAGTTCTTGTCACAGCGTAGAACGGTCAATAAGGAATATTACCTGCAAGTTATCCGCAAGTTGCGCAAAGCAATCCGCCAGAAACGCCCGGATTTGTGGAAGAACAAAAATTGGCTTTTGCCATTTTTGGCCAAAAACAACACACTAATAATGCCGCAGCCACCGTATTCCACAGATCTGGCCCCCCGTGACTTTTTCTTGTTCCCGAAACTGAAGAGCCACATGAAAGAACGACGCTACGCTGCGATTGAGGAGATAAAGACGGCATCGAAGGAGGAACTGAACAAGATCACAAAAAATGATATTTTGAAGTGCTTCGAGGATTGGACAAAACGTTGGCATAAGTATATAATATCTGGTGGGGAGTACTTTGAAGGGGACGAAATAGATATTCATAAATAAAGAAATAATTTTTGAAAAAACACAAATTTCGCGATATTTTTGAACAGATCTCGTACTACTAATGAAAATATTTGCACTTGTACAAAAATTGTATGCCAAAAAATTCTTGTTTAAAATATTTTCCAAATTCCACTAATTTTGATCAAGTAAAAAAACTCTAAAAATAATAATCATAAAACATGACATAAAGTGAATATTTACAGTCAACCGGATATTGATGTTTTCTTTTGTTTTTGTTTTTTTGTTAAATGTTATCAAATTGCATTTTGAAGATAAAAATTATCACAGACATAATAAAATGTTTAAAAAAAAGACTAACTAACATTTTGTCAAATTCGAATTTTAATCAAAGGTGATCATCACGATTGAACGTGCAATCAGCTACAATGACTTTTGTAAATTATTATTCATTGTTTTTTAGACAAATATTTTTAAGAGAAAATCTCACACCTTAATCGTATTTGTTAATCGTTTATTGTCAGTTAGTCAGAGTCAGCATTTTATCACAAACAATATTCAAAATGCTGTCTGTCATAGTTAAATACAAAACAATTTCCAGTTAATATCATCAAAACAAGCTATTAAATAAATAAATAGAAAAATTCTTAAATAAAAAAAAAAATCATCGAAAACATTGAAAAATAAATTAATAATAATGCAAAATAATTAACCAAAAATTGCTTCTTTTTTTTGTAATAATATAAAAAATTGCATGAGTCCCCGCATAGGATGGGAAATTATCAAAAAAGATGCGCGCATCACAGGGATGAGCTTGAACAAATTTTGTCCAACTGAATTGTAAGCACGTGTGATAATACTGCATATCCAAAAACATTAAGTAATAGAATATAAGTAAATTATAGAAGAACAACATTTGCGCATTTAATTACAAGTGAAGTCAAAATATTAGATAAGACAGTAATTTGAACGAACAGGTGTTCGTTGGCGAAATGGCACGCGCGTTGCTTATGCCGGACCGCACACTGCCAAGCGCAAATCGCTGACGTACGAACGAACACGTTTGCAGCCAATTTGGCAATTGCGACAATATTACCGACAACAACAAAAAAACAATTACAAACCAAACCCGTACAGAATGTAGTGCAAATATGATCATTAATTCTAGCCTCTTTATAGAAAGAACAATATTTTATAGCAGAACGACCCCAAGTTTAACAATATTCGATTCATTTTAATTAATCCAATATGTAATTTTGAAGACGAGCACAATATTTTTAATAAATTGTCTCCGACAATGTGCACCCAGCCCAGACTTCCATTTGGAAACTTGGCAATATTTTTGTGACAAATTGTCGTAGGTAAAAAGAAAAAATCAACATTATGAGTGTAGATTTATTTGGTGGTTTGCGCCAAAACGCTGTTGAAATCAATCACCTGTGTGGTATTGGATATGTGGGTGACGTGAGGTTCGAATTTGGCTCCCCTGACGATAAATTAAATTATAAGTTCAGTGTCAATGCTGTATATCAGTTCCCAATATACCCAATAAAAATAAAAATAAAAGAGCCCACTGGAGAAATGTGAGAAACAAAAATGATAAGGCATTGCGAAACGCCTCCGCCTGATTACCATGCGACAAAAATCCACGAGAATCGGCAATTTTCAATTAGTTGATAAGCACGCAAATTATTTTGCACCTATTCAACAATTTTTTTTGCATTGTAATATGGCTATTGGCATACTTGTTGTAATAGGAAAACTTTCGATCGAACGAAACTGATTTTATATGTTTTTTGGATCAAGGCACATTCTTTTTAACATCTTTTAACATCAGAATTTTTAAGCAATGTCGGAATATTCATTTTGTGATGCAGAAAGTATAGCTCTGTTATTTGACATATTTATCATGCAGCAAAATATTTGTTAAGTTTAAAATTTGCCATTTTACATTATGTATCTGGTTGTTTGTCTCGGAGAAATAGAGCCAGGGGCCGGTCTGTAGCGCCACAACCCTGAGGTACATTACGGATTGAAAACAACACTTACAAATTGTAAAAACTTTCTGTTCTTTTTTTCTCGCTTGGTGGATACGTCAATAAGCAAAATTGTTGTATATGGGGTTCTCAAAATCCACAAGTGCCTGTGGAAAAGCCACTGTATCTGCGAAAAGTGACTGAGTGGTGTTTATTTTGGTCTGAAGAAGTTATTGGAACGTATTTCTTTTTCAATACTAAGGCCGTATGATAGCCAAATTTTATTTTCCATGAACTTAAAGATTTTAATTTGGACCATTTGTGGTTACAAAAAAACAGCGCCACCAACCTCAAAACACGACAAATTTTAACATTATTGCGTGAAAAATGTTTAGACACAAAACACGACAAATTCAAGATCGTGCGATTTGACGCCATTTCACTACACAAAAGTAAGTGTTTACTCCGATAATTCTCAAACTTTAGAGCATTTAAAAGCTAATATCCATCAAGTGATGGCCAAATTAAAGTCCGAAATGTACGTAAAATTCATTAAAAATTATCTCAAAATTATTGTATTAAAACCGAAAAGAAATCAATTTGAATGATTAAAGTTCAAGCAATATAATGAAATAAGAGTTTTATTGAAATCCTGAATTTATAAAATGTATTTGAAAGCATAACCTCTCAATCTCTTGGAAAAATATAAAAAAAAGAATTTTGTTAAAGCCAAAAGGGAATTTTTGGTTAAAATGGGAATCTTCCAATACACGAACTTAATTGCAGAGCAATTCCCAAGCTTAACAAAAAACCGAACCATTTAATTTTAATATTCTTTTACAATAGTCAGCTGTGGCAAAAAAATAATATAAAAATTCTTTTAAGAAAATTTGAATTTCATTAAAAAAAAAAGAATTAAAAAAATTTCATTATGGGGCTCCGATCGCATTGAACGTAAAAACCTACCGCAAAGACGACGTTAAGAAGCAAAAGTTTTTAATGGTTTACTAACGGAATACAAAGTGGGTCTGGCTGTTTGCATTATTAATTCACTCCCGTGAGTCAAACGACATATTATATTTGTTTTTATTTTAATGTGACCTTAGACGACTCTACGTGAGACAATGAGATGATATTAACTGCATCAATGTGCCAACGAACACTTTGTCCTTTCTGCTAGTGAATTTCTCATCATTCCATGAATTGGATCCTGTGGGAATTGATTCTATCTAACAAATTAAAATAAACAAACTTCGTATTCGTGAGCGTGCAGACTATAAAAAAATCAAATCAAATTAGAGCGCGTATAAAAATAGAATAGCTTCTTTCAAGCTCCATGAATATTTTCAGCCTTTGGTACTGGAATAATGCTCACAAAAGATGCTCACACAAAACGAATACCCGCAAAGCCATCATTTAGGTTGCAACGTGGTGCATTAAGTAGTCGCGACCCCGTAAATATTATAACAGGTAAAAGTTTATTTAATCAACAACAACAAAAAAATGGATTTAATTGGTAGAAAAAAAATTATTGTAAACTATAATATCGACTTTTGCTGTTTTAGACGATACTCAGTTTGGATATAAAAAATAAAATCACAACGATTTCAAATTGAAAATTTTCGATTTCGTCAGATTTTTATAACGTTAGGAGATAAGTCATAAATTGCTCAAAAACGTTTTTTTGTTTTAGTTGTCGAAGAGCTTATATTGACAGAAATTCGACCTAACGAAGCTTTTTCTTCATCAGTTTTCGACGAGTTTGCTTTATGGAATTATTCCAGATTCTTTTTAACGGATTGGGATACCCAAAGTAATCCGCTTTTAAACTCTTCTCAACATATAAACTTGTTAATACTACAATATATAACATAGAAAACGGGAAACTACATAAGTAAACATAAAAATAATGTACACAGTTTTGTAATGTTCTCTGCAAAGAAGCTTTAAGCTTCCCTAAGGGTAGAGATATAAAAAAGTTGCTTTCGCCCTTCTACGGCTGAATCAGTTTCTAATATTACAGTGCGTCATTTCTATTTATACGAGTATATTATTTTTTCTTTTCTAGTAAAATTTCTATTAAAGAAATTAATCACAGAAAATTATAGACGAAATTGTGAAAATTTCGAATTATAATTAAAAAAAAACCTGATGTACCTGCCCATATAGAACTTTTACGAGTATAAATATTGTAGTAGTACATCATTAAAATTGATTAAATATATATATTTTTTTAAATTTATCCTTTTAGAATTTTTACGTGTTTCAAATTTGATTTCGACATTTCTCCCATAAATAATTAATTCGAAACACCTTTTAGGTGAAAGGGACTTTAATGTATTGTAAACTATTTTTTTTATGAATTTGTTGACAATATTAAATATTTACCCAATTAAATAGTATGCCCGGAATGTTTACCCAACAAATTCTCGTATATAAAACAATAAACACTTGAGTAAATACGAATTCATACATTATTTTTGGGGACGTAAATTGTTTGAAGAGCAATTTCTGGCATAGTTTTTTTGGAATATCAAATATTATTATATGAAACTTCAATGATTCATTTTATAATAAAATTTTATATAATGGAGACTTATTAGTCCACAAAACTATGTAACTTTAAATGCGTGGCATTTTAGTAAAGTTCAATGAAAATCAATACAGCGAAATGGAAAACTTTTCAGATACGAACCTTGATGAATAAAAAAATCTAAATGAAACGATACTCCCCAGTGAGGTCAAAAAGTCCTTTGGTCATGATACCAAATTATTATAAAGACGATTTTTTTCTTAAAACGATAATACTTCTTGCTATTGTATTGAGTAATAATCGATTACATACACAGACGTTTTTTTAGTTCAATTTAAGAAAATCAAATAGTCCTTCATTGCCTCAAACGAACTAAAGATCAGTATTCTCCGAAAGTTTATTTGGTTTTTATTTTTCTATTAAAAAAAAGGGATACTTTACAAAATCCAGAATTGAATTTAATAGAAAGAAACCTTTAACTTTAAATGGATTAATAAAAATTCATGTGATCAGAATCCACAAAAATTTAAGTATGAGTTTCCAAGTTAAATATTTATAATTAAAAAGGAGGTGCTCATAAAAAAAAAAGTTTCGAAATTATTTTCAAATAAAATGCTTTGGAAAGACAAATTCTTGAACAACGATTAGCAGTTTGGAAACATTTCCAATTTATCTCAATATGTATAAACATACTAACAGTTTGTACAGGCTTGGTTTTGAGCTCTTGAATTGGCTGTGGACTATTCTCATAAACCTTATATTTCATATAGTCCTACATAAAGAAGTTCAACGGCGTCAAGTCACATAATTTTGGTGACTCATTGACAGCATCTCTTCACGAAATTAGAAGTTCACAAGTGTAGCACGTGGTGTTGAAAGCATAGGTCATCAACATGCATGCTATCAAATATAGACCGTGTCTCTGTAGAGCAGTCCATTGACATTAAGTGAAGCACCAACCTCAATTTCGATAAAAAGTACGAACCGATAATGCCTCCGGCCCATAAAGCGCACAATAAATAGAGAGATACGTGATTATTGTACTGGTTGTTCAATAACTGCTCTCGGAATTGCCACGAAAATTTGCTCGTCTTCGAGAAAAAATTGTTCAATTGAACGATCAGTGTAATATACTGGTTAGTTGTTCTTATATAGAATTAAACAATTTGACATCGAATCCTTGGCAGGAAAAAATCGTGTATTGCACAAACAGTGTAATCTAAAGCTACGATTACACCATTCCAGAAATGCTCTAAAATCGTAATTTTTTTCGAACATCTTCCTCTCGTAAATGTTAGACGAACACCAACCTCTCGATCGAGCATATTCGAGACAACCAAAATATGGAGATTTGCTCGATCCATTTTTTAATATATTCTTTTTTCTGCTATTTAAATTGGACTAAAAAAAACCATGTAAAATCGTTCATAAAAAAGAAATAAATGTCAAATAAATTAAGGAAAAAATCATAACTGGAACAAATTCTGACTGGGCGAACTTTGATCGAGCTGACACGAATTTTGTTCAAGATTCGAAACCTTGAATAAGATATTTTTATTTCCGTTTCTGAGGACGCAATAATTCGTCCGGTGTTCGAATGGTGTAATCGGTGGTAAAAATTTTAGACTTACATTTTACTAATCGTAGCTAAGCTTTATCATGTTGCTGATAATAGCTTCAAACTTTCGGAAGCGATATGCTCATGCTCTGATAATAATTACTGTATTTTGGAGTTAATGAGATTATGCATATTGGAACTCGTAAATTTAAAAAAATAAAAAAATATAAACTAAACTTTGTATTTAATGAAGAGAAAGAAAAAAATTAGTGAAAGTACTTACACTCTCAGATGAGCCAGCATTAGTAACATCAGCTCCATTGGCATCATTGTTAGCAACGTTCGCAATTGAACTTCGATTTGGACGGGCTTCAGTGTTACCAACATTAGCTAATAGGCAACTGATAAATAGCAGCAAAATTACTGAATTGCCATTCACAAATAATTTCTCTATTTTAGTAGAAGATGGGGATTTAGTAATTTTTCTACGATTGTTCATATTCCCAATACGGTGGATATTTGTGCTTGCCGATTTTGAATTAGAACAACTGATTTGAACAGTATTCTGACCGCACCACTGTTTGTGCTGATTATGGAACACTTCATCATTATTGCTGTATCTCGATAACATATTAAACAACAGTGACGACACCAAATACGATATCGAATTAATAAAATACGCAATATTTAATGCGATAACACCGTACATTGCTTCCATGTACGCGTACAATTGACTTTTAGTATTCGTTTCTATTAATTTATTTACAAGTGTCGAGGAATCACAATTACTTTCACGATAGATTTGGTTTAATTTAAATTTTTCTAAACATTTAGCACCTTGATCAGTTGATTTTGATCCATCATCAACCAATTCACAGTCCGATCCTAAATACTTTAGGAATTCTAACGACCATCCACCAACCGTCACCTTCGGTTGGCCATTGTGCGCATCGTCATTATGGCCACCAGATTGGTTTTCACCATTTTGGTAGCTACCACATTCGCTGCTAACATTGCTCTCCAATTCATTTCCAGTTTCGTTGGGATACTTTCTATACCAACATGCACGCCTAGCCAACTTCAACTCTTGTATTAGGGAAGACGACTCTCGGATGGAGCCTTTCGCCATTATGAAGATCTCTTCGGGAATCTCAACGGTACCCATTTCTGATAACACTACCAACAATTGAAAATTCAATTCTGTTTGGAATTAATACGTTTGTACTGCTCAAAAAAAATTAAACCTTTTTTATAATTGCTTCTTCATTTGATCATTGTGATCTTTATTTTTCCAAATTTTTGTTAATTTATGAGCAGTAATAATTATGACCGTTTCTCTTATTACTATTATAACAACCTAAATCTATGAATTTGAACCTGAAAAGATAGAAAAATAAAAATAAAAAAATTAATTAATTTCATAATAGAAAACGCTATGATATTTTGTAATAAATCGAATTAATTTTTTCTCTCTTAATTAAGAGTCCAGTATCTAAAACCGAAAAACACTAAAACCAACACTTAATGTCAGATTGTTTAGATGAAATTTAGATAAATACTCTCGTAAAATATTTTAACACAGCTGCATAGTACTTATTATGCTCGATAATATACTTATTTGTGTTTCTTTCACTATAATTAACATTTACTATTTCAAATGATATAATTAATAAAATTACGATAAACTATATTTAGATTTGCGGTAAGGCTTTAGAGTAGTTTTGAGAAAAATCATATTTAAATTTTCTAATTGTGACCGCAAATTAATATTTACGACTATATTCTCAATAAATAATATTTGTTAGATCGGAGTACCCAGACCGTAAATACGCAATTTAATATGGGTTGTTGGTTGCATAAATAAAGTTAGTGAAAAGTTGTTATATTTTCAATAAATGAATAGCAGTAGAATTGACTTCTCCAAGTTTTTAGGCAATTGAAAAGATGGTGATTTTTCTTGGTAATAAATGCAATTAGAACTTAATTTTTTATTTCTATAAGAAGTTAAGAAATAGTAGAAATTTGCAAGAATATTTAAAATTTGTAAGGCAAAAATACTCTCCACACCATAACAACATCAAACTTTATTTATTAGGACAAACATATTCATACCGGAAATTTACTGTTTCTTATTAGCATAAATGTTAAATTATTAATATTTTTCCAATTTTTATGCGAATTTCCCAAAAAAGTTATCAACTACCAAAAATAATTATAACTTTTCAAAGTATTATTAAATAAAATACCATCAATTGACATTAACTATCGAATATTGTTCGAGGGCTCGCGCCCTCGATTGAGATATTTTTATTTCCATTCCCAGGACTCGAACAAAAATATTCGAGCTGACGTAATAATTCGTCCGTTGCACACTACAACATCATCAAACTTTATTTATTAGCAAGCATATTCATACCGGAAATTTACATAAAAGTAAAATGATTCTCAATATTTTTCCAACTTTTATGCGAATTTAATAGCGTTTTCGAAAAAAGTTTTCAAATACCAAAAATAATTACAACTTTTCCAAGTATTATTAAATAAAATAAAATTTATTTAGTTATTCAAGTGAAATTCTATCAAGTCATTATATAAATATGAAAATAATTAGTTTCAAATTGAATTAATCTGACGACTTTTTATAAAAAAATATTATTAACTCCAGCCCATATCAACGGTATTTGATAATGCTGTTAATGGCACTAATCGACTTTATGTAAATTATTCCAAATTAGAGGTGCTTTCTCGTAAAGTTTACCTTTTAATGACACACTCTTTCGACACATCCAAAAATTTATTAATCATAATATTTACTAACAGTCAATATTTTACACTTTTTCCTACAGTCAACGTTCTTCATTTTTCTTCAATTGGAATTAAAAAAAAGAAAAACAAAATTAGAAAAGTAAATACAGCAAAAGCAATAAGTCTATGGCAATGTTAATTATATTTTCACCTGATAACAATAATTCCATTCACAATTATCACAAATGATTTAGAATCAATTGACAAGAGCGTTCAAATTTTTAATAATTATCAATAATGTGCGAAAAATAAAATGTTAAATTTTACTAGAACTTTGACATTGTATTATAAACTCGAAATTGGATTTGAATGATGCTGGAACCAGAAGCCCCCAGCTTTTTTATGTGTAATCAACCAACTTTGGTATTTAAAATGGTTAAACATCAGCGCCACTTTTATGAAAACACATTCGGCTTTTTTAAATATAATTTCAAGTTTATGTCGCAGCAACATTCAACATAATCGTTACCATCTAATTTTGTAATCAATCCGAGTACAAAATAGTTGGAAAACGTGCTAAGCATCTGGCTTTTATTTATTTTGTCCATGAATAATTCCACCGAAAGTTAAGAACGATTATTAAGTGAAATGAGATCATTTTAAGGCATTTCGATCCAATGTGTTTAAAGTTTGAGTCAAACAAAATAAATAATTTTCTAAGCACATTAAAAACATTTAAGAATTCTTTATGAACAATCGATTTCACATCGTTAAAAAAGATTATCTAAAAGACGTACAAGATCAACGAGTACAGTATTGAGCAAAAGTATACACCATTGGAATTTAAGCTGTAACTGTTGGGCAAGTTAAGGTCTATTAGAAATTTTCATCGGTATCACTGCAATAATATTAATATTCTTCGTTTACCATAAAATTTAGAGGTCCGAACAATAAGTCCGCCAATCGTTTTCTATTTCTTTTTTGAATAAAAAGTTCTGCTTTTCCTTTTCATCAGAACACTTTTCGAAATCAATTCAAACGCTTTCTGAGTAAAATTTTACATTTTTAATTCAAGTCACTCCGTACGTTTTTATAACGAGTTTCTCGTTATAAGAAGTTTAAGTTTCGGTTATAATATCATCCCGATACCTCGTAATAATCCTCATCGCTTGAGACGGTAGAATAATTATTTTTTTCAACGTGGCATATCTCACTTAATCGCCTATGACCATGCAGATAGATGCGTCCAATCAACGCGCAAAACAGACGTGTTTTGTTATGGATTTCGTCAGTCCAGCTGAGTAGAACCAGATGGTTGCACCTCAACATTAACCCAGACAACTTAAATCCAATGCCCAATTTCCACACTCAGTTTAGTTACATCTCATATGAATGGTAGACATCATTTTACATCCTTTCATAGCCCTCTTTTGTCTTTTGCTCCTATATCATTTACCTCTTGGCAAGGTTTGGATCGCTACCAATCATAAAACGTTCTTCCTTCTTTCTATTACCATCTATGACAAGTGGCTTCAGCATGCCTACTCTACTATACCATTTTTATCAACCATCCTTTGTGTTCCATTCATGAAGCAATCAAACAGTCCGTCCAATCCATTCGTACAATCCCAATGGTAAGCGGTCTCAACCTATAGATCGCCCTCCTCGTTTAACCACACATTTTTGCTTATATCTTTTCCCGCCACTGGTCCAGCTACATCCAACACAGGTCAGTAACCAGTTACAAGCTAGTTGTCCTAACTATTGGTAGGAGGGCTCGACTAAACCTCTACTATCATCTGCAGTGATAACACCCGGGTCCTGGTATCCCTAACCTCCAGTCCTGACTGTTCCAGCGATGTAGATTTTTAAAAAAAGCCACCACGTTTCAGCCAAAGGTACCTCATCTCTCCGATAAGGCACAGTGTGTTTAAACACTATAGAGCACCCTGATCCTGATTGAAGAGTACTCACTCAAAGAGCTACAGTATGGATCCTAGGCACTGCTAAGCCGGATCAGAACCGCGGGTTCGTTAAATCCCATAAGCTGCTTCTGATATTGATCGTAAAAGAAACGACCTATGTTTGGGGGGGGGGAGGGGGAGGCATTACACTAATAATGCCGCAGCCACCGTATTCCCCAGATCTGACCCCCTGAGACTTTTTCTTGTTCCCGAAACTAAAGAACCCCATGAAAGGGGGATCGAAGGAGGAACTGAACAAGATCACAAAAAGTGATCGAGGATTGGAAAAAAAGTTGGCACAAGTGTATAATATCTTGTGGGGATGTCTTTAAAAGGGACAAAATAGATATTCATGAACAAATGAATAAGTTTTGAAAAAAACACAAAATTCGCAATACTTTTTGAACAAACCTCATATTATTATTATTGTTATGTGGTCTGGAGACAGATAAAGTTGGCTAATATGACAACATTACAAACTTCAATGTAACCAAATCAACATTTAGTCATCAAATACTCTTATAGTTTGGGTTTGGACATTCTACAATAATTATAATCCAGCGCTCTCCATGAAAGCTTCGTCAAATAGAATTAATTCTCGATATACTCGTACAATTTGATATAGCTTTTCAAAGCAATAAAATATTGTTAAATTATGTACAAATCACAGGTGAGTATGAGAAACATTTAAAAATGTACAAATCTGTGCTACGAAATATTAAAAATAAATTCATCAAAATTTTAATTTTTCTAAACTTCTTTAATTAATTTCGAATAATAAATATTCAATTCAGTTAGCATAAATTATTTTGATTATTCAACCAAAATAATCAAGGGGGGGGGGGGGGGATATCGCATTATAAAATATCGCATGGACATTTGCAATAACTTTCAATTAATTTATACTATTCAATTGTCAATAAATCAAACCTGTTCAATATCATACATGCGAAAAAAAAGTCTGGATTTTGTTAACTAACAACTTTGATAAAAAAAATTCAATTCTTTCTATTGACATATAGACTCCCCTCATCCTCTACGAGGATTACGCAACGCATCAGATACCAAAATAAAAACTACAAAAGTCATTGCATAAAAAGTTCTATGTTATCTGTAGAACCGAACAATAATTTCTCTATAGCTTTTGCAACAAATTGCAATAAAGATAATTGTGAGCTGTTATCGATGTCAAAAAGTACATAAATAACAATATAAAAAAGCGACGTTAACTTAACTAGACATTCTGATTAATACCCCAGAGCGATCTTACCCAAAAGCTCATACCATAAATCATTACTTTTAGGTAAGATTACGTTACTTTATGAAATACGGCAGCACTTTTAGATAAACAAATTAAATTTGCATTAAAAATATATTTTCTCATATTTTTTAGTACCAAATAATTGGCAATAAAGAAATTTTTATCTTGCATTTAAAATATTAACTACTTTTGGTTGGTCATAGATTCGACGAAAAAGGGATGATGATGGAGCCCAATTAGTTTAAACTCGGATAATTGTAATTTGTAATAGGGAAATTGTATCAATTTTAATGAAGTACTTGAGATCTTACTTTATTAAATTGATGAATTCGAATGTAATATTTTAGTTTTAGAATCTTATAACTAAAAAGCTTCCCATAATCTAAAATCTCCAAGCATGGATTCCGAGGTGATGAATGAAGGTAAATGAAGGAAAGAGTTGCCACATTGCTGAATGGCCTAAAGAATGTTTCTTAGGACTTTACTTAGGCAAGAGATTGTTTTGCAACTCACGTTCTAGATTAAAATGACTTTACAAATAAACGGACATTTTCGAAAACTACTTATACTATTGGATAACCGTCCGATCTTTAATAATAAATAGTATAATTTTAATTTTAAAAAAATATGGAACGAAACGTTCCAATTCCTATCGTGTCCAGGCTTTACAATTCATAATCCTCCGTAAAATGGTTGATGCCCCCTCTTATGTTCGTAAAAACCTAATACTTCGTGATCTCAATGTTCTCTTTGTTCAGGACCTGCGAATTTCCCGCTATCAAAAATTTCACTCCCGTTTGAAAAATTTCTTGCATCGCTTAAGGAGGCCTAAAGATTTTGGACCATTCTTGGTAATATTAAATATGTGATCAGTCCAAAGTAGATTGTCATTAACCTGTTCTGAAAGTGCCATTCATGAATAATGGCTGGAGATTTAGGTTTTGCTTTAGATACAGGACGCAACTCTGGAATTTGGAAGTATAAGATTCCACTCTGTATATCGAGCCCCTTAGTAAAATATTGTCGATATCGGAATTTAATAAGTTTAACATACGTTGGCGTTCCATCTTCATAATCAAAGAGCAATGACGGAGGAATCAGGAAACGAATATGAAAAACTTAGAGTAGAAATAACGGATAAGAGATCATTTATGAAAAGTAGGAAAAATGTTGGATAAAGAATGAACTCTGTGGGAAAATCACATGGCAGAATTGATTTGAATAGCAGAAAATAGAAGCCATCCAAATCAACCTGCATTGAATGGTTCGAAAGGTAGCTTCTAATTCATTTGAGGAGGGTGCGTTTTATTTTCCAGGTCGAAGTTTTCTTTTAATAACTTGTAAATGAAATACAATTTTATAATTTATATTTTATTGATTGTTTATATGGTCTTTAGGATTATGTATGGAATATGATGTCGGTCAAATGCTATCCTCTGGCCGCGGCGGAAAGGCGACCTCTTTTAAGCACATTTTTACCTCCCCCATAAAAAAAACTCGGGTGGGTTCCCCAATACGAAAAAATCGGGAGGGTTCAAATCAGGAGATCGTGGGGGTTAGCCAATATCACCACTTTATCACATTATGCGGCCGGGAAAAAGTTCCCTCAAAATTTTCATCGTAGCACGAGCTGTGTGTGATGTGGCACCGTCTTGTTGGAACCACATGTTCTGTAAGCCTAATTGATCCAATTCGGATAGAAGAAAGTTTTCCAACATGTCCCGATAGCGATCACCAGTAACTGTTACAGCATTGTCTCCAGCATCCTCAAAAAAATATGTTCCAAAGATGCCGCACCATACACAGTTACTGTACTAGGGTGTAGTGGTCTTTGGTGTATCAGTTGAGGATTTTCAGTGCCCCAATAGTGGCTATTCTGTTTATTAACAAAGTCAGCCAACTCGAAAGTAAATCTTTTTTGAGAATTTTTTACCAAGATGAGAGGAATTACATTCAGCAATACTCTGCCTCATTGCATCAATCTTTTCCTGTGTACGTTGGCTTGATTGTCGCCTAGGACACCTTGATTGGTAGTTCAGCGAGTTAATGACACGTTAAAGTCACGTAATTTTCTATGCGTATTCACAATTGAACAATTATTTAAATAAAATCTTTTAATAGATGTTCCATAATAAATTGTTATGGACCACTGTTTACGACTGTTAAATGCCAACTGACAAATGTCATCCAAACCAAAATGGCGGCCAAACAAAATCGACCTGGACCATAAAAACCACTCTGTATATGCACGCATTTTCGAAAAAATAATTGCAATTGATATTTCAATGCCTTTCAACTGCAATAATCCTACACTCATTATTTGATATGCCATCAAATCCCCACTATTGCTACGAAAACCATATTGAAAATCCCTGATTCAACGTAACATATATCATTAGCTGATAGTTTATCAATGTTTCCATGACCTTAGAAAGAAGGGGCGTTAGTGAAATGGGTCGGTAACTGGAGGTGGAAAAGGGCACGTCTTTTTTTTTGGGAAATGATTCAACAATCAATACAGATCATGCACACATGAGTATATATTTAAGCTAATTTATGCTTGTTTGAATTTGAATAGAAAATATTCTTTATTTAAAAAAGCCATCGAAAAATAAAAACGGAATTCTTCTCATTTAAAATTGAATAAGAAAATCATTGCCCAGGTGAAATTATTGCTTAAGAAAATATTGTATAAACTTACATCAACATTGTGTCTGCTGCTGACATTTACGATCAATAATTTCAAATAATATAAAAACTCTACAAAATTTGCTCATTACAAATTCTTTTCCGTAAAGTAAAATAAATATCGTAAATCGCAGCCAACGTATTATTATTATTAAGTGAAATTTTTACAAATCATTTCATTCATGATGGGGTGCCGCAGCTGCAGCAGCATACCGTACGATGGCGCTGTTACGTTTACGGTCACGTTGTTGTTGTTGTTGTTGTTGTAAGAATTTTTGAATTTTCAACTTGAAATTTCTCAAATACCAACCACCCAAAGAGTAATAGTTATTTTTGGTAAAATCACAACTAAAATAGAAATTGATGAGCAATTGTTTGTTGTTAATTCGTATGAGAGTGGATGTGGAGCAAACTGAACGGTTTTTGCTCTCCTCAGTCTCTTGTGAAAGCACAAAACCACAATTGCACATATTGGCCGTGTTCGTAAATAAGTTTCTATTCTCATCGAGGAGGAACTCCCATTTTTCTAAAATGTCTAGAACGGATTGTGGGTGTTGTTCCGAAACGACATAGGTTCGGATCAATTGAATTTTGCCGTAAACGTAGAGAGTATAAGACAAAGCACAGTTTACTGTGTAATCTGTACGTACGAACACGACTAGAGTTAATTCATCTTTCAACTGACAGTCGCACATTTACATCGGCAAACAAATTTCACAGGTCGGCGAACCGAAATCGAATAAATTTTAACTTGGCTAAAAAATTTGCAACAATTTTAAATTATAGCATGGCGCACACGACAGAATCTGACACTGTTAAATGTTAAATATAAATTCAAATAAAATCAATTAACTTTATTTGAAATGTAAACGTACGGAAAATTACAATTTCAATAATTAATTAATTGAAATTATCAGATGGATTATATGTCAATTTGATAGAATAAATATTTACAAAAATCCTAAACGAGTTAAACAATTAATAAGGTCACCTTAAGTCACCTGAAAGGTATAATGTAATACTCACTTAGCTGTGAAGGAAATTTATTGAAAGAGGAAAATTAACTAGGCAACAACATACAATCTTATAGAGTAATTTTAATTCCAACATAATATGAATGAGGTCTAGACAGAAATTTAAACTCTCGCGTTTTAAATAAAAACTGAAGTTGATCTTTTGGATAGACAGACTGATTTAAGAGATTTTCTTTTTAATTTTTTTTTCTTGTTGATTTACGACTATTCTAAAATAACAAACATATTTTCTAAACACGAGGAACAGTAACTTGACACACAAGAGAGGGTACCACATCCATTGATGTTCAGTTTCTTAACTTAGGAATCCGTCTGGTCTTTGTCTTCTTGTGCGTCTATGGATGTTTTCAGAAAAGAAAATGGAGGACAATTCCCTTACGAGAGGATTGTTATGGTATGAGAGTAGACTGTGAAGTTTTTTGTAACGAATCGCAGACAATTCATGAACGGAAGGAGGAACATTAAGGTCTCGAATGGATCGCACATATCAGGACGCATCGACGATTGTTCGAAGGGAATCAAAACGCCTGGTTGACCTCGAGAGTTCGGTATCGTATGTCCTTATGAGTCTTATTACTGTATTGTACAAAAGTAATTTTTTAACGACCGTCAGTTTTGCTCTTTTATCTAAAAAGTTTTTGTAATTGTCTGAACCCGTTAACTCGTTTCAGTTATTTTTAGTAATGTATGTAAAGTTACATTTTATAGTCCTGAGTAATGTACCCGTTTCTGTATGGGAAGGCATGAGCATGCTTCTTGGCCAATAGTATACGTAAGCATACTTTTATGTTTTGCCTTTATTCTCTACTTTCTGAACCAGAAAATCAACATCAGCATATAAAGATATTAAGATGTTGGAAGTGATTAAAAATATGATACAGTAGATGGCCAAGAATGTTGCCCTGAGGGATACCAGCGAGGACAAGGAATATCTAGGAGAATTCGATTTTTTTAGCAATTTAAAAATTTTGATCGGAAAGATGGGATATAATCGATTGACGGGAGAGTATGGGTAGACCATACTCGTTTAAATGTATTAGAGATATCTAGAAATACGCCTCGAAAATACGAGTATTGTTTTTGCTCACAAATAAGATACTATAAAGTCTACAACATAGCTAACCTATTAAATTGTGGAATGTTCAGTTCTAAATTCACTTAAAGAATACTTTTATTATAGTAAAAAAAAACCGAAAACATTGGAATATTTTAAACATTTAAACATTTGTAATTCATGCAATAGTCATATTTATACAAGTTATGAACTTGAAGGTCCTCCCAGTATTTATTATAAGATCCTATTTGAATAAAACAATATCAAAAATTTAGCAAGACTACTCTCCGAGTACCCACCACCCCTCATTTTTCCTCTCACATCATAAGAACTGATGACAACATTCGCAAAAAAAAATACACAAAATATTAAATAAATAATGTGTCTGGAAAGTTAACTTTAATTAATCTTTTCTTAAGTTATAATCAAAAATGGAAATTAATTACAAATTCAAATGAAAAATTACGGCTAATATTTTACTTTTCAATCCGGTTAATCAACTCAACGAAAAACAGTCAACATAAAACTTTTTACCTTATATTATGCACATGGAATTTTACGAGTATATTGTTAAATTTAATACCTTAAATAAAGAGAATACGAAAATCGGAAGCCCTTGCATAATTAATTAAGATATTGTTTATACTTTAAAAAAAAATATACATAAAAACGCACCAATATATGGTTAGTCGAAAAAGTTGATGGCGTTTTTGAGTAAAATCGAGACGCCTAAAAAATTAATTTATTCAAAACAAAATATTCTCTATTACTATCGAAAATGTACCGCTCTTTTTCGGGCAGAGCCATGATTCCGTCCAAATAGTCGAAGGGTAATTGACCGACCAGAATCGGTAAGCTCGCTTAATTTTTGGCGAGTCATCAACGATGTGTGTGGTCGAGCGTTATCGTGGTGGAAAACGACCCCTGTCCTATTGATAAATTCTGATTGTTTTTTCTGAAGCGCTTAGCGTAATCTCTCGAGTTGCTCACATTTCAGTACCGAGTTAACAGTTTGACCGAACAGTAGCAGTTCATAATGAACGAATTCCTTTCAGTCCCACCTTACACGCAGTATAACCTTATTGGTCATAAGTCCCTGGTTTGAGATCATTTCTCTCTATTTTTCCATAATCTCTTTCATGGATTAGCCTCAGAAATGGCTCGATTTCATTGCGCTTCAGTAGCGCATCGCAAATGTTTAGTAGTTCCAGCTTGCCTATTTTCACCCTCACTGGTTTTCGATCGTTAAAAAATCGTTCAAGCTTTTGATTTTATATTTTTCATAAAATGTTGATGATTTAGAAACGATATTTAAGAGTACACTATGCAAAGGTACCATTTAAGAGCAAATTAAACTCAATATTACAATTAAAAAAACTGCTAGAAAATCTCAAATATTTTTATTGAGTAAAAACGAATATTTCCAAAGCGTCTTGATTGCACTAAAGGCGAAATAATTAATCAAAACTAATCCAATACTAAAAATTAATGCTCATTTAGTTTAGGAGTCCATATAAACAGATTTAGATTTGATTGCAAAAATTTTAGACTAAACAAAAAATATGAACATAATACTCCAATGATTTAACTGAAACAGTCTCTCAGTTGTTCTAGTAAAAAAAATTCACCACACAAAAAGAAGCTCATTAATTTTTTTTATTATTGCAATGAATTAAAACAAATCAATAACATTAGAATGAAGAAAAAAAACATAATAATAAGAAGACGATAAAAATCGAAGAAAATGGAATTTCTTAAGTACTATGACGATAGAAATAATAATAATAATAATTAGAAGAAAAAGAAAACAACACTAACCGCCCAATACAAATAATCAGAGCAATGTGCATATTTAAAGTAAATTTAATTATTTCATATCGTTCAGCTTTAATTGCATTCTAGGGTAAATAAAATAAATTGCATTTGATTTTTTTGCATTTTTCTATTTTGCTATTAATATTTTGTTAGAATTCATTACTGTTGGTGAGGTTGGTTGACAGGTTATAAGTATAATAATTTTCATGTGAATTACTTTCATACGAATTGTAACGGAATAGTTTTGGTATATTTTAATTAAAATTCTTAACTTTGAGCTTAACTTCTTAACTTAGAAAAAGGTGGTATTAGAAAAATCAACGTTGGAGCGGAATTTTTTTTAGACTAATTTACACATGAACAGAACAGTCTTTTAGAAAAATACTAAAACCCAATCAAAATATATTATGCCGGTTTGAATCATTTGTATATATTCACAGTCTCACTTGGAACACCTAGATTTACATAAAATCATAAACAAACGAACTCATTGTATGGAAAACCTGAATATTTTGCTCACTTTTATTTTGGTACTCAAGTAGTTTTTTTCTTTTCTTTTGAAGATTAAACTTTAGTTCATGTGTGGTAGTAATTATTATAGTAAATATAATCTATTAATTATATGCTCCCCAAAAAAAGAAAACCAAAAACAGTTACACAACAAAAAGAAGATGTTTTTGTAATACTGAAAAATCGAATTTCGTGTTAGTTGAACATTTTTACTTATTGCTTGTACATTTAAAAAAAAAGCTTGAATATTTTTTTACAAATAAACAATTTCATTGAATAAAATAATACTGACGTCAATAGTAGATATAGTAAATATTAGATTTTTTCCATATATTTAATTTTAATGACATTTTTATCATTAGAAATTTATCATTTATCGTCACAATATTTTCCATGCTATGTTGACTTGGAAATTCCAAGACAAAAAATTCGAAAAATTCAAATTTAAAACGCAAATTTCAACATAAAATTATGATTATTTCAAAATGTGTAGAACAATCTGACAAATGTTGATGAGCAAACATTACCCATTGACCGATATTCAGCAAAACCAGCTGCAAAACAAAAAATATTTATTACTCGACCAAGTCCATACTACTTTATGGGTAAAGACATTGCCTTTGCAAAGAGCAACAAATTCAAGGCGAACGGAATCAAAAGAAACTCTTTCAGTGAAAACATGTTCTTTTATGGCGATTCGGAATTTTTGAATTAAATGAGAACGTACCTACAATACATATATAAGCATATTTAGAACATATCAAGAAAAGAGCAAGTTAGCTAGGCTATATCATATAATATTCCAATCTTTCGTGGTATGTTCATTGTAAATGGAAGAAGAAAAAAAGCTCACAAAACAGTACAAGAGAAAAACGCGTCTCACTCACTTCCAACAAATTACTCTGAGTCATGAGGCTCGAGCCGGTAAAGGCCATTGGATCGGAAATGTCTTATTTCGAATGTTGAATGGCTTTATTTTTTTTTAAAGAATTTAAAGAGTTTTGACTGATTTCTCTAAGCCAAATATCAACACCCAGTCCCCACCCCCTTCTAACTTCATGTTCTTTAAGGTTAAATTTTTTTTTTCAAAAAAAAATACATTTTTGTGATAATTTTAAAGCTTACACAATACACAAAAAATAAAATTATTAAATCACATTTATTTAAACAAATCATTTTGATTTTCTTCTAAAACTATTAAAAACTTACTCTTTTAATAAGCAAATACTGATATAATCTTTAGATTTTGTTATTATTTCACCTTTAAACCGTTCTGATTAATTAAAAAAAACATTCAATCGACACCAAATATGCAGATCTGAGTTTATCATATGAAATAAATTACTGATTATAAGAATATTAGAAGAAAAATAAAACAACAAAATAATTAAATTGAATATTTAGAATTAAAATTTTTATCTAATAAAAAAAATATGGTTTTTTCCGTTTGTTGTGCAAAAAATCATCACAACACGATATACACGTAAAAAGCACAAAATCAATCTGACAGTTAAAAATCGCGGCGAAACTTTAATTAAATGCACAAAATTTGGAATTTTTCAAAATCACTGAATTTTTTTAAAAAAAAATTTTTTACTTCTAATTTATAAAATTTTTTTTGTAGTATACTTTTATGAAAATTTGTCAATTTTGTTTGTTTGTTTATAATTAATTTGAATTTGAATTTTTACTCTTACGCGTTCAAAGAGAAATGTTTTTATTTTTGGAAATTGTGAATATTTTAAATTAGGCAGAGTTTTACTTTGTTAACGTTTATTTGATTAGTTTTAGTTGTTTTTTTTTTTTGTACAAATAACTTTAATAATTAAAAATTACTTTTAAAAAAATTAGAAAACTTTTATATTTAAAAATGGAATATTTTCGAATTTATTAAGAGAAAAAAAAGCGACCGTTTTTACTCTTTTTGATTGTGAACGAGACAGCGAATTAGTCGATTTTCTTTGACAAGGAACCGAGCACCGTGCATTGCATTGAGCACTTTAAGTGTCGGCAGTCAAATCAAACTGTGGCGTCTCTGGCATTGCTAGAAGCGACCATACCGAGACTACCGAGTACGTTTCATATCAACTGCCAAACATGAGAACGCGAAACTTTTTCAATAAGTGCGACTTGCCAACAAATACTCGTACAATTAAAAATCATCTCTTGATGCCAACAAATAGTCATTTTTTGTGCTTTTTCATCTTTTATTAATATTATTTATATTTTAATTCATATTATATAAATAATTTCAAGAGTAAGGGAGAAAGAAAGAGAGATAGCGAAAAAAAGACACAATAAATTTAAGGATTTACAGAATCAGAGGAAAACGATCAAAATAATCGACCGAATGGCTTCATTCAAACAGGTGTGTGTTTATGCAGACTCATAAGCACATGCTCCAAAATCGTTTGAGTCTTGCCACAAAAAAAAAGAATTCTAGCCCTACACAAGTGTGAAGGGGATTATAATTTATAATAGATTCTGTACGAATTGATGGCGCATTTTTTCGGGGTTGAACAGATTTCTTATCGTGCCGATATTCAATTTGATTTAAAGATGGAAATGGATTTTGTGTTTTAGTAAAGATTAATTGCCAGCTAGTTGGGGTATATTACGGACCTCTCTGAAATATCAACATAACGCCAGTTGTTAAAACTCATTCAGAGAACGTGCCATCAAACTGATTTTATCAATTAATTAGCGACAATCATTCATCGGAATATAATTGACTACTACTGATCATGGCAATCGCAAATATATAAATAAAATTTCATAGAAAAATCAATAGTTTATAAAGAAGGGTCTGAAGCAAACATTTACTGGGGGAATAGAACATTCGGTTGTATGGGAGAGGTTAGTTACTCGTCGTTGCATACAAATAAACGTGATAAGATTTTATAATAAATACGGTAACGTTAAATTTCAATTTGACCGATTCTAAAAGCTAGATTATTGACTTTGTTGAAAGTTCATTGAAAAAAAAATGTGTTCCACAACAAAAATTTAAAAAAAAATTGTTAAAGGAAAAAAGCGTTACGAACACTTTTCTTTGCTTGAATTAATTTATATAATAAAAATTATTTATTCTTTCACTGTAAGTTATTTAGTCAAATGCAGATATATTGTCAAATGCAGATATATAAATCTATTTTTTTTTTTTGAAAATAAATTACGTTTTTGTAAAGTCATACAATTGACTGCAGTATATAACCAAAGACACGTTATTGCGTTCGTGAGTAGAATTTTTCAAATTTGCCAAAATGATTAATTCTTTAAAAATGAAGACTATTTACCCAAATAAGATTTTACATAAACTAAATCTAACAATTTGCATAAGAATAATTTCAGACAGTTTACATGGTAATTTTTTTTCTTTTTCTTTTTTTATATAAATATTTCGAATATTTATTGCGATGGTAATTAGTAATTTTAGTTTAAAAGTAAGAATATTTTTTTTTCAACTAAATTTTAGTTATTTTGAAATTACGACTGAAAGTTATGCAAGTTTGCTTATGAATCGGTGGCATGCCATGACAATATGGCAAATAAACGTGAGCGCCGTTTAACAAGAGAATTGGAGAGAGAGCGTAAGAGAAAACCCAGTGTAGATTGCGTATAAATAATATGCATGCGGTGCCGTACCACTTGGTCAATGTATTATTTTCTTCTTCAAAATTATATTCAGCATGATTAGATAAGTGCTGCCAGTGTGCAGAACATGTTGAAAAGCTTTTTTATTTGTTATTTAACCAAGCGTGTAAACCGTTTCTTTTTATTTTGTTTCCATTTAACTTTTATACTCAAGTTTGTAGGAGTATAGAAAATTATATAAAAAAATAATAAACGAGTGTTTTTGTCTGTTCTACATTGGATTTTCATTTTTTTCCCGAGCTGATGATGATTAAAAGAGCTTATGAAATACATTTAATATAAATAATATAAAATGTTTTTATCTATACCAATAAAAAAAAATTTAAATAGTTTAAATCCAGTAAATCCATCCAATTAGTATAAGAAAGCAGCAAAAAGTGGTTCATAGTATTCAAATAAAAAATTGTTAATTTTAATAAATTTTCAAATATATTTAATGATAAAATTTTTTATTAAAATATATTACCATCAAAACTTAACAATAATCTTAAGTGGCAAATATAGGAATTTTTTTTTTTTGAATCGTTGAAACTCATACGCCCTAGATTTTATTTAAAAGAATTTATTTGCTTTAGAATCATCTTATCAAAAAAACAATATTTATATATTAGAGTAAATTATTATCTACCAAATACTAGAGGAAAATTAAAATAAAATAAATTACAATAATAATAATAATAATAATAATAATTATAATGTGTTTCCAAAATAGAACTGTCTTGATGACATTGGGCATTCTTATTACCCATCGGACTTATGCTTACAATCAAGCCGAAAAGTAAATATCATTTAAAAATAGCTACTGTAAATTTCCATAATAATCATTTTATCTCAAAATTTAAATATGCTCTAATGTGTGAATAAACAATCATAAAATTATGTTCTATAGAGTAGAGTACATGTGCAATGTGTACTAAAAATAGCTAAATAAGAAAACGTTGTAATAGCATTTTACGACGGAACGAATGAATAATTTTTTTTCTGTGCCGCACATTGTATGTGTTATCAACATTTTTCTAGCCCTCCTGTCTGTCATATTTGATAGATGATTGAGATTAGTTATTTTATTCCCAGAAAGCTATTGTACACTACCAATGTCTATGGTCTGGTGCTAGGATATCTCGGACCAGATGAAATGATGTTCTGCTGGTAGAAAAGATAATCATTTTTTGGACCAGATTTGTATTGAAATGCTGGAAATGACATTGTCTCTATATCATTTTCAGATATCAGTATTTCAAAAACCATACTACGTATTAATATTCGTTTCTTTTCTATTTCAAATTTTATTAATGATTGCCCTATGTAGTCCGATAGAATGCTGTTTAGGTTATAATTAATTAAAACGTTATCGTTCTGTAGAATAATAATATAAAATAATTAATTTGTACTTGAGAAAAGACTATCCATAAAATATCATCAAATATGTACTATTCATATTGTTGATAAGAATTTGATATATTATTGCATGAGTTCACTGACATATAATATCTTATAAAACATAAAAATAAGTATTGTAGAGTAATATTTTTGATAGATTAAAAATGATAAATAAAAAAAAGGAACAACAATTTTTTATATAAGTAATTTTGTGTTGTTTCGATCGTAAAATAATTTCGAGGATGCTAAAAATTCGAACATGTACACTATTCCACTGAACATACTTTTGCTTTTGATGATGCCACTAGACTTTGATTTATGGCGGGAACTGGTACTTTAGTAAAAATCGATTATTTAAATGAGAACAAAATTCACCAATCCTACCTATGAGTATGTATCATTTTAAATCTCACCTGAATAAATGTAATAATCCTCTTGCAATACTAGCAGATTTACCAAATCAAAATCACCACCGATTTCTGCAACTACCTTCTCAACATTGATCAAATTATTTTTAAGGTAATAAACAAAGACTGTCTGCTGGAAAACCAACAGAATTTTTATTTTTTTTTATTTTTTGGATTTTTTATCTGAAAAAGAATTGAACTGGAAAACGACGGTAGCCTTTATTCAAAAAGAAGGGGTGAAATGAAGCGCACTCAAACTCGTATTGTAGACGGACTGCTCTCAAATTTCACAGTCTATGCCAACACAGCCATATATGCAAGTATGTACAAATGTGGATGACTACTTGAATGTCATTAACCCCTGAAATAAAACCCAATTTACTGAGAGCACATATGGAGGAGCAGACGTTTTTTTTTTAATATTATTATTATTTGGAACCCCTGTCCACAACGGTGTACAAGCATATGAAGAATAAAAACGCGTCTGTTTTATTTCCGTACGGATAATACCGTTCTTTCTGCAAACCATTGACTCCAATTTACCGGTAAAATTCTCCAAGTACGTACTCAACATATGTACAAATATTTGGCAGCACACCTGTGTACATTGCATACGCATTGCCGTATTGAGTTTGGTCATGTACGAGAGTAGTCCCAGAAGTATACCGGACCTGACGTATATAAGTGGCTGTTGTTTATGAAAAAAAAACTATGGTCGAAATACCAACTTTATAAAGCTTAAATATTGAAGTTTAATGACGCTGCGTTATTAAGTATTTCTTTGACAGCCATTAATAGTGTGCGCTCTCAATGAATTTGTTGAAAACATGGAAAAAATTGGCCATTGTTATGTGAGGCAATATTTTCGTTTGAAAGGTCTCAGTCCAACCAATATCAAAGCAGAGCTAGACTGTACTCTGGGGTAGTGTGCTCCTTCGTTTATAACAATAAAATATTGGATGGCAGAGTTTAAACAAGACCTAAAAATAAGGTGAGCACACCAGAAACCCCACAAAATGGTATTGGATGACCGTCAACTGTAAGTGCACGAGCTAGCAGATATGGTAGGCACTTCAAAAAGTACTGTACAGCGCATATTGACTGAAAATTTGGCCATGATGGGTGTCGCGTTTGCTCACAATGGAACATAAACAGTGTCGTGAGGATGGTTCAATTAAGTGTTTGGAGATACAGCCGACTTATAACTTTTTTTGCGACACCTGAGATGAAGGAACAGTCAAAACAAACAGTCAAAACAATGGACTGATAGGGGAAGAATCGGCTCTAAAGAAAACGAAGACAGTTTCATCTGCTGACAAGGTCATAGGGTCAGTTTTTTGGAATGCGCCTAGGATAATTTTTTTAGATTATCTTAAAAAAAACGAGTTTTATGCAAACTAATTGAACCGTTTGAGTGATGTAATCAAGAAAAAACGGCAGCATTTGGTGCACCAAGTCCAAATTGTTTCATCAAGATAATGCACCAGTTCACACATCCGTTACCGCGATGGTCAAAAATCAATGAGTTAAAGAATTGCATCTTCACGCATCCTATTAGACAGATTTAGCCCCCTCGGATTAGTTAATCTTTCTAAACTTAAAAAAAAGGGTCATTGGCAAAAGATTTGCCAACAATGAAGAGGTGGAGCCTGCAGTTACCGGCTGTTTTGAGGAGCTCGACAGCTACTGAACAACGCCAAAAAAAGTGTATCGAGCTAAAACGAGACTACGTTGAAAAATAAAAATGTTTTTTCCCAAATTTTTAGTATTTTCTCTGTTAGGTCGGGTACTTTTGGAACTATCCTCCCCTCGCAACTCATTCCAAAAGAAAATACTACCATTCTCGGAATATCGCCAAACAATAGTTCTTAATTTCTTCAAAAAGAAATTTTGGGGAACTTCTACGTCAAACTGTACCTGGACAATTTTCTAAGTGGATATTTTTTCTATAGCAAAAATGATATTAGAAATAAATAAAATTATCCTTTTGAAATATTATTAAAAATCTGACGGAAGACTACGGGAAAGTACGAAAAAAAGAAACTTCACATTAATAAAAGACGTTCAGTTTGTGGTGCAAAATTTTTCCGGTACGCAATTTGTGAAATTCGACCTTTTCAATTATAATGAAAATCGATACTGCCATCATCCTACATATTTCTATAAAATTGATAAACTCACAAAAGTATGAATGAATATGGCGAAAAGGGTGCACAGTGTCTATAAATACGATAAGATTTCATATGAAATATCGAAAAAGTGTTCAAATTTCATGTCCAAAAGAGTAAGGAAATTTTCTTATTGTTGAACGACATCAAAGTTTGAAGTTTCCGACCTCTTTTCGTTCATATTATTCTTTTCGAAATAGAATTATACTTGAACACAAAATAAGTATCAGCTTAAATATTATTTTGTTAATAAAAAAAGAATTTAGAAAAATTCTTTGAAATTTTTTTTATTTAAAAACAAATAAACTGTAAATATTTGTTATTTTTCTGAAATAATGGCGCTTTGGAGGGAAGAGGGGTGTTTTTTTTTTTTGAAAGAAAAAAACACCCCTCTTCCCTCCAAAGCGCCATTATTTATAGATAAATTCTATCTATAATGGGTTTTTGGGTCATATCTCCCCCCTTTAAAGGGTTCATATCAATTTTTCATTTCAATTACGGTATGAAATAATATTAATAGAATTTTCGGGAGAGTATCTTATATTTTTTATCCTGCATTGTTGTATTTGTTGGGAGAAAATTTATGAAATAATGTGTAATAAAATCAGAGGGTGGAAATAGCAAATTTATGAAGAGCTACTATCTCTACACGCACCTTATACTATTCAAGTAAGTAGCTAAGATTAAATACGATTTTTTTTTGTACTTCCTGGTTGCAACTAAGATTACAAATTATAAAAGATGAAATTGTTTAATTAAATGAAAATAAAATTGGCAAATTTTTTCCACATATCACACCATAACTTTAATCACAGTACGTAAATATGGTTCATACTCATCTCTCCAGGTTGCCATATACGAGATCTGTTCAAAAAGTATCGCGAATTTTGAATTTCCGCGGGTTAAGTATATTCGATTATGTTGGTACTCATGTCTCTCACTTATGCCGACTAGTTCGGCCATTTTGAATTTTCAGTTAATTTTTGACAGCTACTTTGCTTGCACGTTGTTTTGGCTCATCTTCGATTTTTGCCCATTCAAAAAAAATGGATGAAAGAATCTGTATCAAATTTTGTGTGAAAAACAAAATTAATTTCGCGGACGCATTCCGAATGTTGACTGTGGCATATGGTGAAGCTACCTTGGACCGAAGCAACGTTTATTGGTGGTACAAAATATTCTTAGAGGGTCGAGAAGATGTGAACGACGAAAAGCGTACCGGACGCCCGAGTACGTCAACAACAGACGAAAACATTGATGATGTGAAGAAGATAGTGTCGCCGCGAAATTCGTACCAAAATTACTCAATTTCGACCAAAGACGAAAACATTGATGATGTGAAGAAGATAGTGTCGCCGCGAAATTCGTACCAAAATTACCAATGATTTAGTCGTGAGAAGGGTCGCCGCGAAATTCGTACCAAAATTACTCAATTTCGACCAAAAACAGCATCGCGTTAACATTGCCTAAAATTTGCTCCAGAGGGTCATAACTGGTGACGAATCATGGGCTTATGATTATGACATGGAAACCAAAGCTCAATCATCCCAATGGAAGCCGCCGCACGAGCCAAGACCGAAAAAATCGCGCCAAGTTCGGTCGAATGTGAAGGTTTTTCTTACAGTTTTCTTCGATTGCAGGGCCATATTGCATCATGAGTTCTTGCCACAGGGTAGAACGGTCAATAAGGAATATTATCGGCAAGTTATGCGCAAGTTGCGCGAAGCAATTCGCCAGAAACGCCCGGATTTGTGGAAGAACAAAAATTGGCTTTTGCCATTTTTGGCCAAAAACAATGCACTAATAATGCCGCAGCCACCGTATTCTCCAGATCTGGCCTCCTGTGACTTTTTCTTGTTCCCGAAACTGAAGATTCCCATGAAAGGACGACGCTACGCTACGATTGAGAAGATAAAGACGGCATCGAAGAAGGAGCTGAACAAGATCAGAAAAAAGGATTTTTTGAAGTGCTTCGAGGATTGGAAAAAACATTGCTACAAGTGTATAATATCTGGTGGGGATAACTTTGAAGGGGACAAAATAGATATTCATGAATAAATAAATAATTTTTGAAAACAACACAAAATTAGCGATACTTTTTGAGCAGACCTCGTATAGAGGCTCTGAAAACCCACAAGTGACTGTAAGCAACTCATCGTATTCGTGAAAAATAACTGTTTGGTATGTATTTTGATTATTGTGACATATATTTTTGAATATAAAAATAAAGAGACTGTTACCATCAATTCTAAATCGCGATGGCCATTTGATAACCGATTTTTATGTGCCTGAACTTGAAGATTTTTTGAACAGACCTCGAATTATAAAAAAAAAATATTTGGTCATCGTGTCCTGCGCAATATTGTATTTTTATTTGTCCACTCATTCATGCAATAAAACGACCATGGAGAGCACATAAAATAATTTTATAAATATTATATTTGTTAATGGCTAAGTAAGTAACGAGTAGAGTAATTATTCCATCGAAATTTAATTATAAACAACATTTAGACATTTCATGGATTCTATATTTATCTTGTCAAAATGACATTAACACGTTCATGCAGTAATAGGAATTTTGTTCAATTTAGGTATTTATATATGAATGTACATATGCACATAAGATTAGTATATTGTATAATAGAAAGGAGGAATTTCATAGAATATTATTTTTATGGTCAAAGTAGAAACCAACCACCCACCCACTACACTCCCTGCTGTTGGTTGGTCTTATATACCATGGAAACAACAACATATTTTATTTGTTCATTTATTTATTTATTTATGGTATAACATATAAATTTTTAACATAAACCATTAACATTTCTCTACATACGATTATTATCTGAGAGTGCCTGTATAGAAAGTCTATTTACAGAAGCATTCGTATAAATACGAATACTATTAACGCCAA
This sequence comes from Atherix ibis, assembly GCA_958298945.1. NCBI lineage: Eukaryota > Metazoa > Arthropoda > Insecta > Diptera > Athericidae > Atherix > Atherix ibis. The sequence goes on along the minus strand of OY282609.1, from coordinate 21,019,743 downwards.
TTGTTTGGCATTATTTACTGCAGTTTATTTCAAATTATTGCTATTTTACAATTCATCGTAACTTTGAGACATTTTTTTAGCTATAAAATTTTTACAAGAAATCATTTCTATTATCACAGACAAATTAGATGGCGCTCCTCCAACCTAACCCCCACAACAATTTCTATTAACTGAATTATTCATCCTTCGAATGGATGAATTACGGACAAATTTGATTGAATCTATTTTCCATTAGTTTGTTGGTTGGTTACAAAGTGATTTCGACACGCAATTTGGTTGCGATTCATGCATTTCATTAGGTTAATTTTTGTGAACCGTTGGGATACTATTCCTTGCTGGTAAAGAACTTGTGAAAGGACACAACAATACATTCATACTCGTCACTTACATAAGACATCATTATCTATTCTCAGTTTGAATAAAACTGAAATGAATTGATAGAAATTTTGCTTTTCTTTTTGGCTAAAAACTATGAAAATTACGATCGATTATCATTAGTCGAAATAGTAAATATATTGTTAAGCAGTTCAAATTTAATATCACCTCTATTGATGGTACTTGACCCTAAAGTGTCTTTTTTATAGTGACCTGTTTAGAGTACCTCCTTGAATCATATATGCAATACACATATTCCTCCCCTCCCCCTATCAAGAACACTTGTACCTATTCAATAGGATATCGTATTGAAAAGATATTCTTCTTTCCGATTATCTTCGCCACTTGAAGTTTTCTTCTTCTTTATGCATATTATTAACAAAAATCGATAATCATCATGATTGATGTTTAATGAGGTTACTGAATTATAGACTTTGACAAGTTTTCAGTTAAAGAAAAAAAAGAAAACAAACACAAACACACACAATTTTCTTTTAAGCATATAAAAAAAAACGAGGACATCCCTCTTATAACAACTTAAGAAAATGTTTACTAACTTTCTAGATTCATCTTTAGTTAAAAAAAGAAACCGTTTTTTTCTTCAGACTGAATGGCAACATGAAAATTGTCGTAGACTCAGAGATAGTTGATGGCGAAAAGAAAAAATAAGTTAATTAAAAATTCAATAAAGTAATCGTTTTGAGAGACATACAAAAAAGATCTTAGCAGAAGTATTTTATATTTTTAACATACTTATTTAGTAAAATATAATTGCTCGTAAATTGTATAAATGAATTGAAATGCGAAAAGACAATTTGGCATTTTAAATAACAGACGAATTGTACGAGTAAAAAACCATTTAACAATTATTTTTCTAAAGTAATTTATTCGATTTTTGAGGTGAGAAATTAGAGAACTTTCGATAGGAGGAACTACAGAGCGAATATTAGGAAATAAATTCTGTATTTCACATGCTCCACTGCAATAGGGCAAGACAAGGAGCTGCACAAACATCTGTTATCGAGGTACCATGTAGTATCGATACTACGTCCGTTGAATACCACGTACGAAGTCTGTTCAAAAAGTATCGCTAATTTTGTGTGTTTTCAAAAATTATTTAGTAATTCATGAATATCTATTTTGTCCCCTTCAAAGTAATCCCCACCAGATATTATACACTTGTGGCAATGTTTTTTCCAATCCTCGAAGCACTTCAAAAAATCCTTTTTTCTGATCTTGTTCAGCTCCTTCTTCGATGCCGTCTTTATCTCCTCAATCGTAGCGTAACGTCGTCCTTTCATGGGGATCTTCAGTTTTGGGAACAAGAAAAAGTCACAGGAGGCCAGATCTGGGGAATACGGTGGTTGCGGCATTATTTGTGCATTGTTTTTGGCCAAAAATGGCAAAAGCCAATTTTTGTTCTTCCACAAATCCGGGCGTTTCTGGCGAATTGCTTCGCGCAACTTGCGCATAACTTGCAGATAATATTCCTTATTGACCGTTCTACCCTGTGGCAAGAACTCATGATGCAATACGGCCCTGCAATCGAAGAAAACTATAAGCAAAACCTTCATGTTCGACCGCACTTGGCACGCTTTTTTTTGGTTTTGGCTCGTGCGGCAGCTTTTATTGGGATGATTGAGCTTTCGTTTCCACGTCATAACCATAAACCCATGATTCGTCACCAGTTATGATCCTCTGGAGCAAATTTGGGTCATCACGGACAGAGTCCAACAGCTCCTTAGCAATGTTAATGCGATGCTGTTTTTGGTCAAAATTGAGCAAAAATCGAAAACGAGTTAAAACACGTGCAAGCAAAGTAGCTGTCAAAAATTCACTGAACATTCAAAATGGCCGAACTTGTCTTCATAAGTGAGAGATATGAGTACCAATATAACGCCACAAAAAAATCGAAAATCGAATATACGTAACCCACGGAAATTCAAAATTCGTGATACTTTTTGAACAGACCTCGTATGTATCACCTACTGCCAGATAAATACCAGCTGAAAAACCCGATATTCGATGAATATTCCTGGTATCGATGTTTTCATGGTTTACCATGAACCAAACTGTTATCTGCACTCCTCTCAACATAAATATTATACTTTTACTTACTTCAGCGACATATTCCCATACTATTACTGCAGCGGAAAGTAGAAGAGGTAAAAAATGACGTCGATTTGGTTGGTTGCTTACAGGAACGAAAAATGACGTTTTGTATTCAGCTCATAATACGATTTATTTACAATAGTTTGAAAGTGAAAATATTTTTCCTTTCCAGCTTCTTCATATCTGATAAATAACTAAAATACAATGATAATAAATCTTTTATTTTCTTACCATACTATCGATACTAGATATGTGTCACTAGCATAAATATGGTTGGACATTTTTATTTATTAACACTGAGAATAGATATTTTCCATATAATTTTCTGACAAGAATTAGTCTAAAGATATGATTAGACGATTACCAGACTATGGTTTCGTGCAATTTTTTAACAGATTATTTGAAGGTACTGTTTACAGTCGACATTTGGAAAACGTGAGATCACACTTTGAGATCATTGTCAAACCATTTGAAGACATTTGCACATTGTCAGATATTGAAATTTATGACAGCTAAAATAAGCTGACAATATTTTTGACATTTTAGTAAAGAATTCATACACAATTTTTTTACTCTTGCCCATTATTTTAACAATCATTAAAATCGCGTATATTTCATTATTTCACTACATAAACATAAACAATGAACTGTCATGCCGAAAACAAAATGGCGCTATTCTCTGACAGACTAGATTTCAGTGATGGCGAACCTTTTTATGTAGGCGTGCCAACAATTCCCAAATAACATATATTAACTGCCTGAAGTGTCGAGCAGTTTTTTTTTAAATTAATTAATTTAAATAAATACAATTTGCAATTATGCTATAATTAGTTTTTTACTTAAAGATATAATGCAAAGACTGTGATATTATATATTAACAGCACACTCTGAGAAGATAGAATTGGGTTTATTTATCGTTCCACAAATTTGTTTACATTGGGACTTGATAGAAAAAAAAAATCAACATAACCTCAAATAATTACAAATGTCAATAACAGTGTTGTCAGCATAATATATTTGTTTTGGAAACAATTAAGTATTAAATTAGGTCCGGCTATATTATCCATTAGTTACGTATTTTTTTAAAGAAAAACTGAATTGTTATGTGTCAGCTGAATTGGCACGTATAACCTAGGTTCGCCCAAAATGAGATTAGCTAATGTTATGAAATCTGGCAATCGTGTGATCACTTGTCAAATGGTGTGCCTGGTAATTCTCATTGGCAACTGATTATCTGAGACGGACTAATTTTTTTCTAAAAGAAATCATTAAAAACAGCGCATTTTTGCTGTTCAAGTAAAAAATCAAATAATTCGGCTCAAGGAAATTTGTTATGATCACTTCGAGCATTTTCCATTACATTTTCAAGGGTTAGGGCCGATATGGCTGCTATTTTCTGGCAGATATTGGCCTTAAATTCGTATATGGTCCTTGCCATGTATAACTTTATATAGTCTTACAGGAAAAAGTCCGGCGACGTCTAATAAGGTGACCGCGGAGGCCAGTAAAAATCAATCACCATTTTTTTTGCATCAAGCGACCAGATAACAATGATTTCAAAAAAATCGATTGTGTTTCGAGCTGTCAGGTGGGGGGTGGAGGGTTGTTGAAGTGCCATATTATTGAAACCAGAACTGATCCATACCATTTTCACGAATAGTTAGCATAAAAAAATAGTTATCAGGTTATCATAGCCCGATAACTCTCCTGATTGACAGTTGTTGCTTGACAGGTTCATTTTCATAAAAAGAACTATATCAGCACAAATACCGCACCGTTCAGTAATTTTTCGCATGTGAAGAGGGATCTCTTCTATAATTTTTGTGGTTTTTTGCTCTAATTTAACGTAAAACGCGCTTCATTATTTTTTTCTCCATGCACGTTGATGTTTCAAAATTAAATAAATATTTCAGCTGAATAATTTCAGGATGTTCGGGTGGCGTGTACTGGCTCCTAATATCACTCACCTTGTATATGCAAACATCATCTAATTATATCTTAATAATTATAATTACAGTCGATCTTCAACTTTTGCCAATAAAAAAGCAATTCTAACTTAAAAATTTAGGCAAAATTAGGCTTTACAAAAAATCAATCATCAGAAATCAATCATCCTAGAAATAGAACTTTTCTGGCCAAATTGGGTTAATTTTTCTTACAAACAATTTAGTGATTTTTCTGTTTCATTTAATGCGGGAAATATGTTTTTTGAATATTAAAACAGGAAAAGATTGAGAATTATTGTAATTGAATTTATTTAATTCTATTTTTTTATGTCCATTTCGAGTTATTGCTACTTTTCCTGTTCCTGATGGTTGATGACGCTTTCAGGTGTTTTTTCTGCAGTTTTTTTTATTGTTAAGGAAAGAATTTCGGGATAAGTAAATTAAATTAGAATGGAAATAAAGAGGTTTTTTTTGGAACAACAATATCTTGGATTGTAGTCCATTAATTGTTCAAAGTTTCATTGTTATTCTTAGTTGTAGTAAAATTCTTAATATTAGTTAATTTAGTGCCTTGTACCAAAGTCTTTATTAAGCCCCATTGACCAATAGTTCACAATGTCCGCTGTGTCCTTTAATTACTCGACTGAGTAAGTTTTTGTAATAAATTGTTTCGACAAAACAAAAATACACATTGAGTATGTGGTCTACTATGGGCCTAGAAAAAAATTTAATTGAGTCCAGAATTTGTTCTAGAAGAAACAATTTTCAAGATTCTAGCATATTACTGGTCTTATTATTTATCTACACTAAATATTTTCAATTTAATCAATAGAATAAGTATACGAGAGTGTTTTTTTTTGTTTTTCGAAAAATATTATACTAAATTTTATGAGAAAAAATTGACTTTTTAATGTTCGACTAATAAATTGAGAAGTAAATAAAATTCACGAATATTAATTCTAAATGGTTTGACTGCAATGCCATATGTGATAGTCATCAATCATGAAAATAGAAATCGATCGATAAAAGTCCAAATACTGTTTATGACTGACTGCCAATGAGAATAATATAAAAATATACCGACAAAACCCCCTTTTACCCTGGGATGTGTAGTGGATATTTTTTTTCTATGAATTTTCAAGTCAAGCCCATGCACTTATGACCATGAAATTGGGGGCGAAAAACGATACGGCTAAGTGGGCCTAGGCCATTTCTAGGTGCCACAACCTAACGGCTGGACTCTGTTTCTGTTTCTGTAACTGATTGTTATCCAAGGCCTCCTCCTCCTGTATATTACAAAAACCATGTTGAAATTGGCGTCATATATTAAGTGCATACATAAATTTTTACGAAATTTTTCTAACATGACTGTGTACTTTATCATAGACAAGTACGCTTTATTATTTGGCAAAAAAAGAAAAAGCTCCTTTGCCCAATAAAATACGATTGCAATCGAAATAAGAGAAGAACGAAAATACAACAATTTCTATTATAGTTGAAATATTTTCGGTTTTACTCTTGATATTTGTCGGCATCTGTTGGATCATATACGGTGAAAGGGGGGTGCGAAGGTATAGACTATGAATTTTCTTTATTTATTATGATAAATCTGCAACGTAATCATAACAAAGTGTATAGCATTTTTTCTCATTAGATACTCTTGAATAGTGTTAATACAAAAACATTCAAAATAAATCAGCTTAAAAAAAATTTTGGATAATCTTTTGCAATTTAAAGTTTCAAGGAATACAATTTATAATTTGTCATTATTCTTTTCATTAATTGTACTACAATATGAACAAATAATTAAAGTTTGAAGAAATCTTTGTTACTTGACCATGTGATTGACGTCTCATCCCACTTAGGTCTAGGAAAGGAACTGAATAATCAAAAAAATCACAAATTTCTAAAATCATCTCTCAAATAACAAATATTGGCAATCATTTCTCATTTTTATTATTGAATAACTTTTCGATTCAATGAATTTCAAAAAATTTCATCTTTCGAAAGTACCATAGATATTTCCGCCCATATCTAATGGAAATTCATTTAAATTCACATCATTTTCGAAATTCGGATGGCAAAAAAAACCAACTAATCTGAATAAATAAACAATAATCAATACGATTAAAAAAGAAGAAGACTAAAAATTTCCATTACTCTTGAAATAAGAAATTTTCCTTACGAAACTTCTAAGAACAATAATTATTATAATGTGAGAGTTTTGGAATTATCCGTGATGGAAAATATTTAACAAAGTGGAAATTAGTCGAAAAATTTTCTTAACAAAAGTTAAAAGTTTCAAATGTAAACAAAGACAATTTTCATAAAAACACTTTTTAATTTTATTCCAAATATTATTTTACAGGATATTTTTTAATCGAGCTTTTAAGGAATACATTTATTCACTTTTGGTGCTTAATTTTTACAAAAAAATTTTATTGCATAATATTTTTGATAAAAGAGTAATTGTAGGAGTTGGTAATTTCGTAGACAACTCTCAAACATGTTTGCCATTCAAGACAGTTTAACGTTTGCCATTTTATATTATGAATAACATTGCTAAGGAGCTGTTTGACTCTGTCCGCCACGACCCAAATTTGCTCCGGAGGATCATAACTGGTGATGAATCATGGGTTTATGGTTATGACGTGGAAACCAAAGCTCAATCATCCCAATGGAAGCTGCCGCACGAACCAAGACAGAAAAAATTGCGCCAAGTTCGGTCGAATGTGAAGGTTTTGCTTACAGTTTTCTTCGATTTCAGAGGCGTGGTACATTATGATTACCTGCAAGTTATGCGCAAGTTCCACGAAGCAATCCGCCAGAAACGTCCGGATTTGTGAAAAAACAAAAATTGGCTTTTGCACCATGATAACGCACCTGCTCACGCATCGTTGTTTGTGCGCGAATTTTTGGCCAAAAACAACACATTAATAATGCCGCAGCCATCGTATTCCCTGGATCTGACCCCCTGTGACTTTTTCTTGTTTCCAAAACTGAAGAGCCCCATGAAAGGACGACGCTACGCTACAATTGAGGAGATAAAGACGGCATCGAAGGAGAAGCTGAACAAGATCATAAAAAATGATTTTTGGAAGTGCTTCGAGGATTGGGAAAAACGTTAGCACAAGTGTATAATATCTGGTGGGGATTACTTTGAAGGGGACAAAATAGATATTCATGAATAAATAAATAATTTTTGAAAAAACACAAAATTCGCGATACTTTTTGAGCAGACCTCGTATAGAGGCTCTGAAAACCCACAAGTGACTGTAAGCAACTCATCGTATTCGTGAAAAATAACTGTTTGGTGTGTATTTTGATTATTATGACATATATTTTTAAATATAAAAATAAAGAGACCGTTACCATCAATTCTAAATCGCGATGGCCATTTGATAACCGATTTTTATGTGCCTGAACTTGAAGATTTTAATCTGTACCATATGCGGTTTTGACAAAACGGCACCACCAGATACACAACATGGCAAATTTGAGCTTTATTGAGCGAAAAATTCCCAGCACACGTTATTTCGTTATGTCAATTGGCCACCAAGATCATGCGATTTGACGCTGTTGGATATTTTCTTGTGCGGCTACACGAAATATTGTGTATACGCAAACAATATAATATTTTTGGTAAAAGAGTAATGTAGGAGTATTCATTTCGTAATTCGGAAAGTACAGCACCATCATTTGACAACTCTCAAACATATTTGTCACCCAAGATAGTTTAAGGTTTGCCATTTTATATTATGAATCGCTTAAACACAGTGTCGTTGTGACATATTTTTTTAATATTAAGATTAAGAGACAGTTACCATCAATTCTAAAGCGCGATGGCCATATTATAACAGATTTTTATTTGTCTGAACTTGAGCAAAAAATTCCCAGCACGAGTTATTTCGAGATTTTATTGTGTCAATTGACCACCAAGATCATGCGATTTGACGCCGTTGGACTTTTTCTAAAGTGGGGCTACACGAAATTTTGTTTATACGCAGACAATACGCAAACTTTAACTCATTTAAAAAGCAATAACTCATTTTAAAAACCAATAAGCAAATAATCCATAAAAATTTCCCACAAAAGGATCAAGTTCTTCAAGAAGGATCTGGGTGGTTATTTGTTATGATACTTCTTACAACGCTTGATCCTTTATCTACCGTGCAACTTATTGTAATAAATACTAAATTGTATACGTGTTTTATTTGGCGTTGTTTGTTTTTTTCAAAGCACAAATCGGATAACCTTTATAGTAGTCCTACTCTACACGTTTTGAACAGTTGCTTTTAGAAATTCATAGTTTTAGTTCAATTCAATATGTCATAATATTACTCAAAGTTTTCTCAAAAGCAAATTGTTCTCACATAATTACAAGAAAAGAAAACTTTCCTGCAAATAACAAAAGGACAATTGGAATTTATAAATTTCTTGCAAACTCATAACAAATTCATAGCATTGTAGGAAAATTGCAAATGTGACCTTACAAAGAAAATATTCCCATAGAATCGGAGTAGCACGAGTGCCAGGAATGTATTCGTACTCATATTACGCACGTGAATATTTTGATTTGCATTTATGTCCTTCCGTTCCGTACTATACACATACCATTTAATTTTGCTAAATGTGAGACTGAATCTGTTTTGTTTTTTCCAGTTTCCACCCATGATGAGAATTGGCAAAAAAAAACAAAAAACAAACAACGTCCAATATGAACATGATTTCAAGGACACAAATATGCGTTGTGTGAAGAAGAAAAAAAGGGTGGCAGCAGTGAATAGTTGGATTCGTATTTTAATCAGACTTTTGCGTTTCTGGATGTGCACATATCTTCCTTGTATATATACAAATAAAATTTGGGTTAACATCCGTTCAGGTTTTCCAGGTTTTTAACTCCGTCGTAGGATTATGTAATTCAAAAAAAAAATGCAAATACTATTCACGGATACTGAATTACCTTTGAAAATGTCATTTTTACTGATGGCAATTGATTGTGTTGTATTTTAGGCAGAACATTTTCGAATGCCAAATAATATTGGAAAATTAGATTTTTTTTTTGATAAATAATCACACTACACGAAATTACTTTGAGATTGATCCTGAAAAAAATTCAATTACTAGAAATAAGTCAATTCATATAAATGAATTTTTAGAAACACAAAAAAGGGGGGAGGGGATTTCGTTCTCAATTTTGATTGCATCAACGTAGTACACACACACACACACACACACTTAGAAATTTCTGACAAAAATGCCTCTTTTTCGTGACACAACAAATTATTTCACACTAGTACCGATAAAGTATTAAGGAGGAAATTTTTCTGTCTTTAAAAAAATAAAAACTTCCTAAAACTTACGTAATCTCTCCAAAGGTTTTATTTAAAATTATATAAAATATTCGGTTAAGTACGCAGAAAGCTTCTAAGTTTCACTTTGTTAGGTTTCAAATGCTTCGAGGGTATGACATTCAGAAGAAAAAAAAAATTAAATAAATTTGCGTAGCTGAATATTATATTCTGAATAAACTTGCATAACTGTCTCTCCATGGTAAACGTAAAGTTTTGTTGTAAAACCGAACTGGTTTCTTCTGGCTCCTTTAAGGAGACATTTTTGTTATGATTAGAAATTTGAAATTCAATGAAAATCATTAGAAAGGACCGAAAATACTATAAGACTTTCTGTAATAGATCCTTTCACTCCCCATTCCCCTTTTCCCCTCTCCAATCGTGCTGTACTCTAACTTATAAGGATCACAATTAATTAAAAAAAAGAAAAACCTTATACTTAAAAGTCCTTTTTATTGTCTGAAAATAATTGCTACCCAAAAGAATTCAAGAACAAATATCAGAAAATTGACTGTTTTCAATAAATTTCGAAAACAATGTCGTCCATAAAAGAGGACGATACTTAATGTCCTCATTTAAATATTGAGAAAAGTTGGTTTTTTTTTTGTACAATTATTGTTGACTATTTAAGTTAATGATTTAACAAAAAATTGCACCAATAACACCTAAAATAGATAGTATTTTTTTTTGGTTTTTATAGATAATATCATATTGTTTATCGACCCTATATTAATTGACCTTAAATTACAGGTTTAAGCGTGTCCACAATCAAGGTCAGCAATGTGGTGACAAAATCAATATTGTATAGTCAAAAAAAAAAAATTTAATTTTCTGTTAAAAAAAAAGAAAAAAAACTAAAAACCATCGCGTGAAGTTCAATTATCTGCAGTAAAAAAGGTAATTTTCACACACCAACTCAAATGAAAATTATTTTTTTTAGAATATTATCTACAAGAGATACAATACTTTCAATGCTTTAATTTAAAAAAAAGGCTATTAAAAAAACCGATAAAATTAGCCTTATCAAATGGAAATAAAAAGGATTAAATTTGGAAAATTTTTACAAAATTATAACAATTTCCTGACTGGTGGAGAATCGATCCTAAGGCTGTGGTTTTCCTTTTAAAAATTTACTTTTATGTGTATTTGTATTAAAAAGAGAGAAAACAAATTCGGGGCTAAAATTAAAATTAATATAATTAATTAAATATTTAATTCCATCTATTGGAAGAGAACGCAGAATAGTGTAGATGAAATTGTTGTAAATGTCCAAGGATCTGTGTGTGTGCGCGTTCTCATATTGGAGGTCTTGAAGGAATATTATTTTTTTTTTATATAATCGCCGAGAGAATTCTATTAAAAAAAATAAATTCATTTAATTTGATTGCTAAAAAATGATAATTTTCGAGTAAAGAAAATAAATTTTCTTTCATTTGGATTTGTAAAAGTTTAAAGGTGAAGGGGAAACTTTCTACCAAATTTCTAAGTCAGAGACAGTTTGTCTATTAACGTTCCAATAGGCAAATACCAAAAAAAAACGTATATCAATCGTATAGAATTATTTGCCTGCTTTGAGAATTCCTAAATTTTTTTTTAGAAGCGTCGTAATCTTATCAAAGTATGGTTCTTTTTTTTGTTGAGAATGTTTCGATAAGAAAAAGTTAGTTGGAAATAAAGTCTCTTCCGCTTTGACAGTTTTTTTTTGATCACTATTATAAGTAAAAAAATATGGGGAAATATTTTTTTTCTTAAATGTAGAAATGTTTAGAAGAATTTTGTTAATTTTTTTTTTATAAAAAAAAAGTTTCAATTTTGTTTTAAAAATAATACAACTTACTCAGTTCGATGATGATAACCTACAACAATAAAGGGAAGCACACTAGCGATACAAACACATTTGTTGGTGTATTTATTCATAATTTATACAAAAACAAAAAAAAAACAAAAATTAAACTTTTCTGTATGTTGTGGGAGAATACTATTAGTCACTGCGTAATCAGCCCAGCTAATGTGTAAATATGATTTTTACTAATAATTCTCATCGTAATACGTGTACCCAGTCATACTGTCTAATCGGTTAGCTTCAGTTGGATTGACTTGATTACTGAACAAATAATACGAGTATTTAGCAAATTATCCAAACAATAATCAAGAAATATTTTTTTTTAAATATAAAAATAGTCCTTAATTTGAAGTGTCTTTTTTTTCAAAAGTAAAGACACCCAATAATCCGGAAAATTTTTTCATACAAAAAAAAACTCCACATCTAATCCAAAATAATATAATAATGGCAATTGATGGCAATAGAAGTAAAATTATTATTTTTTTTTTTAAATTGTGTTTAATATTTAAATCCTTTAGATATATGGGAAAAAAATAGGCAGTAATTTTCCTGAATATACACACGCTAATCATTATTACTAATAAGTATGTGTACAGTTATCGGAATAGGAAATTATTGCGCAAATCCTTGACATTCATGCTAAAAGGACCTTTAGCGTATTTAGTTCAGTTTCGTTTATAACCACATAGCCCCCCTCCCCCTTCCCTTCCCATATATTATGTATTATACTTTTGGTTTTTCTTCTTTTTTCTTTTTTTAATAACGAGTTTTGTAAACTTCCTGTTAGTGCAGAGAAGATCGATATTTTCATAAAAACAAAAAATAGAATTTAATCTAATAGAAGGAAAAAAAAGATTTTTAATTACTGAAAAAAGGCAATTTTTTTTTTGGTTTCTTGGTTTCTTAATAAAACTTAACAAAGGGATAATACTCCCCCTTGGAGAATTTCTTATTTAGAAAATATGAAAATTCCTAAAAGCAAACGAGAATTTTCCTAACAATACTGCCGTGTGGTTAATTTACTAAATTGAGCCTTTCTTTTACATAATTTTCCTGAAAACACTTTTCTAAAAAAGAAGTAATTTAAGTGTTCCTCTGATGGTGCAGAGATCATTTATTATGAATAGTGGTTAGTCGAAAAAGTTCGTGGACTTTTTGGGTAAAATATTCTAATTTAATATTTTCCCTTAATATCGGCAAAGTTTCGTCCATTTTTCGGGCAGAGCAATGGCTTCCATCAGTATAGAACTTGTGTGGCTTCTGGTTGAAAAACTGAATCAATTGGTTTTCACAGCCATCTCTTGAAACCAGAGCTTGGTTCCATTAAGACAGTTCTGCAGAGATCGAAATAAGTGGTATGTCTGAACTGGACTATACGGTGAATGTATGTCTGGGCTGGGATATACGGTGGTGTATGGTTGACCGTTATCTGGGTGGAAGACGACACCCTTCTTATTGATCAATTCTTCCCTTTTTTCTCTCAATCGCTTGGCGTAATCTGTTAAAGTACCAAGTTAACAGTTTGTCCGAACGGTAGCTGTTCTTAATGAACGATTCCTTTCCAGTCACACCATACACACAGCAGAACCTTATTGGTCATTAATCCTGGTTTGTGATTGTTCACCACCCTTTTTTCACGATCTCTTTCGAACGATATTCTCGTATTTTACCCATTTTTCATTGCTAGTTATGATTAGCTTCAGAAATGGCTCGATTTCATTGCGCTTAAGCAGCGCATCGCAGATCATCGTGTTTTTTACACTCAATTCATAAGGTAACCAATTGCCAAGTTTCTGTTTGAACCCAGCCTTTCGCAAATGGTTTAAAACTGTTTGATTATAAATTTTTACGGTAGAAGTTTTTAATGAACGATTCCTTTCCAGTCCCACCATACACACAGCATAATCTTATTGGTCACCAATCCTGGTTTGTGATCGTTCACCACCCTTTTTCATGATCTCCTTCGAACAATATTCTCGCATTTGGCCCATTTTTCATCGCCAATTATGATTAGTTTCAGAAATGGCTCGATTTCATTGCGCTTAAGCAGCGTATCGCAGATTATCGTGTTTTTTACACTTAATTCACGAGGCAAACAAATGCAGATTTTCTTTTTGAATCTAGCCTTTCGCAAATGGTTTATAACTGTTTAATTATAAATTTTTACGGTAGCAGTTCTTAATGAACGATTCCCTGCTAGTCCCACCATACACACAGCATAATCTTATTAGTCATTAGTCCTGGTTTGTGATCTTTTACGTCTTTTTTCATGATCTCTTTCGAACGATATTCTCATATTTTACACATTTTTCATTGCTAGTTATGATTAGCTTCAGAAATGGCTCGATTTCATTGCGCTTAAGACGCACATTGCAGATCATCATGTTTTTAACATTCAATTCACGAGACAACCAAACGCAGAGTTTCTTTTTGAATTCAGCCTTTCGCAAATGGTTTAAAACTGTTTGATGATAAATTTTTAATTTCAAAGGCTAAGTCATAACTGCTGATTTGCCTGTCGGTATTGCTTAATTTTTTTGAGAACTGACCGACCAGAACAGGGCTTACTTGACATCGAAATTTCCAGAATGAAAGTGGGCGAACTATTTACGTACTGCTGATTTTGATATAGAACCCTAACCAAAAAACACCACATATTTTTTGAGAAGCCTGCGATATTGTAAAGTACAGTGAATTTTCTCTGCTTATTCTGATCTATTTTTGAACTTGAATAGCTTTTCACACACTACACCGATTTCAATAAAATTTGACACTACACAAAGCTGTAAGTATCACCTTTCAATGCAATTAATGGTCACTGAGTAATTTGCTTTTAACTCCATCTATGGGGAAAACCCACGAACTTTTTCGACTTACCATTTTGGGTACCCAACACTTCTTGGGTAACCAGCACATAAATATACGCATAAGTTGTGTTTCATTTAGAATATTGATACTAGTTGTTAAATAAAGAATTCATAATTTCCATAAATGTTTGTCAAAAGTCTATCATGGAATGGCTTTCATAGAGAAGTTAACAAACCCAAAATTTATATTACTGCCCTTCGAAGAGATTTTTTTTTTTTTTATATACGATAATATTCTGAAAATGGTGTCCAACCAAAAAGCTCAATTCCTCAACCGTAAGCCAATTACTGTTCTTTGGGGCATTATTAAATAAAAGGATTAGACCAGATACAAAATTATGTCCATGGATTTGCCGAAAAAGAATCCAATCAGATTAATTCCGAATAAGCTAAAATTCTAACCAGTTTTGCATAGTAAATTTTTTGTATACTTTTTCATTCAGAATTTTAAATCTACAAAAAACCACGTTTAGTAATTGATTTTTTTTGTTTGTTTTAGAATTAATTGAAAATGTCCATTTTCACAAAAAACTATTGAAAAATTCATCCTCATTTTGAGTGTTACAAACAAAAAAAGAGGAAAAAAATCTACTAAACTTTTCAATTTGTGAGAATATGGCATTTTTTGCTATTGTTTTTTTTTTTTTTTGATTTTTATTGACATCATTTCTGATGAACACGATAAGCTAAATGGAATTTTATCGTACCACCAAGAGTGAAAAATTCTAATAATAAAATTTCTGATGAAAGTTCTCGAATCGATTACTGCCAATAGAAGAAATGATAAAATGCCAATAAAATAAGAAAACTCAAGTACGACTGGCCAGACACTATAAAGTTTTGTGTTAATGTCTAGAAATTATTAACTAAGAGTCGAAATCGCCTTACACTCCCTTATTGAGTTAAGAGTACAAAAAATAGAAGTAACTAAAATTAAGTATCGAAAATTAAAATGAACATTTTATCCATATTCTTAAAAAGGGTTCTATAGTTTCTTTTTTACTGATAGGGTAAAACCGAAATTATTTGAAATTTTAGACAGTTCACTTAAGGATTCAGGAAAACTAGAAAACTGAATTTAGAATGCATCACTTCTCATAGTGAATATGGCAATGTTTGAAGGTTATATTATTCGTCGAATATTCATTGGTGAAGTTTAAGTCCTTGGAATAACTACTTAAGCGATACGGATAGTTAAAGATACATAGCAGGGGTTACACTTCGGTTGAGTAAGAGCAGAAATATTTTCCGTCGTTGGAATTTTTTGAAGAGCTTTTTGAGCATCGTTAATTTCTAATAAATGCGTGTCTGTTCTGTGTGAATGTAGCGTGTCAAATGCCCATCAAATGTATTCGTTTGGCATGAAAACGGTCTATACGATCGAAATACAGCAACAATCTCTAAATAAACTAAATATTTTAGTATATAGGCGTGGATATGTTAAAAGTGCCTGTAAAAAGGACGAAAATGATACTTTTCGGTAAGTTTACGTTTATTTTAGCTTCTTACCATTGGTAGCAGAGTAAAAGTTTTTCTTTATTGAATAGCATTAAGGGATTCATTTTCTTCAACAATTAAACACAATTAATTACGTACACAAGGAACGATGAACACCACACTCCACCAATAGGGCCTGCCACTAATTATTTTCAAGACAATGTGGATGATGATTCTGACGCCGATGATTAAGGCGGCAATTTACTCTAGCAAGTCCTAACGGATTAGGATTCCTGCTGCTAATTGATATGGTGTTCGATAAGCTCAGAATAAGTCGAATTAGGACAAGTACACACAGTACAGGATGACAAAAAAGTAATAGAATAAGATGATTAGTACAAGCTGTGCATAAAAAAGTCGTTGAAAATAGTTTCAAATTCAAATAGGAATGATGATAGTTTCTTGGGAATATTTCTGCTTGTTGATGATAGACTATGCGTCGTTGGTGTATTCCATTTCGAAGTTTGGAACATTGTCAATGACAAAAATACTATAGAAAAGGTGTGTCTGCAGAATTGTCTAATAAATAAATTGTTTTTTTGGTGCTGTTGTCCACATTTAATCCTCTTTCACTCACCCAGTTTTATATGTTTGCGATGTATTTTTATACATTCTTATAATGCCATATCCCTTATCCATTTTGTAATAGATTGAATGGCAGTAACATTTTTTCATTCTTTCTTATGGTTCGTGTAAAAAAAAAGCAACCATCATAAAAATACTAAAATTAATGATAGCCTCTACCAATAGAGAACAAATAACCCAAATAGATTCTATTTGAATGACGCATTTTCGTAACGTATAGCGTTGTGTTCATTTTTAGGAGTACTACAGTTATGTCCTTTTACAGCTGACAGTCTGAGCGTCATTTTTATTTTAAAAAATTGATTCATTTTGTTCATTTTGGAAGGCCAAATATTTCATTTTGGACATACCAGGTGTATAAGCTTAAATCCGTATGATATGCTGCGTCGCTGTGAAAGCGGCACCGAGTCTTAACCTCTTGTTATTTTTATATGCTAAAATCCTATCTCTCAGACCAATATTTTCAGGTACCTAAAAATATTAAATACTCTAACATTTATCCTATCTCCGCTGGTGTGCCTCAGGGAAGTAACCCACCAGGTTACCTTAATCCGCTGTTTGGTCATAGATGGCGTGAGTGAGCGTATTCAGCTAACATGAATCCGCCATACTTTTTTTTATGAGTTTGACATCTGTCAACATTAATCAGTGCACTGATTGTCAGCAATTTCGTACAACAACATACATTTTTCCTTTGGTAATCATGTCTAGTTTTGTGCCAAAAAAAGAGCATATGCGGGAAGCTCTGCTTTTCTACTTCAATTTGAAGAAATCGGCTGCCGAATTGCATCGAATGCCTATGGAGGCCTATGGTGACAGTACTTTATCGGAAAGAACGTGCCGAGATTGGTTTCGTCAGTTCAAAGACGGCAATTTTGTCTTGTGGGACAAGAAGCGTGAAAATCGGCCTAGGAAAGTTGAGGACCATCAATTGCAGGCTCTTTTGGACGAAGACGATGCCCAATCGCAAAAAATGCTCGCGGAGCAATTGGGTGTTACTCAACCAGCCATTTCCATTCGTCTGCGTGCCATGAGGACGTTTGAAAAGATCGGAAAATGGGTGCCGCATGAATTGAACGATAGGCAGATGGAGCGACGTTAAAACACATGCAAAATATTGCTCGTCAGACAAAAAAGAAAGTCGTTCCTGCATCGGATTATGACAGGCGATAAAAAGTGGATATATTTCAAGAATCCTAAACGTAAGAAATCGTGGGTTGATCCAGGCCAACCATTAACATCTTCCCCAAGACCAAATCGCTTCGGACGGAAGACGATGCTGTGCGTTTGGTGGGATCAGCAGGGTATCGTCTACTATGATATGTTGAAAATTGGTGAAACTGTCAATGCCCACCGCTACCACCAACAACTGATCAAATTGCACCATGCTCTTTGTGCAAAAAGTACGGATTATCAACAAAAACATGACAAGCTGATTTTTCTCCACGGCAACGGACCATCGCACACGTCAAAAATGGTCCAAAACAACTTGGAGACACTCAACTGGGAGGTGCTACCCCACCCCGCTTATTCACCAGACCTGGCCCCTTCCCACTACCACCTGTTTTCGTCGATGGGCCACGCGCTCGCTGAGCAGCACTTCGATTCTTACGAAGACGTCCGAAAATGGCTTGATGAGTGGTTTGCCTCGAAGGGGAAGGAGTTTTTTGACGTGGTATCCACAAATTGGCCGAGAGATGGGCAAAATGTATAGCTAGCGAGGGCAAGTACTTATGCATCTGGTATTTTATTGTTTTATACACTTCCGTAATAAAAGGGAAGAATGCACACCAAGCTTGTGAGAAATTGCGTCAAGTTTACGGTGAAGTGCGTCAATACCAACGATGGTTCACAAAATTCCGTACTGGTGAAGTTTGATCTCAACGATGCTTCGAGATTGATTATGGCAAAATAAAGGCATTAACCAGCGGGAGATTGCAGAAACATTGAGCTGGGATAACATAAGCAAGCTCGACATTTGGGTTCCTCATGAACTCAAAAAAGTTCATTTGACGCTACACATAAACATCTGCGACATGCTCATTTAACGTGAGGAAAACTATCCTTTTTTGAAGCGATTGATAAATGGTGATGAAAAGTGGTGCGCCAACGGAATTATGAAGCTCACTGAACGATAAACAAGGAATTATGAAGCTCACTGAACGATGGCAAACGATAATCAAGTAAAATGGCCAACACATCATTGATTGATCGATCTTTGTTCTTTTTTATAAATAAATACAATTTTTAAAATGTGTCATGACTTCTCCAAAAAAACAATAGATAAATTGGTAAAAACTATTACTGTTTCATTAATAATATTGTCAGAACAGTAACTTTGGAATTTTAATACGATCATCTTATATAAACAAACTCTCCTCCAATAGTCTCCAGTTACTTCTATAATTTGCCAAATAGCCTCCAGATTATGATATAACAAATACGGCAGACCACAATTCGTTCTAGAACGAATATCCCACACTAAGTACCCCTCCTTACAATACAAAATTATTCTATAAAAATAATCTACGAAATGATTTTTACTGCAAGTAGACAAGATTCTTCAGGAACCTATTATTTTGGTATACGAAACCTTCTCCGATAGCTCTACTATGTGTACTATCACATTGCTCAGATATTAGAAATTTTTTTGAAATATGACAGAGAATAATTACTCAATAAATTATCACAATTTACTGAAGATACAAGCTTTCTGTAACTATTTCGGCAACATGTACATCATAATTAGTTTGCCTCGAGGACTACATACGATTTTCTTATAGTACTGGAATCTCATAGCTTTTATTCTTAATTATAGTAATTTCCTGATACAAATAAAGGATGTGATTTGTTATCCAAAAATAGGCAATTTAATCTGTATAAAAGTTAAAGTCAAAATCATATTTAATCGGTGTCGATTTTTAACAGTTTTCAATAATATTGGAAAAATCCCTAATGCATTAGAATTTTATTTAGATTTTTCTCTTCTTTAATAACACCAGTAGGATAGAAATTGAAAAGTATATAAATTTTTTTAAATATAATTTCAGTTTTAAAATTGAGTAGATTTTTGAGGATTTCTTTAAATTAAACAACAAAAACAATTACAATATATTAAAATAATCACATAACCTACATAAAAAGCAATAAAGGATTGAATCAAATTTAAATCGAGAATATTTGATAATTTCCAAAGAACTTTTCACATTCCAAAGAAATTATTAATTGTTCAAAGTAAAAAAATATTCAATTATTACCTAACCGTCTGTACAAGTAAATTGCTGCGTAAATAATGCGAAAATTATTAACTTTTTTTTTTACATAAAATTTACATTCAAAACAAGTTGAATTTTTTTACTTCAAGAAATCTAATTTATCCCACACAAAATCAATATTTATTTTTAAAAATTGTGATTTAATTTGAGCTTTTATGAAAACCTACAAAAAATTAGTAAACTTTTAATGGTTTTTTTTAAAGAATTTTTCCATGCTGTACTCTTTCCTGAATAATATTATTAATTTTTATAATATAATAAATAGCGTTTTAAGGATGCGTGTTTACTATAGCAAAAGTTTCCGGTATATTCCAATTTTGGTTGCTATTAAAATTATACCAAATTCTATCAAAATGCAGACAACAAGCAAATAATCATAAACTAGCGCAAAAGAAACTTTAATCAAATCTAATTGATAGAAGGAATTTTTATTTATATAATCAGTCAACACCCAATGTACGAGTATATTAAGAACAGAGATTATTCATCTTACAAAACTAGACATCAAAAATGATATTCAATAATTTATACCTACCTAAAAAAAATGTTAATTAGTTTTATTTAAAATTTCATTAAGAAATTAAACAATTTCTGTTCATTTTTCTGTTATTATTATCGCGACATTGAGAAGATTTTTTTTTCAATATATTACGACGAGTATATTATACGTATTATATGTTTTTGAATATAGTAGAATTTGAGGAGAGAATTTTTTTGTTGTTGTTGTTTCGAATTATGTAAGGACTAGACGACACTCAAAGAACACATTTTCCGTAATAGTAAAAAGTTTCCACGCAAATCCGAAATATTCGAGAAATGTGGAGAAATAATTTCCAATAACAATTAACTTTCTTATTTAATACTAATAATTAACTATAATTTCTAAAGAATTTTCCCTTTTAATTACTTTAAAGTTAATTTATAATTTATTTTTTTATATTTTTTTTTTTGAACTATAATTTTTTTCAACGCAATAACATCAGAATTAATATTGAAATTATTTTACGATATTTGCCGAATATTCCTATTTTAGCTTATATCTTAGATTTTCGCGAAAGGAAATCCATCAAAATATCTTATAATTCAAGGATTTTTTTTTCATAAGCATCGATTGTTATCAATTTGTAATCAAAAAAAGAAAAAAAAACAGCATCACATCATCCACCACCACCACAACCACTTTTTGCTGTTATGTACGCTGTTTGGTATTCAGAATTTATGTTTTCTGTTTTTCAACTCTATTATTATTAAACATTTATTTATTTTTTATTTTTCTTTATTTTTATATAGAAGTTTTTTATGTTTTGCTTAATTAAAAACCAAAAAAAAAAAGAAAAGGAAGAAAATTTTTCTATACCGCCTCACAATTGCCACAATTGATGTGAGGTGTTTGTTATGTAAAAGTTTACGGATTTTCTGTAAACTGTTCCCTCTTCTGATGATGAGATGATGATGATTCGACGATGATGTACCAATTATTTCACTAATTATACTACAATAATTTCACTAATTAAAACATTCACTAATTTTTATATATTTTCAAATTTTTTCTCCTTAACATATTCTCTTTTCACATAGTACTTATTATTATATGACCAAGTAAACAACTATTTATTAATTAATCTTGTCTTATTTTCATTTGAAAATTCATTGTTGTGATGTGATTGGATTTTTTATAAATGAGCATAACTATTTTATACGAATCTTTTATCAATAAAACAATAGCTAACAAATAATGTTCGATTTTTGATCAATTTTGCCGTTTTTATATGCACTCCTCCAATATAGAGTTTGTGATTTTTATGAAATTTAACAAATTTACAACAATTGTTATAAAAATATTGCATGGCCGCCATATCAATTTACAGGCGACTACTGCTAACTATGACTGGGACTGATTTTTCCATCGAATTTTCCGCACTAATGTCAAAACTTTTATTTCGGTATTTGGTTGGAGGAGCTTTCTTGCTTTCTTCTTTATATATACTTTCGCATGTATTTAGTAAATTTTAAAGGTTTTTCTATTTTGTTGTTGTTGTTGTTTGGAACGCTGCTTGTTCCACTATGCTTAACCGACAACGACGACACATCATCGTTCTATCAATACTACATCAGTGACGAAATACACACATCCAAATCATTCTATACTCTATAGACGATATGATTGCAGCGTCAAATTGGGGAAATTTTTCACTTTTCCATAAGCTGTCAGTCAATATTCAGCATGGGGTAGAAATTTTCCGGATAATATACAGAAATTAGAAGTAGTGTGTATATTCAGCGAGTCTTCTTTGTCAGTATTTTTATCCTTCTTTCGGTGCTGTGCTCTAAAAATTGCTCAATGTGCTTTTCTATCTGTACGTCGTATGAATGAAAATAATCCTAACTCGATTGAACCAAAATACGATGCCGCATAAGACATGGATGGTGGTGGTCTGAGTGCAATATGACAAGTTTATGATGGGGAAAATTGACAGATCCGAGAGAAGGACATCAAACCATTTTGTACTTTGACAATATTCAAATTGATAAATTCGATCCCAGATACAAAAGATATCAAAAAATTTTTATTGATTGTATAAGTTTATCGAAAATGATGATGCGCTTCAAAAATGGCTTAGTGATGGAAGCTGAAAATTTTGAAGGCCAACTATTCCCCTAACCAAGAGAATTAATTTAATTTATAAGTAAACAACTGCGTTGCTGACAAGATCTTATTTGTAAACTGTGGTCATGGACTTGGATGGAAGGACGTCTATTCTCAGCATTTCTAGTTCACTAGAACTATTGAACTTTTAAAATACTTTTTAGGAAAATTTCTTCCATTCAATGTTTCTTATATAAAACTGATTAGAAAAAATTATCAATTTAGGAGTATTATACTGTTGTCATCATTTTGATTATAATTGAACTATTAAAAAACAAAATGTACATTTGCAAATTTCTAAAGTTTATTTCAACAGTTTAATAAGCGCTCTCAAAATTAAAGTGGGTATTTTTTCTCAAACATTATTTACTAAATTAAAAATACTCAAAGTATAATTTACAAAATTTTTACCACCAATAACTTTGACTTTTATCTAAAATTATACCAAATTTTTTAATGTGGAAGTCTATTTTTTGTATTTTATAAAAAATTCGATTAACAAAAAAATCGATAAAATACTATAACTAACAAATGTTAGGTAAGATTGACATTGTGCCGCTGACTACATTCAAAACGCCCAGAAGAATCCCATAGTAATGGGGATTGGGTTATGTTATGCTTGAAAATTCTTTTAGCCGCGCAGTTTCAATTTTTGGCTGCCATTAATCTGAATAAATGCCGGAGACTGTACACTGTCCTTGTTTAACTAGCGACAACATATTCGATAAAACAGCTGTTTTCTATCATACATATTCGGTGGATGTATATTGCGCACGCACCCCTCCACAGACAAACACATGATTTTACGAACTATACCCGCAAAGTGTACAGTTCAAAGCTGAATAACGCACACAAATTTCCATAATAGTAGAAAATAGAATTTCCCCAAATTTTCCCATACAACAGAGATTCACAGATTTTCTATTTTGAAAATACCGAAAACTACTACTACAAAAGCAATCGCCTCAGTTTGGTTACGGGTCGTTTTAAAAACAAAACCAACCACCCCTCTTTCACAACATATGAAAACATATGATTCGCAGAGGGGGAGGGGGGGCACGGCGCTGTCCTAACGTTGAAACATGTGATCCTAAAGCATAACATGTACGTTAAGGGTTGCGACTATTCAGATTTTTTTTTTTAATATACTAGATTGCAGCCGCTGATGCATATGAATTTTCCGTTTTCTAGGTGAAAATCATTAAAAATCAAAACCGGCATTGACCTTCGTTGGAAAACTTTGAAATTTTGCCAAATTTCTTATATAGTCTTGGAAATTTATAAAGATCAATAAATAATTTTTCTTTTTGTAAAAAGTTTTCCTTTTTATGCTTGTATGCTGTGAGCGTGGAGGTACAATCAGTTTTGTTCTAATAAAAATTTATTCCTCAACAATACGAAGCCTCGGAGCTACTCTGGTTGTTATGCAATCACCTCCTAGAATGTGATTTATTCCGAAAGAAAAATACCTAATTCGATAAAGTTTAATTTCAATTTTACAAAATATTTGCGTTCGTCCCCATTACAACTTATGTAAACATTAGCGTGAATACGATTTTGCAATTCTTATGACGTTTATTCAACGTTCCCCATCACTCATGTGACACTCGTCTGTATAAAACTCGTACCTCTTTTGGTATTTTTTTTCGCCTAGAATTGGGAATTTATTAACAGAATAATTGCCAGTAAAATAAATCCAAACGGATTACGTTATTTGTTCATAGTGCGTAACTTAATGTGTAAACACAGACGGGACGATACAGAAATTACGTTGTTTACGTTTTGTGCAATTGCAGATGACAGAACTGCACGTAAATCACATCGTATCCATAAATAATTGCATTTAATATTATTATTATATTGTAAACGTTCAGAAAATGATATGCTGCATAGTATGAAAAATAATCATTGGGTTGGAAAGTCTTAGAAAATATAATCAGAAAGCTTGGGGAAAATTTAGCGAATTATTTATCAGACACAAATGCCAATTTATCAACACTAAAACATTGGATAAATGGAGATGATTTGATGGCGCCAGTCCAATTTCAATTAAAACAAAATTCAAGATTTAAAAACCCAAAATCGACTGATATGACATATTATTTGCCGTTGGATATAATATACATTGTGGCATGAAATCTTATAAAGACAAAAATGACAAGATTTACCTGTCTGATAAATCTGTTTAATTATACTTATGGAATTCAGATGAATTACGACTATTTGTTCATAGTTTACAGTTTACAACGGCTCTTATCAAAAATGGAGCACACATTTTTTCTTACAAAAAATTCAACTTTATCTGAAATTACTGTTAATAAGTAAAAATTAATACTTTTTTTCCAATTATTTGTTTTAATTAAAATAATTTTTTTTTGGTTGCAAATTCGATGAATTTTCTTTTGTAATGCTACAATTAGACCATTCGAGAAATACTCCAAATGTTCGGTTAAAGTTCGTCCAATTTAACGATATTTTTACCAGCACTTGTTTTTCCTTCTCTTTTATAAAATTTAAAGTCTAGTTAATGTTTTTTTTTTTAAATTTACGAGTACTCGTTCCAATATGCATAGACTCATTAATTCTTAAATGAAATAATTATCATCAAAGAACGAGTATATTGTGTCCGAAAGTTTGAAGTTATTATCAGCAACATGCTTAATCTCTAATTATTCGAGTAAAATTTGTCTCAAATTCGTTCAATTCGACGAACTTTTTAACACCGACTATCTATTCGAGAAACGGACGAAGTATTGTCTCAGCACAAACATTTATCGATCAGTGATTCCGCGTGAGCTCGATCAAAATTCGCGCAAACAGAATAAGTTCGAGCTACGATTTTTTTCTTTATCCATTTGACGTTTAACATTTATTTCGGTTTTATGAACAATTTTCAATTGTGTTTTTTTTGCGTTTTGCAGTCCAATACATTTGGCAATTAAGGAACAGTTAAAACATATTTAAACAAAAATAGGATAATTCAAAAGAGTGTAGCAACGTAAACGAACTGCAGCAGTGGCAGTGATGTGCCTGATGTTAGACGATAGCGAAAGCGATGACAACGAAGAGCTGCAGCGCACACAGCGCCTGCGTTTGGTAAGGACGGTGCATACCGAAAATTATTGTCGAAACTTCGCAGTTATGATCACATTGAGCAGAAATCGTACAGCAATTTGCACCGTCTTTGAAACGATGATTTCGATCACCTCTTGGAACTGGTCTCGTCGTTAATCGCCAAACAAGATACTCCAATATTTAGATCAAGCAATTAAACGTTGAAGAATATATGAACGACATTTTTTTTTGTACAAACAACCAGCAAATCAAAACACAAAACCAACAATTTTTAATAAACAAACGGTTTCCAAACAAATCACACTGCGAAATGTCAAAATTATGATCGAGCTCGCACCTACAGCTCGAACGTAAATTTGCATTCGAGCTGCGTGTTCGAGCTTGTTTTTTTTAAATTATCGAGAGTTCACAATTTGAGGTGATTACAGTATTGGAGCAAATCGAACATGCTCGATCATGGGGAACGTATTTATCCAACATCACACGAGCCAAAAAAATTGACGATTTTTTCCTAAAATTCGAACATTTCTCGAATGGTTTAATCGTATCTTAAAAGTATAAAATAATTTACAAACTAGCCTCTTGGTTGTTGGGTGCTATAAAATGACCTCTGGCTCTTGTTTCAAATATGTGGTCCCAAATATTAAATGTACAATTTTAGAACGTATACACTAATAAAAGTAGAGAACGTCTTAAGCGAAATGCAAATTATTTTAAATGTTAGGCTTTGTGAGGGGCAGATTAGTAGTAACTTTGTAGTTGTTCATATCCGACAATAATTGCTAAACAATGCGTCATCATTACAGTAATGTCGAATTGCGTTGAGTGCCGGAACATGTGTAAATCATGGGAAATGAACGTACTGATCAGTTGGTGGTCCCTGGTTCATGTCTAAGAGAACTTACATCAAACAAATAAACAAATGTGTCATCATTACTGAGTTGTATTACGTAAGAAAATGGAAAAAATCAATACTTCAACACAGATAAATGGAAAACAGCAGTATACAATATTTCGAATAACAAACCCCTTCGAGAAGAGATCCCTTTCGTAAAAAGGTCCTTCCCCAACGAATTGAATTTTTGGTCGTTTACTCATAGTTATTAACGTGCTGGACGACCATACACGTGGTCGTCAGTTCGAATCCCACTAAGTTTTTCTTTCCATTTCCAGTTTAATTTCCTTATCCCGTATTCCTTTCGGACAAAAACTTGAGCTTAAAACCGGTATTGAAATGCAATTTGAACATTTGTCAGTAATATCCCCTTCCCGTGTTGCAAAAGTAATCCTAAAAGGTAAATACTCATAAAAACTACGGTTGCTAAAATGCACGGTTCTTTGACAAATGTCATCCAGAACAAAATGGCGGGCAAACAAAAACCAGGTCGATTTTGTTTGGCCGCCATTTTGGTTTGGATGACATTTATCTTTTGGCATTATTTAAATAATTGTTCAGTTGTGAATACGCGGAGAAAATGACGTAACATTTTTGGTGTTAATCATAGCGCCGAGCTAGTCAATCATTCAGCGTGTAATGAATAATTTTGAAAATATACATACACTGGAAGATAAAGCGAAAACTGAGCGACAATTAAGCCAACGTACACCTTAAAAGATCGATGCAGTGAGGCAGAGTGTTGCTGAATATCAGGGTACTTCTAATCGATGCCGTGCAGAAGAATTGGGAATATCTCAATCGTGTTTGTTAAAAATTCTCAAAAAACGTTTTCTTTGAAATTGCTGAAATAACACCAGAAGTCTGTGAAAATTTTATGAAAAATGTGCTTAAAAGAGCTCGCCTTTGCGCCGCGGCCATCTTTGATGCTAAAGATCAATTCCATATAATCAATCTATAAAATATAAATTATAAAGTTCGAAAAAAACTGCGAAGCTGTAGTTGCTGTTTCAACATTTTTTTAGCAAAACCACGCGTAACATTTTCTGGCAAATTGTGTCACATTACAAACAACCGGTTGATAAATAAATATGCACTTTTAGAGAATTTACAATGTTTTCGTCATTTTTTTAAGAAAATGAAAGATGTTTTGTAGGAAAATATGTAATTACTTAGCATACGTGTAATTATTTGTGCTAATACGAGCGATGTTTACATACGTTACTGCATGAGCTACTAGAAATAAATTTCAGATCAAATAACATTATCAGCTTTTGACGAATTACGAATGGTCTCTTTCAATCTAATTAGAACAATTTGGACCAAAACAATAGAGATAGAATAGAGAAAACAATATTTACTACACCTGTAATTATAAAAATATTGAAAAGAAGGTAAACACTTAAAAACTAATAAAACGATGGCATTGTATGATCGCTACTGTTGGACTGTAACGTACCGATTCGATCTGCTCCATCCGTTCTGAACTGTTGTAAGAGTGAAAAAGCCAGTAAACGTTTACATAAGCCGAAAGATTATAAATTTTGTAACATTCGCGCGCGACAATTGTGTGTGATGACAAATTTCGGTGGCTTTCCCTCTCTTTCTCTACCATATCACTAACGACAACCGCTATCTCTATCCAACTAACTATGTGAGTAATTAATAGTATTCGGTTTTCCCTCCCTTTCGATAATGAATAATAATAATAATTTTTTTTTATCCTCCATCTCTATCTGGCCACTGAATGAACAGCAGCATTTCAGTTAGGATTATCATCGATACGTAACCGACCTAAATCAGTCATTAAAGAGAAACGATTAATTGCGATGCATGGGCAAGTTCGAGGTCCCGTTGATCTCCCGCAAATGCACATTTACACGCCGTAATTGTGCATTTTTTAAAATAAATTTTTTCTTCTTCCAATTGCTGTATTCTTTTTTGTATTTGTAGAATATTTAAGAAGTCTTATCTTTAGTTGCATTAATGTTTAGAAGTCTTATTTTTTAAATAGAACCAACAAAAAAAAAATCAATACGGAAAATAATCAATTTTAAATAACAATTATTCAGTGTATGTATGGTGGTGATCCCGAATGGTATTTGGATTGTTATTAATTAAAAAGTAAAATGTCGGGTGTTGTGTTTATAATAACTATTCCGACTAGAGCGGAAGAGAAGGCCTTACGGAAGGAGCCGCGGCAATTGGATTTCGAGAAGTCCACCGAGAACATATTACCAAGCCAAACTAAAGCGAAACTGTCCGATGTGTCATTATCACGGACTTCAGACATTCAATCGGTTAATCTGCCCTATGGGCTAATTTCTAGAAAATAAAAATAAACAATTTCTATTCGACAACAGCTCCTCACCACACCACTGCTGCCGATAAGGAAATCACGTTCTAGCGAGAATATTGTGATACAAATCGACAAAACCGAACCATCAGAGAAAACAGCATCTGTCGAGTTGTGTACTGGCACTGGCGATGGATCTGAGGAAACGGATTCGACATGTCCGGAAGAAATGAAACAACTTTTAGAGGAGCCCAATGAAAGTGGAACATTAAAAAAAACCAAGAGCTTCGAGAATCTGGAAAATGCCAATACACTGGATGTGAATGTAAGCAAGAAGAGAACAATCTTCGTTAAATTCTAGTTCGAATATGTGTACGGACGGGTATGAGTAAAATAATATCGGCTTTTCAGGAAGATCCGTCAGCGTTGCGCAAATCGTGGGAAGGACTGAAAGATATAGTCTCGTCTGGACGTAAAAATCGAAGCGTAAAAAAGAAGAAAGAAGATGACGACCTACTAGAAATGTCACCCGATTCCCCGATGGAGGTTGTGCTGAAGGAAATCTTAAAGAAAGTGAAAATCGAAAATTCAACCTGGACTAAATCATACACAGGATCATCTTATCAGGTTGGTTCTTAACGGAGAATTCTTTACCGATTATGAAAATTCAACTAGCTAACTCTCTTCCAAAGGTAACATTTGCAATGGAATACGATCAGCGATACGAGAAACTTTTGCAACAACTTCAAGAATGGGGAATTGGTGAACGCGAAGGTTCTTCAGTATCCATCCTTCCATGTACTGCGTTTTACGATCCAAGCAAGAATCAGGAAACGAATGACGATCCTAATGATGAGTAACTAAACAGAACTGGTTTTCTTCTATCAGAATGAAGCAAGGACTAAATTCGATCTTTTTTCGCAGTGACATAAATGCTGAAAAGGAGTCGGCGTGGAATCGTTTTATGAACTCTGTGCGAACCCGCCTCAACATGGCACAAATAGTTGAAGAAGTTAAACAGGACGCAATGATAACCTTCGATTTTGTCCTTCTGGTGATATCTGCTGCGTATGCATTGAAAATATTCTTTGCCATCAAATGGAGTGATTTATGTTTTTTTTTACAGAGTATTGGCAGCTTTCGGACTAGTCGAAAATAGTACAATATTTTTAGCATCTAGTATGCTCATATCACCCTTAATGGTACGTGGACATAGGCTACATTAGTAAAGGTGGAAAAATTTCCTAACAAAAAATTGCTACCATTTTTAGGGGCCAGTAATTGCGGCAATTTTTGGAACTGTTATCAAAGATCGGAAACTAATGTCTTTGGGTGTTTGCAATGAGCTGTTTGGGATCTTCCTAGCCACTTTTGTCGGTTTCGTATTTGGCCTCATTATTTGCAGTATTGACAAACGGTACGGAATGGGCGAAGGCCTATCGAGCGAAATGCTTTCCCGCTGTGACTTCCATTCCGTTGTCGTTGGTATTATGGCAGCTATACCATCAGGAGTAGCAGTCGCTATTGCGATTCTTGGTAAAAATATTGGATCTCTAGTGGGAGTAGCTATTTCTGCCTCACTTCTACCACCAGCAGTCAATTCTGTAAGCAAATTTCTTTCGATTTCAACTAACTTCGATTGACAGAGATTGTGTGTGTGTTTTTTTTACCAACTAGGGTCTAATGTGGGCGTTAGCGTGCATTTATACAATGTTCGAAAACGATACCACCAAATACAATTTGATGGTTAAAACGAACTTTTATTCTCAACACCAGGCCACTGAGCTGGCCATTTTAGGATCGATCAGTATGTTGGTAACTATAACGAATGTTATTTGTATCTTCGTTATGGGAATGATCGTGTTAAAAGTAAGTGCAAGAATCAACATAGTTTTTGAGGTAGAATTTAATTACTAACGAATTCTTCCAATTTATAAATTTAGATAAAAGAAGTGGCGCCTGTTGTATCGCGAAATCAAAGGCAGTTTTGGAAGCACGACTTGAAACTAGCTCGCGACTACACAAAATCGTGCCAGTCTGAGGAGGGAATGTCATTTACACGCAAACTGGCCGATGAAATAGTCAATATGCCACCGGAAGATCAGGAGGCATTCGGCATCGATGTAGAAATGCTGCGAACAGCGAGCTTGGCCAAGGCTTCCTACCAGAACACATGGTCGCCGATGAGTTCACGCCTTCCGTTCCACTTGCTCGATGGCAGGCAAAACATTCACGATTTGGAGCGACTCTATATGACAATGTCGCGACCTAATCCCGATACCAACAGGATGTCTAGGTACGATTGCTCAATCAAATCATTCAACAATATTACTTTTAACTGGAACTAAATTTTCAGAGGCAGTTTGGCTGGCACATCGAAAGCTGCGATTGGTCGAAGTTGGAGTCCACCGAAATTCAAATCACACACTGAGGATGTAATTCGTTTGGCTTTTAAAACCAATCACCAACTGATTAATGGTTTTTTCTGTTCTATTTTGCACAGCATTCAATTTTGTCCGCATTGCATAAACGTGCATCGATGCCATTTGATGCACTAATTTCACCACCGAAGAAAGCTGCCAATTTTAAGGCTTCACACCTGGAGAAAATCTACGAGGATGTCCAATCGTCGAATGTCGAAAGTGACCGAAAGAAAAAGAAGCGAAGCTCAACAGACACAACAAGTTCGCAAGGGAAAATGTCTCGTGGCGGTACTATTAGAAAATCAAGAATATTCACAGTCACCCCTGCCAATAATGATCCACTACAGAAAAAAGGCGAATAACCAAAACACTTCTTCTTTGTATTTTCTTAATTCCCAATTTCAAGGCAATCGTGTATAAAAAGTATTTTTTTAAATTATTACAACTTTTTTTATTATAAGTAATTTAATTCTGTTGTGCGAAATATTAAATAAAAACAAAAAGCTTAGAGAGTATTTGAATTGTTTGTTTTTTTTCACCCAAAGATATTTTGGGAAAAATATTTTTATTAAAGTTTTGAATTTTGTGGGATTTTTAGGCAGAATAAGTTGGAGAAGACCTCACAAAAGATGCTAATAAGTTCTTTAAAAACTCCCCTAACTCAAGGTGGACTTGATAGTAAAACATTAAGACGAAATTGACGAAAAGCCTTAAAAAAATTTATAATACAAAGACACAAAAACCAATTAGGAACTCCTAGCAGAATGGAAGGATTTTTTTTGGTAATTATATCATGTCTATTAAGGAAAAGGTGTGGTCCAAAGAAATTCTCATAATTTCAATGACTTTTTTAAGAAGAAAAGAAAAAATAAAGAACAGCTAATGTGGGTAATTATCGAATTAATTTTTATTATTTTCCTATGTAATTACAGGCAATTACTGATTATTTACGAACAATTACAAACACTTTTTGCAGATTTGTTTCTCCAAACATTTTTTTTACGATTACATACACTTTTCGAAATGACAATTTACGACGTCTGTTCAAGCCAATTTTTGTTCTTCCACAAATCCGGTCGTTTCTGGCGGATTGCTTCACGCAACTTACGCATAACTTGCAGATAATATTCCTTATTGACCGTTCTACCCTGTGGCAAGAACTCATGATGCAACACGCCCCTGCAGCTTTCATTGGGATGATTGAGCTTTGTTTTCCACGTCATAACCATAAACCCATGATTTGTCACCAGTTATTACCCTCTAGACCAAATTTGGGTCGTCGCGGACAGAGTCCAACAGCTCCTTAGCAATGTTAATGCGATGCTGTTTTTGGTCGAAATTGAACAAAAATCGAAGACGAGCCAAAACACGTGCAAGCAAAGCAGCTGTCAAAAATTAACTGAACATTCAAAATGGCCGAACTTGTCGGCATAAGTGGGAGACATGAGTACCAACATAACGCCACATAAAATCGAATATACGTAACCCGCGGAAATTCAAAATTCGCGATACTTTTTGAACAGAACTCGTATGATGAAATGACTGAAAAATGTAATAATTAAAAAGTTATTTTCCAATATAAGCAAAATAAGAAAATTTTTCCAATTAATAAGACACTACAAAAGAGTTATCAGAAATTCCTTGAAGTTTTATTTAGTCTAACGCTTCATCCCTCGGAATCTGATCCTAACCAATCGATGAGTAGTATGCAAAAATCTGAATCTAAAATTCAGATAAAAGAACTTACGTGACTAGTGGAGAATCATGTGGCCATCTGTTTATTGGGAAGTTACTAAACAAAACAGAAAAAATAAATTGAGATTCCATCGGAAACATTAAAAGTTTCTAGGTTTGGATGGAGAAACTATCCAGCGTCCTGTGCTACCGACTTTTCCTTATATAACGCATTGGCAAACGGCATCCTCAACTAGAAAATGGCAAACAACATCCTCAGTAATATGTAGAAACACAGACTGGACTAATAGTGAAAGCTTTTTAGCATCTCATTGGCCAAATAACTTTAAAAGAGTTACTTAAATTAACTAACTTTAAAATGGGTAAGGTCTAACCACACACAACTTAAAGTCGACAATTGGCCTCATTGTCATGGTGCTTTGAGAATCGTCCCTGGTTCATGTCTAAGAGGCCATACATATAAACAAACCAAAACAAAAATAAAAGTAATTTCATAAAAAATAAAGAAACGTGCTCACATTAAGGCTTTTTATGGAACAGCAATTTTTGGAGAATTTTTTCTTCTTTTTGTTTTTGACGTTATGGAAGATATATTTACAGGAACAGCGCCTCCGTCCAATATTAGTCACAATTCCAATTGTTCCGACAGAAATTTTCACTTGCACGATACCATTAAACAAACGAAAATAGTTATTTTTAGATCGGTGTTTTGATATTAACTAATAGAAAGCAATCGCACCATTCAATTCACATTTTCAACAGCAGAAAGGACACTCAATAAAAAAAAATCCACTCGAGTTTCTCCCACAACTGTGAATTTAGAAATATCCGAAATGATTTTTTAGTGTAAACAACAACTAGGAAATTTCTTTCACCTTTTAGAGTCTCCATGAAGTTCTCCGTTTGCTAAAACCCGTTTCCGATACGCACTCTTCTACTTTGGCCAATCGAGATTTTCTCATTGCTTGAACGCACTGAACCCAAAGATTAAACACCGAAACAAGGAACATTTTCGTAATAGTCGATTTCTTAATACACAAAAATAATAAATTTGACTAAAGAGGATTGTCTGAGTCTGTGTTTGGTTATAGTGTTCCGATGTGCATCGCTTCTCTAATTTCAACAAAGCATTTTCGGGCGAATTTCATCTGCACGTGTAGCCAATTCACTAATTCCACGAAGTCAGGCGACACCGAACATGACTCTTAGTATATTTTTTTTTGATTTTTTAAACAACTTACTACCGTAGAATAAACTGACTCATCAGGAAGATAAATTGGCGCGTAAATTTTGTGGATATTCAGGACAGAAAAGGACGCACCGATATTCAGGTATTCAGCACTTGCCGAAAGTAGCTTGGCAATTTTCGAAAGAACTTTTCGTAGTTCGTGTCGAAAATGGCGGAATTGGAATCCTGCAATTCCAACAAGAATTCGTTCATATTTATTCTTCGACGATTTTCAATTTTAATGGAAGAATATTAGTAAAATTCTGATTTTAAAAAAAGTTTACGCCTCCTGCAGTTACGTTCAAAATAATAAAATTTGGAACGCATAAGAAATGTCCTTTCAGAAGTCTTACAAAGTCATGTGCGCTGCGTTTAAGGTGTACATTAAATTACTAACTGGAACTATTTAACCGAATTCCTACATAAATAATAAAATCATTAGCAATTTAAGTGTTTATTTATTTTCATAATGCCGTAAAAGATCATTCCAAGTACCTTTTCGATTTCATTCAAAAACACTCAACCAAATCAAATAAACACACCTGGTAAGGATTCTTAAATATTATTTAATGCATTAAAACTATCATGAGCGAAATGAAGATGCAGGTTTTTCGTTTTTAATAAATTTGGATTGTCTTGCTTCTAACTGTCCACCATAGGACTTTGTCTTGCGAATTTCGTTTGTGAGCGCTGCCGTTTCAATTGTAATCGTTCGCGAGTTGCTTTCTCATGTCTAGAACCAAAAAATAATAGAAAAACGAATTACGTTAGATTGTGAACATTGAATTATGCACGACTGCTCAGCCTACCTTCTTCTAATCTTCTCTAAGGTCTCTTCAGTGGGCAAAGCAAAATTGGATAGCTCCAAATCACGGATGAGGCATCGAATTTTTTCTAAGGCATCGGCCAGATTCAAGTGTTGAGACCTGGTTACGTCACTCTTTATCACAAAATACCCTTCCTTGGTTATCCTGTTATAATGCTAACAAAATACCCAACAAAAAATTAAGTTCCCGACGTATTTCAATTCGAAATGCTCAATATTGAAAATTACTACCAACTTCTTCCAACAGCCTTTGCCGGATATGTTCAGAAATCCAATCCGCCGATTCGACATGAAATCGGACATCAACTTTCGTGTTAACGCAATTTACATGTTGCCCGCCTGGGCCACTACTTCGACTGTACGTAACCGTTAGCCGATCCATAGGAATAAATCCGGTGAATTTTCCATCTTTACTTTGTGGCTAAAAGGAATATGGCAAAAATTTTATTCAATTCGGCCAAATATGATTTTATCCTCACTACAGGTGCCGGCGTATAAAGTCGGAGATTACATCCCGGATACAGGACGTCTGGCGATAAGTCACTCTTGAAACTATATTTACAATTTAGTACCACACCCGGGGTATAGTTTTTTAAATTAGCCCTTGTTGATTTTAATAAAACTCGTGCGAAATTTGCTAACATTTTAAACACCTCAATAATAGCACACTTAAAACAAAATATTCCAACTAGCAAAACTGTCAACAGAACGTCAAGAAATCATATTCCGCAGTGCCATCTGCGAATCAAACCGAGAAACACATCCGTTCGCTAAGAATTAATTCGTTAAGTTCAGACACAAACAATGTCCACTCCGCATTAATGAAGGGTTTTACTTACTGAATTATTATTTACAAAGGATTTTATAAATATGCAACCACAAAAAAATGAAAATAATTATTTTTACAAAAAATTTCAATTAAATCCTTAAATTCTTAAGTTGAAATGTGTCTTCTGGGACAGTTGTGACAATTGTGACAATTATGACATTTGTCACTTCTGTTGCGCACATGTTGATGAAAAATGACAGTTTTTTGTTTTCATTTTTGCGTATAAACTTCGATTTCGATTAATTCATCATTTTCTCTTGATTATTAATGACCAATTGACACCATCCTGTGTATAGTAATGCAAAACCACGAAATTAAAGTGAGTTAGAGTTAGAAGAAGAAAAAACCAATAAAGCCAGAAGGAATAATTTTTCATATAATTTGTTTCAAGGCACTTCCAGCACTTCATTTGATAACAGAGCCCGGAGAATCGGATTTTATACGCGAAAATACAACCGAAATTTTTAATAAAGGCCGCGTATTTTATAATCCAGTCCAACAATTTAATCGAGATTTAAGCGTGTCGGTTATTTCAACATATTCTGATATTTTACTGAGTGAGAAAGTATGTAATAATAAAAATTCAGAGAAAGAAAGTACACCCTGTAATTCTGACCATGTGGAGGAATCTGCGAATAATTTAACGGAACCGTCAGTTGAGGAAGTAAAAAATCTTCGATCAAATATAGTGGATTTTACACGATTTTTAAACATTTACAGAATGGATTACGAATACTCGAGGCGTTGTCAGCAACAGGCCTCAGGAGCATACGCTATGCTAAGGAAGTGGCTGGTGTAAAGGAAATTATAGCCAACGATATATCGAAGTCAGCAGTTCAATCGATCGATGAGAATGTCCGTCATAACAAAGTCGAACACATCGTGAAGCCCAGCCAATCTGATGCTATGTAAATAACAGCGTTAATATATTACAGGAAACTCTCTTTTAATGACATTCTCATACTTTTTACTAGGGCCTTAATGTATCTATCGACAAGTCCAGAGAAGCGATTCCACATTATTGACTTAGATCCATACGGTTGCCCAAATAGGTTTCTAGACGCTGCAGTGCAAAGCATTGCGGATGGTGGTCTACTTCTTGTTACTGCAACCGATATGGCTTTGCTAGCTGGTAATACGCCGGAGGCTT
The DNA here is from genome assembly GCA_958298945.1 of Atherix ibis. Lineage (NCBI taxonomy): Eukaryota > Metazoa > Arthropoda > Insecta > Diptera > Athericidae > Atherix > Atherix ibis. The sequence goes on along the minus strand of OY282609.1, from coordinate 20,982,828 downwards.
GCTTCGTCAAATACGGATCAGTTTCCCTTAAACTCAAGTCATGCCATGAAATGGTGAGCTCCCAAAAAATTTCAATCTTCTTGTTTTACACCAAATGCATTTTTAGGCGTTAAGGATCTTGCTTAGGTGCATCGAGGGTCATGCGAGCAGGTATGGTCGATACATTCATCCTCTCCTCAGTGTATCAGCGGATTTTTATATTCGCGTGTTCGTTCGAGTACACACTAGTCAACTAAAGTGTAAACAGAGTATGAGGTAATTGACGTCCGATTTCTAGTTTTGCAAATCATTCAGTTTTCTTATTCATGATCAGCAAACAGGCAATGATTCATCAATGCACCGGTTGTGAAACGTTAACAATCCAGCCTTTGGGCATTTTGAAGCCTAATCCAACGGAATCGAATCCTAACCAAGTGAAGTTCAGCATTCCAACAGGGCCATTTGTGAACACAAACTGTGAACACTGCCTGCACAAGCACCATGTAAGTGAATGTCATATTTTGAAAAAGTTTTAAATTCGAAAAATTGTTTTTTTTTATTCAGTTGGGTGGGCCCATTTGGTCAGCACCTATACACGATCCAGTCTTCATTGAGAAGCTACTTGACAATATACAAATGGAACCCTTTCGAAATCTAGGCACTATACGGCGACTAGTTGGGATGTTGAGTGTAGTGCAAGAAGAACTCATCGACGTACCGCTTTACTATTCGTTGGACAAGTTGTGCTCCGTTGTGAAAACCGAGATTATTCCGATGCTTAAATTTCGCTCCGCATTGATATCAGCCGGCTATCGTGTTTCATATTCACACGCATATAAAAATTCAATAAAAACCGATGCACCTGCGAAAGTTTTATGGGACATATTGAGGTGTTGGGCGAAAATACATCCTGTAAAAGCTGAACGTTTGATCGATGGTACACCAACGAAAGCCATTTTAAGTAGGACATCAGAAAAGCAGTACAACGTATTCGAAATATTACCTTCAGCCAATCCAAATAGTCGAAAAAGTTCACTGGCCAGATTTCCAGAAAATCCCACACCTCATTGGGGACCTGGAACCCGTGCAACTCTTATGTAAGTATTATCTCAGCACGTTCCTATTATGTCTGTTTTTAGTTTTATTTTAGGTTCATTTGATTTTCTTTCAAATTTTTCACATTTTCATTTTAAAGGATTAAAGAAGATAAAATGCAAAAAAGCTATCGCAATCAGAATAAGAAACAAAAGCACAAACATGAGCAAAAAGTAGAGAATTTCGAACGAAAATCTCCATGCGATGAGAGAAACTCCCCTCCGCTGAGCAAACACATGAAACTGGACAATGAAAATGTCCAGACCTAAGATGAGAATAGCGTATTTTTATTGAATAATTTCTTTTTCTATTGTATTCTGAATGCGAAATATTGTAAATAAAGTGATTTTATAAATAATTTCAGTATAGTTAATTATACGAACAATGAGAGTATTTTTTTGTAAGCAGGTACAGAGAGTGCTGATAATTTGCCATTGAACCAAATCTGAGTGGAAAATCTCTATTACACAATTTATCTGAAAAATAAAAAAAATATCTCGAAAAAATGCTTGTTTTTTTTTGTTATTGATTCAATAAAAATAATTTTTTCGAACCAAACAAAATGCAAGCGTGGCAGCACAATTCTGAGCCAACGTTCCATTAGTATTATAGTTTGATTTAATGACTGCAAAACAGGATATATTTGAATATAAAATTTCGAAAACATTATTTCCATGAAAGAAAGAACCATTAAGTCTCAATATCGAAATAAAGAAATTTATAAATTCCATTGACAAAAGCATACTGTGATAGAAATACGCGCGCAGTTAATCGATCAAACAATTATTTTCACTTCAAACGCGAGAAATGCCTTATTAAAAAATACGAGCAAAATTAAATAAAATCAGACAGCAAATCGAACGTATTCTATCTAATTATTTTCTGTTATTTCAAAAGTTCTAATTAATTCCAGTTATTTAATATTAGTCATTTTGATTAGTTCCCATTTAATTTTAGGCCGAAAAGAGTTATGTGCAAAAACTGTGAAGATCGGATAAGGGAAATTCGTAATATTAACTTTTTACCATGCTTGAATGAAGAAGGAAAATTTGCGAAGCCTCTGCCAGAGCCAAAGGATTGGCAAAATAACAGACTGTGGTGTGATAATCTGAAGCCTTACGAACGTATGTTCTATCATCAGACGTTAAATTCGGCAAGGAGATGTGCTAAATATCAGCAAGTTAAAATGATGCCAAAAGATGCTTTAGATTTTGTTCTGTACGCTGAGTATAATCATTCAAAAGAGTTATTCCCGGAAAAGATGGACGTTTTCGTCCAAGCAGAAACGCTAGGCAAAAAAACATTTCGTCGTTTACGCAATACACGAGATTCGAGTCCAGCAAAAACTCCAGAACCAACACAAAAGGATAATAGTGTAAGTTTTTGCCAAAAAATTTACAAAAACGTTTTAATAAATTGATTTTCTTTTTAAAGACCAAGTTGAGAAAAAATACAAATGCCATTGGATGCTCCAGCTTGCCTGCAAAGGGGATTTTCGCTGCCGATTAACGATAATGCCAATGCGTGGCTTAATAGAACAAGACAACTTATAGATTTTTTCATAAAGTTTACACAAGCGAAAAATTCAAAATAAAATCTATTTAACAGCTCCTCGATAAACATTATATTGTTATTTTTTGTAATAAGAAATTGTATCCTATTTACTTCTCTATTAATATTAACTATTTTAAGTCGATTTGTATTTTTGGCAGAAAAATTACAATCGAATAACATAAATTCAGCATAATTGAAACTGCCATCAAAAGTTATTTATTTATAAAAAAAAATTATTATTAAGGATGAAGAAATATTAATAAAAAAAATTAAGTTCTAATATTTATAAAAACAATTTGTATTTATTTCTTTGCCTTTTTTTTAAGATAAAGTTCTTTGTACAGTTTCCAAAAAAGTTTCTGCTAAAAATTTTCAAAAGAAAACTTAACAATTATGCTTATTTTCTATAAATAAGAATAAAGTCTGAAAATAATTAAGAGAAAAAACCAACGTTTAAGGCGTACTGTGAACAAAAAGACTGAAGATCATTTTAATTGGAAAACGTTTAAATTTATCAAAAAAGAAAACATTCCATCACCGATCACTGCGGAACGCTAGTGAAAAAAAATTTAAAAAAAAACTGAAACAAGATATGTGATGACACCTGCTCTTGGCAATGGCTTTGGGCATACGTTATTAAAAAAAGAACGTAACCTTGGATCATAAGTAAAGAAAAAGCACGTGGCAGTAACAAACTCATCGCTGGTCTTGGCTTATATATAAACAAAACGCACGTGATCTTCGAAATTACTTTGGCTTACAACAAACAAAAATCACGTGGCCTGGAATCTTGGCTTACAAGTAAACAAGAAGTTTATGCTCTTGTCATTTTTCATTTACGCCATTGTAATTAACTTCATTTAAAGGCGATGCTAGGCTGGCTATCTCGGTTATTTTGGTTTTTGTATACACATTTGTGACTTGCTTAAATTCTTCAATTGGGGTGATATGGATAGTGTAGCCATATTTGAAATGGCAAAATCTTCTGTACACTGTCAGTTGTATTCAGTAAGCTTTGAAATTTATTTAAGGAAATTATCCAATTTTTTTATCAAAATAATCGTTCTTTTATAGCAACTTATCGTCCACTACTTCCAATTTAAGGTCGTCATAATCGGCAAGTCGTCGAACTGTGGAAATACTTGGACGCAATCTTCCGTTATACAATTTTCGCGTGCCACTAAGTAAAAGATCCGGTCGAAGTCCTGCAATGCAAATTTATCGATTTCAAGGCGTTCTCAACATTTGGGACTGTCTGTCATAACAATATGACATATTTTACGATTGGATTTGGACTTACAGCCTTACCAAGTTCTTATCACACAAGAATAGAAGCCCAAACACCGTAAATTTGCTGATTTTGCTCTGAAACAATTTAAAAATGATGCTGATTCTTTTCAAGAAAATCATCTCAGATCTTTCTGGATCTGTGAATTAAACGAAAATACCGTTACTCGGCTGAAGCCAATCCACAAATTATTCACGAGGAATCTTTACATTCACAAGCCTTTTATAAAAGTGACCGTTTGTTATGGTTTATACACCGTGATGCACGGTGGCATCATCGGTCGTGCTTTTTTTCTTAACAAATTAGTTGCCATTACGGTCAATGGTAAGCGATACAGATCGATAATAAAGAACTTTTTGTGACCTGAATTGAAAAATATTGATTTAACGAATATTTGGTTCAACCATACGGCGGCAGGTTCCACACAGCCCATACCCATACCACAATCGATTTATTGCGTGAAAAGTTCAGTTATAAAATTGGCATCCAAGAAGTTGTGATTTAACACCTTTGGACTTGTTCTTATGGGGTTATTTGAAGCCATCAATCTGCGAGGTCTGTTCAAAAAGTATCACGAATTTTGAATTTCCGCGGGTTATGTATATTCGATTTTCGATTTTTTGTGGCGTTATATTGGTACTCATGTCTCTCACTTATGCCAACAAGTTCGGCCATGTTGAATGTTCAGTTAATTTTTGACACCAGCTTTACTTGCACGTGTTTTGGCTCATCTTCGATTTTTGCCCATTCAAAAATAGGATCAAAGAATCTGTATCAAATTTTGTGTGAAATACAAAATTAATTGCAAGGACGGCATTCCGAATGTTGACTGTGGCATATGGTGAAGCTATCTTGGACCGAAGCAACGTTTATCGGTGTTACAAAATGTTCTCAGAGGGCCGAGAAGATGTGAAGGTTTTGCTTACAGTTTTATTCGATTGCAGTTGCGTGGTGCATCATGAGTTCTTGCCACAGGGTAGAACGGTCATTAAGGAATATTACCCACAAGTTATGTGCAAGTTACGTAAAGCAATCCACCAGAAACGCCTCTGCTCACGCATCGTTGCTTGTGCGCGAATTTTCGGCCAAAGACAACACACTAATAATGCCACAGCTACCGTATTCCCCAGATCTGACCCCCTCTGACTTTTTCTTGTTACCGAAACTGAAGAGCCCCATGAAAAGGCGACGTTACGCTACGATTGAGGAGCTAAAGACGGCATCGAAGGAGGAGCTAAACAAGATTATAAAAAATGATTTTTTGAAGTGCTTTGAGGATTGGAAAAAACGTTGGCACAAGTGTATAATAACTGGTGTGGATTACTTTGAAGGGGACAAAATAGATATTCATGAATAAATAAATAATTTTTGAAAAAGAAACACAAAGTTCGCGATACTTTTTGAACCGACCTTGTATGTCAATAAAACAGCAACCATTGATGCATTAAAATTGAATATTGAACGTCAAATACGTGAAATAAAACCTTTTGATTGGGGTTATTTTCGCAACAATTAATTATACTTCAAAATAAAATAATAAATTTTGCTCTGGCAAACTCTGTATTTAAATGCGGTGGTGACCGATTATTCTGGTTTTATTTTTTGATATTTTGCATACTACGCGACACCGACTAACGACTGCCCAGTTCCGTTTGCGTTCATTTGTCTTTTGTTTACACAACTCGGTTATTAGAATTAACTACGATTTAAAGGTGGTTGCAGCTATCTACCCAAACAAAAGGAGAATGTCAACAATAAATAAGACAGTTGATAAGATGTTCTGTTTTTAATCTACCTGAATATCATATAATAGAGTTTACTGAATAATAAGCACAGTAATACTGATTTTTTTTTTCATAAGAATAAAAGAAAACCAAAAACAAAATACATACAATAAATTAATAAATAAATAAGTAAAAATTATTAGAAAATAAAATACTATTTTGTACAAATTATGTGTATATGTTTTTTTTCTAAAAATGAAATTAAATTTAAAAAAAAAAATCAAATATAAAAACTCAAAAATTTGTTTATGTTTTGAGCAAATGAAAAACATCGTGAGCTCCCCTTACCATTTTTGGTGGAGCTCTATTTTTTTTAAAAATTGATTTCCCAATATTTGATTTATTGCATTTTATTTATTTACTTATTCAATTATTTTCAATTTGTTTTGTTGATTTTTTTATAATTTCAATTTGTTTTCTTTTTTTTAAATATAATCAATGCATTATGATTGAATCAATTAAATTTCATAGTGAATATATTTTCCTTATATCAAATTTGACCTTTTTTAAAGGTGAAATTTTAACTATACTAATTAATCCGTTAAATAATTCCGTTTTGTCTCTTCATCAATTTTTAATAAAATGCCCGTTCGTCCTCGTTTTGCCACTTATTTTTCATCAATTATCAATTTTAGCAGTAATGCATACATACTATTTCTTTGCTTTTAAATTTAATCATTTTTATACGTTTGGGTATTTTTTTTTGTTTTGTTTTGTTGTTTAATTAATTAAAATAAATAACTTTTAAGGCAAAACTGCTCCATGTCAATTTTGTGTACGTGTTTTTGTTTATTATTATTTATTATCAATATTATTATTACGCTCGTATATTATTTTAATGCATCTTTTCGTATTTTATTTTAAGTTTACTGCCAACTGATTATTTAATTTACTATTCAATGCATTAGTTAAGAAAAATATTCATAATAATATATTTAAAAAAACAACATGTTAACTATAAAATTTTCATAAGAGTTTAAAAAAAACAACATGTTAACTATAAAATTTTCAAAATAATCTGCATTATACATAATTGGATGAAATAGTTAAGCATAAAGAATGTATTTAATATTTCATCGATAATTTTTACCGCAAATATTATTTAAATTTTAAAAGAATTTTTCCAATAGTCTATTTATTTAGCTGCTACAATTTTAAACAGGAAAATATTATGTTTGCAATGGCAGCTCCAATGATTAATCGAATTTTTTTAAGTAACTTGCTTTTATGTTTTTTTAGCTGCCTAACTTTTTGAACACAATACACTACTTGCGGTATACGAAATTTATATTAAAGAATTTGGGAAGTTATCAATATTCATAAATTATTAAGATAAGAATTTATCAAAGCTTAAATCGAGATGAAATAGATTTGCTGCAAAATAAACCAGGTAAAATTGGGGAAAAAAAATTGATATGTAATTAATTTTTAAGGTAATAAGAAGGTCATTTGTTTTAATAGCTTCTTAAAATAAGAACTAGTTATTTTAAAGAAATCAAATAAACTGTATTCTAAATGAATGTAGCAAAAAATCTGGTAAAATTTACATACGACTAAAATTACTCCCAGTAATTAAAATATAATAAAAAATGAACAAATATTTCTATATAATTATAACTTTCGGAAAAATGTCATTCCTTTTTAAGCATGATTATAAATTTAACAATTTTTTAAGCGTTCCTATCCTAAAATTTAACTCTTCATTTCTTATCATATACAACAATATGATTGATTGTAATCTCAATAAATTTTTATCAATTTCATTTTTAATCATTTCTTATTTAGTTGTTTTTTTTATATTCTATACTATTATTCAATTTTTTTTAAACCTTTTCTGAATACTAATTTTCTTCTGAAATTTTTTTACTATTTTTATATGATATGGCATTTTGTTGTTGTTTATTTTTGTTGATATACGTATTTTTCATAAATATAATTATTGAATTTTTTTTTTATTGTTTTTACATTTTTTGTTCTCTTCAAAAAATTTAATATCTTTTTATCTTTTTATTTCTATATTTTCTAAATTTATACACATATGATGATTAAGAGAAGATAATGTTTAGAGGAGTGTTTTTATTTTTATTGATTAATAATAGCTTTTATAAAGGGAAATATTTTTTATTACGATTGAAAAACGCAATTTTGATTATTAACTCTATCAATTTCCTTATAAATTACAATATTTTTTTAAAAAAAAAAATAATAATAATTTCAGAAAATAGTTTAATTTTATCAGAATTTTTTTTAAAAGAAGTTTGTATTATTCAAAAATTATTAGGAAATATAATAAAAATCATGAGTTATATTATTAAAAATAGCTTTCAGCATAAGACATCTGCCTGAGATATTACTATTGGTTTTTGCTATTAATAAATATTATTGATTGATTTTTTAAAGAAGAAAAAAAGACATTTTTGTTCAAAATTAGACTATGCCAAAATAATGCTAATTAATTTGCATTAATTTTCTGTTTGTTACATTTTCCCTTTGAATTGCTTTTTAAATTTACGCACATATTATACAAAAAAAAATGAAAAGAAAATTTTTTACCCTAAAATAACAGTCTTCCTTTTATCTAATCAGCAATTTTAATAACCACACCTTATCCACGATTCTATCAATTAAGAAAATATTTTTTCTCTCCTACTCTTTTCGATCTCTTCATTCTATTAATTAATTTTTGTTTTATATAAAATATTTAATCAATTGGTTTTTGTTGCTATTTGCTTACATATTTTTGTTGATTAATTTTTATTTTCTAATTACAATATGCCAAAAAGGAAAAAATTCCCCTTTTTCTGCAAAGAGAAAAAACCTCGATAATTATTTAGCGGCTATTGGCTATGCTTATTTACTCATAATTCGCTCGATTCTTTCGTGTACTTTTTCTACTATCGTCTTACTCATGCAAATAATAGTTCACAATGTTTTAACAAAGAGAACAAATATTAATAATGCAAGCATTTTGAGCTCTTTGCTCACCGACGGTTGTACTCAGAGCTCAAATCTATTTGTACATATATATTCTCCTGAAAATTTACTTTAAAATATTCCAAAAAAAGAAAAAAAATCAATTTTTCTCTTCTTTTCTTACCATATTTTTTTATATCGTGTTTTATGAGCAATGGTAGGAGCACAATTCCGACCGAATTGAAAACTGTATACAGTCGTCGCTGTCAAAATTTTTAATACCGGAAATGCACAAAACTCCGACTGTAGATCTTATTTTAATTTTGCAATTGTATTCCAAGTACTGCCTAGTTTTTTTATGTATTGTTTGACAGTTGAAATTGAAATATAAACAAGCTAAGTGATTGTAGTTATATTAAAAAATTGAATTAAACATTAATTATAAATGATTTTGTTTGATTTGGGCATATTTTCAAAAAATTGTTGACAGTATTTACAGTTCAGTTTTCAGTTGTCGTCGGAATTGTATCTCTGCTATAATAAAAGGAAAATGCTTTTTTCAGCATCTCTCTTCGACACAATGAAATACTTAAAGTTAGACAGAGAAAAATATCAATAAATGTCATCATCATTATTATTATCATTATTATTATTATTATTATTATTATTATTATTATTATTATTATTATTATTATTATTATTAATATTAATATTAAACGTTTTTAATGCATTTATTTAACTTTTGAATACTTTATAATTAATTAATAAAATATGTTAAATTTTTATACGCGTTTATGTTAATTATTGTAGATATAGATTATGAAATAGATAAATTAAAAGCATTTACTTGTAATATATGGTATGGTTTTTAAATTTATTTGAAAATTTTCCTTTTCATTATATTTGTATACATTTTTATATATTATATAGGTTTTTTTTTTTAATTATTGATTCATTAATTAAATTAATTTATTTATAATATAATTTTTAAATTAGAATTATTAATAATAAATTTTTTTATTTATTAATATTGTTGTTATTATTGTGTATTGTTCAATTTTATAATTATATATTTTAATCTTTTTTATAATTTATACGTATATAAACGTGTTTTGGTTTTTGTTTTTCTCTTATTCTTATTTTGTGTCTATGTGTATTTATATATACTTTTTGTTCATATGTATTAATTTTCTCCTTTATACATACATTTATCGTCCCTATCAATTTCTGATTTATTATCATTCATTCTTAACATATTATTATTATGATTAAATTAATAAATTTTCTTTCTGATAGATTATTTCTTGACTAGACTGGCTATTCGTAGAAATTTATTTGGTGCTGTTGATGCACCACCACCGATTTCATTAGTTGTCAATGAATTTGTTTGTTGTTGTTGTTGTGTATTAAAACGAGAGGTATTTGTGCTATGCACCTCCTTGCCAACAATAGTAGAAGAGGAGCATCTCTGATCATTGGTTTGGTTCGGATTTTTGGTTGGTGATGTTGATTTGCTTGTGCTGCCTTCGTAGATTTTCGATTGTTCCTTTGCACTTCTATACGTTTCAGAGTAACAATTTCTATTGTAATTAATTAGCAGATCACTATCACAATTGGAAACTTACAAATATCTTGTCAAATCCTCAATATCGACCAACATTGAGTCCTGTCCCATATGTAGATCATCCCGTTCCATCAAATATTGGACAAGATGTTCGTTAAGTCGTTCGATTTGTGTGTGCAGCTCGTTAACGATTATCTGCAATTGGGCAATGTTCATATCCGTAAGCATTTGCCGGGATACTCGCCTTTTCTCTGGCGGAAATGCAACTCCAACTTTCTCTAGTGAATTTCGTATTACCTCAGTTATTGGCGATTGCTTTTGTTTTTGCCTTTCAATCTGTAAAATAATATTTTTGATTTCTCTTTTCAATTGAACTGAATCTTAAAACTCTAATATTACTAAGCATATTTTTTAATAGTTTCTTTTTTTCTTCAAGTTGCTCATTCTAGTATTAGTTACAACAACAAAAATAATTATGCGCTAATGTGAACTGATTATTCCAGCAAAAACTAATGAAGTGCAATTTTATGTAGTTTTTTTTAAAATTAATGTGCATTTTAAGCCAAGCAATTTAAATATATTATTTATGATAATTCAAATAATTTCGTTTTTATTTATAGCCATTCATTTATCAAGCAGCAAAATAATAACTACAATAAAATATAATATTCACTACGTACTTTTATAAGGTACGAAAATGGTGTACAATAGATCTAGAGGAAGGAAGATGCGATTTTTACAATCTTACATCATCAAGTAAAATTCAACCAAATTAAAAGATATGTTTTTTTTATGTTGTGTTAAATAAAAGTATGATTTTTGGTTATGGTTATGGTTATTATCAACAAGAGTGGAAATAAAAGCAATAGCATAAATTCAAATTATCAATGCAAACAAACACCTTCTACTTTTATGCAAAGATCAAAAACAGTTCATAATACTAAAAGCGTAACTACAAAAACGAATAAAAATTGATAAATTAATTAGCTCACCTCCATTTGCATGTGGGCCATATCCTTTGCTTGTGCTAAGGCCATTCTAGCCTCGATTTGTAGTCGGGCCTGTTTTGTAAAGAAGTCCGATTCAGGAGTATCTTCGGAAACAGGTGGTCCAAGTGACAATGTTGATGGACGATTTGAATTCTCATTCTGTGGTGATGATTTTTTATTATTATTGCTCACTGATAACGGTCTCGAATAATATGGATGGCCGGATGAGTTATATCGAGACGATGAGCTATTATTAATGGAGTTTGTTGTTGGTTTTGTTAATTTTGGGCATGTTTCTGAATCCGAACTTGGACTTTCTGTGTCTGATGATGCTTCATTCATAAAACAAATCTGTAGATTCATGCCTAAAATATCAATCAAATATCAAAACAGTAATTAATAAAAAGTATAATCCAACGGTCCAACGGATCAAGTATTATATACTTTTACATACCACTTTGAAGTCTAGATTGTAGACTTGGCTTTCGACCTGGCCTATCAGCTGTGACAATTTTACTAAAATAATCATCTTCGGCGCCCATTGCAAGCCTCCTTCGAATCTCTTCACGATCATTTCGCCTCTGAAAATTACAATTATAAAAAAAAATTTATTTAAAATCCTTTCACTACAATAATCATTTTTTATCTATCATAACACAAAAATAGAGAATGTGATTTTTATTTATACGCACACAAAACCGTTTTGATTCTTCAAGATCAATGGTAATCACTCGGACAAACTTATCAAGTACATTATCAAGATATTCGGCATCTTGCACGGGAATCGGTCCGAACATGATCATCTCAATGTCAGACATGCCGGACGTATTGTGCTTGTACACCCGCGGAAACATGCCATCGATGCAGTCGAGGTCGGTTTGGCCGACTGCCGTATACCGAAAAGTAGAAATTAATTTTGATAATTTGGCAATAAAACCACGACTGGGGCGATTCGGAATGCCACCACCACCATTCTGAATGCTAATAGAATTTTTCGTTCTAAGTCCGAGAAAAAAATTATCCAACATTTTGATGCAACAGAAATTTTATCTGTTGCAATATATTATATCGTGAATAGCTCGAATTGGTATTATTTGTAAACAGAAAACGCGCAGGTGATGCGAAATCACTTCAGGACCACAACAACCGCTAGCATCAAAACACAGCACAAAATTCACAATAACTGCTTGTAAACAATTCAAAATTGCGGTGCTCTCACTAAAATCTTAAAGAAACGCAAAAGTGTCCTTGGTCATGAGTGAACGCGCTTGCGCACACGACTCGTGTGCTCAATAATTGTACTTGCGATTGTTGTGCTGTTCGGTTAGTTTGTATATTTTCTTATTTTATTGTTTTGTTATTTAATATTAAAGCAATTCCGAGTACATCAACTGTGACACTTAAGTATAGTCGAATAAAACCACCTAGTGAATATTTGCGCAGTTGTAGTATTTGATATTCAAATGTGTTCAAGAGAAGACGATTGTTATCTAAGTAAATTCACAATCAAGTACGCAGCAGTTTTTACGACGCGACGACTCAGAATACCGATCTTCACCAACCGAACATCCTTACTAGCAGGCAAGCCGTCAGTGACAAATCTAACCGCTATTAAATTTGTACGTGTATGTGTGTAATCAAAATACATCAGTACCAGTCGCATACAGATGCATATGTAAATATTCACAATAATGCATGTGTGAAGAGGGCATAAGGACCATTCGCAGCAGGAAATGAAATTCAATCAATCTGAGCGTTGCCTTTCAGAGCGCCCAAGTGTTCTTCTTGTAGGGCAGCTGATTTCTTTTTACGGTCCTTCTGCAGATGCTCGAATACGAGTAGTGTACCACCACCAGCAGACAAATGTGCCCTGAAGAAATAAATTTTATACATAAAACTGGCCAAACATTGGATGGTACTTTTGAATCCAATGGCGAATTGAGTTGGATCCAAATATAGGCTATTATCACTGCTGTTTCGGAAAGATCATGGTTAGCGAATGTACAAGAAGCTTAGACACGACATTAAATTTTTTATGAATTAAATGATAACCGAAGAGTATATCTTTCAAGAAGACGAACCTAGCTGATAAGCAGCCGAGAAAACTTTGCCCTACGGATTTTGGCTGGTTTTGGTTCGATTGTACAAGAGAAAAATGTTCTTTGATTTTTGGATAGCAGCAGCAGCAGCAAAAAAAACCAAATCAACTCCATTTCGAAGGTTTTTTTCTTATTTTCGTTATGGCAGTTTTTCTTAAAGATTTACTTACACATGCGTATAGGGAGCAGATGTTTCACAAAACGGGAATTGTACAAACAAAGAGCGAACTGATAAAACTGATCGTGATAAGTAACTATATTTTCGGTGAAGCGCTTAGGGTCAAAGCAACTCTACATCAAAAACACCCTGTTTTCAGTTTATTTTCTTTGGTATTCCAGTTGTTTTCTTTTCTTTTTTTTTGCCTAAGTAAACTGGCTGACATACTCGCATATTTATTCAAGAATATTAAGTAATTGTATGTGCATATTATAAACGTAAATGTACTGATTTTATAATCAGAATTTTTCTTTCAGTCAAAACTGGATTATTTAAAGTAATTCACAAAAAAGAGCCAATGGAAAAATATGCACGATAACGCAATATTTTATATATTTGATTTTCGACCTCAAATACATTTATCACACATTAAACGAGACTCCAATAAATTCTGAAATTATGTGTATACATCAATCATTTTATTTTATAAATTAAGCATCGATTTTCATTGAAATTATAATAATAAAGTGGCATGTTGTCTTCTTCTCAGTCGAATATGTATTTTTGTTACCAGGTGTATAAGCTTATATCCGCTGTTTTTTTTCAAAAAAAACACATGTTTTTTTCATAGAAAGCAAAAACAAATTTATTCAAAGTACTTGCCCTCGCTAGCTACACATTTTTCCCATCTCTCGAGCAGTTTGTGGATACCACGCCAAAAAAATACCTTCTCTTTCGAGGCAAACCCCTCATTAAGCCATTTACGGACGTCTTCTTACGAATCGAAGTGCTGCTCAGCGAGCGCGTGGCCCATCGACGAAAACAGGTGGTAATCGGTAGTGGCCAGGTCTGGTGAATAAGCGGGGTGGGGTAGCACCTCCCAGTTGAGTGTCTCCAAGTAGTTTCGGACCATTTTTGACGTGTGTGATGGTGCGTTGTCGTGGAGGAAAATCACCTTGTCATGTCTTTGTTGATAATCCGTTCTTTTTTCACGGAGAGCACGGTGCAATTTGATCAGTTATCCCACCAAACGCACAGCATCGTCTTCCTACTGATCCCACCAAACTCACAGCATCGTCTTCCGTCCCAAGCGATTTGGTCTTGGGGAAGATGTTGATGGTTGGCCGGGATCAACCCACGATTTCTTGCGTTTAGGATTCTCGAAATATATCCACTTTTCATCGCCTATCACAACCCGATGCAGGGTCGATTTTTTTTTTGGTCTTGCGAGCAAGATTTCGCATGTGTTTTGGCGTCGCTCCATCTGCCTATAGTTCAATTCATGCGGCAACCATTTTCCGATCTTTTCAATCTTCCCCATGGCACGCAGACGCATGGAAATGGCTGGTTGAGTAATACCCAATTGCTCCGCGAGCATTTTTTGCAATTGGGTATCGTCTTCGTCCAAAAGAGCCTGCAATTGATGGTCCCAACCTTTCTAGGCCGATTTTCACGTTTCTTGTCCCACAAGTCAAAATTGCCGTCTTTGAACTGACGAAACCAATTTCGGCACGTTGTTTCCGATAAAGCACTACCAACATAGGCATCCATAAGCATTAGATGCAATTCGGCAGACGATTTCTTCAAATTTAAGCAGAAAAGCAGAGCTTCCCGCATATGCTCTTTTTCTGGCACAAAACTAGACATGATTAGCAAAGGAAAAATGTATGTTGTTGTACGAAATTGGTGATAATGTGCACTGATTAATGTTGAAAAAGTATGGCGTGCCCATGGTAGCTTAATACGCTCACTCACGCAATCTATGATCAAACAGCGGATTTAAGCTTATACACCTAGTAGTTAATTTTTTATTTAGGATTTTGTCCTTTGATTTTTGCCATTGGGATGGCAACTAAGTGATTGTGGATTTTGTCAAAAGATGGTATTAGCTCATTCTATTGTTATGTTAACGTGTTCAAAGCACCCAATCTACAATATATTGTTTTCTTGTTGTTTGGACTTCCGTCTTTAATTCAGTAAAAAAATTGTATCGTTTACCTATTTAGTTTTGTTTTCATCCAAAATTAAAAATGGAAGGACAAGACGTGCATTTTAGACATATTTTATTGTATTATTTCCGAAAAGGCAAGAACGCATCGCAGGTACACAAGAAGTTATGTACCGTATATGGGAATGAAGCCTTGAAAGAAAGGCAGTGTCAAAATTGGTTTGCTAAATTTCTTTCTGGTGATTTTTTACTAACAAATGCCATTTGAAGTTGATGAGACCCATATCAAGACCATTATCGATTCAGATCGTCATAGCACAACTCAATACACGTATATCGCAAACTTGCATTGAAAAAAAATTAAAACAGCTTGGCTATGTTAAGAAACTCGATTTATGGATTCCTCATCAGCTTAAGGAAATTCATTTGACGCAACGCATTAGCATCTGCGATTCGCTTCTGAAACGCAACGAAACGGATCCATTTCTGAAACGACTGATAACTGGCGATCAAAAGTGGATAGTTTACAACAACGGCTGAGATAAACCACCTCAGACGACATCAAAAGCTGAGATGCGCCAAAAGAAGAATATCATGTCAGTTTGGTGGGAATATAAAGGAATTGTGTACTTTGAACTTTTACCAAGACGATTAATTCCACCGTGTACGTTCAACAACTCGTCAAACTGAGCAATCGCAGTTCAAGAAAAGCGGCCAGAATTGGCAAATCGTAAGGGTGTGGTTTTCCAGCATGACAATTTGTTGATCACTCGCCAAAAACTATTGGAAATTAGGTTGGGATGTGTTGTCACACCTAACCTAGCGCCTTCAGATTACAATTTATTTCGTTTCATGCAGAACTCTTTAAATGTTAAAATTTTTAATGACGGGAATGATGTAAAATCACATTTAATTCAGTTTTTTTGCTAGCAAAAGTAATAAGTTTTACACGAACACGGAATTATGACACTGCTTGAAAGATGACAAAGTTATATTTTTACTTTATTTATAATTGAATAAAATTATATTTTTAAGTCAACATTTAGAATTTTTTCTTCTTATTTAAAATCTGCAATCACTTAGTTGCCAACCCAATATTACGTGATAATCAAAAAAAAGAGTATATTTAAAAAGAACAGATTTTTACCAAGATTCATTACAAAACCTCCGACACTGAGTGTGTAGTCATTGAGAAAAGGTAAAACCCAAAATTGTAATTCGTAGAAGTTAGGCAGTATTTTGGGCATATCCTTTTACTAAGAAATGAATATACCTCTCAGAGTAATATTAAATGAACTCTAAGCCCATATATTAAGAAGACCGTTTTGAGAAAAATCATTGTGAATAGGCTACAAAATTATTAGCAAGTACCTGAGAGAGGTGAGTTTCAAAAGAATTATTTCCTCGCATTTTCTGAACGTATAACCAGCCACTTGGATATTGTTGTCTCTTCTAACCTAATATATATTTTTTTAAATTACCATCATTATTGAATAAGTACAAGAATATCCCAGAAATATTGCATATTCTTTGACAAATGATAAAACAGGAAAGAATAACAACATGGCTTAGTATTTCGCTGTGTGCGGTATATGGTACAGTAAAGTAAATTCATCCTTTATTCCCACTACTAGTCGACATTGAAATATGAGTCACATAAAAATGACGATTTAAGCTACACATTATTAAGAGGAAAATTAAAACACTTACAAGAGTTTATTTCCTGAATATTCTCGTATTATGGAAGCAGTATTCAATGGGGAAATAATGGTCGGTTGAAGTTGTGGGGTATCCTTATTTGTATCGATTAAATTTAAATGCGGGTTGGCAAATTTGCTTGTCTTTGATCAGTGAATTGTATAGTGGCCATAATTTCAACTGAAAATGGGGTGTTGATTACGCATTGTTAATTGATTTTATAAGAAAATAAATTAATACACAATAATCGATTGAGAAAAAGGAAAATTTGAGTAAATTTCTAAAATTGTAAACATTTTTTCGGAAATGGTTACTACTAAGCAAATATGCGGAATCTTTGATGTATTTTCCAATTTCTGAACACAATCAACGAATATTCAATTTGTGTGTAAAATTAAAACCGCATAGACTTCTTACGAAAATAAGCCCTTTCTGGCCTATTTTTTCTTTTAGAAAAGCAGCATTTAATTTGTTATCAGAAAAGAAATCCTCAATTTTTCCCTCAAACCAAAACTTGGAAATAATTCTATTTGTTAACTTTATGAAAGTTTTAGTTTTTTACAAATTTTTGAAAAATTAAACATGGTAAATGGTTGAGGAAAAGTAATTATTTGTCATTTTAATTAAATAAAGTAAAATAATAAAGTTTTCAGATCTACATTTTGTGTCCTCCATCTTCGCAGACCACATTCTATGTATGTATTCGTGTATCTTTGAATCAAATTAAGTGAATAAAAGCAAATGCAAAAACATATTTGAATACAAGGTCTGTTCAAAAAGTATCGCGAATTATGAATTTCCGCGGGTTATGTATATTCGATTTGAAATTTTTTTTGTAGCGTTTTGTTGGTACTCATGTCTCTCCCTTATGTCGACAAGTTCGGCCATTTTGAATGTTCAGTTCATTTTTGACAGCTGCTTTGCTTGCACGTGTTTTGGCTTGTCTTCGATTTTTGCCCATTCCAAAAAATGGATCAAAGAATCCTTATCAAATTTTGTGTGAAAAACAAAATTAATTGCGCGGACGCATACCGAATGTTGACTGTGGCATATGGTGAAGCTACCTTGGACCGAAGCAACGTTTACCGGTAGTACAAAATGCTCTCAGAGGGCCGAGAAGATGTGAAGGTTTTGCTTACAGTTTTCTTCGAATGCAGGGGCGTGCTGCATCATGAGTTCTTGCCACAGGGTAGAATGGTCAATAAGGAATATTACCTGCAAGTTATGCGCGGGTTACGTATATTCGATTTTTGATTTTTTGTGGCGTTATGTTGGTACTCAATTTTCTCAATTGTGCCGACAAGTTCAGCCATTTTGAATGTTCAGTTAATTTTTGACAGCTGCTGCTATGCTTGCATGTGTTTTTGCTCGTCTTAGATTTTTGCCCATTTTTGACCAAAAACAATATCGCATTAACATTGCTAAAGAGCTGTATGACTCTACCCGCGACTACCCAAATTTGCTCCAAAGGGTCATAGCTTGTGACGAATCACGGTTTTATGGTTATGACGTGAAAACCAAAGCTCAATCATCCCAATAGAAGCTGCCACACGAGTCAAGACCGAAAAAAGCGCGCCAAGTTCGGTCGAATGTGAATGTTTTGCTTACAGTTTTCTTCGATTGCAGGAGCGTGGTGCATCATGAGATCTAACCACAGGGTAGAACGGTCATTAAGGAATATAACCTGCAAGTTATGCGCAAGTTACGCGAAGCAACTCGCCAGAAACGCTCAGATTTGTGGAAAAACAAAAATTGGCTTTTGAACCATGATAAAGCCCCTCCGCATGCATCGTTGATAACGCCCCTGCTCATGCATCAAAAACAACACACTAATAATACCGCAGCCACCGTATTCCCCAGATCTGCCCCTGTGACCTTTTCTTGTTCCCGAAACTGAAGAGCCTCATGAAAGGACGACGATACGCTACAATTGAGGAGATAAAGACGGCATCGAAGGAGGAGCTGAACAAGATCACAAAAAATGATTTTTTGCAGTGCTTCGAGGGTTGGGAAAAACGTTAGCACAAGTGCACAATATCTGGTAGGAATTACTTTGAAGGGGACAAAAAAGATATTCATGACAAAATAAATAATTTTTGAAAAAAACACAAAATTAGCGATACTTTTTGAACAGACCTTGTATAAAAACAAAATTTATGAGATACGCTTATGTAAGGCAATCTGTTTTTAAATAAATAGTGAGTAAGAAAATTCTATTAAAATATTAAAATCATAGTTGTGTTCCTTGTGCAGTAGTTTCTCACTTGTTTGCATCGCAGCAGAGCATCTACGATCTTAATATCGTTTGGGGGCTTATTTATTATTACTTTCATAGCACATAGGCTTTTTTAAGAAATTTGATTCAAAAAAAAAACAATCGAACTCCACTCAAACTGTATCGTATAGTGAATTCGAATAGATTTTTTTCCTTCTTTTTTTTTAATAGTCCAATTGGAAGTATACAGCAATCTGAAATGACTTTTATTGATTTCTTTAGTAAATAAAAAAGAAAGGATACAATAAATGATAATCAAATATAGGAGAACGTAGAGGAATTCTCAAGTAAAAAAGATTTTTTTATTGTACATAGTTTATATTTAACGAAGATGATAAAATTTCGGACATTTTTTGTATTAAGTATTTATTCTCATATGGGTGGGTAGGTGGAGTTAGTGCCGTTTTAATATTAAGAAAAAATGAAATAAAGCTCGTATGTTTTTGCTGTTGATTGTAAAGTGTGTGTTCCATTTAAATAAAACAAAAAACAAACTTATTACTTATGTTATCCGACTACGTTTTCAATTAATACACAATGTAAAAATGTAAAATTTAAAGAAAATCGATTTCGAATCACGTAAAATGTATGGTAGTATTGGTTTGGTACTTTAATATACTCAATGCACGGCACAGTTCGCCTGCCAACTTTCGAGCAAACGCCGGTATAAATTGGAAATGGTCGAGTGGTAAAAATTATAAACTCATGCATTATAGGTAAATAGACATACGTATACATTACGGTTAGCATAAAACTGTAGCAGTTGTTGTTTTTTTATTATTTTCTTTTCTTTTTGTCTAAACAAATGACAAAGGTCACATGACCCAAGAGAACCCATCGCCACGGTATATTTTTCGCTAAATCACTTCGGTTTTTTCCCTATTAAATTAACGCACAATATTAAGTTGGTTTTGGGGTAGCTTTATTTGGTGGTGGACTTTTACTTTGTGGCGGAAAGTTAAATAATTTGTTATAAAAATAGTGTGTCATCGTGTAAAACGCCTTCGCTCAGTTAGAGAGAATTGTATATACATACAAGCACAAAGGTTGACGTATACAACGAGTATATTTAATAGCTGTCTCCTGTGAAAAAGGGTGCAATTTTTCAATGTCGACAAAAAAAGTTATGTTCTCCTTAAGAAAGGCGGTTGGTCACCCCTTTTTCTACTTAAGCCACAAGAACGAATACGGTAAAAGTAAAGAAGTAAGGACTAATATGTCTATCAGTGGAATAATATTTGATTTATGATTTCATCCCACATACAACTATACGGTATCCTTACTAAACAGTGTATAGTCTCACATTTTCTATACTTATACGAATGACAGCAGTAATCTATTAATATTGAAAATCTCTAAAATTTGACATTAAATTTATTAGAATACAATCGGTCGGTTGGTTCTGACTGCAATTATAATAAAATTTTAGTTCCTTACTGTATGTAATATATGCTCTTATATAAGAGATGTGAAAATCACAGAGACCAGACGAACACCGAACGTTTCATTCTATAAAAAAATATATGTACTTGTATTGTGGACAGTGATATTTAGAAGTGAAATATTGTTCTGGAACTCTTCTGAATTGCTAAATAATTCAAATCACCAATATCAATCAATCATATTCGTATGTACATCATATAACAAATTGAGCATTCTAGGAAATTGCCATTTTTTTTTGTTGGAAAACTATCAATTTCAACATATTGTATATGATTATTTTTCATGGTAGATTAGGTTTATTCCAATATAGTGAATATTTTAGTTTGAATTTATATACAATGTGTATAAGCTTAAATCCGCTGTTTTTTTATCAAAAAAAATACCAGTGTTTTCCATAGAAAGCAAAAACAAATTTATTAAAAGTACTTGCACTCGCTAGCTACACATTTTTCCCATCCCTTAGGCAATTTGTGGATACCACGCCAAAAAAATTTCTTCTCTTTCGAGGCAAACCCCTCATCAAGCCATTTTCGGACGTTTTCGTAAGAATCGAAGTGCTGCTCAACGAGCGCATGGCTCATCGACGAAAACAGGTTGTAGTCGGAAGTGGCCAGGTCTGGTGAATAAGCCAATTCAGTGTCTCCAAGTAGTTTTGGACCATTTTTGACGTGTGCGATGGTGCGTTGTCGTGGAGGAAAATCAGCTTGTCATGTCTTTGTTGATAATCCGTCATTTTTTCACGGAGAGCACGGTGCAATTTGATCAGTTGTTGGTGGTAGCGGTGGGCATTGACACTTTTACCAGGTTTCAACATCTCATACGAGACGATACCCTCCTGATCCCACCAAACGCACAGCATTGTCTTCCGTCCGAAGCGATTTGGTCTTGGGGAAGATGTTGATGGTTGGCCGGGATCAAATCACGATTTCTTGCGTTTAAGATTCTCGAAATATATCCACTTTTCATCGCCTGTCACAATCCGATGCAAGAAGATTTTCTTTTTTGCCTGGCGAGCAAGATTTCGCATGTGTTTTGGCGTCGCTCCTTCTGCATATCGTTCAATTCATGCGGCACCCATTTTCCGATCTTTTCAATCTTCCCCATGGCACGCAGACGCATGGAAATGGCTGGTTGAGTAACACCCAATTGCTCCGCGAGCATTTTTTGCGATTGGGTATCGTCTTCGTCCAAAAGAGCCTCTTCTTGTCCCACAAGTCAAAATGTCCGTCTTTGAATCAACGAAACCAATCTCGGCACGTTGTTTCCGATAAAGAACTGTCACCATAGGACTCCATAAGCATTCGATGCAATTCGGCAGACGATTTCTTCAAATTGAAACAGAAAAGCAGAGCTTCCTGCATATGCTATTTGTCTGGCACAAAACTAGACATGATTACCAAAGGAAAAATGTATGTTGTTGTACGAAATTGATGACAATGTGCACTGATTAATGTTGACAGATGTCAAACTCATAAAAAGAGTATGGCGTGCCCATGGTAGCTTAATACGCTCACTCACACCATCTTGTTTCAATATAAGAGAAAATTTACAAATAATAATAATAAACACAAGCACTGCTTTGGTAAATTGAAAATTAATAGGCGTAAAAATTACGTTGCACTTAAATAGAACTTACTATACAGTATATATTAAAAACTTAATAATTTAAAAATTATGAATTAAATATTTTTATATTTATAAAAGATAATCAAAATTTTTTTTAATAAAAAGAATTCGATTGCAGTTATTACGTACATAATATTAAGTCGTCAACATGTTGCTGCAACATATTATGTAATTCGTCCAATTCCCATGAATGGGAATAGCAGGCCGATCGACACGCATCTACATACAATACTGTACAATGAAGAGAGACAACTTCACTCAAAGATTTTGTTTATTAGTTTTTCTTTCAGTTGTATTCTTCTCATGCTTCATTTGTGAACCGTAAAGAGAAAATGTTGGACGTAAAGAAAGAGAAGGTTTCTCTTTGACGTGGAGATGGAAAATCCTTTTTCTTAACACGATACT
Organism: Atherix ibis; assembly: GCA_958298945.1. Classification (NCBI taxonomy): domain Eukaryota; kingdom Metazoa; phylum Arthropoda; class Insecta; order Diptera; family Athericidae; genus Atherix; species Atherix ibis. The sequence goes on along the minus strand of OY282609.1, from coordinate 20,960,011 downwards.
CTCTCTTATTGAATGATCGAGCAAAATGTAGGAATACAATTCCCACTGAAATTGCAAACTGCAGCATGCAGTTGCCATTGTCAGAATTTTAAACCGTTCAGTTTTATGGGAATACACAAAACTTCGACTCTTTCATCGCTAAAATTGATCTTGTTTTAATTTTGCAGTTGCAATTCAAGTACTGCCATACATTTCAGTGCTTTTATTTTGTACCAGGATTGTGGTTTGACAGTTGAAATTGAAGTGAAAAATATTATTTGTATTTTTATTAAAATATTTATTAAAACATCATTTATAAATACATAATAAGTTATATTTCAATTAATTGTATTTGCAGTTTCCCTTAATGGCGAAATAACAGAATAGAACAAGACATTCGAAATAGTTGTTGTTTCTCGCTGGAGGGGATTCAATTTGCTTTTAAGAAATAATAAAAAAAATGGCTTAATTATGCACTGACATAAATGGAACGAAACAAGTGAAGGTTTGAATGGCTGAATTTCCTAGAACGTGTTGTTGATTGGAATTTCAGTGCGGTGCAATTTTTTTTTCTTCTGTATTTCATATAAGAAAATAATTATAAACAGTATAAAAGAGAATAATTTTTATATTAATAAAATTCGATAACTGACAATTTTAACAATTTCGAAAATTATTATTATTGGTATCGTGTTTTTTTTTCTTCGTAAAATTTTATTACAATTTCAACATTTCAAAAGCACAACATTAAAAACTACCGATTAATTAATTGAAATAAAATAAAATTTATCGATTAGTTTAGTTTTCTAGATTAAAATGTTGATATTCAATAAAAAAAAAGTCCTTGAAATACGTTTTTTAAATATATTTTTTTAAAATTCACTTTAAATTTTTATTTAATTAGAATTGCAAGAAAAAAACATTATTTGTAAATTCATTGCATGTTTAAATCGATTGTATGTTATTGCATTTATTATTGATGATGAATGGCCGATTTTACTGATAAATTTTTATTTTATTATTATTATTATATGAATGATTTTTCTGTGTATATGTGTGCATATGTTCATATTTTATTATATATTAATTACAACAACAAAAATGATTTAAAATATATATTTTTTTTTTGAATCTTTGGACAAATTAAAAAATTGTATGGCAATGAATTGTGAAAATCACTTTTTTTAGACGATAGAATACCTTGACATTTATGACAATCAAGTGTCAGTTAATAAATGAATTTTTTGTTATTGTGTTTTTTGCATATTCTTCAAAGAAAATATTTTACGACATAATTATTTTAAATGAATATGCATTTTATAAAGATTTTATAAAAGGGCCATCATTATAAGTATTTGTTTGTTTGTTATCATTTCAAGTAATTTTAATGCTGAAATATAAATTGCCGAACACAAATCTGACTATTTATTTATCAATAAATAAAGAACCAACAATTAGAAACTAAATTAAATCTAACAGTAGGTATTAAACCTAGTCCCTTCAGATTGTGGGGTTTTAAAAAAATTTGCTGACAGCAATAAGATTTTCGCTCGTTCGAATTTTGTTTGGACCTTAAATTTTAAGCGCCACGACATTAAAGGTCATATTCGAAATCGAGTACATTTGCGTACTAGTCGGAAAATATATTCAATTTCGTCATAGCAGAGATTCAAAAATTTGTTATTGAATTTTTTTATTTGTTCGTTTGTATGTAAGGTCTCTTTGGGCATGAATAAATAACATTCTCTTAATACAAATTTAATAATTTTCTTTTAAAGAATAAATAATTAATTTATTCAATACATTTTAGTTAAATACTGAAATGAATGCACAATAATTTATAGGATATTCAATAGTCGATCAATAGTAAGTATACTCGTATCGACAAAGATTGATTTTTATGAATAAAATTTCGATTCACAAATATACAAGTAGACAGATCGATTCAATATTGATAGAAGGCTTTCAAATAAATTAATAAAACCATTGAATGCAAATTGAAAGTAAATAATTTAGATTTACCAATTATTTGGAAGCAAATATGGACAGAATACTACTATCAATATAATTATTGAATCACGGTCGAAAGAATGAAAGAACACGTGCCTGATTTAATTACAGGTAACCAAAAATAAACAAACCGTACATTGAACTGATTGTGAATAGAATGGAAAGTCGATCGAATGGTCAGCACAGAAGTTATTCCCTAGAGTTACGACCACAGGGCAGAAATAGCAATACTCGTAGAGGGTAACCCAATGGAAATAGAAGGGAACTCAACCAATTTATGTATATTATAGAGTGTGTTTGTGTATATGCTTTATAAATATGTGCGTATACTTTTTTTTCTCTTACAGATCATTTATCTGACAAAATGGTAAAAAGATGTTTTTTTTTAAAGAAGAAACTATTAAAGAAAACGGAAAAGTAGTTAAACAATAAAAGGAAGGCAGAGAAGTAATGTTGAAAATCATCGTAATTTTAAGCTTTCTGCGCATTACCATTTAGATAAATCGTAAATAAAAAAGAACATTATAAAGAGAAACTATGTAATGGTGAATCTCTTTGTTTGTATCTAGTTCGATATCTACCTGTTTAACCCAATTTCCTGCTGTATTATTAACAATTGACGTGAACAGTTCTACGGTATCAACCGATTCGTGCTCATCGTAAGTCAATGTGTATAAATCCAAAACGAATCGTGAATCCTTTTTGTAGTGACGTTTTGATACGGTAGACAGAAGACTCAACTGTTCATCTTCGGTGTCATTTAAATTAACATCTTCCATCTCAATCGCTGATCTATCTTCTCTCACTTAACTATCGTTGTTATTATATAAAAAAAAATTTAATTTCTAAATAATTTCAAAATTTTTAAATAAACCGAAAATTTTTTAGAAATATTTTTTTTTTTTTTTGAATTTCAGACAAGATTTGATCACTGTCGATTGGAAACTTTCACAAAAATTATTGAAGAAAAATTTTCAACTAAACTCCTCTCATAACTATTATAGGATCAATCACTTGAAAGGAATTTCATTGTACACTGACGTAATATGGGTCACGAATCGTTTAGAATGTTGGTAAAATTGACATTTTTACAAGGTGCACTGTGTAATTTTCTCGATCACCGTAAATTTATCCAACAAAACTTCCGAAATAGAGAGCTCTATAGCATCTAGTAATTACTATGGAGTGCGATCGAATACGTACTGACTAGCTTTAAGCGAGTTGGTAGTTTCCGCCACAAAGACTCATGTTCGTACATAACAAAATATTTCTCTTTCGATTCTATGGGATTGCATTGGATTGGTAAGATCAGTTAACAATACACTAATAGTGGCGTCAGGTTTACTCGACCAACATGAACAGTAACTTCAATAGTGGAGTTTTTTTTGGAGTTACAGGAAAATATTCATATAACGACTACGAATACGAGTAGAGTTTAAGTGTGGTGGCTGCTTTTCGCCTCCACTTGAATTTTTTCCTCTTGGCTTGACTTTTCGTTGGACCACTTGTACTGCCATGAGGAGGAATCCGGCACGCTTTGATTAGTAAATAATGAACTAGAGACTTTTGAGTCTACCTGTTGCCGCAGTGACTCACCTCAATCTGAATCTGGTTGATGTTGGATTTCGAAAAGGCTCCACGGTCGACTCTCTTTACGCTTCAAAGCTCCCATCAAGCGCAACGATGACTTTTAGTTTAAAATTCCTACAACAATTTACTACCACAAACTTTTCTCTTACACACACACACACAACTACTACTATACTCTGTATGGTAAACCATCCAGTTTGACTGAAATCGGTGTTAAAATCGCATAGCTCTGAACTTGAAATAATAAATCGCATAGCAAGAGTCATTCGATTATGCAAAAAAAAAGGCATTCCAGTTGAACGGAGAGAGCCGTTTTGACGCTGTCACAGAATAATTGACGTTTTAACGTTGACTGTTTATTTTATTTTTCACTACATGCTTAATTGGAGGAGTCTAACCCTTTGCTGGGTAGCAGGAGATGGTTGGAGTATAGTTGTGTCACGTTTGGCAACGAATCTTAATCAATTCTTTAAGAAGAAAATAGAGAAATTCCTGACATACAAAGTCGTCAATTTAAAAAATTTTTTGTTGCTCATTTTATTAATTGATTATTCGGTTTGCTTATGCATTCAACTTAAACTAACTAGTGTATGTGCAGATTAACGAATACTACGAAAATAGCTCCATCAGTTTGAAAAGTTACTTCTTTCGAAATTTTTCCTTACAACAACATTGATCGCCAGTCTGCTGTTAATAGTCGTAGTTTAATATTTCCAATTTTTTTCTCAAACAATAATATGAACGTACCCCTTAAAAAAAATAGCTTTCACTTTTTCATGTTCGTTTATCGTTACTAAAAATCTTTTAATAATTTTATTGCGAATAATTGAATCCCGTATACATGCTCGGAAACTCTTGTAAGTAGTTATAAATTTTATTTTAATTGTCGTTTCTGTTTTTAGCTGTTGTACTCTTTTTGGGATATAATTATGGCTTATGGCAAAACGAATCAAAAATCAAATTAATTTATTATTTTCGAAAAATTTTTCCTCTTTAAGTAATTATGGAAATTGTTGTCCAAAATGGAAGATTTTCAAAAAAATTCTGTACAATTTTCTAAATTAGATTGATATAATTTTTTATTTAAAGAAGGCAGAAGTATTTTCAATTATTTGTATTTAAATAAAAAGAAAACTTAAAGTCAACAGTTTAAATATATTCTAACATAAAAGATATTCCAAGATTATTTTTAATAGCTTTAGGACAATTTACTTGAAAGCAGGCAATACTGTTTGCATAATTTTCATATTTTTTTAAAACAATTTTTCTCTATAAAAGTTCTAATTTCAAATGCTATTTTAGGTAAACATAAAAAGTTAATAAACAATATCCACAATTGTACGAAAAGGCGAAAAACAAAACAAGCCAAGTTGAATTTATGCCTTCTGAGTTGTAAAGTTTGTAAGAAATCGTAAAAAATTTGCAATAAATATACTGTGCAGATTAAATTTGAGTATTTTGGAGTTAGATGGGGCTCAAGATTATGGTGCAGCTTATATTGTATTTGAAATTTCCTATTCACATAAACAAATTTATTTGCGGTTGAGTTTTTTTTTGCAGAATGAATTTTTTTTTAACTAGAAAAATTATTTGTTGCCAATAAAAGTGGTGTTTCAAACTCTGAATTATGAAAAATTTCTCCAAAAAAAATTATTTCTCGTACTTTTATCTGATTGAGTGAAAGGCTTGATTAACGATTTTTCGTGAGTTTGGAGTGAGTCAGAGATTGAGGCCACCACCAACAGATATATTCGTAGACAATTCGAAGGAGGGTCACATCAAATCAGCTACACTCTCATCTACATGCATACACTGACAAGAGAATTATTTTGCTACTCAACCGATATCGGATAGAAAGTAATTTTCCTCTTGAAAACCATTCCAATTATTCCGTCTATTCTGTTACGAATTTGTGTTTTTTTTTTAGTTCAATTTTTATATCACTAAGAAGGTAGTAGTTTTTATATGTACCTAAATATGAGTATTTGATAGTTTTCTCGAGTTTATCGAATTTAATATTTTTTAATATTTGCACAAATTTGAAAATATTGAATGGCCAGTTTTACTGTAGTATAAAATTGTTCTCGGAGGCCATATTTAAAACCATTGCCCCAAAACAGGCCATTTAAAAAAAAGAACAGAAAAAACAAGAACATTTTAATATAAAAATTATAAGAAAATCACATTAAAAATAAATTGTAAATGTTTAAAGTAAAATTTAATACTAAACTTAATATACGAGGTCTGTTCAAAAAGTATCGCGAATTTTGAATTTCCACGGGTTACGTTTATTCGATTTTCGATTTTTTGTGGCGTTATGCTGGTGCTCATGTCTCTCACTTATGGTATGCCGAAAAGTTCGGCCATTGTGAATTTTCAGTTAATTTTTGACAGCTGCTTTGCTTGCACGTGTTTGGCTCGTTTTCGATTTTTGTTCAATTTCGACCAAAAACAGCATCGCAATAACTGGTCCAGACGGTCATAACTCAATCATCCCAATGGAAGCTGCTGCATGAGCCAAGACCAAAAAAAACGGGGGACAAGTTCGGTCGAATGTGAAGGTTTTGCTTACAGTTTTCTTCGATTGCAGGAGTGTGGTGCATCAAGAGTTCTTGCCACAGGGTAGAACGGCCAATAAGGAATATTACCTGCAAGTTATGCGCAAGTTAGAAACGCTCGGATTTGTGGAAGAACAAAAATTGGCTTTTGCCATTTTTGGCCAGAAATAACACACTAATAATACCGCAGCTACCGTATTCCCCATGAAAGGACGACGCTACGCTACGATTGAGGAGATAAAGACGGCATCGAAGGAGGAGCTGAACAAGATCATAAAAAATTATTTTTTGAAGTGCTTCGAGGATTGGAAGAAAAACGTTGACACAAGTGTATAAAATCTGGTGGGGATTACTTTGAAGGGGACAAAATAGATATTCATGAACAAATAAATAATTTTTGAAAAAAAAATACAAAATTCGCACTACTTTTTGAGCAGACCTCGTATATTAAGAGAAATTTCTAAAAAACGAAGCACAGTTTTGAATTATTTTTTTTATTTTATTTTCGGAACTAGAAACTCCAAATAAAAATTACTAAACAAAATAAGAAATAAAATATCTGCAAAGAAAATCATTTGCTTAAGTGCTTTACCGCATCTGAACGTTCAAATACACATAATATAACCAGAATTCCAGAGGTGTGCTCATCGTGCGTTCAGAATTAAGCTAACAAAAAAACTTTTCCAAGTTTACTATGACAGTTGTATATGAGTGGAAATTCGAAAGTAGAAAAGATTTGTTCATAATTTCCATGTGAAAATGTATAGAATTTTCTTGAAATGAGTACATACTATTTTCTGAATTCCGACACATCAGCATACGCCTACCGGAAAAACGATTCAATTTTCAGATGGTACCCCGCATACTCTTATAACATAAGTTGGTTAAAAATTCTACAATTTCTCCATTTTGAATGGGTAGAAAGAAGGCCAAAAATTCAAATCGATAAAGATATTGAGAATTCGTTTACAGTCTGCTTTATGTTTATAATTAAGAGAAATTGTTCACAAAATGAACTGAACGGGAATTTATATTTAATTTCCGTGGCGATTGTTATCTGTACGTAGATAAATTGCCCTGCCAGCCAACCAATCGATTCCTCAGAATTAGAAAATATTCCCTGTACATTTCCTCATTCATCAGTTCCTCCTTTATAAATTACATTTTATTATATCCTTTTTCGTAAATAGTTAAATGCCGTATAGTGTGCCATATATTTTCGTAATTGTTTTTCAAACTTTCAAAATACTTTTTGGTATTTATTTCAGTTGCAAAGTTATTATTTTAAATGAAAACTTCAAGAAAATCCTTATTCGTAGTAATATCAAGATATTTTTAAAATGAATAAACCAAAAATTAGTTTTCATGTTTAAAAAAAACAATATCAAAACATGCTTAAGCTCTGAGGGTCTATTTAAATAATGCAGTAATTATAAAAAAAAAGTAAATGTTATCCTAGCCGCCTTTAATAATGCAGTAATTATCCTGCGGGTATAAAGATGGCGCTGGTGCGCCTTATGGCGAAACTTGGGGGACCCGAGTAGACGGGCTTTTTCTGGGGTCAATTCCGGTGTATTCCGAATCAATTTGATCGGATAGATTGATTAGCGCAACCTACATACGTGGAGAGCTCGGAGTAACGCAGCGACTAGATTCGAGGCTAGTACGGAGGAAAGCAATCGGTCCAGAAGGAGATGGTAAAAAAGTTGGGATACTTCACCAGATGTAGGCTACTACCTATTCCAACTTTTGACGAGACATGAATATTTTCTGGCTTACCAATACCGCTTTAAATTGGATTCTAGCCTAATGTACGCAAACATGTGTTGGCGAGCTCCGACGGGATAATGGAGAATGCAGAGCACGTGTTCTTTTACTGTATTCGATTCAAAGCGCAAAGACAAGAGGCACAAAAGTGCGTTGGCGAGCTCCTGATGCGGGATACTGCCGTAGACCTGATGTTACCAGGGGTATAAGATTAAATCCGCTGTTTGGTCATAGATGGCGTGAGTGAGCGTATTAAGCTACCATGGGCACATCATACTTTTTTGTATTAGTTTGACATCTGTCTACATTAATCAGCAATTTCGTAAAACAACATACATTTTTCCTTTGGTAATCATGTCTGGTTTTGTGCCAGGAAAAGAGCATATGCGGGAAGCTTTGCTTTTGTACTTCAATTTGAAGAAATCGGCTGCCGAATCGCATCGAATGCTTATGAAGGCCTATGGTGATAGCGCTTTATCGGAAACAACGTGCCAAGATTGGTTTCGTCGGTTCAAAGACGGCAATTTTGACTTGTTTGAGAAGAAGCGTGAAAATCGGCCTAGGAAGGTTGAGGACCATCAATTGCAGGATCTTTTGGATGAAGACGATACCCAATCGCAAAAAATGCTCGCGGAGCCATTTCCATGCGTCTGCGTGCCATGGGGAAGATTGAAAAGATCGGAAAATGGGTGCCGCATGAATTGAACGATATGCAGAAGGAGCGACGCCAAAACACATGCGAAACCTTGCTCGCCAGGCAAAAAAGAAAATCTTCTTGGATCGGATTGCGACAGGCGATGAAAAGTGGATATATTTCGAGAATCCTAAACGCAAGAAATTGTGAGTTGATCCCGGTCAACCATCAACATCTTCCCCAAGATCAAATCGCTTCGGACAGAAGATGATGCTGTGCGTTCGGTGGGATCAGGAGGGTATCGTCTACTATGAGATGTTGAAACCTGGTGAAACTGTCAATGTCCACCGCTAGCATCAACAACTGATCAAATTGCACCGTGCTCTGCGTGAAAAAAGGACGGATTATCAACAAAGACATGACAAGCTGATTTTCCACCACGACAGCGCATCATCGCACACATCAAAAATGGTCCGAAACTGCTTGGAGACACTCAACTGAGAGGTGCTACCCCACCCCGCTTATTCCCCAGACCTGGACCCTTCCGACTACCACCTGTTTTCGTCGATGGGCCACGCGCTCGCTCAGCAGCACTTCGATTCTTACGAAGACGTCCGAAAATGGCTTGATGAGTGGTTTACCTCGAAAGAGAAGGAATTTTTTTGGCATGGTATCCACAAATCGCCCGAGAGATGGGAAAAATGTGTAGCTAGCGAGGGCAAGTACTTTGAATAAATTTGTTTTTGCCTTCTATGAGAAAAAACATGTTTTTTTGACTAAAAACAGCGGATTTAAGCTTATACACTTGGTAGACTCGGGTTCGGCATGAAAGGTAGTCGATGTCTTTCCGACAACAGTTCTAAAGAAGACGACCGGGAAAGAAAACGCTAGAAGTAATTCACCTGAGGCGGTTCCGTAGGGAGGTATAGAACTGCCACCAAGTAAGGTGGTTTTAGTGGGTGTAAAGTGCCATATTTTTTCTATTGTATATAACAAGGACATGGCATAACAATATTGGCTCTAATTCTCATGCCTAAGGCATTTTTTAAATGAACAAAAAATTTCATAATAAAAAATCTTAGTCAAAGATACAATAGCATAGAAAATTAGACAAACTAGACCTAGAATATACATAATGCAGTCGTTTATAATGTTGCATAATAATATATATTCTCGATAACAGTTATGGTCACACTTTTCTCATATGAATTATACTATTTTCAAATAAAACTCTACGATATCGCCCAAGAGCATAAATAAATCATATTCTTAGATATAAATGGAATATTATGATTAAAAATCAAATAATTGATGACAATGTTTAGCCGGCGGCTGAAACGGGAAGCAAGCATGAAGAATTTCTTAATGACCAGAACTGCTCTGAATGAAATTCGCAAACAACAATTTTCCATTTTGATTTGAGTTTCAGTGTTTTCTGTTATTTGAACACAGTATTGAATTGGGTCAACTCTTACCTCAATCAATGATAATATAAAAAGAGAAATAGTTTCTTTTTTGCACTAAAATTGGCCGAATTTTGGGGATTCTTTCTAATGGCAAAACGGAACAGTAGCAAGTTAGACTAAATATTGATCCGAAACCGTAATTTTTAGATTGCATTTACCTACGTAAAAAGAATCGAACAGAAATATGTAGTTGGATTGGTGGAATGTTCGTAATTGCAAATGGATTCCATGACCGATCAAATAAGTCGGACTTTGGCGAAAAAGATTTTTACGCTAGGCTGCTCAACCGAAAGAATACTTTGATATTATTGATATGCCATTATAAAAACGAAATAAAAAAAACAACTATATTTTTATAAAAGTACAGACAAGAGACAAGAAATTGTACACATGTGCACATGCATTTTATTGCAAAAGTATAAAAATATTGTTTTTGTATACTAACTTAAAATTTTTTAGTAGTTCCTAAAAGAGTTACGAAATGATTTACGGCAATTTTAGAATGGAATATTTTTCAAATTTGGAATATTCATACTCAATCAAAGTGATTTTAGTTTTTACCTGAATTTCTAAAAACCGATTAATAACAGATCGTGATTCGTTTGGTGTCGAGCACTCACAGAACTTTAGAACTTTTTCATAAAGTGGATCATTTGGATCCAATTCACATTCACTCATCATTTTTGATAAAATTTATTTTTCGGCTTTTTTTCTCTCCACAGTCTAATACATATTATAATGACTTTTGATAATTTTTACATTATTTACTATAATAATTATTATTATAAGAATTTGCACGCACGAAAACTTGAACCTTTTTACAATTATCGTATTTAATCACAATTCAAATAAAATTACGATAAAAAAAATATGAATTTTCGAAAAATTCTTAATATATTTCTGGCCATAATTTTGCCGTAGGCGCAGCAAATATCGGTGACAATATGCATATGTAATCCTGTAGCAAATATGAATTTTACTGATAATTTTATTAACACCAGCAACCCTGCCATATTTTTTTTTTTGCTTCTTAAAGACGATATTTGCAGCGATAACAATCGTAGGAACAATAATACGTAGGCTGAAACGTATAAAAACCAATACAATAATAATAAAACCCCACAAAAACAAAACAGTCTCTTTCTCAAAACAATCTACATACTTACAACGCCACTAACAACTATAGAGTTTACGAGCTTTTCAACATTTCCATTTAATAATAATACAAACATTAATAGCAACAATATGAAAAATTTCGTAATAATCACAATCATAATAAAATTAATAATAATGTTTATATTTCTGTTGATTAATTTTCATCTAATTGGCATCGGTGTGTTGTAGCCTTGCATACGACTATGTTCGAATATTTACTAAATAGATAACGTTGAATATTCGTACACCTTTTATGGTTTGTTTATTTGTTTACGTATGAAGGCAGTTACGATTATACAGAGTACGATTTTGTGAATACTCGTACAATTGCCCTATCAACAACAATCATCAACACATGAGCAGAAATTTCGTTCCACGATAAGATTTCTCATTAATTTCAGAACATTTACACAATTTCATCACTTGTGTGTGTGTGTGTGTGCTATTATAACAAATTTTATCAAATGTAAATAAACGAACAAATGTGAATGCCAAGAATAAGGCTGGAATTTACTATATTTAGAATTTGGGTGGGGGGAGGGGGGTGAAGGTGTGATATGAAATCAGCAACATTAAATAATTTTATCAATTTGAAATAAAATTTTGAAAAATATTCCCAAATCAATTTTCCAAATTAGTTATTTATGTTTTTTTAGCCATAATCGTCTGAGATAATCCATATTTGGCAATTGCCTTGAATAAATTAATTTAGAAAAGATGAAAATTAGTATATTAGCTGGACATACTAGGTGTATAAGCTTAAATCCGCTGTTTGGTTATAGATGGCGTGAGTGAGCGTATTAAGCTATCATGAGCACGCCATACTTTTTTTATGAATTTGACATCTGTCAACATTAATCAGTGCACATTGTCAGCAATTTCGTACAACAACATACATTTTTACTTTGGTAATCATGTCTAGTTTTGTGCCAAAAAAAGGGGATATGCGGGAAGCTTTGCTTTTCTGCTTCAATTTGAAGATATCGGCTACCGAATCGCATCGAATGCTTATCGAGGCCTATGGTGAAAGTGCTTTATCGGAAACAACGTGCCAAGATTGGTTTCGTCGGTAAAAAGACGGTAATTTTGACTTATTGGTCAAGAAGCGTGAAAATCGGCCTAGGAAGGTTGAGGACCATCAATTTCCGGCTATTTTGGACGAAGATGATACCCAATCGCAAAAATTTCTCGCGGAGCAATTGACAAGATCGGAAAATGAATTAAACGATAGGCAGATGGAAATTGCACCGTGCTCTGCGTGAAAAAAGGACGGATTATCAACAAAGACATGACAAGCTGATTTTGCTCCACGACAACGCACCATCACACACGTCAAAAATGATCCGAAACTACTTGGAGACACTCAACTGGGAGGTGCTACCCCATCCCTCTTATTCACCAGACCTGGCTCCTTCCGAGTACCGCCTGTTTTCGCCGATGGGCCATGCGCTCGCTGAGCAACACTTCGATTCTTACGAAGACGTCTGAAAATGGCTTGATGAGTGGTTTGCCTCGAAAGAGAAGGAATTTTTTTGGCGTAGTATCCACAAATTGCCCGAGACATAGGACAAATGTGTAACTAGCGAGAGCAAGTACTTTGAATAATTTTTTTTTTCTTTCTATGAAAAAAAATGTGGTGTCTTGACTAAAAAACAGCGGATTTAAGATTATACACCAGGTATTTGTTTTTGAAAAAATCCTTACTGTTCAAGTAAAAAATCATATAATTTGGTTGAAGGAGATTTGTTATAATTATTTATTAAATATGATATTACGCAAATGGTTGTCCTGAGCACGAATGACGTAATGTGCAAGTATGTATTTCAACCGATATAACAGTTATTTCATGGCGGCTATTTCCTGGACGGTGTTGGTACGTCTAGGGTCCTTGGCTTGTTGATGCAAAAGGCGTCAAATCAGGCACAAGAGGAGACCAATAAAAATTATCATTTTTTTATATCAATCGACCAGGAAATAATGGCTTCAAAATATCGACGTTTGTGGAGTGAAGAGCCGTTTTGGTGCAACCAGAACTGATCCAAACTATTTTCACAAATAGTTGCCATAAAAATATCGGTTATCACAGCTCGATAATACTCATGATTGACAGTTTTCGCTTGACCACGTTCAAGTTTAACCAAAAAAAAAACGGCCCGATGAACATATCAGCACAAATACTGCACCAGTAATTTATTAGCGTCTTCAATCATTTAAGCATTTTCAGTTCCAATTTTGTTTATTTACGTTTCCGTTTAACGTGAAATGCGCTTTTGCCAAAAATTCTCCACATTCTCGGTCATTCGAACGACGAATTTTGCATATTCAAAGCGAAGGAGTTTATTGGCCGCCAACAGTCGTTGAGTCCATTGAATTTTGTACGGGAATATGAACAAATCAACAAGCACTGTGCGCCGTAAAGAGGTATAAGGGATGCACAACTAGGAAGACCGAAGTCAAAATAAGATTCTCGGAGATGTCTCAATACAGGGCTTTGCGTTCGTGATATTTTCATCGGATCGCCTCGGTCGCTTTTTATTTGAGTTTTCACAGTTGAAAAGTTATTTTGAATGTACAGTTGCCTCATGGCAAAAATTTACTTGAACTGAAGTTTTATAAACGTGCTCGGTTACAGCTGTCATACGAAAATGTCAAAATTATAGTGTTACCTGATGGGTCCATCTAAAATGAATCAACTTGTACTCAAAACTTATACAAAAATATGTGAAATTAATTATTAACAATAGATTAGAGGGCATAGTGAGATCAATGCTGAGTAGCTTCAGTACAAAATGAAATTGAATCGCTTATGTACCGATTATACTACTACCGAAGAGATTGAGATATGCTCAATCAGCGCAAAACACATCTGTACTTGTTTCCTTATATGGACAGAAACTATGGTGATGGCAATGTTCAAGAGTGCATCCTCGAGCGCATTCCGTGACGCTATCTGTCAATCGAACTTTTAGCGGATGAAAGGACCAGAATATATCATCGAAGAAGGGAGGGAGGAAATAATTAAGACAGTGGCGAGGTGGCAGCGACACTGGGATCTGCCGTGGATCTGACGATTAAAGAAAGGTGGACGCATCATTTGATTCCTGACATACGAAGTCAGTTCAAAAAGTATCGCGAATTTTGAATTTCCGCGGGTTACGTATATGCGATTTTCGATTTTTTGTGGCGTTATGTTGGTACTGATGAATCTCACTTATGCTCAGTTAATTTTTGCCAGCTACGTAGGCTACTATATATATTTCTGGCCTAGGCAACACTAAGTGTTGCCAGGTGCGATCTGACATTTCCATTGGAAAGTTTGACATTTTTTAGCATAAACGTACTCAGAACGTTTTGACGTACGACTATCATTTGTGTTGTTTACAGTGACTTGAAAAAATCAATTTGGCAAAAAAATGGAATTAACTCGTGAACATTTTCGTGCGATCATTTTTCACAACTTTCGACGTGGATTATCACGACAAGAGTGCATCGATGAACTTAAATCTTTGTATGGCTATGAAGCACCATCCTATAGCACTGTGAAAAACTGGTACAACGAATTCAATCGTGGCCGACGCTCGCTCAAAGACGAATTCCGTGAAGGTCGTCCAAAAACAGCCGTTGTTCCAGAAAACATCGATGCCGTACGTGAACTGATAATGCAAGACCGTCATGTGACATACCGTGAGATAGAGGCATGCCTAGGCATTTCTCCCACCAGCATACATTCGATATTGCATGAACACCTGGCCGTAAAAAAGGTTTGTTCTCGTTGGATCCCGCACAATTTGACAATCGCTCAAAAAAAGGCTCGTGTGGATTGGTGTAAAGAAATGCTGAAAAAATACGATCGCGGTGCTTCAAAAGACGTTTATAAGATCGTCACAGGTGACGAATCATGGATCTATGCGTATGAGCCCGAAACAAAACAGCAATCGACCGTGTGGGTCTTCCAAGACGAGTCAAATCCAACGAAAGTTGTTCGTGGAAGAAGCACTTCGAAGCAAATGGTCGCTTGTTTCTTTGGCAAAACTGGTCATGTGGCGACTGTTCCGCTTGTGCAACGTAGGACGGTCAATTCTGAGTGGTACACCACCATTTGTTTGCCTGAAGTCTTCGGAGAAATTCGAAAAACGAACAAGAGAAGTCGAATCATTGTGCACCATGACAATGCGAGCTCTCACACATCGGCTCAAACCAGCGCCTTTTTGACCGGACAAAACGTCGAATTGATGGGTCATCCTCCGTACAGCCCTGACTTGGCACCCAATGACTTCTTTTTAATTTTCGTCGCCAGAAGATGCTGTTGAAGCATTCAAAAACCATGTTTTGGAGGTGTCTCAATCGGAGTGGAAAAAGTGCTTCGAAAATTGGTTTGAGCGCATGCAAAAGTGTATAAATCTTGATGGAGAATATTTTGAAAAACAATAAAACCTTTTTCGTTGATAAATATTCGCATTTTCATTATTAGGCCAGAAATATATATAGTAGCCCACGTACTTTGCTTGCACGTGTTTTGGCTCGTCTTCGATTTTTGCCCATTTTCGACCATAAACAGCATCGCCTTAACATTGCTAAGGAGCTGTTCGACTCATAACTGGTGACGAATCATGAGTTTATGTTTATGACGTGGAAACCAAAGCTTAATCATGTTAATGGAAGCTGCCGTACGAGCCAAGACCGCAAAAAGCGCGCCAAGTTCGGTCGAATGTGAAGGTTTTGCTTACAGTTTTCTTCGATTGTAGGGACGTGGTGCATCATGAGTTCTTGCCACAGGGTAAAACGATCAATAAGAAATATTACCTGCAAGTTATGCGCAAGTTGCGCGAAGCAATCCGCCAGAAATGCCCGGATTTGTGCAAGAACAAAAATTGGCTTTTGCATCATGATAACGCCCCTGCTCACGCATCGTTGCTTATGCACGAATTTTTGGCCAAAAACAACACACTAATAATGCCGAACTCACCGTATTCTTCAGATCTGGCCCCCTGTGACTTTTTCTTGTTCCCGAAACAGATTCTTTGATCCTTTCTTTGGAATGGGCAAAAATTGAAGACGAGCCAAAACACGTGCAAGCAAAGCAGCTGTAAAAAATTAAATGAACATTCAAAATGGCGAACTTGTCGGCATAAGTGAGAGACATGATTACGAACATAACGCCATAAAAAAAATCGAAAATCGAATATACGTAACCCGCGGAATTTCAAAATTCGCGATACTTTTTGAGCAGACCTCGTATTATAGGTACGTTAAACAGAAGAGGCCATGGAGAAGTGTACCATTTCTCACAGGACATAGGTGCTTTAGAGCATATCTATATCGCTTTAAGTTGGAAGTTGATGCGGAATGTCCTAATTGTCGGCCCTTAATCGAGGATGCGAGACATGTCGTCTTCCACTGTCCACGCTTTGGTGGAAAAAGCAAAGAAGTGGAGAAAATAATCGGTGAACAGCTGCCCCAGAAGTGCATCATCACATAAATGATACCATCGAAGGATATGCGGGGAATGCGATAGCTGAATACGCATCCCAAGTAATAAAGAAGCTCCGCCATGCCTCAACTGCTCATCAAGTGTCAAACTCAAAGGTGTTGCAATCACACTTTTCAGCCCATATATGGTATTCAGAAACTAATCCGAACTTTTGAGCAAGAAAACTTCTCAGGATCGGAATTGTACTGCGATTACACAAGACTTTCTGTTTAATAAATTGCAATCCTTTATCAACAAAAATTTCGGAGTTCCCATTACAATTTTCCATATCCTCAGGGACTGCCATCTTACCTTTGATTTTTTTCTCTAGCAGGATTCCTCCTATATCAGTGCTACTTGATTCTTTCGCTTTATGCCCAAGCCTTCTTTACAACACTCCAAAAGCAGCTAGATCTTATAAACTAAACTCTCATTTCTATCCAACTAACAATTCCATCTTATGAACTTGCTGTACTAAATTATAATTAAGTTTTTTAAAAGCATCCACCTGTGACCTTCAAGGTCGTGGTGCTGAAGCAGTGACCCCTGGCCTATGCTCATGGGGTACATACTACAACAAAACGAAGAAACATAATTATTAATAATATTGTCTGAAATTGATACAATATGAAAAGGACTTTTAGAATTTATCACCTGCCACAAGCAAACATTGGCGAGTACGAAAAAAAAGAAAATATGTTCACCTGGAAAAATAGGCGTGCATATCTTATTTTAGGCCGCACAAATGGTTATAAAATTAAAGGTTTTTTAAAAAAAAAATTAAATAACTTAATATCTTGATTGATGAAAAAATCACATATTTTTTTTTTGTTGAAATTTTAAAAAATTTATAATTTAGTGTTTCTTATAAATTAAGATACTTTTCTAGAGTTCAAAATCAAAAAAAAATTGCCTATATTAGCATTAAAGTGACATGTTCCTGCAAGGTAAAAATGTTCATAGTTCAAATTCTATTACATCCATTTTTTCTATACTATCCTTTTTTTGATAACAAAAAATATATTTTTTATTTATTCAGACAGTATTTAGACCAACCAAAAAGTATTAGTCCTTATTTCTTCTCAAGAGCAGCAGCGAATTCTAGCAGATCGTATTTTTTATTAAGAATCCACTAATTATACTCCACCAACTCTAATTTCGGACTATATATTTCTTCATTGTGTGAGTCTTCTCAAAATTCGGGACCAGCAAATATTGAGGTGAAAAATAATTTTTTACCTTTATTTGTAATCCAAGATAAGGGCACTATAAATTGAAATTAAGGTGTTCTCGGTTCTCGGTTTTCGGTGCCGACAATAGTAGCTTTTCTGTTTTAATGGAAATGGCAAGAAAAAGAATGTAATTAGCACAGGCAGGAACAAAGCGAGAAAGTGATTTGAATTCATTACCTCCTCGTAACTAATTGTAAGATCTTCGTCCCAAAAGATAGCTTTTCCTCTGTTTATATCTATTAGCCTACGTTATATAATAAAAGAACATTTTCTTGATGGTATACGAAGTAGACCAAGTGTAAACGATATTGAACGAAGCATCACTTTTAGAAAACGGCCGATTTAAGGATGGGAGGGAAACGCTATTACCGTCTAGCTGGAAGAATTGATGAAAGTCGAAATAAAAATGAAATCTTTCCCCAAGTAAACCGAAAGTAGTGGTCGTACTTGTATATAGGTGTTCCCAAATCAAATATGAACGAGATAAGCGTCCACATTATCCGTACAGTCTTAGATTTTGAAGTGGTTGCTTCTGCATGAAAATTGAACTCCAAGCTCCATCAAGTGCGCAGAGATGGGATGAAATAAATTGCATCTAATTTCTCTAATTGCTATACTTTCTTTTCGCAAAACTCTCCTTTATTTATTAACACTCTTTTCCAGCTTCGTATTACAAATTGTTCAAGAAGAAAAATGAAACTTTTAGCATCGCATTGATTAAAAGCAATAACCTGAAGGATTGTTGAATTCACAAAAAAAAATACAACATAACACAAATAAAAGTGAATATTTTAACAGCGGATATAACATTGGAATTACAAAATTTATGGTCTACGGAATTATTCACCTGAAATCGAGATTTGTTGAGAAGATTTTTCAATATTAAAAAATAATTTCGACCCTAATTATTCATAGATCCTTACCACTTGTGCTTTAGAGTAGTTATTAATTGTTGTTATAGAATCATTAGGCATAAAAACTGCCCACAATTGCTTTCAATAATAATTATTGTATTATATAATTTTGACCCAAAAGTATAAGTGATATTTTATAATAAAATTAAAATGACGATGAAAAAAAAATACATTGTATGAAAATCAACCAAGAAATGAGAGATGACATTAGACCATTTGGAAACCAGAAAATTTTCGTAGTAGTTTCTATAAGGAAAAATCTATAAAATCAGGCGTCACATTGGCCACCAACTCAACTTATTCTCGGAAAAATATTCATTTTCATTTTCGAAAATAAGTTGGTGGTAGCCGCCGATGTTTTCTATTGATTTTCATTGCTTAAGTTTAATGTTAATGGTTTTATCTTGATTTTAACAATTTTTTTCCAATACATTAAGGCTGACGATGAGCTTTCCCTTAAATGGCTTAGGGTGTTTTTTTTTTGTTTTTGTTTTTTTGTGTGAAAAAATGTCCTTCTTCTTCGATGTAGAACGAATCGTGATAGTGCTTTTTATCGCCTAATGAAAGGAGACTTTTCTGTTATAGAAATAAGGATTTTCATAAGTAGAAATAAATATTAGCATAATACAAGGAAACATACTTTTAATGTTATTATTTTTTTTTGTTTTTGTAAAATTTTAGCTTTTTTTTATTCTTTTTTTTATGAATTAAATTGAATAAAATTCTTTTTCAATTACTTTCAATTTAGTTACAAATTTAATAGAATAGAAAGTTTTTTATGAATAAATTTATATCAAAATAAGTGAATAGATTAACTTTATTCTGTCCTATTTAATGATACAATTTAATTTGATTTTTTTTTTTCAATCATTGAAAACTAAAAAATTTCGTTACTCTAGACATATGACTGTTAATAATTTAGAATTTTCGTTATTTCAGAATAGAGAATAAATATAAAAAAAAAAATTTCAGTAGAATTTTCTTATATATCGATGTACTTAAAACAAAGTGAATTTATCCGTAAAAGAATTTCAATTTCATTGTCTATTAAGGAGGTAAATAAAATGCCTCAAAGGTTCAATTTAGTTTAATTCAGTTTCCGTTTTTTTTTTATTTTTTTTTTTGATCACGGACGAGAAATTAAAAGTGAAACTCACATTAAAAGTTGAGAACCTGTCAAGGTAGGATGACAGGAGCACACTACCTAGGGTGGTAAAACGGTGCTGAAAGTATCCTTCAATGTGCAAAGACTTTTAACGTTTAATCAAGTAATAAATTTTAAGGGTAATTTCTATGAAGTAGCGGTCGTTTAATGTACATTGTCCGTAGTTAAAGACGTGGGAAGAAAATGGGATCGTTGACTTACTTTTAAAAGACAATTTTTTTTTATTGTTTTTGCTTTTAACAAATATTGTGCGGTAAGAAATTTCTCTAAAAGTCATTTATCAAGGTTAACTAAAATCATTATTTTAATTACTAAGGTAATAAAGTGTCTCCGAATTCTTATCGATTAAGATAACTTCGAGTACGATTACACTGTCTCCTTGTAAATTTTTCCAAGCTAGAAAAATGAGTGGATCTTAATTTTTCCGACAGTTTTGTGTTAGTTTTTTATTTATAATGATAGCATTTTTTTTAAAAATATTTTTTTTTTCTGTATAGAAAATAAATTTATCTTTATTATTATAAAAGGAGATGTTGGAAAAAATTCTAATGTTTTCGTGTGTTTTTTTTTGAAAAAGTAGAACTATTCCATTCTTCGAACAATCCGAGGTCTATTGAAAAAGTATCGCGAATTTTGTGTTTTTTTCAAAAATTATTTATTTATTCATGAATATCTATTTTGTACCCTTCAAAGTAATCCCCACCAGATGTTATACACTTCTGCCAACGTTTTATTCCAAAACTCGAAGCATTTCAAAAAATCATTTTTTATGCTCTTGTTCAACTCATCCTTCGATGCCGTCTTTATCTCCTCAATCGTAGCGTAGCGTCATCCTTTCATGAAGCTCTTCAGTTTCGGGAACAAAAAAAAGTCACAGGGGGGCAGATCTGAGGAATACGGTGACTGCGGCATTATTAGTATGTTCTTTTTGGCCAAAAATTCGCGCACAAGCAACGATGCGTGAGCAGGGGCGTTATCATATTGCAAAAGCCAATTTTTATTCTTCCAAAAATCCGGTCGTTATCATATTGCAAAACCAATTTTTGTTCTTCCAAAAATCTGGCGGATTGCTTCGCGCAACTTGCGCATAACTTGCAGGTAATATTCCTTATTAACCATTCTATCCTGTGGTAGAAAACTGTAAGCAAAACCTTCACATTCGCTTTTCGTCGTTCGTCCAATACTATTTTATTCACTTCATCAATGTTTTCGTCTGTTGTTGATGTCCTCGTTCACATCTTCTCGGCCTTCTGAGAACATTTTGTACCACCGATAAACGTTGCTTCGGTCCAGGGTAGCTTCACCATATGCCACAGTCAACATTCGGAATGCGTCCGCGCAATTAATTTTGTTTTTCACAAAAAATTTGATACAGATTCTTTGATCCATTTTTTGGAATGGGCAAATATCAAAGACGAGCCAAAACACGTGCAAGCAAAGCATTTGTCAAAAATTAACTGAAGGTTCAAAATGGCCAAACTTGTCGGCATAATTGAGAGACATGAGTACCAACATATCGCCACAAAATATCGAAAATCGAATGTATGTTACCCGCGGAAATTCAAAATTCACGATTCTCTTTGAACAGACCTCGTGTGTACATAAAAGCAAATAACGGAGTAAATTTTTGTCAGACAGAAATATTTCGACTGCGCCTAAAATTCCTCAATAAATTATCATTAGACTTTCGATAGCGCCTAGATATCTGTTAGAGGTGACACAGATCAATTTTATTTAAAAATTTTGTGGATGGAGTTGTGTACACATATTCTCCAATTTTTTATCGAGAAGCTTATATTTACTTTTTTGTGTGCAACCTTGATGGAAAGTACATGTAACTTTTTTGTCGAATTAAATAAAAACTCAGTATTTTTATTCGAAATTTAATGAAAAGATATACATTTTAAGACCTCTTGCAGAATTGACTTTATTTAATAAAATATTTAAGACCATTAGCAAAGAAAAATGCAATGCATTAATTACCGAGTATATTTTTTTAAACATCAATTGTTCCTTGTTTTTTGCCGATTTTAGAAAAGTTGATTTTAGAAACTAATCAACTATAAGAAACCAAGTTTCCCACCCATTCACTACAAATATTGTATAATATTTATAATTAAGAAAAGGCAACAACAATCTCTTTGTATAATGTACAGAAAATATTCTTGAATGAAATTCCTAAAGAATATCACAATTCATCCAGTAGATAAAATTTGCGTGACAGAAAATTATTCCAAGCACAAAAATAATATCAATTTTCTCCTAATTTAGATTCTTTCTTTCGTATTTTTTCATATTTACTAGTGTACCCCCATAGTATATTATCTGAAACTATTTAGGCGTTTATTTTAATTAAGATAATAATTGAAGAACATTATCTGCGATCGTGTATTCAAGTTCAACTATCAAATTGAACAAATAGTTCTGTATTCGTGTATGAAAGTATGAATCATGATCTGTGATACATGAATTTTAGTCAACATATACAAAATGCTGTATCGGAAGCGATACATTTTTGATTAAAAATTTCAAGAATGAAATCATCAATTCAAATATATATACTCGTATGAATATATTGAGTAGAACACTTGAACGTACATGTTTTGAAATCGATTAAAATGTGAATTTATCATTTACAATGATTTAACTAGAACATAGACTCTTTGTCTTGCCCGATTTCTAAGAGAAGCTTTTAATCAAGTTCAATGTTCTTGAAAATGTATTGTATATTCTTATTTTCTAAACTTTAATAACATAAACATTGTTCATGCTTAAACAGGATAAGTCATAATAACAAAAAATACAGTATATAAATTTACACACATAAAAAGAAAACTTTTTCAAAACATTTCACTGGAAAATGTTACAAAAATAAAATAAAATATAAAAACATTAATCAGAAAATAAATGTTTGAGCAACAAATCATCGGTGCAATATTTTTAGGAAACCTGATCGAAAAATGGAAATCTATACAATTTCACCAAAAATAGAAATGCATAAAAATATTCCAATGAGCCGAGGTTAATTTTAGACAAAGTTTTATGGTAAAAAAATTTTCACAATTTCCACTAACTTTACGATAGAACATTCTGTAGAAAATTTTATGAAAAACTATATAAATGCGTCATTGAAACCGATTTTATAATGAATCCACTCATATTCAGATTCAAATTAGTATATCCGATGAGGAATAAATGTTTTCCAAAACAATATCGAACAAAGAAATAATGTTACGGCAACATCAGTCAGAGACATTTCGAACAAATTTCATATTGCAAACACATTTTTTCTTTTTTTTAAAAAAAACCAAACAAATATGAATACTTAGTATCGGACATGTTAAGCGATTTGTTGAATTTTAATTTTATTTTGAATACACTGTCAATATGGTGGTCCATTGTTAAATGTGCGTCAAATTCGATGGCTTTAAATCGATTTGAATAATACTTTAAAAGAGGGGAAAATAGTAGAAACAGATGAACATACCTTCCGTTCCTCCTCTTTGGCCTTCTTTAAATGATTTTCAATTGCTTCCAAATCGATTACCGGCAATGCTGTTTCAATGTTGTATACATCAAAGCTGACTGCTATAAATAGAAATCGTTTATATTCTGTACTCTTTTTGAAGGGGCAAACGAAATTTTCATAGGGAAATTATTTCAAATAATATTAATCAAAATTGAAATATTGTTGAAAAAGTTGAGCAGAAAAAAAAGAGTGCCCACAATATACGAGCATATCAGAATGAATTTAATAAGAGAAAATAAATGTATACCTGTCGCTTGAGAATCCTTTTTACTTTTTTCACTTAACGTATCGTATCGGTTGCTGTCTATGCTGCTGTTGCTGCTGCTACTACTGCTTCGGTTATTATTATTATTATTGTTATTATTATTATTGTTGGTACTTCTTGAGTGTATGATATTCGAATTATGAATTATTTGATTATGGATGTGATTATTATTATTAATATTACTACTTTTTCCAATTACACTATTCACTTTTTTGTCATGACGATTTGACGATGACGCTTTTATTGCTCGATTCAACGATTCCTTTTTTCGTGGTGTCACTATCGCTACTGCGTTATTCGATGACATCTCAGAATCCTTATCGTATCTTCGCGAATGACTGAATTTTTCTTTCGACGAGTAAAACGATGCGGTTCCAGATCCGCCTTCACGACAACCGAATCTTTTCGGATATCTCGAATTCCGATCTATATGCACGTTAAAATGTTGTTGCTGGTGGTGATTTTGGATATTTTGATGGTTCTGTTGTTGGAATTTTCGCGATCGCTGATCGTTTCCAGTACAACCGAACGAAATTGACTGTTTAAACTGATTCAGCGGATGCGCTTGTTGCTGTTGATCTTGTTGGTGTTGATTGTTATAATGCTGGCGACTATGATTGTGGTTGTGGCCGTAATTATTTGTGTGCATTTGATTATGTGTCTGACTCGTATTAGAATAGTTCTGTTTTGAATGATTCTGATCATGATAATTGTGGGCTTCTGACTCGTACCAAGCTCGCTTTTGATCATGACAGCCAACAAGACCAATTGAGGGCAGCTGGCGGTCGTCATATGATGACTTCTGATACTTGGGCTTAACTACAGCTGTGGGTATCAGCTTTTCCGATGTATTTGGTGTGACGCTATTTTTGGCTATGAGCTTTGATACTTCGTCATTTAATAGGGCGTTCTGTTCCAGCTGAGAATTTTTTTCATTTTTATTAGGCAACTCTGGAGTCAATTCAAGACTCTCCGACGAACTCGATGTCTTTAGCAGATCGCATACGCTACTAGATTCAATCGATTCATACATATCATTCGCAGTTCTCACTTCAGAGCTAATCACTAGTTCCTCTTTTCCATCGGAAAGTAATGCATCTGTCATCTATTAAATGGTCAAATCGATTCATGATGAAAAGGAAGAAGTAAAAAAAATTAAACTCTAAAGTTTTTGGTTAAATATTTGGACGAATTTAACGAAATTATAACAACTAATACAAATATGGTGATTATTTTTCTACAAATATATCTAATTAAACGATTTTAGACATACAAGGAAATTATGCTTTCATAGCTAAAGACGGATAGTTTGCAAATGGAAGACAGAAAGTGTAATAACAGATATTTAAAAAAAACTCAAACTATGAGGAAATTGTTCCCAGACAATATTTTATAAATTATTTGAGTACATAAATCAAAAATACTTCAATTTGAATAAAATTTACAACACTAGCATAAATATCGTTTTGTACACTACTAACGCTTAACAACTATGCCATCTTGGCGCCTTAGAGAAGAAAAGTATTTGACAAAAAAACCTCCACAATATAAGCAAGTTAATAATCGTAAACAAAAATAACTTTCTCAATGAAGTTTTCAAAAAATTCAAAAAATAAAAGGATTCTTCATAGAAATGCTACTCTATACGATATAAAATATTTTTCTTCCTTTTATACTTTGACTTTCGATATTCAAAAGAATATTTTTAAAATTTATGATAAAATTATTTTAATTTACTTCTGTTTAGATATCAAAGAAAATATTTCATTTTCGACTTTTTCGTTTTTTTTTTAGCTTTAACTTTGAATGTAAAAAGTTTGTTAAATAATGTTGAAATTTCAACAGAAAACTTTTACAAAAAGAGCTATTATATCAAAAGAAACTACTTCACAAAACATCATTTATGGTGACCAAAATATCCAGCAATACCAGCAAGTTTATATAGCAGAGAAGTGAGGACTATGCCACAAGTTAAGATTTATGGAAGAACTTTCTTTACAAAATTTGTTGATTTAAAAGTTTTCTTTAAACTTAATCATACAATTTATGATATTAAACTTTCTCTAATTATAAGAAAAAAAAAGTCATACAATATTGAAAGAAATTCTTGTCAATTATATTGAATAGAAATTTACGTTTGCTCTTTTTAAGTATACAATTTAGACTAATTCCATATCCTTATGATGATGTGTTCCAATTAAGATCAAAGGTAAGAATGTAGTTTTACTATTGAGAAAGGGTGTTTTTTTCTTCAAATGTGATCTCAGTTGGATATTGTACGATGTACGAGGTCTGTGTCACGAATTTTGAATTTCCACGGGTTACGTATATTCGATTTTCGATTTTTGTGTGGCGTTATGTTGGTACTCATGTCCCTCACTTATGCCGACAACTTCGGCCATTTTGAATGTTTAGTTAATTTTTGGCAGCCGCTTTGCTTGCACGTGTTTTGGCTCGTCTTAGATTTTTGCCCATTTTCGACCAAAAACAGCATCGCATTAACATTGCTAAGGAGCTGTTGGACTCTGTCCGCGACGACTCAAATTGGCTCCAGAGGGTTATAACTGGTTACGAAACATGGGTTTATGGTTATGACGTGGAAACCAAAGTTCAATCATCCCAAAGGAAGCTGCCGCACGAGTCAAGACCGAAAAAAACGCGCCAAGTTCGGTCGAATGTGCAGGTTTTGCTTACAGTTTTCTTCGATTGCAGGGGCGTGGTGCACCATGAGTTCTTGCCACAGAGTAGAACGATCAATAAGGAATATTACCTGCAAGTTATGCGCAAGAACAAAAATTGGCTTTTGCATCATGATAACGCCCCTGCTCACGCATCGTTGCTTTTTTTGGCCAAAAACAACACACTAATATTGCGCAGCCATCGTATTCCCCAGATCTGCCCCCTGTGACTTTTTCTTGTTCCCGAAACAGATTATTTGATCCATTTTTTGGAATGGGAAAAAATTGAAGACGAGCCAAAACACGTGCAAGCAAAGCAGCTGTCAAAAATTAACTGAAAATTCAAAATGGCCGAACTTGTCGGCATAAGTGAGAGACATGAGTGCCAACATATCGTCACAAAAAATCGAAAATCGAATATACGTAACCCGCGAAAATCCAAAATTCGCGATACTTTTTGAATAGACCTCGTATATTCCATTTTTGATAGTAATTCTAGTATAACAAGTGGAAAGGATTTTGTATGGAAATGAAACCTTTTTTTTTGAGTGAAGCATGTACTCTGCGCATGAGTACCTACACAGGGTATGCTATGGTCTGTTTGGAGGAATAAACAAATTATTCGCTGGCTGTTGGATTAGAGAAGGGAAGATATAAAAATTGGGAATTTACGGACATGATGTTCAAGACGAGTATGCCCAGTTACAACACATAGCTTTATGCGGAAATCGTGAGACGGTTCGAAGTATCTGCAAAAAGATGCTCTCACAGCTACAATAACATGACAAAATCATGCCTTACCATACAGGTGAAAATGGAGCAACGCAAAGGTGGTAACTTCTCCAAAGGAGGGGACAAATAAAGAGAACAAAGAACGGCAGAAAAGTAATTTTTTAAATATATTAAAACTGAATGGAAAGGGGAAAGGACATGAGGTATGGTATTAAAATTGGGAGGGGGAAAAAGTTAGGAGAGGAAAAAATCTAGGATTAATAAAAAAAGTGGACCTGATGGACGCCTATAATGGGAGAAACTTAGTGGTAACGACTCTCCCTGGCCATGTCTCAAAACCACCCATCGGCACTCCTTGGACAAATAATTTTCGAGTGTATCTAGACTCCGAATGCAACTACGTGATGTCTCTGTACCGTGACGTCTGTGACGTAATTGTTGCACATGGCACGATCGTACGACGGGTTTTGCCAGTCACTCGACGGATTTAGAATTTAAGCAACGAACAAATTATTAACACTATCGTCAAAATTTATAATTTATTTATGTTGAATATATTTTATTTTCTGTTTTTTTTTCTTTTTGCAGCTTATAGAGCATCTTTTGCAAATTAAAATTACAATGTTAGATTTCCAGCAGCGAATAAAACTCATTAAGTTTTTCTATTTCAGTGAAAGGTTAATTATTCAAACTCGGAGAAAATGCCAGAAACATTTCAATGTCAGATTATGTCTTCGGAACCTAATCGTCCAGTTTGAAAGATCTGTATCAGTTGGCGACCCTCCGGGAAGAGGTTTTAAGCGTGTTATGCGAATTGACGAAGCGATGGAAGCTGTACGGCAGAGTGTTCTTAAGGTCGCTCTGCTCAACCAGGTCTGTTGAGCGTCTGGCTTTGTATGCATGTTTGAATGCATCTAGAACTGTATCAACCGATGCGATGCAGGTTCTCATGGGAGAAATTCCATGGGACCTGGCGGTGCTGCGTGCAAGCATTTACTACCGTCTATGGCGGGGCATCCCGTTTGCTGGTTCTCCGGTTATGAATGAAAAGGTTCAGGATCTTAGTCCACACTAGCGGCGTGTACTGGTCCTGAATAGAATGTATGAAATTGGCAACGTCGATGGGCAGAGAATGTGGATGGCAGGTGGACGCCCACGTTCATTTCGGATTTGGCTTTGTATCTGCGTCTGGATTTGAATTCGGTCTGTACCTTGTGTTTTTACTCTCGGGATATGGCAGTATGAAATGGGTATATTTACTCTCGAGACATGGCAATATGTACGGGCGTGGACTGGCTGCTGAGGCTAGATGCCATTGTGAGGCGGCAGAGGAGAGTGCCAAGAGTCACCTGTACGGGGTTTGCGTGACCTAGGTACATGTGGAATCGTGGTGAATGATGATAGTGTGGATGTGAGTAGAGTGTAAGGTATGAGGGAACGGTATGAATGCTTCAATAGATTCGCCGTGGCACTTTTCGAGAGGAGAGAGAGAATGGTGCGTGAATGAGTGTATAAATGGCACGCAAGGTGGCTACAACCAGGTGAAAGACCATGGTCCATTCCGGTTGTACTTTCGGGTCTTGGCGAACCCGCGTACCTGAGCTGGCTAAGCGGTGCCTAGGGATTTACAAGATTTCTTACCGTAACTCAATGAGCAGAGTACAAACCGATGTACTCTTAAAACAAAAATTACTACTACGGAAATCGGGGTGTTCCATGGTGTTAAGACAACAATGGTGAAGCGCCTTAGGCAGCAACGAAGATAAGCAACGAAGGTAATTATATCGGGCGCTGACACTGCTTATGACAGTAGAGGTTTAGATAGTCCTTGCCACTAACAGTTGGAGTAATCAGCTTGTAACTGCTCACTGATTGTAAACTGCCAGTAATGGTGGTGCATTGATTGAGCGTAACTCAATCCCTATGGTTTTGGGCTACTCGTGGTTTTATGTTTACTGACAGATAAGTCACGTTAAGTAACCTAATATTACTGCTCAACTAGGTATCGCCAGAACATCGATTCAGAAAATTTTGGAACAAAATTTAATAATGTTTCCATAACAAGGTTCAAACGGTTCAAGTTTTACTTTCTTAAAATAGTCAGTTTCACCTACAGTACGCCATCATTCAGTTTTTCACTGGCCATACTATATAAATTACACTTTTTAAATAACAATTAACTTGAAAATTTTCCATACAAACATTCTCTATATTTTCTATTAAATAAGGAAAATTATTCTATTAGCTTTCTGTAAAGAAAAATCTTATCAGTTTTCTGTAAAGAAAAATCGTAATTGTTTAGTTTATTTAAGGGAATATTTACAAAATTTCGCAGTCATGTTAAAGCTGATACTTAATAGATTCTAATCAGGAAAACATGCACTGTATTTACATAATCCAAGTCCAATATGGAATAATATGGTGGTTCTCTTTCCGGTTGGATTTCTTTCAAGTCCAATATGGAATAATTACTACGAGTATTAACAATATATATTTTTACTTTACTCATATACTATGTATTTATATATATAATATTACAAAGTATTATTAACATGGTCGTACGATAATAGGTAATCTATAATGGCATCGTAATGTCAAAGCTTTGATTATCGTCTCGACAGTTGTTAGTAAAATTTTCTTTATCAAATAAGGTCATGCGATTTGCAAACAACGTGACTACGATTTAGTTTTCGATCGAAGTCTGCTGAAATAAAAAAAACCATATCCAAAGAGCGACATCTCCTACTTTGAATAATTGATATTCCGTAGATTTTTTTATTTGTTTAAAATCAAAAAAAAAATTGAATGGAATAAAGTTATTGTGAAAGTTTAAGACTGAGTAAATTCGAATGGATGTCGAATATATAAAAAGTCTCAGAATTGTTCCACAAAAAAACCCATTTTAAACTATAGAAAAATCTGATGAACCTTTTTCGCAAATTAATGAGCTTTCGTAAAACTATTGGAATTGTTAAATAATTTCCCAAATTGATTCGTACCCTTTCTCTATGGGGATTAACAAGAAAATGAAACGATTTTATTTAAACAACGTTTAAACTATAGATATTAAGTATATCTTACCAAAAACATGCGTCATAGCTTTTGTACTAATACAAATTTTTACTAATTACAAAATTTTTTTTTTTTTGAGAGTAAAAATAATTTGAATTTAGCCAACTCACCTTTTCCATACGAATTTCAACTTCAGGTTCAACATCGGTCGATATTAATGTGGTATTGTAACCGGAAACAATCAAACCGAATTCCATTTCGACTTCTCGACCAAAATCACCTACAATATCGACCGGTGTGACACTGCACGACATCTCATCCTTATCGGTTCGTTTTGATTCCAGCGCAATATTATCGGGTACTGATACGCGTACTTTACTGGCTAAAAAATCATCGGTTTCAAGTTTGGTTGGCTCGGTCTGTGAGTACTGGTCATCTGGTTTAGGACTAACATTGCGCAAAAGATCTGGTCGATTCTCAATGGTCTTTTCTCTATTGAGATTTTTGCCATTTTTAATTAGTATGTCCGGTGTTGGACAGTTTCGGATGATTTCATTTTCTAGTAGCTCTGCTTTGGATAGAAGCCCATCTGTTGTTAGCTCGAGTTTGACATCGGATGAAGTCTCGAATTTCTGCAAGTATGTGCTGAGATCGCATGATATATCTTCGGAGATTTCGAAAAATTTCCTTAGTTCATCTTTCGAAAAGGTAAGAGCTTCCTTCTGTCCATCGAAGCGTACCTCATCTTTTTCCTTTATAATTTCGTCGTCTTTCTCTTCTTCTGATACCTTCGAGAGTACTTTGCTATGACTCTGATCCAGTTTCTGTGTAGATTCGTCGGTTTCCTTTTCGTTTGTGTCGCAACTCTTATCGCCTACCTTATAACTTTCTGCTAAAGCCGCTGTTTTTTGCATTTCAGAAGAAACACGAATTTCTGGTAGACATATTAATTTATGTTCTCGCGATT
Organism: Atherix ibis; assembly: GCA_958298945.1. NCBI lineage: Eukaryota > Metazoa > Arthropoda > Insecta > Diptera > Athericidae > Atherix > Atherix ibis. The sequence goes on along the minus strand of OY282609.1, from coordinate 20,928,888 downwards.
GTTTCAAATCGGTTCGCTCTAAATTGAAGTTAACTTCGTCATGGACAGAAGCCGAACTCTCTATGGATAGCATGTCAATTTCTCTGCTATCAATGCTTGTTTCGTCATTGTTATTATTGTTGCAACTACTACTACTATTATTATTATTATTGTTATTGTTGTTACTATAATCTACATTGTTATTAATACTGTTGTTGTTCATATGAAAATTCGTAAAATTTTCGTCTAGACTCTCAACGCTAAGCTCAACTTCGAATTCAGATAAATCGCTGTCATCATGATCGGTGTGATGATCTACGAAATGTTCGGATAGTGTGTGTGCCAAATGCTGGAATCCAGGATAATTAGGATTAATTATACCTCGTGTAAAATTTTCCGGTTCCGCTGAGCTGAACGATCCATACGATGATGGCGTTGGTGAAAAACCGTCTGCATTATTAAATGAGGATAGGATAAAAGAATTTGTTAAAGGTTTTTTTTTAAGGAATTTTAAATAGTTTGATTTGGGTAAATTACTAACCTTCCTCTTCCATAAGGCTATCATCTGGGCTAGTGTTTCCAGAATAAAGTGTCGAATAGCCTATAATTCCGGCGTCCGATTCTCGATTGTGTACAACACGATCGCGATTGGACGACGGACTTACAGAGTAATTTTCTTTTCTATCACGAATTTTTTGATTACAGAACTTTTCTATCGATTCATCCTTCCATTGATTGCTGTTATCATTAAGATTTTGTATATTCGAGTCGAAATCCAGCTTGTCTAATTCGTTGTGCCCCTCCAAATCAGAAAAGTTTTTCTGAGACAAACTTTCTAGCCCTTCGTTGGCTATACAAAATTCGATTTCTTTAAATTTGTTCGCGTCTGTTGCACGAATGCGCCTGATTTTGTTATTTAGATGATTTTCATTACAAATTAAATTAATTTGTTCGATAGAGTTCGTATGTGTATCTTCATAATCAAAATATTCACTTTGATTATAGTCAATAGGTTTCCTTTGAATTACTTCACTTGGTAAGAATGCCTCAATTTCCTGGCGTGAATTTATCTGCATGTAAAGTAAAGAAGAAAATATTGGAAAATAAGTTTTCTTCAAATGCGAGCACAGAGAAAAGTTTTTCTATACTTAGTTCCTTCTTTGGCACTTAAGGAAGGAAGTGCCGGAAATGGGATAAAAACCCAATAACATAGTAAAAATACGAACATTCATAGAGAAATTTGTCAATAGACAGTAATTACATTTGAACATTCATAACGAGTTTTCTAAGTTTTTTTTTTTTTAGGAAATAATAATTTTTATAACAGTTTTAGGCAAAGGAAATCATAGAGGAGAATTTATAACCAACACATATAATAATACTGCTTTGGTTGGCTTACAAATCCTTTAAATTTGTATAAATTTACCAGAGAATAAAGCACAATTTAAAGGGATTTTACAAAAAACACGACTATAACAAAAAATGTTTTTAAGCTTTTATAAATATAATATTTTCACACGGAACAAAGCAAATGGCTTGGAAAGTTTTATGAGAATGGAATAATTTTTTTTTGTTTAGGGAAAACTTTTTCGATGAAATTTACGAACACAAAGTATGTGTATGTGTGTGTGTGTGCATATTATCAAAATGAAATTTTCCGCATAGGATAAAAAGCTACGCAAATGGGGGTAAACTTTTTCGGTTGGCCATCAACGCCTGATAGCATTTCCGCAAAAAGAATAAAACTTGAAGTGATTTCAAGCGATGGAAATTGTTTCCATTTTCTATCAGAAGTGTAACTGGAAAATATTTCATTATTTGATGAATGGTACTTTTTGCGAAAACTATTTAGATAATTTGTAAAAAAAATTTTCTACACTACGAGTATCCATCTTACACACCAATACATACATTTGGATATCGTATCAGAAAGTTTTTATTTCATCATTTGTAGGTTATGCCAAGAGTTTTGACATTTTTTCAGCATTTTAAAAAATTCTCGAGAATAATAGGATTTTTTCTCTCTAAGTTTTCAAAAGGACAAAAATTATCAAATAAATCAAAATGTGGCAAATATGAGAAAAAAAAAACAAATGACTTCAGAGCTGCTGACGCAAAGGTAAAAGGATTTCGACTGTGTCTATTGTGCACAGTTTCTTGGTCACATTCTATGAGAATATACAGTTTAGTTTACTAATGACAAAAGCTGGCACATTTCCAGAAAATGACCAGCCTGTGGTGAACATTAAAATTATAAGTTTCACATTTTTGATGGCTTTTTTAAATACCAGTTGAAAAAAGCTAAGATTCGAAAATTTTTCTTAAAATTATTAATTTTTGAATATTTTTTAGAAAGTACATTAATTATGATATACGAAACTCAACTTTCTCCATTGTTACTTAGCATCCTTTTTAAAGTTTTTTTTTAAAGAAAGGCAAATCGCATACAGTATGTCTATTATAATTTCCGTTTTATAGGCGAAAATTAAAATGATTCCTTTTACCTACAACTAAATAAACTTAGTTGGCAAAATAGGATATTTTCTTTACATCTCGTTTAGGTGAAGGTGCTAAAATATTTATTATCGGGTATTTCGTTGTTTTTCAGTTATAAAATAAATGAAAATCAAATAAATCGGTTGTTAATAGTGTTTTTCGATTATCCGTTGACATCTTTTGACAGGAGCTTATTTGTCCTAACGATTAACGTCATACCATGGAGTTGATATATTTTGAATTTAGAAAATTTTATTGACACAAATACGAGTACTCTGCCGGTATTTGCGGATAAATTTTATTTGATTGATTACCTAGTATTTATACTTTTTTTTTCCAAAATGTTTCAACAAATTGGCAAATCCAAGTTCAAAAAAAGTCTCACCTGAAATGCAGTACGCTTTATTTCGTAACAATTCCCGTTCAAATTGCTGTCGCTATTTCCATTTCCGTTTACGCTCTCATGAGTTGTGTTGACATTCGAGTTGGAATGTTCCTCGTTTCGTTTCAAATTGTTTAATTGATTGAAATTGTTGTAAACCGTGTCGGTGTCAGTTTGATGTTCTGTCTTGTCGGTACGAATAAAATTATTTTGATTCCGCGTGAATTTCACCAAATGATTGTCTACAGACGAGATTGTCACATTGACATTATCATCGGAGTCGATCAAGTCGAAATTGCCTTTTTCCGGAATCCCATTCGAATTTGCGTAGTCAGCAGAATAATTTGATGTGTTGTTCGTGTTGATTGACGTTGACAAGGAGTTGTTCGCGTTTAAAGTTAACGCTGACGTCGCTGTTGTTGCTGCGGTGGACGTTGTGATTGTGCTGCTATCGCGGCTGAATAAGGCGGTGGCTATAGTCGAGTTACTAAAGTCGTGTGGCTGAATATAACCGACAGCTGGTGGGTGAAGTATGCGCATATTGCCGTTCTATAAATAATAATAGATAATAATAATAAAAAACAATTTTATATTATTTAAATTTAAATAAATATTTTCAGTAGTAAGAGTTATAAGTGATTTAAAAAAAAAAAAAATATCTACCTTAGACAAATCATTCATAAAAATGCTGAATTTATTATATAACACAAATGATATAATAATGCAGTAGAAGGCAGCTGTGAATATCAAGTGTATGCGAGCATAAAAATAATCTAATATAACATAATACCAAATAATATAAATATACACGGAATTTATTCTCTCAAATTTTATAATATTTTACACTTTCGACAAAATCTTATTCGAATTTTCCTGATATCCAAAAATATATTTCGACAAAGAAGAAAGAAACGAGAAAAATCCTTATATTTTTAATATTAAAGAATTTCCTAAAAATGGTATAAAAGGAATTTTTTTTCTGCTGTTACTTATTTTGGAAGTGTTTCAGGTTGAATACAATTTGTTTTCGATATTGAAAATATTTGTTTAGATTGAGCAAATGTCGGAGAATTATTGTAATGTAAATTAGATCCTTTATTGATTTTTTCCACTACATTATAAACATCAAAAAATGTTTCCGATGCTAACAAGAATATTTTTTCAACATTAACATTACCTACAATATGAAAATAAGAAGGTGGAGTAATTACGTTTTTGTGTTTTGCAATTTATCGATTTTAAATATACTTTCTTTCATAAGAAATTTGTATTAAAATCATTCTCAATAGATTTTCTTTAAAAAAAAAAAAATAATGAAGGTTTTAGGAAACAACAATAAAGGTTTATAATCTTGTAGGATTTTTATCACGAAAAGTATAACAGAGAACATTTGAAAATTATAATTGAATATTGGACGTGAACTACTACTAATGATATAACTACAGCTTATTTACCTTTAATGAACTTTGAATTTAGTTATTTGTCTAAATAGAATAAGCATCTAAAAATCTATCTAAAAATCTTTTCCAAGTATATACACTCAAAAAGATAACAAAATATGGGAAGTTTTTTTTATTTTTGGCAGTTAGAGTATACAAAATTTATCTAACTGATTATAAGAAGTCCCACTCCCAACAGTACAAAATCAATATTTTCATCTGAACGAATAAAAAAATCATTACTTTATTTCAGTATCACAAGAACGTATCTTTTCCGCCAAAATGACATTAACTTGAAATGTAAACTCATAAGCAACTGAAAATTTTTGCAGACAGGTAAGAGTCAAAAATACTCTTCATATGTTTAACTAATAAAATTTACGATAAACAAGGATAAAACGAGCATAATTCTAAATTTTCTGTACTGGAATTTTCGTCTCTCATATATTATTTATACAAAAGTCGTAAAGTAATTCCTACCGGACAGAGCTTTTTCAGGTATTTCACATACGAGTATGATCTTAGTTCATTTCTATGTTTTTCATATGAAAATATGAACATAAACATAAGTATTGTTGACTTTTATGTATATACACCTATGTACATGTATATGATTTTCGTTTTATTTTATTATATTTTATTTTTTTTTCATTCCATATTCTTGTAGAGCCCACGTGGAAAATGGAAAAAAAACTCTTATACTTACGCAAATAAGTACTCTGGTGGTCGTGTGTGTAGAAAAATTGCATAATAGCGATTATATTATTATTATGAAGAAGAAAAAAATATCATAAAACCTGCGTGAGATTAATATAATCTAATAATGAAATTAAGTAAGTTAAATATCCTTGTACATTTGTTTGTTTCATAATTTTATCTGTTAATGAATTTCAAATTTTCTTCTACGTAAATTTATGCGAAAAATGATTTTAGTCAATTTTCATTTTCTAATTTTAATAAGACTCTCAGGTATAAATTAAGTACCTAGATAATAGGATAATTATTTTATTTGGTAATTTACCTAAGTCCAAGAAATAATGCTCGCAGTTGGTTATGCTAACGAATTAATATTGATTATTACATAACTTGTATAAAGTAAGATGATTATTGGGACATTTGCTTAATTATTTAACTTAATAAAATGCAAAATCTATTAGTACTTAATTTTACCGAGCATTTGTTATACTTGGTCCAATAATATTCGACAAAATTCCTCTTCACTCTCCTTAAAGCATATCTCATGAACGTAAAGATTCAAAATTAGTACCAACTATTTTCGTATAATTAATTTCTCGTTAGATAATTTTTGGCCAATTTCTAAATATTAGCACCAATTCAATTGGGCAATTTTCTTCAAATTACCATAATGAATATTTTCAAAAAAAAACTTTTTTATTAAAATATTCAAATTTTTGGAATTTATCTATAAAATGTTTGGAGTTTACAAAATTTATGAGAATATACACATGTCAGATATGCACATTTATATATATTTGCACATTTCCGATATGACCAAATAGTGAAACAATGTTTTCTGTTCAACTATTTAAATTCATTATCCAATAGCTTAGCAGACCATATAAATCCTATTATGAAATTTTACAGAGAAGCCTTATTTGCATGTGTAGATAGTAAAGCAATCGAAAATCAGGAGTTGCCGTTTGTAACTATATTCAGACTGACTGGCTTCTGGCGGAGAAAAACTTACAGAAAATATTAATCCTTGTAAGGATACATGATACTCTCGGTAACTTAGAGTAAAGTGATGGGGATAATCAATAGAATACATAAACTGAGTTAGTCGTAACGAACAAAAAGTATATAGAATGTCGCTGGCTTGATTTAAATCGATGACAATTCCTGTGAGTACTGATAATCCTATTAACATGTTATCTTTCCACATATTATTCAATAAGAAATGAATGAAAATTTCTCGTACAGGAAAAACCTCACGTTTCCATCCACATACTTTAAATTTACTTATGCATTTTTAAAGAAGTCAATTCTATTTTAAAGTAAAAAAAAAAAAAAAATAACAATCACATTCGATATGGTTTCATGTATTTACTGAATTACAAAAAGTGTTGGCGTATAAAAGCTATCAAATCCACTTCATTGGCTTTAGCCGTCGGTTTATTGGATAAAAAAGGCGAAAATCACTTTTTATAACCAGAGCATATTATAATCCGAACGAAAAAAAGGATATATTTTAATCAATCAGTTGACATATTTTTCCGATTTCAATAAGACAAGATGAAAACGGATTTTCTTATCCAAAAAAAAGGAAAAAAAATGTTTTTTTCCGGGTCACGTCACATGTGCTCAAAATGTTCTATTGACGTTGGTAAAATAGCACAAATAATAAATATTCTCGAATATATTGTATAAAAATATTTTCAAATCGATTTTTCCCATTATATTTATATTTGATAGTGAAGGAATTGTTCAAAAAAAAAAGACTGAACTATTGGCAAATGGAAACTGGCTCTACAAACAAATATAAAATTCGACTAAATCTTTAATTCAGATACAGTTTTGATAGATTTAATATAAAAAAGTAAAGGAGTAAAAAATTGTTCAAACTTGAATGTTGAATTTAGATACGTTTACATAATAAAAAAAAGGAATACTTATAAGCATTTAATAGATTACCAATTAATATAAGTTATTCAGGAAAAAGGATAAGAATTTCGAAGATATTTGTTTTGTTATTGCAAATATTTTTGAAAAATCCTAATTTGATGACTTTTTAATGCTCCATCATCATTGTATAATTAATATGCGTCGGAAATTTTATTTTCTGCTGTTTTGTTAGTTAAAAAATAGAACGAAATTTACATAAAATTAATAATACATACTGACAGGATGATGGGTAGGGCTAACTTTTTTTCAAACGCGTATATTTATTTCGTCTATCACGAATCCCAACCCCTCACATTTCCACTAATTGAGGACAACGTCTTAAGGATAATATCATCCTACCATACAAATACAATTTTTTATATTATACATTGTAGCATAATCGATTTTTTCCACGCTAAATGCTGTATGTGCTAAATTCTTTTTAGTCAACTTCGAAAAAAAAAGAAAAAAAAATATAAAAGCAAATAACCTAAGAAGGACGTCAGGAAGTCTTTAGTAGCAAAAAGAACACAGAACGTATTATTTAATTTCGCCCTGATCCCCAAATTGTATTCTACAGAATTCGCTCTTAGACATGTCCTTTTTTCTATTTTCTTTTGTAGAAAAGAAAAGCGAGCAAATCGATTTAAAAAAAAACAACAACAAACAAAAAATAGTACAAAGCAAGTTGAGGATAAAATCCATTTTCAGTGAATGCACAACTTCATTGGGTCGGAATATTACTCTAGATTTTAGTTGTCATGCTGCTTCGAATAAGCATTCGGAATCTATGAAGTTTTTCCACACACCTGTGACAAATTCGAATCAACCTACGCCATAAAATATATATAATATTTGTTTTCGTGTAAGGTGAAAGAATGTGAACATTCTTTGACGATGACATTGCCATAAATTTAAAAAACATAATTTTTTTTTTGCAAATGGACAATATTGAAAATTTACACAAACTTTTCTAAAGCATCTTTAATATTTCAATTTACTTTTAAGCATATTTTTTAGGTTTTGTTTTATTATTGTCTTTATTTTCAAGAGAACCAAAAAAAAAACTAAAAATATTTTATTTTATACAATAAATAAAATTATTTTAGAAATGAAAAAAAAGATATTATCGAAAAATGTCCCATTTGAATATGAAAATTTTAATTGGATTTTTTCAAATGTAAATTTGCTATCTTAAAAATGAGATTCTAAAGAAAAATCTCAAAGAAATTGGATCCGTCTTCTGCTACGATTTAAAATGGAACACAAGTAACGCCCTCGTCTTCTTCGGCCTAGGTTGATATTATTTCGTATTTTATTTTTGCTTCTTCACAGTATAAGAAAATATCTTTTCAAGGTCTCAACTGTTAGAGTCTAATAATCCATCCCATTTTCTGTCACATTCTTCTTGGAAAATAAATGCTGTAAGCAATGATATCAAAGAATGATAATCTTAAAATGTTTATTTAGGAGAATTAAAGTAGATCTAAATAGCAAAATGTAAAATTTGATTAAATTCAAAGAAAATTCGTTTTGTAACGATTACCGGATTGAAGTTATATATGAGTGGTATAGTTTTGTTGTCAATCTTGAATGGAAAGTTTTGTGAATTAAAAGAATATCCTAAAATCCAATCAATTTTTGCTGTGAGGACCAATATATTTACTTTAAATCTGGCTAGATCCAAAGTAATACTGCCATAGTAACATAGTATGTCATTTTGATTTTGGTTTTTTCTTCGAACACAATAGAACTTAATTTGGCATAATAAATAGATTTAGGACACGTTTAAGTTTTGTGAAGGACGAATGTTATTTTAATGCAAGGGCAATTTTCCCTCTCCAGCATATAACGGCCATTGAGTAGGCACAATGTTTTGGATAAATCTAATTAAATAGACAGAGAATAGCTTTATCCATTTTATGGCAGTAGCTGGAAGCGTAATCATCTTATAGAACAGCAATTACTTTGACATAGCGCTCTCTCTCTCTCTATGTATAGATACATACATATATATCTATCTCCTCATTAAGATGGCTATCCAGATATGTGTACTGTCATAGAGATGGTGACACTAAGTGTGCCGGTACTTGTGCCTGGGCCGGTATCCCATTAGTGTCTATGTCAGTGCCAACAGTCAGTGACAGTGTGCGAATGACAATGAATCGCCAACATACTACATAGCATCAAGGACTAATTTTCTACCCTATTTAAGGTTATGAGCTGTTCTATTCTGTTCATAATCCATTCATTTCAAGATAAGATATATTCAACATTTAAATAAAGGGCGTATAAATCTCTTCCATGCCATGTCTTTAAATTCGGAATTTCGAATTCTCTTATTTTGTCGAATTTTCACATTTTCGAGTATATCGCCGTATTACTCACTATGGGGAAGCTATTATTTGTTCATCCTAATATATAAATTTCGTTAATAAATAGTCTTAAGGTAATAATGCTAGACTATTAATTTTCTTCTAAATTAAATTCTTAAGATTTTCGTATTGATTTATTGTTATCGATATAAAGCAAAAACTGAACTAATATTTTGATATTATTGTATCGAAAATGAAATAATGGCATTTAGATTAGATGATATTTCAGATTCACATAAAAAGTGATTCGGTATATAGCAAATTTAAATTTTCCTTGTTATTAATTAATCAGTTTACTTTTGATGAAACTATTAGGTTTAAGGGAAATCGATTTAAACCGTTCGAATACTGTATAATTGAAGGTTTATACACAAATTTTTCATATTTTTGTCAGTTTTTTTAAACTTGTACTAGGTGTATAAGCTTAAATCCGCTGTATGATCATAGATGGCGTGAATGAGCGAGCATATTAAGCTACTATGGGCACAGCATGAGTTTTTTTTTATAAGTTTGACATCTGTAAACATTAATCAGTGCACATTGTCAGCAATTTCGTACAACAACAACAACTGATCAAATTGCACCGTTCTCGGCGTGAAAAAAAGACGGATTATCAACAAAGACATGACAAGCTGATATTGCTCCACGACAACGCACCATCGCACATGTCAAAAATGGTCCAAAACTACTTGGAGACACTCAACTGGGAGGTGCTACTGCACCCCGCTTATTCACCAGACCAGGACCCTTCCGACTACCACCTGCTTTTGTCGATGGGCCATGCGCTCGCTGAACAGCAGTTCGATTCTTACGAAGACGTCCGAAAATGGCTTGATGAGTGGTTTGCCTCAAAAGGGAAGGAATTTTTTTGGCGTGGTATCCACAAATTGCCTGAGAGATGGGAAAAATGTATAGCTAGCAAGTGCAAGTACTTTAAATAAATTTGTTTTTGTTTTCTATGAAACTAAAAACATCGGATTTAAGGTTATACACCTGGTAAAACAGTTAACATGTGTGAAGAAAAAGTGCACTTAAGACATTGTATGTTGGTATGAGTACCAAAAAAGGGAGCAACGCGATGGAGGCAAAAAAAGCGCGATGGTGTGGCGTGTTTGGAGAAGATGCAGTAACAGCTCGAACATGCCAGAGATGGTTTGCGAAATTTCGTTCGGGTGATTTTTCTTTGAAAGATCAATCCAGATTAGGAAGGCTATCAACAGATGTCAATGACGAAGTGCTACGTAGTATGATCAGGACAAATCCCACAGAAGTTGCCTTCAAGTTTGAAATTCATCAGACTACTGCTTTAGAGCGCATTAAAAGGTTTGGTTTTGTGTCCAAACTCTCTGTTTGGTTGCCACACGAATTAAGTGAAAAAAAATTTAATGGATCGAATTTCAATATGTTCTTCAAATCTTGCTCGTCAAAAAAAGGGAACCGTTTTTGGAACGCTTTGAGACTGGAGATGAAAAGTGGATAGTTTATAAAGGGGAGGCAAAGGAAAGTTATCCTTTCTTGTTGATGGAATCGGAGGGGTATTGTCCACTATAAGTGGCTGAAAGAAAATTATACGGTCCATGCTGTTCGTAACTTGACGTTTTGCATAAAGAAATTCAACGTAAACGTCCATATTTGGCCAACAGAAAGGGTGCAATTCTTCACCATGACAACGCTAGACCGCACACGTGGCAAGAAAAACCGTACAAAAAATTGCAAAGTTGTGTTGGGCAACTCTACCTTAGCCAGTATATTCTCCAGATATTGCACCATTTGCCTATCATCTGTTCAGGTCGCAGCAAAACTTTCTTGATGGTAATGCATATATTGTATATAAATTATGAGGGTGTCCAAATGGAAGAATACTTTCCGTCCAAAACGAGGACTTCTTTTCCAGGGGGTTGGATAAGCTGCCACCAGAACGCTGACAGACAGTTGTAACTAATAAAGGAAATTATATTTTGGATTAATTTTTGAATAAAAAGTGAAAAAAAAATTTAGTTTTTTCTTTAGAAAAAAAAAAGGACAGAACTTTCTCTTACACCCAATATAATATTAAATTGATGGCAATATAAAAGTCCACTATCAAAAGTTTACTATATAAGGATTTATTTAGTTTGTAATTTTAATAAATTCCTTATCGTATTAATAAAATGTCTCCGAAGACCATATTACGACCTTGACATTCTAATAGCTTCATATGGTGTATCTTAATTTTCTTTGTAGGCAATTAGCTTTTGGTCAAATTCCTTACAAAACTTATAATTTCGAAAATATCAGAGACAATAATTTTAATCAGAACGTATAAAGTTAACAACATAAGAGAATTAAATACTCCAAATATGAACGCGTTATAAAAGATAAAACACTACGTCTGGGACTGAAACAATGGATACAGTTGAAGGAGGTACCAAGTATAATGATTTTGAAAATGTGATAGAATTTTTAAGTATAAAAGAAATACAGATTTGCAGGCCGTTTTGAAGAAGAAATAAAAGTGCTTGGCAGAACCCTAGGAGAGCTATAATAACCCTTTTTAGAAAATAACCAGAATAGCCGACGTAAACGTTTTTCACATGAGTTCCTAAAAGCCATTAAACAAACATCGCATTGACAAAGCACTACTATTAAGGATGGAAAAAGCGTCCGAGAGCCATCGTTCTCATGAAACACATACGCAAGGATTAACCTTACAATTTACCAAGCCTAGTCTCAGCTTATATTGTATGTGCGTATGAGTATGGATAAGACCGTATGTGCACACTCACCCACATAAATTTCGGTTAAATTCAGTTTGGTAAAATTCAGAAACGCTACGTGTACGCTTTTGTATAACTTCTGTGCACCATACATATTCTATGTGTATACGAAGGGAATTTCTTATTTCTGAATGCTATTTAGAATGCTGAGAATATCGAAATTCCTTGACGTTTCATTTGTTCACCTATTCGTGCGAGCCTGTGTCTACCAACGATGGCAACATTGCCTATTTCTTCGTACATACAATTATCCTTCATCTTCTGTATTAGGTCTGCTTTAGCTTGCTCAGCTCAAGGATAACATTTCCTAAGCTTCTTGCCTTTCCACAATTCAACTTTATATTTATTTATTTATTTCGTTTCTACTCGGCATTTTTTTTTCATCTTTAATTTTCTTGGATTATTCAGTTCAGTTTCCATTCTAGATCAGAGTCCTATGCCATTCTTTTATATTTCATTTCCTAACTTATCCCACCCATCTCTACCTCATCTTTTAATAACGGAAAGTAGTATGGGCATGGACAAATAGCAAACGTACGAGAGGTGAAGTAGATCTTAAAGAAGCTCAAGCTGCTATCTAGCATAAACAATCAAATATCTGAATGACGCTGTATGACTATGATTAGGAGGCCTCTTAGATTAAACTCATACGAAAAAAGCGAAATGAAAAAAAAACTAGCTGAACTTGTCGAGTGTCAATAGAAAAAACTATACTTGTACATAGCAGCCCAACAAGGACATGCACATATACTGACAAGACTCCTCACTTTTCAAGAATATAGAAGACGTCCGATTCCAAGACGTGCCCAATCAGTTCAAGGAAGGTCAAAATCCATTCCACTAGAGCGCTAACAAAGCTTTAACAAACGACCGGAAAAAAAAATTTCCTATACAATTTAATGAAATGATGTGAGCAATAGCATTTTACCATTAAATACGTGTATTTGGAAATTTAAGAAAATATACCTTAAATACACAATAGTTTCGTAGTTTATATTAGATAATAGAGTTTGCATTATCGAAAGAGCCTATATAATGGCATATACGAATGTGTCTTTGAAGGAGTCGGGTATTCGACGACAACATGGTAGATTCGAAGCTGAGTTTTGTCTTAATATTAAATCAAAACGAAAAGTATTTGTTATTAATTGTAGCTAATAGTATAATATGACTGATAAGCATATACGCGGTTAGTCTGATAAGTTAGTGATAAATCCAAGAAATGTAGCTGATATCAGCAAAAGAATATTATTTTTATCATTGGGAATTCTTAGAATGATCTCATACATAATTTTATAAATCTCTGTTCATTAGTTTAGTTTTGACAGCTATTGAAAGCAGATAAGATTTATATTTTTTTTATTAATATGGAAAAAAAGTGAAAAAAAACAATATCGGACTTTTTTAAGCATAATCCAAATGAATTTTTACGTTGATCAAACATGCATTCATCATTAAAAATCGAAAGCGAATGTTCACTAAAGTAGTTTACTATTTTCTGGGGTGTATATGGCATAATCATTGAGTAATAATATATAAAGAATTCCAACGTAGAAAAAAAATTTTGAATATGAAAAGATATCGCCCATACAAATACTGACTTCCCGATTTGATTGGATTGTGAGTGACCGTTGTGAGTGACATCTCATTGAACTTATCAAATTGTGAAGATTAGAGAGCTGTATTTAAACACAAAATAACGACAAACACAAATTTGCTCGAAGAGACTAAAGATTTTTTTGAAAATAAGGAGTTTCCTTGATTGAAGATATTTCATTAGATAATAGTTGATCAGTATTTCCATGACCTTAGAAAGAAGGGAAGATAGTGCAATAGGTCAGTAATTGGAGAGAGAAGAGGACTCGTCTTTTTTTTGGAATTGTTTGAACAATTGGTGTTCTTCATATATGGGGACAAATTCCATACTGAAAAGCTTACGCAGTGGTTTAGCCAGTATTAAAGAGCATCTCTTCAGAACTATGGTAGATAGATAATCTGGACTAGCGGATTTGTGTATATCAAGAGTTCTTCCAACTATACGAGTGTGATATAGGTAGAGGTCAGACATAGTCTGGAAACTATCTGGTTCCGCGAACAAAATGGGCTTGTCTTTTCAGCGGAAACTGCAGTTTCATTATGAAATAGCATTGGATTTTTCATTCTTTTCATAAAGTACCAAAATAGTTCAGTACCCTGGAGGACTGTAGTAATTTTTTGCCTCCTTTTTTGGTTGTGACGAAATTTAACACTACGGATGAGAACATTGCAGTCACTTCTGGTTCGATTTTCCTGTTTTGCTCAGAAGGCTTGGCCCTATAAAACCGGAAGCTGAACTCTTTTCCCACCATAGCATTTTTGTAGTTCGATTCAAAACACGCTTTATCATTCGGTCTCACACTTTTTATTCTCTATGTGGAATGAAGTAATTCATAGCGAGTAAAATAATGTTAGTGAGCATATCAGCGGTAGCCACCATGTGATTATTGAGGAAACATAGTAACAAAGTTAAAACTCCTACAAAAGCTGTTCAAGTTGTCCTAGTTAAGTAATAGAAAATTTAAAAAAATATTTTCCTCTAAAGCTTAAGAAATTATATTTTTTATAGAAAGTTTAGCAACATTTTTAAATTTATTATTACCATATTCAAAATAAACTACAATATATAAAAACAGACAAATTCAAGATGATTTTTATACATAATTGCATAAATAGTACAAAAAAAAATTTGAAAATTGCAAAAAAATTGTATTTTTTCCCGAAATCACTAAAATCATTTTCACGTTTGGATCTAATCATATCATGCCCGTTAATTCATATTATTTATGAAATTCCATCAAAACATTTTATGCCAAGGATTAATTTTAGTTCGTATTTGTACTCAAAAACTGTGTAGGTTTGGTTTTTAATAAAAATCCATATAAATACAGAGTAAAAACGACTCTATGGTACGTGTTAATATATGCAATATGTGAAGGACTCTTACTTTGAAAAATGTAAAACTGCGTGTGATATCCGCGTGAAGTCTTACAAATATTCTATATACACTTGAACAGAATCAAATTATGTCACTTCATTTATGATTATACAAGTAAACGTATATAAAGCAAAAATATTATATAAACTCTATGAGGAAGAGTATAGAAAAAGACACAAAAACAAAAACTTATACTATATGTCCTTTACGTGTACACGGTAAGGATTTTTATAACATAACTTGTTGATTAGATGTAATAATAATTTTTTCTCCCCCTAACGATCTGTATTGATTTTGGCTAAACGCATCCAAGGAAAGTGTTTTTTAATAGTACATATTTATATCCGTTTATCCTAACAACTCGTATACGCACATTTACACTTACACACCGGTCCGCCACTGCATAGACATTTTTCTTTATGGCATTTTAACCTAAATATCATATTTTTATATTTGTTCCTAGTTTATTTAATCATAACACTTAATAATGTCACTAATATAATGGGTCAAAAACATGAAAACAAATGTTATAGACGTGACGAATAGAACTAGGAAGAATCCTATTTTCAAAGCTTGTGAACTTTATTTCGATGAATTGAGTAAATGAATTGGAAAAATTCGACTTACCTTATTTAACGTTTATTTTATATATAAAAAAAATTCTTACATTAAATAATTTGAATAGAAATTCAAATTTATTTCGATTTTCTATTATTATTTATATTTACATGAACTTATAGAAAAGAAATTATTCGAAACTTCTTCTTTAATTGCACGCAAAAATATGGAAAATTCTAATCGCCATCAATATACATCATTTTTATTTAATCGTTATTAATCAAAAATCAAGTTATTATTATTATTATTATTATTATTATGATTTGTGAAATTCCCCAAATAATAGTTTATGAATAATAAAAATTGCTCTAACTACAATTTTCGTATTCCCTTTGATATAAATAATATGTTCACGAGTTCATTCTCATAAATGAATAGTGTAACGTTGACCATTTTGACCATTCGTATATGGGTGATTCTTGTCTTTTGATAAATATTATACTAACACCTCCTGAGAGTTATGTACTTAACAAAAGTGGGTAAACAATTACCAAATGCATCTTTCGTTATTAAATAATATATAAAATTTTTGATTAAATAATTAAATTAAATGAGCAGAAGAGTGTTAATATTACATTTATCGTCTGCAAATATCCTCATTACTGAACAACTGATTGAAACAGACACTAAAAAACAAACTCTGAATCTACACCACAATTTTAAACTGATTTTGACGGACAATACTGAACTTTGGAATTCTACTCATGTATCCCATCTCATCAATACAAAATCCTTGATGCCCCGTTCTATGTTCGTAACAAAATTATTCATCGTGACTTGATGTTCTGTTTGTACGCGATTCATAAGATTGCTCGTTATAAAAAGTTCGTTAGCACCCTAATCCAGTTATGAAAAACTCTTCTCTGTTACTCTTTCCATAAACAATCATTTTCGTTTAAAGTGAACAAAAGATTTCTTGAAACGTTTAAAAATAACTTGCTAGGGTATTTACTCTCACACGTTCGTAACCTGTAATTATAGCGTCTTTGTCATAAAATCTACTTGTTAAATTTTTTAGGTAGCTGTACTTAAAAAAAACCACTTAATTGAAAATAACATAACGAATTTTCAACAATATTTTGTGCAAACTTGCATGTTTATTTTTAAGAAGACAATTAAACGATTCGATTATCCACAATGAACGTTGTGATTTGAATTCCTGATAACTTTTTTTAATTTAATTGTTTATGTTTTTTTATTGCAGTATTTTGTAAAGAAGACTTTGGGGAATTTTAAATGGTACAATAAACAATCGAACAATTAACCAAAATCGTTGAACTTTACTTCTAGTGCTGGGAGACGATGTACGGCGCACACAAATGAAAATGTTTAACGTGTACGAGAGAGTATGCAGGAAATCCCAGAAACATTAACAAGGAGACGTTCTTGTGCAAGAATTGGAGCTGACAGACTACCAGCAATGACTTGATTATGCCATTTATTTCCAGCAACAAGCAGAAGAAAATTTAGATTGTATTATATTAATAATTTGATAATGAGCTATGAACAACCAAAACTGCAAGATATGGGCTACGGAGATTCTAAGAGCAGTCGGTTTGGTGATAGTGTGTATCATCTGAAATGATTACTGGCCCATATTTCTTTAAAAATAAAGACGGTATCGTAGTTTATATCAATAGTGCTCAATATCGGAAGATGTTGGAAATTTTTTAAGACCAACTGTGGAAAACCATCCAACCCTGTGGCTCCATAACAAGTGAAATTTTCCGAAAGGTTATGGAAAATGTTTTAGAGACAGCACGAATGTGCAAAGCAGACAATAACCACCACTTGTGAGATATCATTTTTCACAATTAAATCAAAAATATTCACCATTAATAAACTAAATTTATAAAAACAAAAAATGATAATTATCGATTAAATAAAAAATATTATAAGAAATTCAAACCACAAAATAATATTGTAGATATGTTAATAACTATTCTTAGGTTAATAGGGCCATCTGTTGGTTGTTTTTTTCAACTTGAAAAATATCTGTCGACACATATACGAGGTCTGTTCAAAAAGTATCGCGAATTTTGTGTTTTTTCAAAAATTATTTATTTTTTGAATCATGAATATCTATTTTGTCCCCTTCAAAATAATCCCCACCAGATATTATACACTTATGCCGACATTTTTTCCAATCCTCGAAGCTTTTCAAAAGATCATTTTTTGTGATCTTGTTCAGCTCCTCCTTCGATGCCGTCTTTATCTCCTCAATCGTAGCGTAGCGTCGTCCTTTCATGGGGCTCTCCAGTTTCGGGAACAAGAAAAAGTCACAGCAAGCCAGATCTGAGGAATACGGTAGTTGCGGCATTATTAGTGTGTTGTTTTTGGCCAAAAATTCGCGCATAAGTAACGATGCGTGAGCAGGGGCATTATCACGGTGCAAAAGCCAATTTTTGTTCTTCCACAAATCCGGGCGTTTCCGGCGAATTGCTTCGCGCAACTTGCGCATAACTTGCAGGTAATATTCTTTATTGACCGTTCTACCATGTGGCAAGAACTCAAGATGCAGCACACCCGTGCAATCGAAGAAAACTGTAAGCAAAACCTTCACATTCAACCGAATTTGGCGCGATTTTTTCGGTCTTGGCTCGTGCGACAGCTTCCATTGGGATGACTGAGCTTTGGTTTCTACGTCATAACCATAAACCCATGATTCGTCACCACTTATGGCTCTCTGGAGCAACAGCTCCTTAGCAATGTTAATGCGATGCTGTTTTTGGTCGAAATTGAGCAATTTTGGTACGAATTTCGCGGCGACTCGTCTCACGACCAAATCATTGGTAAAAATTGAATGACACGAGGTAATCGATATGTTTAAGTCCTCAGCAACTTCTCTAACAGTGATTCGACGATTGACCAATACTATTTTATTCACTTCATCAATGTTTTCGTCTGTTGTTGATGTCCTCGTTCACATCTTCTCGGCCTTCTGAGAACATTTTGTACAACCGATAAACGTTGCTTCGGTCCAAGGTAGCTTCACTATATGCCACAATCAACATTTGGAATGCGTCCGCGCAATTAACTTGGTTTTTCACAAAAAATTTTATACAGATTCTTCGATCCATTTTTTTGGAATGGGCAGAAATCGAAGATGAGCCAAACACGTGCAAGCAAAGCAGCTGTCAAAAATTAACTGAACATTTAAAATGGCCGAACTTGTCGGCATAAGTGGGAGACATGAGTACCAACATAACGCCATAAATAATCGAAAATCGAATATACGTAACCCGCGGAAATTCAAAATTCGCTATACTTTTTGAACAGACCTCGTATGTTATGATTTTCTTTTACAGCTGCCAAGTATAAAAAATAGTACAATCTTAGTTATGGAGTCATTGATAATAGAACAACGAATTTTAATCATCCAAACTTACTACGAAAGCGTTTGATTTGGTTTCCTGGCTGTGCTGGTGGAATAATTGAGCAGTTCTTCTTCGAAAATGATCGTGAAGAAGCCACTACAGTAAATTCTGAACGAAATCGTGACATGTTAAGGAACTTTTTGTGGCCGAAATTGAATGTGAAGGACTTCTGGTTTAAACAAGACTGCGCTACGAAACTCTGATGTGAATATTTGAAAGGAAAAGTATATGCCAATTATCCAAGAACATTTTCAAGATCAATAGAACAACTGTCGAAAAAGAATTTGAAGCCGTTGATCCACTTTTATCGGATGCAGGTCTGCAAATTGAGTCTTGCTGATCATATGAATAATATTATCTTTCATATATTATTGTTAAAAATTTAACATTTATTTTTCAAAATAAAATTTTCCATGTTTTTAGTGTAAAATTCTTAGTATTCTTAATAAGAATTTTCCAATAAAAACCTTTTTTTTTTTTTAAAAAAGCGCAGACTTTATTTACTAAATACGTCACAAACAATATTTAATGTATTTTTTTTTTATAAAGATTAATTACTTGCACAACAATAATAATTATGTATAAATTTTTGCATTTATTGCTGTTTTATTTGAAGAGTGGAGGAATGTAGAAAAAACACTATCAACATTATAAACATGAACCAAAAAAATTATAATTTCAGAATTTCTTATTTAATATTTTAGTTTATATTTAATCGTTTAATTACTGAAAAACAGGCTACACAGCAGTAAAAATATTCACAAATATAACTTCTCAACCAAAAAGAAGAAAAAAAACAGATTTCCATGATAGTGTAGTTTGTGTAGGAGTAGTACAGACCAGCCCACCTTTATTTCGTTTACATAAGATTATAATGAAAATTCCTCCATCTATTTAGTTAGTTAGTCTTTTTCACAAAACTTTAGTTCGTACAGCAATCTATTTAGTTTAATTAATATATTTCATGTTTGAATTAAATTTCGTCATGAAAACAAAATTTAATCCAAAAGGTTATCCATAGAAACTTAACTTACAAAATTCCGACTACAATTTTCTACCACTTACTTAAGACTGACTAATTTCAGTGCAATGATTTCATAGAATATAAAATGGAATTTTTGCTCATATATTTGAAAATACGTGCATTTATTATAAAAGAGAAGCTTTTGAAAAGTAAAAATAAAAATATCCTTTTTAAAATTTCTTCTACACAATTTGGGAAAAGTCATAATCGACCAGAAATAAACTAATACTCATAATAAGGCATTCGAAAGTCTAATCTTTAGAAAATTATCTGATGTAAAAATAAAAAAAGGAAAATATTTTATCAACAATGTATAAAAGCAAACTTTCGAAACTATGCTAGGATGCTATGAAATATATTTCACAGGACTTAATTAAAATAGAATCACGTGAAGCGGAAAAAAGCCATCCTTAATATGCTGTGGTATTGAAAAGGCCTTCCCATAATAATACGGGTATGCCGGTTCTTTATGAAATTTAGGTAAACGGAGCATCATTTTTATCCATTGTTCTTTAATATCGTACAGCCAACCAACAGATTCGATATAGGATATGGTTTGTCCTGAAAAATAACAGTAGCAGCTCTTGTTTCGATTGAAATTCACAAATCTGGATCAAAGTTCATAGGCACAGTTTCAACTGAAATAGTAGCAAAAACCAATGCATCTGAATTATGGGTTTTCGACTATCTCCTTTTAGTTTGTACTAAAAATTTATTTTATTATTTGACCGTAAAAGCTCGAAAATATATCAAATTGTATTGTTCAATTCTAGTTGCTAGTGGCAATTTTAACAATGATCATGGTTTGTACCACTGCCGTTGGGGCTTTTTACTTAAATCAGAAATTTCACACAAAATCCAGAACGGAAGAACTCTCCTCTCTCTTTACGTTAAAACTTTCTATTGGTTAAATCAAAACGATTCTGTCTTCAATTCTTAATTGCTAGATTTTTTTTGAAATATTTTTTAACATCTATTTCCTCTCGTTTTCTTACCAAAAAAAACTGAACTGCTCCTAGTGATAAAATAAACGTTTACTTTATATAAAAATAAAAAGAGCTTTTTTATTTAAAAAAAAAAAAAAACAAAGTTATAAGAAGAAGAGAAACCGCAATTTATCATTTTTTGCAATAACTTTGCTAACTTTTTCTTGTGTTCCTTTATGAGAACATTCAGAAAAAACATTCTTCTCTTAAAAAGTACCACCATTCCATCCCCCAAAATAGAACCTAAGCAAAACTTTTCTTCGTCTACGAAAAAGGAAATTTTCTTTTTTAATATAAATACCTAAAAATTCTGCATTCCAAGATATCTTGAAATGGGCAAAAAATTCTATCCTTTCACTATGGTCCTATTTTTATTAAAAACAAGCTCACTTTATAAAATATAAAAACAAACAAAAAGAGGCAGTGGCGAAAAATTGCATTTTCTTCCTTTTAAAATTGTTGTTTTTCTCTTTAGATTTATTGTGAATTACTTACAATAATATAAGTAAATATGTAGAAAACAAAACAAAATCAATTTAATGGAATTTAATATCATTTTCGGATCTCATAAAAACATTCATTCTAAAAATAATAATAAATAAAATATGAAATTAAATATTTTTCAAAATAATTGTGCAAAAATGATTTGTGGTAGAAAATGAAATTTTATAAATATCAATTTAAACGGATTTTTTCTCTCTATATATTATTATATAAACCATCTAAACGTTTCTATATGAATAGATGAAATTTTCCATTTTTGGTGAATTTTTGTGAATTTTTCTAATTGTCTGTGGGCGGTTTAGAAATATTCCTAAATTGGGGATTCGTAATATACCATGACAATCTACATAGAATTATTAAATTTATTTTCATATTTAAAACATGTGGCAAAGCGTCATTTAAAATTTTTCAATAAAAATTACAGCAATTTTCTCTTTTCTACATAAATTGGGTCGTTTTCATGCATTTTTTCGGCTATTGCATTTTCAAAACTAAATATTTTGATTTTTATATATTTTTTTAATATTTTTCATTGAATTTCTGTATTTAAAAAAAAATTAACTTTTGGGTAATTCTTATACAACAACAGATCAGGAATTGGTAGCACACTATGTTAAACGCCAGTCTATTTTGACGGAACGCCTAAAAAAACGTACTAGAATCGGTAGTAGAGTCAGCGAAAACTATGGAAAAAAGTCCGTTGAATAAATTTGTCGAAAATGGCGATGTCTTTTTATCTATCGTTTAATATTTTCCGGTCATAAATTAAACAACCTTAAATAGCGTGAACTGAGAAATAGTAAAGTTAATTTCAGAAAATTTCGTTTAGTGTAATTTTTAACAAAAAATAAGGTATTTTCTATGAAAATTTATATCGTTAAACATAAAATACTAAATTATTAGTAGTACATATGTTAAAATCTAGTAAAACTACGTATATCTATTTTTTAAATAGCATATTGTGAATTTTGTAAATTTTCAACCAAAAAAAACAACATTAATGAAAATTAATTTTTAAAAACAAAATGGACTTTTCCTAAAATAATCCAAAGAAAATAGTTTGTTTACTGTTGTTGTTGAAGAGATAGGGCGGTCTCAACCTTAAAATGCAAAAAATTTGGTTAGGGGATTTCTAAATTTTCAATAGTATTTGAAGATAACATTGCTATCAGCATATTCACAATAATATGTATTTCTGAAGTTAATATATTAAAAAATATATATTTTTATTTCCTTATAAAAAAAAGGTGAATCTACTAAATTACTATATAAAAATAAAATACCTTAAATATGCATTGAAGGACATAATTTAGGTCATATGCGTCTTTTAGAACTAATATTCAGCTGGATATATCGTATTTCATGAATAAATACTTTTTTTTTATCTATAAAAGAGTGTGCCTTAACTTTGGACACAACTATTTTTTTTTATAGCACAGTGAAAATTTCCGAAAATATTTTTGAAACTGCCCTCTACGATAGATTAATTATAAAATTATTCCCAATTTACAAAGTCAAGGCAACTTTTAATATTGCTAGAATTCCATCTGACTGAAAACTGAAATAAGTCTAAAATTGCTTTCTAAATATTTTTGCTCAATTGGAAGGATTCTTAAGGTCTATAAAGATCACAAAACCAATTACAAGAATAGAAATAAAATTATATACAGTGAGTCACGAAAGTATCCGGCCAGCACAAGTACGTGTATCTGTAATTTTATATTTTATTACATTTTTGTTTGTTATTTGAATAAACTATTAATTCAATAAATAAATAACAAAACTTAATAATCGGCTTTAAAACTAAGGGCGGTATTAACACATTAAAAAACTTTTTAACCGATGTCCGGATGATTTTGTGACTCACTCTATGTACTATAATCATTTTCTGTTAAATATAAAGAATTATTTTTACTTCACAATATTTTTCTCTCAATATTGCGGGTATAAGATGCTTCCCCCTTGTTACTGCTATCGAAAAACACAACACAAAGAACAACAGTACATTTAATTCTTTTTATTTTGGAAAAAAAAACACAACACAAACTAAACGAAATCAATGCAAAACTAAAACCAATAAACCAAAAATTTACAAACTGTCAAAGAGTAGCTCTTTTACGAAACTGATTTGTAATCTAGTACGATATGTACGTTTTGGGATTCGTCTAGAATAGTGCGGAGAAACTCAGCGTTACGTTTTATCGTTTTCGGTGTAGTTCCACCATTGGGGTGTCGATAGAAAAACTGGAGATTCACAATTTAATATCGACTTTAAAGACTTTTATAATAACATAGCCGGGGTAAAACTCTACACATCCATGAGAGAGTTGTGCATCCCAGAAAAACTGATTAGACTGACTAGTCTGACCATGACTATTGTGACAGGAAGGGTAAATGCAGCCGATTCACTTTCGAAGCCATTTAACATCCACAACGCGTTCTCTTTAAGTTGGTATTGAAAAAAGTGATTCGTGACTCAGGAATAAGCATGAGGGCTACCGTACTCATCAAGTCTGTGCAGCTTTTTACATACTTCGACGATCAAAAAAAGCTGTACGGGATAGTTTTTCACCAAGATTAAGGTGGCCGTGAAAAATCTTGGGATGCACATAAATGAAGGCAAAACTAAGTAAATGGCGACAGCGTCGGTGATGAAGAAAAAATAAATTCTCAGTTGCCGCATACAGATATAAGATTATAGCTTTGAAGTAGTTAATTTATTTTCCTATATGAGGTCTAGGTCGCAACCGGTAACAGGGAGGAAGAAATTCACGCACGGCTGTTGGCAGCAAACAGAGCCCACTTCAGTCAGTCTAAATTATTTAGCTCGAAAATTCTGACCGTAACGTCGAAGCTACTGCTGAATAGGACACTGGTCTGGTAGTCGTCACATATTTTTCGGAAAGTTGAGTTCCTATCAAAATCCACTGCGGACTCTTGTTCGCATTCGAGAAAAGGATTCTTTGAAGAATTTTTGGCCCCCTTGATGAGTATGAGCCATTCTGTAGCCTCTTTAACCACGGCCTGCCTGTTGTGTATAAAATTATGCTTAATAGGTTGCCCGGTAATTCGTATGGGTGAGTAAAATCCTCTTCGGAAAGGCTACAATCGCTCAGAAAAACATTCTGAAAGGCCTAAACCGGACTGTCGGTTGATAACGATGATACGAGGTCTGTTCAAAAAGTATCACGAATTTTGAATTTCCGCGGGTTACGTATATTCAATTTTCGATTTTTTGTGGCGTTATGTTGGTACTCATGTCTCTCACTCATGCCGACAAGTTCGGCCATTTTGAATTTTCAATTAATTTTTAACAGCTGCTTTGCTTGCACGTGTTTTGGCTCGTCTTCGATTTTTGCCCATTTTCGACCAAAACCAGCATCGCACTAACATTGCTAAGGAGCTGTTGGACTCTGTCCGCGACGATCCAAATTTCTCCAAAGACTGATAGCTGGTGACGAACTATGAGTTTATGGTTATGACGTGGAAACCAAAGCTCAATCATCCCAATGGAAGCTGTTGCACGAGCCAAGACCGAAAAAAGCGCGCCAAGTTCGGTCGAATGTGAAGGTTTCGCTTATAGTTTTCTTCAATTGCAGAAGCGTGGTGCATCATGAGTTCTCGCCACAGGGTAGAACGGTCAATAAGAAATATTACCTGCAAGTTATGCGCAAGTTGCGCGAAGCAATCCGCCTGAAACGCCCGGATTTGTGGAAGAACAAAAATTGGCTTTTGCACGCCTGCTCACGCATCGTTGCTTGTGCGCGAACTTTTCTAATAATGCCGCAGCCACCGTATTCCCCAAATCTGGCGCTCTGTGACTTTTTCTTGTTTCCGCAACAGATTCTTTGATCCATTTTTTGGAATGGGCAGAAATCAAAGACGAGCCTACACACGTGCAAGCAGCAGCTGTCAAATATTAACTAAACATTCAAAATGGCCGAACTTGTCGACATAAGTGAGAGGGATGAGTACCATCATAACGCCACAAAAAAACGAAAATCGAATATACGTAACCTGCGAAAATTCAAAATTCGCGATTCTTTTTGAACAGACCTCGTATATATTTAAAAAAAAATACTAATTTTCCATAAAAAATATTGTAATTTTTAGTTTTGTCTCCATAATGTTTATTTTTCTATAATTTCCCACAATTAAATTTTTCTAAGTAAAAATTTTAATTTTTCCGAATTTTTTTATTTTCAAGGATTTCAAGAAGTTGATAGAATTTCGAATGACATCTAATCTGAACAGTAACTAGTCATACTTAAAGATAAAATAGCATAAATAAATAAACTAATCATTTTCTATGCACGAGTATATCCTATTTAAATATATAATGAACAATTTCCTTTTAAAATTCGATTATAATTTCGAAAAGTCCATTGAGGGAGATTTATTTGATTAGACCAGGAATAAAATGGCAATCTAGGACTAAGTTCTATTTGTATATCTGATCGACCAATTTTACTTCTTTTACGGCAGTTAATTTCCGATGTATTACATGAATTTCTAATTGCATAAATAGTAAATGTTCTTGAATCATTACATATCGATTAACCCAATCTATTGTTACTACTATAAAATTATTTATAACATTATATATTTAGTTTGAACAACTACTCTCAAAAGAGTCATTATGATAAATATTTTAAAAGAAATGAGAATTTATAAGAAAGAAAACTAAAATGTTTAATGATATTGTACGTTCGTTGGCCACTCTATATTTCCAAATTAATAAATATATAATAAATAAGCTAAATATGCATAATCATTCATTTTTCTATTGTGTGATTTATTAGATTTCATAAAAACTCCAAATAAAAAAAAAGGAGTTTTTACTTTAATTAAATGGAAATTTGCAAAAATGAACGTAAGAAATTCTCATACAGCAAGCCAATATTACTACTACTATTATTGTGAACGATGACTTTTTGGCGTGCTCCATTGAATATGATGGTAGGTGTTAGGTGTTAGTGTTAAGGTAAACTTTTTATAGTAGTCTATCCTTTTTTACCTTTTGATATATTAGATCTGGTCGTTCAATTACCACCCACAGTAAATGCGAAAGGAGCCCATATTTATTCGCTGATTACATACACTCTTATTACCATGGCACAAAAATTCGACTATAAAAAAATATCATTTCTCAACCCGGCACTACTCTTTTCGTTCCTTACCCCTCAATACGTGTTTGGTTCTATTACGTTTTTGACTGACGCGTTTAAATTATGAGGCAGTCATAGCTCTACGATTTCTTGAAGCTAAATTACTTCTATCTAACGTAAAAAAACTGGTACTAAACCTTGCTAACTGCTTACTATAAACATAGCAGCAACGATGTAATATTTACATTTATAACAAATACGAAATGATAATTTTAACGTTTCCTTGACGTTTGTTCCCATATATACTCGTATAACAATCATCAAAATAAGACAAAAAATTAAACAGTAAAATTTTAGACAAGTATAAAAGTAAATTTAAAGTTTCTAGACACCTACCTACACACTCTACTAACGATCTATAAAATAAAAACTAAGCGTTTGTTTGTTATAAAATATATAATTGCTGACTAGTTAAATAAAGTACATTTTCGTCTATAATGACAGAGCTCCATAAACCTAACTGAAAACAAGTGCAATGATCTTTCCGCGGTACTAAAATGAGTACATCGACTTTGGTTTAAAAGACAACATGAACGAATTATTACAGCAGTTTTGAATTTATACAATTTTCCAACATTAATTTATGGACTATGATGTGTACTTTGAGATTTATTTACCAAGAAACTACTTGAACAACTAAACTTTCAAAACTAAAATAAATAAAATTATGACCATACCCATCACCCTTGATAATTTATGTAATAGGTTTTTTCTCGACTAATAAAATAAATAAAATTTCAACAAATTTAGTCCTGCATGGAAAACTCTGAAAATATTTCACTTAAATGGGGCTATACATATGAGAACATTAATTATACTACGCATATTCATAAAATAGGGGGTAAATTGTTTTATAAATGATTGATTGCGTTCTGTGTTTATTTCATAATTACGAGCGTATACCGAAATGGTATATGTTCACTTGAAATGTCCTTCATACTATCGATATCTGGACATTATTTAATAAAAATATATTCACCTAAAAACGAACTTTATTCAATGATGATGTATTGTTTGTGAGCATTTTATTTTGGGAAAGAGAATAATTTCTATAATAATAATTTATAAAATTGATTCTTATAATCATGAAAACAATCTTAAGCAATTTTGATTAATTGTTCGAAAAACTATGAAAACGTTAATTAAATATTTTGGACAGAAAATTCCCTAAAAATAAAGTTTTTTTTTTGACTAATTTTCTTTTTAGGATTTGATAATAAATTATAGATAAAAATCAAGTTCAAATATTATTATTCATCTGAAAATAAAATTTATTTTATAATCAAAAAAAAAACTTCTGTGACCTAACATATTGGTTAGTCGAAATAGTTCATGGCGTTTTTGAGTAAAATAGGAACGCTTAAATTAGAGTGTCAAAATCAATTTATCCAAATCAAATATTCTCAATTATTATCGAAAATGTTTCGCCCTTTTTTTTGGTATAGAACTTATGTTGTTTCTGGTTGAAAAATTGATCATCATTTTTGGCGAGTTACCAAAGCTGTGTGATATCGAGCGTTACCGTGCTGGAAGACGACACCCTTCCTATTGATCAATTCTGGCCGTTTTATCTCAATCGCATGGCGTAATCCTTCGAGTTGCTCACAGAAAAGTATCAAGTTAACAGTTGGAGCGAACGGTAGCAGTTCATAATGAACGAATCATCCCTTCCAGTCCCACCATACACACAGCATAACCTTATTGGCGTCAATATGGGTTCATCTCTCTTTTCCCCTAATCTCTTTCGAACAATATTCTCGTATTTTACTCATTTTTCATCGTCAGTTATGATTCGCTACAGAAATGGTTCGAGTTCATTGCGCTTCAGCAGCGAATCGCAAACCTTAAGTCTGCTCATCTTGTTTTTCACTCTCAACAATTCGTAAAGCATCCACACGTCGAGTTTCTTTTTGAATCCAGCCTTTTGCAAAAAAAGTTTAAAACGGTTTGATGATGAGTGGCTAGTTCATATAGTATGTAATGACTGCGGAGCCATGATTCCATCAGTATAGAACTTGTGTGGTTTCTGGTTGAAAACCTGAACCAAGTGGTTTTTTTTGACGCCAGCTTTGGTCCATTAAGAGAGTTCTGTAAAGATCGAAATAAGCGGTAGTCTGTTATACCATATACGGTGGATGCATCAAAACTACCCAAACAAGCTCTCTTAATTTTTGACTAAATGGTAACAGTTCATAATGAACGATTCCCTTCCAGTCCACCAAACAAACAGCATAACCTTATTGTCAATCAATTCTGGCTTTGAATTTATTTGTGATTATTCATCTCCCTTTTTCCCTGATCTCATTTGAACGATATTCTCGTTTTTACCCATTTTTCATCGCCACTTCAGAAATGGCTCGATTTCATTGCGCTTCAGCAGCATATCGCAGATTCATCTTGTTTTCACACTCAATTCAAGAGGCACCCAAACATCAACTTTCTTTTTGCACCCAACCTCTTGCAAATACTTTAAAGCAGTTTGATGATGACTCTTTAATTTATGAGCTATGTCGTGCTCAGTTTTTTGAGAATTTCATCACTTTTTTCGGTAATTGGCCGACCAAAGCGGGGCTCAGTTCTTTGACTTCGAAATTTCTACACCTTTTTCGAAATGGAATTTTCTCTAATTTTTGATACTCTACACCGATCTCAATAAAAATTTGCGCTACACAAAGCTTTAAGTGCCACCTTTAGAACCCGCGTCTAATGTTGTAACAATGCGAGTAGTGGTTACTGAGTCATTTGCTTTTAAATCCATCTATCGGAAGACGCCACAAACTTTTTGAACTGATCAATTTTTGCGTACACAGTAGTATTGAGTTCAAATCCAGCTAGTGACAAAGTATCTTAGTTGTAACCAAATGGTCTGAGTTGTCGTGACGCAAAGAATTTACATTTGAGACATTTGAAAAAATATCTTTTTCAATTGATACTAGTTTAAAGTGATATCTAATGACAATAATAATTTGATACTAATTGTAATTAAAATAATTTCTGCACAAATATTAGTTCATTGTGCATTCTTAAAAAAATTCTATTAAAAAATGTTCATCAAACAAATTTAATTAAGCAACAATTTTTGTAAGACTCTTCTTCTTGATGTCTATCGGTTGGGTACGAACCAAAATATTCCGAATTCACTATTTTGAAAAATCGATGTTTTTTTTTCTTTCTTACTTTGTCATATCTTTACAAATTTGTTACCACATAATTGCAAGAATTTCACTTTCTCTAAGCAATAATCATTGTAGTACTTAAGCTAGGCTTTCAGAAGAAAATTGCAAATAGTTTCTGGGATTTGAATGTTATCGCGAGAATTTGGTTCTGAAAAATTCAAAATGAGAACGTGCACAAGAGTCATACACCCTCTCTTCCCCGCTATTCGATAGTACATTATTACATACAAAGATATGCATATTATGTATAAATAAAGGCTAGAAGATTCGGTAATATCATCCTAGGCAACAGGGAGACACTAAACAGCAGATATGGAGAGGATATGATGAGAAATCCGAATGTGTAGGTATTACATTGGTTTGGTTGTTCCCTTATGGAGTCATTTGCCGATTTTAAGGCACGGCATGTGGCGGTATCACTTCATTTCATGCCTTGAATATAAAGTATCTGTTTGAACAAATTTTCATGAAAATGATATCGAAATAGGAATGTCTCCTACGATTGTGAAAGTGTTGACTTAGGAACTTTCTCTACTTCTCGTCAGCGAATAACAATCGATAGTCGTCAAAAAAAAGTCCTCTTTCTTGTAAATTTATCTTACATTCGTCCTCATTACTCTTTATTTGTTACTATAAATTTTGAATTTTTTGCCGTTGTTCTTGAAAAACTATTCAATTTCGGTTAAAGTTCTGCAGATTTAATAGAAATTTACTTAGCACAAGTCAACTATCTCTAAAGCTTCTTATCATTATGAAGTTTTTTTTTCTCTTTGATTGTAACTACGAGTACATAATAATATACAAGTATTTGTCAACAAAAATCTATTTATTCTTATAGAAAAAGCACCGAAAAAAAACTGATTGAACTTACAAAAAAGGACATTTTCAGAAAAATAAATTATTATCATTTACTATCCCATTAACTTTGTATAAAATCGAACAAAAAAACTTCGAAATTACTTCTAGTCGAGTTATTTGTGGTTTTTGGTATCCAATTTTCAGTCAAATTTGTAGAGTTAGTCGCCATACAGTCGCCGCCGATATTTTCATATACTCATACGACAATTTATGCTATTTAATTTTTTTATGATATATGTAGTAAGTAACTATACAAATATGTATATTCGATTTTTTATATGTGTTTATCGTGATTGAAATGTAATATATATCTACGGCTATATTCTTTTAAGCGTAGTTTATTATGACTTTCTATTAAATTAAACTTGCAAGACTACACGAATATGTAGGATTTTTTTTAGTACTGAATCACAGATCATTATAGAATAGTGTGTCTATTAATATTAAGTATTAAGGATTTAAAAAAAGAAAGTCAAAATTTAATTTTAGATTATCTTATTCTATAGAATAAAATATCTTATATTTATACAAGTAGGAAAATTCTCTTCTTATCTAGTTACGATGTTATTAGTAATTATAATAATTTTTTTTCCTTTCCACAAAATACATTTTCTATACGTATAGTATCTGTAGTATAGAGATTTTCAAGGAATTTAATAATTCAAAGAGTTATTTTCATTAAACAAAAATTATGTTTTCTTTTCAAAATCATTTTGCAATTAGTTTATTAAATATTAGTGAATTTCTATATTAAATAATTTATTATAAAAAATAATAATATATATATTTTAAGGAATATAGGAAAAATATATTTTTAATATTGAATTTTGGTGCATTTTTTTTAATTGAATGTATAACGAATAACTAAAAGCTTATAGTCGTATTTGTAAAGGAAATTTAATTTAATAAAATTTATAATTCACAAAACTCATTATCTCTCCCTCTAGCGTATTTAGCGATTGCGATAAGTATATTGCACAAATGCATGGCCACGGTCACGGCATATAAAGTTACAAAGGGTGTCACAACCAACACACACATTAACTCTCCCTCTCGCTACTCTCGTTGAATGAAGGGTAGTTTGAAAAAATCAATCGACTCGGAGGAATCTCTTTATTGCATCGCATTGCACATAGGCCTACAGTGTATTTTGATTAGAGTGCATTTATTTCTTCATTTATTGTGTAAATATAAACCTTCCACCCATTATATACACAGGACATATATCAAAATATTTGACATCTATTGAGAACAGATCCTGATGGAAAATCTTTGGCATATCATCAATAAATGTGGTAATGATGGTGGACATGGTTGTGCACTCACTTTACCCGTAGTTCAGTTCGATTTTCGACAGACGACGTTTGGCTATGAACATTGCCTAAGCACTTACCAAATGCCATTTTCATGTTTTGACCTCGTTTCTATCCTTATGCACTACTCTTCAACAATGTAGCTAACTTTTAGTAACAGAAGCACACCACAGCACACTGCAATATCAAGTCAAATAGTAGTTCGACAGTCGTAAGCTAATTTCTTAATAGATATTCGTATACCATCAAAAAAAAAAAACCAGTCGCACTAGAATATTTAATTTTTATTTTTTACTATATAATTTTTATCAAAGAGAAAATAGTTCTCGTAAACTTTTTGTAATTAATTCTTTTCAATTAGTAACACACAAAGTAGTTTATTCATATTAAAGTTTGTTTAATTGTTACTATTCAATGATAATTATTTGGATATTTGCTTCAGTTTTGATTACACTCGTAATTAAAAATGATGGCACCACTTTTTAACGTCTAGACTCTGTTGAGGATATTTGACGAGAAAACCGAAAAATACCTTGCGACATGGGTGGCGACTCAGAACACTTTGACATCTGGTGTATATATCGTGCAGAAAATTTTCCTGCTAGTGCTTGCGATGTTGTCGTTTCCACCGCTTAACCGAACTTGTCAACAAGGGTGGTTTTTAGTGTCAGAAAATTGGTAGCTCTGAGCAATTCCCCAACAGGATTCAACCGACGGTGAAGTATCAGATACAATGTTGCGATGTTATGCGATGTGAACGGGAGAGCTTAATTGAAAGTAATACTGCAAAGCTTTCATCAATGAATTATTAATTGTATTTGGTAAAGTTAAAAAATTCGCATAATTAATAATTCATTGAAAGCTTTGCAGTAAAGTTTCTCTTCCAAAGACGATTTAATCCGGCTATCAAGGACTAATCTTATGATTGCGTACGAATAATGGCACGAACAAAATAACATGCGTATTTTCCTGCCATCTTGCTGGCTTTCACCAATCAAACTATGCACTCTTAAATATTTTTTAATTAAAAAAAAAAACAAAGTATAAAAATATCAGTTCTCTTAAAATTTTTATAATTTTTTATACGATTTTTGGGTAAATTTGGATTTTAAAGTGAATATTTTGAACTTAAAGCTTTCATAGCGTACCCATGAAACAAGAAAAAGCTCATAAAATAATTATATTTATAGAATAAAGTTTTGTGGTGATTTTTATTTAAGCTGCAACAGTGTGGATTTTAAGCTCAGCAAAAACTTAATAGTTGGTAAAAATATTCTAAAAAAGTAAGCTTTGTATATCGGAAAATGTTCCAAAGTTGCCAAACTTTTTTCCTATTCCCTGGTTTTTGTATGATTAATTATTTTTCTTTAGATTTGTGCATTTTGTAGTTCGAATTTTCATATTTTGTATCCAAAATATTGTGGTTTTCATATTAATATGGTCTTTAACAAGCGTTTTTTTTTTATTATTTTCATTATCAAATCTAATAAGTTCTTAAGGATATGTCGTTTATTATTCACTCAGAATTTCGTTTAAGTCATTTAACAAATTTAAAAAAAAATTGTTTTTAACTGCTAATGACGAATTAAAAAAATTATTAGTAATTTTTACTGTTGCAATTAATGCTAATAATAAATAATTAATTAAAATTAGTTTTTTTTTAAATATTCTTTATTACAAATGCGAAAATTCAAATAAACAAATATAGGAAAAATATCAGTTTTTGATGAAGAGAATTTTTTTTCTCATGATTAAATGTTTATTGTAGATAGAATTTTAATTTTTGAATTGTACAAAAATAATGACTGTCAACTAAGGATTATGAAGTTATGGTAGAATATTATTCTTTAGGAGAATCGCCAACAATACAGTTGGGAATCATAAAATTTATCCAAGATTTGAAATATTCCATAAATTATATATCAACGAAAAATATACTGTAACTTTCTTATATAAATTTTTTTTTTGGAAAAAAAATTATACTAGAATTTTTTTATGAGCAGTACAGCTACAGACTTAAGCAAAAATTTAGTATTATTCGAACAAAAAAAAAGCTCTCATATATGTTTAAAAATTTGATAGATACGTTGATAAATAGACATGTCTTTTGAGATTATAAAAAAAATATACTAAACCGGTGTAGATATTTTTAGGGAGATCATACTATAAACGAAGAGCAAAATAAGTATTTCGAATTCATTTAATTGATTAGAGATGATAATTAAATGTGAAATAAATTGGGAAAATCTATCTAAGATACTATGCGAAAAGATTTTCAACAATTCTGAGTTAATGATGTACATGAAATGCAATATTCCATGCCGTTTACTCTTGTTGGTATATGAAGGTACTTATAGAAATAATCGAACTAGGTATGTACATAAATATATATCTAGAATAAAGACAGAAAAGGATGATCACTCTATACGAAGTCAGATATCATTATGAAACGATTAAGAGGGTTTGTTCCATCCATGATTGGTGCTTAAATCTGAAACCCCATATACTGTATTGTACAATATTGAATATAAGGCCATGCTATCCAACAGTAAAAACAAGATGACACAGTAGAAGTTTTTGTTCTAATTTCAAATAATGATAGTAATTGCCAGATTACTGCCACAAACTAATATTAGTTAATAGTAACGTAAGTTCAATCTCGTAAAGAATAGCGGGTAAAGTTTCAGACTAAACTTATCCTCGAAGTTTTCCAACGTAAGCAGAAATCAGAAACTAACCGGAAAGTTTTTAGTAATAATTTAACGATTTTTTGTCGATCCGAATTCTTGAAACGATAGTTTATTTCTATAAAAGATGGTCTTAGTGTCAATTATTATTTGACAAGTTTTCGTGCTATCAAAGATATTCCGATGTCGCAGCATCATAATACCGCGATATTATTACAAAAAGTGTACACAAACTAACTGGGGAAATAGTTTATTCTGAAAAATTATTTGTGATTCTTCTGCTTATATCCCTCTAGAGAATTACGTAAACTAAGTTGCCATTATTGTTTTTTTTTTTTACAAATTCAAAAATGTTATACATAAAATATTGTAACGAGAGACATAGTGTACATATTGTATATATGGTAATACGAAACTTTTAGCAATTTTAGGAAATACTATGAGGGTGTGCCTTGAGAATATTCTATTCATATTTGTCGCATTAATTTTTCTTGTATTCATTTTGCTTTTGAATATTTTCATTCTTTCTTATATTCCAAGGATAAAATTTTTAAAAACCGCATTAATGTGGGTACTAGAAATTGTTTCAATTTCTACAAAGTACAAATGAATGTGAACGAGTGCATTACGGTGATGACAACCGTATATAATATGAATAATTATTATTCATGTTTGTATAAAAATTATAAACTAGAATAAAATGCACCCATTCCATATGGCTGATGATGACCCAGTTCACAAGGGGTGCTATACTGGTAGTTTCCCGGTAATATATAATGACTAGACTGACATATGAAATTTGGAGACGGTAAGAAAAAAACTTAATTCCAAGTGGGATATTCTCATTCTTTAACATTATTTTTTTTTTTTTGACTCTCAAAAAAATATTATTAAAAATAGTAAAAAACATGAATTATGAAGCAACCCCATACTCGAACTTGAACAGAACTAGTGCTAAGGTTAATGAGAAGAATATTTTATTACTACTGTAAGATATGTTATTTTATTAAAATTATAAATTTATAAATATTCTTAATTTCAGTTCAAGGTTAAATTTTATGAAAAATACTATTTAAAAAGGGAAATAATTGCATGATAAAGAAGGCATATAATTTTATTTTAGAGCATAAAATACTAAATAAATTGCAGATTAAAAGAACTTACGAATTAATTATTCATTTTTTTTTAAAACCACTTTTTTTATATTGCTTCAAAAAAAATGTATAAAAAAATACTTGAGAATAAGAAGCGATTAATATTCATGATTAAAATTCTGTTTTATATTTAGTCTATACAAAATCAATATAACGATTATTTAAGTTATGAAAGAAGTGAAAAAAGAATAAGAAATTCCAATTGACAATAAAATAGATTAATGGTCTCGCACCCCTACGCACTAGATTACATATAGAATAGGTTCCAATTGTGTCCAACACAAATAAAATGGCTTCATGCGTATTAAATTTCACTCCCAATCGCTTATGTCATCAGAAGCAATTTATTCTAAATTATTGCATAGAATTGAAAAGACTTAAAGAAAAAGTCTTCCAAATTTAATTTTATTCCTTAAATTCTAAAAAAAGCTAACTATACGAACAGTAAGTAAGCATTTACTTATATACAAGTATGGAAAATACATGAAATTCACAATAAACTATATGAAAGGTAAAATGGTTTTATGTATATAGGCATAAATGGTTGCCAAGATTTGATTTTAATATAAACTGGAATTATATTGGTTGGTCGAAAAAGTTCGTGGGTTTTTCCGAGAGATGGTCATATTGTAACAACACTAGACGCGTATTTGAAATGTGACACTTTATTGAAGTCAGTATATCAAAAGTTATTTAAGTTCAAAAATGGACAAGAATAAAGAGAAAATTTCCTATATTTTACAATACCACTTCGATAACGCATCGCAGGGTTGTGAAAAAATTTGTGGTGCTGTATCAAAATCAGCAGGATTCAATTGGTGCGTTGGCTTTCGTTCTGGACATTTCGATGAACAAGATGAGCCCCGTTCTGGTTGATCAACTACCGAAAAACATTAGCAAAAAACCGGCTTATGGATTAAACATTCATCATCAAATCGTTTTCATCCATTTCCGAAGCGGTGAATTGAATGCGAAAAACAAGACGGGACCCACTTAATAGTTGCGATGCGCTGCTAAAGCGCAATAAAATTGAGCCATTTCTGAAGTGAATCATAACTGGCCAAGAAAAATGGCTAAAATACGAGAATATCGTTCGAAAGAGGGAGATGAGTCTGGATTGGCAATCAATAAGGTTATGCTGTGTGTATGGCGGGACTGGAAGGGAATTGTTCACTATGAACTGCTACCATTCGGTCAAACTGTTAACTCGTGAATCATGGCTCTGTCCGAAAAAAGGGCGAAACATAGTCGATAATAATGGAGAATATTCGGGTTGAATAAATTCGAGTATTTTTTCGGATTTAGTCCGAAAAAAAATATTCGGATTTATAAAAACGGCACGAATTTTTTCGGCTTTTCACTCAAAAAACGCCACGAACTTTTTCGGCTTACCAATATTATTTTAATAATAATTTCATTATACGAAAGGCTCAGTAAAAACTGCAATTTAGCAAAAATTTGATATTATAACCTAACCCCCCCCCCCCCCCCCCCCCCTATTCACTAAGAACAATTTTTGGCGTTTCGTAAAACCAGCTACAAAAAATATTCTACCTATAATAATATTGGTAAAAAGAAAAACTTCGACATGCAAAGGTAAAACATGTGAAAGACAATTTTCAAAAATTTTAAAACAATGTCGATGATAATTTAGATTATTCGGTTTGAATAAATTGATGTTAAAACTCTAATTGAAACGTCTCCTTTTCACTCAAAAAACGACACGAACTTTTTCGGCTTACCAATATTGTTTTAATAATAATTTCATTACACGAAAGGCTCAGTAAAAACTGCAATTTAGCAAACCATCGATACTATATCCTCCTCCAGCCACTCCTTCGCTAAAAAAACATTTTTGAAAATGTAAATCATACCAGATATTGTGATCTTAAGTACGTGCTTACGTATTTTCTAAAGGGAATAGGTAAATTCAATTTTTCACCTCAGATTTGCAAATCTTTGATATTTCGAATACTCAATATGGCAGAATACTTTTTCCCATAAAAACATATCAATTTTAATGTGATGCTTTTGCATATTTAAAAAAAAATACTAAAAAAAATTAGATGGTGTCTTATTTTGTTTTGTTTTCAAAAGCATTATTACTAAAAACTTTTATATTAAAATGTGGGCAATTTTCTATTAGCTTCTCTTATAAAAACATACATAAACACTCTTTAATTTTTTAAAAAAACTCAATTTTTTGCGTAATTTAATTTTTATTTTCTTTTATAAATTTCGGCTAAACTTGAAAATTGTATGCTTTTAAAAACAATGAATTTTTAATATAAATTAATTCAAGTTGCTTTTAAACAAACATAAAAATCAATTCTTTCTGCCTTTTATATTTAGAAGAAGAATTGAACATTATCTCTAAGGGGACAATGTAATATGGCAAAAAATAAATATACGTAGGCTACTATATATATTTCTGGCCTAGGCAACACTAAGTGTTGCCAGGTGCGATCTGACATTTCCATTGGAAAGTTTGACATTTTTTAGCATAAACGTACTCAGAACGTTTTGACGTACGACTATCATTTGTGTTGTTTACAGTGACTTGAAAAAATCAATTTGGCAAAAAAATGGAATTAACTCGTGAACATTTTCGTGCGATCATTTTTCACAACTTTCGACGTGGATTATCACGACAAGAGTGCATCGATGAACTTAAATCTTTGTATGGCTATGAAGCACCATCCTATAGCACTGTGAAAAACTGGTACAACGAATTCAATCGTGGCCGACGCTCGCTCAAAGACGAATTCCGTGAAGGTCGTCCAAAAACAGCCGTTGTTCCAGAAAACATCGATGCCGTACGTGAACTGATAATGCAAGACCGTCATGTGACATACCGTGAGATAGAGGCATGCCTAGGCATTTCTCCCACCAGCATACATTCGATATTGCATGAACACCTGGCCGTAAAAAAGGTTTGTTCTCGTTGGATCCCGCACAATTTGACAATCGCTCAAAAAAAGGCTCGTGTGGATTGGTGTAAAGAAATGCTGAAAAAATACGATCGCGGTGCTTCAAAAGACGTTTATAAGATCGTCACAGGTGACGAATCATGGATCTATGCGTATGAGCCCGAAACAAAACAGCAATCGACCGTGTGGGTCTTCCAAGACGAGTCAAATCCAACGAAAGTTGTTCGTGACTTCGAAGCAAATGGTCGCTTGTTTCTTTGGCAAAACTGGTCATGTGGCGACTGTTCCGCTTGTGCAACGTAGGACGGTCAATTCTGAGTGGTACACCACCATTTGTTTGCCTGAAGTCTTCGGAGAAATTCGAAAAACGAACAAGAGAAGTCGAATCATTGTGCACCATGACAATGCGAGCTCTCACACATCGGCTCAAACCAGCGCCTTTTTGACCGGACAAAACGTCGAATTGATGGGTCATCCTCCGTACAGCCCTGACTTGGCACCCAATGACTTCTTTTTAATTTTCGTCGCCAGAAGATGCTGTTGAAGCATTCAAAAACCATGTTTTGGAGGTGTCTCAATCGGAGTGGAAAAAGTGCTTCGAAAATTGGTTTGAGCGCATGCAAAAGTGTATAAATCTTGATGGAGAATATTTTGAAAAACAATAAAACCTTTTTCGTTGATAAATATTCGCATTTTCATTATTAGGCCAGAAATATATATAGTAGCCCACGTACAATATATTAATGTTATTAGGAAAATACTGACAGCTCCAAATGGTGAAAAATTTAGTGTGTTAATAAATTTTCAAAATCTAACACATATTTTCGTTTCGCATTTGTCTTCGTGTGCGTTCTAAGCATTTTTATACCATTTTTCAAACGCCTGGAATTGTAGTAAAAAATCGGAAAAATTTCAAAGCAATTTTCGCCAGAAAAACGATTTCAAAAGACAAATATTTATTGCATTTCTCTGGAGAATTGTACAAAATAATATAATGCTATAATTCAAGGAAAATTTGTGTACTTGCCGCATTTATAAGCAAAAAATATATAGATAAAAAATTGATTCTTATTAATAATCATTTATTAATAACACAAATGAAATTACATCTTATGAATAAGTAGCTAAATTGTTATTGGGAAAGAATAGTGTTAAACTTTATTACTCGTACGTAACAAAATTTCATACTATTACTTTTATATACCTAACAGCTAATCAAGGTGGGGTGGTCTGTTAGTTCTAAAGTAAAGAAGTTATTATCACCTCATGTTTTTATAATTTAGAATTAATTCAAACCATTGCACGAATGGTAAAAACCTTTTTTTTAATAATCCCTCAGAATATCGTATCATCAAAATTCAATTGCTAGTTGGAAAAAAAATGCCCACGCAACGACCTAAATAATAGGCTTCTAGTTATACTAATAATAAATCAGCAAATATTATTTTAATAACAAATTATTAATAAAGAATGAATAAATAAAATACATCAACTTAACTTACCTTTTTTTTAAAAAAAAGTCCACCCAAAAAGTTAATCTGTAATAACAGAAAGAAAGAAAAATAGATCGGTAAGTATGAGAGAATAAAGAAAATTCACTTGGTATGCAAAATGCTTCTTTCATTTTATTATTCTTATTTGAATATATTGAATATTTTTAGCAAATTGCAAGACTTCTTATATTTTTTACATAAAATAAACCAGGATAAGACATAAAATGGGAGAAATATCTAAAAAAGATGGCCCATTGGTAGTAAGGTGCCAAACCTATTCTATCAAATCCCCAAGACTTACATAGCCGGTTGAATTCCACCCACCCAAGGGCACATGGCCTTGCGTTTTGTTCCATTTTCCTTTTTTTGGTAGGTTTTTTTTTGTCTATAATAAATTTTTATTCTTTTAATATAAACATCTGGATTCTCTTGAGTCTTGAATTTCTGATTATAATAAAGCCTCATTATTGATACAATATGAAAACTTAAACTGAATAATAACATAAGAATAAATTTGAACTATTCCTAATTATCATCAAAAAATCTTCGACATTTATTTTTAAGATTATTTTACAAAAATTATTTATTTTCTTAGTTGTTTTAATGTATTTTTTTTATAAAAGAAAATATTAAACTAATAATGATAATTATAATGTCAAAGTCCGATTAAATGATTAAGGACATGACAATCTATAAGATTATAAGCAAAATGAAAAACGTTCAGTTAGCAGCAATGAAGTAAATAAAATTTGCCTTTTTTTTGGAACTACAATATTATACTATTATGCACGTTTTACCAATTTTAATACATATCTAAGTATC
The DNA here is from genome assembly GCA_958298945.1 of Atherix ibis. NCBI lineage: Eukaryota > Metazoa > Arthropoda > Insecta > Diptera > Athericidae > Atherix > Atherix ibis. Next base: position 20,887,755 of record OY282609.1, on the reverse strand, counting down.
CTTTCGTAGCGTCCTCTAGAGTCTAAGGACTCTACAGTCTATTCATATCGGATATACAAGAAAAAAAACTGTTCACTTTACTGGCATTGATAATACGAGTACTATAATAAATTTGTCGATTTTTTTCCGTTTGCCTTTTGAACTGAAATGACACTTTTCTCGTATCTTACTTGTAACTTAGGGAAAAATGCTCCAACCATTTCACAGTAAAATGCATATTTTCCCCCCAAAAATACAATTTATCTTTATCGATTCATTCAGAAAAGCCAGCAAATAAGATGATTCAGCAAAGATGATGATTCATAAAAGTAGATGATACAATAAATAAGCTTTAAGAAATCCTTTATTAAATTGTTAAAATGCATAAGTTCAATCCGATGTAATTTTCTCTGTGGCTTTTTTTCATTCTGCCATAAATAAGCTCTAAAGTTATTGACTTCTAAAGAAGACTTCCATATAATCATTCCAGATTGAGGGAAAAAAAACAATATAAAAGAAAATTTGAAGATGTTTATTTTTACGATGATATATAAAAATTATGAATGGTAGTTGTTCCTTGTATCGTCATCAGGATCTAAATATGGAAACGTTTTTAATACTTACTTCTCATGCACATTTATGAACTAAATTAATGCCTAACAACTGTAAAGGACAATGGCCACAAAACAGGGTTTGACCTCAATTGCGTAAAGTAGGAAATGCTATTTGCAATTAATGTCCGTCTTAATGCAATTTGTGCTTTTTCAAAAGCACAAGTAGCTGGGCTGTTGGCTGTTGATAAAAGTGCATTTCCTGAAGTACATCGTCAACCACCTCTCCCTTCCCCACCCATCCTTCTAATTTTATGCAAAATGTTATATTTGAATTAAGTTTTTCTCTTAAGTAACCGATTTTTATTTTTAAGACCATTTATTTTTAGTGAAATATTGATTGGAAAAACATTTATCTGCAAATTACACTAGAGAAAAAAAATAATTTTTAAAAACTTTTATTTTTCTAAAAAATAAGAAATCAAAAATGTCCATTATTGAATATTGTGGGGTTCTACTAAATACTTTCCAATTGACTGATTGCCAGTTAATTGGAAAGTATTTAGTAGGACCCCACAATATTCAGTAATGGACATTTTTTACAATACTAAATAAACCCACCTCCCCCCTCCCCTTCATTCTTGATAAAATTTTCTATACTGTCAAGATAAGATAAAATATTTTCGAAAATTGATTGGCTTCTAGCATATACAAAAATTTCGATATATGAAAACAGCAAGTAATATTTTATGAATTTCAATAAGTGCGTAAGAGAAAGGATGAAGAATAAATCACATTAAATGCCAAAAAATTTCAAAGATTCTGATAAATGCCTTTGGCATTGTAAAAATATTGACGATCGGATGAAATAAAACAAATTCGTGAATGGCTTCAGTTATTCACGTACATCCATAATTCGAGTACAGGTCGTAAAGACTAATTTTCACCTCTCACGCATTCCTGAAATGTTTTTTTTGCTGAATAAATTCTGATGGAATTCAATCGATATCGATGAATAATACAGCAAATTTACATTGAGTAGCTTAATGGAATAGAAAAAGCCGAACAAATTTACGTCTACGTGTATCTTTTTTTGTCTGTTTCTTCTACTCGTACGAACTGGAATATTCTCTAGGATACTAAAATAATTAACAAATATTTATGAGCTGTGTCAGTTTTATACAAATTTCAAAAAGAAAATTACAATAAATTATATGGGTTATTATGTAAAGAAAGGGGGTTTAGTTAATCCTAAAGAGTAAAAGTACCAATGCGTTCTGGACTTAGTCAGATAAACTATTGTAATTAAACGTAAACACTGATTTCTTCGTAGAATAGCTTTATTGAATTGAAGAAGAAAAAAATATATCATCAAGATGAATCAGACTATTAGCTACATTAGATCCAATATTTCTTCAGACTCTCTCCTTAAATCCTCATACACATGACTGACTGTATTTTCCATTCCAACCTTTAAGCAATTTATTTCATCCCACAATTATCGCTGAATCGATTTAAACAATTTATTACACAGCAAGTACATACAATTTCAAATAACAACAATTACTCGTACATTGCTTACAAAGCAGTTAAAAGGTAATAATTTATTTAAATTAATTTAAATAATATTAACTCTTAAAAACGATAATATTTCCAATATAAATTAACATTCTAATTACGCACGGATTTATATGTAATAATTTGTTTAAATACAAAATTCACCAATAATTATATCATCATTAAAAGTGTGTGAAAATAAGTTGAATATTTTACCAAATATCCAAATTAATCCATTAATTACTTGGAGATTATAATGTTTTAAAGTCAAAAATTTCCCAATATTTGTTTATAATTTAATAGGAAAATTTAATTTTCGGAATAGGATATATTTAAATTTATGATTAAAATTTCTCTTGTAAATTCGAAATTATTTCGCAATAGAGCCATTTTATGTAGAGTATAATTAATCAATAATTAATAGGTAAGATTTAGAATTAGACTTGAACTTTAAATTGTGTCAAATTTTCATAGGACTTAAATAATATTAAATGATAGAAGTTAGAATTGTCGTTTGATCGATTGTGATTTGAGAAAAACCTTACAAATGTTCGGTTGGCTCATAGAAGTAAAAGGCATGATTAAGCAGATACGTTCCCCGATTTGTATAGATCACATGGACAGTAAAATTATAAATCGCCATTTTTTTTGAATATTTTAATTTAGATATGCAAATTTTTCAAATTAGATCTCTTAGCCGACTATATATAAAAGGGACGACGGTGTCTGAGGTTTGCAACAAAAAAAATTCCTGATAAAAAAACTTTTTTTCTTCTTCTTAACATAGTATTAAATAGGGACCAAAATAAAAAAAACAACTACTCAAAAAGTTTATAATTTAAAAAAAAAATGAAATTTAATTAATTCACGAAAACTCCCCCATAAATGAATGGAAGCTTTTAAGTTAATGTAGCGTTTCTATTAACTTGAATACGATTACACACAATATTTCCAGTAGTTTGAAAAAACTTTCTATTTTATAGGTAATTAAATTTGGAACAAGAAAATTCTTTCATCCATCTATCTTTGATGGAAAAAAATGATTTAAAAAAAAAACAAGGACAGCAACTAATAGTCAGGCAAGAAAAAAAGAAGGAACCAAAGACAATTCATGTGAAAAGATATTTATTCAATTAAAAATACTAAACGGAAGTTAGTGTTACGTGTACTAGTAAAAATTGTTCTATTACAAATAGAATATTCACTGCACACTACACCGATATAATGATGGTTTAATTTCAATCATAATAAAAGTGTCAACTAACGTCTTGGAACAAATGCCGCTATGTCTTGACGTCAATCCAATTTTATTATGATACCGTAGAATTAAAAATCCGTAAAACCAGTAATCGATACCTATTAAATCTCCGATCTCCTTATTGATCACTATTTATTTACTCGTATAGAAAACTTCTTATTGTCGTCACAAACACTTACTATACCGCTAATATTATATATGAAATTTATCGGTTTGAATAATTATTTAAAAAAAAAAAAAGAATAAACGGTCGCGAAACGAATAAATTTCTTTAAGGAATTAAATTCGAAAAAATAACACGCTTTTCACACTAGCTCTGAATACGTACTGACGATAGGTGGTAATATTCATGTCGGAAACTCTCTTTCATCGTTAATAATCTTGTATGCCGGAATTTAAGAGAAACCCTAAAGTATTTTGTATTCTCTCCGAAGGGGGCGAGAAGCATGCGCACAATGGCGCATAAGGGTGAAAAGGTAAACTTAAAGGGTGGAGATCAACATCTTAAACAGTAGCCCCCAGTATAAAACATTCCGTTTAGGGTTCTGTTCGTATTCGCGAAGAAGCTTCTACGTTGGCTTGCTCTTACGTATTTTATTCCAAACTGATTAGGAACATTTACTTAAATAAGCCCGTCTTCGCTTTGATATAGACCGGCACATACATAAGCAAATGTCTCGTATAAGTTCCACGGGTTTTTATGTAGCTTTATGACTATAAGTGAAAGACTGTATACCTTATAGAAAGTCTCTGGAAAAAACTTAAAATTGCTACGATATCGTGTCCTCGGACTCATGTGCATGTACTTGTTTAATATCAAAATACACATACTCGAATGTCGCTTTATGAATATGTTTTTATTTTTTTTATTTGTTTTCCACTTTTTTTTATGGTTATTTTGCTTTGTGGCAAAAATAATTTTGTATATGATTTCATCCAATGCCGCAGACGTCATTCGTGGTTAAGGGTTGTTTTTGCGGGTAGACATAAATCCCCAATTCATGTTCAAATCGAAATCTCAGCAACCCCCACAAACATGCTCGTATTTTGCTAATATTAACCGAAAAGCGTCCATTTCTGTATAATATCTTAAAACAGTATTTATAAAAGGTTTTAAATAAGCCAAGACGGTAAGGTAACAAATCGACATGAAAAATAAATGGAACAATCGTTTTCGTCTACCAGTGACCTAACCAAAATATTCCTATACACTCGTGTACATCTATATATGCTAGCAAAATATTTACCTTAATACCCTAAAGGCTTCTCTGTCTCTTCTTACCTTTTACTTTAGTCAATGTCAACATTTTTACACATGAAATCATTCTATGGCTCGTATACTAAAGTATTCCTGTAAAATAGATATTTTTATACGGTTCATTTGGTAATCAATATAAATAATGATACTACGAAATATATTATTAATAAAAACTTTCATGACATTGCAGATTTAAGACTTCATATTGTATATAATCTTATATAAATCAATATGGTGTCAAGTTGACTTAAACAAAAAGTTAGCTATTCTGTAAAGAAAATTTTCTTTTATATCTTATTATTTAATGCATAAACTTACAAAATGAGATCTTTAAAGGACCAGAAATGTTTTTTTTTTAAATAACCTTTAAATGAGAATTTTTTTTAAAAAATATTAATTAGTCGAAAAAATTCGTGGCGTTTTCCGATAGATGGAGTTAAAAGTAAATAACTCAGTAACCATATGTCGCATTATTACAACAATAGACGCACGATTGAAAAGCGACACTCAAATTTTATTGAACTTATTGAAGTTGGAAAATTGATAAGAATAAAGAGAAAATTTCCTATATTTTACAATACCACTTCGGCAAAGACAATAACGCATCGCAGGCTTTTGACAAAATTTTTGATATTTAAACCGTTATAAACAATTTGCGAAAGAAACTCGGCGTTTAGTTGCCTCGTGAATTGAGTGTGAAAAACAATATGGATCTGCGATATGCTGATGAAGCGCAATGAAATTGAGCCATTCCTGCAATGGCTCGGAAGAGATCAGAGCAAAAGAGAAATAAATAATCACAAACAATTTCAAAGGCAGAATTGATGGCTAATAAGGTTATGTTGTGTGTATTGTTGGACTGGAAGGGAATCGTTTATAGTGAACTGCTATCGTTCAGTCAAAAATTAAGGGAACTTGTTTGGGAAGTGTTGATGCATCCACCGTATATAACAGCCTCAGACTACCGCTTATTTCGATCTTTACACGACTCTCTTAATGGACCAAAACTGGCGTCAAAAAAAACACTTGATTCAGTTAATCGACTGAACATCTGCGATAGGCTGCTGAAGCGCAATGAAATCAAGCCATTTCTGTAGCGAACGAGTAAAATACGAGAAGATGAATTTCAACAGTTTGATCATATGGTAGCAAGCAATTTCAAATGAAAAAGGTTATGCTGTGTGTATGGTAGGACTTGAAGTTAATGGTTTATTATGAACTGCTACCATGTGATCAAACTGTTAACTTGTGAATCATGGACTCTGTCCGAAAGAAGGGCGAAACATTGTCGATAATAATAGAGAATATTTGGATTGAATAAATTCAATATTCGGATTCATAAAAATGCCACGAACTTTTTCGGCTTTTCACTCAAAAAACGCCACGAACTTTCTCAGCCAATTTTGGCATTTTGTAAAACCAGCTAACAAAAAAAAATTCTATTGTACATTTAATAATATTGATAAAAAGGAAAACTTGCAAAGATAAAACATGTGAAAGAGAATTTTAAAAATTTTGAAACATTGTCGATAATAATGGAGAATATTCGGTTTAAATAAATTGGAGTATTTTTTCGGATTTAGTCCGAAAAAATATTCGGATTTATAAAAACGACACGAACTTTTTTGGGTTTTCACTCAAAAACGCCACGAACTTTTTCGGCTAACCAATATTATTTAAATAATAATTTCATTACACAAAAGGCTCAGTAAAAACTGCAATTTAATAAAAATTCCATACCATTCCCCCACCCACTTCTACTTTAAAAAACATTTTTTACATTTCGTAAAACCAGCTGGGAAAAAAATATTCTACCTATAATAATATTGGAAACGGAATTTTCAAAATTATTAAAACATTGTCGATAATAATGGAGAATATTTGGTTTGAATAAATTGATATTAACACTCTGATTTGAGCGCCTCTATTTTACTCAAAAAACACCAATAACTTTTTCGGGTAACAATATTTTTAAGTTAAATTTTTTATATTATCTGATTAAAAATTACAAATTTAAAAAGAAAAATATCATCTAAATTAAAATGTTAAAAATCCAATTTGGTTAAAATTTCACTTAAATAAGAAATTTATTATTTAATTTACAAGTACACCAACTGGCATAATTGAAATTCGCATAACTTCATATAGCAGGTGTGTACATGTAAAATTTTGTAATTAATTAAATATTTACAAAGCTAATATGAAAGTTTAATTAATGAAATTCCTATGCATGAACGAACTGATAGGTAGCGTTACGTGGACGTCATATGGTGATTATATATTGTATGATTTTTTTATTATTTTTTTACCTATAACATTTCATTCATGCCGTTTTTTCACAGCTGGTAAATAATACTAAAAAGTATCGTTGAACAAATACAATACCAAAAAAAAAAAAACAGGACAATTTCTCAGGCATACTCTCATTCAACACAACTAAATACTCTCAAGAGTCCTGATTGAAAATGACATACTACAGAGGCATATCCTATTAACTAAATAGAATTTCTTTACAAATTCGAATTGCCTATTTTTCTCGAATTATTATGACAAACAAATTTGTCATTTAAGAGGACAATATATATTAAATAAATTTAAGCCTTTGTTAACATACATTCCAATGTGTTGTTTCTTTTTAAGAAGCTTAAAGTTGTCATGATACAAACAAGCTATCAATATCAGATTCTATAAGAATTTGAGAAGCAAATTTAATTCGAAAACGAATATTGATTATTTTTCTTAGAATCAAATACTTGCACAGAAATAATAGAAGTGAAATTTCCTTTAGATCCCCGAAACGAAAATCTCAACAACTGAAAAGTTGTCTTTTGTTGAACAATGCTCAATGCTTTTGGAACAGTATCTATCCTTTATAATAGCAGTCTTGTCAAGTTTTATGTAAACAAAAAAAAAAGGAATATTTTCCTGAAATACTCGAAAATTAAACCGGGGACGAATTTTGTTCATTTAAGCGCACAAATGTTAATAAAAGTTTTTAAAGTAAAATTACATTATTTTTTAAACATGACACTATATTTAATTTGTTCTTTTTTTTTCTTCGAAGAAACAAATTGGAACTTAATCCTTGCAATAGAAAGATTACTAAAATAAAACAAAATCATAGTATCTATTGTGCAATCAGAATTTATAATTAAAAAAAAAAAAGTTAAAATTGTTCACAACTTGTCCTGTCTCCTCCCGTAGAATAAAGAGCACATGGAGCTATTTGTGGTCACCAGCTTCATGAAGTATTATAGAGTATATAAAGTTGGCACAATCTTTAATTAAAATTGGATTAAAGTTTCCCATTCAAGTTGACATTTTATACGAATTTTGAACAGCTATTCACAGTAACTTTACAGATCCAATTTCTAGAGAGAACGTTTCTTATAAGAACAAAGATTTTTTTTTTAAATTTTCCAATGGTATTAATAATTGGAAAATTTTTCAATATCTCCCATTTTTTTTTAATAAGAAAAATTCGTAGAATTTCTCAAATACGAATAAAAGATATTTGCTTATTGGAAATCTGACCCCAAAAATTTGTGAAAAACTGTGCTATACTCGTATTTTGATAAGTTAATTAATGGAATTCTAATCATGGGAAGTGTAAATTATGATTTTCATGAAGTGTGCAAATTTAGAGAATATCCAATATCCACAAATAACGATGCGTTCATATATCAATTAAGTTTCTTGTAAGAGAATAATTAATGAAGATTTGTCGTAATCATATTCGGATCAGAATCGTCTATTTTCATACAAAATTACATAAACATTCTTATAATAAAGTTTCAATCTTATTTGTAATAATTAAAAAAAAATCAAATACTAAATTAGCTAATAGCTAATCGTTTTTAAATAATAAAAAAAAAACAAAGTAAATTTTGATTAAAAGGATAAATTTAAGAAAAATCTCATGGGGGCGGTATATTCAAGTTAGTATTTTTAAGGTCAATCGATTTTATATCCTACTTACGAAAATATCTTTTTTTTATGATGTTGTTTTTTATAGATTTTTTCCCTTCCTCGTTACAAGGAACAACCAAGTCAGTATGTAAATCCAAACTGTTCAATGATGGGTAGTTATGATGTTTTCCTGTTCAAATGCTTGCACTGAACACCGTTTTAACGATATTTTATTTTCGTAATTCCAAGAAAAAAGATTACTTTTAACTATCTCTTATTATGATGCCTATACCGATTGTCAAACAAAACAAAAAAAAATAACAAAAAAACAATTGCTATAAAGTACCGAAATCTCACGCTGAGCGAAAGTTCATTAATCAAATAAAAATTGTTCAGCCACGTATTCATTTATTATCCCCGAGCACACTTAACTGACGGCCGCAAACCTTTGGTGTGAATAAAATAGATAACTACCACCACTTTGTCATCTTCAGTAATCTGAGGACATACGAGTTACTCACACTAAATATATGACAACATTTATTTATATATGCACAAACGCACAAAACAGTAATGTCCGAAAATAAATTTTTACTTCTCGTACAATATGTTGGATGGTAGAATTTCGTGGAGCGCTTTAATCGCTTCCGAAGCACAAAATCAACTAAGCTTTAAATTTCTTTCCGTTCCGAACAGGCATTTTCCGTGAATCGTGACTGGCACGGCCCCTAGCTCTTTTGATGGTGAACACAATAGCTCCTTCCCCATACACACTATAGCCAACTTATAAAACTGCCACAGTGATATTTTTATCATAGTTATATACCCCCTAATCAATTGGCTTAAAGCAGGAAAATTTCCTTCATTCTTCTTTCTTCTTTTATTATTGAAGATCCTTTAGTTGCTTGCCACTGAAATCGGACGGAGAATACTCTTGCACCAACTCGGAACAACTGTGTCTAACGTACGCATGTCCTCGCTGATTCCGGGCGAAAGGAAAACGTACAATTTCTATTCATGAAGAACCCTGTCCACTATGATTATCCTCTTGAAAGGCTACCCCATCACACACATTCTGTCCCATTTGATTCTATTTTCCCGTCGGCATCCAATGTGTGCTTATTGGAATAATCAGCCTCTTTCTGATCACGTTCTTCTATTCATCCTTCATTATTTGAATAAATATTAAGCCTCTTTTATAAATATAATAATACCTATTTAATATACAAATAATAATAATAATAATAATAATAATAATAATAACGTAGAAGGACAACAAAGATTAGGTTCATTTTTTGATAATGTTCTTAGACTTTTCTTGATAATAATTACTAATTAATTTAGTAAAAGTACACCAAAAAAATATCTTTTGTATTTTATTATATATAAATTTAAAAATTCAATAGTAATCACAAATTCATCCCGATCGTAATTTCTAACAATTACCAATGCTATTCACATCCCTTCCGTGATAAATATTTTATTATTGCTCTTTTTTAAAAAATAATAATACGTAAAAATAACTAAAAATTTTTTCAAAATACGAGTACATCATATACTGTGAGTACAAGGCAATCAAATGAGAATTTACTTGCACAAAATGGAGAATAACAAAATATAATAGAAGATCCCCTCCTCCAGCATTAAATCGAAACACGCTTATTTATTTTAAACGAACATTTCGCATAGTACACTTAAGGGACTAAGAATATTTTTACGAGCTATCGATTTTTTTCTTTGGCCTTCCGAGTTCTTCCGTTTTTTATTTCTTTTGTATCTTTCACCATCAAGTTCATTGGATAGAAACGCCTGAATGACTTCTTTTGGCAACACCAATACTCCATGCTCTAATAGTTATCTAGGTAGCGTATCTCTCGGACACCTCCACACCTTGCTCTATAACACATCCATTGAAAATACCAACAGTTCCACCCGTGTTCTTCTAGTTATGGAATTCGTTGAATGGAAATGAAATTCACTATATTTACGCCTCTTCCATAGACAACAATTTAAGCTAGGAGTATTCATAATTTATTCAACTAAGTTTGCCAGATAATTCAACGAGTATTAATGAGAATGAAAGGCGAAATTTATTAGAAAACATTTTCATGACATGTGGTTCCACCTCAACTGGAGGAGATTCAAATTCTCCTCCTTCGCATATACATTTTCGACGATATTTTCCTATACTTTCAAGAGTAGATTTTCTCTACCAATTTTGATATCACAGCTTTTTTAAGGTTACAATATTCTCAGCAATATCAGAACCATAGTATCACTACCAATTATGGAAATCAGTATATTATCATTACAGATATATTTCTATAGGTTATGTATGTACATAACCATAAAATCATGAAGGCATAAGAATAAAATGGAACTGGAGCGAAATATTCATTGAAACTGTTAAAAAGCCTAAGGGTTTGGGTTAGCTTTTATGTTCATTCAATTATGTAAAAGTCGATAATGAAATTCTAAGCAATTAATTTAAATGTGAACAAATTTAATAGATACTAAACGTCTAACGTTTTATATTGGCTTTACTGACACATGTACATTAGAATTTGTTCGATATAAATGGTTCTTAAATATAATAACAGGAATAAGCTTTGATTAAATATGAGTAGTATCGATGGGAAAATTCATCGAGAATTAGGATTATTCTCAATATAGAGTATTGATTAGTAATACTGTAATTGATAATTAAACATAATATTGACTAAAATAAATTATTATTGATATTATTTTAGAATTGTGGGGGTGGGATGCAGAGGGGAGAAATAGAATGAGAACTTGGATGCTATATTTCAATTCCAATTGGATAGCAACAAAAGGCCAACTCTCTTACAAAAAAAAAAGTCCAACTCCCTACAAAAAACTGAGACGAACAGATATCTGAAACATTTTGCACCCCTTAACGACATAGAAGACAATAAACATTCCGAAAAAATAGAAAATGAACTTATTTTCAGTACTTCTGCCGAGATAAATTTTTTTTTAGTAACAATTTTCCTAATAAAAAAGCCCCAGGCAATGACATTTGGCTACAACTTTCCAAAAAAGAGATCATCTTTATCACATACATTTATAACAGTATCCTTTGCACCCCGTACTTTTCTCACTCTAGAAATGGAAATTTTCAATCGTAAAAATGATTCCTAAGCCCAATAAACTAGTGAATTTGCCCTTATCATATCGCCTAATAAGCTTACTCCCGATCCTAAAACTTAAATCCTCCAACATACTCGTAGTGCTCAAACCATCAGTTCGAGTTTAGAGCAGAACATTCCACTATCCAACAAACCCACCCCGTCGTAGATTATATTGCTATCTCCTTTGAGAGGAATGAGAGGAATGAGTACTGGCCTGGTGTGTTTCTGAACATATCGCATGCATTTGATCGGGTCTGGTACTCTAAATCACTCTGAAAACTGAAACAATTTTTTTCCTCCACTAACTATCTAATAATACAATCATACCTCTTACAACAGCATTTTAAAGTATCTGTGAATATTGAACACTTTCAAATAACTCCTATATTCGCCGGTGTCCCTCAGGGTAGTCTCCTTGGCGCTACCTTGTATAATAGTTTCCCGATATCCCGACATGTCCTATACAGTTCCCGGTATCCCGATATGTCCTAACACTCTCAATACAACTTACGTAGACAATACAACCATATTAACAAAACTTGTTCTCGAAGTGGAGTACAATTTGTCCAAAGGAGCGAATGCATTATACGAAACTCAACTGAGTTGAAGTGAACAGACGATATAAAAAACTATTTAAAGTTAGTTATTCACGATCAAAAAAAGTTAAATTTCGAGTCAGTGTAATATATCCGCGATCACGTATGTATTTTTCGCATGACTGAGATTATGCAGCTTTGCCTCGAACAAAGTTCGTATATTACACGATCAGTCTAATCATAGTGTAGTCGCTTGAATGAACATCTGGAAGAATAATTAATTGCGATGCAACATGTTGAAATATATTTTTGATCGTGAAACAGTTCATGCATTTTTTATTGATGAATTCTCTAGTTGATTATGAATGACGAATTTCACATTCATTTATTTATTTTAGTAAATATTTTATATTTTATAATAAAATTCAATTCAATTTTAATTTTAACATTAATATTTTATGTTACAAATTAATATTAAACTTATTTATAAATTTATAAGCGAAAGAATTTATTTATAAATTTATACGTAAACATAAATATTAGTTTTTGCTACTTTTTTTAAATTTTTATCAGATAAATATCTTCAAATTATAAAAAAATAAATATTAAAATCATAAGTAAAATAAACTTTATCATATATAAAATAAATACGAATGAATGAATATGCAGACACAGAGTAAATATGGGAATTGTCAAATTTGAAAATAAACGACACACAAAAGACGAGCACACACGATTAAATCATATATAGGTTCGCTCAATTTTCCATTGTCCATGATTATAATTGCTTGTTAACTCACAAAAATCGTCCATGAGCATAATTGCCTGTTAACGCACAAAAATCGTGCAATCACACGATCAATGTAATATAACGGCGAACTGTCGTAGAATTGAACGATTTTACATGCGAACCATTTGCAGGAGAAAATCGTGTATTAGATGCATGGTATAATCTAAGCTTTAGACTGTCGGATTCACGCTCAAAGCTTACAAGAGACAGTAAATTACTCATTTATATCACTGGGGTTTTCTATCAAGCCTTCCAATTCCAGTCGTATCCAATCCATTCAGTCAAAAACTCTTCGTATAATTGTGAATGCTACTTTTTATATACGTAACACGGTTAGCCTAATTAAGTTAATAGTTGAAGTAGCATCGATGGGTGTTAGCTTCAATAGTGACACCTTTAACAACAAATCTGCTTGTAACTAGTTTTAAATATGTAACTTAATAAAATATATCTATTTACTTACAATGCATTCGATTATTATTTTGAGCATAAATCTAGAGTATCTGAAAAATATCTATTTACTTACAATGCATTCGATTATTATTTTGAGCATAAATCAAGAGTAACATCCTTTGAAGTATCCGAACTGACGTGTAAATGGCGGTTTCTGTTTGAAAAAAAACTATGGTCGAAAGTACCAACCTTATAAAGCTTAAGTATAAAGTTTGATGACGCTGCGTTGTTTTGTATTTGTTTTTTTTTTTTGAAAAAATAGTCATCATTATGTGATACAATATAATACTTTATATTTTCATTTGAAAGGTCTCAGTTCAACCAATATCAAAGCCGAGCTAGGCTCTACTCTGATCTTTCGTTCACAACAATGATGAAGGAGTAGTTAAAACAATGGACTGAAAGGAGTGAATCGGTTCCAAAGAAGATGAAGGAACAGTCAAAACAATAGACTGAAAGGAAAGAATCGGCTCCAAGGAAGAGGAAGGAACAGTCAAAAAAATGGACTGAAAGGGAATAATCGGCTCTATAATAAATCAACGAAGGCGAAGACAGTTTCATCTTCTGACAAGATCACAGCGTCAGTTTTTTTAGATGTGCCGGGCATAATTTTCATTGATTATCTTCAAAAAGGGCGAGTATTATTCGAACTAATTGCACCGAGGAATTTACCACGATGGCCAAAATCAATGAGTTAAAGTTCGAATTGCTTCTTCACGAACCCTATTCGACAGATTTAGCTCCTTCGGAATATTTTCTTTTTCCAAACTAAAGGATTTGCCAACAATGAAGAGGTAGAGTCTGCGGTTAATGGCTATTTTTAGGAGCTAGACGGTTTTTACTATAACCATGGTATCGAAGCTATTGAACATCACTGGGAAGAGTGTATCAATCTAAAAGGAGACTGTGTTGAGAAATAAAGATTTTTTCCCCCAATTTTTTTTGTGTTTTCTTTGTTAGGTCGGGTACTTCTGGAACTACCCCCGTGGATGTACACAGTATAAGTTGTTTACCAATAATCGTTTAAACCAAGAAGTAACCACTTTACTAATATAGGCTATATTTTAGAATTTTCGGATGCGAATTGTATAAACCATCCTCATATTATCATCATATACGATAAAAAAACAATTTTTCTTTAAAGACTTACACAAGTAGCGAAGTTTTTAAAGATACTACTAATATGTTAAGCTTAATATTAACATTTATATTCGCGACATTTTCTTTTGGGAATTAAGTAAAATTGAAAATAATAAACAAATTATATTGTATATAAATGCATACATTTTATATACATAAAATAAAAGTCCATAATAAATAGACGATATTAGAGCTTCTTATGCCCTTAATAATGGCAACTATGTATCTTGAAGTAATTGAGAATTTTTCCATCTAATCTTTCAGATTATTTGTTCATTATTGAGAGCTTTTATATGTAATACTAGTATAGTTCAGTTTGGTATAGTATAAAATCGATGCCAGATACAACAAGATACGAGTATATCGCGATGGTATCCTGATAGCGGAAGGCGTGATAAAAGTTTAATAATGTTGTAGAGCTGACAGAGGCTGTAATCAAGGCTATGTCGATAGTGTTGGCGATAAATGTTGACGATGGCACTGGCATTAGTGCAATATACAACTAATCAATATTGTGCATTGTTTGCAAGGGAACAATGGCTCTACATACGAGCGTACGACGCCAGTACGAGTATACCAGCTGTGCACTTAATAGTAATCAGGACATAACGCGTTGGTGGCACAAACGACAAGGACATTCTAGACTATCCTCCGTATAAATTTACCTCCTCTCATATTCTTGTTTATCGTTGCGAATGCAAATCCTCATGAATAATTCATAGACGACATTCTGCTTTGGCACTTTTCACATTGCTTGCATTCCCTTCCCTCGACGATGGAAAACTTTAACTTCTGCAACTACCCAGCACTGTGTTTGTCGTCTGAATCTATTGAAATCTGTAAAGAGAATTTCTTAAAGGCATATTTTACTAGTACTGCCCTGTCCCGTCTTCTTTCCAAATGACATTTTCTTTTATATTGCCTTTTTGTTCATTTTTCGTTTAGATCAAGGATAATAACAAATTCAACCCGACAACTAGGAAAATAAAATCTGCCTATTCAAATCTTACGACTATTCCAATATTATTACTAGTATATTTTTACAAACTAGTCATTTTTCACTAGAAAAGGATAAGAAAACAAAATACATGCATAAATAGGTACATAGAGAAAATTTACCGATTGCATTCGTTTTTTGGTTCAAGAATCCCTAAAAACCAAAAATTCTTTGAGCTTTGGGATAAGTCACCTGAGACCATATCGATTTTCTCTTATGTGCTTCTACTTAACGTGAATACCAATATTATTACAATACTTTTTTTTCATCTCTTTGATTTATAATATTTTATACAAACGAAGAGAAATTCAAATGTTTCCTTTTCGTATTCACAGAAGATATAAATAGTAATTCGCTTCCTATTTTATTATGATCAAGTGATAAATTTAATGGCAGAAAATATAATGAGACATGTTATAATATTGAAAAAATACCAATTTCTTGTCTGAAAAATCTTATTACTATAAATGTTTAAATACTTCATAAAGTTCTAAAGCTAGGTTAGTATAGTTTGAAAGTGTTGCAACGAAATATTAGTGAATGAATCACATTTAAACATTCTAAATCATTTTAAAAAATAGCCCAAGAATTTAATGTCTTCACTGAAGAAAACATCGAAAAATAATAAACCTGGTCGTTCAGGTACCATCGGAATTATTTCATATACATACATGCATACACTCGCACATAAGCGTCATAGAATGGGAAGTACATAATCGAAAAATAAATAAAAGCAAATAACTTTGCTTCTGATACTGGCTGATTCTGTAAAAGACAGTAAGACTTCAAAATAATGTCCTAACTTTTTATCGTCCTTTTTATAGCATTCGAATCACTATCAGAAAATCATGAGGCGGGACACGAAACACCAAGAACAGGTACATATTTTTATACTATCATGGAAGGATGAGAGAAATTTGCAATAGCAAGCCATATGAGCAAATGTACAGATAGATACTTATAGGTATCTGCGGTAAGATTAAGTTTATAGTGCTCCAAATGAACAATATGCTCACACCCATTCGCAGGACATTATGACAAGATTTATCATCTGTAATATAAACAAACAAGGTGCAGAATTACAGTTAAGAACCTTTGTTGGAATTAAACATTAAATTAAAAAAGATTTCATTATAATATTCAGTAGATAAAAATCAATGTGTTTTCTCAAATTAGATTTTATACTTTTAGATTTTTAGAAAACTATTAAAACGAAAGGTTGGAAATTGGCTCAACATGTCATTTAGATTTATATTTAAATGTTTCAATTGCATTTTAATAGTTTATAATAAAAAGCTACAGTAAATAATCTTTCCTTGATGCTATAACTATCGAAACAATCCAGAAACATTGAAAATTCAATGTGAAAAAATAGATTTTAAATTTAAGTGAAATTTTGTGACAAAAGAAAATTAAAAATGCGAAAAAAATTGAAAATGTTATTAGGGAAAAGGGGGTGGGGGGTCTGGTTGTGTTGTGTTGAATTGTGTTTATTTTTTTTTTAATTACTAAAAACACATTATTTTTAATAAAGATTTGTTGCAATTAGTCAACCAATTCCAAAACTATGACTCCAATATCCAAATAGCTTCCAGGAACCTACAATCCAATATCAAAAATCTCTAAGACTGGTTTAAAAGGTAGAAAATGAACGTACAATAACAGACGAGCGGTTATGTTACCTTCACCCTACGCGAAGGTGCACGCACCCTTACTCCACCTCCCTGAATATACGAGGTCTGTTCAAAAAGTATTAGCCATTTTGAATGATCAGTCAATTTTTGACAGCTGCTTTGCATGCACGTGTTGTAGCTCGTCTTCGATTTTTGCTCAATTTCGACCAAAAACAGCATCGCATTAACATTTCTAAGGAGCCATTGGACTCTATCCGCGACGACCCAAATTTGCTTCAGAGGGTCATAACTGGTGACGAATCATGGGTTTATGGTTGTGACGTGGTAATCAAAGGTCAATCATGCCAATGGAAGCTGCCGCACGAGCCAAGACCGAAAAAAGCGCGCCTAGTTCGGTCGAATGTGAAGATTTTGCTTACAGTTTTCTTCGAATGCAGAGGCGTGGTGCATCATGAGTTCTTGCCACAGGGTAGAACGGTCAATAAGGAATATTATTTGCCAGAAACGCCCGGATTTGTGCAAGAACAAAAATTGACTTTTGCACCATGATAACGCCCCTGCTTACGCATCGTTGCTTGTGCGCGAATTTTTGGCCTAAAACAACACACTAATAATGCCGCAGCCATCGTATTCCCTAGATCTGCCCCCCTGTGACTTTTTCTTGTTCCCGAAACAGATTCTTTGATCCATTTTTTGGAATGGGCAAAAATCGAAGACGAGCCAAAAAACGTGCAAGCAAACCAGCTGTCAAAAATTAACTGAATATTCAAAATGGCCAAACTTATCGGAATAAGTGAGAGACATGAGGACCAGTATTACGCCACAAAAAATCGAAAATCGACTCATACCTTAATGTCAACATTATTCCACCAAAAGACATAGTATGCTACTTGAAACATAACCTATATAAACGATTTACTTAGAATTCTCACTTGAAATCAAAAATACTCGAACATAACATACATTATTGACTACTACTTAAAGTACTGGACAAGCGGTCAAAACGGACACTAAAAAACAAACTTTTAATTTACCGATCTGGAACATACGGAATTGAACTTTGGGATTCTACTAAGTGTTTCAATTCCTCTCTTATCTAATCCGTTCAATCCGAAATTCTCCGAAAAATCGATAATGCACCATTCTATGTTCGCAACAAAGTTTTCCATCCTGACCCAAAATATTCCCTTTAGTCATAACTGATGTGTTTCTCGTTATAAAAATTTTTATTACCGATTATCTTACCACAATAATCCTCTTATTAGAAAACTCTCGTTTGTTACTTTCCCCATAATTGACCAAGAAATTTCTTGAAACAAGAAAATTACCTGCTAGTTGTCCCTCTCCTGTTATTGTAGTATCGTCTTGTCATAAAATCTGCGAAATTTTTTTTTTTTGGCAAAAAATATTTTTAATGAATGCGAAACAAAATTCAAAATGTTAATTACCACTTAGATTTGGTGATAACTAGAGGGTATCCTGTCAATTGCACTAGCAGGATTCACTAAATTGGGACACAAAACAGTTTATCTCTCGTGATTCCAGAAATTTATCGCTATTTAAAAAAAAAATTACAATAGGGCATGTTGTTGCAGACAATATCAATATTGCCTCAAGAGGTGGAATATTCGGAAATATATCCGCAAATATTTTATATATTAATGTTCCACAATAGAAAACGATTAAACTTTACTGCAAAAAGAGAAAATATTAAATATTTACCAAATACAAAACTCAAAAATAAGAAATAAAATACGAATCGTAGAAAGTGTATAATAAGAATATGAAGAAAAAAAAGTTTGCAAAAAAGATAATCTTTTTTTTTTAGAGAAAAAAAGAAAAGAAAATAGGACATTCGATAGAAAAGTTGAAGGATTTTGAAAGGAAAGTTTTTAACAGGAAGAAAGATCGAGAAAAGTTGTTGTGATTGTGAAAAACTTTCTCCAATGTGATTGACAAACAACTTTGTCTGTCGGGAACGTTTCTAACCTTCGACTTTTTCAAGATAAAATCAAATTTGTCAATGTCTTTCGATGTTTTTGTACCTCTCTAATTCAATTCAGTTCGTCCTTTTATAAACTGAAATGGAAAAAAAATTAAAATCTGAAAGGAAACAATATTTAGTTATGGTATTATTGAAATGTCCTTTTTTGAATTGGTAAAAGTTTTTAAGTATCTTCGTCGTTTGTGTTAGGAACGAAGTATATTTTACTGTATTCGAAGTTGTCCGCATCGAATAATAACGATTAAAAATTCATTTCCAACAAAACTTTATACTTAAACGAAATCAAAATCGAAAAGTGTTTATAAAATACTTGAGAGTATAGCATTAGGTAAATAAATATGACAGTAACAAATATAACCAGAAAAGGGTGTAAGGATTTATAATATTTCTTAGAATTTCAACTTAAAAATTACAGAATCGAAATTTTAGACATTTTCGAGAATATGAGCGAGAACTTTTCTTATTTTAAAATGGATTTTTATTATGTCATTTCGAAGAGGAAACAACATTTTAGAGACTTTTAGATATTCCACGGAAACTAGAAATTCCCTAATGAATTTTCAAATATGAAACGAATGACATCGACGTGATGGGCATAACTTAACTTCGAAAGACACATGGGGGAGAATTTTTTTTCTATCTAATACCTTCTAAAAATATTTCATCTAAATACTATCAAATTTCTAATTAATTTCATTTGAAAAGATAAAAGTTTGTCGAAAATTCTGAATAGTAAACTATGAAGCCGGTTTAATCTGAAACGATTTCTTGACACAAAAATAATATGAATAATTTCAAAATTTTCTTTTACTTACTATCAATAAAAAAACATATACTATCAGCAAGGATAGCAAAAGGATAATAAAAATCTTTAGTTTACACGGAAATGATATCTAAGCTCACATAATAAAAGCTGATTCAATATTTTTAATTTATGCTTCATCATGTAAACTTTTTCAAAGACTACCTTTTTCAACTGGCCTGCAATAATAATAATAATAATAATAATAATAAAAAGGGAATACTCTGCATTGTCATAGGAATGACCTAACATAAAAAATTTCCAGCCCATTCGTATCGATTAAATAATAAATGATCGAGTGGCGAGGCGTGACATTTGGCGATTTAGAAAAGTTGAATTCTAGGTCGATGCTTCCTAACTTTTATGATATTTGAGTCACGTTTTTAACAGTTCCTTC
Source organism: Atherix ibis (assembly GCA_958298945.1). Lineage (NCBI taxonomy): Eukaryota > Metazoa > Arthropoda > Insecta > Diptera > Athericidae > Atherix > Atherix ibis. Next base: position 20,867,337 of record OY282609.1, on the reverse strand, counting down.
ATAAGGGTCAATATGGCTTGATCCAGTGCCACCACTTGTACTATAGTGTGCCGAACGATTTACATTCTATTCACCATCCAACCAATCCTTTTCATATGCGATACTATTTAGAAGAGAATTCAGTTCCGGAACTTATTTTTTCTCCCATCTATTTCGGAGCAATACATCCATATATCCACTATCCATACATAAATACTCATCGTACATGAAAGCTTTTGCTTTAAAAAATATAAATATCGATTGTAATACCTTTTGTAAACAGGCAATTTCCTTATTAGTTCCGAAGTTTTAGTTCTTAAGGAGCGATAGGAACGAGGAAGAAGATATTGATTGGACTGGATAAGAATCTTAATCTGATTGGTAATACGAATACGAATATACAAACACGCTATCTGAAGAAACATTTAATACTATTTGCTGAGATTTTCGGAACGGATTCCGACAGAAATGGCCGTAAAACTACTCGTATTTACTAGATAACCAATTTGTGCATAGCATAGCGCCGAATTCCATATAAAGGGTTGTTTATGGAATTAGTGTACTTATGGAAGCGCAGCAATATTTGTGTGAGGATTAATTCCAGAAGAATTTGTTACTGATTCGACGAATAATTACATATCTGATAATTTATTTCATGGTATGCTATCTTCACTGAGTTTCACCAGACAATAAATAATGACGATTTTGTCCAGTGCTTTAGGCACTCTTATATTATTGGCTGAAACTAATAATGTCGAAGAAATATGTGTGTATGTGTAATACTCGTATTATTAAGAGGACGACTTTGAAAAAATTCGGCCATTGAATAGAATTCTCTCGTCAAATCTTATATTTGGCCACATGTTTAGTTATTACACTTTTTGGAGCATATCCTTATAAGCCGTATTGGCAACGGCCATAATTTCCAACCCAATGGCAAAACGTTCAAAATCTCAATAATAAATTACTCATAGAGGATGTTGTTGTCGGAAGCCCTCAACAAACTGAACAGTTACTATGTCCACTGTATTAAGCTATAGCTTCCTTCCTACATGGTATGGAATTTTTATTTGGTTAGAAAAGTAATACTCTACCTAACAATGAATAGTCATAACGATTTATGCCTATTTGCGGAGGATTTACTCAAGTAGACTTTTATTCTTTTCCGAATATATCGCACTCATACACCGAGTATCACAAACAATCTAATACCAAATATTGAACACGTAAGAAAATATTTATTATCCAATCTAAATATTGGTTTTATTAATAAATATCTACAAACACATTGTGGCCAAGAATGTGAAGTTTGCATTATTATCAAACCAAAATTTTTTTTCTTTCTTCAAAAAATACAAGCATTTGATTGTTTGTTTGTATATGTAAGGTCCCAAGGACGTGAGTCAGAAGCCACGATGCAGCGCCACGACTATGGACCATTTGGCGACCTTTGTGTTGGTTAGACGGAATCGATCTTTGGTTAGTTGGATGGACCAGTTATTAGACTGGTTAGATATTGTAGAGAATGTTAGTTTAAAAAGAGGGCTCAAAAAAAGTATTGAGGGATCTAAAAGGTCCACAATTGAGGAAATTTTATTAGAAAAATAATTTTGAGTAAGGCGACATTTCGTTAAAGAATGAGCGATAGTGAGTTGGTAAGGGAAGATGATTTGGATTTCCAAATCCGCACTCCGAAATTTTCGTAAGATTGCTGAGTAGACAGGTGAAGCAATCTTACCGAATTTTAAAATAATAATCCATCTTATTTCCTTTTTTACTTAGTTGAGTCTGGTAGAGGTAGCTGACCTGCTTCTATGTGGAGGAGAGTAAGGGATCACTTTTTTTCTTTTTTTCAGCCTTACCGAAACTGCACGCAAAAATATCACCGAATGTGGTTAGTTGCTCCGATAGTAATTGGAGTGACCCGAAATTTAAAAAGCGGAAACTTTTTTTTAAACCATGCGAAGGGGGAATTGGGGAAAAGGAGAGAGTTATTGAGTAAATTTTTGAAAAAAATTCACAATTTTCAGTCTGAATTATTCCAAAACCGTCGAGAAATCGTACTGCTTGCATAAATTTGCAGTTTTCGTAATAGGAATTTATTGAGTTTCAAAAGCATAATTTACAAAGCAAACAAAAATACAATTTAAACTCAACGACCGGCAATGTTTCTTTTTTTACAATCTTTTTATATGAAATGGAATTGTATTTTAGGTTTATTATTTATTTCGTAATTATCAATTAAAAATCAAGCGCCTCAAAAATTGTAGACTTTCGGAGAGTTTTAAAAAACGCCATTCTCCATGAAAGTGGTAGCATACCGAAATGCTTGCATACTTTTGTTGTTTTTAAAGTTCTTATTTTGGCACTTATCGGAAAGTTCAAGTGAAAGTTCAAGTTTTTATCTTCTTCTTTTTTTTGAAGTATTTACGAATAGTTTTATTTTTGATAACATTTCATAGGAATTTTTTATATTCAGAAAATGAAGTGCTTTATAAAGGGTTGCTGGTAATTCAACGGAATGAGGAAGCGAAGAATTTCTTTCTTTCGGTTAGTTAACATCTTTATTTTTACTACTAGACAAATTAATAAAAAATTAATTTATAATGTGTTTAAAAGGTTTTTAATGATTTATTTGGTCGAAAAAGTGGTTAAAAAGTGAAAAGTTTGGCATTCAATAAATGTAAACAAATGTGATGTTGACAGTTCAATGTTTACCAGAAAATATTGTAATTCAGTGACAGCGTACGTAAAGTGTGTGTAAGAAAATTTAATGGAACATATTTTAATAGTGCAAGAAATACTTTAATTTCTATTAATTCTTTACTAAGTTGTGGGGTGTGATTTTAATTTCAACATATTATCACATTCTCTTATTTAATTCATTTTGCATTTTTGAATGGATTTTTATTTGTGCACATAATTGTTTTGATATAATCAAATAACTTGCAATTTATATTTTGTGTTTTATTGCAAATTTCCAAAACTAATTCCATCAAACAACAAAATTCGCATTATTAAAAATATCGATTTGTTTATGCATAAATGATATTACATATGAAAATTGTTTTAAACGACCCTCTTCAATCACATACTGAACTTTAAAAATGTTTCCATGGCTACGTGGCTGTCACTGAGTATAATAAAATTACAATAATTGCGAGCGCAAACTGCAATCTCTACCACCAACCTGATTGCCCACAGCTCACAATAATATGGAGCTGCCCTAAAAGATTCTGCAACGAAGCTCATGGATGTGTAAGCCATCTAACTGAATGACTGCATAAGAAGTGATGTTATATTTACAAGTATTATTAGAAAAATGTTCTACCAATAATTGTAAAACATTTTTTCCAGTAGAGTTGAAATTATCTATGTTGACAGTTCTGCCATTCAAACTTGTTCACAGCAGAAGGTTTACCATTTGTTTAGTGTCTTCAAATTTGCTCGCAATTGTATTAAAATTAATCAACCTATAAAAGCCATATTTCCTAGACGGATGCCTTCTCTTCTGAGAAGACTGGTTTTGGTTGCAGTTATTGAACAATGATTCGATTTGTAGAAGCCACATTTCGTAGACTGTTCTTGGTTCAAGTTATTGAAGAACCATTACATTAATCACGTCTGAGAAGTTGATTTTTTCTGAAAAAAAACAGTTACTATCAATGGAGTGCGCTGCAGAAAAAATGGAACCAATTATGGCTTGAACAGAACCACACTACATGCCTCACTGCCCAACGGACAATGGATTTATTGAAAACCAAATTCAATGAACGTCTAATTTCGCGAAAAGGTGATATCAATTGATCACCAAGATCATGTGATTTAACGCCGTTAGACTTCTTCTTGTGGGGCTATTAGATTTAGTAGAAAGTGAAAAGATTAGGTTAACTCCTAAAAGTAAAAAGATTATGTACATAAAAAGAGTCCACATACAATTCAAGAGCTCAAAACAAATATCAACCGCGTCATTTGTGAAATAGAGTCACAATTATGCAAAACTGTGATCGAACATTTTGTACAAACGATTGATGTCTATAAACGTGGTGGATTATTCAAAATTAAAAACAAAAATTAATTAGTAGACCCTGTATAGAATGAAGTACAGCTATCTCATCCAAAGGTGCTCTATTTTTAAAAAAAAAAATTAAAATTGATCTCTGCCACGCGTGCCCTAGGTTCACCACCACGACTCTAGACCATACTGATAAGTTGTACTATTATCAATGTTATCCCGATTTGCTTTAATTAAAATTTTTCATATTGTATAAAAATATTCACAGCAATCACTCGTGCGCAAAAAACTACAAAAATCGAGTTATTGCATCAAATTTTCATATCTGACTAATCTGGCAGTCTTCTGTCAATTTAACAGAATTTTGTTGCTACAATTTGACATTATCTCATAAAAAAATATCGAAGACCTCACCAATTTCATTTGATATTTCAGAGCTGAAATTTAAAAATAAATTCTAAGGGTATGTAAGTAGGGGAATTTTTTTGTTTGAGAATGCAAACATTAAAAAAAAGTCCTTTTGATGTCATGACAACATTTTTTTAATAACACAAAACAAAACAAAAATCGAAAATTCAAAGAAAACTTTTCAGAAAAATAATTTCCTATAATTAAAAATAATGGAGATTAAGAGGAAAAAAAGGACTTTATATTAAATATCAAAGTATTAATTTATTGACTTTGATAGGGAAAAATTTCCCCCTTTCTTAATAATGACTCTATTTATTCGTCCGAAACTAACCAAACATATCCTTTTTGTTAAATGAATATATACCCAAAATACGATAATATTTACTTATGGAAATTATAGTCCTTTTTGCAAATATAAAAACAATGTTACAATAAAATTTCCAACATTTCCATGTAAACTGAAGTGGACTCGCACTCCCGTATATGCCATTATGTCCATATACTCGTATATCCTCATTAATGTTCTCGTAGTAAATATAACCGAAGAAGAGGTCTGTGTATGCCAAGCATATGGGAATAGGTGGTGCTGCAATTTTAACAACTAAATACGCATTTTATTCATTGTTTGTATTACACTACAGTTAATAGTATATTTTTTTTCCTTTTATTCTATCGTAATCCTTCCTAACTGATTTAACGGATAAAGAACGCATGCGCTAAGATAAGAGAAATTGAATTTCGCACGGATTGTAAATTAAGAGAAATTCATTTGATATTTAAGAGCAATTGCTACGCTACCACCCCAAACTTCACCATATCTCTCGGAGGAGGGCTATCAGATAGAGAATTGCCAAATATTCATTAAACTTTTGAGAACACCTCTTAATAAAGTTGATATGAAATATTTTCATAAAATGACACATGCAAATCTGTTTGGAAAATTACAAACATAAATTATTGTTCAAAAAAGCTCAGAAGGACGAAACATCACGTTCCATATACGAATTCGCCACTCATACAGTCTGTTCTACTAATCCTTTTACGATGCTTTTAATTTACTGCAGCTCTTAGGAGAAATTTTTATGCAAGCATAACTTTTATGATTTACAACTTTTATTACATTTATTCCCACATAAACTGGCATTTAATTAAATGTACAAACATCAATTTTAGCAAAAGCAATTGAACATTTCAAGAAATCCATATTAAGTAAAGGTTTACGATTATAATATGCATGCACATAGGCACTGTTAATTTTTCTATTATGCACAGTATTTAAGGATGTTCTCTTACTTGTGTGTACAAATGTACTTAATCTAATTGAAGATGATCCTAATCATCCTATCAGATGTATTTGTACATTCAAAAAATTCATATCTGTCCAAATGATTCCACCAACAAATCCTCCTCAATATCTAATATTTAATAAGAAAATTATAGTTTTTTTGTTGACTAATTTGATTAGCAATAAATTAATTAATCGTAGGTTAAATGAAATTATCGAAACTAAGCTAGAATAATTCCAAATATGTGCTTGATGAGCACAAATTAAATTAGGCGTACTCATACGTAATGGCTTTTTGTGGATTGGTGTATCTTTTTATAGGTACGAATAGATATTCAATTTTGTAGCTCATTAAATGTGTACTAGTATAAAAAAAAAGAAGGAAAAAAATTTGTGTGCCGTAGAGTCGATGGAGGGCTAATGGAATTCGAACAATTCGCCTATCGATTATTTATTTTTAAAAGCTTTCGAATCAGATTAATTTGTGCTATTGGAAAATTATTACAATTCTGGCCTTCTTTTTTTGGGTTTATGGATCACAGTCATATATGTTAGAGGTTTGGCTTTTCCAACTTCAGTTCACATACTAACCCAATAAAAGATCCAGAACAAAAAAAAATTATTCTCACAAAGCAAAGAAAATAAAAAGGATTCCTCCCATCCAGTTCAATGTTAAACCGAAAGAAATCAATTTTCTGAATTTATGATATTCTCTCAGCTTTGTTTTTTTTCGATAAAATTTTGGTAAACTTACACAATCAAACAAAATTATACCTCTCTCAATTCTTAAATATATTGCAAATAAAATCTATACAACTAGTCAGAGCCAATAAATTGTTGCTGGGTTTTTTTTTCCTCCTAATAAATACTGATGGTAATAAAAATCGTATGCATACGACGACATTTCCTTATTTCGTGTATTGAGGACTATGGATCCGACGTTCCGAAGTTTCTATCGTCTGTTATCGGTAGATAAGAAGATTTTGTCAAAATATCTTGTTTGTCTTTTATCACAGTTCAATGTGAGAAAATGTACATTTTTGTCCATTAATCACAAAAAGAAAGACGAAATTCGTTTATGTACTTAAAATATCCTATAGAAGCAAGCAAAAAAACGAAAATTTTCTTCTTTTTTTTTGAATTGAAAAACCATTTACGTTATAGTAAAATCGTATTTTTAAAAATAAACCCAAAAACAAAACACATGCGGATACTTATACTTTGAAGGACAAAAGTATAATTCCAAAGATAAATGGGTTTTTAATTTTTTTTCCCTTCTTTGGCCCAGTCTATTAACTTAAACTTATAAATAGATAAAGAAAGTGGATTGGTCTTAGAATGATTCTTTCTTATGCCGATCACATGTGTATTAAAAGCCGAAAGTGTAAACAGGCAGAAAGAGGATAGAATCATCTGGACAATAATATATTATGGAAAGGGAAAGTCCTTTGAGAAAATTAGCCATTTCCTGGAAGGGCAATAGAGAAATCCCAGTTTTTCTTTCATTGAGAAGAATTTTCAATTTTCCTTTCTCACGAAGATGACAGTAAATTTTTTCCAACTACACGTAAGTATATACACTCGATTACCTTCGTTCTCTCAATTGAAAAATAGTGAAAATTGATCTCATAATCATCATTATTCTACTGATTTTAGTTGTTGGAGCTAGAGGTGCATGCTGGGATAAGAAGAGGACCATAGTGAAAAGATGAAAAAATTCCAATACGATTAAAAAATTTAAAGAGGTACCAACCAAGTTGTTCGTTGCCATCACAATTATTATGTGCGCACATGTACCAATGTTACCGTCATTCACAAATGTTCATAGGGTGGAAACGATTCTCACTCTGTTTTCAAGCAATTAAGGGTGTTTTGTTGTATTTGCTAGCTCTTCACTTCGTATACTTACAACTCCCACATAAACTGTACACTCAACAGTGTATAACGAATACTGTATACTACAGTCTGACGACACCGCTCCCCGTTAATCCATTCGAACTGTTCTCATGTGTATGGATGTGATCTTTAACCCCCTAACCAGTGATAAGCCTAGAATAATCTCCTAAAACCAAACGAGCATCTTTACTAGCCTGGCTCACATTATATCAGCAGTTGGCCAACTCTAGTCAGTTCAGTTGCAGGCAATATTCGAACGTGTACAACGAAGGCATATTCGTACAAAGCAAGGACATCTTTCAGAATAAAAATTCGTTCTTAGTTGCGTTATTGTCAACAAAAAAAATCAAATAATTCCGCATTTTTATCGAATACTTCCGGGAATAAATCAAAGAAAAAAAAAAGTTTATTCTTCTATCAAAAAAAAAAGCCAACGTGGTAAAAATATTGAAAATAAAACAGTTTTGATTTTAAACAAAAGGAATACACCATCAAGGAAGGATATTTTCAATTAACTTTTAAGGAATTTTAATAATCTACGCAGTAATAAATTTAATTTATTAAATTTTACTAAAGAATATATTCTGTACGTATTCGAATTTAAGAAAAAATTAAATTGTGCAACGTGTATTTGAATATTTCGAAGTGTGATAAGAGTTTAAATGTAATTTTGATAACGTAGTACAAAGTGTATTCAAATTCTAATTTATAAAAAATATATTTTCAACTGTAACTATTTTTCATACGTGCATATATTTAAGAATAATAATTATCCTTAAGATTTTTTTGTGAAATTTTAATAATAATATTTTTTACATAATTTTTTTCGGATTTGGATTTTGTATAGCAGCAGCTAAATGAATCTGCTATTATTCAGAACATAATATCAATGAATTGATAAGAAATTCATGGGTCAAATCACCACCACCATGGGTCAAAAAAGCATCATTTTTGTATTTGTGTTAATTTTTGGATTACAATGTGTTGCCAGCGAACGAAAAAGTGAGTAGACAATATTCTTATCAGCTTAAGAAGGAGTCTCAATATTGCTTTAAGTGACTTTCATTGATAAAGACCAAAAATCGAATGTTTTTTACCATATTTTTTTTTTTTTTTTTTTTTATTGTACGAATATAATTATTTTGTGTCAGTTGGCAATCACAATTTGCTTTAGATGACGAAGAAAATCTTTGGTGATAAGATAGATGAATAATTGTATGCGATAAGGTGTCCTGCCATTGGTCAAAGATCTATGATTTACCCCGAGTTGAGAATCTATTTTTAATGTCCAGGCTCAATGAACTTGAACATAAATTATCTGCTCCTAGATTAATAAAAAAAATCTTATAAAATGAAATTATCAAAATTAAACTATTTTAATTTACTTTTTTTTGGGTGATTATCTTTTGGATTTTTCGAACGAAAACTGTTATCTTTATAACATATCGAGTACGATGAGCGCTTTTTCTATCTAAACTAACTGAATAGCACTATTTTATTCGTCTGTGATAATACTGAATTGTTTTTATAAAGTTCTCATCTGAAAACAAATTTTTAATTATGCCTTCTTTATCCCTAATCGTACCACATTGTTTTTATAACGAATCATATACTTATGAGAAAAATGGACATAATTAAAATGTTATAGATTAAATTTATTTATTCATTCAAATAAGCTAGATAAGGGTTTTTTTCAATAGGGCTATGCGTTTTCAAATGCGCCGTGTGGCCATATTTAAAATGTCCAAATTTTCTGCCAATATCAGTTTGTATTCAGTAAGGTTTGCAATTTATTTATATGGAAAGATACATGCCTCAACAACGCTTGGAAAATAAAAATCATCGTTCTTTTATTGCAACTTATCGAGCACTTTTTCAAATCTATGGCTCAGTGTGTTCACTATTCGTCGAACTGTGGAAAGTTTTGGACGCAATCTTTCTTTAGACAATGTTTATGAGGAATATTGCTGCCGTTCAGGCAAGTGTTAATAAAGACCCAAATTGACAGATTTCAAGGTATTATCTCAACATTTGGAACTGTCCGCCATAACAAAATGGCGTATTGTACAGTTGGATTTGAGATTATATCCTTACGAAATTCTTATAACACAAGAATTAAAGCCGTTGGACCATCGTAAACGCTGTGAATTTGCTGATTTTGCTTTGGAACAACTTGAAAAAAATGCTGATTTTTTTAAGAAAATCATATTCTCAGGTGAGGTGTATTTTCACTTCTGTAGATCTGTGAATGAACAAACAAAATTGTCGTTAGTGGGCTGAAACCAATCCACAAATTATTCACGAGGAATCCTTTCATTCAGAAAAAGTGACCGTTTGGTGTGGTTATTCGGTCCCCTTTTTTTCAAAATGAGGTGGTAGTTGCTGTTACTATCAATGGTGAGCGGTACAGATCGATGATAACAAACTTTTTATAGCCTGAATTGGAAGATACTGTTTTAACGAATGTGGTTTCAACAAAACGGCTCAAGGTGCCACACAGCCCATGCCACAATCGATTTATTGTGGGAAAAGTTTGGCAAATCGATAATGTCAAGAAATGCAGATGTGCAATGGCCTCCAAGAAGTTGTGATTTAATACCTGTGAACTTGCTCTTGTGGCGTTATTTGAAGCCATTCATCTATGGCAATAAACCAGCAAAATCGGCCTTATTTCACGTATTTGGCGTCCAATTTTCAATTTTTATGCATTAAAATTGAATATTGGACGCCAAATACGTGAAATAAAGCCGATTTTATTGTACAAGGTGGTTGAAAATAGGAACAATTTGAATGATGTTATCGAATTATACAAAAATAAATTCATTCAAAAGATAAGAAAAAATTTATTTATTGATGCAATTTCTGCATATGATCATTTTTGGCTAATATTTTTTTCGGATAAATTGCAACACTGCTTAGACATCCTGTATTTTTTGGATGGGCGCAAGTTCGAGCGACGCCAAACGTCGCTCTTAGTTTAAGTACAATATCTTGTTGGCATTCAACTTCCATGCGGGTGGATGTGTGGTCAAGCACTTCATCTATGCCCGCAATGGCAGAGTAATTCAAGCATAGAGTTTGTATCTTTGGTAGAACCATGTGCTGAAACAAATTTTTTTAAGAACAACTTGCATCGCAGTTTTGATTTCGAACAATTCCAATTTGGACACATCTACAGTCAAATGATTTTAGCTGCTACTATAAAATTGGTCAATTGGCCACTGTCAGTTTTGCGTCCTTTTTGTTGAGTTACAATATAAAATAAGTTGATTTGAGATTTATTTTTGTTGTTTATCATAGCTTACAAATGTTATATTTTTTCTGTAGCCAAATATGTTTTTTCCACTTGCGGCTGTCTCTGGGGTAAAATTTGTGGGCAGAATACGAGGTCTGTTCAAAAAGTATTGAGAATTTTGAATTTCTGCGGGTTACGTATATTCGATTTTCGACTTTCGAAAAGTTGACAGCTGCTTTACTTGCACGTATTTTGGCTCGTCTTCGATTATTGCCCATTTTCGACCAAAAACAGCATCGCATTTACATTGCTAAGGAACCATTGGACTCTATCCGCGACGACCCAAATTTGCTTCAGAGAGTCATAACTTGTGACGAATCATGGGTTTATGGTTATGACGTGGAAACGTCATCCCAGTGGAAGCTGCCGCACGAGCCAAGACCGAAAAAAGCGCGCCAAGTTCGGTCGAATGTGAAAGTTTTGCGTATAGGTTTCTTCGATTGCAGGGGCGTGGTGCATCATGAGTTCTTGCCAAAGGGTAGAACGGTCAATAAGAAATATTACCTGCAAGTTATGGCATAAGTGAAAGATATCGGCATTTGAGTATGAGAGTACTCATACTCAAAGATATGAGTACTAAGATAACGCCAAAAAAAAAATCGAATATAACATACGTAACCCGCGGAAATTCAAAATTCGCGATACTTTTTGGATAGACCTCGTATACCTCTTTAATTTTTCCGTAGAGTTAAAAATTGTTTAAATAAGATTGATAATATATTAAAAGATACAACAAGACTCATTGTTAAATATAGCAAAATTCTTTAAGAAGATTGTTTTTGTTTCATATGCAAAAATATATAATTATATTCTGAAATATTTCTAGAATATTTATTTAGGAACTTTCTACTGAAATATTAGTTGTAGTATAGTAACCAATGTTTATAATTTTTAATTTTCATATAATTTTTGAAAAAAATTTTATACTATAAAAGTTCAAATAGGAATTATACGAAAACTTTTTCTAGACTAAAACGAGTAGTGCCCATCATTTAAATTTTATGAAAAAGCAAGTTCCTCCTCATTTCCTTTATATTCAAAAATAATTTAGTAAATTGATCAAATGAACCTCATATCTTGTCATGATTTTGTTGGGACCTTACTACTCAATTCAACTTCTTGAAGAATTCGATTCATTTGTGATAATTTTTGATGATTTAATCACACATTTCGGGTTATAATCCGGCAATTTTTTTATGGATGTTGCTTTTGTAGTGCTCTAAAGATTGAAAATTGTCTGCGCAAATACGATATTTCTTGTAGGTTTAACAAGAAAAAGTTCAAACACGATCCTAGACTCTATTTGGCATCACCAAATCTAGAAATTACGCGTGCTGGGAACTTTTCAAACTTTTTCGGGTTGTGTGGCTTGTGGCGCCACATATGACACATATGAAAATCTTTCAGTTAACTTTAAAAAACGTCGGTTATCATAAGGCTCAGAATTGACGGTGACAGTATCTCCGTCATCATATTCAAAGAAATACGAACCAATGACACCTTACAGCCAATGGCTTCCCCATAGTTTTCAGACCTCCATATACGAAAACTTTTCTAATTGGCGTATTCACCAAGCAAGAAATGTGCCGCATCATTGAACAATCAATATTCAAAGCGTGTTGTTCCACTCCTGCGTCATTTCAACACGTTGTTAGGTTAGCAAACGATATATAACTTCAAATGGCAAGCCTTAAACTAAATAAAGTTTTACTTGGATGACTTATATGTTTGACAGCTGTCAAGTGCCAGGGCTGTACTTTTCCAACCACAAAATTGATAATCTGGTGAACATCACAAAAAAAAATTACAAAACTTTAGATATATTTGAAAAATTCCCATTCACTTCTCAAAAAATAATTTTTTTTTATTTTCATGTCAGAATAATGTATATACATATTTTTTCAAATATCTAAAATGTAGATCCTCTGAAAGATCCCCGAATATGTGGACATCCAGAATGTGATTTAGATTCTCACAAATTTGATTATAAAAATAACTTTCAATATAAATATGCGTACACATTAAAGACAATATCTGAGTTTTTTGGAAGTGGTGAAAATAGATCAGAATTGTATGTATTCGCTAATGTTGAATTCATATTTCCGAAGCCTTGTGAGGGTATTTTGGTAATGAAAAATGTCCAATTAACTGATAAGGCGCCAACGGTAGCTCCAGCTAAAATAACAGATGAATACGATTATGATTATGGAGAATCGGAAACGGGAACAACTGAAGATCTCCATCCCAAAAGTGAACAGTTTGCAGATGATTTACAAAAACATAAATTACGATTTTCATTTCGTGATGGTATTATCGGTGAAGTTTGCCCAGAACCTGATGAGCTCAGCTGGGTGCTCAATATTAAAAAAGGCATCCTATCATCGATACAGAACTCTATGATTCGATTCGATGTGGACCTGCAGACTATCGAACCAGATGTATCTGGAACTTGTCCCGTCGAATATAGTCTGGATAGATCAACTGGAACCAGTATCGTAATTAGCAAAGTCAAAAATATCGAATTGTGTCATGATCGTTACAAAATTCAATCAATTCTACAAACAACACCGTACGTATTCCGGGAGAATAAATCAATCTGGCCTATTCTCAAAAGCGTCAGCTATTGCAATGTAAGTAATCGAACAAGATTTTGAATAAAATAATGCAACAACAACAAAAAAATTTCAGTTAACTATCGACCACAGCATATATCAAGAAGTTCAATGCTTTGAACGCCATCAACTGGTGCCATTCTCCAACCAACAAACTGGTGCTATTACCGAATCTCACATCTCGCTGAGACTCTTAGATGAAGCTGACAATGAGGACTCAAGTAAAAAGTTTTTTGCTTCGCACAACATTCAAAATTTATGTAATTTGTTGTCAACTAGGTTATAGTGATTACGGTAGACGAATTGTTAAAAAACGTTCGTCATTATTGTTTGACCACAAAGCAACACCAAAACCGACTCACGGAGAAATAAAAGCTTCGCGGGATTTATTGAAAAATATGTGCCTACACGGTTTTCCGAATATTGAAAAAGAATTCATCGAATACTTTACAAAATTCCTTCAAACAGCTCGTCTCTTATCCTACTCAGCATTACAGCAACTTCTATCGAGAGCTTCTGGTATTTGTACGAATGGAAGGTAATTTTTTAATGAATCCAACACGTTTTATGATTATGGTAAATAAGGTGAAATTTTTAAAAAGAAAACACATTCTTGAGAGTCTACCGTACATCGGAAGTACAGCATCCGTTCAAATAATGACCAATGAGCTTCTCGGTGGGAAAATGAACAAGGATATGGCACACTTTTGGATGTCATCGATGGCTTTTATGTCACATCCCAATGAAGAAATGTTGGACTCGTTCCTCTCTCTAATCAAATATGGCAAGCATATCGAAGATGTTGAATATACTTTAGGATCTACAGCTGTCGTTCACACTTTCTGTCGCAACAATGAAAATTGTGCTGAACATAGTAAAATTGAGGAAATCATCAGATATCTAGAATTAGAATTCGAGGACACCTTTAGAGGTGATATTGATGACAGAAAGATTAAAGAAAGAATTGTGGTTATACTTAAAGGACTTGGAAATATTGGCATAATGACTCCGAAATTCATTGAAACTTTAAAGGACGTCATCGTTGACGATGAAGTTCCAGTTGAAATAAGAGTTCAGATAATTGTCTCTTTCCGACGAATCGATTGTGCTCAGAATAGGTAATATTTTTAATTTTTTTAAAAATTAGAATAGGTAATACTACGAGATATTCATGGATAAATTTGTAGAGAATTCTTCTTAGATGTGTATCGAAATTTTACAGCTAATTCTGAAGTTAGAATTCTGTCGTACATTCAATTGATGAGATGTCCTAATTATATATCAGTAAGAAAAATTAAGGAAGTTTTGGAGACAGAAGAAGTGAATCAAGTTGGATCATATGTTTGGTCACATTTAACAAATTTGGCGAAATCATCTTCTCCAGTTCGTGTAGAGACACAGGGGCTACTGTCTGACAGTGAACTGAGTTCCAAATTCAAGTTAGATATTCGAAAGTTTTCCCGAAATTTCGAGCACTCACTATTTTTTGATGAATACAATTTCGGTAAGAATTTAGATTTGATATGTGTTAAAAAAAATTTATATAATAAATAAACTTTGAAAGGAACTGCAACTGATGCTAATCTTGTATTCGGAACGGACTCTTATGTGCCGCGTATTGTTTCGTTGAATTTCACTGCCGACCTGTTTGGAGAGTCTATAAACTTTTTCGAGATTTCTGCAAGAGCACAAGGATTTGAACAATTATTGACTGCCACATTTGGCCCAAAAGGACCCTTAAGAGCTGAAAATATTCTCAAGAAAATTCCATTCTTACAAAAATTAGTTGGTGATGCACATGATTTCATTGACGATGAAGGTAAAACACATTTTCCAATAACGATTTTTTCACATTTTCACATTTGAATCTTTCTTTTATTTTACAGAGGAAATGAGTTATGCACGATTAAAGCGATCACCAAAATCGTCTGAAAATGAACTTCAAAATCGAGTAGATAAATTGGGACACAAACTTAAGTAAGTTCAAACTAAAAAAATAACTGAAAAAAATTATTATTTTTTCTGATTTTTAGATACAATTATAATGAGCCGAGAGCAGCCTTAGGATTGAAAGTTTTTGGCAATGATATCAAGTATTATACTATGGAAGGTTTGCAGGACCTTTTCAATACGAAGGAAATACTGAATCCATTCAAACAGCTTGAAAATATTTTATCTGGCAAAGACATAGTCTACACGAAATCCGGAGTCTTCCTAGATGCTTCCTATACAGTACCAATGTGTACCGGTTTGCCACTATCGGTCCATGCGCATGGAGCATCCTCAATTGATTTACGATTGTCTGGGCAATTACATAAAAAAAATCAACCAATCGCAAATTGGGTTTTCGATATCGACGGTAAACTGAAGCCCAGTGTATCTGTAGACATTCTAGCAACAATGAAAACTGATGCATTCTACACGGAAGCTGGAGTACGTATTAAAGGTAACTTATTCTCAAGTTCAGCTGTGCAAGGAAAGCTGATTGTACGGAAACATAATTTGGTATCTCTACAACTAAGCTTGCCACAGGATAGAAACGAAATTTTTAGTGCCAAGTAAGAACTTTGTTGGATAAATCCAATTATGGTGCGAAATTGTTAAATCTTTTCATTCCAGATCTGAACTTCTTATTCTTAAGGATTCCGAAGAAATTGTACAGAACGGCATCCCTAAGCGGTATACTGCATCTACGTGTACATGGCCGATAATAAATAATGCAATCGGCTTGAAGATGTGCAGTGAATACAGTTTACCCGATATTAGTAAATCAGCGGTGCCGCTTCCAGGACTAGCACTCTGTGGACCACTCAATGTTAGCGTTAACTTAGATAAAGCCGATTTATCCATTAAGAAATATGTCATGGAATATCGCTGGAATCAAAAGGCTAATTTATCTCGTGGATCACTAGTATTCCACACGCCAGGATCTGATGTTCCCCGCATTATGACCGCTAATCTAACAAGAGAGAACAACTCTTTAAATATCTCCACAACTCTTATTAATGACAAAAAACAGTATGCAGCTGTGGCTATGTATAATGGAGATCCAGATAATTTAAGACTCGAAACATATTTAGACCTTAATGGTAGAAAAGATTTTTCATTTTTGGTAAGTTAGCAAATTTAAATGAAAACCGTTACTTTAAACATGAATGTTTGCTTATAGATGAACATGAATAGATCATCCATTCCGTATGGTTGGATATACTATCCAAAAGTTTTCCTATCCGTAAATGAGCAACATGTCGCCGGAATGGCCGGAACCATTCAAGTTCTGGACAAAAAGGATATTGTACAAAGCGACATCAATTTAACATTTGAAACTCGAAAATTCCAGACACGATTATCAGGTTATACGACAAAGACACCACAACGATATTCTACTAAACTTCAAATGGACTATAGAGTAAAACACTAAATCAATGGAAAATTTCACTTTTTCTTTTGTAAATTGACAACTTCTTTTTTTTTTAGTTCCAAGATAATAGAACGGAATCAGTTAGTTTGGAAGGAGAGTTACGGGATCGAGGTGAAAAATCTCGATCTGAATATCTGGGAGATTGTAAACTAGTATCGACTGCTTATCCGAATTTAAATTTTGTCTCAAATGTATCGTGGCTATCGCTATTGGGCCATATGGATGGAAAATTAATATATAACAATGCTCCCGATTTCATCGATACTAGATATTCGACAACAATTCGAACGATTTTCATTCGATCAAGTTTGGGTGATGCCCTATTAGATACGATACGAACTACGGCTTCTCTTGAGGTGATTCGACCCATTGCACATGTCAACTATCGTCTCCTCTTCAAGTGAGTAATTATAGTACATACTAAAATTATTGGTAAGTCGAAAAAATTCGTGGTGTTTTTGAGCAAAATAGAGGCTTTAAAAGTCACAGTGTTCAAATCAATTTAGACAAACCAAATATTCTGCATGATTATCGACAACACTATTTCGTCATTTTTCGAGCAGAGCCATGGATTACATCAGTATAGAATTTCTGTAGTTTCTGGTTGAAAAGTTCAAGCGGTTTTCATAGGCCTCTCTTAAAGCTAGCTTGCTTCCATTAAGATAGTTCTGCAAAGATCGAAACGAACGGTAATCTGGGGGTGTTAAATACGGTGGATGCATCAAAACTTCCTAGACCAGCTCTCTTTAGTTTTGAAAGTTCTGGCCTTTTTCTCTCAATCGCTTTGCGCAATCTCTGGAGTTGCTCACAGTACAGTGCCAAGTTAACAGTTTGACAGCATAATCTTATTGGCGTCAATCCGGGTTCATCTATATTTTTCCATGATCTCTTTCGAACGTTATTCTCGTATTTTCCCTTTTTTCATCGTCAGTTATGATTCGCTTCAGAAATGGCTCGATTTCATTGCGCTTCAGCAGCATATCGCAGATGTTAAGTCGATCCATATTGTTTCTCACACTCAATTCACGCAGAGTTTCTTTTTGAATTTAAGCTTTCGTACATGGTTAAATTGGTTTGATGATGAATGCTTAATCTATAAGCTATGTCATGACTGGTGATATGCCGGTTTTGCTCAATTTTCCAATAATTTCATCACTTTTTTGAGTAAATGGTGGACTAGAAGAGGCTTCATTTTTGGTGTTAATTAACTTCACCAAAAACCCCAGAAATGTTGTCATAAGCCTGCGATGCGTTGTCGTCTTTGTCGAAGTAGTATTGTAAAGTATGGCGGATTTTCTCTTGGTTCTGGTTGATTTTTGAACCTGAATAACTTTGATACACTTCAATAAAATTTTACGCTACACAAAGCTTTAAGTACCATTTTTCAAACACTGCGACTAGTGGTTACTGAGTTATTTGCCTTTTAACTCCATCTATTGGAAAACAGCACGATTAACTAATATTTTATTGAAAAATATTTGATCATACGGCAGAAAATTATGTGTTAGAACACAGAATACATTAATAATGATATTTTTTAACAAATTTTTTCAGACATGAAGAAAAACATAAAAATGGTCCATTGCACAATATTCTTGGCGCCATTCGTTATGCACCTAACAAAGAAGCAACTGCCGTTTTTTCCATGTCTTTGCCAAGAAGACAGTTTTTCGCCATGGACACCTATGTGAATATAACAATACCCAGCTTTAATTCATGCAGCAGTCGTATTATTATAAATGAACGAGAAAATAAATACTACAAAGTAATATTGACTTAGGAATTTTGAAAAATAATAAATTCCATTGATTTTTAAATTATTTTTTGAAATAGATCGACTTTACGGGTATGTGGTTTTCGGGACATTCAATATTAGTCCGAGGGCATTATCAAGACAAAAGTACACGAATACAGTCGTACCATCAAATAAAGTTCATGATAAGAAGTCCATCGTTCAAGGAGTTCTTAATTCAGGCCATGTACCACAAGGACGATGTGGAAATATATGTCGATGTACAGACTGAATATGATTTGTTGCCGTATGGGGCTACATTCAATTACACTATAGTTGATGAGTACGATAGGAAAACGTATGTGGGGATAAAGTTCCGTGACAAAAATTGGTGGATGGCAGCCAAATTACAATCCCAACAACCGAAATCAATTTTTGTGGAAGTACATGTCGATAAGTAAGCCATTCTAGAGTTAAATATTGTAGATAGTATGTAAATTAAATACCTACCCCCCCACCCCAAATCCCTATTTTTGTAGATTAAGAGATATTCATGTGAATATTAAGGCTTTGTCGATACCTAAGAAAAAGGAACTTGCATTAGAAGTTAAGTGGGATGCTAATCGTGATCCTTCGAAAAAACTTGGCATCGTAGCAGAATTCAATAATATGTTGCTCAGGATCTACGATGGATTAGTGATACTGTCATATCCGGAGAAAACGATCAGTGCTGTATTATATACCGACCTTCGCGGGCCTCGATATAATGGAAATTGTACGATCGGTTGGAGTGCTAACGAAGCTATACAAGTAACATTAGATGCGGGATACAATGCAGACGACACAACTAATAATTGGCTAAAGGCTGATCTCTTGACACCGTTTGAAGGATGGCGAAAAAATCAACTGAGTACTGGAGTTTTCTATAAGGACAATTTGCTACTTGCAAACTGCTCCATATTTTGGGCTGAAACTCAAAATATCGGCATAGCCGTAATGGGCAACTACAAGATCGACGCAACTTACTTTGGATGTGAAGCGAAACTATCACTGAACAGCACAATTCCCGATGTACCAACGTTGAGTGCTCACGTTCATCATAAACATTTCTCAGACAAAATAGATAGTTTTGTGGATTTACGGTTTACAATTCCCAATGAAACATTGCAGATTTACAGTCTAAGTTCAGTGTGGAAAGTAGCAAAGAACACAACCCATAAAGCTCTGCTTGGAGCTATTGGCTTTCAGAGTCCTTTCGATGGCTATAAAGCAGGTACACTAAGGACTCGAGTGTCTTTGGATCATCTGAAACGTGTGCAAGGAGCAGCGGCATTCAAAGTCGAAGATAGAAGATACACGCTCACGATGGAAGCATACGCGAAAAAAATAACACAGAACATGTTACAAATCAATATTACGACGCCAATCGAAAAGTACAAGACAATAACTTGCCGATTCGGGATAAACGAATACGAACGTCATATTGTCGCTGAGATTCGAGCACCTGTCGGGGCGTTAGGTGGTGAAGTATTGCTAGCTGTAATGTCATTCTCTGATTTTGATGTAATGTTCAATGTGAATACACCTGTCGAAGCATTCGAGCACATAGCT
Source organism: Atherix ibis (assembly GCA_958298945.1). Taxonomy (NCBI): domain Eukaryota; kingdom Metazoa; phylum Arthropoda; class Insecta; order Diptera; family Athericidae; genus Atherix; species Atherix ibis. The sequence goes on along the minus strand of OY282609.1, from coordinate 20,847,080 downwards.
GTTGTAGCTAAAATGAAGCCTGATACAATTCACATGAGCGGAACATGGAACAATATCACACTCGGTTTTATCGGTGTTTGGCGCTTAAATGATTTATCCGATTTTGAGTATTCAATTCGAGTGCTTACTCCATTAGAGAATTTCAAAGAAAACGGAGTTGTGGCTAGATTTGTTCGAAAAGAAGAATTAAATTTAGAATTCTATGTGCGTTTGGCTAAATATAAACTTGGATTTCTCACAAATGCCATACCAAAATCGAAATGGATATCAGAGCTAGCCGTTCCTAGTATGGACAGTTATTTTGATGATGAAGGCGTCTCGAATATTGTCAATAGAATGGTACTCGATGACGACAATGAAGATGATTACGACTACGAAGTAGATTACAGTGAACTTATGAACTATGTGGGAAGTGTACAGGTCGATATTCCTTCATTTCCCACAATTACAGGCACATTCGACGTTGAACAGACCGAAGATGACTACATATTTTATGGTCAAGTTCATCTGCCACAGGGAACAGTTGATATCAAAGATAAACTACACTATCCTGATATCTTAAATATTAAAAACTATTTGAAAATTCAATCGCCGTTTACGGGGGTGCCCGAGATCAAAGTCAAATTGGAGTATAGTCTTTTCTTCAATCATCACTACACCGCCGAGTTGGATGTTACCGCATTTGAGGAAAAGAAACTAATGTGGGAGGTTGGATACTACATCAATTATACGAAAACAAGGGAAGAAACCAACGCGACTCTGCACAATGCGATGTTGTCCGTTAAGACTCCATTACAAATATTAAAGAGATTCGATCTTTCCGGTGTTCTAGAGGCGGATCTAAAGAACTATGATGGTAACATTTCGTTGCGAACACCCGACACCTTTTTGTCATTCGCTGGTGCTATTGAATACAGCAAAACTGATGACAGTGACTATGTGGAGACATCCGTAGGTGTTCTATTAGACACCAAAATCGTTCCGTACTATGGATGTTATCTGTTCCTTCGAAAGGAATTCTCACCAATCGAAAACTCCGTCAATTTGGGTTTCAAAGTTGTCGATGGAGATACTACTAGTAAAGTACGACGATTTAATTTGCATTTATTTTGGATATTTTTTTTTTAAATCTAAAATGATCATTTTTGATTATAGTTCCGTGCGGATGCACTATGGCATATTGATAAGGATCGACCTGTAAACCTAACTGCACGCATACAAACCAACATGCTTAAGCTTCAAAGTGCTGAGACTACGATTTTAGTCAAAACTGCACCATATCCTTTAGCAAAATTCAATATGAAATTAATTAAGGCCGGACAAGAAAAGATAGACTTTTATCTTAAAGCTACCAGAATAGATAATCTTGTCAATCTTGACATGGTTACACCATTGGAAGATTTTAGGTTTGATTTAATTCAACAAAAAAAAATTTTTAAAAACCATTTAAATACTAACAAGCTTGCCTTTTTTTTAGAAATATGTCATTTCAGGGAAATCTTTTCCGAACTACATCTCCGTACGATGAATTCCAGCTACGAGGGAACTTATATCGTAACGCTAAGAGTTATGGTGTGGAAGGAATTGTTAGATTGGAATCGAATTTGCCAGTGCACGCAAATGTTGATTTTAAGCCCGTCAACGGAGGAAGCAGTGCCAATTTGAGAGTGTTTGTTAAAAAAATAGACAACTATGGAAGTTCGTTCGATATTGACGCAACTGGAGGTGGTAAGATGTGTCGAGTTACAGGCAAATACTCAGCACGGAATAAGGTCAATTGGAATGGTGACCTGCAAGTGAGATCAACTGAAGCCGCTTTGTCCAATATAGATGCTAAAGGGGAGATGAGCTATCGAAATAACCAAGACTTATCTACGAATATCGAATTAACGTCACCATGGTCAGACATTGGGATTAACTCGGTACAAATGGGAGGAAAGCTACAATTGAGCGAGGATGGTGGAAACATTGATACCAATTATTATTTCGGCGAATTAAATGGACAATCGTACTGTAAGTGGTCATGGCTTCTGCATGAAGATGTGCAGTTACTTTTGGGCAATGTTATCAAGACCTCACCAAGTCATAGACGAGAACTACGTGTGTATGCTGGCTATTTAAATCCGAATCAAGTATTTAAAGATTTTAAGAGTTTTGCCGGTGTAAGTGTCGATTCACTTTGGGAGCTACAGACAAATGCGTCCGCAGCTATTGAATCTCTCGATGATATCACATTGGAAGCGATCGGGAAACTACCCGAGCCTATCGGAGATATTCATCGATTCAACATTCGTTACAAAGGCAGTATGCAATCGCAAAATACCAAACCGATAAGTCTGGAGGCTCAGTACGAGTCTGACGAGGCTAAGAATCGGCTAACAGCTCGTGGCTATTATGAGGCGAAAAATGATATTACAGGATTGGCTCAAGTTACTTGGGGACCAGATATTCATGAAAATATCCTCAAAGGCGTAGTGAATTGGTATAATCTAGGAGCAGCGCAACGAAAATTTTCCGCAAGAATTACAACGCCACTACATAAAGAAGATTCGTTAGTCGTTATTGGAACCTATGATATGCAGAATCAATACAATCTGCTTGGGTATAAGAACAAATCCTAAATATTTTATTAGAAAATACTAAAAATAAATTAATTCTTCTACTGTTTAGATGTGCGATCAATTATCCAGAGTCGAAAACACTTGCAGATGTTGACTTACGTTATGCGGCAATGAACAATATGGATGGCCATTTGAATACTACACTAAAATTTCTGAATGTTAGTTGGCTTTATGGGGAATTCAATTTCACCACACAAAGGTAAATTTCCTGATGAAGATCATTATTTTTTCGATTATATTTCATATTAAATAAAATCGACAGCAAAGAATCTCATCGATTTCTGAAAGCCTCATGGCCATCAGACAATGCATTTTTCGATTTGAAAAATCATTACACATCGCAAAATAATATTCGCGATTTGAAAGGAGTGCTGAACATCGAAGTACCTCTAACCACTAGGCATATAGCCAATATCGATTACTCGATTAAGGATCGCGACCAACTGACCAATGGACAAGCTAGTGTAGTTTACAATGGCCAGAATGTGCTGAAAGGAAACTACGATTGTAAAAAGGAAGAACGTGCTGGTTTCGAAAAGGACGTTATTGATATTTCGCTGCAGAACGAATTCAAACCATTAGGCATACACTATGTTCATTCACGGCAATTCGTCAATATCGATTATCCAGACTATGTAAAATTATCAATTTTTTAATTCATGCTAAATACACAATAACCATCCTTAAATTACAGGATATGAAACATATCGAAGTGTATGAGTTGAGGAATAGTTCAGCTTATAATATTACAGGCGAACTACATGTTAAACTAACACCAACTGGACAGGATTACAAAATAATCGCAATTCATCCAAATCGCACAGTAATTTTGACATCAGACTATGACCAAAACGAAGAGGAAACAAATCATAAATCAAAACTTGAACTGGCTGACGATGTATGGATTGGATATAATGTTAAATTGGACAATCATACAACGGTCAGTGAGCTAGGCGAATAAATTAAAAATCCAATAAGAGTTCATATTCTAATCTTTTCTTATTATTATTATTAAAGAACACGAACGAATCACAAAGATTTTCGGTAAAATTATTCTACCCCAAACGGAACATTTCTTCAGAAGGATGGTATTCTATAACACAGTGGAGTACCGATGCCGATGTTAGTTTCCATTGGATTAGTAATAGTGCATCTCATGAAGATAAAGAAAAAACTATGCGTGCTGGATTAAAGTGGAGAAACGATCCAGAACCACATACCGATAAAGATTGCCAAGCCGTAATTGTTTCAGTTGGTCATCCATCTTTCAAGAAGGTATTTTCTGAATGTCAATGCAGTCAACTTTACTACCAACCATTTTTCACCTCTCTTTCAGGATATCAATTTACGTGGTAAATATTGCAAAGGCTTAGACAGTCTAATGAACGTTGAATTTGTTGGTGACTACTCTGATAATCCCGAACATCTTGCAACTTTTGCGGCAACTATCAGCAATTTAACTGAAAGTGTCTACTATCGAAACTTTACGCTTGATGTGTTAGCTAAGCATATAGCCACTGAACTGTTACTTGATGTAAAAGGATCGATCGGCACTAGACCATCTATCTACCGAACCGAAACCCACACAAAATACAGAAGACAATATCACTCACCAACGAATGGTTTGCTTTTGGGTCTTGTTGACATTAAAGAGAAACTGATTCACTACTATGTGAGCAAACTACAATATTTCAAATGAATACAGAATTTCCTAATTATAGTGACTTTTTGTTCACACTTTTTTTTATCAGAAAGTATCATCAGAAAAGGTCGAACGATTTATGGTCCAGCCATATGGTCGGTTTCCCATTTATGGCTTGAATGCAACTGTATGGCAATCGCCTGACATAAACACTACTGGCTACTTCTACATCGACCTGAAACGTAAATATACTAGAATGGATTTTAATCTCACATCGGACGCATCCCATAATTTACAAATGATTGGATCTGTGCCAGATACTCGAAGTGCCTACTTCGATATTTGGCGCAACTATGACGAAATCCGTGTTATCGATGTTGCATACTATCTGCGTATGAACCATTCGCGACTTGTCACCAGCCAACTGCATTGGAGGCCAAAGCTAAAGCAGGAAGTACAGGTGATCATCTGCAAATCAGCTTCATTTAGAGAAAAAAATAAATGAAAATGTTGTATTTTAGACGAAATTAAAGGGATTCGCTACATCCATCTATGAATCATTATCGGACGATATCGAATATTGGCTTAAAACTGTGTACAGGGAAACTACCGAATGTGTTGGCGACATATGGGAAAGTTCCAAACCATTCACCAGAGAGTTCATTGACGATTTCAAGTATGTTCTTTAACAATTGTAATATATTCGATTCTGATATTGTCCATTGCAGTAGCCTATCTGTACTGGAGGAAGATTTAGAAAGTTTCCGGGTTTTCTTGAATCAATCTTACGATGCCAACGACTTTTACATAAAAACTTTCATCAATTTTACTCTTACTGTTATCGACGAATTGGCTATACGTGATCATATTGAATCGCTACCAAAAATCATTTCCGAATTTTGGCAAGTTATGGGCGAATCAGGAAAGGCTTTACGCAAAAGTATTCAATGGCTTATTCAGACGGTAGTAGTTTTTTTTTCCATTTTAATCATTCATCTTATCCTCATAATATTAGAAATAAAAAATAAAAAAATTCCAGATCAAAACATCCCATCATAAATTCTTCGATACTGTTAGTAAATTTATACATGGAGATTCACTGCAATATATATCCAATCTACTGCAAAAAGGATTCGAACAATATGAAAGATTCATCAAAGATCTGCACTTGTCCATAATAAGATTCGTTGATCAGCAATGGGCAAAGATTGCTCATGTTCTGAGCAATTATTGGAAAACGATTCTCAAAAACATAGAACCGCACGTTATCAACTTATTGCATTACGTAGAGAAGGCGGTCTGGGAAATAAGTAGTGAAATTTTCGGTATGTTCCAACATCATTTAACATTCATTAACACATGGAATTAAGGATTTATTTGCAAATTTTACAGAGTTCATAAGTGAAAAGACTAATGAATTAGCACAATCGCCATATTTCAATCAAGTCTCTACGATCGGCCAATCGTTAGACTACTTGTACAAGGACATTTCGAACAATGATGCAATTACAAATTTAAAAAAATATTCAGCACTAGCTTGGGAATTCTTCAAGGAAAGATATTTCAAATTCATTCCATTTGGAAAAGAGATTAACGATCTAATAACTGAGATATCGGATTCGATTAAGAAATTAAAAGAAAAGGATATAATCAAGATTGTATTAACTAAATTGGAAAAGATCAAGGCGCACATTGAATGGTTGGCAGAAGAGTTTGAATTGGAGAAGCGATTATATCAGTTATGGGCTTTGGTAAGAAATAAACTAGGCAGCTATGCACAGACAGCTTTGCAAGCGGACAATCGTTACAGAGAAGCTAAAACAAAGTTTATATTCGATCCGGACAATGGGATAATGGAATTGGAGCAGAAATTGCCCATGTCATGGCATGCATTCAATGAAACACCGAAATTCGAGGAGATACCCGAATACAAACTGCTTACCGACGTTCAAGACTTTTTCGCCGTTTCCAATTTCTCACTGTTGGGGTATGTATACTCGATACGGGCGAATATGGATCCTAGGACATGGCTACCACCTTATAAGGGTATGTAGATTATTACCAGAACTCATTACAGAACAAAGATCTGATTTGATTTGATTTATCTTGCAGCTCATGCTCTCATCATCGGATCAAGACACTATATGACATTCGATAGACGATTTGTTGGACTGAATTCGAGTTACGCTATTCTTAACGAACACACGAAACAAGATCAGTGCTCGTATCTGTTGGCAAACGATTACGTACTTGGAAATTTCAAATTGGCCCTCGAACCATCGGTATTATTTCAAACAATTTTTATTTTAACAATATGTGTCCGAGGTCTGTTCAAAAAGTATCGCAAACTTTGAATTTCCGTGGGTAACGTATATTCGATTTTTAATTTTTTGTTTGTGGCGTTATGTTGGTACTCATGTCTCTCACTTATGCCAACAAGTTCGGCCATTTTGAATGTTCAGTTAATTTTTGACAGCTGCTTTGCTTGCACGTGTTTTGGCTCGTCTTCGATTTTTGCCCATTACAAAAAAATGGATCAAAGAATCTGTATCAAATTTTGTGTGCAAAACAAAATTAATTGCGCGGACACATTCCGAATGCTGACTGTGGCATATGGTGAAGCTACCTTGGACTGAAGCAACGTTTATCGGTGGTACAAAATGTTCTCAGAGGGCCGAGAAGATGTGAACGACGAAAAGCGTTTCAGACGCCTGACTGCTTACAGTTTTCTTCGATTACAGGGGCATGGTGAGTTCTTGCCACAGGGTAGAACGGTCAATAAGGAATATTACCTGCAAGTTATGTGCATTTGTGGAAGAACAAAAATTGGCTTTTGCACCATGATAACGCCCCTGCTCACGCATCGTTGCTTGTGCGCGAATTTTTGGCCAAACACAACACACTCATAATTTCGTAGCCACCGTATTCCCCAGATCTGGCCCCCTGTCACTTTTTCTTGTTCCCGAAACTGAAGAGCCCCATGAAAAGACGATGCTGCGCTACGATTGAGGAGATAAAGACGGCATCGAAGGAGGAGCTGAACAAGATCACAAAAAATGATTTTTTGAAGTGCTTCGAGGATTGGAAAAAACGTTGGCAAAAGTGTATAATATCTGGTGGGGATTACTTTGAAGGGGACAAAATAGATATTCATGACTAAATAAATAATTTTTGAAAAAACACAAAATTCGCGATACTTTTTGAACAGACCTCGTATATTAGATGAAATTCTCAAACAGATAAGTTAGAATGTGAAGAAACATAATTTTTTTCATCATCTAAAATATTATTTTTTTAAATTTTATATGAAAAGGTTCTTCGTAAAAATAACCAGATTATTTCAACGCGAAAGCTGACATTCCTGACTGGACAAAGTCTTATAGAAATTGATGTTACTGCGGATGTAAGTTTAACAATTTTTTAAAAATAAAATAAATATAGAAAAATAAGTGAACATTAATCTATTTTGCAGACATTACGCATTGGAAATTCGAGTCAAGTTGTTCTTCCAGTTCAGGTTGGAGAAGTTGTAGTGTATCGGGACTCAGACGTATTAACGGTGGAGTCCGAAAACGATTTTATGCTTAGTTGCAACTTGCAATTCGATTTGTGTTGGTTTGAATTAGGCGGATGGTATTTTGGTCAAACAGCAGGCATCCTCGGAACTATGAATAATGAGCCATACGACGATTATACGACATCTACGGGACAGATAGCTGATGATGACGAAACTTTCGCTAATTCGTGGGAACTGAACAATTGTGCTCCGGCAGAAAAGTCGGAAACATTCAAAACTGGCGAATTGCTGAATTTGTGCAACGAATTCTTCAGAACTTCATACTTTTCAACATGTTTCCAGACACTAGACCCACAACCATTTTACGCGATGTGCTTAGATATGGGATCAAATTCGGTATCAACAGTTTTACAGGATGATCATCCAGCCGAGAAGGGCGCTTGTACAGCAGCATTGGCGTACATTGAAGCCTGCTCAGCACTTCAAATACCACTTCGCATTCCCGACAGTTGTGTTCAGTAAGTTGCGTTCAAAAGACACCCAAAACATTTTCACCTCTTATAATTCAAATAAATTTTCGATAGTTGCAATCTAAATAATGGATCATATGTGGCTGAAGGTACATTCATTCGGCTTAGAGACGAGGAAATTCCACGAACTACCGATGTTGTTTTCATTGTGGAAGCAAAACCTTGCAACAAAGATTTAACAACAAACAAGAACATGATAACCCTTCTGAGCTTTTTGAATAACGAATTGAAAATGGAAAATATAAAACACAACAGGTTTTTTGAATTACAAATCTAGAAAATGTTTTTATTATTTAAAAAAATGTCTCATTAGATATGCGGTGGTTGCCTTTGGCGGAAAGGCACCATTTGACAAACCGAGAGGCATAGTCAATAATGGCAAAGTCTTCACGGACTACAACAATCTTAAATACTATTTCGACCATATTGAAACTTCTATCAGTGATAATAATGACACATTCGACGCGATTAACGTAGCTTCGAAACTAATCTTCCGACCAGGTGCATCTAAAACGTTCATATTGCTTCCGTGTTCGAATTGCTCCTCAGCCAACATGAAGGTAATAATCCATCAAAGAAAATATTGATTACTAAATAATCGGATTTTTTTTTTTTAAATTTAAAATTACAGTTCGACTACTCGTCCGTTCTTCAGTTACTTTTGGAAGAAAATATTATCTTGCACGTTTTGATGGATAAGGAATTCGTTTTCGACAAACCTCGTCTGAATAGAACATTCTTTGGGCTTGATCGGGATTTCGCTTATACGAAAAATGATTTGAGAAACCTTACCGGTGATGCACATCTACGAAAGCAGGTTCCTTTACCGAAGGCGCAGTTAGGCTCTTGTACACCGCTAGCCCTAGAAAGCAATGGTTCATTGTTCGCGGGAAGTAAACTACGAGCAGACAAAAGAAATCCCACCAAGAAATTTGCCGCTATCTTTGGAAAACGTGTAGCAAAAACGGCTGCTCCACCAACATGCCAAATTTGCGAATGTACCGGCCATAATACTGGAGTCGCTTATATAACTTGCACATCATGCAATACACCCCATCCGGGTAGTCTAGAATATGTAAATAGTCCCATTTTTAATTGAATAATCGACTACAAATAACGATGCGATTCTTTTGCTTTTTAGGACTCTGATGAAATTGACAGTGAATTTAACTGGGACTGGGATTGGGATGACTATGACGAATCTGTCTAAGAATACCAATTACAAAATAATTTATCATTTATTAATTCAAAAATATTTTCTACTTTAAAATGATCTTTTCTTGTACATAAAGTAATAAAATATATCAAGTTATCCTTGATCAAATTTATACAACAATTTTTTAATATTTTCCTGTACGTTTTTTTTTCTTTTATACGAATAACGTTTTTGTATTGTGTACAATCGAGTTGAAATCGTGTGTTAATGTCTTTTTGTGGCGGTATGTTAAGTTCACCCAAATATTATTTTTGACTAATTGAAATTTTTTAGGATAAGTCACAATAATATATTTGAGAAAATTTACAATGATGTTGATATCCGAAAAATTATTGCAAGAGAAATTGTTTAGAATTCAAAACCGTTCAAAATTATTCAAATCCAATGGAGAATTTAATGGTGGCGACAAGTTCAAAAAAGTGTTGTAAGTTTGAATATTTTTATATAATTTAAAAAATCTTCAATAGTAATTATACTAGTTATTAGTGTATGCGGAATGATCGAAATAACATAATTTTTCAAGGTAGCCCAAAAAGAATTTTACTTTGTCACAACTGAAGCAAACAACCATCCCTAAATTTTTTGTCTTTATAAAATTTTCACTGATATTTTTTCGCTTCAATTAAGAGAATGTCCATCAAATTACCTTGAAGAGATCAAAAGATATCATTTAAAAAGGAAAAATAATTAACCAACACACCCATATATTTTGAAACCAGGGGAAAGACAGCACAGCCTCTATATTTTAGGTATTTCCCAAATGAATTTTGGAAATAAAAAAAAAATTCCAACGAATATTCAACAAAAAGAAAACTTTTTTTTGAAAGTAACAATTCAATTATAAAATTTTGAGTAAATAATAATAAATTTTGTTATTGCAAAGAAATTCATGTAAATATAATTAAATAGAATTAATTACCCACCCTAAAAATTACCGTTAGAAATTAGGTTAGGGTTTCATGCCGGTATTTCTTCGAATTGATCGCAAATATTACGTATAATCGTTAAAATTTTCATATAAAACTTTTATTTTGTGAATTAAAAGCGAATTGATCGCGTAAATTGGCAAAAATCTTTAACATATTTATACTGATATTATTCAAACCAAGAAATTCCTATTAAAAAAATTTAACCAATCAAATCAACGCTATACAAAAGAAAAACCGCGCAAAAAAAAAAAATTTCGTCAAAAGTCGGCTTTCAGCCGCACAAGAAAACTTTCAAATTCTAACCTTTCATTTGTCAAATTATTTGACATTTCAGAAAGCAAACAAATCTCACAGAAAGTGAAAGTGGCAAAAATCATTTTCAAAACTCAATAATTTATATTTAAAAAATAATTGATATGCAATAGTGATACCTAAAATAAAATAAACGCAATAGAATGTTAAAGAATTCTTATAGATTATAGAGAAATTTTAAGAATCTTTTCTAATCTTATCAGTTTAAGTAATTTTAAATGTTATATTTTTATATAAATATTGTTGTTGTTGTTTATTGGATAAAATGAGTGAAAGGTAAATTTAATTAAAAACGTGCATTTTTCAAATATAAAAATATTTTACTTGTTATTTACAGAAAACTTCTGATTATAGTTATCAGTATGTTGCTCCTTAATTCACAATTTAATTGGGGCTCAGCATCATTTCTCGACTATATTTGGCCAAATAGAAATGGTAAAAATTCATTGAAATTAGTTAATTATTTACTTTATTTACTAAAATTTTGATTTGTTTTGTAGCAATTTTTACATCCGATTCAGAAATCAAAATTCTACCGTCTGTGCCTTTCGAACTGAGTGGACCTGAGGAGAAGTTCTTACTGGAAGCTTCTAAATTATTTGATAAGAATCTATCGGAGTTGGACTATTGCCAGCAAAGAGTATTTGTATCCAATATGATTATAACTTATATAAGAAATTGATTATTCCGTTTAGGTTATTTTGTCGTTAAAGACTTCGTGCAAATCCCTCAACGAGGAACAATTGGGAAAACTAAGCGCTATGCTTCTGAACTGCCAGGCCAGGAGTGAGGGTCGTGAAGCTTTGGAATGTGCAGACAGCATGTCATTGAAAGATTGTACACAGAATATGAGCTCCGACATGTGGAATGCCTACCATTTGATAATGAATCGCGCCAAAGCTGTCTGCCTTCTAATACGACAAGAGCAATTTGTTAGCCTTGTTGAAATTACTGTAAATAAACTAGCAGGTTCATCTCGAGACCAACTTGAGAATATGGAAGAAGTGAAAAAGAGCCAGAAACAACTTCAGTCTGCAGCACTAGAATCTATAGACGAGATGATCGAAAATAATTCTAAGCTCGTCCAGCTACAGATGGACTTGCTGAAAGTATCCGAAACGAATCGCGTCAATTCAGAAGCAAACATGCGTGAGATCCAACGTCAAAAGCAGCTTCTTAAAAGCGGCCAAACGGAAATCGCTACTTTCGTCACACAAATTAAAAATAAAATAGGTTCGTAAGCAAATTATTTCCATTTTTTTATGTAAATGTTAATAAAATGTATTTGCAATTAGAGACATTGGCCTACAAATTGCATGACATTAATGAGGTTTCAGAGAAAATTTCTGTTCAGTTGGAAAATACTGCGAATACGGCAATCGAACAGAATAAAAAAATTAGAGATGATTTGCAGCAAACCTTAAATCAGCTGAAAGAAGTGAAAGACAGTCTTTCGAGTATATCGAAATTATTCAATGATTTTCAGACAAATATCCACGGCAAGATCCTGTGGATGAGTGAGAATCTGGGAACGGGTGGTAAGAACTGTAATCGGAAATTTTTTTGCTCGAACTCATGAACTAAAATTTCATCTTTTTCTTTTATAGAAAGCTTAGTGAAACACGCAAATGTAATCGTTATGCACATGGTGAGTCTACTGATCGGAATGATTTGTTTGGTGTTTGTTAACACCGAACTTCAAACCCGGTTTGTCTTCCTGGTCACGTTATTGACTAATTTTGTTGCGGTACTGAACGGTGCTATAAAATCCGATGTTGTCGTTCTATTCCAAACAGTCTCGATTGTGTTGGCAAGTAAGAAATCTTTTTCAAACAAATTGTATAAAAAAAAACTTCCCACTTTGACCCGGATTTCTTGTGATTATTCCAGTAAATCAGGTCATCAAATTATTGAGAAAGTACAACGTGAAAAATTATTTCGTTTTGTCAAATGATGGCCAAGACCAAGAAGTTAACAACAATAATCTCGGTAATAACAGCAAGATGGTCTTAAATGGCTTAGAGCCGACCTCACCTAGAGAACGAGTGCCAATACTCCGAAATGACGAGAATCACAGTTCACGTTATGAAACATCGTTGCCGACTACAACACATTCGGTAAGAGGAGGAGGTGGTTACAGCCAATCTGCTGGGCCCGAAACTGGAAGCGAACCAAATGTGCGCGCCCGCCTTTCAGTCTACAATCGAATATCAAATAGGACACCGTTAATGGATGATGACCGATCGTCAGAGAGGAGTCGTAGGTAAGTCGTGTTCCAGAGACCGTATTTACAAAACCATAAACAACCCAATGAAAATACCGTTTACACAGTAACACACCTTTCGTGGATGGCAATAATCGATGCCAAGCCACTACAGCTCGCGGGACTCGGTGTCAACGGAGAATAAGCACCAACAACAGCGGCTATTGCGCCCTTCATGATAACTACATGCCACCACCACCACCATCATAAGACAACGTTATCACCATCGCAAAAAAAATATCTTCCTGCCACCGATTTTTTTTTAGGGAGGGGGGGAGGTGGCAACAAACAAATTTACCACCGATTATGGTGACTAGTGGAGAACAGCGGGTTTTATATAAATTATTGGTCAGTATTTACTGATTATGGGAGTGGGAGCGAGCAGTCGGAAAACGATTAAATTTATAAACCGGAAACAATTGGATTTCTTAACTGTGGTTCCTTTGGTGTGTGTTGTTGTGTTTTTCTTGAATTTATATTTTTTGTTGCTTATTAGAAAAAAAAGAAATCATTACAAAACTATCAGGAGAAATAAGATAAAAATTGTGTTTATGAATTTTAGTTATAAAAGTTGTTATTAAATATTGTATCTGTTATGATTATTATAGATTGGCATTAAATGGAATAATAAAAATGAAAATAGAAATTTAACGTTGTTATTTTATTGATTTTCAAATGTTTACACACGAGAACAAGAAAAAAAGGTTGTGAAATTTTGCCAAATTAACGGTGTTGGTCCTATCCGCTTTTAGATTCCATTATATTCTGTAAATTGGCGAGTTTTTATTTCTGATATATTTGATCACATCAGAAATTTATTTTTGGTCCGGATTTATTTATCTATCACCAATGTTGAGAAAATTCGTATCATTTTTCTTACGATAAAAATTGGATTTGATAAGACCTAATTTTATACTTTTCGATGGGGGAAAAAAACTCTTATGGGCTAATCTCTTTTATATGTTTTTTCTTCCGGCGATTTCATATGGTTCGTATGTTTTTAAATGACACTTTTTATGTATTGAAAATTAGTAAAATTCATATGAAAATGCCTCTTCGCCTAAGAAAAGTTTAACATAAAAAATAGTTTTTACTCAAAATTCCACTTACTTTTAATTCAGTGTTTCTCAAACCTTTTCGGTATAATAAAAAAGAAACCGCCACAAACACAAACCGTTTATATTGCAATAATAAAATCTCGGCTAAGTTTTGGTTTTAAAATGGCATACACCGTTTTTCTTGGCTTGTATATTTGATCAGTTGTGGGTTTTGTATGGAATTAAATATGGGTAATATATTTGAACTAATTATTGGTTTTTGTATATGAAAGATGGTGGTTTGTTTATGAGAAAAATTTATTTGTTACTGTTTATTGTGCCATCTTGTGCATAATAGGAGAATTAGTAAGTTTTCCGTAATTTTTGATGAAACTTGTGTCACAGATACAAAATTCCGGATCACCTTCTTATTCAGGATGATTCTTCCTATCAAATAATCGGTTTTATAATCATCATAATCAAGGCCTTAAATTTGTGGTAATTGTACTGCTATGAAAAAAATTTCGAATAGGTTGCTGATGTTAAATTGAAATCAAAACTAAAAATGTGAATATATTAATTATTTAAGTGTCGGCTTTGTAAGTATAAAATGGTTTGGAGAAAAACAAAATTCATTATTTTTTAGCTATATAGTTGTAGTGATATAAGCTTAAATCCGCTGTTTTTTAGTCAAAAAAACATGTTTTTTTTCATAGAAAGCAGAAACAAATTTATTCAAAGTACTTGCCCTCGCTAGCTACACATTTTTTCCATCTCTCGGGCAATTTGTGGATACCACACCGAAACAATACCTTCCCTTTCGAGGCAAACCACTCAAGCCATTTTCGAACGTCTTCGTAAGAATCGAACTGCTGCTCAGCGACCGCGTCGCCCATCGTCGAAAACATTTGGTAGTCAGAAGGGGCCAGATCTGGTAAATAAGCGTGCTGGGGTTAGCACCTCCCAGTTGATTGTCTCCAAGTAGTTTTGGACCATTTTTGACGTGTGCGATGGTGCGTTGTCGTGGAGGAAAATCAGCTTGTCATGTCTTTGTTGATAATCCGTTCTTTTTTCAGTTGTTGGTGGTAGCGGTGGGCATTGACAGTTTCACCAGGTTTCAACATCTCATAGTAGACGATACCCCGCTGATCCCACCAAACGCACAGCATCGTCTTCCGTCCGAAGCGATTTGGTCTTGGGGAAGATGTCGATGGTTGGCCGGGATCACCCCACGATTTCTTGCGTTTAGGATTCTCGAAATATGTCTAATTTTCATCGCCTGTCACAATCCGACACAGGAACGACTTTCTTTTTTGTCTGGCGAGCAAGATTTCGTTCAATTCATGCGGCACCCATTTCCGATCTTTTCAATCTTCCCCATGGCACGCAGACGCATGGAAATGGCTGGTTGAGTAACACCCAATTGCTCTGCGAGCATTTTTTTGCGATTGGGTATCGTCTTCATCCAAAAGAGCCTGCATTTGATGGTCCTCAACCTTCCTAGGCCGATTTTCACGCTTCTTGTCCCACAAGTCAAAATTGCCGTCTTTGAACTAACGAAACCAATCTCGGCACGTTGTTTCCGATAAAGCACTCTCACCGTAGGCCTCCATAAGCATTCAATGTGATTCGGCAGTCTTCAAATTAAAGCAGAAAAGCAGAACTTCTCGCATATGCTAAGTTTCTGGCACAGAACTAGACATGATTACCAAAGGAAAAACGTATGTTGTTGTACGAAATTGCTGACAATGCGCACTGATTAATGTCGACAGATGTCAAACTCATAAAAAAAAAGTATGGCGTGCCTATGGTAGCTTAATACGCTCACGCACGCCATCTATGACCATACAGCGGATTTAAGATTATACTCCTGGTATTTTTCTTCGGAATAAGTGAATTAAAATTGATATCAATTATTCTTTTTGAATGCGAAAAAAATTTTATTACGAAAACTAGATGTCAGTGTCTATCTAAAAAAATTTACGCAAATGTATGCAACCATGAAGATTTTTAGACGCTTTTGCAATAATTCAGACAGAAAATTGCCTTTTTTTATGTGATTTTTTCAGAAAATTTATCCAATAACTCTCAAGCCCCTTCTTCCCCCGATCCAAAAAAAAAAACTTTCCCTTTCTTAAATTTCGGGTCTCTCCAATTACTATCGAGGCAACCAACAACCACATTTAAGGATATTTTTGCGTACAGTTTCAGTAAAGTTGAAAAGAAACAAAAAATGATTCCTTCCTCATCTCCACAAAAAAGCAGATCAGGCTAAAAATTCGGTAAGAAACAAAAATCTCAGAAAAAAAATCAACATCCGAAAAAGGATAAAAGAGAAGTGCGTGTGAAAAATATTTTTTTTTGGTGAATTTTCTATAAGAAAAAAGTGACCGTGTCCACTTTCGTGAAAGCCTGCAGTGTTGTCTGTTCTATGGTGGAGAGTGTCGAGAAAATTCACTGAGTTTTTTGTCATTTTTCGATAATCGCCGACGCAATGGTTTCGATCATTTCTAGGTAGTCCTACGCCTACACCAAATTGAGTGTTAGTCGACGCCTAATTCGAATGCGCACGCCACCACCAATTCACGCACGCAGGCAAAAATTAGGCCAAGTACGATATCTCGACGCTTTTGCAATAATTCAGCCAGAAAATTGCGTGTACATAAACGAAAACCTGCTCAGGTGAAGACATAATTTTGAGCTATATTAAAAATTGAGTTAGTTTTAATTTATAAATAAGAAATTAATAATAGCTGTATTCCATTGAACCAATTTTTCTACTTACTAGTAGATTCCCAACGGAACGCGCAATTTACAACAGTAAAATATAACCTCAAAATAGTCAACATCAATACTGAGTTTACTCACACATAAACAACAAAAACTGAGTTTATTCACACATACAAAATACTGACAAAAATATGACTCTTCAACATAACCAACGAACCCGCTAAGCCATCTATTTTCATTTTGGGAACTAAAATACCCTAACGTAAATTGTATGCTTAACTACTATGGCAATGTACTGATTTGTTCGAGGTAGAGTAGATGATGACATCTAGAATTACTGCTAATATTTAAAAAAAATAATTGTGCAATGTTTTTAATGGGAAAATTTGTTAAAATCCACGATTTTCTCAGAAATTATGATTCAGCGGATGATGATCACCTGATCAGATGACTTTTATTACTTAACCGTTGAAATTGTGCTTGATTTGCTGAACTGAATGAGGTTCGCGAGCAATTTTAGTTATCGTCGCTTGTTCTCAAATTGTGAATCGTTTTCCCAGTCGTTACTGTTTGTTTAGTCCGCGTCCGTTTTTCAATTTCAAAACAGTCTCATTTTTAAGAATTTTCGCTTGGAGCGTCTTTAATGAACGTTTTCTTATAGTTTTTCTCTTTTCAGAAAATGGCGTCTGTTGAAAAAAAATATTGCGAAAACTACAGTGACGAACAAAAAAAAAGCAATTCATCTTAAATGGGGGAAAAAAAGTATAATACAGTCTCGGCTAAAAAGAACTAGTAAAAAATTTCAAAACTTATTTCTCTTATATTCTCGTTGATATGATTTTGTTAGTCACTTTAATAAATGTGGATTATGCGAATTACGATAAAAATTAAACAGTATTTTAAAAGGCACACCATTTTTCTGAATCGATATTTTTTATTCTATTTTCATTTCCCTAAAATGTACGAGGTCTGTGCAAAAAGTATCGCGATTTGGTGTTTTTTCAAAAATTATTTATTTATTCATGAATATCTATTTTGTCCCCTTCAAAGTAATCCCCACCAGATATTATACACTTGTGCCAACGTTTTTTTCAATCCTCGAAGCACTTCAAAAATCATTTTTTATGATCTTGTTCAGCTCCTCCTTCGATACCGCCTTTATCTCCTCAATCGTAGCGTAGCGTTGTCCTTTCATGGGGCTCTTCAGTTTCGGGAACAAGCAAAAGTCACAGGGGGCCAGATCTGGGGAATACGGTGGCTGCGGCATTATTTGTGTGTTGTTTTTGGTCAAAAATTCGCGCACAAGCAACCAGCGTGAGCGGGGGCGTTATCATGGTCCAAAAGCCAATTTTTGTCCTTCCACAAATCCGGGCGGTTCTGGAAAATTGCTTGGAGCAACTTGCGCATAACTTGCAGGTAATACTCCTTATTGACCGTTCTACCCTGTGGCAAGAACTCATGATGCACCATGCCCCTGAAATCGAAGAAAACTGTAAGCAAAACCTTCACATTCGACCGAACTGGGCACGCTTTTTTCGGTCTTGGCTCGTGCGGCAGCTTCCATTGGGTGATTCAGCTTTGCTTTCCACGTTATAACCATCAACCCATGAGTTATGACCCTCTGGAGCAAATTTGGATCGTCGCGGTTAATTGCTGTTTTTGGTCAAAATTGAGCAATTTTGGTACGAATTTCGCGACGACCCGTCTCACGCCCAAATCATTGGTAAAAATCGAATGGCACCAGCCAATCGATATGTTTAAGTCATCAGCAACTTTTCTAACGGAGATTCGACGATTGGCCAATACTATTTTCTTTACTTCATCAATGTTTTCGTCTGTTGTTGACGTGCTCAGGCGTCCGGCACGCTTTTCGTCATTCACATCTTCAAAAAATGGATCAAAGATAAACGTTGTTTCGATCCAAGGTAGCTTCACCATATGCCACAGTCAACATTCGGAATGCGTCCGCGCAATTAATTTTGTTTTTCACACAAAATTTGATACAGATTTTTTGATCCATTTTTTGGAATGGGTAAAAATCGAAGACGAGCCAAAACACGTGCAAGCAAAGCAGCTGTCAAAAATTAACTGAACATTTAAAATGGCCGAACTTGTCGGTATAAATGAGAGACATGAGTATCGAAAATCGATACACATAACCCGCGGAAATTCAAAATTCGCGATATTTTTTGAACAGACCTCGTATATTTGGACGATCTATTTCGATAGGCTAATATATAATAGGATTTCTGAATTTCTAATTAAAATTATTGGAATAATGTAAGGGGTAAGTACAATAGTTAAATTTTTCCCCAATTACACTTCTCAAGTGTCCGTCTTTCCTACACTAAACCAGAGCGGCCATTACCATTTTTCCGATTGATTAAAAAATGCCTGAACAACGAAAATCAGTTGATTTGTTATGTAATTTTTTTCCTAAATAATTTACAAGCATTATCCTTGGCAGCCGAAATGAAAAATTAGATAAACTTTCGTCCTTTTGATGGTTTAGAATATTTGCAGTGTTCGGAGCCAAAAAGTGAAGATTCAATTTTTTTTTGTCGGTTTTTTTCTTGTACTCATCTAAGTAGAGTTGGGAACGTATTTCGGTATCAGCACACTCTAGTTCAGTAGGTCACTGCATTAAGGTCACCAACCCTCAGGTAACTGGAACTCGAGCAACAGGAAAGTCCTGGCATTCATACGCTCAACAGAGAGAGAAACTTGCTGGCATGCATGTACGTACAAATCTGTTATAGACGACAGCCTTACCAATTTTCCAGTGCTCGGAGAAGATACGCCACTCAATTTTAACCCCTTAATTACGAGAATGAGCGCACATTTGTTGGTGCGTGTTCCCCGTGCATACACTCGTACATTGTTCGCCAATAATTAAGATGTCAGCATTTGAAGGGCAATTTTACTCGATTCTCTTCGTTAATTGGATAACAATCGTCCATTTTAAATAACAATTGTAATTTTTGAATAAGTAAAATTAAACCAAAAACCTGAACCGGTGAGAATGAATATTTTTATATTAAAAAAGAGTCGAATCTCTTTGGATGAGTGAAAGAATATTGTAGCAAATGAATTTTGAGGGTGCATAAGAAGAATGTCTCTTAGTGGAAGAAGATTGTCAGTTTATCTTTTTATCTGGCTAAACCGGGAACTGAATTAGGGGAAAAGCGAGTGTCTATGTCCAATCGAACAGGTATAAACTGGAAGTGGAAGTACTGAATATTTGGCACTTCGGATACGTTCCGGTACGATTCTTTTCATGAACGTACTCACCTATGGGAGTAGGTACGATTCTTTTCATGAACGTACTCACCTAAGAGTTTTTGAATGCGATTCTCCATAATCACACAATGTCACAAAGTCAGCTGTTCCGGCGGACCATACGGTTCCCATGCCGTTTAATATGGCAAATATTGGCAAATTGGAACATGCTCGGTGTATTCCTGTTCCGATTTACTCTACGGTACAACAGGGGTAAGAGGAGTGAATTGTTTATTATTTCTTTGGAAGAGTGTGTATTTTTGCGCGCGCATTTTTTCCACAATCTTTCCCCCTCGATTCATTAAATGCATTTTGAATTCATTTGAACATCGAATATTTGTAGTAGAAGAAACTTTTTTTTTTGCACAAGAAAAATAGTAACTGTCGTCAAAGGTAGTCTCAGGCATTGTTTTATATTTGTGGCCGACCTATTTTCCCTTTTTGTAGCTATAGATCTATTAGTAAAAGAAAATCGTATGTTTAAAATTAACTTGAATTCGCAATAATTAACAAAACTTTTAATTGTAAAATGCAAAAAAAAAATATGTCAATTACAATATAAAAATACAATTTTCGAAATAAAAATAAAGTACGAGGTCTGTTCAAAAAGTATCGCGAATTTTGAATTTCCGCGGGTTACGTATATTCAATTTTCGATTTTTTTGTGGCGTTATGTTGGTACTCATGTCTCTCACTTATGCCGAAAAGTTCGGGCATTTTCAATGTTCAGTTAATTTTTGACAGCTGCTTTGCTTACACGTGTTCGTCTTCGATTTTTGCTCAATTTCGACCAAAAACAGCATTGCATTAACATTACTAAGGAGCTGTTGGATTCTGTCCGCGCGATCCAAATTTGCTCCAGCGGGTCATAACTGGTGACGAATCAGGGGTTTATGGTTATGACGTGGAAATCAAAGCTCAATCATCCTAATGGAAGCTACCGCACGAGCCAAGTTCGGTCGAATGTGAAGGTTCTACTTACAGTTTTCTTCGATTGCAGGGGCGTGGTGCATCATGAGTTCTTGCCACAGGGTAGAACAGTCAAAAAGGAATATTACCTGCAAGTTATGCGTAAGTTGCGCCAAGCAATCCGCCAGAAACGCCTGGATTTGTGGAAGAACAAAAACTGGCTTTTGCAATTTTTGGCCAAAAACAACACACTAAATTTTGTCAATTTTTAACTGGTCAAAAAAACCTTTTTCTTAAAAACTGCAAAAAAAATTTAAACTGAAAAAATATCTTCAAAACTGCAAAAAATTCAATTTTCCATGAATTTCAATTGAGATTCCACAAACTGTCAGCTACAAACAAAATAGCGGCTACAACACGTGCTACACGAGCAGCCACAACTTCAAACTCAACCACATACGAACGCCAGCTGCCATCGGCAACGTCTATCGCAGTCGAACTCACCTAATACGTCTGCTAATGAACCAATTTTTCTGCTGCCTTGCTTGGCGTAGTGAGTGCCGCCGCTGTCCTATTGCACCGCTCAACGCAGCGAGGAGACTGAAGCATAGGCGACGCATCCCGTGTTCGGAATACTCCAGCTCAGTTTGAGCGGAACTGTCGTGATAAAAGGTGGTGTTGTGGTGTTTTGTGAGTAAAATAATTTTCTGTGAATTTCGGTACATGCGTACGGCCATAGAAATCCTTACAAGTCGTGATCCTTATTCAATCTTCGAAACTGGAGCAAACTTTTACATAATGTTGACAACTTTCGATTTGATTTAAAGAGAAAAATTACAAGAAAAAACATCAGCGCGCGGACCCAGTATACAACAAAATAAAATGCAATCGAGTTCGGTTTTTAATCAGACGGTGGGTGTTATATCGGCCGCCCCTCCGTAACTGTAAGACTATAGTGCGAGATTCATTAAGGAAATATCAAAAACTGCCCCTCTTATCCTTACATACTACGAAAAGTCTCCTCTTGTTGTTGCCGAGTGCCTACTCTTTATAACCGTCGTACTACTTTTACCATTGGAATTGAGGACAGAAAAGTTCAAGGAAACAAATATCCCCAATGGAGAGAAAAGAACTGAACAAAATGTCTTCGTTTTCGTATTTAATATAAAATCGTGTGCCATTTATGTTAGACTGCACCAATTCCAAACAGGCAATGAAAAAATGTAGTTCTACCAGTAATGAGACTATTTTCAATTTAAATTCATTACCAAATAAACAAAATTCGATTGTGTTATTAAAATAAATGCAAGTAATTGTAACGTTAAGAATAAGGAAAATATCTTGCTTGAATGTCCTTATCTAAACGGATGTGTTACATAAAATTTCAACGCAATTTATTATTGCAAATTTTTAGTAAGATTTTTCCGTAGTTAATGAAATGTGAAAAGTTCTAACGAACTAATGGAAAATGTTCCAAAATAGAAATTAAAAGAATAAAAAAATATCATTTTTAAATAATTATCGAAAATTATTCAATATCAAATTGTGTGCATTATAATTAATTCAAAGAAAAATTAATAAATAGTTTATATAATATTAAAAAAGGAAAATTAGTATATTTTCTATAAAGCCATCTATACCAAATAGTAGTTAAAAATAAAAAAATAGTAAATTTAATTGAAAGTTTTAGCAAAAAAAAAAATATAACAAGTGTCAGAAATTTTTACAATAAATAAAGTAAATTTTACCATATAAGAAAAGGTCCTCTCTATATTAGTGAAATATTGAATTTTTCAATGTATGTAGGAGTATGAGTAGATATTTTGTGAACGTAATGTGTGCTAAGATAATAATGGTCCGGAGAATATTTATTATATTTAATTTATTCGTTTATGGGATAAATTGTATTAATTCGGGATTAAAAAGTCCAATTGGTAAGTAAAGAGACTAAAAAGTATTCTGTCTTATCCTTTTCTTATTGTAGTTTCTTTGATTTGATTTTTAGGATTTTCAGAGAGAGTATTCCTTTGGAAAAATTTGTTAAAAGTAGGAAAAATCTCACTAAAAAAAAAACCCAAAAAATTTGAACAAAAAATTAAATTTTATCTATTGGAAAAATGTCATTTGATGATATCCTGTGTTGACAATTCAAAAAGGTCGTTAAATCAATAATCAATAAGAATTTATAGGGAAATCAATAACATATTTTCTCTTCCTTTTTCCGTTTTTAATAATCAGAACGAATTCAAGGATACTCAATTCAGATATAAGAAACGAAACTTTGGTAATTTCACGAAAATAATTGAGACTTTGTCAAATTTATCTAAATTTAAAAAGTTGAAATTTATCAAAAAAACAAACAAAAAAACAATAAATAGAATTAAGGAAAAGATGTGAAAAACACCTTGAAAAATAAAAACTGTTCTATTTTGTTTTTTTTTAAGAAACAATTTACGATTATTCAAGATTTTGCGATAATAATGGGGTCAGCAGTTTTCTAAGAGAAATACGTGTACTATCAAAAATTACAATATAAGAAATAAAAAATTCCGATTGTTACTTTTTAATGCTCAAAAATGATGGAATAAATACTAAATTCCTGTCTAAAAGTCGAAATAGTATAACTTCTGATCAAATATTAACAAAATTAACTGAAAAATAGTTGGAAAATTTAAAAAAAAATTATAATAAACATTTTTGTTTTTCAATTTAGAATAAAATTTGGTTCAAAATACTTGAAACAAAAAATAAAAATCACTTAGAAATTAAAAAAAAAAACAAGAAATTTTTAAAAATTAAAGACAATTTTTGATAGCAAAAAAACGCAAGATTATTAGAAAGTTTTTAATATTTTTAAAAAAGAAAAAAATAATTTAACAAAAATAGTAATTCACCCTTAAAAAGGGGTTAAAAGAAGTTTAAAAAAGAAAAACTTCAAAAGGCAAGTGGAAAATCGAAAAGGACATTTTGAAAACATGATTTCTAATAATTTTAAAAAACGTTTTGATTGGTTGACAGGGGAAAGTTAACTGATTTTGGTGGTTTATATAACAAAACTTACCGCCTGCTCCCCTGCAACCATTTTGAACACAGCAAAAACTAACCCTAATTAATTTTTTACCCCAAATTTGATGTTTAATCTGAAATTTATTAAAATATCTTATATATGAAATTCAGTTCAGTGTCCACTTTCAGATGTAGTAGTTGCTCACAAATATAAAAACCTATTTGCGTGCGTATTGGTGAGTAAAATTGATTTTAGAGACCTTAAATTTTTTAAGGTTTCTAAAAGGCTTTATTAAATTCTACAATATTAACAGACTCGAAGCGCCTGCCCCATTTTCCTTAACAGAAATTGTCCAGAAATATTGTTCCAAAGGATTTTTTTTGGAGTCACTTTTAGTAAAATTTGTACTGAAATGTGAATTCTGAGTGTAACAACTGCTCAGGCCCTTTGGAGAAAATTAAGGCCTACGTTCGGACTTAGTCAGGGCATCAGGGCACAGTGCAATAATTTATTTTTAATATTTTATATTTAAGAAATTTTTAATTTACTACAAAAGGTATTTTTATCGCTTTTTTACCCTATTTAGGAGAGCTCACCTTTTGGGTACTAATAGCACTATAAGTAAAAGCCAGTTCCATTTTTACTAAACAATTTTGAAATTTTTCCAGGTGAATTTTTGAAAAATTTTCAAAATGATGGACCAATTTAAAAATTATATAAAATCTGTAAAATATTTTTTTCTACTGTGCTTTACCAAGAAGGCTAACCAAAGTTGGAGCATTTTTGGGATAGTTTTCTCTTAATTAAAAATGTGTTAAATTTTCTGTTGCTAAAAAAGTATATTTTTAATTGAGACTAGACCTATAATCAACCCAACAGGTAGTGTCCTGGCGTTATAAATTTCAGTTCACAATCAGCTATTTCACAAACTATGCTTCAAATCCGACTAGAACATCGCCCAAAACTTGGTCTAATTTTCCTAAGTCGATACGAGGCAAAGTTGCATCTAAATATCCTTTAATAAATCTAAATAAAATGTCAAAAATATAATGCAAAGTCAATAAATACGATTATTTAGTGCAATAAATGAAAACGGCATGCAAACTAAATTCTCCCCCAACACTCGGTGGTATCCTTAATAAAGTGCACTCAACTGTGTGCCGAAATTCAATTGTTCAATTGCTGAGCAAAAAATATGCACGATTTTATTCGGTTTTTTATGTTCAATTCCAAATTCAAACAGGGGGTGACGTTTTTGCAAGTTTTTAATCAATTAGCACCCTCGGTTTTTTCACTGTAAAAACAGTACGAGTATTTGTACGAGAATCTCTATTACGGAAAATCCCCAAAACAAAACCGAATTTAATCAGCCGGGATTAAATTAATTCATGCACAAGAGTATGTTCTTGAACCAGAGCAAAAAATAAATACGAAGGATACAAATGAGAGTTGTTGATTTCTTCACTAGGAGTGTATCCAAATTTTATGTAAATTGTTGATGTTCAAATTGTCATTTGTCACAAGAACTGACATTTTAGAAATTTCCCAAAGAAATCCTTTCAAACGTTCTTTAAGATAGCTTTACTGATACAAAAAGGAGGATGAACAATATTTTATGGCAATTTATTTTTTCTTCCTTTTTGCAGAAGTCGTAGAGGAATGGGGCTGTTACAATTCGGAAATCCGGTTAACATGCGGAAATTTAGATTCAAAAATCGCCATCCTAGAAGCAGTGTTTCGGCCGAATTGCACAGGGGAAGCATGCTATCGTTTGGATTTAAAGAGGTGAGTTTGATTTTTATAAGCAGGAGTAGTAGAAAAATTTGATTGAATAAATACGAGTACGAAAAGGACAAGTGCAGAAAATAAGTTTACCCTTTGGGTATTTTTTTTTGTCAGTTATTATTTTGTCTGCTTCTGCATTAAATTGCATTGACTTACGAGTACCAAACCATGTGCTGATAGTCACATACAAATTATTTACAATTGATGGCATCCAATAATATTTATTTTTCCTTATGTACAATAGATTGGCAAGGGCACATCTTTCCCCAAAATTCAACGATCCCCGTACTGCCGAAACGGAAGCCGGTCGTAAATTCTTAGAGACATTACGGAAGTCCCATCAGAACAATGACGATGCGGACGATGTGGTGGTGGATGAAGAAGATTCTGAGGATGTGCTTATTGAGGGAACTCCCAAGTCGATAGCATATGACCGAAAAGAGAAAAGAATAAATGCAGATATTCCATGGGCTGATCAATTAATTAGCCGTAAAAGAAAAAGGACATCGCTTCGAGCGTCCTTGGAGAGATTGCTTGTCCGCTATTTGAGGAGATTATCACCCGATGAAGATTATGAAAGAAAAATGAAAAGACGGTCACAGCGCCTGAAGCGAAACGTCTCAGACGATAGTGGCCCCGAACGATATATTCTTGGCGTTGTCAATGTTACGTATGATGAGTCCGAGCTGCAGGATAATGGCGCTACAAAATTTCGAGATGGAAAGTACCAGAAGATTCAGGAATTGATGCGCTTCTGTCCTGAACAAAGGCGAAAAATCGCCACACTCGATCGTTTCGATATCGAACATGCAACAAAAAATGAGTCCGAAGAGGAGCATAATATTCGAAGGATAATTAATCGAAGGTGAGTCAAATTTTATTTTTAATTGTATTTTTTTTTTAAATTTTAAATCGTGTCTTAATAAACTTGAAAATTTATTTGAAAACTTGAAATTTTTTTAACCCGAAAATGGGAGGAATCTTGCATGGAAAGAAATTCTTAGTATGCTGGTATTCGCTCAAAATGTGTGGAATAGTTAATGGAACGCCACAGGATTGGTAGATAGGACGAGTGTGGTTTCCAAAAATAAAGTTATGGGTGAGAGCAGTATGCCCTAACGGAATTTTGAGCAGTTTTCATGCTCAGAATTTCGGTAAGGCTGTTGAGTAGACTGGGTTGTTGGTATTTGGCCAATGATATGCTAAAAAGCTTTCACTGTAAGTTGAGTCAGTATTTCTACTTATGGCTGAGGTTGTTGTTTGCCATGATGTTAATAGGTGAGTAATATTGAGGATAGCTGTGAGCACAAGACGCCGAAGAGAGACCCGGCACCCAACGCAACACGACACTCCTATTGTTGAGTAGGCCGTATCGACTCTAATTGGGACAGGATCATTAAATGGGCTGCTAATAAAGAAGTATTAAATTGTTAGGAGAGTTTATAAATGAAAATCCAAAACAACTACTTTGAAGGCATATAGTATCGTTCCCAAAGGATAGCATTAAGGTTACTGCCTCCCAAAGTTTAAAATGCTATTTTATCGACTGTTCGGTGTATACTTTTCCAGGAACTTAATCGAATAGCTGTATTTTGTGTAATCCTTTTGTTTTCTATAAGCTAAACATGCACGTGTTGAATTCTTGATTGCCATATGAAAATATTCGACCCAATTTTCTGACTAGTTCATACCTTGTTCCTTTTAATTAGTTATTATTGGACAATTATTTTACCAAATCAAGTGGAATGTAATTTTCGTCCCTTCTTGTTTGCTTCTTTTTCATTCAAAAGGACGAAAATTGCATGTGAAATTTAAAATTCACTTAAAAAAAAAGTTGCATGTGATTTTGTATTCCTCATGTTTGAGTTTACACTTGTTCAACATGTAGATTATCTTGCAGATGTATTTGCATAGCGTGCAACACGTTGTTAACATGTTTACACATTTTATCATTTCGGCAATTTTATATGCCTACAAAAATAACTGATATTTTTATTCTAATAAGTGTAGTGAACAAATTTCAATTTCCATTAGACTCATACTAATTTTATGACGAATTGTCAAACCTTATAATAAAATTCTATTGATCAACAATTCTATAATTTTAATAATAAAAGTAGAAATACTTTTACGAAAATACAGTAGTTTATGGAAAAGTTTCCGATTCCTAAAATAGAAGGATCTTTTCAGTTTACGATTTCCTTTTTAATTTCACTCAATTCCATTGAATACTTGAAGTTCTACGAAATTCTATGAAATTTAAAAGTTCTTCATTTTTATTAGGGATACCTTAAAAACACTGAACTTTTATTATTTTAACAATAGGAATCTGTACTAGACCACCTCTATTGTATATGTGTATATAGGCCAAAAACCTTCGATGATAAATTTCCATTAAAGATTTGAGGTTAGGTACAATTTAGAGCTAATGAGATCCTTTATTTTTCCTGAAAAATTTACAGAATATCTTTTAAAAAATAAAAAAAAATAAAAAAATTAGAATTTTGCTATTTCCTAAGTACTCTAAGCACTTGTATTTTTTCAAACATTACCAAATTATTTAAAATTTTTTAAAAAGAAGCCATTTAAAAATCAATTTAAAAAAATTTCCAAAAAATATTTTAATAAATTTACAAAAAAAATGGATAAAAAATATTATTTTTATCACTTTTTATAGTGACAAAAATTTAAAAAAAAAATTTGACAGGAACCATTCCCAAAAAGCAATTCTGAACCTGTAATGGTAGTTTAATTCACTCAAAAGACCTCGAAATATGCACCATGCTCTATAAACTTTTTTTCTAACCCAAAACTTCCTAGCCAAACGACTTACCTAAAATTCTTAAAAGAGATTGAAAGGAGTTGAATTTAGCAGCAAACATTATCGACTACTTTTCAGCCTTCTGGACAACCGATTAAAATGAAAACTTAGGGACAATCTATTTTTTTAAGAATACAGTTTAAAAAAAACAATCTGGACTTACGATAAAGAACCGTGTGAGGGTGTTGAGGCGAGAGTAGTCGAATTTTATTTTGAGAGAGCAGGTCTGCACTTTTTGCAGTAAGTACAAATGCAAAATTTCTAGGAGGACTGAGTGGGAACATGGGACGATCTAGGTAATATCGGCTGTAGAGATACACACAGAATAGTCAAGGAATATAAATATGTCCCTCTGACTCCCAGACCAGTGTAAGTGTATTTTAAGCAGAAAACCTGGCTATTCGTGAGGCCTCAGTTAGGGCAGAAAACTACAGCAGATAAGTTAACCATAAATAGTACTATGATAGAGTCCCCTACTGTTACAGAGGAGCCATATATGCCTATGAAGACGGCTACACACCTTATTTCGGTGAGTTCAATAAAGCTACTGAATCAGAGGTGAATCAATCTTGACTCATATCACATCTCTACAATGATATGGCCTAAGCTATATCAGAAGAGAAAAGAAAGCCTACTGAGGACAGGTATAGCACACATTAGTATGCTGACCCGTAGCATTAGAGGTCATTGTATATTAGGGAGATACGCTAGACGACTGACTAGGTATCCCCGCAAATGACTTCTGTCATAGCTGTATAAATGAGAAGGAAGAGGAGACAATTTTTCTCCTTTGAGAAAAAGACGAGGAGGAAAAGGAGTCCATTTATCACATTTTCTGTTCATGTCCAGCCTTCACATCTCTCAGAAGGAGAACTCTCGGCTTTAATGATCACATGCTATCCCAACAGACCTAATTTTGGTGTTGGTGCAAGGTCATAAGGGTATTGAGCGTAACGAGCTAGTAGACAAACTTCTAAAGAGCCACTTGGGGTCCATTATTGAGTTCCGAGAAAGAAAGGTTAAAAGCTGACAATGGGATTATTTCCCGGGTATGAAAAACTTTAAAAAATTTAGCGCCACTTCTAAAATAAAGGCGTTTAGAGGTCCTGGAACTCAATAAACCAGACCTAAGGATACTCAACGGGCCTGCCAATACGATAGTGAGGTTCACTGCAAGCCTCAATATTTCTATTATTTTAGTTAAGGCTATTCACCGTATAAAAGCTCATTGGTCGAGGTGGTTTGAGACTATGTGCCTCCTGCTACGTCTATATTACAAACAATCGAAAATCCTCCACAAAACCTTTTATGTTCCGCTCTAAAAAAAATGGTTGTAACAAAGTTATTAATAATGACTTAAATGTTCCTTTTATACAGGATTTATATGTTTCTCGTTATAAAAACTTTTATGTTTTTTTCTTCCCTTCTGCATAAACAGTCGTCGGTGTCTTAAAAGAAATCGGCCTTTTAGGTTACGTCTATTGCTCCTCTCCTGTTTTGGCAATAACAAATAAAATTAAAAAAACTTCTACTATGCAAATATATGGAATTGAATTTTCCTAAATTAGGGCCCAGCAGATAAAAAAATTCCATTTGCGATCATTTTCTTTAAAAAAATTTCATAATAATTCCTTCAAAATGACAAATTCGGATTTATTAGATATTTTTGACAAATGGCAATCAATAAAATGAAATTTTGAAAAATTCCAGAGTCAAATCTATTCGGAAGTCCCATCAACCTATTCGGGCATGGATGATATAAGTTAAATCCTGTCAAAAGGAAATGCCACCACGTAACCGATATTCGATGTGATATTGACCAATAACTGAATTTTATCTAGTGGAGATACGATACCTGATTCTCCTTTAACGTAAAAATTCAAGGAATAAAATTTTTTTTATTAATATTATTTCCAATTTCTTGCAATGTCTGCCACTCACTAATGATGAGGGTTAAATTTCAGAATTGAAGCAAATGTCCACGTACTCGTACCATGGCTGTAAGAAGGGCACACGTCGTGTCCATAATTCTTTAACTTATTATTCC
The DNA here is from genome assembly GCA_958298945.1 of Atherix ibis. NCBI lineage: Eukaryota > Metazoa > Arthropoda > Insecta > Diptera > Athericidae > Atherix > Atherix ibis. Next base: position 20,816,435 of record OY282609.1, on the reverse strand, counting down.
CCCAGTCAAAGTCAAACGGATTTCAACTATGACAATAATTGTACGAGTGTTCGTATACACACATATCGATTCTCCCTTTCAGTAATAAGATCTTAAGTAAGTAACCCCGCCGAATTGATCCTTGTTGCTTATGTCTTCTCTCTATTGCGAGCATAAATCAAAGCTGTCGAATTCATACAAGTCGATATTAAAGTTATTAAAGACACATAGAGAAGGCAATAAGAAATGGAACGAAATGAAGAAACCTTTTTAAAGTTAGGGGGTATTAAAAATCCTAATAAAGGAGTCGATTTCATTGTGAGGTCTGTATTAATGTTAATCCTTTTTACTATTCCTCAATATGGATTCTTTGGAGAGAAAAAAAAAACAACAATACAGAAGGTTTTTCGCCTTCTACAATACTTTCTAAACGAAAAAAAACTGACTCTGTACAGAAGAAGCTTCCGAAGAAAGTTAAGGACTAAAACCACCCTCAATTAATAAATATCTTTTAAACACTCAATTTTAATTTGAAGACTATAAATTTTTGTGAATTTTTTTTTGGCAAATTTAATTGTACTTTTTAGAGATTTTTTTTGGCGACAAGTAAAAAAAATGATTTACCGAACGTCTTGTTTTGAAATTTTTTACTGAAAATGTTGTCAGGAATATATAAATTTCTGAACAAATAGTCAGACTGTTTTAGGATTCGTTTGTTTAATGAATTTGTTTGGGGAAATATTTTCCTCCAAAGGACTACGAAACTCAGCCACAATATGCTCGTCAATTGAATATTAAAACAATAACCAATCAATATTGAATATAAAAGTTATGTTCGACGATGAATATAAATAAATCGATTTTCATGTTTTGAAGAATAACGTCTCGTAAGACTTGATAACCAAAATTGACACGTGCGTACACCAATACAAAATTAAACGTGATTTCTTCGAAAAGTATGTAATCAACTTGATATTATGTAGTTGGGAGTTCTGTTCTGCCCATCACTTCCGATTATATGATAATAATTTTTTTTTTGCTATGTTTTTTCCCTATCCTTATTTGATAGAAAAGAAGATAATATCAAGTGAGCAGTCAGAACGTTCTTGAGTAAACTGTACTTTCTATTTTTTATATTAGAGAACACAAAAAAGTAATGAAATTAAAAACGAAAATTTATATAAATATAAAAAAATATCCCTTTTCGCACATTTTGGACTGTAATTTGGTCAGTACATGACGAATGTGGGTTTTTAAATAATCCAAAGCTTTAAGATTGTCTATGTAAAAACAATATTTTTTGGAGTTACACAAGAGAAAGTCAAACGGTGTCAAATCGCACGATCTTGGAAGTCAATTGACTTTACCAAATCTCAAAATTTAGCGTTCTGGGAACTTTTTGTGCAATAAAGCGAAAATTTGCTTGTGGCGCAGTTTTGTTAATACCACGAATGGTCCAAATTAAAGTCTTCCAGTTCGGGCTTATCAAATTTACTGCTCAGAATTGATGGTAATGGTCTTTCCTTCTTTATTTTCAAAGAAATACAGGCCAAAAATAACTTCACATCAAAATACACACTTTTCTTGGATATAATGGCTTCTCTGTAATCAGTTTGTGGATTTTCAGAGCCCCATATCCGCCAGTTTTGCTTATTTACTTATTGACCGAGCGATAAATGAGCCTCATTGCTGTAAAATAAATCTCCTCTTAAAATTTGACGCCATCTTGTTAAAACCACATATGGTCCAGATTTAAATCTTCAACTTCCAGGCCAAAAAAAATAGTTACTTATCATATAACCACAGCGCTCAGAATTGACGATAACTGTCTCTCTTTCTTTATTTTCATAGAAATACAGGCCAATGACAACTTGACATGAAAATACACATCAGACAGCCACTTTTCATGGATATAATGGATTCTTCATAGTCTCTTGTGGATTTTTGAATTTTACTTATTGACTTATTTACAGAGCGAGAAATGGGTAGAATAGCTGAAAAAAATATATGTAATTGCCACCTAAATAAAAATACAATTTTAGCATTCTTTTTTTGATAGTTAAATGATCTATAATAGCAAATGGCAAATCTTAATCTTAACAAATAGTAACTTTGATTAATCTTTATATATTTAAAAACTGTTATATTCGCAGAGCTGTAATTTCCGAATTATAAAATGGTAAACACTATATTTAGAAATAACCAGAAAATACAATACTTTTTTTTTATTATTCAAAATTTAATAAATTATTAAATTTTCAAAAACCTAAAAAATAATTTACCAAAAAAAAAAAACAATTTTTCGGTTGTTGTAGAAAAATGGTCCAAAAACTGAAGCAATTGTGGCTATTCCATTTTCTAATTAGTTGCCTTGTACGATCGGTAGAAGATACTTTAGAGTTTTTCTTATTTCTTCCTGATCCTACACGAAGACAGCATCACATTCTTGATAAAAATTCAAATTAAAAAAATTCCAATTATTTTTTTCCCCGGAAAAAATTGAAATAAGTTTCCCAGTTTTGAATATTTTAAAAAAGGAAAACTCCGGAAAGCTCCTTGATTAAGATTTGAAATTTCCACTTCACTTAAATTAAGATGTCTGATATGGCAAATTTGATAAATTCACTGAATAAATAGTCCTTTTGAATCAAAGCATCCTCCATAATCTCAGTGGAATGAAAACTGGGTCGGTTAGAGTTTACTGAACAGTAAAAGGTTGTCTTTAAATATTGCGGTTATAATGAGAGCTTTTTGGGAATGGGAAATTTCTTCTAGAATTGATTGCCAGGCTGGATTTTAGTAAATTTTTCCTAGCAAATCTGTGTAAGGTAATTTCGCTGCAAGATTTTACTGATTTGTTTACTCATCGACTGCTATCATTACGGCTGAGATACAAGATAGACTTGGTATTGAAATATTCATTAAAACACTTGCTGTTCAAGTGTGATAACATCAGCACAAAGATTAAATCGGAACAGCCAATTGTGGCAATTTTCCATCGATAAATTATTCATTAGATACGAGCATCTTTTTATGGGTAAAATATGGACCTAAATCGTATCTGAATGTTGTATCTCGTATACAAATATTCGTATTTATACCCGTCTAGTTATCGGTTTCTTATTGATTTTTTCATACTCATCGTAGGACTTGTTGTACTCAAAAATATGTAAACGTTCGCTTTTATTCTGGATAAATCAGGCTCGAAACAGCCCTTAAAAAAAGATGCCAAATCCATTGTCTGCATCTACAAGTTTCTTTGAGTCTGGGTTATGTAGGACGATATAATCGAGTGAGAATATACTCGAAATGTTGATATAATCGAGTGTTATTTATTGTCCTAATTTAGGATATACTCATTAACGTTAATGGTTACACTGTCCTTTTTGTGAGAAAATTAGAAAATGTTGGATTTAACGATTACATATCGTAGGTAGAAATTGAATGACTATTAAATGATAATTAATCGTACTAATTGGTGGCTTTTAATGATATATTATCATGGAATTCTTTCAAGAGACATTGGAGTAGATGTAATATGACGTAATTACTCAAAAAAAAATTATAAATTTCCAATATTTGTGTAAGTCTAGGAATTTTTGTTACAGCCAACAAACAGTCTTTAAAGAACTGTTTGTTGGCTGTAACAAAATTCCTAGAATTACACATTCAATGTAAAATCTAAGACTTACACATTCAATGTAAAAATTATTAGCAATATTCAACAAAAATATTATGCCCGAATTTTATTACTTTGGGAGTTTTTTTCTTATTATGAGGGTTGTATGATTAATACCTGGCCTTGACAAGAAAAAAAACGCATTTATATGTGTAAATTTTCATTTTATTTTCCACTTATTGGATTTTTTCAAATAAAAACGTTCCGATTTAGCAAAAACAAAATTTTGTTCTTTGCTAAATCGGAACGTTTTTATTTTAAAAAATCCAATAAGTTGGCATAATATTCATCATCAACCCTTTTCAAAATAATCGACGTGCATCCCAAAACAATGTGGCTATAATTTTGTTGGCTGATAAAGCTACCTTGATATTCTTTGGCGCGGGTTCGCCACGGAAAACCCACTATTATTTAGTCTCTTGTGTGTCCATATTTCGTCAACACTTATAAGTCAATGCCAAAAATCAATTCGATTGCGCTTTAACATCGCCAAATATTGTTTTACAGTTGATACACGTGCGTATTTATAGTCAATTATGAAAAATCTAAATGGTTTGGTTAAAAAATTTTGTTTCCATTCAATTGATATGCCCACAGCCTCAGCAATCTCACACACTTTTACGCTCCGATAATTTATCACCATATTGTGATTTTTTCAATCATTTCTAATATTGTTACCTCATTTGGACAACCTGGACGTTCTTTATTAAAAATGCTTGTATGGTTGCGTTTAAATTCAGCTGTCAAATATTTTATGGTCGATAACAAAGTTGGAGAGTCCCATAAACTTCTCTGATTTACCTTTTTATCTCATCATTCGTTTTCTTTCTAAAAAAACAAATACTTTATCATTGCTTTTACTCGTAAACTAAATGACGTAGCTACTTATAAAAATTTAAAGGATTCTTGTGAGCGATTATATTTATGAAAAATAGAGTTATTTTTATAATAATATCACCATATTTTGCCGAAGATTAGGTATTAATCATACAACCTTCATACATACGTTTTCAATGGTATCATGCGTACAACCTATTTTCCTTTACTCTGGAAATGTTTAGTCATTAAAATAATTCCTAAACTCGTAAATTCTCCATCTTTCTATAGACCTTTTAGTCTGCTAGCAATCCTTGGTAAAATTTTTGAGAAACTTCTATTAAAACTACTCTTTCTGTGCCAACATAATGTAAAATTATTTTTCCTGGTCACTAATTTGACTTCCGATCTAAACACTCCACAATGAAGCAATACCATCTCGTTGTTGATTACATTGATACCTATTTTGAGAGGAAAGAGTATTGCCCAGGAATATTTTTAGATATCTCTTATGCCTTTGATTGAATTTGGCAGGCATCCTGGGCTCCTCTGGAAACTCAAGAGCTTTATTCCTTCTAGTAACTATTCCTTATTATAAATTTATTTTATATCCAACATCATTTTTAAGTACTAGTTGACACATAATCCTTACAAATGTATCATAGTTTAGCCGGAGTCTCACAAGGTAGTAATCTTGATCCCATTTTAAATGGATGAAAACATGGAGAGCAAAGCTAAATAAATACAAAAGTAGGATTTCATCTAGAGAAGAGACTAACATGAAACCCACATACTCTGGACTAATAAGACTTGTAGCTGCTAACAGAGGTTTTAGACTACTGAACAAACGTTCAAAGCTAACAATAAATAGTAAACTTCAAAGCTAACACTATCATAAAATCTATTTGGATCTACGGAATTGAACTTCGGAGTCCAATGAAACATTCCAATTCCTATGGCATTCAAGACTTTCTTCTATTCCCTTTGTTCACGAACTGTATATTTCCTGTTACCAAAACACTCATCAAAGACTTAAGATATTTCTTAGAGTTATCTAAAGCCCACTGTACATGACACTATTTTTTCTGCTTCTTTTCTTGCTACCGTGCTCGCTGCGATGCTGGCTACGATACTACAAATTACGAAGGAAGATTTAAAAAATAGAACCGGTTCTATTTTTCGTACTATTTTTGCTACTAGTTTTAACGAGAACCAGTGAGAAAACATTATCTTGTCACGTGAGCTGCATGAGCAAATGACACATGTACGTTTTTTCATTACAAGGCAGCTAGAAAATCAACTTGAAAAAAAGCATCGTGGGAAACCAACACGCATAAAAACCATCATAAAATCTAGCGCCGGAGCCAGCTTCAGAACGAGTAGCGAATCCAGCAAGAACAGAAGTAGGAAAAATAGCTGGAGAAATGCCAATGCGTATTTACCTCACCTGCTGTTGCAGAATATTATAAATAAATTGTATATCACCTTAAAAGTACCTTAATTATCAGACAATGAAAAAATAAACTCTTAAAGGCACTTATATATTTCAGATTAAATTTTTAATAAACTAAAAGCTCTGTTGTATCAGCCAAAGTCACCCATCACACTTGCACCGAATACGTTCTCAAACGAAACTTATCGGTTAGCCTTGAACGTGTCAACAGATCAAATTTATAATCTTCACCTTATTTTTCTAAGCCGTAAAATATTACCTGCCCACATATTAGATCATAAGCCTTTGAACACATTCAAATTAAATCTCTTTTCATCTATCTGAATCCCATATTTGCATATTTCGCTCAAATGATTTCGAAAGGGTGTCCTAAATATGACAGCATCATTTGAAACCAGGTCAAATTACTACATTCCTTTTCACCATCAAGAATATCTTTTATGTAAATTATGTAAGAAACCATATGATTATGAGAATAAATGTCCATTCATCGAGGTTCGTACCATTCCCGGTCTATATGCGACCGTAAAAGAAAATCGGGTTTTTAATATTTGCTGTCATAAATTCAGCTCAAATACGAATGTGAAATATTCACAATATGAAAAGCGTATGTTCTGGATATTGTTGTATATATGGGAACGAGTGCTGGCCGAATCCCCAAATAAACTTTCAACCGCCGCATTTTCCTGGAAACAAACCGGAGAGCCGGTTGAAGCTGCCAAGCGTAATTATTGATCAACAGAACTAAATTCACCCTGATGCACACAAAAGTGGGGGAAGAAACAAAATCGAAATGGATGGGATACCCATTGGAGCAGTCGGCTTGGATTTGTTTGCTGCGTTTGACACATGCCGACTGGAGGAAGTCACGCGTTTGCCATTGAAGCCAGAGGGAGGCAGTTATAAGCTTTTTGCTTGCGTGTGACTCTATGTTTTTATTTCGATTGCCCCAATAATCCCTTTCTACTATATACTACAAGGGACGATTATGCACGTCTTCGCACAAAAATATTGAAGACACTTCTCCCCATCCCGTATGGTATAATACCGTATGCTATATACTCAAAGTCTTGGAAAAAATCGATATAGAATTTACTAATGTGCAAGGAATTAGAAGAGCATATAGTGGGTTGTTTGTTTGGTTGCCTTGTTCCCATTCACCCCATTACGACGGTCTCCTTTGATATTGTTTACTTGTTCTTGCAGATAACATGGCCGCATATCTTATGTAATTTCTCTTTTCTACTTTCACAAGTATTGTATATCCCCCAAAAAGAGATTATTCATCTTAAAAGCAAATAACAATAACAACAACAAGTCCTTTTTGTGCATATAACATTCCTTTTTTTTTTGTAAAACGGTAACTGACGGTTAAGAAGGTGTGTACGTTTTTAAACTGAATGAAATCACCCCTCAATGAAATCAAAAGAAAACTTTCCCTTTTCATCAACCCATTCGGAATTTTCTTGTTTCGCATTTATTGTAACTTTCTTCCAGGTAACAATATACTTTAAGTTGTTATGTTTGAAGGTAAATTCTTTTACTAATTGTCTCGGTGGTGAGGTTGAAGAGAAGAAGAATCGGTGTGGGGGTTATAATGGTATGCTCAGAACATTTTTGTTGAAGAGTCGTTCTGCATTGTGGAATGTGAAATGTACAAAAATGCTTATGATAGCCGCCCGCCCCAGAGTGTATGTTTCTACGCACACAAATTTATAGGAATTATTACAAACGTTTATACATACATAAAAACTGCTAGGAATACGCTAGAATCGATGATTCATAGACGACGAGTGATGCGTCCCTATTTGCACCGCATGTCTGGTTTGGCTTGTTATCACTCAAATACCATCTTCGAAATGCTTCCGTTGTTGGGGAGGGGGTTCATCCACTTTCAGTCCACACGTTCAGCTTACTAAGAAACACAAGTATAAGAAGGAACGCATCTTGGTATGGAAACATCTCGTTACAGAGTTTCGTCCAATTCGGTATATTCGGGCAAATGGGGGGTTGGTGGTAGCCGGTATAGTCCTTCAGACGTTTCATCATGTGTGCTGTTGAATGCGGTTGCCAGGACAGCAGCAACACAGAAGAACAGTGAAAGCAAAATTTATCTGCAGTTGGTTTGTACAAGTTAAGCCCCAAAGCAAATCTTCACTGAAAACAGTCCTTTTGCATTTGTTCTGCGTCTGCTGTACAATCACTTCAGTCGGCTTCTGTTCCTTGCCTCTGGCAATATAACGCCATCTGTAGCTATGGAGCGGAAATAATCCGGCTTTCGAGAAGTGGGCGAAGAAAATAATCTTCCACGAAAATAACCTTCCTCATAGTTGGGAAATGAAGTTGATTTTCTTGTCTTATCAAAAAATATCCTGCAGACTTCTTCGACCAACACGGACAATATTTTTTTTTTGCTGTAGCACGGAATATTGGAGAGTTTCCCCTTATAAATATTCATTTCCCAATTTATGGATTCCGTGCCGAGAATAACAAATTTCTTTTTATGGAAGTTTTTGTTTTTTTTGTTGAATTCTGATATTCCCATTTGTCCGTGTACTATTATTATTAATCCACTTTGATAACACAACTAATTATGAGGATGGAGAGTTACTTTTAGGTCAGTTAGTATCGAATTATTGTGAAAATATGTTTTTTTTATTAATTTATTTGATATGTTCAAAACGATATTTATCTAGAATCTGGTCAGTTTTATTTTCTGCAAATGAGTTGTGGCATTTAAGTTTGATTTGAAAAAATTCTTAATGAATAGACAAATTTCTACAAATAATAATGCTTGTAGATTCAAAATTTTCAAATAAAATTATCAAAAAAAAAAATTCATTTTGATAATAAGTTTGAATAGTTAATTTGAAAATATGCTACGTATGGCAGTAAAGTAATAAGATTTGCATCACTGAGATCAATCTGGCAGTATTCCGACCCCTCCCGCCACCCCACAATCTGATTCATTTCTCCACTCCATAACTTGTACGTTAGTCGCCTCCTAGACGCGAAGTATAAATTTTAACCTAGTCCATATCATTCTTGAACTATGCGAAGTTGCGATTTTGAAGTGCGTTACACAAATTGTTATGTTAAGCTTGGTGAATTAGCGAGTTTTTGACTTACGAAAAGTTGGAACGATCCTTTGGGGAATGTTCTTTATGAAGAGCATAAGTTTTTCGGTAACAAAAAGCATTTTTAGAGGGCCAAAAAGCATTGAAAGACGAACCTCATTCAGGGAGGCCTTCAAAATCGAAAACTGATGAAAATACGGTACAGGTGAGGAAAGAGGGCTCTTCTAAGACCAGACCACCAGGGATTAACTGTCAGCTAAGTTTTTTATAAATCAGTCCTTGAAAAACTCAGCAAAAGGTTTTTTTACGTCGGTTGGCACATTTCGGATACTTGGTTGTCCCACCATAATCACGGCCATTTCCATCAACGAGTTTTTGTTGAAAAAAAACCGGTTTCATGTGGTTCCCTAATCCTCCCTACTCACCTGATATAAGTTTGTGTAATTTTTTTTTATTTCACAAAATAAAATAAAAAATAGGACAGGACATAGTCTTGGTACTATCGATAACATCCAAAGGAGTGTAATTGGGGAGCTGAGGGCGATTCTAGTTGCTTCCTTCCAGCATTGGTATGAAGAGTTGCAAAAACGCCCCCACCGATGCATAGCTGCCCAAGGTAACTATTTTGAAGGGAATAACATTCATATATAAAAATAAAGCAAAATTAGTGCATAAAAAAATCAGTCTCATTTTCTCCCACAGCTCGAATGCTTCCGGCAACCCATAAATAATTTTTGGGAGGCTGGCCTCTTTTCCATATTATTTTGTGCATTCACAGGATCAGTTTATCTTACGTCATTTATACAAGTGGACAAGTGCCAATCGTTTGGAGCTGCCAGATTTATTTGATTTTATTGGATAAACGATTGTGTTGACAAGAAATGTCTGAGTGAGTCCCTCGAGATGTTGATAAATTATTGTTTGGGACTCAAAAGGAATTCGTACAAATTATTTCCGCAAACCATCATCAGTTGGGGTCTGTTGCTTGAACAAACTCAACTATTGTATTTTTGGATGATTACGTGCTGCAATTGCACTTTTGTCGAACGAAAAATTATGCACTTTTTATGCATTTTCAATTAGAATTGTCAATAGCCGCTCAATTATGCAAATAAATCGTTTTTATAAAACTTGGGAATTATAATATTGGCTAACTATTAGCCTCTGACTTTTAGTAAATGTCCTGAAACTTAAGTATTCCGACAGGACGAAATCCGGAGTAGTTAGATTTAAGGAGCGGGGATGTCAATTGATATTACCACTTTTTTTTATGCCAATTTTCGGTTAGGAAAAAGGGCAGCAGTTTCTATTATAGCTAATTCAGAATGTGACGTTCAACCCCAATTGGCTCAATTAATGGATGCAAAAGTTGGTTACTATCTTTCTACATGCCGCATCAGTCACCATAACGGCATTGCCTGCAGCGGCCTTAAAGAAAAATATCGACTCTGGCCCAAACACCACACCACATAGTCACTCTACGAGAATCTTAAGGTCATTCGTGAATTACGTCTGGATTTTCATATCCCAAAAAGCTGCTTTATTGTTTATTAACGAAGCCGCTTAATACAAAATATGCTGCGTCATTCATTATCAATTTCCCGTAATAATCAAGCTCTTGGTATGGAGCTCTTAAAGCATATAATCTCTGGACTGAAGTTTGTGTATCATGCGAATTTTGTTCGGGTATAAATGCAAATTTTTATGCAAAATATTCCACACAACAGCTTAAAAGGTTCAATTATTGTGCGCAATGCCTTATGGAAGTTATTCACTATAAGATAAACAACAGTGCAACTTGAACGCACGTTAATCTGACACAATTTTTCACATTTGCAATTATCTCAGCGTCTCAGTAGTTGGCGTAAATTGCTTTTTTAATCATAACATGTTTTTGAAAATTATAAATGCCTCATAATAATTTTGCTGCTTCTACTATCTATGGTACTGTTTAATATAAATTAGCAGCTTGATAGCTAACCAAAATGACAGTAAATTAAAGTTGTAAATCTTAGTAGGAGCCCAGAATTCAATTCCGTACGTCCAGATTGGTTTTAAGATTGTGTTGTAGATTAAAAGTATGTTCTTTAATGTCAGTTTTGATCGGTTTCCAATAGTCGATAATGTCTGTTGTTTTAATCTCGTATGAAGGTTCCAAGTAAGTCGTTTGTATAGGTTTAGTCCCAGTTACCCTACTTTGTCTTCTGCTCATTTGCTTTCAGTCTCCACCTCGTCGTAAACTAGTCTTGGAGGTTTTTGATTTGGAATTGTAGGTTTCTAGAAGGGATTTTGATATTTGCGTAGGTTGTAAGAATAGAAGTGTTGTCAGCATTGGTAGTAGTTATAATTTAGGGTTTAAATATTGTCAGTATTGGATTAGTTGTTAAGGGCTTAAATATTGTCTAGGAGTGGACCAAGACTACTACCTTGAGGAACGTCAGCTGTGATAGGGAATATTTCAGAATGTTCACATTGGAAGAGATGTGATTTTTAAATAAGGAAGTTTGTGGAGCAAAGGTAGCTGTTGACCTTCCGGAGTAGTCTATGGGTGATCAAAGCCATGTGATAATTCTAGCAACACGCTTGGGCAGTACTTTTTTCGCCTAAGAGAGGACGCAATATAATCAACTACACGATGAAATAATTGTATTCCGGATTGTTCTGATAGGAAGAGAAATTGGTGATCGGGGATAATTTTGGTATCTTCTAAGATAGGATTTTTAGAATTTTGGGTTTTTTTCATGATTGATAATTTCCAAAGTAAAGGAAAATAGGTGCTACGACAAATACTATTAAATATTTAGGTTATGAACACGAAAGTTTTCGTGCATATTTGTTTGAGGGTATCAGCACTTATTAAATCTTAATCAGGGGATTTTTTTATTGAAAGTTGATGGACTCAATATTTTAGTTCGGGTGGGGTGAAATTTTTAGGTGGAGGACTCAGAGGAAGTGGAATTGTGGGTTTGCAATAAATTTTCTGTGAGTGTATCTTATCTTCTATGGCTTTGTGTGGAGTGAAAGAATTTACCAACAGCCTTTTTTATGTCCGATTTTATCGTCGTTTTCGTTGCTCTCTATGGTGAATTATTGTTGATTTGATATTTTTGAATTTATATTGCAACTTCCCATTGCAGTTTGTGTTTATGGACTAGGCATTCTGGGGTGTTGCTATTATGCTCTGCATTTTTATTTTTCGTTAATAAACATCCCGTATAAAAAATGAATAAATTTCTATATATTTGAATCTAATAGCACGGATATTAAAATTTATAAATAATTCACAAGTACGTAGAAAAAAAATATTTACAAATTTTTGCTCAGAGACTCTAGGATTTGGTACTTAAATAATTCTTACGAGTAGCTTTTATGAAACAATAAAAAAACTTCAATTTGTAATTCCATGTAAGCGAATAGTTAACTATGAATGCTCTTGTACAGATTCCAGAACTTTTCCCAGTTTTTTTTTTAAGAATTCTACAAATTCTAGTTCATATTAGGAACTTCCTCATATCAACTCTTTCCTCTTCTTGTGGGTGGATATAAAATGTTAAACTCCTCCATCAAAATATGTAAGTTAATATAAGAATTAATTTATTTTTATAAGCTAATTAGTTTCATTAGACTTAATTCTGTAATTAATTGTGCGTAGTGGAATGTATATGAAAAATAATTTACGACCTCCTTTAAGAAATTAAGAAATTTGGCTACAAGAGGAGTTTTCAAGTTTCCGCTTCTATGAGTTTTGAACTCAAAGTTTTTATCAAATCATTTTGAACAGGATGTAACTGACCATTCCACATGAAGACTATGTGTTGAATCATTTAAATGAGAAAGATTTTATGCAAATGGGCACAAGTGGAGGATGGATTGCACTGTTCCCAATTGCGGCGGTTTTTTAATACTCGTATCGTAACAGTTTGTTTAAATCAAAATGATTAACTTAAATAGGTCTTCGTGCCATTAGAAGTGATTGTGGGAGTAGTATCATCAGTCTTTACGGATCTACAACTGCGTATTTTCGTTCTAATTTCTACCTTGAACTGGGACTGTATTCACGCTAAACACGCATAATTTATGTTTTGTAAATGAAAAGAAAATCTGCCTTTTAAGAAGGTCGAGGTAAATTTTTTCGCCCTATTTGCCGTTCCAACTAAATACGTATCAGCATATTTTCAATTGAAATCGACATAAGTGCGTGCAGAACTTAGAATAGGCTCCAGACTACAATCTAAGTTGAATCTATTGTATAAGTAAGAGCTCCACAGAATTTACTATCGTAATTTACACATAATAGTAAGTGACTATAAAAATGTGTAAATCGGAAAAGAGTTCGTGTTTAGAGGAGGTGTCCACTCATTGTAGGGCCAAAAGTGCCGAATATTTGAAGGAAATTTTATGTATTAAATAAATGCTTCAGAGAATTGGATAGGTGCTTATTAATTGCGATTGTAGATATTTTTATTTGAAATTTTATTCAAGAACGAGCGTGTCGATGAATTTTGATAAGGGCCAACTAACCATAAAACTTCTCAATAGAATAATAATTTGTGAGAATTTATTCTGAATTTGTGCAGTTTTTTTAGTTGTTTAAAATGAAAAAAATATTCACTTATTTAGTCAAGTTAATAATTGTCAAAAGATACTTTTTTTTACAAATATTCTATTTATTGTATAAAGGTCAGTATATAAGATATAAACCAAATACAATATTTAAAAAAAAAATTCCTTAAATCCTCTTATAGACAAAAAATAACGGGTAATTACTCTTTCGGAACTTATATATTTTTTAATAAGTTTGAAGCTCTAAGGTTTAAAAAAAACACCCCGCCTTCCCCTTTTTATAAACTTTTAATTCATTTTTGTTCACTTATAAACGCGTAACAATTCTTTTTTTTATGAGACTTGAAGGCCATCTGTTGGCTAATTTAATTACTGCGAATTTGTACAAATTCGTTACCGATTAGTTAAAAAGATGGTAATTTTTGAGGAGAATCCTCTTTTTGTAATAATTGAAGTCCCGCTAGGGGGTCTCTTCTGGGAGATGGAATGATCAGTGGCAGAAGTGCCTTCGGTCCTGAGCCGGCCTAGCAGTGCCTGGATTTTACAAAGTTCCTTACTGCAGCTGTCTGAGTTGGTGTACACATCATGTACTCTTAAAACAAAAAGTGGTGTCATGGGTGTTGGGTGCCCCACGGTGGTTGCTCACACCGTACCCTACCAAGGTGAGGTTCCTTTGCCTGAGACATGGTGAATGTAATTAATACCTATATCTCGGAAACAGTCTTGGGGCTAGTGGTGAGGGATACCAGTTATCCCGAGTGCTGTTACTACAAATGAAAGTAGACGTTGAGGTATGCTTTCCTACCAGCAGTTAGGGTAATAAGCTTGTAACTGTTTACTGACCGTTAGTATGGTTGTATCTGTGTTAGATGTAGATTGTTCAGAAGCACAAAAGGTGACTGAACTACTTGCTTAAACTGCTCACCGTTGAGTAATTGACAGATGGATTGCTTGATGCTTCATGCATAGAACAGGAGGCAGGTTTTGATTAAGAAGATGATATAGTTGGGCACCTGAGACCACTTGTAGAATTAGAATGAGGCTAATGAGAACGAGCGGAGACGAAAGAATGACCACTTGCCACTAGAAGAAAAGTGATGCGGTTCATGAGAAGAAGCAAAAGACGTGTGAGAGTTCAACTATATGAGGCGGCAATTTAAGCAGTGAATCAAAGTTGAAACAGACTATCTGGTTCTAGCCAGCTGAGCTGACGAAATCTATTACAAGTCGAACTATGGCGCTGATTGGAAGTATGCCAAATCCAATGATCGTAGGCGGGCCATAGTATTATCACTAACCAGAAATAGATATGCCACATTAAATAAAAGAATAATAATAATTAAAGAATGAATTCAAAAAAAGAAAATGCTGCGAAACTTGGCCATCTTTGAGTAAGTGTGGCAATTTTAATATGATGTTAAAATAAAGGGTTTTTAAATAAGGATGATTAGTTTTCAAATGGATTGTGTGACCATATTTGAAATGTCAAAATCTTCTGTTACTGTCAGTTGTATTTCGTAAAGTTTGCAATTTATTCATGGAAAAACTACACCCTAACAACGCTTGAAAGTTATCCATTTTTTTCTTCTCAGACAAAATTGTCGTTAATCAGCTGAAGCCGATCCACAAATTATTAACGAGGAATCTTTATATTCCGAAAAAGTGACTATTTGGTTTGGTTTGGTTTATGACACGGTGATATCATCGATCCTGATTTTTTTCTAACTAAGTTGCACTTACTGTCAATGATGAGCGGTATAGATCGACAATAATGAGCTTTTTGTGTGGTGAATTGGAAGATATCGATTTAAAGAATATGTGGTTTTAACAACACGGTGCTACGTGCCACACAGCCCATGGCACAATCGATTTATTGTAGAAAAAGTTCACCGAGTCGATAGTTTCAAGAAACGCCGATATGCAATGTCCTCCAAAAAGTTGTGATTTAATACCTTCGGACATCTTCTTGTGGGGTTATTTGAATAAACCAGCGAATATTGATGCATTAAAATTGAATATAAGTGAAAATAAGGCTAGATTTATTGCAGAGGGTGGTTCAAAATAGTAACCATCATATTCGGTTGTGTAAACGGAGCACAGGTGGCCATTTGAATCATGTTATTTTTAGAACATAATTGCATCGATTTATAATAATTAAAATAATAAATTTTGCTCTGCCCCATTTTTTTTGTTTTATTTGAAAAAAAAAAATTTACTCTTGAAAGACCTTGTATAAGAACAATTTTTTGGTCCGATTGATGGAGGCGTACTGTTATCTATAAAAACACTGCTGTTTTGGTCAGTCCATTTTCAGTTGATTATTAACCAGTGACCAATGGAAACGTACTTTTTTTTGGAAATTTGATTTTCTAAACTTCGAATTTTTGTCAAATTATGTTAAATCAAACATAATTTTTTCCTTAATTTTTTAAGGTACTTATATTGGCAGCAATTTTTTACGCTTGAATTTTTTTTCTAAGCAAATATTTTTATTTTTTGGGGAATTTTTTGGATAATTTTTTTTATGTGATTATAAAAAAAGTGTTATTTTATGTATTTAAGAATTAGTGAAATTTTCAAACTGGATTGATTAATTGTCAAAAATGGGGAAAATACTAACTTACTATTAATTTTATTTTGAAAGTCACACTGACCACCAGTAGGAACGTTTTGTTGGAAAATATCTTTTTTTTTTAAAAAAAGGTCCTTGTTTGAAAAAATGCCATACTATTTATTTTTTCTTCTAATAATTTATATTTTCATAATAAATAATTCCATTTATGCTCTCCCAATCAAAACTGTCGATTTCCAGTGTTCTATAAAATTTTATATTTTCAATTTTCAATAAAAAGTGACACAATCTCAGTTGTTTTTGAGTGTGTGTATTTTGAGATATATTTTTTTTCTCAAAAATTGATTGCTTCTTAAATTCTGGAGCGACATGCCTTCCTACTCCAGATCGGTCCTCGATTATACTTCAAAATAAAATAATAAAATTGGCTGTGCCACATTTCCTTTTTTGTTTTATTTGAAAAAAAATGTATCACTCTTATTGCAAAATCCTTTAGTTAACGTTTAATTTTACTACAATACTTTAATAATAATACCCAAAAATCTATTGGTAATTATTATCTGTATGGAAGAATATATAAAATAACACAGTAACTATTTAGGACACATTTAACAACTCTATAATTGTTATAATGGATGATATTTTAAAATGCGGTAAAGATTTATTCCCGTGATAACTGGCTTTACACACCAATCACTAAATAATTTTCTAATAAATTCTATTCATGGTAATTTTAATTAATTATTTCAATACTCTACACAATACCACCGCAGCTAGTTAATGTATGCAAATATGTGTACGTCGTTTACATAGCATTATTGCCAACCGCAACTACCTGTAATTAGTATCAGTTATTGTTACGAATATTAATTAATTCCGTTTATTGTTATAAATTAGACAAAAAGTTTTAATTAGTATTTGAGTCTGTATTTTAGTGTCAATTCGAATAAGAATCGAGGGATACATTTTAAAAATATCCAATTTTTCCCCCCAAAAATTGAGTACTTCAAACGTAAAAACACTCATATAATAGTTAATTGAGAATATTCCAAACAAAGGTGGCTTCTTCTAATATGTTCCTTCATGAAATACGATAAAATTGGCCTATTGTCAATGATAAGCAAATCATAAAACATCTCATTCACGTACCTGCCTATCTCCACGTGGGACATTTTAATTACGGATTAAGAATTCTAATGGACGTGTGCTTGTACTGAGAAGAATTAATAATTACGAAAATTCAATGTTTATTCATCAAATAGTACTGCGTGTTCTCAATTAGGCCTAGGAAAATTTGTGAGAAATCTTCCAGGGAGTATGTAAACAGAAACAAACATAAATACTGAGAAGTGATGTAACATTTATGGTTACCATCCCTCCTTCCTCCACCTTCTATGTTTAATAGACACTATTATTACCTACATAATTACGTAAATGTATTTAGGGAGTCTAAATTCTGCTAGCTGATAGTACGAGTATGTAGCTGACCGGAATAACCAATTGCAATCAGTTCGTACTGGTGCTGTTTGTGCTGGTTACTAAATAATTACAGTTTTACAACTTTTTCTACCTTCCCAATTAAGATGAATCAATGAGAGTGTTCACTTTAAGCTGAATAATTACAAAAAAAAATAAAATTATAATCCAAGCAGAACAATCTGAGAGATGTTGGCCTAGAACTTTTCATACAACGCTAGCTAATTTATTTTTTCATGGTCACATTTAGTAACTTTTTGTACGGAAGTGTACATTTTTATAAGCCACTGAAACTCAGTCCACTTGGCGACAACTGAAGTCCATCTCGGCTTCATATTTCATTAGTCGAAATTTTTATTCTGCACAAAAGCTAGGTTGAAATAATGATTGGGGCCAGTATTAGGGCAAAGGCAAGTTGAAGTAGCGGTCGACCGCTGTATTCGACTATTCAGTGGAGCACACCAGACTTCTCCTGTGAACTTTTCCCTTATGCTATCTTTAGAAATCCCTTATCTATGTGAATAGAATAACCTTTGCTTCCCAAATTATCCACTTCATAATATTCTAAAAAAAAATTTATTCCCACCACTTACTCAAAAAGAAAGTCCTCCTTCCTTTCCTTAATTATCTCTGAGTTTGGAGTAGATGTATCCACTCTTTCTCTTAACTTCCAAACTTCTCTGGAAATCGCCTATGACACAAATCCATCCGTCTATGGGACCAGAAACTTCTCCTTGAATCGGTGGATGCATTGGGTGGATTCCACACATCTACAATTAAGCTTCCTAAATATTTCAAGAAGACTGCAATCAAGCTTCCTAAATATTTCAGCCTAACTAATTTTACCGACAGTTTCGCAGCCTTGGAAATCACTCGTGTGTCATCAGTTTACCCGATTTTCTTTTGCATTCGATTTTGGTGTTCAAGAATCAAAATGTAGAATTTCGTTGCATTGCAGGTTATGCTGGTATCCACTGGAGGTGCTCCTCTGTCCTCTGCCTACTGTGATTACTGCATGTACCAGGTCTATAAGCTTAATAGATGGCGTAAGTGAGTGTATTAAGCTACCATGGACACACCATACTTTTTTTTATGAGTTTGACATCTGTTAACATTAATCAGTGCACATTCTCAGCAATTTCGTACAACAACATACATTTTTTCTTTGGTAATCATGTCTAGTTTTGTACCAGAAAAAGAGCATTTGCGAGATGCTCTGCTTTTCTACTTCAATTTGAAGAAATCGGTTGCCGAATCGCATCGAATGCTTATGGAAGCCTATGGTGACAGTGCTTTATCGGAAATAACGTGTCGAGATTGGTTTCGTCGGTTCAAAGACGGCAATTTTGACTTGTGGGACAAGAAGTGTGAAAATCGGCCTAGGAAGGTTGAGGACCATCAATTGCAGGCTCTTTTGGAGGAAGACGTTACCCAATTACAAAAAATACTCGCGAAGCAATTGGGTGTTACTCAACCAACCATTTTCATGTGTCTGCGTGCCATGGGAATGATTGAAAAGATCGGAAAATGGGTGCCGCATAGGTTGAACGATAGGCAGATGGAGCGGCGCCAAAACACATGCGAAATCTTGCTCGCCAGACAAAAAAGAAAGTCGTTCCTGCATCAATTTGTGATAGGCAATGAAAAGTGGATATATTCGAGAATCCTAAACGCAAGAAATCATGGGTTGATCCCACCAAATCGCTTCGGACAGAAGACGATGCTGTCCGTTTGGTGGGATCAGCAGGGTATCGTATACTATGAGATGTTGAAACCTGGTGAAACTGACAATGCCTACCACTACCACCAACAACTGATCAAATTGCACCGTTCTCAGCGTGAAAAAAGGACGGATTATCAACGAAGACATGACAAGCTGATTTTGCTCCACGACAACGCACCATCGATGATTGGAGACACTCAACTGAGAGAAGCTACCCACCCCGCTTGTTCACCAGACCCGGCCCCTTCCGACTACCACCTGTTTTCGTCGATGGGCCACGCGCTCGCTGAGCAGCACTTCGATTCTTACGAAGACGTCCGAAAATGGCTTGATGAGTGGTTTGCCACGAAAGAGAAGAAATTTTTTTGGCGTGGTATCCACAAATTGCCCGAGAGATGGGAAAAATATGTAGCTAGCGAGGGCAAATACTTTGAATAAATTTGTTTTAGCTTTCTATGAAAACAAAATTTTTTATTAACTAAAAAACCGCGGATTTAAGCTTATACACCTGGTACTTATCTACTGACCAAATGGTATTTAGCATCTTTGGGCAAGCATAGACAATAGGACTGGACCAACAGTGGAAGATTTTTTTACCATACTAAAATTCTAGGCAAGGAAATTTTTTATAAAAATTCAGATTGAGTATAAAGTACTTACCCATGAGGTCCTCTTCGGTAACTTATCTTGTCCTTCATGTTATTCCTGTGACATTCAATTCACCATTCCCCATATTTTAAGTAAATTAATTTATTTTTGAATAGAACTCCTTCCATTTTTGAGCTCCGCTATTCAATCCTTTCACAAGTCCTCTCTTCAATTTTCTAAATGAATTCAATATGCTCCTTCCAACATGCTCCTTCCCAATTTTATTAGAAAATCTGGCAATGCCAATGCATACGTTACATAAAGTCACCAATTTTATTTAATGGTCTTGGCGCTACACAATCTCCTCGGGCTATTTTTTCAGACACCTTACATAATAGGCGTTTTCCTTTGGACCAATTTTGCTACTAGTCGGTAGTTCTAGCTGTCATCATCTACTCTACCTCGAACAAACGAGCACATTGAACTAGGAGTTGTGCATACAATTTACGTTAGGTGGCTTCTAGTTGCTAAAGTGAAAACAGATGGTTTTGCGGGTTCGTTGGTTATGTTGAAGATTCATATTTTTGTCAGTATGGTTTATGTGTGAATAAACTCAGTTTTTATTGTTTATGTGTGAGTAAACTCAGTATTGTTGCTAACTATTTTGAGGTTATGTTTCTACTAGTGTTTAGAATTTTGCTTTCCTTTGGTCATCTAGTCGCACCTACCGACTAGTAGCAAAATTGGTCCGAAGGAAAACGCCTAATGATGGAATTTTCCAATAAAATAAGATACAACAAAAAATCTGTTTATGGAAAATAGTAAAAATTTTTGATTTTCACTCTTTCAATATTTTTTGCTTTTTAAGAAATTTGTTACAAAATTCAGAATTTTTTCGGCATCTCAATTAAACTATTACTGCTTGATTATTTTAGACTATCAAAAATATTTTAAATTTTAAAAAATATCCTTTTCTCCCTCAAAAAAAAAACACACACACGAAAAACTGAGTGTTTGCTTAGGCAGAAACATCTATGATTTATTGCGTTTTTTGTTTAAAATAATCCCAATTTTAGTTATTATTCAAAATTTAACAGAAAAAATTTTTAATCAGATTAAACTGGGGTCTTTATTTTTTGGGCCTTATTTGAGTGATCCCGACAATTATTATGTTAGCACAGTGAAATTTGAGTGTTTGCTATTTTTCCCTCCATTCTGAATTATTGATTTTTGCATTTATTTTCATCATTTTCGCCGATTATTAATTGATGATTTTTACTTAAAATTGTTTTTTTTGTTCTAATTTTTAAAAAAACTTTTAGAACTAAGCAACAATTTTTTTTTTAGTAAAATTCTTAGGAAATTAGTTGGAAATTTTTTCATTGAATTCGTAAAGATTTCGGTTGAACTTTTCACTGTCAGAACTGACCCAAATATTGTCATTTCTGATTAATGATTATTTTCAAAACAAATTGACTTCACACTTATTAAATTTATTTTGAAAAGAATTTTTCTAATATTTTTTTCAATGGTTCTTCCAAATTACAGATGTTCCGGAAAGAATCACTGTAGCTTCCTGTTTGCAGTCGATCATCCTCTATCAGTGATATGGAATAGCGGAATGGTCTATTTGAAGTACATTTGCATGGAAGGTAAGTGAAGATTGATGTGGTCCAGATGTTCGGCTCCATGGCACAGACTATCGATCCTCTTATTCCGATCGATTTTCGAGTAATTTAATATTAATCGCGTTTTAATTGAGCACTTTCAGACCGATTTCATCAAACTTGACTTTGACTTTTTTTTCTTTCATTAATTAAAACACCATCTGGCATAGTGGCTGTTTTCATGTTGTTTTTTTTTTGTTTGTTTTTTTTTGTTTGGCACATCAGTTCCTCTTCCCCATAAATGAATTCGGAATGTTTCTTGGCATCCTCCAATAATGGTACTCGTAATTATCAGCACGCTTTTGATCATTGATGTGTGTTATTACAGTTCAGTTTGGAAATGCGTGGGCAACTTTGTTCAAATAGAGTCCAAATAATAAGGGAACTGAACGTTTATTTTGTTTATTACATTTCAGTAAACTAAAGAGAGCCTAACAAATTCTGATTGAAAAATTAGACATTCCATGTTATGTTAGAATTTACATCAATGTAAATATTTGTAAATAAAGAAGATCTCTGTATCATAAATTAAGTTTAGTCAAAGGGGATAGAGGAGAGTTTAGAGAATTACTACGCAGAAGAAAATACTTTTTGGGTTAGTAGGTGATACAAGAGTGTCTGAAAATTTTTCTTATTATGATAAAACTTCAGTCAAAAGTGCGTACTTTTTATTGACAGCGAGAAAAAAAACCAAAAACTTCTATTTTAAGCCTATTTATTGATTACATTATTGCCTTTCGATTAAAATTGTTGAAAACTATTCCCATCAATTATGCAAAATGTTTCTTTCAGCTCGTCGGATCAATATCCGTTCCACTAATTTACATATCCTGGAAAATTTCCTAAACATGAGAAACTTGTTGCTATTATACTCGTATGCAAATTTGATTTATAAAAAAAATTGTTTACTTCCTATAAATAGTTGTGAGAACTTTGGATATTGTTTTTTATTGTGAGTAATTTTTTTTTTAAATTCACATTTTGTAACAAGCAGGTTTTTTAAGGGAAGATACAAAATGACATCTTCCTAAATGACTGGGATGATAGGGTGGATGCGAATAGTATTTTTTTATAGCGCAAAATACACAGTTCACCGATTGTAAAGGTAACGCACGCCCGTTTTTTGGGGAATATTACTACCATTTAGGGTTATATCAGGAGTCTGCTCTTAGCATAGTGTAAAAGTAACATGAGCACTTTTTTGCTCATTTACTCCCAATTTCCATCTTTTGAACTTCTGTGGCAAGATTATTATAATTTGTAAGGATGGCTATATCGTCCGAATATGTTGCGGTTAGGATATTACTATGACAGTGAATATTATGGTTTAAAAATGTTATAAAGGATTGGATCTACGAGGTGTATAAGCTTAAACCCGCTGATTTTTAGTCAAAAAAACACATGTTTTTTTCATAGAAAGCAAAAACAAATTTATTCAAAGTACTTGCCCTCGCTGGCTACACATTTTCCCATCTCTCGGATAATTTGTGGATACCACGCCAAAAAAATTTCTTCGCTTTCGAGACAAACCACTCATCAAGCCATTTTCGGACGTATTCGTAAGAATCAAAGTGCTGCTCAGCGAGCGCGTGGCCCATCAACAAAAACAGGTGGTAGTCGGAAGGGGCCGGGTCTAGTGAATAAGCGGGATAGGGTGGCACCTCCCAGTTGAGTGTTTCCAAGTAGTTTCGGCCCATTTTGGCGTGGAGGAAAATCAGCTTGTCATGGCTTTGTTGATAATCCGTCCTTTTTCACGCAGAGCATAGTGCAATTTGATCAGTTGTTGGTGGCAGTGGTAGGCATTGACAGTTTCCCCAGATTTGAACATCTCATAGTAGACGATACCCTGCTGATCCCACCAAACGCACAGCATTGTCTTCCGTCCGAAACGATTTGGTCTTGGGGAAGATGTTGATGGTTGGCCGGGATCAACCCACGATTTCTTGCGTTTAGGATTCTCGAAATATATCCACTTTTCATTGCCTGTCACAATCCGATGCAGGAACGACTTTCTTTTTTGTCTGGGGAGCAAGATTTCGCATGTGTTTTGGCGTCGCTGCATAGGCAGTTCAATTCATGCGGAAGCCATTTTCAGATTTTTTCAATCTTCCCCATGGCACGCAGACGCATGGAAATGGCTGGTTGAGTAACACCCAATTGCTCCGCGAGCTTTTTTTGCGATTGGGTATCGTCTTCGTCCAAAATAGCCTGCATTTGATGGTCCTTAACCTTCCTAGGCCGAATTTTACGCTTCTTTTCTTACAAGTCCAAATTGCCGTCTTTGAACCAACAAAACCAATCTCGGCACGTTGTTTTCGATAAAGCGCTGTCACCATACGCCTCCATAAGCATGCGACGCGATTCGGTAGCCGATTTCTTCAAATTGAAGCAGAATATGCTCTTTTTCTGGCACAAAACTAGACATGATTACCAAAGGAAAAATGTATGCTCTTGTACGAAATTGCTGACATTGTGTACTGATTAATGTTGACAGATGTCAAACTCATAAAAAAAAGTATGGCGTGCTCATGGTAGCTTAATACGCTCACTAACGCCATCTATGACCAAACAGCGGATTAAGGTAACCTGGTAGGTTACTTCCCTGAGGCACACCAGCGGAGATAGGATAAATGTTAGAGTATTTAATATTTTTAGGTACCTGAAAATATTGGTCTGAGAGATAGGATTATAGCATATAAAAATAACAAGAGGTTAAGACTCGGTGTCGCTTTCACAGCGATGCAGCATATCATACACAGTCGAAAGTGTTCGAAATGTCAAGAAATGAGTAATATTAATATGAAAATTATTATTATAAGTTTGTCGGTGTCTAAAGGACTTGCTAACACAGTTGTAAGTACTTTAAGCTAGTATCGAATTATTTTTCGCCTTTAGAACTATTACAAATCCATAATATATGATAGTGAATATTAATTATCTTCTAGATTTTCAATTGAAATTCATAACAGTTTTTTCTGTTAGGACTAACATTTTCAAAGTTTACTTTATAGAAAATTCTCTTTAAAATTATTTCAAAACACATATTTTAGATTACTTCACTTTTGGTTCACTTTAATGAGTGTTAAATCAATAACTACTTCTACGATTAGACCATTTGAAAAAAATCATTTTAAATTCGTCCAATTAACACCAATTACACCATTCGAGTAATGAACGAACTATTGCCTCAGCTCGAACATTTTTGTTCGAGTCTTCAGAGGGCAAATGAAAAAGTCTCGATTACACGTGAGCTTGATCAAAGTTCGCCTTGTCAGAATATGTTCGAGCTACGATTTTTCGTTTATCCATTTGCCGTTTGGCATTTGTTTTGTTTTTATGAACAAATTTAAATTTTTATAATTATTGTGTTTTGCAGTCCAATACATTTGGCAATCAAGGAAAACGTAAAAGGTAAAAAAGCAGTCATGATATAGCAATTTTCAGCGTCTTGGCAAAGATGATTTTGATTACCTTTTAGAACTGGTCTCGCCGTTAATCGTCAAACAAGATATGCCAATGTCTAGAATGGGCAATTCAACGTTACTTCTATGGTTGAATAATATGTTTTACAACTTTTTTTTGTACAAACAACCGCAATAATAAAACACGAAAGAAACAATTTTTAATAAAAAATAAATATGAAAATATCAAATAATGTTCGCGATCGAAAACCTAGCTTGAACGCAAATTTTCGGTGCCTAAAATGATCGAGCATTTACAATTTAAGGCGATTAAACCATTCGATGAAATCCACACATTTTGTTCATTTCGAGCATGCTCGATCGAGGAGAATGTGGTTGTCCAACAACTTCCAGCATATATTATACCTCTTTTTTCCCCTGAAATTTGATAATATTAGAACTGAAATATGCAGTAATATGCGTACTGAAAGAAAAATTAGAATTTTTCAACAGTACGCATATTAATGCTACTCTGAGCAGGTGTAACGATCCCACCTGCTTGAGCTATAACACGCTATATGCAAATAATTTTACTACAGAATTTTGATATGCAAAAATTGAAGAAAAAAAATTAAGTAAATTTGTATAAAATTTACTACGGTGGAAAATTTATTCATTAAGTCCTCATTCACATTAGTAACTGACAAGTGTGTTTTCATAAACCTCAAAAAAATAAGCAAAAAGAATTTGAATCTAAAACTAATGGAAATAAAGTTCAAGAATTTTAAATATTGTTTGGGAATATCCAAAAATAAAGTTTCGTCAAAAATACCCCATCAACACAAATTAAAAAAGAACATTGATTTTTTAAGTTGTTTACCATTTTTAATAGTCCTTATAAGACGATTAAATTCATTCCATAAAATACTACCCTTATCCATCCTTTTATTAGTCAAATAAGTACTTTTATGCCCGGAAAATAAATATTTTTTTTACCATTTCTTTTTAAGCTGTTCCTAAATTCACTGACAAAAAAAAATGTCTATGGTATCTATTTCATAAAATGATCCCGAAATTGTTGAAAGAAATAAACACAATCATTAATTTGGATAACCATCGAATGTGGAAGGTTCTTAACGACTTGTTTTCGAATTGAAGCAATTTATTATTTTTTTTTTTTGGTCTTTGGTCTAAGATAATAGGAACAAGCCAACAGGAACAAGGTTTTACACGGAATAGAATTTTTGTTTTTTTGATAAAATTTCGAAAAACAAAACTAAAAAAATCCCATTTTGGGGTGTTGTAATTCTATTGCAATTGAGTGACAGTTTTAATAGACTCGGAGAATTGTTATTTGTGGCAGTGAACCATTAAAGCGAATGGAAAACAGGACAACCATCTGCTTTGCTGGTACACAGTTCCGTTGGTTACGCTTCCAATTCCGGAATATGTTTTCCGTTTCGAAACGATTTTCCAATTTGAAACGCGACCAAGTATGTACTCGTGTACGTTCACCATTTACCATTATTGAGGCCACTTTCATCCCGTATTTTGCATATGGCTATTCAATAGAAAAAATGTCGTTTTATTCTAGAGCTAAACTGAAACGACCCTTAATTGTCTGCCATTTTGTCCAGCGGTTAAGTGGATCGTAACAGAATTCGTACATAAATCAAGTGTCGTTTGTTGCTAAAACTGATATCGAAACGGTCATTGTTAGTCCGAGTATGGTTTTTTCTCTCTGCAAAAGTTGCACTATTCTTCGTGTTTTCAAATGAAAAATTCGACGTGGTCCCACCTACCTTAATCATATTAACTGAGGGGTCACAGCAGCGATTCTAGAGGTGTTTTTTATGCCATCGTTTACTGTTTAACTTATTATGTCTACCTGGCGTAAGGGTAGTCTAGCACTAGCATGACACACATAAGGTAAACGTTTCTCCTCTGCCCTTGGTAAATGACAAGTAGACTGAAATCGGCACGACGGGTTAGTGACGATGGAAGGTGTTTGTTTGTTGGATGAATGCATAAAAATTTCAAAAGTAAACCGCAATTATTTGTTTTTGAATTAATTGAAATAACGGAGTTTTTGTTGAAATGCGGTCCAAGAATGTTCACCGCGGGAGTGATAACTAAACGAAAAGTGTCGGTATTGTATGCAAAAGTTATTAACTTTTCGATAGAAGCCATAATAATAGGAACACCTACAGACTTAAGGTTGATGAAAGACATTCGGACGGAATCGAGTTCTTACCCAAAAGACATTTCATATCCAAACACTTTTCATATAATTATAATGAATCTAGAAATTTTGTTTGGGGGTGAACCGAATTTAGATACGATTGTGCAACGGGGGAATAATAATTGTGTGCATTGTAAATTACGAGTATCTACCCTACCTGAACAGGAACTCCTATTTCTCTGTATATCTATCGTACTCGAAATATTTAAATATTCATTTGATATTAAAATGCATTAGGATCTTATGTCAGGTGCATTAATTACATCGACACTAAATGTAATTATTTTCATGATACGAGTTGTAATTTACATATGCGAGTTCGGCTCGTTTATGGGTTCTCGGGCTCATCAGGTGGTTCATTTTGTTTTATATAAACATGATTTGATCTTTTATGTTTTATCTAATTTTTTTCACGTTTGCTTTTTAAAAAGAGGAAATAGACGTGTTACAAGAGAGGTTCTGACTCATAATAGGCATACCTTACCCTTAATGAGTACTACTCCATTTCTTGTAAAACTATGCTTATATGCATATCAAAATAACTGAAAATTCCAAATGAGAAGGGTTGTTTTCGAATATTCTTTTAGTTATCCATAAAGTAATCATTTGCTTTCACTTTTAGAAGTAATTCTCTTTTTTATCTTCAGTTCTTATCTCTAATAAGCTATTGTTTATAAAAAGATACCTTCATTATTTTCCAATCAACGGGTAACTATTTTACCTACAAATTTTTTTTTATAATCTAAACACCTCCTTTTTGTTGTATCTCAAATGAGACTATTTTAATTAATATCTTTTCTTGCTGTAATATTCTAATGGTGACCAAATACTATGTGAGTCGGCCAAATAGTAAGTCATCAAAATCGTAGACTAAAATTGTTAAAATGTTTTTTTTTTTTTAAACTGCGAGTATCTTTATTTTTATTTTGTTGTAAGGAGTCTGAGACAAGCGCCTGAGGGCAATTTTGTAGCGCCACGACCATGAGGCCATTTAGCGATATCATGTTACGTTGGTGGAACATTAGTTGGAGGGAGCAATTAGACGTTGTTACATTTTATGGAGCATATCAGTTAATAATGGAAGGAATCCTATTCAAAAAGAAATTCTGGGTTAAGTGGCATTCATATAAAATATGGAGAACGGTGAGTTGAGCACCGCAGAAATGGCATGGAGGACGAGGTTGGTTACGGAAAAGGAAATCGGTATGCTCAATACGAATTCTAAGAAGTTCCCTTGTCCAGAAATTTTAGAATGGTTGCTGAGTAGATCCTTTTTGCGATGTTAGGCCAATTTGTGGAAAGAAATCTGCAACTTTTAAACCCTATCTCTATTCTTTTTATTTGTTCTTTTAGTATTTAAATTTAAACCCCGATTGTGGAAGGATTTTAAAAGTATTTCAGTTTTTACCTCCGCATTGAGTATTCCTTGATCTTTGCTGGCTATTTGCAAGCCAAAATTTTAAATCACGTCTTTACCTCTTTAAAAAAATAGGGATTTGATTAAATTTTACATAAATTCAGAAGGATAGCTGACAATTTTTTCCTTGAAAAATACCCAAAATATTAGTTAAAGCCGAAATAAATGACAAATTTTTTTTTCAACCCGAAAATAATTTATTTTTTCCAAAAGTATATAATTTTACTCTGTAAGATAATTTCCAGTGATTTTTCTAATATCTTTCTCAATTCTTCCCATGTAAAAATCCCGTACTTCTTTATTAAAAAAGGAGATCAGGTGATTTCGTACGCCATCAACAGATCTAAATTTTTTATTAAAGTAAATGCTCCAAAAATCTGAATGGATAATATAATCGGAAGGTGCAATATCAGTGGAATATGGTGGATGTTGCAGAACTATAAATCTAGATCCCTTATTTTTTCCTGCGTTATCTTCAGTGCGTGTGGTCTTGATTTATTATGCTGCAGAAAGCGTCATTGGTTGTTCACTAAAACTGATCGTTTTTTTTATGATCTCCGCCTTCATTCTTTCTTATTGAGCACAATACACATCTGAAGTGGTTGTTAAAACCCCCTGAAAAATTCCACCAAATATAGAGAAGAACCTTTTTTATGGTCAATATTGGTCGGGGGGTTGAAAAAGGTGCTTGATTGGTGAAAGCCATTGTTCTTTTTTCGGATTGCCATATAGGATACATTTCTCATCACCAGTAATGATCCTTATTAGAAACGATTCCCTCTCATATCTAGACAAAAGGGACGAACAACTTTGTTCTAAGTTCGATAGCGAAAGCCCAAAATTCTTATCTATTGCAAGTGATCCTTGACTGTTGTCCATCGGCAGCCAATGTCTTGACATAATTCTCTTATGGTTTTGCGGGAATCAGATTCCACCAGTGAATTTAAAGACGTTTCAAGATGTTTCCATAAACTTTGCGAATATTTTGAGTACCTTCTTTTGGCTTAAACTCTTTGTCGAATAAATAAAAACATTAAATGCCGTAAATGTGTTTCGTCAATATCTGACGAGGTCTGTTCAAAAAGTATTGCGAATTTTGAATTTCCGCTGTTTATGTATATTCGCTTTTCGATTTATTGTTGGTACTCATGTCTTGTGGCGTTATGTTGGTACTCATGTCTTTCGCTTATACCGACAAGTTCGGCCATTTTGAATGTTCTGTTAATTTTTGACAGTTGCTTTGCTTGCACGTGTTTTAGCTCGTCTTCGATTTTTGGTCAATTTCGACCAAAAACAGCATTGCATTAACATTGCTAAGGAGCTGTTGGACTCGGTCTGCGACGATCCAAATTCCCTCCAGAGGATCATAATTGGTGACGAATCATGGGTTTATGGTTATAACGTGGAAACCAAAACTCAATCATCCCAATGGAAGTTGCCGCACGAGCCAAGACCGAAAAAAGCTCCAAGTTCGGTCGAATGTGAAGCTTTTGTTTACAGTTTTCTTCGATTGCAGGGCCGTGGTGCATCATGAGTTCTTGCCACAGGGTAGAACGGTCAATAAGGAATAGTACCTGTAAATTATGCGTAAGCAATCCGCCAGAAATGCCCGGATTTGTGGAAGAACAAAAATTGGCTTTTGCCATTTTTAGCCAAAAACAACACACTAATAATGCCACAGCCACCATATTCCCCAGATCTGGCCCCCTGTGACTTTTTCTTGTTCTCGAAACTGAAGAGCCCCATGAAAGGACGACGCTACGCTACGATTGAGGAGATAAAGACGGCATCGAAGTAGGAGCTGAACAAGATCACAAAAAATGAATCGAGGATTGGAAAAAACGTTGGCATAAGTACATAATATCTGATGGGGATTACTTTGAAGGGGACAAAATAGATATTCATGAATAAATAAATAATTTTTGAAAAAAACACAATATCCAGAAAAATATAAATAAATAATTTTTGCTTGAAAAATATGCAGAAAAATATCCAATGGGAATTATCAACTTTACTAATCCTCATTTCTACTTGCCGAAGAAATTTAAATACACAAAAATCATATTAATTGACATTCTATAGAAAAAGCACGTTTCAATTTAGCTATAATTCAGTAAATCCTCTTTAATCGAATTTATTAATCTGAACTTCACTAAAAGATATTCTGTGATTTTTACTCCGAGTATATGAAGTCATGGAAAATAATGGATTTATAGAAAAATGGCATATCATCAATTCATAATAGAATCATAGTTTTCAGATGCACAACATCCTAGAATCTGTGAATGCATAAAAGTCCAGATGGATGCATCGATTTTGGATTCATATTGACGATTGGATACGCTTCATGATCTGACAAAGTGATTGATTAATTATTTAATATTTCCCTACTTCCTATTTTATTCAAAACATTTCAGATGCTAGTTTATGTAATCAAAATTCACAAGGACTTAAAAATGTTTAGGTCTCTTCAATAATTTACCATGTCAAGCGAACGGCATGTAATGAATTAAAGGAAACAAAAAAATGGCTCATCAAAAGAATCCTTGTTACAAAAAGAAAAACGAAAAAAGTTGCCTTTTGTCCCTTTTAAAATGTTCTTTATTCGAAATTTTTTTCCCGAAAACTTTTTTCGCTCAAGAACCATTTTTAAAAAAATAACCAAACCCAAACTAAGTATATAATAAAAAGGAAAATATCTTCCCATTTTATGAAAAACTATATTGGGTGAGTGTCAAAAAAAAATGATTTCACTAAATTTATGGATAAATTCTTGGTGCTTAATGACGATAAGCCAGTTTGAAATCGAAATTGAATCGATTATTAGAACGCATTCCACTTTAATCTTTTTTTATGATGCCATAACAATAGGAAAATTCGAATGGAGTTCCCAATATAAACGAAGGGATTATCTGGCATCCCCCTTTTTATCAACTATCGTAAAATTATCCCAAAAAGATTTTTCATTAAATGATCAACGATTATTTCTATTCGTAAGTCATTGGTCTTTTCCCAACCTTTCTTTAAACAAAATTTTTATTTTAATTTTTGGGGGAGAAATGACAAAATCTTCTCTGAATTAAAAATTTAAATAATAAATATTTGCTAAGTTCATAATTATATAATAGAAGAAAATATGCCAAATCATCTTCCGTTCCTGATGAAATAGCAAATCGTTCCTGTCTGCATAGGAGCTGTTGCAATTTCGAAAAGATCCTGTCTTTATTAGATTGTTTCCATAAATCATAATAGATGAGAATTTATTGCAGCCTTCAATCGGGAATGTCCTTTAGGCTATAGCGTAAAAAAATATAAGAAAAATATTGTCTGGATGGTATTATCGCCCTAGTTAATGGCATCGTCGAACCACTGTCTGTCAGTGCACCCTTCTCGTGTGATGGGGTGAGTTTAGTCCTACAGCAATCTTACACGTTGCAGATACAGAGCCGCTAAGCTAGACTACAAAAGGAAATGACTTAGAAAAACATAAACAACGAAAAGTGATGCAATGGGAAGTGGGAGAGGGGAAATGGGACGTGTATAGATCGGACGTGCAGAAGGAATACATCAACAGGATTCGCAAGCAAACGCAAATATTTAGCACGTGACGGACTATCGACAATGTATCCTTTTGCGTTCAAATGCACCCCGGAATGGCGGCATATGCGTTACACAGCGTTTAAATACTTGTTCACACGAGCGAAAACGTATCAACCCTCCATCGCCGCCTACTACACGATGCGGTATGTTATCAGGAAAATGAAGAGTGCCAATCCGTTTTAAGTGCAGGCGTCCATTGAACACATGTACTCCTTTCAGTTTACAAACTGTTTGCACATCCAGTTGTGTTCACAATGCAGATTCACATTACTTTTGGCACTTTACCTTCTGGAATAAATTGAAAAGTGCGACAGCTCTTCTATCTGAATTTTCACTCCCAAATCGTATTCGCTTATTATTTCTAGGTCAAGGAAAGGGTCGTTAGGGTACACTACACGAATCAATAACATCCCAGACCGGAGATTTTCATATCGGATCTACGCCAGTTTCACACTCAATCAATTTGTTACGGTCAATTCCTAATTTTCATTTGGACTGTATTTAAACAGAAAATGTTCAATTGTTAGGATTTGTGTTTAATTCAATTGAGTTCAAATTGTTTTGCTGTTACGTTCATGTATCTCGTCCTAATAGAGAACTATTTAAATAGAAGGGATGATTTCTATTTGACTAACCTTGAATATTTGTTACAAACTAAATAAAGTTGATTTTTAAAAGAACTAATTTAGAAAAAGTCATTTTCCCAAATTATAAAAATTTTATGTCACTAAATTTTTCTTTCTCATCGATGCGCTCAACTATGTTAAGGGATGAAAACTGATATTAAATATTTTCTACTATAATTTTAAAAATAGAAATGATTTTATTAAAGTTACTGTAAAATTGTAAAAGATGAACTCTGAAGGAGACTCATTCCTCTCTGATTATTTTTTAACGATTTAAAGTGCAAAATCTGAGATTTTATTTCCCGCACTTGAAAAATTTCCGCATTTTTTATTCTTGAAAAATTATTTACTTGTAATTGAACAACTTCTATTTTGAAAAAGAAAATCTATAAAATTCTTAAGAAAAAACCAAAAACTTTCTTGCGTCACAAATTATTGCCAAAAAATTCAAAAATTAAAAAAAAAAATTTCTAATCTTTTAAAAAACTACTTGTGCATTTTATGTAAAAACGACGTTTTGTAAAAAAAGAAATACGAGAATTATTATATAGAAAAAAGCCTAAAAAAAACAAAAAGAAAAAGAAAATGAGGAGTGAATCAAGAGAAATATAATAAAAAGTTAGGAGTGGTAGACTCCAAATCAGCGGTAAAAACAATAAAAACAACTGTAACTAATAAAATACTAAAAAAACTGTATAAAATGAACAAAACAATTTTATTAACAGTAATTAAAAAAAATAAATTAAAAAAAAATATAAAAAAGGAGGCTATAAAAAAAAAAATATGTCTGACATATAATGTAAGAGGTTTTTCAATGGGGTTGACATGTTTCCAACCGGATCGTGTAGCCATATTTGAAATGACAAAATCTTCTATCACTCTCAGTTGTATTCAATAAGTTTTGGAATTTATTCATGAAAAAATATGCGCCTCAACAACGCTTGCAAATTATGGAATTCTTGTTATTAAAATAATCGTTCTTTAATTGCAACTTATCGAGCACTTCTTCCAGTGTGTTCGCTATTCGTCGAACTGTAGAAAGTTTTGGACGCAATCTTTCTTTGAACAATGTTTACGAGGAATATTGCTACAGTTCAGGCAAGTGTTGATAAAGACCCAAACTTATCGATTCGAAGGCGTTCTTAACATGCGTATTTTACAGTTGGATTTGCGCTTATATCCTAACAAAATTCTTATCCCACGAGAATTAAAGCCGTTGGACCATCGAAAACGCCATGAATTAACTGACTGCTCTGGAACATCTTGAAAATAATACTGATTTTTCCAAGAAAATTATCTTCTCAGATGAGAAGAATTTTCATCTCTCTAGATCGGTGAATAAACAAAGTTGTCATTAATGGGCTGTAGCCAATCTACAAATTATTCATGATGAACCTTTACATTCCGAAAAAGGTGTGGTTTATGACACGGAGGTATCATCGGTCCTGATTTTTTTCTAAATCAATAAGGAGTTGCCATTACCGTCAATGATGAGCGGTATAGATCGACGATAACGAACTTTTTGTGGCTTGAATTGGAAGATATCGATTTAAAGAATATGTGAGTTCAACAACAGGGTGCTAAATGACACACAGCCCATGCCACAATCAATTTATTGAGGAAAAAGTTATGCCAATCGCTAATTTCAAGAAACACAGATGTGCAATTGGCCTCCAAGAAGTTGTGATTTAACACCTTAGGACTTCTTCTTGTGGGGGGTTATTTCAAGTCATCTTTCTATGTCAATAAATCAACAATCATTGTTGGGTTAAAATTGAATATTAAACGCTAAATACGTGAAATATGGCCCGATTTATTGCACAAGGTGGTCCAAAATAGGAACCATCGTATTCGGTTATGTAAACGGAGCAGCGGCTGCCATTTGAATAATGTTATTTTCAGAACATAATTGCATCGATTTTACTTCAAAAATAAATTAATAAATTTTGCTCTGCAACATTTCTTTTTTATTTTATTTGAAAAAAAAACATTTTACCCTGTATAAGTACAATTTTGCCCCTACTCTGGTCCTATTGACGGCGGCGTACGATTATCTATAAAAAATGACTGCTGTTTTGGTCAGCCCATTTTCAGTTGATTTTTAACCAGCTACCAATACAAACGTACTTTTTGTACCTAATTTTTTTGGATTGTTGATTTCCTTAATATCCTTCTATTTTTTGTCAAATTATTTTTAATCAAACATAATTTTTTCCCTTAATTTTTTAAGGTACCCATATTTTCAACAATTTTTTCCGAATCGAATATTTTTTATTTTTATGTTTTTGGGGAAGTTTTTGGATAATTTTTTTTATGTAATTATAAAAAAAGAATTATTTTATGTATTGAAGAATTGGTGAAATTTTCAAACTGGATTGATTGATTGTCAAAATTGGGGAAAATATCCATTTAGGCTCTCCAATCAAAACTGTCGATTTCCGGTGTTCTAAAAAAATTTTTATTGTATAATATTTTCAAATTTTTAATGAAAAGCGACCAAATCTCAGTTTTATTTTGAGTGTGTGTATTTGGAGATATTTTTTTTTTTAAATTGAGTGCATCTTAAATTCTGGAGTGACATACCTTCCCACTCCAGAACGATCGATTTGGGTTATTTTATAATATTTTGTAAAATATTCGCACTTTTTCACAGAACTGATGAGAAACGGTTTTTGACTAACTTAAAAGTGAACCACGTGATTCGATTTTTGTTAAAATGTGGGAATTTTTTTACTAAATTCTGGACTGTTCCTATATTTTTAATGTCTTTTTTTAATTATTAAACATATTTGGTGTGTACGTATATCGTCCTTCAAATGTTTATAAATATAATCAAAAATCCATTTCAACGAATGAGAACTCTTAAAAGGGAGCCTCTGTTCATCCGGTTTGTGGGATTAGCCCATACTCCACAGGGAATTCTAACAAATCGAGAGTATATCAAACAACGACTTCAGGCACGTACAGCTCGTTTATCTCGCTTCCTTTTGAATAATACAAAATTTTAGTTACCAACCATGCACGTATGCATATTTAATGGTACCTTAATATCCTGGTTAGTATCAGAGAGCATGAAAGTATAATTCATAAATTTTTCAAGTCAGATCCTTGAATTTTCTAAAAAAAAATGTTTTTTTATTTTTTTTTGGCATTTTTGCTATTAAACTGAGTGCAGTTTACAGGTACTCATATGATGTTGGACACATGTTTATTGGGTGATATTTGATCATTAATAAAATCGGTTGAAAAGGACAATTGGCCAATATTTCTCTTGACGATAAATTACTTGAACAACAAACATAAATCGTCGTGTCGCTCGTTGTTAAAATTGAGCATAATTCTTGTAACAGATTGTTGGTAGGGGATGATATACGTTGGGTGGTTGGTCCAAATGACTGGAAAATCGTTATGTGCTTGCAAATGGCATTTCTACTCTGTAGGCAAAAACAAATGTTTGCATTCTTGTACAATAGTCGGAAAGGGTGAAAAACTAAATTTCTGAGGTCATGTAAGCCTATTTCCAAAAGTCACATTTTAGGTTTTTCTGTGCAAACTCAAAAGTTTCCGTTCAAACAATGTTGCTGGAAATTTTTTCGTTGTAGAAACTTTTCGATTAACACGGAGGAGTTTTTTTATCCAACAATGGAGGAAATTTCAAAAGCAGATCACTAAAGTACAT
The DNA here is from genome assembly GCA_958298945.1 of Atherix ibis. Lineage (NCBI taxonomy): Eukaryota > Metazoa > Arthropoda > Insecta > Diptera > Athericidae > Atherix > Atherix ibis. Next base: position 20,779,877 of record OY282609.1, on the reverse strand, counting down.
AGTTTTTCAATTAAAATTTTTTCAAATTCTCTCCAGTTGGCATCGCCTAGACGTTTTGGGGTTGATGCTTTTAATCTTCCAATTTTCTGTTAGCAAATTTTTCAATATTTTTTTTTAATATTTCATTGAACTTTAATAATTGTCATTTTGTAAGGAATCTTTTGCACTTATCATATAACCACTCTTCCCCCACCGGCAAGTATGTAATCGTAAAATAAATCATTTTCATTGTTTCTCCTTTAAAATAATTCAATTTAAATAAATGAGTTTCATTATTAAATGAGTGAAATTATGTAACGATTTATCAAAATGACACATAACATTATCATTTATGAAGAGACAATAAAATCCTTGAACACAACCAGAATGGGAAATTTATTCCCTTAAAATATAATAAAGGTTAGAGACTGTTTTCTAATGAATCCTTTATAATTAAATCCTTTGTCATTACTCCTAATATTTTCATAGTTGAAAATTTGGAAACTTTTCGATAGGCTTTTTTCTTAGACTAATAATAAATTGATGAAAAATATATTGAAATGTGGAAAATTTTGGAAGAAGTGAAGAATTTGGCTGATTTTTCTTTGATTAAACAAATTAAAGGATCATCTTCAGAGGGACGGGGGAGGGGGTGAACGATGATAGGAAAATTGAAATTCGATTTTGTCATAAACTCTTCTTCTACTCGCAGGTCCAAGAATATTTTAAGCCAAATCATTTCCATTATCGATTTATGTTTTTCGTTTGTCGCACTCACTAATGTGAGTATATACTCACAATCGGGTGAATGGAAGGATGTGGATAGGTGGTTTTTTGTTAAGGTTAGATGAATAAATGGGTGACTGTTGCGAATGTGTAGTGTGAGGAATTATTCAGTATTAGCCGCAGAAAACTATAACAATACTCAAGGGATGATTCCGAAGGGATTCGAATTTCACTAACCCTCAGAAACGAACGAATAAAGTTCCTTCTGTTTTTCTAGAATAGTTCAGCGATGTACCACCACCACCCTTAGCCATATTTGATTTACATTTTTGTTTATGAATTCCAAAGGTTTTGTGTTTGCAGGTAAACCATGGAATATCTAATTGAAAAGAATTTCGATTTTCTATGGTGGATTTAGGGGCGCATAGGTTTGTATTTTTGTGATGGTTTTACGTTTTACACGTGCAACTAAAATGGGATTTTTCAGGAATGCAAACGAAGTCAAATGAAATGAAATCGATAAGCACTGCGGTTTTATACGGAAACACTTAAAATTTCTTCCCAAAATCTCTTTCGTTTTTATACAAGTACATTATGGAATTTAAGTAAGCCCCTAAATTTGGCTGCTAGTTTATTTAACAGGATTTTGAGAAGGAATTTTTCTTTGCTGCACGCGTACACAAAGTGTGTGTGTGAATTGCACAACTTCTCCTATAAAAAGAAGAGCTCTAAATTTAGGAATCTTTTGAAAATCTTGAATCACTTAATGGGGTTGTTTGTCAATACAATTTTCTGTTGTTAGAAAATCCTATTTCTACCAACGAGTTATTCATCTTTCAGCTTTGTATTATGATGGAGAGTAGCAAATCATATACAGTGAGTCTCACGTTATTTTTGAAAAGAACTCACAGCTCTCTGGGAGTTCCCAGCATCACTAGGGAATAATCAATAAACAATTTCCCCCGATAGGTCTATCTGCGAATCCAGTCACCATCAGGATATTAATGGAGGGTCAAATGAGTTTCAGTAATAATCGTTAGTAACAGAAAGTGTCAGGGCTACCGAGTTGGGATAGTATAACTTTTATCCCAATTTAGAGGACATCTTGGAATACAAAACTAGTAAGTAGTGTGTTACAGAAAATCCACCATCAATGTTGGGTATGTTTTCAAAGGATTTAAGATGTTCTCTTGTCAATATTGGGCACGTGCTTCTGAAGAATCAACGCTCTGTCCACTGTTATCCTTTTAATCAAACGTTCTTGATTAATTTACCTCAGAATGACTGTGCTGATTTGATCAATTGAGAGATTTAGAAAATTGCAAATACATTCTAATAAATTTCCGGCTAAACTTGGCAAAGTCATCATGATTTGCACTCGAACAAGGTCAATACTTTAATAAGGATGTTACGAATCTGTTGAGTTATTAAATTATTCGAGAGGAACGCACATGTAAGTAGCCTATATGGTGAATCCCTGGAGAGTAGTGTATTTCCGAGTGAATGGAAAGTAGGAGACGTGGTTATCCTTCCCAAGTTTCCGGATGGGATATGGACTGACCCATCCTCCTATAGGCCGATATGCTTACTGCCAGTATTTGGCAAGTTCCTCGAGCGGATGATGGTACATGAGCTGAATGTGAAGTTGGCAGACTTCAATGTATCCTGCTCTTAGTATGGATTTACGAAAGGTAAATCGACTGAGGATGCGTGGATGTGTGTAAGACGATATGTTGCTGAGAGTGAGAGTAAGTACGTATGTGGTGTGTTTGTGGATTTCCGAAGTTCTTTCAACTGCCTGCGATGGGATCGCATTATCGAGCGGCTTGAGGAGGTTTCATGTGAAGAAACTTCTCTATGGCGAAGTTATTTCCATGAAAGGTATACGGTCGTGTGCGGGAACAATGGGAGGGTTGTTCGCCAGATGGTGCGTGGCTGCCCACAGGGATCTGTGGCCTGCTCCGCCATATGAAATATGATGATGAACGGTCTCTTAGTGCAGTTGGAGGAGACCGGTTGCGGTGTGATCGCATATGCGGATGATCTTCTACTTTTAATAGAGGGGAGGAGGAGGTATGCAGTAGAGATAGCGGAAAGCCGCTATATGCAGATGGTGTCTGAATGGGAGAATAGAATGGGAGTGAATGTTTCAGAAAGGAAAACTGTGTGTATGTTGATGAAGGTGATTTTTGGCGGCCAGTAGGCCGCCCAATATTTGTTTAGAGGCGGTCGGGTCCGATACGCGTGGGAAATACGGTGCCTTGGAGTAAAGGTTGGAGAGAGGCTGAACTTTTGGCCTCACTTGGAACATCTACGCCACCAGTATGCAAGGGTGGGCATAAATTGTATGCATGTTTGACCGAGGCGATGCAGGTTCCAATGGGAGAAATTCCATGGCACCTGGAGGTGCTGCGTGGAAGCATCCACTACCATCTATGGCGGGGCATCCCGCTTGCTGGTTGTCCGGTCACGAATGAAGAGGTTCAGGATCTTAGTCCACGCCAGCGGCATGTACTGGCCCTGAATAGAATGTGTGAAATTTGGTAACGTCGATGGGATGAGAGTGTGAATGGCAGATGGACGCACGTGTTCATTTTGTATGTACCTTGGGTATTTACTCACGGGACACGGAGGTAAGAATGGGTTCCTATACAGGCGTGTTTTGGCCTTCTCATTTAGTGTGGCCTGTACGGAGATTTGCGTGACTTAGGTGATTTGCCGTGGCACTTTTTTAAAAGCAGAGCGAGAATGGTGCGTGAATGAGTGTGTGAATGGCACGCAAGGTTGCTACAACCGGGTGAAAGATTAAGGTCGATTCCGGTTGTACTTTCGGGTATTGGCGAACTCGCGTACTTGATCTGTCTAAGCGGTGCCTAGGGATTTACAAGATTCCTTACCGTAACTCAATGATCGGAGTACAAACCGAAGTACTCTTAAAACAAAAATTGGTACTACGGTGTTGGAACACACTATGCCCGATATTGGTGAGGCGCTTTAGGCAGCAACGTAGTGGCTGTGGTTAATACCCATATCGCGGGTACGATCTCCGCATCGCTGGTGGGAGATACCGATAATTATCTTGGCGCTGTCACTGCTTTTGTAATCAGCTTGTAACTGGTTACTGACTGTAAACTGCCAGTAATGGTGGTGCGTTGATTGAGCGTAACTTAATGCTTATGGTCGTAGGCGACTTGTAGTTTTATGTTTAACGACACATAAGTCACGTTAAATAATATAATATAATAATTCGAGAGAAAATCGTTAAAAGACGATATCAATTATTTTATATCAAGTCCTCTTGAATTCTTCACTCATAGGATATGATCGAGAGGAGGAGGATCAATGCCTTGGAATTATTGTTAAGTTACTAATATAGCAGTAATTTTTTTTTCATCAAAGCAAATTTGGACTTTTTAGCCTTTTTGTTACATGCTATAAAAATTTCACCTTCTGGGAGACCAAATTTCTAAAAATTCCATGTTTCACTAATTTGAGTAAAAACCAGTGAGGATTTGCTTTTTCTAAGAAAATTGAGCGTTTTCTGGCTATTCAAGGATATCGGGAGTAGAAATTTCGAAACCAAATTTTTTGTGGCAATTTTCTTATTCGCTTTTGCTTACATTTTAATAAGCATAAATGAGACTAACTTCGTTTTGTCACAATTTGAGCATTTTTTATAGTTTCCGATAGTTAAAAGTGTGAATTTTCTATGAGGTTTTTTTTTATTTTTTCTTCCAGATTTTCGTATGAATCATTATTGCGGTGAAGAATTGAGAATCGGCAATGAAATTACACCAAGAACACGACAAGTAACACTTGGTAAAGGTGAACCTATTGCCGAGGCGAGAATACAGCTACGTGAGCAGACTTTTCATTCTTTGAAAATATTAAAATCCAGTGAGAAAAAGGACAATAGTTCCGGTGCTGACAATAGTCGAAGTGATTACAAAAGACGAAGACCTAAATTGGATCAAATCAGAAAGGACGACACAAACCAAGGAGTCTATTCACAGGTAAGTGCACGTAACTAAGAGAAATTCAAAATTCCGGATTTTATTTATTTTGCCAAAAATCTGACCGAAACTTCATGTCTTTTGAGGTCTAAAGCGATTAGAAAAAAGCCTTCAAATTTCCAATAATAACGAAGCAAAATTTCTATTCATTTTTTTTCTTGTAAACTCCTTGAATATAGGACTTTAGAGTACTTAAAATATTGCCAAGCAATTTGGATAATGTGAACGATATAGAAAAGGTTGGAAACCAAATCTACTTTCGTACCGAAGACGATACCTGGAATACGCATATTCCATCGACAGTGGCCACTTCTACTGTCGATCATCACATTCCGAGTGTGATTTTATCAAGTGAATTGCCTAGAATCGATGCAAGTGTCCTGCCTGATCAATCAATTAGCGTAGAAGAGCCGAAAGAAAGTCAACGAATCGACATCGTCGACAACACGACACATTTGAACTTTAGCGATGTTTACGGTGAAAATGGCAGTGATGCGGAAAATGTTACACTGATTATCCGTGAGGGACAACACTTCGTACTGACCTACTCGAAACCACGACAGTTGGACAATTTTACAATGCCGATCACACCAACAAGTGTACTATCAAAAACCGATAACATATCAGCAGCGATAACCTCTCATAATATGACCGAAGGTACATATTTTCTGATTCAATTGAAGTTTCTTGAATTGATTTTTGATTTTTAAATAGCCACCAATGCAAAAATCGAAGATTATAGCCGACCAAAAAACCTAACCCGCCTATACGAAGTTGTCGACTCGGAAGTTGAAATTTATCCCATCGACAGTGAGGAACTGAGCAAAGTCTATAAGACATCGGAGCATGTGGACAACAGGCATCCTGTTAATCATCGATTTCCGAGTGGCAATGCCGAATTCGAGGAGCACGACGATGACGAGGTGGAGTACGATGACGAACGGAATTTCGATTACAACGAAAAAACTGGTCGCAAGACTCATCACAGTTTCCAAAAAGTCCATTATCGAAAGCCACTAATGCATGGGTTCACAATGACTCCTGGTTATCCGAAATATTACATCGGCGAAACGGATTGTAAATGGAAAATTACAGCTCCACCGGAACAAAAAATTCGCCTCACCGTCTTGGACATATCACTTCGATGTAAGTTTGGTCTTAGAAGAATTTACTGCCCAACTCACTATTTTGATGGCTATTTTTTTTATTTTATTTCACAGATGATCCTCATTGCCGTGACTTTTTTAATGTAGTTGATTTGGAAATTGGTAGGCCATTATTTAATAGTTGCTCAGAAGCTATAAAGCCATTCTCGATAGTTAGTGATTCAAATGAAATTGAGGTAAGTCCTAACTATTATTATTTTTATTTTGTTTTTAACTAAAAGTAGTAACAATAATTTTTTGTTTTTTGTGAAAATTTCTAATAGGTTCTAGTTAAGACAACAAGTAAATTTGCATATCCAAAACGTGGTGTTCTGCTGCATTATTCTGGTGAGCTTATTTTAATTACTTTTAATTATATATTTTTGTAGTTTCGTTCATATTTAAGTGTAGAAGAGAAAGTAATATATTGTATTTTCTAAAAGTGCATCTTTGATTCAGACAGAAACTCTCAGGCGATGAGAGTGAGTCTTGAATTTTTATTTGGATTGATTAAAAATCTTCAAGTAGAAAAAATATGCAAATACAAAATATGTAAAAAAAATTTAATTTAAAAATCTAAAGTGGACAAATTCCAAATCCATTACGATTTTTTAAGTTCCAAACTTTTAAAAACTTCAGTACTATACGTGCCAGTACAACGTTTCCCCAGTACACCATTTTTAACATTTGAAATTTTTTTTTAAATCTATTTTTCTACAAATTCTTCGAAAAATTAGTGCGGTGTTCTTTTTTATCTGCAACTACAATTGTATTGTAACAAGCAGATTTAAGAGGTCTGTACAAAAACTATCGCGAATTTTGTGTTTTTAAAAAAATTATTTATTTATGCATGAATATCTATTTTGTCCCCTTCAAAGTAATTCCCACCAGATATTATATCATGAAGTGGGAGTAAACACCCATCGGCATTTCTCCAACTAATGGAAGTTAGATTCCTCTAGAAAATATCTAGGCCACTGTCTCTTAAGCCTACGATGAGTGTTTCCGAGGAAAGAAGTACGGGACAATTCTCTCACAAGCGGAATATGATGAAAGGATAAACGGGAGTGAAATTTTTCGATGGAACATAAAACGGGGTATCAACAATTTTACGGAGGATCTCCGTTCGTTCAACCCCTAAAGTTCAATTCCATATGTCCAAATTGGTTTTTATAATTGTATTGTAGATTAGAAGTTTACTTTTGATTGTTAGTTTCGAGCGTTTGTCTAGTAATCTAAGAAGTTGTAGGTAACGTCTGTTAGCTTCAACTCTTTTTAGTCTAGTATGAGGGTTCCATGTTAATCTCTTGTCCATAAAGGGGTAGGTTATCCTTGACAAAGTGTTCATTTACTATCACTTAAACCAGAATAGAAGGTTGTGGATATGAGCTTATAAATTTTTGGAAGCTATGTCAGGGTTTGTATGGGTAGCAAGTATGACCGTATTATGATATATCCCATATAAAATGAGACCAAGGATACTGCCTTGCGGGACTCCGGCTGGAATAGAATATATTTCCGAGGATTCTGAGTTAATTGCAACTTGGAAATGACGTTGGAAGAGATATGAATTTATGATAAGTTAGTATATTGAAGGAAGCAAGCTCTTGAATTTCTAGAGGAGTCCGGGATGCCACATACCATCAAAAGCTTGAGAGATATCTAAAAATACTCCCGGCCAATACTCTTTGGTCGCATTGCTGGGTAGAGTCGTTTTAATCGAAGTTTTTCAAAAATCTTACCAAGGATTGGTAAGAGGCTGATAGGTCTATAGGAAGAAGGAGAATTAATAGGTTTATTTGGTTAAGGAATCATGGTAAATTTCCAAAGTAAAGGAAAATAGATTCTGCGCAGGATACTAATAAAAATGTATATAACTAAAACTAAAGATTTTCGGGAAATTTGCTTCAGAATAGGAGCTGCTATTAACAGGTATATAAGCTTAATTTCATAGAAACCAAAAACAAATTTATTTAAAGTACTTGCCCTCGCTAGCTACACATTTTTCTCATCTCTCGGGCAATTTGTGGATACCACGCCAAAAGAATTCCTTCTCTTTCGAGGCAAACCACTCATCAAGCCATTTTCGGACGTCTTCGTAAGAATCGAAGTGCTGCTCAGCGAGCGCATGGCCCATCCTACGAAAGCAGGTGTGGTGAATAAGCGGGGTGGGGTAGCACCTGCCAGTTGAGTGTATCCAAGTAGTTTTGGAACTTTTCTGACGTGTGAGATGGTGCGTTGTCGTGGAGGAAAAGCAGCTTGTCATGTCCTTGTTGATAATCCGTCCTTTTTTCACGCAGAGCACTGTGAAATTTGATCAGTTGTTGGTGGTAGCGGTGGACATTGATAGTTTCAACAGGTTTCAACATCTCATAATAGGCGAGCAAGATTTCGCATGTCTTTTGGCGTCGCTCCATCTGCCTATCGTTCCATTCATGCGGCACCCATTTTTCGATCTTTTCAATCTTCCCCATGGAACGCAGACGCATGGAAATGGCTGGTTGAGTAACACCCAATTGCTCCGCGAGCATTTTTTGCGATTGGGTATCGTCTTCGTCCAAAAGAGCCTGCAATTGATGGTCCTCAACCTTCCTAGTCCGATTTTCACGCTTCTTGTCCAACAAGTCAAAATTGCCGTCTTTGAATCGACGAAACCAATCTCAGCACATTGTTTTCGATAAAGCACTATCACCATAGGCCTCCATAAGTATTCGATGCGATTAGGCAACCGATTTCTTCAAATTGAAACACAAAAGCAGAGCTTCCCGCATATGCTCTTTTTCTGGCACAAAATTAGATATGATTACCAAAGGAAAAAGGTATATTGTTGTACGAAATTGCTGGCAATGTGCACTGATTAATGTTGACAGATGTCAAACTCATAAAAAAAAGAATGGTGTGTCCATGGTAGCTTAATACGCTCACTCGCGCCATCTATGACCAAACAGTGGATTTAAGGTTATAACCAGGACCTTTTTTATTGGAAAGAAGCAAAATAGTAGGTTTCATTTGCGAGGGCTTAACATTTTTGGGAGGAAGACTCATAGGAACTGGAAACATTAGTTCTTCGATAATTTTGTTAGTAAGGGATTTGTTTTCTATATCATCATGATGTAGTGCAAATGTATTTACCAAATGTTTAGCAAATACTTCAGCTAAGTGTGGTTTTTAATAAATTTTTTTTACATTTTCAAAGTTTCTCTATTGTTCAGATCTAAGAATTTTCAATTGAAATAATTTCACTATTCAAAAAAATATGACAAATCTTCCAATTTTGGATTTTTATGCATTTTTAATTTTCTACAATTAAATAAAATCGCTTCTCGTAAATAAAGTCAATTTGTTGCAACAATTCCTGCTAATAACTGAGCAGAAATGGAAGCAAAATTTTTTAAACTCCCAATCAGAATAACGAATGTAATTTTTGCAGTGCGTCTTTGATAAGTTTCGTTATTTGAATGGTCGGATCTCCGATAAATGTGTTTGTATCTTTGGTGGTAAACATACTAAATAATGCTGCTGTCAAAAACTTTCACAGTTATCCAATAGGTGGAACAAGATTTTACGGGCGAATTCGATTTCGCCGCGTTAAGAACAGATGTTCAACGAGAATATTTTTTAATAATTTTTTTAATTAAAAACTACTTATTCTAATTTGTGTGTTAATGTTGTGTTTTTTTTTTGAAATTTGTCAGCTTTGGGATGCATAACACCATCAGCACCGGCTAACGGGAGGTTAGTTATACGAAGAGAGCACGAGGCGCTTTACGAATGCGACATCGGCTTCGTTTTCCCCGATACGGCATCGAATACTCTTCAGCTGGTCTGCACGGAACACCATACTTGGGATCGTATTCTGCCAGATTGTGTTGGTGAGTTCATACCAAATTTATTCAGTGGTTCATTCGCCTTTAGTTTTTCGCATTTTCATTCGATGTTCATTTTATAAAAAAAAAACGTTTCACTGAAAAAAAAAATATTGCATGAACCTTTAAAAGTGTGAAGTTGATTTAGTTTAAAAGTGTTTGTGTTTAGTAAATAGGCTTTGGAGAATTACAATTTTAAATCGTAATCATTCTAATATTCGCAGTAATCCTGTGTACTGTGCTTTTATTGTTATTATTTTTTTTAGCCGCCAACAACGTGCGCGTTCAGAAAAAATAACTTTTCTTCATTATTTTTATTTTAACGCTTCAAGTTTTTATATAAAGTTGATTAGTATTTTGTGCAATTAGCTACAAACTATTCTGAGTAAGTTTTTCTTTTCATATACAAATAAGTATTTTTTGAATTATTGTAAGCGGAAATTCGTATGAGTTTTCCATATTCGGAAACACGTGCGTTTCCCTTTGCTACGGCAATTGTTCTAAATTTGACGGTCACCACGGAAACAGAACGCAAGTTTTTTTTTTTTATAAATAATAAGTGCTGCCAGCTGTTAAATTTGGAAGTTTTGCTTTTGTTTGACAATTTTTTATTTACATACGATTTTTTATTTATTTTTTTCGAAAGAATAATAAACTGTCATTGAGCTAATTTTTCTTGTATTGCTTAAGAAAATATGGCATATTTTGCAAAAATGATTTAAATTAACAAGCTCGTGTTCGTTGTTTGCCTAAAAAGGGCGGACAAGCTAACAACTTCCGATGTCAAGAATTATGGCATTCCGCCGTTCTTGATTAGAACTTTCTATAATTTTCTAAAAAGGTCTCAGAAAATTGAGATTTAAGAAGTCTCAATTAATCTAACAAGAAATCTCAAAAAAGGTTTTGTTCTTGTAATAATTTTTTGTTTATTTCTAAAGAAAATCGTACAGAAAAAAATTCTGAATTAAAATAAAATCGCATGGCAAATGTCGAATATTTAATTTTCAATCGTTTGGAAGGTAGCCAACTGGAAAGAGTGGAAGAAAATCTGCTTTTAGAAAAATCAATGAGTTAAGATAAGAAGCAATAAAAAATGCCTCCCTGTCTGGCTGCTCAAGTCGTCCTTTACTGTTGGGGGAAGTGTTTCCGTTGCGATGGTAACGATGAATTTTCTTTGTTAGTTCGACTACTGAATTTTGTTAGATTTTTCCTTTATAGTTACTAAATCATAGCCAACAGAGACTATTTTAATTTGTTTATTAAATCATTTAGATGGACTTAAATAAAAAATTTTGTTTACAGTTCAATATTCAATATGGTAGAAATGTGCAGAATTTTCTTTTTTTAAAAGCATGAAACGGATTTGGAGAATTCTATATAAAAAATATAATTGCAGGGAATTTTTTTCCTTTTTCATTTGAAGCCTTTCTTTATTTTAATGAATTAGAACAAAGACTAGGTAAGCAGGAAAATCAGAAAAAATAACACAAGGCGTCATGTAAAAAAAGGACTATCTATTTTGTGATACGGAAAAGTTAAATAAATCAAATTTTTTATTATTATATTAGTTTGGATTTTATCATCATTACAGTGTCATTCAAAATAAATTTTATGAGACTTCTTAACTGACTCGATAATTTTTAGGATAATTTTAGAAAAAAATTCGCACATTTTTGGCTTTAATATGACAATTATTTGACAGATGTTGGTTTTTTAAATGTCTCTTCTTCTTCATTTTAAAAGGAATACGAATCAATGACACTCTCTGACCAAAATTCACACTTTTCGCGGATACAATGGCTTGTCCAAAGTTACTTGTGGATTTTCAGAGCCATGTTTAGGACAATTTGACATATTGACGTGCTCATCCACAAAAAATAGAGTCTTATCGCTAAAGAAAAAAAAATTTCGTACAATTTTGGCATTAATACGACAATTATTTGAGAGATGTTGGTTTTTAAATGATCTAAAATTTTTAAGATAGTTTGTTTAAATAGAATTTTTTTACGTGGCCATATAAGAAAAAAACTATCGGCGTCAAATTGTACGATCTTGGATGTCAATGAACAGAATATTTACTGCAATGAAGCTAAAATTTGTCGTTTGGTAATACCACATATGGTTCAGATTAAAATCTTCAAGTTCAGGCTTAAAAAAAGTTGGTTATCATGGCGCTCAGAATTTACGGTAAATGTATCTTCTTCTTCATTTTAAAAGGAATACGAATCAATGACACTCTCTGACCAAAATTCACACTTTTCGCGAATACAATGGCTTGTCCAAAGTTACTTGTGAAATTTCAGAACCACATTTAAGACAATTTGACATATTGACTTGCTCTTCCACAAAAAAATGAGTCTTATCGCTAAAGAAAATTATTTTTCGAAATACGAAAACTTGGCGAAGACAAATTAATAGGTTTTTAAAATTTTACGATGTTGTTTGGTGGTAGAATGAGCCTTAATTTAAATTGGTAAACTTTAAACTAAACAAATTCTATCTTGGATGATATAAATATTTGACAGCTTTCATGAAATTGCCATATATGACATATCCACCAAACGAGAAATAAATCTCACCAATTTTTTACAAATTTAAAAAAAAATTAATTAAAATTTGCGTGGCTACAATAAAATATTACCAATTTTTTTACAAATTTTATGCATTTTTTTATAGTTAAAATATGCATATTATAAAATGGCAATTCATAAACTAAAAAAATATTACATGAAGTAAAATATATGTTTTATAGTACTTAAATAACACAGCTTTACTTTCCGAACCATGAAATTGATAATTAAATATTATTTGGATAATTTAGAAGAACTGATTTGAAGAAAAAAACAACTGATTCTATTGATAAGAAACGTAAATAAAATTATTTTATTCAGTTTCTAATAAAATACACACTGCGGAATAAAATTAAATATAAAAAAAATTCTGTAAAATTTCATTAAATACCCTTTATGGGCAGTTTCAACAATTCTCCGTGCAATATCCAATTTTACGTATATTAGCACATAAAAAATCATATCAAATCAAATTAATTCACAGAATTTTATATGCACTATTTTCTATTAAAATCATTCCATAATCAAACCCCCTTCCCCCCTCTTTTTCCACTCTACCCTTGTCCAACATTTCACCAACATCCCATCAAATAAAACAGCAAAAAAGAGTTCCTTTTAATAAATTTTCTACTCGACCCTGAGCAATCTTAGTTAAATGAATTTTGAAGTGTTTTTTTTATAAAATCACTGAAGAATAAATAATCAAAAACCACACCTTTTTTTAATTTTAACATAACTATTGAGTCTAAAGAATAAATAATTCAATTTGCAAGCATAGAAAAAGTACGATTGTGCACAAACACAATTCGATCACGTAAAGTGGTTGCCACCACATTGGATACTCTGTATTCACCTTCCTTAAAAGGTGCACACCTGTATCGTAAATATTATACTTTAGTCAACAGTGTTTGCTCAACAAATGACATCTTGAATGATATACCATATACGTTTGACATCTGTCAACTGGCAGGGCTGTACTTTCCGAATCACGAAATGGAGAACCCTTTAACTTTTGAAAAAAGGAAAACCTCTTCAAGATACAAAATGTTACATGAAAGACTAACTGAACAGTCATCCTTCGTGCAAATATAAATAAAACTTGAGAACAGATTTTATTCTTCTTCCCTGTTCAAGTGGTTTCAAGTTCAAGGATCCGACGAACGTCACACATTTAGAAATGAGAGCACAAGTAGACAACCTTCCCCCACTCTTCCCTTTTGCCCCAACAATTGAGTATAAACATTTTTTTTTGTTGGATTTTTCTACACAATTTGTGTACATGTTTTGATTAAAATTAGACCATTAACCATTGTTGTAATAAAAATTGCGAACATAAAAAAGGGTTTATATGCCAGTGTTTATTTTATAAAATCGATTTACACAGTCCCGTTTTCTCTCTTATTAATTGAAAACTATTAGTTTTTATATCCTTTTAGGTGTTTACGTTTAATTAAATATCTTTCTTTCTTGTTTTTTTTTTATAAATATATAAGAGAGCAAAACACAATTTATTTATTGTTACTTCTTGGTTTAATTTAAGTATTTTTCTTATTCTTTTTTTAAAGGTGTTTTTATTTATATAGGATTTTTTCAATAAGAGTGATAGGTTTTTTTTTCTTAAATAAAACAGAAAAGAAATGTGGGAGAGCATAATTTATTATTTTATTTTGAAGTAAAATCTATGTAATTATATTCCGGAAATAACATTATTGAAATGGCAGCCTCTGGTCCGTTCACAGATGTTGCCAATTTAAAATTACCTTGTGCAATAAATAAATCCTGCCTTATCGCACGTATTTGCAGTTCAATATTGAATTTTAAGCCATTTGTATCAATGGTTGCTGATTTATTGGCATAGACCGATGGCTTTAAATAACCCCCCACAAGAAGAAGTCCAAAGATGTTAAATCACAACTTTTTGGAGGCCATTGCACATCTGCGTTTCTTAAAATTATCGACTCGGTTAACTTTTCCCTCAATAAATCAATTGTGGTATGAGTTGTGTGGCATGTAGCGCCCTCTTGTTAAAATCACATATTCGCTAAATCGATATCTTCCAATTCAGACCCCAAAAAGTTCGTTCTCTTCACCATTGACAGTAATGGCAACTTATTTTCAACAAAATCAGGACCGATGATGCTTGCGTGATTCCTCGTGAATAATTTGTGGATTGGTTTCAGCCTAATAATGACAATTTTGTTTACACACCAGAAAGTTGAAAATGCACCTCACCTGAGAAGATTAATTTCTTAGAAAAATCAGCATCATTTTCAAGATGTTCCAGGGCAAATTCAGTAAATTGACGGCGTTTTCGATGATCCAACGACTTCAATTCTTGTGTGATAAGATATTTGTTAGGATATAAGTCCAAATCCAACCGTAAAATATCCCATGTTGTTATGGCTGCCGATTCCAAAAGTTGAGAACGCCTTGAAATCAATAAATTTGGGTCTTTATCAACACTTGCCTGAACGGCAGCAATATTTCTCGTAAACATTGTGTAAAGAAAGATTGCGTCCAAAACTTTCCACAGTTCGACGAATAGCGAACACACAGAAAGAAGTGCTCGATAAGTTGCAATTAAAGAATGGTTATTTTGATTAAAAAAAATAGGAGAATTTCCAAGCGTTGTCATAAACAAATTGAAAACCTCACTGAATAATCAGTCAGAATTTTTCAAATATCTTTTGAAATACTCTAAAAAAAATCTAAAATTGAATAATAAAAAAACTATAGTTCAAAATATTTGATTTGTCGAAATTTTGTATTTTTAGTAACCAGAAAAGAATTGAGAAAGACCTTATTTGGGCACAAAAGGGAGGCAAAAATTTTGTGTAAAATTCAGATTTTGGGAAAAAAAATTCTAAAATTAGGTCGTCGACTTCTAAATCAAAGTTTTTGTTAAGTTAAATAAAATTAGGAACATCTCATATTTTCTATAAAAAAAAGTTGAATGAAAAATATTTCAAAAATTTTTGAATAGTAAATTCCAGCTGGCTTTATAATCTTTTCCAGTTTAACAAGTGGAAAAATGTCCATCAAATCAAATCTTGGCTTCAGTCGAATTAAATTGTTTTCTATTTTCATGTAAGCTTTTTACTCCCTTCTCCCTCACAACAATTTTGAATACGAGTACTTGCATCAATTTAAATGTCTTTTTTCGCCTCCATTCGATGTCAATCACTTTCAAATTGAAAGAATTACTCCTGATATGATGCACAAACACTTGACATAATAAAACAGTGCCCATCTGAGTTGAACTTATATTAAAATTGTTGATATTAAATGACAATTGACTGCTCTAAGATGCGTCTTAATAATAAAGGGCATTGTGCGCTTTGTCAGCGAATGTGATAATATTAATAAAATAAATGGAAGCAAGAAGAACTGTTAGAGAAATAAAATTGATTTAATGATAGACACAATAAATTGAAGAAATTAGTGTTAGGGGTCCACTTTTCGCGAGGTCACAATTACGACGGTGTTTGTAAAATTCTAAATAATTCCGTCGTTCTTCGTTAATTTTACATATTTAAATAGATTTTATTAGTTATATTCTAACTATAACTAATAAAATTTTTTTTTATCAGTTATATTCCACACTTTCAAATTTCTAATGCAAAAAGTCCCTAATTTCTAAAAATACTCTTAATTAGTATAAAGTTATCATAAAAAAAATGTTGATAGCAACATCAATGTGTGACGTCCAGTTTGTGCAACATTTCATGTAATGAAGCAAACTTTGCTGCATTCAATTACGTCCGATCCACACACTGAATTTAAAAAAAACTGATATGAGAACGAAAGAGGAGCGTAATCAGAATAAGTCATATGCAAACGAGAAAGACAAGAGGTTGTCATTTTTCTCTTTGCTGTTCCGAAATTGCCGCACTAAAGTCACTTGTGCATTATCATTGCAGCAAAAATGACGGTCGGCTCACTGTCCTTGCGGCTGCCTGCGTTAAAGTTGTCGCCCGCATTTTCTGTTATTGTTTGCGTCAATTCAGCAGCAAATTTTAGGTTCGTTTTCATCACCGCGCCACAATTGTGTTCATTACCATAAGATTGTGAAGGTTTTTAAAATTTTGACACCAATAAAATCGCCACTCGTCGGAATTTTGTTCGGGGCTTTTAAGACTTTGTTGATAACATTTTCTAGAAATCAAAATTGTGATTTATTGCGAATACATTTGAAATATTTTTGATAAGATATTGAACGTACTATCAGTTAGATTTGTGTTCAAATTAATATGAATTTATTAGAAAAGCAAATTATAGAAAATGGGTCCATGTTTTCTAAGCTCTTCTTATCGTTGAAGGCCAAAGATTCAAGCAAATTAAATTTCGCCAGCTCTAATATAGCAAAATTTAATTTTTTCCTAAACTTTAGTTTATAAACTAAATTTTTTTATTAGTTTTTATCACATATTTTTTAAAATAATAAATGAACAAAAAAATTATTGAACGTCGTCTTTCTTCGAATCATATTGAAATTTAGCTATTAACGGCATCTGTTTTTAAGTTAAAACATTTTTTTCATATATTGTATAATATTTTATGCAAAGATCATAAAAAAATAACAAATTTTCTAATTTTGAAAGCATGTTGATTTAACGATACCAATCTGTATTCGAAAGATTTTTAAAAAACTGATTGGTTTTTTTTATAAAATATTTTTCACCCCTTTTTACTTACTAATAATAATAGTATTTATTATGTAATAATAAAAACAAAATGGTGATTTATGAAAATTGATACGAGTACAAGTGATATTTAAAAAAAAATAAATGTACGTAACACTTTTCCTTGTAAATATTTTCTTGAACGCAGATTCAAGTTACTGCTTCTTGAATATCATTTATATTTTTTATCTATTTACGAGTGGTTGGTTACGTATGCAAATAAATGCTTGATTTTATTTATTATTAGTCTTATCAAATTTTTTGTTGTTGAGTGATTTAAATTCAGCTTATTTGTAGCTTTGTAGTCTTTCGATAAGATTCTGTTTTTTTTTTTTAAATAAATAATAAAAATCTTTTCATTATTTATTATTAAAAAAAATAATTTATTAACTAATAATTCCATAAATTTAGTGTATTTTTAATTTTTAATATAAAAAATATGTGTTAATTGGTAGTAGTTTTTAATTTTTTAAGATAAAATTTTTTTAAAAAATATTTTTGTAGTTTATATTTTAATTTTCTATAATACAACAAGAGTAAAGGCAAATAATTTATAATAAAAACGGAACAAATATTTCCACTATAAATATTTTTGAAAATTAAATTTAAAAAAATACAAAAACTCTGCACAATTAATTTTGAGTAAAACAATTTAAAAACTGTAGTAAACTTCAAATAATATTAATGGGATTTGTTTTTCGCATTTATTTAAAAGCTTTTTTAGAGAAATTGTTTATAAAACAAACAAAAAAAAACCAGTAAAAAATGGATTTTTTTTGGCAAGAAAAACTAAAATTTTTTTTAAAGGGGAAAAATCAAATAAATTTTTTTTTAAAGAAAAAGAATAAACAAAAACAAATAATTAGAAAATAGGGAAAGAAAAAACGAGAATAGAAATGATGTTGAAAATAATTTTGCAGAAAAATTAGCGATATCCGGAAGTGGACTTGTATCCGGTCTAAAACTAGATACTCATAGAAATATCGAACGTACAACAAATACGGAAATGACGAACAAAGAGGCTGATATGGTTTATGGTAATATTATTATGGAATCTCTGCCTATTATTACGTATTATTCTTTATAGATTTTCATTTATAATTTTTATATTTTCCATACTAATAAACAAAGTCAATTTTTCTTTAACTTTATTTATTTTAACAACAAATCATTTCAAAAAAATACATCAAAAATTCTATGATAACTTTCAGTCGATTATTATTTTATACAAATTTTCCCAAAATAATTTCATATTTTTTAACTAAAAATTTGTAAATGAAAAGTTTTCTTTCGACTATATTACAAATTTAAATTGGATTATATTCTTTTCACTAATTTATTTCAAATTTTTTTCTATTTTTTCTTTAATCATCTATTTTGCAAAAAAAAAAATTGCACCTAATAAAAAAGACATCATCATACCATCAATTCTAATTGCGGGCCTATTTATTGTGAATGCAGTCGTTTTCGTTGTTATTCTAAAATATCGAAAAAGAAGGTTTGTTATCTTATTTTTAAAAAAAAAACATGTATTATTATTGCTATTATTTGTAAATTGAATTAATTTCTTAATATTCATATTGGAATTTTTAAATTTTGATTTTTAATTTTATGCACATAAAAAAAATAAGCTTTCAAACTCGATAATGCAATATTTGATTGATTAGTTGTTGTTTTATATTAATTACTTGAAAAACAAATTATTAAAAAGACTCCTGAGAAGATGTTAAAATATTTAAATCTGAATTTTGAAGATGATAAAACTGATAACAACAACAACAACAACAATAACATCAACAACAACACCAACAACAAATCTTAACACATTAAAATAATAGTAGAAAAATATGCAAAACGCATTTTACATATTTTTTTTCAAATTGGAATGTTGCATAATTTCATCCATAAAAAAGTGCATTCCATATGCTATTGTAAAATAAAATATATTTATTTTAAATAAATCTTCAAATTAAAGTTAATTAATAAGAAAAACATAAAAAAATACAATAAAATATATTGCATTGACGGTGTTTGATTTCTCTGGCTTACAAATTTTTATTATAATTTTTAATTTTTCATCAAAAAAAAAAAAATTACAAATTTAAATTATTATTATCTTTAAGAAAACCAAAAAAAAAAAAGAAATCTTATGTATAGAAGTACCAAATGCAAAAGTTGCAAAAAATTTTCTTCTTTTTATTTTTTATACAAAAAACTTTATCCGAAAAATATTTAAAAAAAGAAAAAATATTTTTACAAAATATTAAATAAAAGTATAAGCAAATAATTAAAATAACCATTTTATACAATATAATTTTGGATTTTAGTTTTTTTTTTTTAATTAAAATTTGCTCATTTAAAATTAAAAGAAAAAATCGGTCTTTTTGATAAATGGTTGAACATAGTCATTTACAAAAGCTACCACCAGATGTCATTGAGTATCAATTTATTCACAATAACGCCATATTTTGCTTTTCATTTCGTACTTCTATAATCTGAGTTCTTTGTTCCTTTTTGTCTTTTTTGCATTTTTTCTTACGCTATGGTTTTTTCCCCCCATCATTTTCTTAATTCTTCATCATCCCTATTCTTATTTGCTTTTTATTTATTTCTTCAAAAGCAGAAACAACGAAGCCGACTTTGGACCAAAGGAATTAGCTGAGCTGTGAAAATATTATTTATGAAAAATAAAGAAAAAAAACCCTCCAACAACAAATAAAAGAAAATAAAAATTAAAAAAGAAAAAATGAACAAATTAAAGTTACTAGAATAAAAAAAAACAAAATCAAAAACTACTATTATTAATAGAAAAAGGAAAAGAGAGAAAGAGAGAATAATACTAATTATAAAAATAAGAGCAATTATAAGTAAATGAATTTTTTTTTTACTAAGAAAATAATTTAAAATGAAACCAAAGCGATAAAGATTATAAATTTATAAAAAAAAACAACAACAAAGAAATGAAGAGAAAAAATAGTAAAATCAATAGAATAAGGTAATATATAAGAATAGGTGCAAAAAATATAGGACATAATAATTAAAAAATGAGAAAAAATAATAACAAAATATTTTGCACACAAAAAAGGCATGCTAAGGGGGGATAAAAGAAGGAGAGAGACAAAAATTCAATTAAATGAATTGCGAAAAAATAGGCCATACGTTATTATAATTGTGAAATTATTTTTAAAAGAAAAACCGAATTTTTTTATTATAAAAACTGGTAAAAAAACGAAAAAAAGAACTAAAAACTTCTATTTTTCTAAAGGAGATTATTATGTATATTTCGCAGGCGACTGACTCTTTTTGCATAAATTTTTTATTCTTTTTTCTAATCCGAACAGAAATAAACACAATATTTTCTCTTTTCCCAATTTATAATTACTAATCCTTTTTTTTCTCGATAAATTCAAAAATCACGTTTATGTATACTTTTTTTAATTGTTTTTATAATTTTCTATAATAGATAAAATTATTTAGTTTCTTTGTAATCAAAAAATTGTTTTCTTACTGCAATCAAATTTATAATTTATAAAATAAAGAAAAATGTTTTTATATGATAATATACGAAAATTTGTTTAATTCATTTTCTATTATTTGTGGTATAACAGAAAAGTATAACATTTAACTGAACTGGTATAACTATTCGATCTAAAGTTAGTTCTCTTCCATTTCATTCGCCATTTTGTTTTTGTTCTCAGTACAGAGCTAATTTGACATTTGATAATTTCTTTCTCTCATTAAACCGATCAGATTATATCTGCCATTTTGATTTTAAGCAATATTTTATTTTATTATTTATTATAATTGTTTTAATAAAAATATATATATATATAATATGAACCTAATAAATAGTGATTTCAAATATATTTTTTTCATTTCTGTAAAAATACTATTAACAGCCGCAAATACTAAAGGGTTTTCGAATAAAAGTGATATCATTTCTTTAAAAAAAAACACACTAATTGTTAAGGAAATTCAAATGTTTTTTACTTAATATGAGGTACAATCGATACAATTAAGTTCTGAATAAAGCGTCATTCAAATGGCCTCCACGACTTCTTTTGCAGGAACGAATTCGATGAACCCAATTTTCGAGCACTTTTTCCACTAAATCAAGTCGTATGTTCAATATTGACTTCTAAAGCTTGAAGAGAGTCTGGTTTATTGCTAAAGACCAATGACTTCAAATAACCCCACAAGAAATAGTCGAATGGTGTTAAATCACAACTTCTTGGAGGCCATTCAATGTCACAATTTCTTGAAATAATCGAATCTCTAAACTTTTCTCGCAATAATTCGGTTGTTGCACGTGCTGTGTGGCACGTAGCCTCGTCTTGTTGGAACCAGATGTTGTCAAGATCAACTTCTTCCAATTTCGGCCATAAAAAGTTGGTTTTCATCGATCTATATCGCTCTCCATTGACAGTAACGGTGTTACCAGCTTCATTTCGAATGTAATGGGTGTTCATGAATCACAGTTTTGTTTATTTACCGCACCACTCAGATGAAAGTGAGCCTCATCGGAGAAGATGATTTTCTTTAAAAAAATCGTTATCGGTTTCAAGTTGTTCCAAGACAAAATCAGAAAATTCACTACGTTAACGGTGGTCCAATGGCATCAGTTATTGAGTGATAACAATTTTATACGGATGCAAGCCCCAATGCTTTCTCAAAATCCGCCAGGTTGTGGTTTGAGACAGTCCCAATTCTTGAGAACGTCTTGGAATCGACAAATCCCGGTCTTCAGCAATACTTGCCTGAACGGCAACAATATTTTCATTACTTCGTGCGGTTCTTTGTCTTATTGGCACTTGAACATTATGTAAAGAAAATGTACGCTTGAAATTTTTAACAATTCGACGAATAGCGAGCACAGTTGGACGATTATTACGACCATAAAATGGGAAAAGCGCACGAAAAGTTGCAATTGGAGAACGATTATTTTGATAATAAAATTGAATAATTTGTAAACGTTGTTTTTGTGTATATCTCTTCATGATAAATTTGTAAACATTACTGAATACAATGGAAAAAAAAGACAGATCATGACATATTACAAATGGCCGGAACGTCACTTAGAAATCATATCACTCTTATTGGAAAACCCTATATATATGTGGGTTGATATGACAATTTAAAGACAAACATGTGCAAATAGCTATTAGCATGTGTATTTTATTGTATGGATTCTTTTTAAACTCCATCCTACGTGCGATTTTTAATTTTAATTTTTAAAATTATTCGAAATTGTTTAAAATTTAGGCAACACTAACTATTACATACTATTTAGTAATAAGTAAATTATTAGTTTCTGTTTTTTTTTGCAATATCTAATAATATATTTGATCCTTGGGTGTAGGTGATGATAATTTAATGAAAATATGGTAAAAACATCTAGAATACAATATTGTTGGGAATTTATTATTATTCATTAATAATAATCAACTATAAAAAGAAACCTGATTTCGTCCTTGAATAATAAATTATTACAAATAAATACTGAAAGTGTTTTAAAAATGAAACGCACAAACCTAAGCAAAAAATTAAACGAGAAAATATATTATAAAAATGTTTGAGGACACTTCTTGCTATTTTTAAAGATATTTTTTTATTCAAAATATTAAATAAAAAAATATCTTTAAAAATAGCAAGAAGTCAAATAAGTTAGTTAACTTATTTTCTGAGCAACTAACTGCTGAGATAACTGAAATTCCTATATTAAAAATACAAATAAAACTGATACTAATTAAAGAAGGACGAATGCTTTAGAATAGTATATAAACTAGCCTATTTAGAAAACAAAACCAAACAGACCAAAATTCATTAGATTAATGAAATAGAAAAAATCATAGCGCCCCACTAAAGATGAGAAAACGTAAATGTAGTTTTTTTATATGTATATCGAGTGAAAAAAAGGATATTTTATATATTTTTTATTGCAATATTAGTAAGAAGCTTATATAATTATTAAAAAGGCTCAAAATTATTATTATTATATTAATCAAGAGGGATTATGATAAATGTTCAATTAAAATGTAAAATGTAAAAGCATTTATTGCGAGACCAATTATTGTATATTTATTACTATTAAAAATCATTGAAAAATCAAAGCATTTAAATCAGAATTTTCCCCCATCAAGTTTTGTTAATTTTCGAGAATATATTTTAAGAAATTTTCATAATTAAATATTAATCTGTTCATATCATATCATACGAAGTCTGTTCAAAAAGTATCGCGAATTTTAAATTTCCGCTGCTTACGTATATTCGATTTTCGATTTTTTGTGGCGTTATGTTGGTACTCATATCTCTCACTTATGCCGACAATTTCGGCCATTTTGAATGTTCAGTTAATTTTTGACAGCTGCTTTGCTTGCACGCGTTTTGGCTCGTCTTCGATTTTTGCATATTCCAAAAAATGGATCAAAGAATCTGTTCCGGGAACAAGAAGAAGTCACAGGGGGCCAAATCTGGGGAATACGGTGGCTGAGGCATTATTAGTGTCTTGTTTTTGGTCAAAAATTCGCGCACAAGCAACGATGCGTGAGCAGGGGCGTTATCATGGTGCAAAAGGCAATTTTTGTTCTTCCACAAATCCGGGCGTTTCTGGAGGATTGCTTCGCGCAACTTGCGCATAACTTGCAGGTAATATTCCTTATTGACCGTTCTACCCTGTGGCAAGAACTCATGATGCACCACGCCTCTGCAATCGAAGAAAACTATAAGCAAACCCTTCACATTCGAGCGAACTTGGCGCGCTTTTTTTGGTCTTGGCTCGTGCGGCAGCTTCCATTGGGATGATTGAGCTTTGGTTTCCACGTCATAACCATAAATCCATGATTCGTCACCAATTATGACCCTCTGGAGCAAATTTTGGTCGTCGCGGACAGAGTCCAACGGCTCCTTAGCAATGTTAATGCGATGCTGTTTTTGGTCGAAATTGAGCAATTTTGGTACGAATTTCACGGCGAACCGTCTTACGCCCAAATCATTGGTAAAAATCGAATGGCACGAGCTAATCGATATGTTTAAGTCCTCAGTAATTTCTCTAACGGTGATTCGACGATTGGCCAATACTTTTTTCTTCACTTCATTAATGTTTTCGTCTGTTGTCGATGTGCTCGGGCGTCCGGCACGCTTTTCGTCGTTCACATCTTCTCGGCCCTCTGAGAACATTTTGTACCACCGATAAACATTGCTTCGGTCCAAGGTAGCTTCACCATATGCCACAGTCAAGCTTCAGAATGCGTCTGCGCAATTAATTTTGTTTCTCACACAAAATTTGATACAAATTCTTTGATTCATTTTTTGGAATGGGCAAAAATCGAAGACGAGCCAAAACACGTGCAAGCAATACAGCTGGCAAAAATTAACTGAACATTCAAAATGTGTCGCACTTGTCGGCATAAGTGAGAGACATGAGTACCAACATAACGCCACAAAAAATCGAATATACGTGTACGTAACCCGCGGAAATGCAAAATTCACGATACTTTTTGAACAGACCTCGTACGTATATCACATTTAAAAAAGGGCTGATTTTGAATATTTTTCACATATTTTTTCGCAGTTATTTTTATTTAATTTAAAATTGTAATAAATATTTAAAATTGCTCAATATGTTACATTAAAATAATTAATTTTAATTTCAATTATCATCAAAATAAACCCAGTGCCTTTTAGGAAACACAGCATTGACATCTTAAAAATCACCTTATTTCGTTTAGTAGATTTTTCATTTTAGAAATTTTAGTATTTAAACAAATTTTTTAATATATTTTTTTTTGTATAAAAGAGAATTTTTGTTTTAACGAACTCAATTAAATATATTTAACAAATCAGATTAGCTCAATTAATTATAAATGAAAAACAAATACAACTAGAATTTACTAAAACTATCTGGACAGAGGAGTCGTCTCTCCGTTAAAATTAAAACTTTCTATTCGATATAGGAAAGTAATCATAAAAATTTATATTGAAAGTGAAATTTTAAAACTTGAATTACTAAAAAGGAAATATTTTTTTTTTGAAAATGCGTTCCGAAATTAAAACGCTAAAAATTCGTAACTTCATTTATAAGCAAGGAAATTATTTATGATGAATTAAATAAGAATAAAAATAGAATGGACGCTAATATGCAAAATTAAATTAAAAAATAATCATAAACAAAATGTAAACCCCTAAAATTAAATAAATTATAATGAAAATATTAACAAAAAATTAATAATAAAATTGCATTGCACAAAAAGAACTTGATTAAAATTAACAGAAAAAGAACTGCTTTTGTACAAATACACGGATACGGATACTTTGGTATTTACACATACTAATGGCAGAATACATTTCTCTTGATGCATTTCCAAAAAAAAGAAAACATTTTTGGAATTATTTTTATCTCTAAATAGTAGAACTACGAGTATAAATGGCTGCGATCTAAGTTATAGTTGGTTGGTTCCTAGATATTTGCTTTTATAATAAAAATTTAAATAAAATATGAAAAAAAATAAATCCCAAATAAGGGTAGAAAAAAATATACTTTTAGTGTTTTATTTATTAAAAAAAAAAAAATTGGTAGCCTTATTCTTATTCTAATTTGTTAATACATTAGGACAAACTGAATATAAAATTATTTGAACAGCAAAAACAATTGTTCCTTTTTTAGTAAATTGATCTAAAAATTAATTCAAAAAATTATGCTTGAAAAAATTATGGAAAAAAAATTATAAAAGAAAATTGGCTGGTTGATTTTATAGCCTTTTTAGCTAATTTTTAATTGTACTATTTTAAACTAGTTTTTAATAAGTTTCATATAGAATTTAATTGTACTATTTAAAAAAAAAAAAAAATATTTTTTTCTTAAGCATGTTTTCAGACAGTAATTTTAATTAAAATAGCAAAAACAGTCAGTAGAATTGAATCATTCGTCCATTCATACGCAAAATCAGTTTCATTAATTTTTCATCACAAATTCAGATATTATTGAATAAATGTACACATGATTATTTGGGGAGACGTAAAGAGGGGACATAAACGTAAATTCAAAATGGATAACCAAAAATTTCGTACATCATTTTCTATTCTTAAAATAATGGGAATATGAGGTCTGTTCAAAAAGTATCGCGAATTTTCAATTTCCGTGGGTTACGTATATTCAATTTTACCTTATTTTTAGGGTTCGTTATGTTGGTACTCATGTCTCTCACTTATGCCGACAAGTTCGGCAATTTTGAATATTCAGTTAATTTTTGACAGCTGCTTTGCTTGCACGTGTTTTGGCTCGTCTTCGATTTTTGTCCATTCCAAAAAATGGAATCAAGTGAGTTTTCTATTTGCCCTTTTATGACAGTGAAAAGAGACAATGAAAGAAGAATAGAAAGAAAGCCGTGAGGTAATTAGCGTAGGACCATCATGCTGCTGCAAATGGGACTCGAACCCACAACTTTCTGGCTGGTAGTCCAGCACGCTATTGACTGTGCTACCTAGTTTGTTTGTTTGTTTAGTTTGTTAACGGGACACCAGACCTCGCCAGACGCTATTGCATCCATCTGCTCAGGCGGTCTGATGGTCCGAAAGGGAAGGGTAAGGGATAAGGAAATGAAAGCAGAATAG
The DNA here is from genome assembly GCA_958298945.1 of Atherix ibis. Lineage (NCBI taxonomy): Eukaryota > Metazoa > Arthropoda > Insecta > Diptera > Athericidae > Atherix > Atherix ibis. The sequence goes on along the minus strand of OY282609.1, from coordinate 20,753,287 downwards.
AAAGTAAAGCGGTGGGTAATTAAGCGTAGGGCGGGAGAGGACCATGTTGCTGCAAATGGGAATCGAACCCACGTCCCTCTGCTTGGTAGCCCAGCACGCTATTGACTGTACTACCTAGAGGTCAAATTATGACGTTTATCTATGTATGTTTTTATTACTAAAGGGCAACCAAACCTCGCCAGACGCTTGCGCATCCATCTGCTCAGGCGGTTCGATTGTCCTGTTGGGTACATATCGTCCTGAGTCGTCCCCATTTCACTTGTTTCACTGTATTTTATATTGTTATCATTATAGCTATCATTTCCGTCCATTATTATTATTATACATATTTATTTTCCCTTGTTCCAACTTATAACGATATATTCCACTTTTACAAACTTATTACCATTTTTCCTTCGACGCCATAGCCACCCACCATCTAGAGCAGCCATGACGACGACCCCGTATCCCTTTAGTCGCCTCTTACGACAGGCGGGAAATACCATACGGCTATTCTTTACCTTTGACAGTACCCGGAGGATTATGACGTTTACGTGCACTTCGTGAGCACTTCTTTAAGCATTTGTTATACTCAGAGAAAGACTTTTGTTCACAGCGTCTGATGATCGTTTACTTAGATTAAATAATACCTGAACAAGCCCGTACATCAGATTTTCGTTTTATGTACACGCAATTTTCTGTCTCAATTAATGCAAAAGCGGCGAGATATAGTAATTGGTCCAATTTTTGCGTGCGTGCGTGCGTGAGTTGGTGGTGGCGTGCGCATTCGAATTAGGTGCCGTCTAACACTCAATTTAGCGGAGGAGTTAATAGAAAGTATCAAAGGCATCGGCATCGTAGATTATCAAAAAATAGACAAAAAATTCAGTGAATTTTCTTGACACTCTCCGGCTCGGAGCAGACGATACTGCAGGCTTCCACGAAAGTATAAAAAATTCACTGAAATAAAAAAAAAGAATATTTTCACACGCAATTCGCTTTTATCCTTTTTTGGATGTGGTTTTTTTTTCTGAAATTTTTGTTTCTTACCGAATATTTAACCAATAATCCTCCATACTTCCTATTTACATGGTTGGGTCTGGTGGAGGGGCCTGACCTGCTTTTATATGGAGGGGAGGAAAGAATCCGCTTTTTTTATAACTTTTCAGCTTTACCGAAACTGCACGTAAAAATATCTCGGAATGTGGTTGGTTGCCTCGATAGTAATTGGAGTGATCCGAAATTTAGAAAACGGAAACGTTTTTTTTTAGATCATGGAAAGTGGGGAGGGTAGAAAAAGTTTAAGTGCGATTTTATTAAATTTTAAATAGTTTACAAACAAGTCAGTATGAATTAATACATTTGCATAAATAGTTTTATTATTCACGACAGTAAATAGGAAGTTCTCATATCAGAATACGAAGTGTTTCCTGAAAGGTTATTTTGCAAGTATGTGCGTTCTTACGAATGAATTTGGAATGCGAAAAATTTCTATTACGAAAACTAGATGTCAGGAGGTGTCATGTGTACTTCGTATTCTGAAATGAAAACTTTCTATTTACTGTCGTGAAGAATAAAACTATTTATGCAAAAGTTTTAATTTATACTGAATTGTTTATAAACTATTTAAAATTTAATAAAATTGCACTTAAACTTTCACTCCGCGACAAGTTTTTCAAAATGTCAACACAAAAGTATGCAAGCATTTCGGTATGCTACCACTTTCATGGAGAATGGCATATTTTAAAACTCTCCGAAAACCTACAAAATTGAGACGCTTCATATTTGATTGACATTTACGAAATAAATAATAAACCAAAAATACAATTGCATTTAATAACAGAAGATTGGAAAAAAATAAAAATTGCTTGTCGTTGTGTTTAAATAATATTTTTTTTTGCAATAACTGAATTAAAATTAATATAAATGATGCTTTTGCCATTCAATAAATTCCTATTATGAAAAGTAGATGTCAGTGGGTGCCATGCCTATATAAAAAAATCCACACAAAACTATGCAAGCGTTACTATATCTCACCGCTTTTGCAATAAGTCGTATACGAGGTCTGTTCAAAAAGTATCGCGAATTCTGTTTTTTTTCCAAAAATTATTTATTTATTCATGAATGTATATTTTGTCTCCTTCAAAGTAATCCCCACCAGATATTATACACTTGTGCCAACGTTTTTGCAATCCTCGAAGCACTTCAAAAAATCTTTTCTTTGTAATCTTGTTCAGCTCCTCCTTTGATGCCGTCTTTATCTCCTCAATCGTAGCGTAGCGTCGTCCTTTCATGGGGCTCTCGCAGATCTGGGGAATGCGGTGGCTGCGGCCTTATTAGAGTGTTGTTTTTGGCCAAAAATTCGCGCACAAGCAACGATGCGTGAGCAAGGGCGTTATCATGGTGCAAAAGGTAATTCTCTAATAAGGCCGCAATCCGCCAAAAATATATCCAGATTTGTACCAGATGGTACAAATCTGGATATATTTTTGGCGGATTGCTTCGCACAACTTGCGCATAACTTGCAGGTAATATTCCTTATTGACCGTTCTACCCTGTTTCCAGAACTCCTGATGCACCACGCCACCTGCAATCGAAGAAAACTGTTAGCAAAACCTTCACATTCGACCGAACTTGGCGCCCTTTTTTCGGTCTTGACTCATGCGGCAGCTTCCATTGGGATGATTGAGTTTTGGTTTCTACGTCATAACCATAAACCCATGATTCGTCAGCAGTTATGACACTCTGGAGCAAATTTGGGTCGTCGGGGACAGAGTCCAACAGCTCCTTAGCAATGTTAATGCGATGTTGTTTTTGGTCGAAATTGAGGCAAAAATCGAAGACGAGCCAAAACAAGTGCAAGTACATCAGCTGTCAAAAATTAACTGAAAATTCAAAATGGCCGAACTTGTCGGAACAGATCTACGAAAATATGACGTACGGGCCTATTCAGGTACTCGTATTTTTTAATCTAAGTTCGTCAGTACTTCCTTAATCACTAGTCATAGTCAGAAAAAGACTTTTGTTCACAGCGTCAATGATGATCGTTCAGTTGCGTGTTTGTTTACAAAGTGAAATTTTAGGAAATAAATTCTTAATTAAATGAATTTCATCAAATAACTACATGAATAATTAAATTTCAGATAAATTAACATAAATTTATATAATATTTGTATGCGAAATTTCATCTCATTTTGACAGTACAAATTTGTCATTGTGTCATTTCTCATCTCATTTGACATTTTTTTAAATTTTTTTTGGAACAACTTATTTTGTTTTTTTTTTCTCGAATTTGTTCAATTTAATCAAAATAATAAGAATAAAAATATTTTCAGCTGATATGAAGAATAATTCCGGCGACAACTAATTAAATCTAGAGGAAAATTTTCTTTTTTAACTAGAAAATGTGAAGTTGTGAACCATACAGAACAAGCCGGACGAGGAAAACGATTTTTTAGAATAGTTAAACTAAATAATTTGGAATAAAGAACAAAATAATAATAATAAACAAATGTCATATCATAAAAGTGCGCACATGATCTTGTTAATTAGTGAAATATCATAGCTGCATTTACTCTTAGATTATAGAAGAACTGGATTAGGCCTCTAAAAAAAAATTGTGGCATAATTTTGTTGGCAATACATTCATAGAACGCACAAACATGCAAAATAACAGAAACGGCGTATATCATTGGGGGCAAATTTTAAAGTTCAGTATGCGATTGGAGCGGTTTGTTTAAAATCATTTTTCATGGCATCTGATGTCATTTATGTGTAAACAAATCGGGTTTTGTTGTTTGATGGAATTAGTTTAGGAAATTTGCAATAAAACACAGTATTCTATTTTAAAATATTATTTATTTATTTATTTCACTATATATTATAAGTCTATGAAAGTAGAGCGAGCACATAACGTCCTGATTCTTGGTCTCGATGCTGCTGCCACAATCCACTTTTCCCGCAACCATTTATTTTGTGGGGAGCGTATAAAGTTAACATATAAATATACGATTGTTACATTTACTTTTTCAATTAAGAATTAACAGAAATTGAATTAATTTTCGCACTATTTAAAAAATTTGTCCCTTTAAATTTCCTTACACACACTTTACGTACACCGACACTGAACTATTTTCTGGTAAATATTGAACTGTCAAAATCACATTTGTTTACATTTATTGAATGCCGAACTTTTCACTTTTTACCAAACTTTTTGGACAAAATAAATCATTGAAAGACATATAGGCAAATCACAAACTAAATTTTTGTTATTTTCTACAGTAAAAGTGAAGATGTCAACTTAGCGAAAGAAAGAAATTCCCTGCTTCCTCATTTCATTGTCTTGACAAAACACTTCATTTTATGAAATCAAAACTTCGTATTAAATGAAATTGAGGTCTTTTCGCACCAACTTAGCTGCTACACGACGGAAACCCAAATTATTAACCAAAATGTCTTGGACGGATCCATAGGCAATGTTCAAGTCCTCCGCTATCTCTCGGATAGTTAATTTGCGGTTATTGACCAACATTTCTTTTACTTTATCAATGTTTTCGTCGGTTTTCGATGTCGATGGTCTGCCACTACGTTCATCATCTTCGATTGACTCACGACCACTTTTGAACCGCTCGTGCCACTGGTAAACGACCGTTTTCTTTAGAGAATCGTTGCCGAAACATTTTTCCAACATTTCCAACGTTCGCGCACCATTAAATCTGTTTTTACGCAAAAATTTAATACAAGTTCGTTGTTGCAAATTTAAATCCATTTCTAAAATTGTAGAAAATCGCCAACACACACAGAGATAGATGTACTCTTGGCTACGTAACTGTGATTTAGAGGGAATATCAACAACAGATGTACCAACTTAACAAAAAAAACAGAACTCAAATCGGAACGATGGGAGCGCCACACTATTTATATAAATACTTACTTTTTCGTAAATACTTCTAAATAGATGAAAAATACACTTTTACTTGCACTTTCCGATAAGTGCCAAAATAACAACTTCAAAAATGACAAGAAAAGCTAATTATTTCGGTATGTTACCACTTTCATGGAGAATGGCGCTTTTTAAAATTCTCTCCGAAAGTCTACAAAATTGAGGCCATTAAATATTTGATTGATATTTACAAAATGAATAATAAACCTACAATATAATTCCAAATTCGTATCAAAATATTGCCTATCGTTGTGTTTAAATTGTATTTTTGTTTCCAATAAGTGAATTAAAATGAATATAAATTATGCTTTTGCAATTCAATAAATTTCTATAACGAAAACTAAATGTCAGTGGGTGTCATGTCTACATAAAAATATCTACACAAAAATATATTATAATTGTGATTTCTCGCCGCTTCTGCAATAATTGTGTCACAAAATTGTGTATACATAATACGGAAATCTGAAGTACGGGCCTATCCAGGTATTCTTTAATCTAAGCATTTACTTATTACTCGTAGAAATTGTGGAAGAATTGAGCTGTCAAGTGCGTTCCAAAGCTCCTTTTTCTTCGCAATTGCTGTAATTGTTAGTGTGAAAAGCTAAAAAAATTTAAAGGTCTATAAATAATATTGCAGAATTTTTGAAATTCTCATAAAATTATAAAATTGTATTTTTAATCAACGTGTGTGCTACTGTCATTGTTACTATTATTATTATTATTATTTATTATAATTAAGAGTGTTCCGCTTTTGCTGTGCTGCAATCCAGGAATATATCCTCGTAAGTTTAGAAAATATTGCTAATGCTTATAATTATTCATATTAATTATACTTAAATAAGATGTATTATTACAAAAAAATATCATATAAAAAATATTTGTTTTTTTTTATGCAAAAATAAAATTCCAATCAGGCAATGAGTTTAAAAAATTCGAAATAATAAAAATCGCTAAAGAAAACGAAAGGGGACGAAAAAAAAGGTCCTAGCATTAACAAAAAAAAATTGATGTGATAGTAAACATTTCTAAATTGTACTCGGTGAGATAAGTTTATTAAAAAAAAATATTGTATAGAATTTGATAGGAGAAAATAAGGAAAATTAAAAGGAAAAAACCAAATTCATTTCCATTAAAAAATTTTCAAAGTCCAAGAAAAAAATATATTTTTCCTCTCCAATTTAGGAAGAAAATTGGTTCTTCGATGATGCTTTTTTTTTTGTAAATGTGTTTTATCACAAACAACTGCCATATTTTGATTAGATTTAGAGAAGAAAAAAACAAACAACAAACAATTTTGAAAGCACAAAAATTATATAAAATATCATGAAAAATAGTTAAAATTTTTTATTATTAAATACAAATAAAAAAAAAATCAAAGATAATATTTTACTAACGAAAAGGAAAAACCAAAAAAAATACTTTTAATAAATAATTAGTGATATTTTGTCTGTGAATTAATAATATACTCGTTTACATCATTATATGCTATTAAAAATTAAATTCTGAATAAAAATAACCAAATAATTATCAGATAATAATGAGAACACATAAATAAATATTCGTAGTTTGATTGAAAAAATTGTTCGTTCTTCTTTTTGGTTTATTTTACCTTTTGAATAAAAGAACAATTTTCCCCTATTTGTACGTTTTTTTTTGTATTCTGGCTTTTATTATTTCTATTAAAGAAGGAGATTTTAAATTTATGTAAAATATACCGAATGAACGTTTAATCACCACCACTTATTTTTTTTTTCAATAAAAATTAATTACGCTAAAGAAATTATGGATATCCTTATAATGTTTTGGTACATCGCGCATGTGGGGAAATTATTAGGTATGTTCGTTATGTTGGTACTCATATCTCTCACTTATACCGACAAGTTCGGCCATTTTGAATGTTCAGTTAATTTTTGACAGCTGCTTTGTTTGCACGTGTTTTGACTCGTCTTCGATTTTTGCCTCAATTTCGAACAAAAACAGCATCGCATTAACATTGCTAAGGAGCTTTTGGACTCTGTCCGCGACGACCCAAATTTGCTCCAGAGTGTCATAATTGCTGACGAATCATGGGTTTATGGTTATGACGTGTAAACCAAAACTCAATCATCCCAAAGGAAGCTGCCGCACGAGCCAAGACCAAAAAAAGCGCGCCAAGTTCGGTCGAATGTGAAGGTTTTGCTTACAGTTTTCTTCGATTGCAGGGGCGGGGTGCATCATGAGTTCTTGCCACAGGATAGAACGGTCAATAAGGAATATTACCTGCAAGTTACGCGCAAGTTGCGCAAAGCAATCCGCCAGAACCGAATGAATCTTTAGCAGCAGCAGCAAAACTAGAATATCAAAAAATATTGGGTTGTCCGGAAAGTAATTTCGTTGTTTCCCAACAGAGGACCTAATTGTATTTTTTGCACAATATAATGATATGTATTTTGACAGCTGACATAGCAAGGCTTAGTTGTGAAAAAATATCTGATTGATTCTGCAGAGTAGTTTTTGGTTGATACCCTTTTAAATATGGAAAGTGAAAAACAGCATTTTCGGCATATTTTACTTTTTTACTTTGTTCAAGCAAGAAAAAAGTGAGCGCCAGTGCTAAAACTGGTTTGCAAAATTTCGATTCGGGAGTTTTGATCTCGAAGATGCACCACGTTCTGGAAGGCCAGTTGAAGCTGATGAAGACACAATAAAGGCATTAATTGATGCAAATCGGCGAATAACAACTTAAACGCCAAGAAAATGATCCATTTTTTTAAGCGTATTATCACTGGGGACGAGAAATGGGTTGTCTACAACGATTTTATGCGTAAAAGATCCCGGAGTAGAAAAGATGAACCGGCCCAAAGCACTTCGAAAGCCAATATTCATCAAAAAAAGGTTATGCTATATGTTTGGTGGGATTTCAAAGGAATCGTTTATTTTGAGCTTTTACCGAGTAGCACAACGATCATTTCTGAAGTGTACTGTTATTAGTTAGACAAATTGAATGATTCACTTAAAGAAAAAAGGCCAGAATTGGTCAATAGGAAAGGTATAGTGTTCCAACAGGATAATGCGAAACCACATACAACTCTGACCACTCGGCAAAAGCTTTTAGAGCTTGGATGGGTTATACTGCTACACCCACCATTCTCTCCAAAACTATATAGCACCTTCCGATTATCATTTGTTCCGGTCTCTACAAAAATTTTTAGACGATAAACGTTTAATTCAAATGAGGAGGTCAAAAATCACTTTGATCAGTTTTTTGCCAGCAAAGAACAAAAATTTTATGAGCATAGAATCATGCAACTGGCAGAAAGATTCGACAAATGTAAAGCAAAGTCAGTCGCATACAGCGCAGTTCTATGTGATCGCAAATCAGACACCAATAGTAGTACACGTATCCGTGCAAATGCATGCAACCAGTTTGCCGGCCAACATAAACATTCAGAATGGTGTGCTGATAAATGTGATTCCACAAATGCAACCGCAGCAACAAGTTCAGTCTTAGGAACGCCTCAGCTTCAATCAGTCACAACTCCAAATTCAACAACTGTCGCCTCATTATCAGCAAATCAAATATCATAGCAGACGCTGTCAGGCTCAGACCATTCAAAAACAGTCGCAACTTCATCAATAACAACCGCAGCCACTACAACCAACAAGCCGCAAGAAGCACATTGTGCTTTGCACTACGCACTTTGCACTAAAGAACAAGCTACAAGCAACAAGCAACAAAGTAAGCTAGTGTAAAATTTTAATCTATCCCCCATAACGTATTTCGGAGGTGGAACGATGTACACGTAAGTATGCTTGTGCCCACAGTGTCTAATGACTCCGTAGGATTTTGATCGCTCGATTTTGTATCCCAAATCAGTTAGCGCAAATACGTTTTAGAAAGTGCTAGCTTGCAACGAATATATAGTATGCCTTGTACATATTGGGCTAGATCAGATGGAGTTTGGCTTTCAGACGATACTAGTTTCAGATTTTTTGGATCGTTAGTTTTTGAAAAATGGCGTTTGAAAATGAATAAATTTCCGAAAAAAATTGACTAAGTTTGACCTTGAAAAAAATGTTAGTAATAGTATGATTCCTGAAACTTACCTTCCAGGTAACATCAAATATGTTTGAAACATTTAACGGAAAGTATCCGAAAATATAATTTAAAAAACTGGGTTTTTTTCGGGCTTTGAAAAATTGACTTTTTTAAAAGTGTCCAGACTTTTGGAGATGTCCGTAATTCTAGAATGGTTAAGGTAGTCCTTCGTATGAGCTATTAGTGAAAAATAGTTAAAAAATCGCGATGTGGGACTTGACCTAGTTTCAGCCGTTAGAATTAGGTCCAGGACTCTCGATCAGATTCCCTTTGAGGTATCACTCATTTTAATCAGAACAAAAAAAAATACCACCAATTGTAGCATTTAGAGCACTTTGCACCTAGAGAAAAAAATTAAATCGCTCGCCCACAGGCTCCTTTACTTTTGTGCCTGTGGCGGATGCTGTGCTCCTGCTGCTGTTATAATATAAAGGAAACGTCATCATCGAATGGCAAATTTGTCCGAAGACAATTATTTTTTCCACTCGGCGAGAGTTGGGAAAATTTCGAATAAAAATAATCAAATAATTATCAGATAATAATGAGAACACATAAATAAATATTCGTAGTTTGATTGAAAAAATTGTTCATTCTTCTTTTCCACTCGGCGAGAGTTGGGAAAATTTCGAAACGGGCACCTCCACCACCCGTCCAAGTACAAACCACACCAGAGCCTCATTAATTAATTCGACCACCTAATCGACTCGGTTAAGCACGTTATTGTTTATAATTGATCAAAACTTCTACTTAAGCTACTTGAATTGGTAGTTTTTAATAGTCGAGCTACTTTTAATTAAGATTTGATGGAAAAATTTCCACCTCACAACTGGACAAAAAAAATAACGGCATTTATTAATGCCAAAATAAAATTATTAATATCGAGTAAAGAAATATTTTATCGATTAACAATCTTCCCCTCACAAAAAAATTAATAAAATCCAAAATAAAGAGAACCATCCCTACCCACCTAAAAAATATAAAAAAAACACCTTCCCACCCACACCACACCAAAAAAAAATCCTATAAACACCAATAAAAAAATGGTACCAACACAAAAAAAACAAAGAAAAAACGAAGAAGAAGTAATTTTCATAATTCAAATGTTGCACTTCCATGAAAAATTCCGAAAATTCAAACATTTCACAGGTTCTTGGTTAAAAATTGTATTAAGTTACGCCTATCGGTCTAGTACCATTGAGCTTTGATTACTTTTGATTTTTTGTTGGTTGCGCCTAATTGCCTACTATCGGTTTTTTTATTTACGCGATGAATATTAGTTTATTTTTTAATTACAATATTTGTAGTTGTTTTGTTTTTTTTCCTTGGTTAATTAGTTGCTGAGCTTTTCCCCCTTTTTTTTGGTCATCTAAAAATCCTTTCATTTATTTCTTCCATATGTCCCCATTTCCTCTTCTTTTTCTACATTTTCTGTACCCAATTGATTTTTTGATTGTTTTTTCTTTAATTTATATTATTATTAATGAAATTTGAGTTTTTTTTTTTTTTAATTACCTTTCGTCTCCTGTATCCCCCGTGATCCATTTTCTTTAACACTTTCTTCATATAAAAAGACAATTTTAAAATAAATTTTTAACAACTTTATTTTTCTTAAATCATAAAATTTCATCGTTTTTCTCTTCTCTTCTCTTCTATTTCTTCTATACCAATTCTTCTCCTCTCACAATTCTACAATATATATTTTATTTCATAATTAATTAAATTTCATTTTACTTATTAATATTACACTATATTTTGCATTTTCTTCCCCTTTTTTCTTCTTCAATTTTTTATTCTTTTCTTTTTTTATATAATTATTTTACTAGTTTGAATATATTTTTTTATGTACTTTTTTTTTAATTTTCCTTACCTTCTCTCTCACTTTCTCTCTGCGTGTATGTGATTTCTCTTATCAATTAATCATCATTTATTTTTATTTTTATGCTTTTATCATTATTATATTTAATATACTTTATTTGTTTACCTTTATCTTCTTGCATTTATATTTAATTATTACTATTATGATTTGTTCATTAATTATTATTTTACAAAATTATCGTTTTTGTTGAATGACATCGTTTTTAGTGGATGTCATTTTCTTTTTGTTCTGTTATTTTTGTAATTTAATCAAATTAGGAATCAAAAAAGGGAATCTGATTCACAAAATTAAATGGAATTTTTTCCCCCCTAACTAATACAGTAAAAATAAATAATTATAATTATTTTTTTTTTAAATAAAAAAAAACCAAATAGTTTCAAAAAAAACGGGAATTTCATAGAACCGACGAGTTTTAAAAGAGAAAACAATCAAAATTATTAGAGCTAGAGCTACAACAACAACAATTATAACAATGGCGAATGGGCTTTTCTCAAATTGTTTTTTTGTTCTCTTGTTGAAATATTTAATTTGCTTTTCAATTTTTCTTTTGCATTTTATTTGTTATAATTTTCGAACAGTTTCTCATTGTTCGAGTTTTCCTTCTAAACTTTAAGAGTGCAAGAAATGCTCATATTGTCCTATCTCCCTTTTTCGGTTTGTTTTTCTTCCTTTGCCATATTTTATTATTATTATTATTTTCTATTCCTATCACTCACTTTACATCTATCTATCTATCACCTTTCTACAAAAACATTAGCAAATATTCCAATTTTATTACAACACTTATAAATAAAGAGACAAACAAATTTGTTTTTTCTTCTATTCTTTTATCGGATGGAAAATTGAAATAAAATTTTTCTTTTTTCTTTAGACCTAAGGAATTGTTAGTACTTTTGATAAATTTGTTTAGGACAACTTTTAGTATTTTATCAAAATAGTTTTTAATATATTTTTTCCTATGAGAGACTATTTTAAGGGTTGTTTTTCTATGTTTTTGCCAAATAATTTTAGGACATTTTTTCTGTTTTTCTTCAAAATTTTTCAGGATATTTTTTCCATTTCTTTAATAGAATTTCTATAGAGTATTTTTACTATTTTTCTAGTAAACTATTTTTTGTACTTGAAAGACAAGTTTTTAGTATTTCCTTTTTGCTTGAAGATCGTTGCACTATAAAATAACCTTCTGACTTTTATCACTAAAATTTTATAAATAAACAAACAAGCAAACAAACAAACAATTTTCAAAAGTTTTTTTTTTTTAAATAATTAAAATTTTTTATCTATTTTTAAGTGAAACATTTTTAAATATTTTTAATTTTCTGAAAAAGTTTCGTATTTTTCCTTTGATTTTATTGCGTTTCTTTTTCAAAATTATTCCTAAACATGTGATCTTCTATGAATGGGAAATATTTTTAATAATAATTTTAAAACGTTGCGTGTATGTGTATTTTTTTTACTTAATTTTTTAACTGAAATATTTTGAATTAATTTTTTAGAATTTTTACGAAATGAAAAAAAAGTTTCTACTGTCAACAACGACCGAAATACTGTTTTCTGTTTGTTTGCTAGTCTATTTTTAAATTAAGTGTTTTTTTAAGAATTTTTAGAAATTTTTTACTTTAACAAAACAACAACAAAAAAACTTTTTTTTTTTTTTAATAATCTAATTTTCTTTTGCTTTCTTTCAGTTTTTGTGTATATTTTAGTTTTGGTTTTTTTTTTTTTTTTTTAAAATGATTAATTATTATTTAAAATATTTACTATTATTTTCTTTTTGTTTAATTTCTGTTTTCTTTGTTTAAAATTTTTTTAGAGATATTTTTTGTTTGTTGTACATTTTTCTTATTTTTGTTTTGTTTAAGTTTTGCTCTCTATTTTTATTTTTCTCTATTATTTTTCATTAATTTATTATATAATAAAATAAACTGAACATTTTTCCTAAGGGAGCAAAATGATTATTTAAATTGTTGTTTTTTTTGTTTTTTGTTAATATTATTCTTATTATTTGCATTTGTTTTATTTATTATTACTATTTTTTACTATATATTTATTAATGATTATCATTTTCTTTCTATCATCCATTCCAATCAGATTATTTCATCTTAATTCTCATAAATAATTTTTTTTCTTCATAAAATCAGAATTTTCTTCATAATTTTTATTTTTATCTCATTCCTACCAGTTATTGTATTTTTTTTTAGTTTTATTCTATTTCTTTTTGTAAATTCTCATTTATAAATAAATAATTTATTTATTAACAAATTTAAGTTGTTTGTTCATCTTTTCTTAAGTTTTCATCAATGAAAATTGATTGGTTCATCACCGCCCCCCGCATATTATTAGATTTGGAAATTATTATTTTTCCTTCATTATTTTTTTTTAATAATATATTTATTTTATTTAGCTTTTTTTTAAGTCTTAAAAATAAATTAAAATTAAATTGAATTGTTTTTATTTTCTCATCATTTTATTATTATTATTATTATTACTATTACTATTACTATTGAACAATTTCTTTCTATTTTAATCAATTTGTTAGTAATTTTTGTTTCCGTTTCTATTTTACGTTTTAATATTTTTAACCACATTTGCATAATCTTAAATGTATACTGTTACGCCCTCTTCTGTGTCTACATCAGTTTTCTCTGTTCCAGCTTCTCACCAATCCCAATAATCTGTTCCAAATCTCTCTAATGTGCATATCTTACTCTGGCCAACTTCAACCTTTCCTACGCTCGTTCCTCCTCTTTTTCTCATTTTCTCATTTTTCTCAATTTGACGGCAGCCTTATGCAATCGCCAATGAAAAGCATTCTTTTTCTCTTTTCTTTATCAGATTTTATTTAAAATTCTCTTCAATCTTATTTAGCTTGTTTTAATAATAAAAAATAAAAAAAAATTCTTTACATTTAATAAATTAATTTAAAAAATAAATTATTTCGTTTCTTTTTTCCATTAAAATTTCTTATTTATTTATTTAAAGGGGAAAAAAATCTATTCACTTTTTTTAAATATTTTAATAGTTTTTTTTTTGCTTTTAAATTCGAAAATAAAGGATTTCTTAAATTTTCTCAATTTTTTCCCTTATATTATTTACTTTAATTTAATTATGTTTAGTTTGCGTCTTAGCAATTCAAAAGTATTTTTCTTGTTTATTTTTCTTCTAATTTTCTCATTTTGTTTTCAACAATTTACTTTTATAACTAGTTTTTTCTATAATTTTTCTTCTTTTTTTTTATACGAATAATAATAATAATAATAATAATAATAATAAATAATAATAAAAGTAATAATAAATATTAAATCATAATAGTAACAATAATATTAATAATAGTAATAATAATAATAAGAATAAGAATAAGAAGAAGATTAAGAACAATTTTAATTTTAATAAGAATGGGTCTTTTCTCCTTTTCCAATCAGCATTGGCGAAATTTCACTTTTTATTTCTGAAAATAGAGAAAAATTCCAAAAATTTCAATACAACCTTTTTTTTTTTACTTAATATTATATTTTATTATAATTACTGTTTTTTTTTGTTTACAAAAAAAAAATTATATATGTTAAAGAAGCAACCACCAAAATATAAAAAAAATGGTTTTAAATATTTACAAAAAAATTAATTTGAGAAAACAGGTAATTTTTTATTATTTTGAAATTTAGCGGATTGGGAGAGGGCAGGGGGGGAGGCTGTAAAGGGAAAAATGTTGAGATAATAGTTACAAGAAAAATTCTAAAAAAAAAAAAAAAGTTCATCAGGTATATAAGCTTAAATCCGCTGTTTTTTAGTTAAAAAAACACATGCTTTTTTTTCATAGAAAGCAAAAACAAATTCGGTCAATGTATTTGCCCTCGCTAGCTACACATTTTTCCCATCTCTCGGGCAATTTGTGGATACAACGCCAAAAAAATTCCTTCTCTTTCGAGGCAAATCACTCATCAAGCCATTTTCGGACGTCTTCGTAAGAATCGAAGTGCTGCTCAGCGAGCGCGTGGCCCATCGACGGAAACCGGTGGGGCAGCACCTCCCAGTTGAGTGTCTCCAAGTAGTTTCGGACCATTTTTGACGTGTATGGTGGTGCGTTGTCGTGGAGGAAAATCAGCTTCTCATGTCTTTGTTGATAATCCGTTCTTTTTTCACGCAGAGCACGGTGCAATTTGATCAGTTGTTGGTGGTAGTGGTGGGCATTGACAGTTTCACCAGGTTTCAACATCTCATAGTAGACTATACCCTGCTGATCACACCAAACGCACAGAATCGTCTTCAGTCCGAACCGATTTGGTCTTGGGGAAGATGTTGATGGTTGGCCGGGATTACCTCACGATTTCTTGCATTTAGGATTCTCGGAATATATCCACTTTTCATCGCGTCACAATCCGATGCAGGAACGATTTTCTTTTTTGTTTGGCGAGCAGGATTTCGTGTTTTGGCGTCGCTCCATCTGCCTATCGTTCAATTCATACGGCACCCATTTTCCGATCTTTTCAATCTTCTTCATGGCACGCAGACGCATGGAAATGGCTGGTTGAGTAACACCCAATTACTCCGCGAGCATTTTTTACGATTGGGTATCGTCTTCGTCCAAAAGAGCCTGCAATTGATGGTCCTCAACCTTCCTAGTCCGATTTTCACGCTTCTTGTCCAACAAGTCAAAATTGCCATCTTTGAACAGACGAAACCAATCTCGGCACGTTCTTTCCTATAAAGCACTGTCACCATAGGCCTCCATAAAGATTCAATGCGATTCGGCAACCGATTTCTTCAAATTGAAACAGAAAAGCAGAGCTTCCCGCATATGCTCTTTTTTTGGCACAAAACTAGTCATGATTACCAAAAGAAAAATGTATATTGTTGTACGAAATTGCTGACAATATGCACTGATTAATGTTGACATTGCTGACAATATGCACTGATTAATGTTGACAGATGTCAAACTCATATTAAAAAAATATGGCGTTTCCATGGTAGCTTAATACGCTCACTCACGCCATCTATGACCAAACAGCGGATTTAAGCTTATACACCTAATAGTTTTTATCTTATTTTTTTTTTTTTTAATTATCTTAATTTTATTGAAAAAAATTCTTTAAAAAAAAAGGACGTTTAAAAAAGTTATTGTTTCAAAAACGAAAAGAAAAGTAAATTTGGTTGTGTCAAATATAAAATTTTTAACAAAAATACATACAAAAAAAATGTGAAGAAAAAAAAAGATTTTTAAATTACTTTTTTAAAAAAACAGCAACAACAAAATAATAATAGTGGAAACTTGCAAAAAGTGATTAGTTATACCGCCACCATTTCCTAATTATTACTAACCTACCGCATTACTTTATCCATAAGCGTATTGATTCTTGTTTCCGAATATCCAGGAACCAATTTGTGTATAATTTCTTTAACGAATAGATCACTAACGCCAGGACTACTCCTTTCAGCCAATTCGAATGCTGACCTCAAATCGACAACATCCAATGCGGTTGGATTTTTACCCGAATAATAATATTTTCTTTGAAGCTGCAAGAAAAATTTTTAAAAGGAAATTTTATTCATTTTAAAAGGATAAAAATATTAGCAATTATTACCTCTGATAATAGCGGGAATATGACATTATTTAGGCACGGACTATTTGTCTGACTACCAGCAACGACGCCACCGCCACCACTCACACGGCCGCTACTCTTATTGGACGCTGCCGTCAGCGCTGTAATACTGTTGTTGACGGTCGGCGTTGGCGTCACACACCCATTATTTCCAATATGGCTGCTGTTGTTGCTGTTATTTGTTGTCGCTGTTGTTGTTGTCTGTCCCGACGCCGATGTTGATGTCGTCGACGATGCATCTTTCTCCCGTCGCAGGCTAGACGATCGTTTCTCATCCAAATCGCCTCTGTGATCCAATTGACTTGTCTAAAAAATTAAAAAAAAAAATCGTAAAATTTTTAATATTAAAAATGAACAACTTTAACGTAAAGTTTTGTGTTAATAAATTTTGTCCAGTTGCCGTTGTGAGGTTTTTTTTTTTTTTATTTACTAAAAAAAATGAGCAGACAAAAAAGAGAAGGAATGAAAGGAATGAACTTACGTCTTTTGATGTTCGCTTGTCTCGTTCTTTGTCTTTCTCACGTTCCTTTTCCAAGTCCCACTCGATTTCTCTCTGCCGTTCTAGATTTTTATCCCGTTCACGTTCCTTTTCTTTTTCACGGTGCATCTGCTCTTTTCGACTGATGCTCTCCGCAAGAGCATTTGCATTGACTGTAGCCACCGATGAATCTTGTTGCTGCTGCTGCTGCTGTTGTTGTTGTTGCTGTGATTGGTGCTGATGTTGATGCTGATGATGCGGTGTATGATGTTGCGAATGATGATGCTGTTGTTGTTGCTGTTGTTGTTGCTGTTGCTGTTGTTGCTGTTGTTGTTGTTGCTGTTGTTGTTGCTGTTCTTTTTGCTGTGATGATGCGTTTTGCGCCGCACTCGCCGATGTGGTCAATTTGTAGTGATTTAAATTCGAATCACGCGCTGGTCCAGTACCCGGCTGTCCGGGCGCCCCATTCGTCGGTATCATACTCGAACTGTTGTCATGATGCTTGTTCGGCGAACCGAACGGATCGTGATGGTCTGTTTGTCCGGCTAACCAAAGGCTCGCTTTACTGTGCGCGAAATTATTAAAGTGCATACCGCCTTTCACAGTCATTATCCACGGTTCGTCCATGTCACTATCCGGCTTTGATTCCTCCCTAAAAATAAAAAAAAACACCACAACAAAAATTAATACCAAAAAAAAAGAAAATCTTTTCAAAATTACTGTTCAATATAGGAAGAAAAAAAATACGTACGAATCTGAATTTTCCGATTCTGTTTCGCTCTCCTCTCCCTTTTGGAGTTTCCATTTTTTGTACCGGTCAATCAGGTCGATTAAATATGAATTCTTTTTAGCCTTTTTAATAAATGGAAATTTAAGCAATTCTTTTGCAGTGGGTCTCTATGGGAGCGAGGGGGAAGGTTAACAAATTAATTTAATTTTAAAAAACAGTACAAAAAAAAATATTTGCAAATTTTATACTCACATTGTCTGGATCCTTATTCAGGCATGCCTCAACAAAATCCTTAAATGGTTTTGTATAATTCCCTGTTAATTGTGGTGGATTATTTTTTGGTATTAAAAATAACACACGCATCGGATGCAATTCTGAATTGGGCGGTTCGCCTTTTGCCAATTCGATCGCTGTTATTCCCAATGACCAAATGTCCGCTTTTGAATCGTACATCGATTGTTTGATAACTTCGGGCGCCATCCAAAATGGTGTACCAACAAATGTGTTACGTTTCGATGTTGTATTCGTCAATTGTCCGGCAACACCGAAATCTGCCAATTTAACATCACCCATTTCGCTAAGAAGTACATTAGCTGCTTTTATATCACGATGCAATTTACGTTCCGAATGTAAGTAATCTAATCCTTTAAGGACTTCACGCAATATTATTGCTATGTGCATTTCTTCGAATGAGCCAGCTTTCATTAGATCGAGTGCTGACCCACCCCCTAAATATTCCATTATTATCCATAGTTTGGTACCCTGTAAAAGTGTTCGAAATAAATTAGAAAAACTTTCTTTTTGATTTGGTTTTATCAAAATCTAAATTCAGATTGTCTTCCTTACTTATTATCATTATTTAGAAAAGACACAAAATAATAAATTTAAACATTTAATTTGAAATTAAAAAGAAGAACTTTTACTTAAAAAAAAGAAAAGAAAGAAGACTTTTTAATGATTCGAAATGTACAAGTACCAGTGGAATGAATGAAAATAATTTCGCAGAATTACAAGGAATCGAAGAAGGAATTCCGACGATGTAAAAGTGCTGCTTGAAAATTACTTATGTGCCTGTAGAGGTTCTTTGAAAAGTTCAAAATTTATCGATTACACAATCAGAGCACCAGCATCAGTACCAGCAGTTCCCATCCGAAGTGACTCTTCTCCGTTGATAAGTGATCGAAATTAATTACACTATCTGTGAATGGCTCCGTTCGCCTTGTCGTAAACACATTTATTCTGGAAGAATATGAACGCAACTTAAGACGTAAGCTATGGTCAATATGGAGCAAAGATGATAAAACACCTTCGTGCAGGTTATTTAGGCACTCGTACGTGTTCGAGAGTCTAACCGATTGAAATCTTATCGTTTCTTTGTGCTGTTCGAAAGTTTTCGAGTATCGAACTGTTTTCAAAAAGTTAATAGTCTCTGGAGGCATCATCTCATGCCACCATCTATCCCACAGCCACCATCATAGAAAGCCGAGTAAAGTACGCACTCATCGAAAACGAATTCGATTTGCATAAATTCTATTACGGGTTTAGTCAATTCCTCAAAGATCAATGGTTCCGTTTGCTATCGAAAATAAAGACTCCATCATCCCCAGCTCCTTTGATTTTGTATTTGGGAAAATTTTATAAAAAGAAACCAATTTTCTGTTTTGCATAAGTTTACGGTACGATAACTCGTAGTCAAAAAAGTTTGTTTGTCCAAAAAAAAAAGGTAAAAATTCTCAGGATTGTTACTGCTTTTAGAGGACCTTCTTTTTGAAGTTGTTTCTATACGATTTTCTTTGAAATATTAAATGAGGTTCGGGGAGAATAGCCTTCTTCACAAAAGTGTAATTCAAATGCAATTTGAACTTTTCAACAGGAAAAAAAATCAAATGAAAAAATCCAAAAAATATTTCCAAAAGTCTTACACATAATTTGATAAAAATAGTTTTTTTTAATAGTTAAAAAACTAATCGGGCAACACTTAATTCGTCTTATTCTTCTCTTATTTAGGAAGAGGTGGCTGGAGGAGTGGCATTGGGTGGTCTGGTGGTTCTTTTGAAAAATTAAAAATTATTTTTTCTACAGAAAAACAGTGGAAATTTTTTGAAATTTTTTACGGTTTTGTACCTTTTTAACATTGGGGCAACACTAAATTTGGTAGGACTCGCATTTTAAAATTTTAATAATTTCCTAACAAGTTTTTATGGAACTAAAAAATTGTATATGTAAAATAAGAAAAATTCTCAAATAGAGATTTTTCAAAGCAAACAAAAGTAAAAATGTTAAAGAAAAATCGTTGAAAAAGAAATTTTTCATTTTGGCAAAGATAATCAGGCAACACTATTTTTGGAAACAAAAATAAAAATTTCAGTAAATTCCACCGTTTTGGAATTTTTTTATAATTTTTTAAAGTGGATTTTTTTTAAGGTGGAAAAAATAATAAAAAATCCTTCTCAGTTTTTAAACCCTTTTAAAATCGGGTAATACTTTAAAAATTAAAAACACAAATTTTAGTACTCTTGTAAAATTTGCAAAACTTTGTTTTTTTTGTAATTGAAAATAAATGAGACCAAAACCTACCACCCGAAAATTGATGACAAATAAACAATTTTGGATAAAATTAATCGGAAAACACTTAATCGACCTTGTGAAACTCAATAAAAACTACTGGAATTTTTGTGAAAAAAATTGACTTTTTAAAGTTTTGTCATTTTAGCAGCTGGGAACAATCTGGCAAGGCAAAACTTTTATACACATACATATTAATTTTTAAATTTTTACAAATTATTTTTATTGTCAAATTAAGGCTGTACATTTTCCATGATGGGAAGACCTCAACTGTTAAAGATTATTGTCGAAGATTGATTGCTTTGCGTTGCTGAAAAATCCATTCATTTTCTGGAAAACTTTCCCTTCTAAGAGGATTCTTCTCTCATTGTCCGTACTGAATGCGAAAACTTTTGTTTGCGACAAACAATGACTTTTGCTAAACCAAAAAACTTCTACTATTCACTATAGGTTCTTCTTTTTTTTCACCATCATTTCTTCTGCCTTTCCCTCCAAATTACTTTCTAAAAATTCCATTTCACCATATTTTCCAAGAAAATTCTCAAAAAACTCGTAGGTGCAGAAGAAAAATCCTCAAAAACCTTATCAATAAGATTAAATATCACTCAAAGTCGATGACTTCTCAGTTAGCCGCAATCTGCATGGAGGATTGCATATTTAACGTGGTGGTGGCCCATTGTTGCATCAGAGCTGAAAATTGCGATGCAAATCACGATGATACATCCACGTATACCATGCATGGGTGAGTTTACCCTCTTACCAAGCACTGGAGTAGGAAGGCATGTGTGATGTCGAAGGAAAGTGGAATATATGAAAATGGAATTTTTCCAATGAAACCAAATCAAACACATTCGTTCGATCACTTTCTACGATTGTTTCCATTCAAAATGTTGTAACATAATTTCCCCCGTTCAAGTGAGTGGGGGGTGGTAACACAGAGCAGAGTAACTCGGCCAAGGGAGATATTAAAAGTGCAGAAGAAGCAGAGACGCTAAACACTTTTCCGAAAGATGCCATGTTTTGGTGTGATTTTCTTCGGTATACGATTGACTTTTTCCTATTTTACCTCCCTTCCTGTATCAAATTTTTTCGTATGTTGCGGAAGAGAAATGACTTGAGAATAATTTTCCAAAAATGATTTACTGACGTTGACAGCGTATGGAATGTAATTTATGGCCGGGAATCTTCAAGTTATTTGGTGTGCCATGACGATTATTGGGCCGCCGACCATGATGATCACGTTGGATTACGATACTGGCAACTGAACTGTTGATAATGACAACATGAACGAAGGCGGGGCCGAATGAAGGTGAAGTGTCGAGGAACGGAATTAATACTGGTACAATATTTACAGAAAAAGACACTGATTCACTTCGATTTACGACAGACACAGGATGGAAAAGGTACAAAAAATAGGATCAAAAGCAGAAAGCAGGGTCATTTTAGCAAAGCTTTTGGCAATGGTGGATGGGGGGGGGGGTGGCGAGAAGCTACCTACCATCATCATCAACGAGAGCATAACAAATTCTTTTCGTTTTCGTTTAATTCATTTCCTCGTTGCTCGCGCAGGGATTCTATGGCGTTCTCGCAATTTATACGCTTCGGTTCTTTACGCTTTTCTACTATTCTCCATCTGGGCTCTTAGAATATTTTTCTGCCAGCTCAAAACCCCCTTTACCTCACCATCACTCCGGATACAAAACATCATTTTCCATCTTCTAATCGTTTGACATATCATGTTTGCTTTTTATTGCTATGCCATTCCCCATGTTATGGATCGTCAAGAATCCAATTTTCTATTCTATTTTCCCTGCTGCCATCGCCCGTTTGCCCTCCTCGAACCTATTCAGATTTTCGGGTTTCTTTCCGTTTCTCATAACAATTTTCTTCGTTCCGCTTCCAAGGTCGATTACGTACACATTTTACATTCAATTAAGAATGACAATTTCTGTTGTACGCTCCATAATGCCAACAATGCACAATGAGTAATGACAACTAATGCTGGCGACCATGATGGTGGTGGTTGGGGGCTCTTATCCCATCACTCTTTTATAATCTCATCATTCCATTCCTCCTCTTCCGCAGCTCCTTTCAAGAATAATCGAGTTATTCTTTCAATGTATTCAAAGCTAATAATATCCGGTAAACTTTTTAAAGAACAGAACAATTTACGAAATTCTCTTTACAACAAAACGAAACTAGAACGCGACAGATAAAAGAAGGAGTTGGAATTGGGGCTCAAACGAAGAAATAGAAAGATTTATAAATATTTCTACCTTTTTAAGATTTGTTTAAAAATAAATTCGTAAATGATTAATTTGAGTTTTTGTAGTTGAAGAAAACTTTCGTAACAATATGCGTTGAGTAAGGAAATTTATAAGAAAATTTGGATGGATGGGAAGGGGCGGGTGACAGTAAATAGAAAACATGATTTTAGAACTAATAGTAGAGAAAGCAAAGAGAAGGGATTGACTCTAAAACAAAGGAATCAGCAAAAACTGAAGGACTCTAAAACAAGAAGAATTTTTTTTTGGTTTTTGGCTTATTTGAATTAATGTCCTTTTGAAAAATATGCTAATTCGACCGATCAATCGCCCTTAATTTTCATAAAATGTGATTCTAAAAAAAAGAAGAAGACTAGAGAATAACCCCTAAAAAAAAAGAAGGGAAATTAATTTGAGAAACATAAAAAAGTTGTTATTTTTTCTATTAAAATTACAGATCCGACCAGGAAACAAAAATTACGTTTAAAAATACATAAAGCGGAAATATGCCAGAAATTAATTTAATTCGGCTCAAGGAATAAAAACCCGGTATTAGTGGCTGGGAAATCGTAGCTTTTTTCGGTGATGGGTTTTTTTTTTACTATTTCGAAACGAAAATGCCACAACGATGACATGTGCTTCTTAAAGGAAACGGATCCATTTTTACTCATTTTCTAATTTAATTTTTACCTTTGTAGACTAGATTGTTTTTGTTATAGTATAAAATACCATCGAAAAAGGAGCAAAAAAAACATGCCCAACCGGCAAATATGGTTTTTTATTGTCCAACACGAAATGAGATTTGCTTAAACTCGATCTCACTAAGTCTTACTTAGACACTTTTGTGTAACCGCGTCATAGTTATTATTATTTAGAAAAGTGCGTTTCTAATACAATTTGCTGCTTGTCGTTTTTTTCAATTATTTTATTTCGAAGAAAAATTCGTAAATTATTCGAAACACAAAAAAATTAATAAAAAATGAATTAAATTAAAGAAAAATAATTTAACAAAAAATAAGTTTAATTTGTATAAAAATGTAAATATCATCCACCAGATGGCCCCCCCTCCTTCCACTCTAAAGTTTGCTCTAATTTTCTTATTGTGAATTTTTTTTTTGTAGAAATAACCACAAATAAAATGAAGTAAAATTAAAATACTTACAAAATAAATTAATAATTATTTTATTGATTTTATAAATTTTTTGACAGTTTTTTTTAATAACATTAGTATTGAAATGTTAATTGTAAGCGTCATGACACTTAAGGGCAATTTGGTGACTATTTTAGAGTCCTACGACACGTGGGTTTATCCAAACGGTCACCCATCTAAGTACGAATACCGCACCCAGTCCTGCTTTACTGTTGGACCGAGAACTGGTGGATCCAGGACGGCTTTTATATGTGTGTATATGTTGGTAAGGGGCCAGCAAACCCCGTCAGACGCTGTCGCATTCATCTGAACAATCGGTTTGATGGTCCAAAAGGAAAAGGGTAAGGTATAGGCATAAGGGGATTCGAAACCACGACCTCTTGAATGGTAGCCCAGCACGCTATCGACAGCCTCAAGAACCATCGTGGGGCACATTTTCTTAGGGCACTGCCAATACGCAAGCATACCAGTCTTTAAACGTTAAGAAGAATTGCTTGGGCAGTACTCTGTTTAACCATAAACCACTTAACGGGAGCCGCAACACTTAATCGCCTTTGGAAAGCAAAAATCGTAATAATTTCCGTTTAAATTAGGGGTTTTTAAAATTTTTTTTTTTGTGGAACTCAATAAAAACAACTGAAATTTTCGGGAAAAATTTACATTTTAGAGGTTTGTCATTTTAGCAGCTGCGAAAAATCTGGCAAACCAACACTTTTACATGGGGTATAAGCTTAAATCCGCGGTTTGGTCATAGATGGCGTGAGTGAGCGTATTAAGCTACCATGGGCACGCCATATTTTTTTTTGTGAGTTTGACATCTGTCAACATTAATCAGTGCACATTGTTAGCAATTTCGTACAACAACATACATTTTTCCTTTCGTAATCATGTCTAGTTTTGTGCCAGAAAAAGAGCATATGCGGGAAGATCTGCTTTTCTGTTTCAATTTGAAAAAATCGGCTGCCGAAACGCATCGAATGCTTATGGAGGCCTATGGTGATAGTGCTTATCGGAAACAATGTGCTGAGATTGGTTTCGCCGGTTCAAAGACGGCAATTTTGACTTGTTGGACAAAAAGCGTGAAAATCGGCCTAGGAAGGTTGAGGACCATAAATTGCAGGCTCTTTTGGACGAAGACGATACCCAATCGCAAAAAATGCTCGCGGAGCAATTGGGTGTTACTCAACCAGCCATTTCCATGCGTTTGCGTGCCATGGGGAAGATTGAAAAGATCGGAAAATGGGTGCCGCATGAATTGAACGATAGGCAGCTTGAGCGACGCCAAAACACATGCGAAATCCTGCTCGCCAGACAAAAAAGAAAATCGTTACTTCATCGGATTGTGACGCGATGAAAAGTGGATATATTTCGAGAATCCTAAACGAAAGAAATCGTGCGTTGATCCCGGACAACCATCAACATCTTCCCCAAGACCAAATCGCTTTGGACTGAAGACGATTCTGTGCATTTGGTGGGATCAGCAGGGTATCGTCTACTATGATATGTTAAAACCTGGTGAAACTGTCAATGCCCTCCGCTACCACCAACAACTGATCAAATTGAACCATGCTCTGCGTTAAAAAAAAGACGCAGCTTAAGGATGAAAACTAAAAAATTTGAATAGCTGGAAACTGTTTAGAGGACACTCAAAGTCAAAGGTGGCAGCTTAAGGATTTCCCTTATAAATTTTGATTTTTTGTGAATAATTTTTTGTTGTTCCAAATTTTTTTTTGTAAGCAGAAAAAACTACTATTTTGCTTGATTAAGCGACACTGAGAATGTCTACTTTTGAGTTCAAATCCAGCTGGTGTGATATAGCCGAGGGTACATATTTTTGAATAGTCGTGGCGCTAAGAATTTTTATTTCAGAGCAAACATACGAAAAGTGGTCTTTAAAAAAACCTACTTTTTGTCTCCTTCAATTCTATTAAAACCAAAAAAGTCTCCCTTCTACCCTGTGTACTTTATGAAATTTCCTTTTGATTTGTAAGGAAATGATTCGTTTGGTTTTGATTGTTTTCCTAATTCTTCTATGGTTTTTCTTTCTTTATTCTTGTTTGCTGTACATAACTATGTATTTTCCCCAAAACATTTGTTGTCTCCTTTAGAGAAAAAGGAGAATAGGAAAAAAAGCCTAAATAAGCTTTTCAACGATACAATCATTGTTTATTATTATTGTTATGTGGCTATTTTCCGCCCTGTCGCAGTAGATATTTTCCATTATTTCACATCAGACATATTTGATTATTCTTCCCCGAATATATTCACAATAATACCCACACTCCACTGTCAGGAAAAGACTAACTTTTCCCCAAAATTGAACGCCTAATCAACGATCAATACGAAAAAAAAGCTTTGATTAAATATAAACCAACGAACCGGAAAAAATAATAGTAAAAATAAATATAAAATTTTTCATAGATAATAGAGTAGACAATGGATTTTAGCAACAATATTGTTAGTTTTATTGCGTAAAAGTTGTCTAGAAACAAAAGCTTGGAAGCATTGCAAATGACTCACCTTAAGATATGATCCGTAGTATTTTGTGACGTAGGGTGAGTCACATTGTGACAGCACCATAATTTCCTGTTGGATATCTTCGATTTCATCTTCAGCCTCTTCCAAGTCAATTATTTTGATAGCGACAACCTGGAAAATAAACAAAATCAGTTCAGTTCAAAGTTTTTTTTCTTGTATTTTAACACAAAATATAATTTTTTTTTTTTAAATGTGCAAAAATCCTTATTATTTTAAATGATATCCTTATTCTTGAGAATGGAATAGTTTTAATTGTCTCACATAAATTCATAATCAAAAAAGTACTTTCATAATACTAGAAAAAGTTTATCCTAAAGCCGGAGTGGAACAAATATGTCAGCAATATCCCAAATGGCACCTCCTCAAAACTGGGTGGGTGATTCACCTAAATTCTCTACAATCACAGCACCGCACCGCCTCCAGCAAATAAAAACGAAAAACCAAAAATCTAAACAAACGAAATATCCCAGCAGAAAAGTAAATTTTTAACGTATCCTTTCTTAATCCTTCCCCCCCCCCCCAAATTCAAATATTTCAACAACCTAAAAAATGTTTAAAGAATATCCTCCTCCTTTTTAAAAAAAAAAGTATTTTCAAAATAATAAAAAAACATTTTCAAAATGAAAGCGTAAAAAATTCTAAGGCACAAGAAAAAATTCCCCAAAAATTTTGTTAAAAATTCATCAAAAGAATTATTCAGCAAAAAAAATAGAGCATTTCTTTGGCACCTCCCACCCACTCCTTCCATACACAGCCAAACATAAAAAAATTGAATAGAAAAAAATTATTTCGAAGAGAAAATAATCCATCTTGAAAAGGATCAACAAAGAATTATCCAAAATTAAATTGATTAAAATATACTAAAAATTCAAGATTACGTTTAAAATTTATATTTCTTTATATTTCTTGGACCTAGCCATTTATACAGGGAATGTAAAACTATATTTAAAAGGTCGCCACGTGACTTCTGGCAGGAGTCGATCCTTTTGAGGTAATTTTTTTAATGATTTTTTCGCATATTTCAGGCTAAGAATTCGGCCATTTGTTAACCGATGTTGGTTTTTAAATGCTTTGGAGATTGTCCGAAAATAAAAAGTCCAATGGCGTCAAATTGAACAAAATTAAAGGCCATTTGATATTTGCAAATTTCAATATTACGCGTTCTAAGAATCTTTTTTCACAATAAAATCAGAATTTTTCGATTTATGTGGCTTGTGGCATTGTCTTTTTGAAACCACAAATGATCCAGAAAAAAATACTCCTGGGTAATACTCTTTCCTTTCAAGAGAGGAGATGCAATGTGATTAACAACGCGATGGCATTGCTGGATTGTGGAGTGTTCAGATCGGAAGCCAAATGGGTGATCAGAAATATTTTTATCCTTAACTTAGACTGGGTAGATTCGTTTTAGTAGTAGGAGTTTTTCAAAAAAAATAGCAGGTTATGGATTATTACGAGTTTTTTCTTTTTTAACAAGTTTAGGAATAAAAATAAATTTTGTTTAAATTAGAATTAGATTAGTTGGTGGATTTTTAGTTAGTTTAATATGTTTACGTCAAACAGATTTAAAGGCATTAATTGCTTATTCTTTAGTAACTCATATAGGAATTATTTTAAGTGGATTAATAACTTTAAGATATTGAGGATTTAGTGGTTCTTATATATTAATTACCCAGGATTGGTAGGAGGCTGATTGGTCTATAGGAGGAAGTAGAATTAACGGGTTTATTTGGTTTATTTTAATGACAGCACATTTCTAGAGTGCTCATGACAACTTGACACTTTTTGCGGATACAATGTTTTCACTTCTCCAAAGTCACTTGTGGATTTTCAGAGCCCTATATACGGCAATTTAACTTATTGTAAAGAGAAATGAACTTTATCATAGCTCAAACAAATTTCCTTCGAAAAATCAGCACCCCAAATCTGTTGTTTCAGCACCCAATTGGCGTATGTACTTTACAATTTTAACACCTTATTTGGTTGTTAAGCGATCGACAATATATTGTAAAATGGTAAACCAAAAAGCTCATCAAAGAAATACAACCCATAAAAATTTTCTTAAAAGCTCATCAAAGAAATATTCACATAAGTCAAAGCCTTCCTTTTCATCTTCTTCTGACTTCTTAAAATAACAATAATAATAATAAAAAAAAATAACAATCTTTCGAAGGGAAAATAATCCAACTTGAAAAAGGATCAATATTCAGTGAAATGGATACTCTGGGTTCAAAGGGAATCAGCTAAGCTGTTTTGTTCCTGTTCCAAACCCATATTCCCCAAAATCCATCAATTTTTCTATTTTGCCACCAATACGATAAATATCTGATAATAAAGCACTAACCCCACCCCCCACCCCACCCCGCCGACTATCTTTTTAAATGCCTATAGACGCGGAAAAAATAACGAACGAGTTCTCAAAAAGAGATGATTTTCATTTAGAAATTTTGAAAAATATTCATTCGGAAACGAATAGTGTAATTTAATCCACCCCCCACCCCCTCCTCCAAACAACGACCAACCCAATGGACCGGAAGATTTCCTTTCTGTTCTTTTTTCATCCAGTATTGCACGCTTAACCGCATAAATTCCAAATTGAATTTTCTTCAAAGTTTGCACAAGTCCCGTCAAACCCTCCACCACGTTCCCCAAAAAAGTTGAAAACATAAATAAACTCTTCTACAAAATCCAGATTTATTCATTCAATTTCGAATCAAACAAAAAAAAAGTATATCAAACTTACACTATTTTGCCTCAGTAACAATAACAAAACAAATTATAATAACTAAAATAGGCTCCAACTTCCCCCACCGCCCCTCCAGCCCTCTGTCCTTAACTAATGTGTTCATGTTTATATTTTAATTTATGACCCACCCTCACTATATATGAGCACGTGCGCTTATTTTTGTTGAAATTGTTTAATGATCGACCAAAAAAAAAAAAAAATGGAGAACAATACAACAAAATGGAAACAGAAGTAAAAGAAGCCGAAAGAAAAAATTAATAAAAAAAGAAAAAAATCCACAAAAGTTTCTTATTCTGTTCGCTCGATGCTATTGGAGTTCTTATTTAATTCGGGCTTAAAAACTTTTGTATTTACGTGGGATATTTGAGAAGGGGAGGGGGTAAGGGAGGGTATTGACGCGATAGAATCTCAAGTTAATAGCTTAAGTTAACAGTTGAATACTGTTCAGAAATTGGAAATTCCAATGGCACCATTGTACCGCACTGCTGATGGAGAAGAGATGGGGATTAACCGAAGACATATTGAAACCGCACAACAGCTTAAGTTTGACTTCAAAAAAAAAACTGCTAAGGCTAATAGAAATTTCACTCCAAAAGTTGCTCCACATCGCGTAATCTGTGTTCATCCGATGAAATTTATTTCCCTTTCTCAGCTTTACCAGCCAATATAAGAAGAACCAAAAAAGAACAATTATTAATAAAAAAAAGAAATAGAAATAAATAATTTCGAAACCATATAACACCAATAATAAGAGTAGTAATAATGATAATAATAGACACTCGGCTCGAAGCATACGCAACATAAAAAGTGGCAGTAGTCATCGTCGGTGGATGTCGAATGTCGAATGTCGAATGTCAGTTGTCAGATGCCGATGACGATAAACGATAATGAATGGCGACGTGCTGTGTGATAAGGACGGACGGAAAGTTCCATTTTTATAAGCACACACTTAATCCAGGATATCAAAAGTTTGGTTTATTGTGCAATTTTCTGTTCTTAATCGGATTTTACTTTTCAATTTAATTTAAAGGAAAACAACAACAAAAACAATAACAATAGTTCCCGCAACCATGGACGCATATCTACGCATACATACTCACACAAACGAGCCATTTTTGTAATCACGTACGGGATTTTTATTAAGATTGGAGAGAACATTTCGGATAATTTTTAGTACACCAACCAAAACCCCCAACAAAAGGAGGATAAGTGATTGGATTATTTTTTGTAATTAATCGTGAAGGCTTACACAGGCACTTATGATCCACTATTTATTATTATTATTTTTTTTCCATTCGAATACAAAAAGTGTACTTATTTTAATTTTTTTAATTTTTTTTTGCATTAGTACAAAAAGAGTACTTATTTCAATTTTAAAATTTTTTTTTTTTTTGCAAAATGAGTACAAAAAGTGTATTAATTTCGATTTTATTTTATTTTATTTTTTTGTGCAAGGTCAGTACAAAAAGTGTACTAATTTTTTTTTTTTTTTTTTTGTAATTTGAGTAGAAAAAGTGTAATATTTTTAAGTAAATATGACGCACCTGTTGTGTACGATTATCGATGCCTTTAAAAACTTCGCCGAATGATCCTTTTCCTATTCGTTCCTGTTTTGTGAAAATCAGCTCTGGGTCGACTTTCTGTAAATATAAAAATTTAGTGTTATAAAAAATATGTTTAATAATTATTTAAAAAAAGGGGAAATTTTCAATTTACTCAAAATAAGTTCATTGCGAATTGTTTTTCGTTTCGAATTATTATCGAAAACTTTAGACAACCCACGTTGCTGTAAATAATATCAATTTGTGCTATTAAAAGCAGTCGTTGTTGTAGTACGAAGTTATTAGAAATGATATGGGTGATTTTTTAAGTGTTTGGTTTTTAAATTTACAACGAAAAAAAAACACAAAAATGCAAAAGTGCATGAAACGTGTTTATTTGACTCGATAAATCAATGCTTGCCATTTACTTTTTAAAGATTATTTCATGTTAATATTGACCACGACTACGTTTTTTGAAGTTATCCATGCGAGAGGCCCAATTTGGAAGCACTTTTTATAGTATGTCGCTAATAACACATGTAATGTTGTCTTCCAAAGCTAGAATTGTTTAGAGGCGTCAAATCGCACGATCTTGGCAGCTAACTCACCAGTCCGAAACATGATATAAATTGCTCACCGAACTCATCTCTCAATATGTCCATTGTATCACGTGCTGTGTAGCATGTAGCGCCGTTTTGTTGAAACCACATGACGACCAGATGCAGTTCTTGAATTTTGGGTAAAAAAAATGTTCAAAATCGACGAGGAATAGCGGGCGCCATTTTTCTGGGTGCAATGTCAGTTGTTGTTTTGCTTGTGGGTTGTTCATCAGACCAAATGCAACAATTTTGCTTATTCACAAACCAATTCAATCAGAAATGAGCTTCGTCAATGAATGTAATTTGTTAATAAAAAAAACGGATTTTCCTCAAGTTGTTCTAAGAAGGCCCACTCACCGAAAATTTGACCCTTTGGCAGCATGTATTTTATATGCTTTCAGACCAAGATCCTTGCGTAAAATCTTCCACATAGTCGAGTAACAAAATTCCAATTGCTGTGAACGACGAAGAAATCGCGGTTTTTACCAATACAGGACGCAACGGCAGCAATATTTTCCTCTGTACGCATACAGGTTGCTGGTTTGATGTCAAACAGCATAAAATTGCTCAGTAGGTCGATTATGATTTAACAAAACAGTTAAGATACTATGAATTTTTTATAATATAGAAAATTGACCTCTTCGTAAAAATTCTTTAGAAATCCCAAACAAAATACCATACAAAAAACTAAAAGTATAACTTTTGGCCTGTTAATGGTCAGAAAGGACAGAGGAAATCCGCGAATTTGGACACCAAATCTAGGACCAACGCAACTTTAGCAAAACAGTTAAGATCCTGTCAATTTTTATAATATACAAAATTGTCCTTTTTGTGAAAATTCTTTAGAAATAAAAAAAAATACAAAAAAGTATAGGTTTTGCCCTGTTAATGATCAGAAGCGATTGTGGGACTCCGAATTCGGACACAGAAACTAAAAGTAGAGAGAAATAACTCAAAAATTCTACAAAAAAGGACGAAAAAAATATAAATTTACGTTTTACTATGTTAATGGTCAGAAACGACAAAGGAACTCCGAAAATTCGGACACCAAATCGAGGGCAAACGTAATTTTAGCAGAACAGTTAAGACTCTGTCAATTTTTTATAGATAGAAAATTGTCCTTTTTGTGCAAATTATTGAGAAATCCAAAAAAAAATACAAAAAAACTAAAAGTATGATTTTTGTCCTGTTAGTGATCCGAAGCGACTGAGAGACTCCGAATTCGGACACAGAAACAAAAAGTACAGCGAATTTGTTTGGAAATTTATGATCTAATAAATTTCTTTCAACAGAGAAGATTATCCTTTTTGTGAGAAATAAAATACTTAAAAACTCTAAAAACGGACGATAAAAATATAAATTTACGGTGTACTATGTTGATGGTCAGAAACGGCAGAGGAACTCCGAGCATTCGGACACCAAATCTAGGACCAACGCAACTTTAGCAAAACAGTTAAGATCCTGTTAATTTTTTAGAACATAGAAAATTGTCCTTTTTGTGGAAATTATTTAGACATCCAAAAAAAAAATTATAAAAAACTAAAAGTAAGTCTTTTTTGTTGTTAATGATCAGAAGCGATTGTGAAACTCCAAGAATTCGGATACAAACGAAAATCCGAATTGATTTTTGTGAAAAATATTCAGAAACTCTTAAAAAAATTACAAAAAAAACCTACAAATTCGATTTTTCCTCCAAAAAAATTGTCAGAAGCGACTGAAGAACTCCAAGAATTCGAACATAAAAACTAAAATCAACGTGTTTTTAGTAGAAAATGTAAGCTCTTGATAACTTAGGACATCTTATGTTTTATCTTAGAAAACATAAAGAATACTTAGAAAAATTGTTGAAGAAATAAAAAATAGAATTAACTACCTGTACAAGAGCACAAAAGTCGAAAGTACATAAATTTCCGTAACGAAAAACTTAGAATTTTTAAACAAGAAAAATAATATTAAAAAATTTTAAAAATTCAATTTTTAAGAAAAAAAAGAATGTCTTCAAAATTATTGTAATCAAAAATATAGCTTTGAATTTTACATTTTTAATCACCGGAAATTATTAGAAAACACCGGATTGGGAGCTCAAAAATTTGGATATGATTAATTTCTGTAAAAAAATTCAAGTTTTTAGAGAACTAATTTTTTTTTAATTCAATTTATCAATAAGAAAAAGTAAATTAATTAATATAATCAGTTAGCAAACGTTCAGAGTTCAAAGTTTTCTTCTTGGCAAGATAATAAAAAACTATCTCCCCTTTTAAGTTTATTCCACGAAAGGTCCTTAAGCTGAATTTCCGTTTAGAGTAAAAGTTGTGCGGTTTGAAAAAAAATATCATTAAAATTTCGAATTCAGTTGGACTATAAATTTGTAAGTTTCGCTAAAGTATTTCGTGTTGAAAAGTTACCCTTTACACCCAGTTGCGATTGGCCAATGTAAATTAGATCTAGATGACTGAGAAGGTAAGTCGGAAAAGGAATGTAGGCAGAGCAGATCTGATATAGTCTCTAGTTAAGGTGAAAATCCCAAAGTAAAATAGGGAAAATTCTATTGTGAGTTGGAAAACTTTTGTCACAATACTTGGAATTGTGCAGAACTGTTGGCTCCTGAATATTTTATAGATTCGGTTTTTCATCTAACAAATTTGTAAATACGTCTGAACAAAATTGGGAATTATTCCAAAACCCACAGTAACGTGAATAATGTACAATGAAACCCCCACAACAGGGTCTGACAACGAAATACGAACAAACACGACTACGACGAAACGCAGAACTATTCCTTGGCGAATAATTTTAATCGAACGTATCCCATTCGATTTTATAGCAGAAGACAGAAATTTATTTTATTAACTGAAATTACGATTTCCAAAACAATAGGAAATTTGCTTCAACAAAATTTAAATTATTGGCAATAAATCGACTATGAGGTAAGTTTGTACAGAAAAAGTGAATTGCGAAGAGAATTAGTTTAAATTTACTAGTTTTCGAATACAACAAAAAAAAGAAAAAAAAGAAAAAGAAAAACGATGTTGTCTTTTCTATTGAATATCATCATCAACAAAAGTGAACACAACTTTTAGTGTTGGTGGTCTAAGAAAATCGTTTCCCATTGCATCGTCCTACCAATGAAAATATCAAAGAATGTACGGTATTTTATACACGATTACCTAACATTTTTATTTATTAGTCAAGTTGAGCAAAGTCATTACTCTTTTGTGTGTGGGTGTGTGTGTGTGCATTTTCAAGAAATATCATTTTTCCATTGCAATAAACTTTACCTTTCATTTCCATCAATGGAAGGTCATTGCAGTCACAGTTGATTAGCTTTTCGTGTCACTGCAACATGAACGGGGGGAAAATACTATTCCGACTATGTATGTAGGAAGGGTGGAGGTGTGTTCAGTGTGGATTTAGTCATAATCTTGCTAACAATAATAATAATATCGACAACCAACAAAATTGTATTTTGATAGAAAATTTCTGTTCACAAAGGAAATGAAAATGATCGCAAGATCATCAATAAATTTTTCTACCTATTTGGAAACTCAAAACATGATCGCATATAAAATAACGAAGCTGATCGATCAACTTGAAACAATGATGAAATATTTATTCACATAAGAATTAAAGTCAACAAGAAATTTATTATTTCCAATGCAAATTGGGCATAAGAAATCGACCCAATTATCTTAGACGATTGATTCTTAATAATGAGATCATTATTTTTTGTTAGGGCACGACATTTTCTTTCATTCCTCTGTCGATTTTAATGTAAATTTTCTTACAAAACTGAATTGTTATTATTTAAGAAAAAATTGCAAAAACAAACAAACAAAAAATTCCAATCATAAAAATTACTATTATTATTATTATTATTATTATTATTAGTATTACTGTTATTAGTATTATTGTACTAGAATTTCAAAAAAGGGGGTTTGGTTTGAAAAACTCAATTATTTATTACGAGAAGAAAATTTTACATTCATACCAGGGGTATAAGCTTAAATCCGCTGTTTGGTCATAGATAGCGTTAGTGAGCGTATTAAGCTACTATGGGCACGCCCGTCATACTTTTTTTTATGAGTTTGACATCTGTCAACATTAATCAGTGCACATTGTCAGCAATTTCGTGCTGTCTAGTTCTGTGCCAGAAAAAGAGCATGTGCGGGACTTTTCTACTTCAATTTGAAGAAATCGACTGCCGAATCGCATCGAATGCTTATAGAGGTCTATGGTCACAGTTCTTTATCGTAAACAACATGCCGAGATTGGTTTCGTCGGTTCAAAGACGGAAATTTTGACTTGTGGGACAAGAAGCGTGAAAATCGGCCTAGGAAGGTCTTTTCGACGAAGACGATACCCAATCGCAAAAAATGCTCGCGGAGCAATTGGGTGTTACTCAACTAGCCATTTCCATGCGTCTGCGTGGGAAGATTGAACAGATCAGAAAATGGGTGCCGCATGAATTGAACGATAGACAGATGGAGCGACGCCAAAACACATGCGAAATCTTGCTCGCCAGACAAAATAGAAAGTCGTTCCTGCATCGGATTGTGACAGGCGATGAAAAGTGGATATATTTCGAGAATCCTAAACGCAAGAAATCGTGGGTTGATCCCGACCAACCATCAACATCTTTCAAATCGCTTCGGACGGATGACGATGCTGTGCGTTTGGTGGGATCAGGGGGGTATCGTCTACTATGAGATGTTGAAACCTGGTGAAACTGTCAATGCCCACCGTCACCACCAACAACTGATCAAATTGCACCGTGCTCTGCGTGAAAAAAGGACGGATTATCAACAAAGACATGACAAGCTAATTTTTCTCCATGAGAACGCATAATCGCACACGTCAAAAATGGTCCAAAACTACTTGGAGACACTCAACTGGGAGGTGCTACCCCACCCCGCTTATTCACCAAATCTGGCCCCTTCCGACTACCACCTGTACTGTATTCGTCGATGGGCCACGCGCTCGCTGAGCAGCACTTTGATTCTTACGAAGACGTCGGAATATGGCTTGATGAGTGGTTTGCCTCGAAACAGAAGGAATTTTTTTGGCGTGGTATCCACAAATTGCCCGAGAGATGGGAAAAATGTGTAGCTAGCGAGGGCAAGTACTTTGAATAAATTTGTTTCTGCTTTCTATGACAAAAAACACGTGTTTTCTTGATTCAAAAACAGCGGATTTAAGCTTAAACACCTGCTAATTTTTTAATCGCGTATTTGTTGAGTAGTTTTTATAAAAATTAATGATTTTTTTAAAAAAAATTATTAAAAAGTACCTTTTTTTTAAAAAAAAATTGTAAAAAGTCAAAAATTTTCGACCTAAATCTGAGATAAAATTATAAATGACAAAAAAGCACCACTTCTACAATGATCACCGCCTTTTTATTAAATGAGTGTGACCAACACAAACCAATTACGTGAAGAGAGAAAAAAGAACGAATCACACACGAAAAACGATTACCGCTCACCTGAATCCTTTCATCATGAGCGAATTTATATCTCATTTTACAAATGAGCATCCGATTCGCAAACATAGCTAAATTGATGAGTGCGAGAATAGGCAGTACAATTACTCAGCTAGTCCGCTCACACACATAATCTGTTATGCTGGCAAAATGATCGCACGTGATCTATCCGACAGCGCAGAGATGAATTGTTTTCGGAATAGAGTAAATTAGATGCAAACGAAAATGAGAAAATGGAAATTTTCTTTACACAAAGGGGTGGAGATAATTCCAAACCAATGGCATTTGCTGTTTTTATTGGTACATATCAATTAGTTGTACAAAAAAATGCACCAATCAACTTTTTTTTTCTAATTATTAGAATTTCAATTTTTATAAAAATATTTACTCATAAAAATGTACAAATATCAATTGATTCATAAAACGAAAATGCTAATTAATTATAATTAATTATTATAATAATAATTAAACAATTAGGAAATAAATTAGCAACAATTTTTAGGCATTCAAGAAATTGGGAAAAAATACTCACCTTTTATGGAAAATTAACGAAACTAATTACTAGTTAGAAAAAATTCTATAAAATTCCCAAGAACTTGACATTTTTTTAAAATGTTTTTTTTTATTAGTACTTGCTGTTTAGCACTAAAACTTTTCCGCAAACATATAAGATGCTCATGACTACATAACCAACAATAAAATCGTTTATTTAATTTCAAACAAACAAAAAATAAAAAAAAACAAGAAAAATAGTATAAAAAATAACGAATACAATCCAAAAACTATACGTAATAAGAAATTCTCAAAAAGTCTCCTCGAAAAATATAACCAAAATCGATGTGATATTTTCCCAAAGCCACGACGATGATGGCAGCCGCTTTTGGCCTTTTCGGTTATTTGAGGGAATGTATTTGAGTTGCCCCTACCCAACAACACTTTTCTAAGAATTTGGAAATTAAATTGACTTTTGAAGATGATACTGCAGTTTTTTCCGTGTACTCACTCTCCTTTCTTTTTTGGTGTTGTAATATTTTTTTGTTTCTATCAATTTTTGGTAAATATTTTTATAAACTTTATTGGGAAAATAAAAATTCATGACTTTGCATAACAACAAAAATACTAAATTAAATTAAAAACCGTGCATCGTCATG
This sequence comes from Atherix ibis, assembly GCA_958298945.1. Taxonomy (NCBI): domain Eukaryota; kingdom Metazoa; phylum Arthropoda; class Insecta; order Diptera; family Athericidae; genus Atherix; species Atherix ibis. Next base: position 20,715,577 of record OY282609.1, on the reverse strand, counting down.
AGTTGTGTTGTTTTTGGGGGAATTTTTTTTTCTATTTTAGAAAATTAGAATAAGAAAAAAATGAATAAATTCCATTTATAGACTACGGAAGAAATTCGGAACTAGGATGAGCATAAAATTAATGGAGTGAATTTTAATGAGTTTATCCTTATTTTAATGTTTTTATGCAATCATAGTTGCCTGCCTAGGGGACCCCCACCTTCTCCAAATATGCGGTGATCTCTTTTTTTCTAGTTATGATGTTAAATGTTAACCGAACCAAGGTTTCTTCGGGCTTACACTCAACCGTCTCTGTACACGCCTATATTTTATTTAATGAAAATTTCCTCATATTTCCAAAGACTAAATGCCAAAATACCAACAGCAAAAAATGGAAAATACTGACGAACAACACCTTGGAAAGCCATAATGACACCACACATTTTGTTTTTGAATATTCAAAGCTCAATAGTTTCGAAACTTTAGTAAATATCGTATGTGCGCTCATAAAAACATAAATATATTTTGTAAGTGCTTGGCATAATGGTTGTGCCAACGTGTTAATATTAAGCAAAGGTAAACGGAAATTCTCGGTGAATCTACGACCTAATTTCTGAGCAATTCCCTACGGCAGTTTATGTACAATAGTAATAGTAGGTAGGGATGATGATGGTTACCAAAGCAACACTTATTACGTATGTGATTGTAGTCGCACCGAAATTCCCTCTTTCGCCTCTGGACTCTCGACGAAACTGAACCTAAATCAACTATCGCCTAACCTAAACTCAGCCTAATTCCTAAAAAGTGGTCTTTTGTTCATTTATAAATGATAATTTTTTTTGTCTCTTCTAAATACTTTGCATCACATTAACTTACACCTGTAACCACTCACTACTGACATGTAGGAGAATGTCGGTACCCCAACGTTGGTTGGTTACGGCCATTTTCTATTCTATAATTTGAAGCGTGTATAGAATTCTTGCATTCTTGAACAGTTAGTTATTAGTAGGCGGAAAAGGTAACACACATTCTTGAACCACAAAGAAGAAATTTTCTTTGCTCAGCTTTGTTTGTAAATGAAACATTTTTTTTATTTCCTTATGCATATTTTACTGTAATTTGTACACCAAATGTATACTAAAGGGCAGAGGTTTCTCGGTATAAAAATTCTATACAAAATCTATAACCGCCTCCCCCTCCCCCCAACAACAACGCCAATTCTAGGCGATTGAGGTGAAAATTGCTTTTGCATAAATAGTAAACGCAATAAGAGACATTACAGTTACTAACTGGGTATGGTAAGTGGTAGTAACTTCCGTCATATTCCATATAATATTTTCGATTATTTTTTTACAGTTTTTTTTGTTACTGTTGCCAGAAATAAATACTTGTGGGTGGAAATGCAAGTAGTTGTATACAGATTGCGTAAGAGTTTTGTTTTTATTTGAATTCAAATTGGATTCATACTTATTTTTATTGTTAAAAATTATTTACTTTATCGTAAATTAGAAAAAAAAAATTGCAGAGAATATATAACAAAAATTATAGCCCACAAACGGCAATTTTAGATTTTTTTTTACATCAATGAATATTCTTCTATTAGGAAGTTATCAAATTTTTTTCTTTAGAAAATAAACTGGAAAAAGACCCAAAAAACTGACTCCGATTAAAGAGGAAATTAAAATTTCTAACAAGGATCAGTTACTGATTAAAAGCAAAAGTTAAACTGCAAAATTATTAATTTTAATAAAATACATTTATTTAATTCTTAGTTAATATTCCGATTTATCATGAAGCCAAAAAAACAAACAACGCAACAAAAAAAAACCAATTTAAAACACATTACAATTAATTTGGAAATCTTTACAAAAAATGAAGCGGAATTTCATTGAAAATACAAATACACTCCCTCCTCTTTAGGAATTATTAATTACCAATTAAGAGAGTTGAGAACACGCCTCTTTCCTAATCACTGACATTTTTCTTTAGAAACTATAAAGCAAAAGAGAAGAAATTGCAATTTAAAAAGAGTTCGTTTGAGAGAATTTATTTCTCATAACATCGACGCGAATTGCCCTCCCTTTCAGGCACACAGTACTAAAAGCTGAATTACTTTTCCAAAGTGTTATTTTTTTTTGTAGAAGGATGACAATATGGACGTCATCCTTTATAACTTTAATATAATAGTTAATTTTGATGGATGTTGACCGAATTTAAAGAGTATACATTTTTTTTTTATAAAATCAATAAAAAATCGTAATTTGTTTTTTTTTTTTATAAAAGTTTGGAAAATTAAAAAAAATATTATTAAATATTTAAATATATATTATTAATAAGGATTTGAAAAAAAAACTTTTTTTAACCCTTTTAGGTGCGTGCACATTTAATACAATATTTTGTGGCATGGAATAATTTGTAAAAGTCAATTTTATGCAAAAATTCATTTATTCATGATATTAGGTAGCTTTAGGCAATTAGTATTACAAAAAAAAATTAAAACAAATTAATTCAAGTTATAATAAAAAAAGCAAATGATAAATAATTATGAAAAGTATGGCATTTTTCAAAACCGGTGGTTAAATGCAGTGTTTTTTTAAGGATGTTCTCTGAATATTGGTTGATGGAATATATTCTGGAAAGTGTTAATATTTAAACGGAAGGAAACAATGCCCGTTTTAGTTTTGTTAGTAATTTTAGAATGCACAGAAGAATATTTTCTTATACCCCTTTAGACATTTTCCTATGACAAGGCAGTAGGATAGTAGGTGGTCCTGTTTTTCAATCCCTCTCATACCTACTAGATGTGTAAGCTTAAATCCTCTGTTTTTAAGCTTAAAAAAACTTTAAAAAACACATGTTTTTTTTTCATAGAAAGCAAAAACAAATTTATTCGAAGTACTTCTTGAATAAATACATTTATTCAATTTATTAGATAGCTATACGTTTTTCCCATCTCTCGGGCAATTTGTGGATACCACGCCAAAAAAAATTCCTTCTCTTTTGAGGCAAACTACTCATCAAGCCATTTTCGGACGTCTTCGTAAGAATCGAAATGCTGCTCAGCGAGCCGCGTGGCCCATCAACGAAAACAGGTGGTAGTCGGAAGGGGTACAGGTCTGGTGAATAAGCGGGGTGAGGTAACACCTCCCAGTTGAGTGTCTCCAAGTAGTTTCGAACCATTTTGGACGTGTGCGATGGTGCGTTGCCGTGGAGGAAAATCGGCTTGTCATGTCTTTGTTGATAATCCGTCCTTTTTTAACGCAGAGCACGGTGCAATTTGATCAGTTGTTGGTGGTAACGGTGGGCATTGACAGTTTCACCAGGATTCAACATCTCATAGTAGACGATACCCCCCTGATCCCACCAAACGCACAGCATCGTCATCGGTCCGAAGCGATTTGGTCTTGGGAAAGATGTTGATGGTTGGCCGGGATCAACCCACGATTTCTTGCGTTTAGGATGCTCGAAATACATCCACTTTTCATCGCCTGTCACAATCCGATGCAGGAACGACTTTCTTTTTTGTCTGACGAGCAAGATTTCGCATATGTTTTGGGTTCGCTCCATCTGCCTATCGTTCAATTCATGCGACACCCATTTTCCGATCTTTCCAATCTTCGCCATGGTACGCAACGCATGGAAATGGCTGGTTGAGTAACACCCAATCGCTCCCCGAGCATTTTTTTGCGATTGGGTATCGTCTTTGTCCAAAAGGGCCTGCAATTGATTGTCCTCAACCTTCCTAGGCCGATTTTCACGCTTCTTGTCCCACAAGTCAAATTGTCTCAAGAAACAACGGACTTTGTCCCACAAACACGTTGTTTCCGATAAACCACTGTCACCATAGGCCTCCATAAGCATTCGATGCGATTCGGCAGACGATTTCTTCAAATTGAAGCAGAAAAGCAGAGCTTCCCGCATATGCTCTTTTTCTGGCACAAAACTAGACATGATTACCAAAGGAAAAATGTATGTTGTTGTACGAAATTGCACTGATTAATGTTGACAGATGTCAAACTCATAAAAAAAAGTACGGCGTGCCCATGGTAGCTTAATACGCTCACTCACGCCATCTATAACCAAACAGCGGATTTAAGCTTATACCCCTGGTATATTACACTCAAAAACACATGATGTTTTTATAATATTCTTGATATCACCATATTTTGTTTTTCGACTTTTTCCAGTGTCTACCAAATTAGGATATCATAAAATCAAACATTGTTTATATGTTAAGTAGTTTCTTAAATACTTACTCTCAAAATTATATGTTAAGGTATTGTCTCAATTTATATTACCTATCAGAACGTCATGTGCAACTTTGGCCAAATATGTGCATAACGTTCTGATACGTCAAATGTGCCCAAAAGGATTAATAAAGACTTGATTTGTAAAGTTTTAAAGTTTTCCATTACTACTTCGCCCCTTTCCACAACTCTCAAAAAAAAAAAATGATTTTTTAATGTTCTTAAAACATTTAAATAAAAATTTACTTTTAATTCGTAAAAAGAAAAACTGAGAAAAAATTTTCAACTTCAAAAATTCCAAGAAACGACATTATAAAATTCTACATTGACACTGTAAATATTTACAAAAGAATTTTTTTTCTTCTTCAACTTCATTCTGTCTTTTATAAACAAGGTCACATAATTTTTTTTGTTTGTTTTTAAGAGGTGTAAAAATAATATCTGTAAATATTCCAGTTCACTTTATTTATTTATTTATTTAAATCTATGCAAACAAAGTTACAAGGAAAAATCTATTCGATGTCGAAATAATTTATTAGGCGTTGTTGGAACTCGACACGATTTAAATGCGAAAATAACTAAAAACTTTGTTTTTCTGTTACGAATTCATGAATACTGTTGAGTATTTTCTTATGTAATAATCACAGATGGAATTCTAAATAAAGTGACAGCAATACACGTTCTCAATAATAATAGTACATCATTTCGATGTTAGTTTGTCAGTAAAAAGAGAATAAAAAAAAAACAAAAATGGAAAAATTTCAAATGCACTTCACACGTTATCACATTTTGTCAAAAACTACCGCTTATATACCCTCCCCCACATGCTGTCATATACAATATAAATGGACATGTCGTGGACCATTTTTGGTAAAACTACTTTGTTTCGGTAAAAAATAAAAATATTTTTATTTTTGAGATAACACACACAGGGAGAGGGAGAGAGAGAGAGAGTAGAGGCCTTAGGCTATAAATGAATAAATATAAAAGCTCAAAATAAATCAAGAAAAAAATATTTAAAAAAAAAAACAAAAAAACATTGCATTTTAAATCAAATGGAATAGATTTAGAATAAAAGTAGAAATAAAAATAGATTGAATGGTTTGCACAGCAATTTTCTCGATGAATCCATAAATATTCATATAAGAAATGTGCACGTTTTATTAAGAATTTTATATGCAATGCGTACATAGCCATAAGTACTGAATATAAATACTATATCGGATCGGAAGGGGGTATGTATATTCTAGACGCCTAGATGCTATTCCTACTATTGCTAGTTCTGTTCACACAATCCACTTGTACGAGTACAGTTTATTTATTGGCTCACAACGGAGCACACAGTATTTCTATTATATATTATTATATAAAAGCAGACTTTTTTCCAGTTTAAACCACCCCCTCCTTGCTCCTCCCCCTTCCTTTACAATTCAGTCGCAATAAGTAAAATTGTAAGATTGCGTAACGCACATGAAAACTTAGACTTTTTCCCTCATTTTTTCCAACCGCCTCCATACTCCGCCCCTTTCGAGAAGAAATCTTTAAGGAACTGTAACAAAATAAAGTATTTCTGCCTTCCACTAACCACCGTAAACGACATAAATTTATGACTTGAATTGCCATAACTCTAAATTTTTTCTTTTGCACTTCCTCCAAAAAAAATTTTTTTTATTTCACTTTCACTTTCTCAGAGAGCCTAAATCGCCTGAGCGAATGGGAGGAGTAATTTTACATTTTTTTCGATTTTATTTTCAAGAAAATATTTCTAAAACAATTTGAAAACAACAAAAAGAAAAAAAATAATAATGGAACAATTTTTAAAAGTTTATAAAAGAAAAGAATCTAAGTAAAAAATGTATAAAAAAAAAGAAAAATGAAAAAATGGAGTATGTAAAAAATTAACCACCATTTAAGATCGGTTTTTAATGTAGTTTAGCATATTTTCCGAATTGATTTGGATTTTTTGTGAACATCCTTTTTTTTTGTAATCGGCTTCGTACATAACTTATGAAAGTGTTTCTTTCTTATCCGGCTTCCTTTACAAGTTGTTTTAATGGATTTCGATAAGAAAAATTTACAAGTGGAGAGCCTTGTAATAAGTGATTTTTGGAAAAAATACTAGAGCCTTTTTAGTACTTGACTAATAATAAGTGTCTCAGCGAAACAGGCAGTTATTAACCTATTAGGACCACCAGTTCATAAGCATTTAGCATTTTTGAACAGCACCATTAAAATATTAGAACAGTTTTTGATAGAATAACTATACAAAAAGCTACAACAATCGGGTTATCCATTTCGTACTTCGAAAAGTACAGCCCTGTTATTTGACAGCTGTCAAACTGTTCAAGGTCTGCTATATGACCACGTATATCGTATATCGTATATATAACCACTAAAAATACGCTAATTTTTCGAATGAAATTTTTCCAGTTGGCATAATTGCCGAATATGGAGACTTCTGAAAACCCACACGTGACTTTGGAGAAGCCATTTTATTCGCAAAAAGTGACATTCTGATATGAATTTTGATCTAAAGATATCTTTGAAAATGAAGAACACCGGACCGTTACCGTTAATTCTCTGCGCTAAGACCATATAATGACCTACTTTTTTTTAAAGCCAAAACTTAAAGATTTTAATCTAAACCATAAGTGGTAACGAAAAGACGGCAACATAAGCCACATAATATGACAAATTTTGGATTTATTGCGCAAAAAGATCCCAGGCCGTGTAATTTCCAGATTTCGAAATGTCATTTGACCTTCTAAAATCGTGGACTTTTTCTTGTCGACGAACCACGTAAAAGATTGTGTTTATTCAAAAAAAAACACCTCAAATTTTAAAATATTTAAAAATTAGGAATGGCAAAATTACAGCCCGAAATGTATGGAAAAGTCATCAAAGTTTCGAGGTGGCCAACTAATAAAATAATTTTTTTTATTAAAACCCTGAAAATTATGAGTTATTAAAGAGAATTAATAATAAATTTTAATAAAAACTTATAATCAATTTTTTTTTTACAAATTAAAAAACTAGACTGAGTGTTTTAAAAAAGTTAAATTAAAAATTTACTGAGATCTTTTATTAGAACGGAATCTATTTCTAATATTGTAGATAAAAATATGTCAAATTATGAATAAGCTTATTACGAGGTCTGTTTAAAAAGTATAGCGAATTTTGAATTTCCGTGGGTTACGTATATTCGATTTTTTGTGGCGTTATGTTGGTACTCATGTCTCTCACTTATGCCGACAAGTTCGGCCATTTTGAATGCTTAGTTAATTTTTGACAGCTGCTTTACTTGAACGTATTTTGGCTCGTCTTCGATTTTTGCTCAATTTCGACCAAAAACAGCATCGCATTAACGTTGCTAAGGAGCTGTTGGACTCTGTCCGTGACGACCCAAATTTGCTCCAGAGGGTCATAACCGGTGACGAATCATGGGCATGGGTTTATGGTTATGAGGTGGAAACCAAAGCTCAATCATCCCAATGGAAGCTGCCGCACGAGCCAAGGCCGAAAAAAACGCGCCAATTTCGGTCGAATGTGAAGGTTTTGCTGACAGTTGAAACAGCATCATGAGTTCTTGCGGTCAATAAGGAATATTACCTGCAAGTTATGCGCAAGTTCCGCGAAGTAATCCGCCAGAAACGCCTGGATTTGTGGAAGAACAAAAATTGGCTTTTGCCATTTTTGGCCAAAAACAACACACTAATAATGCCGCAGCCACCGTATTCCCCAGATCTGCCCCCTGTGACTTTTTCTTGTTCCCGAAACTAAAGAGCCCAATGAAAGGACGACGCTACGCTACGATTGAGGAGATAAATATGGCATCGAAGGAGGAGCTGAACAAGATCACAAAAAATGATTTTTTGAAGTGCTTCGAGGATTGGAAAAAACGTTGGCACAAGTGTATAATATGTGGTGGGGATTACTTTCGCGATACTTTTTGAGCAGACCTCGTATTTTCCGATTTTTATTAAAGTCAATTTTTTTATCAAAATGAACTTATAAAAAATAAAATAAAAACATAGAAATTTCTACAAGCACAATTAAAATACGATCAAAAGTATAATTTTGCCTAAACGTAAAATTACCTTTTTTTTTGTTGTTGTCTATTTGACTTTATTAAGAAATACATCAAAAATTTCTAATAATAATGTTGTGGGGGAAAATAGATAAAAAGAAAAAGCCTATAAACATAATTTCTTCAATTAACAAAATAAATAATTCCAGGTAACGTACGAGCAGAAAACTCGTAAAAAGTTAGGTGTTTAGGAATATTATTTATGAGTATTTACCTGTTCGTAGTATCAAATAATTATTATCAACAGCAACAGCAGCAGCAGTAAATACGAATGTACGGCCACATTTGTAAAAGTCCATTTGACTGACTGATCGTTTCATTAATGTTACTTTAACACAGTAGCTTTTACAACTGGTCTCGATTGGTGGTCTCTTCTGGCGAGTGTGTGTTTATTCTTTTTCCAACCGTCCAGCCCTCCACCACCCTCCAATCGAGTATGATATCATTTTATATGGACAACGAATCGACCGCAAAATAACAACTTTGCCATAGGAAAAAATAACAACAGGTAATTTATATTTGACAGTCAAGTTTTGATGTACCAACAATTTATATTAAATTATTCACCAGTACGCCATATATCATCCCCTTCTGTTCTACCCTGTCCTTCCTTCGTAACTTATTAAATATGATTAGACGTCAACAGGGCAGAAATTATGTTATTTTTTTCGTAATTTCATTTTCGCTTTGGTTATATGATAACGTTTTTGGTAATATTCACCTCAAAATAATAAAGTTTTTGCAATGTTATTTTTTCCTGCTTTATTTATTGAATATTTTTACGCATATTTATTTGGTATTTTTTTTTATGTAGAATTTTTTTTTATAATTACTTTAAAAGGATCGTTAATATGAAAAATGTTAAAGGGATTTTTTTTGCTCTTATGAAACAGACGAAAATAGTTAAATTATTCATTATTTTTTTTAGAAATATTTTATTACACAATAAAATTTATCAAAAAATTATCGAATGAAATTACGAAACGGAGACATAATTTTTTACTTTATAATTTTTTGTACTTTTTCGTGTAAAATTTTCTAAATTTATTGCTTAGAAATTAATTCACTTTCTTATTTCAGAAGCTTTTGTTTCAATAAAAAAATAGTAATTGAAAAAATAAAAAGAAACAGTAATAATCATAATTGAGAAATTAAAAAAAAATATTACAATAGAAATTCTCAAATTTTATTCATTTGTGTTAACAAGGAAGCTTTTAATAAAAATCTCAACTCGTGGGTATATTTTTAAAAATAAAAAAAAAATTATTGCTACAATGAACAAAAATAGAAGCTGTAGAATCCTGAAAGATCCTTGGGTAGACAGGGGGTGTAATGATATATAACTGACCTACCCAAAGATCAAGAAATTTGAATACCCTAAGAATATGTGGTGCACACATGCTATGTGATATGAATGACTAATGGATAGCTCAGCTCTTAGTGTACTTAAACCAAGCGATTCGAATTTCAAGAATATTTTTTGCTAAAAATAATTATTAAATTTGTGTATTTATGTAAATACAATGAAGTGTTCTAATTAATTCTCAAAGCAGAAAGAAGGGCAACTTGACAATTCCTCTACTGCAAGAAAAAAGGGCAACCCCTATCAATTTGAAAATTTACATCCGCTGGCAAATATAATAATTCTGAAAGTTAGTGAAAATTGCTACTGAAAATTCCTACTAAAAATTCCTACTGAAAATTCGTATGGAAAATTTCTACTGAAAATTTCTAAGGAAAATTTCGACTGAAAATTCCTACGGAAAATTTCGACTGAAAATTCCTATGGAAAATTTCTACGGAAAATTTCTACTGAAAATTTCTTCCGAAAATTCCTACTGAAAATTTCTACTGAAAATTCCTACTGAAAATTCCTACTGAAAATTCCTACTGAAAATTTCTACTGGAAATTCATATGGAAAATTTCTACTGAAAATTTCTAAGGAAAATTTCTACTGAAAATTTCTACGGAAAATTTCTTCCGAAAATTCCTACTGAAAATTTCTACTGAAAATTCCTACTGGAAATTCCTACTGAAAATTCCTACTGAAAATTTCTACTGGAAATTCATATGGAAAATTTCTACTGAAAATTTCTAAGGAAAATTTCTACTGAAAATTCCTATGGAAAATTTCTAAGGAAAATTTCTACTGAAAATTCCTACGGAAAATTTCGACTGAAAATTCCTATGGAAAATTTCTACTGAAAATTCCTACGGAAAATTGCTACTGAAAATTTCTACTGAAAATTCCTACGGAAAATTTCTACTGAAAATTCCTACGGAAAATTTCTACTGAAAATTCCTAAGGAAAATTTCTACTGAAAATTCCTACGGAAAATTTCTATGGAAAATGCCTACGGAAAATTTGTACGGAAAATTTCTACCGAAAATTCTTACTGAAAATTCCTACTGAAAATTCCTACGGAAAATTTCTACTGAAAATTCCTACGGAAAATTTCTACTGAAAATTCCTACTAAAAATGTCTAAGGAAAATTTCTAGTGAAAATTTCTACGGAAAATTCCTACTGAAAATTCCTATGGAAAATTTCTACGGAAAATTTCTACCGAAAATTCCTACTGAAAAATTCTAATAAAAATTTCTTAGGAAAATTTCTACTGAAAATTACTATGGAAAATTCCTACGGAAAATTTCGATTGAGAAATCGTACTGAAAAATCCTACCGTAAATTTCTCAAAGAAGAAAGTAAGTCAACTCAGGTTGAGACTGGATTGAGTGCTGAATTATTAATCAACCCCAAGATTCATTTTGACTACAATAGTAAGTAACGTTGAAATTCTAGGATGCATCAAGAAAGACAGGAGATTTCATTTGTAACGATAAAATAACGAAACTTAAGATACTTCGGCTACACAATGAGAAATACCAAATATGAGTTATCACAAGTACTAACTCAAGGCAAAATAGAAGGTAGAAGTGGTATAGGCATTAACACCATCGGCGGATTCATCCATAATGCTCGAAAGGGAGCAGAATTTTCCAGAATTACCTTAAAAAGAAATTGAAAATATACAAGAATCATCTGATTGCCAAATATCCACTGTTACATAGTCATACCTTCGACTGGGTTGAAAGGCTCACAAAAAGGATTGCACTTGGATGCTCCATCTCTCTCTCATACGACCACCTCCATCAAAGAGTTTTCATAGGAAAAAAGTGTTCTTTTGGTTGCCTAGAGGATACTTCAACTGATAATAATACTGGGGTTTTTTTTGTTCCCCAAGATCAGAAAATGCATGAACGTACATCATCTTGGTGGTGTGGATAACATTCGAAAGAGTGTGACTGAATCCAGTAGTTAACTATCAAAAAAGTGTAACCAAGGAAGGAAACGCAACTCCAGTTGACTACTACGAAAGAGTAAAAAACAACGCCTCCATTGAACTATCCAAGGGAATTACTTGAAAGGGGGATTACATTCAGATATAAAAATAGAATAAATTTGTATGCAATAAAAACGATCAGTTACCGTACTTTTTTTTCCATACACTCACTACTCTCAATAAAGGACCCTGTAGCTGTACGCAACCACATTGGCGTTTGGTAACCGCCCTTTTTTAAGCAAAATTCAGTTACAAAATAAATTCTAAAGAATATTTTATCAACTGTCGGTAAAGAACAATATTCTGAAACTAAGACCATATTTTCATACGGGTTGGAGGAAAGGGGTTTGCAAATATTTTGTAACAAAAAAAAATTATTTCACAAAATGATCCCTTCAATTTGACTCTCCTAACGTGTTTCCATGCAAAAAAATTTTTTTAAATCGAAAAAAAATGGAAAAAAAATCAAAAATTACAATATTTTATCTCATAAAACAAATGAACGAATAAACACCTTATAATTAAAGCTACTTCATTAATAAATAAACACGGTAGTTGCAGCATAATAAATAATTCCAACAAAATATGAAAAGATAAAAATTCTTTTTAGAATGAATCATGGAGTCAAATTTGACATGAAGGCAAAAAAAAGAGGAAAAACATTGTACAAAAAATGAAAGAAAAAACTTTTTAAATTTATTTATTTTTCCTGAGTTTTTTTTCTTGATGGCAATAAAAAAAATAATGAATAAAAACCGACGAGTTTTTCTTAACTTCTTGTTTTTCGTCATTTTTATTGGCTATTTAAAAAAAAAAGAGTAGTCAGTATTTTGCATTGTCATTTTTTAAGAATGAGAAAACGAGAAAAATGCCTAAATCATGGGCGGGGCAATTGAATGAATTGTTCTTTGGTTAGTTTCTCACTGAATTTATTGTTCAAATTCCTCCGTTACTCATGCGTGTCTACCTTGAGATGAGAAAACTTAAATAAATTTTATTGGTGCTACTCTAAAAAATAAAAAATAAACAACAAAAAATCATTTAACACCTAATTTTTAAATTATTATATAATAAAAAAAAAAATTTATATAATATAATTTTTGATTCGGACATTTCTGAAGTCTCTACGACGAGAGCTAAAAAATTGCTCTAAAATTAATGAATTTTTATTTTTTGGAGAAAAAAAATGGAATTTTTAAAGAGAATTTTTTTAAGGATATTTTTTTGTCATGCTCATCCATAAAACCAAACGTAAAAGAATCCTTCGAAATACACGATGGATATTTTGGGACTAACTTTTTTCTTCTTTCTTTCATAGCCCAATAAGGCTATACTCGTATTATGACAATTGGCTGGCTAACTGGGGCTGGTTGGCTGGAGATGTCTGGCTAGCAATTGGGGGGACTCAACACGAAGGACTTTTCTTTTAACAAAATTGCCATATAAGAATACTTGTACTCAGTCGTATTTATGAAAATTATCTTGGAAAATGGAAGACTGCAAGGCAAATGAAGGGGAAAAATGCCCAGTAAATTTACTACCCTAGTTAATGTTGGCACAAATAAAATTCATACGCACTTAAAGACAAAAATTTTCCTTTTTTCCATATTATCTAGACTATTTTTGATTTTTTTCTCCCCATTTTACAAACTAGAATATGCTGAGCGGAACGATTAAAATGGAGTTTTGGTGTGGAATACTTTCAATGTAATTTTTTTTAAAGCAAATTGCAGAAATTAACTTGAATTTTCTTTTCAAGTTTTTAAAATTTTACTATAAGTGCAACTTTTTCTTTAAGAAAAAAAAAATAAAAATATTAAAGTTTCCGATTTTTCCCTAATTTAATTCGAAAGGGAGATGCTCAAAAGGTTTTTTTTTATTTGTTTTACGGGATTTTATTTAGAAACTATTTAAACATTTAATCTTACTAATTAGTTGAAATATACCTTAGGACCTCAGCAATTTCAAAATATTGATAGAAAAAATCTAAAAATTTCAGAAAGTTGAACAAAATAATTAAAAGTTGATAAAAAATCAAAATCTTTTATGTTAAAAATTATGGGATTCAAAATACAAGAATATTGAGCCAGAAGATATCAAAAAACTTCAGAAATATTTAACTAAAGGTCTTTACAATTTAGATACGGTGAACAATAAGGCTCTAAAAATTTGAGAATAAAATTCAAATAACCTAAAAGTTCAGAAATATTGAACCAAGGACCTCTAAAATTTCCAAATATTGAACAACAGACTATAAAATTGATGACTATCGAAATGAGAGACCTCCAAAACTTAGGGATTTTGAGCCAAAGAATCTAAAAAAAATTCAAATAACCTCAAAATTCAGAAATATTGAACCAAGGACCTCAAAAATTTCCAAATACTGAACAACAGACTATAAAATTAATGACTATCGAAATGATATACCTCAACAATTTAGGGATTTTGAGCCAAAGACTCTCAATAAAATTAAAATAACCCACAAAACTCTGAAATAATGAACCAAGGACCTCAGCAATTTCAAAATATTGATCGAAAAGATCTAATTTAAGAAATTTGAACAAATTAATTAAAAGTTGATAAAAAATCAAAATATTTTATGTTGAAAATTATGGGACTCAAAATACAGGAATATTGAGCCAAAAGATATCAAAAAACTTCAGAAATATTTAACTGAAGGTATTTAAAATTTAGATACGGCGAAAAAAAAGGCTCTAAAATTTGAAAATAAAAATCAAATAATCTCAAAATTCAGAAATATTGAACCAAGGACCTCAAAAATGTTCAAATATTGAACAACAGACTATAAAATTGATGACAATCGAAATGAGAGACTTCAACAGTTTAGGGATTTTGAGCCATAGAATCTAAATAAAATTCAAATCACCACAAAATTCAGAAATATTGAACCAAGGACCTCTAAAATTTCCAAATATTGAACAACAGACTATAAAATTGATGACTATCGAAATGAGAGACCTCCAAAATTTAGGGATTTTCAGCCAAAGACTTGAGAATAAAATTTAAATAACCACAAAATTCAGAAATATTGAACCAACAACATCTAAAATTTCCAAATATTGAACAACAGACTATAAAATTGATGACTATCGAAATGAGAGACCTCCAAAATTTAGGGATTTTGAGCCAAAGACTTGAGAATAAAATTTAAATAACCACAAAATTCAGAAATATTGAACCAACAACATCTAAAATTTCCAAATATTGAACAACAGACTATAAAATTGATGACTATCGAAATGAGAGACCTCAAAAATTTAGGAATTTTGAGCCAAAGAATCTCAATAACACTTAAAGTTAAGCCAAGAATGCTACAATTTAAGGATACTGAACAAAATGACTTAAAAATTTGAGAATATTGAAAAAATGACCTCAAAAATTTAGGAATAATTATGTTAAGGACATTAAATATTGAGAAATATTGAAAAAAGGAGACATTCAAAATTTACTGATTTTCAGTCGATGGTCTTACATTAGGAAAAATTTAACAAAAGGTCCCTTAAAATTCAGAAATATTGAACCAAGAACCTAAAAAGCTAGAAATAAAAAAAAACATTTTTCGGGTCATTGGCTCAAAATTATTGTTATTAGATTGGGACTTCTGGTTTTCTATAGCGAAACGCATGACCATAGAAACATTTAAAAGAACATCCACAAAAACCGGAACGCTTTATGGTCTGTAATTAATTTGTAATAATTGATTTTAAAAACAAAGCTTTCGTTTCATGTCTTTAGTAGCGGCAGCAATATGGATTTTTTCCTCGTCGCAGAGAAGAAAAAATAAACGAACGAATTATTTCTGAAATGACCTTTAAAACATATTTCATGGCTGACATGGACGGGATTTTGTAGTTTCTAGGTTTCCCTTCGATGTGGTTCGACGCGATCCGATCTGATATGATCCGATGTGTTTTTAACACTCCCGACATCGAAAACTGGTCTGCTTAAGCAATAATTTGATCGCCTACAACTGCCTGAGTGACTGCCGGACTAGATAGCATTGCCAACTAACTAATTAATCACTATTGAATATCATAGTTCCTGGGGTCCGGTGTATGGAGGAGTGTGGAGCGTGCACTTCTACAATTGGCCTTGCACATATTCGATTTCAATGAATGCTCGAGTATCGATTCAAAACCGCAAGCTCTACTTTCACCGCAACCAGTTTAGTTTTATTCTCGTTTTGTAAGAAATCCAACAATCGAACTGACAGTCATACGAGTACCAATAACCATTGTCTGAGCATACCTGGCCACCGTATCCAATTCAAACCCCACACGTTCAGATACGTTTCTTTCTATAAAATCTCCTCGACAACCCAGCTTGGCCATGTTTTGTCTAACATCCGAAGTACGATTAATTAACAAACAGTTTCTCGTTTTGCATGTTTCCCCTTCCAATGGCGATAAAAATAATGTTGGAAAATTCAACGAGTACTGCTTCCTTGGAAATGCGATTCGAAAAATTTTACCCAGACTGTGTCCAAAAAACATAAAAACTAAACTTCCACTCGAAATTACGCCCGTATTTTGATTGTAAATCAAACGAAAAATTATGTAATAATTTTTAATCCGAAAATAATTAAGTTCATTGCCATGTGCCAGTTTACTGAATTTTTTTTTCTTTTTAAATTATAATATTTTGGATTTGTTATTTCGTCTGTTAATTATCGAGGTTTGATTGTAATTGCTCTTAAATGAAATCCTTTTTTTTTTTTAAATAATCTCAATTTTTTCATTGATAATAAGAGAATTCAGAAGAAGAGCCAGAAATTGAAGGTGGGAACTTTTGTTATATTAATAATCAGGGGAGGATTAAAGGACACTCAATTCGGATGAAAAAATTAAAGCTGCACGAATTTTTCAATTAGGAATGTGATTTTTTGCAAAAATTTTCAAAAATTGACAGAACATTTAGATTTAGAAGAAAAAGGAGGGGCGAATCTTAAAAATTTGGATTTTCTTTTAAAGATTATCAAGATTTAAGAGAAATCGCAAAAAAAAACCTAAAAAAAATTGGATTTCCTTTTTTTAAATTTTGTCAGACCCAAAATCCAACAAACCATAAATTTTCCTACTTTATACAATACAATAAAGTCTTGCTTATATTTGATCGATAAAAAAAAGCTGAGGGTGTGATTCCTTCGCATCAGGCATCAGTTTGGATTTAGACTCAGCATTCCCCCATCAGACAGTGCCATCGTAAAGTTGACTACCGATTATCTTGACATAAAGTTGACTACTTATCTTGACATTTCGCCCACTTATGACACCGTGTACGGCATTCTGGATTGCTTTGGAAGCTGCAGTAGATCTTACCACATCCTTGTTATAGCCACATCCTTAAATCCTATCTCTCAGACCGATATTTCCAGATAACTCAAACCCTTAGGACAGTATCCTAAGTCCACAATGATATCTTAGGCCCAACATAAGCCCACGATCCAGTTGTTTTTATACAGGATACAAATCAACTCGTTACGGGCTTGATTCAAAAGGTGGTTCAAAAATGAATGAGCAGAAAATGTGCTCATGTAACTTTTACTCTTTACCAAGAACAGACTTCTGATGCAAATCTGAATGGCGGTAATATTCTAAACAGAAAAAAAACGCATGTGCGTAATCCAGAACTTATAATTGACAAACGATTGACCTGGAACCCTCAAGTTCGAACTTTAGGGTCTCGAATTTTGGGGTCCCCATCGAATCCCCAAATCTTACAATCCCGAATGATTCCCAATATTATCAATATTATTCGGTTTCTCAAATCTTACGATACCGAATGTTTTATTCCTCGTTATAAAAAATTGCATTAGTTAAAAATATTTGCTCTTTACCAATTGTATGTAGCTGAAACTATTATTTAAACATTATAAAAAAGGCAGAAGACTACCCATTGTTTCTGTAAGGGGAACCCATTGTACGAGGTCTGTTCAAAAAGTATAGCGAAATTTTTGTGTTTTTTCAAAAATTATTTATTTATTCATGAATATCTATTTCGTCCCCTTCAAAGTAATCCCCACCAAATAATATACACTTGTACAAACGTTCGATGGCGTCTTAATCATTTTTTGTGAACTTGTTTAGCTCCTCCTTCGATGCCATCTTTATTTACTCAATCGTAGCGTAGCGTCGTCCTTTCGTCGGCTCTTTAGTTTCGGGAACAGGAAAAAGGCACAGGGGACCAGATCTGAGGAATACGGTGGCTGCGGCATCATTTATGTGTTTTTTTGACCAAAAATTCACGCACAAGCAACGATGCGTGAGCAAGGGCGTTATCATGGTGGAAAAGGCATTTTTTGTTCTTCCACAAATCTGGGCATTTCTGGCAGATTGCTTCGTACAACTTGCGCATAACTTGCAGGTAATTTTCCTTATTGACCGTTCTACCCTGTGGCAAGAACTCATGATGCACCACACCCTTGCAATCGAAGAAAACTCTAAGCAAAACCTTCACATTCGACTGAACTTGGCGCGTTTTTCCGGTCTTGGCTCGTGCGGCAGCTTCCATTGGGATATATGATCCTCTGGAGCCAGTTATGACCCTCTGGAGCAAAAACAAAACAGAGTCCAACAGCTTCTTAGCAATGTTAATGCGATGAGGTTTTTGGTCGAAATTGAGCAAAAATCGAAGACGAGCGAAAACACGTGTAAGCAAAACAGCTGTCAAAAATTAACTGAACATTCGAAATGGCCGAACTTATCGGCTTAAGTGAGAGACATGATTACCAACATAACGCCACAAAAAATCGAATATACGTAACATAATCCGCGAAAATTCAAAATTTGCAATACCTTTTAAACAGACCTCGTATATCATCAAAAAGTTACAAAAAATTAATTCACAACATTTTCCTATTAAAATAACCCACGGGGACACTCAATTGGGACAGAAAACAAAAACTGCAGTAGTTTAGTCCAATACTTTTAGATTATTTAAAATTTGTTTAAGAGTGACGGCTCCCAAAAAAAAGTACCTGGAATTAATGAAAAAAAATTGGGTCTCCTTCCCATTTTACACAATTAATTATCAAAAAAAAGGAGTAACCGAGTACCCTTAAAAAAATTGATAAAAAATATTTTAATTTATAAAATTGCAGTGGTTTTTCAATTGAAAATTTTATATTTTTTTAAATTTTTATTAATTTTTCTAATTTTTTTATTAAATTGCAAAAAAAAAATATCTTAGACAGTCCTTCCCTATTACTGTGGTCTATGATCTGCAAGTTCATAAAAAATAAATTAGGAAAAAAATATTTTTTTGTCTAGTTTTTTTCTTGTTTAGCAACCAAAAATTGTTACCCGAAAAAAATCAGCGCTGATGAAGATTCCATTTAGAAAAAGTGTCCGTCTATGAAAAAGACTTCAACGAAAACTGGGTTCCACCCATTTTTTTTTCCTTTTCAAAAATTTCCACCAAATTAATTCAACATTTTCCCTTTTCATAATTTATGATTTTCCATTTTACTTATTAGAAATATTATACAATAAAAAATTGAGTTAAAAGGGCTTTTTTTTATTAAAAAGGAAAACTATTAGTAAATTGGAAATTGGAGAAAAAAAAATACCGGCCATTTTTAATTCAAAATTTTTTTATTCATTCAATCAAATTCTATTCAATAAAAAGTGAGCTTTTGCCTGTCTGGTTATTAAAAAAAACTAAAAAAAGGATTGGATTTATTAAAAGGCAGAGGCAGCAGCAGCACATACCCCCAAGGCCAAAAGGCATTTATAATTAAAAGGAATTTCTTTGCTCATTTTCTCTTTTTCTCTTTTTTTTTTCTTGTATCTGTCTCTGCCTAAATACCTTTTTTTCAATATACGTAATCGGAAATAAGAAAATCACCATAAAAAGCTTTTCAATCTAATTAACATTAATGGATTCGTTTCTATTTTTCTTTTGAATTCTTTTTTATTTTGTTGATTTTTAATATTCAAAAATAACATTTTTTTTTTTTCATACATAAAAGAGTTTTCATTAGAAACAGGGCGGTAGTACAACGTATCCGGGGGGAGGGGCTTACGAGAAATATCCGTAGACATATTATTTTTATTAGATTTTTTTTATGCTTGTTAAAAAAAAATTCCTTACATCCATTAAACCTCTTGAAAATAGTAATTATGCAAAAATACACGAGTACACATAATATTTTATTAATTGTAATTTTATTTAAACGAGCTTCAGTTAGTATAATATTTTTCAAAATATGCACAACAACTTTGGTTGGTTGATTTGGAAATTAAATAATAATTAGTAAAAGAGAAGAAAAATATTTTAGAATAATTACTATAACACTGATGGGGATAGAGTATCAGTTTTTGCAAGAATTATTTTTTCATCAACAATAAAATAAAAAAACAAACCGAAAGAATTGGCAGTCGACTTATTTTCACAGCTGATGGGCAGGCATCAAACAAGCAATTAGGGATGCGGTGGGGGTGTCGGAGGGCGTTGTGTAAAACATTAACTAACGTTTGTTGTATAATGATTTTATGTAATTGCCAGTACAGATGTTAAAGTTGGTATTACAAAACGTTCGACATCAGTTCCAGTACTATAAGCTTAAATAGCCTACAAAGATGGTTAGCCAAAGTGGTTTTTTTTCCTGCCCTATTCAATTACGATCCTACCCTCTGTGCCTTATGCAATACAGCGCCGATTCCGCAGAGACAGCAATTGTACGCGTCTAATGAGATTCCAATGGATTCCAATTTTCCATTTTCACTAATAAAAATATTTATTTATGGTTTCTATAATAATCGGCTGTTATTCCATAGTCTATGTGGGAGTCTCTTAGGCTTTAGTGTTGCCCATGCTGGGGTTTGGATTGGGTTGGATCGTGTGCTTTTGGGATGATGGTGATGCGTTGTCTGTGCTTTTTCAAGTATGTTCAAGTTATTAAGGTTTTCGCTTTTATCCTCGTAAATACGTTTTTAATTTTAGTTTATTTATTTTCTTTGCATTTTATTAATGCTTTCTTTATTAGCTCATTACGAATCTAATTGAATTTTTCTTTGGATTCATATTAAATTCGAAATAAGTATTTTTTTAATGAAATTTTTCCAGTTCTTATTAATATTATAATGCTACTTTCCTATCTGGTAATTTAATGAAAATTAAAAATAGGAATTTTTTTTTAAAAGTATCTCCCGAATCATATCTAAGAGATTTTATTTATAATCAAACAAACAAAAAATGGATTTCTAAGTTCGAATGGAACCCCAAAAAAATGTGTCTTTATAATTACTACTCACCGTTAAAAAAACAAAACAAAAAATAGTATTTTTAAAATTTCGAATTTTTTTTTTTAATTTCGAAAATTTAAAAAAAAAAATTTTAAATTTCAATTTCAAAAGGACTCGATTTTTTTTATATCGGAAAATTTTAATTATTTTTTTTAACTACTGAGACCTGCGTTCTAAAAAACTCCAAAATTCTATCACCATTAAAATAGAAACATAATATAAGTTTTGAATATCACAGTTTAGGGGCTGAAATATTAGCATATAAAATTAGGACCCTAGAACACATTTTTTTTCTTTCAATAAAATACCAACTCTAAAAATGGAAAAATTTGTCAAAAAGAACGGAGAAATTTGTTAAAAATGTTGCCACTAAAATATCAAAATTTATATTTTTAGAGCCTCAATTTTAAGGGATGGAAATTCTAGACTTAATGATAACAATTCTATGTTTATAAGAATGTGGAAGTTCTCATTATTAAGAGTCTAAATGAGCCAATTTGCCAAAGGAACCCAAGAAGTTAATTCTTAAATCTCAAAATTTTATTTTATGAAATCAAAAATTAAAAAATTTATTGTATTGTCATTAAAATATCAAAATTGTTGTCATTAGGACCTATTGCTTTATAAAAGACCATACAATACAAAGTTTTTACAATTTCAAAATAGTAAATTTAAAGATAATTTGCAAGACCTCAACTGAAACCTTAATTCGTAAATCTCAAAACACTAAAATTTATATTTACTAAACTCTAAAAATACCATAAAAATATACTTTGTTACTAAAATATCGAAATTGTTGTCATTAGGACCTCAATTTCGACCAAACACAAAAATTCCTATTGTTAAGAACTCAGAACACAGCGTTTTTGCTACTTCAAAATAGTAAAATTTCTAATATTAAGACTCTAAAAGAGCCAATCTGAGAAAGCCATAGGTAAGACCTTAATTATAAAATATAAAAATTCCTATTTTTATAAACTCAAAAACTCTAAATTTTTATTGTAAGAAGTTTTAAAATGTTAAAAATTGTACTGCCAATAATTTTTTTAGTATTTATAATTGAGGCCTTTGGGAGATTCGGAACCTAAACAAAATGTGGAAACGACCGTTTTCCAATAGATGGCGCCAGTTGTAAATGCTGGTCTAAAATATCGGATCAGAAACGTCAAATCGTAAGCTTAGGCATCTGTCAACAACTTCTCATCATTATATTTGTGACTTTTTGCCTTGAATTCGAAAAAATCTGCGGCTAAGACGCGTCGAATGTTTGTAGAGGCTTGTATTAGTGAGAGAACATGTCGCGGATAGTTCCAACGCTGAGGCTTGTATTAGTGAGAGAACATGTCGCGAATAGTTCCAACGGTACAATAGTGGTGATTTCGATGTGGAAGACAAGGAGCGTCACGTACCGGTGCAAAATTTTGAAGACGTAGAATTGGACCTTTTACTGGATGACAATTCATGTCAAACGCAATAAGAATTTACAGATTCATTGGGCGTGACTCAATAAGGCATTTTCCATCGTTTGAAAGCCTTGCAAATAATCCAAAAACAAGGAAATTGAGTGTCATACGAGGTGAAGCCGAGAAACGTCGAACGGTATTTTTTCACGTACGAACAACTGCTCCAACGGCCAAAAAGGAAGGGTTTCTGCATCGTATTGTGACTCAGCTTCGTATTGTGACTCGGCTTCAAACATTCATGGCTCAAAGCTCATGCTCGCTTAAGCCGCAATACGAGCAAAGACATGATAACGCTCGGGCAAATGTTGCTAAGGTGGGTAAAAACTACCTGGAAATATTTGAAACGGACGTGTGGTCTGGCTAAGCAGTACTTCCGATCTTACGAAGAGACCAAACATTGGGTCAATCCGTGGATAGCCTCAAAAGAAGAGCAGTTTTGTTGACATGGAATTCGTATGCTGCCAGAAAGATGGGAAAAAGGTGTGGTTAGGCGATGGGCAATACTTTGAAGCATCAATATGTGAGCATTTTTCCACAATAAATCCTCAAATTTTGAAAAAAAACAGCTGTTTTCCATTTGTACTCTCAATATATTTATAAGATCTTAGATAGAGACAATATTGCTGAGTTTTTAATTTTTAGGTATCAAAATTCATATTTTATAAATTTCAAATATAATATTTTTTAGAATTCTAATAAATGCAAAAATATCACTAAAATCTCAAAATTTTATCTTTAGGGCCTCAAAACATTCGCTTCTCTAAGACCTTAGAATACATGTTTTTAGTGCCATTTTTACTCTAAACACTATTAAAGGGAACATGTTTAAAGGCAAGCTCAGACCTTATGAATTTTGAACACAAAAAAATTCTATCATTACCATTGAAATACGAAAATTTCTATTTTAAAGACCCATAAAAATATCTATTAATAAGATCTGAGAATATAAAAATTATCTATCAATAAAAATTAACTTTTGTTAAAGTTTACGAAATCCACAAAATTTCGTTGATTATCAAACTTCGATTATAAAATTAAAAAAAAATCTAACTCTGGAACCCTTAAACACAAAAATAATTCCCTTAAGTGTGATTTTTTATGGTAAAAAAATTTCAAACATTTTTTATTTTGAAAATAAGCAAAAAATAAACTAAAATTTATAACAAAAATTTGATGAAATTCTAAAATATACAAAATCCTGTTGGAAAGGTTAAAAAAAACCATTAAATTCTAAATGAGGAACAAAATAAACCTTTATTTTGTTAATAATACAAATGAGATTATAAAATGAAGTCGATAAAATAATAGAACAAACTGGGTCGTCGCCCATTAATAATTATGAGAAGACATTGAAAATATTTATAGCCCATTTCTGATGAGTACGAAATAATGGAAGAGCATAAATTCTAAGTTCGGTATTATAGAAAAGGACCCAAAAATATAGCATTTGCACATGTGAAGGAGGTGTATTGAAACTATTATTACCCCTTAGAAAATCCTTTTATTCTCCCATTTAGAAAATCCTCAATCCATGAGTGAAAAGACTATAAAATCGAATCATTTCATATACGAGATACCGTCATTTCGGTAGATAATCTATGAAAAATGGGTTCGGTACCGAACGATCCAAGACAGCTCCGTGTAGACACTTCCAAGTTTATGGAACTGCGTCAAATTCGGGTCTACGCAGTAATTACAATATGTTATGTTGGCCTAGGCCACAGTTGATGATTACATGGCCGCCTTTTGGCAAAATGTGTGAAAACCTCTCTACCACCCTCTCTCCCCCCATTTGTTATTATTGCAGATTATTTTGTTTATTGAATTTCCCTGCAATTTCGCATTGTGCTGTGTTGGCAGATATCTTTAAATACGAAACCACAAGTGTGGTCATAATTATTGTAAATGTTGATCAACACTGCAGACTGCCATTTCACTATTTGCCGTCTAAACATTTACGAATATGACGTGCACACGTACTCATTTTTCCAACAACAACAACTTTTGTACTATTTCTAGTATATTTCTTCCGCCCATCAACCCGAAAAAAACCAACCTACCAAACCCCCTCTGCCCAACCCATTTCAAAACAAACTAAACTAAACTAAACACACACATTTAAGTTGGTTTGGAAATTTTCAATTAAATTGTTTTTATGCTGCCATATTTGAAAAATTTTGCTTACAATCCTGGATGATGTGATACGTCACAAGTTTTTTAATTAAATTTCCTATCATTTTTTTTTTGCGCATGATTGTGATTATTTTTTATTAAACCACGTTTTTTTTAATTAACATTTAAATAAAAATTGAATAAAACTTAAATTTTGAAATTAACAAAAATAAACCACATTTTAATCAGCAAAGCTCTAGTTTTGGAAATTCCGCAACATTTTTTTTTTAAACAAATTTCAGCGATTCTTGTTTTTTCTTTTTTGTTTTAATTAATTTTTGCTAATATTTTAATTGATTAGCTAGCTTCTATGCAATAAAAGATTTTCCATTTTTCCTGATTTTATTATTTTTTGGTGTTTTTTTCGCACTGTTGTAGTTGGTGCTGAATTTTTCGCACACCTTTTAACAGAACGACTCTTACCTATAGATCATCCTAATTAAGAGCTAGCCCACTTTTCACAACATGTCAGAGATAATTTTATACAACTGCTCGCATTTACCAACTAATCCGGCGCAAATTTACAAAACGTCGCAAAAAAACATTTTCTAGCGTGACGATTAGGCTAAAACACAAACATTTTAATTAAACGCAAAATAATTTACAATTTTATTACTTGAAAAAAAAAGGATAAAAAAAAATGGTTACACTATATGCCTATTTGCTGGTATGTACACGGGGAAAGGGGGCCGGCATAAGGCATCACAGATTATTTTTCGGTATTTCGTCTACACTACAAACGGGTGATATGCTTTTTTTCCCCCAATTTTTTTTTCTCTATTTAATTGGAGAGTTTTTTTTCTGATATCACCAACACAGGTAAAAAGAAAACTATTTCGAACAAAAAATGACACCATTTTTATTAACTGTAAAATTTACCTTTTCAAATGTAAATTTACAAGGGAATATTTTAAGTCGCATTAAAAATATTTAAATTATTAGAATTTTTGTTTGTTTTCATTGTAAAATTTGAACTTTGTTTTTAGTTTTTGTCTATTTTTTGTTAGCAAGGGGAAGCAGCTTTAAAAAAAATACCTCAATTCGAGGGGCAAATTTTCCAAAATAAAATAAAAGTTTTTTTTTCTTTTTTAATTCAAAACCGAGTTTAGGTAAAAATTAAGGTGAAAACCTCATGAAAATCTGATCAAAATTTAAACATGAAGATGATATCCAATGAATGGCGTTGCAAAAAAATTGTGAAACCTATCTGGCAACACTGCTTCTCCACATAAGTTATATGTAGGTCCCACTCCTTGACGTGCAGTACAAGTTTCAACCTCGCTCGATTACTACACGACCCTATAGAGTGTGGTAATTATAAGTCTTTTGTCATACGAGGTCTGTACAAAAAGTATCGCGGATTTTGTGTTTTTAAAAAAAAAATATTTATTTATTTATGAATATCTATTTTGTCCCTTTCAAAGTAATCCCCACCAGATATTATACACTTGTGCCAACGGTTGTTCCAATCCTCGAAGCACTTCAAAAAATCATTTTTTGTGATCTTGTTCAGCTCCTCTTTCGATGCCGTCTTTATCTCCTAAATCGTAGCGTAAGTTTGTGCTTTCATGGGGCTCTTCAGTTTCGGGAACAAGAAAAAGTCACAGGGGGCCAGATCTGGGGAATACGGTGGCTGCGTTTTACCCTGTGGAAAAAACTCATGATGCACCACGTCCCTGCAATCGTTGTTGATGTGCTCGGGCGTCCGGCACGCTTTTCGTCGTTCACATCTTCTCGGCCCTCTGACAACATTTCGTACCACCGATAAACGTTGCTTCCAGTTGAGACACCTTCCAGTGCTGATACGAAAGATCGAAACATTTCTTTGGAGGGTATTTAATTGAAATCCAAAAAAAAATGTTAATTTTCCAAATGTTCATAACGCCTTAAGCCCCATAGTAAATCAGGACATTTTGAAACAACTAAAGGACACCATGGCTATTTAACTATCTGTGCTCGAACTCCGGGATGCCGCATTTTCTACTATTCGCTAACGCTCCAGTTCAGCAAAATTACTTTGTTGTGTTCTAGGAGATTCAAGAAAAGCTATTTTAGAGAGCTCCAGAGTATACGAGAAATTTTGATTCCGGAATGTTCCAGAAGCACGCCAGAGCAGTGTAAATAGTATCGCTGCTCATCAGCGACTCGTGAACAACTGGTTAAAGTCGGGAATTAGTAGAGCGAACAACAAATAAAATCGGAAAGTGTAAAGGAGAAATCCTATTTGAATGGGTGGTGGATTAAGTTAAATCGGAGAAATATGGTACAGTGTGAAGTGCAAAAACAGCCACAGGATTCAACTAGGATTCGATCGTCCTAAACAAACCAACACATTCGAAATATTTGTGAAATACAACCTAGTCAAACAAAGAAAATCCTAAATAAACAAAAACAGTCTTTCACTCCATCCATTGAATCTACCTACATAAGATCGTAATATTAAATTTTTTTCTTGTTATGAAATTTGGGGCCATTCCGAAAACAAATTAAAAAATTAACTGGAATTGAGGAAACACTCCCAATCGAATGGAAAATAGTTTTTTTTAAAAATTGAGCTTTAACTGGTAGAATTTCTTTAAACACCCTCTCCCCCCCTTATTAAAGTAAACAAAGTGTAGGATAAAATATGAAGAAAAAAAAACAACTTTTAATTTATAGAAAAAAATTTGTTAAACGAAAAACAAAGAATCAGTCAAGGTGTGGGAACTTTTATGACCCGCATGCCTCAGACAAGCATTACAAAAATCGTCTATTTATTATTATTTTCTATGTATTTGTCTTGATGAATATTATTTCGTGATTTACCGTCTTATAAACGCATAATACAAAGTATTATTTATGAATTCGTGAAAAACTAACTAAATTTTCAAATTTAGAAGGAAAAAAACCTAACTAAGACAGAAATTAGTTATCGAAGCGTGGCCCCATCCATTAAGCGGGTGCCCGCCTAATATTTGAAAAAAAAAATCAGTTACAAAAATGGATAAACAATCGCAGCATCACTGGTGAGGGGGAAATTCTTCTATTCCAAAAATTTGGTAAATTTTTAATGGTGCCCTTTTGCAAAGTTTAACCAAGATTCTTATTTAAATTTTTTAAATGTTCCAAAAAAATCTTAAAAATCAATTAATATTTTGAATGAAATATTTTTTTTCTAATTATTTTACTTACAAAAAAATAGACACACACAAACCCAAAGTATGCCAAACAATTTAGTGGCAAACAAATTCACACTCGTATGCACAAAAGACTCACCTGGAAAGAAACATAGAAGAAAAAAAATTAGCTAAAAATGATTAAGATTTTAATTTTTTTTTTTATTAAAAGTATTATAGAGGAATTTGCTTGTCACAAAAGTAAATTTTTTGTGATATGTTATTAGAAAATTTTAGCCTCACTTTTTGTTAAATCCGAACATTTTATAGAAGAATTTGTAGTTTTTTGTTGTTGTTAATAATAATAAATAAATTGTTGTTGATGAGAGAACTTTATTATTAAATATAAATAAATTAACAAAATTACCAAATATCGGTTTTTTTTCAATAGCAACTTGACACTTTTGAGTATTTTCAATATGAAGAAATTATCATCCCTAGCCTTCGCCAATCTCACTTTCACTACGTGGCATAAAACAAATTTAAATAATTGACTTTTTTTTAATGAAAAACAATCACTATAATAACCCGAAACTGAACTACAGGTGCGAAAAGTACTATTTTTGATAAGAAAACACGAATTCTCGGCACGTGCATTTAGTCGTACATGAATTAACCCAGAATCAACACGAGCACATGCGATTTGGGAGTTGGCAGAATTATCGGCCATCGATCTCATCCGATCAGTTTTGATTGGCAGCATCGAGAGGTGAATTAAGAGACAATATGTGAGTGGACACAATGCCGAGTGCAGAACAGAGCAGAGCGGAAGAACGAAAAGGAAGAGACATCCAGAAATTAATTGAGCGATTTAACCGAAAATGTGCCACTCACAGGCAGGTCATTGCTGCATTCCACCAGATGTTCTCTCTCACTTTCGTGTACGTGCTCTCATTGCTAATCGGTAAATTGATAATTGGCAAATTATTCTAAACGAAATTTGCAGTACTAGAAATTAGTCGATTTTTATATGTTAACAATTTAAGAAAATCAATTTTCTTTATTTTTAATAAAATTTTGGACATACGAGGTCTGTTTAAAAAGTATCGCGAATTTTGAATTTCCACGAGTTACGTATATTCGATTTTCGGTTTTTTTGTGGCGTTATGTTGGTACTCATGTCTCTCACTTATGGCGACAAGGTCGGCCATTTTAAATATTCAGTTAATTTTTGACAGGTGCTTAGCGTGCACGTGTTTTGGGTCGTCTTCGATTTTTGCCCATTTCAAAAAATGGATCAAAGAATCTGTATCAAATTTTGTGTAAAAAAGAAAATTAATTGCGCGGACGCATTCCGAATGTTGACTGTGGCATATGGTGAAGTTACCTTGGACCCATGCAACGTTTATCGGTGGTACAAAATGTTCTCAGAGGGCCGAAAAAAGCGCGCCAAGTTCGGTCGAATGTGAAGGTTTTGCTTACAGTTTCCTTCGATTGCAGGGGCGTGGTGCATCATGAGTATATTCCTTATTGACCGTTCTACCCTGTGGCATACCATCATGCCACAGGGTAGAACGGTCAATAAGGAATATCACCTGCAAGTTATGCGCAAGTTGCGTGAAGCAATCCGCCAGAAACGCCCGGATTTGGCTTTTGCACCATGATAACGCCCCTGCTCACGCATCGTTGCTTGTGCGCGAATTTTCCTAATTATGCCGCCGCCACCGTATTCCCTAGATCTGGCACTCTGTGACTTTTTCTTGTTCCCGAAACTGAAGAGTCCCATGAAAGGACGATGTTACGCTACGATTGAGGAGATAAGACGGCAACGAAGGAGGAACTGAACAAGATCACAAAAAATGATTTTTTGAGGTGCTGCGAGGATCGGAAAAAACGTTGGCACAAGTGTATAATATCTGGTGGGGATTACTTTTAAGTGGACAAAATAAATATTCATGAAAAAATAAATAATTTTTGAAAAAACACAAAATTCGCGATACTTTTTGAATAGACCTCGTAAATGAAAATTATTTTAAATTATTCTTTATACTATTGGGTTGGCAACGAAGTGATTGCTGATTTTGTCAATAGATGGTATTAGCACATTCTTTTATTATGTCAACGTGTTCAAAGCACCTAACCTATATTATTTTCTTGTTGTTTGGACTTCCGTCTTTAATGCAGTAAAAAATTATATCGTTTAGATATTTAGTTTTGTTTTCATCCAAATTTAAGAATGAAAGGATAAGACGTGCATTTTAGACATATTTTATTGTATTATTTCCGAAAAGGCAAGAACGCATGGCAAGTACACAAGAAGTTATGTGCCGTACGAGATGAGAATGAAGCCTTGAAAGGAAGGCAGTGTCAAAATTGGTGTGCTAAATTTCGTTCTGGTGATTTTTCACTAAAAAAATGCGCAATGATCGGGTCAGGCCGTCTAGTTTAAGTTGATGAGACCCATATCAAGGGCATTGTCGATTCAGATCGTTATAGCACAACACGTGAGATTATAGAGAAGCTCAATGTATCGCATATGGTACCTGCATTGAAAAAGGAATTCTGCACTTTGAACTTTTACCAAGAAACCAAACGGTTAATTCCACCGTGTACGTTCAACAACTCGTCAAACTGAGCAATGCAGTTCAAGAAAATCAGCCAGAATTGGCAAATCGTAAGGTTGTGGTTTTCCAGTATGACAATTTGTTGGTCACTCGCCAAAAATTATTGAAAATAAGGTTGGGATGTGTTGTAACACCTAACCTAGCGCCTTCAGATTACAATTTATTTCGTTCCACGCAGAACTCCTTAAATGGTAAAATTTTTAATGACGTAAAATTACATTTAATTCAGTTTTTTTGCTAGCAAAAGTAATAAGTTTTATACGAACACGGAATTATGATACTGCCTGAAAGATGGCAAAGAGTCACCAACCCAATAAAAACACCAAAGAAAAAAATGCAATGCTTTTTCCTTTAAATTACACCTATTTAAACGTTAATAGTAAAAGAATTAGCACAGTTTTTTTTTATTACTGTTATATTGATTTGCGATTTTTAGGTCTTCCATTATAACATTGTTTTTTTTTTCAATTTCACCAGAGAATTTATTTGATTTTTTCTTTATATTTCCTAGTAAAAAAAGCTCTATTATTTTTGATTCTCCGATATAAATTTTTAACTGAAAAACTAACATTTTCAAATTTTTATTGTTCAAATTGTATTTTCCTATAATTTAAAAATAAAAAATTGGCAATTTTTTAGATATACCACGTGTAAAAGCTTACATCCGCTGTTTTTTATTCAAAAAAAACACGTGTTTTTTTCATAGAAAGCGAAAAAAAATTTATTAAAAGCACTTGTCCTCGCTAGCTACAGATTTTTCCCATCTCTCAGGCAATTTGTGGATACCACGTTCAAAAAATTCCTTCTCTTTAGAGGCAAACTACTCATCAAGCCTTTTTCGGACGTCTTCGTATGAATTGAGGTGCTGCTCAGCGAGCGCGTGGCCCATCGACGAAAACAGGTGGTAGTCGGAAGGGGACAGGTCTGGTGAAAAAACGGGGTGGGGTAGCACCTCCCAGTTGAGTGTCTCCAAATAGTTTCGGATTATTTTTGACGTGCGCGATGGTGCGTTGTCGTAGAGAAAAATCTGCTTGTCATGTCTTTGTTGATAATCCGTCCTTTTTTTACGCAGAGCACGGTGCAATTTGATCAGTTTTTGGTGGTAGCGGTGGGTATTGACAGTTTCACCAAGTTTCAACATCTCATAGTAGACGATACCCTGCTGATCCCACCAAACGCACAGCATCGTCTTCCGTACGAAGTGATTTGGTGTTGGGGAAGATGTTGATGGTTGGCTGGGATCAACCCAGGATTTCTTGCGTTAAGGATTCTAGAAATATATCCACTTTTCATCGCCTGTCACGACCCGTTCAATTCTTGCGGCACCCATTTTCCGATATTTTCAATCTTCCCCATGGCACGCAGACGCATGGAAATGGCTGGTTGAGTAACACCCAATTACTCCGCGAGTATTTTTTTGGATCGTCCAAAAGAGCCTGCAATTGATGGTCCTCAACCTTTCTTGGCCGATTTTCACGCTTCTTGTCCCACAAGTCAAAATTTCCCTCTTTGAACCGAAGAAACCAATCTCGGCACGTTGTTTCCGATAAATCACAATCGATGCGATTCTGCAGCCGATTTCTTCAAATTGAAGCAGAAAAGCAGAGCCTCTCGCATATGCTCTTTTTCTGGAACAAAACTAGACATGATTACCAAAGAAAAAATGTATGTTGTTATACAAAATTGCTGATAATGTGCACTGATTAATTTTGACAGATGTCAAAATTCATAAAAAAAAGAATAGCGTGCCCATGGTAGCTTAATACGTTCACTCACGCCATCTATGACCAAACAGCGGATTTAAGCTTTTATGCCTGGTAAAATCTGATAAAAATGAACGGATTTTTTAAAAAAAAGTAGAGCATTTCTAAAATTAAAGTTTTTTTTTTATTTAAATTCCTATCCTTAAAAAAAGTTCTCCAATCCACTGATAAATTGGTTTTTATTTTAAATATATATAAATAATAGTCTGGAAATTATATAACAGTTAAAAAATATTTAAATAAATCCATTCAAATATAGAAATTCA
Source organism: Atherix ibis (assembly GCA_958298945.1). Lineage (NCBI taxonomy): Eukaryota > Metazoa > Arthropoda > Insecta > Diptera > Athericidae > Atherix > Atherix ibis. The sequence continues at coordinate 20,683,271 of OY282609.1, read as the reverse complement.
TGTAAAAAGATCACATTCAAATTTATAATGTTATATAAGATAACGAATCTTTTTGCCGGTACTATGTGATAAGTGTGGTACAAAAAAATATATAAAATATCGTAGCTGTTAACTAAAAACAGGTTTAAAATTAATTTAACGAAAAAAAAATGGAAATAACTAAAATGCTTTGACTAGAATTAATTAATATGATATGTGGACAAAAAAAAATTCAATAAAACATAAAAACAAGTTTAAAAACTTTTTTTTCTAGAGAGGTCACTTTGACTTAAAATTTTTTTTTTTTTTGACATTATAGACTTAATAAATAAAGCAAAATCGTCGAAATAAATAAATTTAACCTAATTTCGAATATGAAAGAAATAGAAAATGCATGGGAATCAAATTCCAACAATGCTGAAAACTAAAGGTTGTATGAACACATACACACACACACACGCACACAGATAAAATACAAAAATGCAAAAAAAAATTAATTAATTAGCCTTTAAGTGAAAAAAAACCCTTTGCCATCGAATAACATTTTAAGTACTTATAATTAATTAAAACTTAATTTATGTCTACGCGGATTCTAGGTTTTCTTTGTATTTGACTATGAACAGTTTTTTTCTTAAACATAAAATTCATTATTTTTTTATGTAAGTTGATAGAAAAAATATTATTTATGTTGTAAATTATCATATTACGGCATATATTTTTGCGTTGGGAAATTGGAAAATGGACAACTTTTTTATAAAAATTATAAATAAATATTTTGCTAGCGCTGCATAAATATTAATTAATGAAAATCATTAAAGTAAAAAAAATATGTTTTCATATTCAAATTCGATATTTAATTACTAACAAATATGGTATGACAATAAAAAACGTTAATAGTATCACATTAAAAGTATTTGAGAAATAAATCGATTTGGTTTGTTTTTTTTTTCTTCTTCAAAAAATATGACTAACAATCTTGACATTTAAGGAAAATGCTTCCGGATTATTGAATGTTTCCATTTATCAACAATGCCTCCAATATGGATGGATGGTTGAATGAAATCGTTTTTTTTTTTCGAATACAATTTTCAATTGGTCGAGGATGACAATAAGGCAGGACAGTGACAAAACTACTAGAATGACATGTAAATAATTATTATAAATAAAACGAATGAAGAAAAAAATACTATTTATGAGTAAGAAAGAGTAAGAGATGACGTATGGGAAAAGAATCGGCCTCATTATTTAGCGAAGGCCAATGAACTTGACTTTTAAGAGTTCGTCGCTTCTTATTATGGATTCCGATGAATGAGTTCAAATTAGAATATTCGCTGTTTTTAGAAGAGTGCTGCTGAAAGCGGGAGGCAGTGACAACAATAACAATCGTCGAGTACAAGTGAAATATTATATGTGAGCGAGTAGAAGACATAAAAGGGGAAAATATGCACACACAAAAAAAGAGGTTGGTTCCTGGTGGTTGGCTATAATAGGATTTATGAATTTCTTTTATTGCGAAGGTGTGACATCAATCAAAACGATGAATACCAGAGTATTTTTTCTCTTCTTCTTATTGGTCTTCGTCTGTATCTATCGCTTTTCCTATTATTATTATTATTATTATTATAATTCTTAATATTCGATGATGTGTTATTCTTTTTAATTGTCTTCATTTTTACTTCTGTTTTTTTTTCTTTTTTGGTGATTTTCTTGTTGTTGCTCTAAACTTTTATTATTCAGTTTCTATTAACAGTAAGGCAAAAGGAAAAAAAAGAATAAAAACAAACAAACCATTTTTTTTTTTTAAATGCCGAAGAGAAAATTTATAAGAAGAATATAACAATAGCCGGCAACTTGTGCAAGTCACCTGTTATTTGACTATTTGTCGAAATCAGGTCCGAGACGAAAACAAAACGAAACGAAATAAAACACCAACACTCAATCATACCAACATAAACACATACAAAATATACCAATCGAATAGAAATATATCATATATGCTCAACAAGCGATTTGAACAGTTTTTTTCTACTTTTCATTGTTTGTTGTTGATTTTACGTTTTGCAAAAATGTTGGCCGGTTAAAAATTGAGGTTAAGTAATTTTTTTTGGTAAATATTTTTTTTTTCTTAAAATTTTCTAATAGTATATAAAAAAAACATTTTTTTCTTTAGTTTAGAATGGATAAATAACGGTTTTTTTGTCAACTAATAGTTAAGAAAATTGTCAAAATAAAAATAATTCAAATAGTTTGTACATCAACAATTAAAATATAAAATTTGATAAAAGAAATGTTGGCTTTTAGAGCATACGAAAAGAAATTTTGAATTTCCGCGGGTTACGTTGGTACTCATGTCTCTCACTTATGCCGACAAGTTCGTCCATTTTGAATGTTCAGTTAATTTTTGACTGCTCGACCAAAAACAGCATCGCATTAACATTACTAAGGAGCTATTGGACTCTGTCCGCGATTGCCCAGATTTACTCCAGAGGGTCATAGCTGATGACGAATCATGGGTTAATGGTTATGACGTGGAAACCAAAGCTCAATCATCCCAATGGAAGCTGCCGCACGAGCCAAGACCGAAAAAAGTGCCAAGTTCGGTCGAATGTGAAGGTTTTGCTTACAGTTTTCTTCGATTGCAGGGACGACGTGCATCATGAGTTCTTGCTACAGGGTAGAATGGCCAATAAGGGATATTACCTGCAAGTTATGTGGAAGAACAAAAATTGGCTTTTTGCCATTTTTGGCCAAAGACAACATACTAATAATGCCACAGCCACCGTATTCCCGTGACTTTCTCTTGTCCCTGAAACTAAAGAGCCCCATGAAAGGTCGACGCTACGCTACGATTGAGGAGATAAAGACGGCATCGAAGGCGGAAATGATTTTTTGAAGTGCTTCGAAGATTGGAAAAAACGTTGGCACACGTGTATACACGTAATATCTGGTGGGTATTACTTTGAAGGGGCAAAATAGCTATTCATGAGTAATAAATAATTTTTGAAAAAAAAAACACAAAATTCGCGATACTTTTTGAACAGACCTCAAGTTTTTTTTTTCAAATTTAAGCAAAATTATTAAAATAGTTTGAAATTTTGTACAATTGAAAAAAAAGTTAATTTTGTTCAATTTTTTTTTATTTATTGAAAAAAAAAACTAAAATGAAAAAGATATTATAAGCAATTTTTCCGTTTATCACTTTTTAATATTGGCACAAGAAAAACCTAATATTACCAACATTTTTCTAGACAGCCCCTTCCCCTCCCCCTGTGGGGAAAAAATTCCATATAAAATGTTTTCTTTTCCAATTAAGTTGATATAAATCAAGGTGGATGGACAAAAAAAAAAATAATTTAATTAAAAAAAAGAGAAAAACAAATCATAAATTTATATTGTACAAAAACTCCTATTTAAGTGAAACTTTTCTTTGCAAGAGTCAAAAATTCGTATTATTTATTTTTTGGAATTCTTTTAAACATGTTTTCCTATATACTGTAAATGGTAGAGAAAATATGGTAGCTTTTTTTCGATTCAGACCTTTAGAAAATCTCCAAAAGAGTATAATTCACTCAAATGGGATCATTTAAGTTATATTCTTTGTAGGGATTTAGGCTATAAAAATATTAAACTTTCCATAAAATAACATAACCTTCAAAAGTAACTTTTCCAATAAGCATAAAAGCTAACAACAACAATAAAATCTCTTCTGTTTTACTCTTTCTTATATTCGAGAAGAACAAAATAGAAGATAGATTGTGAAGCCAAAAAAAAAACAAAAATCTATCGACAAAAGTTTAAGATTTATTAACCAAAACGGGATGAAGGGAGGAGAAAAAAGGTAGATAATAATAATAAAAAAAAATCTCAAGTATAAAAGCAACAGAGGCGAAACCAGATAGAAATCAATTATTCTAATTCGGAGCTTTTTTTTCGTCTTCTTCTCTTGACTTTTATTGTAAACAAAATTAAACTTTTCGTCTGAATAGGAAAATTTATTGCTGTGCGTGCCACAAAACGATTAGATATGAAAGGGCTAAAAACTTGACCACAAAACCAGGGGAACAGGTGGTATGTGCGTTAGTACTGTGCACAGAAGAGGCATGGTGGGAATGGAATTTTGACTACACCACTTGACCACCACAAGGCAATTGTAATCGTTACCAATTTTTGTAGAGGTTTGGCTGGCAGTACAACACTAACTGTAACCATCGTACTGACCAGAACATTGATCTTCAAAACACAATCAAATTGAACAGATTTATGAGCGTACTATTAAGCCCAAAAGGCCCATTCGGACATTTATAGTGTGTGTGTGTGTGTGTGTATATATATATGTAGCCGATTCACATCAATATAAATAAAACCATTCAAAATGGATGTAAAAAAATACGTGCTAAATTAAATGGCCAATGAAGAGAAGAATACGAACATAATTCGTATGTTGTGAGCGGGTGAATATGTTTCTATCGAAAAGTTTTTATTCAATTTCACTTGCCTCCTTTGGGGCGTAATTTCAAAACAGAAATACTCCTCTTTTTCTCTTCCGCACTCCTCTTCAAAATCGTCATTAACTATAGAACCAACCATTGACAGTGAGTAATTCTATCATTTAAAGAAGGGGGGAAAGGATGGGGGTAGCAGGGGGAGGGTAACTGGACAAGCTACAAATGTAATAAATTTTCATAGTACGTGGTGGGAATACAGTTAAAATCGTATCGACAAAAAACAAATTAAGTCATTTTCAGAAAAAATAATTTCCATTTGAAGTTAGCCCAACCAAGTGCACAAAGCCAACACGAACAAAAAAAAACGTCTTGGGGCTCTGGTCGGTTATTTCTTATTGTATAAGTAGTATTTCGAATAGAGTAGAAAATTATGTTTTGATGGCGCCTAGCCGATTGTGCAATATCAAATTTGCAACTAAATCGATTTTATATGAAAATTCGTTTCCAAATTATTTCGTCGATGAATCAGGGCCACATAGCACTCTCACACAACCATATTCTCACTCATATGTGTATATGAGAAAAACCAGTCAAGGATTTTGATATTGCGTCCAAAAACATTTTCCCCCTCTACCATCTTGTGTTCTAATAATTATTATTTTTTTCGGCTGCATCACTAAAATTGCCAAAAAATGAATTTTATAAATGTAGAGGGGGGGGGGGGGGGGTGTAAGGGGAAAGGGGGGTTTTAAAAAAAAATATTTTTGGAACAGTATTATATAAGAAAGAAAAAACACTTAATGAAAATTTTGTTCTTTTTCCCTACTCAACAGCAATTTTGAAATTCTGAACAAGAAAACTTCCCACAATTCGAATTGGGTATACCCCTTTTTACCCATGATTTTATTTTTAGTAACCAACCCCATTGTTCGTGCTATTCAAATTATTATCTCTTATATCCTAAATAACATTTCTTTTTAAATAGGAAAAACGCCATCTAATCTAGAATGTATTTTTAAAGACGACTAATTCCATTGTAGAGCCTCTAAACCCATGCCATTTCTTTGACCAGCCCTCTTTCTTCATTTTCTAAAATTAACTAATTTAGGATCACCCAAATTTCTAATTGCTGCCTCCTATTTCTCACTACCTTTTTTCTTAGCAATAAAAAAGTTTCATCAGATTTTATCTCAGAAATCCTGGCCTCATGGTTGTGGCACAACAATATGGCCGCTAGCTTTTATCTCAGGAATAAGTATTTATTTTATCTTAAATACCAAAGATTTTAGTTTTTTTCTCTCTAAAAACTAATAATATTGATAAGCCCCTAAAAAATTAAATCGTTTTATTAAAATTTAGATTGAACAGATTGAATTTCTAATAAAATAACAAACAATTACCAAAAACCACTCCATATATTAATGCATTTTCAACAAAAACAAAATAAATGAAAGCTTACTGAAAAGATAAATAAAAAAGAAAAGGAATAAATTAAGCTGTATATCATAAAACATACAAAAAAAACTACGCATTAAATTATGGGTAACTGTTTTTTTCTTATTATTATTTCAATATTTTTGTAATATCTTTAATGTTACCTTGAAGTGATAATGTTGACATATTTTTTGATAGAAAACATAAGAATTTGTGTGTATTATTTGCCTTGTTTTCTTTTTGAAGAGAAAACAAGGCAAATAATACGCACAAATTCTTATGTTTTCTTTTTTTTGTTTTCTAATCGCTATTACCTTTGAGTTTTTATTGTTGATAATTAACGTACTTAAGACGCACAATAATAAAATCAAAAACAAATGAGAATTGTTGAACGTTAATCTATGATAAATATTTAAAAATTCCATTTTATTTTCAAATTAATTACTTAATAATAAAAATTATAATTATAAAAAAAAAAAAATATCATAAATAATGAAGAAAATTAAAAAGAAACATTTTTTATCACTTAGGAATGTTTATGATAACGAAACGTTGATGGATGATACGAAATTTGTTCATATTCAGTTGCGAAATACAAAAGCAAATATTTATTAGACCAGAAATTGCTTTATTCAAAAGTGTGTTAAAATAGAGAGGAACGACGATGGTAATAAGCGAAATAAGGAGGTGGGGTGATAGCACATGTTGGGAAACGACGAAGAGCAAATCAGAAGGTTACATATGAAATTCCATTGACTGAGAGAGAGGAGGAGGAACGTGTCAAATTGGAATATTCGAAATATCATTGAAAAAGGTATTCATTTTGACTCATCGCTATTATGAGTACACCATAAAAAAATGAGAGGTAAATAGAGAGACACTGAGTCAAGTGATGACAAGAAGAGAAGTTGTCGCCACCCTTTTCGTGGTAACAAAGAAAATCTTTAACAAAAAAATAAATCAGAACCGATCCTACAGGACGGAACCATCGGAAAAATGCGTTGTAGTAAATTGTGATGTCAAAACTCAGGAATTTCAAAAATCAACACATTAATCCAAAAAAATAAGTCATTTCGTTTTTATCAGTTTTTGTTTATTTCTTTTTCTTTTGTAATTCGTAACTGTTCCGATTCCAATTTTGTATTTAATTGCATGCTGTATTTTGATGATTAGTCGTCGATGGGGTGGAGTGGTTGATTGGTTGGTTGATTTGCTGGTTGGTTAAGAAGATAACAATCAAATGAGGAGAGATTATTTGTTGTATTTATTATCGTTTATTAAACAGTGTGTATAATAAGTACATACTTTTATAGTTGCTTAAATACTATACAGAATAAAAAATAAAAAACGATAATAGATAAAACTACCAACAGAAAATATTAGATAGATTGTCGCAGGTGTTATTGTTAAAATTGATAAGAATTTATCAATAAATTCCAATTCGATTGGGCCTATAATATGTGTACATCAAGTCTATTGTTTGGAGGCCATTTCTGCTGATAATAGCTAAACTGTCAATTTCTTCATAAAGGAGATTACAGTGAAAAGGCTCTTTTATTAAATGGGAATATTCTAGTATAAGAAAAATTAAATTAAATTTTTTAAATCGATTTTTTTTCTTAAAAAAAAGTCTTTTTTTTTGTTAAAATAATAATTGCTTTGTGTTCTTTGCCTTTAAGACTGAATGCTCAAAAAATTCAACTTAGAAATATAAAGTCCTTAACTTGCAAAAAATTAGGGGAGGAAAAATTTCTTTGTTCCGTTGGGATATAAAACGATGGTGGGAGGATCAACATTTCTTCTACAGAAGAGGTCGATCACGTTGAATTATTTTTCGGATTAAAAGATTTCTTAAAAAACTTTTCCGTAAAAAAATTTTGATTACAGACCAACCAACCCCCCTTACCCTTCCAATAGCGATTTAGAGTTTTTTTTATCCCAATTATATGCGGATTTAGAAAATTTCTTCAATTATTTTATGTATTCAGAAATTTTTTTATTTATTTGTTTGTATTGAGGGATATTAGAAATATGAGAATTTTTAAATTTGTTTATTTTGAAGGAATTTTTTTTAAGGAATAGAATTAATTAACGACTTTTCTTTATTGAATTTTTATCCCCACCAAAATCATAGTTGAATTTGGATATTTTACCAAAAAAATTTGCGACAATTAATGAAAATTTTATGTCCGAAGTACTACTTTTCATTCAGAAAAGAATATTTTGTAATTTTTGCCTTTCGCCTCCAAACTTTCCTTGTGAAAATTTCGATTTTTTACAAAAAATTTCCATAAATATTTGGAAATTTTCAATTTTATTTAAGGTACAACCTTTTTTTTGTATAAAATTTTATAATGTTTTTTTGTTTTTTTTGTTTTTGAGAACTCATAAAATATTGCAAACTTACCAAATTTGAGTTTTGACTAGTAAACGAGTGAAATTTTATAAATTTTCTTGCTCGTTTGTTTTTGTATCTAGGGTCACTTGGACATGACCCAGGAGACACCTTAGAGTATCACGACGATGAGGTTCATTTGATGGCCTCGAATCTCGTGCGGATGGGGAGAAGCGTTGTCAGTTTCCTAACCGAAGCTGGTCTGGTTTTAGTAGATTTTTTTTATTAGTTAGAAGCTCCACCAGATAAGGTAACAAAAAAATTAATAATTTTTTGATGGTTTTTTTTACGGATTTTTTGTCAAGTCCACATTTTAAATTAGAAAAAACCAATTTTTCTGCCATTATAAATAACTTTTTTTGAAGCACTGACAATTGATTTTTTTTGTAAAATTATATTCAAAAAATATAATCAGAAAATTGTAGAAATTTTTTTCATTTGTCAAACATATTTTTGAAAGCACCTTCCTCCCCCTTTTCCCCCACTCTATGCAGTTGATTTCACCTGAATGTAATAAAATGGAAAAAAAATTTGAAAAAGAAAATATGCAAATGACAAACTGACAAAACTTGACGCAGTTTCAATGATTAAACACGTATAATCGTTATACCTTGACTAGATATGCACTCAGATTAGGAAATTATTTCGTAGGTAAAAACAAAGGAAAGAAAAAATCATTAACCTTCGTTCGTTTACATTCCCAAATCTCTTCTCAGCTCTACCGTATCCAAAAAGTTGCAGGAAAATCGTATGAACGAAAACAAAAACGACTGAAGATGTTTGGATTATCAAAAGAAAATTGTTGGAGAATCTTTAATGAGTACAAAAGACCAATGGAAATTGCTCTTTAGTAAATTGAACAGGTGAGCCGAGCCGCAGCCAAAATGCATTTCATATTAGTAAGTTTTGTATTGAAAAACCAGGTGAGGAATGCAAACGATTCGCATCGCTTGGAATGACCGACACCAGACTTACCCGACCGCATTACAAAATTACGAAATCGTTTAGCTTCCAAATAGTTTATAATCCGTTAATTGAGTGGCGCGCAATGCAGTAACTCACAGAAAAAAACAACTTAAAATAGCCCCAAACTACACACACCTGTGACTTGACTGGGCAATAGGCTAGTTTGAGTACGGATGGTGTGTGCTTAGGAACCAGAAACCATTATCAGCCCCCGCACACAATTACAATAAAAAAATTAAAAAAATTCCATTGACCCACGTTGTGCTGTAAAGTCAGTAATTTTTTTAATAGTAAAATGTGATTATGATGACGCAGACGGTACGGTGGCGTATGGGCGATGGTGTTGGTTGTAATTTCGGCAGGTGTGTTCCGGTTACAAAAAAAAAAAATTATTTAAAAAAAAAAACGAAATAAATTTTACAGAAAAAAAGAAACATTAAAAAAAATCCAAAATTGTTGAATTCACATAGAGAAGATCGTTCAAAACAAATCAAGGTGATTGGATAATAGGTCATCTCGGACATATCTGTACTCATCAGCTCAGTTAGAATATGGTGGGTCTCAGGTGGGGTCTGAGGTGTGGTCTGGAGTGCTCTGATGGTCACCGGTATTCCAACACTTCAATTGTAAACATTTTTTTTGTCTCCTTTTTTGCTAATAAATTCATGCTGATGCTTGCTCACTCTAGTCAAGTAAAAAGTGTGTTTCTGTTTTCTTCGATTTTATTTCATTGAAAAAATTACCAAATATTCGATTATAAAAAAATTGTAGTTTTTTCTCTTAAAATTGAGAATTTCTTCAAAAATATTGATACAAAAAAAAATTTATAAATAAGAGCCTCAAAAGATTTGTGGAAATATAATTTTAACATCTAAAAAAAAACAATTTTTTATGCTAAGTAAACTGTCATCCATTTTGTGGTGCGGAAAGTGCCGCCGTGTCATTTGACAACGGTCAAAAAAATATTGTATATGCCATTCAAAGTGGGCGTTTGTTTAGTCTGATGTTTGCCTTTTTGCGCTTAATGAAGCTTACCAACCATGGAATGCACAAAAGATTCACGATTGGGTGCTTAAACAACGGGCTTTGGATTCAAATTTTTAAAGCAAAATTTTTTTCAGCGCTGAGGCTAATTTTCTCCAAAGCACATACGATAAACAGCATAATGCTCGTATATGGGGCTCTGAAAATCCTCAAGTATCTTGATATTGGTCTGGTGAACATTTTTGTCTGAAGTTGTTGTAATTTCTTTGAAAATAAAAATGAGGAGACCATTACCGTCAGATGATAAGGACTTTTTTTGACCTGAACTTGAGGATTTTAATCCGGTCTGACCTAGATTCCCACTTTTTGAGTTATTTCTAGATGTGTAATTGGATTTTCTCTCTCGAAAAATAGTGTTTACGCAGATAATTCTTATACTTTAAGATAATTTAAAAACTAAAATCCATTAAGAAATGGCCTAATTACAACAAGAAATGTGCAAAAAAACTCACTAGAAAAGTACCTTAAAAGGGTTTAAATCGTGCCGGCCTCTTAAAAGATATTATATCATGCATAATGGCAAGGTACAATAAAAAACTATTAAAATAAAAATTTAATGAAAATCTAAATTATAAGTGTACTTTGTTTAACTTTACATTCCAAACTACTTATTGGATAACTCTTTATAATATTGAGAAAAAAAATATTTTTTTTTATAGCAAATTAATATAAAAAAATTTTATTTTTAAGAAGGATTAATTCTGTTTTTCATAAATGAGACAGAACAACCATAATGCATTAAATCAAATAGTAAATGAATGAAAAATTATTGAATTTTTGTTGAACAAAACTTTTCAACAGAAATGAATTTTGATCATTTCAACAAAACAACAATTTACGATTTTAATATATTCCTTACCTTAAGAAATTTTGTTGCCATTTTTTTTTATTGCCTATTTAGAAGAGCACTACATACTGAAAATCAATTAACTTCTAACCGGTCAACAAGATCAATGTTCAAAAAAATCAGTGTTCAACAAGATCAGTGTTTAACAAGATCAGTGTTCAACAAGATCAGTGTTTAACAAGATTAGTGTTCAACAAGACAAGTGTTCAACAAGATCAGTGTTCAACAAGATCAGTGTTAAACAAGATTAGTGTTCAACAAGATAAGTGTTTAACAAGATCAGTGTTTCACAAGATGAGTGTTCAACAAGATCAGTGTTCAACAAGATCAGTGTTCAATAAGATCAGTGTTCCACAAGATCAGTGTTTAACAAGATCAGTGTTCAACAAGATCAGTGTTCAACAAGATCAGTGTTCAACAAGAACAGGGTTCAACAAGATCAGTGTTCAACAAGATCAGTGTTCAACAAAATCAGTGTTTAACAAAATCAGTGTTTAACAAGATCAGTGTTTAACAAGATCAGTGTTCAACAAGATCAGTGTTCAACAAGATCAGTGTTCAACAAGATCAGTGTTCAACAAGATCAGTGTTCAATAAGATCAGTGTTCCACAAGATCAGTGTTTAACAAGATCAGTGTTCAACAAGATCAGTGTTCAACAAGATCAGTGTTCAACAAGATCAGTGTTCAACAAGATCAGTGTTCAACAAAATCAGTGTTTAACAAGATCAGTGTTTAACAAGATCAGTGTTCAACAAGATCAGTGTTTAACAAGATCAGTGTTCAACAAGATAAGTGTTCAACAAGATCAGTGTTCAACAAGATCAGTGTTCAACAAGATCAGTGTTTAACAAGATCAGTGTTCAACAAGATCAGTGTTAAACAAGAGCAGTGTTCAACAAGATCAGTGTTCAACAAGATAAGTGTTCAACAAGATCAGTGTTCAACAAGATCAGTGTTTAACAAGATCAGTGTTCAACAAGATCAGTGTTCAGCAAGATCAGTGTTCAACAAGATCAGTGTTCAACAAAATTAGTGTTTAACAAGATCAGGGTTTAACAAGATCAGTGTTCAACAAGATAAGTGTTCAACAAGATCAGTGTTCAACAAGATCAGTGTTCAATAAGATCAGTGTTCCACAAGATCAGTGTTTAACAAGATCAGTGTTCAACAAGATTAGTGTTCAACAAGATCAGTGTTCAACAAGAACAGGGTTCAACAAGATCAGTGTTCAACAAGATCAGTGTTCAACAAAATCAGTGTTTAACAAAATCAGTGTTTAACAAGATCAGTGTTCAAAAAGATAAGTGTCCAACAAGATCAGTGTTCAACAAGACAAGTGTTCAACAAGATCATTAATTTTTTAATAAAGTTTTGGGAAAATTAATTTTATTGACCAGTAAAAAATATATTTTTTATACAAAACTTGAGGTAAATTTTTTTTTTAATTGATTACGAAAGAAATGATTGCTTTTCGAAAATTCAATTTTTTTTTTAAATTTACCCAACAAAATGAGTTGTTTTTTTTTGTTTAATTGTCGATGCAGTGGTATTTTCTGTATATATTTTTTATAATATTTTCAACAAAAAAAACCACAGATTATACATTAACAGAAATTTTTATAAATATTTTTTCTTATTTACCTATTAAAAAAGAAAAGTTGCAATTGCAATTTCGTTTACGAAATCCGCCATTAAAAGAGCGTGAAAAGCTTTTCACAATTCGACTACGTTGCATATAATTTTTATTAGTTTTTTTTTTACTATTTTAACACCAAAAAAATTATGTGAGAAAAAAAATTTGTATGCATAAGAAATTTTAATAATAACAATTATTGAATTTGTTTTTTTTTTGATTATTAATAATAATGAAAACTACTCCATTTAATGTTGCAAAAGCTTTTGTGGTTAAAAAAATCAAGCTTTTATTGGTGAGAAAAAATAAACAAAAATTTGCTTTCTGTTTTCTGTTTAAACCTAAGAAAAAAAATTGCCAGGTGAAAGAAAAAAAATCATTACCCCTCCTCTCCCCATTACCAACTGCCAGCTTTTTTTTTTGTTTTTTTTTTTTTTGGATTTGATGGACACTCAAATTGAAGACATTTGGAGCGAAGAAAAATTATGAAATTTCACATTCGCTTATTGTGGTGTGTTTGGTGATCTAATTTCTTTTTAATGGCTTTGATCATTAAGTTTGATGAGATTTGAATTTTTCTTGGTAGCAGCAAACACAACTTGTGGAGTCAGCAATTCTTGTAGGTGGGCAAAGGTCAGCTCATTTAATATCCTCAGTAAGTTGGTAAGTTGAATGTGGAAATAATAACGAAAATCGCTCGAGGTGGCAGAAAAAGAAATTCTGGAATTTTTGCAAATTCCCCAAATTACAAGTAGTCAAAAAATAATATGCAAATGACATCACACACTCGAAACTCTGGTCTATCTCATCTCCGTCAATAAACTTGATTATTGGCAGAAGCAATTTTTTTCTCTACGAATCCTGCGCTTAAAACATTTGGAATTGATTTTTTTTTCCACCCAAATATTAAAAAAAAAACTAACAGATTCTACTTTTTCGAATTTGGAAATTTATGAAAATTAAAACTAACTGAAAAATGAACGTGGAATATTTACAAAACAGATAAGAGCATCATCCACAAGTGGTTATTATAATGGATGCAGTCGAAAATATAAAATTCCAATGGATCTCGGTTATCATAAGAATGTGCAGATTGATTTTTTTAAATTTTTAAAAATTTTTTACCCATCTGAATATAAAATGTTCGTTATTTTTTTTAATTGAGCTTTTGGGTATTTGCTACAATTTTATATAATATTTAATTTTGACGGGGACTTGGCTGCAATTTTCAAATAGAATTATTCCCAGAGATTTTATAACCACTGATAAAATTTTGCTATTTCCAGCCCATTTAGCACAACCCCTTTTAAGGGGGTAAAAAATATTTAAAAAAAATAGTAAAAAATAGAAAATTTATCAAAATTAAAGGGATTTTTTTATTTTTATAAATAAATTTTAATAGTTTTTGACCATTTTTGATCAATTACAATTTAACTAAACTCGAGGACAAGCACAAAAAAATTGATATTTTTAATTCGTGGCACCTCCCACTAAAGAAATGAGCGATTTTAACTGTTTTTATAAAAATTGAGAACGTATAAAAGTTTTTGTCTAATTTTGAGTTTTTTCTTATCAAAAAATTCAAATTTTATCTTTTTGCCAGTTTTATTTTGGAAATTTATCATTTCCATAATTTTGCCAAAATTCAATTTGTGGTATCACAACTGAGGGTATTTCCAAAGCATTTATGGGCCCAATAAATACTGAAATTCTTAATTTATTTTTTACAATTTTTTTTCGAAAATTTTCATTTATAAAAATGTTGACTTTTTCATAACAAAGCGTTTTTTTTTTCAATAAAAATAATCGCGGTTTAAGCTTCTGTGGCCGAACTGAAGGTTGCCCAAATTATATCTGACCCTAAAATTTTCAATACTAACTAAATGCCATTTTTTTTTGTATATTATCCAAAATAATTTTCCATAAAAAATTTAGCTTTTCAATAATTTCTATAATTTCACAAAAATGCATTTTTCAATTTTTTAATAAATACAGAGCCGATTTTAGATTTTATATCAGAACAGAGAGAGGGTTTTTTGGAAGTAAAATTTCTAAAAATTTATATTTTTTAAAATTTGCCACAAAATTTTTCCATAAAAATTGAGAATTTTTTTAGAAATTTCTATAATTTTGTAAAATTGTAATTGATTTTTAAAAAAATCGACGGGATTGTAACTGTTGTGCACAAATTAAGGTATTCTTCCTAAATTTTATGTTTTGCAGTATTTTTTTTTAAAATTTTTTGACAGAAATTTTTTTTTATAAAAATTGTAAATTTCAAAAATTCTGTTTTTTATTAAAAATTAAATTGGTTTTTTGCTTTTGTATCCTAATAAAGGAATGCAAAGCCCCCTCCCCCCTTTCCACTCTAACTAACTTAAAAACGTCTAATATTAAAATTTGAATTTAGTTTCTAAATAATTTTTTCTGTTCTACAAAAACTAAGTTTTTTAATAAAAAGTAATGCGAACGAATTTATTTCCCCGTAGTTTTCTTGATTTTAAAATTTTCAAAAATTAAAAATGTTAATTTTGAAATATTTTTCCAATAAAAAAATTTTAGATTTTAAATTAATAAAATTTTTTGTAATTTTCGAAATTCCAAAAGCATTAGAAGTTTTAATATTAGTCGCAGCGGTTTAAGCGTTTGTAACTGAGCCGAGTTGCTCCCACAACGTATTTCTGATCTTTAATCTAAATGCTTCTAACATTCCCGAATTTTCCTTCTAAAGAATTTCTTGAAACATTTCCGAAAAATTCTTTTCAAAAATTTATCGAAAATTTTAACATTTTTTTTAAATAGTTTTTTTTATTTAATTTAAACAATAAAAGTAAATGTGATCTGAGCTTTTGCGTTTCATTGATTTGCTTTGAGGAACTCCTAAATATAAGGTTCCCAACAGTCAGTAAATTTTCAAAATTGCATATTTGAATTTGAAAAAAACATTAGTCTTTTAAAAAATCAATCATTTTTTTTTTTTTGGCTCCAGAAAAAGAGTTTAAAAACTTCAAATTTTTTTAGCAATTTTCTGAACTTTTGTACAAAATTTTCTTTTTCAGGTTATTTTTAAGGAATTTCTATAATTTTTTTTTCTTTATTCAAAATTGAGAAGAGAAAAAAAGGCAACCCATCCAGTCTTTGTGGATAAGATGATAAGTAATTATATGACCTTGAAATGACACTAAGAAAAATGCTTAAAAATTGTACAAAAAAATACTTTCTTCGGTTTTTTTTTTAATTATAGTTTTTCTCTCTCTATATTTTCACATTTAATAGTTTTCACAAAAAATGCCAACACATGTGGTGGCTGCCCCCCAGAAGTCTAGGAAGAATATTTTGTAATAGGCTGAAAATGACTCACATTCCCATGGACAGAATGGAAGGAACAAGCACGATGAGACTACAAACAAATTTTAATAGCTACTTAATGCGTAATTAAGCTTTTCGAATTAAAATTATAATTAATTTAATTAAATGTCAATTTTTTTTCGATTTAGGTTAAACAAAAAAATTTTTTAGTTCTTATTTTGATGCTTTTGAGTAATGATGACCAATGAGCATATTTTTTTTTCCTGAAGTTGAACGAGTAATTTTGATAGTAAACAAAAATGTACAATCTTGTTTTGGTTTTTTTTTCCTATGGGCGGGTAGGGGGCGGTATAGAGTAATTATTTTTTTTTGTACAGTTTTTATAAACACACAATTTATGAATGATTCAATTTCGTATTTATTATAAATATATGATATGATCTGGTGTGTATGCGTGTTTTTTTTTTGGTTCCCTTTAATTATAATACATAAAAAAATTACGATTTCATTTTATAGTTTTAAATTTTTAATAATCTCAAAACTATTTTTTTTTAAATATTTTTTCTAATAAGCGTAAAAGAACCCAAGTTTTGATAGATAAATTGTGGATTCATTGAATAATTCGTTAAAGTAATTTTTTTAAAAATAAAACCATTTAAAATTGTGAATCGTTACTAAAATTATAGTAACGTCTTCGTTTTCTCTAAAAAAAAAAACTGAACAAATTCTATTAAGACATTAGAACTATTAGGAAAAAACATGTAATCCCTTGGAAATTAGGCAAAAAATCCCTTAAGATGAATTATTTTTTTACAAATCCTTTTAATTTTGCTAAAAGCCATGTTGAATTTTTTAAAAACCTACCAATTCACTTGGACTTTGTCGTAATCCACCACTGCTGCCACTACGTCCAGCACTGCCAATACCAGGCGGCACTGGCCTCATGCCATTATGACTATTGTTGCTGTTTAGACGAGGATGTGATCCATTTTTTACAGGATAGAATCCATTGGGTCCATAGTTTGGTGTATCGTACATCGAAGCTGGTCTTGGCCTTAAGCCTATGGGACCATTACCACTGCCACTAGCCCCACCCGGACCACTATGTCGATGGTTGACAGCAGCATGGTCCAGTGGCTGTGGCTGTGGTATGTGCTGAAATGATGGTGAATGTGATAAATTGCGCGTCGAAGTTGATACATTATCAAATTTCTGCCATCGTGAATTACTGGCTGCATGTCCTGGATGCGGAAGTGAATACGAACTCCTTTGCCCGGCAATACTCCATTTGCTGGTACTGCTCGGTGGCGGAGGATATTGTTGATACGAATTCGTATGCACTGTTGTAGGTGCAGCACTATTCGAATTATGATCACGCCACATTTTCATTTTTATTACAATTTTTTTCTTTCCTCTCTCTCTCTCTTATAATATCCACCAAAAAGCGATAGAGATTTTCTAGAATTTTCCTTTCTTTTTCTTAAAATTACTAACCAAATTCACTTAAAACAAAAAATTCACAAATAACTTAATATAATTTTCAATGGTGGGAGGGGGGAGGGGCTTGAAATCTGTAGCCGATTGAAGCGGAAGTTGAATGAAATTTCGTTGCACAAAAATTATGGCACTATTTTTTGATTAACACTTTTTCTTTTTTTTTTTCCTTTCTTAATTATGATTTGCGTATTTTTTTTTTTTTGCACCACTATTGGATGAATGGAATTTCTATTTGCACTAATTTTATATCGAATGAAATTTTTTTTGTGCAATTAATCAAAACACTTATTGTGGCTATTATGCGAGAAAAAAAAACTTTTAATAGAAAATTTTTTCAAATGAAATCATTTGTAAATCGAATGCAAAACAAAAGAAAAACCACAAAATTATTATTATTATTATTTATTTTTTGGTTGATTTTTTGCGTTTAGTGTAATAAAACCACCAACAAACAACGCACACGTTAAAAAATAATAACAGCAACAATATAAAGAAAATCACAATTTTCCTTTTTTTCCAATATTAATAATAATTTTTTTTTCTAATCACTTATTATTATGGAAATGTGATTTTTTTTGTTGTTGCACTTTTTCTCTTTTTCACTTCCGACCGAACTCTCTCTGGCTCACTTTTTCTTTTGCTATTTCTCTCTCACTTCACTTATTTTGAATAGTTTCAATTTTTCCCATCGATTATTATTAAAATTTGTCGCCATCGAATTTTTTGCATTTGGCTCTTTTGTGGCTAAGCGCACTACAGCCAATATGGAAGAAAAAACAACAACACTAACAATAATTCTCCAACAAAAAAAAAGAAAAAAAAAAAAGAAAGAAAACAATAATAAAATATGTATTCACGAAGACAGTTTTCGATGATCTTTAACGAACCAAGATTCAAAACAGACTAAACTGAGGTTATTATGAATTGTACGATCGAGGCGAATATACTCCTCTGTGATCCGCTCTGACTCTTTCAATGTTTTTTAGATTCGGTTTAGTTTCAAAAGGAAAAAATGAAAGAAAAAATCACATAATTTGTTTGAGCGTCACAGAACAATGAGATTAAGAAAATGAGAAAAATTCCAAACTCAACTAAGCGGCACTACTCATACAGCACTCGGGGATTAACAACAACTCAACCAACCACCACCAATCTCACAAGGCAGAGATTGTATTGTAAAATACTTGCACCGCCACCACATGCCCCACCCTCATCATCATCAGCATAAATGGCCGACAACAAGCCTAAAATCCATTCTGTTTTTACTGCCTTGTTAAAATTCAGTAATAATAGTGATTTTTTTTTTTTTTTGTACAGCTTAGGATAGAAAAATATTTAAATCCCCCCCGAAGCACTCATAAACTATTGGCCTCTAAAAGAAAACAAAAATCAACAACAAGAAGAAAAACGAGAGATTAAGGTAGAAATGAAAACTCCATGCAGTAGGTACTGTCAAAATTTTAAAATCTTTACAGACTTATGCAAATGCACAAAACTACGACTGGTTTTAACGCCGCAAGAGATCTATTGTAGTATGAATTTTGCAGTTATAGTTCAAGTAATGCCATACATTTTGTTATTTTTTTATAGTGGCAGGAATTTTGTCTAACAGTTTAAATTGAAATAGAAATAAGGTAAGTTATGTTAAAAAATTTGAATTCAGTCGAAATTCGTTTAGTTCTGACAGTATTTATAGTTCAGTTTTTAGTTTTCCAGTCGAAATTGTGTTCATAACATAAGAGAATGAAGAAGAGAGAAAATATGCAAAGTAGCAAGCAGCGAGAGAGATATAATATTATTGTCGAATCGGATAGCTTCAGGTAAACTAATTGTAGTCGTGGGCGTCGTAATGTTGTTGTTGTTGTTTTTCCATTTTTTTTTTATTTTCTTTAAATTTTATCTTCCTCAAAATCATTATTTTTTTCTTTCTAACTATAAAAAATATTAGAATTTTGTGAGTGGAAAAAAAAACTATGCGTGTTTGTACATTGAGAGGGTATTAATCTGAGCCTACTCTTATTTTTGTTCATTTATGAAAATGACTCAAATTTGGATAACGATCGAAATTGTGGGTTTTTCATAAAAAAAAAAAAATTAATCAGAAACAAAATGGGTTTCTTTATATTTTTCTAATTTTTTTTATTTTGGTAAATGTGGAAATGGGTCGGGGGAGGGGGGGAATTCTCCAACACTGCAATTGTTATGTACTTCTGCCTAGGTAGGTGCTTACGAAAGAATTTCTAGGTGTTTAGAAATTTTTTTTTGTAACATTTTAAGCCCTTGAAATTGTTTGGTCAAAGCCTTCAGTATAAAAACAGAGCTGAGAACTGAGATGTAGGTTTTTAAATGCAAATTTACATAATTTTTAAATTAAATATTTTTAGTTAATTATTATTTTTTTTTATAAATACTCCTAATTTTTTTTTCAAATAAATTTTTGATGATTATTTTCGGGCATTTCGGAGCGGATGTAGGTTTTTAAATGCTACAAAGTTTGAGGAGCATTTAAAAACCTACATCTGCCGAGTAATGGCTGAATTACAGACCGAAATGCCCGAAAATACAAAAAAAACAGCATTAAAACGCACTATTTTGGTGGCCAATTGATAACACCAAATCTGAAAATTACACGTTTTGAGAACCTTTCGTTCAATAAATCCAAAATTTTCTATATTCTCTGGCTTGTGGCTTTGTTTCGTTGAAACCCCATATGATCCAGATTAGTTCAGGTCTAAAAAAAAGTTAGTTATCATACGCCCATAGAGGTGAGAATTGACAGTAACGGTCTCTCCTTCAAAAATAATACGAGGCAATGTACACACCAGGCAGTCACGCTTTGCGGATACAATGGTTTCTTCACCAATTACTTGTGGGTTTTCGGAGCCTCATATATCGAAATTTTGCTAACTGACATATCACTGGAAAAAATTTGTTCAAATATAAAATGGTGGCGACGTCAGATTACAATTTTTTTTTAATTTTAAGGCTAAGGAGCTGTTGGACTCTGTCCAAATTTGCTCCAGAGGGTCATAAGTGGTGACGAATCATGGATTTATGGTTATGACATAGAAACCAAAGCTCAATCATCCCAATGGAAGCTGCCGCACGAGCCAAGACCGAAAAAAGCGCCAAGTTCGGTCGAATGTGAAGGTTTTGCTTACAGTTCTCTTCGATTGCAGGGGCGTGGTGCATCATGAGTTCTTACCAGAGGGTAGAACGGTCAATAAGGAATATTACCTGCTAGTTATGCGCAAGTTCCGTGAAGCAATCCGCCAGAAACGCTCGGATTTGTGGAAGAACAAAAATCGGCTTTTGCCATTTTTAGCCAAAAACAACACACTAATAATGCCGTAGCCACCGTATTTCCTAGATCTGGCCCCCTGTGACTTTTTCTTTTTCCCGAAACTGAAGAGCCCCATGAAAGGATGACGCTACGCTACGATTGAGCAAATAAAGACGCCATCGAAGGAGGAACTGAACAAGATCACAAAAAATGATTTTTTGAAGTGCTTCGAGTATTGGAAAAAACGTTGGCACAAGTGTATAATATATGGTGGTGAGTACTTTGAAGGGAACAAAATAGATATTCATAAATAAATAAATAATTTTTGAAAAAACACAAAATTCGCGATACTTTTTGAACAAACCTCGTATACATATGTATGAAACCAGTCAAATGACAGGGATGTACTTACCGAAATTTCGAAATGAATACTTGAGTATAAGTTTGAATATATTTA
The DNA here is from genome assembly GCA_958298945.1 of Atherix ibis. Taxonomy (NCBI): domain Eukaryota; kingdom Metazoa; phylum Arthropoda; class Insecta; order Diptera; family Athericidae; genus Atherix; species Atherix ibis. Next base: position 20,661,980 of record OY282609.1, on the reverse strand, counting down.
CAAGAATCAATTTCAAAAGGGGCAACTATTTTAAAGGATAAAACTCCTTTATGGGTAGTTGCAAAAACGTATAATGGCACATAAAAAAATCACATCAAATCGTTTCAAATCAAATTAAATCACAGTATTTTACATGCACCATTTTCTCTATTAAAGAACTAGTCCCTTCCCATCCCTCTTCCAACGACCAACCTTTCACTAAAATATCATAAAAATAAAATACCTAAAAAAAGAGGATCATTTACATAAAAAGTGAGAGAATTTTTTTTAAATAAATTTTCTGCTCAACTCTAAGTAATCTTGGTTAAATGAATTTTGAGGTGGTTTTTTTCTTGGCTATCCTTAAAATCATCACTGAAGAATAAAAAGCCAAACACCAAACCTTCATTTAATTTTAATATAACATCTTAAAATACGAACACATATTATTTACATAACCATTGGAGTCTAAAGAATAAAAATTCCATTTGCATGCATAGAAAAAAGTACAACTGCACACACACGATTTGAGCAAGTGAAGTGGGTGCCACCACCACATCGGTACTCGTAAGCTTCATTCGCCTACTTTAAGGGGGGCACACCTCTATCGAAAATATATTATACTCGACAGTATGTACTCAAAACGAAAATACCTTTTGATTTTCTTCTATTTTTTAAAGGAGTTACCTAATCTTTACCATTATCCATTCTTCCCCACTTCTGATTTCTTATACCATTCCTTCATATCGAATAGGGGAGATATTTAGATGGGCAATCAAAATGGAATAATAGAGAGTATAAAAATCTAAATTTCGAATGCGGTAATGGAAAATAATAATTTTTTTTTCTATTTTAAAGATTTAAAGAAAAAAATTTAAAAAAATTACAACAAACTCAATTTAAATTGTTTCGAAAAGTACAAGTACTAAAACTTCTTGGTGACTATTAGACAAAAATGCTAATCTGCCCATCTGACATTATTGATAGGGAAAATAAAGAGTGTAAAAACTTCATTCTAAATTCATTGTATGAGAAAGGTGAACGAACAATTTTTTTATCAAAGCTCAAAAATTCAAAACTGTCAATTTATTCCCTTTCCTTTTTTGTTAAATAACATAAACACACCTGTAGACGAACCTGCATAGACTTACAAAGTGAATTGCTAATTATGTTGAAGAATGTAAAAATAAAAAAAAGAGAACCCGTGCTCTAATTAAATACCACGCATGCTTACAATATTTAAAACTTTCGGTTTGACATTTCCAAACACTAAATTTTTTTGCTGTGCTTATGACAATCTAAGAAGAAAAAAAAAAGAACACCACAGACCAAAAAGCAGATGCCACTGCCAACGATCACAATATAATGACGAGTAAAAGAGAGCGATTAATAAATGAAAAAAACGGCGGAGTACAAGTGAGTAATTTTAAGGCGTGAATATTATAACTTGATGTGATTACATACTCAAAATAAGAAATAATAATGAAAACACGCCCTTTTTATCGTTGTGCATGCAGCCTTATTTTTTCTTAGGGAGAAAGATGATATTTTTTATTTGGTATCCTCAATATTTTGTCATAAATAGTAAATTTTTTAATTTTTATAATTTTTTTTGTTGTTGAAATAAATCTGATTAACTTTCTACTAAAAAATTTTAAGTTATTTTCTAATGGGCCTGTATTATTTGTTGTTGTTTGTTGTGCTTTTTAAAATGAAAAGTAAATTACAAAAACGAAGAGAAAAATATCAAAAACTAACCAGAAAAAAAATACAATATTAAAAATTTTTTTTTTATATCATTTTAAATTTAGTAGAATATTAATAAAGGTTTTTTTTATTGTTACTTACTTCACCTTCCCCTTCAAACCCTATCCCATTCCTTTCCAAATTAATCAATACAGCATTTTCTATTTATTTATTTTTTTGTTGAAAAACTAATTCTACCAAAAATGGGCATTCTTCCATTAAAATATTCATCTTCGATAGAAAAGATTGTCCATTTTCTCTTTTTATCTCTGTTTTATGTTGTCTAGTCTAGTTTATCTGCGCCTTCCCTTGCAGCTTTCAACCCATTCGGCCTTTTTTTCTCACTCTCTCTCTCCCATGCATAACCAAATAAATGTCCACATACCATTCCGTTTTTTCTTTTATTGTTTTGGCAACCAATCATATTCAAATTCTGTGAATATCTGTCATTCGATTTTATGATATCGCATCAACAATGTGACAAGGATGACCGGACAAAATACCGCAATATCAATTTTGAATGGGCGCAAAAAAAAAAATAAACTTACAGTAAATATTTACTATATTATATAAGATTGTGAATATGAAAAAGGGCAAAAAAAAAAATAATACTACTAATGGAAAATAAAAGCCCACAACGAGAAAAAAAAATAAAAATTATGTGATAAAATATGCCCACGTTTGGATTTTTTTCTTCAAGTTTTTTTCTAAATTCGTTATTTTTTAATAATTTGGAAATTTTTTGTTTTGTATAGAGGAGTGGGAAGTGGGGGAGAGGCCAAAGTTCATCTGCAAAGTTGATCTAGAAAAGCAGCCACTAAACAGGCAATGTGAATGATGACGGGCATGATAGAAAAATTTTAGGAAAATGTAGAAAACACTTTTAAAAAATTTTTGTAGAATATTTTTTTTTATATTAGGGAAACCCAGAATTAATTTTGCAAATGCAATTTTTAAACAGTCCTCTCCAGACCGTCGTCATCCAGGAAAAGACGTATGTAACTATTTTTTATATTCGAAGATCGGTTTAAGTTAAAAAAAAAAAACCTTTAAAAAAAATATTTGCTCAAGCTTAACGATAATGTCAGAAGTGTGTCAGTCGGAGCAACATTTACAGAGTTGCATGCTGTTTCAGTTCCATATGATAAAAAACGCCAGTTAAGCTACGAGAAATATTTGTGATATTTATGGTGACATATTGGATGTCAGGAAATGTCAACGTTGGTTTAAAAAATTTAAAACTCGAAACATTGATTTGGAAGACGAGCCCGGAAGAGGACGGCATAGTCAAGTAGACGATGTAACCCTAAAAGCTCAAAGTTTGAATCAAATCCAACAATGACTATTGGCGAATTATCAAAAAAGGTCGGTGTGTCCTGGTCCAGTACTCAAAGATGCCTTAAAAAAATCCAAAGGCAGTGTTTTTGGGTTCCGCACGCTTTGTCCGACCGCAACTTGACGGAATCACCCATTTCTTCACGAATTAATAACTGAAGATGAGAAATGTATTTTGTACACCAACATTAAAAAGAAGAAACAGTGGTAAACTCCTGGAGAGACGGCAATTCCAACTCCAAGACCCGGACTTCACCAAAAATAAAAACATTTGTTGTGCGTATGGTGGGATTCGAAGGGTGTCGTGCATTTCGAGTTGTTGAAACCTAGGCGAAACGGTCACACCTCAGTTGTATTGTCAACAACTCGATCGTTTAATAGCAAAAGAGGCCTGACCTGGGTAGAGAACGTTTAAAAACAAAAGAGGCCTGACCCGGCATTATTGCAAAAGAGGCCTGACCTGGGAAGAGACAACAAAAATTATCCTGCAACACGACAACGCCAGACCGCATGTTGCCGATATGACCCGAAAAAAAAAATGACATGAAGTTCAAATTCATAATTGACACCAATCCAGGTCTAACCACCAGGGAGATCGCGTCGATGATGGGAGTCAACAAAACAACCGTATTAAGACATTTGAAGCGTATGGGGATGGTTCCGTGGTACGACGTTTGGATACCTCATCAATTATCGGCTGCCAATTGATTGGATCGTGTTTCAACGTGCGTTGCTTTGAGTGCGAGACAAAAACATGAACCTTTTTTGCATCGTTTGGTAACGGGAGATGAGAAATGGATCGTGTACAACTACGTGACAAGAGAAACACATTGGGCTATACCTGGACAAGCCCCATTAACAACTTCGAAAGCCGAAATCCATAAAAAAAAGTTATGCTTTGTGTTTGGTGGGATTGTAAGGGTATTGTGTATTTTGAACTCTTGGAATGCAATCAGACAATTACAGCAGAACGATATTGTCAGCAGTTATCCAAATTAAACATCGCCCTTCAAAAGGATTGACCAGAATTGGTAAACAGAAAAGGGGTAGTGTTTCATCACGCCAACGCGCGACTACATGTGGCTATGATGACCCAACACAAGCTGAATTGGCATGTTATCAAGCATCCACCGTATTCTCCATATCTTGCTCCTTCCGATTTTCATTTATTCCGATCATTGCAAAATTTTTTAAATGATAAAAAATTTGATACAATAGAGCAGGTAAAAACATCCCTAACTACATTTTTCGCATCAAAATCCACGGAATTTTACACTAATGGTATTAATAAGTTAATAGAAAGATGGGAGAAGGTTATAAGAACGGATAGAAATTATATAATTGATTAAATAAATAATACAAATCTAAAAAAAAAATGTTTAATTGTATATGTAATAGTAAAAATTGTAGCGTTTTTAAAATATTTTTAGTTTTTTTTTTTTTTAAATCAAAAATGGGAAATTATACATTATAAAATATGAATGATGATGGCGGTTTGTAGAGGGAGGAGTGTAATTTCGATCATATACCTTACAACATTAATGTAAGTGAAAATCTTTATAAAAGGTATAAAATTACCTTTCGTGTATTTGTATGGTATTTTTTGCACATATCTAAATGGAAAATATGTTGTTGTTTTTCCTGTCAAAAGAAGAAATTTGCTATTATAGAAAAATAAGCTCTTACCCTTCGTACACAGACCGATTATGTACGAAAATATGAATGAGTGTGTGTATAGGCAAAATGTCGGATATACTGTAGGAGTTAATATATTTCTCATAAGTGGAGACGACTTCATCCTTATTACCACCCAAATGAAAATTGGAAAAATGAAAATATTTAAATCCCTCAAGTCATATGAACCCAGAGTATCTAAGTTAGAAACTAACCAACCAAACTGAATAGGATTTTTTTTTAAAAAAAAAACTTGTACGACTAAGAATGAATTGCATTCCCTTTTACCCACCCACCCCCCACAGTCAGGTTGTCGGTGTTACTGTCTTCGGTTCGATGGTTTTTATTTTGTATTAAATGCACGTTCTGTAGCAAGAATGTTACATGTTAAGAATTTTAAATATGCTAATAACGTTATATTCAACGACACAACGACTCTCCCATATCCATTTCATTTCATTTTTAAGTTTGCACCTACCCAACGAAGAATATGTCAACCTACCACCACCATCTTTTTATCTGCCCACCTTAACCCACTACTACTACTACTAACCGATTCGTCTATCTGATACCATACAAATCTATTACAATTGCTATCAACAAGAGAACCTTTACGTTCTCATTCTCTACAATAAAATTTCCTATTTCTCTCCTTGCTCAGTTCTTATGTGAATTTCATAGTTTACTGTCGTTGCTTGTAAAATCTTATAGATAGTTTTGGATTTAAAAAAAAATTTACAACTATTTAGATAGACTCAGACAGGTGTGCATTGAATTCCAGCAATTTAAGTACTTGCTCTTACATTCAACTAATTTTAATAGTATTTTTGGTTATTTTTTTTGCTATTCGATTAATTATTCTAGTCAAACCATGCTGATATTCAGTTGTGTAGACAAAACCAAAAGTGCACTGAAAAAAGGGGGTGGGGCAAGGAGATTGCATGAATATTATAGGGAGTGGGATGATGACAGGTTCTATTTTCATATCAAAATCAAGTATGGTATTTTTTAAAACTTTTTATTTTTTTTTACCATTTGAGGTGTGTACGCACAAACATTTTTCACTTCTGTTGCATATGGTATAGAGAAAAGAGTTACTATAAAAGTTGCAACTTTAGAACTGCATTTATTTTATTAGTTTTTTTTTATGATGTACATTCTCTTTTTTAAAGAAAAATTCTACTATAATAAGCATATTTTACACGATAGTAAAATATTATATGGCATGTTTGGTAAAATAAAAATGAGGTTATATGTTTTTTACATTTTGAATATTCAGTTAATTTTTGACAGCTGCTTTGCTTGCACGTGTTTTGCATCGTCTTCGGTTTTCCGCGGGTTGTGTATATTCGATTTTCGATTTTTTTTGTGGCGTTTTATTGGTACTCATGTCTCTCACTTATGCCGACAAGTTCGGCCATTTTGAATATTCAGTTAATTTTTGACAGCTGCTTTGCTTGCACGTGTTTTGGCTCGTCCTCGATTTTTGCTCAATTTCGACCAAAACAGCATCGCATTAACATTGCTAAGGAGTTGTTGGACTCTGTCCATAAACAACCAAAATTTGCTTCAGAGGGTCACAACTGGTGACGAATCATGGGTTTATGGTTACGACGTGGAAACCAAAGCTCAATCATCCCAATAGAAGCTTCCGCACGAGCCAAGACCAAAAAAACCTCGCCAAGTTCGGTCGAATGTGAAGGTTTTGCTTACAGTTTTCTTCGATTGTAGGGGCGTGGTGCATCATGAGTTCTTGCCATAGAGTAGAACGGGCAAAAGGAATATTACCTGCAAGTTATACGCAAGTTGCACGAAGCAATCCGCCAGAAACGCCCGGATTTTCTGGAAGAACAAAAATTCGCTTTTGCATCATGATAACGCCCCTGCTCCGCATCGTTGCTTGTGCGCGAATTTTTTTGCCAAAAACAACACACTAATAATGCCGCAGCCACCGTATTCCCCAGATCTGGCCTTCTGTGACTTTTTCTTGTTCCCGAAACAGATTCTTTGATCCATTTTTTTAGTGGGCAAAAATCAAGGACGAGCCAAAACACGTGCAAGCAAAGCAGCTATCAAAAATTAACTGAACATTAAAAATGGCCGAACTTGTCGGCATAAGTGGGAGACATGAGTACCAATATAACGCCACAACAAAATTGAAAATCGAATATACGTAACCCACGGAAATTCAAAATTCGCGATCCTCTTTGAACAGACCTCGTACTTCCATGATGGGATGGGGGGTGATGTTTATGATTTTTTCTTTTTTTTGTAGCAGGAATTACATTTTGAGATGGAAAATAAAGACGAGCTAAACATACAATTTTTTTTCAGGAATTCCATTTTGACATAAACATAAAAAAAGTGAATTTTTAGAACAAAAATATTTTTAGGATAGAATTTTTTCGAAATGTACTAAAAAAAACCATTTTTTTATTTATTTTCAAAGTAAAGTTTTTTTTTATTAAATTAATAAACAATATAAAAACCCTGAAGTTATATAATTTCATATAGTCATGGAAGAAGGAAGATTTTCTAGAGTATTCGAGTAATATAGGGTCTACAAAGAGGAACTTTTTTTTAAAATTTTGTATGAAAATTTGGTCATTTTCTAATGCAATATGTTTTAGAGATTTTACCATTTATGAATAAATACCAATATTGGATAAATGTATACTACGACTACGTTTACAGACATCGATCCTTTTTACAAAATTTTCAATCAAATTTTTCCATAATTGTGGCTCTATTTTACGAATGATGCGGTTGATATTGGTTTTGGGCTATTGAATTGTGAGACGTCTATTTTTATAAACCCTATTTTTCACATAGCCCCACAAAAAGAAGTCCAGCAGCGTTAAATCCTATGATTTTGGTTGACATCATATCTTCACGAAATTGGTTGTCAATAAATCAATTGTTTTTGGGCAGTGTGGCACGTAGTGGCGTCGTATTGAAACCACAAGTCGTCGAAATCGATGTCATCAAATATAGACCATAAAAAATTGGTTAATATGTCTCTCTGTATATGGCACACTGCATTGACAGTAACTGAAGCAGCCGCCGCATTTTCGAACAAAATACAGATCCTCATTTCCGAAAAAAATACAGACCTCCATCCCACAAAGCGCATCATTCAGTGACACGTGATTTATGTAATAGTTGTTCAATAATTGCTCTTTGATTTTCAGATGCCCAAATATTGACTATTTTGCTTGTTAACATAGCCGTTTAGGTGCAAACAAGTTTCTTCCGAGAATGATCCAATCAATAAGTTAAAAATGGCTTCAAAATTCTGGCACCAATTGAACCTTAAGACCCAAATTCTTGTACAAAATAAGCCTACTGTTGAGAACGTCACGAAATCGATAAAACTGGATTCTCTGCAACCCAAGGAATATTTTCTTGATTCCAGACTCAAATAGACGATCATTCCGACAAAATATGACGGAAATTTTACGAAATGTGGCCTTCACAGGTCATTCATTTTCATAATGGATTTGAATTATTCAAACAATACGATTTTAGAGGAAATTTTGTTAAGACACAATAATAAATGGTAAACCTTCTATTGTGAATTTATCCAAAAACTGAATGACAGAATTGTTAACATAGCCATTTTCAACCGTATTTTTTTTTAAAAAAAAGTTCTTATTGGTAGATCCTTTAATAGAACGTGCTATTAAAAAAACCCTCCTCTTTCCCTTAAAAAACCCTCCTCTTTCGTAACGGAAAGAGTGCAAGAACACAAAATAAAAGTGAGCGATTAAAAAGAAACAGGAAAAGAAAAAAATATACCCAAAAATATTTTGAGAGCAAATGAGTTAGTTTATTTACTGTTTTTTTCTTTATAGTTTTAATTTTTGTTCTCTCACCTTTGGTACTTAAGCCAAACAAAGTGTTTTATTACAAATTACGATAAAATTTTGAAAAAATAAATAAAATAAACAAAATAAAATTAACTCTAATCAAAGTAAAGAATCTGAAGACTTTAATTTAAGAAGAAAAAGAGAGATTTAAATAAATTACTAATTCCGAAACGGTTTTCTTTAAATTAAATTGTTCTACAAGAGAAAAAGATCAGGCCTAAACAATTTCTCTATTCGAATTTTCTTCCAACATTAAACAAATTCAACAAAAAAAACAAAAAAATAACTATTAAAATTCTTTCAATTCGAAGGTATTTCCAAGTTGTTTTCTTTCTTTTCTCCCCTTTGTCTTATGGAACATTTTGATTTTTTCGTGTCAACTTAATATAAGACACGTAGACAAATACTCACAACATACTTGCACATATGCTTAAATCGAACGCGATAGTCGCCAAGATGGAGATAGAAATAGTAGAGAAATTAACGAAATAAAAGAAAAGACAACTTTTAATCCAAACTCCGTTAGACTGATACCAACCATCAGCAAACCAACCAACTGACCATTAGAATTCCAACTAGTAAAAAAAACAACATAAACACGCATTAGCTCAGATTTAGATGATAAAAATAGAGGCGGTATTTATTTATTTGGAGAGAAAAGAGAATCCGCATAAAAACAAGACAAAATATGTATGACCAAGAAAAGAAAAATTGTATTTAAATTGACTGGAACCTGTTCCAGAGTAAGCCTACTCATGTTACAGTAAATAAAAAAATAGAAGAAAAATGAAAAATAAAATATTTTTCCCGCGACAAGGTGATAAACATTGAAGGGGGAAAAAAGTAATAAAAGATTTTAAAAAAGAGAGAATGAGAAACAAGGATTAATTGTTTTGTTTTATTGTTTTCGATCAAGTTTAGACATTTTGGTGCAATGGAGGAGGAGGAGAAGGAGGAGTTTTTGTCACCCGTTTATTATTTAAGTTTTTTTTTTATGTTTTTTTTCTATTTTTTAAGCTAAATTGATTTTTTTTAAAAAATAACTTCACTACATTGAAAAAGCACCGAAATTTTTTTTCAAAAAAAAATATATAATCAAATTATGAGAGTTGTATGATTAATAACTGGCCTAGGCAAGTTATGGTGCAGCTATTATTAAAAGAAATTCATTTGTCGAATAACTAAACCATCACAAGAATACTGTCGAATTTCCAATCAGCTGCTTTATTTAGTTTTCAAATTACAACTATTTAAAATGAACAGCTTTTGTGATTTTTTTTAACAAATGGAAAATAATCAAATATAGAACAGTGATAAAATAAATTGTTTTAGGAAAAGAAAATGAATCGATGCACCTTCATTATCGATAATAAAATATTACAATACAAAACTGAATTTGAACGCGGCCTTATGAGCATTTTTTCTAAAGAACATTTAGGATGTTCAATTTTTATGGTCGACAACAAAGGTGTAGGGTTCCGAATTTTTTTTCTAAAAGACCGTCGAATACAAGTGCATGAGATAGCCGGTATGGTTAACATCTCAAAATACCTTGTAGGTAACATCTTATAAGAAATTTTGGATGTAAGAAAGCTATCGGCCGTTTGCTAACACCTGACCAAAACGTGTTCGTGTAACAAACATCAATGGAGTGTTTTTGGACATTTTTAGGCGTAACACCGATGAACTTTTGCTTCAATTCATACAAATTTATCAAAAATGGTTTCATTATTACACACCAGAAGTCAAAGTTCAGTCAAATAATGGACTTCTATTAGCGAACGTGGACTTAAGACGGTCATTGTTTTTTGAGACGGCCATGTTATAATCTACCTCGATTATTTTGAAAAAGGAAAAACAATAACAGAACTGCATTATTACACCAGTTGAATAATGAAATCTAAACAAAACGGCCAGATTTGGCAAAGAAAAAAATGCTCTTCCATGAGTTAGGATACGAATTACTTCCGCATCTACCATATTTGCTAAATTTAACCACCAGTGATTATTTTCTATATCCGAATATGAAAAAATTACATAAAGGAAAAATATTTGGATCAAACTATGAGGTGATTGCTGAAACAAACGCTTATTTTTAAGAGTTGAAGAGATCGTATTTTTTAGATGGGATAGAAATGATAGAAAATTGTTAAACTAAATAGGTCAAACTATCTAAAATGAATTTTACACCTAAACATTTTTTTTTTCTTGTCAAGGCCAGGTATTTATCATACAACTCTCGTAATATAAGCAAAAAAAAAATCGATCAAAGTTTTATTATACAGAATATTGGCAGGAGGATGCGCTAGGAATTCTATACAAAATAGAATAGTTGATTTTGACGATAAAATTACAGAGATCGTATTTTTAAGATGGAATATAAAAGATAGAGAAACGTTGAAATAAGTGCATTGAGCTAAAAAGAGACTATTCTGAGAAATAAAATGAATTTTACAAATATTTTTTTTTCTTTTCTTGTCAAAATCAGGTATTAATCATACAACCTTCGTAATATAAGAAAAAAAAACTATTAATTTTTATTATGCAGAATATTTTCAAGAGGATGCGCTGTTGACAACCCGTAAGGATGTGGCAATGAAAACTGGGAATTCTCTAGAAAATAAAATAATCGATTTTGACGATCGGGTTAGAGAGGTCGTATTAAGATGGGATACAAAAGATAGAAAATTGTTGAAATAAGTGCATCGAGCTAAAAAGACAATATTCGGAAATAAAAAATGAATTTTACACATAAACATGGCTTTTTTCTCATCAAGGCCGGGTATTAATCATACAATCCTCGTAATATAAGAAAAAAAACTCTCAATTTTTATTATGCAGAAGGGATGTGAAAACTGGGAATTTCATACAAGATAGAACAATCGACCAACCGATAGAATACCAACTATTTAGCATATAAAAGTATGTGCTTTTTTGAAAATTATTGTATTTAAAAAAATTACGTAAAAGATTTTATAGAAATCAAAATTAATAAAAATTCAACTAACTTGAAATATTGTATAAAATTTCTTAAAATAGACTTGAATGTATATTAAAAATTAATCTAAAATTATTGTTGTTAAAAAAATTCCATAAAAAAAGAATTAAACAATATAAAATTGCAAGAACAGGTAAAGTGGGGGGAGGATGGGAGTCATATTTTGTTTATGAAAAATTAATCGAAAAAAGCTCAAAAAAAAATCGATTCATTTTATATTTAATCAAAATTATTTTCGAATGAAATTCGTTATCATATACAATATTATCAGATATATCCTCAGTAATTTTTAATAGAAAAAAAAAAACTTTTGTATTTTCAACAAATTTTTTAATCAAATAGAAAATTTTACTCTTTCTGATTGCTTTTGAACATTTATATTTTTTATGTACACCTGCACCCGCATTCAAACCACACATTTTAAGTCGATTCGAAATATCTTATTATTGATTTGAATTTTAATCTATAATAAAAATAATCCACACACACACTCTGACTCTCTTTTTTACGAGCTTAATACTTCTTATCTTTTACGATATTGATTTGAGGTTTTTCTGCGAATAAGAATCTGAATTTTTTAAAACCGTTTAATAAAAAAAAACCCGCATATTTATAGATACAAATAAACATTCTGATAGCAAACAACACACATACACATACATAAAATTATGTATTGTAGGATAATAATGACGATGACAATGATAATATTCGTTGGAGCCTCATTAAGCTCAGCTCCCGCTCTCTTTCTGGTTTCAAAAAGCCAAAAATGCTGATAAAGTAAATTACAAATTGAAATCAATAGAAGAAAAAAAATCACACTGATATGGTACGCGACATCAAACGCAAACGATAAGAAAATAACGACGAAAAAAAATCCCTATTATTAACCACCACAATCCCATGGTAGCAGCAGCAGCACACTACAGTGTTATTATTATGACGCATGTACAGTCATTTATTTTGCAGTGTGTTGTTTTTTTTTTTGTAAGAGGATTAAATTTTACTTAGTAAATAAAGAAAATTTTGATAAGAAAACTTTCAATTAAGTCCCTACTTGTTATTGGAGCGAAAAAAAAATATATTTTAACAAAAGACGTCACGGCGAAAAGTATCAATAAAGTATTAGCAAATAGTATACACTCTACGAAGGTGATATTTTTTTTATTTTCGAGATCCTTGAAGTGAAGGGGAAAAAATGCTGTACTCGAAAATAAATTGCAAAATTGAAAAACATGCTTACTAAAGTGAATAGTTTTTTTATTTTTGGGGTATTTTTTCTTTATACCATTTTTGAAACTGAAGTAAATTTGGACTTAGAGCTGAGCATTCCACTATTATCCAGCAGTATCAACATCTTCTAATAATCTATATTTATGATGGTATCCTCGGCACATCATTTCTTCCTTTTTTTTGAAAGTTTTCCATAATCAAAATTATCCTAAAACCCAACAAACCCAAGAACTTTCCTACCTTAAAAAAAACCTTCCCATTTGATCAAAAATACTAAAAAAATTACTGCTGAAATGTTTCTATTCCATTTTTGTGACTATTTACGAAAAAAAAATAATCATATTATGAGGGTTGTATGATTAATACCTGGTCTAGGCAAGAGGTGGTGTTGCTACTTTTACAAGAAGTTTATTTGGCGTTAAAGTAACCTATCACAAGAATCCTGTTAAATTTTCAAGCAACTGCATAATTTAATTTGCAAGTGGCAGCTATTTAAAATGAACAGCTTTTGTGATTTTACAACAAATGGAAAATAATGAGTTTTCTGAAATTTTTCCTATCTACGCCTGTGTCCCTTTAGGGAAGTATCCTAGCTCCAATCCTTTACAATATTTACTACCCATGATATTCCTTGTCATAGTGTTACCCTTACCGCAACATATGCTGACGATACAGCTTTCCTACAGAACTACATCCACTCCTAAGAAATCTCATTCAAAAGGTCGAAACAAAAATCTGGTCATGTTACTTTCACACTCTGCCAAGAACAGATCTCTGATATAACTCTAAAAGGCAGTAATAATCCACAAAAATGAGCGTTTGACAAATGATTAACCTGGACTTCTATTCGACAAACGATTAACCTGGAATCTTCGCACGAAAACTAAAAGAAGTGAACTTAACGGACAATACAAACAATTACTATGACTACTAGAGAGTAGATCAAAACTGACAATAAAAATCAAACTATTACCATATAATACGTTACTGAATCCGATATGGACATACGGACTCGAATTATGGGGTTCGACTAACTATACTAATTCCCTTCCAATCCAAACTCTACAATGCCTAATTGTCAATACTCCACCCCCCCCCCCTCCTCCCTGTACGAAACAGTGTTATCCATCTTGATCCTAATCCCTTAGGAAGACAACTCTTCACACGAAGCCACAACATGAACAGAAGAAATTTCATTCAAAAGCATGGAAAATTAGCTATAATTTTTAGAAAGGGTACAAAAGATAGAAAATTGGTGAAAGAAATGCATCGAGCTAAAAGGAGACTATTCTCAAAGATAGACTGAATTTTACACAGAAAAATGTTTTTTTTTCTTGTCAAGGTCAGGTATTTATCATACAACCCTTTTAATAGAGAAAAAAAAACTGTCAAAGTTAGCTTGGAAAATTGCATATAAAAAATATTCACCTTTTAAGGGTTTTCATAACAAAAATTTTTTTATATAATCGAAAAAAAAAAATAAAAAAAAAAAATCTTTCCTCTAAATTTCGTACCACTTCTAACTCCTCTCCTTTCCTCGTTTCCATGCCAAGTTATGTTTTTTTCCTGATAATTTTACTAAGCCTTCCACAACAACACCCCAACCCCTATCACTCCCAACGCCATTACACCTTAACGATATATATTTGATAAATATAATTGCAGTTACTGCTGAGATAAAATTTTCACTAATGACATCATTAGATGTGGATTTGGGAGAGAAATCACCATCGATACTAAAAAAAAATCACTACTAAAAAGGGTAAGGGGAAAAAAACAACGAAAATCAAATAACATATGTAACCATGTTAAATATTTTTTTTTTAAATTATTATTGTTAGTATTGATTTTGTTAAAAAGTAAATCGCATAGGCGTGGACAACAATTAGTTAGAACTCGAGGACGGCTTGGGAGGCTGCCAAAGTCCTTGTGACAAAATGGCTAAAAAGACTACGTCTGGATGAGCGTGTAAGAAAACGGTAGAAATAATTCACCCCAATAGTGATTTCGATCAATCTCTGCTTCACGAAGTAATGCCTAACGGCGGTACCATGGGAAAATATAGAAATTCGACAAAGTGAAATGGTTTTAATGGGTTAATAAAGTCCCACCACATTTTGTCTTTCAATGATTTCCTCCTCCTTACCTACAATATAAGAAAAAGAGAGAAAAAAGCCATTTGAACTTGAAATAAAAACCTAAAAAAAAGAAAACTAAAAACTTAACAAATAAAACGTCAGAAAACTTATTTAATCAGAAATAAGCCAGTGCCATATTTATTAATTCAATTTAAACTGTTTTTTGTTTAATCGTAAACTGGATTATTGTAGCAATGAATTTTTGAATAGTAAGAGAGTTGCCAAAAATATTCCTCTTTGAATTTATTATTAAATTTATATTGGACAGGAAGAGAAAGAGTGAGGAAGGGAGATGGTAAGAAAATTTTCCTTAGTAAATTTTTGGCAAACAATTCTTGAGAATAATCAAAATATTTTCTTTCCCCCCGAAGGCAGCAGCAGCCAGCCTAATAAACTGTGAATGTTCTTGGAAACTTATCGGAATCCCTATTTACTTGGCAATATGCTTCTGGAAAAATGTTAATTTGTTGATTTTACTGAAAAGGATTCAATTTCTTCAACTCTTACTATTTGCTTGTTGTGAGAAAGAAAAACCGTCGTTACGGAAATTCCATGTGGAAGAAATGAATTCTTCTAGAAACATGTATTTCCTCTCCCCCTCCTCATACTTAAAATCTATGATATTCTCACATGTTCAGTTAAGAATTGTCAAACAGCCCCAGCCAGCCCGAACCGTAATAATCATCTGCCAAACGACGTACAGAAAAAGGAAATTCGAACTTCATTATGGCCACGTATGGGTGACCTTAATTAAGCAAAAGGTATCCCCATTTCTGTTTCAATAGCTTTTAGGAAATTGTTTTTATTTACTTCAGAAGATTTTCTTCACAATTTTCCACAATAGCTTCCGCTGCTGTTTCTGGAACCTTTTTTCGGCCAGTTCTCCAACAGATTCCCATGCCAATCCGGATAGTAAAAGTCCGATGATTTTCTCTAAAAAAAAAAAAAATCATTTCTAATTTTAATTAACTTTAACGATTATTTTCCGAATGACTGCATTTAAAATAAAGAAGAAAGTTCCGTTGCCATCCCTTTTTGGTTGTTATTGAATTAGTAAGAAGTTCAAATTCGTCTGGAGGTGATAATTGTGAAAGGATTTTTGAAGATGATAAATAGAAAATCTATCCAAGAAAATGTGTTTCTTTTTGTACATAAAAGAAATCTTCAACAAAAAATGTCCTTCTGTACCCGATCCGCCAAAAATTTCCTTATTTCAAAAACAAATTTTTATCCAAATTGCAATGCAAAGTTTCAACTCAAAAGAGAGTTAGATGAGCTTCACTCAAAGGACATTTTTACACTATCTTGTTTATTTTTATCCCTTTTGAAAAGTAAAATATTAAATAAATAATTTTTTCCTTTTTGTTTTGTTCTCTTTTTTTCTTTAAAATAAATTATTTATTTCAGAAAATACAAAAACAATTTGATAAAGTCCAATACTGACCAGGGAATTAGAGTAAATTACCAAAGAGACTTTCTGGTAAATTGAAATTTATACGAACTCCATCAAGTCGATAGAGAATAAGCTTTCAGAGGAAATTTCTTGTGTAGATGGTGGTGGAATTGATTATAAAATTATTTCTTTTATTATTTAGTGTGAGTACAAATACCACAAGAAAAGGAAACTATAATCCTAGGACTTGAAATGAGTGGATTATTCATTTTGCAATTCGGAAATTACAGTTCTGTCATTTTGACAGCTGTCAAATATATAAGTTATCACAGAAGGAATTTGTTTAGTTTAGGGTTTGTCATTTATATATTATGTACCGTTCAGATTGGTACAAAAATATGCGGATGTTGGAATAACCAGCTTTGAATGCAATTTTCTTCAGCTATCAGGAGACAATTTTTCTCTCCAGAAAGGTCTTATTGGTTTGTATTTCTTTGATAAAAAAAAGAAGAAGAGAGCGCTGTGACCTTATGATAATCGAATTTTTATGACCAAAACTTGAAGATTTTAATTTGGACTTTATGTGGTATTCAACAACAACAAAAAACCACACCACAAGCCACACACAACATGATAAATTTTAGCTTTTCCAGGACGCATAATTTTGAGATTTGGTGATTTCAAAATTAGACTCAAAAGTTAAACTTTTAAGTATTTTTTATATTAGGGAATAGAAAAAACAGTCACACGTACTAAAATGTTGGGAAGAGGTGGGGGGGGGGGGGGGTTCTGAGGGACCACAGAAATTCCTTTTTCTGACAAAAATAATCGATACAGATGGCCATGTGACAGGAGGCGTTGTTGTGATAGCGCATCCAAATGTCTGACGCGCTTTTTCTGATCCTTTCAATGGTAATCGACGGTCTGACCTTACAAGAACCCTTAGTCGTTAAACATTTTTCATCAGTTTTCGATGTTGAAGGATTCTCTGGACTGAGGATCGCCTTGCATTGCTTTTGCGCTCTCAAAACCTTGTTCTCTTGATAAGGAATATTCCTTAAAGGATCATTGCAACCAAGTTTAGTTGTAATACAAAAAATTTGGCAGTTCACCCACTACAAAAACACAATTTTCTTGGGTTTTTTTTTGAAGTTACTGAGGACGAGGTTGAAATCTTTACTTCCAGTCTAGGAGGGCCTATGGTACAAGCTATGTGGAGGAAAAGTTCACTGTGTTGACAGATTTTTTTGTGTAATTGCAAAAATTTAAAAAAAAATTCTGCCGCAACTCGTTTAAGATCTTAAGTGGTATGACTACTCTTACTACTATTTGGCACCTTCAACTTTTCGTTAAATAATTACAAAAAAATTAATATAATACATAAAAACCAGACAATCTACTCACTCCCCCTAACCCCCCTTCTCACCTTCTTTTAATTATTATTCAAATGTAAATTTACAATCTTTTCAATGTCAATATCGACAGCATAATCTTAGCTATTACAGGAAATTTTTTTTTTATACAAAACAAATTATATTTAGCCAACAAAAAAAAAAAAAAAATAAAAAAAAAACCACCCCAAAATTTAGGCAGTTGCCATAATTTCTTAATGAACAACAAAACAGCTCATAAATTCATCACGTTTACGCACTTTTCAATGTTCAGCAATCGTTCGTAAAAATAAAAATAAAAATTTCCCAAATTCTGTTCTGTTTTTTTTTGTATGTTGAAAAATAGAACAACCAACCCCAAACCCTTACGCCATCAGCAGTACACTATTAGAATTTTACGTTCTTTTTAAATAAGACTTGAGTGCTTGCCGAACACGATGATTGATCATTTAAGCGTAGATTAAAAGCGTTTTCAAGTATTTGATTAGATAATCAAGTAATTTAGCTGATAATATGGTAAGTGATACGCATAGGAGAATTGACAGAAATGATAGGGAGGATGCCTAACGCATAAATGGAATGGATACGAACAGTATAGACGGAAGCTAACGAAGAAGAAGGAAAAAAACGAACAGTTTCGGGGATGTACATGCTTTTTATTTGCCAATATGCCTTCCCCGCCTCCTCTCTTACTCAATCAATCCGAAATCATCATTAATCATTTCCATGGTAAATTACGTCAACCTGGTGGTGGGTATCCACATCGATGGAGGTCGATGACGATACCGAACTCTGTACTCTCTGCGAATGCATTCTGACAAAAAAGGCAGGAAGGGCAGAGGCCACATAGTACGGAATCTCTTCTCCTGCCCGGGTCAACTATCATGAATATAGTGGATTTCGTTCTTGGCTCCAAACATATGGCATCACCATTCAATAAACAATTAATGACAGTAATTACTGAAATAAAGGTCGAAGATAATATGATTGATGAGACCGCCGTGCCGCCGCCACACATGCTCCAATGTTCATTACTTATAGCACCATTTTGACGGGGAGGCCCAAAAAATTAAAACTTACAAAAAGAATTGCTCACACAATTATTCACCTTTGTATGTGCACCATGTACCACCAGTGAATATTATGCAGAAAAAGAAAAAAACTCAATTCAACCAACAAAAAAAACTATTAAAAAAAGCTTCGTATTTTTTTTTCTTTGCCGTTTTATTCAATTGTAAATCTTCCATTGAACACAGGTTAGAAAGTGATTGGCTTTTTTTCTTGAGATAAGCTTTCAAAATTCGCAAAAGTATTTAGGAAGGCAAATAAAAAAAAACCACCAGCAACAACAGCAGTGAAAGCCTAATAATATTGTAATTTGGTAAAAAGTAAATTTTTTGTCTAATATTGTTTATCGATAAGGGGGCGGGGAAGGGGGCGCAAAAAGGGGGTATAGGAAAGGGGCCCAGGTGATTTTTTTTATTTTTTTAAATTGATATTGATTTGAATTGAATTTGATTTAATATACATACAAACAACAAATAAATGACTTCTGTTTGGTTTTAATGTTGTAATTAAAAATTTTTTTTTTGCGTCTCTGCTTTTGTAAGGTTTTTAAGAAAATGTGAGAAATAATTTGAAATGAATTTTTTCTTTAAAGCGGGGTGGAAGGGGGAAGGGGTTTAGAGAGACTAGTAAATAATAATGATTTAGTAAATACGATATTTTGGGAAATTTTAGATAATTTTTTTGGCAAATTTATTTTGCTTCTTCCTTTTTTTAAAACAAATTCTCTGCTTTTCAAGTATGCTTTTTTGTTTTTATCAAAACAGTGTTGAATCCAATTGAAAACGGTAATATTTTCGTTGGAAAAAAATCGCAAATTTCCTTTACTAATAAATTTAATCCTCAAAACTATTAAACAGTCCTCGACTGAACCTACTCAACAGTGGGAGAACCGAATTACTTTGGAAATCGGGGCATGTGCGAATTATGGCTACAGAAACTTTTCCGTGTCCTGTGCTCACAGTTATAACTAATATGCATCGACTACTAACATAAATGGCAGAAATACAGACCTGAATAATAGTGAGACCTCTTTAGCATCTGACTGGTCAGCTACAAAAATCCAATCTACTAAAAATTTCTGCAAAAATTATAAACATAAAAAAATCCTAGAAATTGGAATTTTTCAAAAATAAAATTCCAAATTCTGGGTAGTTATTGTGCTCAAATTTTGTATGGTTTGCAAAAAACAATAAGTTCGTTTTTGGAAAGCACACATGTCATATCCTGCCTAAAAATCCTCTATTTTAAACGAATGTCACCAAATTCGAAATTTCTTAACGAACAGGGTTTCTCCCATTGTGGAGGTCACATATCCGAAAATATCAATTCCAAATGTGCTTTTTAACTGGTCAGGCCCACTCACAAATGGTCCAAGGTACCTCCTCTCTCTAAGGTACAAACAAATAAATCTCAAATATACTCTTTTTAATAATGGAAAATAAAAAAACAAAATTGATTTGTAGAAAGAATTTTGATTTTTTTTTTAATTTCGATTCTTGTTACAAAATGTTGGTGGGTGAGGGGGATGCGGCGAGAGGGGGGAGGTATTGTGTTAAGATAAGTAAATCGATTTCAAATAAGAGGAAATTCAATTTTCTAATAAAATGAAATCGTTATTTTGTCTGCTTCTAATGACCCCAACATGACAGAAAGACACTCACAATTCACACTCAAAGCGAAAATGGCTACCGCTCGAAATTTGGAGTTTACGTGGGCTACTATATATATTTCTGGCCTAATAATGAAAATGCGAATATTTATCAACGAAAAAGGTTTTATTGTTTTTCAAAATATTCTCCATCAAGATTTATACACTTTTGCATGCGCTCAAACCAATTTTCGAAGCACTTTTTCCACTCCGATTGAGACACCTCCAAAACATGGTTTTTGAATGCTTCAACAGCATCTTCTGGCGACGAAAATCGTTGACCACGCATTTTTTTCTTGATGTGTGGGAATAAAAAGAAGTCATTGGGTGCCAAGTCAGGGCTGTACGGAGGATGACCCATCAATTCGACGTTTTGTCCGGTCAAAAAGGCGCTGGTTTGAGCCGATGTGTGAGAGCTCGCATTGTCATGGTGCACAATGATTCGACTTCTCTTGTTCGTTTTTCGAATTTCTCCGAAGACTTCAGGCAAACAAATGGTGGTGTACCACTCAGAATTGACCGTCCTACGTTGCACAAGCGGAACAGTCGCCACATGACCAGTTTTGCCAAAGAAACAAGCGACCATTTGCTTCGAAGTGCTTCTTCCACGAACAACTTTCGTTGGATTTGACTCGTCTTGGAAGACCCACACGGTCGATTGCTGTTTTGTTTCGGGCTCATACGCATAGATCCATGATTCGTCACCTGTGACGATCTTATAAACGTCTTTTGAAGCACCGCGATCGTATTTTTTCAGCATTTCTTTACACCAATCCACACGAGCCTTTTTTTGAGCGATTGTCAAATTGTGCGGGATCCAACGAGAACAAACCTTTTTTACGGCCAGGTGTTCATGCAATATCGAATGTATGCTGGTGGGAGAAATGCCTAGGCATGCCTCTATCTCACGGTATGTCACATGACGGTCTTGCATTATCAGTTCACGTACGGCATCGATGTTTTCTGGAACAACGGCTGTTTTTGGACGACCTTCACGGAATTCGTCTTTGAGCGAGCGTCGGCCACGATTGAATTCGTTGTACCAGTTTTTCACAGTGCTATAGGATGGTGCTTCATAGCCATACAAAGATTTAAGTTCATCGATGCACTCTTGTCGTGATAATCCACGTCGAAAGTTGTGAAAAATGATCGCACGAAAATGTTCACGAGTTAATTCCATTTTTTTGCCAAATTGATTTTTTCAAGTCACTGTAAACAACACAAATGATAGTCGTACGTCAAAACGTTCTGAGTACGTTTATGCTAAAAAATGTCAAACTTTCCAATGGAAATGTCAGATCGCACCTGGCAACACTTAGTGTTGCCTAGGCCAGAAATATATATAGTAGCCTACGTAATAAAAAAAATTTGAAGGCAAAACATGGTGAATTTCCAATGACAGTAAAACTATCAACAAAATGCAATAATAAATGACCAAATGGACTTATAGGGCTGTTGCTAGTGCATACTAGTCAATAAATTTTTAAAAACAAAACATGCCAAAATTTTTGTAAAACCAAAAAAAAAAATTTTATTTCGTTTAGATCCTTTAAAAATATTCATAATCCTTGTAAAAATGAAGCAAAAATTATTCAGTTATAAAGTTTAGGAATTAAAGAAAATTTGTTTTTTTTTCCAACAACAATTAAAGTAAATTTTCTGGAAAATCATTAAAATTTAAAAAAAAATCCAAATAATCTAGAAAAATTGTCAAAAACAAAAATTCCAAATTTCCATTAATAAAAATCAATGAAAATTTTTTTATCAGAAATTTAATAGAGTAAAAATAATAAAATTTTTGTCAGAATTTCGACGAATTTCTATTAAAAAATAATTCACAAAGCAACTGGAGTAATTTTCTTAGGTATTTTTTCTCTTCTAATCTTTATTGAACTTAATCAAATTCAATGTCGGCCAATAAAAACTCAACGAATCTAATAGATTAGACGTGTATTATTATAGATTGTTTTTAAATTATTTTTCTACTAAAAAAGAAACAATTTCCCGAACTGGGTTTATTTTCCTTCCTAGTTAAACGTCTACAAATTATCAGCAAAAAAATTTTGATGATTCAATAAAAAAAAAAACAAAAAAAAGATGAAATTATGGTATTTGAAAAAAATAAACGCCCAAAGGTGCTTTTGCTTAAGCAATCAATAAATAATTGCTATGAGAATTAGTTAAAAACTATCTTTACCCACACAAAATTACGGAAGATATTAATTCGGTTGTAATTTTAAGTTTTCTGAGCTAATTCTCTTCGAAAAACTTTGTTCAAATATTGAGTCATAGTTTCAAGTACAATTAACGTTCACAGCCAAATTGTACAAAAAAAAATACCCACCCCCACGAACGAAACGATTGGTTGCTTTTTTGTCTTCCCAAAGATAATATCGGATGATGTTTATTTATTTAAGCGAATTTCAAGTATTATTTACTAAAAGTTTTTCTTTTTTTTAAAATAAGGGAGAGGTGAGGGACTACTTTTCCTGCGGCCACTACATCAATCTTGAACGAAGTTAAAGTCAAGAATACTCAATCAGTGTTTATGTTTAAAATGGAAAGTCATCCAATACCGTAAATAAGCTTCGAATTGTAACTAAATGAAGGCAAAGTTTAATGAAAAGTTTTCCGGAGTCTTGTTTGTCTGGTCAGAAGAGCATAAATCCTTTCAGCAACGTCGAACCGAAAATTCACCGTACAAGTAAGTTCTTACTAAACTTTTGACTGCAAATTTAGATGCGTTCTGTACTCTAACTTTGGTGAAAATTGTGTGGTGAATTGCATCTTTTAGTTTTTGGAAACATTCACCCCAGTTTCTATTTGGTATTATTTTGTTTTGAAAACTTTTCATTGAATTTGAATTTTCAATCGACAAAAAAAGTAATTTACAAACATACGCGCGCGCGCACACACACACGCAATATGAAGCAACTTTTCGAAAAGATATTTTCTAATGTGAGATAAAAAAAAAATCAAATCAATTTCCTTGTTCATATCCTTGACTTCTCCTTGACTTTGGCAACTACTCATTATTGAAGACTCCCCCCCTCCCTCCACTCGGCTCAACCATCATATTCAGAATTGGTGATGGCAATAAAAAAAGAGAAAAAAAACAAAAACACGTTGCTCCAATCAATAAATTCCAAGTGTTTCCTTCGCCGCTGACGTCATCGATTCCAGCAACAGAGAAGCGAACGAACCAAAATGGTGGTCGTCGTCCTTCTGATTACACGATGGCAAAATAATCAATAACTAAACACCATCAAGGCTAAAAAGTGTTATCATACAGAACAGCGTGAATCAATTTAATCACAGCACCTCACTCCTCCCCTTTCTCTGACCAAACCCACTTTCTATATGAAAATAAAAGTGGTAGCAAGAAAAAAGTACAGAAAAAAGAGAGAATTGAGAGCGATTCGATTTGCTTCTTCTAGTCAATGAAAATGGAGAACCTTTGCGGGATTAACAAGTTTTGTGGCCTATTGAATGTCAAAGCGAAATGTAGTGAACTGACCCATGAAATCGAACACACTCCATTACAGATGCTACAACGCCTATTATTAACATAAATGTGGTAACATGTATGTTATGTAGGTGATAATAATCAGGATCTTATTACAAATTTTTTCGCCATTTAACTGAACCCAGATTATGACAATTTCACTCTCGGAACTAGTCCATAAATATTTTCGAAACTATCAAATTTATTTAACGGAAATAGTTGATATTTTCAGAGATTGTAGGAAATTTACTTATCTTCGGTTAAACAGTGATGCCTAAGCACCTACTTTCAACAATCTGAATTTCTTTGGAAAAGGATACTCAACCTAACGAGGTTAAGGTTCGTGGTTTACAAGAAAATGTCATTTGGACAAAACAAAATCGTTTTACATTAAATTTCAATTGATTCCGATAGGGGAGAGGCGATTTTAAGTACAATATACCATATTAAGCCACATTCGAATATGTATAAATACTGTAAATGGCGTAAGCCCCCTGCAAATGCCGTTTCTTTTTATGCTTGTTTGCCTGCTGGATTCGCTGCTTGTTTTTAAACTGGCTGTGCAGCATGACTTTGTGCTAGTTTTTTTCGTAAAGAAAGATTGGTTTTACTTCTGAAATGTAGCTTGAAAACTAGCTCCGCTGCTACTTTTCAAGCTACATTTGACGGCATTTCTAGCACCACAGTCAGCACGATACCACGCAAGAAAACAAGTAGTAAAACTAGCGTCGTGAGAGCGGGCATAACAGGTAATATACAGCCAATGCTCACACCAATGCAGTAAATTTCTGACGCAAGCAGAAATTTTGAGGGATTTGAACTTTTCCAAAAATTTAGTTAAAACTGAGATTGTCGTGTACTGCTACGATATTATTTAGAGATTTTCGTGAATAAATAATTTTAAATTATTTTCTAAAAAACAAGTAACTAAATATTCATTTCTTGATGCTACTCTCCATCATGAAAATTTCGTAATTTTTGCCCTTTCAAGCGTTTTAGAAGGTGGAAAGTGCTTCTTTGTTCAAAATTCATTCGCCAATTATCTGCTACTCGTTATAAAAAATTCCACAGTTGACTATGGAATTTTTTATAACGAATAGCAGATAATTCACAAAAGAGAGGACGAACAGGTCTCGATGGATCATAACTATAACGTACGATCGTTTATCTAAATCAAATTCTAGTTCGTTTCAGTCTTGGGTGTGGATTCCATTTCAAACAGAATTTTGTGTCAATTTTACCTGATAATTTTCTAGAACAATATGAATGGCAGGCATCACTGAGAGAAATCTGGCAACAATGCAATAAGTGAGGTTGTGTTTTTAAATTGCGTGAAGAGAAATGGAACAGCGAAATTTGGACCAACGATTCCAGAAGTTTTCTATGGGGAACATTCCTTATCGAAAGCACAAATTTTTTGATGGCAAAACGCATTTTATGAGGGTCAAGAAGCAGTAAAAGACGAATCTTGCTCACGGAGGCCTTTAATATAAATCTAATGAGAATGTCGTATGACTGAGGGTCAAATCGCCGATTAAAATTGAAACCCTTTCAAAGGCGTTATTCGCGTCAGATATAACGAGCCCTTATACACAGCCATCTTTATCAACGACTTCTTGCCAGAAAAAAAGAATTCTTGTGGTTCCCCAATGCGTGTGATTTTGTTTTGTTCTACAAAAACAAAAGACTTTTTTTTGAAGGTGGTAGCATTGATAAAAAAAAATAAAATAAAATTGTTGTAAGAAAATCACTTTTCTGCAAGATCTCTTATATAGCTATAACGGAGTTGTTGTTGCTGGAGGAAGTATCGTGGGTACAAATTCATAACATACAGTGGAAATATATGAAAAAAATAAATGGTAAAGTAATTTTTCTTAAGTTTCGAGAGTAGGCGAAGGATGCAATACTCGAATAAATGAATTGGTGCAATACTCAACTAGAAATGTGCCAGGAACAACTCTTTTTGCACAAAAAGAAAATGCTACAAAAAATAACAAAAAAAGCTTATAAAAATAAGCGAAAATAGATAATTTTCAATAAAAAAAATTAACAAATAATCAAGGTTTCTATCCAAAAATAAAAAAAAGAATACTCACTAAGTATCTACAAATTATTTTCTAATGAAAATAATAAAAATACAAATCTGACACTTCTCACACCGTAAAGATAATTTATGTATTTAGAAGATGCTCTAATCCGATTTTAACTAAATTTCTAATTAGAAAACCCATAGTCTAGCGAATAATAACAATAATAATACCACCACCATAATCCCTTGTATCTGATTAAATATTTGAAAATCTCAATTTAAATAATGCCCTAATATTGATTGGAAGGTATTTGCTTTGCCCAATTTTGAGACTCCACCCCCCTCACTGGTTTTCAAGAGAGCCAACAGAACTCGCCTCCACCATCAACCACCGGATCCGGACTAAACAAACAAAAATTACAAATTTTATAATATTGTATTAATCAGATTATATAAGTGGAGTATTAAAAATAATATTTAATAATTTATTATTTGTGGACGAGTAGCAATCACTGAGCTTAAGGTAAATGTTTCTAATTAAATTTTATCGATATTTTATAACAATGGCTGGCTGCTACTACCACCTTAACAAAACCAGTAACGTTTCATTCACAGATTTGTGATTTATGTTTGTATTTGCTGGTGGTTTTAAAAATAGTTTTCATCAATAAAAGGACATAGATTTTTGTCTTTCTATTTTCATTTGGTTTTTTTTAATTAAAATTTTGTAAAAATCAATCAATTGGATTGTTTGGTAGCAAATTAAAATTTGCTTTTAATTTGTTAATAAATTTTAATAAAAAAATGAGGGTTTTTTTTACTATATAATAATAAAAATATATTAAAAGCTAAAATAAAATTAACTTCATAAAGTAAACTGGTGTAAATCCGAAAGAATTTTTTACATAAGAATAGATAAAGTCAAAATTAAACAAAATTAAGAAGCAGTAATTATGTATCAGGTGTATAAGCTTAAATTCGCTGTTTGGTCATGTCATGAGTGAGCGTATGAAGCTACCATGGGCACGCCATGGTTCTTTTTTATGAGTTTGACATCTGTCAACATTAATCAGTGCACATTGTCAGCAATTTCGTACAATAAAATACATTTATCCTTTGGTAATCATGTCTAGTTTTGTGCCAGAAAAACAGCATATGCGGGAAGATCTACTTTTCTGTTTCAATTTGAAGAAATCGGCTGCCGAATCGCATCGAATGCTTATGGAGGCCTATGGTGACACTACTTTATCGGAAAAAAAATGCCGAGATTGGTTTCGTCGGTTCAGAGCCGACAATTTTGACTTGTGGGACAAGAAGCGTGAAAATCGGCCTAGGAAGGTTGAGGACCATCAATTGCAGGCTCTTTTGGACGAAGACGATACCCAATCGCAAAAAATGGTCGCGGAGCAATTGGGTGTTACTCAACCAGTCATTTCCATGCGTCTGCGTGCCATGGGGAAGATTAAAAAAATGTGTTCTTTTGACTAAAAACAGCGGATTTAAGCTTATACAACTGGTCAACTACAGCCAATGGAAATAGGAAAATTTTAGGAATATAACACCAAAAATTTTCTCATGCACTCAAACAATGTCGGTCCCGAAAATCTGACTCTCCTCCCACTTTTAAACAAAGCCGAATTCATCGATTTACTCATAAATGGTCGACCACTCAATGCGCTCACAGTTTATCATGCGCTTAGGGCATAAACGCTATTCTACTAAATGAAGAGACTGATAGGGGATAAGAGAAAAGAGAAGAACAATCGTAACAATCAAGGGTGGTGGTGATTCGTTTTTGTTTAGATGCTGTTTCTCTCATCAACTCAATGTGTGACATTTCGCATTGCCATGAAAAAAAAAATACGCAATATGTCGTGAGTGTAAGGAGTGCGTGTACGTGATAGGTTGAAAATAAGACCAATTATTTTCCTTGTTTTTTGAATTTGTAAGAACAATTTTTATGCTTCTGTGCGATTATCTGTTCGATCCAAATATTTAGTAACGGAGGGATTTTAGGATTTTTCTCCTATTTTAATTGGATTTGTTTCAGTTTTCTTTTGGATTTGCTTTTTTTTAACAATAAATTCAAGGAAAACTAATTAATTAAGTAGTTTAATTATAATATTTTTATAAATATACAAAAAAAATTGTTAAAAGCGAATATTCCCTATAATATGGGAGATGTTCTTTTAAAAAAAGGGTTTTTTTTAATGTTTTATAAAATGAAACTTGAAGATTTTACGTAAAGATAATAAAAAAAAAACTCGGTTTACTTGTTGATGATAATAAGGCAAAAGAAAAATAAAGGCCGTAGAAAAAATATAACAATATAAATAATTGTACATAATGCAAAATACGAGCCGCATACTAAATTTATATACTAAGAGGGAAAAATAAAAAAAAAACTTGAAACAGAAGAACTATTATTAACAATAATAACTTTGTATAATTCAACCAAACATAACACAACATAACATACATCGTAAGATTATCTTATCTTCACTGTTCCATTCTTGTTGCCCATTTTCCTAGTAAATATCCAACCGAACCCCCCTTTCCCCACCACCACATTTATGTTTATACTCATAGCTTTCTCTAAGAAGGTCGGTTTTTTTAAATATTATTTTATTCTATTGTTTTTTGTTCAATAAACAAACAACAACAATAACAATTTTACAGCAGTGCGCACCTTGGTTTGTAAATTTTCTTTTCTTTATTTTTTTGTTGTTGTTATCTTTAAGGTGTTTTTATTCGACGGAAAAATTCAAATGAGCAGACCTTGTGCATTCTGTCCAAGTTGGTATAGAGTTGCTGCTGTTATCGCCATCACTGTTACTGAATTACTGTTAGTAAATGCAGCTGTTATTCCCGCATATTATGCATAAATGGCTTCCAGCGAAATGCAATTATTTTATTATATACTTGTCAGTGGTCGTATATATTATATATACACACACATCCATATATGTATTTTCTTCTCATAATTTTCTGTACTTTCTTTATGAAAATTTCCACAAGCGGCTGGGATGGGTATTATTAAATGAATATTAGAACGCAATTGCAACATCATCAGCAGCATAAGAAATAACAGTTGAAGGAGGTGAAACTCTTTAAGTTGTAAGACAACCAATGGAAAAGTACAAAATGTTTACAGAACCATCCATATTTTGTTTAACACGAGCACAAATCATTTACAAATAATAACAGAAAAACCATAAATCCTCTATAATATCACTGAAGAAAAACTAAAATAACACAGCCAGTGTTTATGATAAAATGTATTAAGAAAAAAAAATAAAATAAATCAAATTAATTATAATTAAAAAAAACCATAATGAATCTATTTTGATGCTGACCCCTGGTAGGTGGATAGGTAATAAACGATAATTACGGTTGATTAGAATTTTACCCCCTAACTTTTACCAGGTGTATAAGCTTAAATCCGCTGTGTTTTAGTCAAGCAAAAACAAATTTATTCAAAGTACTTGCCCTCGCTAGCTACCCATCTCTCGGACAATTTGTAGATACCACGCCAAAAAAAATTTCTTCTCTTTTGAGGCAAATCACTCATCAAGCCATTTTCGGACGTCTCCGTAAAAATCGAAGTGCTGCTCAGCGAGCGCGTGGCCCATCGACGAAAACAGGTGGTAGTCGGAAGGGGTAAGGTTTGGTGAATAAGCGGGGTGCGGCAGCTACTCCCAGTTGAGTGTCTCCAAGTATTTTCGGACCATTTTTGACATGTGCGATGGTGCGTTGTCGTGGAGGAAAACCAGCTTTTCATGTCTTTGTTGATAATCCGTCCTTTTTTCAGGCAGGGCATGGTGCAATTTGATCAGTTGTTGGTGGTAGCGGTGGGCATTGACAGTTTCACCAGGTTTCAACATCTCCGTCTGAAGCGATTTGGTCTTGGGGATGATGTTGATGGTTGGTCGGGATCAACCCACGATTTCTTGCGTTTAGGATTCTCGAAATATATCTATTTTTTATCGCCTGTCACAGTCCGATGCAGGAACGACTTTTTTTTTGTCTGTGGAGCAAGAATTCGCATGTGTTTTGGCGTCGCTCCATCTGCCTATCGTTCAATTCATGCGGCAACTATTTTCCGATCTTTTCAATCTTCCCCATGGAACGCAGACGCAAGCAAGTGGCTGGTTGAGTAACACCCAATTGCTCCGCGAGCATTTTTTGCGATTGGGTATCGTCTTCGTCCAAAAGAACCTGCAATTGATGATCTTCAACCTTCCTAGGCCGATTTTCACGCTTCTTGTCCCACAAGTCAAAATTGTCGTCTTTGAACCGACGAAACCAATCTCAGTACGTTATTTCCGATGAAGCACTCTCACCATAGGCCTCCATAAGCATTCGATGCGATCCGGCAGCCAATTTCTTCAAATTGAAGCAGAAAAGCAGATCTTCCCGCATTTGCTTTTTTCTGGCACAAAACTAGACCTGATTACCAAAGGAAAAATGTATGTTGTTGTACGAAATTAAGCAAAACTGACTTAACATATATACTTTGGACAGATAATTTAAAGTTACAAATTTTTGGGTTACAAAAAAATAATCTACGTTCTTAGAAGTAGTGGAGAAAAAATATTGCCAGAAGCGATGTTCGGAGTTCGTCCTTTACGGATGCTCTTTTCATAAGGTTTTTGGTTAACTGAAGAAGGATTCGTTATATAGCAGGAAACCGATCTTAAACAAATTTCGATTATTATGTAGAGACTACTCGAAAAATAAAAAGCATTTTGGAAATCAGTCTCCATAAAATTTCTATGGGATAAACTAGACAGAAGAGTTCGGTGGTATCGTCTATTCTCCACTAAATAATTGTGAACAAACCTTCTGTAATGCCTGGAGAAAGAGTATTTCAAAGGAAACGATAAAAAAAAATTTAATCGATCACATATCTAGATTCATACAAAAAGCTGATCTCAAACGTAAAGGAGGGGTTGTTCGATAAAAAACCAATTTTTTTTGGTATTTTCTTTTAAATTTTGCATTTTTAATTTAATATTAAGTAATACATTAGAAAAATATAATTTTTTTTTATAATTAATATCAAAATTATTATAATTTTTAAGAAAATTTAATATTTCTTTTCGTTTGTTTCGAGTTTCATATCCCCACACCCCTAAAACCAAAGTGGTCGTTCGGATAGTTTTGGGCCTGAAGTGTTAATTATTTTTCTTTTTTTTTATGGTAATTTTTACAAATTTGGTTTCATAAAAAAGTTCCACAAATAACAGAAACCAAGCCCCCAACCTCACTAAATACATTTTATTGCAAATTTATTTGGTTTATGTGCTCATTTTTTAGTGATAACAGATTTAGTAGCAAAATTCACTATTGATAAAAAAAACAAAGCTCTTCAAAATGTATAATATGGAAAATTTCATAATAAAATTTTAATATAAATGCACAAAAATTCAGTTATGCATTAGGTTTTTTTTTGCACCTGCAAAAATACAATTTTGATTTGGTTTTTATTGAAGAAAAATCGTTTGATAATAAAACATTTTTTTTCTCGTTGCATAAAATTAATTTAATGCTTTTCTTTGCAAACTGAAAATTATGAATGTTAACCTTATAAATATAGTATTTAATATGCGAAAACTTTAAATTATCATATTTTATAGTCTCTACAAATTTCATTTTAAACCATAAATTAAGCGAAAAAAATAAGACTTTTTTTATGGAATTTTTTAACTAACTATTGACTAACGGGGAAAAAGATTCGCATATTTTATGTTAAACTAAAATGTATTTTCTTAAAGAAAATAATTTCATAAGAATCTCTCAGAAATGATATAATTTTTTTATATCATATTTTTCCCGTTTTATTGGCATTGTTTTTATAAAAAAAAAAAAAAAAACAATTAAAATTTAATCAATTTGAAATCCTTTACGACACCTTTACTATTATTAAAGGTAAATTTTTTTTTCGAACAAATTCTATAGCGAATAATAAATTTTATAATAAAAATCATAAATATTATAGCACAAATTCTTCAAATTAAAGAGGACAATAAAAACCACAACACAATCTTTATTGGAAAATTGCATCTTAACGAAAGAAAAACTAATTTCTGCACTTTAACTAAAGAAAGAAAAAAACCATTTCTTTTCTAGAAAAATATCATTTTGATGAGTTTTTTTTTCTTTTGATTTTCTATAAATTTTTCAAACAGTGTAAAATAGTTTAATTTTTAACGAACACACTCTTACACATATTATTTCTTTATGAATTTGAGCATATTTGAATGAATATTTCCAATCAAAGAAGAAAAAACAACAAAACCCATTTGAAATTGTTGGGCAAATATTACCGAAATAACTTTAGAAATTTCGATACACTATAACGAACAAAATTGACACAAAACAAAACTGATCACTTCACCTTCGGTCAGACACAATCAACCGATCGATCGACCGACTAAAAACAAGACAGTTTTTTGATTTGACCGAAATTTCACCTGAATTTCATCGAACGGGACAATATCATCAACAACCAGCAATGATAGCATACACAAAAAATCACTACGAATATATTTTCATTTTTGGCCGCTAATAACGGCTCAATAAAAATTCCAATCACCAATAAACACCTGATTTTCAGTTTTAATTTTTTTTATTTTCTTATTGAGATTTTGATTTTCTTTTCGTCGATGATAGTTACTTCAAAAATCACTTGTACCTTATGCGGTACGGTACACATTTGAAAAGATCTTTTTTTTTATAAGTGGTTTTTTCTTGAAAAAAAAAATAAACTAAAATCAACTAAACAAAATCCACACGATATTTGCAAGATTTTCGTACACACAAAAAATGTATTTATTAGCTTTGAATACCTTTTTTTTCACTCTACGTTGTGAGATGTATCAACAATAATAATTAAATAAAAAGAAAGGAAATTTATCAATAAAGAAAAATCTTCTAAGAAAAAAAAACTGGAAGTAATACAATCAAAAGAAGATATGTCCAAAAAAAAAAAACACCAAATACAGTATTGACAACTTACGGGGAAAAAGTTGAAAAATTGGAAAACGAAAAAATGTTACCACAACACAAACCAGATTAAGTCAATAACTGACACGACGATAGATTCGAATTCCACAATTCAGTGGCCAGGTAGATACAACCGCTCTAGCATGGCATACCTGCGGCTCGGCGAGAATTATACTAATTCGGATCAGTAAACGTATGTGCTGCCATAATGATGTTGAGCAGCCAGCGAGGCGATCGAAGAGCTTAGCGTCCCCACCACACGAAGAACGGCTGAAACCGAAACAGGTAAGCCGCACTTGCATCGAACGAACCAACCAACAACAAACTCAGGTTCTCCGGTTCGTACACATTAAAAGGCCATAGAACACACACAGTATATTCGGTGATCGAATTAAAAACATAAAAAAAATAATAAAAAGGATAATGCACAACTCCCTATCGTATCCTATCTATTCCATTCGAACGAACCGATTCTATCCTGTCCCTTACCCAGCAGGTTAATAATACCCAATAACTTATAATCTCATAAAAGGGATGATAGCAAAAAAAGAAAGAAGGAAACTAAAAATAATCCTTATTATTATGACCACAGTAAAACTAGCACGGTAGACTTGATTGTCCGCCAGAATGATTGATTGTGAAGACATTGCCAAGAAAATATTTTTTACCATCTTCGAATTATGTATGGGATACTTTGTATTTTTTTCCTGGTAAATTAATCAACGTCCAAATCGGAAATCCTCTTTGTATGGATTTTTGAAATTATTATTTGTTGCTCTTCTAATTACGTGGACAGAAGACAAAAAAAAAGAAGACGCCTTAATAATCGGTATTAATTTAAGCTCAGCCGTATCAAAATTAGTAGCAGTAAATAGTATACAAAGTCACCAGAAATTTAATTTTAATAAAGTGTGTTATCCTTTTTTTTTTGGTATAGTTTCCTTTTTTTCTTAAAATGAAAAACAAAAAAAAAAACAATACAATTTCTTTCTCGATTCGACTTTTTGTTACTAAATAACCAAAGAAAATTATTTACCTATCAAAATCCTATCATAATCCTAATTACTAAAACATGAAATAAGGATATTTTTTTGTAAAAAATTATTTATCCTTAAAAAAGAATTATTTAAATTTTTCGGATAAAGGTGGACGAGGGTTTTTTTTCCTGTCATATTTTCAGAACAAAAACTAATATTATCTAAAAAAAAAAAAAAATGGCCAACCCTTTTAAAATGTCAAATACAGATTTCAAAATGCCAAAAAAAAGGCAAATAAGCTAATTATAATAAAAACTTATAGAGAAAATAAAAAAATAGTCCCTGAGTACCTTTTGTTCATTATGGTATTATTTTCATAATTAATTTACTTTAAAATTCAATTGTATGGAATTTTTTTTATTTTTTCCATACATAAAAATTGTTTTTTGGACATTCCATACAATTGTATGGAATGTCCAAAAAAACAAATCCAATGAAAATTTAAAACACAAAAATTTATCAAAAAAATAGCTCAAATTTAAGGATTTTTTTAAATATTTAGAATTTACTATTTAACAAAAAAAACAATTCAAAAGCGAACATTTTTAAATTAAAATCTTTACAATTGTTTCCATAGGTAAAAATACACTCTAATTGCCCACGTACATTAGGTTCTACTGCCCAGTTTATTTTTACCAAAAAGAAAAATGCTGTTCACAGAGCCATATCGAAATGGCAGAAAATTTTTTCTTTTCCTTTTTATTTTTATGTGCACACACATATTGTGTATGTGGGGCATACAATTCGTGTATGTGTGTTGGTGTAAATAAATTAGAGTTTAAAAAAAGTCACTGTTACGCTTAAAGATTTCTGAGTAATAATAAAAAAAAATAATAACAAAAACGTGGTTATATAGTCATTCAAATCAAAGTAATATGTATCAATATTAGTTAGAGAAAAAAAAAAGTCAGAAACTAAAAAGAAAAGGAAAGAAAAGAATGAGACGAGCAATCAAAGAAATCACATGCATGCGGACAAAGTAGCAAATGGTATGCATATAAATATGATCGGAAACAGTGATATGAGAAAAAAAAGACGAGATAGTATGAAACCGAACATAACAGAAAGAACCAATGATGACAGAGAGAAAAAGAAGAAAAAAATGATAACAACAAAAACTAAAGAAATAGGAAAAAAACTCCCATTGCTGCATATTTTTTTTCCTCTCTACGAATTCACTCTGTTTACGCTCATTCAACTTACCATATTTCATATAATGTCGTCTTTGTCTACTCTTTGTACACTTTCTCATTTTCGGATCATTTTTGAATCTTTGATAAAATTCAGTGCATTTTTTTTATTGAGTGCGTTTTTTTTTATTAACTGTACTTTTTTGTAGGTATTAATAAAAAGGATTGATGAATGTACGGACATTCGGGAGAATAATGTATAAAATAGGATTGGCCAACAATAGAAAAGGGGACAACATATTTTTATTGTCCTCTTTCCGCGGATTCGTAATCATACAAGGTCTGTTCAAAAAGTATCGCGAATTTTGTGTTTTTTTTTTTAAATTATTTATTTATTCATGAATATCTATTTTGTCCCCTTCAAAGTAATTCCCACCAGATATTATACACTTGTGCCAACGTGTTTTCCAATCCTCGAAGAACTTCAAAAAAGCATTTTTTGTGATCTTATTGAACTCCTCCTTCGATGCCGTCTTTATCTCCTAAATCGTAGCGTAACGTCGTCCTTTCATGGGGCTCTTCAGTTTCGGGAATAAGAAAAAGCCACAGCGGGCCAGGTCTGGGAAATACAGTAGCTTCGGAATTATTAGTGTGTTGTTTTTGGCCAAAAATGGCAAAAGGAAATTTTTGTTCTTCCAGAAATTCGGGCTTTTCTGGCGTAACTTGCAGGTAATATTCCTTATTGACCTGTGGCAAGAACTCATGATGCACCACGCCCCTGAAATCGAAGAAAACATTCGACCGAACTTGGCGCGCTTTTTTCGTTCTTGGCTCGTGCGGCAGCTTCCATTGGGATGATTGAGCTTTGGTTTCCACGTAATAGCCATAAGGTTCGTCATCAGTTATGACTCTCTGGATCAAATTTGGGTCGTCGCGGACAGAGTCCAACAGCTCCTTAGCAATGTTAATGCGATGCTGTTTTTGGTCGAAATTGAGCAATTTTGGTACGAATTTCGCGGCGATTCGTCTCACGCCAAATCATTGTTAAAAATCGAATGGCACGAGCCAATCGATATGTTTAAGTCCTCAGCAACTTCTCTGACGGTGACTCGACTATTGGCCAATACTATTTTCTTCGCTTCATCAATGTTTTCGTCCGTTGTTGACGTGCTCGGGCGTCCGGCACGCTTTTCGTCGTTCACATCTTCTCGGCTCTCTGAGAACATTTTGTACCACCGATAAACGTTGCTTCGGTCCAAGGTAGGCTTCACCATATGTCACAGTCAACATTCGGAATGCGTCCGCGCAATTAATTTTGTTTCTCACACAAAATTTGATATAGATTCTTTGATCTATTTTTTGGAATGGGCAAAAATCGAAGACGAGTGAAAACACGTGCCAGCAAAGCAGCTATCAAAAATTAACTGAAACATTCAAAATGGCCGAACTTATCGGCATAAGTGAGAGACATGGGTACCAACATAACGCCATAAAAAAACGATAATCGAATATACGTAACCCGCGGAAATTCAAAATTGGCGATACTTTTTCAAAAGACCTAGTATGTTGTTCTCTCGAAATTTATGTGATAACCTTTTAATTTTTATTACATAAAAAATGATATGATATCCCCTCCCCCTCCCCCCCCCAACCACCAACTATCTTATATTGATGAAATTGGTTGGCTATGGAATATAAATGAATGAATATGCTTATATGAGTGGACATTTAAATTATTACATCAGCTGATACAGATAATGACCTTGAAAGTGGGGGTAATTTCTCTATTTTCAATTTAAGTTTTTATGTTAAAATTTTTATTACTAATTATTTTTAAAAATGGTTTTTCACATTTTTACAATTAATTTGATAATATGCATGCAAATGAAAAAAAAATATTTTTCTTTTATAATTTATGTACCAAAAATAAACACATAAGAAAATAAAAATTCAATAAATACTTTGAACTATAATTAAATTCTCTAAGAGGAATTTTTTTTCACATAAAATTTCGGGGGGTTTTTTTTGTAAAAAAAAAAAAAAATCTTAAAACAGAAATCTAGTCTAAAAGACCCACTTAACTTAACAACAAGAAAATAAATTGAAAAGAAAAGGAAAAAGTCTAAAATTAATCAAATGCAATTAAAGTGTTTCGTGCACAAAAATCTACGTAGTTTTAAAAAAAGAGATTGTGCAACATGGACCCCATAATCAGCCAACAAGAAGTCAGGCCAAGCTGTTATTTTACAATTCAACTATGATTATTTTACTAGTCACTTTAAGGTATCAGTCAACTAGGATCAGCTAGTTACCTACAATATTCAACTAGTCAGCAACACACCCACCCACACACATGGCATGTTTGGAATACCTTCTCTCTTACTGTGGTGTCATATCATGATTACGTATTTGGTTGGCAATAAAAAAATAACGAGAATTAGATGTTTGGCAAATAATATACCACACGTTTAAAAGGTATATTAAAATAGTACCTTTCAATTCTGTTTGGTATTTATGATGGAGTGAAGGGTGCAGAGGAAAGGTCAGACTTGAAATATTGCGAAATTCAAAAATGAAAGTGAAACAAAAAAACTGTAGCCTAACACTTTTTCTATTATATAACGTATCACAATCTCAGTTGGATATAAAATCTTTTTACCTTTTACTGTTGACTAGTCAGCAAATTTTTTACCAAAAGACTAGATAAGTTTGAGTGGGTGAGGAGATACAGTAACTTGCATAGTTTCGTCATTGATTCCGATCCAATTGCACTTTTCCTCAAATGCACAAACAATAAAAGCCAACAAAACTTTGATCTTTTTGTCGTGTTTTTGCTCGTATTGTGGCCATTTTTCCTTTAATGCTCGGCTCAAAAACATCATCTGTGTTCGGTATTGAGCGCATCCAATAGGTTCGCCCGTTTGCAACAACTCAGAATATACGACGCCAACCTGGCCCCAAAAAATACATAGCTTCGAAACCGCACGATTTTCTTTACTTTGGATTATTGTAATGAATCCACTTTGGAGCAGCTTTTCGCACGTGAAAAAAACGCAGTTTCATGTCTCTAGGCTTCAACTCGTATGACACCCTTCCAGTAATGCCTCTAAAATCTGCGTCTTCAAACTTGTTCACCGGTCCGGGACGCTCCTTGTCTTCCACGTCGAAATCACCACTTTTGCAGCGTTGGAACCACTCGCGACATGTTCTCTCACTAATACATGCCTCACTCCATAAGTTTCTACAACCATTCAACGCGCTTCAGCCGCAGATTTTTTCAAATTGAAAGCAAAAATCAAAACTTCCCGCAAATGACGCATTTATTTGGCTCAAATTTCGATATTTTCACTCACATAAAAATATCTAACGGTGATAAAAAGTCACAAATGTAATAATGAGAAATTGTTGACAGATGGCTAAGCTTACGATTTGACATTTTTCTGATCCGATATTTTAGACCCAATATAAAAATAGTGTTATATTATTTTGCCTACACAAGTACAAATATTGCATATAAACCGTGCTTATTTGATTTTACAGATTGAAAAATAGATTCTAAAAATTTTTTAAAGTAACAAAAATTAGGTTTTTTCCGAAATAAGCGTGAGTTTTATGATCCCACATTTTTTTGAGTTATCCATTAGATGGCTCGGAAATACCAGGCATGTCAGATTTGACAGCTGTCAAACCAGCTGTCAAACCAATATGTCAGATGAGGCATTTATTTAATTTGAGGTTTGCCATTTTATGTTGTGGATAGTATAAGTACGTTTTGTATGCTGATTATTCGAGAAAAATATGATTTCAGTAATGAGGCTCATTTTTCTAAGTTGGATATATGTTAATATGGCCTATAATATGGGGCTCTGAAAACCCACAGAATGACTGGTGGAGTGGTTGAGTACCCATTGTATCTACGATAACTGATTTTCTGATGTGCATTTCGGTCTGAACGTGTCATTAGTTCATATTTCTTTGTAAAAGAAGAAGGAGAGACTGGTATCCCCAATTTTGAGAGCTATGGCTTCAATGATAACTGTATTTTTTTGTCTGAATTTCAAGATTAAAATCGTGACCATATGTAGTTATGTTAAACAAAATGACGCCAAGACCAATTTTGATTTTATTGGTCGAAAAGTTTTCAAGACAAGTAATTCGGACCCCAAAATCGAATCTAAATTTAAAATGTATTCTATTTAACTTTACTTTCCGAATTACAAATTGAATAATGGTTTATATTCCAGACTTCGAGTTTGTATGCCGAATCGATAGTAGTTTATACGCCATTATTGTAAGGTGATAGAAAATGGCGTAGA
Source organism: Atherix ibis (assembly GCA_958298945.1). Lineage (NCBI taxonomy): Eukaryota > Metazoa > Arthropoda > Insecta > Diptera > Athericidae > Atherix > Atherix ibis. The sequence goes on along the minus strand of OY282609.1, from coordinate 20,622,486 downwards.
AAACTAAATATATTGTAAGATTTTTTTTAAAGTATTTTGTATCATTTTCAACAACTCAAATTTATCGGCGATAGTAAATCGTGTTAGTTTTGGCATTGCCGCAATTGGTTTTGAACTTTTCTAATTTGATTTGGTAAACTTTATTTCAAGAAGAGTGAGGGAGGAGGAGATCGACGCAGGGAAAGTAGCCCGAAGGTATATATTGACACAAAAAAATAAAAATATTGCAAAATTCGTTAAGTTTGTACAAAATTGCGCAACTTGGACGGACGTGTGCATTTGTCTAGTCGAGCGGCGGTTTAGGTGAGATCATGTATTAGAGTTGATCACAAAATGGTACCTTAAAGCATAGGAAATAAAAAGCTGACGTGAAGTCAGACCGGTTTCAATAGCAACAAAACAAAGCCTTTCACACGTGAGCTATTTGGTTATGTTCGTAATACGGCAGCGTATCTTATTACATGACGCCTCGCAGGTATTATCAGAGAGAGGGAGAAAACAATTCTTTTTTTTACGATGAATGCAGTGCCGAGAGTTCTCTCTTCTATCACGTAAGGGTTGAAATTGTTGACTTGAGAGAAAAAAACGACGTTCCTTCTTAATTTTATACGTCCTTCCCTGATAACGTGCGTATGCATATTCCCTGAATTCAGGTGGATTAATTCCCTTTTCGTTGTTTTAATTGCTTTCCATTCGATCTGATTGCATGACGGATTGTGATCATAGCCCAGAATGAATACTCATCACGCAGGTGCATTAAATCATTGACAAAAAAAACGCGAGAAGCTAAAGAGCTAAATGATTTTAAGGAAAACAATACCAACAAAATTCAATATTAACAACATTTTATGCGGAGCAGATGAGACTACGTTGGAGGACAGAAGGGGGGAGGCTTCCACCAACGATCATTTGTAATTGAAGTCTGTCCTTATCTTCCGTATTGGCGTATAGCCTAGGTATCCAATGCACTCATAGGAAGTACGGATATTATCTGAAGAGTGAAAAATAAATTAATTCATATACACTTTAAGGCATTTACAGTTCTTGTAACGCTCCAAAGAGTATTTTGCACGACGTTACGATGATGATGACGACGACCTTCAATGTTAAGGTCAGTCAGTCTCTCTCTCTCTCTTTTGCATCGGAATTCATACCATGAAACAGGTTTAAAGACACAAGACCAGTCAGAAAGTGTTCATTTCTTTACCTTTTCTTTTTTTTTTTGGTTTATGTAATTTTTCTTCCCCCGCGTTCACTTATGTTTCTTATGTTTTTCTTAAAAATCCCTTCTTTTTTTTATTTGTTCACATTTTAAATTTAATTAATATAATTTATCATAAACTAAATTACCTTTTCTGCATTTTATAAAAAAAGAATATCAATTTTTAATTCGTGTTTTATTGATTGTCGTTCATTTTTAACTGACAATTATTAGTTTTGATGAAAACAAAACACTCAACATGGTCACAAAATAGTTAATTTTGATGCAAAAATAAAAATCGTATGAATTATGCTGAAAAAGAATTTCAAAAAATACAAGAAGTCGGACGAAAATTGTCCATGTATCCTTCGATAAATGCACGTGAAAAATTAGAAAAAATTGAATTTTACGAAATAGACTATCAGAAATGATTACTTTTTTTGTTGAATTTTGTTAAATTTTTTACCAGTATTTTTTTTTTAAATTTCTAAAATACAAATGATCGAAATGGGCTTATTTATAATAAAATACAGAAGAAAAAAAGTTGAGTCAAGTGAGCGACGAACTCGCAATTGAGTCTGCAGTAAATTTTATTTATAATCTTAATTTTTTGAAAAATTAAAAAAAAACTACAATTATTTAAGATTTGAAAATAAATAAAAGAAGAAAATTCCTGATTACAAAATAGACTGTAAAAAATGATGAGGAAACACTCAATCGTAATTCAAAAATAAAAATTTCCCTAAGTTCTCCCAAAAATTGTAATTTTTTGAATAGTTGTTTTTTAAAATACAAATGGTTGAAATGGGATTGTTTATAATAAAATATAGAAAAAAAATTCAGTGCAAATGACGGTTTGCACTGAGTCTACTGAGGAAGCACTCCATTGGTAATTAAGAAATACTCAATTCGCTCTGAAATAAATTTTTATAAAACACAGATTTTTTGGAATATCTCAAATAAACCAGAATTGTTAGATCTTAAACTTAATGAAAGACGAATATCTCAAATTTGACCAAATAGAGTATAAAAACTGGCGAGTAAATACTTAATTTTAAGGAAAAGAATTGAAATTTTGGTCAATTTTCTCAAAAATTCCTTCTTTTTTTTGGAAATTTTTCAAATACAAATTTATCGAAATGGGTTTGTTTATAAAATACAGAAAAAATTTTCAGTAGAAATGACAACTTCAAGTTAGGCAAGAGAGGCAACACTCAAATCGTAATTAACAACCACTCAATTTGGTCCGAAGTAAATTTTTCTAAAAAACTGAATTTTTGGAAAATTTCAAAATTTTGAAACTCGTAAGATAAACCCCAAAAATAAGAAAATCGTAAATTTAACCAAATAAATTTTAAAAACCGGTGAGTAAATACTTAATTTTAATGAAAAAAAATTGAAATTTCATTGAATTTTCTTAAAAAATCCTTTTTTTGGGAAATTTTTCAAATACAAATTTATCGAAATGGGTTTGTTAATAAAATATAGAAAAAAATTCAGTGGAAATTACAGCTTGCAATCAGTCAAGTGAGGCAACACTCAATTTGATCAACAGTAAATTTTTCTAAAAAAATGAATTTCTGGAAAATTTCAAAAAAATTCTAAAACTTGGAAATTTTTCAAATACAAATTGATCGAAATGGGTTTGTTTATAAAATGCACAAAAAAAAAACAGAGCAAATTACAAATTACAACTAACAAAATTACAGTCAGTTGGCAGAGCGAACATTCAAGTCATAATTGAAAACCACTCAATGTCGTCCGCAGTAAATTTTCCTACAAAACTGAATTTTTGGAGCATTTAAAAAAAAATCCTGAGATCCAAAACTTAATGAAAGAAGAAAATGTCAAATTTTCCGAAATAGACTATCCCTCTATGAGGGAACACTCAATTCCAAATGATAAAAATTAAAATTTCTGAAATTTTGAAACAACTCAAGACTTGTTCGTTAAAAATTAAGTAAGAAAAAAATGTAAAATAAAAAAAAAACGTTGAAAAAAATGCCAAATATGAAAAACACCATCAAAATTGATGAGTAAACACTCAACTTTAATTTACAAAAATAAAAATTTAAGTAAATTTTTAACAGCACAAAAGCTTAAATCGATATTGTTTGTATTAAATTAAGAAAGAAGTTTGGTAAATAGGTGAAAACAAAATTTAAGGGAAAATGGAGTTTTCTTTTTGCAAATTGCAGAACAACACTCATTTTTAATTTAAAAAAACACTCAAAAATTTGATCTGGTCTAAATTTTTTTGGAAACGTCAAAAGTTGAACAGAAAAAAAACCTGACAAAAAATGAAAAATTCAAAAAAACTTCCTTTTAAAATAGGGAGTTTTTGTACAATAAAATCAAATTGAAAAAAATTACTGATAGAAGAATTTTCAAAAAAGAACCACTTCTTCTGAAGATCAAAAAATCCATTGCCAAAACACTATCAACTCAGACTTACCACGTTGCGAATATGGTCTATTTATTATTCACTAGGCTCTAGGGTGGAGATTATTTTTGCTAGATTCTAAAGCATCCTAAATAAAATTAATGTTTCTATAAATAAAATTTTCCACAACATTTATACTTATTAGATAATACCCAATGTTAATCCTTAGACAAATTCGGTTTTATTTTCAATTTGCGTTCAAAAGTAGGAAAAATTACCAAACCCAAAAAAAAGCAAAAGAGTACAACGAAAAAGGATCAAGCGTAAATATAAATTTGAATTTAAAAATAAGTTCTTTTTTCTTTCACTCGAGTATGGTGTTTTCGACGTGGAGTATTAAAAATTAAACAAGGACACGATTCTAAGCTCCAAAAGCTGAAAAGACAACGAAGTGAAATTTTGTGTTTTTCTTTTTTCATCTCGAACTATGCATACATGAGATCCAATGACGAATATCCTTTTTTATTCGAAATAATAAAAATGTTTGAAAACATTCTCAGCAACAAAAAGTTAATATTACGAATGGTAAAGGTTATGTGTGTGTATGTAGGGGGCTGGGGGGAAGAATAGTTATTATGACTCTCTATGCCAAACTAGTCACGAATTGGTCCCAGACACTTAAAGTTTCCTTTGTTCATATCACTTTTACTTTTTTCTTTGACAAGAAATGGAAACGTTTGCAAAAAACGAACGGCGGGGGTGGGGATGCGGACTTGAGTCTGAAGGTGGAGCATGGTCTTAACATTTTTCACGATTTCTGTTCAAAGTCAATAACTACTAACCGAATGGTACTGACAGTAATACTATTATTATTCGGTACTCTGACTATTTTGCCACAATTGGCATAGAATAATGGCTTGGTCTTGTAGCTGCTGAGGCTGATGGTGGTACACTTCGTTGATCATTTAAAATACATTCGCTGTCACTTTAATATCGGATAATATTTCATCTTAAGATACGTAAAGTAGAGAATATTTTGTATTATAAAAAAGTTTCCACTGTCTCAGATGTGGTACACATACACGCATTCTGGCTGGCATTAGCATATTTTCATTTTACATATTTTATAAGAGATACTAAAGTGCGTGGAATTTAAATTTTTTTAAGATAAGAAATAATACTTAAAACAGATAAAAAAAAAGAAGAAAAAAAACTTCCTACAAGAAAAGAATTCATTCGAGAAATTCCTTGAATGCGAAGAAATTTTTTTCCCGATTATTTCTACATGACTACGTACACTTATACTCCGCCTCCTCTGCGCCTCTCCTTCAGTCCCATTCAGCCTAACAATTTCATATGACATGATATGTAAGGTAGCAATTTCAAGGTGAGATATGTTGGGTAAATTTTTGCATTCATTTTAAATTGATTGTATTCTATCTGTTGAGCCAAAAAACAAAACGACGAATCTTTTTCTTATTTATTTACGAATATCTGCCAACTTTAATCTTAAATCATTTATCTACCAAACGAAAAGAAAAAATACCATTACTTAAAAAAATAGTTCATAAATTTAAAAAGTCTAAGGAATGTGTCAGGATTTTTTTAAAAATAAATTAATAATAGTAGAGAAAAAAAAAGAAAAATTGTCATCTTGTCAAAATTACCAGAAAAAAACTAAAGAAATGATAGAGAAATGTAAGAAAAAAATACCAAAGGATAAGCTTTAAGTTTCCTTAAAAAAGGAAATAATGAGTAGCAAAAAAAGGACAATAATCTAGGATGATATCCAGAAAATCTACTCTAAGCCTATGCTATCTATGTGTATGGTTTCTGACAAGGACACATCTAGACTAGTTCAACAAATTGGTTCGTTTTACTGTCATTTTTCAAGTCATTTTACTGTATCCTTTTTTGGTCCAAATTTTTAATAAGGAGAATTATTATTGTTAGGCAAACGGGTTAACAGACTTTTACTTAAACAATCTATTTTAGCTTATGTCCTATTAGCATACTCACAGAAGAAAATAAATTTTTGTCTATTTTCTATGGCCTAACTTATATAAGGAAAAAGTGTCGGGCATCTTTTTATGTTCACAAAAATGTCCTAGAAAATTTGAAATTTATTTCAAAAAATTCTTCATAATAAAAAAAAAGGACGAAATTTTTTTTTTTTTTTTTAGAAAATATACAAATACGAGAGAGAGAAATCAAATATTTGTTTTTATTGTTTTTTTTCTACTGTATTTTTGGTAAAATGGAAAATAACAACCCCGTAAAATTTATTTAAAAATAATGTGCTATCCAATTTGTGCTTCGGAAAGAAAAATTGAATAAAAATAAAATTTTTATTTAATTATATTGATTAAATTTTGCCTTTTATTTATTAGATATAAAATTATTAAAATTTTGCCACAATTAGACATTTTGTAAGACTCGATCGTTTTGAAATCATTTTTGATGATTTTGTCTCATATTTTGGGTTCTAATTCGGCTAATACTTGATGGATTTTGGATTTTTAATTATCTAAAATTTGAGGCTTACCTCCGTAATACGAAAAATTTTGAAGTTTTAGAAGAAAATGGTAAACGAACGATTTTGGAGTCCAATTGACATCACAAAACCTTGAAATTACGAGTTCTGGGATTTTTTTAGTTAACAAAGGTAAAAGTTTTCATATTGTGTGGCTTTAGAGCACTGTTTTGTTAAAAGCGCGTATTTAAATATTCAAGTACAGGCCAAATATATTAAATATAACACTAAGAATCGACTGTAACCTTCTCTCCTTTTTCATTTTCAAAGAAATACGAATCAATAACCTCTTCAATACAATGGCTTCTTCACAGTAACTTGAGGATTTTCAGAGCCTCCCATCCGTCAATTTCGCTTATTGACGTAACCATCTTGGATAAATAAGTGTCATTAATGAACGACGCCAAAACACATGCGAAATCTTGCTCGCCAGACAAAAAAGAAAGTCGTTCCTGCATCGGACTGTGACAGGCGATAAAAAATAGATATATTTCGAGAATCCTAAACGCAAGAAATCGTGGGTTGATCCCAGCCATCCATCAACATCTTTCTCAAGACCAAATCGCTTCGGATGCTGTGCGTTTGGTGGGATCAGCAGGGTATCGTCTACTATGAAATGTTGAAACCTGGTGAAACTGTCAATGCCCACCGCTACCACCAACAACTGATCAAATTGCACAGTGCTCTGCGTGAAAAAAGTACGGATTATCAACAAAGACATGACAAGCTGATTTTCCTCCACGACAACGCACCATCGCACACATAAAAAAGGTCCGAAACTATTTGGAGACACTCAACTGGGAGGTGCTACCCCACCCCGCTTATTCACCAAACCTGGCCCCTTCCGACTACCACCTGTTTTCATCGATAAGCCCCGTGCTCGCTGAGCAGCACTTCAATTCTGACGAAGACTTCCGAAAATGGCATGATGAATGGTTTGCCTCGAAAGAGAAGGAATTTTTTTGGCGTGGTATCCACAAATTGCCCGAGAGATGGGAAAAATGTGTAGCTAGCGAGGGCAAGTACTTTGAATAAATTTGTATTTGCTTGATTAAAGAACAGCGGATTTAAGCTTATAGACCTGGTATGTGGGGCTTTTTATCGGACAGATCTTGAGACTCTTATCATAAATTTATTTTTGTGTCATCAAATTTTTATTAAACTCTAAAAAAAATTTATAACAAAAAAATCTGAAAATTTTTCATTGGTAATTTTTCTCAATTAAATAAATTTTGAAGAAAAACGAAACACTTTTTTTACCTGACTGCAAAGGCAGAGAATCTGAATAAATTTAGATTTATTAGCAAAACAGAAATTTTTTTTACAACCGTTTTTTGGGAATACCGGAGCACCCCAGAGTCCACCCCTGACTGACCAACCATGTTCTAAAAATGTTAAAAATACAATAAAGCCTCGATCGGTTATACGATCCACAATATAAAATGTCAAACCGTTAGCTAAGCAAATGTCCACATATTCGATGACATATATGTCAGCCAGCTGTCACATGGCAGGACTTTACTTTCCGAACCACTAAATGGATAATCCTTTATTTCAATCAGAACAAGACCAATTATACCAAAACAAAACAAAAATGGCGAAATATGATCATGAGTTCTAGTTAAGAATTTTTTTTAATTATTAAACAAAACAGAAAAATAATTAATATTTGAATTCGACAAAACGAGTCTGATAAACTACCCCAACCCCTCCTTCTAAATATGACTTCTCCATCTTGTGTCTAAATAGTACAACCACATTTCAAGTGCAATGGACTTATTATGCACACAAAAAAAAATATAATGCAACCTATTGGTATATGAAGGATAAAAAGAAAAACTTTTCATCCTTGTATATTACTCCTTTAATAGAAATACTGTTCAAAAATGAAACAAAATAAAAGGAATAATGGAAAAAATCCCTCCATTATTGTTGAGTAACATTCACCAGTCGTTTCTCGTTCATTGAACGAATGCTTCCTTTTTTTTTGTTGATTGTTTTTAATTTTTATCCATTCTTTTGGAATATTCGAAAGCAATTAAATCTATAAGCTACACTATTGTTCCAGAACTATTGCATTCTACCAGTTAGTGTAGAGCAGTCGTGTGTGTTCAGGGAGCTCTTTAGAATGAGCAAGAGTGCATTAAGCCCTCCTACAGTGTTGATTGTACAACATCGACTACGGCTGCGACCATAAATTAAAGTTGCTGATGGACGAGGACGAATATGCACAAAAGTCCTGGTACATACCAACAAACTCCTTCGGAACTCATGTGCTAGGATGTCGAGTGCTGGAGTGTGTAAATGCAAAAGCCTTCAAATACTGAAGCCACCCCAATTCACTCGACTCTTTGGAGGCGTCGAGGATGTTGTATTGGCATCGAAGTCAACTATTGTGTTGGATTTTTCAGCCTTGAATACTATCGCTTCTGTGGAGGGTAGCTGCTTCTGATGATGTGTTGAGGTTGCATTGAATTGACGCGGCAGCATTGTTACCAATAGTCAATAGTCCTTTTCATATATCCTTTCTCTACTGGGTATTTTTTATTTACACCCAAAGCTCTATAGTTTCATGCTCTTTGGAAAAGTGTCCAATTTTACTTGATAATCAAACAGCAAAAAAAAAAGATAAATAAAAATTCTTCACTGAACAGTTTCTTTTCATATTTTCCTCTACAATAAGGATTTTTTTTTCTTCAAAAATTATCAAGAGCTGCATTTACATAGTCTAAAAACGACAAGTGGTGGTAATTATCACAGGTTTGATCAATGCAATTTTTATTTCGAGCATGCCCATTTTTAGTCTTAATTTAATTCAAAAATTGTATAAGAACGCTTTTTTTCAAACTTTTTTTTGTTGAAAAAAATTGCAAAGGAGTTAATTAAAGTGAAGGGGGGCGATAACGGAGAAAGGGGATTAAGAAAAAGCTACTTTGATATAATATCAGTTTATAGCTTTAGTGGAAAAAACGGTTTAAATAAGAAATTCAGGACTAGAAGCAGATATTGTTTGCGACTAGGTCAAGCTAACGAGATATGATTTTCTTTCTCCAGGGGGTTACACCTCCCGTTTGTAAACAAACCCATTTGGGAGCTTCCGGAAAATTTTTCTACATAAAAAAGAGTATATTTTCATCTTTAATTTGAGACTGGGTCAAGCTGGCGAAACGTGATTTTTTGTTACCGGGGCATATTTCCAATTAGAAAATCGTCTGTTAAAAAAATCAAAAGTAAACAAACCCATTTCGGGGCTCCCGAAATGTTTTTTTACATAAAAAAGAAGCGCGGCACGTGCTTTTTTCTTCATTTTGAGATTAGGTCAAGCTGGCGAGATGTGCTTTTTTTCTCCCCACTGGGTCACATTTCTAATTAGAAAATCGTCTTTTCAAATTTCAAAATTAAACAAACCTATTTGAGGACTCTCAAAATTTTTTTCTACATAAAAAAGAGGCGCGGCAATTGCTGCCATCACCAATTTGCGACTAGGTCAAGCTGGTGAGACGTGATTTTTTTTACCGGGTCATATTTCCAACCAGAAAAAAAAGAGGTGCGGCAAGCGCGGCACGTACTTTCATATTCAATTTACGACTAGGTCAAGCTGGCGAAACATCAGTTTTTTGTTACCGGGTCACATTTCCAATAAGAAAATGTCTGGTCAAAAATTCTTAAGTAAACGAAACCATCTGGAGGCTGTAGAAATTTTTTGCCAAACTTTAAAAAATTCCAGTAAACTTTCGAAAACTCTTAATTTAACGATCCCTAATGCAATTTTTTTTTATAAAAAATTAGTATCAATTTTTGTAAAATATTGGGCTACTTTTTCTCTCCACAATCCAGCGGATCTCAATCTTAGTTAAAATATTTGCTTTAATGTCTTCGTGACAAATGATTCTATACGTAATCCAATCGATTTAATACAAAATAATACCAGAAACGTATTAAAATCTCTTTCGAATAAATCACTAGAAAATCTCATTACTCACATGTTAATACACCAAGGATATTTGGTTTATAAATTTAGCTGCTATGCGTAGATTGCACCCAACTCCATGACAGTAACTAATCACTATCATTCCAAGTACTTCAAAATAAAGAATAAATTATTTTTTTTATTTACCTGAAAAGAAACAACAACAAAAAAAGAATGCATTAGTAAAAAGATTCATATTAAAATTAAATTGAAAATAAAGTTCTTACGAAAACATCCATCAAAAATCACATCAAGAATGTTGGTAAAATCGTTTACAGGAGAATAAAAATTTCAGACATTGACAAAGTGCATTTTCTCTCCATTTAACCACATAGAAAGGGAGTAGAAATGAACGAAAAAAAAGCTCTAGAAACAATGGACATTTGAATTTAAATGACAGAAATTGAAAAATGAATCCTTTCAGTTGCAGATTGAGTGAAAATTTTCGCACAGGAAAACGGAGAGTAAAATTAAGGAAAAAACAATAGAAATAAAAAATGATTTTCCATAAAGAAAAATGGTTCCTTCCTTTAATCGAAGAACAATTTACAATTTACTATAAACGAGGGACGAAAGGCTATTAATTATAACGTGTCTCTTTTCCTTTTCGACTGTTCTCTCCGAGCTCTCTAAATGAACATATACGAGTATAAGTTTACAAAATATACACATAGGTGAAAGATAATTTCATGCCATTAAAGTTTAAATATGATTTTAATCATATGAGTGCCATGCGACTGCCTCGAATAAAGCACCATCTGAAAGCACTATTTTTCGAGCTCTTTTTTGAGCAGTTGGGACCGTATATTGGCAATAACACGGCGAATGTTGACTTCCAAGTCGTTTACCATCTCTGGTTTATTGGTGTAGACAAGCGGTTTTATATATCCACACACAAAATAATCCGAATGTGTTATATCACGCGATTTTCGTGATCAACTTACATGTTCATTATGCGCTTGTCGAATGTTACCATAAATAAATTGATTGTGGCGCACGCCGTGTGGCATGACGCGCTGTCTTGATGAGACCACAGATCTTCCACATTAATGCCATTCAGTTGGTAAAATGATAAAGTTAGTGTTCATGGATCTACGAGGTCTGGTCAAAAAGTATCGCGAATTTTGAATTTCCGCGGGTTACGTATATTCGATTTTCGATTTTTTGTGACGTTATGTTGGTACTCATGTCTCTCACTTATGCCGCAAGTTCGGCCATTTTGAATGTTCAGTTAATTTTTGACAGCTGTTTTGCTTGCACGTGTTTTGGCTCGTATTCCATTTTTGCCCATTCCAAAAAATAGATCAAAGGAATCTATTTCGGGAACAAGAAAAAGTCACAGGGGGCCAGATCTGGAGAATATGATGGCTGCGGCATTATTAGTGTTGTTTGCGGCCAAAAATTCGCGCACAAGCAACGATGCGTGAGCAGGGGCGTTATCATGGTGCAAAAGCCAATTTTAGTTCTTCCACAAATCCGGGCGTTTCTGCCGGATTGCTTGGCGCAACTTGCGCATAACTTGCATGTAATATTCCTTATTGACCGTTCTACCCTGTGGCAAGAACTCATGATCCACCACGCCCCTGCAATCGAAGAAAACTGTAAGCAAAACCTTCACATTCGACCGAACTTGACGCGCTTTTTTCGGTCTTGGCTCGTGCGGCAGCTTCCATTGGGATAATTGAGCTTTTGTTTCCACGCCCATGATTCGTCACAAGTTATGACCCTCTGGAGCAAATTTGGGTCATCGCGTGCAGAGTCCAACAGCTCCTCAGCAACGTTAATGCGTTGCTGTTTTTGGTCGAAATTGAGCAATTTTGGTACGAATTTCACGGCGACCAGTCTCACGCCCAAATCATTGGTAAAAATCGTATGGCACGAGCCAATCGATATGTTTCAGTCCTCAGTAACTTCTCTAACGGTGATACGACGATTGACCAATACTATATTCTTTACTTCATCAATGTTTTCGTCTGTTGGTGACGTGTTCGGGCGTCCGGCACGCTTTTCGTCGTCGTTCACATCTTCTCGGCCCTCTGAGAACATTTTGTACTACCGATAAACGTTGCTTCGGTCCAAGGTAGCTTCACCATATGCCACAGTCAACATTCGGAATGCGTCCGCGCATTTAATATTGTTTTTCACACAAAATTTGATACAGATCCTTTGATCCATTTCTTGGAATGGGCAAAAATCGAAGACGAGCCAAAACAACGTGCAAGCAAAGCAGCTATCAAAAATTAACTGAACATTCAAACTTGTCGGCATAAGTGAGAGCCATGAGTACCAACATAGCGCCACAAAAATTCGAAAATCGAATATACGTAACCCGCGGAAATTCAAAATTCGCAGACTTTTTGAACAGACCTCGTATAGCGCTCTCCACTGACTGTAATGTTCTGGCCGGTATCATTTTTGAAGAAATATCAACCAATGATTCCACCGTCCATAAATCCTTTTTGTGGATGTAACATCGCCTCAATAATGGCTTGTGGATTTTCCCCCATTCCAATTGCGACAATTTCGTTTGTTGACCAAAAATTAGCTTCATCGTTGAACAAAATTTTATGGTAAAAATGAAGATCAAGAACAATCTTGTAAGTTTTGCACACTTTGCAAGCGTTGTTCTGACGTAAGTCTATTCATGGTGAAATGGTAAACCAAACTAAGCACAAATCAAATTTTCTGTCGCTATGAAAAGCTGTCAAATTTTCTGTCGCTATGAAAAGTATTGCCAATTCGAAAAAGAAACCTTTAAAAACAAAAATACCTTTTTTCACCTTTGCCCGACCAGATTTTTTTTCTTTTTCGCTACTAACAAAAAAACGAAATGAAAAACAAAAATACACTAGAAAAAGAAAAAAAATTAAAAGAAGAAAATATACTGAAAAAATTCTTCGACTGCGACGAGCAGGTTAAATTGGAAACGAAGGTGTTTTACGAAAATAAGTGAAATGTAATAGAAAATCCACTCTTAAAATTACTTCCGCTTTTTCAGTCAATGTGCGAAAATTACATTGCAATTCAGCTTACCTCCCCTTCCTTTCCAACTATCCTCCAAATTCTTATTCTTAAATGAATATGCAATTAAAACGGATGAGAATTGTTGAGAAATTTGCTTTTTATTGAAAGATTCTCTCCCAACAAAAATGAAAATTCGCATATTCATCTTGTCTTGCCGCAATTCCATTTCAAAGGACGGAATTCTCTTCAATTCAATTTTCATCAACTTGTAGAAAGAGAAGTGGGAGGAGCACACAACTGGTTTTGTGTTATTCAGCGAAATAATCTCGCCCACTTGTCGTACATTTAATTTCTTGTTGTGCAATCGTTTGGCTTTTTATTAATAATACGAGTACTTCAAAGGTCATAAAAGTCAGTCAGTTAGTCAGTTAGTCAGCCAAAAGGTTATAAAAAAAATTAAACCGAAAAGAGGAGGACAGAGATATGATAGAAGAAGAAAAAAAGAGCGAAATATTTAATAAACCAAATTGATGGGAACAAGTAATCATCAAAAGAAGTGAATTTTTCCTTTTTTTTTGCATTTTTTTTCTCACTTCTCCTTTAATCCTGAGCAAAGTCGAAAGTACAAATAAAGCCACAAAAGGCAATCCTTCAATAATAATGGTCGATTCGGGGGTGGTGAGGAGGGGGGTACACAGAGTATAAGAATAAAGGAAAATTCTTTAGTAAATTCCAATTTCTTACATTACAGGAATTTATATTATTAATGCAGAAATGATGTTGTATCGAGGAGATGATGTAACGAACTTCAATGGGGCCATTGGAGTCTTATCCAATAATAGGAACTCTCCGACACGCTTTTTTGTACACTTCAAGAGACGTCATTTTCTTTTCTTCTCACTTTTCATTCTCAGTCAAACTAAGGCCTTTTTTTTACAAAAAAAAAAAATACCTACAACACCTACGAATATTTGCATAGGTTTTTGTGTTTAAAATTCAATCAATCCTTTTTTTGGGAAATAAAAAAAAAATATGTTCGAAAAGTCACAGTGTGACACATTAGCAGTCCCCCCCCCCCCCCCCTAAATGTACATTATCCTTTAACTAATACTATAGTAGCCCCAAGGCCTGATCTTATTTCAAACTACCACTCCCACCACTAGCCCATATGGAACTAGCATAATATATTCAAAACACGAATAAGATATGAAATTTCTATAATGGAAAGGTAAAAGGATAAAAGTTTATTAATAAATAATATTTTTTTCCAGGTTTTTTCTTCTATTGTTTAGTTTTTTTTTTTGTTCAATAAACTTTCCATAATGGAAAATCGAGAAAAATTTATTATCAACAATTTTTCTTATGCGAATTTAGAAATATTCGAAATTTATTAATGAAAGGAAATTATTTTTTGTTTTTTTTTTGTGTTTCCTTTTTTTCAGGAGGAGGGAGAAGAGGGTTTAGGGGAGTCGTGGATGGTATTATTCAAGCTCAGGTGGGCGATTTGTCAAGGTCATAAATGGGAGGTAAAAATTTATTTTTGTTCCTTTTTCTCTCTTTTTCTAGTTGAAGAAAGTAATTTTTTTTTTGTGAATAATTTGTTAAAGGAATTCAGACTACAAGATGGGGTCTCAGAAAAGTAACGATAACTGACATTACGGAGAGCTAAGAGGTTTTTCAATCGGTGTGATACTTTGCAAGTAGACAGTGTAGCCATATTTGAAATGTCAAATCCTTTTGTCACTGTCAGTTGTATTCACTGAGGTTCTCAATTGGTTCATGAAAAGATACACGTCTCAATAACGCTTGGAAATATGGTAGTCCGATTTTTTTATCAAAATAATCGTTATTCTTTATTTTTCCGGTGAGGCGCATTTTCATCTCTCTGAATTGGTAAGTAAACAAAATTGCCGTTACTGGGCTAAAGCCATTCTACAAATTATTCATGAGAAACCTTTAGATTCCGCAAAAGTGACCGTTTGGTGCGGTTTATCTTTGGTCTCTATTGTTTTTTCAAAATAAGGGAGGAGTTGCCTTAACTGTCAATGGTGATCGATAAAAATCGAAGATAACGAATTTTTTTAGAGCCTGAATTGGAATATGTTGACTTAGCGAATATGAGGTTTCAAACAGACGGCGCTACATGCCACACAGTCCATGCCAAAATCGATTTATGGCGAGATAAGTTTGGCCAGACGATAATGTCAAGAAACGCACATGTCCAATGGTCTCTAAAAATTTGTAATGTTAGCCTAGCAATTGTCATTGCTGGGCTAAAGCTAATCCATGAATTATTCACGAGAAACCTTTATATTTCGAAAAAGTGATCGTTTGGTGTGGTTTATAGCACGGTGGCATCATCGTTCCTTATTTTTTTCAACATGAAGGAGTTGCCGTTATTGTCAATGGTGAATGGTTCAGATAGTTGAACAACGAATTTTTTGTATGCTGAATGGGAAGATATTGATTTAATAAGTATGTGATTTCAACAAAACGGCGCTACGTGCCACACAGCCCATGCCACAATCGATTTATTGTAGGGAAAGTTTGGTGAGTCGATAATTTCAAGAAATTCAGATGTACAATGACTTCAAAGAAGTTGTGATTTAACACCTTTGGACGTCTTCTATTGTGGGGTTATTTGACCCCATTATTAGGAACAGAGCATTTTGGAGCAAAAATGGGGCTTTTAACTTGAAAAACGTTGTAACAATCTTTTTGGAAATATTCCTTGTCGGGAGTACAACTCTTTTGGTGGCATAACGCATTTTTGGTTTGCCGATAAGCAGTGGAAAACGTACCTCGTCAAGAGATTCCTTCAACATCGAAAACTGATCTAAATGTAGAATCTTTCAAGGACTTTTTGTTTTTATAAAAATTATTTCTTGTTATAAAGAAATTGTTGAACGGTTGAGAACGTCATTTCGATACTGCCGATAATTACCAAAACAAGCTAAACGCTGACAGCGATTACAGCAGTTAACACCTTCTAGCACTGGTGGGTCTTGAGGAAGATGTGGATGGTTGGCCGGGATTAACCCACGATTTCTTGCGTTAAGGATTCTCGAAATATATCCACTGTCACAATCCCATGCAGGAACGATTTTCTTCTTTGTCTGGCGAGCAAGATTTCGCATGTGTTTTGGCGTCGCTCCATCTGCCTATCGTTCAATTCAATAAGCATTCAAAGCAATTCGGCAGCCAATTTCTTCAAATTGAAGAAGAAAAGCAGAGCTTTCGGCATATGCTGTTTTTCTGGCACAAAACTAGACATGATTACCAAAGGAAAAATGTATGTTGTTGTAAAAAATTGCTGACAATGTGCACTGATTAATGTTGACAGATGTCAAACTAAAAAAAAAAAAGTATGGCGTGCCCATGGTAGTTTAATACGCTCACTCACGCCATCTATGACCAAACGCTTATACCCCTGGTAAATGCTAATTCCTCCTCCCCGCTTCCGATTTAAGCTAAAACCCCTGGTAAATGCTAATCCCTCCTCCCCGCTTCCGATAAAAACCTTACTATAATGTACGATTTACTATTTTAAGATTGTTCTTCAGATTATTAATCATTTATAATTCTAAAGAAGGTATTGGGAGAGGATAAATTTTCTTCTACTCATCCGCAAAATTTTCTCAGTTTATTTTTCCATAAAAGTCAAAAAATGCTGACGGCATTTCTAAATAAAAAGGCTTGTTCGATAATAATTATTGGGGATTATTTCGATGGCTTACGTAGTAAAATTCTATAAGTTACGACTGTTAATAATGAACCTTGGATAAAACGAAGTAAACAAATTTATTTGAAATGCTTTTATTGGAAAACGAAAGGTGCAGTATAGCTTCAATTGTGAAGAAATCTAATTCGTCGTTGAAAAGGATAAGAACGTAATAGTAAAATCACCATCAACAGAATAATTATGCAAAATAATTATTATACATTACGAAATGAGGTACTTTCGTCTATGTTTAAGTTGATAAAATTTTTGGCGAGACAACGTTCCAGACGACAAAATCACAATAACTTCTTCTGGTAGAATAGTTCAGAGTCGCATCGCATCGCCTACACAATATTTACGACATATTTCACGTAGGATGCATAAAACAGCGAAACAATGATACTATAGACCACTTTCCCATATTGTAACTGCAAGGACACAACTAGAACTTTTGCAAAAAAATTAATAATTCGGTAGGTAAGATAATAAGGCCGAACCCACAATTTATCATTCGCTATTTTGAACGTCCACAAGGCGGCATAGTAGGGCCCATACTTTGCACAAGAACATCAACCACGATTATTACCATCGTACTAATACTTTTTGAATACACACACAACCGGAAAGAACAAACAACAAATTATTATTATTATCAAAGTTTGTTTGCAGAACTTTTAATTGGTTCAGTCTTTTCTTTTCTCGCATTTTTAATATCTTAACAAAATGATTTCGACCATAACTTTGACTAGACTGTATGACTGCAAGGCAAGGATTAAAAATTGAACATGAACCAAAAAAAAAAACAACAGGATAAAATAAAAACAAAACCAATTGTTCATCGGGAAACTGATTTTCACATTAAAAGGAAGGTGCAGGTCTCTCTTCGAGGTAATGCCTTTTAGGAAAATATTAAAATTGCGATAGGTTATCCTTTGGTGGATGGTAATTTTTTTTTTTTATTTCAATTTCTTTATCTTGTAAATTTGTATTATTATGTCTTTTTACATTGTTTTTTTATATTTTTTTTCGAGGATACTCTGAACTGTCTATGATAGTCCTTAATTAATTTACATAAAACGATCGAAATATGCAAAGTTTCGGATATAAAATAAAAAAAAATTGAAACGTTTTTCGTTTTATATTTCGAATAAGAAACAATCGCTTTCATTTCGAATCCTTAAATTATTTTTCACTTTTAATCCTTATCCTTATTAGCTAATCTAGAGTTTCAGTAATATTTTAATACAATTAATTGTATTTAGTGCACCATATTTATTTTTGGATGGTACAGAAATTATTTTTTTTAAAGAATTTGCTAAAAATAAAGAATAAAATCTCAAAAGGACCTTGTAAGGATTTTTTTCTGAATAAAAATTCTTATCAAAAAATTATTTTTCTATTTTTTATTCCATTGAAAAATTATTAATTAAGGCATGTCCTCTTTCCAGGGGATTTTAATTTAAATTGTTTTCTATTTTTTTCTTTCATTGAAAAATAATTAATTTTGGTATGTCCTTGACAGAAATTTCAATTTAAAAAAAAAGTAAAAAAAAATACTTTTTTTCTGCCCAATTTAATGTTTTGCACGTCGAAATTATCCCTTAAATAAATTTCTGAATCCCTAATTTGTTTTTTTTTTCATTCTAATTGGATAGTGCAAAAATATTTTTTTAAAGAAAATTTGACAAAAATTCATTTTTGAATAATATCTCAACAGGACCTTGTAAGGATTTTGGGAGATTTTTTTCTGAATAAAAATTATTACTGAAAAATTATTTTTCCATTGAAAAATGATTAATTAAGGCATGTCATCTTTCCAGGGCATTTTAAATTAAATTGTTTTCTATTTTTTATTCCTTTCTTATTATGGAAATTTTTATGCCTCTTTTTGTGGGAAATTTTACGCAAAAAATTGAATTTTTTTTTGGGATGGGAAATTTAACACAAAAAATTGTGGAAAATTTTACTAAAATAACTTTTTTCTGCCCAATTTAACGTTTTCCACTTCGAAATTATCCCTGAAATTAATTTCTGAATCCTTAATTTGTTTTTTTTTCTTCTTCAAATTACATTTTCTTACATATTAACTACTGAAATACTAAAAATAAAAAATAATAAAAACTTCCTGGCCATTTTTTTCTGATTTCTTATTCTTTAAAGGTAAATCCATCTTTTTTCATATCCTTTAAATTAAAAACCATCAAAGTTTTACTATGCTCTCAATATAAAAGGTACCATACTGTGATGATGATGTCTTTTTTAAATAAAAAAAACAACTCTGCCTGCGCAAAATACTCCTAATAATAATAATAATAATAATAATAATAATAAAAATCATAATAAATGTAAAACAGAAAAGATTTCATATCGTTATCTTTTTGATAATCTAGTGAATTCTAAATATTAAATTAGTTTTATTTTATCCTCACGGCTATGATTACCTTACAAAACCGAGAGATATATATAGAGAGACAGTGAAAGAGGGTAAGTAAAATGTCTTTTTTGGATTAATGCCAAAAAACATTTCATCCGTATTATTGCTGCAAATTATTGCTACCCCAAAAAGAACGAATACCATCGTCATAATCTTTCATGACCTACAATGATGTATGGAGTATACGATCCTGATTTTGAATATAAAATATTTTCCTTTAAAAAAAAAAAAATTAAACAAAAATCCAAAGAATCTCCAGTATGACGAGTAATATTGTATAACACTGACACTGACTTTTATGCTAGCACATAATAATGTTACTAAATCAAATAAAAGGATATGTTTCGCAGGATCAAAAGACGTGAAGAGTAAAAAGCCAAACAGAAATTACGTAGACAAGATGAAATTGATCATAAAAACAAGAAATTATGAATAAAGGTGTCATCGCGCGGAATAGATACAAAAAAAAAAAGAACCAACCATAATCCAACTGGGCATATTTCAATCGTAAGGGATGATGATGATGACACAATATTCTCCGAGTTTAGTATTGTTGATGAGAACTGTCAGTTCATTATTGCTGCTCAGCAGTGCCTACCAATAAAAATTCTCCAACAAATCAAATCGTAAAATATTATCCTTGGCTGCCTGTCAAGTTATCAAGGTTGTCTTACTTAGAAATTCTTCTATCATTTTCCTTGCCTCATCGTATCACCATAAAGCGAACAGTCTCTTTGCGATTCTCATTAACAAAACTTAGACTTTTCCCTTTTTGTTCTCTTATCATTAGTTTTTTTTTATGTCCATAAAAGCGTAGCTATTCCGACTTACAATTAATCTGCCTACAACCAAAAGAAGAAGAAAAAAGCCGCTTCTAAATTTAATTACCCGCTTTTTCCCTCATCGGACGAAGGAAAAGGAAGAGCAGCACAAATTTGACGCATCCTCTTCATGGGGTCGACATTTGAAGAGAATGAATGATTTTTATGGCAATTCTGTTTAGAATTAATCAGAGCACAAGCTGCCGTTTTTCTATATGCTTATATCCTGGTTGTCTGCATTCAATTCTATTCATTCGATGGGGGTGGGTGTGAAAAGGCGTTTTTATTTTTTATTTTTTGCCCCCTTTCGATTTAGACAGACCAATACATTTGTAGTGGTGATATTTTGTTTTATTTTGAGATTTAAAAAAAAAAACATTCAGACTCCTCCCTCTCCCGCCCATACACGAAACCCCTCCCCCACAACCAAGAAATGTATAACAGCTATTTTTTTCGCTTATAAACATTTTTTTTTTCTTGTCATCCAACAATTTATATGCACAAGGACACATCTGCTTAAAAGGGTAAAAGATCCATGCTAGTGATACAAGTTAAAAATCCACTTTTTTTTCTTCTCAAATCTACTAATTTTATACAAAAAAAAAAAAAAAAAAATGATTGATTTATTTCTCTTACTTTTCTTTAATTAAAAAAGAAACAGAAAAAAAACAAGGAAGAAAATAAAAAGGAGGGAAAAAAAACCCGAGAGAAAATAGAAAAAAAGATATGTTGAAAATTAAAGACAGACAACGATTGAAAGGGGTTGCAAAAAAAGAATAGGCACTCTCTCTAAGAAAACACATCCTTTGAGTTGTTTGCGGATAAAATTCGTTGCACAGCACAGAATTAAACAAAATCAAAAGAAAGAACACAAGCGAATTCAGCAACAACAAAAAATTCTTTAAAAATAAATATGCGAAAAGATAATAAGGACAATCCAATTGGATAGGGTGGGTGGTTAATATTAAAAAACATAGAAAATTATGGACTTGAGGTACGCACTAAATAAGGAAACGTGTCACTACTACTTGAATCCTGTTTATATCCGCCGTTATAATTATAATGCAGGTAGGTAGGTAGGTAAGCTAGAGTGGCATTTGTACATTGTTGACAGCATTTAAATTTTGTTATTTTTTTTTTTTTTTTTTTGAGGAAAATGGAGAGAAAAAATAGAACTTATGAAAATCGTGAAAGAATCTTTCGAATAGTTTGTTTGTCGGCCAGTATATAATGATCCTTCAGCTTTGACAGAAGAAATTATTATAAATCCTTCTTCCTTTTTATTATTAGTCGTTTAGTTGTCTTTTTCGACTTTTCTTATGCACGCGCTTAAAATTATCATCTTTTTGGTCTGATTATTTTTTTGTTCTTTCTAATGAATTCTTTCAAGTTTTGTTTTCCTTTCCTTTTTGTTTCTTCTTCTGCAAATATATATACACACGTGACGGAGGTTGTTTTTATTCATCCCCATGCGCCCCCTTACCTCTTTCCAACTCATATAAACGTCCAACAAAAAGATTCTCTTAAGAAGAACTGGAAATTTATTCATTTTTACTGAACAAAGTCTTCTTTACCAAACCCTCACTCCCCCCTTTTCAACCCTTTTTCTAGTTGGATAGGTACTAAAAAAAATATTTTTTTTTCTCCTCATCAAACAGAAAAATGGGTCAAGTTTTAAGTTTCGTATTGTTGCACTAATTTTCTGTCAATTGTTTCTATTTGCACACTTTATATGCAAAAAAGAAAAAAAGAAAAATTTTTATAGTCCCCTCCCCAACGGGAAAAGGATAAATCTTGTATAGATAAACTACAAAGACAAAGTATCCTTTAATTTCTTGAGAGAAGAGTAATTGCACAGAATCCTTTTTATTTATTGGATAATTTGTTTTTCCCTATTCGTGAGGTTAGAAAGAGAAGCGAGGATAGTTTGAAGCCTTTGAAAGGTTACGCAATTTTATTAAGGAATTCCTTTACTTCTTTTTGCCTATTTTTTCCCCATTATTTTTTTTCTAACGATATAATACGAATTAATAGAATTTTTTCCGTTAATAATCATTTGACCATAAGTGATGAAAGAAAAATGCAGAAAAATGGATTAATTTTTCTTTCCCAATTGACATAATAAAATATGTTCTCATAAGTCATGCGAAATTTATTATTATTGTAAGCGGATATCCTGATTCAACTAATTTATTCGAAATCCTTTTTGTCTGTGCTTATCGTTTGTTCCATTGTGCTTTTGTAAAAGGACTAAAGTTTAATTAATGCGGCATTTTGCATAGTTTAAGTCACCACCAGCAAGGATCAAGATTATTACTTACATCGAAGAATTAATGAATTATTCAATGAAATTTTGTCTTAATCGTTCTGGGAAGAGGAATTTTTCCAAAGGAAAGCAAGTGAGGGCAAAACTTTATGAATATGCCTTAACATAGGTAGACGACAGGTTTTACCACATTAGGTATATATATATTCTATGGTAGAGCCAATATTTCACATGTTCTTTTCTTCTATTAACAACCCCCCTCCCCCAACAACCTCTTCATTCAATACACAAAAAATGAGACTGCCTAAAGCAAATGGAATTCACTTGATGTGGTAATTTTAATATAAGCAATTTATGGATTACTATTTGTGATTATTTTCCCTAAATTGGGGAAAATTCTAATTTCCAGAATTCAAAGGGGAAAAGTTAACTTTTGGTTCTGAGAAAATCTTTGTTAGTCGAAAAAATTCGTGGCGTTAATAGTCCTTTTTCTTTAACGTACTCATTCGCATAGCTCCAAATTTAATCACAATTGATTTTGATCGGTTTTTTTTTCGTAGGAAAATTGTAAATTTCAATTAGCATTTTTTAATAATTAATAAAAATTTCCAATCTGTAATTTTTGATTAAATAAACTGTTGCCAGAGAAGGAGTTGATCTTTTTTTATTGTAAAATCAAAAAAAAAGTATCGCAAATTTTGTGTTTTTTTTTCAAAATTTATTTATTTATTCATGAATACCTATTTTGTCACCTTCAAAGTAGCAAGATAAACCAGATATTATTAGTGTGTTATTTTTGGCCAAAAACGGCAAGAGCCAATTTTTGTTCTTCCACAAATTCGGGCGTTTCTGGCGGATTGCTTCGCGCAACTTGCGCATAACTTGCAGGTAATATTCCTTATTGACCGTTCTACCCTGTTGCAAGAACTCATGATGCACCACGCCCCTGCAATAGAAGAAAACTGTAAGCAAAACCTTCACCGGCACGCTTTTTGTTCACATCTTCTCGGCCCTCTGAGAACATTTTATACCACCGATAAATGTTGCTTCGGTCCAAGGTAGGGTAGCTTCACCATATGCCACAGTCAACATTCGGAATGCGTCCGCACAATTAATTTTGTTTTTCACACAAAATTTGATCCATTTTTTGGAATGGGCAAAAATCGATGACGAACCATAACACGTGCAAGCAAAGCAGCTGTCACAAATTAATTGAACATTCAAAATGGCCGAATTTGTCGGCATAAGTGACAGACATGAGTACCAACATAACGCCACAAAAAATCTAAAATCGAATATGCACGAAATCGATACTTTTTGAACAGACCTCGTATATAAAAATGTTATTTTAATTGAAACAATAAATATTTTTCAACTTTTATATTAATTTTGATGCTAGGTTCTCTGAAATACCTTACAAGTTCCAAGTGGATCTATATTAATCTTTTATATTTAAGATCCACTATTATGCTGAATTTTACCAAAACATCATCGATAATTATTGGTGTGCCAACCTCTGTAATGATGAACAAAAAATTAAAGACTCTCCGAAGAAGAGATAGTGTGAACTTGATTGACCAAAAGTTGGAATTTGCATACCATTTGCAGTTATTAGATGGAAATATATTGGAAGGTTTAATTTCGGATTAAATATTAGAGAAATCATCGAAATATCCGCTACAGTTTCAATTCAAAAATTATTAAAAATATATGAACGACGTTTAAAATCTTGTTAGTAGTCTTAAAATCGAAAGGCGCAATGCATTCAGCATTCTATCACCCCATTTCCGTATTTCGGCACTTATAGTGTGCCGAAAGATTAGTGTTTTTTTGAGCGTTTAACCGGCAGATTTTTTTATAATATCGATTAGGTTGCATATAAGTTTTTGCGTTAGGCTGCATATAACATGACAGCATTTGGATTTATCGCTTATCACACGATTAAGCAGAAACAATTGCTAAATTTGCAGAAACTAAGCTTCTAGCATATTCGGCCAAAAAGTTGGTAGCCTCTGCAAAGTTGCGCCCCTTGCTTTAGTGTTCATGTTTAAATATGTGAAAGTAAAAATCCAAAATGACACCCCAAAAAAATGCTGTAACAAGAGAGAAAAAAAGCATTTTTTTAACCCACCAGGGCACCGAAACCCCAATAAAAGAAACGCCAACAAGCAACAAACTTTGAATTATTTATTCAAATAACCTAAAACCACCCTTTTGCTGATGGTCTACCGAGGGAAGCTGTCCGTCCACCTTATCTCAAGGTGGACGGACTATCTCAAATCCCTACCAAATTTACGCGGTTTTCTAACAAAATGACATTTTATATCATCAGGCATGCTTCAGTCAACTCAACAAGCATTCCAAAATTTTGGGCAAATAAATTTCTTAGAATCTGGTTAGGTCCTCTTGGATAACCAACCCCGTCCTCTATGCCATTCCTGTGACGTTCAACTCACCATTTCCCATATTTTAAACTATTGCCACTTAAAGCAGAATTTTTTTTGACCTCTCCTCTTCCAAGCCCACATTTTAACACTTTAGAATTGCCAAATGATCTCATTGTCGTGACGCGACAAAATGCCCTCTGGCTCTTGTGTCGGAGACTTAACATCAAACAAATAAACACCACCACCCCCACTCCCCACCAACGGCTTTTATTTGGCATTCTAGTAGGATTCTTATTCTCTAATTGCGAAGTCTTTCGATAAAAATAATTTTAAAATTAGACTAAAGAGTTTATCATTTAAGGGCGATCCATTCCTTAAAATTGAATTAAAAGAGTTGTGTGCCAGCTAGGGCAGATATTCTTTCTTGCAGATTAAAGTATATTCGATATCATTATTATTTCATTATAATATCATTAAAAATAGATTCCAGTACTTGGTTTACAGGAGGTAATACGAGAGGATCAATTTTGGATGACTCTTCTACATAAATCGGGCTGAATCTCAACAATGGCTTGAATGATGTTGTTCTCCAGCTCGGTAAATTTTTTCGGTTCAGTGGCATAGACCATTGATTTCACGTCGACCTATGTAAAAAATAGTCTAAGAGTGTTAAATCACACGATTTTAGAGAACAGTTGCCGTCAGCATGTCTCGAAATAACGCTAAGAGTGGAAACGTCGTCCGCAGTAAGTCCCTTGTTCCCACTGCTGTGTTGAAACCAGATATTATCCAAGTCCATATCGTCCAATTGAAAAAAATCTGTTATCATCGTCAGGTGCATCTCCGGCCAAAATCTACAGCAGACAATAAGCTTTGTTCAATGCAAAGAAAGACCTGGAACGGTTGTGCTTGATTTTCGTCTCGAATTCGACAATTTTACTTGTTTACATAGACCATTCAGACAAAAATGCACTTCGCCGCTCTTGAGTAGTTTACTGGGCCATTTAGCAGTTGGAAACGAATTCGCAAATCTGGGATCCGCTTCCAACTGCTCAAGGGCCCAATCAGCAAACGCCTAACGCATCGCATGATCTTGTGGCTTTAGTTCTTGAACAAATTGGAGCTTTTGGCTTTAATTCTTGGGTAAATTGGATCTTGTTGGCATGTCCAATTTTTTTTCAAGCTGAAGTCGCAAAAAGGTCCAATTTTTATGAATGACGCGGAATGGAGAGGTTATGGTTTTCATGCCCACTTTTAACCAATTGACACCTAAACTTGTTTCCTAGGATTTACCCATTATACCTTAATTATCCTATCTACTCCCGATAGGACGTCTATTTCGACCATACAGCTTACGGAACATCTACCAAACAGAGCACAAATTTTTATAAAAAAAATTTCATATCTTGACGCTGTGTTCAATTATGTAATTCTCCATGACTAAATGGTAATTATAGCAGAACACAAACGTATAAAAATGATAGCGCTGTCATTTGAAACGTCAAAGCAATTAACTGTCAAAGATCGAGTGTACCTATTGAAAAGTCCCTCATAATAAATAATATCGAGAATAAAACTATTTTTTAAAGAACTAATGACCCTCTCAAAAATCTGGAAAAACATATAGGAAAATCGCCATATTCCATCTCAATGATCAATTTTGTACAATTTCCCTACTAAAAAACAACCAATAAATACATCAGAATTTCATCACCTCGTATTAGATGGAAAAAAAATTTCAATCCTGGTACGAGCTTTTACTAAACAAAAAATAGTACAAAATTGAAACATGAACTTTTCCAATTCAACATGCATACCTACGTGGGGGTGGATAAATTTGACTTTGCATATTAAAAAAGGTAGAAACTTTTCTACAATTCGTGCAAATCTCATTTAAAAACTTTTATCGATTGCTGCTATGGAACAAAAAATAACAAAACAAAATAAAACAAAACAAATCTAATCGCACACGTTAGACAGGTGTTAGAATACACGATATACGACCAGCTTTGATTTAACGCGTCACCCTCCAGCTTTGTTTACAATTTATTCGAACTTTTGAATTTTTTCCACTTTGTTTATCACCAAACCATCAATAATACTATTAGTTAAAGTTTCCCCAACAAACATCGAAAAAAAACACAGCAATTTATCATTCTAATATGTGCAAACGTTTCATTACCCACCACCACATGTGCGGGAGTATGTGGCCTACATTTTAGATCCAGTAAAATTTTTAATTTATTCGCTTCTTCGTGACAGATGTTGCCCATTAGATTAAGGTACTCGTCACAAATAAAAATCTTCGAATAGAAACGCACCAAAAGTCAAGGATCGATACTTTCGACAAGAGACTTTTTTCAAGTTCATTCTTATCGGAAAAAAACAACCTCCCCAAAAGCAATTTTCCAAAGAGAGCACGAAAATAAGACGCGTTCAAAAAATTATAAATAGTTAGAATGGTAGGAAAATATCACATCACAAATAAAATAAATCCTAAAAAGGATACGAATTCCTATCGAATCAGCCGCGACAACATTAAGACTGTCGCATGTCCCGAAACAGTTTCAACTGAAAAATTTTTTTCAGCCTAAGACGAAACTCCTGCTCCCTCCGCCCCCTTTCTTTTTAAGAGCGTATAGTGGATTAGTATAAGACCTGACGTCATTCGGTCAATATATCCTGGCATAGGCGAGATTGGACATTTTCGGTAATAGTGAATAAATCAGACCAACCAAAAGTTAAAAAGTTATCCTTCGATAGGTGCACTTACCATATTTCCATTCTCCTGTGTGTGAGGACGAAGCGAACTTGAATTCGTGCTGACATTATTGTTGCTGCCATTACCGCTGTTGTTATTACCATTACTATTATTAGTATTATTATTGTTGTTGTTGTTGTTATTGTTGTTGTTGTTGTTGCTGCTGTTGTTATTGTTGTTGTTAGCACTACTACTTCGAAATCCAATCCGACGGCCCAACATCAATCGGGGTCCTGGCGGTACCGTCAAATTTCCATTGCCATTCACTCCACCGGAATTTCCAGTTCCATTTCCACAACTGCCATGATTATTATTAACGCGATTGTTTCTATCACAATTATTTGCGGTAGTGTTGCTGTTCTTATTGCCATTTCCATTATTATTATTTTTGGAATTATTTCGGTGATTAGCGGGCGAAAACGAAAAACCAATTCTCGACGACGATGATGACGTCTTATTGGCAGTATTGGCATTTTCACTTGCAGCCGAACTATTGCCGCCATCGCACAGATTATTTGGATTTTTCGGGGATGATCGATTTGACGATTTATCTTTGCGATTTTCAATGCTATCTGAACCATTTTCTGGTATTTTGGCAATTGATGACGTTGACGGCGATGACGGTGACGAGGCGGACAGGTGTTTCGCTTTCGTTTTCGTCGTTGTTGTTGTTGTTATTGTTGTTGCCGTCGTCGTTGCCGTTGTTGCCGTTGCCGTCGCCGTTGTCTGCTGTTGTACATTCACCGGGGCCTTTTGGAACACCATGGCAAATCCACTTGCCGATGGTGGCCCTTCGGCCCCGTGCACCGTTCTCCAACGGCGAAATATTGTAATTCCGATTATGGACTTTAGGAAATTAATTGTTTCACCGTGAATTGTTGTCGATTTGTCCGTTTCCGATTTGACTTGTGTTCGCTGTTCCGTTGTCAACCACCTATTCTCATCGGAAGAAGTCGGAGAGTATTTTTTCTTTAGCCAATCGCCAAAACGAAGAAATTTCATAAAAAAAATGATTTTCTATTTTTATTTTTTTTGGCTTTGTGAACACAGGCACACACACACACACAATTTTAATCCTTAACCTTGGAATAATATTCCAAAAATTCTTAACACAAAAACTTAGCGAAACTGATTTTTTTTCAACTTATCACAAATGTGATTTTTTTTTGTTTTGAAAATATATATTTTTAATTAAAAAACCACTAATTATCGATAGAAAATTTTTTTGTTGGTATTTTTAATAATTTTATTTTTAGTAAGAGAAAAAAATTGGAAACTAATTGAAAACATCTGTTTTTTCTAACATGGACTAAAAAAAAAAGATTTTCCTTAATTAACTTAAATTAGTGGCAATAATTTAAGTCCAGATTTTTTTTACAATAATTTTTTCTTAAAGTAAAAAAATCGTTTTTTTCCGTTTTTACACGTTTTTTTTTTATTCATAGAAATTTTCACCATAAATTTGAAGAAAATAAAAATTACATTTAAAACCGAACAAGGAGTACGATTCGATCGGGAGAAATGGTCAAATTTACTTTAATTAAACTATCAAAGAGCTTCCAATGTTGCACTTTCGAAAACCGTATGCCGAATGTCTGGTGGTGCATTATGCCTTCAACCAAATCACTGTCATTTTCAACAGTGTGTGAACATGAACTTCTGCTAAAAACTCAAAACCAACCGAACTGTTCAAGTTTCGTTGACAGACTAACTATGACCAGTCAGTCATTCAACACGAAACGCAAAACTTTGCGTTCGTTTGGGGGTTGGAAAATAGACTACCACAGCCCGTTCGATATGTGCGCCGACTAAAAATTCTGCAAAGCTAACCGAACTTATATTATTTACAATAGAAAAGCTCCATTGAAAATAGTGAATCGTTAGGGGAGGAGAGAAAAAAAACGGGGAATTTAAGGGAGGGACAGTCAATAAAAGTTAAGAGAAATTTTACTGTTGAAATGAACACTCCACCACGAAAAAGAGAAAATTTCTGCATTTACTTTCTTTACTATCGGAAGGGGATGAATTTTCTAACAATTCTTACTCGGTTGGTTAGATCAGCTTTAATATCGAAAAAGCGTTAGTTTTAAGCTTGTAAATTTTTTATTCCTAATCGATTTTTTTTTTTTTGGGGTAATTTAAATTTTTTAGCCAATTCGGAAAGTATCAATGGAATTGGTGTGTATGTGTGTTCTTTAAAATACAAAAAAAAAATTATTTATTGTATAAGACATGGGAAAATTGTTCAAAAGAAATCCGACAGTTTTGCCATTAGTTTCCAAGGTGACCATAAAAGAACAATCATTTTTCTTCTTACCTTGTTTATATTTTTGCATAAAATTAATGAATATTATTGTACTAAATATTCAATTATAATATTTCAACACATTTTGTTGTATAACACACACAGAGAGAGAGAGAGAGAGACAGAGAGAGAGAGAGAGAAGGAAAAAAAACCATATTTCTAGAGTCATTAAGATAAGGTAACCACCACAAAATCGAACAAAGAAATTTTTATTATTAGAATTCTGGAATTATTTCCATCTGTTTTCCAATTAGAGAGAGAGCAGATTTATACTTTTATCCTAAGGTACCTAATTTCATAACCTATTTACATATTTAGTTCAAGTTTAGATGATGAGGACCAGATGCGGTTGGAGGAATTTTGTTCCAGAACCGATATTTGCTCATATCAATAGTCTTCTTTCCAGTGTGTACCTTATTTGTATAAGGCTTCAAAACAACAGCCAGCAATGATGAGAACATATTGAATTATTGCTGGTCGAATGAATCACTGAAACAAGTATGTATGATCGAAAATTAATGAAATATGATAACATGTGCAACCATGCTAGGAATATGGAAGAAATTTTTTTTTTGGAATTGTGTGTGAGTGCAGGCGGAAAGTATTATTCCAGAAATAGAATTATCGATAGAAAAGCTTTTATTCAATTATTCAAATTGGCAATCTATTGATTCTGTTTATAGACTTATTGGCTGACAATAGAAAGGTTACCTTCCTGAAGATTCCATGAAAATATTGAAATTAATTTACAAAAAAAAAAAAAAAAATACAGGGTCTACCAGTAAGAACTTGTTTTTTTTATTTTGAATGCAACGCACATTTTGTATGAAAATCCCATCATTTCTCTATTGAAATGTGTGGTAGGTACTTTACCATTTATGCATAAAAAAACAATTTACTGCAACAAATGTCCACTACGACTACTTAACAAAGTTTTTAGTCACATTTTTCTATAATTGTGGCTCTATTTTACGATTGATATTGGTTTTGGGTTCCTGAATTGTTTGTGAGGACTATTCTCATAGACGCTATTTTTCACATAGACCACCCCCTCCCCCCCCAAAAAAGCCCATCAGCGTTAAATCACATGGTTTTGGTAACCAGTTGGCGTCATCATTTCGTGAATTTTATTTGCAATAAATCGATTGTTTCTTGGGCAGTGTGGCACGTAGCGCCGCATTGTTGAAACCATCAAATATATATCATAAAAATTTGGTTACCATATCTCTCTGTACATGGCACACTCCATTGACAGTAACTGAAACACCCGCCTCATTTTGAAAAAAATATAGAGCCTTCAATTCGTGTACTAATTGGACCTTAACACCCAAGTCCTTGTACACAAATTAGCCATGTGGTCATGGTGAATAGGGTCTACTCTTGAAAACATCTTGAAACCGATAAAACTGGTTCCTCTGCAACACTTTTACTCAACGAAGCAAAATTTTCTTAATTGCAGGCTTAAATAGACGATCATTCCGACCAAAAATATCGGAAATTTTACGAAATGTTGCTTTCACAAATCGACCATTTCCATAATGGATTTGAATTATTTTACAATTTTCGATCGATCAAAATTGAAAACATTATAACTAAAATGGTAAACCTTCTATTGTGCACTAGTCAAAAAATTGAATTACAGAACTGTCAATATAGCCCTTGTCAGCTCTGTTGAAAACAAAAGTTATATGGTAATTGACAGACCCTGTACTTAGTCATTTGAAAAAGAATAAAATAGAAAAATATCAGAAATTTTATTTATTTAAATAAACCGAAAAATATCAAAACTGATAATATTATTAGCCAAAAAAAAAAAAATCAAGAAAATCCACTGGAAAAATTTATATTTTATGCATTTCAGGAAACTTGAATGACGCAGAAATTTTCACCTTCAATTTGATTTGTTACAAAATGTTTTCCAATACAAAATGTTTGAATGAAAAACAATCGAAAATACCTAAAAATTTCTTTAAAGAATATATTTCCAAATTCAAAAATAAATTTCATTTTGAAAAAAAAATTGATATGAAACTTTTGGCAAGATTAATTTTGTTAAATTTTTTTTTTTAATAATTGGAAAGAAGAAATAATTAATAATTTTTTTAATCACTCAAAATTTATGAAAAATCCCCAAATTAACTCTTAAATGATTAACAAAGATCAAATTTCATCATTTAATTCCAAAAAAAATATTCACTCAACAAAACAAGCATCAATTATTATTTTATATTTATCGGTGTTCCGCAGGGTAGTATTCTTGGCTCTATCCTGCGTAATATCTACCGTTCTCCGCTTTTGATACTTTGCAAAACTATATCCTCGAACACCGCGAAGTGGAACATACATTTTACTCTTAGCAGTGCCCTTTCATAAACCTTATAGTTCCTCAAAAAAGAGCCAGTGCCTTAGTTAGGATTACATTTTGATTAAAAAAACATTAGTTAGATTGTTGGACTCAAGTTCAAAGCTTACGACCTACTTGGACCTATGATCTCACACCGTACGTGAACTAACTATTTCTCGTTATAAAAAGTTGTACGCTCGTTTAACAAATCTACCCAATTCCCTCATAAGAGAATTATCCTCAATGACCCCTCTCCCTTCGGGAATGACAACGAAACTTATTAAGATAATTAAAGGTTAGTCTAATTAACTCCAATAGTTGAAGAAGCATCGATTGTGATCAGCACGATATTATAATGACATCTTTAAGAATAAATTTTCTTGTTAACTGTAGTAGATGTAGATAACTAACTTATTCAAAAATTAATAAAAATATCCTTTAGTAAAAATCTACTAAAAATTTTCAATTTCAAATCCCTACGCGTAAATTATACAACACCAACAATCAAAGAAGAAGAAAGAATATACATACACATACTCCTGTATATTTGTAAATAAAAGTTTTCATAAATTTACAAAGTCAACAACATGTGCTCCTTTTTCCATATACGCTTTCAGTACACAAAAAGCCTTTTTCCTATTTTTATTATTATTATTATTATTATTATTTTCTTTTCTTCTTGTACGTACATGACTTTGTTTGAAAAGAATTTTTGTGCACATATGGTGAGCATAGAAATGATTAATTTATTTTATTGATTTTAACATATTTTTTTAAGTTTACAAAAGGTTCTCTTTTTTTTCTCTTCTAATATTATTCTTATTTTAATCAATAAAAACCATTATGTATGTAACTGCAAATAAAATATTGATTAAGTTGTAATGTTTTGTAGAAAAAATAAAAATTATTTTATAGCTGCTAAAGTTTTTAAAATAAATGCCTAAAAACTCAAATTAGTCGAAAAGTTCCTACAATATTTAGCTTAGTTACCAGTCTCTTATAAAGCTATTTTTAGCCATTTTATTATATGTTCACAAAAAACTCGCATCTGACAGAAATTCAGCTATTTAAAATTATCACTTGACAGTAATTCAGCATTTTCGAACAAAAACTAATTATCAAAAAAAAACTAAGCCGCCGCCCCTTTTCGAGCAAATGTCAACTATTTTTTCAAAATTCTCTATTATCAACTACAATTTCGAATCAAGGAAAATCGGAGAGAACATCCGTGAGTGGACAGGTTATTTTGCATGCAGTGAGAGGAGTAATAAACAGATTAGGCACCACTCTCTTCGGAGCAGACGTTAACCATTATGCCATGCGCTTACACGAAGTTCACAATTCAATGCAATTGAGGAGCACATGATCGTTGAGACAACGTCTGCTAGCAGTTAGGACATTTCGTAACAATAGAAAAGCAGAGAGCATACATAAATTCTCGCTCTCTCTCTCTTGTGACTTTGTTTTCAGTTGCTCGTTTCGATAGCTAAGATCGTCCTTCGTTTATTAGGAAAAGTGGGTGTGTTTTCATGCAATAGTTTTGTGATCTGAGAATTATACAAAATGTTTGGAAAAAAATGTCTACTATTTGCAAAATTTAAAAAAAACTATGCTTTTGATCACAATAAAAATAAATATATTGCGCAACTGCTTAAAGGATTTTCCGAATAAGATTTTTTTTATAAGAAAACAGTCTCTTTTTTATTTATTTACTTTTATGAAAAAGTTCGTGGCTTTTTTGATTAAAATGGAGACGCTTAAATCAATTTATTCAAACCAAATATTATCTACTATTATTGACAATTTTCCGCCATTTTTTCGGGCACCACCATGAAGTATAGAACTTGTGGGGCGCTTCTGGTTGAAAAACTGAATTAAGTGGTTTTCACAAGCCTCTATTGACGACCGCTTAGCTCCATAAAGAGAATTCTGCAGAGATCGAAACAAGTGGAAGTCTGAGGGTTCTATGCCTCGGCTATATGATGGATGGATCAAAACTTCCCAGGTAAGCTCTCTTAATTTCTGGCGAGTCATGAAGAATGTGTGTGCTCGAGCGGGGAAGTCGGCACCTTTCTTTTTGATCAGTTCTGGCCGTTCTCTCTCAAATTGCTCACAATACAGTACCGAGTTAACAATTTAACTGTCAAAATGTGAAATACAACTAAATCCATAACGAAAAACCAAATAAAAAATAATTTGATTTATGCGAAAAATTCATCCCCTTCAAAGTTATTAAGTATGAGAAATTAAAAAATTAATGAAAAACCTTTTTTCTGAAATAAAAACTTATCGGATTTTTGGAAAAATTAAACTATTTCGGAGCTTTTAAGCAAATAAGGAACTATGAGCACTTTTTTAAAATCACAATCCTACCGGAATTTTTTCCAACTAAGCGTCGGTCAAAATACCAAATGTTTTTAAAAATAAAAAAATATCGGACTTTTTGGAAAAATGAAACCCTTTCGGAGATTTTAAGCAAATAAGGAACTGTGAGCAATTTTTTTTAAATCGCAATCCTACCGAATTTTTTCAAATTAAATCTTTAATAAAAAACAAAATTTTTATTCTGAAATAAAAAAGTATTGGGTGTACGGAAAAAATATCCCTTTCAGAGCTTTTAAGTAAATCAGGAATTATGAAATTTTTTTCGAAAATTCAAATCGTATCGAAATTTTTTCTTACTAAAGTCCAAATGAACAGTAATTCATACTGATTGAACAGTATCAGTTCATAATAAACGATTCTCTTCCAGCCCTACCATGCACACAGTGCCTTATTGGCCGTTAATACCGGCTTTGGAATTGTTTGTGATCGTTCATATCTCTTTCCAACGATACCTATTTCGCCTAACCAGTTATGATTCGCTTTAGAAATAGCCCAATTTCATTGCGCTTCAGCAGCGTATCGCAGATGTTAGTGTCTTATTTTTCATACTCAATTTATGACATACCTAAACATCGAATTTTTTTTGAACCCAGTCTTTTGCAAATGGTTTAAAAAGGTTTGATGATGAATATTTAATTCCATAACTTTTTTCGGTAATTGGACAAATATCTTTGACATCGAAATTTCCAGAACGAAACCGAACACCTTCAATATAAACACCCCAAATTTTTTCACAAACTTTGTCGAAGTGGTATTGTAAAAATCGGTGTAGCGATACACTACACCGATTTTAATAAAATTTTGCGCTACAGAAAGCTTTTTAAGTGTCATCTAGTGTTGTTACTGAGTTATTTGCTTTTAACCCCATCTGTCTGAAAACACCACGAACTTTTTTGACTAACCAGTATTTCAGAAAATCTATAAGAAATATTATCGTTTTTTACTTTCGATAAATAATGACACAAAAAAATGACAAAAAGTAGAAAAAGTTAGAAAATAATTACGGAAAAAAACCATTAACCTTTTAGCAACACAACAAAAAAAAACTTACGAAAAATTCATTTTTACATTTTAGAAATAATAAAAAAAACTTTCTTGTAGAAAAAATTGCAATAATAAAAAATCTCAAATGATATTTTCATAAACTAAAGGTTAAAAACTAAAATGTCAAAGGATAAAAGTCGACAGAATGAAGGGCAATTAAAATGCTTTTAATATTAAATGAAATACGAGAATAAAAACCATGTGAAAAGAAATTAAAAAATGTATAAAAATATAAGAGAAACTAAGAGCAATTCAATATATGACGTTTGAGGTATATTTGTTTTTGTATCCTTTTCAAGGACATTAGGAAATCATATTCTTGCTAAAACGAATTTTTTGCACATATGAGGAGAAAAAAAATGCAAAAGAAGAAAAAATGCTAAAAGAAAATTTCTTTGAACAAATTGCATAACCAATGACACACCACATACATTAAGTCATGAAAATGAAAAGGAAAAAACCCACCACCACCAAAGCACAATATAAAAAAATACTAAATATTTCAGGACAAAAATTTATAAAGAGTTTTTTTTCCAGATATTATATAAGATTAGAAATAATTTTAATCATCCGAATGAGAGGACGATTTCTGAACAAACAATAGCTTAAATCAGTTTCAAATCCTGAAAAGCTCCCTTCACTGGAATTTTTACTGCAAAACTTTACAGTGAAAATTTTCAAATGTGCGCGCTGCCAATTATCTGACTGCAAATAATACAGTTCTCTTTCCACTTGCAGTAAAATTTCAGTCTGAAGGTCAGCGTTTATGTAAGTACGAGCATGGATGCGACTGTTTTAGTCACAATTTACAATGTAAACAATACGCTAAAAATCAATGCCACCCCTCACCCCCCCCCCCCCCCATCAACAACGGTAGGTAGAGCATAGAAATCAAAAAAAGAAACGAAAAGAAGCCTTTCAATGAA
Source organism: Atherix ibis (assembly GCA_958298945.1). NCBI lineage: Eukaryota > Metazoa > Arthropoda > Insecta > Diptera > Athericidae > Atherix > Atherix ibis. Next base: position 20,586,041 of record OY282609.1, on the reverse strand, counting down.
ATAAGCTTTATCAAAGCTTTTCGCAACAGAAAATCTGAAAGTCTCTCTTCCGAATAAGAGTACACAAAAGCTTTCGTCACTAAATCTCATATAATTTTTTTTTTTTAGTAAATTTTTTTTCATTAATAAAAATCAATTAAAATAAAAATAGTTGCATTGATAAAAAAGGATTATTTTTACTCATTTTCTTATTTATAAATAATAACAAAAATAATCGTTCCCTTGAGATTTGAATTTTCTTTTCTTTTTTTATTTAGATAAAATTTTCCTTTTCTGCATAAATACCAAAATTTTCTAGCAAAATTTAATTAAATATTGTCACGAATTTTGGAAGCCCTATAATTCACCTGGACTAATTGAATAATTAAACGACAGCATCGACAAGAAGCAATAAACAAACCAAATACCCCCAAAAAAAAGAAAAATTAAGGTTTTTCTGGTTTTTTGGGGACAGGATCTACACGCACACAGAATACTCAATAACACTGTAAATACTCAGTGTATTTTCAAAAGAAATTCTTTTTTACCTGACAACAGGAGCACAATAACATCAAAATTGCTAGGGAAAACTAACACACTGTCTAAGGCCATTTGGGAATAAATTGGAGAACCAAATAACCAGGGGCTCATACTCTATCTAAAAAAAACTCCCCAAAGGTATTTGGCTCCAATGCTCATAGACTAAATTAAAGTTGCCTCTATTCATTTCGATTTTCCAGAGACAAGAAACGCCATGTTCCAACAAACCAAAAGGAAAACAACCAGAAAATGGTAAGAAAGTAGAATACGCACAACACCTTGCCACGCAAGTAAAAAAAAAAGGATATTTTGATAAAGCATTGGCAAAATGCACGCAAGACCCAATTTTCCAATATTCATTCTATGCTCTCCCAAAAAGGGTAAGTGTAAGAGTCCAAAACAAAACAAGAAAAAAATCAACCTTACATCATCTGGTATCGGTTACGCAAATTAAAGGCTTAGACAATCCCTCCCTCAGGGACTAGAACAAGTAATCCCTTTTCATGAATTTTCGCCATGTCATTGGGGCGTTCTATTCTCAATTCCAATTTTACTTGTATTTTAATTATTTAAAATAAATTTCATCAAATGTGAGAAGGATATTTATTTCGTTCCGAATATCAACAAAAGGTCGGAAAGTTGGAGATTTTTTAGGGGAGATGAGTGTAGAGTGATTAGAAGTAATGTTTTTCTTGCATCTCAAATAAATTAAAATTGTTTGTGTTAACATTTAAAAAAACAACAATTTATTCTGAAATAAAACTGTTTCGGAATTTCTATAAAAATTCATTCTCTCCAAAGTAAATTAGAAACTGTGAGAAAATTGTAAAAATTGCAATCCTTCCGAAAGTTTTTCCAACTAAACACTTAATGAAAACCTATTTTTTTTCTGAAATAAAAACTTACCGGAATTTTGGAAAAATTAAACTATTTCGGACCTTTTAAGCAAATTAGGAGCTGTAAGAAATTTTAAGGAATCGACATCCTACCGGAATTTTTTCCAACTAAATCGCTATCAAAATATAATTTTTTTTTTAAATAAAAAAGTATCGGATTTTTTGGAAAAATTAAACTCTTTTGGAGCTTCTAAATAAATTAGGAACTGTGAGCAATTTTTGAAAAATCGCCACCCTACCGGAATTTTTTCCAACTAAACCCTTATAAAATAAATAATTTTTTTTTTAAATAAACATTTTCGGAGCTTTGAAGATTATAGTCTTCAGATATTTTAAGTTAATTAGGAACTGCTAGAAATTTAAAAAAAACACCATCCTACCGGACTTTTTGTCAACTACAGCCATAACGAAAAACCAAATAAAAAAGTAATGGATTTATGCGAAAAATTTATCCCCTTCAGAGCTTTTAAGCAAATTAGAAATTGAGAAATGTTTAAAAAATCGCAATCCTATTGGCACTTTTTACAACTAAACATTTAACGAGCAACCATCTTTTTTTCTGAAATAAAAAAGTATCGGATTTTTTTTAAGAATTCATACTTTTCAAAATTTTTAAGTTAATTAAAAAATATGCAAAATTTAAAAAAATTGCAATCCTATCGGAATTTTTTACAACTAAATCCCTAATGAAATCCATTTTTTTTTCTGATATAAAAAAGTAGCGGAATTATTGGAAAAATTCATCCCCTTCAGAATTTTCAAGTAAATTAGAAACTATGAGAAATTTAAAAAAATCGGGATCCTACCGGAATTGTTTCCAACTAAACCTATAATAAAAACTAATTTTTTCTGAAAAAAAATTAGTTTTTATTAGAATGTTAGTTTAAGTAAATTAAGACCTGAAATTTTTTTTTTAATATAGCCTCCCTACCGGATTTTTTTTCTAACTAAACCCTTAATGGAAAAAAAACCAAAAAAAAATTACTTAAAAAAAATTAAAAAGTTCAAATTCTAATGCACATTTTTTTAAGGAGTTTTTAGAAAATTTGCTATGAAATTTTTCATAATTAATTATTATTATTTCCAAATGCATTAAAATCTTCTTTTCGAAAAGTAAACATTTTTTTATCAATCGCCATTTGTGGAGAACAATGTCTAAAGGACACCGACCGCCTTGCTTGTATTTGTACGAGTAATAATGTGCAAATAAATTTAAATTAAGTAATAAATTATTATGGGGAGCACTAGGAATTTTCTAATTGAAAACTTTCTTGCATGTCACACGATATCATAAATAATTACTTAAACGGTGTTCTGTTACGAAATTCACCTGAGCTTGTTCCGGAACTCTTGTGTATGTACTAACTTACTTATTATACCGACTATCAAAATAATGCTTGTCCTTTTTTCCTTTACTTAACGGATTCATCCTGTTACAGCGGAAAAAAAATACTACAAATAAGAAAAGGCAAAATTTATGCAAAGCCAAAAAATCAGCAAAAAAAACTACAACTTTTCGAATATCAGAAAATTTACGAAATTTTTCATATTGTATAACCAGCACTCTTCTTCCCTTTCTAGTGCTCCACTATAAACGGATGAGAAAATACAAAATAGTACAAAACAGTTTTTATTTGATATTTTTTCCCTTCGGGCTATTTCGCTTATTTTATTTTTATTTATTTTGAATTTTTCCATTTAAAAAGAAAATATCCTTTTTCTTATTTAACATTTTTTATTAAAGTTTTCCAACTTTTAACTATAATTTTCTCTGTTCTGTTTCGAACTTAACATTCTCAAAGGAGCACCACACATTATGTTGTTAACTTAAATTACGAGGCAAAAAAAAGAATATGGAATTAGAAAGTTGGGGGTAGAACGCAACCTACCTTAAACCAAGACCAAAAATAAAATCCACCCTCAACACAAAAAGAGTTTAAAGAGTACATAAAAATTTTGCAAATTGTTATAGTGAGAATAATCCTTATGGTATCGCTACCATTGCACATTGAAAGGATATTTATTGTGCTACGATTTAGTGGAAGCTAAATTACCAATTAGAGCGGAAAAACCGGCAAATGAATAATTAACGCTATACTTATCGTATTATTATGGAATTTCATTAAAAACAAAAAACAAAAAAAAGAATTTAAAATACTATAAACTTTAAGGGTAGATCTTTAACTAATAAAACTGACAAAAAAAAATCATTATTAATAATAATTTAGCTGGTATTTAAATTTATGCAAAATGTACGTTAGTTAAAATAAAAATTAAATGTTTTAAAAGAGCTTTTACAGAAAAAGACGAATAATTTCCCCTTTGAGAGGGGGAGAGGGAGTGTTTTGCGATTGTAAAGGATTATTTTTATAAAAAAAATTTCTTTTTTAAAAAACGAAAACCCGGAACTGTGAGTAGTTTTTGGTGTACACAACCAAAGTTGGCGTATTTTTTTTTAACTTATAAAAGCATTATTTAAGCATGAAAAAGAGGGTGACTTTTTAACCTTTTAGTTTTTGGAGTGTTTAAAAAAGGTTAATTGAACTTATGTTTATATTGACTGATAATTTAACAGATCTTTAAATTAAATACAATATACGAGGTCTCTTCAAAAAGTATCGTGATTTTTTTATGGCGTTATGTTGGTACTCATGTCTCTCACTTATGCCGACAAGTTCGGCCATTTTAAATGTTCAGTTAATTTTTGACAGCTGCTTTACTTGCACATGTTTTGGCTCGTCTTAGATTTTTGCTCAATTTCGACCAAAAACAGCATCGCATTAACATTGCTAAGGAACTGTTGGACTCTGTGCGCGACGACCCAAATTTGCTCCAGAGGATCATAATTTGCTCCACAGGAATCATGGGCATGAGTTTATGGTTATGATGTGGAAACCAGAACGCAATCATCTCAATGGAAGCTGCCGCACGAGCCAAGACCGAAAAAAGCGCCAAGTTCGATCGAATGTGAAGGTTTTGCTTACAGTTTTCTTCGATTGCAGAGGCGTGGTGCATCATGAGTTCTTGACGCAGGGTAGAACGGTCAATAAGTAATATTACCTGCAAGTTATGCGCAAGTTGCGCCAAGCAATCCGCCAGAAACGCCCGGATTTATGGAAGAACAAAAATTGGCTTTTGCAACTAATAATGCCGCAGCCACCTTGTTCCCCAGATCTGGCCCCCTGTGACTTTTTCTTGTTCCCGAAACTGAAGAGCACCATGAAAGGACGACTCCTACGCTACGATTGAGGAGATAAAGACGGCATCGAAGGAGGATTTTTTGAAGTGCTTCGAGTATTGGAAAAAACGTTGGCACAAGTGTATAATATCTGATGGGGATTATTTTGAATGGAACAAACTAGATATTCATGAATAAATAAATAATTTTTGAAAAAAAAAACATAAAATTCGTGACACTTTTTGAACAGACCTCGTATATAGCGATGACCATCGATTTTAACGCTTAATAGTCGAAAGGCTCCGCTACGGGAGCATAATACTTATGCCATAGAAAACGATGGGTCCCAATACGGGTGAAGAATTTAGTTTTCATTTCATTTAATTGTCATCGCTGTGGTTATTCTTTTAATGAAATATTGCGACAAAAAACATTTACCTTAAAACCGCCTGCAAGAAATTTTTTTTTAAAAAAAAGCTATATTTGTAATACGAAGAAAAAAAAATTTCTATTTAAAATGCATCCCCATAAATTGTGCATAAATTTAAGTTCAGAAGAAAAAATTTGAAATTTTTTTTTTTTTTAATAAAGCTGCTTCCTTTTTTCAAGTTTATAAAAATAAAAATAAATAACAATTATTATCATCCCCTTTACTTATGGTCATTGGAACCGTCGTACTCCTGCCTTTAGAACAAACAACTTTGACCGTTCACCTGTCAGCAGGAGCAAAAATCCTTTTAAAAATAATTTTTTTTCCTTATACTACAAATAAAAGGAGAAGTTTCCTTTAATGGCAAAAAATCAAAACAAAATCATTCATCAAACAAGCAACCGACTAGACATTAGAAATACAGATTTTGTTTGTTAAAGGATACGACATCAGAAAATCTACGGCAAAGAAAGGGTGTTCATTGAAAAATTTAAGACCGACAAGGTGAATGGATTAAAATTTTTATTTCTAGACTAAAATGAACTAAGAGATCAGCTCATTGTGTAAACATATGATGATACAAGTGAGAAGGGAAGGGGAGAGGGAGGAAGTTGCATATATCAAACTTGCAATAGGAACCAGGATAATTTCTACCGAAACCATTTAACAAAAGTCGTAGAGAAAATTATTTTCAAGAAAATTTCACTCAATATTTAATCGTTTGAAATGAGTGTATATGAAATCGTCCGTCTGTCTTGGCAGGTGTTTGCAAAATGCTTTCATGTTGACACCGGAATGATGAAGGAACTGCCACAGCCATCACCTTAAGTGGCCAGTCAGGAAAAAAAAAAATTTCAAATGCAACAATTTGTCTCTGTTTACAAACTTTCATATCCAAATAATAGATAAGAGAGAAGAAAAAAATACAGATACACAACAAATCGTTTATAAAACTGGTGATGGATACCTTTTGATCTAGACTACCTTCTTTGCTGGGGTAGAAAGGGGGAAATGTTAGAAAAAAAGAAATCTTTCGGATTCAGTAGCAAATCGAAAAGGAACAGTTGTTTTTGCTGATCTTAAAAAAAGAAATTTGGTTTTTGCTGAATTTAAAAAAAAATTTTTGCTATTTTCAATACAAAAAAAAACTGCAAAAATTTGATAATAGAAAGAAATTGCAAATTTTCCCACCTTTAAAATAAAAATTGAAGGATTTTTTCCTCAAAATAAAAAAAAAAAAATACAAAAATGTTATAAATTACCAGGTGTATAAGCTTAAATCCGCTGTTTTTGTCAAAAAAACACATGTTTTTTTCATAGAAAGCAAAAACAAATTTATTCAAAGTACTTGCCCTCGTTAGCTACACATTTTTCCCATCTCTCGGGCAATTTGTGGATACCACGCCCAAAAAATGTCTTCTCCGTCGAGGCAAACCACTCATCAGCCATTTTCGGACGTCTTCGTAAGATTCGAGGTGCTGCTCAGCGAGCGCTTGCCCCATCGACGAAAACAGGTGGTAGTCGGAAGAGGCCAGGTCTGGTGAATACGCGAGGTGGGGTAGCACCACCCAGTTGAGTATCTCCAAGTAGTTTCGGACCATTTTTGACGTGTTCGATGGTGCGTTGTCGTGGAGGAAAATCAGCTTGTCATGTCTTTGTTGATAATCCGTCCTTTTTTTCACGCAGAGCACGGTGAAATTTGATCAGTTGTTGATGGTAGCGGTGGGAATTGACAGTTTCACCAGGTTTCAACATCTCATACTAGACGATATCCTGATGATCCCACCAAACGCACAGCATCGTCTTCCGTCCGAAGCGATTTGGTCTTGGGAAGATGTTGATGATTGGCCGGGATGTGTTTTGGCGTCGCTCCATCTGCCTATCGTTCAATTCACGCGGCATCCATTTTCCGATCTTTTCAATCTTCCCCGTTGCACGCAGACACATGGAAATGGCTGGTTGAGTAACACCCAATTGCTCTGCCAGCATTTTTTGCGATTGGGTATCGTCTTCGTCCAAAAGAGCCTACAATTGATGGTCCTCAACCTTGCTAAGCCGATTTTCACGGTTCTTCTCCCACAAGTCAAAACTGCCGTCTTTGAACCGACAAAACCAATCTCAGTACGTTGTTTCCGATAACGCACTGTCACCATAGGCCTCCATAAGCATTCGATGCGATTCGGCAGCCGATTTCTTCAAATTGAAGCAGAAAAGTATATGCCAAAGGAAAAATGTATGTTGTTGTACGAAATTGCTGACAATGTGTACTGATTAATATTGACAGATGTCAAACCCTTAAATCCGCTGTTTGGTCATAGATGGGCTCACTCACACCATCTATGGCGGATTTAAGCTTATAGCCCTGGTACATTTCGACGGATTATAAAATATTCAAGGATAATGTAAAAAATCCTTTGCGTAATTTCACACTAAAAAAATCTCAATTCAACTATAAAAGAAATACACCAAAAATAAGGATATGATGAAGGGAGGGGGAAAGAGTAGAAGTGGCTGGGGTTGAATATATTGTAGACAAAATTTTTAAGAGTAATAAATTTCTGGACATAAATTAATACTGAAAATCTATAAATAATTCTCTGGGAATTTTCTGATATTCCAGCTGTTTAAGATTTAAGATATTATCCAAAATGGACTAAAAAATTCTAACTACTAAAATGAAGTAGAAAAATTCTGTTCACATAATTTTTTTCTCGTTTTTTAAAAATAATATCTTTTAGATTAATTGAAAGTCTTATATTGATAAGGAAGGGGAGAGGGGTGGGGATGGATTGTGGTAGGGGTTATGTAAAAAAAACGTTCAATTTTTTTCCCATTTCGAATTGTACACAAAATCTAATCTGAAAATCATACGTGATTATGAAAGGTTAAATTTCGAATAAATTTTCATCAAGGATTAATAATCAAAAAAAAGTTCTTTTTCCATAAATTAACAATTTTTTACATTTAAAAGCTTCAATTATCTTGAAAATGATGGTACAGTGAAATTTACAAAGGACTTAAACGGAGGATTATTTAAGAACTGACAAAGTAAAAATACGACAAATATTTCATATTGAAAAGGATCTATTTTTGTTAAAAATATAATATTCCCATCGAATCTTCTTTTTCTTATAAAAATAAATATTAATATGAACCACCAGAATTAAGGAAGAATTAATAACATTCCCCAAAAGTTCGCACTTATGTCCTATCATTTAATAATCATTAAAAAAATTTCTTTTTAAACAAATAATACCAAGAAACAATACGAAGAAAACCCTTTTAAAATATTCAAATCCTTGCGGAATATTCGAAATGCAAAGTAAAATGTTTGAATGTGGAAGTAAAAATGGTGAAAAATTGACGGTAAACGTCTTCAATGGAAATGACGTTGTGAGGTGTAATGTTTCCCATCCAATAGCGAAAGAAATTTTTATCGTACTTCCGCATCCTTAGTATCCTTAGTTCAGTTTAAGAGCGATTTATGAAAAACTTTTTTAATGGTGGTTTTTTTTCTTCTACTTGTTTTCTCATATTTTACAGAATATTTTATTCGACCAGAAAAATTTCCAAGAGTTTTTCCACTTTTCATAGTTTTTTTCTCTTTTTTTTGCTGTTCCCATTTTCTGGTGCTGTGTTACTGTGTTCAACGGCTTTTACAGCATATGTACGATGAAGGATTTTTCACTAAAAGATTTTCTTTTAGAAAAATCTCCTACTTGTTATGATATTCGAAGCAGTAATCTTTGTAAAGTATGAGTACATCCACTTCAAGGCTTGGTTACCACATTTACGACTTCTTTTCGTTCAGTTTATTGAATACTCCTTTAACATGGCGTTTTATGCATAGCGGAGGAAACCGTTTACGTTGTTCATCCTTTCACATATTTTTTCAAAAAAATTTTTTGCATTTCTATCAAAATGTCTGTTCATCTTCCTTATCAAAAAGTTTTCTTATGATTTTGCGGACATTTAAAGAAAACAAATGAAAGGAATAACTTCCGTATTTTTTTAACGAAAAAAAAGTACAGATTTTCCATCCTTACAAATTTGATGGAAACTATCTAATATGTAATTGAAAAGTTTTTTCTCTTATAAAGAATTATTTTTAATAAAAAAAAACAGTTTTTTTTAAAATGCCCAAAGAAGAGCCTCTTTTAGATGGGAAAGTACCGATTATTTATTTCGTGGTTCGGAAAGTATAGCAGTTAATTGACAGGTACCCAAAATATATCCACATCCAACCAAGGTGGGATTTGTTTAGATTAGGATTTCTCATTATACATTATGAATCTATTGACTTGTTAATATTGATAGGACTTTCCAGAAGAATTGGTGATTCTGCAGTAATATTTCTCAGACAATTCTCTTCAGCAATAAGTCTATTTCTTGCTAATTTTCCATATATGGAACTCTAAAAACCCGCAAATTATTATGGAGTAGTCGTTACATGGCTGTTTAGTGTACATTTTGGCCCGAAGGTAAAAATCTGATTTTTTTTAAACCTACCATGTGTATAAGCTTAAATCCGCTGTTTGGTCATAGATGGCGTGAGTGAGCGTATTAGCTACCATGGGCACGCCATACTTTTTTTTATGAGTTCGACATCTGTCAACATTAATCAGTGTACATTATCAGCAATTTCGTACAACAACGTACATTTTTCCTTTGGTAATCATGTCTAGTTTTGTGCCAGAAAAAGAGCATATGCGTGAAGCTCTGCTTTTCTGCTGCAATTTGACGAAATCGGCCGCCGAATCGCATCGAATGCTTATGGAGGCCTATGGTGGCAGTGCTTTATCGAAAAAAACGTGCCTAGATTGGTTTCGTCGGTTCAAAGACGGCAATTTGGACTTGTGTGATAAGAAGCGTGAAAATCGGCCTAGGAAGGTTGAGGACCATCAATTGCAGGCTCTTTTGGACGAAGACGATACCCAATCGCAAAAAATGCTCGCGCAGCAATTGGGTGTTACTCAACCAGCCATGTCTATGCGTCTGCGAGACATGGGGAAGATTGAAAAGATCGGAAAGTGGGTGCCGCGTGAATTGAACGATAGGCAGATGGAGCGACGCCAAAATATATGCGAAATCTTGCTCACCAGACAAAAAAGAAAGTCTTTCCAGCATCGGATTGTGATAGGCGATGAAAAGTGGATATATTTCGAGAATCCTAAATGCAAGAAATCGTGGGTTGATCCCGACCAACCATCAACATCTTCCCCAAGACCAAATCACTTCAGACGGAAGACGACGCTGTGCGTTTGGTGGGATCAGCAGGGTACCGTCTACTATGAGGTATTGAAACCTGGTGAAACTGTCAATGCCCACCGCCACCACCAACAACTCATCAAATTGCACAGTGCTCTGCGTGTAAAAAGGACGGATTATCAACAAAGACATGACAAGCTGATTATCCTCCACGACAACGCACCATCGCATACGTCAAAAAAGGTCCGAAACTACTTGGAGACACTTAACTGGGAGGTGCTACCCCACCCCGCTTATTCACCTGACCTGACCTTTCCGACTATCACCTATTTTTGTCGATGGGCCATGCGCTCGCTGAGCAGCACTTCGATTCTTACGAAGACGTGCTGAAATGGCTTGATGAGTGGTTTGCCTCAAAAGAGAAGAAATTTTTTTGGCGTGTTATCCACAAATTGGCCGAGAGATGGGAAAAATGTGTAGCTAGCGAGGGCCAGTACTTTAAATAAATTTGTTTTTGCTTTCTATGAAAAAAAACATGTGTTTTCAGCTTATACACCTGGTAAACTTGAAGATTTTAATCTGGCCCATACATATGGGGTTTCAAGCAAAAAATGCGGCACCATAAGCCACACAAGACGACAAAAGTTTTATTTAAAATGCCCCGGAAAGTACCCAAAACGTGTAATTTCGAGATTTTTTAATGTTAATTAGCTTTCAAGAACATACGTTTTGATGCCGTTCGACATTTTCTTAAAGGGCTACACGAAAAACCGTTTTTTTTTTAGACAATCCTTAAACTGCAGACCATTTAAAAACCACCATACATCCAGTAATGGCTGAATTATAACCCCAAAATGTACAAAAAAATCATCAAAAATGTTCTTAAAAGGATTGATATTTACAAGGTCATCATTTAATGGCAAAGTCCAAGCAATATAAGTAAAGTCAAATCAAATCCACCTTGAAATCTAAATTTAAAGTGGATTTGATTTGACTTTACTTTCCGAACAGCAAATTGGATTTACTTCAAAAACATAGTTGATCGTATAAATTATGAGATTTTTGGTGTAAAATATCTAATACTACCGCCCAAAGTTATAAATTAATAATTTTACTCTAAAAAAAAATGTCTAAAAATATTTTGATTTTACCAAAGAAAATTTTCTAATATTAAGAATTTTGTCCTTAAAATATGGTGATACGAAAATTTCTAAACATATTAATTTGATAAGCGAACTTTTGTCCATTTTTCATCAATATTTTTTGCACAAAAAATATTAATATTCGTTAAAATGTGTAAATGTATTAACTAAATAAAAGGAAAACATTAAAAGACTGGCTGTGTCGAAAGGAAGTCGTAGGTTTGTGTGAGGACAATACAGACAAACTCAATTCCATTAAAGTTTCAAGTGCACATTGCAATAGACATTAAGATGATCATGTTCGTCGTTTCGACAACTTCCCAAAAACCACTTGAAGCTATTTGGTTTCGTTGTCCTTCTTCAATATTGCCCAAACTAAATTATAATTACAAATACTTACAAAACCACTTCATACTATTCATGTTAACTATCTGCTATATTAAAAATATTTTAGTTTATCAAACGACATGATAATTTCGCAAATTTGCTGTAATTTAAAGACAAGAAATATTAACTACCCCCCCAAAAAGCTCACACAGCGCATACGGTTTATTCCTTTCTTATATTTCTTAACTATTGTATATACTTGCAGTTTATTTTTAACTTTTTAACATTCTTTCTTTAATAAAATATTTGTTCCAAAACAAATGGTATTAAAACGTTCGAAATAAAAAAAAAAAACAATTTTATTTTAAGACAACGTGTTAAAAAATAACAAAACCACACAAAAAAATATACAAAAAAAATACAAAAAGCTTTTATAACATTAAGCCAAAACAGCAAAATATTGGTTCACCTCTCACGGTAAATAATGCATTTGAAAGTCTTCGAAAATTAATATTTAAAAAGGCGTCATTGCTACAAGTGATGTGACTGACTGATAAACTCCCCCCAGTTTTATTTCTGTCGCAAAAAAAAAATTCCTCTTTTTTAATTTCTTTTTTTTTTTGCTGCTTTTACTATACACTATTTTACGCCCTCTTCTTTTGTTTATTGGTTTTCTACTGTTTTTTTTTATATTTATATTGAACAAACAAATTTCATGTTTTAGTGAAGCAGGCAACAACAACAAAAGCAAAGAGAAACAAAGAAAAATGTAGAAAAAAACAATGACATAAAAATTATAGAAAATATTTCCAGAGTCATTCTTATCGCCTTTGATAAAAAGTATGTATTAACATCATCGTCAGTACCGTTCTGATGAGTGGCGACTTTATCGCTGGCAAACATTTTTGAAACCTTCACAATCTAATGGGAGTTCACACAATCGCAACGACCGATGAAAACTAACGATAATTTTTCGTTCTTGTCGCAGAACTGCCACACATTTTTGTGTTTGGTCATGTTCCGGGGGGATTGGGGTGTTAGGATTCAAAATTATGTGTTTACAATTGAAATTGAGTTATTTGAAAAGTTTAATAAAATACATTTAAAAAAATACTAAATTATTAATTTTTTTTTTCCAAAATAGTTTAACTTTTAAACCCAATCAAAACAAGCTTTCTTTACTCGTTGTAATTGTATTTGGGTTGTCGAGATTCTTTAAAGATTTATTTTTATCGTCGGAATTTTACTTAATAATATAGCATTTCAATAATATTTTCTAAGACACCATTTTTATTTTGAAAAGATAGAATTTCTGCCAATATTTTTTTAAAAAATTAATTATTGAACGCCAAATACGTGAAATAAAACCAGTTTTCTTGCACAAGTTGGTCGAAAATTGGAACCATCGTATTCGATTCTGTAAACGGAGCACAGGCGGGCATTTAAATTATGTTATTTGCAGAACAAATAAATTTTGCTCTGACATATTTCTTTTTTGTTTTATTATCACTCTTATTGAAAAATCCTGTTTTTGTTCGAGCCAAAAGTTCGTCTCCAAAATCGTCCAATTGGATGAACTTTTTAATTCCGATTACACTATTCGAGCAGCGGCCGATTTATTGCCTCAGCTCGACCATTTTTGTTCGAGTCCTCAGTAGGGAAATGAGAAAGTCTCGATCACGAGCTCGAACCTCGAACAATTTTCGAATAGTGATTACAAGTCAGCTCGATCAAAGTACGCTCAGTCAGAATTTGTTCAATATGCGATTTTTTTCTTCATCCATTTGACATTTAACATTTGTTTCGTTTTCATGAACAATTTTCAATTGTGTTTTTTTGCAATTTACATTACAACACATAAGAAAAAATAATAAATATATTAAAAAATGAAAAATAGGATAATTCAAGAGAATGCAGCAACGAAAAGGAAGTGTAGCAATAGGAGCAGCAGTCTTAGCAATGTGGCTGAAGCTGAAGCTAGATGATAACGAAGAGCTGCAGCACAAACAGCGCATGGATGATTGAAGCGCAGTAAGGACGGCGCATACGGAAATCTATTGTCGGAACTTCGTGGCGATGATCACTTCGAACAGAAACTGTACAGCAATTTTCACCATCTTAGTAAGGATAATTACAATTACCTTTTGGAACTGATTTCGCCATTAATCGCCAACACTGTGCCATCGTTGAACAATATATCTTGCGACACATTTTTTTTTGCACAAATAATCGTCAAATCAAAACTCAAATCAAACAATTTTTAGTACACAAACGTCCTTCACACAAATCCCACCGCAAAATGTCAAAATCGCAATAGGGTTCGTGCTCGAACACGCAGCTCGAACATAAATTTTCATTCGAGTTGCGTATTTGAGCTCGTTTCCCAAAATAACCGATTACACCATTCCAGCAAATTTCCATATTTTGTTCGTCCCCTCGAGGGGAGGTGTTCGTCCAAACTGTTCGAGCATACATTACACCGTTCGAGCCGAAAACACCACGAACTTTTTCGACTAATCAATATTTTAGAAAATCTATGGAATATATTTTTTTGTTTACTTTCGATAAATAATTAAACAAAAAACATTAGGAAAAAAACAAAATATTTTAAAAATAATAAAAACTTTATTTTAAGAATAATTGCAATAATAATTCCCAAAGGATATTTTCATAAACAAAAGGTTAAAAACTAAAATGTCAAACGATAAAAGTCGACAGAATGAAGAGCCCCGTACTGGGCTCATCTTTGAGAACGAAAACGATGACCTTCACCATAAACAACACAAATTGTTTCACAAGCCTTCAATTTGATGTCTGCATTTATCGAAATGGTATTGTAAAATATAGGGAATTGTGACTAGTGGTTACTGAGTTATTTGTTTTTAACACCACGCACTTTTTCGACTAACTAATAAATGAAAAATTAACTTCTATTTGCGTAAAAAAAGGAAAAGTACATAATTTTTTTTCTAAAGAAGATTTGAATATTTTTTAGTTAATTTTTTAAATATAATTCTATAAAAAAAATTGAAAAAACCAAGGACCAACGACCAATTTAAATATCAATAAAAAAATTCAAGTATTCCTTGCACATATTGACAATCTGTGGTCACCGATATAAATATTCAAAATTTCCAAAGGATAAATTAGCAACTGCAGTAAATAACATCTGACAACGAGTGCACAATCCAAAATTATATGAACTCTAGTCTAACTGCGATAATCGTCTGTACACTGACACTCCACCCTCGGCATTGCATTGTTTGTTCGCCATTTTCGTTATTCATCAATGACGTAGACACTATAAGGGAGCTCCGCCCGATTTATTGGCACCAACGAAAGTATGGCTGTTTTGTCCGTGACATTACGTTCAAAGCAATTGTGCAAAGGATTATTAATGAAAAATTCCAACGTTTCCATTATTGTTCAGAAAATGCGATTCTATAACCGCTCTGGGAACGGGATTCACACCAATTCCACAGCGATTGTTGGCGAAAATAATTTAATTTATGGGAAAAATTATACTTTAATAGAAATTTAATAAATCTAATTACTATAAATATTCTTTATTGTAATTACTAATAATAAAGATTTTAAAATGTTTTTTTTTAAGTTTTCATAAATAAAATTAATGCTTAGTCACCAAGTCAACATAGTTTAGTAAAGTGTTGTTGGTTGGTTGTATTTATATTGAAATTGATGTTAAAAATTTCATATTCTTTATAAAGAAAAAGTACCTCAGAAAGTTCTTCATCGCAAGGATTCGAAACATCAGACATTGCCCATGACATTGTGTCGCCAATATTTCGACTGGAATCAACAAAACCACTACCACAACCACTTAATACTCCTCCGTTTGTTAGAGGATTTTTTTTAATTTGTTTAACTTCCAAGGACCAAGGCGACGGAGCACTATTTATGTGTCCTGTCGATGCCAATGTCAAGGGACTCTCCGGATCTGATTGAAATTGCTGCTGAATCGTTTGTTGATTTTGTTGATTCAAAATAGTCTGTTGTGAATGTTGATTTTGGGAATGCAGGTGTTGTTGACGTTGTTCTTGTAGATGGTTGTGATGATGGCGATAGTGATTGTGCTGTTGTTGTTGATAATACGGTAGATGTTGTTGTCGATGAAAATGTGGCAAATGACCGTGATGATTATTAACTCCAAAATCCTGCATTGCATCAAAACCGTTCGACGAGAAAACCATTTTCTTCCTAATTCACTCACCTCACTATTTATTCGCTTTTTTTTTTAATTTGCATAAAACAAAAACACCTTTAAAAATTTTATCACTTTTGTAAAAATTTTCAATTTTTATTTCCAAAGAATTTTCTTCTAATTTTCACAAAATTACTTTAAGTAAAAAGAAATCACTAAAATTTTTTTTCATAAAATGGCATTTATTTTTATTATATTTAAAAGAAAATATTATTTTAAAAACATAAACTACTATAGTCATATTAAAAAAATACCCAAAAAATTAGTGGTAATTTGTATAGAAACTACAAAAAATAGTAAGAAAAAGGGTAAAAAATACTAGAAAAAATATCAAAAGCACCGCAACAAATTCGATAAAAGCTTTTAGCTTCTTAAATAATTTTATATAAATTATATTTACTTTGAAATGAATATTTTCCAATGGAAATCTTATTTGAAATTTTTGATTCTAACAATTTCTAATCATCCCCTTTACAGTTTAGTTAGAAGTATCACTATGGCCACTAGCTCCAAAATCAATTCCTTATCTTTATTCTTAATAATCTCACAATTAAAGGCAGATGTCTCAACTTACCAGGTGTATAAGCTTAAATTCGCTATTTGGTCATAGATGGCGTGAGTGAGCGTATTAAGCTACCATGGGCACGCCATACTTTTTTTTATGAGTTTGACATCTATCAACATTAATCACTACACATTGTCAGCAATTTCGTACAACAACATACATTTTTCCTTTGGTAATCATGCCTAGTTTTGTGCCAGAAAATAGCATGTGCGTGAAGCCCTGCTTTTCTGCTTCAATTTGAAGAAATCGGCTGCCGAATCGCATCGAGTGCTTATGGAGGCCTATGGTGACAGTGCTTTATCGGAAACAACGTACCGAGATTGGTTTCGTCGGTTCAAAGACGGCAATTTTGACTTGTGGGACAAGAAGCGTGAGACCCGGCCTAGGAAGGTTGAGGACCATCAATTGCATGCTCTTTTGGACGAAGACGATACCCAATCGCAAAAAATGCTCGCAGAGCAATTGGGTGTTATTCAACCAGCCATTTCCATGCGTCTGCGTACCATGGGGAAGATTGAAAAGATCGGAAAATGGGTGCTGCATGAATTGAACGATAGGCAGATGGAGCGACGCCAAAACACATGTGAAATCTTGCTCGCCAGACAAAAAAGAAAATCGTTCCTGCATTGGATTGTGACAGGCGATAAAAAGTGGATATATTTCGACAATACTAAATGCAAGAAATCGTAGGTTGATACCGGCCAACCATCAACATCTTCCCCAAAACCAAATCGCTTCGGACGGAAGACGATGCTGTGCGTTTGGTGGGATCAGCAGTGTATCGTCTACTATGAGATGTTGAAACATGGTGAAACTGTCAATTCCCACCGCTACCACCAACAACTGATCAAATTGCACCGTGCTCTCCGTGAAAAAGGGACGGATTATCAACCAAGAGATGACAAGCTGATTTTCCTCCACAACAACGCACCATCGCACACGTCAAAAATGGTCCGAAACTACTTGGAGACACTCAACTGGGAGGTGCCACCCCACCCCGCTTATTTACCAGACCTGACCCCTTCCGACTACCACCTGTTTTCGTCGATGGGCCACGCGCTCGCTGAGCAGCACTTCGATTCTTACGGAAGCGTCCGAAAATTGCTTGATGAGTGGTTTGCCTCGAAAAAGAAGGAATTTTTTTGGCGTAGTATCCACAAATTGCCCGAGATATGAGAAAAATGTGTAGCTAGCGAGGGCAAGTACTTTCAATAAATTTGTTTTTGCTTTCTATGAAAAAACAGCGGATTTAATCTTATACACCTGGTACTATATCTACTTTCAAGTTTCCCATCCACACACATGCAGAATGGACTTTTTTTTATTGTGGGGTCTTTTCTTAAATGTACGATCCCTACTATGGTGAGCTATGGGCAACAAAACCGGCGGTTGAAAATACGATTGGCTGTATGGCTATCAGAAATATTGTCATTTTTACTGACTCAATAAATAATCCCTAATAAACCTCGCCTACCCACAGAATAACAGAAATCAGCCTCATTCATACGTGAAAATACAGACAAGACTAAAAGTGAGCTTTTATTCGCACCTAACTGGACAATTAACAAAAATTCATCCAGTCTACTCAATATTTTCACCGAAATTTTGGGTACGAAAAGTGCTCCGAATTCGACAAGGACATACTGCTCCCACGCGTAAAATAGCTTTTTGCAAACCACACGCGTCCTACCTGCCCAATCATGTACCGTTCTTCTAACTATCCCTTAAAATATGTAAAATTTAACAAACCCTAGCTGATCTTGTCCACTAACTACAGGCCAACTTCGCATAGGAAATTGGTGACGCCCTTTCCCACCAAACTTTGAGACGCCAATAATAAGAATCGTGATGCTGTAAAATTACTCCTGGCTCATGCCTTAGCGGCCTTACATGAAAACAAATAATTTTTGAAAACAACACAAAAAAATAGGTATTTTTTTAATTGAATTAATAGAAATTCATACAGTTTTCCATAGGATTTTTTTGTGTTTCCATCAAAACTAAGCACACAAAAATAAATACTGAAATTATCTATAATTGAAAGGAATTTTTATTGCCAGGCAATATTTGGCATTTAGCAGAAAACTATGTGGAACAGCTTAAAATCATTAAATATGAGAAGAAAACATAAAATGTGCATATTTGACCTAAATAATTTCACTTATGCGATAACAACAAAAATACTGAAAAGGTAAACATCGAAAGAAAAGAAAAAAAAAACGCTACAAAAAAGAGAGAAAGAGTGAGGCGAGTGCACAAGAGAATGAAAAACAAACAACGGCAAAAATAACCGAAAATGTTTTGTGAATTTTTTTTAAGGTCAACTTGAGGAGATACCGCATTAATAATAATAATAATGTGAAGTGTTCTTTTTTGGAGAGAAAAATCCCCAAAAAAGCACAAATTATGCGAATTCCATCAATTTGATATTTTGCGACATTTCTCTTCCCAAGTGTTCAGATATATTCACGTTTGGTCGTTGTACTTTTGCAATACAGGTAGCTCCCGTATAACACGGTACTTCTATGGTATAATTTGGCTTGAACAAGATATGAGAATTAGAGAAATTCTCCCGTACAACGCAGTCTCTAGAAGGGTAAGATTTTGATGATACGACTGCCGAAGATATCCAAGAATTATGATGGAAGAAGAAGCAAATTTAGTGGAAATAACATCTAGAATATGCCAAGATAATTCCTGGGACGATAGCACAAATGACAACGAAGACTAACAAGCTAAAAGTTAGAGTTATGAGGGGCTTTCCCGAATAGATACAATCGATCTTTGGACAACCTATTATAGGGTGGTCCATCTAGCGGTAGCATTTTGAACCACTATTTATTTGAAGAACTTGAGTGTTCAATGTCATCACGAATTGACAAATTGTTAGTTGAAAGTCTGAATTTTACCAACTGGTAATCCATACGCTTGAAGAAAACTGGGAAATATTGAGAACTTTCTTCCAAAGTGGTGAGTCTTCAACCCAAACTGTGAGAAATTTAAAAAAATGGGCAAAGATCGAATGACATCACGTCAACTTGTGGATAAATTCGAGAATATTGTCGCCGTTGCTGCAAATGTCCGTGATCATCCATCAACATCAACTCGTCACCGTTCTCAGGAATTGAACATTTCTCGCACTTCTCTGTTGAGAATTTTGCACAAAGGCTTCGGTACGAAAGCTTACAAAGTTCAATTAGTCCAATAACTAAAGCCGCATGACCATCCGATGAATTATCGGTTTGCCAAATGGGCTCAAGATCAATTGGCCGAAGATGAGTATTTTTACCAAAAAATCATTTTTTCGGATGAGGCCCATTTCCACCTCGGTGGGTATGTCAACAAACAAAATTGTCGCATATGGGGCTCAGAAAATCCATACGTCACCTTGTAAAAGCCGATGCATCCACAACGAGTCACGGTTTGGTGCGGATTTTGGACTGGAGGCATCATTGAAAGGGCCGCCGTTACGGTCAATGGTGAGCGCTATCGTGGCATGATCAACGAATTGTTGTTTCCAAAAGTTGAAGAGAATGGCATGGACGACATTTGGTTTCAACAGGACGAGGCCATTGCCACACAGCCAACGTAACTCCAACTTTTGGGCACTGCTTTCGAAAACCGAATAATCAGCCGAAATTCTGATGTCAATTGGCCGCTTCGGAGCTGTGATTTGAGCCCGTTGGATTATTTTCTGTGGGGAGCAGTTAAGGATAAATGTTACGCAAGCCATCCACAGACAATTGAGGCCTTGAAACACGAAATCAAACAGGCCCAGACAATCGAAAATGTACTGAAAAATTGGGTCAAGCGAATTCCAGTAGATTCCTTTGTATACAGAATAAGTGACTGCCACGTGTGGATTTTGATCAAGGGTTGTACTACTTTAGAAATGAGGCTGGCGCAACGCTAACTGTTAATGGCGAGAGATATCGAGCGATGACAACAGATTTTTTTTTAGCCTCAATTGGACGATATGGATTTGGACAATATCTGGTTCCAACAGAATGGTGCGACTTTTCACACAGCAGTTGAAACAACGGACTTTTAATAGCCTCCAAGATCGTGCCATTTAACACTCTTAGATTATTTTTTAATGGGCTGACGTGAAATCAATGGTATATATCACCATTTTTTTTTAAAGAGAAATCAATAGTAAATGACTAAAAACGACAACCACTTTTGACACCACCCCTTTTTCTGTCAAGAAAAATCATCCTTCTTTAAAGCGCTTGCAAATAATTCCCCTTTTCCTAATTTCTGCATAATTCAGCCGCTACTGCGTGTGAACAAATACAGGGTGCTTTTTATGCACCAGGTCGCCATTTTCGTTTGAATGATATTTGTCTGTTCGTATTTGACAGTCGTACAGAGTGGAGCATCTAACACCGCAACACAACGTGTTTTAATTATTATAACATTTCATTTAAATCATTGTTCAATTGAGCATAGGTGGACAAAATTACGTGACTTTTTTTGGTGTTAATCATATGCCGAGCAAATCAACCATTCAGCGTGTAATGAATAATTTTTTTGAAATTATGCATGCACTGGGAGATAAAGCATAGACTGGGCGACAATTAAGCCAAGGTACACTTGAAAAGATTGATGCAATGAGGCAGAGTGTTGCTGAATGCCCGGGTACCTCTCATCGACGCCGTGCACAAGAATTGGAAATATCTCAACCATCAAATATTAAAAATTCTCAAAAACATTTGCTTTCGACCTGGCTGGCTTTATTTATAAACAAAATAACCGCTATCGCGGCACTGCAAATCCTCAACTGATACACTAAAGCCCACTACACCCTCGTAGAATACCTGTGTATGGTGCTGCATCATTGGGTCAAATTTCTTTGAGAATGCTAGAGGCAATGCTGAAACAGTTACTGGTGATCGCTATTGGGGCTCAATTAGGCCTACAGAACACGTGGTTCTAACAAAACGGTGCCACATTACGCAAATTTTTAAAGAACTTTTTCCCAAAAATTGTTTTTATCGACTGGCCCCCACGATCCCCTGCATTTGAACCCACCCGATTTTTTCGTATGGCGATACTTAAAGGAAAAGGTGTACACTAATAAACCAATCATAACCTCGATGCTTAAAAACAACATTACAAACGAAATTGCTGAAATAACACCAGAAGAGTCTGTGAAAATGTTATGAAAAAACAAGAGGCGCAGACATGTCACCAACATTATATTCCATACATAAAGACCATTAATCATATTGCTAAAGACCATTTAATCAATCAATAAAATATAAATTTAAAAAAAACTTCGACCTCGAACATAACACCCTTTATATATTGCACGCGCACAAACAAAAATCGTTGAAGGAAATTGAGAAAAAATTCACAGCCAATCAAATTAGACCAAAATATATCATCCTCTTTTCGTATTTGATGAGAATTTTATTCGTAAAATATTTGTTTTTTTTGTTGCTTTTAATTTTATATATGGTAAAAAAAAGTGTTTTTTTTTTTAAATATTTTAACTTGAATTTTTAATAGATTTTTTTGTTGCTTTTTATTTAAAAACAAACAACTTTTTAATTTTATTAGAATTTGAGAAAAAAATGAATTAAAATTTGGTGTACGGATTAAAAGGGGGGGGGGGGGGAGGGGCGGTTATATAACTGTAATATATTATATATGAAGCAGATAAAATGCAGTTTTTTCTAGCAAAAAAAAACAACTTTTTTTTAAACTTATTTTTTGTAGAATTTATGCAAATATATTTTGAAAAAAAAATTTTTAAATTTTTAATATTGTAGAAACTGTTTATGAATATGAAACGGTGCTCTTGATAATATATGCATTTTTTGTCGATTATACTAAATGTTTGGTTTGTCGAACTAAAAATCCTTTTTTTTCTTCTTTCTCTTCTACTTTTTCCTAACTTTTTCTTTTAAGAAAATACTGGTTACTAATTTTATAGAAATTTTTTTGATATTTTTTCTTTTTGGGTTTATTTAAGAAACAAAAAAACTTTAATTTTATTTTAATTTAAACTTTTTTATTATTTATATTAAAAAATGTTTCTGATACCGTAACTATCTGTTATTTTATATAATTATATTTTTTTTTTAAATAAATTTTTCTTTTTTTGTTGAATAATATCGAACCGTTAAAATTGACCAAATTTAATGAAACTTTTTCTTCTCTTTTACACTTTTAATTCATTACGCAAAATATAGAAGGTAAAAATGATCACAATATTCACAATATACCAAATCGTAAGTAAATTAGACCGATACTAATACAAATGGAATAAGGCCACAATTAAATAATAGTGTTACGGAGAAGCCAACAATAACGAAAAAAAAAAAAATTGCGAAAATTTAAAACGAATTGAAATGAAATGAAACAAAACAAAATCTTTTCGAAAATTTTCAATTTTAATTTTAATTTAGATCATTGCGTTTTACTTCTTCTTAAATTTTTATCAACAAAAAAAATATATGCAATTTAATTTGCGTTCTGAACTGATCTGACCGATTTAATTTATTTTTAACTAATCAACGTTTATTTTTACAAAAATAAAAAATAACTTATAGTAAAACAAAATTAATGTTTGGATTGGGAAAAACGCAGCACCGTTGATTTGATATTTTTACGACACACAAAAAAAATCAGTAAAGCTCTTTCAATGTGCGTCTTTTTTTTTTTTTTTTTTGCTCTTGTAAAACTATTTTCTTATACATTCTTTAATCATCATCTTACATTGTTTTTTTTCTTCTTCTTCTTTGGGTTCGTCTTTTTTTTCAGATTTGTAAATAAAATTTAAAAAAAAAAATTAAATATACACAAAAGAATAGACATGCACGCACAAATTTCTGTTTTTTTTTCACTAATTAAATGAGCACAATTTTTTCAAAAAAAAAAAAAATAATAATAATATAACAACAGGTGAACTAATATAATGAAGTTCAATTTGTAAACTGAAATACGATGAAACTGTTCGAAATTAGCAAAAACAATCACGAAACTGTCTAGAACATTTCTTTAACGCATTATGTTCGGGAAAGTCCCGTTCTTTCTTTCCTTAGTGTTTATTATCTTCTGCGTCTATGTCTTTTTAAGAATTTGTTTTTTTCTTCATCTTTCGTTTTTAAAGAAAAAAAGGTTTATTCAAAAATCCAAAATAGCAAATCTACCGCGGATTGGCAACATCTCTCAATGGCCGATGCTGCTTCAACTTGACGAACGACGATTCAGTATGCACTGTTACCGATCGATCGATCGAGTACGGCTAAAACCTGTGTAACTGGACAGACTACACTGACGACACCAAACACATACAGTCACATCTAAACTTTAATGTATATAATACCGCCCCACGGAGGCTAGAGTGGTTCAAAAACACTGTCACTCTATTTTTATTGCACATCACAGTCAGTTTAGATGAAGTTTTTCTTCTTCTATTTCTTTTATCCCATTACAACGTCATATTAAAATTCAACTACTAACAATAACAACGCCACCAACAAGTGGATGGAGTATTGCTCTTGTAGTAGTAGTGGTAAAAGGGGCACTCAATACCAATTTGTACAGAACCCAAAAAAAAACAATAAAATACCAAAAAAAGGTAAAAAAAAAAAATTTTTTTTTTTTTTGGTTAGCACAATTATTATTGTGTATCCGAACTAGATACGTACGAGTTGATAATTGAACGATGTCTGCAGAGATGGTGATTTCGGGTAATTTGATCGAAATGAGGTGGTGAATTAATACAAGAATAAGAACAAAAAAAACGGAACAACATGCACACTCACGACACACAAAATCACTTTTTGCATCACACAATAAAACAACTAACGGCAATTTGGTTACCGCAATAGGGAATTTTTTCTCCTGCTCCCCAATTGCTATTATTTTTCTGTATATTTTTATGACTATTTTTTTATTTTTTTTTGTTACTTGACTGCAAAGGTGCACGCCCAAAACGAAACAGAAACAAACACATTCAAAGCAGAGAGCAATTGAAATTTATTTGAACCTGTGTGTTTTGTCTGGGGCCTGGCCGATCTAAATTTTCTTCCTGCTGATCTGTTGTGCAGAATCCGCGCACGATCTACAACGGATCCACAGTTAACCGAGTTCGCGCACAGCTCCGGGCTAACGTTTAATGGTTACACTGTGGAGTAAATGATCGCCGGAACCGATACTCTCTGCCGGCTTGTTCCGATATCAGTGATGAGGGCGGTGGTGACGACAGTCGACACATCAGTACAACTACAAACTTCGAATGGACTAAATTCCAACCGAAACCGAAGCCGGGAAAATTATCGCCAAATACCTGCACGCGCAGCACCATTTAATATTTGACTTTCGATACACTGTCAGTTTTGATTCGCACACGTATTGGTAAAACACCGAAAACAGGTGGAATTGGCAGTGCCACACAATTTCCGTACTCGCAAACACAGTCGTATATAATAATCACACGCACTAGCCGGTCAGTGATGCTCGAATGATCTTTTCCATACGGTTGACTATCAGATCTGGAGACAAAAATGCTAATGTCGAAGCCATTGATCACTGGATACACTCTGATCACTGATCACAACGACTGCACTCTATGCCACCTGTACACGGTAGATAGTTGCGCATTGTTCGGCGAGACGACGGCAATTTAAAAAAAAAAAACTCCAAAGTACATTGACATGATTCGAAGCTGATCAAAAGGTAGTAGACCAGATGAGCTTATAATTTATAACACAAAAAACTTATAAATTTTTAGAAAATCATTCAGAGCTAAAAAAAACAAAAACTTTAATTGGAAAAAATATTACTTTTTTTATAAGAACAAAAAAAACCCCCCCCCAAAAAAAAAAGAAACCTCCCCGAAAACAAACAAAAGAAAAAATTATCCCTTGATGTTGGAGGATTTTTGAAAAAAAAATTTAATGTGAAATGACATACGTTGTTTAGAAAGTATCGCGAATTTTGAATTTCCGTGGGTTATGTATATTAGATTTTAGATTTTTTTTGTGGGGTTATGTTTGTACTCATATCTCTCACTTATGCGGACAAGTTCGACAATTTTGAATGTTCAGTTAATTTTTGACAGCTGCTTTAATTGCACGTGTTTTCAAAAAATGGATCAAAGAATATGTTTCGGGAACAAGAAGAAAAAGTCACAGGGGCCCAGATCTGGGGAATACGGTGGCTGCGGCATTATTAGTGTGTTGTTTTTGGCCAAAAATTCGCGCGCAAGCAATGATGCGTGAGCAGGGGCGTTATCATGGTGCCAATTTTTGTTCTTCCACAAATCCGATCGTTTCTGGCGGATTGCTTCGCGCAACTTGCGTATAACTTGCAGATTATATTCCTTATTGACCGTTCCACCCTGTGGCAAAAACTCATGATGCACCACGCCCTTGCGATCTTGGCTCCTGCGGTAGCTCCCATTGAGATGATTGAGCTTTGGTTTCCACGTCATAACCATAAACCCATTATTCGTCACCAGTTATGACCCTCTGGAGCAAATTTGGGTCGTCTCGGACAGAGTCCAACAGCTTCTTAGCAATGTTAATGCGATGCTGTTTTTGGTCGAAAATGGGCAAAAATCGAAGACGAGCCAAAACACGTGCAAGCAAAGCAGCTGTCAAAAATTAACTGAACATTCAAAATGGCCGAACTTGTCGGCATAAGTGAGAGACATGAGTTCCATCATAACGCCACAAAAAATTCTAAATTCGCGATATTTTTTGAAAGTATGGACATGAGTACCAACATAACGCGGAAATTCTAAATTCGTGATACTTTTTGAACAGACCTCCTATGAGGGCAGTTTCGAAAGTATTCGACCTAACGTATAAGTGGACATTGTTGTTTGAAAAATATTACTGTGTTTGAAAAAAATTACCAACCTAGTAAAGCTTAATTTTGAAGTTTAATAACACTGTGCTGTTTGGTATTTGTTTGACAACTACAATATTAATAGTGAACTCTCTCAGTAAATTTGTAAACTTTAAAAAAATTGGTCATCGGTATGTGTTATATTTTCATTTGAATAAATTCAGTCCAACCAATATCGAAGCCAAGCCAGACTCTACTCTGGGGGAATCTGCTCCAACGTTTACAACAATAAAATATTGGGTGGCACAGTTTAAACGAAACCGTACGAGCTGCTAAGATGAACTTCGCAGTGGGCCACGCACGAAATGGATACGAAAATCAACAAAATGGTATGGGATGACGGTCGACTGAAAGTACGCGAGCTAGCTTCAAAAAGTACTGTACATCGCATATTGACTGAAAATTTGGACATGAAAAAGTTATTTGCTCACAATGGAACATAAACAGCGTCGTGAGAATGTTTCAATAAAGTATTTAGCGATGTTTGCAGCAATAAAGCCGAGATTTCGAGTCAATTCATAACCATGGATGAAAGATGGGCCCATTACTCTACAGCTGAGATGAAGAAATAGTCAAATCTGTGGACTGAAAGGGGGGAATCGGCTCCAAGAAGGCGAAGACTGTTCCATAGTTCCATCTGCTGGAACTGTTCCATAGTTCCAAGGCGAAGACTGTTCCATAGCCAAAAACAACACACTAATAATGCCGTAGCCACTGTATTCCCCAGATCTGGTCCCCTGTGACTTTTTCTTCTTCCCGAAACAGATTCTCTGATCTATTTTTGGAATGGGCCAAAATCGAAGACGAGCCAAAACACGTGCAAGCAAAGGAGCTGTCAAAGATTGGCTAAACATTCAAATGGCCAAACTTGTCGGCATAAGTGAGAGATATGAGTACGCCACAAAAAATCGAAAATCGAATATACGTAACCCGCGGAAATTCAAAATTCGCGATACTTTTTGAACAGACCTCGTATATGTAAACTGGAAAATTCCCTCGACCATCGCTTTACAAATCCGAACATCAAGCTACTCTTAGTACCGATGCAGTTAAAATGGGAGGTAATTTCAAGCATTTTGTCAAGTCTAACACTTAAGTCAGATCGAAATAATAATTACAAATACGAGAACTGAGACTTTTAGGGAATGTCATTACCTCACACATTTCCAGATTCAGTAAGTGACCATTAGGCAAGACACCAATTATAGAAAATATTCAAATCTTCCTGAATGTGACTAACAGCATTTACCGCTATAATGCTCGAAAAAAATTTCATATCATCAGCGTAAATTAGAATTTTGCTGTCGCTAGCAAGAATAAACAACAGCGGACCGAGGTGACTACCTTGCGGGACACCTGATAGTAGTTTAATGACGCTTTTTGAGATGAACTTATGGAAGAATACCTGATAAGTCATATCAGTTAGGCAGTGGAGGAAAGCATAATTTATTAAGCTTAAACAAAGTAACAGAATTGTCGATCTAGAAGGCATAGAAACAGAAATTTTAAATTGGGATAATATTATATGTGATTATATAAAGGATAAAAGAGAAATGATTTTTACCTACCAACCGCTTTGAACATTCATGCAACTTTTGATGAATGAACGAGAAGAAAAAGTGCACCTTCAAATCTAGACACGCAATCTACTCTTGCTGGCAATTTTTACATATATGCATGTGTGGATAGAGATATGCATTAAGCTTTTTCCTGTGAAATTTTCTTCTCATTTCTTGTTGTTGTAAATTGTTTTCCCCCATTTGTGGCGGATGCCCCTCTCCCACCTTAATCTATAGCAAACACGCAATATCGAGTTGAGGTTAAACACGCACGTCGATCAGCGCTCGTGATCCAACAGACAAATTGGGATTGGCATCACTAAAAACAATAACAACAATGACGACTCTATGCAAGATCAGGTGTTGAATGGAAAGATTTGCTCTGTTGGGTCGCGCCGCGCGCATTCGACACGAGTGCATTCAGCCGCAGAAAAGATGGTGTGTAATTTACATGAAAGATCATCGGATTCGTTCGATTGTGAAGCTTATAGATATTATTAGCAAAATAACAACAAACCACAACAAGGTGGCCATTGATCGGACAAGTTGAGAGGATGGGGGGTAATCTGCTGGCAGATCAAGAGGCCAGATGACCAATGTTGAACGCTTTTAACTAAGTCCGTAACTAATTGTGTAGATACGATTACACGTTGGGCAATCTCGGAATCGTGTGAAATAAAATTCAGCCGATATTCAAGCACAAACAGACCATTTACGACGAGCAGTGTCGAAATCCGATACGTTCATTTTACAATTTACGATTACAAGTATTAAACTTAAATCCAATCACCGATCAACAAACATTCCACAATTTCACAAAAAGAATTAACTTTTTAATTGGCCTCAAAACTATTTGATATAAAAGAACCGAAAAAAAAATAATCATTAACTTTTATAGTTGCATTCCCATTCCACTCTCTATCAATAAGAGTTAATTAATATTTTATCGATGACAATTTTAAAAGGGGAGAGGGAGAAAGTTTACATTAAAGAAAACACTAAAGCTTTGCACTACCCCTACTCCTCTATGTTTTATTTCTCCCATCCCTTCCCTATCCAATCCTAAAAAAAAAATTACAGAAAATACCATCTGAACATGACAGCAGATAAGAGCAAACCTATTAACGCCGGCACATGTAATTGCACATTGAAAAAGCTTTTATTTCTTTGCCCTCTCAAAACTACTTACACAACATGAAATTGCCATTTTTCTTTAAGTAAAACTAGACTAAAAATAGACACCACCTTCCGCCTCCCTCGCTAACAAAAAAAATACTACAAAATAAATAAATTTAATTTAAAAATGGTTTTTTTATGATTGGAATGTTGTTAAAATTTTGAAAAATTAAAAAAAGGGGGCCGATAGTGAATGGTGCTCGTATGAGTGCATCATGACTCCAAATTAATCGTTTCAAATGGCAAAAAAAATATATTTAAAAAAAAAGTAGACAAAAACCAATATTGATAGGGAACATTTTTTATTTGGAGATTATTTATTTATTCATTAATATATATTTTGTCTCCTTCAAAGTAATCCCCACCAGATATTATACACTTGTGCCAACGTTTTTTCCAATACTCTTAGCATTTCAAAAAATCATTTTTTGTGATCTAGTTCAGCTCATCTTTTGATGCCGTCTTTATCTTCTCAATCACAGCGTAGTGACGTCCTTTCATGGGGCTCTTCAGTTTCGTGAACAAGAAGAAGTCACAGCGGGATCTGGAAAATACGGTGGCTGCGGCATTATTAGTGTGTTGTTTTTGGCCAAGAATGGCAAAAGCCAATTTTTGTTCTTCCACAAATCCGATCGTTTCTGGCGGATTGCTTCACGCAACTTGCGCATAACTTGCAGGTAATATTCCTCATTGAACGTTCTACCCTGTGGTAAGAAGTCATGATGCACCACGCCTCTGCAATCGAAGAAAACTGTAAGCGAGACCTTTACATTTGACCGAACTTGGTGCTTTTTTCGGTCTTCGCTCGTGCGGCAGGTTCCATTGAGATAATTAAGCTTTGGTTTCCACGTCATAACCATAAACCCATGCCTATGATTCGGCACCAGTTATGACTTTCTGGAGCAAATTTGGGTTGTCGCGAACAGAGCCTTAGCAATGTTAATGCGATGTTGTTTTTGGTCGAAATTGTGAAAAAATCGAAGACGAGCCAAAACACGTTCAAGCAGAGCAGCTGTCAAAAATTAACTGAACATTCAAAATGGCCGAATTTGTCGGCATAAGTGAGAGACATGAGTACCAACGTATATTCGAAAATCGAATATACTTAACCCGCGGAAATTCAAAATCCGCGATACTTTTTGAACAGACCTCGTAATAATAATAAGGGACCACAGAAGCAAATAAACAAATTTCCACATAGATAATGAGTCGCTTAAAAAATTCTTACAGCTCTAGAGAAGGCCGTATCAAGTATTCGAGAAGTAAAAACAGATATTCTGCTTAACAGTGAGCACAATCTAAATTTTACTTTTAATGGTAAAACTCGGTTTAGACGGCATTCGAATTACACGTATTCAATTTACATGGCTTGTTGGGTTACCTGTACTTTTCGATTTCTCTTCTATTTTTCATGTGTTTCAGAAGAAAACAAATTAAAACATTTAAGGATGGCTCATAATTCTACTTGTTCGAGAATAATTTTACGACAACAGAATCTGTCCATTCGGTTTGTGGCTTTCTCCACCGATAAAAATATGTACCAGTAAACGTAAGCAAGTAATTCTTGTTAATTTCTCGATGATATTGAACGAATAGAACTACTTCTGGTTGGGAATAAATATTTTTGAAACAGGAAAAACGTACACCATCAATCGATGATATCTGCTTTAATCACTTCCCCATCTTGGTCGTCCTATCCATTCACATCACCATCCCCACCGAATTACTCAATAGTAAATAAACAGAAAAAAATCTTGCTTATCTACTTCTTCGCCCAGTTACCAGTGCACATAATATACCAGTTGTTAACTGTTGATGTTTTCCTATAAAATTTATTTTCCAGTATTTTTCCATAATTTTTTTTCTCCAAATTCTTCGATACATTTTCTTTGGTGATGTTAGCTAAATAGCGGAACAGCGCAGAACAAGTTCCAACTACGGATAATATCTGCCATTATCTGACCATGTGTAGTTGGGCTTTCTGGTGGACACCGACAGTGGACACAGTAAAACTGCATAAATTCCTCTGATCGGCACTAACGTTATTTCGTCAGCATCTGGTCTAACTAGTTAATCTTATATGGTATGGCCATCTACATATTTTCTAACCTAAACCATCGCCCAAACGAATAATAAACTATTCCAAGATTTTCCATCCGATCATTCTCTAATGAGACAAAAAGTAGTGGTGCCGCTAATTTCTACGAGATTCATCAAAAAATATCCACCAGAACAACAACAAAAAAGTTTTTAAAAACTTCCCACGCGAGTTGAGGTGGCATCATTTTGAGGAATCTTTTCAACTCAATTTAAAGAATATGCAATTTATTATGATTGTTATTAATATTATTACGAATAATTAGGAAAAATGAAGATTTACGACTAAAATTAATGGCAGTGTCATTTTGGATTTCTTTGAAATTTATTAGCAAACGTCTTTTATTCGGATTTTCTTATTAAAAAAAAAAACTTTTTCATGAAATAGAAACCCAGACAAACGAGTGCAAAAAATGTTGCTGCTCCAGAAAAAAGTTGAAAAGAATATCCACAATACATACAAGCCCGTATGAAATTGCCAAATATCCTCATGGTCGTGGCGTTACAAAATAAATTCTACAATTACCAATAAATCGACTCTTTTAGCTAAATCGATAATAAAACGAAAATCCTGAAAAATCTTTAACAAACAATACATTGGCAGCTATTCATCTTAATATCCACCTAATCTCTACTAACCCACCGCAGCCAACCTCCCTCCTCCCATTCTAACGACAAAAAAAATCCTATTTCTTTAGCAGAGACTTACCCACCGCCAATACTTCTCCACCCCTAAAAAATAAAAAGTTCAATTGCTTAAGCACCGACTATTGATACCAACCCCCTCCCACTCCACTGGCGGAAAAAAAGTTCAATTGGTTTAGCACAGCCTAACCCCAATAAAAAAAAATTGATGCAATGAATGTCATGGCATGGTTGGTAATACGATACAAGAAAGTTTTCGGCCATCGAGCACCGTCTCCATACAAGCTCCCCAAGGAATTTCATACCATTTTGCATTTACTAGTACAGAGTACACTAAAAACCGGAGGCAGACGGTGGAAAAAAAGGGGGAGGAGCTATATTTTCTCTTGTAATTTAATTTTATTAGCTACTTTTTCTAAACGTTATCAAAAAAATAAAGCTATAATAAAATTTTTCCATAAATTGGGCAATAATGTATGATTTTCTTGTGCCCAAAAAGTACATAAAATGGGTGTGTTTTGTTCGAATGTTTATTTTAAATTGCTTTTTTTTTTTGAATTGATAAGAAAATACTTTAAAAATATATTTGGAAAAAATTTGATAAAAACTTAGTCGGGACTAGTTAAAATGCATAATAAAAAAAATAATTTTTTATTGAAGTCATAAGAGAAAGTTGTTGGGGAATGGGTGAGGAGCCATTAGAAAAATTGTATTGTTTTTAAGAACCAATAAACAATGTCTGTCAAGGCTTTCAGTAAAAACGACAAAATTTATTGGCATATGGCACGAGAAAAGTGCATTTAACCTAAAAAACGACAACTTTTGAAGGTCTACTTTCCTAAATATTGCCAAACTAAAAACATATTTAATTAAATTTATCTTTAATAATTGGAAATAATACAAAAGTTCTCAAAAATAATGAGAAAATTCAAAATTATAAATTTTTTTTGATTATCAAAAATGATCAAAAAATGTACAATTTTTTGAAAATTTTAAAAAATTGAATTTTTTCTAAAAATTAAAAAAATTAAAACTCGATTCATGTGATATTAACCTAAAAAAAATTAAGTTTTTTGGAAAGGTTTAAGACTGCTTATAGACGCCTGAATTTTTTCCTAAGAAAGTGGAAGTCTAAAAAAATTAAAAATAGTAAATTTTATATTTTCAGTGATCAGAACACTCAATTCGGACAGTAATGTCAACAAAAAAAAACTCGTGTTTTGACGCCAGTTGGAAAAATATTTATTCTTTTTAAAGACGCCTGAATTTTTTCTTAAAATGAGAAACAAATTCAAAATTGTAAATTTCATGTTTTCAGTTATCAAAAAAGATATGGCAACACTCAATTCAGACATTAATGTCAAAAAAAAAAACAGTAATTTTTGTGTGTTGACGTCAGTTGAAAAAATATTTTAGTTTTGTTTAAAGACGCTTGAATTTTTTCCTAAAAATTGAAACAAATTCAAAATTGTAAATTTTGTATTTTTAATTAATAAAACTGATCTGGCAGCACTCAATTCGGTTGTAAATTCTAAAACTGCATTCGATTGCTGTGTGATTTTTCGTTAATTTTTTCTTTAAAATTTCCTTAATTGGAAAGAAAATTATTTTCTTGTTTATGGACGCAAAATATTTTCCCCAAAACTTCGTAAAAATTTTGGAAAATTGTATTTTTCCTAAAAATTGAAAAAAATTAAAACGATGTGGCAACACTTGATTCAAGTGATCTTAACCTAAAAAAATCAAAAAAATTGAGTTTATTGGAGAGATTGAAAACTGCTTATAGACGCCTGAAATTTTCCTAAAAAATTTCAAAATTGTAAATTTTCAGTTACAAAAAAAAACATTTTACTTTTATTTAGACGCCCAAATTTTTTCCTAAAAATTGCAACCAATTCAAACTACAAAATTTTTAATAAATTAAAATGATCTGGCAACACTCAATTCGGTTATAAATTCTAAAACTGCATTTGAATGCCGTGTGATTTTTGGTTAATTTTTTCCTTTAAAATTTCTTGAGTTTTTGGTTAATTTTTTTCCTAAAATTTCGTAAATTGAAAAAATTTTAAATTCCATTCAAATATTTTGACAGTGCAGTTTTTTGCGAACTTTTAGTTCTAAAAAATTGAATTCTATGACATCCTAGGGAAAAACAATTTATATAAATGTACGCTTAAATTTCCCCCCCAAAAAACTAAATATTGTGAAGAAAATGATCTGGCAACATGCGGTTCGGTTATAAATTTTGAAGTTGCAGTAAATTTTATGTGATTTTTAATTTTAAAAATAATAAAAAAATTATGTCAGTTGCAAAAAAAAACTTTAGTTTTCTCTAAAATTAAAAATTTCCAATTTTTTGGTTATTCAAAATAATCTGAACAACACTCAATTTGAACGTAAATGTTGAAAATGCAATTATTTCTGTTATTTTTAGTTATAAATAATATTTTTTTTTTAAAGTTTAATTTTTAATGGTACATAAATTTATAAATTACAATTTAAAAAAAATATTTTCAGATGATTTGAACAAAAACAAAATTGAAAACATGACAAAAATGGGACACTTTGAAAAAAACGGAAAATACTCATACGTATTTTCTTCCAGATTCGATTATAATTATTCAATTTCCATGAGTAATTATTTAGAATGTTATCTAATATTCCCCAACTATTAAAAATTCACCGATGGGGTTCCACAGCTGACATTGACCGATTATATTTGAGTCCATTCGAATTTAATATCGTTCATATGACTTTTATGGCAAAATATTTCACAAATAAACAAATTTATTAACAAGAATACTCCCAAATCCCTTCCCGAGCCCCAACAGCTTTGTATAATATTTTTTGACATGTTTTCGATGGAACATTTTGTTATAATTTTATTTCGTAAAAAATTAGCGAATAAATAAAGAGAAAATCGTATAACATCCAAAAATATTTTATATCTAAAAATAAAAATTGCGGGGGGGAAAAAAATCGATGATGATACAAATTTTTAATGTAAACAGGAAAAATTTTGTTTGTTATAATTATTTTATAAGAGGAAAGAGAAAGGGGGATTAACTCGTTGCCATTGTTATTATTTGCTCTTCTATCAATAATAATACGATGCTGGTGAGTTAGTAGGTAGGTGTTGGTGGTCGGTGTCACATATTGAACGATGGCTTTGCTTTCTGTGTCACAGAAACCCCTAATCATCTGCTCTAGAACCATACGCACATACTCTAGCTATGTATTGAACAATATTTTATCTACTATTTATGTTATTGCTTGGGTTTATAATAATATTTATGATACGAGAACGTTTGGAAATTTGATCACTTGCGCAATATGATCCGATTAACGATCTGTTCTTAATTTCTTTTTTATTCCAATATTATTTTTATTTTCTTTTAATTTAAAATTTTCAATTTAACCATTCCGTTTCAGCAGAATATTTAATATTGCATTAAAAAAATACTTTTATAAAATATGGAAAAATTCTTTTGAAATTAAAAATGAATACGACATGCCAACAAGTGATTCTTTTTAAAAAGGTGCATGGAGGTATAGTGGAGTGTGTATTTGCTATTATAAAAATATTAATTTGAATATAGACTAGATTTTTAGTTGGCCAATCCTCACTTATTGCAATAAGTGGGGGTTAGGTATATTTAGTAAAAGTAGTTTTTAAAAAGATACAAAATAATGTTCAGTTAAATAGTTTTCGTGAGGAGAAAACATTCAGTCTTTAACGAGACAAAAATGCATTTATTTGGAACAAATTTTATCCAGCTTGAAAAGTTTATATTACCCAGAAAAGATATTCAATTTTTGAATAAAACGAAAATAATTTACTCAGACTTATCATAAGTTTTCCTTATCAAAGTTATGCAAGATTTCTTCGTGTTTCCTTCCATATCGGCTTCTGTACTTGTTCTCTTAATGGATTTCGATTGCAAATTTCAACTGCATAACGTGTACAGATATTAAGAGCCTTTTTATTACTTGACTAATAATAAGTGATTTTTGGAATTCTTCCAATGGGAACCAACCTATTAGGGACATCATTTCATTAGCATTTTTTGTGTACCATTAAATTATTAGAAAATATTTTAATAGTCTTTGATAGAAAAATTGGTACAGAACAGAGAGTAGAGCTCTGTCGTTTGATAGCTTTCAAAAATATATTTCATCAACAGTGGAATTTGTTTAGATTAAAGTTTATTATTTTTTTTGACTACCAAACAATGCGTATAAATTGTACAAAATTTTTACATATTATACGATTTTGCTGTAGCCACGTTTCGTGCATTGAAAATAGATTATGGCGGTGAGGTTCATTTCTAACTTGTTGGTTTTGAAAATCTACAGATGACTGTGAATAAGGCTATTGTATCTGCAAAAAGGGAACTGTCTGGTGTGCCTTTGGATCTGAAGATGACGTAGTCCCATATTTCTTTAAAAAAGAAGGAGAGATTGTTACCGTCAACTCTGTGTTAAGGCAGACAATTCATAAATTTTAGAGCATTTAAAAGCCCACCTACGTCAGTTAGTGTCAGAATTACACCCTAAAATGTGTGAAAATATCATCGGAATGTTTTTCAAAAGTTGAAAAAGTCGTGGGGAAATCCAGAAATTTGAAGCGTATTTTATTTATCTTCACTTTGCAAAGCACAAACTGGATAACTTTTTATTTACCATAAAATTTACTTCTTTCATAAAATTTGCATGTTTCACATAAAACCAATGACCATTGAATAAACAAGAAGAAAATACTTTATAAAAAAAATATTTTCAACATTCCAATCTCATTTCATTAGCATTGCACAAAAAATACCTACCAAAATAAAAGCATATTTTTCAAAATCTCAAAAAAATATTTTTCCAAACCATATATTTACAAGGTCGACATCACAAAAAAAATAAAAATACTTGAAAAGCTCATAAAAATTATAAATTTCCAAATTCCAAAACATTTTAATATAAAACTATGTATGCAATTTTAAACTATTTCTATTTAAAAAAAAAAAATTGAATAAAAAAATAATTTGCATTTTTTTTATTACTTAAAAATTTGATGACATTTTTAATTTCTCATCTCAATAACACCTGATTTTTCAATGACAATATTAAAAATTTACAAAAAAAAACAGAATTTTTTTGTTAATATTCACATTGGAAAACGAATTAAATTCGTATAAGAATTTCGAAAAAAAACAGGAAGAGAAGACGTTGAGAAAGCTTTCGAAATAGGACGAAATTGAAGAGAACAATTCATGGTAGAGTGTTCCCCTCTAAAGAGTCCCCAATTGGAGAGGAGATTTGTATATGCGCGCAAGACCTGAAAAGGTCACAGAAACCCTACCAGACTAGTAACGATGATGTGAAATTTCAGGAGAGTTCAAATGTGGTCATATGTACAGAACGCATGTCCTTGCATAATTAACAGTAAAAACGAAACATCAAATAAATAAGAACTTCCTTCGGATACATATAAACTGGGAAAATATTGTAATATAGTTTGAGGGAATGAGGACTTACCTCAGTCCACGCCATTGTCCTTGGGGATTTATATTGCAGATTTCAATGCTTCTGTCTTTGTTGCGGCTAATATAAAGTTGTAAGTCTTGGTGATGTAAGTGAGCCTCCTTAAGCGCCAATGGACGCTTTCGCTCCCTTATACGGACCAGTTTCTACTGTAAATCCTTTTCCTTATCCTCTTTCACCTTCACTTCTTTTCAATAGATAAGTGATGATGATGACGACGATGCTTCTTTTCTATACAAGTTAGTAGAAATATTGTCTTGTAGTTGTTTTCTATTTTTGTCTTTATTTCTATCTTTCCCTCATCTGGTAAGAAATATTCTTGAGACAATATTCCTTTTCTTGAAGTAAACAAACTATTTTATTGTTGATATATACACACAAACAACATAACACAATTTTCCGTTTGTTCCTCTTTAAGTTCAATACGAACTAACTTATTGTGGATAATTTTTTTTTTGTTAAATTATAATCTGCGCTTAACTATTAAAAACTTTTAATTTTTCTTTTATTTGAAATTTAAAAAAAAATATCTATCAAAGGGGAAATTTCTATTAAAAATAGAAAAAACCGATTTAACTATTTAGTATTTACTCAAATTTTTATTGGGGAAATTTCCTATGCACACACATTAGAAAACCGTATCCGTGAAAATTCGTATGCAAATAAAAAAATATCTTTTAATTGACAATGATCGGCATTTGTAAAACAAAAATTTCCCAATGGATTTATTTATATTTTTTTTTGCTTTTGAATAGTTTTAAAATTTTACATCTATATTAACAAAAAAAAAACCACTAAAATTGCATATGAGAAAAACTATAAAAAAAAATTACGTAACGATTTTGCGATATATTTTAAGTAATTAACAATAAAATTTTCTATTTGATTTTGATTTATAAATAATTATTTTTGAAAAACTGTATTTTTTATAGAAAAAAAAAACAACAAAATATAATCAATCGAAACGTACGCGATTTTCGTGTTGATATTTCTTTGCTCCTTTTCGGTTTTCATCACCCACCTCCGTAACCGAATCAACAACGGAATGTCGTTTCCAGAGATACTATTCAATAAAAAATAGTATCTTTAAATTTTGTTTTCACCTTAAAAAGAACTACGTACGTACATATTATATCTACGATTGTTTAGATGGAAAAATAAATTTTATTTACGATTATGGAAAAGTTAATGCAAAATTTTGTTTATTTTTGCCTGCTCCGTCGTTGGAGCAGTCGAACCAAATCTTCGTACGAAACGCGCGATCAAATGTCAAATTTTTCTTTTGGCATACACCAGGCCCACAGCAACCAACACACAGTTGCTACTTAACTAGGGGGACTTGTAGTTGCCAATAGTCGCCCGCACGTACACTTAGGTGTCACTTCAATATTTGTGTATACACACACCAGTTCAGCTCCAAATGACAAATTGTAAATACGAAACGTCAACACCAGCTATGTATGGAACTCCGTTCGCGCATTCAATCTTCGTTGTTGGATTCTTCTTTTTGGAACGTCAGTTATTATTTTGTTCTTAATTGATATTTATTTTTGATCTAAAATTACAAATGCTAATGGGAAATTGTTGAAAATTGAAATAAAACGATTCCATAGGTTAAATTTTAATTGCGCAACGAGAACAATTGATTATAACCTCTTTTGTACGGGTATACGACTGCACATTCCTCAGGTGGGAAAATTAATTTTTCCTTCACTTTCCTTAATATTCCATCATTTAATCAAATGCAAAATGATTTATTTCGTTTATGAAAAATTTTGCCAAATCACAATAATTAACTAAAATCGTATTAAAATCAGAAAACTATTAATTTTCAACCTTTCTCGAATCTGATTGAAAATTTCTCTATTTAGCAATGTTCTAATAAAATTTTTGTTACTCTAACACTTTATACACTACTTTAAATAAACAATTAATATTATTTAGATCACAGCATTTGTTAAAATTGGCAAGAAAGTGCTTTTAAAATGAATTGTTTTGC
Organism: Atherix ibis; assembly: GCA_958298945.1. Classification (NCBI taxonomy): domain Eukaryota; kingdom Metazoa; phylum Arthropoda; class Insecta; order Diptera; family Athericidae; genus Atherix; species Atherix ibis. Next base: position 20,546,679 of record OY282609.1, on the reverse strand, counting down.
GGCACAAATACAATTTAGTGTTTTGTTTTCAATTGACATTTGACGTATATGGCATTTTAATCGCCATACTAAATATGCGCGCAAAAGAGATGGCACCTGTTTTCCCAGACAGTAGCCATGTTTGTTTTTACATCAGTTTCTCAACGAACGAGATAGTCAACTCGTCTGACAGGCTAAAGAGCCTTTTGTGCGAGCGAGAGAAATTATCTTGTGTTATGTGTCATGGTGAATAATGGTCGGCCGGTGTGGTGAAAATTCACTGTCAATTGGGTAGAGCGAGGCGCTTATTTTCAAATTCATTTAATTCGTACTAATTTGAATACTTATTGTTTTTTAAATAAAAATTAATTTACTTTCATTTTCATTATAACTTTCTTTTCTATCTTTAAAAATCTATAGATAATTTGTTTTTTTTTGTTGTTGAAAAATCACATTCACGTTGAACAGGAATTTTAGAGGCAAAAATGAGTTGTGTAACGTTTTTCCAAACGCCTATCGGTGGAATGTGCAAATAGAAAAACTGAAAAAGAACCAAAAAAAAAATAAAAATTTTGCTTTAATTAATAAATTTTTTTATAAAAACTGAATTTGGTTTAATCAATTTTTAAGAAAACTATAATTTTTTAGGAAAAAAATCTAAAAATATAAAAAAAAATTATGAAAAAGCAAACAAAAATTAATCCTGAAAACACAATTTTTCTTCTTCTGTGCAACCGTTATTAATTCCTTATGTTTATTTTAAAAAAATAATATTATTAACAAAAAAAGGTAGATTTTTTTTGTGTAATCAAAAAAATAAAGGAAATTTTCTTATAATAATTTTTAGGACAAATTAATTAAAATATATTAAATTTCTTAAAGAATATAATAAATTCCAAACTCAATTACATCAGAACCATATTATTCGTAATTTATTAACTTAATTTCGCATAGTTTAGTATTAAAAAAAATTATTTTATTTGAATTTCTCATGAAAAATCATCTGCAGAACTAATAGAAAAATGTACGTTTATTAATTTTTGCATGCAATATTTTCCAATCAAGCATAACAATCAAATCGTAAATAATCCATAATTAAACTAATTAAATGGAATTAAATGAGAAAACTTTCAATATAGAATATAATATACTATATTAAATTCTGTTCTAGATATTTAAAATGCTTTATATAAAAAGTTAATCAGAAACGACTGAAAATGAAATCATCAGGCTGAAAATATGAAAACTTTCATTATTCCCTTTGTTGGTACTGATAAGCAGTGAAAGGGATTCGGTTTACTTTGAAGTTCATAAATAACTTGTTTGCAAACACGCAGAAAACTTTTCTATCGAACTAGGTTAATATAACAAATATTCCACAGTTGAGATTCCTTCATCGGATATCGATGGACTACTCGAAACAGTTTCTTGAAGTTTGAAGGTACCACCACTAACTGATCTAAAGGACACTAACAAATCTAGGCCAGGGTAAGCGACAGTAAGATGGGTGGGTGATCACCAGTCCAGGAAGTTCAATTCTCCCGATATGACATAATTTTCCCAAAGACCTACGTACACAGGTGACTCAATATCTATTTTATTGTCCACAGGTGCCTGTGACCCTATTGCATTATGTAAAACAAACTCGATTAATGTTTGTTTTTGTTGTTGTTTTATATTGTCAATCGCGGAGAGGAGTCAACAACAACGCACTACCACACTTCGTCATAAACGAAATAAATTCAACGTCATCGAATTAGGGTAGGTAATAGGTTGCATATTGGGGCATGCCTTTCATTGTACCAGCTTCGAGGGAGCACCAGCCTCGTAAACAGGTCAAAATCGGGCCAATAGGTTCTGCTCGAATCAACGAACAGCCCCAGACATGCGATATATACTATACAGTCAATTACCAATAGACTTCTGGACTGGGCAGAGGTAGTTTTTGCATAAAAGAATTTTTTTCCAATTTATAGTATAAAATATTTCCATATCACTATTTAGGGTGTATTTACCACCGCCCCCCCCCCCCCCCCCCCCCTAGCTTGTATCGCATACCCAAAATAATGGCACAGCGGATATTGAACTAAAAAAACATTTCGAAACTAAATGGAATTATCTACCTTCCAATTTGCTATTGGAACGAATACTCCTTAAGAACGAGTCCAAATATAAATGTTTTCCAAAAATAAATACGATTTACAATGAAGACAGCAGTTGTTCGGTGGATTTCGAATCGACAAGACGGCTCAGTCAGCTCCAAGACAATGTAATCCTTTCGTGCGTTCATACACTTAGTTTAGACTGAACCTAGTTGGGGCAGGTAGGACTACCAGTTTCCGTGTTCAAATTTCGTGATCGGTATCGAATTAAGTAGTCCTGCCACTTTATTCATTATCAGTTCAATTTAGAAATTTATCAAGTAATTAATTATTAATGTTTAAGAAAAGTAAAAAAAAGCCAAAAAATCAAAAATAAATCCCCTCCCCTATCCAAAAAAAAATAATATCGAATTTATCCGCGTGTGCGAGTGCACATTCGATTCGATTAAGTCCTAAAATGGGTGCTACTTACTAGGAAACAAACATTCAACAAATCGACTTCTATTGACTTTACAGTTCAATAAGTTCAAGGACTATCTCTCAACTTCAGGATACTTCTTAAAGTGTTTTTGTTCTTAATTAATAGTTCGTTACGCAAATGTGACAGTGTGCATTCTAAGTTTAGTGATAATCAAATTTTTCAAATATGATCGATTCAAAGTTTTTTTTATATGCCAAATGAACGCGGGGGAAGGGGGAGAAAAAAATCACATTTAATTCAAAAATTATGACAATCATTTGTGTTTAAATTAATTACTTTTTTAAAAAAAAATTTTTGGAAATGTTTTATTATTAATTTTAAAATTTTATGTAATGGTCGATAAGGACGATAAAACGATAGTGAGAAAATTCTGTCAGAAAAATTCAAATTGTAACAATATTATTGGCGGCAATAGGAGTAAATGCTTGCTGGCAAATAATTTAAGAACGAAAAAAGGGATGACAGCGGAAAATGAAAGTTGCAATGTGCCCAATGCTAGCACAGTAAAATGTGCTAGGAGTAAAAGTCAAACGTTTATTGGTGATGGTAATAAGAATAAATCGGATTTAGTTAGAGATGATAATGAAATTGTGAATACCAAGTTGAAAAAGGATACTGATTTGAAAAAGGAAGCATCGAGAACTGACGCTAAGGCATTTGTTGAACCAGAACTGGTCGAATTCCCACAGGCTAATTGTGATATTCCGGAGGTGCTACGCAAACAGGGTACACCATCGTTTTGTTCCTCAAACGCAGAGAACACATGTCCATGCAATACTTTGGAAGCTGTTGAGCAAATATCGAAGCAGGTATCGTACTGTGATCGTAGAAACTGGGTGTCGGTCGATAGGCTGAATGAGCTGCGGAAACGAGCACAAGACGCTATAAAGAACCACAAAACCTTCACGATTCGTGGTTGCTTCTTTTCGATAAGGAATGCTCTTGTGGCCAGAGGATGGGTCGAGAAATTGGACCAGCATCGCAAACACAGCCTATCGGGGATTTGTCAAGTCACGTACGAGGATTTGACGCAGACTTTGCCGAAACGGAAACCCGGTGAGTCCAGAAGGCAGTACTCAATTAAATGTGAACGAAATATTATGTCACGATTTCTGGAGCACGTCCCCATTGACTTCTTATGGACAGCAAGGAAGGAGAAATGCGATTACATTGATCAGGCCAAGAATCCAACGTTGATCATCAACAAATTTCATCGAGTACCATTCACATCTAAGGAGGGACTATGCACTCAATTGCATGATTTTCACTGGTTTTACGAAGAGGGAATTTCCGAGTTGGGATTTCCACGCTGCTATAATGTCTGGAATCCAGACGAGCTAAACGAGTTCATCGATAATTTCCGTTTGACTGCGTGCATATCCTTTTTGCGTTACATTGTCGACACCTTCAAACAGCAAGGATACGATTCGATATTTGCTGAAACGGCAAAAATTCCATTCTCGGCTATTGATTTCGGATTCAAGCGTTGCAACGAATTTGTCGACTCCTGCCGCCACATCGACATCGATACGGAGGAGCCAAATATTCGTATTTGGGAGCATGACTGGGACGTCTTTCTAACACAACATTTCTTACTCACACACGAAAAGGAAAAAATCCAATTGGAAATTGGCAAACCAATCGAGAATTTGATGGATTGCACCGAACGACTCCTGGAACTCGTACGCATCCATTGGCCACAATATAACCTTGACGGATATCATAATATTTGGATAGTGAAACCTGCCAATAAATGTCGCGGCCGTGGTATTCAGCTGATGAACAATATAAGAAAAATATCAACCATGATTAATCCACCGATAGCTACAAAATCCAGATACGTTGTCCAAAAATATTTGGGTAAGTCTGTTCATATTCCCCTTTCCCTCGCCAATATTCTTTTAATAAAAAATAATTACTCCCCCCTTCCTCCACCAAAGAAAAAATTATCACAAAAATAGAAAAATTATTTGCGTTCCTCAAGAACCCCACCACCTATAACCGCCTCTGACAACCCCTCCCCCCCCTTCCACCCCGTCGATAGTCGAACACTATAAATTACGAAATCAACGAACGACGTTTAATATTTTTATGATATTTTGAATTTAATTTATCGTCATCCATATCCTTTCTGTCTCGTCTAGATAAAAGGGATTCGATTACAGGCATTTTGTTTGGCATATTCATGCACAATAGCTACCGGTAGACGCCTATACACACCCATCTCTCCTTTCCTTCTTCCTCTGGTTTCAGGTAGTACTAAAATTAGAAATTTATACCGAGTTCGTTACACTTCAATGGCGGAATTTAGAAGAGCCTTTGCCTGTTCTCAGACAAAATCCCCACGTTGTATGGAAAGTTGCGTGCTATGCGAAATTTTTCCATTGTACAACTGAATAAAAAATAAATAACAAAAAAAAAACAAACATAAACATTTCAATACGACAAGGATTAGGAGATAAAAATAGATAAAATACATTTCCGGTAACTGAATTTTTAGTCAGAGTGATAAATATTTAATGGCTGAAATGACACTTTGTCGAGACTAGAATACGAAATCGAAAGTGCGCTGTGTACAGGATGTCCTTCTAACCGTAGTATTTGTAGTAGTACAATAGTTTTTTTTTTTTTGGATTGATGAATGTTCATGTTCCACCATAGATGATGATCGATCAAAGGTGTTCGACTATTGATGCACGAGAAAATAGTTTTTGATTAGAAACGCAATATCGACCACACTATTTATCGAACGACTCTCGTATAGTCAACTTTTTCGTTATTTTATATTTTTTCACAAAATATTTTCCGTCTCCTTTTTTGCTATTCTCTTTTTTTTCGTCTCCTTTTTTGCTATTTCTCAATTCAGCAACGTTTTAAAAAGCAACTAGTAAAAGGGAAATTTATGATTTTTCCTAATTTGTCTGATTCATTTTTCAAAAAAAAAATCCCTTCTAGGAGTTCATAATATATTTACCCTTAATTGTAGAATTTAGATAAAATAATTTTTTATTTCATAAATTTTTTCGTTGAAATTTAATAAAATAAGAATATCCAATTTAAGTTTTGGAAAGTAAAGTTTAATAAAATATATAAAAAATTTATATTTTAATAAAAATTTAATTTCATTATATTTTCTTTGACTTTGCCATTATGTATAAAATATAACATCAATTTAAATAAATACCATGAGACTTCTTGCAGGACTTGATCCTTTTGAGCTCATTTTTCCTGAATTTTTCGCATATTTCGGGCTGTAAGTCGGCCATTTAATTAACGGCTGTCAGTTTTTAAATGATCTAAAATTTTATAATTGCCTGTGTAAATAAAATCCTTTTGCATAACCTTACAAGAAAAAGTGCGATGTCCACAAATATTGGAGGTCAATTCATTTCACCAAATCTCAAAATTACGTGTCCTGGGAACTTTTCTCGCAATAAAGCTAACATCAATTTTTTGTAAACTACGTATGGTGCAGATGAAAATCTTCAAGTTCAGGTCAAAAAATATGTTTCAAAAATTTCAAAGACCAAAATTCATATATAGCAGCCATTTTTCGCAGATACAAGGCTTCTTCATAGCCACTTGTAGGTTTTCAGAGCCTCATATATGACAGTTTTGCTTATTGAACCTTAAATAAATGAGCCTCATTGTTGAAGAAAATGTAATTTGCTAAATTAGCGTCTAAAGCCTCTGGAATTTAAGCGACATAGCCTTAAACGATTCTTATTATAAAATAGCAATCTTTAAACTAAACAAATTCGTTCTCAAATAACAGAACTAATCTCCCTGAACCAAAAAATGGATAAATCATTATAAATAAAAATAGAAATTTTGGTTATTTTTTCTTTTTTTCTCGAATAGAACGTCCGCTAATTATTCATAATACAAAATTTGATATCCGACAATGGTTTCTGGTAACTAGCGTTCAGCCACTAATAATTTGGATGTACAAGGAAAGCTATTTGCGGTTTAGTTCGCAGGAGTACAATCTTCAAAATTATCACGAATCTGTGCATTTAACAAATCATGCTGTGCAGAAAAAATATAAAAATGGAAATCGTGATGAACGATTACCATCGGAGAATATGTGGGATTGTTATACGTTCCAAGCGTATCTTCGGCAAATTGGCGAATACGAACGTTGGAATGATCGAATTTATCCTGGCATGAAGAAGGCTATTATTGGGACGATGCTCGCCTCCCAGGACAACATGGATCGTAGATCGAACACATTCGAATTGTTTGGTGCAGACTTTATGATTTCGGAAGATTTTCATCCTTGGCTGATTGAGATAAACTCGAGTCCAGATTTGGGTGCTACAACAAGTGTAACGGCGCGAATGTGTCCACAGTGCCTTGAGGATGTTATCAAAGGCAAGCGAAGCTTAAATATTTTTTTGTGCAAAACTTTTAATTTCACATTTGTAAATAATTTGTTTAAATTGAATTCCCATCTCCCTCTAAACAGTTATTATCGATAGAAGAACAGATCCAAAAGCGGATACTGGTAATTTTGAAATGATTTACCGACAAGTAGTGCCACCAACACCAGCGTACATGGGATTGAATCTGTTCTTGAAAGGAAAACAAATGCTTCCGAAGATGACAACATTGCGACGTGAGAAATCAATGAGTTCGATCTACTATCAACAGAAACTGCCCGCAACAGCACTTCAGACACCACCGAATGTGATAAGTCCTTCGTGCTTAGTAAGTCCATTACACAATTCACTCTATTCGAACGATCGAGAGCACACGGCCGAATTATTGCGTCCGGCGATAGCTGATCTTTTTGAGGCATTCAAATCTAGCGATCAGAAGGACATTCCAACTATCGAAAGTCTAACTACTCTCTCAGACTCACTCCGAAAGTCGGCGTCTTCCTTGTTATCTTCGAATTTTAACCAATCGAGCGTTAATCAAAGTCCTCGGAATTTATCGCGATCGTACACAAATCCGAATTTGAATAGCCACAGAAATCTAACCCCGTATACTGCCTATTCCAGGTCGATGACGCACTCTCCGAACTCATCCCTAAATGGCGTTCAACTGCGAGAAAAACTGAACCACGATCGACTGAAGCAAAGGTGGCTCCGTCCAAACCAACAAGGCTCCAATCCGTCAACAAATCATCATGGCCAATACTTTATGTACAATCAGCACAGTCAACACAGCCAGTCGGATTCGAAATCCAGAGCTGGACATTTGCTGACCCGCAGGCACCTCAGCTGTGGACCCAAATTTACTAACGCAACGCCAATCGAAGCCACACCTTCAACGAACGCCACTGTTTCAGGTACAACTACAAACCTCGGCCCTGAAGATAGCGTCCTAACAAATGGTTTTGATTTTCTTGTTAAGTCAGATGTAAATAATCCCTTGTCGAATTCAGATAGTAAATTTGAGTGCGTTGGAAATAGATGCGGCTTGGAAAACGAGCCAGTAAGCCATAATTTACCCCAAACGCTCACTTCGAACGAGAATTCTGTCATGTCTGCGTCAGCCGCAACAAGAAAACAGATTTACGAGCTGCTTTGTCAATCAAAGTCAGCACAACCACCGCGCAACGCTAAACGGCTGCCCTTGAAATCTAAAATCGTCTATAGTAATTCACAGCCCTCTGGAGTCACTGGGAACCAAGACAATGATCATATCACTAGTAGACCCTTTAAGAGTGGAATCTCTTCACAACTTAACGCTTCCGGCTTAAAACGACCACCCAAGTTACATTCTAAAAGCTCTAACAGCGATTATATGGCATCGCCTTTCTTCGCCGTTGGTATGAGTTTGCGAGCTTGGCGATCGCGTTACAATAGAATTATGAAAAGTGCCAGTAATATTCAGCAACAATATGATGCCGGTGCTATAATACCATACAAACGTGTCCCAGTTAATAGTCCAGCATCGCAAACAAGCCCAAAAAGGCAATTTGGTAAAAGTGTTGCACGTAAAATGGCCGACTGTCATGGCCGTGGCAATGCGGCTGCATAAATGCGTATTTTTCAATTTTCAATCGAATACTTTGTTTTTAAAATCTAAAATATTAAAAAAAAAAAATTTGTTTCCCTAAAGTGCTGCAACTTTATTGTATTTTGCTGAGGATTTAGTTTTCTGAAGATTCAATTTTGTGATCTTAGTTTTAGCCAATAAACAATTGTATCCTCGTGAGATTCAAGGAAGTTTTGTGAACACCATGAAAGTTTTTTTCTGAACTGATTCTCCTCTAAGGACTTTAACCAATTTTTTTTTTAGTCAATAAAGGCTATTTTTTTTTGTTATGGTATAAAAACAAAAACAAAAGAGTAGAAAAATTGATTAGGTCCAGAGTTGACATATTTACGTATAGAATAAAAGACAACGTTAAATATTATAGAAATTTGTTAATTGAATATTGCACATTGTTTATTGTAAACACTACCAATTAGTAAATATATTATTAAACGTCAAAAAAAAATATCGATTAAATTGTATTTTATTCTAAAAAAAAATAATACTAATTATCTAAAATTTTTGATAAATTAATAATTATTGTTGATTAATTTTCTTAGTTAATTAGTTGTAAGAATTATATAGAAGGATAATAGATAATAAAAATAAAGAAAATTTGTTTATAAAAAGAAACGAAAATAAATCAATTTAATTAGACTGTATTTAATGTATTTGGTTTCTTTAATTAATTCTATTTTAATGAGCAACTTTTAAAGTTAATTAAAAAAAACAAAGTTTCGAAGAAGAAAGAAAAAATTTTGGGAAAATTTCAAATTACTGATAAAAAATCCTATTAAATTTGACATTTTTTTTAAAAAACAATAAATTTTAGAATACAAAATTCAGAATAAAAACCCAATAAATAATTAGAATTAAATAAAAAATTAAATTCTTAAATACATAAATAATTAGAATTAAATAAAACAAAACCCTGTCTGCCTGTTTAGAAATAATAATTAAAATCAAATAAAAATAATAAAAAATCCACAAAAAGTATTTTTTTTTGTAATTAATTTTGTTTACCTAAAAATGGAGGTTTATTTTAGTAAGTAAAAAGTTGAATGGGAATTATTCAAAAAAAAAAAAAAAATATCTGCTCAATAAAAATGAGTACATAATTTTGAGCGCATATCGTGCTAATCAGCTCGATAATGCAGCGTCTCTCTCAGTTCTCTTATTGAACCAAAAGACTTTCTCACAATTAGTCATGAACAACCCATCAAGTGCCTACCAATTAAATCGGAGAGAACTCTTTCGGCTACAAATCAAAAGATTGAACCAATGAGAAAGCTTCCTGTCGGCTACTTATTGCAGGAGAAACCGAATTAAAAATGGCGTTAGTTGGAAGAGGAAGGAATTTTTTTAAAATGGTATAAAAGGAAGAAAAAACGAAATTGTTTTTAAGGAAATTGATTAAAAATTCTTTTTTATATTTCACTTTAATTAATTTAAATCTTCAAAAAAAAAACTAAAAATATAAATAAAAATTTAGAGTTTTTGTATTGAAATAAAATTAGGAAAAAAAAATATTGATTTAAGAATAAAAATTAAAGTTTAGAAAAATTTGGTTCTCAATTTTTTTTTTGGTGCTATTTCATTAATGGGGTATTTGTAAATTTACCACGAACAAAAATTAAAGGGAAGAAGTCAAATGATTGAATATTGAATATACTTTTTATTTAAAGAAATAATACTAATAATAATAATAGTATATTAAATTTTTATTAATTAATTAATAATAATAATAAATTAATTATTATTAGATTAGACACTAACTTTTTGAATAAGGTTAATAGTATCTCAGTTGTTATTAATTTGGTAATAATATTCTAAAAAGCATATTATATAATTATAATTAAATGTGAAAAGTAGAAAAAAAAATGATTCATCAATTTAGAAGTAATAAAAATTCAACAAAAAAAAAATATTAAAAATACAATATTAAAATTTTTTTTAAAAAAAAATTGTTTGTTTCCACCTTTTTTTCAAGTTTTTCTTTTCTTTAATTTTCCAATAGTTCTTTTTTACTTCTATTTATTATCACTATTATTTTTTTTTATTCATTAAATTATAATAATTATTCTCTATTTTAATTAAATTTTATTAATTAATAATTATCTAATTTTTATTTATATAACTTCATTATTTTTTTTGTTTGCATTTGCATTTGTCTTTCTCTCTTTTATTCTTTATTTATTAAATATAGCATTTGTTATGATTAAATATTAAAATATTTAAGAAGAAAAAAAATTGAAGTTGTCGCTGAAATTCACAACCGTTTTAAATATTCTATAAAGAGTTTGAAAAAGAAACAAATCGGAAGAGAAGAAAAAAAACAAAGAATTTTATTCTAATTAATGGAGTTGGAAGTTGTTGTTCGATTTCAATTGAACGAAAACGATTTTAATTAAAAAGATACGAAATAAAAGTGATCGAAACAGATTGAAACGAAACGAAACAAACCAAACCGGTCCAGATTTAAAAAAAAAAATAAGAAAAGTGGGGAAAATTTTTCTCTATTAAACATTTTGCTTAGTAAATATTTTAGGCAAATAGTAAAAAGGTGAGATTTTTCTTAATTAATAATTTTTTTTTTGTAAGAGTTTTTATGGAATCGTATTTCTAAAACGATACTTGTCCAATAAAATACCGATGCTACTTGGCAAATGCTATTAAATATTAATTAAAAACTTTTTTTGCGACATAGCAGAAAGCTGAAGCGGAGCAAAATGGAAGTGGTGTGTTGGAGGTAAAAATGTCTGTGGTGAAGAATTGGCGACTATAATTTCTTTATTATTATTATTATTTTTATTATTATTATTATTATGACTGTTGTTGTTCTTATTTTTGTTGTTGTTACTGTTTATAATATGAATAGGTCGGGCGGTGTCATCGTCGTCGCTGTAAACGGTATACAACAAAATGGCGATATCAGTTTGTTGACGTCGGCGTCGGCATCGACACCGGCATCGGTATTATTCATAATCGCATTCGTATTGGTGTCGACGTTGACGTCAATCCTAACATCACCACCATTAACGCATAATTCGAAACTCATGACACGCCCGGCTTCAATGAAAACGATAACTTCGGCCGTGAATTGTTCTTTCCTAAAATCATTTTTTGCTCCTCTTTAATGCGTTTCTCTTGCTCCTTACGCATCTTCTGTCTTTCTTCGTCCATTTTACGCTGATCCTCAATTATAGCCAATCGATCCTCAGCCTGTATAATAATTGTCCATAAAACAGAACGTTATGGAATTGCGAGAAAATATACAAAAAAAAAGAGAGAACGAAAAGAGAAGAACACATTTTACTAATGGCCATTTTTATATATAATATATATGAAAGAAAATTTACTACGAAAAATTAATTGATATCCTTTTTATTTATAGTATTTTTTTACGAATATTAGTTTTAAAAAAATTATTTGAAAAGAAAACTACTACTAATTTTTTTATTTTTAATATATTACCAATTTTTTCTGAGCTTCCTCAATTTTTCGATTATTCTCAGCCAAAATCTGTTCAAGTTCCTCGCGTTTTTTCTTTTCTTCCTCCTATAAATCAGTTTAAATACAATCAACCAAAGGTAATTTGCAAAAATACCAAAAAAAAAAATTAAAATAAATTTATTAAAATCAAATGAAAATTAATAAATTACATTTAAAAATAAAAATAAAAACTAAATATATAAAAATTCATATTATTTTTTTTTTGGTAAGTTGTTGTGTGTTGTTTTTCTTATTAAAATATAATTATTTTAATTTTAGTTAAAAAAAAATCCTTCGTTTGCTATATTTTTTTATTATTTTTTTTTAGAGTGTAACTAATTGATGAGATGTCCTTCGATCGTGGTCGCTGTGTATTCCGTCTTTAATTTTTTTGTTCTGAAAATTTCTATATAGAATTTGTTTTTTTTTTTTTTCGTTTTGTAAATTTTTGAATTATTTAAATTTTATATTTTCATTTTTTTTATTTATTATAAATGATATATTTTTTCTTAATTTCAGCAGAGAACAAAAAATGTTTTGTTTTCTGTAACTAAAAGTGGAGTTTGTTTATAAGAAATTTGGTGTTTTTTTTTTAAATCAAAAAGTGTTGGTTTTTCTTTGGTTAAAATAATTTAGTGTGATTTGTAGAGAAAAATGTCCATTTATTTACAAGTAAACCTTTTTGTTAGGGGAGGAGGATGGGGGGAGGTGTTGTCGGTAAGATTAATTAAGACCATCATATTAATTGATTTTTTTTTCTTCAAATTTTATTTCAGGATCAATTGTAAGAATAAGGCATTTTTAAGGACAATTTTTTTTGCCATTTTGAAAATTTTTGGTATTTTACATTTGCAATTTAGGATTTTTTTTTAAATATTTTGGGCAGAAACAATGGCGCCAAAAACGACTGCAAGTTATTGGAAATATTCTCAGTTCTTAAATTGTACAGAAAATAAAACTTTTTTTTAAAGAAAATTTTACGTGAAATATTATTTTTTTTTACTAAATTGGTGTTAAAAGTTTGAGGAAAATTATACGTAAAAATGGTTTTTTTTTAAATGAAAACAATTTTAAATTCTTGTTATTTTTTTTGTTTTAAAATTGTTTAGAACAACTTTAAAGGAAAAATCCCATTGTTTAGAACAACTTTGCTGCAAAAATAGGATTTTTTAAAGGATCCTCTACCAGAACATTCTTTAAAAAAATCCGACAAATGTTAACTACTTTAAGGACCTGGCAAACTGCGAACAAATTGATGTTCAGACAAATAAATAATTTTGTCCTATTTTATTTTTTTGTTAAATTAAAAAGTAAATTTAAAAAAATTCTTAAGAATACTTTATTTTGAAAGAAAACTGTTCGTTTTTTCTTATTTTGTGTACTTCTACTATGTTAGGTTAATTGTAAAAAAAAAAAAATAATTTAATTCTTAATTGTTAATTAAAAAGAAATATTTTTAAAAAAAAAATTTCAATGAATTTGTGTGTCTGGTCCTATTAGAGGAAAAATTACAACAAAAAAAAATGGCGTAATAAAAATAAAAATAATAATACTAAGGCTGTCGATGGTATCTAAATAGAATTTTATGTTATTTATGGTAATTATAATTTTAAGAATAATAGTTATAATTAATATTAATAATAATAATTAATAATTAATAAGTAATAATAATAATAATAATAATAATAATATACCTGCTGTTGCGTCATAATTTTTATATGAAAAGGTATTTTTTACTCGTGAGTGGTTTCAGTTCGTAAATCCATCATAAATCAGACGAAGTCTTCACACGCACACGAGTATCTAGCGTTACGTTTTTTTTTTTCATTATTATCAGTGATAGTTTAAATTTCTTTTTCGTTTTTTTTTTATACCAATAATTACAATTGAAGAAAAAAAATTATTTTATTTGCTGAACGTTTGGTCTTTTATTATTTTTTATCACGATTTGTTTTTTTTTTTTATTAATTTATCCGCTCCAACAAAAATTTTATAAATTTTTAATTTGTTCTTTTTGTAATTTAAAGTTTGAGTGAATTTTCTCGAAGACAAAAACACAACAATTTCTCCCCTTATTTAAGACGGCATATCAATTTTCATTGGAAATACTACAATTTGATGAGTATTTACACTTTGGCATAAAATTTAGAACCCTGCTCTACCACCCCTCCCTTGCCACCTCTCACATTTACGATAGAACAAATTTACCTCAACAACAACAAAAAAAAAATACTCTTAACCCTTTGCACTCGTATGACACACTGGAGGTGACAATACTAATTTACTCTACAACTCGCATATTAGTCTGTAGACGATAAAACTAAATAACTGTAAAACACATTGCGGCATTCGAGATCTTTTACACTGTAATAATTTGTCAAGTTTTGTCAGTCGAGTGTTAGTCGTGCACGGAATTTGTTCTCTTTGTCTAATTCAGTACACATGGATTTTGAAGACAGTCAGAATAATGGTGAATTTGAATTTACTAATATAGATGTACGAAATGACAATATAAATTATAGTATAGGGTTTTCCAATAAGAGTGATATGATTTCTAAGTGACGTTACGGCCATTTTTAAAATGTCATGATCTGTCTTTTGTTTTCCATTGTATTCATTAATGTTTACAATTTCATCATCGAGAGATACGTGTATACGCAAGAACAACGTTTACAAATTATTCAATTTTATTATCAAAATAATCGTTCTCCAATTTAAGAAAATCATCTTCTCCGATGAGGCTCACTTTCATCTGAGTGGTGCGGTAAGTAAATAAAACTGTCGATTCTGGTGCGAAGAAAATCCACAAATTATTCATGAACACCCATTACACCTAAATTGACAGTGTTTTTTGTGGTTTTTGGTCTGGTGGAATCATCGGTCCGTACTTCTTTCGAAATGAAGCTGGTAACACCGTTACTGTCAATGGAGAGCGGTATAGATCGATGATAACCAACTTTTTATGGCTGAAATTGGAAGAAGTTGATCTTGACAACATCTGGTTCCAACAAGACGGGGATACGTGCCACACAGCACGTGCAACAACCGAATTATTTCAAGAAATTTGGACATTGAATGGCCTCCAAGAAGTTGTGATTTAACACCATTAGACTATTTCTTGTGGGGTTTTTTGAAGTCAATGGTCTTTAGCAATAAACCAGACTCTCTTCAAGCTTTAGAAGTCAATATTGAACGTGCTATTCATGACATACGACTTGATTTAGTGGAAAAAGTGCTCGAAAATTGGGTTTTTCTGCAAAAGAAGTCGTGGAGGCCATTTGAATGACGTTTTATTTAGAACTTAATTGTATCGATTGTACTTCACATTAAATAAAACACGTTTGAATTTCCTTAACAATTAGTGTTTTTTTTTTTAAAAGAAATCATATCTCTCTTATTCGAAAACCCTTTATTAGCAGATTCCAGTAGCGGCTACGTATATTCCGTTTTGCCATATTATGGTGCTCTATCAACTCAGATGTTAATCCATCCAGAATTACCGGTGCCTTCAAGAATAGTGCTTCATCTGGTCAATAATCTACTAGAAAGTGTACCTGGTGCCAAAGGGTACCATATCTTTACGGATAGATAATATACAAGTATTCCATTGGCCAACGAATTTCTTAAACGGAAGTGTTATATAACAGGAACAATACAAAGTAATAGGAAGTTGTTGCAAAAAAAAACAACAAGCAGCAAAATATGTTGCATGCCGAAAGAACAATTTGTTAGCCTTGGCATGGAAGGATAAACGTGTCGGGACTATGTTAAGTAGTAAAATGTGGTGATATAGTAGAAATAAGATAGCCCCAACTATTTTTAAATTACAATAAGTTTATGGGGAGCTGGATCAACCTATTGTTTTTTTAATAAAATCTATTAAATGGTGGCGGAAACTTTTTTCTGGGGTTTGGAAACAAATGCCATTAATTTTCATACATTTTGTATAAAGTTTCATGTAATAAGAATGGGGTGAAACCAGTAACTCATCTACGTTTCATACGTGGGAGATTTCAGACAGAGAGCTAAAAAACGCGGGCGATCATCAACATCAGATATAGAGAATCGACTCGATGGAAAACTCTACATTTAAGTGTACCTCATCCGGAAAAAAAAACATAGCGAATGTATTGTCTGTTCTAACAGAAAAGCTAAGGGCGAATGGAAGACAACTGT
The DNA here is from genome assembly GCA_958298945.1 of Atherix ibis. Lineage (NCBI taxonomy): Eukaryota > Metazoa > Arthropoda > Insecta > Diptera > Athericidae > Atherix > Atherix ibis. The sequence goes on along the minus strand of OY282609.1, from coordinate 20,530,461 downwards.
TTATTTCTGCGAAACATGGGAGACATCATTTTCTGCACGTTGGAAATTGTTTTAAAAAGTACCACACTGTAAAAGATTACAAAAATAAAACACTTTATAATAGTAATAAATGAAATAAATGTAATACGTTGAATTCTACCACTGTAATTTATTTAAATTCATTCAGCTAAAATTGAATACAAGTTGACAGCAAACGAGCTTGAAAATTAATCGAGTGCAAAGGGTTAAAGCACTTCCAATTCAAATAAAAAATATCTAACAAAAAACTAATAATTTTCATATTTATAAAAATTTTGCTGTAGAAAACTGCCAAAAAAAAAAAAAATATAAAATTTTAAAAATAAATTTTAAGAAAAAAAAATTCGATATTTATTAGAAAATAAAATCCCTTCTCACAACCACTAATCAACGAAAAGAATTTAGCCAATTTTGCTTGCCACTTTTGAATCGATCGATTTGGTTCGATTTTTTCCATAAAAAAAAACTTTCGTTACGAATTTTTCATTTTTCAATGCCGATCTTTTACTAACTGAATTCGTAGAAGCCAACGATAGTGCACAATCCACGATAGATAAACCTCCAGCATGAATTAGAAAAAAAAAAGAAAAAAAAAACAAAAATAACAAATAAAAGCGAAAAGAAAAATTTTTTAGAACCAAAACTAATTTCGACTAAATTACGGTGTGAGGTGATATCGATGGATATGAAAAATGAAAAACAAAATGCTAAAGAATGCTTCGGGGATAATGGTAAACCATTGCATTCGAAAATAAAGAACCTTTCATAAATGGACGAATCTTATACGGGAACTAGAAGCGGAAAAGATAAAATAACTTAACCCTCGTTGAAGCTAATCTAAATATTGGAAGAGAAAATGTTCCAATATAACGAGAACCTACCTCTCGGCGTCTTTCTTCTTCACGGATCTGTTCGCGTCTCTTTTCTAGTTCAAGCATCATTTCCCGTTCCATTTGTTTCTTGGCAGCTTCGACACGCCGTGTCACCTCTAAATCGATTTCTTCCTTTCGTTTCTCCAGCTCCTCTTCTACACGTCGATTTACTAATAATTCAATGCGTTTAGCAGCTTCCTCTTCGATTATCTACAAAAATGTATATACGATCAGAATATTAATGAAAATTTCAATTTGACTGTGCGCAACTAACTTTTTGTTCAGCTTCCTTTTGTCTGCGCTGACGCTCCATTTCGGCCAATCTTTCCACCTCGTCCAGTTTCTTAATTCGAGGTTTTTTACGGTGGCGACTACGGTTCCCATTGCCGCTTGATAGACTACTGTTCGTAGATGACACCGACAATGAACGTTTTCTAGAAAGATAAAAAGAAATGTTCACATTTTCGGTCCGCATCGTTTCTTATCAGACGGGGACGATCGTTATCTGCCAAGCGTGTTTACATCTCGCACAGAGCTGCGATACCGCCCATATCGCACTCACCTCGATTTGGAGCTCCTTTCATGACTTCTGTCACGATGTTTACTATGCGAATGTGATCGCCTTTCGCAACGGTCGTGCGATTTACTTTTTCGCTTGTGTTTACTTTTATGCCGATGACGTTTGGCTGGCGTTCGACTTCTTGAACGTGATTTTCCCATTGCCTTTTTTATTTTGCTTCTTTCTCTCCTTTTGACTACAAACTAAATACGCCCAAATCTAAAACGCGATCAAAACGCGTCTAACTTTATTAGTTTCGCAAATTCAATCTCTAATACGTGGCCACAATCAATCACAAAATTAAATTAATACAAAAACGAACGCACAATTCCGCTGTGATGGCGAACGTAAACGTCAAAATTCATGTTTGTTCGTTAGTCTTCTTCTCTATTTTGCCGGAAAAGATCTCTACATAGCCATTGAGTTATACAATTGTGTTGGAGTTTTTTCTTTTACAAACTAGTAAAAAAATAATAATCTTAATGAAATTGTTTATTTAAGGATAAATTACAAAAGATTTTATAGAAAGGAGAGAGAAAAAAATGATATTTTATATTCGGAGTGTGTCTATTCCATGGAAACACTATACGTAGTTCTACTGCCACCTGTTTTCGAACAATGCAAACAGCTAAACACATGCTTTTACCGCTAATCCTCGATGGCTTTCTTATTAGTTCTTGTCTGTGCACACTTTTGGCGTTTGACGAAAATTATGGAGAGTTTTTTTCTTTTGAACAAGTTGTACGTGCTAGAAAAGGTTTTATTTGTGAAAAAAAACCGCGCATTATTGTTTTTGGGGCCAAAATAAAATTTACCGGCTTTTAGCTGTCACTGGATTCCGAACGGTAAATTTGCAAAGTTCAAGGTGAGTGCATCCTGTTTTTTTGGTAATAGTTTTTATTTTTCCGATCCTTTTTACAACAATTCTTTTTAATCATAGAATATTAGGGAAATTGTCGGTATTATTTGTAGTGTGTAAGGCAATGGTGAGGAGGGGGGTGGGGGGATTGTGTCGGTGCTTTTTAAAACTTAGAAAAATTATTTTTCTAAATTTGAGTAGATTTTTATTCTCGAGTTTTTGCTTATATCTTCCCAGTAAAAGTGATTTCCCAGTAAAACTGTAGTTTCTCATCTTCATTAATTGCGTTGTTGCTTCGCACTAAAAAAATTTTCGGTAAAATCCTTGTTTTTAATCCGTTTTCCAACGAACCAAATTTGCTTTCGTATCGTTTGTATTGAATTTTTTTTTATCCAAAATTTTTAATTATTAAATATCAAATTTTTTGTTAGGAAAAATAATTAAAACATTTTTCTTTCAAAATTCAAACAAAAAAATTCCACCAAGAAAAATTACTCACTAAAGCATTCATAGTGACATCTATTGGCTGAGAATGATAAATTTCTTCTGATGAGCCGGAATTGACCGGTAAAAAGCTCTAATTTCGATATTCCAAAAGAAATATCGCATCGCATAGATTTAAATTAGTCGGAAATTGTTAAAAGACTACTCCATTTTGCTCGACAGTCTTGTTCCAGTACATTTCGTATGGTAAAAATTTTCCAAGCGATTTTTATTGAAATTCCTCTCACAGCCCGACCGTAATTTTTATATCAAATGCCGTGAATATGTGTACGTTCTATTAATATGGATTTCCAGTATAATTTCTGTATCATCGATCATATTTTTTACGGATTTTAACAAATAGAAATCTTCTATCGGCATAACCTCACAAATCCTAACACCGCACTTAGTCGCTTTTTATTAGCTGTATTCCATTGGACCAATTTTACTACAGCGCTGTAGACTCTCAATAAAATGAACATATCACTACAGCAGTAAAATACAATCACACAATAGTCACCAACAATACTGAGTTTATTCACACATTCACAATAAATACAAAAATATGACATTTCAACATAACCAACGAACCCGCAAATCTATCTATTTTCACTGTAGCAACTACAATCCACCTACCGTACATTGTATGCTTAACGCCAGCGGAAAATTACTGCTCTGTTCGAGGTAAAGTAGATGATGACAGATACACAACTAGTGTAGTAGCAAAATTGGTCCAATGGAATACAGCTATTGTGTTCGCCTGCTTAGCTATAGTCACGCCATCTACCACCACCCGATTGTGGTGGGAAAAGACAAACGTGTGGAAATCGACCGTTAAAAAGAATTTAATTTCTGGCGGTCTTGTGTTCTGTGTTTAATTGTCGGTATTTAAGAATAGAAAATATCCTATCGGTGGGATTGAATTTATTGGAAAAATATTAATTAATCTGTTAATTAAGGATATAGATGGTTACGGAAAGAGAAATAGATAAATTCCGACAGGCACATGTGCTCAATTATAATTTTTCCTATAAACGTAATTTTCGCTTACCGTTACTACTTAAATAGTTCCTAAATTCAAACCGGGTAAATCTACTCAAATTTGGCAATGAATTTCGATCCGTTTTACCCTCGGTAAATGGGTTATTTTTTCTCCGAATTCTAGTGAGTCTGTGATGCAGCGTCCACTTCAGTTTTCTTTCGAATTAAATTCTTTTAAGTGCCCTGTGTTTTTAGTACGAATTTATAGAATTTCGATTGAGTTTTTTTAATTTTATTGTTTTTTTTTTAAAAGAAATTTCAAAATTAAATGTTACATTTTTGGTTAGGATGGGATAATTAGGATAATTAGTGCCACGTGCGACGGCCATTTTGGTTAAAAGAGTGTTTCGTGGAATGTTCGGTGTCAGTCGGGCTGGAAGTGTTTGTTTTGACTTTTGTGCGGTTTGTTCAGGAATGCGTGGGTTAGTATAAAATAGTCTGAAATGCGGGGGCGAGGGGTGGGTAAATATTTGCAAAGATTGGGTAGGAATTTTGCAAATCTCTCCGGTCTTGAAAAGTTGTTTCGATGTGATTCGGGGAAATTTTAAACTCTTAAAACTGGAAATTATTTTTCTCTAATTTTCTTTGCCCTTTTCTGAAAATTTTTTTTTTGCAAAGAAATTGATAAAAATTACAATTTCTCTTTTTTAGAAAATTTAAAAACAAATGAAAAATCTTTATTGAGTGTTAAACGAATTAAATAAAAAAATGGCAGAATTGAAGGAATTTTTTTAGAAATTTTGTTTGAAAATGATTTTTACTGTTTTTTAGAATTTTGTTTTGAAATAATTTTTACATTTAAAAAGGATTAAATAAATTTTGGAATAAAAGAAATAATGCGCCGACGACAAACAAGAGAACCCAAATATTCTTGATTAAAATTTTCTTATTGAAATTATGGGCAAAAGTAGCCATTTTTCGCAATTTTTTTCTTATTTTTTAAAGATTAATTAAATTTCCTTATTTTTTAATAATTTTATTTTTAATTGATATATTTTTTATTTATATTTTTAAGACCTAAAACGAATTTAAATAAAATTCGTTGAGTGATTTTTCCCACGTGCGTGTTGCTAATCTCGGGTACGTTTTGTTTTCTTTTGTGCGCGTAAATTCCAACTGAAATTTCTGTGCGTTGCGAAGTGGATGCGTCTCCGTGTTGTGAGCGCACCGCAAGCGCATTCGAGCAGCAATCGACGGTTCTGCTCTTTTCTGCGTGTTTCTGATTTTGTCGTCCGCTCTTTTCTCATTAACTCACGTACGTGCGTGTTCTAATTTTGTTGATTTCTTCTCTCGGCGCAGTGCGTCCGTTTGTTTATTTCTTAAACGTGTTCCGTGATTTCACCGCATCTCCTTTTGTAAGTTCACGCATTTTTGATTCTTATAACAAAAATCGTTCAATAAATTATTCGTCCGCTGCTTAATTTTTTTAAAAAAGTGTTAATAGTAAAATAATAAAATACAAAACAAACACCAATTTAACTAAATAAAATAATAAAAATAAAAAAAATGCATGCAAATTTAGGTAAAAAAATGTGTTTTAGAAAAGCGCACGTGTTTTAAAAGTATTTCTTCCGCCTCACCCCCCCCCCCCCACCCATCAGATCCTTAATTTTATAAAACATTACAAAAACAAAGTGTAAAATTGTTCTTCGGCTTTTTTTTTTGGTTCATGTTCTAATAGAGAATTTGTTAATTTTTCTTTTATTAGTATTTTTTTAAAATAAAAAATTAAAATCAAGCGTTTTTAGTGGTTTTTAAAAAAAAAAAAAAAAATTTTACGAGTAGCTTTATTTAAAAAGTGTTTTATTGTTGTTGTTGCTTTTTTTTAAAAATAAAATATTGTATAAAAACCAGTGAAAAATAAAAATTAAAAAAGCCATTAAAAAAATGAAAATAAAAAAATAAAAAATCAGTGAAAATACACATAGTAAAAAAATAAATTAAAAAATAATCAATTTTTCTCAATAAAATTCGTAATTTTTAGTAAATTTCAATTAGTTTATTTTATTGAGTGTTAATTCATTTGGTGTATATTTTTTATAGTAAAAAAAAGTGTATTTTTATTTTAAAGTTTTTAAAACATTTTTTGCGGTTTTTTTTAAATGAATTTTTTGTAGTTTTTTCGGCCAATTTCCGGTTTTTGTGGTAAGTTCAGTTTTTATTTAATTTTGATTAAAAATTTATTAATATTTTTTTTAAAATTAATTTGGAAGCAAGCAAAAAAAATTAAAACAATTTAAATTTTAGGTTTGTTCGGTTTTTTAAGTGGTGTTTTAAAAAAAAAAAAATTTTACGAGTTCCTTTTTTTAAAAATTGTTTTGTTGTTTTTTTTTATAAATAAAATATTGCATAAAAAGTCAGTAAAAAATAAAAAAAAATTATTTGAATAAAAAAAATGAAAATTTATATAAAAAAAAATTAAAATAAATTAAAAAATGATCAATTTTTCTCAATAAAATTCGTAAATTTTTAGTCAAATTTCAGTTAGTTTATTTTATTTAATGTTAATTTAAACACTAAATATTTTTTGCGTTTCTTTTAATATGTTTCCTGAAAAAAAGTGTTTGTGTGGTATTTTTTTGGCCTACTTCCTTCCGGTTTATGTGGTAAGTTCAGTTTTTATTTAATTTTGATTAAAAAATTTATTAATTTTTTTTTGTCTAATTTGGAAACAAAAAATTTTACAACAACTGCTCAAGTTTTTATCTCTATTTTTTAATATTTAAAATTGAAAACTTTCGTATAAAATTGAAAGCAATATTTTTTAAGGAATTTTTTTTTTAAATTTCAACAAATCTTTTAAAAATTTTAAATTTTTAATGAATATTTTAGGGTTAAAAAAAATTAAGAAAAATAGTTTTCTCTTAAATATTAATTAAAAAAATATAAGTTTTTTTGCCTTACAAAATTTTTTTTGAAAAATTTCAATCAAAAAGTTTTAGTGGAAATTAAAAAAAAAATTTTCTTACAACAAATTTTGAAGTTTTATTTCAGTTTTTAAGCGAGCTATTTTAAGCAAAATTTTGATTTTTTATTGAAAAGTTTTTTTTTATGAAAACATTTTTAACCGATCATTTTAACCTCTTTCAGAACTCTTTGTAAAAAATTTTTAATTAAATAATTTCAAAAAAAACTGTTTACCAACAAATTTTTTTTATTTTTGATTTTTACCGAAAAACTTTTTTAGTGATTTTTTGAGCAATATTTTTTAGAATTAAAAAAAATTGATGGAAATACTAACAAATTTGTTTAAATATTTCCTTTTTGTTAACTAAACCTTGACACTATCCAGAAAAAAAAGAAACCCAATCAAAATTAATGGGATGCGAAAAATTTTGCAATTTTCTGCTCGCAGCACTTTTAATTATAGGAAAGGACGAAACTGGCTTTCCAGAGAGTAAATCATGAATTTTTTTAAAAAAGTTGTGATTTGTCGTCTGTGTTAAACAGTTTTTCTTCAGGGAAGGAAGTCCGTAACGCATGTTGTCAGGTTGTCGTGTGTGGAACTTGACATAGCCAAGACGCAAACACAACCGCACAAATTGCTCAGTTTTCCCAAATAGTTTGTGAATTGAGCACACTTGGATTTTTGTCTGTAGTTTTGTTTTGTGGGAAGTTTCCACTCAATCAGTTAGCGAAGATTCTCTCTAAACTCGAATTGATTATAAAAGAGGAAATTAAATTGGATTCAAATTTGGTGGTGTAAACATTTGCTAGAATAGCATTGCCATTCTAATAAGAATTCTTTAGAAAGAAGAAGAAGTATAAAAAAAGGAAATTATTGGGAAATTTATAGAAAAACTTTTTCTCGTTTTATTTGGAAAAATTTCTCTTTTTTTTGATTTTTGTTATCCGTTTTTCTTGTAATTTATTTTGGTTTCTTCTGCAATCGAAAAATCAAAAAATGTTAGCCATTTTTGTTAGAAAGAACGTTTTTTTTTTGGTTGAAAAATTCAGTGTTTTTATTATTTAGTTTGGGTATTTTTTGGTTTTATTAATAAACAGAAAAATCCATTTTTTTGATAATTGTCCTTTTTTTTTTCACCAGGTGTATAAGCTTAAATTCGCTGTTTTTTTGTTCAAAGAAAGCAAAAATCATAGAAAGCCAAAAAACAAATTTATTCAAAGTACTTGCCCTCGCTAGCGACACATTTTTCCTATCTCTCGGGCAATTTGAGGATACCACGCCAAAAAAAATTTATTCTATTTCGAGGCAAACCACTCATCAAGCCATTTTCGGACGTCTTCGTAAGAATCGAAGTGCTGCTCAGCGAGTGCGTGGTCCATCGACGAAAATAGGTGGTAGTCGGAAGGGGCCAGGTCTGGTGAATAGGCGGGGTGGGGTAGCACCTCCCAGTTGAGTGTCTCCAAGTAGTTTCGGACCATTTTTGACGTGTGCGATGGTGCGTTGTCGTGGAGGAAAATCAGCTTGTCATGTTTTTGTTGATAATCCGTCCTTTTTCATGCAGAGCACGGTGCAATTTGATCAGTTGTTGATGGTAGTGGTAGGCATTGACAGTTTCACCAGGTTTCAACATCTCATAGTAGACTATACCCTGCTGATCCCACCAAACGCACAGCAACGTCTTCCATCCGAAGCGATTTGATCTTGGGATGATGTTGATGGTTGACCGGGATGTGTTTTGGCGTCGCTCCATCTGCCTATCGTTCAATTCATGCGGCACCCATTTTCCGATCTTTTCAATCTTCCCCATGGCACGCAGATGTATGGAAATGGCTAGTTGAGTAACACCCAATTGCTCCACGAGCATATCCTCTTCATCTAAAAGAGCCTGCAATTGATGGTCCTCAACTTTCCTAGGCCGATTTTCACGCTTCTTGTCCTATAAGTCAAAATTGCCGTCTTTGAACCGACGAAACCAATCGCGGCACATTGTTTCCGATAAAGCACTGTCACCATAGGCCTCCATAAGCATTCGATGCGATTCGGCAGCCGATTTCTTCAAATTGAAGCAGAAAAGCAGAGCTTCCAGAATATGCTCTTTTTCTGGCACAAAACTAGACATGATTACCAAAGGAAAAATGTATGTTGTTGTACTAAATTGCTGACAATCTACACTGATTAATGTTGACATATGTCAAACCCATAAAAAAAAAAGTATGGCGTGCCCATGGTAGCCTAATATGCTCACTCACGCCATCTATGACCAAACAGCGGATTTAAGCTTATATCCCTAGTATTTGAAAAATTTTTCTTTTTCTAAATTTTTTCCCCATCTTTTCTGTAATTTAAATTTGTTTATTCTGCCATCGATAAATAAAAAAATGTTAGCATTTTTGCTAGAAGAAAGGTTTTTTTTGGTTAAAAATTCAGTGTTTTTAATAAAAAAAAATGCCATCTTTTTGAAAATTTTCCTTTCTTTTAATAAAAGACGAGCTTTTTTTATTTTATTTGTTTGTCTTTAAAAAATCGAAATATTAACATTTTTCCCTTAATAAAAAGGAAGTTTTCGTTTTAAAGAAAGTTCACCTTAATTGCTCCGTACTTTTTTTAATATCCGGTTTTCTTTTTATTTTATTGTTCAAAACAAAAAAGGGGAAACAATTATCGTCATTTGCTTTTTTGCACCATTTGAATTTTTTTTTTAAATTATTTTTCTTTCAAATTTTGAAAATTTCCAAATTACTCCAAAAAAGATAAAATTTCAATTTGCAAAAATTTCACATTCGTTTTAGGGCTTCTTTTTTAAGGAAAAGCCATAAAAATTTGGTCATTTTCCCACTTGTCCTTGCGAATAGTCCAAGAAAAATGGAAACAAGTCCTTGATATGAGACAAAAGAAGAAAAAACTAACCAAGACCAGAAGCGTGCAGAGGATCAAAAATATTTTTAATTTGTTATCGTCATCTGCGTCGCTTGTTATCGGTTGACATCTGTCACTTGTTGGAATGTTTTTTTTTTGTTGTCCTTAAAAAGATTTCCAATCGTCTTCAGATGTTTTCCTTTTTTTTTTTGGGGCCTCTTAAAAAATTAATTGAATAATTACGCCTTTGCTGCCGCCAAATTGCTAGTCGCATTCTCGGATTCGTGTTTTATAGCCACAATTCCGATCAGTTCTTGGGGGCTGAAAAATCGAGGCAATTATTTTTTCGTGCTACCTGCCAGAGTGCTACCTTCTTTGTTCGATTGAATCCTGAAAAGACTTTGTTGCCTTTGATGTGAGTTAATAGGAAAATTGCTTGTTATTTAAGGTGCTCCTATTTAAATGGAGTCCATTTACGTGGTTTCTACTGAGGAAAAAAAAATTCACAAAAATATGAGAAAAATGCTGAAAAAATCTCTGGTCAAGCGTGAGGGGGGAGAGCGGGAGTAGGATAGTGACTGGTACAAAGAAAGCTACGCTATTCATCCAAAAAAAAACTGTTTGCATAATCCTCGACGGTAAAGGTGGCCTAATTTTTGCTTGCGTGCGTGAGTCCTTTTCGGTGGTGGTGGCGTGCGCATTTGAATTAGGCGCCGTCTAACACTCAATTAGGCGTAGTTGGAGGAGTCACTGGAAACTATCGAAGGCATCGGCATTGGCGATTATCGAAAAATAGACGAGCGATTCGAATTTGATTGAAATTCAGTGAATTCTCCTGACACTCTCTTACCTCGGAGCAGAGGACACTGCTGGCTTACACCTTCCTGCACAGGCCGACACGAAGAAAAAAATCGTCACCTTTTTTTCTTATCGAAAATTCACTAAAAGAAAAAATAATATTTTCACACGCAATTCGCTTTTATCCTTTGTTCGGATGTGGTTTTTTTCTGAGATTTTTTCTCTTACTTCCTTTTTACCTGGTTGGGTTTGGTAGAGAGACCTCGCCTGCTTCTCCGTTTTTGCTTCTTTTCAACTTTACCGAAACTGTACGCAAAAATATCACCGAATGTGGTTAGCTGCCTCGACAGTAATTGGAGTGACCCGAAATTTACAAAAGAGAACATTTTTTTAGTTTATTCCAAGGGGGGAAAGGGGGCGAGTTATTGGGTAAACTTTTGATAAAAAATCACATAAAAAATAGGGCAGCAAAAACGGATTTTAGAAATTTTTGAAAAAATCACAGGAAAAACAGGGCGCCAAAAAGGTTTTTTTTTAATTCTTGAAAAAAATCCCATGAAAAATAGGGCAGCAAAAAGGGTACTTCTAAATTCTTTAAAAAATCACATAAAAAATAGGGGAGCAAAACAGGTTTTTTAAATTTTTGAAGAAAGTCCATTAAAAAATGGGGAAGCAAAAAGGGTTTTTTAAATTCTTGAAGAAAGTCCATAAAAAATAGAGCAGCAAAAAATGTTTTTTTAAATGCTTGAAAAAATTACATAAAAAAAGGGCATCAAAAAGGTTTTTTCTAAATTCTTGGAAAAAATCACGTAAAAATTAAGGCAGCAAAAAGGTTTTTATTTTAAATTTTTGAAAAATTAACACATAAAAAAATAGGGCAGCAAAAAAGGTACTTTTAAATTCTTGAAAAAATCACATAAAAAATAGGGTAGCAAAAAAGATGTTTTAAATTCTTAAAAAAAATTACATAAAAAATAGGGCAGCAAAAAGGTTTCTTTAAATTCTTAAAAAAATCACATAAAAAATGGGGCAGCAAAAACGGATTTTTTAAATTTTTGAAAAAATCACATTAAAAATAGGGCAGAAAAAAGGTTTTTTTAAATTCTTGAAAAAAATCCCATAAAAAATTGGGCAACAAAAAGGGTACTTCTAAATTCTTTAAAAAATCACATGAAAAATAGGGCAGCAAAAAAGGTTTTTTAAATTTTTGAAGAAAGTCCATAAAAAATGGGGAAGCAAAAAGGGTTTTTTAAATTCTTGAAGAAAGTCCATAAAAAATAGGGCAGCAAAAAGGTTTTTTAAATTCTTGAAAAATGATCACCTAAAAAATAAGGCAGCAAAAAAGGTATTTTTAAATTCTTGAAAAAATCACATAAAAAATAGGGCAGCAAAAAAGGTTTTTTATTTAAAAAAAAATCTTCTTCTGAGCCTTCTTCTGAGGATTTTTTCTGTGCCTGCCGTTTTTCGAAGGATTTTCGGAGGGAACATTTTTTATTGGTTTTTGCAAAAATCCCGCCAAGTTGGGAGAGGATGAATTTTTTAGTCCCTCAACTTTTTTCTTTTTCAAAAAAAATTCCAATAAAAATCAATTGAAAAGTTTTGATGACCGTTTCCGGCCCCACTCATTATTGGCGGTTGAAGTATGACCGATTATTGTGGTGGATTTTATCCCTCCCCTCAGAAAAAATACGAGTACTAAAACTGCCCCTAAACAAAAACAAATGAAATTCCATCCAAAATCATATGCAATCAGTCTTTAAGTTCGCCTACGCAATCAGTCTTGAGCCGCTCACCTCTTAAGGGTGGGAATATTTCAACATAATTAACCACCCCTTAACTTAGCATCGAACAACTTAATAACAAGAACGCATCGCCATCTTCCCCCTTCCATGGGAGACGAAATTTATGCACCGCACAGCGTAATAGTTTTGTGACGAAATCACTAGTTTTTTTGGGGGTTGAAATCAGTGCTTCCAATCGCTTCATGTGTCGTTCTTCTATTCTCCCGGCTTGTTTTCGTTTTTACCCGAATTCTTTTTTGCCCTTTTAAAAATTTTAAATTCATTTGGAAATTTTTACAAAAAACTAAAATAGCAAAATGGAAGGGAAAAAAACTATTAATCGTCTGGGCGGGGGTTGATTGGCCGATGATTATCGATGGTGACGTCTGTCGATGGTCGGTGTTAATAAAGATAAGAAAAAAAAGGGTAGTTGCCTTAGGAAAAAAGGGGAGAGAGGGTGTATGGGATGTGGGAAAATTTTAAGAAAATCAACAAAGGGGTTGGTCAGATTATGATCGTTGGAAAGAGGTGAGGGGGTTGGGGTGATTACAGCAGAAATGCGATTTTTCTTCAAGATTTTATCGGCAAAAAAAAGAAACTGAAAAATTTTGTTGTTGGAAATAATTCCTTTTTGGGGTAGTTTCAAGTTATTCATTTCTTTTGGAGCTGGTTGGGGATAGGTTGAGGAGAGTGTTTTGTGGTGTAGTTAATGAAAAAAAAAATGTGTGGTAAAATTTTTAAATTATTTTTTAGTTTTTTTTTTTTTTTTTGGAATGCATTGGAATTTTTTTTGGTTTCTTTCGGAGGGGGTTCTATTTTCGTCTGCAAAGGGTTTCGTACCCTATGGCAAAATTTGATCGTCTTTATCGGTCGATTGGTAATTGAAAAAGAAACAGGAAAAAAAACGAGGTAACGGAAAGTTGTTGTTAGAAGGGGTGGGGTTTGGGGGGGATTGGTTGAGTTTGAACCCTTACTAACCCTTTCTTGTTGAACTGCTTTACTTACCAATCGCTTACTAAGTAAATGCTTTGCCTGCCAACCCTTACTAGCCTATCAACCCTTCCTGCCGCAGTTACTACTGGCCACCCTGATGCCAGCTGCACTGGGAATGGCATCTCGGTTCGGTTAGTTCCGTGATTTATCGTTCAGAATTCGACGATGAATAAATTCCATTCGATTCGGTGGCTGCCCTAGTACAGATGTTCCCGTCGACTCTTACTGACAACGACATCATCATCAGCGCCGTCATTATCACCATCGCCTTAGGGGTGGGTTCCGTGCACCAAATCGCCTATGTTTGTCACATCGATAAATTCTGTTGTTGACACACCCCAAAGAAGAGAAAAAACAATCACAACTCCTACCACCACCCCCTTTGGTCCATCACCTAACCAAGCTGCCATCATCCACCAAAGCTGCTACCGCAACAGGAGTGAGTGCCCTTCGATGATGATTTGTTGTCTGTTTTAGAATTGATGGGGTTGACTTTTGACATGGTCTGTTTCACTCATCCTCTATCGTTTTTTATTATTATCCAGAGGGAGGGGGGGAGGTGAGGGGAAAGAAGAAAAAACGTTTAAATTTGTTGAGAATTTTTTTTCCATATTTCTTTTGCCTCCATTTTTGGGGTTAAAAAAAATTCAATAATTTCTGTTCAATTTTTTCTCAAATTTCTGGAACTTTTTGCTGGTATCCTGAATAGCTTAGCTGCGAAAGCTAATTTTTTCTGCCCATGAGACGCTGTCGTTTTTTTTTTAATTAATTTTGAAATAATTTTTTTTGTGCAGTCATTTTCGGGCTGTTTTCTGGAAGGGAGGAATCAGTATGCAAATCAGCTGAAGCTGCTCCGGAAGTGTTGAGGTGGCAATTTTTCCTCACTATCATTGGTACGAGGGGATACCTCTTCTACTTGAGGGTAAAGCAAAAACAAAACCAAAATTTAAAAAATGGCTTAAAGCGAGGGAAGAGGACAAAAACGAGGTTAAAAATCGTAAATGGAATTTTGTTTCGTGCTAAGACCTTATGTTATGTGCTCGTACAAGTTGACCACTGAAATTGCCTAATCATAAATGTCAATCTGGGGATGTGGTCTACGCTAGCAGGTCCGGAGCAGTAAAGATTTTAGTGAAATCCACATGAAAGCAATGGCTCCGTGGTCTCGGAGGTCTCCGAAGGGGTATGGCGAATATCACATGGAATTTGCTTCTGGATTGTTTGGTTTTTGCGGTTCCATCAAATGTCAATAAAATAAGAGGAAAAAAAATTAAAAAAAAAAACCCTCGAAAGCCCTCACAAAGAACAGCTAAACGCGCAACCGAAGCTCGCCGAGGCGATAGATTCAAATTTGATCGACTGTCGGTTCAACCGTCGATCTGCCTGTCTGTTTACCTGTCTGTCTGTCACCTTATCGACTAGTCCGCCGTTCGTCTGTCTATCTGTCTGCCCACCTGTCTAATTATTTGTTCAAAATTTCATATTTTCGTCTAAACTGAACCGACTTGACTGACCGATTGAGTGAGCGCGCGTCTTTTGTCCATTCGCGTTCGAGCCAAATTCAAAGTGCGTTGCGCAATTTTGCTGAAATTTCAATTATTTACCTTAGAGAGTCTCCCCTATTTTGGCAAATTTCTCTAAGAAACATGAATTCAGATTTTCGATTTTGCAGTCCCCTTTTTTCTTGTGAACATTTTTTCCTTGCAGAATTTTGGTTTTAAAAAATTACTGACTTTACTAAAAGGGTTTTTTCTTCACTTGCTTTAATTTTTTTTAATGTTTTTTCAACGAATTTGTAAATACTTTTTATTTTGCCAAATCTTATTCCAGTCCTCAAAATTGTGCCCCCCTTTTTTTAGAAAAAAATTCTTCTATTCTCCACAAATTCTCTTCGATTTTTTTAAAAAAAAATTTCTTCTTTTTCCCAAAATGTTGTCCAAATTATTTTTGAAATTTTTTTCTAACACTTTTGCAAGTTTTTCACAGTTTGTATAAATTTTCTCCAAAATTTCACCCTAATTTAATCATTATTTTCTACTCTTTTGCTTTATTTGCTTTTTTTTAAATTTTTTCTCCCATCTCAACGTTTAGCAAATTTTTTAACAATATTTTCCACATTTTCTCGAAAGTTTTCCAATTATTATTTTTGAATATTTTGTGTAAATTCTCTTGAAGCTTTGGTACAAGTGAAATTTTTTTTCATTGCTTTTCTAATTTTAGATTTATCTATAAAATATTTCTTTAAATTTCCTTTAATAATATTTTTTGTTCCCCAGTAATGGATCCATGTTATCAATTTTTTATGCTGCTTTATTTCTGGAATTTTACTAAAATTCTTTACAATTTTTCTTGTTGAAAATTTCGTCTAAAAATTTTTTCCAAAATTTTACCAAAGCTTTTCTAACATTTTTTCAATTTTTTTCTGAGTTTTTTTTCCAAGATTTTCCCCGTTTTTGCCATTCTAAATTCTCTTCAATTAATTTCTAAATGTTATTTTTTTCCAATTTACTTCAATTTATTTTCAAATTATTCCCAAGTATTTTCATAATTTTTTTTAAATGTCCTCCAACTAATTTTTTGTTACTAATTTTTTTTCCAATCTTTTCTGTAATTTCTTTTTTCAATTTTGCCCAATTTTTTGTGCAGTTTTTTTCCGAATTTTTATTAATATTTTTTCTTCGAAATTTTTTCTCAAAATTTTTTCTAAAATTTTGTCTGTTTTCGAAATTTTTCCTGTCTTTTCCGTAATTTATTTAGTTTATTCTGCAATCGACAAATAAAAAAAAATTTTAGCATTTTTATTATTTAGTTTGGGTATTTTTGTTTTTTTAATAATTATTAAAAATTCAAAAATGACCATAAAAAGTTTTTTTCTGTTTTTTTTTTTTAAATTTTTTCTCAAAATTTTTTCCAAAATTTTGCCAGTTTTTCGAATTTTTTCCATATTTTTCCCCGTTTTTTTTGAAAAAAAATTTCCTCCAGGATTTTCCCTTTTTTGCCATTCAAATATTATCATTTTGTTCTACTTAATTATTTTTATTTTATTTTTTTCCTATTTTTTCTAAATTTTCCTTTATTTGATTTTTTTTTAGTTTTTGTTTATCCCAAAAATTTTCCAAATTTTTGTTTTTAAATTTTCTTTTCTTTTGCCAATTTTGTCTTCAGGCTTTTTAAAATTTTTTAATAAAATGTTCTAAAAAATTTTACCAACTATTTTTTTTCTAATTTTTTTTTTGAATTTCCTCTAACCAATTTTTTTGTTACTAATATTTTTCCATTATAATTTTTTTTCTAAGCTTTTATGTAATTTCTTTTTCAAATTTTTTTTTATTTTTTCCAAAATTTTTCTTCTAAGGTTTTCTTTTTTTTTCATTTTAAATTGTCCTCCATTTTTTTACCAATTATTTTCTTAATATTATAATTTTTTCGTATTTTTTTCTAATTTAACACAAATTTTTTTCCAAACTGTTTTTGTAAATTTTTTTGAAAAAAAAACATTTTTTTTTTTAAGACATTTTTTATTTCAAAATTTAAAATTTTTTTTTTAATTTTCATTATTTTTTTCCAAATTTTTTCCAATTTCCTTAAATTTTGTTCTTAATTTTTTTTCTAAATTTTTTTTTTCATTTTTTTGTATTTTTTTCCAAATTTTTTCCAATTTCCTTAAATTTTGTTCCTAATTTTTTTTCTAAATTTTTTTTTTCATTTTTTTGTAAAAAATTTTTTAAAAATTTTTGTTTTAAATTTCTGAACTTTTTTCGAACCTTTTCCAGTTTTTTGCTGCAATTTTTCCCTGCTTTTTGCTCAATTTTACCGCATTTTTTGGTTATTTTTTTTTTAATGCCCACAATAACATAAAGAAAAATATTTTCAGCCAAAACTAAGTACTCTTGCACCACGATCCATCATCGATCTTCAAACCCAAATCCTCAGCTCCCCCCCTCCTCCCTAACCCCTTCACAAAACGCTATTGAAATTGATTCCATCCCATTTCGAGTTTATGTCAACATTTCGCAATCGTCAATCCATCAATTTTTCGCTTCAATATTTTTCATAATTCCACCGTCATTCCAGTATTGGAAGATGTTTTTAGCCCCAAAAGAAACGAAATTAATTTTTTTTACTGTTGTAAATTTTTTATTGTAATTCCGTTCAAAGTCTCTGTCAACAGACGGTGAAATGTTTTCTTTTTTTTTTTGTTAATTTCTTGTTCTTGTTTTTCTTTTATAGGCATGGGGTTTGGGAGGAGAGGTGCAGGGAGCTGTTCGCTTATCCTTCTCACTTTAGCTTATCTTGTTAAACGCTTATAAATCGCATTCAATTAGCACGCACACTTTTGACCTCTGGGGCTGTTAGATGGTTGGTCTGGCTGGTGTACGCGTTGTTGGAGGTGGGTTATACGAGGAATCCCCATTCCAATGGCGACAATACTCCATGATCAGTCCAGGCTACTCATACGCGGTTGTTTGTGTGTCTGCACGAATGTGCCATCGGTTATGACGGCACCTTCAGCAATTGTTGATGGTTGGTCCAATGTATTTTTTCAGTTGCACGCCGCACAAGGTTTGTTGTTGGCCATGAGAGTTGGTGCTTTTGTTGTTCCGTGTCCGAGCCGATGTTCGCATTCACGCCACATACGGTGCCGTGCTATGTTCCGATGGCAGTGTGTACGCCTCCGGCTAATTCTAATTATCCGTTGGTACATTGCTAATCCGCTTAAAGACATTCCATCCGCCGTCGGGACATTATCAGCAGCGTCTCCCGCCCGTTTCACACTTCATCCAATTTGTTGTCCATCGATGCCTGGCCGAATAGCATGGAGACGTGCATACGAATTTTCCATAAAGCCTACCGAACGACTTCGAAATCTTTTTTTTTTTTTTTCTCCCTTAAACAGGCAGTGGTTGTTATCTGAGGTGGCCACTGACGAAACGAATGAATTCAAAAAAATAACTTTTCGTCTTCTTTATGTCGGATTCGTGTTTTTCTCTTCATAGCCTGTCAAATACACCAAAGAAGCGCCTCTCATTATTTTTCTTATTAGTATCATCAACAGTGTATCATCGAGCACAATTTTTCTGTACATCAAATCCTTTGCCCTTAATTTCGGTAGCCAATAATCCTCAGCCCACCAGCAATTAACTCTTCACCGCAACTTTAATCAGAAGATACGAGCAGAAGACAGAAGCCCCAGAGTCTGTTGAATTACACCTCGAGGGGACCTTGATTCCGAAAAGGTGTTAAATATTGTGACTAGAGGTGACAGCTTACGGTTGGAATTAAAGTTTTTTTTTTATTTATTTATTTTGAAACAACATTTTCAGTACAAAAATGGATTCCATCCTTTTGATGGTAGCAAACAATTTAATTGGACAAAAAATGTATTTTTTTTATCTAAAAATATGCGACTGCTTCGGACAAAAATTTATATTGTAAAAAAAATTATTTTAAGGTGAATTTGGTTTTTAAAATAAAATTTTTAGTGAGTGCACAATTAATAAAAAATGTTGCTTGCACAAAAACGAAACATTAAAAATTTAAAAATTCTCGTTTGCGAAGGGAACACGCCTATGTCCTCTCTCCTAGCAGTACCGGCAATCCTTTCTTCTAATAGTACTCGCCGATCTAATTGGAGAGAGAACCAATCGCTGATCTATTTTCTTATTTTCGTCACTCCTTAATTGGTGTTGCTCAGCTCAGCTTCTCAGCGTGTACATTTTCAAACGCATATGCACATGCGTTAACGTTGCGTTGTACTCGCCTTCCATGCCATGCACATACCGTCGAGGTTGCGTTCTACTAGCCTTCAGTCAACGCACCCCCTCACGTTAAATTTAACGCAGGCGCTGAAATCACTTCAAATGCAAAATTTTGAAAACGATCAACACGACGCCATTGCCGACTTCAGAACGTGGATGAGAGGATTTCTTATTAAAAAATGTAAAAAAGCTCTTCTCTCTGGCAATTGGTCTGCTCTTCCCCCTTTCAAGGAGGAGTATAGGCTTATTTAGTGTTTTGTCCTTGTTAATGTTGTTCTTAGCCATAAAATGGGTTTTTTTCTCAATTTTTTTGTTAATTTTAAAATTTACAGTCGAAAATGTTTTTTTTTCTTTGTTTTTTTTTTTTTTTGGTAATTAAATAAATAATTTTAAATTATTTAATTTATTCGAAATACAATTGAAAAAACTTTTTGCATATGAAATATTTTTTTAGAAATTTCTTAAATATCCAACAATTTGTTTTGTAACGTGAAAAATTGAGAAAAAAATTACTGAGTGTAAGAAGTTTTTAATATTTAAAAATTATTTTGTTCGTTTTCTTTAAGAATATACAATAAATATTAAAATTTTCTTCGTTTTAAAGAAATTTTTTAGAAGCTTAAAAATTAAGCTTTCAAAAGTTATAATTTTATAGAAATTTGCAGAGATTTGATGACAAACCGAATATTATTTGTTAAGTTTTATGATTTTTTTTAGTTTAATTAATATTAGATATTAATAATATTATTTTTTAGTTTAATTAATATTTGTTTTTAAAGTTACAAAATTGGGTTTTTATGTCAAAATTTTATAGGAATTTGAAGAGATTTGATACAAACATCGGTAATTTTTGGCAAATTTGAGGAAATTTTTAAAGTTAATTTGGTTGTTTATTTTTTAATTCTAAAGAATTAATTTAAAGAAGCAAAAATGTGTTTTTTAAAGAAATTTCAAAATTGAAATTTTAATAAATTTTTTTTTTCTTTTAAAAAATATATTTTGTTTCCGGGAAATGTTAAAAAAAAGAGTTTTCTTTCAGATATTTTTTCGAAGCTTAAAATTGAACTTTTTATAAATTTTTATAGTTTTTTTTGTTGACTAAATAATTTTTTTTGAATTTAATTATTATTTAATAATTTTTATTATTTTGTTGACTAAATAATTTCGCAAGTTTTATGGGAATTTGAAGAGATTTGATACGAAAATCAAAGATTTCTATTTTTTTTATTTAAATATAGAAAAGAAAGTTTTTTTTAGTATAATTTGTAATGAAAAATATAATTTTTCTTTTGGAAAATATTAGAAAAAATGTTTTTTTTCCAAAGGTTTTTTCAAAGTCTTAAATTTAAGTTTAGAAAGTCAAAATTTTGTTGGGTAATTGAAAAAAGAATTGAATTTTTTATAAATTAACAACATTTTTTTCTAATTAAATGGTTGTCTTTTAAATTAATTAATAATTTTCGGAAAAAATCAGAAAAGAATGGTGGTCTTTTGAAGAAAATTTCTTGAGAGTCAAAAAAATTGTCTTCAAATTCAAACATTTTTTTTTTGTAATTTTATTATTTTAAAAATTCTTTAACAAAAAGTATTTTTTTTGGAAATAATTAAAAAAAAAATTTGGCAATTTCTGAAGGCATTTTTATGTCCAAAATTTAAAGTTTTTTAATGAAAGGATATTTTTTGGGTAAACAAAGTTTTGGAGCTTTTTAATTTTTTATTACTTTTTTTTCCAATATCGATAAAATACAATAAATTGTGAGCACCTGTTTTGATATTTCTACTTCAATTTGCAAGTACGAAAAAACACATCAAAAACTGTGGTAAAAAATAAACAAAACTTACTAAAAATGGAATAAAAATGAGAGTAGAATAAATAAATTGCGAGACTCGTATTTGTGGTTAGCTAAATTACTAAATCAATATCAGTAGTGAGTGTGGTTGGTTGATGGTAGTTGTAGGCCGTTTTAATTTTGCTTGGAATATTTTCTACGCAATCAGTTTTTAACTCATGTGGTTTGGACAAGAACAACTTGCCTTTAAAAATTATATAAGCAAAGTTTTTTAAGACTGGACTGTTGTTTGCTGAGATGGCACTGCACTTTCTATCACTTTCCAGTCAAGCTAGTGTAACCTCCTCTACCCCTTTTGGCAAATCTCTGTCAATATCACGAAGAATTATTATTGGTAAACGTTTATTTTACGATCTTAGCTGACATTAACCTTTATGGTGTCGGCTATCTATGGGGACGATCAGTACCGGTAGCTACAGCCAATATCAAAATATGACCATTTGTGACCGCAGCAGTTGCAATATTCTTAGTCGAACTCATCATAATTGATATCATGCTCACGTCTCTTTGGATGGTGCTACTGTGGACCTGCTCATAAAAATGGAAAACATACGACACTCCCCAACCAACACGTTTTCTGTGCACAGTAAACTTATTATCGGCACATCATCAAAGGGATTTCCGTCACGAAGTATTGAGATTATTGATTTTTTGCGGTTTTTGCGTTCTCCTTAAGAATGCAATCTTAAGTTTAGTCAATCGTTGATCGCATATCTGCTCCTAAAAACAGTCGTAACTGAGATGGAGTAGCTTCCATAGTCACACCCAACCTTCTAGATGGAACGTCTCATTTGATAAGAGATTCTTTCTCTAATCAATGAGACGTTCCATCATACGCACTATCCATACACCTTCAGTTAATTACTGATTTGGGCGAATGCAGCAATTCAAGCTACCGAAATTTGCAGATGTTTACCGTAGGAGCCTGGACATTCCGAACAATGTCATGCGAAGCCGTTGTGTGGTGCGGCCAGAATGACACGGACTTACAGGGTGGTCCATCTAGCGGCTGCATTTTGAACCACTATTTATTTGAAGTACTTGAGTGTCAAATGTCATCACGAATTGACAGATTGTTAGTTATAGTCTGAATTTTACGAAATGGTAATCCATACGCTTGCAGAAAACTGGGAAATATTGAGAACTTACTTCCAAAAAGGTGAGTCTTCAACCAAAAAAGAAATTTAAAAAAAAAATTAGCAACGATCGAATGCCATCACGTCAACTTGTGAACAAATTCGTGAAGCGAGTTAATTTGAAATCCCACCAAACAGCTTTCGAAATGCTTTGAGCCGGTTCATCT
Organism: Atherix ibis; assembly: GCA_958298945.1. Taxonomy (NCBI): domain Eukaryota; kingdom Metazoa; phylum Arthropoda; class Insecta; order Diptera; family Athericidae; genus Atherix; species Atherix ibis. Next base: position 20,508,381 of record OY282609.1, on the reverse strand, counting down.
TTCCTGCTCCAGGATCTGTTGCCTTTAACATTGTTGTAGATAACACATTTATCGTTCCCAGTGATGATATGCTTCAAAAATGGATTATTTTCTTCGCGTTTGAGAAGCAAATCACAAACGTCAATGCGACGGCGCACGAATTTTTTTCCGTAAGAAGATGAGGAACCCATATGTTGAGCTTTAAGATTAAACTTAGCCGTTTCAAATGATCATGAACGGTCGAATTCGATAAATTTAATCTCTCAGAGATCTAACGAGTTATTATTCGCCGGTTTGCATCGATTAATGCCTTTATTGTGTCTTCATCAGCTTCAACAGGCCTTCCAGAACATGGTGCATCTTCGAGATCAAAAATTGCCGGATCGAAATTTTGCAAACCAGTTTTGGCACTGGCGCTCACTTAACACATCTTCTCTATACACATCGGATAATTTTTTTTAATTGCTTGAACAGCATTTAAATCTTTTCTATATTAAAAAAGTAAAATATGATGAAAATGTTGTTTTTCACTTTCCATATTTAAAAGGGTATCAACTAAAAACTACTGTGCAGAAATAATCGAATGTTTTCACAAGCAAGCCTTGCTATGTCCGTTGTCAAAATACATATGATTATGCGGCTTAAGTATGAAGTTGGTTTTGAAAAAAATACAATTAAGTTCTCTGTTGGGAAACAACGAAATTACTTTCTGGACAACCCAATATCTTCAATCGTGCTCGAAAATTGTATTAAGAAAATTCTAAAGCGTTATGAAAATGGTGGGTCTGTAAAAGCTGGTATGTCAGAAAAAATTATCTTCTCGGGCCAAGCTCCATTTTTTTACTTAAACGGCCATTTTGAATGTTCAGTTAATTTTTGACAGCTGCTTTGCTTGCACGTGTTTTGGCTCGTTTTCGATTTTTGCTCAATTTCGACAAAAAACAGCATCGCATTAATATTACTAAGAAGCTGTTGTACTCTGTCTGCGATTACCCAAATTTGCTCTAGAGCGTGATAGCTGGTAACGAATCATGGATTTATGGTTATGACGTAGAAACCAAGTCATCCCAATGGAAGCTGCCGCACGTGCCCAGACCGAAAAACGCGCCAAGTTCGGTCGAATGTGAAGGTTTTGCTTACAGTTTTTTTTCGATTGCAGGGGCGTGGTGGATCATAAGTTCTTGCCACAGGGTAGAACGGTCAATAAGGAATATTACCTGCAAGTTATGCACACGTTGCGCAAAGCAATCCGCTAGAAATGCCCGGATTTGTAGAAGAACACAAATTGGCGTATTCCCCAGATTTGACCGCCTGTGACTTTTTCTTGTTTCCGAAACCGAAGAGCCTCATGAAAGGACGACGCTACACTACGATTGAGAAGATAAACGCGGCATCGAAGGAGGAGCTGAACAAGATCACAAGAAATGGTTTTTGGAAGTGCTTCGAGGATTGAAAAAAACGTTGGCACAAGTGTATAATATCTGGTGGGGATTACTTTGAAGGGGACAAAATAGATCCCCTTCAAAGTAATCCCTACCAGATATTATACACTTGTGCCAACGTTTTTTTCAATCCTTTTCCAGAAAATTTCTAGAAAACATTTTCAATAAAAAATGATGGAATATTTATTAAAAATTTGTGTTTCATTAAAATTTTTTTTAAAAAAAGTACTAATCTGTATACCCTATATGACCAAGTAAGCTGAATTTAGTTCCTCACACTTTACCTTTAAAAGATTTGCAATTAACTTTAACCAAAAGAAACCCCTCCAGATGAACAAGGATCCATCAAGTTTTAACCAGTGCTTTATTTTTATTCAAAATTAAGTTATTTACTTAAAAAAAAATTAATTTCCTTTTTTTGGGACCATAAACTCTGAAGAATTTGATTTTGTTTGTGTGAAATCAAAAATCAAATAAAAACCAGAAAAGAAACTCTTTTAAAAATATGAAATTATTCGAAACATGAAAATTGTCAAAGGAAAATAGCTTCTTTGGATAAAAATTTATAAGAAAAAAAAAATACAACGCCAAACTTAAAAGTGAAAAGTTTAATCAAGTGGAATATCCTTTTTCACAATGGTAAGAATTTGTTCGATATTCTAGAGTTAACCGAAAAGGATTTCCATCTCGTTTGGATCATGCTTTGTAATTAGGAATCAGGATTGGTTTTTATGAGTTTACGGAGTGGAAAATGGCTCATTTTCGGTATTACAGATGAAAAATATGAAATTGATGGTAAAAGAAAAGAGAAAAAATGACTTTAAAAAAATTCCACTGTGATCCTTGAGGCGCTTGGCAATTTCAGAGATACTTTTGCCGTGTTCACATAAAAACAATAATGTGTCGGAAGCTTTGACAAAAAATTTTTGATCAGAATTGGTAGAAATCGGTGTGTATCCCTGCACAAAATTGGATATTTTACAAGAACGACTGACATCGAATAATTCGAAAAAGGCAGAAAGCTCAACACGGATAACAGCATTTCACAAGAACAACAAAGGATAATAGTTTGGTGCCAACAAGAAAGGATAATAATGACAACGACGAGAACGACGACGTTGTTGATTATCAGGACGATGATGGCATGCAGCAATTAGGAGCAGGAAAGCGTTAATTGCAATTAACAATTTTCCATTTCATTTTCTGCAATCCTCCATCTGCCACCATTGGTCCGTTCTTCTCTCTGTTTTAGGGTCTTTGGAAGTTTCTTTTCTTATACGGGCACTGTTGTTTATGCTAAACAGCTGATATGTCCTGAACGATTTGTCATCGAGTCGCATTTTTTTATTGGGTTGAGTCTAGAACAACACATTTTTGCCATTTTATTATCGTAAGAATTTTTTTATTGCCATACGTTGACGTGAGCATATCCACTATTCACTATCCATCATCACATTCTTCCAGAGGTCGTCCTTGATATTATTTGTTTCTTTTTTTTTGATAACTGCTTAGCAATGGACATTTTCGCATTTATACATTTGCCAATTAGAAGGCGGCTAAATCCCAGCTAAATGGGAGAAGTCCTTTTAGTGCACCGAGATGAGAATATAGCTAAATGGTGTGATGTTGTTGTAAGAATTTGCCAAGCGACAACATAAACAAAATCAACTAAATTGAAACGAAGAAAAAGGAAATTTAAAAATAAAGAAGTGTGATTGCCATTGCCACTCATTCTATCATTTACGAATAGCATCCGCCCACACAACATTGGCAGCACCCACTATCACCATCGTCATCAACACTTTCCATCGTAATTATTATCAACATTGGCATTTCTGTCGCTTTGACATCATCGTTACATTAACTCTGAGTGTCTAGCCCCAGACCCCCTTTCCCCTTTACCCTCTTAGTAACTCACCTTACCCACTTTTTCCTTCTCTAGTCTCAATGCCATTAATAAAATGTTCGTAACGAATGGAGTGAAAAACTGAAAATTGCTCTTTAAATGCTGATGAAGCACTGATTCTACAGTATTTCGCCTGAAATGGGTGGAGGAGGGAGGTGGAAGGGCGGTGCTAGCGCGATGGTAGAAATAGTAACCGAAATGGCAATGGAACTGGAAATAGTACTACAACAGGGAATGGGAAATGAGCATCTTTTGTCTTTGAATGAGGTCCTTTTTGAACAGTGTCATATTAAAATAGCCACCCACAATTTGTCTTTTTTTTTTACTCTGTGCTATTAACTTATAGATTTGTTCCTCTTCCTTTCCCCTTTGCATCATCATATCATTCAGACTTGCTCACAGCTAGACGAAGTTTATCCAATCCTAGTTTGGGCGTCATCATCCCAAAATGGTTAGTAAACAGAATAACGGCAGTAAGCTGTACTTAACATTTCCTAGTATCGTCTAGGCAGGATACCAGTCCTCTACCAAGGACTCAAAAGAAGATATTCGAAGTAGAAAAGTCATCACCGAAAATTAAAACGAAAAAAACAATCTCCTTTCCCGTCTATGGAAATTCTTCCTTTTTACTCTGTCAACCCTAAAATAGACTATATGTCCTTACGATTTTTTCTTACTGACGATTTAATTTTCAAAAAAAAGCAACAAAACATTCCACAATTTTTCGTCATAAAATGAGCGACAAAAATAAAAAGGAATTTTAGTCCTTGTTTTTTTTTTGGTCTTTTTTCTTATTTTTTTTTGAAAAAAAAATAATTAAAATAAATAAAAAAAAATAATACAAATTAATTGACAGAAAGGAGTGAGGAAAATGAGAAGGGGTAGGAGGCAAAATCGCTGTGTTTGAAAAAAGAAAATATGGAAACTGTTAAGAATCAAAAGGACGAAGTAAATTAATTGGGAAAGTGTACCTAATGACGTGGTAAATTGTAACTTGTAATAGCTTCTAACCTAACCAAAGTCGGCATTTGTATTCTTCAACTTTTTAAGGGTATGATATGGTGTAATGAGGGTGTGATGAGGTGGTTTTTAAAAAAATTCATTTTGCATTTTCCTTTAATTAAACTCCTCGTCATTATCGGTTGAATGGAAAATAAAGTTTTTCTATTAGTACAACGTTTTTGGCTTGAACGTTTTTTAATATATAAAATCAAATCAGTAAAAAAAAGCCACTCCACCTTACCTTTTCAACCACTTTTTCTACAATCGAATCCATGCATACGCATTTGTTTTTAAAAATTTTCCTTGTTTTTTTTTTAATTTTAATTTTATTACAATTTTTTTTCTGAAATTTTCTCCTTTTTCACACGTTTTTTCCCTTATAAACTCTACTTTATAATTATTTTGTAGAAAATTTTAATTAAAGTCATGATTTTAATAGAATTTTCCAAAGAAAACACGTTAAGTATGATGTCAACTCGTCGGTACCAGCTCATAAAAAGGAAATGGCAACAACGAAAAAAAAAATTTCATTCTCATTGAGAGAAGGTGAGAAATATGCGTAAAAACAGGGAAGATTTTTTATTTTAATCACAAAATGGTGTCCTTTTTAGGAAAATTGTTATCCTTTAGAAAATAAATTACAGGAAAAAAATTCAATCAAATCACATTAATTGCGATCGTAATGAGGCGTGTTGTTTTACGTCTTCGATTCTGAAAGTAAATGAAAAGCGTTTCATTACTATCGTTGGTAATTTTTTGAAATATTTAATTTCAATAAAAAATTGTTAAGTTTTTCTTTATAAATTTTATGCAAAAAATATATTTTTAAAATAAATTTTTTCAAAGAATTTTTTAATTTTCGAACATATTTTTACATGACAGTTTGAGAGTCGCTAGTATAATTTTTTATATTTTAATTTTTTTTATAGATTTTTTTAAAGAGTTTTTCATTTTGGATCATGTTTTTAAAAAAATTTAATAAAAATTATTACAGACTGGACTTTCGTGTATCCTTTCTGCCAAAAATAGAAACGTTCTGAAAATGCTTCTAAAACTGTTTTTCTATTCTCCATTTTTTTTTAAATTTAAATTTTTAATAGAAAATAATTAGCAAAAATACAAAAAAAAAGGTTTTCATTTAAAAATTTTAGTTTCCGATAAGTTTTATAATTTTTGGTTACTAATTTTTAATATATTTAAATCTCGAAATTAAGCGACCTGGAAACTTTTCACGCAATAAAGTAAACTTTTCACGCAATTCTTCTGAATACTAAATATGGCCCAGATTAAAATCTTTAAGTTTAGTTCAAAAAACGTTGGTTATTGGGTGGTAATAGTGATCAGTATTGACTATAAGAGTTTTACCCTATTCATGTCCAAAAAAATAAGAGCCAATGACTCCTCCAGACCAAAACGCACACTAGAGAGTCACTTCTTATAGATACTAAATACAATGGCTTTTGCACAGTTACTTGTGGATTTTCAGAGGTCTAAGTACCTCAATTTTACTTATTAACGTATCCACCGAGAGAGAAACGTGTCTACGGCAGAAACACCATTTCTGTAGAAAGCTTTTTTTTAATTTTAATAAGTAAACTTGATGATAAAAAAATTGATAAATTAAAAATGGCAAATTTTATAATATACAAATATTATTATAAAAAATATATATATTATTTGAACAGATTTTAAATGATAGTACTATACATTTTGTACTACAATCTGGGTAACAGTTTACAATCGAACCGAGTATCCCTGAAAAATTTTTGGGCTATTGAATTTTCACAATTTCAATTTTCTATTATAATTTATTTTTTTAAGAGATTATTTAAAAGCTCATTTTTTATTAAATATATTTAAAATTGTCTATTTTTATAAATTTGCAAAAAATTCCAAATTTTGAACAAAAATTTTAGTAATTTTACCTTTCGAATATCTTAACTTGTTAGTTGGTTTTAATTGCTGGATTTTCCAACTTATTTTAAGTTAATTTTTTTGATAGTTAATTTTGCTTCAAATTGTTTGGATTTTTCAATTTTTACAATTTTTCGTAAAAGTTCCAGATTTTCTTTACAATTTTTCTTCCAAATTATTCAATTTTCCAAAAATTTCTACTTTTTCCCATTTATTTTTTCATTAAAAAGTTTATAAAAATTTATGCTTTTTTCCATTTATTTTTTCATTCAAAAAGTTTTTCAAAATTTATACTTTCTTCCATTTATTTTTTCATCAACAATTTTCTAAAAGTTTGGCCAAAAATTACTTTTTTTTTTGGCTGCAAGATTGATTATTTAAAAAATTGATTTTCAAAGAAATTTTTTAAAGAAAAAATAACTTTTCTTTGTCACAAAAAGGCCTCAGTACTCGTCCAAATACTGTCGACTATTGCCAATAAAGTTTCCCTGCAAGAATTTGTCCATTTCTGATGCAAAAGGTGGTGTTTTTTTATTGGAAAAATAGCTGCCAATACAGCATTGACCAGACCACATTATGGCTACCAGAAAATTACTCGCAGAGGCCAATTATTGTGTCTAAATCGGAAGGAAAATACTGCAAGTGCCAATTGCCGATTGGAAAAATGCATTCGCACTTGCATCGGTCTCTCATTAATTGGATTTCGATTGGTTACGCTGGGAATGCATTAATCAAAGTCTATCCTTTGCCGCCGTCATCTTTCCATGGATGCTGTTGAGGTTATTGACTTACCGCGCAAGATGCAATTTCTTCTCCATCGTTTTTGCCATTTTTCCCCCTTTTCTCTTCGAATTTAGCATCTCTCCAAAGTGCAGCAGCACACAACTACGATCTTACCACTTCGTCATAGTCTCGATTCGATTAAAAATCATTTCTTTCCAAATCTCACAATTGGTTTAGTTTTTTTGTGTGCAGAAATTAAAATATGTGAAAATGTCGATCATTGTGTGGATGGTGGTAACCCTTACAACCGTTGGCAGTGTTACTTACGCTCAGAAATTGTGAGCCATTACGTGCAACCCCGCGTTGATTGGTGGTAGTCAGTCGGTAGGTGGCGAACCTATATTGCGGCACACCTTAACGATCAAACAAGCGGCCCTTAGAAGCCTTGTCGACAGTAAATTGCTTCGAACGACTGTGAACGTTAGCTGCGCGGACAGCGTTCACAAATCGACAGGAGGGTAGGTTGACGGCCTCATTTGGGCTTAACTAAACAGAATCTCACAAGGATCGGATTTCAAGCGTTGCAGTATGCTGCGTACCGATTCGGAAGTAGTGGATAACCGGTGGTGGTGCGGTCGTCGTAATGCGATTGCGTTTAAACAAAAGAAATGAAATTTTAGAGGAAAAAAAATAAAGGAAAAAATAATCAAGCAAAGGTTAACGGATAAGGGATGATGCATGGCCGATGGTAATTGGAAAAAAAATGAATAACTGAACAGTTTGGTTTGGAAATATTCTGTGGGTGAAACAGTTTCCTTTCCAGACTTGACAAGATGGAACGGGGGAAAATATTACAACGCGGGGAGGAAAAAGAAGAAATTGTCAACAATCAACACGATTTCGGTCGCAAGGGTTGGGAGTGTCGGTTATGGCGGTGGATGATGATGGCGATGTTGATGATGACAGCCGCAATATGATTGACAGGAACCGGGAATGGTTTGCGACAACAATCTAGGCGACGATGGGTGAAGCAGTACACCTTGTCACTTAGGCGAATAAGGACCATCGTCATCCTGTCACAAGCCGGCATGTCACAAAAATTCCTGTCCTCATCGAATTCACTGCGGACATCCAACTCTGTTGTCAGCCGTTACTGTCCAATTTTGGTTTTCGTTGTTATTTTTGGTTTTTTTTCTTTCTCGGAAATTGCCGATAAAAATCATAAACTTTTTCATCCCCTAAAAAAGTTTTTTGCCCAGTTTTGACTTTTTTTTTGCGATGAGACAATAACTAAAAATCATTAAAATTATTTCGATGGTAGCTGGTAGTATCCAATACTGACGAGGCTGTTCGACTCCCACACCATTTCCGAATGAGTACACTTTCATCAGAAAATCTTGTAATACTCGCCCCCTGCTCCCCTTTAAAAAAAATAATAAAAAAGAAAACAATTTAAGAAAAATTTAACAATTGTTAAAAAATTATTAAAATTTAAGATGGAAAAAAAAACTCAAGTGGATTGATTGGGTTGGGAGAGATGCAAGTTACAGAAAAAAGGGGGAAAATGGTAGAAAATGATGGACACAAGAAAAACGTAACACGAAAAGGGTGGTAGATTGCAGGGGGTGAGGAGGAGGTGTGTGTCTGAAAGAAGAGTTGAGGTAAAAGGAAAATATCGTGGCGAACAAGTGTAAAAACTGCTGGACATAACAACAAAAACTCGTTACTTAGAGTGACTTGACAACATTTCCTTGACGTTTATTACGACATGATGTGATGTCTGGCTGGGATGGCTATGGCTTGGCTGTTGGGTTGACTTGGCTAGCTCGGATGTCTTGGCTGGCTTGGCTGATCGGTCATTCAAGCAGCAGTGTTGTCGGTCAGGGAGCCAAGAAGGGAATCCAAGCAACCGTCCGACCGACAACTATGCACCATTGTTAGCCGCAATCGGATCTGATATGATGTCGGAGAGAGAACCTCACAGATAATCACCTACTCACGGTACCCACGGAATTTCGTGTAATTGCTGCGTTTTATATTTGCTTGATTGACATCGTCGTTACTGTACCGTCGTACCGTTTCTGACCGTACTTTGTCTGTTGTTGCCGGAGAATTTCAACTAGCCCTTGCTGCCATCGGTTCGACCATCACCACATTTATCTACTTCCATCCTCATTACTTTTGGCACCCATACTAGACGTGATTCCAACCGATCCGATCCAATTCAATTCGATATGATTTGGTTCGGCTCCATTAGACTCTCCGCTAGATTCACCATACATACCCCTAGGAGTACGGCGAGAAGTCATCCAAACGTGAGGTACTGGTCATTGGGCACTAAATTCCACGATGTACTCCTAAGATACGGTTTTTGGGGACACGAAACCATCTCGGCAGCATTACTATTACCGATCGGAATCGTTTTGTAATTTGCCGCTTACAACGTGTTTTGACTAAAAGTTTGCGCTAAAAATTTTTTTTTATTTCATGCCCAAAAGTAGTTTTGGTCTTGCGTAGATTATCAGTTTGCCGGGTTTTTCGGCCGGGGGAGATGAGAGACTTGGGGAAGAGGTGTTATTATGGAAGGCCAAACACTTTTCAAATACCCTCAATCGGATTTGAGAGATTTTTCGAGTTGCCTTAATTGCTTATTTTCGCGAATGGTACAAAGTTATTGACAGTCGTAGGCGATAGTGTCAACTTATTTAGTTGCAAGTAATTTTTAACCAAAAAAAAAAAAATAAAAAAAAAACAACAACAACAAAAATGAGGAAAAAAAGATATTAGATAAAAATTTGATCAAAAAATTCCCAATTAATCTCTTTGAGAAATGTCACTTTGCCATTTTTCATATTAACTGTCAATGTGAGGAGGTGTTAAGACAAGTCATAGAAGTCAACTTTTCTTACTTTTATTATTAAATTTTCTGTTGTTTTTTTTTGGGGGGATCGACTAATCGTTTGTGTCTTTTTTTGAAAAGTTGACATAAAAATTAATTTGTAATATTTCCAAAAAATTCATGTGTTTTTACATTTAAATGGAAAAATATTCTATATTCAAATTAAAACCACACCTACCTCCGCCTTGGCTCCTCCCTAAATCGTAAGCAGTTGAAATTTTCTTTTATTTGGAATTTTTTCCTGAGTAGGTGTTATTTGTTGCCTGTGTAGAAGAAAGGGTGCTTATTAAAAAATATCCTCAAAAAATCACTTTTTTCTCAGAAACAAATTCGAAGATCCGAAAAAATCATGATCCGAAAATTATCGAATTTCTATAATTTTATTATTGGAAAAATTTTATTTAAAAATTAAATTTTATAGATAATTTTAAGAAATTATATCTATTCTTTTTCGATTATAAAAATAAATTGTTTTTTTCTTCATTCTTTTTGCCGATTTTCTTAAAGTGCAAACAGACACTATAAGTTTTTGGAGACTATTTAAATAATGGATTATCTATTTTATTATTCGGAAAGTATAGCTCTGTTAGTTAGCAGATATTAAACGTATATTATATTTAAGATAAAATTTGTTTAGATTTAATTTGCCATTTCATAATAATTATAGAAACTTTTTAGATAAATGGCGATTCTATCTTTTCCAGGTTTCGTGCTTTAAGAAAAGATTATGGCCGTCAGCGATGGAATTCATATTCGCTGGGTGGAAACGTCGCTATGGGGCTGTGAAATTGCACTTGTGGCTGTAAAAAAGTTATTGTACTTATAAAAAGGGACTTTATGATGGGCATTTTGATCTAAAGGTGTCATTCTTTAATAATGAAGAAGGAGACACCGTTACAGTCATTTGTAAGCACAGTTTTTTTTCGCCCGAGCTGAAAGTTTTTAATCTAACCTATAAAAAAACGCCATTTCAAGCAACATAACATGACAACTTTTTGTTTTATTGCGCAAAGAGTTCCTAGGAGGCGTAATTTCGAGATTTGATGATGTCAGTTGGTCTCAAAAATCGTGCGATTTGACGCTATTTGACCTTTTTTTTATAAGACTACATTTACGCAGATAATTTTCAAATTTTGAAGCATTAAAAACCAATACCCATCATGTAATCGAAAAATTACAACACGAAATGTGCTAAAAATTTATCAGAAATTACACCATTTAAATATAATTATTTTATTTTTCTGCATAAAAACAAATTTTAGACAATATTAAAAATAAAAAGTTAATTAAAATATCAAATTTTTAATTTTGCTCAATTTAACTTAACTTCACGAAGCATAAATTGGATAAAACTTTGTCTCCAAAATTATTTATTGTCTTAAATAAAATTGGAGGGGGGTGGACGGAGGATGACTCTAGATAGGACCATGGATTTAAAAAATAGCTCTACATTATTTGGTAACTGTCATAAAATGAAATTAATTGCAAAAAAAATACAGGACCACACTGACCACTTGAGTAGATGAACTGTTGGCGTCTGGAAAGGTCAGGTTTGGAATCACCTTAACCTCAAGAAATAGTTTAAAAAATTTAGGGCGTGGGGCAAGGGAGATCTTTATTAACATAAATTTTTTCCTTTTCATCATATTTTGCGAGAACTGAAAATTATTAGTTGATGAGAACTACTTGAGAGACTGTGGAAAGTCTTTAGTTTTCTTTAATTTTTGTTTCTGTTTTTTTTCAATGTTTGAATTATTTTCCAGTTTTTTTTCATCCTTAATTCGAGGATTTTTTTATCCTGATTGGAAACCAAATTTCAAGGAAATTTCAAGGAAATTTGTTTCCAATTTTTTGTTGTTGAATTTTCGTTTAAGACTATTTTTTAAAATAATTTTTTTTTGGTCAATGCTAATTTTGGGTCATTTTTACTAGCTAATTTTGAACACGGAGCATCCTGTGTAGGTGTCCTATTTATGCAAGTATTTATGGAAGACGTGATTTTTCAGATAAATTATAGATTTTTCACTAATTAAAAATACAGAAAGTTCTTAAAATTTCTTTTAAAGTTAAAAATATTTTTTTTTCTTTTTAGTGAAAGTTTTGCTATTTTAAATTATTTTTGATTGAATTAATCGTATTTGAATAAAAATTAACTGATCGAAATTCTAGATTTTATTTTTTTTTCAATAAAAAAACTAAATTTTCCAATAGAATTTACTCTGGAAAAAAAACAATTAAAATTTTTTTTTAAAAAACCAAAAATTTCTAAATTTTTGTAAAAAAATTTTTTTTTTAAATGTTATTATTTTTTTCCAGAAAAAATTTGTGTTTTTTGGAAAAATGTTTTTTTATATTTAGGAAAATTGTCCGTAACTTTTCGGTAAAAATAATTTTTTTATTTTTTTTTATTTCGTTCGATCGAAAATTCCTTTGAAAGAATCCGTCCTGTGATCGCTAAGTTGGAAAGAGATCCATACACCGTTTCGCTTATTTTTCTAATAGGAGTGGAGTCCTACCAGTTAAAAGTTTCCCTTCCCATGGTGCACTGTCGACAATTTTTTTATTTTTTTTTTTATTTGACAGGTTTTTTCATTTCTATGTTACAACACATAGACATGAGAACACAGTCACTCCTATGGAGCATATAGCGGCACTAGAGCCTCTGTGAACTCTCTCCATCTGCTTCTGTCTTGAGCGAGCCTTTTTACTTCCGACCATGATTTGCCAGTTTGTTGGTGTTCGCGCTCGACTGATCTTCTCCAAGTGGTCCTTGGACGTCCTCTGCTGCGATTGCCCTGTGGGTTCCAATCTAGTGCCATCCTTGCTATGTCCGTAGGTGGTTTTCGCAAGGTGTGGCCAATCCAACTCCATTTCCTGCGTTTGATGTTATCTAGTAGGGGTATTTGCTTCGTGAGAAGAAGCAGCTCATCGTTCGTTATCCAGTTCGGCCAGAAGATCTTGCTTATGCGCCTCAAGCATCTGTTCACAAATGCCTGTGGCTTGCGAGTCGTGCTGACTGTTACTTTCCATGTTTCGCAGCCGTACAGCAGGACTGGCTTGACGTTTGAGTTGAATATTCGAAGTTTGAGTGCTATGGAGAGATGATTGGAACGCCATACGTTCCCAAGTGAGGTGTACGCTTGTCGCGCCTTGTTGATGCGCGTTTGGATGTCTATTTCAGTTCCACCATCCTTGCTGAGCATGCTGCCAAGGTAACAGAACTTTTCGACATCTTCGACTTGGGTACCGTGTAGCATCAAGGGTCTCTCGCAGGTGGCGCCGACACGCATCAATTTGGTCTTTTTGATGTTGATTCTCATCCCAACTTTTTCTGCGTTGGAGGCCAGTGCATTCAGTTTCTCCTGAATGCCGTTGAAGGTGTGGGACATGAGGCATATGTCGTCGGCGTAGTCCAGGTCGTGGAGCTTCTCACGCAGTGTCCACTGTATACCGTTGCTGGCTGTGCTGTTCGTGCGTTGAAGAACTTGGTCTAGGGCGATTATGAAGAGGATAGGCGAGATTATGCAACCCTGCCTGACTCCTCTCGAGATGTTGAATGTATCGCTGTTTCGTCCTTTGAGACGCACTCTACACGGGGCCTCGCGGTATAGTTCTCGGATTAGATCGATTATGGCCTGCGGGATGCCTAGTTCAGCCAGAGCACTCCAGATGGCGTCGCGAGAAATCATGTCGAAGGCTCTTTCGAAGTCAACGAAGAGAAGATAGAGCGGGCTGTTCCATTCGTTCGACTGTTCAATGATCATTCTTAGGCTGTTGATGTGATCAATACAGGAGCGGTTTGGTCTAAATCCAGACTGCTCGTTGCGGAGGGCACTTTCCACTGTTGGAGTGATGCGAGTCAGGATGATTGATGCGATTAGTTTCTGGATGGTGTTCAGCAGCGTGATTCCCCTCCAATTTTTGCAATCGCCAATGTCACCTTTCTTCGGGATGGTGATAATTACTCCTTCTTTCCAGCTGTCCGGGAAGTGGCATTGTGTCCAGGCTTTTACGATTATAGGATGCAACAGCGAGGCCAGAAGTGGCGGGTCAAACTTCAGAACTTCTGGGGCCAGGTTGTCAGGTCCGGGTGCTTTGCTGTTCTTAAGCTTGTTGATTGCTGTTGTGATCTCCGTAATCGTAGGTGGTGTTGTTGGGATGGATCTTCGTGGGTTTCTGCGCATCACTGTAGGAGGAGGATGCAATTCTGGAGCTATTGGAAGGGATTCTGAGAAGAATTCCTTCCAGCGGTCGAGTTGTTCTTCATCCGTGGGGAGAGTTTGACCGTCTTTGTCCTTAAGTGGTGGCAGTGAGGGTGTTATTCTTCCGGATAGTTTGCGAATTGATGCATAGACACTGCGGATATCGCTCCGGTGTGCAGCGGCTTCTGCTTCGCTCGCTATTTCGTTGAAGTAGTTCCTCTTGTCATCCCTTGCCATGCGTTTGACCATCTTTTGAGCAAGGTCGTACCTCGTCTGTAGATGGTGCCTTTCCTCGCGAGTTTGAGCAGTTTGGAGTAGACCTTTCAGCTTTCTTCGTTTTCCTATTTGAGTCCAGGTTGACTCGCGGATCCACTCTTTCCTCTTGTAGTTCCGAAAGCCCGTTGCTTCCTCTGCAGCGGACTTTAGTTTGCCCAGTAGAGAAGGCCATGTCAGCCTTTCGGCATTGTGGCTAACTTCCTCCAGCTTGTTCGCAAATAACTCGGCTGTCTCTGGATTCTGCAGGCGTTGGATGTCGTGCCTGCGTTCTGCGCGATCTTGTCGTTTCTTGGTTGCCGCAGGCCTTAGTCTGACCACCCCAAGTAACAGCTGATGGTCGCTGTATATGTCAGCTCCTCGGATTGTCTTGACGTCCAGTAGCGATCCGAGGAATTTTTTGCTTATTAGGATGTGGTCTATCTGGTTGCGGGTCACGCGATCCGGAGACTGCCAGGTGTATTTGTGGATGTTCTTGTGAGGAAACTTGGTGCCACCGATGAATAGTTGATGAGTTGAGCAGAGGTCAGTGAGACGGTTCCCGTTGTCATTTCCCTCTGCATGAAGGCTGTGTGTTCCAATGATCGAGCGAAGATCAGTGTTGTCCCGGCCTATTTTAGCGTTAAAATCGCCCATTACAATTTTTATGTCGCTCTTCGGGGCAGATTGAATGCACGTCTCTAATTGGTGGTAGAAGGCTTCTTTATTGGCGTCATCATCTACTTCAGTTGGGGCATAGCATTGCACGATGGTGATGTTTCGGAACTTCGAGTGGAACCTGGCTGTTAGAAGGCGGTCGGAGACCGGTTTGTAGCCCATGAGAGATCTCTTTGCGTTGGCTGATAGGATTAATCCGACTCCACAGTGATGTCCACTGTCGTTGCCGCTGTAGATGAAGTGTTCACCCGTCTGTGTTGCGAGGATTCCTTGATGTTTCCACCTTGTTTCGGAGATTCCCAGTA
This sequence comes from Atherix ibis, assembly GCA_958298945.1. Classification (NCBI taxonomy): domain Eukaryota; kingdom Metazoa; phylum Arthropoda; class Insecta; order Diptera; family Athericidae; genus Atherix; species Atherix ibis. The sequence goes on along the minus strand of OY282609.1, from coordinate 20,493,079 downwards.
TGTCGAGATTGTAGCGTCGCATTTCGGAAGTAGCTTGCGCCAGACGAGAAGTTTGGGAGAGAGTTCGCACGTTCCAGGTACCTATTCGGGTTGTTCGGTGAAAGCCAAATGTCGTTTTGCCTGAGGTGTTGTCCGGTTGATTACTCTTGTGCTGTTTCATGATAAGATGTTTTCTTATGGCTTGCGGCTTATCAGGCCAGCGAAGCAACCCCCAGTGACGTTGGGGGACCCTACGGACTACATATGGAAGGCTTGTAGTCGGCCTCTCACCCCGGCACCAATGCCGAGATGGCGGCAGCGGGAATCGAACCCGCTAACCTACCTGCGACGCGCGGTTTACGAAGTGGTCACCCATCCGTAAACCTGCGACGCGCGGTTTACGAAGTGGTCACCCATCCGAGTACTAACCACGCCCAGTCCTGCTTAACTTCGGTGATCTTACGAGAGCCGGTGGATCCAGGATGGCACGGTCGCAGATACTGTCGACAATTAGGAAGGCAATTTATCGTGAATATTTTTACAATCAAAAATTGTAGCCTTGGAAGCCATTCGTAGACCATCAGATGATGGCATTTAACATTTTTATCCATGCGTAGACAAACAGACTGGATCAACGGTGGAAGATATCTTCCCACATTCCATTCCAAAATTTTGGGCAAGATGACTTCTCACAATTCGAATTGGTCACTTACCCATACTTTCCTCTTCGGTAACCAACGTCGTCCTTGATGCCCTTCCTGTGCCGTTCAACTCATCATTCATCATATTTTAAATTAATGCCACTTAACCCGGAATTTCTTTTTTCAATAGGACTTCTTCCATTGCGGACCTCCTAGACCCAACTACTCCTCTCCCAAGTACTCTCTTTAATTTTCTAAAGGAAACTGATATGCTCCATAATGTCTAATCGCTCCCCCCCAACTAACTATCGACCAGTTGTATTAGAGAAGCTGGCAATGCTAATCCACACCAAACATATAGTCACTTAATGACCTCATGGACATGGCGCTCTAAAATGGCTTCTGGATTTTGTCTCAGAGACCTTACAACAAAAAATAAAAACAAAAAATATCTCCCGTCAACATTTCTTATTGATGTTTATAAACATTTCCCATTACCTACCATAAATGTTTATAAAGAAAAAATGTTGACAAAATTCACTTTTGTTTATTAGTAATAGAAAAAATTGTTTGAAATTGCCAAGGGATTCCCAGATGGAGAATCCACAACGAACGGACAAAAAAGAGTAACTGCTGTCCGAGTAACCTTTAATTTCCCATCGGTAAGTTCTTGGAGATTATTAAGACCTCTAATGAATTGTGAGGCATGGGAGAATTGAGTGTCTTCACTCGAGGCGATGCGCGGACATAGTTCACGGGCACAGAAGAAACCTATTACATGCAATTAGAGATCATTTCTCCAATAGTGATCAATTTATGATCAATAAGCCTTAAATATCGGATCACAATCTCGATGCTATTCAAATGTTGCTGCTATGGGAAACGTTGTATCAAACAGAAGAACTGTTCGATTAGAGATCACAACGGATTTCCTTTATTTTTTGTTGTTGTAGCTTTCTATGTATGAGCTTTTATGATTTTGACATTAGGAAAAGTTCACATGGTAATCGAGCGAGGTTTTTCTGAGAAGTTTCGAGGTTTCTTTCTCTTATCAACGTTATAATGCCGACATCGTCACCTTCTTTTATGATATAATCCCCGGATAAGATCTTCAAGAGATTACAATGTTTCAGAGTGATTGGATTGAGACGATGCACTCTTAGAATCTTTCGTTATGAGTCAGAAGTGTTTCCCAAAAAAAAAAAAAAAATTATTTTCTACATCTTTTGTGGGAGCGGAAAGGTAAAGAGGGAGGGAGGGAGTCTCTTTACGATCAATTAAGTTTAGTCGTTTTTTGTTGAATATTTTACGATCGCTTATCCACTTCTCTAATTAGGGTGTGAGATGAGAAATTAGGCAATTCGAATATTAGCTTCTGGAAAAGGGACATACTATTTTGTGAGGGGACTCATTTGTTTATTTTTTCAATAGTTATTAAATTTTTTTTTTAATTACTACAATTAAGCTGATTAGTGCGTGGTGGTTAGGTTACCTGTTACTTAATTTATCCAAAGTGTTTCTTGCTATCTTCCAAAAATTTTATTTCTTTTACATTAAAAAATTTCAATTTTCTTTGCGAAAATATTAAAATTTTTTATGGAAAATTGACAAATTTTATTTTAACAAAATTTGGACCTTAAAAAATCTCATTTTTGAGCTAAGAACATATCGTATTCAGAACAGCTGTGATTACCGAGGCGAGAATACGAAAATTACCGGTGATTACCGAGGCGAGAATTGGATGGAATTGTTTTTTTTCCTTCTTCTTTTTTATATAACATTCAGAGCTGGGTTGGTCTTTAAGGTAGGCTCTGGTAGATACCTTCTGTGGTAGAGAATCTTCAGTGTAATGTTCAATACACTTATTCACTGTCTGATAAATAAATTGTAGATTGTTAAGGCGTGTGCCCTATAATCACGATGGTATGCAATTAATGGCAGTGACATGCACTTCTCTTGTACTTGTACTACTTGATTCCAGCATAATCGGGATTTAGTGTTTTTTTTTTTTATTATTGGCAGTAAAATTTTGTTTAATAGTAAATACAGTTCAAGGTGGAAGCAGATTGAACAAAAGAGAGAAGTAATTTTTCGAAGAACAGGTAAAAATAGTCAAGGTAAAGGTCTGACGCATCAATACAGTGAAATGTGAAATTTTATTGTACTTTTGAGTTTTTGGTCAATTTTTAAACGGTCATTTTTGTCTGTCCCAGACAAATCTAGAATTCAGCTTCAACTTTCTTCTACTAAATGGTAATTTCAAAAATTAACCTAAAATTGTACAAATTGTAATCGTATTTTTTTTTAGAATCAAACATTCACATACTCATATTGTAGAGGTCTAAGTCAACATTCCACCTCTTCGCAACTTCCTTTCTTGAAGCTATAAAAACATCTGTGTGGACCTTTGAATTTATAGGATGAAAAGTGTGGTAAAAAACTTACTGCATTGATACTCTGATCAAATCAATTACGTTTAATTTGAAAATTATAGATCAGCCTCTGTTATTAGATTATCTCTGTTTTTTTTTTTTTTTGTTTTGTTGGAGGCGTTATTGAAAAAATCAAACGCCTTTTACTCTTCCTCTTTAATTCGTATAAAAATGGTGTGTTGTTTTTTTTATGAAATTCATTTTGTATTTTCTCCTATAAACTTTCTCTAATGTAACCGATTATATGAGAGATTATTAGATCAGTGAGCAAATGAGAAGCAGGTAAAATCCAAAAATATGAGAGAGTTTTGTTTTCTTACAATTTATTTCGTTTCTTTTTCGTATAAGTACATTAGCTTATTATTAAATTACTTTTAACAGTAGTTGAAATTTTTTGTTAAGACCTCTCAACAAGTTTTAGGACCTCAAAACTAGGCCATAGGTATTTTTTGTTCTGTAAAAGGATCTTTATAGAGGGTCAACCTCTGTGCAAACTTACTATCAATACATTTTAATTGTTGGCATATAAAATTATGAAAATATCATTTTAGGACCCCAAAATATTTTTCAAATAAAATCAATTTTTTATGCTAAACTATAATTCTTTTTTTTTTAAATGACATTTTTTGTTATTAGGACCTTTAAACAGATTTAAGGGCCTCAAAATTTTGGACGCTGGACTTTATGGTTTCCAAATATGATTTTTCTTATACAAAATCTCCTCAAAAGAGTTTAACCCCTGTACAAAACGTCTAATTAACAGCTTAAAACCGCTGGTGCCTAAAATAACGAGTATTGTTACCTTAGGACCCCATACTTTATTGAAAATAAATTTCATTTTTCGCAAAAAACTTTATTTTTATTATTGAGACCAAAAAACAGGTTTTAGGACCCTAGATTTTTTGGTTCCGAAATAGAATATTCCTCAAATAGAATGGTCTTCAAAAAGGGCAACTAAAATGATGAGCACTGTTATTGTAAGACCCCAAAAAGTTTACAAATTTTATTTCTTTCATAAAATGAAATACTGTCAATTTTTTCTTAAGACCCTAAAACATATTATAAACATATTTAAAATTTTCGATGATAGTTTCTATGGTCCTTAAACGTGGATGTTAGTCATTAAAAAAAAAGACTATATTACGTCTTTAAATTTTAATGAATTGTTTGGACTCTAATTAGTCTTAAAACAGGAAATTAAATATTTGCTGAGACCTCAAGACAGTTTTCAAAAACTACAAAATTATAGACACTAGTTTTTTCTTCATTTTGGGGTCATAGCACAAATTTGATCTTCAAAAATAATTTTCTCTTGCAAAAGTAAACTCTATAAAGGTCCATCTCTCTTCAAACTTTCAATCAATAAATTTCAACACGTGGTGGCTTAAATTAGGCGACTAATTAAAGATCCCAAAATATCTTTGAAGTTAAATTAAGTTTTTGTAGGAAAATGAGGTATTTTTATAACTCATTTTCCTACTGAGGTAAAAAATGTTAGGTTGCAGGTTCTATGGTCTCAAAAAGTAATTTTCTCACGACAAAACGTTTTTGAATTGCAATTAATTGTTTGGACTCAAATTCTATCCTAAAATAAACTGTCTCATTTTTGTTAAGATCTCCAAACCGGTTTTATGACCTCAAAAATTTCAGATTGAAAAGAGAACTTTCTTATGCAATACAAAACTGCTCTCATAAATTCAAAACTTTTTTTTGTATTTTTTTTTGAATAATAAATTAAATAGAAAACTTTTAGGTGCATATGGTGAATATTTCTTTTAAGAAACTTTATAACTAGTTTATTTTTATTAATGCCGATTCCATAAAATACATTTTAATTTTTAACTCGATTAAAAATCAATTTAAAATGAAAATTGACTTGAAATTGAATGCTCAAAGTGATTAAATTGGATTTTTTTCTGACGATTCTTGATTATCTGGAATTTCTTAAATGATTTTCAAATTTTTCTTATTATTCCTTAAAAAATCTATTAAATTAAATTCTGAGAGGAAAATGCATTTTTTTTAATTATGTTTAATTTTTCACATTATTTTCTGCATGAATATTGAATGAGCTGCCACAGGAGTTGGGTGCAAGGGACGGATTTCTAAAGATTATAGAAATTTTCATCTAATAGAGGAAAAAAAACTATACTTAATAGACGAAAGCTCAACAATACCGAAAAGTGGAACTTGAACCCCAAACACTTTGGCCAAGCAAGAATACCTGAAGAAGAAGGACGAATTTCCATGAATCTCCTTGCGTATAGTTAGATGAGTTTAGCTTCGATAAAATTTTCCATTTAATATATAGGAAAGAATATTGTATGAATTCGGATTTTATCTGAACGAAAACGAACTCGATTATGGAATAATGTCGGACTCTATCCGATTTGGTGTTGTCATTAAATTTTTGCTGCGCGTACTTTTAATGCAACGCTTCTGAATAGTCCTTTATAGTCCGTTTATATTCGTTAGCTGATAAGTGAAATGTTAATATTTGAACAGTTAATTGCTTTCTAATTGTCCTCAATTAGCGAAATTGTTAATGGAATAGCAATTTAGTGATGTGTCAATGTAGATTCTATTAGCGTACATCGCAGCATATCGCACAGACAAGAGCACCTGACTTGGACGTGCACTCTAGGAAATCAGCATTTATCTTTCTATCGTCTCTGGAAATTTTGCTATAAGATACTCTCAAATAAGACCATTAGAGCAGAATGAATAAATACTATTAACGATGATAGTATTTATATTGATAAATGACAGACAAAAAAAAAACATGAAAAATTGAATTTTATTTATTGCCAAAAGTATTGAGCAAATTGATGGTACAGTGTTGGCACTGGGTTGGATTTTGGAAAGGGGGGGGGGGGTACGCAAATATCTTTTATAAAAACATGGAAAGACATTTTCTGTTATCTCGCAATTATATACAATAAAATATTCGAAATTTTTTTTAGCCTTTTTGTAATAGAGGCAAAAAATTTAGTTTTACATATTATTTTGCTGCCCCTAAATTTTTGTTTGAATTATTTTGCTGATCCAAAACTTTCATGTGTGTTATTTTGCTGACCAAAAGTTTTTGTTTTTTGCTGACCTATAATTTTGTGTGTGCTCATTTTGCTTACTTAAAGGTTTATGTGTTGTTTCGCTGACCAAAAATTATTCGTTTTATTATTTTGCTGACCCATAATTATTGTTTGCACTATTTTGCGGACTTATAGATTTTGTTGGTACTATTTTAATAACCTAAAATTCTTGCTGGTACTATTTCGCTGACCAAAATTTGTTTGTTTTATTATTTTGCTGACCCAGAACTTCCGTTTGCACTATTTTGCTGACTTAAATTTTTTTTCTGTAAATTTGTTGTCCTCAAATGTTTGCTTGTATATTTTTGGTGATTTAAATTTTTTTTTGTGTAATATCGCTGACCAAAATTTTTTCTTGTTATTATTTTGCTGACCTAAAATTTTGGTTGCACCATTTAAAGATTTATATGTAATTTTGCTGACCCCCAAAATTTCTGTTTTCACTATTTTACTGACCCAAAATTTCTGTTTTCACTCTTTTGCTGACTTAAAGTTTTTTGACCAAGAATTTTTAATCGTATCATTTTGCTGACTTTGATTTTTTTTGTGTATTTTGCTGACCAAAAGTTTTTTTTGTTACTATATTGCTGACCTTAAATAATTGTTTTTACTAATTTGCTGATTTGTCACTGCTTATGACTGCAGAGGTTTAGATAGTCCTCGCCACCAGCAGTTGGAGTAGTCAGCTTGTAACTGAGTACTGACTGTTAACTATCATTTATGGTAGTGCGCTGATTGAGCGTACCTCTTAAGGTGCTATCTTGTCTTAAGATGCGGCATAGCACCATTAAATATATAGAGACTTCTTCCCCATGGCATGCAGATGAAAATGGCTGGGTGAGTAACGCCCAATTGCTCCGCGGGCATTTTTGCGATTTTCACGCTTCTTGTCTCACAAGTCAAAATTGCCGTCTTTGAACAGACGAAACCAATTTTGCCACGTTGTTTCTGGTAAAGCACTATCATCATAGGCCTCCATAAGCATTCGATATGATTCGGCAGTTGATTTCTTTAAATTTAGGCAGAAAAGCAGAGCTTCCCGCATATGCTCTTTTTCTGGCACAAAACTAGACATGATTACCAAAGGAAAAATATATATTGTTGTACAAAATTGCTGACAATATTAATGTTGACAGATGTCAAAATCATAAAAAAAAAGTATGGCGTGTCCATGCTAGCTTAATATGCTTACGCACGCCATCTATGACCAAACAGCGGATTTAAGCTTATATACCTGGTAAATATTACAATTTATGCCTATATATAATTTCTTGAACAAACCCATTTGAAGATTTTAGTTTGGATCATATTTTGGTCTAATTAGAACAATTATTGGATCCAAAACGAACCATTTTAAAGAGTAATTACTATAATTTTTGACTTCAAATAAATCGAAATTCTTCATACTTAGTTAAACAAAATTTAGGACCTCTAATTTTGAGTTTGACAATTTTTTTCGTACACAAGAAATAATTTTTCTTAATTTTATTTTCAATATCATAAAATATTTACACAAAAATTTAAAAATAAAAATATAAAAATGAAATTATGCCCATTAAGTGTACTGGAATTATTTTTGTTATTAAGTATCCTTTCGATCAGTGAATTATTTTCAATATGACGAACTGACTTTAAATGATTAAGTGCTTGGTACGATGGGCCCCAAGGTTTTTGTATATAAAATGTATCCAAAGCATAGTCCGATTTTCTGATGTTGTCGTCTCGTGGTGATCTTTGAAGATATCGAGTGCGATATTATGGCATGGTCATTATGAAAAGATGGTTCCATGAGTACAAATCATATACTTAAGATTGAGTTTTCTACTCTCTTGAGAATGCATAGTGTATTTTAGTCTAATGCCGCGTTATGTTTTCGATGGCTGGGGCCAAGGGGAACCACGATGCTGTTCTTGTTATTGTTGTCGTTATTGCTTTAGAAAAAAGACTAGAATCAAAGTCATCTTTGAATACTCATACAAACTGATGACAGCATATCCAAAAGCAATTCATTCTTGGTTGAATCTGGTTTTTTTGTTTTTTATTTTGTTTTTACCTTGCTTTATTTTTTATCTGACTGAATTCAAACTTTAGGATTTGGATGATGCCGAAGAGTGAAAAAACAGAGAGTAGTGTGTCTGTGGGTAATCTATGGTATTCCATCACATATTATCCCGGATTGAGGAGGATGTGATGAAAAATTAAAATTTATTTCGATAAATGACAGTTTTAACACCTTCCAATTAAATTGATACCGTGCCGATATTTGGTATCCCATGATGATGGCGGTGGTGATGTTGGCGCTGATGAGGATGCCAGGCCAGTCTTTAAAGCGACTACGACGCATGATTTTCTTCCAAGTTGAAGATGACTATGATAAAAATGCTGGTGTTGGCTCTTTGGAGTATGACTGTGATTTTTACTTTCTTAACTATCTCAGATTAGATTCTTAAGTTTCTTATATCTTCTGCCAGTCCTTCCCTCCATACTTTTTTCTGTAGATTTATTTATTTTTAAATATCTTTCCATAATTTTATAATTTTTAACATTTTTTTTTTGGGACACTGTAGACCCAACACGAATATATGTGTTGGTATCCAATAAATCCATTTCCAGCTAATTGATTTTTGTTTGTCGTTCTTGTAAGAGGAAAAGATTATTTTCGAGGAATTTTTGGAATTTTTTCAAAAGCTTTTAACATTAAATTTTTCTTTTCTGTATTTTTAAATTCGGTTCTCGTCGATAAGAATGTCTTTTATTTTATGTGTTATTATCTATCAAAGGTAATGTTGACTTTTCTAATTAATTAATCACCATTTCGATTAGTTTTGAAATTTTCATTTAAAAAATATTTCAAAAACCTGTTTACATATTTCTAACTGAGTTTGTTGTTTTAGATTTTATTAATTCGATTTTTTTTTAAAAAATAATATTAAACGGTGAGAAAATTATAATTTTTTTCTTCTTTGGTTTTAATTTTTATGGAAATGTTATCGTTTTGTCTTGTGTAGGACTTGGGATGTTAAATATTCACAATAAATTAAATTCGGTATGCAAAGTCATCTTCTCTTTCCTAAATCTTATTTCTTTTCATGCTAAATTATTTCAATAGGAAATCTTATAGAAGAGCATCACGATTTTGATTGTTTTCATTTTAAATAATATATTAATAATATTCACATATGATCAAGTTTTATGAGATTTAAAAATTTTCAATTTCCATTTTCACATTAAAATTATACCAGCCATCGGAAATGTATAAAAGTAACCAATTTTATAATAATTTTATCGCTTTTACGTTTGATTTTTATTACCAAAATCGACTGATAACTCTTATCAATAATGCATTTTTTTTAAATGTCCTTTTACAGAAATTTATGATAACAAAAAAGAAATGTTTACTTTCTGATAAAATATTGATTTTTTAAGAAGGTATTGATTAAAGGAAATTAAATTAGATGAAAATTGATTTTTATCATTTACGACTTTTTTTATTAGGATTTTTTTTTAAAAATATTTTATTTAAAATGAACCTTTTTTTTCCTGTCTCAAAGTATAGCTTTCTCCAAGTAGTTAATTGATTTTTTTTTGTAATGTTAAAATTTTTTTTGAAAAGATAAATGGATTTTTTTTTAAAGAGGAATTTTATTATTTAAAGGATTATCCATTTTGTGGTTTTGAAAATGTTGATCTGTTGTTTTATCCATAGTTAATATTTATATTAATAAAGATAAAATGTGCTTTTGTATAAAGTTTGGCATTTTTAAATATGGATCTTAATTAGCGATGAAGATTATTTTTCGCTGGTAAGATACATCAATAAGCAAAATTACCATATATGAGGCATTCAAAGCCACGTATCCATGATAATTGTAGCGAACCCTTTTTGTCTGAAAGTGTCTTTAATTCACAGTTCTTTGAATATTTTCGACTTGATTTCGAACTTTTTTTACTATTAATGCCCGTATGACAACCAACTTTTTTAGCATAAACTTGAAGCTTTCAATTTGGACCATATATACCTTCAAGCAGACGGCGTAACAAGCCACACAATACGACAAATTTTGGCTTTATTACGCGAAAAGCTCCGAGCATACGTAGTTTCGAGATTTTGTTATGTAAATTGGTCTCAAAATTGTGCTATATGACGCCATTTGACTTTTTCTGATCAGAAAAATGATGCTTTGGTGCATTTACAATTTGCTGACCTAGAATTTTTGTTTGCACTATTTTACTGACTTAAAGATTTTATTTATTTTTTTTATTTTTCTGATTTCCTTAAATATTTGTTTTTACTATTTTGCTGACCTAGAATATTTTTTTGCATTATTTTGCTAATCTAGAATGTTTGCTTGTACATTTTTGTTGACTTAAAAATATTTTATTTGCGTTATTTTGCTGACCTAAAATTGTTTGTGTATTATTTTGTTGAACTAAAGTTTTAGTTTGCACTATTTTACTGACTTAATAAATTTATGTGTGTTCCCAGAATGCATAATTTCGAGATTTGGTTATGTCAATGGGTTTCAAATATTATGCTATATAACGCCATTTGACTTTTCCCATTTACAAACTAATATCCCTCAAGTAATGATCTAACTTATAGACCGAAATGTGTGAACAAGTCATTAAAAATCAAATACAAATTGTGTTGTAGAAATTATTATTAAAAATTAAGTGCATAATAGCAAAGTTTAAGGAATGTAAAAAAATTAAAACTTAATAAAAATTTAAATAAAAAGTGTAAATTTGTTTAAGTATACTTTCCGAACTTTAAATTGGATAATCCTTTATTTTTGAGGAAAACATACCCAATAGTTTTTATTATTTTTAATTTTTTAAATAATTTAGAAAAAAGGAGAGATCTTTGCTTATTTAAGTATCGTGGATTAAATAGAAAATTTATCTTTTATTTGTTCACATTTTTTTAAAAATTTAATTAGCATAGAAAATGCATCTAATCTCATTTGTTTGCATGAACACGCCTATTGGCAATACTGCATTTAAGAGAAAACCATTCTAATTGGTTGCTCTCGTTTCTGTTAATGCAATTCTTACTATCCGAGGATAAGCCGAAGTAAAACAAAGAGCGTAATTAACCTTCCATCTCGTTTGTACTCGCGCTCGTATTTAGCGAATAGGACATGCTCACTCCTTACTGTCGCACTCATTTGTGCTGAATGGATTAAATGCGCTCTTAATTCCGGATGAGTTGATTTGGATTTGAGAGCGAAAAATAGTCTTTTAGAATGTTGCCCACAACAAAATGGTTGTTTTCTTTACAAAAAGGAGTCGTGTAATATCAAGTGATATTTTTGCTGTTTGGTTTTTAATATTTTTATTTTTGATATATTACGCATGACACGTGACATGTGTCAGAGTCAGAAGTGCTCAGTTACCATTTTATTATGGAAAGACTAATATCAGAACAATGTTTACAGATTATTATATTTTATTATAAAAATTCCTGCTCTGTAAAGAATATGTTTCACGCACTTGGACCAAGCAATTCAAGCCATAGTGAACATTTTATGGTTGCCATAATTAACCTACCGAGCAGGCAATTCAAGCCATGGTGACAAAATGTCGCAGCAATTTGACGGTATTGGACATCAAATCAGCAATCCGTGTGCGTAGAGCGCGTACAGAGGAAAATATTGCTACCGTTGCATCCAGTGTTGGTGAAGACCGCGATATGTCCATAGGTCGCCGGTCACTGCAATTGGGATTGTGTTACTCGACTATGGGGAAGATTTTGAGCAAGGATATTGGTCTGAAAGCATATAAAATACAACTCGTGTAAGAAGTGAAGCCGAACGACCTGCCAAAGTGTCGAATTTTCGGTCAGTGGGTCCGTAGAAAAACTTGAGGAAAATCCGTTTTTTTACCAAAAAATTGCGTTTAGCGATGAAGCTCATTTTTGGTTGAGTGGGTATGTGAATAAGCAAAATTGTCGCATTTAGTTTGCTGAACAACCAGAAGCTAAACAACAACTGCCATTGCGACCAGAAAAATGAATCATCGACAATTGCGCCCGCTATCGCTCGATGATTTCGAACGTTTTTTTTTACCCAAAATGGAAGAACTGCATCTGGTGGATATGTGGTTACAGTAAGATGGCGCTACATACCAAACAGCACGTGAAACAATGGACAAATTAAGAGATAAGTTCGATGAGCAATTTATCTCATGTTTTGGACAGGTGAGTTGGCAACCTAGATCGTGCGATTTGGAGCCTCTGAACTATTTTTTATGCGATTACGTGAAGTCACACATCTATGCCGATAAACCAGCGTTATTTGCAGTTGTAGAAGACAATATAACACGTGTTATTAAGGAGATACCAGCCGAGATGCTCGAAAAAGTGGTTCAAAATTAAATCTCTCGCATAGATCACTTAAACGGCTACGTTTTATATGAAATAATCTTTAAAAACACAATGACAAGCATTAAATTATCGATTCAAATAAATTTTTTTATATATTTTTATGATTTTTCTGTGTTTTTTTTTGTAAATTTGAAAACCAAACACTTAAAAATCACCCGTTTTATTCTAGATTATAGAATTATGCAATTTTGAGTTTTATTTTTTATTTTTTGGCTAATTTTTTTAAATTTTTTATGTACTTTTTTTCAATAATCAAATCAAATTCTATCAAATACTGCGATTTGTTATTATTATTTTTTTATTTTTGATTATTCTATTGTAATTTCTTGTTTGGAGAAAAAGCTTTTTAGTTAACAGAAAATTTTAAAAATGCCAGAATTTACGGAAAATTTTTGGAAAAAAATAATAGAAAATTTTCAATTTTTTCTTAGGATTAGCCGAATTTTTTTTGTTTTGAGCCTGGGAGAAGAGGGGGATGTGAAACCTATTTTTGTAAGAATTTTTATAGTAAAAAAAAACCCTATAAAAATTGATTAAAATTTTAATAATTGACAATGGTTGGGTGGGAAGTTTTTAATTGTAACTTTAGATTTTGTCCTATATGGAATGGGCCTTGACATTAGGCATTGTGGTGTTAAGGAAGTCCCCTGACTAGGAAGTTAAAAATGTTTTCTTGAAAAAACTACAAAAAATAAAATAATGCAATTTCGAATTTGGTTCTCAATTGTGCAACAAGGGCAGAATGGAGCTAAATTTGAAGTAGTTGAATTGCAGGAAGACGTATATCAACTGATTATGGGCTTGAGTCTAATTAATACTAAATTGTTTTAGTTGAAAAGAACGCAGATAGTGTTTGTTACGCGATTTGAACGAAAAAACAATACGAACTACGTTCAAAATGCTTTTTCCACTTAAACTTAAAGTCCTTAAAACGAAAAATAATTTTTTTTTTTTTTTTGCATATTTATTCTTATGCTCACTTGTTTTATTGTTATTTATTTGCATTTATTTTTCTATATTTTTATTTAGTGAATAAAGAAAATTTGGGTTTTTTTTTCATCTATAGACGCGGACCCGAAAAAACAAATCCGAACAAAATAACAAGTAATTAAGTTCAGGTTTTTATATACAAATTTCACAGGTAAAAATGTTCTTGTAGCAAAAAAAAAGAAAAGAAGAAGAAAAAATTATTTAATGACATTCTCTCATGATGGAATTTACGATCTTCTTCAATTTTTATTTATTTCTACAGGATTTGACGTGTCTCTTTCTCTCTATTCAAAAGTTGAAACTTTTATTTTAAGTAAATACGAAAAAATTCGGTTTTTTGTTGTTTTTGGAATTTAACTCAAGTTTTATTATTTAAATCGTTTGAAAATAAATAGAGAAAAAAAAGAACAAAATTGTTTTTAAGGTCATTTTTAAAGTAAAGTTTGAAAAAAAAGACGAACATTTCAAATCAATAAAAAAATGGTCAGGGTCTGTGCAGGTTTCTTTTTTCTTCTATGGTTTTGTGTAATTATCACCAAAACAAGCTATTTATTTTTTGTATTGAAAATGGGAGCTTTCTGATAGCGCACCTAAAATTTGGAGTAATTCAAATAAAGTCGACTAAGAGAGGGAAGAAAAAAAATTACTCAATCGAAGGAGGGGCGTGCACACAATATCCCACTTTGACTTGGAAATTTTCGATGATCGATAAATGATCGATTTTGATTGGTCAAAACGATACCGTCTTCGATCGATCTTTTTGTTTTCTGCTTCGTTCCATTCGATATTTTAGCTTCTATTTTTGTGCTATTAAAACAAAAGACGGAAAAAAAACAAACTCATATTCATTTTTCGAATAGATAAAAAGTGTCGTAATTGGGCGGTGCCATTGCAAGTAGTATTTTTTGTTGTTGTTTTATTTTTCTTTTTTCAATTGAATATTTTTTTTCTTGATATCCCTCCCATTGGGCGTTCAAATGCTACCTCATTTGGGCCTCTAGAAACGACGTTCTATTTGAATAGTCTCAATCATATTTTTTACTAATAGTTTTTTCTTCATTTTTATTGAAAATATTCATAAAAAAAAAAACACTAAATGACTAAAATTAAAAAAAAATTGTTTTCATAAAAAGAAGGTTTTTTTTTTAAAAAAAACCCTAAAAAAATAAGATATTTTGCGCAATTTATTTTTATAAACATATTTTTTTTATTATTTAATATTATCTCGTAATGAATCAGAATTTATTGATTATGTTGATCTTATTGTAAAACTCAGCAGGTTGTCTGGAGTACTGATACCTGATCGGTGGGGTATCTCTGGCTTGGTGGAGTTTGTCTTTCGTAGCATATTATCTGTTGGTGTCCCTTAATATCCGTCCACCGATCATGTACTCTGATCATTCCCTATGCAGAATAATCTACAAAGTCTGGAGTCTCGTTCTGTTTACCTACCGTCTTACCATAAACTCTACACACCTTGACCAATTTTTCAATAGTCGAAACAGAAAAGTTTCCCTTTTAACCAGAAAAGAGAGGAGGGGCGGGAGGGATATTAGTAGAATGCCATGAATTTTACAGTTGGGAGGTTTTTTGTATTTGTCACATTTAATTTGCAATGAATTCCAATCGACTTTTTTGTTCTGTTTTTTTTTTTTTTTTTTTAATTTTAAATTTTACCTGCTTGTAGGTGCATTTTGTATTTATTAGAACATTTATCAGGTAACAGCAGGATATTGCTACTGCGTGCAGTTGATTATAAGAAAAAAATTTCACCTTGTTCGGATTAAATTTTGAGTGGGGAATTTTTTGTAAACTTTTTTTCCTTCTATTCTATTTTTTTTAGGAGTAATTTTTATCATTTTTAATTTTTTTTTACGTTTTTTCCTTTAAAATTGAAAATGTTCACTTTCTGCTTAATAATAATTTTTGCTTAATAAAAACAATATTTTTGGTATAAATTTTTTTTAATGGTTTTTGCAATAATTAAAAATTTTTTTTTTTTTTTTTTTTATATATTTTTGTTAATCTATAAAACCAAATGGTATAAAAAAAAATTACCACCCAAAAATTTTGCTTTTCAGAAAGAAAACAATTTGTATTTTTAACTTTTACTTTTAAATTTTATTCTACATCAAAACTGAAGTTTGACTTTTGAGTTGAAATTGAATTTGGGGTCTTGACTTTTAGCTTTAAATTCAAAGTTATAAATTTTCTCTTTGAAAAATTTCTGTTTATGTAAAATTTTTTTTTGAAAATTCAATCAAGAACTTAACCCTAAAAACCAGATAACAATTAAGAAAATTGTACATTTTTTTAGGTTTTCTAATTGATTAAAAATAATCTATTCGATATTTGAAAAAAAAAGTTTCATAATTTTTGACCTTCGAAAAAATACGGTACAAAAGCTTAATTTTTGATTATAATCAATTAAGACTGCATTTTGTGTGTATTTTAATTTAAAAATGCTATCCTTCGTCTAGGATCAGAGATTTGGAATAGGCCCCACGTCTATCGTAGAAGATGATTTATGGAAAAATAGGACCCACGTGATAGTTATAATTTAATAGTATTTGAAGGTACAGAAAAAATTCTTAATCGACAGGAAGGATTTGCGATTCATATTCAATGAGTTTTCTGGAGCATTGAAAGGGGCTAATTTTAAATATTCTATTTGAAGAAAAGATTATTCTTTTGAAAGAACTTATTAGAAATAAATTAATTTGTACTTAAGTAAATTTAAATCTTCTATTAATTGGAAAGATTTTCTTTTAATAAATTTAAAAAAAGTTCAGCTTTTACATTTTCGAAGCTATTCAATTATCATCATCATCATCATCATCACCATTGTTATTTTCGATCCTAATAGACATATCAGATTTCTATCAATCATAAACGATACCTAGAAACATTTCAATTGAATTCAATAATAATCATAATAATAATAATAATAAAAAAAAATGATAATAATAATAATATTAATAATTAATTATAATAAATAAAATTGAATCGATTATTAACAAACCAACTAATATTATTATAAATCTTTCCAAATTAAATTCTACAATATGATCATC
Source organism: Atherix ibis (assembly GCA_958298945.1). Lineage (NCBI taxonomy): Eukaryota > Metazoa > Arthropoda > Insecta > Diptera > Athericidae > Atherix > Atherix ibis. The sequence continues at coordinate 20,476,486 of OY282609.1, read as the reverse complement.
ATGAATCCAATTAGTCTTTAATTAATAATCATCATTAATTGGTATTAAAGGTGATTTAATTGAACAAAGTACCAAGCACCAAAAAATAAAGGCAATGAAAAAATTTCAATAAAAAAGAAAAAGAACATTTCTCTTTCAGATTGTTAATTTTCCCTATAATAAGAAAAGAGGGGGGAACGATTCAAAGAAGAAAGGTATAATAGACCTCAGCGACTTGTTAAGAAACCTTTAACTCACCTGTATACACCCTCAAAGTACGTACATAAACTCATATGGGAAAAAAAATTTGGTATTAAATAAAATTTGAAGAGAACCCATCACACCATTTTGTATTTAATAGGACAAAAAAAAACAACAGAGAAATCCATCATCAATAATTTCTATTAATCTCAATTCTGATTATTGCCCTTCCCCAAAGGGGGAAAACAGCAAAAACATATTCTCCTTATCAAAAAGAAAGCAAAAGCAATAAAAAAAAACGAAATAAAAAAATCACAATAATAAAGAGTAAATAAGAAGAAAATCGAATTGTCTAAAATGAGAAGCACATACCGAAAAAAAAGAATTTAAGCTTTAGAAGAAGATAAAAAAAAACCAAAATCTCTCCGCCTCCACACTTGTTATTGTTGCTTTTATTTGTTCTATTTTTCTTTTTACATTTTGAAAGAGAATAAAAGAATTTTTTTTCAATTGATTGAGAAGAGAGAGAAAAAAAGTACACAAACTCTGGAGCGGTATTGTTATGCGATTAAAGAAATTGTTTTTTCTTTCCCTTCTGCACATCACACTTTCCCTGTGCTTCTCTTTTTCCCTGTCGGAAAAGTACATTTTGTAATGCAAATAATGCTAAAAAATTACGAAATTTGATGTCTTAATTAATTTAAATATGTTATGATTCGAGAAAAAAAAATTCGCATGAATTCTTGAGTGTTAAAAAGGATGAGAAGATATTAAAATTTGGATAAAAAAAAACGTGAGGTCCTAGAGGAGTCTAGGTAATGACGAACAAGCTTAGAGAGCACATTATTCTGCTTGGCATGCTTGTCGCTAGCTTTATGCGTTAATTTGATGTGTTAGTTGATTTTCCTTGGTGGAGGGGGAAGGGGGGATTGGATTAGGGGGTTGTTTCGAAGTCTTAGCAGAGAAGTGCTCTCAAACCCACCATAATCAGAAAAAAATCATGCCGGAACATATAGGGGATAATGTAGACACCCGAAGGTGTTAAGTTCTCCATGGAAGATAAAAAAGAAGGAAGAATGGCGAAAACCAAAAGAAAGAAATAGGAATTGAGAGGGAAGGTATAAAAATTGGGTAGATTAAAATTTGTCAAAAAGAAAATAAAATAAAAAATTGGAAAATATCTTAAAAAATTATTTCAAAGAAAAAAAGAAACACTTAAATTATCTAAAAGCCATGGAAAAGTAAGAGGGGGGTGAAGCTGACTGTCGACGTTGGTAGGAGAGACTTAGATGGTCTTTCTCTCCCCGACCTGTCCCAAAATTTGCCCTATGCTATTGGGTAAGGGAGAGTTTGTGGAGGGGTAAAAATAGTAGTTGTAATAGTTTGGAAAGAGAGGTTGGAAAAGTGTAAAAACTAAGATTTGTTTCCATGAAGTTTTTTTTGGGTGATTTGTAAGGGCAAGGAGGTTTTAGAAGAGAATTTAAATATTGGGTAATTTATGTTTTTGTATTTTCCCGGTTTTTTTTGTGTGTGTGGGGGGTGGATGTCATTATTGTGAAAGTATGTACGAAGATCGGTTATTAGAAAATGACGTGTTTTGTGAAATCGTTTTATAGAAGACTAGAAGCCAGCAGAAACAAAATGAGGGGAATGTCCCAAACGTAGGGAAAAACTTTGGTCATCTTTGAAATGTCAAAGAAAATTCTGTTACTGTCAGTTATATTACTACGCCTTAACAACGCTTGAAAATTATCCAATTTTTTAATCAAGATAATCCTTTTTTTATTGCAACTTATCGAGCACCAATTTATGCTCGCCATAATTGGCGTAGTGTGCTCGCTATTCGTCGAAGTGTGGAGAGTGTTGAATGCGCAATGTTTGCGTGCCAGTAAGACAAAGATCTGGTCGAAGTGCTGAGAATATTGCTACGGTTCAGGCAAGTGTTGATGAATCGATTTTTGGGCATTGCCAACATTTGACACTGTCCGTTAGAACAAAATGCCGTATAAAGCTGTTGGACTATCGAAAACTCCGTGAATTTGCTGATTTTGCTTTAGAACATCATATTCTGTGATGAGACATATTTTTAGTTCTATCTACCGGTGAATAAACAAAGTTGTCGTTACTGGGCTGACGAAAAAGTGACAGTTTGGTGTGGTTTATGAGGAAATAGGTGCCGTTACTGTCAATGGTGAGCAGTACAATTTTTTGTAGCCTGAATTGGAATATATTGATTTAACGAATATGTGGTCCTACGTACCACACAGCCCATTCTACGATCGATTTATTGTGGGAAAAGTTTGGCTAGTCGATAATTTCAAAAAATGCAGATATGCAATGGCCTCCAAGAAGTTGTGATTTAACACCTTTGGACCTCTTCTTGTGTGGTTATTTGAAGCAACCATTGATGCATACAGGCTAGATTTATCAGGCTGAGTTTATTTGGCCGGATATATTGCACAATGTGGTCAAATATTGGAACCATCGTATTGGGAGCATAATTGCATCGATTATATTTCCAATAAAATAACAAAATTTGCTCTGCCACATTTCTTATCGTGTAAGAGTGAAAACGGATTATAGGATGGTCACCTGTGTTGAGAAATGATTAAAGAAAATTTTTTTTTAATTGTACGTGGAATGGTGAACTTTAACGGTTCCCAGATTGAGTATCTGTTGTCGATGAATTGTGATGGTCAGTTCTTATGACCATACATGAAGTTGCAATAAGTCTAGACCCTAAAGCCCAAAGGAGGAGCAAGAGGTGTTTTTTATTATTAATTTTTTTTTGTAACTTACATAGAGAAAATTGATGTTTTCTGACGCAAAGAAAGAAATGTAATGCCGTCGTCCACTAGTTTGTCTTTCTTTAAGATCTAGAATAGACAACAAACCAATGACCATGAACAGATGATTTCGGTATTATTGTAGGCTTTGTAAATCCTCTTCGATATTCGATAATCTAATAATCGAAACTGGCTACGACTAATTGTCTACACACATTTACCGCGTAGATACCGCAAGTATTTCCGTAGAATTTCCATCGATTATGTGGCCGAGCATTAGCCAAAGATGCTCAGGTAAACCCAAACTTCTACAACTTTATCACATATGGAATGGGATCTGTGGCTATTTCTATCCAAGAAGAAAAAGAAGAAAAAAATCACATTGTCAGATATAAAAGCACGGATATGAATCTTTTTTTTTTTGAACATCGAACATTATGTGATGACCATTTTTCGACTAAACTGGTTGCCCGATGATAGGCCGTAGACCAAGCAGACTAGCAGTAAGGCAGGCAGGCAGGCAGACAGAGGCCCCATTTGGTTTTTTAATTAATTGCGTTTGATCCCCAAATTGATCGTAAATAACACCAATAATTGCAACAATCAACTTGATTTGATCTCCTTCTCCTCACATTTTGTATGTTTGTATGAATGCGCGTACATGTACAAAAAATAGAGATTTTTTTCTGGTTGATTTGAATGAGGGGAAGAAGAGGGGATCCATTTTGATACTCTCACATACATTAAAATAATATCATTTATCGTTTTGTCTGTCGACTCTATTAATTATAAATTATTACACATTTGGTTACTCCATTTTTGGGGGGCATTTTTATTTTTATGTCATAATCTTTAAATGTTTTTTTTTTTATCAAATCCTATCTAATCATGGTATCTGTTAAAGAAAAACTTAAAGAAGTTTTAGACTATTTTTGTTTTTAACACGCTCTATTCCAAAATGGAAATTAAACTGCTTTAAACGTGCTTAAAAACTAATAAAATCGAAATTAAATTTGGTTAAAATATTTATTCACTTCATTAATTGATGTGATGATTTATCTTAAAAACGATTTTATTAATTTTTTTCTTTCTTTTGAAGGTCTTTGTTACCATAACTTATCTGAGTTTGCCTATTTCGTAAATTTTTTTTCACCGGTTATTTTTGTACCTTTTCCTATTAATTTTTCTTGATTTAAATATTTTGTCATTTTGTTTTTGCCTTTAAAATGATCACCTAAACTTTTACAACTTTAAAGAAAATATCAAAAGAAAAAGGAAAGCTTCAACAAAGAGAATCTAATTTTTCTAGTAACAAAATTTATGTTTTTTTAAATATGCCTTCAATTTTTATCGAAATTAATACCATTTCTGAAGAGCATATTAATGGTAAGTATAGTCCAATAAAATTTATTGGGTGATTTTGTGAATTTCGTATCGTATTTAATTTATTATTAATTTTTTTTTATTAATAATAGACTCCACTTAATAGGTGATAAGATTTTTTATTCAACTGTATGGCAATTAGTGTTGATTTAAGTACTAAATATTATTATCTATTAATTGGTTTTAAATTTATTTTTTAGTTTTTTGTATATTAAAAAATCAAATTAAATTTGAAGTAAAGCAAATAAAAAAAAATAAAATTATTATAGTTAATTAAAAAGAATTTATTTGGTTTATAAAAAAATTCTGGCACGTTTTTACAATAAAGAAATAAACAATAAATCCTGGCACGTTTTTTAAATAAAAATAAATTTTTTTTTGTTAAAATTTTTAATCTTAAATTTCTTGTTTATTTAAAAAAAAATTAATAGTAATAAAAAAAACATTCCATAATTTTCAAAAAGTCAAATGTGGTCTTAAATTTCCCCTAAAATACCTTTTTCAGGTCTAAGGAATTTCTTGACTATCCTAATCGCCAAGAAAAGGTTCAAAATATAATTTTTAAAATGTTTTTTCATTGTTATTTGAAGACTCCGCAAGAGGGACTTTTATAGGAAAAACGATAAAACCACCATCGTTACCAGAAGTGGTCTATGGGTCTTGGCGAAGCCGTGCTTCTAAAGCGGCCTAGGAATTTACAAGGTTCTTTAGTGTAGCTGTTTGAGTAGAGATTAACGACCAAGTACTCTTCACTGAGGAGAACTGACCAAGCATTTACAAGGTTCTTTAGTGTAGCAACCAAGAATTTATAAGGTTCTTAGTGTAGCCCGGGGAGTACCGATTAAGTACTCTTCAAACAAAATTGGTACCATGGGGTTCAGGTGCCTTATAGTTTTGAAACATACTCTGCCTGATCAGGGATATTAAGATCCCGGTAGCTATCGCTGCAGATAATAGTAAAGGCTTAGATAGGTCTTGTCAACATTTAAGGTAACCAGCTTGTTATTGGTTACGGACTGTTAGAAACGGTTGTACCTGTACTGGATGAAGCTAATCAAGTGGCGGGACAAGATGGAAGCACAAAAATGTGAAAATGAGAAGAGCAGTCTACGGGTTAAGGCTGCTCACCATTTTTTGTGCTTTACGCATGAAATACGAGGGTTAGATTAATAGATTATGGTACAGTAAGTATGCTGAAGCTACTTGCCATAAATGAAAATATAATGAAGAAAGATTGGTTGAGAAGGTAGCTAAGCCCACTTATTAAAAAAAGGGAAAAGGAGCGACAGATAAATTGGTAACAGACTAGCTAAGAGATATGAAAGGGTGCAGCCATTTGGCTCTAGTCTGGATCTACACTAAAAGAACTACAGGCTTGTGCGGGCTGATCGGGAGTATCCTAATCTTTATGGTCGTAGGCGATTCGCGGTAATCTGTCGACCGATAACTAAATTACGTTAAATAAAAGAATGGTTTTGCAAACAAAAGCATTTTAATTTTTTAAGCAGATTACTTCCAAAATTACTTAGAAAATGACTCTATTAACCCTTCCTTCCACACCCGGAGTAGATACCGTACTTAGGAGTGGAGTATTGTGGATGTCTGGCGTCATATGACAGGCACAGAAAGGCAGCTTTTCCCATAACTATTAGATGGGCTCAGTAGTTCGGTTTTAGTGTTAGGATTCTAAATGCACATTTGCTGTCATTCTTCTTGTTGATAAGACGCATCATGAACTATGCCGTGAAATTCTTCTACTTAAAAGCTCTCCTATCTATGGTGAACAAGGGGCAATTGAGACTGCTGTTCAACCTTCCAGTCGCTTTCCATTATTCTGTTTTTACTGAAATTCCAAACTTGCCGCATCTACTAACCAAATGGCACTTGACACCTTTAGCCATGCATAAACAAACTGACTGAACTTACAGCAGAAGATTTCTCTACAGACTAACCCAGTCTACTCAACAATCATTGCTCCAGCCTACTCAGAATCCGGACTGGTCATTCCGGACTTACGAACCTCGTCCTCCATACCATTCCTGTCGTGTTCAACTCACCATTCCTCATAGTTTAAATGAATGCCACTTAACCCGAAATTTCTTTTTGAAAAGGACTCGTTCTATTATGGACCTCCTAGATCGAACTACTCTTTTTCCAATCCTCTCTTTAATTTTCTGAAGGAAACTAAAATGCTCCATTCAAATTTAACAACGTCTAATTGCTCCCTTCAATTAACTATTGATCAATTTTAATTAACTATTGAGCAATTTCATCTCATTTGCCAGCCCACACGTAACATGGAGTCGCCAAATGAACTCATGATCATGGCGCTACATAATGGCCTCTGGCTCTTGTCTCAGAGAACTTGCAACAAACCTTCCAGTCAATAACATTATAACCATTTTTACCGATAGTCTCTCAGCCCTCGAACCTATTTGTCGTGGAAAATTCGTAATTTTAGTGCACACAGAATCATCGAGTTGCATTGCGTTTCCGGCAAAGATCGGTTCATGGGTAATGAGTACGTTGATAGTTTGGTATTCTGGCACTTAACATAATTATCCAAGCCGGGACAAAAAAACCTTATCCTTTATGCTATTCCATTGGCGTTAAACTCATCAGTATCCTCCCATATTTTGAATTATTGCCACTTAACCCAGAATTTTATTTTGAGAAGAATTTTTTCCATTGTGTAGTTCCTAGACTTAACAACTCCTCTTCAAGCCTCCCTTTTAACCTTCTAAAACATCTGCAAAAATTTAACAATCTTTTGCTGTGCCCTCCAACAAATTATCGACCAGCTCCTTTAAGTAAGCTGGCTACGCAATCTCGCATAAAATAAAGCGTCGCCTAATGGTCTCATGCTCATGGCGCTATAAAATGGGACCATATTACAAAAATGTTATAAATGAGCTTCCATATTGTACAAAAAACAAGTAAACGAGTCTCAGACAATCACACAAAAAATGGAGTCGATCAACATTTGAGCATATTAGAAAAATGTTGCTATAAACATAAACTGGCTGTTCTCTATTTTTCATAATTTTAAACATTTTTAACATTAAAAGAAATTTTTTTAAATTTAAACATGAGATTTGTTTAAATTATGTGCATAAATAAAAATAAACTCAATTTATAGAAATAAATAAACATTTTCTAATAATTATGCGGAGAAAAGTTGTTCAGTTTTTTCAATGTTGCTTTGTGTTGCTGGAAGTTGCTATGTGTTGCTAGAAAGAAAATCGTACTAAATTTTTGGACATGAACTACGCTACCATTTTTTAATCATCGGAAAAATTAAATATTTAACCCCCCCGTTCCAGCCCACCGTCCACTATTATATAAAATAATAATGATACAAAAATTGACTAAAAATCTTTTGGAATTTGAGTGAATTTGTCTTATAGCACACAAATATGGCATACAAAAGAGCCTTAATAAGAGCATTTTTTTCAGAAAAAATTTATTTTTAAATATGCTTTAAAATTTGTAGGTGATAATCAATCCACCCACAGTTGCAAATATTTTTTTTTGCACCAAATATGCACAAATGCCAAAAAAAAGTATTTTCATTGATAAATTTCTAAAATTACGAGTAACAAACTTCTTTTCTTATTGATGAAAATAGATAAAAAGACAAATAATTTTATTAAACGGGTGAGGGTGGTTTGCTAAGGGGAAAAGTAGGGTCTAGTTGGATTATAAGAAAGTCGAGTGAAATCGAAATTTTTCTCTAATATTGTTAGTTTATTAAATTTTTTAAAGAAAAACAATTTTTTTCAGCTTTATCTTCTCCCTCCTCTCTCCTCTCCCTTAAAAAGTTAAAAATAAAACGTTCACGTAAGTTTTTCTATATGCATATTCTCGTATTATATGATAAATTTCACTCTCTGACTAATTTTGTTAAATAATACTTTGATAGGTTAATAAATAGTTTGGGAAAAAAAATTCAAATAAAAATTCTTAATCGATAAATTTCTCACGGATTTTTTGATAGAAGACCATAGACAGACATGGATTTTTTTGTCCCAATTCTACGAATTATTCTCGGATTCACACCTGACCTGACATACGGCAGTGATGACGATTGTGTTGATGAGCATATTGGGGTCCAAGAACTGGTCTGAGATTGTGAACATTGGGATCCAATCGAATGAGTCCAAAAATTTAGTTAAATACGACAAATTTCAGATCAATTAAGTTGTGAATTTTATGTGATTCTAATTTCGATATGAATAGTTTATGTTTGATCTATTTTAGAGTTGCTCTTTAAAGCAGATTCTATTTGTGTTTTTTTTTTGGCTTTTAAAAACCATTAAAATAATAATTTGATTAGCACAAAAAAAAATATAGAATTTATACTATTTTCGATCGATAAATTTATAATATTTGATTTACCATTTTTAGATTCGGTTTTTGTATGTTTATTATTCATTTAATTATTTTTATTATATATAATATGATTAGTTAAAGGTTGGGTAAGGAGAGGGGTACAATCGTTTATCTCATTAGTTTTGCCAATTAAATATTAGCTCACCTTTAAGGTGTGTATGTGTGTGCTAATTTCTTTCAACAAAAAAGAGAAAAAAGACAACTGATCAAAATTCCGTAATCGGAACATCAAAATTAATTTTTATGAATTTATAAATAAATTTAAAAAAATATTAATTTCTATCTTTAATCGGAGATAAGAGATTCTCGTTTTGAATTAGAATTACCTTTTTATTCCATTTTTTACCCCCGTGTCCCCCTGCCACCCTTTATCATTATATAAAAAAAAAATTTTTTTGTTAGTATAAAATTTTGCTATTTTTTTGTTATTATTAATTAGAGTGGGAATTTTTTTTCTTCTAAAATCAAAATTGTTACTATAAAAATTGTTTAAAAAATTTTTAGAGTTTTGAGAAATTTTTTAATCGAATACGAGGTCTGTTCAAAAAGTATCGCGAATTTTGTGTTTTTTCAAAAATTATTTATTTATTCATGAATATCTATTTTGTTCCCTTCAAAGTAATCCCCACCAGATATTATACACTTGTGCCAACGTTTTTTCCAATCCTCGAAGCACTTCAACAAATCATTTTTTGTGATCTTGTTCAGCTCCTCCTCAATGGTAGCGCAGCGTCGTCCTTTCATAGGGCTCTTCAGTTTCGGGAACAAGAAAAAGTCACAGGGGCCAAATCTGGGGAATACGGTGACTGCGGCATAATTACTGTATTGTTTTTGGCCAAATTCGTGCACAGCAACGATGTGTGAGCAGGGGCGTTATCATGGTGCAAAAGCCAATTTTTGTTCTTCCATTAATCCGGGCGTTCCTGGCGGATTGCTTGGCGCAATTTGCGCATAACTTGCAGGTAATATTCCTTATTGACCGTTCTACCCTGTGGCAAGAACTCATGATGCACCACGCCCCTACAATCGAAGAAAGCTGTAAGCAAAAACTTCACATTCGACCGAACTGGGCGCGCTTGTTTCGGTCTTTGCTCCGTGAGTCGTCACAAGTTATCACCCTCTGGAGCAAATTAGGGTCGTTACGGACAGAGTCCAACACCTCCTTAGCAATGTTAATGCGATGATGTTTTTGGTCGAAAATGGGCAAAAATCGAAGACGAGCCAAAACACGTGCAAGCAAAGCAGCTGTCAAAAATTAGAGACATGAGTTCCAACATAACGGCATAAAAAATCGAAAATCGAATATATGTAACCCGCGAAATTTCAAATTTCGCGATAATTTTTGAACAGATCTCGTATTATAAATAAAATTAAAAGTTTTAAAAAACCCTCAAAATTTGTTGTTAATTAGAGAATTTGTTGTTGACCCTAGAAGAGGAATTTTTTAGATTTTGAGGTGGCCCCCCCCTTTTCATTTGCTTACATAAATTCCCTTTTCTCAAAAAAACGAAAACTTTTTACTTTTCGGTAATTTAACAGAATTATTTAAATATAATTTCTTACTCATTAAAAATATAGTTTTTCGTATTTTTAAACTGATTTAAATATAATTTTTTGTTACTTTTCGTATCAGTGCAAAGATTTTTCTTTTAATTAATTTCAAAAATAGAGTTTTCAGATTTTGAGCTCCCAGATTAAGAAGAAGTTCCAAATTTATTAGAAAATTGGAGGGTAGATTAGACATTTTTTTGGAACCAAGAAAATTTTTTTTCTTATGACATCATATTTTTAAAGGACGCATTTTTGCAAAAAAAATAACCTTTTCTAAAAAAAAGAAAAAAAATATTTAATATAAAAACTTTTTTCTAAAAAAAAATAATTTTTTGTGTCAGATTTAAAAAAAAAAATTTTTAGTCGTTGTTCGTAATAGCGCCTTTGACATTTTTAAAATTAAATTGGAAGAGATTCCATATCTAGAAATTGCAGGAGATTATTTTAAGGGAGTATCGCATGTCCATCGACTGCCATTATAAGTAAGAAATTAGGATGCCCTATTTTGGCATCATAAATTTCACTAAAAATAAGTGTAATTTTGATTAAAATTTGAACTTAAGTCAAATATGAGGTCTTAGATTAAAAAAAAAGAATCTTAAAACTTATTGGAAGTTAAAGTTCAGATTAAAACATTCGTTCTGGACCCTAAAGAAAAAACTTTCTTGTGATATACCTTCTCTCCTTATGGTTTCCCGTAAAACAATTACCTTTTATCAAAAAGAACAAAATATTAAAAAAATATTCAAACTTTTGGGTCAGATTTTTTGTTAATCATAATAAGTAATTCAAAATAGAGCTTTGAGTATTTTTATAATTAAATTGAAAGTCGAAAAATTGAAGATTTTTCAAGGAAATATCACATGTCCATATGGTGCCATTTAAAGCAAAAAAAAAGAGTCCAAAATTTAAATTTTTTTCGTAACTGTCCTAAAAGCGTATTAGTGAAATTAAAAAATTTTTTATCAAAAATTTTAATCAAAATCGAAAGTTTTTTGAGTATCAGATTACGAAAAAGATGTTCCAAATTCGTTAGGGGATAAGTGGGATAAAAATTCGGTCTGGACTGTAAAGAAAAAATTTTCTTGAGACATAATTTTTCTTTGGAAGCCGATACCTCCTCCTCGTGTGATTTCCCAAAAACTATCACTTTTTACCAAAAAAAAAGAATTTTTATTAACATTTTTGGAGCAGATTTTTTTTGCACCCTTTTAAAGAGGCCCAAATAAAGCTTTTATAATTAAATTAAGAAAGATTTTCAAAGTCGAGAAATTTAAGAAGTGTTTTTGAACACAATTGAAAACTTTTGCGTAACCTTCCCCATTAACGGATTACTGAAACTAAAAAAATCTTTTATCGAAAATTTTGATTAAAATCTAAAAAAATTTGAGACCCTAGATTAAGACAACGGAGCCCAAAATTTTCTGGAATTTAGAAGTCAGCTTAACAATTTGTTTTTGGACCCTAAAAGAGAATGTCTTTGATAATGACGTACCCCCTCCCCTCTTGCATTGTAAAAATTTACTTTGAAAGAAAAAAATTAAAAAAATTAAAATTTTTTTGGTTTTTTTATAATTTTTATGAAGAGAAATTTCCGAGTCAAGAAATTTAAGAAGACTGTTTGGGATGTATTCGCGTTTCATGTGCTGCCTTTATAAGCTTCATATTAAATAGCATCCCAAAAATTTACAATGTTTTGCGTAAACTTACTTAAAGGCGGATTACTGACCACTTTAAGGGAATTTACTAAAAATTAGAGGTCACACTAACCTCGAGCATAAAATATTATCACTCTGCAAGTCAATATACAATATAAGCTTCATCATGTCTTATATAAAATTACGCAAGTCTTTTCGTAATTTCCGATAAGTTTCGATTTTTATTTGTCATGTAATATATCCGAGCTGCTGAATTGTGTATGAGTAAGCCCAAAAAAAAAGATGTTGACGACATTGCGAAGAGTTATTATCGAAAATATGGTTTTGGTCTTAAAAAAGAAAACTAATCAAAAAAAAAGTTGAGAATTTTTTTGTGATAATGATGAAGTGTTGACGCATCATCGTGATTCCATTACGGTTGTGAGAGTCCGTATTTTTTAACACGTTCAACTGCACAAACTTGCGCAACACCTCTTGACGAGCCCGTATGTGTGCTAATTTAGTGGTAATCGACCATAAACCGATGAACGCATATTAATTTATGTCCAATAAGTGATGATGATAGTTTGTTTTTTGTGCAAAACCTGATCGGTACTGATATCTTTCCTTTACTCTTCACACCTTGTCTACCGCAATTTTTCGAAGATTCTATGATTGTCAACCAGAACCGTCAACATCACATCAATGCCGATTCGAAGCGCTCTGGATCCGGAGTATCGGAACCAACGGTATTAATTTTGATGGACCTATTTTGGATAATTGATGTATCATGTGGTCCAATGACATCCCACAATAATTCATCGCTTCTGATTTATCATCCACACAATTTTCACGGTCTCCTTCCATAAACCAAACCAATTTTACGATGTGCACTGTTGTTCTTTGTTTCTATTTCTCTCCATGTTTTTTTTCCACACTCTTAAATGATTCGTTTTTAAATATAAAATAATTTTATTTTTTTACAGTATAATTACCTGAAGTTTTGCTATAAAATAAAAAAGAAGAAATTATTATAATTTTGGTTTATTTTTAGACTAAAAAGAAAAACTAACGAACAAAACTGTGCAATTTTTTATGAGAGATTTTCTTATCGAACGGAGGAATTTTTTAAGAATTAATTTTTAAATTTATCTTAAAACCATTGGAATATTTTTGAGACCTTTTTAATTTATCTTAAAACCCTTGGAAGCTTTTTTTACCAATTTTTCTTTATTAGTAATAATTCAGCTTGTTTTTGGATAAAAAATATTTTTTTTTATATTATTGTATATTAAAATTTGAAGAAAAAAAACTTGTGATAAATTGAAATTCTCTTGAAGGAATTTTTCAAAAACTAGGAAAAAATAAATTCTCTTAACAAGGTACACCGTAAAAACACAAATCCTTGAACGATTATCAATTATTTAGTGCAGACAAAGTGTAATGTTCCACCTTACAAGATTTTGCCACGATTTCAGTGTTATTTTTACGGAAGGCAAAAATATTTCTCTGTTGGACGATAAAACTTCTCAGAAATTTCACTCAAAATCAACAGAAAATAGGTTTATAAGTCAATTTTTAGGACCTTTGTGTGTGTGTGTTTTTTTTTGACCTCTTCACTAAGAAAATACCTTTACTACCTTAGGCTGTATCCAATATTAATGGCTCTCGTTTTGAGTAACAAACAGAAAATTTCCATTTTTCCATTACCAACTACCGACGGCGAATTTACCTTTGAATGATGAACTGCAATTTGCAATTGAAAAGTACTCCTACAGAGTTAGAGTCTCTACGGAGACCTCACACACAACTTGGGGGAGATTTTACAAAAAAAAAAACAGAAAATTTATTACCCAATCGTAAGGGCTTCCCGCCTACGCAACTTTATCAAGGACTACATTTTATCGAGTAGCATTTATTTATCTGATCTTATCATGTCCTATTATGTGGAAAAGATTTACAATATCAAATTTAAAGTATGTTTTTAAAAATCCTTTTCAATAAAAATTGCCTAACTAAAACTATTCTAATTTTTTTTAAATTTTTAGGCAAACTTCTTTGAAAGATCTCTAAACTATTCGCAAGATTTCAAAGGTCCTAAACCACCCAAAGACATTTGCTTGAAAATAAAAACATTAACACTTCAATGTTGGACTTTGAAGCTACCAATTTATGAATGTCATTAAGATGAATATTAGCCACTGAACATAGTTTATTATATCGAAATTGAATCCTTTTTAACAATCCTTTTTTTTTCGTCTTCAATGCAGTTTATCCAAATGTGATAAAAATCAACAAAAAATAAATAAGAAGAAAATGTGAAATTTTATCCGAAATGATTTTAAAGATTCCGACATTTTGATAACAAGACACACAAACGGAATGTGGTGTCCATTAATTGATCTGTTCGTTTGGATAGTATGAGTGGTCATAAAACTTCGATCATATGTTTGGTGTTTTGGTGAAGGGGGGTGGAGGGGGTACCTTCCTTTACTAGATACTGATGGTGTTTTGGAAACGATGTACTTGGTTGGACACAATACCTTGAACATGACACTTTACAGTGTCTTTATTCTCGTCTTTTAGGCATAAAAAAAAAGAATAAATATGAAAAATTATTATTGTAGAATTACTGGCCGCCACCATAACGATAATTATCTCGAATGGGCGTTGCATTCACATTTGCCATGTTGTGTAGCTTCGATGGCAGTAGCTGCAATTCGATTTGAGCAAATCTGTCTGGTTAACTGCAATAAATAAACTTAAGCCTCATCTAGAAGCATACAGAAGCATTGGTTTTGAATTGCACTCAAGTGGCTAGGCTTCAAGCTCGACAAGGGATCGGTGCAGTCCTACAACGTTTAGTCTTAGTCAGTAGCTCTGCAGGAGGGTTAGAGGTGCGGTGGTGGCTATTTCTGCAAAAGGTTACCAATCAGTCTTTAAGCTGAGATCTGGCAGTTTTTATGTCGGGGCGTAGGAGTATGAAGCATTCAGAATGAACACCACCTAATAGCCAATCGAGTCTGGCTACTGTAATGCTTATTTCCTAACTAATAGGCCACAAGTCAGACTTGGCACCTATCCCAGTCGAAAGACATTTGTTTTCAGTTGTCATGTGCAGTTTACACCAAAAGATAATTTTCATTTAATGTTCATTTTTGGTTTGAGATGGAATTTACAGTCAAAATGTATAGAAATATTGAAGAGAATTTATAATATCTAAGATTGACTACTGATAATAAGATGGAGTGTGAAGGAAATTAATGAAAAATCATTGTTTCACTTGAGAAATTACAAAGTATTCGGATTCTTGAAAAGTGTTCGAACTCAGACCAATATTAAATTGAGTAATGGGGAAATTTTTTCCCAAAGGTCTAGTCAATCAAAAGTTTTTGTCGATTATTCTTTTGGGATATCATAAAAATTTCCTTAAGTTCTGTTATTAAATATTTAAAGGAATCAACCCCGCGTACCCCCCCCCCCCCCTCCCTTACAAATTGGAGGAGGTACTAACGAGTTACTTTTGAGATAATTTATTAGATTCTTTTTGGGGAATAATTAAATTTATATTACGTTCGGACAAGGCGGGTATTTGTTTGATAATTGAACTTTTGTTTTAGATTCGGAATTTCAGTATTCCTTAAGGCTGTCAGTCGGCTTAAGGATTTTTCTTTTGAAGAACAAAGGCTTTCAGTGTTATGGAATGATTTACCGCTGCTTCGACTTGGTTGGGCCCTGTTTTTGTTGTATAAGCTTAAATCTGCTGTTTGGTCATAGATGGCGTGAGTGAGCGTATTAGGCTACCATGGGCACGCCATACTTTTTTTTATGAGTTTTACATCTGTCAACATTAATCAGTGCACATTGTCAGCAATTTCGTACAACGACATACATTTTTCCTTTGGTAATCATGTCTAGTTTTGTGCCAGAAAAAGAGCATATGCGGGAAGATCTGCTTTTCTGCTTCAATTTGAAGAAATCGGCTGCCGAATCGCATCGAATGCTTATGGTGGCAGTGCTTTATCGAAAACAACGTACCGAGATTGGTTTTGTCGGTTAAACAACGGCAATTTTGACTTGTGGGACAAAAAGCGTGAAAATCGGCCTAGGAAGGTTGAAGACCAGCAATTGTACGCTCTTTTGGCCGGAAGGGGCTACCCCACCCCGCTTATTCACCAGATCTGGACCCTTCCGACTACCACCTCTTTTTCGTCGATGGGCCACGCGCTCGCTGAGCAGCACTTCGATTCTTACGAAGACGTCCGAAAATGGCTTGATGAGTAGTTTGCCTCGAAAGAGAAGGAATTTTTTTGGCGTGATATCCACAAATTGCCCGAGAGATGGCAAAAATGTGTGGCTAGTGAGGGCAAGTACTTTGACTAAATTTGTTTTTGTTTTCTATGAAAAAAAACATGTGTTTTTTTAACCAAAAAAACAGCGGATTTAAGCTTATGTACTCATGGTCGGGACGCTTTTTTATGACCCATGGTCATAAATATCGGAAGAGTTTCACGTGCTCCATTATAAAAAATAAAACCTTAAAAAAATGTCGGTGTCATTAATACAAAAATTTGGGCTTGTACGACTCTTGGTTAAATGTCGGAAGAGTTTCACATACGTCTTTATTAAAAATAAAACCTTAAAAAATGTCAGTGTCATTAATACAAAAATTTGGGCTAGTGGGAAAAAATCTGAGCGCCAGGGAAATTTCAGTATGAGTGATCAAAAGGATGTAAAATTGCAGTTGTCTTAAGGATATTGTAGGCAAATTACTATTTATTTGAGGTGCTTACCATGTTTTTTTTTAAGTTTTTCACCCCCCCCCCCCTTTCCCGATTAAAAATATTATTTTTGTTGTTGTCAAATTCTGGCCCAATTATCAGTTTTCGAAAATATGATTTTTTCGCTTTGATTTGAGATCTTCACGCGTAGGAGGAAGTAATCGATCGACAATAGAATTGATTAAATACCTTGTTTATATTCTAACCTTCTAACAAAATAATATGCGGTCCTCGAAGTTTGTCGAGGAGGCCGCCATCAAAGCGTTAAGATCAAAAGATCATTTCAAAAAAATTTATCAATGAGATTGCATTCAAATGGAAATTAGTAGACACTCTCGTTCGTCGTAGTATTTTGATCTTTCTTATCTATTCGCGCCACTAAACTAACAAAGATACGAAGGAGAGAAAACTAAAAAGACTATAAATAAGTCGGAGAAGAATAAGAAGAAGACAATATTCTAATACCTAGTGAACTTGGCCTTAGTTTAAAAAGTGTACACTTTTATGAGCATGCAAAGTCGATGAGTTATGATGCAAAAAGTACAAACTCAACTGTTCGTAGAAGAAAACAACGACAACAACAGAAAAATTAAACGAAAAAAAAGAACTTCTAACAAAAAGTACCGAAAGGAAATAGGGTCAAAAATATGAATTTTTAGGTGCTCCCCATTACGTTCGGCACAGCACCATTTACGTAAGGCGTCGTGTCGCGTCGGCGGATTGATTCAAAAGTCAAAAAGTTGAAGCAGTCGACGAATGTTGCCCAAAATTATTCCGAATTGAATAAATTTTTAAGTTTTATTCTTTTCTTCCCAAAAATTTGGTTAAGTATGATTTTTTCGAAATTTAAATAAATTTCGAAGTGATTTTTTTTTATGTTAATCATCTTTGATAAATTTCAAAGTGATATGGTTTGGACAAGCGGTTTTAAAAAAAAAATATTTAATAAAAAAAAAATAACAAAATGTCCCGAAGTAAACTTAACAGCTGATAATATGGGGTCTGTAACCTAAAAGAAAAAAAAAACAACCTAACCTCAAAAACTCAAAAGCTCAAAGGAAAAGAAAAAACAAAACAATGCGGCTGATGTTAAAAGAAGATTGGAAGAAGGTACATAAAAAATCCTTTTTCTCAGTGTTTTTTTAAAAATTTTATTCATCTTTTTGAGGTTAGAAAAATGCAAAAAGTAAAACTTTTGAGGTTAGAATCATAAATTGTCAACCCCCACGCTACCATTAATTGTATAAATTTTGTTTATAAAGAAAAAAAAAACATGAAATATTGCATAAATTCCACGTGTTCATAAAAAAGTATTATTAAAAAAAAAAACAGAAAAATAATCTTTAAAAAAATCATCAAAAACTATTCCGGGGGTGTGGTGTGTGTGTGTGTGTTTTTTTTTGCTCAATATTTCCACTTCTCAATTTATTAGCTTTTAAGTTGATTATAATTCTTGGAATTTAATTATATTAACAATATTTTTCATTTGGTTTTTAGAATAATCAACGGTTTTGGAGTGGTTTCAACATTATTAAAGACCTTTCGAGACCTTTCTTTTAAGATATTTCTAGAATAATTTAAAATCTTTCTACTGAATTTTTTATAAATATTTTCTAAGGTCTTAAAAGATTCTTTTGCTTATTTTAAGGTTTTTAATACGTTGATGCTCACTTTGAAATCGATGATGTACGACAAAAACACATCCATTTTAATCATTCATTTATAATACTAAGAATATAGGACGGCCATTGCTGTCATTTGCACCTACAGTCCTGAGCGTTGGACGGCTATAGACCACATTTACATCAACGTTTTAGAATCGTTTCTTTTATTAAAATTGGTATATTTTGTGATTTTCTTAGAATTTTTTAAGTTGTGCCAAATTTTTATTAGGTATTTTTAAAAATTCTTTTGAGGTCATAAAGGATTGTCTTTTTTGGTGAGGTGTTTTTTAAAGTTGCTATATTTTAAGGTATTCCTTGAATTTTTCAAAGATGTCCCTTTTTATTTTTGTTATTGTTGATATTTAACATGTAATTTTGTTTGATATTTGTTAATAATTTTTTGAGAATATTTCTAGATCGGTTTTCTGAGGTCTCCCTTGTTTTTTAGTTGTTTTTTTTAGCATATTTATGGTGCTAATATTTTTCTGTATTGTCGCTAAATATATTGTTGAGAAATTTCTTAATTTTTATTTTGAGCCCTCTTTCGATTTTGCGATTTTGTTATTCTTAAGATCTTAGCTAAATATAATATATTTTTGAGCTTTTGCTTGAATTTTTTTAGCCTAAAAATATTTTTAAAAAAAATTTGTTTGAGGTCTTTTTTTAGGTCTATTTTAGAAAATTGTTCTGTTTTTGCGGTTTTTTTAGATTTTTTTCAGTGTTCTTCTAGATTTTTTCAAAGACTTTTCTACATTATTTTTGACGCTTTTTTAATATATTTGTGAGGGTTTTCTAGATCTCTATACTTAAGTTCTTCTAGATTATCTTTGAGGTTTTTCTGTATTTATAGTTTTGAGGTCTCTTTTAAGATCTTTTTTGCAGTTATTTTTAACATCATTTTAAGGTCCTTATAGAAATTTTTTTTGTCTTTTGATTTTTGAACTTGAAATTTTTTTAAGATTCTTTAATGATCATTTTAGATGTATTTTGTTCTTGTTGAGATCTTCCACAAGGACTGCTTGATCTTATTTTTGGAGGTTTTCTTCTTCTAATTTTTGGGGTCTTTCTTTATTTTATTTTAAAGTTTTTTAAGTATTATGTTGCTTATTTTTTTTGAGGATTTACTAGATATTTTCAAGGTCTCCCTAAATTTTTTCTGTTGTTGAGATTTCTGTAAAATTTTTTATTTTTCCAAAGTTTTTGTTACTTTTGAGATCTCACATATAGTTTTTGGTTAGATTTTTTTATGTGGTCATTTTGAATTTTTTTTGTTGTTGAAATATTTTTTAAAGATTTTTTAAGGTCTCTCTGAGATTCACTTAGATTATTTTTAAGGTTTTTCGTAGTTTTAACGAGGTTCAAATGCAAAAGAGGGCATACTTAAAAAAATTATTCGAGTTCTGCCTTAAATTTTTTTTTTGTGGTTGTACTAGATCTTTTTTTGTTGAAATTGCTTTATTTTTATGTCTTTTTAGATTTTGTTGAGGCTTTTTTGTACGGACTTGAGAGGTCTCTCTGGAATTTTTTGAGGCATTTCTAAATTTTTTTTTGAAGTTCGTCCAGATTATTTTTAATGTTTTTGTTAAATTGTTTTGATGCCATTTCTTAGCACTTGCTTTATTTTGGAGTTTTTGTTTTTTAGTCGAAATTTATTTTGAGACTCTTCTGTATTATTTTGAGTTTTTTTACATTTTTTTTTATCCCATGTAGACCTTTTCTTTACCTTAGATCTCTCTTCAAAAGGGGGTGTTTTGGGCTCTTTCTAGATCTTTATTTTGGTATATCTAAATTACCTGTTTTTGCGGTCTATATATTTTTTTAAAAAGTTTTCTAATTCTTTCCAAAGATAACAAGTCTTTCGAAATATTTTGGGGTCTTCTCTGATCTGTATTATTTTAAGGTCTCTCTAAATTTGCTATTATTGCTGGCATTTCACTTTATATTTTTCGAGGTCTTCCAAATTTATTTGAGAGTTTTTTAAAAATTGTTTTTATTGTCCTTTTAGATCGTTTTGGGAGTTTTTTTGAATTTAAATTTAAAGTCCTTGTAGAAAAATTATAGAGTCTGTAAATGTTTGGTTTTTTTTGTGGTTGTTTTAGAATTTTTTTTTTGAGGCGTTTCTAAATTGTTTTTTTTTTAATTTAAAAATTTCAAAGTTGTTTATTATTATTAACAATTTTTCGTATCAATATTAAGATGTCGAATGCCATTAAAATGACAAAATAAATTCACATTTTTTTTCTTCTGTTTATTCATAAATTTATATTCAAATATTATTCAACCATTAATAAATAAATAAATTTTTGTCTATTTTTTGTTATTGATTTTATTGAAATTTAAAAATTCAGATTAAATTTATGATCTTATGGGTAAAAAGGTAGAAGTAGTTTTGGTTTCTTTCTCTCTTTTTGACTCCCTTAAGTTTTTTAAAGGTATTTTAAGAGATTTGGAATGAAAAAAAACTAAAAAAAAAAAAACAAAACTAAAAGAAGAATCAATTTACACATATAACTGTATAAAAATAATCTTTATCATATGAAATACTCGTTTGATTATTAATTCAAGTCCCCCCCCAAATCTTAACCTTTACCAGCCCATATTTGTAATAGTAGTTATAAAAATAATATTATTAATAATAATAATAATAATGATAATCCCAATCCCATAACTGATCATGTCAAAATATTAAAAACATATCAGAATTTAGTATTTATCACATCGTCTGGCTAATCCAAAAAAAAGAAGAAAGAATTCGTCGATAACGTGTCGCATATGGTATATGTGGTTTTTGATTTAATTAACTCTATGAAAAATGACTTTATTTTCATATCTAATCGGTTTCGTACAGGTCTGTTGGTGCAGACTTGATCACTGATAGTATATCTTCGGAGGATCGAGATGTGGTCCAGGTGTGATAATCATGTACGTTTACATATTATGGAGCGATCGATCGATGGGGCTATTTTAATAACAATAATATATGCTAACTAATAGAAAGAAATCTTTCTATAATCCCCTCCTCTCTGGCCCCTTTTACTTATTTTTCGAAAATATACATAAATTGACGATTATAGGGAAAACGGACTGTGGAACGGCAAAATTCTTGTAAAATTTCTATTCAAAAAGCATAAATCATGAACTGCAGAAGTAGTAAAGTATCAGACAATTTTACAGCTCCAATCCGCACTTGCCTTTGATCCAAAAGAAATTTTTGTTTTTTTTTGTTTTTTTTTTTAAGTTGAGGTGATCATTGGATTAAAATGGGAATTTATTTAGTTGTTGATAATATTTCGTACGGAATAGGACCAATATTGACTTTTCTATTAACATGAACATCGATCAATGCAATATACTAAATTTGGTGGAACCAGACTCATATGTGAACACACCCCCCATCGTCCCATAATTATAATGTTGGTGTTATGTTGAAATTAAGATGTTGGAGATAAGTTTTTTTTTTGGTTTGGAGAATTAATTTTTGATCATTTTTCATGTTTTCCAAATAAGATAGTGGAAAATTATGTAAATAATTAATAAAGTTAAAAGTTTTTACAGTTTGTAACTTTTTCAATTTATTTTTGGAGAGAAACAAAGAAATGGAATTCATTTTTTGTTGTTAGTGGGGTCTTTTTTTTATATACTTTTTGTAGGAATAGAAATAGGAAGCGTACAAGACATAAATAACGATCTTGATTTGGTATGCGGATAGATAGAAAAAATATTACTTTTGGGAATGTTTTTAAATTTTTTTTTTATTTTTCTGAGAAGGGAAGATGAGTGGGGGCTACAGTTAAGCAGGGGCAGGAAGAGAAAGGGGTGTTGTAAAATAAGACACATTTTTCGATGGTATTTTGATAGTTCATCACCTCTTGTTTATTTGATTTTCTTGAATATAAAATATTTGTTTTAATGTTTTTTTCTGATTAGAAATATTTTCGATTCCCAGTGAAAGGGGGGTAGGGGGGGGGATACTCTATAATATTAAATTTTTGGAAATGTTGTATAATTAATTTTTCTTTTATGTCAAATAACAGATGATTAAGGGGTCACCAGAACTATAGGTCATTTTGTGACGAATCGAAGTTTTGCTTATACTGTATTAATTAGCTTCAGAGTCAAGGCAACTCTAGGTCATATCGTGAGTTTGGAAATTTTTTAAATCTAGATTAAAGATAGTATAAGCACATAATCTACTGCTTGTCAATAATATCATAATAATAAGAAGAATTAATAAACTCCGACTTATTAGATTGTTGATTATAAATAGTCGAAAAATAGTCTTGATTAGACGATCCTGGGTATCTGCGTCTTGTATGCAGTAATTTTGAGGTCGCATTCATCTCAGAACCAATGAGAAGTAGCGGAATAGTAATGACTCTATTGTTTTTGCAACGATTTTATACGAGGTCTGTTTAAAAAATATCCCTTTGAATTTCCGCGGGTTACGTATATTCGATTTTCGATTTTTTGTGGCGTTATGTTGGTCTCTCACTTATGCCGACAAGTCCGGCCATTTTGAATGTTCAGTTAATTTTTGACACTCGATACTTTTTGAACAGACCTCGTATATCAGTATTATTCTCTTCAAAGTAGTTTTCTGGGGCATGTATGGATCAGCAGAGGTGATGTTTCCGCACCTTTCAGCTCTTTTTCATTAACAGTATTAAGATTACACATCCTTTCAAGGGGGTTTTTCATCTTGGGGAACGTAAAAAAAGTCACGGACTAAGGAGGGTAGTGCCAAGTATGGGGCAGGGAGGGCGATGTAGATGATATCACAAAAATTCCTTTTGCCGACAAAAACTCGTTGATGAAGGAGAACGTGTGACAATGGTGGAGCATCCAAGTATCCCCAATATCTGAGTTGCTTTATTTCATGGTTATTCCTGAAATTTTTATTATGTCCCTCAATTTTTTGTTGTTGTCGAGATGCGGTCTACAATTTTTTTTTGAAATCTTTGAACCATTTTTTGAGAAAGCTTAAGAATATAAAAAAACTTGTACTCTTGATAAGGAATGCTTCCCATAGGCTCGTTGCAAATTTTTTTATACACAATTTTATGGTAAATCGATACTCCAAATTTTGCTATTCCATTTTTCTAAAAGGTCGTGTAGTTACCGGACAAGGTTTAAACTTATACTTAACATCAAGGATTAAGTAACGAAAAATCTTTATGTGAGGAAGAAGCTCATGAAGTCGCCAAAGTAATATTACCACACACCTTGTAGTCAAGATGTCCTTTTATTATCGACAAATGGCTTAAGTTGTCATGTCGTTTAGAATTTACATTCCAGCATGAATTTGACTAGAAATTACTTTAAAAAAATGCTCGACAGAAAATTATGTTCTAATAAACTAATTTTTGGTATCTGAACCGAAAGTAGGAACTACTTAATTTTGGCGGGAAGAAAGGAGAGATTAGTTAAAATTATGACCCAAATGTTGATAATTTTTTTTCTCGAAACTTTGTAAAATTAGATTAGGCCACTACAGATATGGAAGAGGGCATAATCACTATTGGAAATATAAAACTTAGTTGGATCTGTGCACAGTATTGGACCCTAAATACGCACCAAATGAAGACCACTGATGCGCAATGTCATTATGAGGGATCGTTTGCCGCGACATCTTATCCATTAAAATATAATCAACAATCGAACATTGACAATAAAGTATCGACTATCAGTTATCGACTATCAACTATCGGATAACCACTATCGGACTATCGACTCTACCCCATCCCATTGACCGCATCCACACTACTACCGACTATATTTAATATCGTATCGATTATTTACTAACGGCTAGTATTTATATTAGGGTCGATGTCTTACCGTATTCTTAGGATGGTTATCTCTGGTGTTTGGTTTAATGTCGCGGTGACAGAATCCGATATCTGAAAATATTTCGTTTTTTTTTTGATTATTTTTTTCCCGTCTATTTTTGGCTATGATGGGATTTTTATTCAAATTATTTCTTGTGTTTGGCTGACATCCGCACGTATGAGCACTATCAGTGGAAATAAATATCGTCAAAGTGTAGAACGAATTTTAGCTTTTAGAATATCGAATTTATCTATTAAATGTACCATCGGAATGGTTGGAACCGTTGCACTTTAAGGCCTACCTTCGGTACCATGTTACTGATAACACAGGCCATGTGCATTGTTTCTTATCGAATTTCTCCTCTCCTAATATGCATCACATTGTTTTAGCTGGTTTTGGTGTTATACTCACCTTTTGGTATAGACATTTACCCATCTTCGCTGTAGGGTAGAGATGGCCAGTTCTTTCGAAGATATTTTTATGTTTTGATTTAGTTATGAAGAGCGTATATTATGTATTCGAAGAAAGTAGAGCATAAAATAAATGTTATCAGCTATGCCATAAAGGGTAATAAATTTTGCTGCTGTTACCTTCTGTTGATAGTGTTGCGTTTTACTGATAGGATGGGAGGGTTATGTACTCGTAATTTTTTTTGGGAAAATAAATTAAAAATAAATTGATTTTGGTGCCACAACCAAGACCAAAAGGCTTCTTCTATTTGAAAGATCATATTTTGCCACTTCGATTTATGGTCTGGCGTAATGAAGAGTGGCCTTTGGCATCTTGTCCAAGTAACCTTAAATACAAATAAGCAAGCAAACAAAGTTTTTTGCCATAAATTATTAAAAATGACTTCAGGCATTTTGCCACCTCGACAGTTTCTCAGAAAGCTCATGCCATGGGATTTATTTTTGACGGCTTTTTTGAGGGATAACTGATTCTATGTTGGCTTCCAAAGCGTCTATTTGACTTCCTACAAGGAATAACCGAGAGATGTCTTGATGGCCATTGAACAGGTCTCTTATATAAATCGATGGTTTCGCGAGATATCGTCTGGGTATATTAATCGAATAACATCAGACTCCCTGCCCCTGCTTTGCACCACAGGTCTCCCATTCGACACTTCAGCATGTTTTTGGTGTCCTGGCATGCAAGGCCTTCCTTATCTTTTGGGACCATAAATAATGTTCTCGTCTTCTGGGACAATTAAGTGTTCAGTCCACCAAAGCCTATTGAGCTTAATTTTATCCACAACCAGAATCTCATTCTTGAATAGCCTCCGGAATCGTTAATGCTCACTTAGGATGCCAAACATTCTTTAGAGGAACCTCTTCTCGAACACGGATAAGAGTTGCAATGGGTCTATGTCCCATACATATATAATAAACACAATGGTGCGACAACCGTGAGTACGGTCTGAGCCTGATTAATAAAATAACTTTAGACGCCCCACCCCTGCTTCGCACCACAGGTTTCCTGTTCGACACATTCAGCGTATTTTTGGCGTCCTGGATAACGCCCCCACTCTCCCGAAGGCAAGGCCTTTCTCATCTTCTGGGACCATAAATGCAGCCACGTTAGTTTTTCCAGTTAGTCTTACTGATTAAATGTCCAGCCCACCTCAGCCTCTTGCGCTTAATTTTATCCACAACTAGAATCTCGTTCTTAAATAGGCTGCGGAATCGTCTATGCTCACTTAGAATGCCAAACATTCTTCGAAGGAACCTCTTCTCGAACAAAGAGTTGTAATAGTTTTTGCCGATAATCCAAGTTCCCGAAGAAAACATGGGGAATAGTAAGGCTAGTGTCTTGTACAGCAAAAGTGTCGATTTTATAGTCAGAATCTTCGAGGAAATATTTTAGACTGATTAAAATAAGTTCTGTTGGCTGTCAGAAGCTGTGCGCAGATTTCTTCCTCCATTTTATTATCGGTTGGGAGCCTTGACCCCAAAATAGATTTAAATCTTTCGATGCTCTAATCTCCCATCTGTATGGGACTAGTGCTAATTGACCTGTATTGGACTAGTGCTAATATGTCGATCATATTGTAATAGTTTTTCCTTCGACTGTCGCAGAAAGACCTGCTCTGCTGTTGATTCCCCTGAAGTGAAGACTCTGTGGTAGGGGCTAATATTTGTTTGGCGATCCCGTCAACACCGGGCTACTCGTGGTTCTTCAGTCGATGGAACCCTTTTACCGCTTCCTCGATGCTTGATGGCTACCAGTTGATGGCACCTCTAATGACCCCATAACACTCTCGATTAGTCGTAATGCAAGCTAAGGCATAATTTCTAAAGAAATGAAAACGAACGATTCCTCTAGCTTTCAAGCCATAATAAAATGTATATTTTCTTGTACACTTCAGACTAAGGTCAGAATACCACGTGATCATCATAGCTGATGTGACTCTCAGAAACAATTGGAAACGACTAAAAGCTGGTGTCTAAAAGGACGTAATATCACTCAAATCTTCCAAGAAAGTCACCCAGCTAAGGAATGTGAAGCCTGGACATGAACAGAAAAGGTGAGTAATTGTATCACCTTTTTCCTCGTCTTGACAGCTATGACAGAAGTCATTGCCAAGAATACTTAGTTCTATAGCGTGTTTCCCCGATATGCAATGACCTGTAATAATCCCGGTCAGCATACTAATGTGAGCCGTACCTGTCCTCAGTAGGCTTTCTGTTCTCTTCTAATCTAGCTTAGCCCAGATTATTCTAGAGATATGACATGAGTCAAGATTGATCCACCTTTCATTTGCCAGCTTTTGAACTCATCGAAATGAGGTATGCGTGGCTACCCTCTGCAACAGCGGGGGAATCTATCCCGGTACTATTTCTGACTAACTTATCTGCTATACAGTTTTTGGAATGTCTCAACAAAATTCGTTAATAAACTTTGACAGGTGACAGTTGGTTTGACAGTTTAACCTGGCTAAAGCTTTATAAAAATTCCAGGACCCTGATTTTTTCTGAACTTTTTCACATTTTTTAGATCTTCTTTAAGCTTTTATTCGCTTGAAGGCTTATAATTTTTTTTATTCAAATTTCTCTTCAGCTTTCGACTTATTCGCTGTTATTTTTGAAATTCAAATAAAACTACTTTAACTGATCAGTTTAACGCCATTCTGAGTTCATTTGAATCAGGTCGAAAATGGAACCTTTCCCAAAAATACGATTACGAAAAAAATTATCCAAATCTATTCGCAACCTTTCAATTGTTCTATAATCCATTCAATTGCATCTGTTATCTCGGGTCTCTAATTTATATTCAGTCTGGACATGCGACATTTCCTTAACTGATCTTACTTCACATACCATTTACAGATAGTTTTTTTCTTTAGTATCTGCCCTGCTTTTCCTTCCGTTTCTATTATTAACAATTTGAAAGTGAAAAAAAATAAATAATATTACACATAAAAATTGATTATAATTTATTGATTGAAAAATCTCTTTTCATCGAAATTGTATCGAACAAAATGGAGTTTAAGGTGAAAAGAAGTTGTTGCTGGAATTGGTAATAGAAAAATTATTTTAAAGGTGGAAACGGGGAGCATGAAAAGAAAAAAACGCACAAGGGGAGGGTGATATTACTTGTAGTACACGCTAGATAAATCCAATTTGTTACCGATTGATCTGTTAAAAGTTCCCCAAAATGAAGCGGTTTTTTTCTTCTCTCTGTTAACAAATCTTTTACCGCAATGATTTTTTTTTACTGTTTTCTTTGTTGGGGTCTGTTAAAAGACATAAATTTTCCGATAATTGCCAGGTATTTATTGAGTAGCAATTGAGGTGTGTGCACACCAAAGAAGGAAATAATAAATTTTTGGCTTTTAAGATAATCTGTACAATCTATTGATGGTAATGATGATGATGAGTATGTTCGAACATGAAAGCTTAGCCAATAAATAAACTGCATACGATATTGTCCGAGGTGTCACTCTACGACCATAGATGTGGTACTTTAGCATCTGTATACCTGTGTCTATCGTATATCATCCGATTCAATGTATAACATGAAAATTTCCTGCTAATTTTATAATTTTTATATCAGATCTGTTTTTTGTTGTTGCTGTATTTAACTTCTTCTAATGATCTCTCAATTCAAAATTTTATTTTCACCGTTTATAGTGAAATTGGTATGAAAAAAAAAATAAATAAAAAGAAAATAGAAAATAGAAATTGAAACAGAAAATCAGGTATAAACATGAAGCTTTTCACCGGTAAAATGTTAAAATTCCAAATAAATGAAATAAAATCAAATTCATAAAATTCAACTTGATTAAATAAGGTAAAAAGAGGAAAAACAGCTAAAAAAAAGGTTACGTATTTTTTTAACCGTGGATACCTGTACAGATTGTTACCGTTTAATTAGAGATTGTAATTTTATTGTTAAGTAGAGCAAAGCCGAATAGTTCACAAACTGCACCATTCCAATAATTTTACTACTACTACACACGAATGCTATTACTTCTACTACTTTAACTATTACTATTGCTGGGCGGTTTGTTGTTGTGGTCCGAACCGATCATGTTATGATCGGTGTTTTTTTGGCTTTTTTGCCAAAAAAGAGGCCAATGAACTGAATTTAGTTAATTTTTTTTTCTCACCAAAAAGCATAATAAATAATGTTCAAAATAGTTTTTTATTCCCAATAATGTGCGAAAATATTTAATAGGAAAAAAATGCTTGAGACAAAAAGAGGCTAAACAGTTTTAGATGGGCTCGGATTTGATTGAAAATTTTTATTTTTATTTTAGTTTTTCTTAAAAAAAGTGCTTTTTTTCTTTGAGTATCGTAAAAGTTTCGTAACAGGAAAATAGGATTTACTGGTCGTGGTAAAAATAAAAATCTGCTGACAAGGAAAACATTTTTAGGTTTGGCTGTTTTGATAAATATGCATCTTGCTGACCATATAAAAAAATGGAGTTTTCCATCCTAAGCAGAATAAGAAGTTTGCCGAATGGTATAAAAAAGGAGGTTTTGCTGATCATTGGGCACGCAAAAAGGAATAAATTTGGTAACCACGGTAGGGGAGGGTTTTTCTGATCATGAAAAAATATCGTTTTGCAGAATTTTACAAAAATTGCATCAACTGAATTGGGCTAAAAAAAGTGATCTGGCAATTATATCAAAATGGCGTTTTACTGAATTTGGCTAGAAATGCGTTAATTCTTTCGGGCTAAAAAAAGAACTGTTTGCTGATCATGTCCAAATGGCGGCTTCGTGATGCTTGTTAAAATTGCATTCACTGATTTGGTCCAAAAAAAGAGTTTTGTTAATTTTGTCAGAAATGACGTTCTGCTGACGTTGGTTTTACAAACCGTTTTCAAGTTTTGGACCAAAAAGAATTAAATTTGCTAATCGATCAAATTACTAAGTTTTGTGAAAAAGGGGAATTGCTGATCATGTTAAAATGGTAGTTTGCTGACTTTGGCAAACTACATTTATTGATTTGGGCGTTAAAAAGATCATTACTGTTTATGGGAAAGTGTCAATTTGCTGACTTTTGTGAAAATATGTTTTCTGATTTGCACCAAAAGAAAAAAGAATTTGCTGATCAAGTCAAAATGACGGTTTGCTAACAAATCGTATTTAAATGGCAACTCGCTGGCTTTTGTAAAAAATGCATTTACTGAGTTGGGCAAAAAACAGACTTCTGATTAAAACAATCCGAATTAAATGGCGCTCCAACTCAGTAACATAATTATATTGGCGAAAATATAATTACTGAGTTGGAATAATTAAAAGTGGTTTACAGATCATGTCAAAATGACAGTTTTCTGATCGTGCCAAACGCATTTTGCTTACTTTTGTCAAAAATTTGTTATTTGATCAAGGATAAAAACAGGCGTTGCTGACTTCTAGAGATAAAGCATTCAATGACTTAGGAAGAAATAGGTTTATTGATCATATTTAAATGCCATCTTGATGGCTTTTATAAAAAATGTGTTTACTGATTTGGGCAAAAAAACGAACTTCTGATCGTTTTAAGTAAATGGCACTTTGCTGATTTTTGGCAAAAATATAATTACTGAGTTGGGACAACTAAAAACGGCGTGCTGATCGTGTCAAAATGATAGTTTGCTGACGTGGCCAAAAAATGCCAAAGTCAGCAATGAGTTTTGTAAGAAATGCTGTAATTGTTTCAGGCCAAAAAAATTGTTTGCTGATCGTGTTAAAAAAGCGTTTTGCTGAAAAAAATTTGTTATTTGGTCAGGGATAAAAAAAGGGATTGCTGACTTTTATAGAAAAAATGTTAACTGAATTACGCAAAAAATGGGCTTTATGATAAAGTCAAAGTGTCGATTTGCTGATGTTCGTAAAAAACGCGTTTAAAGTTTTAGAAAAAAAATAGATTTGCTGATCGTATTTAAATGGCACATTGCTGACTTTTAGAAAAAAAAGCATTAGCCGATTTTGGAAAAACGGATTACAGATCGTTTTAAATTGGCGGTTTGCTGACGTTGGTTAAAATTCTGTTTATTTGTTTAGGCAAAATAGAACAGAAAATCTGCTGCTCAGGGTAAACAATGGAGTTGCTTATCATGCCAAAATTAAACATTTGCTAATTTTTGCAAAAAAATCCTTTTATTGATATTGGCCCAATAAACAAATGAAACTGCTGATCATGTCGGAAATGACGTTTTGCTGACTATTCTAAAATATGTTTTTACTGATTGGGCTAAACAAAATGGGAAATCTGCTCAACGTAAATAATAGACCTGCTCAAATTGGCCCAATAAGCACAGGCAACTGCTGATCATGCCAAAATGGCGATTCGTTGATCAGAAATTTCTATTCAAATTATAAGCCAATAAAATGCACATTTTTAAATAAGGCTATCTTTAATGTGCAGGAAAATTAGACTAAAAAAATGTCAACGCTTAATAGCCTATTTTTCTGGAAGTCTCCCAAAAATGGTCTGTCAATTTTCGTTAATATAAATCCTGTTTAAATTTACGTGTTACCATTGCATAATTGCGGCAAAAATCACAAAGAAAATGTCAAAAATTCGATTTACTGATTTAACGATATCGTATCGGATCTAATCGGATCGTGTTGAATGTGCCAACTCATGCTACTGATTTCAATTTTTTTCTATAAAAATTTGAAGAGAAAAAATTGATTGGAGGAAAAACATTTCCGCCGACATCCTAGACGTGATCTGCAAAAAAGAAAAACAATCTCACTTTGAGGTGAGAACTCAGGTATAAGGTAAGGTGATGATGATGATGAAGGTATTGATGGCAGAGTCGGCCAGAATGATTAGAAGAAATGATCACGACAATCAGAACGATCGTAGTCATCAGTGGAACTGGGCGTCAAATCCGAATTTAAATTTTGGGCAGTCCAGCAAACTCACAGACGAAAAAAAAACCAACTTCGGACCTGCTCTCATATATAAGATTAGAACTTAGGGCATTAAGACACCCATAAGATTGGGGAAAATTTTTGGTGGACCAAAAAACTTCGACAGTTTGCAACGCTCTTAAAAATAATCGTAGCTGTACCAGGGGACGACGTGCTGCCCAGTAGATAGCGGCGGAAACTATTTAACTAAATCAATATAGAAACAATTTTGATACACGATCGATTTCCAGAGATAAAAAGTACTAACTCACCAATAACAAGACTGCCAATTACCCCAACTACTGCCGCAAAGCACCGCATCTGGAGCCGTAGTTGATCGCGGCACAAGATCAATATACGATCGATCACCCAATCGGATACCAATTGGAATCGGGTTCATACCCTTCCCTTTTCAAGCGGACTCTTCTTTTCTGTCTCGAGTTTTTCGAATGCCTTTTAATGTTGCCGTAACCCATAGTGTCATGGTATCAAAAATCACCAATACTGAAGGAATTTTATTTGTATTTAAAGAGTTTGGAGTTTTTCTTCTTTATTCGATTTTGGGTTGTTTTTCATTCCCATTCGTAGTCTAGTTTCGTCTTATATTTTTTTTCTGCTCTAGTTACGTGCCTATTTTTTGTTGTTTTGATGTGTTCATTTGAGAGGTGTCCGTCGGTCCAGTCAAGTTATTTCGATGGTGATCACATGGCGGCATATCTTTTATGCCGTGAAACTATCTCGACGGCTTGGGTTGAACTTTTTCCATTCTAGTTGGAAATTTTTCCAATATTGAGATGTAATCACCTAAACTAGAGTTGGGCCTTTGATGATGTGCCGCCGTATTGCACCATCATCGGACCAGTTGAAATTGGTACAGCAGCTGGCCGCTCTTCTTAACTCTTTCTATACTGCAATAATTTTGGTATCCCAAAAGCGTTAAAAACTTTTAGACAGCCATCATGGCACCCATACCTGACGGGGCTATCTATGATGATTGTCCACAAGGTAGAATATTAGCCCATGCATAACTATGACGACAATATTGACTTGAAGATTGTTGATTACAAGGTCTGTACGTGCTTTGGTCAAACGATTTTTGTTATTATTGATCGGGACTGCTCGTATGATCGTCATCGTCATCGTCGTCGTAATCGGCATCTTCGGAAAGTTAATTTTCTAACCCATTGCTAATTGATCGTGATCGATTATTGGTGTTTGATCAGTGGTCTCAATTCGATCGGATCAACAATTGATTTGTTCAGTTTTTTTCCACCTCATTCGGAGTTGTTGTATATTATCTGCTCTCTATTATTGGATACCTTTTGTATTTCAATTTAAAATTATCGGTACAAGGTGACTCTTGGCTAAATTGCATTACCTTCGATTTGATTCGACACGATGCGATTCGATTGTTTATTGTTTATGTCGTGAAGAAAATTGAAATTTTCCAAATCGAGCATCAATCAAATAGCCGATCAACATTTTCACTACTCCCATATAGTTTTGGTTATTTGCCGGAGGAAGGGGGGCATTTTTCTTCATTATTGATTTTATATAAAAAAAATTCTCAAAATATAGGCTATTTTCTCGAACAACAACAAAAATAAAACCCTGATGAAAATTCTATTCTCGATTGGATGGAAATTCATATACAATATTTGTACGCCCATTTTCGGTTGATTTTTGTACGTTTTTAAAAATTATCAGCTTAATGAGGTGACATTCATTCAAATTTTTTTTTGGTGGGAAATTTTTCTATGCAGCTGTGTAAATTTTAATAAATTTTGCACAATTTGAACTCTGAAATATCCGA
The DNA here is from genome assembly GCA_958298945.1 of Atherix ibis. Taxonomy (NCBI): domain Eukaryota; kingdom Metazoa; phylum Arthropoda; class Insecta; order Diptera; family Athericidae; genus Atherix; species Atherix ibis. The sequence goes on along the minus strand of OY282609.1, from coordinate 20,443,121 downwards.
AAATATTTAATGGCGGCGGCACGTGAAATTTTTGTTAAAATTGTTTTGTTTTTGTATAAAAAATTTCCCGTCTGTCGTGTTTCTTAATATTTGTTTTTGGAATTGGAACTTTTTTTAATGGTTATTTATAGCGCCATGATAATGAGGTCATTTGGCGACTTCATTGTATGTGGGGGAATCTAAATGAGTCTGGTCTTATGGAGCAGATTAGTATATTTTAAATTTATTTAAGGGGGCACTTTGGAATGGAGTTGTTCGATTCAGAAGCTTGACTATAGAAGAAATCCTGTTCGTAAAGTAATTCTTGGTGAGATTGCATTCATATAATTAGTGAGCAATAGTTGGTCCTCCCAAAAACCAAATCATGGATGGGAGAAGTATCTCTTAGCTGGAATTTCAGGAGGTTATGTGCCCATAACTTTGGTATATAAGAGGTCTGTTCAAAAAGTATCACGAATTTTGAATTTCCGCGGGTTAAGTATATTCGGATTTCGATTTTTTTGTGGCGTTATGTTGGTACTCATGTCTCTCACTTATGCAGACCAGTTCAGGGATTTTGATGTTCAGTTAATTTTTGACAGCTGCTTTGCTTGCACGTGTTTTGGCTCGTCTTCGATTTTTTCTCAATTTCGACCAAAAACAACATCGCATTAACATTGCTAAGGAGTTGTTGGACTCTGTCCGCGAAGACTCAAATTTGGTCCAGAGAGTCATAACTGGTAAGAATCATGGGTTTATGGTTATGACGTGGAAAGCAAAGCTCAATCATCCCAATGGAAGCTGCCGCACGAGCCAAGACCGAAAAAAGCGCGCCAAGTTCGGTCGAATGTGAAGGTTTTGCTTACAGTTTTCTTCGATTGCAGAGGCATGGTGCATCATGAGTTCTTGACACAGGGTAGAACGGTCAATAAGGAATATTACCTGCAAGTTATGCGCAAGTTGCGTGAAGCCATCCGCCAGAAACGCTCGGACTTGTGGAAGAACAAAAATTGGCATCCTTGCTTGTGCGCGAATTTTTTGCCAAAAAAACACTAATAATGCCGTAGCCACTGTATTCCCCATATCTGACGCTCTGTGACTTTTTCTTGTTCCCGAAACTGAAGAGCCCCATGAAAGGACGACGCTACGCTACGATTGAGAAGATAAAGACGGCATCAAAGGAGGAACTGAACAAGATCACAAAAAATGATTTTTTGAAGTGCTTCGAGGATTGGAAAAAAACATTGGCACAAGTGTATAATATCTGTCAAAAAAGTTACGATTCTTGTAGTAAACGGGGCAGATTGGGGATACGTGTGAGCAGATACGCACTTAGAGTTTCTCCAACCAGCTTATCACTGACGACAACGTGAGCCCAAAATTAATAGATGATCGATACGACAACGCAGCCAAGAGGGCTATATAAAATACACAAAGTACGGTGCCAACTCGATGGGTCACGAATGTCTTTGAGGGCGGATATTGTAGAAATCACAATTTCCGATTTAATGCTTTATAATGACATGTTTCCACACGGCAGTGCACGAGTTTTATGGCCAAACTCAAAATCAAGGCAGATTGTGGTTAACTATGAGCACAGGGTATTGAAAAGTTTCTTCATCCAGCTTGTCACTGGGAGCAACTGTGAACTCAAAATTCCCACATGCTCTGGCACCCAATGCAACCAAATAGCATATGGTATGTTGATCTACGCCAAGTACTAGGCTACTTGGATTGGTTGATAGCGGATATTGATTGCAATCTCAATTTCGGTGTTAATAGCCGTATAGCCTCTGATAATATGAAACTCTAAATTATGCGGATCTGTGGGCTATTAAAACGGCAAAAAAATTATCTACTATTCTAGTCCGTTCAGCTGTTTAAGGAAAATTATTTTGAGAAAACTCTGAAAATTCCAAAATATTCAAATAAAAATTGACTAATGAATTTGCTCATTTCTGAATATTATTTTTGTTCCTTGACCCGACGGTAGGGGGGAGGAGGGAAAGGAGGCACGGTTGTAAATTCCAAAGATTCCCAATTTTAGTAAATATTTTTTCAATAAATTTTATAAAATCACAAACTTTTCTAAAACAAATCAATCGAATTTTGGCTCGATTACTACCCACACACTCGATTATCTCTTAAACGTTGCTGACTTTGAAAAAAAATATATTAAAAAATAAAAATTTCCATTTTAGGCTTTTAAGAGCTGTTTCTGTTTCTTTTAAGATAATTCCACAAGCTCTCCATTTAATTTCTTCTAATTTATATGAAAATGTATCATCATAGTTCAAAGAGAATTTTATTGTAATATTATTCATAATGCCACGTTCCATTTAGTACACTTTAACCATAAAGACTTTGATTATTTCCTATCCGGTTCGGTATAAAGTTTTAATTTATTTTTAATTAGCCTAGAAGATAAACTAATTACTAAGAAAAATACAGGCACAAACAATAAAGATACGAAATCAGAGCTCTCACCTATTTTTTTTTCTTAAAATAAATTTTGTGACATTTTTCATAAGCGACCCGAATGAAAAAAAAAACTTAAAAACTTTAGACTTAATGCAACCCAAGACGGTATACTAGATGGTCAAAATAAAAGACAGAAAAAATTCCTTTTGATAAATTAATTAAAATTTCGAGAAACCAAATAGAAACAATATCAGCCCGACGAAAAAAAGCAAAAAAAAAAAAAAATGTGTGAAATCATCCATGTAGGAGCCCCCATAATTTCCAATCAATTTGAAAAAGTTCTACAGAGTCTGGCGGCCAAATCAGGTCTCGATTACACACAAGATTCCACCTTTCATGGGTATCATTTCTATTAAGGTTCTTCCGAATAAGGTAATCACCGGCGTTTGAATAATGCGATAAGAATCGAATCTCCTCGTCGAGCGCTTCCATAAATAATGTATTTGTCTCGATCGAATTAGGTGTGATCATGTGTGTGAATGTGTGCCACGGACATATCGAAACGTCTGGGACAGTATCCAATGGCAAAAGGATTCCCAATTCAAGCGCTTCTATCATAGTTGACAGAAACTTACTTAGTCGAATAGGAGAGGCCGGAAAGAAAACTCCTGAACTGATGAGGTTGGGTAATCTTTGATCAGAATAAGAGCTGCTATTGATAAGAATGTCTTAATTTCAAAAATGGCCAAGAATTTCCAAAAATGAAGATGTTCTATCATCCGATACCGTCACAACACACACCAAAAATAATGGTCAACATCGAACGTCCATCCACTCACCGCCGCAATCACACCTTACGAACAGGTGATCACTGTTCAGCAATTAACTACACGTTGAGAACATAATTTATATAAGTTTTATTCCCCAGGGTCGATATCATAAATTTGTCGATTTGTTGTTGACTAACAAGAATCCGAAAAGCAGACAGAGTAGTTTGTGCCTGATCTCTAAGTAGAGGCTTAGCGGCTTTGTTGCTTTTCACCTTCTCCTAATCGGTAGGTTTGGAGGTATTGGTTAGGATTTTCAAGGTTGTGTTCTGGGTTTTCGGTGATTCCTTGTCTTTTATTTTGTCATAGTTTTTCGATGGTAATGTCAAAATAGGAAAAGTGAAAGATCTAATCCCCCATGTCGTTTTGTCGACTTTTTGGTGACAAAATTAATATTTTTTTCCAATCCCTCAAGTGGTGTACTCAGCACTAGTGATTAAGGTGAGTCGTTCGTAGAAAGCGTGTTCGCTGCTTTCATGTCCATACTTTTCATGGCAATCAGAATCGCTCGGATCCCTTATTCCGTATCTTCCCTTGTATCCCATCCCATCCGACCAAGTGTAATGTTAATTTTATGTTAAGTTATTCCGATTTGTTATATTTTAATTTTCCAAAATTTTACTCAGCAATTTACACTGTTGACTGTTGATTAAATGGACTGTGACTGGTGAGTCAATCGATGAATCTTCTCCTACTTCTTCTTCATCTTCATCTTTTGTGCAGCTTCTTAAGGATGTATTATGGTCTTCTATTAAGATACGAAGAATATTAGATTGATTTGCAGGAAATTCGGCTTGGCTCCAAATGGGCTAACCACCACCACAGTTTGGGACCAGAATTCTTATCGATACTACGGTATTGTCACCTGAACTGCTTACATGGAGTTGGTTTCTCTTAATGTTGACTGACAATTTCTACAATATTTATTATTATTTTCATTTTTTTCCAAACGACACTTAACTTAATGTCCAACGATACATTAATGGATGGCTTAATGGAATTTCGAAATGAGAACAATTTATTCTACTCAAGAGCAACCTAGACAATAATCAGAGTTCGTGTTAACAGCTCTATTCGATTTTTGATAAAATTAAAGAAAATTCTCTATAATATTAACATACATAGAACAGACCCCATCCCCCACACATGTCCTCTCTTTCAAAATAAAGAAGAAGAAAAAATTGAACAAAAAGTCCAACCATATTCTATGATCAAAGTCGGTTGGTTGTTGATATCTTTTTCAGGTGTTTGCCGATACCTTCACTTTAACCTGAATAAGAATATTTATTAGATCACCTTTACAGCTATTATTATTGTCGACATTATTATTATTACTAATACTACATTTTTGTTTAGTTTAAAATTGAAACTATTTTTTTGTTATTTCTTTTTTTCCTTCAAATAGATCCAAAGAACGTGAGTTAACATAACACCACATATAGTCTACACACTATCAAATTTATAAAAAGTTGAATAGTCTTTTTGGTCTTTTGCTTTTTTTAAGTGAATATTTTTTTAGCTTGTAGCTTGTTTGTTGTAGAAATATTAATGATTTGGTATGTAAAACAAAGGCATTCTTCTTACGGAGGCAGGCAGATAGGAACAGAAAAATTGTTCAGAAAGTCATCGAATTTCTGTAGATATCAGATGTAAAGGTGTTAACAATTAACATAGATTTTGTGTAAATTTACATCTTTTCAGGTGTATAAGCTTAAATCCGGTGTTTGGTTATAGATGGCGTGAGTGAGTGTATTAAGCTACCATGGACACGCCATTTTTTTTATGTGTTTGACATCTGTCAACATTAATCAGTGCACATTGTTAACAATTTCGTACATTGGAAGCTCTGCTTTTCTGCTTCAATTTGAAGAAATCGGTGACATTGGTTTCGTCTGTTCAAAGACGGCAATTTTGACTTGTGGGACAAGAAGCGTGAAAATTGGCCTTGGAAGGTTGAGGACCATCAATTACAGGCTCTTTTGGACGAAGACGATACCCAATCGCAAAAAATGCTCGTGGAGCAATTGGGTGTTACTCAACCAGCCATTTCCATGCGTCTGCGTACCATGAGGAAGATTGAGAAGATCGGAAAATGTGTTCCGCATGAATTGAACGATAGGCAGATAGAGCGACGTCAAAATCCATGCGAAATCTTGCTCGCCAGAGAAAAAAGAAAGTCGTTCCTGCATCGGATTGTAACAGGCGATGAAAAGTGGATATATTTCGAGAATTCTAAATGGAAGAAATCGTGGGTTGATCCCGGCCAACCATCAACATCTTCCCCAAGACCAAATCGCTTCGGACGGAAGACGATGCTGTGCGTTTGGTGGGATCAGCGGGGTATCGTCTACTATGAGATGTTGAACCCTGGTGAAACAGTCAATGCCCACCGCTACCACTAACAACTGATCAAATTGCACTGTGCTCTGCGTGAAAAAAGGACGGATTATCAACAAAGACATGAAAATCTGATTTTCCTCCACGACAACGCACCATCGCACACGTCAAAAATGGTCCGAAACTACTTGGAGACACTCAACTGGAAGGTGCTACCCCACCCCGCTTATTCACCGGACCTGGCCCCTTCCGACTACCACCTGTTTCTATCAAAAGGCCACGCGCTCGCTGAGCAGCACTTCGATTCTGACGAAGGCGTCCGCAAATGGGTTGATGAGAAATTTGACTCGAAAGAAAAGGCACTTTTTTGGCTTGGGAAAAATGTGTAGCTAGCGGGGGCAAGTACTTTGAATAAATTTGTTTTTGCTTTCTATGAAGAAAAAAAACATGTGTTTTTTTTGACTGAGAAACAGCAGATTTAAGCTTATACACCTAGTATTTCCAAAACCAAATGAACCAGTAAATTCTCTATAGCCCTATAATACTTGAAAATTTTTTTGAGAAAATCATTTTGAAATGTTGTTGAAGAAGCCAAAACTATCTCTGATCACCAATTTGGCTTACGATCAGACCAATCTACAAATCTACAATCTAACAACGTCCTCTCTTGTGCAAATGCCACCAGAAGTATTCTTCGAAATTTTAAATTTTCCTGGGCTGCTCTTAGACTATATTCTTTCCTAGGTCTTGCCCATATAGCAGTTAATACTGACTATTTCAAAATATTCTTTGTTAAGACTGGTATTTGTCAAGGCAGTATTTTTGATATATTTATAACTTTGATATCACCCAACCAGTCCCAAAACTATAATGCCTATCAATGCAAATTATACTAGCTTTAACAGGGCATATAACTGTCCATTCAATCATCTAAATAAAGAGGTGACGAGTAAAAGTAAATGATCAGAAAAGTGGCCTCTTATACTATTACACAACCGATCAAAGCTGATAGTAAAAAACAAACTTTTAATATACATTTAAAATTTTACAATTGCGATCTAGACGTATCGTGTTGAATTCTTAGATTCTAATAAGCGTTCCAATTCCTCCCGAATCCAATCTCTTCAATCGAAAATCCTTCGAAAAATCATTATTGACCTGTTCTATGCTTGAAACAAAAGCGATTCATCGTGACTTAAATAAGGTTGCTCGTTAAAAAAAAGTTACTCGTTATAAAAAGTTGTTCGTTATAAAAAATTGCTGGTTATAATAAGTTGCTCGTTATAAAAAGTTGCTCGTTATAATTAGTTGATCGTTATAAAAAGTTGCTCGTTATAATTAGTTGCTCGTTATAAAAAGTTATTAGTTATAAAAAATTTGTCGTTATTTGTTGCTCGTTATAAAAAGTACTCCAAATAAAAATTTACTAATAAATATTTTCCTATTATTATTTCCTCGTTATAAACAGTTTCATATCCGATTATCTTACCACTATCGGCGTTTAAAGAGAATTTGGCCAATAGACCTTTTGAAATGTTCAAATTATTTGTCATATGTGGCAGCGTCTTTCTCATAAAATCAGTTTTTTACAATGTCTATTGCAAAACCTAATGCTAAACGATAACAAGAGCATAAATTCCTTTTTGGATTTTAATAAGCAGAATATCCATATATGTGTATGGGACTATTAAAATCCACAAGTAGCTATGGAAAAGCCATTATATCCACGTAAGGTGTACCGCCTGGTGCAAATTTTGATCTTAAGATGTTAATGGTTGGTATTTCTTTGAAAATGAAGAAGAAGACACTGTTACAGTCAATTGTGAGTGCTATATATACAACTTAACAGTTTTTCGCTTTATTGAGAAAAAAGAAAAATAATTCATGAGACGCGTAATTTTTCACATTTTGTGATGTCAATTGACTTCTAAAATCTTGCAAGTTTTTATTAATATATAAAAAAAATTATATTTATGCAGAAAATGTTAAAATTTTCATTCCTTTAAAAACCAACATCCCGAATTATAGCCAAACACAACCTCAAAAAAATTAAAATCTGAAAAAAGGTTAACAGTAACTAAGCACAAGAATTATTGTAAATTAGAATTTTATCAAAACTCAAATTTTCATTATATTTGACTAAACTTTACTTTCCAAAGCATAAATTGGATAACAACACTACATAAGAATGTTTTTTTCCCTGCATTTAACATAAACAGTAAAAAAAAACTGTAGGTGAGCGTAAAGCTAAAAAAATAAAAACAAAATTTATTAGAAGAAAAACACCTCAGAAAAAGTAGCAAAATTCAAAGTCAAAAGGCCGAATGGGAAATGAATTTCCGTAATCGATAGAATTCGATAGGCTCAGAAATAAGGCCGGTAAATAAGTAATTTCAATAAGAAATTAGACCATAATTATTTCTGGTTGATACTTAGCCCGCCCACAGGCCTCTCCCACAGACTTGGTGAGGTGTTATAGACCTCGGCCAGATGACTATGATTAGCCCGCACAGTCACAATCGCCCCCAGACTGGTAGTTGTAACTACCACAAAATCGACTATTATTCCAAAAGTGTTTCGTAAAAATTTACTTTCACCTGCCGCCCGATATTATTTACTTATTGTTCGATGAATTCAGTGGAAATTTAATGGGCGGTCTTAGATTTCCACCTCCAAAATGAAACTGAATAAAAAGAGCCGCATGAGTTTTCAGTTGGAGTAGCCGCCTAACACTTGGGGTCTCTTCAGACCTTGGCTACGAGGAGACTCTATTTAGCCATTCGCATAGGTTTTTTTTTTAGTTTATAATTTTTTTATTTTTTATTTAGTTCGTCTTATTCGATTTGGTTTTCAATTTTTTGGTGTAGTGTTCCGTTTCAGAGAACAATAACCGTCTATGTTCTACTATTTAAGGAATTTTTTCTATTCTTTTTTCTTTCTATCACCTATCACTACTACGTGCTTACATATTTATTTACTTATTTATTTATTTATTCATTTATTTCGTAGTTAATTCATCGGGTTTTTTTTTAGTTTTTTTATACACACAGTCAAGTTCATTCATAAGTGATGTTCCTCCACCATTCTCAAAATGTACAGAGGTCAATGGAAAAAACATTCCTTCTTAACGAAACGAAACAATTAATACGAAAAAAAGCTCCCGAAAATTAACCATAAAATAGTTCACTAAGCATACAATTTATTTTTAAGTTTAATCAACTTATTTTTAGAGAATTCACAAGAAAAAAAAAATCAATTTTCATTGAATACAAAGTTTTTTTTTATAGATATTTTTTATTTTTCTTTTTTTGCTCATACAAATAATAGTTAATGGCATAAAAAAAAGATCTAATCGATTTGCTTTCGTCTCCAATTTGGGGTAAGTTTCTTCATTTTGACATTCAAAAAAAAAAAACAAGTTGTTGTTGTGATTCTAGTTATTCTTATTATAAGCACTTTTTTTTCTTGATGACCACCATCAACACCATTCATCAGGAGAACTATTATCCATATCACCTCCCCCTTTTCGATTTAATTGAAAAGTTTCTCAAGATCATTTTAGAAGCTTTTGCAATTAGGTATATATTTTTTTTTTGGGAGGGAATTTGGAAAAGTTTTCGTAAATCGATATTGCACCTTGTGAAATTTTCATTTTTTTTATTGTTAATGCCCCTTAGAATTTTTAAATAAATATTCTGAGGGCCACAAACTCTTCCAATGCTTTTACAATGAGAACAGTTGCTTTTGCTGTTCATAAAAACCATCACATACTACCCCTTCCCGCATCACCCATAAATATAAATAAAATCGCATTTTAAAAATTCCAACTTTCTCAAAAAGCATTTTGCAATTTTTTCCTCTTTTTTAATAAAATAAATTTTTTCCCCCTTAGAAGTTCTGTTTATGTGTTGCAATTGGGGCGTGATTAATATTTTCCAAATTTGTTTTTGTATAGGAAAAAAGCATCCCCAAGAAAAACATACATTTTTAATTTATATAAAAATATTTAAAAAAAAAGAAAATATTTCCTTTGATAATTTGAACTAACTGATGGCAATATTTTTATAATCTTTAATATAGAAAATTCTAAATAATATTTTTTTAAAAGAAAATACTTTTTTTTAGATACTTTTTTCTAAAAACAACTCGATTCTGATACCAAGAAAAAAAAATTGGTTTAGAAACTATTCCTTTTTTACATGAAGTTTTGTTAAACTTTTGATGTTACCTAATCAAAATTGTAGAGAAAAAATATATGGTATTAAAAAAGTTTTAGAAAATAAAGAGCTTTTTGGGTATTTACAAATTTTTTCTTTTGTATTTTCTGACTAAATTTTACGGCATCTAATAAAAAATCGTATCTAATTTGAATATGTATGTAGAAATGGTTTTTTTGTTAAGTGAACAAAAATCTAAAAGTTTATAGTCCTTTAACTGCAACTGGCCAGGTAATGAGATGATTCTTTGGATATTTTAAACTCTTCCCCCTTCTCTTCTGTTTCTCCTATTACTAATTATAAAAAGTGTGTTTTTAAAAAAAAAAAAACTAAAATGTAATCTGTGGATAAAATAATCCACTTTTTTTTTGGTCACAGAAATTCTTAAGTTTTACGTTTCCGTTAATTAAAATTGATAAAAAAAATACGTTTGGATAAATTTTTTTTTTAGAAAATACTCAAAAATAGGTTTAGTTGGATTTTTTTAGTCCTTTTGCTAAAAAAAAAATATAACAACATAATTTGTGCGGTTCATTTACAACCCCATTAATTACTGATCAAAATATTGAGCTTTTAGATGACTTTAAAAAAATTTACTAGAAAAAATTTATCAAAGAATACTGAATTTTTGAGAGGCAAATTTTTTAAAAATTTAGTGATTGATTATTTAGGAAAAACTATAAAAATTATAAACAACAAATGGGCGACAAAATTTTTATTTAAAAGAATCTCATTAAAAAGTATCGAATATTTTTGAATAAATTTTTGATCGAAAATTTGGGGTGAAATCCTCTATAAAATATTTGAAGTCTTCCTAAAAAAATCTTATAATTTTAATAATTGGAAAAATATTTATGAAACTATAAACTGCCAAATGGACTTTAGACTTGTTTAACTGAGAAGATAATTTGGTCCGAACTTTTTCAATTCCTAAGAAAATCCCCCTTTCCCTTCAAGAATGTCATTTAAATTTCATTAGTAGATGTTTTACTAGTGACACATTGATGGGAAAGTATGATAAAGGAGTTAAAAGGTCAGGAGGCGATTGCCTTTAAGGACGTCGTTGGGTGTTCATTAGGAGGATAGTTGAGGATAGTTCTTATAAGAGAGGATTACAATTATTACTTAGACGAGAATGAAATGTTTTTTAACGTGTTATGGCCAACTAATGAATAATGGGAACATTAAAGACGTGGTGAATAACAATATTAAGTACATAATATTATGGATAATTATAAATTATAGTGATTAGATTTGGAGGGAATTAAAATGCTTCGTCAAATCCCAAAGTTCAAATCCCTCCGTCCAAGTTGGCTTCAGTACTTTATTGTAATTTAGCAATTTGCTATCGATTATTAGCTTTAATCTTGCATTTACGAATGACAGCAGATACTTGTATCGTCCGTTAAATTTAGTTCTTTTAAATTTTATGTGACTTCGTCTTCTAATGGAATAATGTTACCGTTCAAGCTTATGGAAGGAGTTGGTTCTAGGCGAACAGTGAAAGTAACATGAACACATTTTTGTTCGTTCTCCTTCACTGTACACTTTTTTTTTTAATTTTTTGAAGGGAGCAAATATGGATTTGTAAAATGGCGGGTGCTATCAGAGAGTTTTGTTGATGAGCTAGGATGGCAGAGTTATGTTTTTATTGCTGGTTGGAATATCGCAAATTTAGATGTTTTATGTGGAACACCTGCTCGGATAGGCGATAACTCAGAATGATTGACATTTTCAACCACCTGAAAATATCGCTCGGCGAGGTGAGATTTGATTATAAGAAATTATGAGATAGGGAGGATTCTCTTAAGCTTCCAAAAAAGCCAACAAACCTGAACTATATCCAAAAATATAGCCGGGCAGTATTCTTCCTGCTTAAGAGAGGATACAATAAAGTCAACCATGCGATGCCATTGCTGTATTATGGGGTCTTCTGTACAGAAACCAAATTGGTGATGGGAGATTACATTTCACCTTCAAGGATGAGATAAAGCCGCTTTTAAATTTATTGTAACTAAAATTTTTTTATCCAGTTCTTTTCTTCTGTATTTGGAAACACATCTTATAAATAGTCAACAAAAAAAAATTTCAGATAAAATCTTATAAATGATAAGCAAAAAATAATGTTGTACTGAAATATACGATGCGGTGGGAGGGGAGTGAGGGGGAAAGCGTTGTTTCAAAGAGATACCCGATTTTTAATATTTTATCAAATAAAAAATATTCAGACGTTTTTGATTAAAATTAATTTAATTTTTTCTAATGAATAATTTTTTTTTCACTATAATTTCAAATTTTTTTGTGAAAATTTTTTTTTTTTTTTTTTTAAATTTTTTTTACTTAGATATTTTTTAAATCTTTTAAAATAATTGGCGGAGGCAAAAAAGAGGGTTGATGTTCATAAATTTAAAATAATCTGATAATAATTACTCAAATATTTAGAGATAAGATAGGATAAAGTCGGTGTGAAGAGCAAAAACCATGTCCTTTTTGATGAACACACACGCACCCATCTCTTACTACCTCTGCCCCCCCCCCTATTTAACCAACTAATTTTAATATATTAAGTAATATTTTGTTTTTGGGTGATACTTGTAGAAAAATAATTCCGGAAAGCTCTTTCGTTATTTTTACTATTCCCAAACTAATGGAGACATTAGATCATGTGGATAGATTCAAAAATGTTAATATTATAATTTATTAGGAAAAAAAATAATACTCCAGCCAAAAATAAAACCACTTTTAAAATGCGAATAAAATATCATTTTAATAAAAATTTCATAAATTATATTATAAGATTGTAGGGGAAGGAGGGGATTGGTCTAGTGATTATTTATTATGTTTTTTTTTGGGTTTAGCTTTATTTGGTTTGAATATTGAGTCGGTAATAGAATATATTTTCTTATACATTCAAAGAACTTCGGCATTAAAATTAGATAGATTAGAAAAATAGACAAAGTCTAAAGTGTGACCACTAATGACACTTTAATCTTTCATCTCTTTCTGTTTTTACACTATCTCGAACGATAGTCGATAATATATTTTTATATGTTAACAACAACAAAACAGGCTAAAAATGAAGGCATATATTTTTTTGTAAAAATATTGATACTATAAATATGAAAATATAATGGAAAAAGTAAAAAAAACAAAAACAAATTTGGAATATCTAAAACTATATAAATAAGGAGAAGTTATGTGAAGATAAAATTAACATAATCACTGTACGCACTATCATCATCGACACTATCAGACGTACGTGGTTGGTTTGGTTCTCGATGCTGACTAAGCTCAAATTATCTAAGCTCTCAGATACGTAGCTTAGATCAGATCTACCGGTGGTATCTACGGTAGAATGAAGATACAGTTTCATTTTCAACGAATTGACCGATAATTCTTATCGATACTGCTGCCTGTTATACGATATTCTTTCCAAATAGAATTTTTTTCTTATCAATTCCCACGGAAGCTTAAATTTCACAACATTTATTCTTCGAAGAAAACAAATCCGCCCATTTTATTAGATTGAAATTTTAAATGATATTTCGATTAGTATAAGTAATAGGAATAATCGTAATAATAATAATAATAATAATCGTAATAATGATAATAGTAATAATGTTAGTAGTAAAGCTAATAACAATAATAATAATAATCGCAATAAAATGGAAAATTTACATAATATTGTATTATTCATTTGCATAGAAATTATGGAAAAAAATATTTGCTTTCGGACAGAAGATCAGTCAGAATAAATGTTTTTTCTTCTTCTAATCTTCTAATCATCACACCATGTTCGTCACAGATTTTTTTGTCATTTTCTTTTTTCAAAAAAAATTCCTTATCATTTTCATAGTTGACGACATAGTCGATCGTCTAATATGGCATCAAATTTTCCACTTTTACTACCTTTGATAAAAGATAACTGCTTTTAAGGAGAACTAAAATTAAATGTCCAATTTTTTAATTGGATATCAAATTTAATTTTTATGACTATATTTAAAGATATTTGATTATTTGGAAAGAGAAAAGCGTCATCTGTTTTTGTAGTACAATAATTAGAAGAAAAAATGATATAAAAGTGATTGGAAAGAGACTGCCATGACGATTTTTATTAACCCTTTCATAATCAAAAACTATCCGGAGAAAATCGTTCAAAAGATGTGTGGTGACAAGTGGGGACAGGGGGCTTTCCTATAGCACTTGTTAGAAAACCATTTAAAAACACCAGTAACCTGATTTAGGGACCCTACCTATGCATCTGGTTACGAAATGGTTTGAGTTTAAATCCACCTATTGGCATAGCTATGTGGCGCTAGGAAAAATTTCAAATATTCAATAAATCCCTTCTTACTTCCCTGGGGAGAGGAGAAAGGGCAATGCCCTTTTGTGCTTAAAAGGAATAATTTAAAATATTCAAAATAATTCTTTTAGAGTACTTTGAGAGAATGAGGATGGAGGGTTCATTAAGTTGAGAAAATTTTCTTATATATTTTGAGAGAAACAAAAATACCCTAGAAAAATTCTTGTAAGCTCCGCGAGTGTAGGGGAAAAAGGTAAAGTCGTTGGTATTTAGTTTGTAATGAAATATTTAAGATAACGAAAAAATTTCGCTCGGCTGTAAAACGAGGAAAAAAACTGTGCGGACTGGCTGCTCTTATAAAAAAGTTATATATTGTTATTTAGCGTGACCTAGTTGTCTGCAACGTAAGACCACGAGTCGCCTACGACTATAGGGATGGAGTTACGGTCAATCAACGCACTATCATTACTGGTAGTTAACAGATAGAATCAGTTACAAGCTAACTCTCCACCTGCTTAACAGATAGAATCAGTTACAAGCTAACTCTCCACCTGCCAGTTACCTCCCACCTGCGATCCGAAGACCGTACCCGCGACATGGGGCACAGTGTATTCCACAATGGGGCCCCCGATTCCCGTGGTACGAATTTTTGTTTTAAGAGTACTTCGGTTTGTACTCCGCTCATTGAGCTACGGTCAGGATTTTGTAAATTTCTCGGCACCGCTAGGCCAGCTCAGGTACCCGGGTTCGCCAAGACCCGAAAGTACAACCGAAATCGACCTTGGTCTTTCACACGGTTGTAGCCACCCTGTGTGTCATTCACACACTCATTCACGCACCATTCGCATTCTCCTCTCAAACAGTGCCACGGAAAATCTATTCAGGCATTCATATCTCTCTATCACGCCCAACACACCACTCACATCCACACTCTCATCATTCACCACAATCCCACATGCACCTAAGTCACGCAAGTGCTTGGCACTCTCCTCCTCCGCCCCACAAGGACATCTAGCCTCCGCAGCCAGACCCCGCCTATACAGGAACCCATTCATACTGCCGTGCCCCTTGAGCAAATACCCAAGGGAGAGACCAAATTCAAATCCATACGCAGATGCAAAGCACACATCCGAAATGAACATTCCATTTGCCATTCAAACTCTCATCCCATCGATGTTGCCATGTTTCGTACATTTTGTTTAGGATCAGTACACGCTGCTGGCGTGGACTAAGATCCTTAACCTCATCATTCCTAACCGAACAACAATACGCGGGATGCCCCGCCGTAGACGGTAGTGGATGCTTCCACGAAGCACCTCCAGGTCCTATGGAATTTCTCCCCTGAGAACCTGCAACGCCTCAGTTGAAATGGTCCTACATACATTCAAATATGCATACAGAGTCAAACGCTGAACTGAATTTATGCCCACCTTTGCATACTGGTGGTCTTATAGAATAGCCGCTGACCGTTTTGCTGAAATTTTGACATTGGTCTTAAGGCTTATTCTCACATCCTGTAAAAACCTTTAAAATTAAAAAGCGGAATAAAAAATACAACGTATGGAATGGAAGCCAACTGACAAAGTGAAAAAAACTGCGAATTTTGTCTGTATAGATCCGGAGCTGCTCAGACATTATTCGATACGCTGTTTGAGTATCCGACTTTTATAACATCATTACAAGAAATAAAATGAGTAGGGACTAGTGTTTTGGAGAAGATAAATTATATTGCAGTTGTCATTCAAACCACCATGTACTCGGAACAGGCTTCTTAGTCAGCCAAATACAGTAACATCATTCACAAAAATGCGAGCAAATACAGTAACATCATTCACATAAATGTCCATGTCCCTACAGAGGAGTCGGCCATTTTTGAAGAATACACCTTTTTTAAAGAAGTAAAATGAGCCCTCGACGCCTGTTCCAAGTGTGACGCAGAAATTGGACTTGAGGTCGTTAACAGCTAAATAGGCAGGAAGCTCGTATTCAGGCGATACGTCGGCACCCAAAGCTTCCATGAGCTTGCCAATAATAACCGATTGCGAACCTTCCAATAAGCAGCGGCTAACGTTTACTCTGATCACTACCTTTCCCGTGCAGGGGGATACTTTTGGGTGTATATCCGAAGGATTAATACCAGTAATAGCCACGGGTCTAGGTGAACCAGCAGTCTTGAGCTGGTTTAGCAAGTATGAGTTAGCTCTAAGAGTGAAGGGTACCACCAGTCACTCTATAAAAGAATAACTAGCATTACGAGGGTCGGGAGCTGCATGGTGGTTTGTTTGCCGTACTCGGTCGAGGAGAGAAGCCTTTGGCTGAAATATAGGTGGCTGTGGTTGTCACCTACATCGGATGTACAGTCTTACGACTGGATCTAAGGAATGACGGAATCCCTAGTGCTACTACTGCAGATGATAGTAGACATTTAGGTAGGTCTTGCTACCAACAGTGAGCGTAACTTGCTTGTAACTGGTTCTTGACTGTAAGCAATTGGACCTACCTGAAATGGATAAATCTGGTTAAAGGCAGGACCAAGTAGTTGCACAAATGTTCATGGAGGGATGAGGAATTGGTCTGCTGGTTGGGACTGCTCACCCTAGGAATTGCACGAGTGGAAAGATAGAATGTATACTCGCTTTGTGCATGGAACACAAAAGATGGTTAAAAGAGGTATGGTAGAGTGCGTATGATGGGGCTAAGATTCTAATGAAATGAGGTCATAGAAGCAAAAAACTGAAGAGGACTATGACAGTATAGGCCCGAATACACTTCCCATAGGGAAGTAACAATACTGAGTATTCCCTGCATGATTTTTATCTAAAAAAAATAATATTTAACGCTCGAGGATGCGAGCAGAGAAGAGGATTGATAGAGAAAAGATAAAAGTCTGGGAGACCGGATAGGTGTTTGTAATCTAAAAATATCAGGAGCAACCGGATCAGGTGCGAAATCCTTACCTAGCTGTGAGCAAAATGAGACGAGAGAAGCCACGACCATGTCGCTGCAAAGAGGGTGATCTGATTTTTGACCAAATGGGTATATTAAGGGGATGGGTACATCATTTGCATAAACTACATTATAATCATCGGTCAGGAGAACCCACCAGCTGAAGAAGACATGCTGCCACCACCAAGTATCCTCAATGGTCTCCGCTTAGTAGACGCAGTTTCCGCGCGTTCTCTTTAACCTGGCGCTGGAAAAAGTGATTCGCTCGCCTCCTGAGTTCAAGGGGTAAGCATGATAGGCACGAAACTTCGCCATCGAAGAAAAGACTAAAAACAGATAAGACATTATAGATTTCATTTTCCTGTTAGGGGTAGTGTCGCAGCCGATAATAACATGGAGGAATAAATCAACGAATGGCTACTGGCAGGCAACATAGCCTAGTTCAGTTAGTCCTACCAGTCCTCATGTATTCTTCGGAAACTTGGTTTCTCAACATACACCATTGCGAAGTCTTGTCAGCGTTCGAGAGGAAGATCATTCGATGGGCTCTGAATTCTTAAAGCGTATGGATGTGAAAGGTTCTGTTCGGAAATTCTACAGTAGCTCTGTTTGTGGTCCGAGAAGATGAGGTAACCCTTGAATTCGGTAGAGCTACGGTGTTAGCCAGGATGTACAAAAAGTGCCAAACTTGAAGACTGCGACGTAAAGCCGGTGTTATTTTGATTCGGCAGCCTAGAGATCAGACTTCTGGTTGTCGCGCCTTCTATAATGAACAAATTTCTTCAATAATAATACCCTGTCCTTGGGGAACAGAAAAATTGTATAATAAAATAGGCGCAGTGCAGGGAAATGGGGACGACATATTGAAATTAAAAGAATATTAATTGGATATCCAATACGAGAAGACATGGATTTCGAAAACTGCATACAAAGAAATCTTTTGCGGTTTTGTAAGGGAAAACTTAAAATACTCAGAAAAACTTTCATAAAATACTTAAAAAGGGGAAAAAAGGAGCAAAAATAAGTTAAAAGAATTTTTTTAACCAAAACCTATAAATAACAATAAATTAAAAATATTGGCAATAATTTCTAAAAAAATATCAAATTTATCTTATTCTAAATGGTTAATGAGAATATGTACTCAAAAATTTCTATGGAAGATATTTAGAAAAAGTGTTAGAAAAAAATCAATAAAATCAAGAACAAAACAAAACAAGAAAATTCGATTAATCCATGCGCAAGATGAGTGTTGAAATAATAACAAAAAAAATTTCTACTAGACGATTAGTATCTCAAGTCAGTATCAACGATCCGCCTACTATTTAACCCCAGCAAGACTGATTGAGTTGAAAAATTTGGTAAAATTACGAAGCGAAGAAAAATGGATGGCCAGCAAGTAAAGATCTTCCCAAAGTAGACGAAAACAAATGAGGTGCTTTTTTCCATGATTATTGACTAAATATATTATTGGCTTTTTGAGATTTGATTTGGATTCATGTTGATAGTAAGGTTCATTCGTAGACTGACTTCAGAATTCTTCTTGTTTACTGTTTCTTCCAGTCTGAGACTGTAACATATAAGATGGAACAGAAAAAAGTGGTTAAAAATTAATTGAAGAAAACCTTGTTTTTCATGTTGTCGATGAAAGTAATGACCAAGAGTACACACACCTTTCTGCTGAAAAATTCCAACTATTTCGTTCGATTTCCAATCCAACACAGAGACTTGATTTCAAACGTTGAAAGCTCCCTCAGACATCACGGTTACTAGCCCAGCACGAGACCTAGAGTCACGCCCGCAACATGTGTCTCTCGACTTTTAATTACCACAATAAGCCAGTCGATTTGGAAATTAATCATTTTATAGAGTTCGAGCCCAATTCCGGATACTTTTTTTTTGTTAATATTCCATGTTAAAAATAATTTTTGAATGTAGAAAATTTTTGTTGTACTGAATCCAATCTGTGGTATTGGAAGGATAAAGTTCTGCTCTTTATGGTCTGGGCTATAATAAAAAATGTTTTGGACTCTATACTGGTTACCTATCAATCCTGCAGTAAATAAATAAAAAAATTGACGCCATTTTCTGGGTCTAGAAGCATTTGAAAATATTGGTGCACTTCCAGACCCAACTTTTTTTTTAAAATATTTTGATCCGGTTGTGTGGGATTTTTTTTTGCATTTGCAAACCTCAGACAGACATGATCTGGTTTTTTTTTCGTAAACGAAACTTTCGATTCGGCAAAGGTCTGGGATTTTTTGCCATTCAAGACGTTTGTGTTTGCTTATCTAGTTTTTGTTCAAAAATAAATTTCGGTCGTCTGGATTTTTATTAATTTCAAGACCTCAGAGCAACCTGCGTCAGTTTTCCGTAAATGAAGATTTCGATTCCGCAAAGGTTTGTTTTTTGTTAAAAAATAAATTACGCTTGTCTGGGATTTTTTATATATTTTAAGACCTGAGAGCAACCTGCATCGGTTTTTGTAAACGAAAATTTTGATTTTGTTTACCTTTCAAGACCTTTATGACTGCTGACCCAGTTTTTGTTCAAAAATAAATTTTGGTCGTCTGCGATTTTTTTAAATATTTGAAGACCTCAAAGCAACCTGTATCGGTTTCTCGTAAACGGAAATTTCGGTTCGGTGAAGGTTTGGGATTTTGTTTACCATTCAAGACCTTTGTGACCGCGGATCCAGTTCTTGTTCAAAAATAAATTTCGGTCGTCTGCGATTTTTTTAAATATTTGAAGACCTCACAATAACACGCGTCGATTGTTCGAAAACGAAAATTCCGGTTCGGTGAAGGTCCGGGATTTTGTTTACCATTCAAGACCTTTGTGACCGCCGTCCTAGTTTTTGTTCAAAAATAAATTTCAGTCGTCTGGGATTTTTTTACATTTGAAGACCTCAGAGCAACCTGCGTCGGTTTTTCGTAAATGAAAATTTCTATTCCGTAAAAGTTTGGGATTTTGTTTACCATTCAAGACCTTTGTTTCAGTGCTGACTGATCCAATATTTAATACAAAAAATTAACGACACCGCCACTTAGAATTATTTACTATTAATTCCGCTAATTTAGATAATTTTTATTTGGAAATTTTCAGAGCCCAATGTCGTAGTTTTAAATTTATAGAAAAAATTTGATCAGTCGTTTGTTATTGTTTGTACTTAACGACCTCAGTACCTGTAGTCCCACTCTTTTGTGTATAATATCTATGAAGGGAAGGGTGGAGGGGTATCGGTGGAGTAGTTGGGGGGGTAAGAGGGAGTTTGTTTCATATTTAAAAAAAAAAAATTTTTAATTACTATTAATTTTTATGTTTTACTAATTATTTTTTCTCCTAATTTTTGTTGTTACATATTTTTCAGAACTCCACGACTGCATCAAAATCCGGCCCACTTGCTGAGTATTCGGCATATTAATTTGTAAGTAATTTATTTATATTACAATGTATTTATTTAGTATTTTGATTATAATTTACAAATCGGGAATAATTCGTTTTAAGATATCAGTTCAAAAATTATAATTTTCTTTGTTGCTATTTGACATATTCTAAATTTTAGTATCCGTTTTATCTTAGAGGAAAAGGTTGGAATTGATTTGACTACAAAAATGGTTGCTCATTCGACTGATCCATGCACATATGACATTTTATTTATTCATTTTGTTCTCGTTGGTGAATTTTACCGTTCATTTACCTTGAAAATCTATTCAGTTTTTGCTTTTCTTTACATTGGCACGGCGTAAGGAATATTAAGATTCATTCTGTATAGGGTTTTCCGATAGCGTTGGCAAAGATTCTGCATTATTTGGGGCGGGTGCATAACGCATTCATAGGAACCAGGTACACTTCAAACGTGAATTGCATTCTTAAGTAGTTTCTCTGTAAAACAATCTTCGGCTCTCTATTCAAAAGCGCTCCAAATCGTATGGAGTATGTTGAATATGATATGGTTGGACGGGTGAGCTTCATTACTCTTACTTTTGGCCCCTAGACTCTGTGATAATAACGCCAACGCAGGTGGTAAACCCAGAAGCCTAACAGAAGTGGAACAAGATACAACATTCTACATTATGCAACAGATCCTCTATAGATAGTCACCTAAAATACTAACAGAGAACTCTCTAGTCTATATCACATATGAAAGCGTTCCGTTTGGTCCTGTTCAGGTATAATCTTGCATATGCAAATATTCTCAAACAGTTAAGAAGATTGCAAAGGGTTAATTTTTATTACTGCTATTAAGAGAATATTTACGACGATGGGAAGAGGGGGAGCGAGGGAGTTGTAATCAGTGCAATGTTGACTCTGCTCTAAGGTTGAGAATTCAAAATTAGAAGTATCTACCACACCATATAGTGCACTTTATGGTTATGCAGAGACTTGAAATATTCTAGAGGACTCAGAAGGCTAAGGATTGGTTACTGTTAAAAATAGAAGTCAAGATGTGATACTATGTAATATACAGCGTTGACTACTATTCCAGTAAGTAATGATGCTGAACCGACACTAAACCAACAGTTTCCCTGTAGGTGAAGGAAAGAGTTACTTGTGCCACAATCCTTTTTGCCTTTGTCATATTAAAAAAAAAGGATAAAATCATTTTATAAGTTTTGCTAGCAATAGATCTGTATTATTTTATAAAATGGATGGCTTTTCATAGTGTTGAATATCCTTTATTTTGCAAGAGAGAAAAAAAGTAGGAAGATAAATTTTAACAGAAAATATGAATTCCAACTACCCCTTACCCCTAAAAATGTAATTATTATTATACCCAAGCCACAATGACTGTGTCAATAGTGCATATTTGACATTTGAACATTAAGTTTTCCATTCCGATAACAACTCATATTCGAAAATGTTTATTGACCATTTTTTCTAATATTTTTCTTCCGTTTTTTTTTCTCCAATTTTTTTTAGTTGATAATCTAACTTTGACATATATTCCATAATAAAATGAACTATTTTTGAGGTCACGAATGTAATTTTCTCCTTATAAAAATTGTATGATTATTTTACTTGAAAATAATATGAACTTCTCGATGAGAGTGTGTTAAAAAAAGGGTGTCGCTATAGGACTGGAAGTAATTTTAATAAATATTTTCTAATAAAAAATATCGACTATTTATTTAAGATAATTTGAGCTTGGAAATAAAAATTATTGTCTTTGGATTTCCGTAATTTTTGATTAAAATTGATTTTAGGATAATGGCCCGAACTGTTTTTAGTCATCTGATCAGAAAAATCGATTTTATCAACTCAATTTTTGACCACTTTTTCAAATCAATCTGACTTTACGTCTGCAACAACTCGTTAAGTGTTCGCTTCCAAAGTTTCAAATACCTCTAAAAAAAACCGACAGATGACTTACCCACTAATTGGCAGGTCCATTGCTTGATATCTCAATGACACCGAATTGTGTCTTCAATAAATTGATAGCTCTGAGATATTTATGAGCAGTAACCTGAGCTGGCTGGAACCTTATGTCGGTCTATTTTTTCAATGTTTGCAAAGGAAATAGTCATTGATTAAGGTCGGATAATCCTGTCTTTTAACCGTAAGAAGAAATACATACCAACGATTCTGCCGAAAAAGTTCGTGGTCTTTTCGAGTAAAATTGAGATGCTTAAGTCAGAATGTTACAATCAATTTGTTCTAATCAAATCTTCTCCGTTATTATCGACAGTGTTTTGCCATTTTTCAGCAGAGCCATAATTTTCATCAGTTGAGAAATACTGTGGGTTCTGGTTGAAAAACTGAATCAAGTGGTTTTGACAGGACTCTCTTGAAGTCAGAGCGTGGTTCAATTAAGAGAATTTTGCTGAGATCGAAACAAGTAGTAGTGTAAGGGTGCTACACGGTCTGCGCTAGACGGTGGATACATCAGGCAAGCTCTCTTAATTGATAGCGAGTCATCAAAGATGTGTATGGTCGAGTGTTATCGTGGTAGAAGACGATACCATTCTATTAATAAATTTTGGTCATTTTATTTGGCGTAATCTCTATAGTTTCTCATAGTACAGTTTGACCGAATGGAAGCAGTTTATAATGAACGATTCCCTTCTAGTCTCACCATACACACAGTATAACCTTATTGGCCATCAATACTGCCTTTGAAAGGGTTTGTGATCATTTGTCTCTCTTTTTCCATGATCTCTTTCGAACAATATTTTCGTATTTTACCTATTTTTAAAAAATGCCTTAATTTCATTGCGTTTTTGCAGCGTATCTTATTTATCATACACAATTCACCAGATACCCAAACATTGAGATTTTTCTGAATCCCGCCGTTTACAAATGATTTAAAACGTTTTGTAGATGAATGTTTAATTGATGACTAGCTGATATGCCGGTGTTGCTCCTCTTTTTCATATATTTGATCACTTCTTTCGGTAATTGGCCGACGAGAATGGGGCCTATTTTTTATATCGAAATTTTCAGTTCGAAAGCAAAGGAACTATTTGCGTACTGCTGATTGTGATATAGAACCAATACTATAAATAACACAAATTTTTTCACAAGCCCGCGATACATTATCGACTTTGTCCCAGTAGTATTATAAAATATAGCGAATTTTCTCTTTATTCTGGTATAACTTTTAATCAACTTAGGAGCTATAAAAAGCTTTAGTTGTCAACTTTCAAATATGCATCTAGTGTTATCGTAGTATGATTAGTTGTTACTGAGATATTTGGTTTTAACTCCATCTTTTGCAAAATACCACGAACTTTTTCGACTAAACCACGAACTTTTTCGACTAACTAATATTTTGATTTGTGGTTTCTGCTGATAGTTTAGAGGTATTTTTAGGGGATTTTAAAGTTTTTTTTTTATATTTGACTAATTAGTTTGGATTTTATAAAATTACAGATGTTTTTTCTGAAAATATCTCAAAAACATCATACAAATTTTGCAAACTTCAAAAGTGTTCTTATTGGATTGCTTTAGTCCTCTTTTAAACATTTCTTCTTCCCTTTTGGATCTAAAATTATTAATTTAATGAAAGAGAAATTTGAAAAAAAAACAATATTTAAATGGTTAAGTAAAAAAGCGCGTGTTTGGAAAAACCCACGAACTTTTTCGACTAACTCAAAGGATATGCTTATGCATGCAATTCTGTCCGCAATATCTCTGGTGCTGGATTTATCTCACCACAGAAATGACAAGTTGGCATGTTAACAAAACTGTTGAATCGAAAATAGACCTCAATACTAAGCGCACATTTGCGATAAGTCAGTTTTGGTGAGCTTCGCGAACTGGCTACTTATTTTCAAAGTAACTTTTTTAATAGTTTGGATAAGTTACTTAAACGTACGTGACTGATAAACTTTGACAGATGCCACATGGTTTGACAATTAACCCCTTTTAAAAGCTTTAATACCAGAAAAAAAAACCAAATAAATTTGAACTTGTTGGTATTTTCTAAATTCCTCCCATTGTGATGAAGATAAAGTTTCAAGACCCTCATTTTTTTTGAAATTTTTAAAATTGGGAGTTTGTATTTGATAAGTTTTTATATTAAAGGGGCAGGCAGGAAGTGATAACACACACCTTTCTCAGAGGTTCATCCTTTGTTTTGGGGTCTGTCCGCTTAGGATGTTAAACTATCTACTGAAAATTTGAAGATTTAATTGAAAATAGAAACTTTTATGCAAGAGCTTTTTTGGTACTTGTAAAAAAAAATAGCTTTCACTTTGTTGACCTTAAACAACTGATGTTGTTATTTTGTTGATCATATTTTCTGACTACATTTTGCAACTCTTGTTTTTATTTTATCTACTTACAACCTCTCCGTTTCCCTCTCTCTTCCACATTTTAGGCATCTTTAAATGGTTGAATAGTAAAATACGATCATTTTTATATGAAATAACAACGCATTAGTGTCTCGGAACACATTTCGAATGATTTTATTATCTAATAAAATAGTTTATTGAACAACAAATCGAATAAATTTCATGTGATTAGACCGATCGGAAATTGACCGACCAGAAAACGATCGACTTGGCCGTCAACATGATGGACCATTGGTGTTGATGATGTTGATCGTCATTTTTGAATAATTAATTTTTGT
The DNA here is from genome assembly GCA_958298945.1 of Atherix ibis. Taxonomy (NCBI): domain Eukaryota; kingdom Metazoa; phylum Arthropoda; class Insecta; order Diptera; family Athericidae; genus Atherix; species Atherix ibis. The sequence goes on along the minus strand of OY282609.1, from coordinate 20,418,020 downwards.
TAAGATTAGTTGCTAGCCTATTTTGGATAGTCTTCACCAAAAACAAAAAACAAAAAAACAAAAAAACAAAATCTCTTTTCTAGTTTTTATTTAAATTTTTTTAATTGATTGTCTTAAATTTCTATTTCGTTTACTTCTTTTTTTTTTGAAGAGGGTTGGAAAAGAGGAAGGTGATGACTATAAAATCACCTTTTAATATTTTTTGACTGATTAATAATTAATTAATTTTTTTTGGTTATTTCTTCACTCTACCTGACTCGTAAGATAATTAAATTGAAATTAACACTTAATTTTGGAGCTACTTTTTTTGGTTTGGCGTTTTTTTAAATTTTCTTTTGTTTAATTTTTTAAGTAAGTATTCTTTTTTCAAGTGGGTGGTAGTGTATATTATTATTTAAGAAAAAAACATTATTTATCGAAGAATTTATTTCATTAAAATAAACTTTAAACCATCAATGTATAGAATTATTCAATTTGCAATTTGGAAATCACAACTTAGGAAAACATATTAAAAATAGTAACTTTGATACAATTTTTTTATTTAATTATATTGGATAAACTTTGCCATTTTTGAAATGTATACCAAAAAACTTCTTACAGGACTTTATCCTTTTCGAGTAATTTTTAATAACTTCTCCGAAAAATTTATGGTTGTTATCTGGTCATTACTTAACAAACAGTCATTTTTATATGATCTAAAGTTTAAAAGTTAACTGAAAAAATATAATATTCCATGTAATTTTATAAAAAAAGGCAATAATGTTAAATCGTGCTATTTTGAAGTCCAATTGCTATCAAAAAATCACGAAATAATAGGTCCTGAAAATTTTTTACGCAATAAAGTCAAAATTTATGGTACAATATTTTGTGGCTTGTGGCCTCACCAAAAAATAATTTTTTGTAAATATAATAGCTTTATAGTTATTTGTAATTTTTGAAGCCTCATTTATGGCATTTATACTCCATTGATTGAGAAATTGGCCTCCATAATCTTTGTTTAAAGCGCAAAGATGGGCTATGGCCTACTAACTACTTTTGCAGAAAATTTTTACAATTTAATAAAGTTTTTTTAATTTTATAAAATGGCATATTTTATGCCATAAAAATATTACTTTTATTTGGATCTTTATTAAAATTGTATTAAAGAAAAATTCTGTACTTTCCAAACTACTAAATGGATGAATTTATCTGACTGACTTTTCAAACATACTCTCTCGGAAAGCTACTTTCTACCATATTATCTTAATATTATTATTATACTATTTTCTGTATTTTAATGGTATTTTCTCACCTCCTAAAATATAATATATATTTATTTTTTTCATATTTTTTTTCTTCCTTTTTGCCGGTACACGTTAGAAATGGGAAATTTTCCCATGCGGGAAGAGAGAAACTATTAAAAAGCATATTCACTGCTCATCTTAATGGCATCAACGATGAACATGCATAAAAATTGTATAAAATCTAAAGGACATAATCGGTTATAGCTTCAGGACATTTCCTTACTGCCATCATAAAGATAACAATTTATGGTCGTTTATTGAAGAATGCATTAAAATCCAGCACCATCAAACTCCCAGTCCACTTTCCGAATGGTTCTGACTATCTCATCTGTTCCTGATGGAAAATATTTAAATTTTCCAAATACGAAAAGATTAACAATATTTCCTTCGGAGAGTTTAGGTTTTTTTTTTTTTTTTGCAAAGAAATAAAATTGCGCATGTTTTGTTCCCTATCAAAGTTAATAGTAGCTTGAGCTTCTTAAAGATTACTAAAGAGAAAATATGAAATTTCTGAAGGAGGAATACATAGTCAAATAAAAGTAATGCTGACGAAAAATTTGGTTTTTATTATTGTAGGTATTTTTTTTTTTGAGGGTGGAGAAGGGTAAAATGGGAACCAATAATATCTAACCATCTTTATTGCTATTGGATTCAGTTTCGATTAATAAAAAAATCGATTTTTATTATAGACATTTTGGTTTTAATTTTTATTGTTTTAATTTCTTAAAATTCATTCTTAAACTTCTTGATAATAATGAAAAACAAATTTCTACCACCCATTTTGAGGTCAGCCTACTTAACATGAAAATTGTCCAGATACTAAATGATAGTAACAATTCCTTTTTAGATTAATTCCAAAAAAAAATATAAAAATAATACCAGAGAAAAAAGGAGAAAACTTCTATGATATCCTTCAGATGATATCCTAATTGATTTGCCTCCACTTAAAGAAGAAAATAACTATCACTTCCTTGAGTCGATAGTGGCTAGTTAATGAAAGTCTAGAAAAGTTTTCCGAATTTTTCCAAAGGACTCGGAAATCTTGGGCCAAGTTTTTTTTTTACTATTAAAATTTGGCTATCAAATTGAAGAGAATTCGAGGAAATTGTTAAAAAAATAGCAAAGCAAGTCAACGTGATTTTTTTCTTGCCTATTTGAGGACGTGTTATAGAACATGCTATAACCACTATAATTCTAAGCTCGCCACTAAGGACGTGCCATAGAACATCCTGTAACCACAACAATTAGTTTTGAATATTTTTGGCTGATTTACCACGAAAGGACGATTAATTGCTGATGAACTTGGGAACTTTTGACGCCTAATCGGAATGCTATTCTCTTTTTTCTATTTTTTTTCCTTTTATGTTAACACAAATTTTTCAAAAGTGCGTCACTTTCTTCTTGTTCTTTTAGAATAAAAATTGAAGCATTTCATTTTTAATATAATTTGTGGTTTACCTAAGAAAAAAAAATTTGTTTTTGAAAAAAAAACCACTCCTTTTCTTTTGGAAGCTAATTTTTCTTCGTCGAAATAGCTCTCGTCAATCAGGTGTGAAGAGTACCGCACTTTTAATTAAGTTTTTGATGGGGTATTGATTCTTGGCGGGATAAACTGTGTATAGAGGGGATTGTGGGTTTGGAGGTGAGACATCTTCTCGTCTTGAAGACTCACTCGTGCGTGATTAAGTGGCTGCATTTGCGTTAACTTCGGACTCGACTAAGGCAAGATTGCAGAAGCTGGCAGGTTGTCGATTTATTTAGTTTCATTGCTACCTGTTCGCTTCAGTGGAATTTCTTTTAGCGAATTCCAAGTTCTCATCGAAGGTACTTGTACGTTAGAGATGCATTCCGGCTACTGCACATTTTATACTTGTTCTCAGCTCCAAAACTGACGTTGGAATAAGGGCGGCGGAAGATATTTTCTCCCTTCTTTATGAGTATTTGTTTTCAGTTCGAATTCTTCTCTGTAACGCTATCAATCTTTACCAAAGACCATAAATATTTCGCTAGTGGTCCTAATCGAACGGCTGTTCAATGAGGAATAGAAAAAATCCTCTATTGGCGAATTTATGGTAGGTAGACGATGGTGTTGGGATTGAACCTTTTCCCGAACGTGTGAATCGTAATCACAAATACACGACCGACAATCGCTTGTACAGCAAAAATTCTGTTGTGAATTCTGCTCTGAATCATTCCGAACGTATTTACGTTGATGAATGTGAATGCGAACAACGACGGTTTCGAGGTGAAGAAATTTCCATGATTAATTGTTGGCTGTTTTTCGCCAGCCCAGTCTGTACGGATTGTTGTAGGCTGTAGCCTGTCGATAGTTGAACATTGACTGCAGATTCCAAACATCAAATATATTTTTTGCTTTTTCTTTTTTTTGAAACGAAATATCAGCCCTCAATCATAGGCATGCGGTTTAGTACAGGGTCCATGGAACGCAGATTCCACCATCGCACTCTCATAATCAGAGAAATTTCGTCTGATGGATTCTATGAGCCAAAGGTGACTCCACAGGTAATTAACAACAGCTAATTTGTTAGCGGTTGGAATTGAGTTGTCCTTATATATGCTAAAACGATTTATGGAATTCATTTTTTATCTACACATACTCCATAGCTTGACTGCTTCCATCTTCATCTTTATGCCCGATACCAGTTCCATTTGTTGTTGTGATTTTATTCGCATTTATTCGATTTCTTCACTTGTAAATCCTTAGTGTACTCAATACTACTAGCACTTGTGCATTATGTACTCATTCATTTGGAGTTGAACTCATATTAAATGGTTCAATACAAGGAAAAAAAAATCTTCTACTCTCTTTCACTCCATCTCCCTTATTCACTGTGGTTTTTTATTTTATTTTTTTATTTTTTCTATTTAATTTTGGTAATAAATTTAAAATGGGATTGTCTAAAGTCTTTTTACCCGTTGAGTAATTTCATTTCTTTCGTTCAGAAATAAGAAATTAGATATTTTGGCCTCCTGTAATGCTCCATGTTCGTTTTAGTGGGCGAAGTCGAAATAAGACCGCAACAGAAGAAAAAAAACGACGCACGTACTACGGAAATTAGAAGAGAAATATTAGGTATCCGTTAATATTCTTGTAAAAGAAATCATCAAACTTGATGATATTTGGTTAATACTATGAGGATGGGTTGAGGAGCTATTGTAGTTATACGGTAGATCTAGAAGAGAATTTGGCAATTTTTGAAGAGGAGAGATGAACGCGATTGTTCGTTTAAAATGAAACAAAAACCAGCAAGATACTGATTGAAATTTTAATGAGAGCTCCCAATTAAGATCTAGAATTAATCATAAAATCAAAAAGATGCCCATTTTGTTGATTTCTCTTTGGGGGTAATTGTCAGATAATTTATAGTGGAAATTTTTTGTTCGTAAAAAACTGTGATGAATTCTTAACGATTGAGAAATTTATAAAAATTAATTGCTCTTAAAGCTACTGAGAATTTTTGACCAAATCCCCCCTTAAAGGATTTTCTCTTTTCGATTTGGATCTGATTGGCGGCGAGTCAAAAACTAAAGGCTTTTTCTTTTCTTAATAAATTTTAACTTTTTTGTTCATTATTTAAATAGAAAATTTCGATATTTTTCTTCTTCATTCTTATACTATTTGATTGGAACTGCACTCAAAATTTGAAGACATCTTCTATCGGAAGCTCAGGTCTCGAGTCTATTTTATGTATCAATCGATACGCGTTTTACTTTCTTTCAAACTTTTATAATTAATTCATAAATTTTCTATTAACTAGCTTTTTTAACAGTAGTATGACCCATTTGAACATCTCCCAGACAGACTATCTTAAAAATTCTGACTCATCATATTTAGTACCATTTGAATCTTACGCCCAAATCAGTAGTTGTGCGTTTACACTAACAATTCAACTTCTTTTTCAATGCAAAAATTTACAATTTGTTTATAAACAAGATTGATTCACCCACGATTCTACCACAGGTGATTACCCTAGAAATCTGGTTGTAACCGATCAGCGAGGAAAAAAAATGCCCCCACAATGAACTGTACTCTCGCGAACAGATCACGACAGAATTTTTAATTTTTTTGATTGAAAGCGTCTTCTAGACGCCACGACAATATTTGCTGCTTAATTTACATTTTACTTAAGTTATAAAAAAAAATACAACACGACATTCTTTATTTAAATTGTGATACCTCAAAAGAATTTCCAATATTTAAACCTACACATAAACACACACATACACTCATAGTCGTCAAATATCTCGAAAGTTAAAAAAACGCAATAATTTTTTATTTATTATTTGTCATAATTCATTAAAATTCCAGTTTTGCTAAAAGTTCTAAAGTTCTGTTCATTTTTTTTTATATTGGGAAAATTTTCAAGATTTTGTCACTTTAGGTAAAGTTTTTTTTATATCCTAAAAAAAGTATCCTAAATTTATAAAAATTGAGGTCTTAACTCAAAATAATGAGCTAATTTGTACGAGAAGATATCCAATTCATGGCAATTTGATAAGCTGAATTTGAACTTGGGACCTCTGCGTATAAATCAGAGTTTTTCCGCTAAACTAATACTACCTGAACATGTTTTTTTTTAATGTAAATGTTATTATAAGAAAAAAAAATGTTGTGAGATCATATTTTTTAGGGTCCTAAAATGTACTCTGTTAAAAATATTTCTTTTATTTAAAAAACATTGCCTTATAGTTTTGCTTCTCAAGCTTTTAAAAATATTGAATCACGTGTTTGAAGATAATATTTCCTGAGGTCCTAAGAAGAGTACTCTACAAAAGAAATTTTATGATCATAAGAAGGCTGTCTACAAAATTTCCTTTTGAAATTTCAGAAAAAACTGAATCACTTATTTTGTGATACTTTTTTGGGGGTCTTAAGAAGAGTACTCTTTTAAATAATTTTTTTATTTATAAGAAGGGTTCCTAAAAGTTTTTCTTTAAATTTAAAAAAAAAACAACTCAATCACTTGTTTTAAGATGATTTTTGTTAGGGTCTTAAAAATCGTACTTTCCGAAAATGATTTTTCAGGTAAAAAAAATTGTTTTAAGGTAAAGAAAATCGAATCGCGTGTTTTAAATTTTTCTGTGTTGGGGTCCTGAAAACTGAGCTTTTGTAAATAATTTTTTTTGCTAGAAACGGTTGTCTAAGCATTTTGCTTTCCACATAAATTTTAGTATAATAAAGAAATTAATCACGTGTTTTAAGATGATTTTTGTTAGGGCCTTAAAGAGTATACTCTCCAAAAATTGTTTTTGGGATAAAGTATGTTGCCTTAAGAAATTTTTTTAACAATTTAAAAAAAATCGGATCGCGTGTTATAAAATTTTCTCTGTTGAGGTCCTAAAAAGTGAGGTTTCGTAAATATTTTTTTTGCAAAAAATGGTTGCCTTAAAAATTGCTGTGCACATGAATTTTAGTATAACAAACAAATTAATCACGTGTTTTAAGATGATTTTTGTTAGGGTCTTAAAAAGCATACTCTCTGAAAATTGTTTTCGACGTAAAAAAAGATAAAACCTAAAAAAAAATTTCTATACAATTAAAAAAAATCGAATCACGCCGATATTTACAAAACCTAATTTTTTAGGACTCCAACAGAGACCTCTTTTAAAGTTGGAGTCCTAAAAAGTGAGGTTTTGTATATATTCTTTTTACTAGAAACGGTTGCCTTTCCAGAAAAATTTTGATTTCAAATTTTTTTAATCTTATTTAAATATTTGTTTTGGGACTAACTTGGTCGGGGTCTTAAAAATTGTACTTTTCAACAACAAAATTTAGGGTAAAATAGGTCGCCTGGAAACAATTCCTTAACAGCTTTGGAAAAAAAGTCCAGTCGCGTGACTTAAGTCAATCCTATGTTGGGGTCCTAAAAGGCACGTTTTTAAAAATAGTTTTTCATGCTAGGAAAGGTTGCCTAAAGAAATTTCCTATCAATTTTTTTTAATAAAAAATAAATTACATAATTTTTTGGGGGTCTTAAAAAATATAGTCTGCAAAAAGAATTTTATTCCAAGGAAGATCGCCTAAAAATTTGTCTTCAAAATTTTTTTTTCACCTAGAAAAGATTATAATTTGGAAAAAAAACTGAATCACGTGTTTCGAGATTATCTTTTTTTTGGGGTCGTACAGTGTCTAGTCTTCAATTTTTTTTTAAAAAAATAAATTATTTGTAAGTTAGTGCCTATGTAAGACCAAAAAAATTTTCTTTTTACAAATTTCCTGGAAAAATCTTGGGATTTTTATTTATTAATACCAAAAAGTTTAAAAAATATATATAACAAAACGAAAAGTCAAATTAAAAGAAGACCCAACTTTTGAAGACCCAAAAAAATAAAAGTTTTGACAAGATTAGTTTTGCCAGAAAGATTTTTAAATTATTTTTTTTCAAAAATATCCCATAAATTATTGTATAAAATAAATTCTCATATTTTTCGTTGACTTGAAAAAGGAACTTTTCAAAATAAATGTCAAAAAATAAATGCAAAACAGAATCTGAAAGTCAAAAGTACCCCAAATTATGGAAAAAAGAATCATCTGACAATGGAAAATCAATCAAAAGTTAAAAAATGTCAGTAAAATTTAAAAAAAAAAACAACCACAACGTTTTTTTTTCCCACAAAAACTAATAAATATCAAAAATCTCAAATTTCTGTAGTTTTTATATTCAAATTTAAAAATTTAAATGTTTTCTTTGTTTTTAATCGTTTTGGGGATACCTTTTTCTTCTCCTCTATTCGTTTTCTTGTTGTGCAAAGTAATCGATATTAATTTATTGATGGAATCTTTTTTTTTTTGGGGGGAATTACATACTTAAAACTTTCAGAGAGACATTCCAGAAACTGGAAAATTATAATAGTTTTTTTTCAAACTTACATTCTGCAAATAAGAAAAAAAAATTCATCGATTTACCAAGAATTGAGTTTGGAATTTCGTAAATTTTTAATTAATTATGCAAAGTTTTGGTCGTTTTTTTTATTTTGTTTTTTTCTTCTAGAAATTTTTTTTAGATGATAAAAATTAATGTTTATTCAAATGACTATTAATAATCTTAAGAATATACTAACTGTCACCTAAGTTAAGCTACCTTAAGTTGGGGGCTTTTTTACAAAAGAAAAACGTTTACACTTTTTTTAAAACTTTTACGAGGGTTGTTTGTCCAATTCCTCATGGGGATCGATGATGATCGTAGCTGCCATCTTTGATTGGGGTCTCATCTGAGACTAAAAATTCTTAGTAATTTTAAAATAAATAGGAAATGATTCATAATGATTTCGATGATTAAATGAGCAGCGTATCTTGAACTTTATGTGAACATTTATTTTTGTTAATAATTTTGATTTTGTACTCATCTCTTGGCATTAATTTTGGTGTATTTTTTTTTTATTGTTGTCTACAGAAAATTTTATGAATTTTCTGTTAATGTTTGTGGAAGAAGGTTACCATTACCAGTCATCAAATCCAGTGTTGTGGTATCTTATCACATTATGCAAATATCAATTTAAACGGTGTAGTTTTCGTGTTAATAAAAAAGTCAATAAAATTCTCTAAATACGTTTGCCATGATCTTTATACTATATAGTAGTAGTAAATATGATGATTTTTAACCTCGTCATTTGTACTCAGATTACACTTTCGGTGTGGTGTAGTTTTCATTAAGAATTTACCAGATTATAAGACTTTAAAGACATAATATCTTTTCGGTTAAATAAACATAGTTTTTTCTAGAAAGTTTTTATTTCTACTTTCGTATAAATCCAAATTTTATTATTATTATTATTATTATTATATTTTTTCTGTTAGATTATTTCTAGTCAGTTGTTGAAAAGCTTTTGATATATTTTTTATTGATATTCAATCAATAAATGATTCTGTTTACCACCCATCTAGTAGATTGTGCCTTTCGTTTATGAAAAATTTATGATCATTTATGTTGTATAATATTTTTTTTAGTTTTGAGGAAATATTCAAAAAAAAAAACAATGTGTCTGAGAATAAAACTTCTGAATTAGAATCAATAAACGAATGGTGAAAGCTTTATGGGTAGTTAACATTTTTTTCTTATAATTCTGGGGAGGTCTTCTCGGTCTGGAGTGGCTGCCTGTAATAAAAAAAAATGAATCGCAATCGTCCTGATCTCATTTCGAGATCACCCAGAATATTTATGGTGTCTGGTTCTTATATAATAGAGTCTGCGACTATTTTTGGCCAATTATTTTTTACTTTTAAAAGGCGAAAAAATTAGGATCTCAAAAAAGTGACCTTAAAAATTAGGACCTTAAACGTGATTTATATATTTTTGTTTGCCAAATCAAAAATGAGGATTTTTTAAATTTCTTATTTATTTACAACTACTAGTTATCAAATTCGTTGTTAAATTTGTCGTTACAATACTTTAACTGTTGCAACTTGTTAAGTTTTTGATAACCTTATAAGCCTTATGGTCATTGCCATTTCAAACGATTATTGGTGATAATTCTCTTATAATATGCTCAATAATATAACTTTTAACCTTAAAAAGCCTTATGGTCATTTGGGAGGATTATTGGTGATAATTCTCTTATAATATGCTCAATAATATAACTTTTTATAACGATAAACTTTTTATAACGAGAAAATTTTTATAACGAGCAACTTTTTTTATAACGACACACAGTTAGTATGACAATGCTGTGCATATAATAATGAACATTCACAATGCTACCGAGTTTTTTTTTTGTTGACTGAATGGATTGGTTACGATTGGAGTTGGAAGGCTTGGTGGGGAACCGACAGAGTTTTAGTTCACAAAACAAAAAACTTTTAAACACTGTCTATTAAATAAATAATTTTTTATTATTTATAAACTTTGAACGTGAGTCTAATAATTAACTTGACCGTTCACTTTTACTCTACACTTCGATATTGTAGGCAGAGAGAGAAGATTTCTGTGGCTTTTTAAAATTGTTGTGTCGTCTGCGCAAGTTACAACGGGAGTATTATGACATGTAGGGATATCGAAACTGTAGATCTTATATAGGATAGGATCAAGTATTCTATCCTGAGGAATACTGGTGATTATAGAGGGTATTGGGGAGCATTCAAGATACATATCGACATTGAAGTATCGTTTGAATAGATTATGATATGAGAAGGGGGGGTAGTAATTTACTTTTAATTGTGAAGGTAGCAAGTATAAAATCTATGACAAGATGGGTTTGTTGAATAGTATAATTTTCTGCTCTAAAGCCGAACTGATGGTATTGTTGCAGGGTTCAAGTATGGGATGGAGTCAGTTTATGATTAGTTTCTTAACATTTTTGACCTAGGATTGGGAGTAACCTTCTTGGGCAATATTCATTAGGATTCATTTTTACGATTGAAAATTATCTGACTAGGGGAAAGTACGAACTGGTAAATATACTTTTAAAAATATTTGTGATAAAAATCATTCCTTTTTCGTGGAAAATTATTGTAAAATATTAGATGTTATAAGGCCGAAGCCAGGTGGAAAAAAAAAGTTTGAAGAAATATGTTTAATAAAATATTAGATGTTTTTTTAGCTGGAAAAAAAAAGTTTGAAGAAATATGTTTATTTTCAATTTTGTCTGAGTATTCTTTATCTTCTAGGTACTCATGATGAGTAACAGGTGCATAAGCTTAAATCCGCTGTTTGGTCATAGATGGCGTGAGTGAGCGTATTAAGCTACCATGGATACGCCATACTTTTATTTATGAGTTTGACATCTGTCAACATTAATCAGTGTACATTGTCAGCAATTTCGCACAACAACATACATTTTTCCTTTGGTAATCATGTCTAGTTTTGTGCCAGAAAAAGGGCATGTGCGTAAAGCTCTGCTTTTCTGCTTCAATTTGAAGAAATCGGCTGCCAAATCGCATCGAACGCTTATGGATGTCTATGGTGACAGTGCATTATCGGAAACAACGTGCTGAGATTGGTTTCGTTGGTTCAAAGATGGCAATTTTGACTTGTGGGACTAGAAGCGTGAAAATGGGCCTAGGAAGCTTGAGGACCATTAATTGCAGGCTCTTTTGGACGAAGACGATACCCATTCGCAAAAAATACTCGCGGAGCAATTGCGTGTTACTCAATCAGCCATTTCCATGCGTCTGCGTGCCATGGGGAAGATTGAAAAGATCGGAAAATGGGTGCCGCATGAATTGAATGATAGGCAGATGGAGCGACGCCAAAAAACATGCGAAATATTGCTCGCCAGACAAAAAAGGAAGTCGTTCCTGCATCGGATTGTGATAGGCGATGAAAAGTGGATATATTTCGAGAATTCTAAAGGCAAGAAATCATGGGTTGATCCCGGCCAACCATCAACATTTCCCCAAGACCAAATCGCTTCGGACAGAAGACGATGCTGTGCGTTTGGTGGGATCAGCAGGGTATCGTCTACTATGAGATGTTGAAGCCTGATGAAACTGTCAATGCCCTCCGCTACCACCAACAACTGATCAAATTGCAACGTGCTCTGTGTACAAAAAGGACGGATTATCAACAAAGACAAGACGAGCTGATTTTCCTCCACGACAACGCACCATCGCACACGTCAAAAATGGTCCGAAACTACTTGGAGACACTCAACTGGACGGTGCTACCCCATCCCGCTTATTCACCAGACCTGGCCCCTTCCGACTACTACCTGTTTTCGTCAAAGGGCCACGCGCTCGCTGAGCAGCACTTCGATTCTTACGAAGACGTCCGAAAATGGCTTAATAAGTGATTTGCCTCGAAAGAGAAGAAATTTGTTTGGCGTGGTATCCACAAATTGCCCGAGAGATTGGAAAAATATGTAGCTAACGAGGACAATTACTTTGAATACATTTGTTTTTGCTTTCTATGAAAAAAAAATGTATTTTTTTGACTAAAAAAACAGTGAATTTAAGCTTATACACCTGGTAAATGTTTAAATTAAAGATCTTATTCGGGAGTAAAGGCTTTAACTAACTGGGCAGCGTATAGTTCAACGCTGTGCTTATTGGTTTTGGCTCAAGTTTTGTCAATTTCTTTTTGTTTTTTTTTTTTATAGTAAATAAAGAATAATTTAAGAGCCAAATAAAATTTTCAGTGTAATAAGAATAGTTTAAGATGCCAATTATATAGACTCTCGTTTTAAGTGTATTTTTTAGCAAAACTGACTTTGATTTTTAAAAAAAAAGATAGATTTTTTTTACAAAATTCTCGTTTAAAAAAGACAATTTTTCTAAATGATAAGAAAAAAAGGAATCTATTTTATTTATTCATATTCTATTGATTGAAATAACAAGTCTTCAACAATAGAATATGAGTAGATGGGTATTAAAAAGAAAACTTACATAAAATGAACAACTTTTGATTACCTTTAATACCACCCATTTAACAGAAAACGATATATTTTTTTCCCCAAAGAGAAAAAATACCTGCCCGCTCTATTAGTAGAAAAATTTATTTAAATCAAATCATAACATTACAAAAAAAAAATTGTTTCTTAACTAATTTTATACGAAGCTTTCTGCTTTCTAGTCAATCTGTGCGGAACTCGTGCCGCCCATTCATTCAAATACGAACGAACTTAAAAAGCTTTTCTTTCTATTCAATAATTTTTTTTTCATCTTTATTGTCAGTATTTTTTTTAGTTGATCGGATAGTATTTTATTTCTATTATATGAATTTGAAACTTATAAAAAAAATTAGAGAAAAAAAAACAAACCAAAACAAAAACGTGGAGGTGTGTGCTTAAGTAGTAGGCATGCGACAAAAGACATAAAAAAAAGCGAGAATAATAATAATAAGCTATCGATGATAAGACAAAATAGTCTCATGTGAGTTATGGTAAATGAGTTAAGCTGATCATAAAATTTCCGAATAATAATAATAATCAGTAAATTTTCAAAGCTTTTATCATATTATTGAAAAAAAAAAAAAAAATGGTGTAATAATGTCTCCTTTCTTTTTGCTCTTTTGCCTTTTAACGCCTCTACCTCCACCTGTCACCCTCCACTACCTATAGAGATCTATTAATAACAAAAGAGAGAAGAACAAAAACCGATGATAATCTCTAAAGAAATTTAGCCAAAAAAAAATAGTGATAATAGACGAAAAAAACCGAAAAGAAATAACATCGCATCGATAGTGTGCCATGAATATTGACGCAAATCGATTATAACATCGCATGACAGCTACTATCAGAATCTGCTTGTTGCACATTAAATACTGTGCGACTGAGTGAAATAGTGAATGCGTAAGTGGCTAGGCTAACTGATCGTACAAGTGAGTAGAATGTCCAAGGGAGCAAAAGATCAATTTTTTGTAGAGGTCGCTTTAAGTCAATTTTATGTGTGATTTTTCTCTCTCTTTCTTTTTTGCTATTATTTTTAATACAATTTATTTGATTTTATTTTAATTTTATTTGATTTTTATTTTAATTTAATTTAATTTTATTTGGATTTTTAATTTAAAACACTCTCGTGGAAGGTTGATGGAATTTTTGTTTTTTTTTTGAATTTTTAACACCACTCATTAAAAATATTAATTTTTTATTATATTTTTTTATGACTATCGGTGATAGGTTTTTGGAAATTTCTTTTCTTTTTACAATTTGGACCCACAAGGAATTTTTCTGCAAATGATCGTGAAGCCTGAAGTTGGTGGGTGGAGGAAGGGTAGGGAATGTAAGGGCTTTTTTGGATGATCTGTTCTCATTGGAATTGCAAAATTCCATTTTTTGACTATTGTCGCGATCTTGTCTATTTGATAAAGCACACCGGCAATATTGAAAGAAGAGTCACAAAAAACCCATAATATTATTTAATAAAAATTAAATAATTTAACGATCCCAACATTTAACCATATCCGATTGTTTAATGGACATTTTTACTATTCGAACTATTTTGATTGAATTTTAACAAGATCGCACAGATGGAGAAAGGCATACCATATGACACGGTGGTCAAGGTGATGGCAAAGATGATCTATCGTATCTAGTAGTAATCATAGTTGTAGTAATAATACTAATAGTAATATATTAGTAATAGTAATAAAAAGTCATCCACTCAGCTCCATCACATTTTTTTTCTAAATGGTGTTTGTTATTATCATAATTTCCATAAATCAATCCTTTAAGTTTTATCATCGTTAGTCGTTTATATTTTTTCCTTCGATTAATTTTTTATGATAATTTTGTTTTTCTTTTATTTTCCAATAATTTTTATGGCACGTTTTTATTTTTATAACCCATTTTGATATTTTTTTCTTTTTGTTTTTATGAAAGAAAAAAAAATACTTTTTTTTTCTTTTAACATGATTTCTGTGTTGTTCGTTAAAAGGTAACATAAAATTGATTGGTAGTAAAAAGATAATTTTTGATTTTTGTGAAAAAAAATCCAAAAATGAGACAAAAATAGTTCTTCTTATATAAAATTTTTTTTTTATACATCCAAAAAAAAAGTATAAGTTACATAAAATGTATTGAATTTCATAAAATTATGGTTAATATTATTTATACAGGAAAAAATAAATTTGCTTTTAAAAATATTTTGGAAGATATAAAATGACTTCTGTTCAGTTTTAAGAACCAAAAATTCTGTTCTGGTTTTAAATTTCTTTCCATATAATAAATTTGTAATATATTTTTTTGTTGTTGTTAACTTTGAAATAATATAAGAATCGAAAGAGTTAGTTATTCGCTTAATTATATTTTAGTATTTTTTATGATCTTCTTTTAAGTTAATTAAAATTTGTATTAATTTTTATGAGAATTTTCAAAAACTTGAAAATATTTTCCAGATTTAAAAGTCGCATAAGGATTTTATTTGTTTTGGTTAATTGTAAAATTTTTGGTATAAAAACAAATTCGAGGAATTTTAATTGAGGATAAAATGTATTTACAATATTAACAAAAAAAAAACCCATTAATTTTTTAAATTACTCAATTTTTGTAAATAAAATCTAAAATTAGGGCTAAATTTTTATAGAAGGAATTATTATCTATTACCAACATGTAAAATTATTCCTTACAAACTGATAATTTCAAAGGAAATGAAGCTAGCGGTCTCTCCGTTATTAGCTGGTGTTCCGCAAGGCAGCATTCTTGGTCATATTCTCTTCAACGTTCAAATTTGACGCAACTCCTTCTTTAATAGATAAGTAGGTAATATGACCTTCTATTTAGCGAAAATACCTAACATTTTTCCAAAACTCTCCGAATCCAAATCTAAATCCTCTAGAACTGTTCAGAATAAAAGTGGGCGAACGCAAATATGTCCGCATAACTTTTACTCTTCGCTGTAATACATGCCGTTCTATATGGCAGTGAAATACCAGAAGCCACTTAAGTTTGGTATTTTACAGTTGTCGAAGTCCCTTGCAGTTATTGAGGTCAATGGCACCCTTATGCGTGATATTTATTGTGGGGTCTTTTCGTATAGTTCGGCTCCGTCCCATGGGATGCTGTGGGCAATAAAAACTACTCGCGGTTTTTTGAATAATCCTGTACTCAACGCGATTCGACATAAAAGACTCAACAATAGGAGTTTCGAGTTGCCTTCAGTACTGACACATGTACGAAATTAACGTGCTGATCACTTAAAAAAAGAACTTTATTTTTGGAAACCACATGGGTCCTATCTGCTAACGCTGTGGTGTCCTATTAAATATTCTGTATATTGTAAAGGAATGTCAGCAATCCGGGAATTTCTTTATGAGTAGGGTTCCTCTCACTATGTATCTCTTATAACCAAAATTTCGATTCCAAGTCCTATTCTTAGCCTGATCAAACGAGCTCCATAGAATTTAAAAAAACTGTAACTGATAGCAAACTCTATTAAAACCAGGCCACTCTCGGTTAGGAAACTGGTAAAGTCCATCCATACGAAAAAAACTAACTATTTCCAGTTCAAACTAACAAAAGACAGTAAAGTACTTTTCTACAAAAGCCAATATGGACTTACGGACTAGATTTCTGGGGCTCTACTAAGCCTTGCAATTCTAGTCGAATTCAATCCTTCCAGCCAATAATAATTCATAAAATTATCAATGTCATTTTTTTCGTTATAAAAAGTTGCGTTCTCATTTTTCTATTTATGCTAAATCCCTTGCTCTCTAGGAGAGGAGTTATCCTACACTTTCTTCTCTATAATCAACCATCAATGACTAAGGTGGTACTATTCCTTCCGATTTCTTCAAATACTCGGACATTTGCACTGTGGTTTTGATTTCGAATCAATTTTTAACATAGCCCGGCTGTGCTTTTACTTCCCACAAATGGCTTCTGAGTTGTCATGGAGCTGATAATTTAAATTTCATTACACATATTAGTGGACATAAACTCCATAAAAATCTTTAGTTTGTAAACTATTCCCAGGTCTGATGGAAGTAAAACTTTTTGGTCATAGATAAATAAAAAACAATAAAACTTTGTGCATCCACTCTGGAGTTCCGTTTAGTAAGAATCATTGTCCATGGATCGTTTCGTTACGTTTCGTTTCTTTCGAAAGGTAATTTCACGCACGTGCTCAAATATCAAAAAATCTGTAATAAAACGGAATCAAATGACAAAAACACTTCAAATCAGACTTGAACACGAAAACCTTCTGAACTGAAGCTGAACTAAAAGTTGAAACGTACACAAACGCAAAGGTGACATTATATCGTCTCTGATTGCTGACTCTACTCTACCACCCCCATCCCCGCCACGTTGAATGGCATAATAATTTTATATCTTTGTTTTGGCGACCCCAAAATAGAAACAAGCCAAACCTAGTCTAGGTTAATCAAGTCTAACTTTAACCTCAACTAATTTTTCGAATCGAGGAAATGATTTGTACATGAAAACCCCTCCGCTTGCCTTGGTACCACCTGCTATGATATTGTATGTTGGACAGTCTAATAGTTGGTGATGATGATATGAACAAATCCGTCTAATGAAATAGACTGACTGTCATGTGCCATGTGCCATACTTGTGACAATTAGAATGATGCGAATCGAGACTGGCTGCCCCCAATTAAGTGAAATTATACCCAAGCTGGTTAGTTCCATCTGACGAAAATGTCAATCAATCTCTTTCTGCTCGGAATGCAATGATTTCATTTTTAACTTTACCACAAATATTTTCAGTATTTTCTTTTTACCATCCCTTCATCTTCACTTCTCTCTCCTCCCTCCTCCTCCTCTCATTCCATTTTATTTTGTCATTTATTAGATTTTATATGAAACGATGATGATGATGATGATGATGAATTATGTTATTTATTTATTTTGTAACATAATTTATTATCGTTTCGTTTGACGATATGAAAATATTTGAAATTTTTACAAAGCCCCGCACCTCCGCTCTTTCATAAGAAGAAAGAAAATTGTTTTTTACGAAAAACCATTAAAATAAATATTTTTGGCATTTTCCAAATATGGAAGTAGGTGTTTTAAGGAACACTAAATTTATAATCTAACCTTTCTTATTTATTAATTTATTCAAGGTAAAAATTTCAATGAATTGGTTTTTATTTTTTTTATTGATATCAGTGGCGGAGTTAGAAGATTCTAATAGATGCTGGGGGCGCTGTCTCTTGTAACTCTGAAGAGTATTTTTGCGGAGGGCAACCGAAGAAAGATCTCATATGAGTGGATTATGATGATTGGTAAAAAGGGAAAGAGATTTTTGTTGATGTTAAACAAGAAAAATCTCTTTCCGAAAAGATCCTAAGTGGAAGCTTTACAGCATGGGGATCCATCTGTCTTTATCCATTGTCGCTCTACTAAACTGGGCATTGCCAAATCATTGCTTCAGAAAATGCTGAAACTAGATTTAATAATATTTCCCTACAAGTTCAAGCTTTACTTCCCCAAGATACTTCGCAGTGTCCGCTGTACGCCATTTTGTTTTATATCATTCAGTGTGTCAGTGGTCACCCTTTGTATTAAAAGTTTACTATTTATTGTTAGTTTCGAATTGTTGTCCAGTAATCTAAGATGTTGTAGATAACGTCTGTTAACTTCAATTCTTTCTGGTCCTGATATGGGTTCCAGGCTTATCTCTTGTCCTCATACTAGGTGATAAACTGGCATAAGTGAGCGCGATCTGGCAATACTGTGGACTTCTCTTCTAATAAGCTTGTAGGAATCAGTTGTTAATAATAACAATAAGAATAGATGCAGTTTTTGTCAAAACGCCCACCAAACTATTCGATAATACGAATGTGTGATTTGGGGATACGATATCCAATCAAATTTTGGGGTAGGCTTGGTATTTTGGCATTCAAAAAAAATTTCAACAAGCCGCTGGAGAATATTACTTATTGAGAGCAACAAAAACCAATTTATTCAAAGTACTTGCCCTCGCTAGCTACACATTTTTCCCACCTCTCGGACTTTTTGTGGATACCTCGCCAAAAAAATTCCTTCTCTTTCGAGGCAAACCACTCATCCAGTCATTTTCAGACGTCTTCGTAAGAATCGAAGTGGTGCTCAGCAAGCGCGGGGCCCATCGACGAAAACAGGTACTAGTCGGAAGAGGCCAGGCACTGGTAAATAAGCGGGGTGGGGTAGCACCACCCAGTTCAGTGTCTCCAAGTAGTTTTGGACCATTTTTGATGTGTGCGAAGATGCGTTGTTGTAGAGGAAAATTAGTTTGGCATGGCTTTGTTGATAATCCGTGCTTTTTTCACGCAGAATACGGTGCAATTTGATCAGTTGTTGGTGGTAGCGGAAGGCATTGACAGCTTCACCAGGTTTCAATGTCTCATAGTAGACGATACCCTGCTGATCCCACCAAACGCATAGCATCGTCTTCCGTTCGAAGCGATTTGGTCTTGGGGAAGATGTTGATGGTTGGCCGGAATCAATCCACAATTTCTTGCGTTTAGGATTCTCAAAATATATCCACTTTTCATGGCCTGTTACTATCCAAAGCAGGAACGACTTTCTTTTTTGTCTGGCGAGCAAGATTTCGCTTGTGTTTTGGCGTCGCTCCATCCGCCTATCGTTCAATTCATGCCGCACCCGTTTTCCGATCTTTTCAATCCTCCTCATGGCACGCAGATGCATAGGAAGAGTTGAGTAACACCCAATTTATCCACGAGCATTTTTTGCGATTGGGTATCGTCTTCGTCGAAAAGAGCCTTCAATTGATGGTCCTCAACCTTCCTAGGCCGATTTTCACGCTTCTTGTCCCACAAGTCAAAATTTCCGTCTTTGAACCAACGAAACCAATCTCGCCACGTTGTTTCCGATAAAGCACTGTCACCATAAGCCCCCATAAGCATTCGATGTGATTCGGCAACCGATTTCTTCGAATTGAAACAGAAAAGTAGACCTTCCCGCATATGCTCTTTTTCTAGCACAAAACTAGAGGAAAAATGTATGTTGTTGTACGAAATTGCTGACATTAATGTTGACAGATGTCAAACTCATAAAAAAAAGTATGGCGTGCCTATGGTAGCTTAATACGCTCACTCACGCCATTTGTGACCAAACAGCCGATTTAAGGTATACATCTGGTAGGATATGTTTCTTAAGATTCTGGATTAACCGCTACTTGGAGATTACTTTGGGAGAGATATGAAAATATAAGAAGATAGTATAAAGAAGGAAGGAAGCCCTCTGCTTTCTCAGAGGAGCCTAGGATGTCTGCTATACACGATCCCAAACATGAGGGTTATCTAGAAAATACTCCTAGGCAGAAAGGATGCACTCTAATCTAAAATGCAATGGCTTTGCTGGATTTTAGAGTGTTCAGATTGAAGTCAAATTGGTGGTCAGGAATAGTTTTTTTATTTTGTAGGAACAGGAGGAGTAGTTTTAATAGAAGTTATTCAAAAAATCTGTGTGACGATTGCTAAGAGGCTAACAGGTCTATAGAAAAATAAGGAATTCGCGGGCTGATTTGAATCAGGAATTTTTTTAATAGTACAATATTTTCTGAGTATAATAAATTGATTTCATGCAATGAAAACGAAAGCTTCGGGATAGCAGTTCATATTAGATCGTAACCAGGAGAGTTTTTTATTGGAATACCGAAGAATAGTAGATTACTTAAATAATTATTTATAAAATATTAAAGATACTAAACTATTTTCGTTGGTTTTCGATGACAATATGGAAATTCCCGTTTTCCTAGTCTACCATGTTGGAGGAAAAGGGCAGATTAGGTGACGATTTTTTGCCAATGTGACTTTTCTATCAATTTTCTATCCAATTAAATCTGCTGAAATCATAAATATCACCAAACCAAATTAACATATTACTAATCAGGCAACACGTGGAAAAAAATTAATATTGGCATAAAATTAAAAATTATCATTTTCTGTTTACTAATGAACACACGTAATCCGATACTGACATTAAAATTGAGTGGCCCCTCGACCAAACTGGATTCCCAACTATCATCTGCCATCTCACCAATAACATACGCTATGTTCGATTTATTGAAGATTTGTTAATATTTGTTGTAAATATGGTAAATATTCCTCCCCATCCACCTAATTCCCCTTCCGATCCCCATGATTTTCTAAGTTGTAAAATGTGTTAAAACAATTTTATGCACATTTTAAATGATGAAAAAATTCATTTAACGTTTATCTTATCTGGTTTTATGAATATTCTTAGAGTATATCTGCCACAGCACACAAACAAGCATAAGTCATGAGGTGTCCGTTTGTCATTTTTTAATCTCTTGGAAAGACCACAAGAGTAAATTACGGAAAAGCTAAACAGTGATAATTTTTTTTTTTGCAACAGCAGCAGCGTATAATGGCAATTTCAGTATCTTATGAAATTGATGAGCTCAGATATGGTATTAGGAAGTATTGCGGGGATAGTGGCTAAAATAGGCAGTTGATATTAGCATAAATTAATAGTCAATTTGTGGGGAGGTCTTGATTTTTGTTTTAAAAAAATATCAAGTTTTCTTTTTTAAATTTTGCAAAATGAAATTTACGTTATATGACATTGTGGTGGCATTTCGTTAGGGAAGTAAAAAAAAAATCTCCACCAACATCACCACAATACAGTTGTTGACTATCTCCATCGATCGGGAGAGCATCAATCGAACATGGAAACCTACTTCGTTGGCACGTCGCAAAACCACAACACAGCACACCTGAAACTCATCCTTTCCGATGAGAAATTGCAATTTTGTCTTTTCAATCTAAGAAGTTTTGTAATGTTGTTGGTCCAACCTGACCATCTGTCCGGATGGCTAGTCAACCAGGAGACTGCGAAGAGCCAAAAGACTCTAGCGACGCACGAGGAACAAACTGGCCCAGGAGAGCCAGAAGAGCCCCAGAGTCGTTTTCGTTTCAAATTTGTTTATTTTTTGAGGAAGCGGGGGGGTTGTTAACTTTGAAAAATTATCTTTATCGGATATTTCTCACTTGACCACTTAATTGTTGGAAATTAATTGCTGCCGTGATAAGTTACCAGTTTTTTGCGTGTTTCGTGGTTTTTGTGTCATTTTTTATTTGCTTTTAATTTGTCATTTTTTTTCCTTCAATAATTCATTTTTGTGTAGAATATTTTTTTATTATTTTTGCAAAAAGAAATTGTCGTCTGACTAATTTTCTTATTTTCTGTTGTTTTCTGCACGTTTTTTCCATTGTTTTTTTTTTTTTTAAAGTACAGAAATATTTTTTTGCAGGTTTTTTTAGAGGAGTTTTTTTTACAACAAAAACATTTATTAAAAAAGTCGTTGGGAAAAATTGTTAGAAATTGAAAGCTTAATTTATGTTTAAAAGTGATAGTCAGAAACGTTGAGAGTGAACTCAATTTGCGAAAAAAAATGTGATACGTAATTTTGGCATATTTTCTTTATCATAAATGGTGCGTGAACCGGGAGTCTGGTCTAGACCAGACTAGACTCCCGGTTCACGCACCATTGATGATAAAGAAAATATGCCAAATTCGTGTCTGACTGGATAGTGTTAAGGAGTTCATCAAAATCTTTCTCCCTTGATGTGGCATTTCGGGTATTGTAGCGTAAATCATTTCATCCTGTATACAGCTATGTAAAGCTTCCATGCCTGGTACGATTCCTCCATATATTTTTCGATTTCACAGCCCTAGCCACTGTCCAGGCTTTTTCCTTCTCTTATTCCTTTTTCCACAAAGTTATGCATTTTTTTGGAAATAATTTAACTTAATTTTCGATATTTTTTTGTTTTTTTGATAATTTTTCTTCAGAATCATAAGGGCTTCATAAGACTCACAAGATCTTTAATTTAGCGAAAACATAATTTTTGAGGTATCTGAAAGTGTACGAGGTCTGTTCAAAAAGTATCGCGATTTTTGTGTTTTTTCAAAAATTATTTATTATTTCATGAATATCTATTTTGTCCCCTTCAAAGTAATCCCCACTAGATATTATACACTTGTGCCAACGTTTTTTTCCAATCCTTGAAGCACTTCAAAAAAAAAATTTTTGTGATCTTGTTCAGCTCCTCCTTCGATGTCGTTTTTATCTCCTCAATCGTAGCGTAGCGTCGTCCTTTCATGGGACTCTTCAGTTTCGGGAACAAGAAAAAGTCACAGGGGAGCTGGATCTGGGGAATACGGTAGCTGCGCCATTATTAGTGTGTTGTTTTTGGCCAAAAATTCGCGCACAAGCAACGATGTGTGAGCAGGAGCGTTATCATGGTGCAAAAGCCAATTTTTGTTCTTCCACAAAACCGGGCGTTTCTGGCGGATTGCTTCGCATAACTTGAGCATAACTTACATATAATATTCCTTATTGATCGTTCTACCCTGTGGTAAGAACTCATGATGCACCACGCTCCTGCAATTGAAGAAAACTGTAAGCAAAACCTTCACATTCGACCTTTTCGTCGTTCACATCTGTTCGGCTCTCTGAGAACATTTTGTACCACCGATAAACGTTGCTTCGGTCCAAGATAGCTTCACCATATGCCACAATCAACATTCGGAATACGGTCGCGTAATTAGTTTTGTTTTTCACATAAAATTTGGTACAGATTCTTTCATCCATTTGCACAAAACACGTGCAAGCAAAGCAGCTGTCAAAAATTAACTGAACGTTTAAAATGGCCGAACTTGTCGGTATAAGTGAGAGATATGAGTACCAATATAACACCATAAAAAATCGAAAATCAAATATACGTAATCCGCGGAAATGATTCGGCGTAGTTTCTAGATCTTTTAAGTACTTACCCAATGTTATTTTCAGACGTCGCTGAGCGTTTATAAGGATGGGAAGGGGAGGGGGAAGTGAGTTATGGATAGGCGGCTTCTTCTGGTAGGCTAGATGGGACTCGTATTTTTTTATAACGAGACATTACAAGATTATTTAAATAAGGAACGATTAACATAACGATGGATTGTGAAGTTAAGCACATAAAAAGGAGTATTGACAATTTTACCAAGTATTCGGTTTTGAAATGACTGCAAAGGAATGGAATCGGAACGCCATAATTTGAGTCTGTATGATCCTATTGATTTAAGCAATATTCTATAAATAAATAATTTGTTGTCAAAGTATTATGGTGGTCTTGCCTCTTGAGTCCAGTGTGATAATTCAACGTCAGTCATTTGTTTATGTGCAGTTCATAATATCGATCATACTTTGCTGTCTAAAGACATATTTTTGTGTCAGGAATATAAAAACAAAGTATTTATGATAAAGAGTAAATGTAACATAAACAGATTTTTATGAACCATTCTTGATGGGTAAAATGGGGAAAAGCAGACAGTATCATTTGCAAAGCAGGCACTAAAACTTCCGATCACGGTAACATATCGTATGCGTAAGTATTACACATGACAGGACCCAATACACTAACCTGAGGAACACCAGCGCCAGCATGAAGAATATCTCATGATTCATTAGCTTCTTGCGCTTGAAATAGTCGATCAGATAGATAAGCTTTAATATATTCTTGAGTTTTAAAAACTTTTTTTTCAATTAAAAAAGAATTTTTTTTTGAAGATATTAAAAATATCAAATTTATTTAGTCTCAAAGCTTAGGTTTCTGCAGAAAATTAAAAAAAAAATTAACTTTATTAATTTGGTCCAAAAGTAAAAATAAAAATGACCATTAGTATAAACAGAGTGAGAAATTTGGAGAGGGGGAAAGGGGGGAGGGTTATTTTATAGTAGTAATGGAAATATAATTTTATTAAATATAAACGAATGGATTATATAAAAAAAAACACACAGCGACTGGCGAATGGATTTATAAGTGAAACAATTTGATCCGTTCGCTGGGAATAATTATACACTTCAAAGTATAAGCCCAGATCCGGACGAATAAAAAGCTTCCCAATGCATTTTTCTAATAGCACAACTAATATGCAATTAATTTACAATATTTGCATGATAATTTTATAAATTTCCATTTCTGCATTTAAATATGAAAAAAAGCCTAGCCACCGTAGTTTAGTTAGTGTTCCCTTCACAGTATAGAAAAAGCTTTTCAATTAATGGTAATTTAGATAATTTTAATAGTTTTTTTTTTTAAGAGAATAAATTGAAAATATATACAAAAAAAATTATATGATTAAATTCAGATAGGAATAGTGACTATGGAAAAAAAGGAATTCTAACAGAGCGTAAATGGTTAAATTTATAGTGTGTGGAGGGATAGTTGGTGTAGGTTTTATGAGGATAGGTTTTTATGAGAAAACGACCCCCCTCCCTTCTTAAAATTTTTATACATATTAATGAATCATTCAATAAAAATATATTTCCAATTTGAAGAGTACACGATTGCTGGTATATTCCAATTGGACAATAATTAGTGTGGGATCTCCACTTTGAAGGGTCAATAAATTTCTAATTTCTAGGTTTTAGCAAAATCGTTTAATTTCTGTTTTTTTTTTCTTTTTTTTCTAATGAAAATTCTGTTTAATTCTAATTTGACGATAGAATATTACGTATTTTATAATATGAACTAAATTACAGCTGTAATAGGACTCTTGAAACTAAACCGACTAGATTAGAGAAAAAGGATCGTTTTTTTTTTTGTTGCGTCCAATGACTATGAAATAATCGTTGAATAAATATTTATTATTATAGCTCCATTCACTTAAAATATTATAAATATTTGTATTTATTCAAGTAGTAAATGATTTGCTAATTTAAGTATTTATAAACACTTCATTTTTAATATAAAATTCACCTCTTGTTAGATATTAAAAATTGTGTTGAAATTGATAAAAAGGATTTTTTGGTTAATTTTCTATAAATTTTTGTTATAAAATAATTTTAGAGTTTTTTTTGAAAAATTTGTTTCAATAATTTTGGAAATTTTCAAACTGCTTTAATTTAATATAAATTAAAAAAAAAAAAGATGTCCAGTGAGTTTTTTTTTTTTACTAAAAAGTAAGAACAATTTTTAAGATTTTTCCGTCTTCGTATTTAAATTAAGTATCCTTTTTGTTAGGATAAATTAGAAATTTGCAATTTTTTTCCTATTCTTTTAAATTTTGTCATTTTCTAATTGAATTATTTCATTAAGAAAAAAACGTAGTAAGGATCTTGTCTGAACATTATTTTTTTATGACTGCATTAAAAATTTTTTTACGTTTAATTAATTTTGACTTGAAGAGGAATCTGTGTCCTTTGCTTATTTGTAGAAATTACTCCTTGATAATGATGGATTCTTTTCCCTTTTGGAGGGGGGGAGGAGGAGGCATTAGGCGCCATTTCTGCTGGTATGAATATCATTTTTTTTCTGGGATGGGTTACCATTTTTCCTTCAACGGGATACTACTCTTCCGTAGAAAAAATAATGTTTCAATTTTTTTGCCAAGTTTATGAGTGCCAAGATAATTGTCAGACCATTCCTTAATGATGATACGCGTAAGTATTCTTCACTCCACTCCGTTGGAACGATACTCGATTCACGTTGATTATTACCTGAAATACACGTCAATTATGCCGATTTTAAGCAGTATTATTGTCATTATGCTCGTAATAATAATAAATATAATCATCAGCATCATTATCGTAGCCGTTGGCTGGTTGTTGTTGGTTGGATATTCTCATTACTCGTCGTATCATCATTTAATCAGGGCTTCTTGGCAAGTAAGAGTATCTATCGCTTTTTGAGTTGTTTTCCTTCGTCAAGTCAACGAAGCAAAACAACTTAACATAAATTGCCGTTCGGTTCGTTTGGTATCCTACAAGTTTGGCTGGGGCTAGGTAGGCTTGGTTGGGCATTAAGACTCCTAGTCCGAAAGATTTTATATGTCCTTGGAAAATTGTACCATGAAAAAATGTTGCAATCCGACTAACTGCCGAAAGCATACTTTTGCACCCACTTTGCAGAATCGCTCTTGACAGTGTACATTAATATAAGTCATCATTAATATAAGTTGCTGTTATGGCAGGACTAGAATCCTTCCTATTTAGCATACAGAAAGAAGAATGTGAGAGAAAAATTAATGCAGATAAATAGAAGGAAAACTGTCCTACTCGTATCTACGTAGGTGTTGTTGATTCGGTATCTTCTCGGGTTTTTTTTTTGTTGCTTTTTATTTTGCTTGAGAAACTATGTTTACTTTTTTATTTTTATTTTTTCCTTATTTTGAATAACTAAACGAGGGTTTGAATATGCTGATGACATTATTAAGGACATTTTATGATTTTCGACTCTTAAAAAGGCGGAAATCTGGTCCTTGACTAACAGGCATAATGATTGCACATGAACAGGGCTGGGTTTTTTTTCTTCTCTCTTATTCTTACAGTTCCTTGGTTAAATCTTGCAAAGTCCTTAAAATGGTTTTTTTTCCAAATAAAATTTTTTTAATCCCAAAAAAAAATGGGCCCAAGAAGTGGGAAAGGGGGTTCTGATAAATATTTCGTATTAATTTGTATAATATTTGATGGATATTTTTCTTAAAAAATACCCTGCAAAATCTTCTTACTATATAAGATAATGTTTAATTTTTCAGATATTTTGTCATATTTTTTTAAATTTTTTTTTAATTTCCAATATTTTACGTGTATTATTATTTTTTCAATGAGTTTTTATCAAAATTTCAGTTTCCAACAAAATAATTCCCGACTATTTTGTGTTTATTTATTTGTATGTAAGGTCTCTGAGACAAGAGCCCAATTGGCGACTTTATATTTTGTGTATAGTTAGTTCCTCAACAAAACTGGTCGAATTTAAGTAGATGGGATCAATAAGAAGCTTTTGATTTTTGTGGACCTTATATGATTGGGAAAAACGAAATTAGAAAGAGACTTTATAATAGGAGTTTTTGGGTCAAGGATTTATTTATAATGAATGGAGTCCTATTTATATAAGAAATTTTGGAGTAGGTGGCATTCGTATGGGATACAGTATATAGTATGTTTAGGGACAGATACTTCAGGAATACCATAGAAAACGTGGTCCCAAGAAGAACCCCAGAGATCGTTATTTTTGCATACAAATCGTCCCCCAAAAATTTACATAAGTTTTGAGTGTTTCTCGATGAAAATGTTAGCAAGTTTCCATTTCCAACTGGTCGGTATGACCTCGGTATGAAAGTTTATGACCTCGGTATGACAAAGACCTCGGTATGAACGCTTACACAGTTCAATTAGTCAAACAACTAAAGCCGCATAACCATCCGATGAGTTTTCGGCTTGCCCAATGGGCTCAAGATCAATTGGCCGAAGATGAACATTTTTACCGAAAAATCATCTTTTCGGATGACGCCCATTTCCACCTCGGCGGGTATGTCAACAAACAAAATTGTCGCACCTGGGGCTCGGAAAATCCATACGCCACCATGGAAAAGCCGATGCATCCATGACGAGTCACTGTTTGGTGCGGATTTTGGACTGGAGGCATCATTGGCCCGTTTTTCTTCGAAAACGATGAAGGAGCCGCCGTTACGGTCAATGGTGAGCGCTATCGTGGCATGCTCAACGAATTTTTGTTTCCAAAAGTTGAAAAGAATGACATGGACGTGATTTGGTTTCAACAGGACGGGGCCACTTGCCACACAGGCACCGTAAGAATCCAACTTTTGGGCACTGCTTTCGAAAACCGAATAATCGGCCGAAATTCTGATGTCAATTGGCCGCCTTGGAGCTGTGATTTGCGCCCGTTGGCTTATTTTCTGTGGGAAGCCGTTAAGGATAAATATTACTCAAGCCATTCATTGGGTAGAGCGAATGGTGTACTGTAAGGCCAGCCGTGGCAGTCATTTAAATGATGTTGGGTATCATTCTTAAATTTTAACGTTCAATCTTTCTAATAAAATCAGAAATTTAAAAAAATACCCACTAGTTTTTTCTTTATTTTCTTTTTAAAATGCAACTATTAAATGGTATATTCCTGTTTTTATTTACGAACGTTTCTTTCTTATTATCTAAGAATTTTTTTCGAAGAAAATTTTTAAATCCAATATTATGGGAAGTAATAGTAAATATTTATTATTAACTCTCCCCATTCCACCCTTTCCCACCACAAATTTTTTTATTCCTTTAATTTTTTTAATCATCCAAAATGCAAAAGTCGTAATTTTATTTTTCATCTTTTTTTGACGAAATTTTTACCAATTTCCAATATTAAAATTTTCCACAAATTTCTTTTGAAGCAAATTTTTCAAAATTGAAAAAATCTTTTTTTTAAATTTTATTTTTTTGTAAATCAATTAGCAATAATTTGATTTTCCTTTTTGGAAAAAAATTTAATTTTTTTTAAGACCTTAAAAAATATTTTTTAGGACCCCCAAAATTATTTTGTGGGTCCTAAAAATATAATTTTAAAAGAACAAGATTTATTAGCAATTAATACCTTGAAATGTTTTTTTTTATAAAAAAAAAAAACAGAAAATGTTGGTTAAAAATTCATAAAAACGCACAATTTTCTCTGACCCACTAAAAATATGCATAAAAAATCTACAAAAAAAAAATTCATTGAAATTTTTCGGTAAAATCAATATTCATCCCCTTTTCACTATTGTGCATATTTTTACAGTAACTTTATTTAATAATACAAAATACACACAATATTCACAATGGTGCTCGTATTTAAGTTAAACTTAATATTAAAAATAATAACAGCAAAGAAGAAGATCTCCTGTTAAATTGACTGCATTTAAAGGAAGTTTTTCCTTTTTTACTTTGAATTTAGTTAAAAAAATTTAAATACTTTTTGGGGCCCGTAAATTATTTATTGTATTTTTCAGAAAACTTGACAAGTGCAATAGCAAAAAAAAAAATAGTGTGGGGAACAAAAATACCACATGTGTCAATAGTGGGCCATCGATACAGATATGCCCAGAAGAACTTATATTCGGTTAGTTTGTTATATTGAGTTATTGGACGCGGGGAAGGGGTGTCTCTTACAGTTTATTATTTTAGTACCTGTTATTATTAAGCTTTAAAAATGAAAACACAACGTAACAAGGAAACAAAATATTGTAAAAATTTTCCAAAATTTTAATATATAAATTTTTTGTTA
Source organism: Atherix ibis (assembly GCA_958298945.1). Lineage (NCBI taxonomy): Eukaryota > Metazoa > Arthropoda > Insecta > Diptera > Athericidae > Atherix > Atherix ibis. Next base: position 20,388,322 of record OY282609.1, on the reverse strand, counting down.
GTTTTCTTTTTTTTTTTTTTTAGCAATTGTGTTTGGAGAATGTTTTGTTTGAGGCACTAGTTTTTTACTCTGGTTTTGTCTTGTATCTTGGGAGCACAACCTGGGGCAATTTGTCAAAGTCATCAGAAGTCAAAGTCAATTGATGATTGCAAAGGCATTTTGACGATTGCATTGAGTTTTCTTCTTCTATTTTTTTTTTGTTGTTGTTGCTTTTATTTCTTCGTTATATGCCATTATTCATTTTGTCACATTTTTAAGGTAAAACCAGGTATTTTGTTTGAGTCTTTTAAGATTACAAACCGAGAAGCACATTCTATTTTTTTTATGGTATATTATTTTTTCTTTCCTGTGGCACCTATTTTATTATTAGTATTTTTTGACTGAATTTATAAATTGGTTTTTGGATTTTTTTCAGTTAAATTCATTATTTACCAAGTTTTTCTGTGTTTTTTTTTTGTATTTAATTTTTTTTTCTGTTACACTAAATTATTGAATATTTTGGTAAGTAGGTGACACTTGAAATGGCACAAAAAATACGCAACTAACTGAATAATATTTAATTTTTGTGGTTGATTGTCGTTTCAAAAATATTCTCATATATTGCGCAATTTGGCGATTGATGTAAAAAAAAATCAGAAATAAAAAAATTGGGGTTTTTTTTGCATAAAAACCAAATTAGTGAATAGAGGAGAACAAAAGAGAAAAAATCCGGAAAATTTGCATAGACCCCTCTTAAACTGACTACAATTTTGTACATGCTCTCTGTATCAATAGTCCGTCTTTATGGGTCTTACTGTCAGCATTATGGGTCTTTATTTTCTGTCTGTAAATGAATAATTACTCATTTCAATATTTTTGTTGACAAATTACCCAAAATTGAAATTACCTTTTTTTCATGGCACTGTTTACTGTCAGACGCAATTTTTTTCTGTAGCCTAAAGTAGTCTAGGCAATTGTGACCATGAGAAAAAATTAACTCACCATTGGTGGGGGAGGGAGAGGGGGAGACGGGGGGAAAGGGTTTTTTATTGAAAAAATTTATTGTACTTTTTTTTTTTAAATAAACCAAAAAAATATTTTATCGCGTAAGTTTTATTTTTACCAAATTTGCAAAAAAATTAAATTTTTTTTATACAAATTATACAAAATAGTTTTTTTCGTTGAGCCAAAAAAATATTTAAAAAAATCATAGAAAATCTCATTTCCCACACCGTTGATGCCAGTTTCATTTTATTCAAATAAATCATCTAATTAAGGATAATTATAGAGTTTTCCCATTGGATAGAACGTGATTCTATACAAAATGTGCAGATAAAATAATTTCTGTAAAGGGTCTTTAAAAATTTCTCCAATTGCCAATGGAATGACTTGAAATTAAACATCGAAAAAATCAACACACCCAAACTTTTGGTTAAACAACAAATTACAATAAAAAAAATAAAAAATAAAATTTTAACGAAAAGGAATAGGAAAAAGGAAATAAGAATAAATACGTGTTATATTGTTGAAGAAAAAAAATTAAAAGGCTCTTACGTAAATAATAAAAAAGACGGTGAGAAATAAAAAAAGGAATTAATACCCTCACTTAAAGACAAATGGCATATCGATTAGAATCGGCGATGTTTTATTACACCTTGGCGAGCCTTAATTTTATGTATGCGCCTGAGCGCACGCCTTAAACATCGCATGTGCTTAAAGCCGTGGCTTAATCATCAAATTTTATGGTTCTTAGAACAACAACGTGAAGAGATTGGTGCTAGTTGGGGAGAGGGTGTAGGTGTCAGTGCCGATAGTGTACTGATAGCAATTTGGACTTTAACGCAATGTCGTTCTTTATTTACCTTCGCATCGATTCGTAGGCAATTTACTCTTAAAGTGGCTTAAATTTTCATCTTTGACAGACGTGCGTAATCTCAAATACGATGGCACTATGGACTCCGACGCATTAAGACGTTATTGGTATGCAACGACGCAGCGTTTGCTGATTCTTAAAAAATTTTCCAAGATAGTCCAAGGTAGCTGGGGAATTGCACGAAATTAAGAGAAATTAACATGACGAGGTGAAGAAAAAAAACAACAGCAACAAAATCAATTCCAGTACGCCGGACCGCATCTGATCAAGTGTTCAAATCAGTCCGTTGAGACGCTCCAGGCGGTCCTGGTTGGTAGGAGAAGTTTTTTTCGCAGTTAATTTTTTTTTATTTTTTGTGTTTTTTTATTCTGTCTGTTCTGGGAACTCTTCTTACGTTTGCGTTAATAACCATGAACAAATTGATGACCGTACCTGTTCTCCGAGGGTGTCAATTCATCGAAACCAGTCTTTTGCAAAGGATTCTCTACAGATTCACACGTGCCTTTATAAATAATCGATACAAATTTCATAATCGAATGTTTGTGGGTATGTAAATTTGCTATACTAAAATTTGGGGCTATAAAAAAAATAATTTTCTCAAAACATTTTTGGCTTTTAGTCATTTTGTTTTTAAAAATTTTCTAAAAAATTCCACTTTTGATTGCTAATTCTGACATGCTTTAATCCTTTTTGATAGTCAAACATTTTTAAAACATGACATGAATTTTTCAGGAGTTATTTTTATTCATTTTTTTTTTTTGACAGTTGAAGGTCAGTCAGGCTATGTCGTTGGCTGAAGACTGCTGCGTGCTTGACGCAGACGTGCTAAATGCCACTAAATTAGAGCCCTTCTTTAAATTTTTACCAATTTTTGCTTTTGTTTTGTTTTGCTATGGAGGAAAATGCAGCGGCACGACCATGAGGCCGTTTGATGCCTTATAAGTGTGTGGATTAGTTGTATTCGGTCCTTGGTTAGATTTTGTGTTAGTTTGTTTTAAGAAGTTAAAAAAGAGGACTTTGAAAAGGTATTTGGAGATCTAGAAGCTCCCCAATGGGGAGAATCTCATTAGAATAAAAATGTTTGGTTAGAAGATGAAGGATAGTGAGTGCCCGTCACATTAAGGGCAGCTTCGGTACGCCAAAATTTTTATAAGGTTGGACAATTTTTCTGGTAAGGAACTGCTGTGAACACCAGGAAAAGGGGAGGTTTCCCCGCTAGTTAATCAAGCCGGTCATTGCCTGCAACTCCCACATGACCTGGAACCCGTTGTACATCAATACCTCTGTTGTTAAGCAGTTTATGTCGAATGTTGTTGAGAACACGATCACTTGATGGACCACGAATGGCTTCCATGGCTGTGTGGCTGTCACTGAATATTATGAAATTATGATGATTGGGAGTGTAAACTGCAATCAATACAGCCATCCCGATTGCCCAGAGCGCAGCATAATTGAAGTAATTGATTCCACATAGAAGTTCACGGATGTGGGAGCTATCTAACTCGATGAGAGCATAAGACGTGATGTTATCGTCGACGGCCGCATCCGTGAAAAATAACAAGGTATCGTTAAGTCCGTCCAACAACTCTAGGAAAAGTTTCCTGCAAAAGCATGGATCTAGGGATGTCGACATTCTCAACTCTGCTTTCAACCATAGTTACTGCTCAGGACAAGGGAAGAAAGGTCGGATCTTCAGTGTGATGAATTTGGGAGATGAATTTCTTCTGTACAGATAGGCGACTATTATTTTTCTTAAGAGGGGATGGAGAGGACAGTTAGAGGAGGAAAGGTTTTTGTACAATAAATTAGCATGGAATTACGATCAGATTCGATAAGTAGTGAGCCCACCGGTGAAATTCGATGTGCCCCACTAGTCAGTCTAATACGTTGAGCATGCCACGATAGCGCTCACCATTGACCGTAATGGCGGCTCCTTCATCGTTTACAAAGAAAAACGGGCCAATGATGACTCCAGTCAAAAATCTGCACAAAACCATGACTTGTTGTCGATGCATCGACTTTTCCATGGTGACGTATGGATTTTCTGAGCTCCAGATGCGACAATTTTATTTGTAGACATACCCACCGAGGTGGAAATGAGCCTGCTCCGAAAAGATGATTTTTCGGTAAAAATGCTCATGTTCGGCCAATTGGGCAAACCGAAAACGCATCGGATGGTCATGCGGCTTTAGTTGTTGGACTAATTGAACTTTGTAAGCTTTCATACCGAGGTCTTTGTCATACCGAGGTCATAAGCTTTCATACCGAGGTCATACCGACCAGTTTCGCGAACTCGATTCACGAATTTGTCCACAAGTTGACGTGATGGCGTTCGATCTTTGATCATTTTTTTTTTAATTTCTCACAGTTTGGGTTGAAGACTCACCTTTTTGGAAGTAAGTTCTCAATATTTCCCAGTTTTCTTCAAGCGTATGGATTACCATTTCGTAAAATTCAGACTTTCAACTAACAATCTGTCTATTCGTGATAACATTTAACACTCAAGTACTTCAAATAAATAGTGGTTCAAAATGCAATCGCTAGATGGACCACCCTGTACAACGGTTAACCACTCCCTCAACTAGCTTAAGCTTTGCTGCTGACATCCTGCCATAAATATTGAGTTAAAAATCCACCGGAAGAAGTTTATTTTACTTATTATTTTCGAAAAAAAACAATCAAAATTTTACCATCGACTCGAAAAGGTCTTTAGGGCTCCCCAATTGTTTTGAGTTACTTTTTTTTACCGAATACCTTTACAAAATTGAAGATTTAATTTTGTAATTTTAATAAAATATTTACACTAAACCTCAATTGAAAATGTTACAAAAACCAAAAAAAGAAAATAAAATTTTCTAAAGTACTTAAAAATCTAGAGAAGAATTTGTGCTCTTCAAACTGGCAATTATTCTCTCACCAAAAATAAAAGGAAGAATAAAAAAAGAGAAAACTGAAAATTTATTCGATGAGTACCTAAGCTCTGGACAAGCGGCACAGACTCTAGACTTAGATGGACAGGCGGTTTTGAAGAAATACCAAATTGACATTTATGCCGACTCATTGGGCAAAAGTTTTGACATGATCATCAAGCTAAGTAGTAATTCCTGGATCGTGCGAGTTCGTACCGTGTCAAGATCGACGCGAACCGTGTCTGTGAAATCCCGAAATATCGATTAATTTGGAACAATTTATCAAGAGTCCACTCCGTTGATACCCGCACCTCACCTGCTATCCTCAGCTTCGTGTGGTATGTCGCTATTTTCGACAATCATTTAGATGCACAAATACCTTCGAATTCTGAATTCCATCGTTGCCCATGGTCCCGTTTCCTCGTCAAAATTATTATTCGTTTTCGTCTTAAATGATTTTAAGTTGAATTTCGAATCCAGCTCTGGCCCAATATGACTGCCCTGGTTATGTTGTTGGTGGTAATGATCGTGCCCCCTTGATGAGATCACCTTCCGTTCTGTTTATTTAATAAGACCACAAAATGCTGAGGTCGATACCGATGGGAATGTTGATGCCGATGCCGATGCCAATGATGACGATATCTTGCCGTATCGATGGCGAATGTTAATGCCGATAAATGTAACACTTGCTGTTTGTACAAGTGATCAAGAGCAAAGTATTCTATCGGTCCACATAAATTAGTGTCGGAACTGTGTGATCGTTGGCCGGGATCACTCACTCCCCCGCTTTCGTAGAGTCGCTGACTTGACGAGATGCTTGAAAGCGTTAAAATCACATTTGGCTGTGTGGCAATCAGACAACATGATTCCAATAATCCAGCCAATGTGTTGCTAGTTTAGGCTAGATCGGATGGAGCTGAACGGGATTTGAATTGTGTCGAATCGGATCAGAAACACGATCTGATCATGGCGTATGGAATTGAACGATCAGCAACGGACATTCTCAACGCTGACTAGATTAAAAGTGGCTTTTTTTTTCTGTCCAGTCATTACTTATGACCAATTAAAATTCTCAATAAAAACCACCAACAACACCAGCACTCTCATCATTACCACCCCCACCTCTACCATCATCCCCAGTCAGTCACTCACCATAAGAGCGAGGGTGTACAACAATTAAAACAATTAATTGCTTTCCGTTCTAATAGTTACGGTCTTTTAATAGTTTAGAGGTGTAACATGATTTCGTTTAAATACTTGAAAAATAAACTAAAAGGGAAGAAAAATTTACCACGCATTTCGTTGTTGGCCGTGCACATGGTAAATAGTGAACGGTTGGCCACATGGTCGGCACACTTCTTATGAGTAGGAGTATGTCGAATGGCCAGTACTCATGTTCGTCGATGTGTTGTCCAAAAGTGAGTGAGAACATAGGAAATAATTAGGAGATGACGACCTTCAACACACGGTCTTCCTGAAATTCGATACTCGTTTCTGTTGACTTGTGACTTGTTTACCGAACACTCTGGTCAACATCCATCGTAGGAGAGCATGTATCAGCTCACTTATGCGGAGCACCTACTCTAAGATCAGATGACAAATCGGTTTTCGATTTGTCTCTAGGTTTTGATATTTTGTTTTATGTTGTTTATGTTTTTTTTTCTATTCCCATATTCATTGAAAATAAATAAACCAACAATAAGTCGGCTTTTTGACGCGTCGACTATCCGCCGAGATGTACCTCGCGTTGTATAATGGCCAATATAAGATCTCCGTTTTTATGGTTGAACACTTGCACGTGTTTATTTGGGGTAAGGACGTAATATTACCTCCTGGCATTTTGTCATAAAAACAACAGCCCTTGTTCAAGTGTCCATTTCAATCATAACAAATCATCAACAATATGGATCAGATCCTTGAAAATGGTACACTGATTTTTTTCTCTCTCTCTCTCTAATCTACCATCAAATAGTCTGCCGCGTGTAGTAGTTTTGTTGGTGCTAGTGCTAGCCATCCTTGGAGTAGGCATCCTTGTTGTTAGATTTGTTACGATACGTTCCAATTCGTCGAGTATTTGTCAATATTTGCTATGATATATGAGCGTTCGTCGTGGTCAGTGTGGTAAATCCTTCGTACAATTTATTCCTCGCCTTGCGTTTTTTCTTCTTCTTTTTTTCTATTTTTATTTTGTTGACCATTTGCAGTAGTTAATTACGTAAAAATTTACCAGAGTCATCATACGTTGAATATTTTTACACAATATCGTTCTAGCCTGAATATGGCAATGACCTCTGCTATTTGCAGTTTTGTAATTCGATGCTGCCCATTTGTACTCCTTATTAGGATGGGAATTAATCATTTCACCATTTTTTTGTTAGCAGAATTTTTGTTGGTTGTATGTGTAATGTAAAATTTTCCCTCTACAATTTTTGCTGATTTTTTATGATTTTCCGTTATTTTTTTTTGTATTAATATTCTCTTAATTAGTCTGAAAATTAATATAATTACTTATTAACATTATTTCTGGCTATAAATAAATGGAATTATATTCATAGTGAAATTTTAACTAATTTTAATGTAGTTTTAACTTTAATTAAATATAAGAATTAAAAAATTCTACAAATATTATAAATAAGAAAATTGTTTTTAGAAAACTCATTTTAGAAAACAAAATTCCAAAAAAAGACAATTTTTCCATTTATTTTTCCGTATGATTAAGAAACGAATTTTCAAAGGAAAATTCCAAAAATATTAGAAATTATTTCACAGCATCGTTTTATTATGTATTTAAATCCTCCATTTTATCATATGCTTACAAAAACAAACACATTTGAGGAATATTCAGCTATTTGAATACCGATTGTGGGAACGAAATTCTAAAAACATTGAAAAAATTTCTTTTTTATGAAGTGCTGAAAAAAGTAATCACAGTTCAATATTTTTCAGCCTTAAAACAAAATTCTAAAACTATAAGTTTTTTTTTGACGATTCTCTCTGCTCCCCATTCTATGACATGCTAAATAAAATAATCACATTTGAGTGCTATTCAGCTTTTCTTAAAAACTTATTTTGAAAATGAAATTCTACAAATATGAACATTTTTAAGACGACACCATTTTTTGTTAATAAATTCTCCGTTTTGTGATGTACTTAATAAAATAAACATATTTTTTCGGAACAAAATTCCAAAAAATATAAGCAATTTTATTGCAACGCCATCTTTGCAAGTTCTTTAATTCTCGATTTTTGCATGTGCTTACAAAAAATAAAAATATTAAAATACTATTCAGCTATTAAAAAATCAATTTTAGAAACAAAATTCTCAAAAAATAAAATTTTTTTCAATGACAACTCTTCTTAATTTCTTAAATTCTCCATTTCGAGGTGTGATTACAAAATAATCACATTTAACTGCTATTCAGCTCTTTTAAACCAATTTTGAAAACAATACGCGTCAAAAATGTAATAAAAATTTTGAAGAAATCATCTTCTTATAAGCTCAAAATGTTCATTTTACGATATGTTTGCTAAAATTATCGTATTTGAGTGCTATTCAGTTTAGTAAATACAAATTTTGAAAACAAAATTCTACTAATATGAACATTTTGTAAATGAAACTATCCTCTCATATTTATAAATTGTCCATTTTGTGATGTGCTTACAAAAATAATCCCATTTGAGTGCTATTCAGCTCATTAAAAATCAATTATACAAACGAAATTAAAAAGAAAAAAAAATTCTTTGATGATACCATCTTATCAATATTTTAAATTTTCAATTTCGTGATGTGCTTATAAAAACAATCACATTTAACGGCTATTCAGCTTTTTTAAATCAATATTTAAAACAATAAACATCAGAAATATAATAAATATTTTGAAGAAATCTTCTTCTTATAAGCTAAAGTTATTCATTTTACAATATGCTTACAAAATTATCTTATTTCAGTGCTATTCAGCTTATTCAAAACCAATTTTGAAAAAAAAATCTACTAATATGAACATTTTTTAAATGACACTATTTTCTCCTATTTATAAATTGCCCATTTTGGGATATGCTTACAAAAATAATCCCATTTGAGTGCTTATTCAGCTCATTAAAAATCAATTAAGCAAACGAAATTTATAAAAAAACTTTTTTTTTGGTTCCACCATCTTATCAATATTTTAAATTCTTTATTTCGTGATGTGCTTATAAAAACAATCACATTTTACGACTTTTGAGCTTTTTTAAATCAATTTTGAAAACAATAAACGTCAGAACTATAATAAATATTTTGAAGAAATTATCTTCTTGTAAGCTTAAATTATTCATTTTACAATATGCTTACAAAAATTATCCCATTTGAGTGCTATTCAGCTTATTCAAAACCAATTTTGAAAACAAAATTCTACTAATATGAGCATTTCTTAAATGAAACTATTTTCTCATATTTATAAATTGTCCATTTTGTGATATGCTTACAAAAATAATCCCATTTGAGTGTTTATTCAGCTCATTAAAAATCAATTAAGCAAACGAAATTTAAAAAAAAAACCTTTTTTTGGTTCCACCATCTTATCAATATTTTAAATTCTCCATTTCGTTATATGCTTACAAAAACAAGCACGTTTAACGGCTATTCAGCTTTTTCTAAGCAAAGTTAAAAAAAAAAAAATTTCAAAAAATGAGATTTTTTTTGACAGCATCCTCTCATGTGGATGCTGTCAAAAGAAAATCGCATATTTTTTGAATTTTACAAAAAAAATCACACTTTAGTGTTGTCTAACCTCAATGATGGCTTATGGCCAGCAACAGTATTCGACCATGCAAAAAAAGGGTGTCTCTCTCAGAATGCTTAGAGAATATTTGAATTTCTTTAATAAAGTGGGCATTCCTCCTGATTAATCATTCACAAATTATACTAATTATTAGGTTTGTTTATTTTCTTTAGCTTTCCTAATTAATTTATACAAAAAATGAATTATTAATTACGGACAAATTTTTTTTTTAAACTATTTTAAAATAAAATTTTTTTCCAACACTTGAAATCTGATAGAATAAACAAATTAAATGTTCGTATTAAAAATTATCAGATAGTGGAGAGTATTTGTTGTAAAATAAATCGAGCAGCAGTGCACAAAGCGTAACTATTTTCGGAAATTGAATCTGGAATTCAAATTGGGAAGGGTGCGTGGACAGAATTCAGCGGAGTCGCACTGATTCTGGTAACCACATCGTCGGCATGTTATGGTCAACTGAGCAGACATCATCACTCTGCATACCATGTTTCAGTCCATTTAAAGAAGTCCAAACGAAATTTTCTCTATGGTATTTTTTGTGAAAACAAAAAGTTTCCTTCTGGTTTTGCTAATTATTAAATTTCTACATTAAAAATGAAATATTTCATATATGCCACTGACGTTTGTACTTTTGAAATAAGGACTCTCTTCCTTTATATGAATAAGGATATTTTATGTGTGTGCGTGTGTATAAGAAAAAAGTAACTTTCTATCCTCGCAGGGACAAAGAAGAAAAAACTACATAAAACGATAGTAAAGTTAAAGTTCTGAACGATAGTCCACCGAATAGAATGACTGTGTTGGTGCTAATGCGGGGGAGAGATAAAATGAAATGAGAAGAAAACGATGGAAAAAAATAGAATCTAAACGAGACTTTTCCACTAATGATAAACTTATATCGAAGCAAGTGAGTACTACTGGCAACCGGAAGCCGGAAACGGGAAGTCCATCGTACAGTCATAAATACATACTTGCACATATACGAGTCATCAGCATAAATGGGGAGAGTAGGGTCTATCGTACGAGTACGCCATGATGCGAGACCATCGACCATAAGTGCTAATGCATTTCCAATAGAAAATGTCAGAAAAATAAAGGAAAAAAAATACGAAAAATACAATCAAGTGCGCCAAAAAATACAGAATCTAATGTGAAAAAGAATCGATTCTGAATAGCTTAGTTCGTGTTGGTTAGAACGTGGAATTGGCAAGGGGAGGGTGGTCGGTTGGAGGTCAGTTAGTATTGGGGATGAGGGAACAACTTCCATGCATTATGGTGCGTAGAGAGAATATGTATCTCATATGTTATGGGTTTATGCAGAAGGCGAAGAAGTTGGGGAAGCTAACAGTGGCGATGTCAATGATATGACATCGACAGCGTTGATGGCAACCAAATACCAAAGAGAGTTTAGCCTAAAAAGAGCATTCCACGACACGTTTGCTTGCACCTCGGAAGTGATGTAATTCCCATCGATTCTCCGATCTAGTTTGATGAAAGTTATCATTTTGTAATGCCGTCGGTGTAGCTATTCGAGAGGAGGACAAAACATCACCGGGAGTGGAGAAACCCGAGAGGCTCTTGACAGCTTCAGCCTCAACCGTCATATTCTAGTCATTTTCTGGCTGATGAATCAAGTTGCAATTGCAGTCCTTGATGAAAGACGACTACATCCTTCGTGTTGAGAGCACTTGTCGAGGTGCTTGGCCACTCAAAGATGGAGATTCACCCTTTTCCGTTGAACGGCATCGCATCATCATGCACAGAATCGCAGACTACATGTTCCGTCAGCACTTGAGATATTCTTCAACTGTTCCACGTTTGGGGATGTTGAAAAAAAATATTGTATATTTTCTCTCTTTGATCCCCGAAGGCCTTTTCATATAAATTTTTTTTTTTTTTAGAATTTTCCAACAAGACACAATTTGTGACACAGAGCGCATCAAAAAAATCCAAACGTTACTTTATGTTAATTTTTTTTTGCTATTAGAATTTTTTTTACTAGCACAAAATAAACTTTACATTTCAGTAGCTATGAAAGTTTTCCTAAATTTCTAACTATCCTAAGGAGTTTTTGTATAATATTCATCGGAAAGTGTAATTTTTTAAATAGAAAATTTCTAATTTTACTGGAAACGATTTTCTTTCAAATTCCTTGTCGGAGTGAATAAATTTTGCAAAAAAAATTATGTTACAAATTTTATTTTCTCTAAAAAAAAAAAAGAAAAGAAAAACGAGAAAAAAATAAATAATTTGGAATTTATTTGAAATTCTCTTTTTTGACAAACGTTATGGATACGTCCTTGTAACCATCTGTTGGCAATTTGTGAGACCACCGAGTGTGTCAGCTCAGCTTGATGTTGCGATACGGAAACGTTCGGACACAGTTTGCTACTGCAATATTGCAGCAAATTAACCAAAATTCAGATAATTGCATCGTAAATCTTGCTAGTAAATTCCAAGGACAACAAATAGGATTTTATTGGCGGGTTCAGCATTACTGTCAGCGGGTAGCCTAAGATAAAATTTGCCATCGTCCATTGGAAAGATTCGTAAAATGTGCAAAAACACCACAACCACTAATTGACTTCGACCATTAAATCGAAATCGCATTTTCATGGCATAGCCTATAACAGATATTTAACTATTCAGCAGCGTATTAGGGGATGATTTGCTGGACTGGTTATTTTTCTTCAATTTTAGTATAATTTTGAAAATACCCACACAAAAACACACACACACACACACAATGAAATGAAATTAATTTAATTTAATAATCAAAAGTTGGGAAATTTTCAATATGATCAAGGATCAGCTAATCCAGAATGGTGGAAGGGATGTGAAAATGATATAAATCACCTCGTATATACAAAGTGTCAGGACTACGTACGCAAGCATATTTTGATTGATAATCATTGATGAAAAATTTCATATATCCTGAATCGATCAAAAGTTGATTAAACGAAAATTGTTGTGCGAAAATGTCGAACGATTTCAATGTTTATTGGTGGTGGTCGGTATTGGTGGCTTATCGATGGCAAGGAAGGGTAGTCCATCCAGTCTAGGTGGTATACTCGTTTCGAGGAATGCGCCAGTCTAGGCGGCAATAGGATACGTAGTTGGGCAGGAGTTGAAGAGTATAGCAAAGTTACGCATTTTATTTTTAGTATTGAAACTTCGACTTTCTGGGCAAGGATCATCATCATCATCTTCATATTCATAGTTACTTTTAAAGGAAGCAAACAAACAAAACAGAAGAAAAAAAATAAAACCAAAAAAATTCTGCACGACGGGTGGGTCGGCCGCTATAAAAGATATCACAGAGGACATCCCCACTGTTTGTTGTCCTTTAATAAATTCTCACTAACTGAAAGCAAATTAATAATATTGCATGCCATTAATCATCGAGCATATTAATACGATGAGCACAATGCTCGGCACAACATTAAAGTTGGGAACGAAGTGAAAAACCGATTTTGTGTTATTTTCATTTATTTTTCCGAATAGTCCTTTCCCTAGAACGCTCTTCTCCCCATCGTATATCCTGGCGTTGCCACTCTCTCGATTGGATTTCAGTTTAATTTTCGTCATTTCTTTTTTTTGTTTGTTAATATTCTTCTTAGCACATATCAGATGAGGAGCAAATTTTCATATACTTTTTTTGTTGTTGCTTGCTGTATGAGTAAATTTGTTGTAGGTCACCACAACGTTATTGTATATTTGCAAAGATTCGGAGAATTTCACACGCAAACAGCATATAACCGAAAATAGTAAGAGTACGTACAGTTTAGTCAGGATGGGATAGGGAAAAATATTAGTGCCAGTATGATGAGAGGAAATTTATCACAAATTCTCGGCATTCCAAAATCCTAAAAAATGGACAACACAACACAGTGGACGACGATGGACGATAAGCACAAGTGAAATGGAGTCTGCTGCGCGAATGGGAATATTGCTAGGAGGTTCCATGAATTTACAGGAACCACTCAGAAAATGGTTTTGTCATCCTGCTGGTCTTGATCGTTTGGTGGATGTCCGCTGGTCGTACTATTTGCTGTGCTCTCGCCCACATTAAGTGATGTCCTTTTAATAATGAAAGTTCAAAAATGTTTTCCACACACTCAAATATGTATGGGTGATTATTTATGGAATAAATAGTGACAGATTTTGATGATACTAGCATTCAGCAGTTTGGTTGTTGTCTCTCTGCTAGAATTTCTGCCTGCCCTCAAACTAATGGGCAGTTGGTTAACGTACTTGACTGGCTTTTACTATACAGCAGGGACCAAATAAATATTAATGGACACACTTTCGGCCTATCAAAATCATATTTCATTTTCCAATTTGTGCAGTCCATCCGTATGGCTTCCTTTACTAACAATACCATCCGCACACCGTCGTATCATCGTCCTTTGGAATTCTGGTCACCTGCACGGCTACACTATATCGTACGCATTTCGATAATATTCATCCAATTTCGCCAATATCCTCATCAGTTTGAATATCGCCTGCACTCATTGAACTTTTTAAGTGTGCAAAAGGATTGAGATCGGACGGTATCGACAATTCCCAATTATGGGTAGTCACATTCCGACTCAAACAAGTAACGCTCTTTATCGATGAATTTCTTTTTTGCAGCAGTAGAAACGGTTTGTATGCGTGTGTGTATGCAGCCATAACTAAACTACCAAAATACTATCCAAACTGAACCAATTTAATCATATTTTCAATAATGTTCCAATATAAATTCAACCTTTTTTTGTATGTGCACATACAGTATCCACCTGCCTTTGGGGGATACTTACCTCCTTTCGGTCCATAATAAATTTGATGTCTATCTATTTTTAATCTACCTATATGAATACAGTTCATTTTGATGGTTAACTCAGTTATCCTTTATAGAGTCATCGGGTTTTTTTTAATCCTGCCTTATAGGCTTTGGTCGATCGTATTAGTTTCGAATGCCATCTGCAAGCCCGGATGCCAATCAATTCGCTAGTCAATCGCGATTCTCATTAATCTGTGTTCGTTTGTGTACATTTGATATTTTTATATTTGCAAAATTTTCAATATCAATAAATAAATATTCAACAAAAAAAAACAAAAACTATTTGCCGAAAGACAGTCACCAATACAGATGCATCCTGACGTATGCATGCATGATGCAATTGCACTATCGACGGGAGCTTATATATGGGGCTATATCTAGGCCTATCTGAGCATAACAATATAATGGAAAAGGTGGATGGACTTTTCCATTGAATTCTTGTTGACATATTTTAGCAAAAATAAACTTTAAAAACACTTTGTTAGGCGTAATTTATAGCCGGTTGACTTCATCGATGTCGCCTCAATATTCATAATTCATACGCTGTAGGCTCATCTCGATGGCAACACTAGATGATGGCCTATAAAAAAGAAATTTGGTTTTGTGTAGCCCAAAAAAAAATACATTTTTAAAAAAATAATAAAAATTCCGGTGGTTTGGATAAGGGGAGGGGGGTGGGGGTGTTTAAACCATTAAAAATTAACCTGCCAGCGTCCATTATTGCTAGAGAAGGAGGAGCATTTTAATTTTTATCATTTTAATAAATTCATTGGCGATTTTTTCTACAATTTATTCGGCTGAATTATGATTAAAGGAATATTTTTTGATTATCCTTTCCATAAAGGTATTTATGTGAAATTATTAAGAAATTAAGGAGGAATTTTATTTACGCAAGCAAATCTCTTTTTAACGATACAATAATTAAACGATTTTTTTTATAATAGATTAGAAGAAGAAAAAAACCCGATACACCTGACTGCACTTTCATGTTAGAAAATTGTAAAAAAAAAATCCATGTCTTTAATGGCAGCCAACCAATAAAAAAAATCAAAATGAAAGTAACCAACAAAAAACCAATAGAATTGCTGATTGATATGTTGTATGGGAAAAAAAATAAGTGGGAAAATCAATAGTAAAAAATAGAAGGTATGGAAAAAAAATTGTTATCTGCTCTGTGCTGGTACAAATAAGATTGAATAAATTTACCTTCATGGCTCATTACCTTCGCGGTATGGTGGCTGGTGTATGGTAGTAGCTTAATACCTAGACTCGAAATTAATTAAGGAACGCAATTGAAAATAGGTCTTACAGCAGATTCTCCATAGAAGCTCTACCTTCGACGGTGGTGTAAAAAAAAAATGGATACTGCCAATCGTTCTGGATCATTTGAGCAGCTTAACTAGACTCTCTCGAATAGATCGCCAACTATTTTCTAATTTTAATTACATTTGCAAAAACGTCTACAAATTTTTATCGACATAAGGCCTCCATTCTTGTTTTTTTTTATATAAGGTCTCAAAAAATGTGTCGGGGGCCACACTATAAAAAAATCATTTTAAGGTCTCTAAGTAGAATTTAAGTTGAGGGCAGCAATTAAAAGTAGCTAAACTCCTTGGAGCATATTAGATTATTTTCAAAAATTAAAGAAAAGACTTGTCAAACTAGTCGTATTTTTAAGGAATTTTTTTGGTTTACGTGGCATTCGTTTAGAATATGAGAGATGGTGAGTTGAACACCACAGGAATGAAATGAAGAATGACATTGGTTATTGAAGAGAAAATCATGGATAAGAGTGGAATGTGAAAGAATTTCCTGACCCAGAAGTTGGGAATGGTTGTTGATACCAGGAGTATAGGCCTAAATCCGCTGTTTTTCAGTCAAAAAAAAAAACCAGATTTTTTCATAGAAAGCAAAAATTTTCAAAGTACTTGCCCTCGCTAGGTACACATTTTTCCCATCTCTCGGGCAATTTGTGGATACAACGCCATAAAAATTCCTTCTCTTTCGAGGCAAACCACTCATCAAGCCATTTTCAGACGTCTTCGTAAGAATCGAATGCTGCTCAGCGAGCGCGTGGTCTATCGACGAAAATAGGTGGTAGTCGGAAGGGGTACAGGTCTGGTGAATAAGCGGGGTGGGGTAGCACCTCCTAGTTGAGTGTCTCCAAGTAGTTTCGGACCATTTTTGACGTGTGCGATGGTACGTTGTCGTGGAGGAAAATCAGCTTGTCATGTCTTTGTTGATAATCCGTCCTTTTTTCACGCAGAGCACAGTGCAATTTGATCAGTTGTTGGTGGTAGCGGTGGGCATTGACAGCTTCACCAGGTTTCACTATCTCATAGTAGACGATACCCTGCTGATCCCACCAAACGCACAGCATCGTCTTCTGTCCGAAGCGATTTGGTCTTGGGGAAGATGTTGATGGTTGGCCGGGATTACCCCACGATTTCTTTCGTTTAGGATTTTCGAAATATATCCACTTTTCAGCGTCTGTCACAATCCGATGCAGGAACGACTTTCTTTTTTGTCTGGCGAGCAAGATTTCGCATGTGTTTTGGCGTCGCTCCATCTGCCTATCGTTCAATTCATGCGGCACCCATTTTCCGATCTTTTCAATCTTCCCCATGGTACGCAGACGCATGAAAATGGCTGGTTGAGTAACACGCAATTGCTCCGCGAGCATTTTTTGCGATTGGGTATCGTATTCGTCCAAAACAGCCTCCAATTGATGGTCCTCAATCTTCCTAGTCCGATTTTCACGCTTCTAGTTCCACAAGTCAAAATTTCCGTCTTTAAACCGACGAAACCAATCTCGGCACGTTGTTTCCGATAAAGCACTGTCACTATATGCCTCTATAAGCATTCAATGCGATTCGGCAGCCGATTTATTCAAATTAAAGCAGAAAAGCAGCGCTTCCCGCAAATGCTCTTTTTCTGGCACAAAACTAGACATGATTACCAAAGGAAAAATGTATGTTGTTGTACAAAATTGCTGACAATGTACACTGATTAATGTTGACAGATGTCAAACTCATAAAAAAAATTATGGCGTAACTTAATACGCTCACTCACGCCATCTATGACCAAACAGCGGATTTAAGATTATACCCCTGGTACTTATGTCTCATTTTTGGTATGGACGGAATGTTCCTCTGTTGGCCGAATCTATTTGGCTGCGGTTGGTCAAAGATGTTATATGGCATTTGTAGATGGGGAAAATTCGGCAAAGTAATATCGGGATGACCTGGAACTTAACGCAAATCAATATTTTGGTTGTTTGTGGAGAACCAAATCAACTGATGATCTAGGAATGGTCTTCAAGAGTGCGGTATTGTCATTGAAAATTGATTCAAGTCTCAACTGTCATCATAATTACCCATAATTCGTTATGGATAGGAGAGTTTCTTTTTGGTAAGATTCCACGCGTTATTCAGTACCCAAAAGCCGGACGGCAGCAAAGGATGTTGTGGGGTTATCGATAGTAACATGTGTAAAGTGTGGGATCACCGATCCATAGGAAAAGCTTTTAATACAGAGATCGATCGCTCTTTTTTTGCATCAACTTAGTGACGTAGGTGCCATCAACCCCTATCCTAACCACATTGTCCAATCCGAGTGTGAGAGGCTGATTTGGAAATCGAAACAAATATGGAATGGATCTTTTCCAAACTCGGTTATCATTGAGGAAAATTTAGAGGAATTTCTTTTTGAGTAGTTAGTGGAAATATTTTGTTTTAAAAGATGATGCCGGGCATAATTTGAGGTTATTGGAATAAGATTCATGGGGGATATTTAAAACTAGTGTAGGATAGGTTTCCGACCAGTTTCAACCAAGATTCTGCTTACCAGAGATGATAGGTGTGCTTCACTAGAAAATCTAATGCACAGGATGATCACTGCGTTGACTTTTGCTTCTGGACGCAAACGCCACTGACTAGAACCGTTACAATCCCGAGAATCACCTCACCATTTGCGCTGCTCCATGCTTTTATATTGCAGAGTTAATCATTTATTTAGGCGGAAGGTTTCTATAGATTAGTGCCAGATACTAATACGACGGGATTGTCAGATTATATTAAGTGGGCGGCAGTTGATAGTGAGTGGGTTAAGGAGTTTTTATATAAGGCGTAGCAGAAAAGAAGCGAGATTGAATTCCTTGGGTAGCCACAGAACGGCGAGAGTGTTGTTTCCACTCTTCGTTGGAGTGCCTTAATATGAATTGCCTTCAACTCCTCGGTTACACTCTTTTGGATGCTAACGACAGTATGAAAAGTACATTCTTTAAGTATTTTTGGATCTTGGGCAATAAACAAGTAACATCAATTAAGCTCAGATGGATAGGTGATCTTGGGGATCACAGGATTCCCTTTTCCGATAAAAAGCCATTGAAAAAAATGGCCATGTGATAGAGCCCGTTTTAATGGTGGCGCACCAACATATTTTAGATATCTGATCCGACGCAAAGAATCCCTTTTTTGGGCCTTTCAAGGACTGATCAGTTTCAATATTACTCAATGGTCTGATTTTGCCAGACCCCTACTTCTTCCAGCAGTCTTTTATGATGAAAGCTTCCCTTTCACTGGTTTTCGGTGCTTCAAAAAATCCTGGAGCTCTTTAGGAAGAATATTCGTTGCAACTTTTCGTAAGTCAAACTCATGGATTCATGAAGATGAACTCAAAATTGTATAGCACATCGTTGACGATGCACCATTATGCTTATGGTTACTTATAGGGTTGTATAATTATAAGGCTGCATATTTGAGAGGGACTACCTTACAAGCTCTGTGCAGGATAAAGCCTACAGTGCTGCCAGTTTACTCTCAGTAATGCCAGTCTCAGTGCACCTTCTATGCCTCACATCGTATGAATTGAAGATAGGCTGGTAGATAAGGAGTACCCTAAGGATATGTTATTATGTATCGTGCAAGAATTCACAATCAATTTAATTAGATTGAGAATATTTTAAACGATGTATTTAGCACCTAATAAAGGCGTCAAGCCGGTAAGAGAAGTTTGGAAAATTGCTTTAATATTTCCAAGTTACTTTTATTGACCCATATAGGGTCTAGGAATGGGACCTAGAAAATTTCTATGGTATTCCCTTGCTGTCGTGAAAGGCCACTTATAGGAAATAGTCGGCAGCAAGGTCCGAATAGTATCACCACTCGTGGGTATCCATTGTAAACATGTTTTTTTCCCTACAGCGTTTTGCTCCACTTTTTTTTTGATGTTTATAAAATGTCCTTGACCCAACAAATATAAAATCTCTAAGAAAAAGTAAATAACAAACAACCAAAAATACAAAGAAATATGAAACACTTTCCATACGAAATTACCACCAGAGAGAGACCTTCATCAATTTTCTTAGAAACAATTCCATCGAAATTGAGTGCGTGTTCCACTTGTAATTTATAAATTAACGTGTAAATTTACCTTACCATTAAAAATTAGTAATTACCATTTTGAAAGTGTGCAAACAATTACCGACTGTTAAAAAAAATATCATACGAACGTTCGAAAATTGTTTGTTGCTTGCACATAAAACTAAAGTTTAAAAATAAAAACTCTTTTGCATAGTAACATTTTTAGTGGACTTCTTTGGTGACTTACAGAATTGTAGTAGGATGAAAGAAAAAAAGGGAAAAAAGAAATTATTTTGAAAATTTACTTAGAAAAACATGAACTGACGTGGGTCATTTCAGTAATTGTTATGCCGCCTATAATGTTATTGGAGACACAACAAAGTCTACAATACCTGAAAATGGATTTTTATGAATCATGAATAATTGCGGAACGTGTTCGACCATATAAATAATGATTTTTGGTTCTTTGATAATTCGTTTTGGACTTCTGCGATTCTTTTTCCATCGTTCTTCATACTCTATGGAATAGCAACCGAAAAATTTCAGTAGTAAAAATTATTAATAATTCACGTAATCGCACTTTTATTGAATAAGATTTCAGTTTAAAAAAAAACTCATCATACGTTAAGACTTCATAAATTCAGCATCAATTCAGCGTGAAGATCAAAATCGTTAAGGGATAAAGCAGCTGATTTGAATAAATAATATTCGAAAAAAAGGGTTATGCTAGCTTTGGAATCAAAATAAACCTCAAGATCCGAATCATAAATTTGTGGTTATCTGTGTGAATAGATTCTTTTTTCAATATGCGAGATTGGATAGCTGTTGTTGGTTCATTTAAGAGACAGGAAGAATCCATGAGGAAGAGAGTTAACCGAAGAGTATCCATAATTTTAGGCATGTGCGATTGATTAACAAAAGACTATAAGTTGTCATAGATACTCAACCTGATTTGTGTGTCGATTAAGTATCTATCATGATTTAACGGCTTTTGTTGAGCGATCGAATCTGATTTATATGTCGTATGACTGACGTTGAATCTTCCATAACTGGAGCTATCAATGTCTGACTGATACCATCGGCCTTTGACATTGAAACTTCCAGATTTGAACGAAAGATTCTTTTGCCGAAGCACCTTCATATACGTATCCTTTACAATAAATTCGTATTGGTTTTGTAACAGTTCCGTCATGAAGTCGTAGTAGCCAAAATTATTTTGTTAGAGTTAAAGGGGCGCATACGCATGATTACTCCAATGACTGACAAGACCATCGTTCACCATCACCATTACCCATCATCAGAGCAGAAAGTCGAGTTTGGGACCGCTGCTGAGAACGGCTTAATCCAATCATAACTAATTTTATTTGACGTACATTGTCAGAAATCATAACACGCCTTTACGGTTGGATTCACCCCATGCACAGATACATTCTCCTCTAACCCATGGTCTACGATAGTCAGCAGTCAAGTTGGAACAATATGTTATGTACATGCTACCAAATCACCACCACCACCACCAATAACGAGGGTGCATTTCTTCCAGCAACAAATAATTTCTGATAAAAATCTTGTAAACGAAACTGAAAAGCATCATACGCAAAATTTCTCATCATTCTTACAACCATGAAGAGGGAAGGAAGCGTTGGAAAAAGAGTCAAAAAAAGAACAGAAACAAAAATATGCCAAACCAAAATTGACTTATCTCCAATAAATTGATCTACTTTTGCCCCTTTTCAACGAATCCTTTTTGAGACTATTATGCTTTATATTCATCATAATTATTAGGGTCTATCGTTAAGGTCTTAATTTGTTAGCAAATTGGATTAGCATAGAAAAATATGATGCAACAGATTTTATCACAATATAAACAGTTGAGTTTGTGTATTAAAAAAATTTACGAGAATTTGCCACTTTAAAAAAAAGGACTTTTTATTCGCAACAAAAAAAAATTTCAAAACTGTCACGAAAAAAATTGATTGTGCATAGTTTTGCTAAAAGAAATCAAAAATTTTACAATTTGAAGGATCCAAAATTCAAATTATTGACTTTATTGCCGTTATTGCAGTTAGAAGAAATAATTGTTTACATCCTTTTTTCATAAAAATTAAGTTAAAATTGACAAAAAATTACTTATGGTAATAGGATAAATTTTGTTTATTAATAAATAAGTGGTGAAGAGGCGGATTATGTGGAGGGGGAGGGGGGGTGCATTTGTTATTAATAAAATGGTGAAAGAGCGAAATTCATTGGGATAAAAAGGAATACGCCCAGACAAGGTAAGACAGTTTCCATATAGTCTGAACATTGTGAAAAATAACATTACAGTCCTTGGCACCTATTTTACTAAAAAGGACGAGTGGTAGTGTAGGTGATTTGCAAAGCTGAAATGTGAAATCTTTTCTAGAAAGCCGAATATGATAATCTTATATGCAAAAGACCAAATAATATCCTTGCTTTCATTCTCGTATATCCTTTTATATGCAAGCATAATAAGCCCCTGGATACAGAGAGAGAGTAGTCATGAATAGGCAGATTAGGCTTTTCTCTCTATTCATGATTGGTTAGCGGCCGAACAAAGTGAACTTAGTTCGCGTGTCTCTCGTTTGATGTAAGCCATTGAAGATGGGAAAAAAGTGGAAAAATATAAACGGGATAAAAAAATGGCGGTAAGAGTTGCAAAAAAAAAAAAAAAAACAACAAAATTATTCCCATATAATAAATATAGGCGGCATAGTATGAAAAAAAAATTAATAAATTTCGGTTGAAAAGTGTAGAAAATTGGAAGAGATCGCGTTTGGGCTGTAAATGTGCATTTTTTTTTTGTGTAAGGGTTGAAAGGATTCGGTTGTAAGTGGGATATGCCCCAGCCACTGGCATTGTGGAGATGACGATGATTTTGATGATGATGAGTGATAGTAAGTATTACCATCTCAGTACCTCTGCGTTTCGGTAGCATGTGTGATGTGAAATTGGGTGATAATATTTTTTAGGGTTTTGGAAGGGGGGGGGGGGGGGTTAAGGGTAGTAGGGATAAGTTGGTTGTTGAACCAACCTGCAAAGAAAATGAAAAGAAAATACACATTCGCTCGCATATAATATCTACGTACTTATTGGGGGTATGATGTGGTCTTGTAATAGGATTTAGATACTCTGAATAAAAGGACGAAAAATGATAGATATTCGCAAAAAAATGCGGTAATTCATAAATGTGACAACTTACAGGATAAAGATGGGAAAAAAACAAATTTACGAAATAGGCGGAAAAAAAGCATTTTGGGTAAAGTAATTTTTTTTTTGCAAAAGACAAAATTTCTGCAAATCGTTCTATCTGAGATCTTGTCTGATCCGCTCAGAATCAAGTCTATTAGCAGGTATGAAAAATTGGAATTGCAGCTTAGCCTACAAATGTATTCTAAATGAGAAGTGAATGTGGGGTGGTACACATAATCCTTTAATATACGAGATGTGAAATAGAGACTATAGAAAGTCTCACAGATTTACAGGGGACGGCGGCATATCTGCATGGGGATGGATGTATCGTATTTGGAAGAAAATGAAAGAGCGAGCACAAAAGGAAAGAAAAGAAAATAAATTCAATTTTGTCCAAATTATAATCTCGAAGGGATATGATGTAGAACAGGAGTTCAGAAATAAGTTCATGTGTAGATGTGGCTCTTTGTAAAAAATTCTCGCAACATGCTTACAGGAAAAGATGAATGAGAATAGCTGTGTGTGTTTTTGTGTATAACTAATTAAAAACTTAATTAGCTAGAATCCATTAATTATCCTAATCCTTGATGGTAAAATAATTAATCATTTTTGTCGGAATTTCGTTTGATTTTCGGTTATTCTTGAATTATTAGTTGGTTCGAGTCTCTTTTTCCTTTTCGTCTTAATTTTGTTCGGTGTTATTTTTTGGTTATTTTCATTTCAAATGAGAAATCATTACAGTTTTTGTAGCAGGTAGAACACAATGATTCGAACAGGTAGAGAGATAAGGTCTGGTGCTTAGATACTTAGTTGGATAGATACGAAGTATGGATTGGTAGTATTCTTCGACAGTACTACTCATCAATAAAAAGGATCAGCATTTGCCGATAACAACTTGCATTTCATCTTATTTATTATTGTTGATGATCGTAGAAGTAAGAAAGGGCAAAAAGTGCTGTACGGAAAATTCACACTATAGCGAAGAGCCCAAAAAAAGAGACAGCCAACAGCAAGGGTCAACCGAAGAAGGTCTTAAACTTTCCGTTTTGACGGAGGCGGCTCATAGTCTATGAATTCTTTGGTATCCTACAGCGTTGAGAGTCTTCACAGACAGTTTGGCTACAATCGCAACACTTTAAATCGATTTTCAATCAAAATCTACCGAAAATATTAATGATTAATGTGGCCAGATTACTCCAAAGATGAATTCCGAGAATTTTTATAGAACCTTTCTTTTACTTTTTTGTTGTTTTTTTTGGAGCAAAATGCATTTTTCTTGAGAGGTTTTTCTCTTTTTTATGATAAATTTATTGATTAATTTGCCATACCATAGAGTGACTAGGCTTATTTTTCTTTAATTGTTGCTACTGTAAATTTGTCGATTTTTTTTATATATTTTTCGATAAAATGGATTTTGTGTGCGGACTTTATTTTTTTTCTTGTACTTTTCTGAATGGTCATTTATAATTTTGAGAAAAATTTCCTAAATTCGGAATAGTTTGCTTCGGAAAGAGAGGGTGTTGCAAAGTGCAGTACAAGTTTCAATCTTCTAAAGAGCGAGATAAGTGAAGTTGTGAAATTTGTGAAATTTTTTGTTAGGGATTTGGTAAATTGGCGAGTTTTTACTTACGAAAAGTTGCAGCGTGCCTTTGGGGAAGAATCATTATCAACACCACAAATAATTTTTGGGGGGCCGAGAAAAAAGTGGAAGACTGAATTCGCTCAAGAAGGCCTTCAACATTAAAAGCTGATGAAAATGTAATGTAAGTCAGGGCTCTTCTGAGGTAAGATCGTCGATTAACATTGAAGCTCCTAAAAATTCTTAGAAAAAAGGATATTCGAGTTAGGTTGGGCTTTGAAGAAACTTGAATGCCCCGGCATGACAAAGACCTCCATCACAAGGTCATTTGTCTCAAGGAGTTTGTGATGTAAGGAGTGATTCCTATGATTCCCTAGTCATCCAAAGAAGTGTAACCAATAAGCCGACGCCGTGTCCAGTTAAGGTCTTCCAGAACTGCTTCGAAGAGTATAAACTACGAAGTCTGTTCAAAAAGTAACGCGCATTTTGAATTTGCGCGGTTTACGTGTATTCGATTTTCGATTTTTTGTGGCATTATGTTGGTACTAATGTTTCTCACTTATGCCGACAAGTTCGGCTATTTTTAACATTCAGTTAATTTTTGACAGCTGCTTTGCTTGCACGTGCTTTGGGTCGTCTTAGATTTTTGCTCAATTTCGACCAAAAACAGCATTGCATTAACATTGCTAATGAGTACCAACATAACGCCACAAAAAATCGAAAATATAATTATTTCGAAATACTTTTTGAACAGATCTCGTATACCTCCACCGATGTATGGATTTCAAAATAGTTCCCTTTGGTAGCTTTATATTGGCGGTAAATGTTGTTTCTACTCTTCGTAGCAGTGTTGGAAGATTTCATCTGGAATCGCCTTTAGCACCTTGGTTAGACTCCTTTGGTCTTATCAAAAGTATCTTTCAAGTGTCTTTTGATCATGGAGAACAAAAAAAACTCAGACGGACTAAAATAAGGTGAATATGGGCAGCTGAGGAACCATAGGAATCCCTTTACCCAATATAAAGAAATTCTTTTTTCCGATAAAAGAATTACAGGAATACCTTGTGGCAGGAAACGAACTGATGCAAAAAGCATTTTTCTTAAAAAACTTCTTTATCAGCTTCAGTGTTAATCAACACTCGGCCTTCAATTACTTCACATTGTCATTAGCTTTCGATGTTGAAAGTCTTCCTGAATTAAATCCGCCTTTTTATTGTTTTCCAAAAAATATTTAATGTTGTCGAAAAATTTGTGCTTTTGATGGGAACTTTTTCCCAAAATCTCTTCGCAACTTTTTGTAAGTCAAACTCGCGAGTTAAGCTTAACCTGAAAGTGATGGCATATCGTTTCCGCCCCAAATTTTTCTGTTCCTTTTTTCATAATACACTATTATGTATAGAAATTCACTAAAAACGCTTTATAAGGGCATGCAGTAACCGGAAGAAGTTGATACTCTTTTGGACGAAGACAATACCCAATCGAAAATAATGCTCGCGGAGCAATTGGATGTTACTCAACCAGCCATTTTTATGTGTCTGCATGCCATGGGGAAATTAAAAATATTGGAAAATGGGTGCCGCATGAATTGAACGATAGGCAGATGGAGCGACGCCAAAACACATGCGAAATCTTGCTCGCCAGACAAAAAAGAAAGTTGTTCCTGCATCGGATTGTGACAGACGCTGAAAAGTAGATATATTTCGAGAATCTTAAACGCAAGAAATCGTGGGTTGAGCCCGGACAACCATCAACATTTCCCCAAGACCAAATCGCTTCGGACAGAAGACGATGCTGTGCGTTTGGTGGGATCATGAGATATTGAAACCTGGGGAAACTCTTAATGCCCACCGCTACCACCAACAACTGACCAAATTGTACCGTGCTCTGCGTGAAGGAAGGACGGATTATCAACAAAGACATGACAAGCTGATTTTCCTCCACGACAACGCACCATCGAACACGTCAAAAATGGTCCGAAACTACTTGGAGATACTCAACTGGGAGGTGCTACCCCACCCCGCTTATTCACCAGACCTGGCCCCTTCCGACTACCACCTGTTTTCGTCGATGGGCAATGCGCTCGCTGTGCACCACTTCGATTCTTACGAAGACGTCCGAAAATTGCTTGATGAGTGGTTTGCCTCGAAAGAGAAGGAACTTTTTTGGCGTGGTATACACAAATTGCCCAAAAGATAGGAAAAATGTGTAGCTAGCGAGGGCAAGTACTTTGAATAAAATTGTTTTTGCTTTCTATGAAAAAACATGTGTTTTTTTGACTAAAAAACAGCAGATTAAAGCTTGTACACCTGGTATGATTTTTAGAAAAAAGTAATTAGTCAGAATACTATGCCCTCTTCGGATTCTCGTCACATTACGCGCTTATAGTGTCTGCAAGAATACTGAGTAGACTGTATTGATGTCGGTTGACCAGCAAAATGCTCTACATATGACTGAGGATATTGCTTAGCATTCTGTTACGGAGCGTTGCACATTATGTCCCCAGACATAAGCACCGCACGCAGGGGAGTTTCTACAGCCCACTGATCAACAGATTTATTTTCTATAATTCCCACCCAACGTAACTCGGCAATCCTTCTTTTGAATAGGTAACATCTCATCTCGTTTAATACAGAATCATTCAATGAGCCAAGAAATATTTCGAGAGCTGCTTGGGTATCTGCAAGGTTTTATTTTTTCATGGAGTTATCAACTTATAGACTTGTTGGCAACATAAATTTTAAATTGCTTACTTTATAAATATTTCGCTATCATCAATGAAGATTTATTTTTCAGAAAACCCGTGACATGTATTCTCGTAAAAGAAGGTATCTCGTTCCCTGCCTTTAATGGCAACAATATCGCCAGATTCTCTAGATTCATGTATTGATATTGTTCCCTCGTTTGTTGTTTTTATAATTTTTTTTCCAATGATGCAATCACTTTCTCATCATTTTAAAATAACAAGAAAATAGTTGATGCCGTTGGCAATTTCTCAGCCCTACACAACTGACTGTGAATCAATTACTAAACACACAGGATAAGTACTAAAGTAAATAATCAATAAAAACAAACAGACACTGTGATACGTACCGCCACCACTGGCGATAGTAAATTATATAATTTTCTAGAGCAGAATTCATCGGGAATCACATTCAATATTTGCTGATATAAAAAAAAAGAGTACACTTACCCCTGAATAGCAGAGACGAGAGACGACAATCAACTTTACCTGTTAAGGCGGTACATATTTGGATACAAATTAAAATTGGAAATTTTGCCAGATTCCAGAAAGGGAATGAATGACATCCGGCAATTGCTGTGGGCATTTCGTCAAAAGCATGTGAAGCAACAAGAAGAAGACAAATAACAACAATATTGAAGAAAAGGTAAGAAAATTAGGAAAAAAAATCAATGATTCCCAAACGAAATTCAATTCATTTTTCATTAAAATTCCGATTGAGTGTGATTTTGTGGACTTTTGTCCGATTGTGTGCACATTGCAAGTCGTTTCATTCTGGTTGCAACCGAATCGGTAACTCGATACAACTGGGAAGAATCGAAAATCAGGGCCCGGAAAAGTGACACACTATACTATAAGACCAAAAGTACATGAGGACATACTTTATCCGAATAAAAGGCGGATTGTTCATTTGATGGAAGCCTAGGGCGATTGTGCGATATCTGCGTGCACTGATTCTGCTGAGGTTTCCTTGCGGAAGCTGTGGTTTTCCAACGAGACGTCGTGTCGTCATGAAAGTGCATTCGATCTAGAACAGTACAAGTCAAATGGTTCTTGCCAAAAGTAAAAAAAAAACCAAAATACCACTGCATAGCCGTACTAACGTATGTGATTCGTTGTCAGTGTCAGAGGCTACTAGTTTATTATCGGAACCGCCGAACACCCTTTCATTTTCGGAGACTATCTTCTATCTATTTATCATTGCTGTCAGGATTGATACAGTTCCATTTTAAAGGATTTAACAAGGATTTCTTGTTTCACAACTTCTCCGGGTACCCTCTTCAAAATTAATTCTCGTACAAGCAGTAAATTTTCTTTTTCGCACTTCATTTGATAAACCCTAACTCATCATTTGTTCACATCGCTCTCCTTAATACCTAAACTACTCTCAGTTTTAGTACCTTTTCCGATTGTGCAAGATACTCGAAAAACTATGCTTTCGAACGAATACCATCTAAGCTAATCAAATTCCAATTAAATTTTTGTCCAAATCTAACGACGATCATTCATCTCATCTGAACCGTTGAAAATTGTCTGATTGAAAACTTTGTCGCCGCAAAAGACTTGGAAATGCCATCCCAATTTTTCGTAGGGCTGTGATTTATTTCAGAATCGATTTCTAGTCCAATACGCATGTGGCTAAGGACTTTGACAAATTGATTATTTCTGCCATTGTCGATCTTACCTTTTTTCTCTTTTTCTATTTTTGGTTTTTAAATGATTTTTTTTCTTTTTTCAAATATTCGTAAACACCTGTTTTAAGGTAATATTAATAAAATACCATCAAAAAATATTTGTAACCAAATCACGGAAAAAAAACCTACTACAATTAAAGACTATAAAAGAAAAAACAAAAAAAAAACAGATTTTATTAACTGACCTGAATTTTTTTTTAATCGTGGGAAAATGTAGACTTTTAACGGTGGTGGTTTGGTTTATTGTGAAAGTGTAAATTTGCATTTTGCGTGGCTAACACACGATGTGGTATAGAATTTCTCACCTTATCTGATTATGCATATTCGTTGTAGATCTAGATGGCTATGGAATCTCCACTTTATGGTCAATTATTGTTAGTTTCCGAAAGTCATTCAATCCCCTTTTTCGATGGGTAACTCTGTCAGAAAATCAAAAAAAAATCTGAAACTACCACCGGAACCTTATCGACTATGTACTGCGATAGGTCACTTAATTTCTAAGTCACGCAATCGACTACTACGTACGCATGCATATAGCACACTGCTATCTTTTCTCATTTAATAAAGTCACTAAAAAAATAGTCCAACCCCTAAAAAACACACCGCAATTGATCAATCCTTCTTACAAGCCTAGATCCTTATCAGACCAATAATTATGATTTACATTTGTGCTGACTATTAACCATCGTTGTTTTAATCGTGGGTGGAAAATCATTAAAAAAAATAATTCGAAATAATGTAGGTGAAGTTATTATATTTTCCTAATAAGGGAATTTTGACATTGTTTTTTTTTTGTTCTATACCTTCAATTTTGGTTGTTATTTATTGACCAGGAGAATTTTCGAATATATTTTGATAGATTTTTTCCCAATACAAATAAATATTAAAAGGAAAACCTGAAAAAAATTTAGTAAAAAATGTTAAGAAAAATTTTAATTAAAAGTTTTTTGAGAGGCGCTGTCTCAAAAGTTTGAGAACTATTGGACCCATTTTGCTAATACTAAAATCGCTATTTTTACATTTTTATACCAAAAAAAAAACTGTTTATTTTTAATGACAATTAAAAATTTGTTTGGGAAATTTTGTTTGCCAGAAATTATTTAAAAAAAGTCCAAGCATTTTTTGAGTAGCGCTGGCAAAAGTCTATGTGTTTTGGAAACTGTAGAATCCAATTAACAGGTAGACAAATCGTTGTTTTTCTTATTAAAATGTATAAAAAATAATTTACTCTTTAATTATAATTAGAACATTTATTTGAATCGAAAAAAAATTTAAAGTAAAAATAATTAAAGAAAATTTTGCAAAAACACTTTTAGAAGCGCTGCCCAAAAACCAAGAGTGCCAGAATTACCTGACCCATTTCTTTAATACAAAAATCGCTTTATATCCTCTTAAAATAACAAAAAAAAAATTTACTTGTTGGTAAAAATAGAAACTTTTTTTTTAAATGGAAATTATTTTTAAAAAAATCAAGACTCTTTGAGAGGCCTTGTCAAACGTGCAAGAGTTTGAGAACTATTGAACCTGATTTGTTGGAATTAAAATCATTTTTTTTGTTATTTTAATTCTACTAAAATCTTTTTATTTAGTTTTTATTGTAATAATTAAAATATTTTTCTGGAGCCAATAATTTTGATGGAGAAAATTTTAAATAAAAATTTAACAAAAAATAAGAATTTGTTGAGAAGTGCTCGACAGTTTGAGAATTTTAGACCCTATTCTTGGGTAAAAAAAAAAATCGCTATTTTTCTTATTTTTCATAATAGTCAAGATATTTTTGAAATCACAATTATTTTTACAAAAAAATACCTGCATTTTTAAAAGCGGTGCATTTTAGCACTTAAGAGTTTAAAAACTATTGAACCGTATTTGTTGGTACCAAAATAATAAGGAAATTTGTTTAACTTGAAACTATTTTTAAAAAATTGGAAAAATATTTTTAGAATCCCTGTCAAAAGTGCAAAAGTTTAAGAACCGCTGGACTTTATTTATGAGTACCAGAATTATTGGTTTTTTTTAAATTTAAATTTAAGAAAAGGGTTTATTTTTTAATAAAAAGCAGGGATTTAATTCAAGTTTTTGAGAAACGCTGCCAAAAGTCTAGGTGATCGGACCCAATTTACAGATTTTAAAATCGTTGTTTTTTTATTTAATTTTCCCAACAAAAAGAAACGAAATTTTTAATATTAGGTAGGATTTTTTTTTAAATAAAAATTTCGAGCTGAAAAATTTAAAATACAAATAATAAAAACAAAAAATTTTGTAGAAGACCTGCTGTCAAAATTACAACAGTTTGAGAGCTACTGGACTCACATCATTGCTGTCAAAAGTTCAACAGTTTGATAACTACTGGACTCACTTAAAAAAATCGATATTTTTTTTTAGTTTAATAACATTTTTTTGGATAAACATTATTTTAAAAAAAAGTTCTATAATAGTTTGAAAAGCACTGGAAAAACCCTAAAGGATTGACTTTTCCAGTGCTTCTCAAGAAATTCTTGTATTTTCGAAAAAAATTGGAACTAAAAAAAATTTATATGTTATTTTATTTGGGGATTTTCTAACATTTTTTTTAAATTTTCCATGGGTACCAAAACCATCATATTTTTTATTTAAATAAATGCACCAAAGAATTTTTTTAAAATAATAATCAAGAAAATATTTTTAAATCGAAATTTTTTTAAGAAGAATTTTTTGAAAAATCCCAAACGAAATGACTTAAATCAAAATCGGGTCGGTGATTAATACCAAAACCCATAAGACCATTAATTCTATTTTCAAAACGAATCAATCCTTTTTTATGCACAAATACTAATCCTTAAATTAGGATTATTAACAATAAAAACAAAAAATGAATCGAATTACTTATAAAACAATAAGAAAAAAATATATATGCTCAGGTGTAAATAAAGAAAAATCCCACAAGAAAAATAAAATCCATTAAAAAGACGGGCAAGGAAATCAACCCTTTTCGTAAAAATAATTTCAAATCGTGAATAAAATTTGCCGATCAAGAATCATCACTGAAATTTTAACGTAACACCGTAAACGAAACGTGCGTGGGCGTACGTTTGTAAATTGTTTAAAAGAAAAATCGAACGCACAATTGGTTTTTTGTTTTTCCATTAAATTGAGTTAGTTACCTTTGCATTACCGATCAAACACGATGGATGCTTTCTATTATCGTATCGTAATTCCCATCCCCATTATTAGACCTTGAAAGTTATTATAATACATAGGAAACCATTCATCCCCACATTAATTCGTTTTACCTCCAATAAGTTTGTTAGGTGAAAAGTTTAACAATCAAAAACATTTTTTATATATTTTTTTTGTTGGTGTTATTGCCTGTAGTGCCTTGTTCCTATTTTACCTGTTTTGGATTGGTCGAGATTGGAAGTGAAAGCGGAAAGCAGAGGGAACCGAAAAAACGATCACACTCAGTGTTATATGCATTAACGTAATTTATCGTCTGTCACGTGACACACAATTGAGTCGATTAAAGTCATTTGTCATCACGTGACACCTTTTAAGTTTTTTTTCTCCGTTCACTTTGACACCAATCCTTCACGCAACCACCCCATTTTAGACATTCATACTATAATTTCCATTTACCCCTTTTTTGTTGCCAAGCACTAAGTTCAAAATATTGGAAAATTTTTCAAATGTAATCTATCCAAAAATGCTGACAAAATCCTATCGTTACCTAAGCACACACACCCCCCACCCCACCCCTTTTTTCTATTACTTTCGGATTTTTGTTGACATCGCCAAAAGTGAAGAGGAAATAATTTCCGTAAAACTCAAAACTTTATCGTATGTGAAAAAATTCAAAAGTACCCTGAGGAATGGTACTGAACCTAAAACATATGTGGGGGATGATTTTTACCATCCCCTTTGAAGGTTGATTGGTTCAAACTGCACATAATTTTGACTTGGAACTAAAAAAAATTTAATTTTTTTAAAAATTTAAAAACGATTTTTACAATTTATCTTTTCAATAAAATTCTTACCTGTAAATAAAAATTCCCCACACCTAAGGTGCTGTAAGGTGTACGAATAATCGCAAGGATAGAAGGAAAAACTTCCAAGTAAATTTCCACCGGAAAAGCGACTATTTTTCCTTAAATTTCAATCAAACGTCAGCTCATATTATCAAGATGGTAGCCTTCCTTTTAAAACGGGAAATTGATGTCAACTCCTTGCTTCGTTATCAGTCATTGGGACTCAGTACCACCTGATGTCTCTTGAAGAGAATTGCAATTTCCTATCATTTTTCATAACCAAAATTTTTATTCTCTTCCATTATCGGGAATACATACTAGAACATGATTTCTATCCTAGACTTTGACATCCTTAGATGAACCATCTTTTCACCTTACCGAGAACGCACTCTCTCCTTCTTGCCATATCAAGAATCTTTCTTTGTCTCACACTCTATCGTTCTCTTTCTCACTGTCTCTAACCAAAAAAAAAAACTTAAAAATATTGTAAGTTTTTCGTTTCTTGAAATCAATTAAAAAACCTTCTTTTTGACTGAAGGAATTTTCGTTAAAAGCAAAAAAAAACTGTTTTCTTTTCACCTGCAACATTTTTAATTTTATTTTAGATATTCCGAGCAGTACACCTTACCAGTCAAGGTTTTATAATTGTAATTTTTGCTTTTATTACTGTTATTATTATCACTACTACCATAACTACTATTACAGCTATTAGATCTGAAAGCCGGTAACTAAACTTTGGTTATTCTTCCAACGTGTAGGTTATAATTTTAGACTGTTTGGCCCCGTGACTATCGCGCTGCATCGATTCTAGAACCTGAAATTATCGCCGAACACACTGCTTGTTATTTTGCGTGATTTAGCAATTTTTTACACAATTTTGTTACCGGTTCGATTTGGTTAATAATTAACCGACCTTAAGAGGTGTTCCTGTAAGTCATGTTGTGTTAGTTTGTCGGCACCGGTTGCCCGGTGCTAGTCGCGCTACTCGAAAATCCTCCGGTTCACCCTTGAGTTGTTGATTGGGAATCGTTCACCAAAACTCGTTGGCAGAGTCAGGCGATGGTGACTTATTTTGAGGGTGGCTAGGTTGAGGATATTGCAGGTGTCATAACCGACAGTGACACACTTCAGTGTTTCCTTTTGTATAATGTTTGTCTTTTCGCAGGAAATTTAATTAGAAAATCCGACTCACGATTGTGGCTGGAATGGTTTAGCGTCGATTATAGGCGACGCCATAGAAACGGTGGTTGTTTATAATCTAAATTTAGTTGTAGAGATTTTTCTGAAATTGTGGTCCTTTTTAGATTTTTCTTTACTTATAAATAAGGTCAAAAATTTTCTTTCAAAATTTTGGCCTAAGACCTCTCTCTACCTTAGTAAGCAAAAATACCAAGACAAATTTCTGGAATAAGATTAAGTTTCTGGAACAAGTAATTTTCTAGGTGCATACGGTCTATGATTTGTTTCTTTTAAGACCCATTCCACCGAGCGATACCTAAAACATAAGGTCTTAAAAAGATCTTTGTGAAATTCGGAAAAAACGTAAGGTCTTAAAGAGGTCTTTGCGAAATTAAAAAATTAATTGTGATTTTTGAAGTTGGCACCCAAAAACCTTATTTAGAAATAGTATTTGATCAATCAAAATCTCCTCTTCCCTCCTGTTTTCCTTAAAATCTCTTAAAAGGAAAGTCGGCAAATATTTCTAAAATGTCTGCTCTTATACTTAAGACCATGAATTGCTAATGTTTTAAAAATTTTTCGCCACCAATGAGTACTACTAGGGATCTATGATAAAATATCTCAAAAAGAGAAGGACAGTACGTGGTGTAGCAAAGACGTTGTTTCCACTCTTCGTCGAAGTACTGAAAAGCTTCAACTAAAATCGCCTTCAGCTATTTGATAACACTTTTTTGGATACCTAAAGTTTGTTTTTTTTTTATTTTGGGGAACAGAAAAGGCGAAAAGGACTTAGATCAAGTGACTAAGGAAGCTGGAAATCTCTTTTTTTGACAAAAACTTATTAATAGAGATGCTCCTGTGACAAAGGATGTAATCATGATGGATGGATCGTCCAAGCATCTGAAATGTCTGATGTGACGCAAAACACCTTTTTCGAAGCTTTTTAAGGACTTAATTGAGAATTTATCCTGAATAGTTCCGTATTTTTATTAGTTTTCAATGTGAGTTTCGTATTTCACTGATTGTCGGCACTTCAAAAATCCTTTATGACACTTAATAGGGAATGTTACCGATAGGCTTGTTACAAATTTTTGAAAGTCAAACTCGGGGATTTATGGAGTTTAATCCAAAATACGATAGCACATTATTCCAGTTTCTCAGAATTTCCTGCTATTCCATAGTAAAAGTTTACTTGGTACACAAATTCTGAATAATTTGGATTTGAGCTCGTGAAGACTCGAATTGGGGATGTTTCCTAGATACAAACCTGCAAAGTAGGATTATCACCTACACATTTACCAAAGCAGGAATAAGGACAGATTAGAATATCGAATGTATAAATTCTGTAGTGGACGGGCCCAAGTATAGTGCCTTGCGGAACACCAGCGAATATTGACACATTTTTCCAGTAATAAGCTTTGAAATACCAAAAAAACAAAATTTTTTTTAAATAATGGAAAGATTTGGTAAGAAGGAATGGCGAATAGATAGAATTTATTAATAATAGTACCAACTCTACTAATTTGGAAACGTGAATATTTTTTTTTTGGCAATATTCGTTTTCCTCCAAAAAATTTTGATTTTTAAATTTTTAGAAAGCCATTTTTCCGGGGTTTTTTTTCCTAAAAAAAAATTATCAATTTTAATATCTTTTGACATTTTTCGGAGTTGTTAATATAAACCTAAGGTCAGCCTTATCAAAAAAAAAAATTGTTCGTTATTTTTGCAGAACTTCTTGTTGGGAAAAGCACACCTCCTAAAATTATAAGGGCTTAAGTTGCAAAAATACTGAAAAATTTGCCCATTATACGTTTTTCATGGTTTGTGTGGGCTTCGTCCTGAGGGTCTCAAAATATATTTCAAAAATTGAGTTGCATCGATCATGCTGGTATCCTCGACAATTAGCGGGCTGGTCAATTAACTGGAGAGGAGTTGCGTCGACCTATGCTTATTGTCATACCAAATTTAGCACATCTGCAAATGGTATGTAACCTCTTTGACCATGGCTAGACAAATATACTGAACCAACGGTGGAAGTTTTCTTACGTAGACATCAACAAACCAGTCCGCCCAATAACCCACTTGAAATTCTGAGCAAGGAAACTTCGCACAACTCGTATTGGACACACCGCACTTCACTATGATTTCCTCTTCGACAATCAATCTCATCTGTTAAGCCATTTCCGTGATATTCTCGAACATTATTTAATCCAGAATTTCTTTTTGAATATGACACCTTCCATTGTGGAGCTCCTTGACCCGGCAACACCTTTTCTTAGCCCTCATTTTAATTTTTCTCCAACCGATCTAATAACGTCTAATTGCTTCCTCCAAGTTGGACTGGACCATTTTCATCAGAGAAGCTGGCAATGCCAACCAATATGAAATCGTCAAATGGCCTCATTGTCGTGGCGCTTCTGGCTATTGTCTCAGATATCTTATATACACGCGAATAAATATTTTGAAAAATGCTAAATAAATATCGAAAAAGCACCAAAAGCCCTTCGAAAGATCCATCAAATTTTGTAAGGAATACAAACACCGCCCTCGACCACCCCTTTTTTTATTCTCAAATCCATTCAGCCGCTCTCAAACGGTAAACAAATCGTTAAAAATTTTATGAGAATAGATAGAAAATAAGGTGAAATCGTATTTTTCGCGCGATCTATTTCCATCGTCCAGAGTAGACGATAATGTTTTCCGTATAATTTCCGGAAATTTTAATTTTAATTCCATGCAGTGTGGACGACCTGTTGATGATTGGGGTGAGGTCAATAACCACCGGCTTGGGTGTATCAAACTCCTCGCCCCCATCAGCCAGTACTCTCATTTTTTTGTTGGATTCTTTATATAATTACGTATTTGAGTGATTTTTATTTAAATAATACAGAACTGTTGATGGCATATACCTTGTGATGGGGTTCTACGGTGGTGTTGGTGACGGGAGTCGCTGTTTGGTAATGGCGGTGGGTAATAATAATGATGTACGTACGTGTAGTCCGCCGTTATTCATGCTGTAAACGTCATCGTGAGCAAATGAGTTCAGTTTGTGATCTGGCAATTTAGAATTTTTTCCACTTTTTTTCATAGAATTTTCGATTTTCCTGCTGTGTCCACATAAATATTTAGTGTTCAGAATTGTCTATGGTGGCCAGTAGTTGGCATAATAACCAAAAGCAAAAACAAGAGTCTGGTCGGTTAGGTCGGTTGGTTGGTTAGTCAGCCGATAGTGCGATGCGATAAGCGTAGCGTATTTGATGTCAGTAACCGTAGCAGCGACAAAAATTTCATTTTCAGTTCCGTACGTCGTAGTTAGCGCAGATAATACATCCGGTTCCGGTTTTGCCTGTTCCTCTCTGCATCAAATTAATGCTGTCATTCTCTGGACAAGCCCTATGTAAGAACGGCTATTCCATCACCGATCTTTCGATTGTGCTGTGGTACCTACCAGATGACACGCAATGACGATGACGTTTCTGATTTAATATTTTATTTTTTTACTTCGATTCCATCGCAAGTTTAAGACCAACCATAACATCTAAAGAGAGGGAGGCATAGTGTGCCATTTTAGTATTTCAGCAGTCGAATTTCTATAACTATCGTTACTGCCATCGTCTGTCATGTCACCGTATCCAAAGCAGTCATAAGGCACGGTCTATAGCTACGAGGTACGGCATCAGTGGACAGGCAATTGTCATACTTCAGTGGGGATGAGTTACTCTTGATGGGCCCATGCGGTTTCGATTCCGCTTGTAAATTCCTCCATCGTAGCCGTAATTAATTACAATCGCATTAATGTTTTGTAAATTTGCCTGCCCGATGACGTACAGACAGACACACGTCGCCATTTATGACAGTGAAAAGTTTCCATTTACCAAAGATGCTCTGTCATTTTCGTTTCTTGCCTGCGTTTTGGCTGAGCGAAATGCTTCTTTTTAAAAGCGATTACGTAAACTGAAAATTTCCCATAGTCCGTTGGGGAAGAATAATCCCATTTATGAGTGGAGAGTTGGGTTGAAGAGGTCTGAATGGACCTCACAGACTTTCTAGATAAATGGTCAAAACTAAGAGTCAACAAAAAATTACTAACATACAACATAGTAATAAGACGCACATGGATCCACTTAGCAACAGGAGTGTTGAGTTGCGATTGGTACCAGAGAATGTGGGAATTTTGGGGTTACAGTTATCCACAGTGACAAGCTAGCTGAAGAATCGCCATCGACCAGTTATTCTCAATCTGCTTCACCTTGAAACAAGTTAACTGGACCCATTTCCCTTCACCATTTCCTTCGGAAGATTGGGACCTTCTTAAAAATATTCGTTTTAAGATCATGTTTTCATCTTTGCTTATCAGATTATTGGTCCGCTACAGTGCTTTCCGTTCAGCATAAGGGGCGACCTGCATGTCCATTTCGAGTTATACTCTTCGATTAATACAACCGTCTATACACGATTGGTTTGATCTTCCAAAAGCTGGTATTGATATTTCTTTGTCGCTGATTGCTGAAGGCTTGTTCAGGTGTTCTATTCGCACTTTTTTTAATAGAAAGGAATACGGGATTAAATAGAATGGAAAGTAAACTGGTTTTGTGGGGATTAGCAAAGGTCCATGTCTCAGTGGGATTCGAACCCACGACTCCTTCCCTTGGATGGTACTCCAGCATACTAACGACCGACTGAACCAACAGCGACACTTTTTATCGACTCAGTAGATAACTATCAATAAATCTACTCAAGAAAGCTCCTCAGAATCCGGACACTCTCCTTCATGATTTTCTTTTTAGCTACACCAGATCCTGTGGCACTCAGTTCAGCATCACTCACATAGTATATGAATGCCACCTATGAGGAAAATTTCTGCCATTCTGGAGCTCCTAGACGCAACAACTTCATTCCCAAGTCCCCTCTTTAATCTTCTATACCACAGTAACCTGCTCTACAAAATCTATCAAAATTCGCACCACTCTACCCTACTAACCACAGACCAGTCTTGCTTAGATATCTTCTCACACGAACAATTAAGTCACCAAATGAACTCAAGGTTCTGGCGTCTCGAAGTGGCGCCTGACACATTTTCAAGGGACATTATAACAAAAAATTGCCGAAACTGATTTTTAAAATAGGACTACTTCCCCATTTAGAGTAAGTGGATTCATGTAGGATTAGTGGGTTAACGAAGCTGATTACCCTCCCCCCCCCATATCCAAAAGAGGAGCTACAAGCAAAGAGTTTTTTTTTTATCAGAATCCTTTACAAATATTTTTACTTTTGTTATTTATATGGGTCTAAAGATATGTGCTATCTCTCACTTTATAGCGCCACGAACATGGGGTCGTTAAATGGAGTCATATTCCGTGTGATTTGGCATTGCTTAATAAAACTTGGGAGAAGCAATCAGAAATAGTTAAATTTTATGAAGTATATAAAATTCTTTGACAAAATTTAAGAGAGGATTTGGACCCCATAATGGTCGTTATTGGGTCAAGGGTCTTCACAATCGTAGGAATATTATCCTAAAAGAAATTTGAGATTAAGTGGCATTTATTTAGGATATGAGAGATAGTAAATTAGAACACCGTAGTAATGGCATAAGCGACTGGGTTGGTTACCGATTGATGTCTAGTCGAAATTCGAAAAAGTTTCCTTGCCCACAATATCGGGTGGAATACTGGGTGGACTGATCTGCTGTTGGCCCTATCTTCGACTGTTGACCTCGTAACGTTGTTCTTTTTTTAGTCCAGAATACTAAAGGAAGCTTCTCCTCTGCTTTCAGGTTATTATCGCAACTTGAACTAAACAAAATGAGTCCATAGCCCACCTCCTATTTGATCGAATATGTACACAGTCTATTGAACCTCAGTTTTTATTGACTTTTATCTCGAATGAAACAATAAGAAAAAATTATTGTTCATCTGGAAAATCATGTGAAAAATGCATTAAAGTTCATTCCAATTCAGGAATGCATCTTGGCCAACGCATTAAAATTTGCATCTTGAAACTTTTCGATACTAAACAAAAGCTTTTTCAACTATTTTTTATGAAAGGGGAGATGGGCGATGGGAGGTATGACATCTGTGCTCTAGAATTCCAGTATGTACACAGTTGGGGATATGTGCTTCCTAAAGTGAACTCGTTCATTTTGGCAGTTCGAATTGCAATATTTACTTTTGGAGTTGAGTGAACCTTCGCTGAACTGTGTCGACGATTCATTTTGTGACCGTAAAAACAACTCAACGTGAATAGGTGATCAAGTAGAAAAAATTCAACAAAGGTGAAAGTCACCACCTCAAGCGAAAGGGGATGGGAGGGAGGGGAGGCTACGCAAGGGGTATATGACATTAAAGACAGTGTTTTAATAAGTTTTTTTTTTTTTAAATTAATTAATCGTTAAAAACCGATCATTTCATGACAAAAATGTACGCCAAGGGGGGTAAATTTTATTGTTAACCTTTTTTTGTTGAAATTACAGTTACATTCAAAAGTATTTAACAAAAAGGCTAGAATAGTGTAAATTCATCATTTTTTCAGATCAAATCCGATTTTTTATTGGTCAAAATGGCAACCGAATTCGTTGAATGTCCGGAATTCAAAGTCGAATCCAATTTTTTTATTTTCGGACTGACTTCAAACAAATTTTTTCATAAATCAATAAGTTTATAACCCGGAATCTAGTTTACAAAAAAAAATAAAAATATTTCTACACCTCATCCAGAGTACTTTGACCGAAAGAGTTTTTTTGATAAAAATTTCCAAAAACTCATTCGATTGGAATTTATTTATTTTTATTTCTTATATTAAATTTATTGTGTCAATTTGCTGTAAATTTCGTTGAGAGCTAATTTTTTAAAATGTTTCATCATAAAAAGGACATAATTTACAATAAAGTGAATCGAATTTTATTCAAAATATAATTTTGGCGTATCAAATGAGGGTAAATATCAAATCATTTATTATCTTTCGTATTAGGGGTGAGTTTTGAATTATTGTATCCTTGTTGCTGGGTTTAAAGAAATTTTCTTCTTTTGGTAAATTTTAAAACTATTTTGGAAATGTGATTTCGAAAAGCATTTTCCACCCCGGGTCTAATTGGGCTCCTTTCTAGATGAAAGTGCCAATTTTAAATTTAAAGTTGCTGTTTTAGAAGTCGATTGCATTGAACACTATTTCCACCCCCATCCCGGGGTTAGTATGCACCGCTGCATTTTAGGTAAATAAATCAAAATAGTCGGGAAGGGGGAAAATAGCTGTCCTCCTGCTACTACCATTCAGTAGGCTTGTGTTGATGGGATTGCAATCAAGCGCAGCTGCATTTATAAATCACGACCAGAGATTGTAAATCGCGTCAGGGTACTCGTGTTTTTCTCCTTGAAAACGTATAATCATCCCTTAGTTTTCGACCACCTCGCCACCGACAGCAGTTAGAGTGAACCAGTATGCTAGGAGGATACGGAACACGTGAACATAGCCACAGCATGAATTTGTACAGCAAAAAATAAATCTGTTATCCTTCTCGGGTTGCCTGCTACTGCTAATATGCCATCGTATCGAGCCGAGTTAGGCCTAGTTGAGTATTTTTCAACGATAAGGTATTGTCCTGACCAGGTGTCCTAACCAGGAATGTAGTCGTAATTTTAACTCAGGTAGACCAAGCGGAATCAGAACGTTCATAGCAGACTAGGCAGCGTCAATCGTTAACATTTTTAGGGGTTGAAGTGAGTACTCTCTACATGCTTCGAGCTCCTTTTTTCTAATTGCCGATTTCCAAAATACTAATGTACTATTCCCTTTTGCTCTGCCTCTCTCCCTCTATCTCAATCTGTCTCTTTCGGTCTCAAATTGTGCAGTCAATTAGAAAAGGAAGGCATTTTTCACAAACGAAAATTTTTTACTTGAAGGCAATTTCATAAACCATATTTTTTTGTTTTTAAACGAATTTTTTCCTTTTGAAATTTGGGAATATTTTGCTTTCCCGATTTGGGAATATTTTTCTTTATTTACTACAAATTATATAATGAATTTATACTTTTTGATTGTTTCATCTAAATTATCTGATAAATTAGAGGGTTTTATTTGGTTTAAAAAATAATTAATATCTTGGAAGGGGGTTGGGACCTCAAAAAAGTTTAGGGTATTTGTTTTGAGTGGGTATTAAAATTTGCCAGTTTTTTAATACCGAAAAGCAATTGTTAACCTTTTTTTTTAATTTTCCCAGAATTTCCAAAAACAATTCTTTTTGAAAAATTTACATAAACGATTAGAAGAATATTTTGATTGGAAATTTTTAAAAAACGCTAGTTTTGAACAAATTTCTTATATTTTGAATATAAAAAATCTATAAGCATAACCTCACATTTTTAAGAGAATTAAAAATAACAATTTTCTTAAGGAAGATTCGGTAAAAATTTGCCAAATTTTTCTTGCAATGCATTTTATTTTTTGACCAACTTTCTAAATTTTCATATATGGTAAAATTATTAATATTTTTTTTTATTAATTAATATTCAAAATAATCGATCGTATTTTTATTTCCCTTTTTTATGCTAAAAAATATTAGAAAAAAAAATACATTTTTTTAAGTGTGTAAATTTTATGCACATTCCATTAAGAGAATCACTTTGATTTGCT
Source organism: Atherix ibis (assembly GCA_958298945.1). Classification (NCBI taxonomy): domain Eukaryota; kingdom Metazoa; phylum Arthropoda; class Insecta; order Diptera; family Athericidae; genus Atherix; species Atherix ibis. The sequence continues at coordinate 20,345,558 of OY282609.1, read as the reverse complement.
AATGAAAACAATTACGAAATTATAACTTTTTGTTTTCCACATTGTTGAGGTTTTTTTTTGTTAAGCACTAATGAACATGCTTCGATTTAGTACTTCCTGTTACCGGAAATAGGGGAACTAGCCTCAACTTATATTTGTGCACCTGTAGAATACTATCGAAACAACCATAAACTCTATCGACTTGTAATATTCTCTGCGTTATTTTAAAATATCACAAAAAAAATCATACAAAAAATCACATGGAAATTATAAAAAAAATTATTAAAAATTCATAAAAGAATGTTTTTTTTAATTTTTTACCAAAAAAATTTTAGTTTATTCCTCAAAATTTGAATTTGTTTCTTTAAAGTTTTTTTTTCTTAAACAAATCCTTTGGAAAAAAATCATTTAATTAAAGCTTAAAGCTATAAAGCTAAATTCTAATAATTTTCATAAAAAAAAGTTTTGAATTAGAAAAAAAATCAATTATTCCAAAAAGGAAAATAAAACCAAAAAAAGACTGCGTTTTCTTAGAAAATCTCATAAAAATATCATCGAAAACATCATAGAAAAAATTATAAAAAATTCATAGAAAAAAAAATCGAAAATTAAGAAAACAATAAAATTTTTTTAATTTTTCAATAAACAAAAATTTTCTAAATTTATACTTAAAATAATATCTTTTTGTTTTTAACGTTTTTTTTTCTTAAACAAATTCTTGTCATTTTAAGGGTAGTCAATTTGACTAGGAAAAAATTCTCTTGAATGACTGAGTCACTTAATTAAAGCTTAAATTAATTAAGCTAAATTCTAATAATTTTCATAAATAAAATATTTAAATTAGAAAAAACTCCAAAAAGGAAAATAAAACCAAAAAAATTACTGCATTTTCTTAGAAAATCTCATAAAAATATCATCGAAAAAATCATAGAAAAAATTATAAAAAATTCATAGAAAAAAAATTTAGAAAATTAAGAAAACAATAAAATTTTTTTAATTTTTCAATAAACAAAAATTTTTTTAATTTATACTTAAAATAATACCTTTTTTTTAACGTTTTTTTTTCTTAAACAAATTCTTGTCATTTGAAGGGCAATCAATTTGACTAGGAAAAAATTCTCTTGAATGACTGAGTCACTTAATTAAAGCTTAAATCAATTAAGCTAAATTCTAATAATTTTCATAAATAAAATATTTAAATTAGAAAAAATTCCAAAAATGAAAATAAAACCAAAAAATTACTGCATTTTCTTAGAAAATCTCATAAAATATCGGTAAAAAAAGCATAGAAAAAAACATTAAAAATTCATAGAAAAAAAAAAATTTGCCATATTATAAAAAAAAAATTTTAATCATAAATATATGATTTTTTGTCTTTAACGGTCTTTTTTTTTAAACAAATTAAAGCTTAAATTAATTAAACTAATTTTCATAAATAAAATTTTTGAATTAGAAAAAATATGAAAAAATTCCAGAAAAGGACAAATAAACGAAAAAATATCATCAAAAAATAGTATTTTTTCTTCAGTTTTTTTATTTTTTTTATTTTTTTGCATTTTGGACTAACTTTTTTTTGCACATAACCGAAATAACAATTTACGAAAAAATTTAAAGTAAAAAGAATTTTAAGTCTTTCGAAAGGCAGCGTTTCTATTTTCATTGAGTTTGAAGAGTAGTCAACGATCATCAATCAATCAATTTTTTCTTTTCTTTTTTGGTATTTCTACGAATGATGATCGACGATTGCCTTCAAAAATCTCATTCCCCAGTTTCATTGTGTCCAATTCCAGGGATTCTAGACCATAAATACCAGAACGAATTTTGTCCGATTCTCCAGACACACTGGCACTAAAGCTGCTAATGATTTCCACCTCAACCAATTCGAAACAGGTGTGACCATTTGACAGACGATCATCAAGAAGTGATCTTCACTGTGCAGACAAATCCTGTCCCAAAAGAAAAAAAAAATGAAATATGAAAAATTGAAGAGAAAAAAGAAACAAACAGAAAAACGAGTTATGGTTGGAAAAAATTTTTTACTAAAATCTAAATCGATTCGGCGGATATGATTATTATTGTCCCTTTTGGGTTGAGGTGCCTTCCTCTTCTACGATCATTCCTGGAGAGTCTTTGACGGCCAACCAATTCCGGTATTATTTATTAGCATATTCCTTATTCTATTTTCTTCTAGTCGAATACACACATTTCTATTGGAGAGCATAGCCCAATAAGGGGAGGGGACCTCGACAAAAAAAACATAAAATGACAACAATGACTACACAACTCAATTTTGAAAGGGCAATCCAATCAAGCCTAATCTAATAATTTTAATCATAAAATTATCATCCAAATTAGGATTTTTTTCTCCTTCTCTCTCTCTCTCTCTCCCTCTCTTACTGCCTCTCTAAAGAATTTTCTAAAATATCTTTTTTACCATTTTAATTTATTCTGTTTTATCCCCATTTGATCCTTGAAAATTTATCGTAGACCTAATTGAGGAAATTGGATAATTTCCGATAAGAAAGAAAGAATAATAATGGAATCGTTGAAGTGAAAAGAAAATGTGGGGTCATAACTTCTCATCAATATTTTAACAAAACTATCAGGCATTGATAGGTCCTGTAGAGAAGTGTCCTTCGAGATCATTTTGAATATTAGAAATCAGGGTGATTTCTTAGAAATTATTAGTAATTTAGGTGACTTGGCCTAGTTTTATTCTTATTTAAAAAAGCATAAATAAAAAACTGAAGGTATAATCATTATGGAAACCGGGAGAAAATATATTTTCATACAAATTATCATAATAATTTTTTAGTTTTTTTTTTTTTTTTTGGTTTACAAATCTTTGATTTTAAAAGACAAGATCACTTGATGATCTGGAATTTTGAATATCGCTCTTTAGGAAGAATTTTCTTTTACCAATTAAAATACGAGGTCATTAAGCCCTCCTGCTGATTAGGGTTGAAAATTATGAAATATTTTTTTTAAGGAATTTTTGAATTTTAAATAAATCTAAAAATGGACAATCTTTGTTGGGTCCCAGCATTTATCCATTCAAGAAAGAATATCCCAAAATTAGATGAAAGAAAAAAGAAGATGTCTTCCTAAAATCTTTCAGGAGAAATTTCCCCAAAAACCCTCTTTTTATTATATTTCAATTTAAAGAAAAATGGAGTAATTTTTATTAAAATTTTTTTTTTTTTTTTGGATTTAAAAAGTGCAACATTAAAACTCATTAAAAAAATTTAAAAATAAAATTTTTTCCAAAAAAAATTTAAAAATAAAATTTTTTCCAAAAAAAATTTAAAAATAAAATTTTTTCCTTTAAGAAGGATAATAAAATAAAAATATTTTTTTTTGAATTTAAAAAAAAAATGTCCTGTCATTTATCAAAAATTTCACAGGATATCAGTCATTTTTGACAACTCATAAATAATTAAATCCGATGAAAAAAAAAAGAAACCAATTCGAAATGCCACACAAGAATTTTTACGTATATTCAGGATATTAAGGATCAGACTATAATAAATTTTAAGGAGATATCACTACATACATACATAAATGAATCATCATTAATTTATCCTTTTAGGTTATTATCCTTTTGCTGTGGAAAAAAGAGAATATCATCAGGATTTAAGATAATTACCATTTGCCCCACGCAGTCTGGCAAGGATAAAAATATTTGTTTTCATTTTTTCTCAATATTAAATTAAGGTGGACTCAAGGTGTGGTGGGCAGACAAAATAGTTTTCATATTTTCGCCTTGAATTTGCTTAATTTTTATTTGGTTAAATAAACTGACCAGGATTATATTTTTACCTGCACAGGATATGTGCTCTGGTAGATATACTTTGGTGTAGTAGGTGGAGTTATTGATATATTCTGGGATATGGAGTATACTTCACCGATTTCATCCGAATTTAGCCGAAGTGAGGCAGAATCTGAACAGGATCGCTTATCCCAGGCGGTAGTAGTAGTAGTTCTTAGCTGCTATTCTGTGAAAACTCTAAAATCCTGCAAAGATAATAAATCTCTCGCTATGATCCTTTACGGGCCGTTTAGGATCTCTGCTACTTCCAAGAATTCGCTTTTCCATTTTCATTATTAGCCATAGGCTGTCGGCTATTTTCTAGGCAGTTTCTCTTCCAATTGTCAATACCAAAAGTATTTTTTTCTTCTTTTTTTTCAAGGTGTATCTTTTCTGTTCTCATCTTGTCTGGATACTCTTGCCTTGACGATCTACACATACCTACCTTTTTGTCTATTGTTCGGAAAAAATGCTAGAAACCATCTCTAAACGATGTCATTTAGTTGTTTTTTGTTGTTCTCCTTCGAAACTACGAATAAATGTCATCTTAGATTTTGGTCTTAGCTTCTTAGACTAATCGCTGGATGAGAAGTAAATTTTTTTTTTTTTAATGGAAAAAATCTCATAAAATTTTTGTGTTAGATTTGAATTTTTCCCTGTTTCATTATTGGAAATGAGAACCACCCAATTTTCTGTATAATCTTCTTAAGTCTCTAAACAATTCTAATTAAAGGTAAACATTGACGATTCTCCCTCTTGTATCCCTTGCATTCTTTGGATCCCATACCTGTCGCGTGACGTATACATATACTCTCGAAAAGGTGTGTTGAGGGTTTTCTGGAAATGAAACAGGTCCGAATACCTGTTCAATAATTTCTTGGATCATTGTTGTGAATGCTTTGTCTTATAACCGATTCGTTTTGGGTAATTTTTCCTTTATTGTTTCTATTTGGTCATCAGTTTTTTTTTCCTGTTTCGTTCTTATAAGGTAAAAGGTAAAAAGGTAGACTTTGAGACGCCTAGTTTAGACTATTCTCCATCTACACATATCTCGACGTGAAAAATCATTTTGGGAAACAATAAATAAAAAAGCGGGAAAAAATCTTCAATCATGAAAGATTTGGTCGCGTCGTCTCAGTGTCTGCCACAGAAATTTCTGTTAACTCCTCCGTTAAGTTGCCCAAAGTGGATTTTGTTCGGCTCGGGGTCGGGTCATATATTTTCCACTTCTCCGTCTCTCCTTCCTCTTTTTGTTCGAATTTTATTTTTTTTCTAGTCGACGACTGTCATTCGAATTCGCTTTTAACTTAACTAAAAGTTGTAAATTTTAATGTTTCGCCCTTTGGAGATTTTTCAGGTTTGTTCGTTTTTTTTCTCCTTCAGTTCAGTTTTTTTTTTATCTTTCAACTAACCGAGGGCGTTTTTATGGCACTATTTTCTTTTAAACGATGGGAGGGGGTCCCTAACAAAAAGGATAAATGATGATGGCAACCAATGTGAGAGAAGCATCGATGGTAAAATATACCCGAATGGGCATATTGTCGAGGGTAATTTTTTTTTTACTGCTGTTAGTTTTACGGTATCGAAAGTTATTTATTACCAGAAAAAGATTTATGAGCTCTTATCAGGGAGGTGATTTTCTCTCTCAAATATTTTTTTTATTTTTGGTCATTTTTTCCCTTACATACTCCTTGCGTCTTTGGATTCTTGTACTCATCGGGAAGTGCCATTTGGTATTAGCACTGTTGGTGTTTTATGACTTTAGTCAAGGTCTAAATATCATTGAAAAATTCTCTTTTTATTACCAAACTGTGTATTTGTAAATAATTAAATTAATTTTACTAAAATGTCCTTAATTTTTTTTCTTAAAAAATTATTTTTATGGGATTTTTTTTTAGTAAAAAAAAACAAATTTTTTAATGGTTCGGAAATTTTTGATCCAATTTTTTTTTAATTGAGAATATTTTTAATAGAAAATTTTTCTCTTTAATAATGTTTTTTTTCCATCCGTACCCAATCAATTCTTAAACGGACAATATTGGTAGGAGTGCAAATATTTAAAAAAAAAAATTTTTTTTTCTATCGTATAAACTACTTGCGAGATGGTATGTAGTTAACGACCGACGAGAGCATAATAGTGGTGACCATAATAATATAGTCGTAGTCAAGTGTCCTGAGGGTTGTTTTCTTTTGGCTTTCACGAATAGATTTCAAGAAATCCTTACTCGGCAAGGACATGAATAAGCAATGACCTTAGCATAGAGTAAATCTTTTATAGCTCATGCCCAACTAACTATCCTTCAATCCATCCATCCATCCATCGAGCTATTCATAAATTCCTTAGACGAGTACAAGGATACAAAGCCGAGTACAAGGATCCTATATATATCTGTCCACTAATGCATTTATTCGTACGTTTGTATATACTTTTGATGATTTATTTAACTTTCATGTTATAATCGTATTTGGTAAAAGTTCAAGTGTTTACATTGGCCACCAAATTGGAGATTATTTACATTATTTTTATTATTTTTATAGCTTCTGGTATTTACCGGATTTAATTTATACGAAAAATTTGTTTACTGACAATATACCTTAAGGTACGAGAGTTGGTAATAATTTAATCTTTTCGAATTGGAAATAAAAAATAAATATGTGAAAAACGTTAGGAAAAGTTTTATTTCTTTTTCACTTAATTCCATAGAAGAGGGGAGTAAAAGGGGAGAGAGTAAATTATTTAATTAATATTTTAATTGAGTTTATTATTGGTAAACTATAGAAAAATTTTGTATAGTACTTTTCTTATATTTAGTAAATTTATTTAAGAAGATACACAAACGATACGAGTAGTTAAAAACAATTATCCTTAATGAAAAAATAGTTGCCAGATTTTTCTTAAATAATTTTTTTTTGGCAATATTTTAGCATATTTTTTTTTTATTATAAAACTTTAATTAAAAATGCTAACTATTATTCTTGAAAAAATATAAAAATTAGAATTAACAAATTCTTTTCAAGAAAGAAAAACTTTCAAAAGAAAATCTTGAAAAAAATATTTTTTCTATTCTTTTGAGAGCCTAGTGATTGTTCATGAGGGGAAGAGGGGTTGTTAGCGCTATGGAATGAAAAATTTAATTTAATATTTCTTTCTTTTGCTTGATTTAAGCGAGTAGTTTAATATTTAAAGAGTTAATTATTGGTGATCCCAAAAGATAAGCTAGGCGCTTCCTTTGCTGGAAAGGCTGAGGGTTGAAACTGGGACGTCTGGACTTCTCTGATTGCATAGGGCCGTTGATGAAGATGATGTGAGTTTAAGACCTTAGTGAGCTAGAAAATAAAGCAGAAGGATCAAGGAGCACTGACCAAGGTGGTATCCTGCCACAGAAAATATTGGGGGTAAGGTGGTTCCTGAGGAAATGCAAAATTGTAAAGAGGACCACCGCAATTTCGTTAGATAGAAGATTGAAATTTAAAACTTCTTGTTGAAGAACCCTCAATCCCCCAATCTATCAAAATGGTATGATCAATTCTAATCCTGAGAAGTTTTCGTGGTTAAAAATTTGGATTGATTTCCGAATATATAGGCCGGAAATTGTGACTCCAGTTTTTTCGAAGAAACGGTGTGTTTAGAGATATTTGATTTGGGAGTACAAATGGAAAACCACCGTTTTTTTTTCTCAAAATTTGAGGCTTTATTGTGGAAAAATGCTCATATATTTATGCCTCAAAGTATTGTCCATCGCAAGCCACAACTTTTTATCATCTTCCTGGCAGCATACGGATTCCATGTCGAAAAAACTACATTCACGGATCGACCCAATTTTTGGTCTCTTCGTAAGATCGAAAGTGCTGCTCAGCCAGGCCATGCGTCATCGATCGGAACAGGTAGTAGTCGGTAGGGGCGACGTCTACTAAATACGGCAGATGGGGTAAGATATCCCATTTCAATGATTCCAGGTAAGTTTTAACCTCCTTAGCAACATGTGGCCGAGTATTGTCGTACTTTAAAATCATTGTGTCGTATTGTGGCTGTTTTTCCTTCAATGCTCGGCTCAAACACATCAGTTGTGTTCGGTAGCAAGCTTCTACGATGGTTTAATCTGGTTGTAACAGCTCATAATATACTACGCTGAGCTAGATCAACATTAACAACCAAGCCAAGCATCTATGGAGCTTTGGGCCATGTATGCTTGGCTCAGTCATCAATGTTGATGCATGGCCGTGGCGCCCCCACGATTTACTTCGCTTTGGATTATTGTAATGGATCCACTTTTTACTACCAGTCACAATACGAAGCAGGAAACCGGTACTTTTTTGCCTCTGGAGCAGATGTCCGCACGTGAAGAAAACTCCGTTTGACGTCTCTCGGCTTTATTTCGTGTGACACTCAATTTTTTTGCTTTTGGATTATTCTCAAGGTTTTCAAACAATAGGAAATGACTTGCTGAGTCACACCCAATGAATCTATAAGTTTTTGTTGCGTTTGACATGGATCTTCATGCAGTAATGTCTCCAATTTTGCGTCTTCAAACTTTTCCACCGGTCCGAAACGCTCCTTACGTCGAAATCCTACCACTTTTGTAGCATTGGAACCATTTGCGCTACGTTCTCTCACTAATACAAGCCTCACTAAAAGTTTCTGTAATCATTCGACGCGTCTCAACCGCAGATTTTTTTCAAATTGAAGGCAAAAAGCAAAACTTTCCGCAAATGACGCGTTTTTGACTCAAATTTCACGCACAAAAAAAATTTGTAACGTCGATAAAAAGTCACAAATGTTATGATGAGCAGTTATTGATAAATGCCTAAGCTTACGACTTGGCGTTTGTGATCCGACATTTTGGACCAGCATTTATCGCTGGCGCCATCTATTGAGGCAAAAATGGTTTCCAATTTGTACCTTTTCAATATATATAAATAAGAATTTCCCAAAACTTTTACCTTATCACCCAAAAAAAAATTCAATTTCTAATTTTTATTTGCAATTTTTTTATATTTACTTTTTCCTAAATTTAATTTTATTAAAAAAAATATTCCCTAAAAATTCGTAATTTATTAGAAGGAAAAAACTCATATTTTCATAATTAAGTCTCGTTTATTCAATAATTTGTGTCAGGAGAAAATTCCAACTTTCGCATAAATACGAACATAATCATCTGATTCAATAAAATAAAATATTTAAGAATTTATGTCGCATGCGTGTGTGTGCGTGTGATATAAACGAACTCTCAAATTAAATATAAAAAAGAAACCAACTAAAAAAAAATCCTTTTTAATATTTTTCCGGTTTATTGTCAACTTTGTGAATGAATAAATCATAATTTAGCTACCAGATAAATATGCACCCACCTTTAGCATATCATTCGAATCAATTTGGTTTTATTTTTATTAAAGCACACACCCTCAAACCCGCTCCTCCCCAAGCACTTCGTTACCAGTTACCTTTGCCCGCGCGATTATTTTTATTGCATTCAAAAAATTGGCGATAGTCCCTTTGATTCGTAAAGTTTTTTGTTTGCAATTAATTTGTTATGTCCTGTTCGCGGGATTAATTTGGAGAAAAAAAGTCCCGTCCTCATAGAGATAATCGACTGCAAGCACGTCTGGAGTGATCCTTTTATTGGCTAAGCGGTAGATATTCATCGTCCCTAACAAGTGTAAATCGATTTCGGTGACTACCGGTCATTTTTGATTTTATTTTATTCTATTTTCGATATTATTTACCATAAATTCCCGATTCGTGCACGGAGCAAGAGGATAACAGATCCTACACGAATAGGAAAATAAAAAAGAATCTTTGCATGGAACCATATTTCATGATCACAGTAGTCGACCTAACGTAGCCGAGTAGCGACACCCTCGTTTATGAGTGTCAAACTTATTTATTACGAAATTAGTTTCGGCATCTGCAGAAGCAGAAAACTTGAGCATTTTTGTGATAATATCTTTCGCTAAAATGCAGATCGTACGAAAAAAAAGGCGACACCAAAAGCTGGAGTGCTGTGGACATTGGTGGACTGGGAAGGAGCGGCAAAACGGTATGAACCATATTCGATGCACGATGGCTGAACAAGCAAATAACCAATTCATTTATTACGTGTACAGTGTAATCAGTTCTCGGTTAGGGAAGCTCCTTTCAGAGGATGTTCCGAAGATTAGTTACAAAACGAGATCGCACTACACACACCATACGGATCCGATCGTCTGCGTTTCGGGCCCAGTAGCATCATTGTGGCTTCAATGTGCATATTACGTTGTGTCGGAATTCCTCTGCACATACAGAGACTGGCCAGCTACGACGATGGGTCTCGCATCATTTCGGTCAGATCATATCGTGTATCTCGGTAATTGATACTGATTTACGGGAGATATGGATTGTGCGCTTGAAACTGATCCAACACGGGACAGAGGCGGTAGAAGTGGCCTTCTACTTCTGCCACGCTCATGGATACTGTGCATGTGCGCATCAAAGACCACAAACGTTCGACTTCCAAGGCTGGCGTGTCGATTCTCGATGGAACCGATCGTATTCGTATCTTGCGTCAGAGACAGCCACGAATATGATCTTAGAGCGAGCATGATCAGTTGTTAACAAAACGAAACAAAAAATGCCCCATGAACAAGATCTGCAGTCGCTCGGGGGCTTCTTGATCACTTTTGCATTTTCTTTTGCGTCATTTTTTTTTTAAAATCTTTATTAATTTTAACGTTTTTGTTCGGTTTTTTTTTTTTTAAATTTATTATGCAAGAAATGAGATTTTTGTGCGTTTTCCTATTTTATTTTTTGAAGAAAGTTCATTTTCTCATAATGCACTTTGGAGAGGAAAACTTAAACAAAGCTTCTTCAATATTGTTGGTTTTTAAGCTACAAAATTAATTTCAGGCATTTTCTCCACCAAAAGTAGTTTTTTGCCCCAAAAATTGATTAGTAATTTTTTATTATCGCTGCTTGAGAACGATTTTTAATTAAGACTTTATTGAAATAGTAAAAGTAATGTTATAGATGTAAGGAAACGGGGAAGAGGAGGGGGTGGAATGATCCGTAATGAAATTCTGTTGATAATGATAATGACAACGAGTATGGCTAGGAACCACGAAGAGCCCCGACATCAATTAAAAACGTGGCAAGAAAGGGCATTACCGCATATCAAGTGCGGTTTGCTAGTTTCCGAACGCATTCCTTTCGATCGACCAAAGTCAGTCGGGGAGTGCTGGATTGGTCCCAACAACAATGACTGTGATGACAGCGATGGCGATGATGATGGTGGAGAAAGAGTGTCTTTTGAATGACGACGACGAAAATGTGAATGACGATGGAGAGTTTCGGGATCACTGCAGCCGCCGTTGTGATATTATTTCTGCCAAGATTAAGATTGTTTGTGAATGCCGATAGGTACCGATGATGAAACGAATCGAAATGCGGTTGAAAGGCGATCAACACCGATGGCGGAAGATTAAGTGCATGGCCTGTAATAATTACGTGGCGGAGTACAAAGTGCGGTCACCAGGAGGTCGGATATTGAAGTGCGAAAGTTTGTGGTCACTGCCATCCCATTACCGAGCTCTTGGTTAATATTGTAATTATTTTCCGCTATTAATCTAACAGCACGATCACCATCGAATTGAAAATACCCCACCCCTCTCCCTTCCAACGTTCATCGATCAATCAACAATATTTTTCAGTTGCGAACAAATTTGTTGTAAAATTAGAAAAATTTCATTAGGCAAATGTGAGGGATGGAAATTTGCATTCGGCCGGTGGATGTGTGACTTGATTGCATCCAAAGCTAAAGGCTTCACGTTATTGTGTCGTGGCTGACTAATTCGGAAAATTCTTATTCGCTAAACTGATCTGGTAGCATAGCGTGAAAATCATTGGGAAAATTATCCATCGCTCAACCAGCTGAGCTGCTACTATCGAGTATGTAATTTCAAACGTTGACAGCCCAACGAGGCTTGAAGAATAAGAAAACTACGAGCAGAAAGAAGCCTTTTATCGTTGCAATCAACCAACTGCGAAATGACTTGCAAATTGGATATCGGCGGATCAGGCCTTCTACTGGTCGCGGACATCGCGGAAGTGTAATTCCATGCGCGGGAGTGTGTTAATAGAAGGCGGGATTTAGGTTCTCATAAATAATTATAAAAAATGAAATGATTCCTCTTGTTGTGTGCAATCTTTGACGTTCTCCATTTTATTTTTTTATAACTTTATTAAAAATTTCAAATTTTCGAAAAAATTACAAGCAACCAACCATTTTCAGATTTTTTTCTTCTCAGATTTCCAAGGAAATACTTTCAATTTTTGATATTTTATTTCCAAAGTCCAGGGTCCGAATTAAAAAAAAAATATTTATTTGTTGCCAATTTTTTGAGTTTTTCTTTTTCAAATTTTTTTTATCTTTTAAAAATTTGCTGAAATTACGTTATTTTTGCCATATTCAATTTTGTATCCACTTTGAGTGTTGTTCGACATATTTTTGACTCCAAAGTTTTGAAATTCAGAAATTTATTTTTAATATTTTCTAAAATTCTACCACAAAACATTAAATTAGAATTTTTTTTCTTTGTTCATTTGCAAGAATTTTTTGTGTCAAATTTTGAGTGTTCTCTATACTCTGAGCTGACTGTGCTTCAACCAGTCAAAAAATTGTAAATAGTTTTTTTCATTAAAAATGTAAATTTTTTTTTAAATTCTATCAAATGACATATTTTTAAGAGTAAAAATAGCAAATCCTATTTTTAAGTATTCTCAATTCATATTGCGTGCTCACTTTTCCGAATTAAGTGTTCTTGAAACTATCAAAAATTTTTGATTTTAGGTAAATTTTCCAATTTTTTAAAAAAGAAATTCTAATTTTCGGAAATTTTATCAAACGTCATATTTTTTATGAAATATATTTTCATTTTTGAGTTGTCTAAATTTCGCTGAGTGTTCTCTGTACTCCCAAATGAGTATTCCTCAAAAGAAACAAAATTTTTGATTTTAGGCAATTTTTCGATTTTTTTCAAAAAAAATTCCAATTTTCGGAACTTGAGTTCATAAGTTCCAGTTTACTTTATTGCATATTTTTGATATTTTACACTTTTCATATAATACAATCTTAATACTATTTTCTCTTAAGAATATTTAATCCTAGCTCAATCTTTGTCTTTGTTGGTTCTTAGCTTTCCAATCAACTTAACCTTAACCCTTAAATCAACTCTTATAAATTAAACATTCGTTTTTATACAATTATTCTTAAAACTAAATTCTTTATTTGAATCCGGCAACTATTGCATTCGATGTGTCCTCTTGATCCCTTCAGTGATTTGGACCTCATGTGATGTACCAGGGAGATAAGCTTAAATCCGCTGTTTGGTCATAGATGGCGTGAGTGAGCGTATTAGGCTACCATGGGCACGCCATACTTTTTTTTATGAGTTTGACATCTGTCAACATTAATCAGTGCACATTGTCAGCAATTTCGTACAACAACATACATTTATCCTTTGGTAATCATGTCTAGTTTTGTGCCAGAAAAAGAGCATATGCGGGAAGCTTGAAGAAATCGGCTCCCGAATTGCATCGAATGCTTATGGAGGCCTACGGTGACAGTGCTTTATTGGAAACAATGTGCCGAGATTGGTTTCGTCGGTTCAAAGACGGCAATTTTGACTTGTGGGACAAGAAGCGTGAAAATCGGCTTAGGAAGGTTGAGGACCATCAATTGGAGGCTCTTTTGGACGAAGGCGATACCCAATCGCAAAAAACGCTCGCTAAGCATTTGGGTGTTACTCAACCAGCCAATTTCGTGCATCTTAGAATTTCTCAGCATCTATAGTATTTTTATTTCCGTTAGCTGCCTAACTTTACTGTTTTGTTGATGGGATAATGATTTCGCCCATTTGTGCATCATTCCCATTTGACATACTACAAATGGGGAAACGCGTGCCTCCCGGTACAAACTGTCGTTTGATCTAAACTTTTTTGTCTGTCTAGATCTGCCGAGCCCTGTGGTTTTTCGTAAGATCTTCCTTTCTATCCTGTGCAGGTCCATTGCTACTGTTGGGGAAATAGATGACCAGATGGCGTAGTTATGTTATAGTATAAGTACGCTCTTATAAATTGCTAATAAATAATGTGTTTGAGCGATACATTCTTAGAAGCCTATAATATACGAGTTTATTAGATTTTCGATTTTTTATGGCGTTATGTTGGTACTCATGTCTCTCACTTATGCCGACAAGTTCTGCCATTTTAAATGTTCGGTTAATTTTTTACAGGTGCTTTGCTTGCACGTGTTTTGGCTCGTCTTCGATTTTTGCTCAACTTCGACCAAAACACCATCGCATTAATATTACTTAGGAGCTGTTGGACTCTATCCGCGACGACCCAAATTTGCTCCAGAGGGTCATAACTGATGATGAATCATGGGTTTATGGCTATGACGTGGAAACCAAAGCTCAATCATCCGAATGGAAGCTGCCGCACGAGCCAAGACCGAAAAAAGCGCCAAGTTCGGTCGAATGTGAAGGTTTTGCTTACAGTTTTCTTCGATTGCAGGGGCGTGGTGTATCATGAGTTCTTGCCACAGGGTAAAACAGTCAATAAGGAATATTACCTGCAAGTTATGCGCAAGTTGCGCAAGCAATCCGCCAGAAATGCCCGGATTTGTGGAAGAACAAAAATTGACCTTTGCCATTTTTGGCCAAAAACAACACACTAATAATGCCGCAGCCACCGTATTCCCCACATCTGGACCCCTGTGACTTTTTCTCGTTCCCGAAACTGAAGAGCCCCATGAAAAGACGATGCTACGCTACGATTGAGGTAATAAAGACGGCATTGAAGGAGGAGCTGGACAAGATCACAAAAAATGATTTTTTGAAGCGCTTCGAGGATTGGAAAAAACGTTGGCACAAGTGAATACCATAATATCTGGTGGGGATTCCTTTGAAGGTGGCAAAATAGATATTCATAAATAAATAAATAATTTTAGAAAAAAAAACACAAAGTTCGCAATATTTTTTGAACAGACCTCGTACGTAACCAAAGGACAATCAAAATTTGCGATATTTTTTGAACAGACAAATGAGTTCAATTTGAGGTTCTTGTTAAGATTCTCAACGCGCCTCATTATCGAGTCATCCATATCTTCACCGCAGTCTACGAATTTCTTCCTCTTTGAACGGCCTGAGGCACAAGCACTCTGACTTTGGAATATTTACTTGAAGACCCCAATCCTTATAGTATTCTGTCGGTTTATTCACTGATATTTTCATAGCTTCCAATGCTATTTTAGGTCGAAGGTATCAGTCTTTTAGAGTTTTCTTGGATGTAGTAAAAAAATTTCATTTGCAATTGACATTTTTGTGTATTTTATATTCAATTTGAGTATTCTTTCTTCTCCAAATTAACAGTTCTACAAAAAATTTAAAATTTTCGATTTTTGCTTAAATCCCAATTTTCGAAAATTTTATCAAACGTCATATTTTGAATAGAAGAAAATGCAATTAAAATTTTTAAGTGTTCTCAATATGAATCCGAATTGAGTGTTCTTCAAAGAAGCCAAAATATTTAATTTTTTACTATTTTTTAAAATTAATTCCAAAATTTTTTTAATTTATGAAAATTTTATCAAATCACACAGTTTTAATGAAAATAGTTGCAAGTTATCTGTTCGAGCGTTCTCATCCGACTTGAGTATCCTCCCTACTTCACCAGTTTTTTTTGTAATTTTTAAATAAGTTCTTTTTTCAATTTTTAAATTCATTTATTAGTTTTTTTTTTACAAAATAATAATTTATTAAACCGAAAAGGGTACGCTTTCCACGTTTGTGCCCAAATTGATTGTTTTCCAGTCACTTTCTCATCCCAAACCTTAAAATTTCAAAAAATCAGCTTAATTTTAAGATTCTGCATTGGATTTTTCTTAAAAAATAATTGCATTGAAAGAAGGGAAGAAAAAAAACTTAATTTTTATTTGCAAGAAATTTTTCAATAAAAAGCAAAATGTCCCAAACTTTGTGCATGTCGCGTGATTCGAAATAATTAATTTTTATCCGGAAAATTACTCAAAATTTCCTTTTAAGTTTTTTCTTCTTTTACGAGTATTTATTTTTTAAATATAATTTTTGACTGATTTTAGCCAGAAAAAATTACGTTGACATTTTCTTGTAATTCTTTAATACCGTTCATCATGCAACCACACTATTTACGCTTTACTATTTTTATTGGTGCGGAATAAATTTCCATGGTAGAAGGTCATTTTTTTTTCAAATTGTTTATTTTGTTAAGATCTACAAAATGTACAACAGCAACAACAAAAAGAATTGCTCATTTTATTACACAAAAATTGTTAGGAAATATCTTCTGAAGAAATAAAGAAGTCTTCGCACAAAGAAGACATCGTTTTCTTCTCATCATTTATCATTAGCTTCAATTGAGACTCATTAGGTAAACTAGCTAAACTAGTAACGCTGAAAACTAATGTATAACTCTTGGCACTATACGAACACTAATCCGCCACGTACACTACACCATCCGCCCATCCGCCATGTACTCGATTGGCCCGGTTAACGCAAACTCGTACATTTGCAAAAAAAAAACGCTAATAAAGACCATCGCGTAAATTGTGTCTGCCCGTGCAATCCTCCATAATTTTTGCACGCACCCAGCTGTCAACTATGACAAAAAAATTTGGGCCACCAAACATTATATCACAAGTACATGATGCAAAAAAAACCAACAAGAAAAAATCGGTTTTCAGATCTGGTATTTTTTTTATTTCCATCGACGATGAGGGCACGATTTTCTTCAAACTTTTTGGGCAAAGAAAAATTACCAAATGCGAAATTAGTGAATTTCCGTAAAAAAAATAATTTTTGCGTTAGAAAGTGCCAGTCTTAAGATCTAAATTGGTCGGAAATCTAAAAGTAGTCAAGGACACAGTTGATGTTTTTAAAAAAAGTAATCAGTTTTGAGGATGTCCATTTTCTGATCTCAAATAATAACGCCTAGTTTTTGTGTTTTGGGTTAAAAAACGCAAACTAAAAAACTCTACAATTTATACTCAGAAAAGTTAAGTTAAATAAAATACATTTAAAATGGCAAATTATTTTGTAAGCAAATGTTTCTTTTAATAATCGATTTTGGAAACAGCTGTCAAATGACAGAGCTTTACTTTCCGAAGTACAAAATGGTTATCCATTTAAAACAGAACTTAAAACGCAAAAAATTCACTTCACTTGCTATCATTGCTGCTCAAAAAATTCAGGATCAATTTTAATGAGAAATCAACCCTTCAAAAGGGATGCACAAAATCTATTTCAATATTTGAAAAGTGTTTTATTTGAAATATCATTTTTTTTAAATATTTCTACATCAAACTTGTGCTCAGAAATATTTCAAAAAAAGTCACTTTTCCTTGAGGTTCTCAACTTGCAATAAGAACACATCTTTCTATGGCCCAACGTGTAAAAATTGGTAGTCTTTTTTGGAGGTTTTTTTTATATGTTATATTGTAAAAAATCACTTTTATATTAATATCGTCTGATCAATAATCTACATGCAAAATGTTACTATTTATCCTTGTAATTAAAGGAGGTAAGGGATGGCTTTCAAGAACTGATGCTATCTCAGAGGTTCTTAGAACCGCTTCTTCTTCTTGACAGAATTGCGGTTTTTAATATTTTCTAGAATTTTTAGAAAACTTGTAAAAGTTTCGGTAAAATAACTGCAGTAATAATTACTGCAGTTTTCTGTTGCAAATTTTGACTATTAAAATTATTAAATATGAGATTTTTTCCAAATTTTTTTTACAGTAATTTTATTTATTTCAAAGTAAAAGTTCAAACTTAAGGTGAAATTATTGCAGTTTCTGCGTTTTTTTGCTAATCATTTTATTAAAGAAAATGTTATCAATTTTCCTTAAACTAAATTGCAGTTTTGTTAATTTTTTAACTGTTCAAAATAAAATTAACAAAAAATCCAACTAAATTACTGCAGTTTTTATTTGAATAATTCCGACCAACACTTTTGGGTTCAAATTTTTATTATGTTTTGGCATAAATTCCGTTTAATAAAATTGTGGAAATTTTGGATACTTTTCTACTTTTATAGTAGAAATTGTTACAATTTTTAGGACAGATTATTGCAGTTTTCTATGTATTTTAAAATCTATTCTAACTAACAAAAATGAGAAACTTTTTCTTAATAATATTTTTATTGGTTTTCTGTGATAGAAGTATAAATTTTTATTGTAAAGAAAAATGTAAGAAAATTCTAACAAAATTACTGCAGTTTTTATTTTTTTTGCAAAGGTCAATTTTCGGTACCAATTCCTGAAGTGTTGAAGAGCCAGTTCTGATTATTAATATTTTAAACATTTTTAACATTTGAAAATTTTTATTATGCTGTTGGGAAAATTACTACAGTTTTGAGTATTCTAGTAATAATTTTTTTAAAGAAATTTTTATTAACTATTTATAAAAATGTACAAAAATTGTAGGTAATTTATTGCAGTTTCCTATATTTATTTCGAGAATCAATTGTTGGTACCAATTCTTGAGGTGTTGAAGAGCCAGTTTTGATTACTAATATTCTGTTCTAACAGATTATCATTCTGTAATATTTTTCAAACGGTCAAAAAAATTTACAAAAATTCTAGCAAAATTGCTGCGGTTTTTATTTCTATTTCGAGAAGCAATTTTGGGTACAAATTATTTTAATATTGAAAAACTAGGATAAAAAAGGGGAAGGAACAATTTTTGGATAAAAAAGGGGAAATTCCAGCAGTTTTTTTGTTATACAATAATTCCAAACTAAGTATTCTAGAACGTAATCTGACTACTAAATAAATTTGCTTGAGTAATTTTAATTTTTTTTTACATTTCTACCATTTTTAATAAAAGAGCTACAAAAAAATTCCAATAAAATTATTGCAGTTTTTTCTTTGAGTATTTCGTAATATTGAGTTTTCTTATTTTTTCAAAAAATCTTTATAAGTCGAAGTGTTTTTTATCTTTGAAATTTTTGTATTCTTCATTTGCGGAGGAAGCGGAAAGGGGCAAACGTTGGTTCTTATGAACTCTTGCCACTTTCAGAGGTACTCAAGAGTATTTAATGGCAAAAAATTTATTATTTTTAATTAATTTTTTTTATTATTTTCTCAAGTTTAACTGAGTTTATTAGGAATTTACTATTTTTTTTAGTAAACTGGAAAGGATATTCTACAAAGAAAAATTAGTAATGATTGTGCAGATTTTTTTTGGTAAAATAATAGTTGATTCTAAGCCCCAAGAGGGGCATATACTATGAATATCTGTAAATTGACTAAAGTAACAAAGTACATTCTTCCCTTAGTAAATTCTGGACCAATCCTTTATTACAACTGTATTTTCTGAGTTCTTATCCAAAAAAAAATCATCTCAGAAATTCAAAATTCCAGTGCCAATAAACAAACTTAATATTCTAACATAACAACAAAAAAAAGAAAGCAAAACAAAACAAACAAACCAACAAGCATCTTTTAATCAAAGGACTTTTAATAATATTTGCATTTTATAATTTATGATTTGCTCATTTATTTTGTACATACTTAAACGGTTGTCTTTTGGAAGCCCTTTTTTTTAAGGACCTTTTCTAAAGCAAGATGGAAAATAATTTCCATACTAAAGTGTCATTAGCATCGTAAATATTCCAACACTCTTAGAGTGAGTCCCTCATGTCATCAAGGCATTTTATAAGTTTTTCTGTACCAAAGGATGGAAGAAGGGTGGCCCAAGAAACACTCCTCGATTTTGTCATGAAGTGCATTAAATTTTTTTTTTTTGTTTTCAGTTTACATTTTTGCATTGTCTTGTCATTATCATCAATTTGAATAAATTATTGCAGTAATTGTGCAACAATTAAAATTCATTGTGGTTTGGAACGTTTCAAGAAAATGTTTGTGATTGACTCTCAAGAAAATTGGGGTACTAATTTGAATAATTTACAATTTTCTATTTGTCAACATCTCTTTGGGGGGGGGGGGTGTATTTGTTAAGAAGAGAGAGGATTGTATGGAATTTTATTTGAGAAAACTTTTCTTGAGGTTTTTATCAAAAGTTTTTGCAAGAACTTTCCTTGAAATGTGTTTTTTTTCCCCTAAAAATCGGATTTTTTTTCAATTTTAATTGTATTTATTCGGAAGGGAAGGGGGGAAGGTAGTTTTCTTTTCTAAAAATAAATTTATTAAAAAAAATTTTTTAAGTACAAAATGGGATAAGAAAAAATGCCAAATCTTACAACATTTTTCAACTGCATTAAAACGGATTATTTAAAAAAAAATTTTTTTTTTTGCGTCTTAAGGCTGCACATTTTTCTAATTTGTAATAATTTTCTTTGTTGAATTTCATCCATATTTATAGGAACCAAAAAACTTATATAAAAAAAAATCTCAAAAACAATGAGAGAAAAAATCCCAAAATGGGGGCAGAGTGCAATTTAATTAAATGCAATTGAATTGCGTACAATTTTTTTGTTCTTATTTAATTTTTGTCGTTTTTCGTATTTTTTTTCTTTTTAATTTTTACTTAGTGTACAATACGAAAAATGCCTATAAAAGTGCGGTTATGAATATTAACCGCCCGTTGGGATGTTGTCGCTCTTCAGTTGGCCCCTCAAAAACACCACACGAGTGGGTTTTTGTTGTTGTTATATGGTTTGATTAGGCAGCCGAACCCCTTTTACGATCAATTTTATGGTAAAGTTGTTCTCAGCCAGTTTTTAGTTTTTAGGGTCCTTACAATTCAATTGAGAACATACCAACTTTGACGATACTAGCATTTACCATCTGTTCAGAAAACCTACAGACTCTCGGATTGCATAAATCCAAATCTATTCGGTTCTAAACGAGAAGATTTGCTTTTGGGTAAATCAGTGATGGGGGAGGAGCAGATGTCTATCGGCTAGTTCCGGCTCCGAACGGGGTATGTTAAATACACATAATTATGGTCTCTAATTGTAATCGGTTTGCTTGGGAAAATAACTTTCACTTTACACCCTCTCACTTTTCTGCCTTCATCCTACTATCCTGTGTTTTATTTCTTTCTTCTGTTCACTGCAAATGACCCGTACTACGAACACATATTTGCTTACACATATCTGGGAGGGCTGCTGAGGTCAAAACGTAAAGGTGTTCTCTGTGGGTACTTATACCCATAAAATTATCGTCAAATTAACGAAATTCGATTGGTGTGTGTTCTTTGCTGTTCAATCATGTGCCAGTCAGTCACAGTGCTAGCCATCTAGAATAGGTCATCGGATAAATAAACTATTCATAACCTCCGCCCTCGCAAGATTATGTTATTTCTGAATGACAGATGTCAACTTTTTATTTATTTCTCCTTTTGGTACTGCTGAGAATGTCCCATCGTTGTTTGATATTCCAGAACCTCATGTACACATGTGTTGGTCTGTGGTCCTGACACCGCCGCAACTAAATTGATTGACAAGTTGTTGACTTTTGATTTTTATCCAATTTGTCGACGATGATTAAGGGTTGAATTCCAATTAAATAAATACAAAATCTACTAACACCCCGTTTTTTTTCACCACTGCCTCCTTTAGTTCTAATTTTTTTTCTCATATAAATGCACTCGTTTTTGTGATTTGTTTGGTTTTTTTTTTTGGGCTGATGGGGGAGGGTGAATTAATTTTTTTCATATTGCCTAATACAAAAGTTTGTTTCGAATTTTATTCAAGATATTTTCATGTTTAAAAATCGAACTGGTTAAATATAATTAATAAATAACCAAACAGAAAAAAAAAAACAAATTTTTCTTATCCCTCATATGAGTGATCGAAAAAATGTTTAAGAAAAATTTTATATATGAAAAAGTAAAAGATGAAGAAAAAAATCGCCCCACCTTACTACGGCGTTCATCTTTTCTAGATCGATAATTTTCGTATGAACAGGTGGTAATTTAATGGAAATTTCAATAATTGAATTGTGAACAATATTTTCGTCTGTTTATTTTTGTAATTTCTGGGATAATTGTTTTTTGTTTGTTGTTTATGGATTGTTTTTTTTTTATTCCTCGGTTCAGATAGCACTGCTTCCATTGTGATTAAGCATGTGTAATTGTGGGGTTTTATTTTTGAGGGTGTGTTTGTGTGTGGTTATATTTTTTTTCTTCTCTCATCTCATTGGGGTTTCTTTTCTTTGACTGCTTAAACTAAACTTATTTTTATTTTTCATTAACAACAGCTGTGAAGAAAAATAGAATTGTTCACTCCATTCCCCACTCTAACACTCAGACCCGCAAAATACAATGAAAAAAATTGTTTTTTGGGAAATAAAAATAAAACCCAATAACGAGATCAGTACCAGAGAATTTGGTCAATATTTGTTCGGTTATTAACGTTAGCGGGCGGTTATCAAAAGGAATCAGTTTACTTTGTCGGCGTTGGAATTTTTCATTGAAATTGAACCAAATATTTTTATCGATGAAATTTAAACCAAAATAATTTTCTTCCAATCCCCTCCCCCCTCGCCCTTTCGTATATCTATAAAAGGGGTAGCTGGGAGGAGGGATATGGTTACAGTTTATTTTTAAATATTTTTTTTAAGTGAAAATATTTTTTGAAATTTCAATTTTTTTAAGTGTACTTGTATATTTTTATAGAAAGGTCAGGAAAGGAGAGATCGAAATAAGTAAGGGAGTCTTTGGGTAAGTTAATACTTTTTAAAGTAAAATGTTGCAAAATGAATTTCTAAGCTAGTAACGTTACTCTTTTTTTCCCACTTCCGGTCTGCCCTTTTAGCTTTGGTATTTTTTCTCAAAAAAAAAAAAAAAATACTGAGCTCCGCCCCTTTTGCGTAATATATTTTATTTCATTTCATCTGTTATTCTTTATTTTTAATTGTATGATATTCAAAAGTAATTTATAAAAATTCTCCTCATTTTGCAACATATTAAAAAAAATACTCTTTTTTGCGTTATATTTAAACATTTTTTTTCTAATAAGCTAAGAAGGAATCAAAATAAATTTTCTTCAGGTTCAAGAAAACAACTTGAAAATATGTGCAGCATTGGCGGAGGGGGGGGGGGGGATTGAAAGAAAGAGACAAAAAAAAGACACCTTCAACATGTCGAATACGCCAACCAACCTGCCATGACCTTGTTTTTATTGGCTTGAAAATGTTTGTTTCTTGATATATTTTCCCATATATTTTTTTCGTCTTCTAAAATTAAAAACACAGACACAGACACACACACTCACACACACCATTAGATTATTTATTGTTTCAAAGGTTGTGATAATTAATAATAAAAAAAATTCATTCCATTTGTTTACTTTTATTTTTCTATTGCACATTTTCAGCTGAACATATTTTTTTTGGACCAATCACAGCAGCGATATTAGGAAATTTTTGACATTAATTTGCCGATTAAAAAGTGGATGGGATTGGATGGTTACGATTGCCATGCCCACAATTTTCGGCGTATGATTTTCGGTTGGTTTTTTCTTTTCTTCAAATATTAGCACAAAATTGAAAAGATTTAAATATTGAAAAAAACCTCTATAAATTTTTTTTTTTTTTTTGATAATGAAAAAGTTGCTCTTTTTTTACTTGTTCAATGTGTTTGTTAAATTAATTTTTTTTTATTTACCATTGACTGAATTAGGATTATTAAGAAATCAACATTTTTTTAAATGGAGAATTTTTAAAGAATTTGTCCTTGTCTATAATTTTTTTTTGTATTTATTTCGTATAATGTCACGATAATTTTTGTAATAAATTTCGATAAATAGTGTTTAAAACTGGAATTTGGTTCAACATTTTTTTTTTTAATTTATTGAATTTATTTAACTAAAAAAAAATAGTAAGAAAAGTACACGTGTTTGTGTTTGTAAAAATAGACTAAAAAAATTTTTGAGAAGTAATTTTTGTAGAAAATCCTTTTCCTGATAAGGATTTGTTTTCTATTTTTTTTTTGGATATTTTCTCAAATTTTTCTCAAAGTTTTAGGTTTTTTTTGGCAAAATTACTGCAGATTTTCTTTAGTTACGATGACTTATATTGGGTCCTTAGTTCTGTAATGTTTTGTTGCCAATTCTGAGTACAGAAAACTGGCAAAACTGATTTTTTTAAATATTTCTCTTCTAGAAAAGTAAAAATTTATTGGAAATTTCTAAATTACTGCTGTTTTTCGTTAGTTCCGATGACTTATTTTTCTGTAATATTTTGTTGCTAATTCTGAGTACAAAAAACTGGCTAATATTAAATCTCTTTTTAGAAATGTTTTTTTTTAAATATTTCTTCTAGAAAAGTTCATATTTATTGAGAATTTCTGATATTTTATAACAATCTAAAATTTTAAGAAAAATTACTGCAGTTTCTCTTTAATTTCGATAAATTATTTTGGGTCCTAATATCTGTAATGTTTTGTTGCAAAAAATTACTGAAATTTTATAAAAATCGAAAATTTTATGAAAAATTATAGCAGTTTTTCTGCATTTTCGATGACTTATTTTGGGTCCTAATATCTGTAATATTTTGTTGCTAATTCTGTGCACTTCCTAAATCAACTTTTATTTAAACATTTTTCTTTTTAGAAATTTTTTTTTTAATTTTTTTTTCTAAAAAAGTTAAAAATTATTGGAAATTTCTAAAATTTTGTAAAAATCCAAAATTTTTGCGAAAATTACTGCAGTTTCTCTTTACTTTCGATGAATTATTTTTTTGGTCCTAATATCTGTAATGTTTTGTTGCCAATTCTGATCACTTGCTAAATCGACTTTTATTTAAATATTTCGCTTTTTAGTAATGTCTTTTTTTATATTTCTTCTGGAGAAGTTAAAATTTATTGGAAATTTTATAACAATCCATAATTTTAAGGAAAATTACTGCAGTGTTTCTGCAGTTTCGATGACTTATTTTCGGTCCTAATATCTATAAAGTTTTGTTGTCAATTCTGAGCATAGAAAACTGGGTAAATTTAAATATTTCTCAAATGCGGTTTTTAAAAATATTTCTTTTACAAAATTTTAAATTTATTGGGAATTTCTAAAATTTTATTAAAATACAAAATTTTAGTGGAAAATACTGTAGTTTTTACCTGTTTTTACCTTCAAATTTCAAAAAAATCGTTCTTGGATGAATTCCGATTATTAAAAGTGCAAAAATTATTATTCCTTAATTTTCTCTTATTAAAAATTATACATAATTTCCATAAACTTAAAAAATAATTCTTCATATTTTTAATAATTTAAAAAATTAATAAGTAGGAAAACTTATTAAAATTGTAGGACAATTTTGGAAAATTAAAAAATAAAAACAATTCACCAAAAATGGCTCCATTGCTAAATTGGAATTTTATTTTGTCCTTTTGGATTAGCAAAAAAACTCCGTCATAAATCAGTTTAAGGACAATTGAATATTTTCCATAGAAATACAGACCTCCAAATTTTCGATACATAACCTCGAAGAGTGGGTCCCCATTTGACCGTAAATTATTGTCTTATAATCAGTTACTTTTCGGTTAACTAACAAAGCCCGTTTTCCAAATGTACGAGTGCCTTCGATGTCGAAGTCTTCTCCCAATGAGCTAATAAATTTTCAGAGTGCAGACTCGTAAAATCATTTTCTGGGACACTTTTCCTTTTCATATTTCTTATTTCTAGATTTTGCATAATTATTTAATGGTTTGCACATGACTGAGCACATCCAACCCCTCATAGATGTGCGATGATAGAATTTAACCACCCACCCCACAGTTGGGAATCATCCCATTTTTTTTTCTTTGGCTAAGGTCTTATAGTTATTTTCTCTTAAATTTTCTGATCCTAAAGGCACATTGTCACTGTGCTCTGGTATATTTTTGCTTATAACCAACATCCTCCTGCCCCCCACCCCCCACCAAAAATAATAAAAAGTATTACCTAATATCTTAGGCAAATATTAATAAAAATATTAAAATTATTAAAAATAATTCGAATATGCACTCAGCAATTTCATAAATGTTCCGAATCATAAATTTAACAATTATTCAAACCCCCTACAAAAATTCGTCTTCATATTAATTCGTTCTCCCCTTTTGGTTGGGGGAAGGAGGGCAAGATGGTGAAATAGTATAAATTCTGCTGGTATTAAAATTAATAACAGATAATCTGCATCAATTTAGGGGATGAAAAATATGCTGTTCCCTATTTTTCTTGCAAGACGAAATTTAAAGAAATTTTCTGTTTAGTTCTTTCTTTTCTGAAAATTAATTGCATGAAAATAATGGCAAAGATTAGAGCTCTTTATTGCCATATTATTAGTATTATTTTTATTAATATTGTCAATTTAGGGATGGTAGCAAGAAAGGGATATCCTTATTTGCAATCAGCTATTTAAGTGTAATTTTATTAGCTGTCAATTAGCGATTATCGAGATGTGATCAGTATTGATGGTGGTCGTGAGATGATACTGAAATTATGGCCTTCTTATAATGGGTTCAAAATGAAAGTTGAAAATAATTAAATAAGGAAAATTATAGGTTTAACTTCATGTGTCCAAAATGTACAATTTAAAGTGTCGTCCAAAAAATGCAGAAACGTTCACAATAGAATTTTATCGAAAGTTTTCGAAAACTTCGCCTCCTTTTTGTATGGTCACCAATTCGATTGCCAATAATTTAATAAAATTCCTTTCCCACCACCCCCCAAAACGGTTTCGATAAAACCGACGTTCCCTTCCTTCTTATTTTTTTACCCTGTGTCTTATTAACGTCCAAAAATAATAGCAGAACTTTTCCACTTCCTACTCTCAACCAATGCCTTTCAGTTATTTCGTTGAAGACAAAACAATTCACCAATAAAATAATTACTCGAGCGACAGAAGCGCATTAGGTAACCTTTTATTGAGTCATTATTCAATTAAGAGTCCCCCACAATTATGTTCACTTGACTTACGGGTCCATCCATAGGGCATAGGTCCGCAGAGCATCTTCGTTTCCTTTTGCATTATGACGAATGAATTCCGCCACGAATTGGCGGTGAAATTTTCGTCGTTTGCATCGTCTGGGACAGCAGAGAAAAATGTGCTGTCATTTTCAGAAAATACAAACTGAAAAGGGTTGGGGGTAGGGGGGAAGATGATTCAGAAAAAGCCAAAAATTTATGCAAAAAGTCATAATACCCACAATTGGAAGGTGAAGATTTTGCTCTCAGAAAACAGTGGAAGAAAAAAAAACAGAAAAAGAAGATGTCCCAGCTCTTGGGCCAAGAGACCTCCACAGCCTCAATTTATTCTAAGATCTTCTTAGTCTCATTTATGCATGAATATTGGCGACATTGGAACATCTTCAATGAACTGGAGAATCGTTCAATTACTTTTCGTACTTGTACCTCGTCCGCACCTGAACTGTCTCAACCACCCCGGAAGATGGCTGGAGCAGTTGAGGGACTTTTTACAAAAGTTCAAACCTCAAATAATGTCGATGGAGACTCTTGACGGTGTCTCATCTGCAATTCATAGGTTCAAGTCTAGACCGCAGCGATTGAATTTTTCTTGCCGCAACAAGTTGATGACTTATTTTCCACTTGCTTGTGGAGGAAGCCACCTAGACACTGTGCGATTGCGAGAATCCTCTTTGGAAGTTCCACAATTACAGCTTCATTGCACTGGCGAAGAGAGGTCTATGTACTTAAATTTTAATGTGACACTTCCATACACTTTTTAGTCAACGAAGCAGCATAGCCTATACAGTGACTTGGAGATATTCTCATCGATGACGAGTATTTACTATTTACTTCGCCAAGAAAATATATTCAAAAATTATATTTCAAAATTCATATCCATTCGTAAACTGGGCTTCATAACTGCATACTTTTTTTTTTATTTTTTAGTCTAGTTCATCTAGCCGAGGCTCTTAACTCTTGGATTGACAGAATTTTCAAATATCTTCATTTTGAGATTCATTTAGTCACAGTCGAACATGGCTCTTGACGTTATTGAGATGTTACTGAATGGGTGGGCATACAAGACGCACATGGAGTATGGAAGAACCTTTCTGCCTTAGAAATCGTAGTTTTTTTTTAAATGAATTTTCTACTTTTGTTTTAACAAAATTGCGTTTATTTAAAAAGCCCCTTTTTCCCCGAACTAAAAGAAAGTTGAAGAAATTTTGGTTGATTTTTTTGTTACATTTTTGCCAAAGAAAAAGAAAATCGATTTTCAGTATTTCACCGATACTAGGTCCCCCTCCTCCCGCACCCCTCAACAAATATAGAAAATTTTACCCTGCAATGTCTAAAAAAAAAATTTCCAAAACGAAAATATAATTTTTTTTGCAAAATTTTTTGTAATGTTTAAGAAAAAAATTACTTGCAAAAAAAATTATAAAAAATAACCTAAAAAAAATACAGCAAAATTTCAAAGAAAAAAAACCCCAAAAAAAATAATTAATAGAAAATTACAAAACCAAAAAGCCGATTATTTTTAGCCTTTTTTTACCTTAAAACGTAAAAAAAAGCCTTAAAATAATCGGCTTACCGCAAATGATGTTATTGATCTCATAATTAAGAAGGCGTAATGATTGGTTGCGAGTTGGGCGGGATGAAAATGCACGAATACCGAAATTCATTGGCGAATAAATGCGAAGGAAGAGTAACCAGGAAGCGATGAGTAAAAAATGAGAACAAAGAGCGCAAATGAGATAGAATAAAGTAAAGATAATAGAAAATGAGATAAAAGACGGAGAATGAAGAGTTTCATTGGCATTTTGATATTCCTAACGAAATTGATTTTTTTTATAGAACTTTTCCTGTCACTGGAATGTGCGCGTGGTTATGTGGATGAGCTTTTGGTGGGGGCGGTGACAGATTCTCTATTTTCTTATCACTTTGAATTTAATGAGTGCCCAGAACTTCGGTATTTAATCGATTTCAGATTTTATATCCTTTATGGTTTTGGTTCTCTTTATCCTTTTTCTTAGTGTATGTTTTTTTTGTAAAGAAAAGGATAATTATTAAATTTAATCAAAAAAAAGGAAAACTTGTATTTTTAGAATTTCCAAATTTAAACGGAAACGGCTGGACTTGTTGATTTTTTGTGCACTTTCTCTGTGGTGTTTTTCTTATTTTTGTTGAGTTGTCAGAGTGGGGAGCGGGGTGTTTTTTTCTTTTTTGTAATACTAATTATTATATTTTCGACCTTTTTTTCTATGTTCTGTTTAAAAAAAAAAACATAATTCCAAACTTTAATCTCTGACAATGTCAATGTATATATTATAATATCAATACACGCCTTACGAGCAAAAAAAATAATTTTACCAAATAATCTTAGCTAATTTTTCAACTACTCTGACAAAAGATTTTAGTATTTGTATGTGTACTCTCTGTAGGTATTAGTATTACTACAATATTTTAAATGTTGTTTGTTTATTTTGGTATTTCTAGCATCTTGCGATGATGGAATTGAGATGTCAAAAATTAATTCCTGACAACTTTATCTGCATTTGAATAAGGAAACTTTGTCAATTTGTTTTGTATTCGCTTAATAGGAATTGGGGAATTATGATATTATCCAAAATGGAGAAAAGAAAATGACGAATAAGTTGAGAGAGAAAAAATAGAAAACAAAATTTATTTGTACGTCTTTGAAGCTTTTTCATCATCTGTACCTTCTGTCTAATCATCGTTTTATCTCGTTGTAGGCGCTTACATTTAAATTGTTGGAAATTTATCATCGATGATGTGGGGTGAGGGATTTTGGTAGAAGATGAAGAATTCCTCATGAACACATGTAAAAATATTTTCGATTTTCATTTAGTCTCATCATCAGTCGTCGAGATTTTATTTATATTCAATAGAAGAAATTTGATTTTTGCCCAGCTTCGTAGCCAATTATTTTTATTTTTATTTTTATTATATTTTTTGTTAATTTTTTTGCTTTCAAAGTCATTTTTTAAGTCTTAACTCGATGAAGATTATACATTTTTGTCTGAAGGGAATTATTTTCTCGTATGACAAAAGATTAAAATTTTTTGATAAATTTCTGAATTTGTTGACAGGAAAGCAATCGTTTTTAACGAATTTCTTATTTTTTGTTTATCAATGACAAGATTAACTAAATTGCCTAACATTTATAAAAGTTTATCGGAAATTTCGTGTGTTTGTGTGTGTTTTACCTTAAATATTTTATCTGATTTTATGTTAAATATTTTCCTAATATTTCCAATTGTCAGAAGAAGGTTTGTTATTAATGCTGAACTTGTCATTTGAGTGTATTAGTCATTGATCAGACTTGTTGGTGAACACAATTAAAAGTTAAGGCCTCCAATCAGCACTTCTACTGCAACATTTATTTTATTAAATTTAAAATGTTAGCATTTCTGATCATTTTGAGAAAATGTTACCTTTTAGAAAAAATTATTACAGTTTTTCTTACTTTAAATCAATTTCAAGGGTTCTGTGGTTAGAATTCAAATTCATTTAGATTATTTTAGAAAACTTTCAACTTTTATAAAAAATTACTGCAGTTTTCTTTTACTTCCAAATTAATTATTCTCGGACCTATTTCGAACGTAAGATTTGAGATTTTAAAATAAATTTTTAGCTTCTCAAAAAATGCTTTATTACGAAAACGAAAAATTATTGTAGTTTTCTTTACTTCAAAATTTAGTGCTCCAGGACCTATTTTAGGCACCAAACACGTGATTTTTAAATCCATTCCGAAGCTATCCTGAGCAGAATTTACACTGATAAAATTTGGATAAGAAAAATTATTGTCGTTCTTTTTTAACCCAAATTAACTATTTTTGGACTTATTTCTAACGTGTAGCTCAGTATTTTGAAATTATTAGCATTTTAGAAATTTTTTATGAAAATTTTAACTTTTAGGAAAAATTATTGTAGTTTTCTTTACTTCAAAATTTAGTGTTCCAGGACCAAGTTTAGGCACCAAACACATGTGTTTGAATTAATTTTAAGGTTATAATGAACATATTTTCAATTTTTAATATTTTTTGCTCATTTGAGAAAAATTATTGCAATTTTCTTTACAAATTAAGTATTCTAGGATGAATTTTTAGTATGAAACATGCAATTTTTTAATCAAATTTAACGTTTTCTTTTGAAGAATTGAAATTTTTAACAGTTTTAATCATTTTAGAAAAATTTTAGCTCATAAAAATATTATTGCAGTTTTTCTTTTATTTAAAAAATTAAGTGTTCTAGGACCGACCTTAGGCACGAACCTCAAAATTTGTTTAATAATATAGTAGGCTTTGTTGGATAGAATTTAAATTGAACCTATTTTAAATAGGTTAAGAAATATTTTGGCATCCAAGATAATTATTGCAATTTTTCTTTAACTTCGAAATTTATTATTCTATTAACGATTTTCGACGTAAAATACTATATTTAATTAATTTCGAGGCTTTTCTTGATATAATTTCAATTTTTAATATTATTGAGCATGTTATAAAAATTTTAACTTTTACGAAAAATTATTGCAGTTTTTCTTTTTCACAAAAATGAAGTGCCCTAGAGTGCCCTAATTTCAATTGCAAAACTTAGGTTTATATAATCAACTTGACTAGAATTTGCTTGTTTAAAATCTTTGACCATTTTATAAAAATTTTAACTTTTTAGAAAAATTATTGCAGTTTTTTTTTACTATCAAATTGAGTATTCTTGAGATTTTTTCTGTCAGTTTTTATATAATTTTTATGCCCATGACTTAAATTTTTATCTGAAAATGAGTTTTCTGGGAAAATCCTATTTGAATGCAGAAAACGATGCATTTAATGACGGCTGGAAAATTAAGACTCCACCGTTTCATGAATGGGCAAGTTTACAAAATGGGCAGCATTAACCAAAAAAAAAAAAAATACAACAAAAAAGATAAAAATACTAAAAATTAGTAAAAATTTTATCAATAAAATCAATTCGGAAAAGCAAATCGAAATTAATGAATGAACTTTTGTGAATTTCCATCAATCGCGGAAGCTACTATGGCCTTTTGGGCGATTTTGTTGAAATATTTCACAGCCTAATTTAATCAAATCTGCTTTAATATAAAAATATTATTGTGAAAAATAAAATTAACAATAAGAAACACAGAAAATGCTAAAAAGAAAAATGAAAAAAAACTGTCAGTGCAAAAATTTTCCCACAAACTTTCCACTGTATACAAGAACCCCCCTCGACTCTTCCCGTTACCCTGTTGAATGCGGTTATCAATTCGGTTGATTGGTGATTTATTGTTCAATATTGCATAATGGCAGTACTAATAATCCGAAATAGTTTCGAATTGGCTAAAAACTTAGTATTCCTGTGAATCTAGTAAATACTTTCTCAGCAAAGCCTTATTTTTTGGGCTGTGAGAAATTTTCAATCGTAGCCATTGTCCAAAAAAAAAAAAAAGAAAAATATACGCTTTCTGTAAATGTTAATTTTTGTGTAAAAATGTCAAAAAACAAGTCAACGGAATAAAAATTGGAATTTCTTCTAAAATCGATTTAACATTGGAGCAATTTTCCTAATTTTTTTTTGGTGGGAAGGGAAGGGGAGGAGAATACCTTTGTTTGTTGGGAAGAATTTGTCCACCTCAGAAGGTAACGCGACAACTTCGTTTTTATTGATTCTGTTGGGCTCCACGTATGTTTATCAGAAAATCATTTCGTAGTGCCCATTGTTCCCATCGAGTATTTAGCATCCAATTCGCCACTGACCATTATGAGTACAACAGTTCAGCTTTGGCATTTTTATAAACAAAGTTTTTGGTTTTTGAATTGACAAAAATTTATCGCTGAATACGGAAGCTTATTTATTTGTCATTTAATTCGATCGTAAATATGGAATTTTATTATAAAAATTTTATGTACACCTTTAGAATCGCTCAATTCCTATTTTTCGTGATTTTTTCTCTTCTTTTCTAACCATTCATGCTGGTTTCTATTGGGTTATTGTTGGTGATTCTACATTTTCTTTTTCCTTCTAATAATGCTTTTCTTATTTTTCTACTCTTTTTCGAAATAGCATTAAAAAATGTTACTTTAAAAAAAATTGCAAAAATAATTTATTTATTGATGGTGTGTGTTCCCATCTTTTTCCATTGGATTAAAAGTCGAATCGTTGTTAATTTAGTTATTTTATTTTTTTGGTAATCAAATAAAATGGACCGACCGGAAATATTGGATTTATTATGGAAAATCGTCAAATGGTCAATAGATGGGCTCGTATTGGATTTAGACTCCACCCAGTTTTTCTACATTCTCTCACTTCTTATCTAATAAACTTTGTGAGTTTTTTTTCCTTTTAATTTTGTTTTTCCTAAAAGTTGTCCCTCTTTTATTTTTGTCGATCGTAAATTTTTGTACTTTTTTTCCTTTTTTGTATTAAATATTTTTATCAAAAAAAAAAACTGTAATTTTTAATTTAATTGACAAAAAAACTAAAAGTTGAATTTAAAAACCAAAATCTTCCAAAAAAAAATTTTGCAAAATGCTAAAAAGAAAATTTAAAGTTAAAAAAAACTAACCAATTTGCGGGAAAAAAACAATATTCTGTAAAAAAATACTGGAAATGAGATTTTTGGAAAACAAAAATGAACTGAAAAACGAATAATATTTAAAAAAGTACAGTGGATATAAATACTGGGAGAAAATTATTTCTTGGATTATAAAATAACAACAAAAATATATGTAAAAAAATACTGGAAAAAATACTCAAAAAAAAAATATTAGCAAAAAATTCTGGAAAAGAAAAGCATGGACAAAAATATTGTTTATAAAAATAGTAGGCAAACATCTTAGAAAAAAATGATTATGGAAAAAATATAGTAAAAAAAATTATTAAAAATTATTCTGAAAGAATGCTAAAAATATTTTTATGCTAAAAAACACAATACCTGAAAATATATTTTATAAAAGAAATACTTGAAAAGGATTCTATTAAAAATATATTCTGAACATTAATAGATTAAAAGAAAGTAAATTTGGAAAAAATAACAGTGGAAAATTTTTGCAAAAATTAATAGAACATTTACTTAGATAAAAAAGCAAAATAATAATTTTCTAGTGATAAAAAATACTAGAAGAAAATATTCTGGAAAAAATAAACTGGAAAAACATCGCTAAAAGAAAAAGATAGTAAAAAAAATTTCAGAAAAAAAGATACTGGAAAAAAATTCTGGTAGAAAAGTTGCTGGAAAAAAAATACTGGTAGAAAATTCTTGAATAAATTTACTAGAAAGAAAATACGAGGTCTGTTCAAAAATTATCGCGAATTTTGAATTTCCGCGGGTTACGTATATTCGATTTTTGCGATTTTTCGTGGCGTTATGTTGGTACTCATGTTTCTCACTTATGCCGAACAGTTCGGCCATTTTGAATGTTCAGTTAATTTTTGACAGCTGCTTTGCTTGCACGTGTTTTGGCTCGTTTTCGATTTTTGCCCATTTCAAAAAATGGATCAAAGAATCTGTACCAAATTTTATGTGAAGAACAAAACCGAATGTTAACTGTGGCACATGGTGAAGCTACCTTGGTCCGAAGCAACGTTTAATGGTGGTACAAAATGTTCGCAGTGGGCCGAAAAAAGCGCGCCAAGTTTGGTCGAATGTGAAGGTTTTGCTTACAGTTTTCTTCGATTGCACTAGTAATGCCCAGCCACCGTATTCCTTAGATCTGGTTTCCTGTGACTTTTTCTTATTTCCGAAACTGAAGAGCCCCATGAAAAGACGACGCTAGGCTACTATTGAGGAGGAGATAAAAACGGCATCGAAGGAAAAAACGTTCGCACGAGTGTATAATATCTGGTGGGGATTACTTTGAAGGGAACAAAATAGATATTCATGAATAAATAAATAATTTTTGAAAAAACACAAAAATTATTTATTTATTCATGTTCTTTTTGAACAGACCTCGTATAGCGAAAAAAATACTAAAAATATATTTTGGAAAAAAAAAATTGTAAACCCAAATTTGCTCTTAAAAAAAAATTTCTGGAAAAAAAAATCCTAAAAAAATATTCCACCAGAATTATAGTGGAAAATATTCCATAAAAGAAAACCTAGAAAAAATAAATACTGGAAAATAAAATTATTGACAAAATTGCAAAAAATAGTTGGAAAAAGCTTCGGGATAAAAATTTCGGTATTCTGGAGAAGAAAAATGAACTGGATCCTGGAAGAAATACAACAGAAATAAAATATATTTGAAAAAATACCAATATTATTACTGCAAAATGTTTACTTAAAAATACTATACTAGAAAAGATATATTTTAGGAGAGAAAAAACAAATATTTGAGAGAGAAATATAGTTTGAAAAAAGAAATACAAAAAAAAATTCTGATAGAAAAATATTTATTGTGAAAAAAATACCAGAAAAGAGGTATGGAAAATAATTCTTAAAGAGAAAATATTCTGGTAAAAAATACTACAAAAAATACCAGAAAAAATATTGTACTTAAAATGAAAAATTCTAGAAGGAAAGATTATTGAAAGGAAAATCAAGTGGAAAAAATATCAAAAAATATTTTCTGGAAGAAATGATTAACTGGATTAAAAAATTTGTTGCAAATTATTAGGAAAAGATATTTTGTATACAAATTACTAGAAGAAAGTTCCTTAGAAATTACTAGAAGTTCTCCAAAAAAATACTAGAGCAAAGTCCTGAAAAAATTCACTTGCAAAAAAATAAATTGGAAAAAATACCAGCAAATATTTTAATTAAAAAATCCTAAAAAAATACTAGAAAAAATTCAAAAAAAATACTTAAAGAGAAAACTATTTATTTAGGAAAAAAAGATGAGTTAGAAAAAGAATACCGGAAAAAATCCTGGAGAAAATACTGGGAAGAAAAAGATTTTGGAATTAAAATAAAGTGGACAAAATACCAAAAAATACTCTGGAAGAAATTATTAAAAATACATACTACACATATACTGGGTAAAAAATTTGTTTCAAAATATAAGGAAAAGATATTCTCATCAAATATTGTAAAAAAAAAATACTTAAAATTCTTCAAAAAAATACTAGAGCAAAGTCCTGTGGAAATTAACTTGAAAAAAATAGATTGGAAAAAAATACCAGCAAATGTGCTGATTGAAAATACTAAAAAAAATGTCAAATTACTTTTAAAAAAATATATTTTAGGAAAACAAATTATTTTGGAAAAAAAATTTGTTGAGAAGATATTTATTCGGAAATAAATATTTTAGACTAAAAATTATCACAAAAAAATGCTGAAAAATATTGTAATATAAAAATGAAAACCAAAAGGAACTAAAAATTGGAAATGGAAAGTCTGAAAAATAAATCTGATCTGGTAAACAAAAATTTAGAGAAATTATATGAAAAAAAATTTCAATAGAAAATAATACTGGAAAAAATACCAAAAATATGTTTTGGAAAAAAATAAAAATTCAGGAAACAATATTCAAGACGAAATATAGGGAAAAAAATTATATTGGAATATTGAGTGGGAAAATGTTGGGAAAAAATTAGTTTTGACAAAAAATTTCGTTGTAAATAATCCTGGAAAGAAATAAAATCGCTAAAAGAAAACTTAGAAAAAATAAGTATTGGAAACGAAAGGTCTGGAAAACAAATGTAATCTGGAACAGGTAATACTAAAAAAAAAAATATTCTGACAAGCAAGAGTGGAAAAAGTTTTGCAAAAATTATCTGTAAAATTATTTCTTCACGAACTAAAAAAAAATATAAGAAAAAATCCTGGAAAAATATATCGGAATGAAAAATCATTTTTAAAAAAAAAACTTATTTTGATAAAAAAATTGTAAACAAAAATTTAGAGAAAATTCTTCGTAGTAAAAAAATCCTGAAAAA
The DNA here is from genome assembly GCA_958298945.1 of Atherix ibis. NCBI lineage: Eukaryota > Metazoa > Arthropoda > Insecta > Diptera > Athericidae > Atherix > Atherix ibis. Next base: position 20,308,959 of record OY282609.1, on the reverse strand, counting down.
TTATCTGGAAAAAATTTTCAAAAAGAAAATTAATCTGAAAAAATACCAAAAATATGTTTTGGAAAATAAGGAAGAACTTATTGGAATATTGGGTGGGAAAATGTTGGAAAAAAAATAGTTTTGACAAAAAATGTTCGTTATAAAAAATCCTAGAAAGTAAAAAAATGCTAAATAAAAAATTAAATAATGGAAACGGCAGAGCTGGAAAATAAATATGAACTCTTAGAAAAAATAAGTATTGGAAATGGAAGGTCTGGAAAACAATTCTGATCTCGAAGAGGTAATACTGGAAAAAAATAATATTCTGGCTAGCAAGAGTGGAAAAAGTTTTGTAAAAATTATTTCTTGAAAAAAAAATCACGAAGTAAAAAAAATATAAGAAAAAATCCTGGAAAAATATATTGGAATGAAAAATCATTTTTAAAAAAAAACTTATTTTAAAAAAAAAATTGTGAACAAAAATTTAGAGAAAATTTTTCGTAGTAAAAAAATCCTAAAAAATTATCTGGAAAAAATTTTCAAAAAAAAAATTAATCTGAAAAAATACCAAAAATATGTTTTAGAAAATAACGAAGAACATTTATATTGGAATATTGGGTGGGAAAATGTTGGAAAAAAAATAGATATGACAAAAAATTTTCATTATAAAAAATCCTGGAAAGTAAAAAATTGCTAAATAAAAAATTAAATATTGGAAACGGCAGAGCTGGAAAATAAATATGAACTGGAAAAGGCAATATTGGAAAAAAAGGAAGAACAACTGTGGAGAAAAAATTACCCGACGAGTATTTATAGTTAATTGCAATTACTATTTTTGAACACCACCCCCACCCACCCACCATACCCTTCCGTAAAACATAATCTGATTAATGGAGCCGTTTTTTATTGGGTTTTTGTTGTTGTTTTTTTTTTTATTTTAAATAAAAGCTCATTTTTCTGATCGATTGGCAGATAGTGTCCGATGATTTTCAAATTGAATGAAATTAAACGAACGCGCACCTTCCAGATGGGAACCGTGTGAGTGTTGTGTGTGTGTGTATGTGTGTGCGCGGGCGGGTTCAGGTGATTGCGTTGATGATTCCGAGCAACGATAAATGGACCATTTTCAATCGTTTATTATTATTATTATTTAATTTTTTTAAAATGAGTTAAAAAAAACAAGCTTTTTTTAATGAAGCCTAAAGGTTTTTATGGAAGCAAAATTAAGAAAAAAATAACAGAAAAAAGTGCCGAGACGGGTATCCATCCATATTTTGTATCTGTGAAATGATTGAATGTGAATGGATGGATCGGCGGATCGATGGGGCTAAATGGATTGGATGAGTACGTACGTGAATATTTTAGGGAAGGCGGTTGGTTGGATGGAGGAAATGGTCTGACAGTGGCGTACGAGTGGCGCTCGTGTATTTAATTTTTCATTCATAATAATTATCATCATCGATACAATAAAACTGAAAATTGGTTGAAAATTTGAAAATTGCCTGGTAATTTTTCACTTAAACAGAACAATTATATTTAAAGCGTTTATGCATTTTTAACATTTTTTTTTATGTATTTGTGGGGGAGTAGACAATGAAGAACAAGAAGTGTTGGTGCGCTGGGTAACAAAAGTTCATCTTTGATATTTGGTTTCATATTTTTTTGTTTTGTTGCTTTTTTTAGCCAATCAATGCGAATGGAGTAGAGTAGAGAGTGCAATTATGATTGGAAATTTTTTGAGATTTTAAACACCTTCACTTCCGGTTTTATAATAATAAGTGTTGACATGCAAATTTTCTGCTCACTAAAAAAAAAGACAACATGAAAAAAGGAGTGAAATCCTTTTTTTTTGGACATATGCACACCGTAAATAACACGTGAAAATTTTCGAGTTGCATGTGACTGCATAAAAATATCCTGAAATAAAAATTTCCATTGTTTTTTTTTTAAATAATTTTTGTGGCGATTTTTTTTTTTAAAGAAATTTTTTAGCTTATTTTTAAGATTTGTTCAAAAAAAAATTATTTTCAAATTAATATAAAGGGTCAGAAAATTATATTTTGAATAAAAATTATATTTTGTCGGAGTCTGAATTTTCTTATACATAAAAATCAAAAAAAATAACTTCAAGAAAAAATATTTTTAAGAAAAATTTACCTTTTTTATTGTATAAAAAAATTAAGCTATACTTAAACAACTTTGGTAGAATTTTAGTTAGAATTTCATCAAAGAAAAATTTTTCCAATATTTTAGTATTCATTTGCCATATTTTAGATGGTGAAGTATTTTGATTCCTGACCACTTTTGAAGCTATAAATTTAAACTTCAAGTTTCCCATATTCAAACCAATTTTAGTGAAGAAACAAAAACAGAAAAAAAATCCCTTTAAAAACTACAAAATCCACAAGTTTCACTGCTTTTTACTATAGGGGAGGGGCCAAAATATTATGTTATCTAACTATTTAGTAGAAAATTTCTTCACTAAATAATTTTAATTAAAAATACACTCTTTTTGGTAGCGCATTTTTTTAAAAATTATTTTAAGCCAGATCCAACTTGAGTAAACATCCAAATTTCATTAAAAATGCATCTTTTTTTTAGGCAAAAAAAAAATATTAAGTTTCAAAAAAATACACCAGCAATAAAAACACTTTTTTTAAATTTTTTTTTCATTAAGTTTTTATTTTTTAATCAATTTTTTCTTCGTCTTTTTTCTTAATATTCATTTTGTATTTTTGTCTCTTTGTTTTGTCGTTTTTATTAATAATAGTAATTGTCATAATAATAATCATAATAATAGATAATAATCATAATAATAATATTAATATTATTAATTTAGTATAATTAATTATAAATAATCCTAGATTTTTATATTTATATATTTTTTTTTTGTAATATTTTTTTTTAGATTTTTTTTTACATACTTTCTTTGAAATTTTTTTTTTTACTCTTTCCATAAATTGTGTTTTTTTGTTTTTTCTTTTGACTTATTAAATTTGTTTTTTTTTATACATAATTAATTGTTTGTTTTTGTGCAGTTTTTTTTTAGTAAGTCTATGTTCGGGTTTTCTTTATTTGCATTTTTAGTTTTCTTGTCATTTCAATTTGATTCATCCTTTTTATATAAGCTCCACCTCCTTTTCAAAATGTCCCCCCGTGTCATATCAACATCATTGCTTTTGTTTTTAGTATTTTCTTAATTTTTATATGATTTTTATTTACTTAATTTTTATTATAATTTTTTTGTTAACTGCGATGGTTTTCTGAAACTGTCCTTTTTACGTATTATTTTTATTCCATTATGAATCTACTATAATTTTTTCTCTTTGAATAGTTTTTATTAATTTTTTAATTTTATTTGGTTTTGTTTAATTTTATTTCGTTTTTTAAAAATTATTTTTCGTAATAATTTTTATAGTGTTTAAAAAGATTTCCCATAAAAATGTACATTATTATTTCCTGACATTTCTATGGAATTTTTTTTCTTCGTTCAAATTGTTTTTTTTTATTAATGTACAAAGTTTTTCATTTTATAAAAAAAGTGTTAAAAATTCTCTTTTTAATTTACATTAAAGGAGAATTTTTCTGTTTTTTTTACTCCTCTATTATTTAATTTTATAAATAATATATACACTTTTGATGGTTTAAAAATATTTACTTTTGTTCAGGATTTTTTATTTTTTTTTGCATGTAAAAAATTCCATTTGTTTGAACGAGAAAAAAGGATAACCAAAATATTTTTATTCTTGTACACTTAAATAATGACCCATTTTTAACTTTATTCCTGTGATTCTGTCTATTTCACACATAGAGTAGAATGTATTTATTTACAAAAATTAAATATTAAATTATCTGCACTTTAAAAAAAACCATTCACACACATACACTGAGCTACACATCAAAAATTAACCTTAAAAAAAAACGTTTGATTGTCAAAACTATTAATATAAAAACTTTAAAATAAAACCAAAAAATCCAGGATTTATTGAAAAGGATAATAAAACAATGCGTTATTCAACAAAAAAAACATTAAAAGATTTTCAAATAAAAGAATATGAAAAAAACTGCATGTTTTTCTAATTTACGCCATTTGTTTTTCCATTGTTCCTTTTCCAATTACAATTTAAATTCTTTTTGATTGGTCGATATCGGTTCATCTGTCAAATTAGAGTATGTGGCTTATCATTTTAATGTTTTTTCCTTCTCTGGCGACGCATGAATCTGTAACTCGTACTCGCGGCAATGCTCTCTTATCTCTCATCTAATTGGCAAATTGGTCCGATTTGCACAAAAAACCTTTGACTGAGATTCGATTGAGAGAGAGAAAAAGATGGCGTTATTAAAGAGTGAAAGAATGCTCTCTTTAAAAGGTACAAAATGTGTGGATTCCTTTGTAATTTACATAAAATGAAGAGAAACATTGCCAAAAGATACAATTTTGTTCTATCATTTTTTGTTTCAGTTTTCATTTTGTTAGAAGAGATGAAAATGCGAATGGGAAAAAATCATTTTGAAAGAGAAATGAAATATTTAAAGAGTTTTTTGTTTGTTCTCTCTTTAATCAAGGAAAAAAAATGGTAATTTTTTGCCCGCTTCTCTCTAATCCTTTGGTTGGTGGAGGATGGTGGCTGATTCCAAGGAACCAAATTTTAAATAAATAAAAACACATTAAAATTTATATTTTTTTTTCTTCATTGAATTATATTTCATGGTTTATTTTTTTTTTTGTTTTTTTTTTGTCAATATATTTTTAAATTGATTAATTTTTTTTTGTATTTCATATTTTAAAAAAATAGTATAAATTAATTAATAACAAATAAAAGAAACAATAAGAAAAACACCCTTTTTTTTCTCTATAATTTCTTTTCTTGATTGATTTTCTTATTTACTTTTTCTTCTTCCTTCCTCTCTTATTCTTCTTTTCTATTTTATTTTTATATAAACTAGAATAATATTTATAATAATAATAATAATGAAAATTTAAAAATTAAAAAAAAATTATCTCTTATAAATGCTTAAAAATAATATATATATGTATATATATATATATATATATATATATATATATATATATATTTGTATATAATTATAATTCTTATGAAATAATATATAAATAATTCTTAGAAAAAATTATTTCTTTTTTAAAAAAGGCTATAAAGTAATTTTTTTTGTTGTTTTTTATTTTTATTTTTTTTGTAAGAAATTCACAATAATTCTAAATAATATAATAATTAATTCACGAATGTCTGTATGTTCGATTTTTTTTTAGTGTGTTCTATATTGGAATGCAAAGTAAAACAATTTATTTTTAATAAATTTTTTGCAAATAATTAATTAAAAAATTTTGGTTCCATTTTATTGAATTATAAATTTAAAAAAAAAATGGGATTTTGAATATTTAGTTGTTTTTTTTATAGAATATTTCCGTATGTTAAAAAAAAACTATTAAAGAATTATTGAAAATTATAATATTTTTAAGTATGAAATTCTGTTAAAAATTTTAAATATTTTTATAATACAATACATAATTTATTGTTTTGCTTTTCTTTCTTTTTTTAACAAATTTTGGAAAACAAAAAGTAATTTTAACAAATTTTTCCGGAAATTAATTGAAAAACTTTAGTTCAGTTCCGCCCCCTTTAACCCTCTTCCCCCAACGTTATGGCTAAAAAAAAAATCTCATTTTTTTTAAAGGCATAAAATAAGAAAAATTCTTTTAGAAAAATGGAGATCTGATCTACAAAATAATATTTCTCAGTTCAATTTTTTAAAAATAATTTAATTAGCGCTTTTTTTTGAGGGGGGTTTCTGTCCTTTTTTTTTTTGTATATATCATAAATATAAAGTAATTGTTTAGACTTTCTAGACAAGAAAATAGATTTTACTAAAAATTTACTTCAATTAAATTAATTTTTTATAAAATTTTAAATTTTTAAATTGAAAAAGTTTTCTTCTTCTTTTTTTAATAAGTAATTTTGTGAATATGATTTTGATTTTGGAAAAGAAAAAATTTACTTTAATTAAATTAAATATTTTTTTAATAATTTTTTTTTTTTTTGGAAATCAAATTGAATTTAAAAAAAAAAGTTGTTAGAATAATTTTTTTAATTAATAATTTACAAACTGTTTGTTGTTGTTGTTGTTGTTGTTGGAATTTTTTCATTTCATGCCTTATTTGGGTGTTGTTGTTGTTTTTTTTTTTTGTTTTTAATTTTTAATGAACTCAATTTCTCATCATATATGTATGTACCTACAATTAATATCCCCTATTCTTTTTGTATTTTTATATACTTTATTTATAATAATTTATATTTATCATACTATTATGCTATGGTTTTCATTTTTCAGATTTCCATCATATTAATTATTTTATTTTAATTTAGTTTTATTTTTTTATATTTTTAATATAATTATAATTATGATTTTCCTTGCTAAAAATTTCTATTAATTCATAAAATTATATATAATTTAATATAGTTTTATTCTTCATCATTTATATTGTGTGTGTGTGTGTGTGTGTTTATATGCATTAAATATATTTTACTTGTATTTATATAGAATTTTCTTAATCGAAATTTTCCATTCAATATTCTCTAATTATAATTAATAAATAATTCTATAATAGCTCTTAATAATTAGTTCATATATATAGTATTTCTATATATACATATATATATATATGTATTATGTATAATTAAAATTTTATTCTTTATAAATAATATTTATAATTTCGAAGAATTGAATTTCAATTAAAATAATTTTGTTTATTTTTATTCTCTTTCACCTTAAAAATTAATTAGAAATTTTATTAATTATCGTCAATTTCTTTCGTATTTATTATTTTTAATTCACCACTCATTTTATTATTTACTTAATTTCCATTTTACTTAATTTTACATTTTTTTTTTTTAATATTTTTTATTGTTTTTTTTTTGTTGTTATTTAAATTAAATTTATAATTCACTTTTACTATTTACAAAAGGAGGTTTTTTTCTTCTCTTTAATTCTCTCCTTAATTAGAAATTAACTTTCTTTTTTAATTTATTGGAAGGGTTCGAGGGGGAGAGGGGGGGGGGTGGTGCTGTTTCTGTGCCATTTATTTATTTTGCTTTTAATTTTTTTTTCAATTAAAAATAAAGTTTCTTAATTAATTTTTTTAAATTTGTTTTTATTTTTTTGTAATTTTTTTCAAAATTGTTTTAATTAAAAAAAATTCTCTTCTTCTCGTTAGATTAACTAATTATCAGTTACTCCGCCCCCTTTTTTATTTGAATTTGAATTCAATTTTCGTAAATAATTTATAATATATGTTCAGAGAAATTTTTTTATTTAATGAATTTCTATTTAAAATTAAATCTTAGAATATTTTTTTTTTATACTTATAATTATCATTAATTTATATATAATTTTTTTTTAGTTTTTTTTTCTGTATATTTTTTTTCCTTATTTAATTTTTAATTTTTTATTTTTATTTACATAAACATACATATACACATATGTGAGAGTGTATGCACGCATGTGTGTACGTAGAAATGTTGAGCACTGGCTGTGTTTGTCTTTCGTTTTAATTAATCATTTTAGATTCTTCTCTTTTTTTTAAATTTTTTGTATCATTAATTAGAAATTTTATTAGAATTTTACCTAGAAATTGTTTATTTATTAATTTATTATACATAATTTGATATTTATATAATTACTAGTAGTTGTCTTGTTTTTTTTTTTGGAGGATTTTTTTTATTTTTAAAAGAGAGGATATTGTTTTTCAGAATGAGGTGGTTTTATTTCGGGTTTGTTTTTTTTTATTTATTTTTTTTAGTTATTTTCTGATGGTTCGATGTTCTACTTAAATTTGTTTTTTAAAAATAATTTATTTTTAAATTAAGATAATTGATATTGTTTTAATAAAGATAAAAGTTGAAAAAATTGTTTAGTTGTAAAAAATTTCATATTTAGAAAATTTGGTTAGTAAAAACCATCATTTATTTGGTAATTTTTGTAGAATTTGTTTATTTTAATAAATTATCTTATTTTTAGGGTATTTTATTTTAATTCATTTTTTTATTTATTTATTTAATTATTTAGCAATAGTTGGGATACAAGTTCGATTTCTTTTCAAAAGAGGATATTTTCTATTAAATTTTTGATAATCAGAAAAATTCGGCTATTTAAATAAGAATTTTTAAAAAAAACCCTTAAAAATTCAGTCTGTTTTGTATGAAATAGAAAAATTTTAACTTTATTTTCCACTTTAAATTTAAACAGTTTTCACAATATTTAATAATATTTTAGATACTCTTTGGGGGGAATTTTTGTGCGATAAATTTATTGACGTTATTTTTTAAATAAATTTTGTCTTGGGAAATGAATTTTTTCATTTCATAGGAAATTTTAAGCAAAACATTTTTTTTTGCTTTGACAACTAAAGAATTTGTGCAGTTTGAAAAACCTAAAAAAATAATTAAGCAATTTCCTAAAAAAAAACCACGTGCTTTATTGAAAAATAATTTTAAAAATGATTTTTTTTTTAATAAAAAATATCTATTAAAGAGCCTTGGGCGATTTTTCTGATATGAACAATTAATAAAGTTATTTTTTATTTAAATAATTGTTTTTATACAAATTTCGTCAATTATCGTTAAAAAAAACCGTTGCTGATTTATAACCAATCCCTTTTTAGTATGAATTTTTTTTTTTAAAAACTATTAAAAACTTTCCATTTTTTTTTGAGAAACTATCAAAATTTTGTACAACATTTTTAACTACAAAAAAAAACTAAATTTTTTCAAAATCTTTGTATACGTTTTCACGAGTATTTAATTAATTGTAACATTTTTCAATAATCTTACCAAAAATTTTCTAAATGTAAATATTAGTTTTTGGGAAAAAATCCCTTACGAAGGAAGATGAAAATTAATTTATAAAAAAAAAAATCCTTTTTTAGAAAATCATAAAAATATGTGACTTTAGAAGAAAAAAAATAACTGACGTTTGCAAAGGTCGCGAAAACCAAATTTTTCTATCAAAAGCTGACTGAAGAAATCACCGACGGCATTTGTACAAAATTATTTCGTTCAAAAAAGTTGGAATTTTCTATTAAAAAGGATTTTGTTCAAATAAATATTCCTAACTGTTATGTTAATTTATCCAAAAATTTAAAACTCAATAATTTATCCAACAATTTAAAAAAAATTTTTTTTTTTTTAAACTAACCTAACAAATTTTTGGGTACCTAAAAAATCCGATCACCAAACTTGATTGAAAGATTCACAACCAAAAATTTAAGGTTTTTTTTTTAATTCAATTTTTTTAAAGGTTTTTAAGGACATTTTATGATATAAGGGAATACTTTGTACCCTCCTAAAAAAAAATTAAATATTATCCAAAAATTTAAAAAAAAATTATAATTTTTTATGAGTAAAAATTCTCAAAAAAAAAACCCTTTTTTTGGAGATCTTGAAAATATGCTCTTTTAGGTTTTAAGCTTTTAATTAAATCACAAAATATGCTCTTTTAGATTTTTAACTACTAAAAAAATAGTATTTTAAGAAATTATGATTTTTTTGAATTTGTGATTAAATTCGGGGCTAAAATTTCTCTTTCCTATTAGTTTTTCTTATCGTTTTTTCTATCACACAGGTATAATTCGCCCTTAAATATATTCTACCCTTAAGTTCTACAATTGAATTTCGTAGGGTATTTTTCTTATTATCTTTTTGGAAAATTTATCTTAATTTAAAGTGGATTGAATTAGAAATTTTTAAATAATTTGAAGCCTTGAATCCCAACAAAATATTTTTTTTTTTTGCAAATTACTAAATTTTGGGTAGAACATCAGCAATCAGGATGGATGTATGGAGGGAGAAGGTGGGGAATTTATTTTTTTCCTAAATTAATTGTGTGTAGTGGGGAGACTTACAGCGTTGAAATGTCCATTAGGCCGTTGCTATCATGAAGGCTGGCAAGTCCTGCAACTGAGTTGGCCGAATTGCCGGCGGCAACAGCTGCTGCAGCCACCGTGGCACCGCTCACGTAGCTGAGATGCGATGTCGTCGATGGGGACGAGCTGGACGATGTTGCTGATGATAAAAGTCCGCGGCCATAGCCGACACCCGCCGCCGTTGCCGCCGATGCCGCACTTAAAGGACTTCCGCTCAACGCAGAATTTTGGTTACTGCTATGCGAATGCGTTTGCGGCACATGCGGATGATGGTGGCTAGGCTGGGGGTGTTGCTGTTGCTGTTGCTGTTGCTGTTGCTGCTGCTGTTGCTGATGCTGATGCTGTTGCTGTTGCTGATGATGTTGGTGTTGATGCTGTTGCTGATGAAGCGGAACATTAGGAGGTGGATGGCTGTGATTATGATTGTGGGTATGATGGCTATGATGGTGATGAGGTGTTGGGGTTGGTGGTGGCGGTGGGCCGAATGAAACCATTTCTCACATATGCGCTAACGGGGCCATGGTTCGCATCGATTGCTGCTGGTGTTGCTGTTGCAAGTCGGGCGATACACTGCTCTGATAGTGCATCAGATTTCGTTGGTGTTCAGCTGCGGCAGCGGCAGCTGCAGCGGATGCTTGCATCCCGTCTGGTATGTGGTACATGTTGATAATGTGATTAAGGTCTGATGAGGTGTTGTGTTGGGATCCGTATTCGCGTTTCATTATCATATTATTATTGGTGCTGGACGCTTGTGACGAGTGCATAGGTCCGGGCGATACCGGTTCCGACTTTATACTGGAATCGCTGGGACTGTGACTTTGGCAGGATAATTGTGAGCTGGGCTGTGTCAGGCCATAGGGTGAGCCCGGCTGTTGTTGTATACTACTATATGGCGATCCTGGTTGCTGTAGATTGCCGTAGGGTGAGGTTTGGCCGCCTGACACTGTACCGTACATACCGTAACCGGTGGCGGCTGCTGCGTTCATATATGAGTTCAGCGAGCCAGCATTGTGCATCTGTCCCATGTCATATCGGTGGTAGTTGCCCATGTAAGCACTGTGCTGGTTTTGGTACGCCGCCGCCGATGGGTCATGCATCATATAACCATTTGGCATATAGCCGTTTGGAGGCATTTGGTACATGTCGCGATTGACTGCGGCAGCCTGTTGAACAGCTGACATAGACGATGAGTTTCTAATGCCATTGGGATCACCTGATTGCAGTAAGGATCCTACGCCAAGCGGGTATTTCTCCTTGTTCTTGGTTAGAGTTTTGGTCTTACGTCGTGGTCTGTATTTGTAGTCTGGATGCTCTTTCATGTGCACAGCACGCAATCGTTTCGCTTCATCGATAAATGGCCTTTTTTCCGCTTCCGACAGATCCTTCCACTGTGCCCCTAAACGCTTCGAGATTTCTGAATTGTGCATTTTCGGATTATCCGATGCCATTTTCCGACGTTGTCCCCTTGACCATACCATAAAAGCGTTCATCGGCCTCTTAACACGATCGAGATTCTGATTTTTATTTGTTGTGTTATTATTATTGTTTGCGGCTCCCGACAGTCCTGAGTGATGATGATGGCCTTGTCCAGTCGGCGAAGTCATATGGTGTCCACCACCATTTCCACTCCCTAATGCACTGTTTGTCTGTGTTTGTGTCTGCGATGGACTCAATCCACTCGAACTGTGTAACGGCGATCCGTGAGCGTTTAGTTGTTGTTGTGACTGTTGTTGCTGTTGCATTCCGTTGCCACCGCCGCCACCAACATTGCCTAAATTTGTTTGTCCACTATTCGCGCTCGCTGCCGATGCCATATGTGACGCCATCGACGAGTGATGATGATGATGGTGTGACGACAGTTGTGATTGCGAAAGCTGTGATTGTCCTAAATTCATCATGCCAAGTGGCCCCAACGCCGAGTACGGTGACCCGGTGTGCCCATGAAGAGCTGACGCATGATGAGGGGGCATTGTTGCATGCAATATACCCCCCTTCATGTCAGCCTCCATTGTTAACATGTCGTCCGAACTGGGATCCCTGTATGCAAACAGTTTGGAAAATATTTTTTATCACTTTTGGATCACGGCGATAATTTGCTAACAAAATTATTCTGGTTCGTTTCCAAAAAAAAAAAAAACAACAACAAATTCTGTTGCTTCCCACAGGATTGTTTCCAAACTTCTCGAAACAGTACGAAAAGTTCAAGGCAATACAATTCGATATTTTTAAGTTAATTTTTTTAATTATTATTATTGTTTCACGTAATTAATAAATAATCCTTTAAATTTTATTAGCATTTCTTTGCATCGAAATTAATTTTCGCCCTGTTGCCGCGATTGGTTATTGAAATAAAAATTAACAAATCAGAAAATTCCCATTTACACTTTTTTTGCAACTTTCTTTATTTTTTCAATCGGATTCCCTTCAAAACTATCTAATTAAACGTTCAAATTACAAAACATACCAAAAGACACACTAACGATCACAAAGGACATTTTATAATTTTTAACATTTTCTCTCTTTTTATCAAATCGGACACTTTATTTTCGATTATCGCTCAATGTCAGCAAAACATTGTTAAAAATTGTTTTTTTATTTTTTTTTTATTTCAAAATTATTCTCTCCTTTTATCCTGTTTTAAATATCAGTGATTTGATGGAGGAAATATACAACAAAAGCTTGAGCAGTTTTCACGTAAAAATTATTTCTTTTTAATTAATTCAAAATAAAACAGAATAAACTAAATTGACTAAAAGAAAGCTGAAAATTTCCAACAACAAAAATATTGTAATGTCGTTTGAAACAAATTCACTTTAAGGACATTTCGACTAAAAATAATCCCAACAAAAATACGCGATCCTTTTCTTTTTATTTTGAGGATGTTTTTCTTTTCTTTCTTTTCTTTTTTGTTTTTAAAAGTGAAATTTTTTCTTTTATCACAACACACACAGTCAGTTTAAATTTATTGATTGACTGATTTATTATCCTTTTAAGGAGTTGACTCTTTACACTGTTAAAATTCGATTTTATCGCATATCATTTGGAATATTTTCTTTTTTCTTTGTTTTCTACTATCATGCATGGATTTTTTTTTCTTGGGAACACAATAATTAACACTTTTGGAATTAAAAAATCACCTACACAATTTCTAATATATTAACCCACAATTTGATTATTAATTAATTTGTTTGCCTTCCTTATTTTAAGGTGCAAATTCTTCACTTTTTTTCGAGAGTTAATTTTGGTTCCACCCCAAAATAATAAATAGCAACAGAAGAAAAAAATACGAAACGCGTTAACGAGAACTGAGCGAGTTTTTTTTTATAAAAAAAAAAACAATTTATTTTTTGTTTTGTGGGCGGAGGAAATTATGCACTTTGCTTGGGAAAAAGTCGAATTTTTCTCTCGTTACGATCGTATATAATTTTTTCTTTTCTTTTCTTTTCTTTGTAAAACACTCTCACCTATTTTTGCGTACGTTTACGTTTTTATCTAATCGTCTTCTTAAACACGAAATGCAATTTTTCTTCTCTTATCACGGATAAATTTCTTATCAAAACCGACATTTATCGTAAAAAGTATAAATAATAAATATTATTTTTCTCTTGTTTTTTGATTAAAAAGAAAATAAATTAAAAAGAAATTGAATCACTGTTTGGGTTTTTTTATTTTTTAAATAATTATTTTTAATATATTCTTTTTCGTATTGAAATTGAAATTATTCAGCAACCGAACGACAGATGTTGGCTGGGTGCTGATTCTGATTTTTGTGACACACAACAAACCGTCGATGCGAGGAGCAGCAAAAATACCTCCACACGGTACAGAATTGAGCACCTTTCTGTTTTCAGTGAGCGTTTGTGAAACCTGTTCGAGGTGCCTACCAAAAAATTTCGTGCTCGAAAACCGAAAATCGAAAAATACAACAAGAGTCGATTGGGTCCGAAACGAATCTGTGTGTGTGCGAGTCCGATGAGCATGTGTTTTTGCCTAGAATTCGATTGTGCGCGGCTGTGTTGGTGGATATTTGAAAGAATGTCGTTTTGTGGCTATACCAGCACTCGATATGGATGGGAGTGAGTCAGAGTATCACCGAAATAGTGCGTGCTCTTTTTCGCTTATCTACTCACACATTGGCAACTACACACCTTTTCGTGTACCAAATGTAAACGTCTCTAAATGGGAAACCAGTAGCAACCCGACTTGGGTAACCCGCTGTGTAAAATATTATCAGGTTGGTGTGTGTGTGCGTTCATACGCAAAACATCGGTACTATTGCGATCTCGCTCGTATCCGTACATATGGCCGTCTGAAGTAAGATGGCAGAGGCAGTAAGTCCCCTTCCAATTGAGCCGTGGTACGTAGGACCAACACACACAAATAAGACCGTCCCTTTTCGGTACCTATTCGTTCCTTGTTCAGTGCAGAGCGACTCGTACGTTTATCAGAAACGATTTAAAAATCGCATATTTACTTTCTCGTATGCGGCGGAGTTGTTGCATACGCGTTGCTGGAACACATCGCCGCACTAACACAACCGCAGCCACATCAGCATTCGGCGGTAGTCGCGCAGAACGCGTGTCATCAACCGAACTGTTTACTTCGTCATACCTTCGAACGGAATCGTGTGCTAACTGAGCTCGGAACTCCACGCCCCAAACTCACAATGGTTCGTGGGAATCTCACCCGTGGCCCGGCCCCCATTCCAATGCAAAGTTTGCCCCATCGTACGCTACCACCCATCGTCGTGATCAGCTCTGACAGCTCAGCACGACTCGGACCAAGTAACGACGCCAACGTATCCTCTCATTCAGAGACTCGTCGTCATCTTTTTTAAAGGTGCTCCCCAGCACAGTTCATACTCCACACTGTTTGCTCGAGCATTTACTCAGGCCCTTTCGAAAGAGTCGTTCGTGCTCGGTAGCTTAGAGTAGCTCAGAGTAGTAACTCGATAGATTGGCCACGTACACTATTAACGTACGTTACCGCTGGCACCCACACAACCACATTGGCAAGTGGTGGGCTGTGCTTCTGCGCAATTCTGTCACAAGCCGTCCAAATGAGTTTATTCTCGACCAATTAGGGTGAGGCGAAAGGCGCAAGAGCTTCTGCCGAGTGGGTGGAGCCAAACACAGTAATCTCAAGTAAAAGCTATTCTCTCCTACTCCCAGTTACCGAGTGTTTTGCTGTAGTGGTGCATTGGCTGATTCGCACTTGCACTGTGAGCTCTCCTCCATTCGAGTACCGAGTATCTCATCCTACCTCTCAGAATACAACGTTGCCAAATATAATGTCGTAATATTTAACAATTATTCGTGGTGCAGTTGAACTTTACATGTTTTCTCTTCGAAATTGTCAATTTTTCAAGGGAAAAAAAAATCTATTTTTATACGGTATGAGGGCAGAACGAAGAAGACGAAGAAGAAGAAAAAAAAAAAAATTAACCTCAAAAAATTTTCATTTTTAATATAATGTATCCAACCATGGCACTTATCTTGGGATTAAGGGCAGAAGAAACGTATTTGCTTTAAATTTTGCAACTTAAAAAAAGTTGATAGCAAAATAACCAAAAGGAACAAGTAAAAAACCGAAAAGGAAATTCTTCTGTGGAAAATACCGAAACTACTAGTTCTTTTGTTAGTAACAAAAATAAGAACGATGAGAATGGGAATTTTCTTACACTAAACAAATCGATGCGCATTTCAAGAGAGATGTATTATTAAATTTTGCATTTTCTATGAAATAATACAGAAGAAAAAAACCAAACAACAAATAAACCATAAAATCTTAAACGTAGATCAACTTTTAATCAAAGCAACGTGGGGATATTGCCTGGAAGTTTAAAGGGAAACATG
Organism: Atherix ibis; assembly: GCA_958298945.1. Classification (NCBI taxonomy): domain Eukaryota; kingdom Metazoa; phylum Arthropoda; class Insecta; order Diptera; family Athericidae; genus Atherix; species Atherix ibis. The sequence continues at coordinate 20,293,188 of OY282609.1, read as the reverse complement.
TGCGACTTCAAAATCAAATTTCACTTGGCATTCCTTTAGTTATTTTCGGATTCCTTTAGAACATGTTAAATGGTGTAGTGGGGAATACTGTTGCTAAGGGTATATTTTCAGTCAACCCAACAGATAAGATTTTCTTAAAATTTTTAACTTTGACAAGTTCTGTTAAAGAGAACAGAACCGACAGCCCCACTCCACATGTGAACAAAAATTGGGTTTCGCTACTTTAATATCGGAATTCGGTTGTTGTGACGTTTTTTGGGGTGAGTTTTTTTTACTGAAAATGTCACAGTTTACAGACAAACAAACAAATATCGACTGGTGTATTTTTTTAAATTTTTTTTTTTTTTTTTTAAGGGGAGATGGAAATTCCTTTTCAATGGCGGCGAGTTTACGATTTTTTTAGCCAATTCAGCGAACACTCTACATTTCGACCTGACCTAATACCATTCACACCATCAGCATCGCCATAGCCCACCGCCGCCACTATTGAACCATCTGATTTCGGTTGTTCGTTGTACAATTTTTTCTCCCAATTTCCATTCATTTATTCATTCGTCGTAATGCTATCATTATTATATTTTTGCGCCATTGTTGCTTTGTTGTTTGTTAATTCAATGCCTTCGTCTACTGTGCTAGACTCTTTGACTTTGTCTGCTGCGAACGGCTCGGGGCTGTCTGCCAGGCATACAAACCTAGGTTAGGTTAGGCTACGCTAGGCCAAGCCCGGTCACTCGGTCTGTCGGCTAGTTGTCCGATGATGATGCCTTCAAAACAGTTGATTCAAAGTGGAAATGTCTTTTTCCCCTCCATTTACAGTATTCACTTTTCTACCAGAGACCAATAGCCCATCTATTATATGCGTTAAAATTTCTTTCTTCTTCCCCCTCAATACTCGTACCGTTTATGGTTTATTGTTTGCGATTATACAATATAGCAGCATCAAAACATCAACAACAGCAGAAGTGGTGCATGATCATGAAAAATACCATCAATTTTTACTTTCATTCAGAACCTTTACCCACACTCTTACTATTCTTGAAGTGCAATTTCCATTGGAAAAGTTTAATGCTTTCAAATCCTGTGCAAAATTTCCCCTTTCATCTTTTTTTTTGCAATTTTATCGAGTGAGGAGAATAAAATTTTCAAATGAAAGCACAAACAAAAATTCTTACCAATTTTACCTTTTACTCCTGTCCAACCTGTTCTAGGCTGTTTTTTTTTCTTCTCTCAAAAGCAAATAAAGAGCAAAAGTACACTCTTTTTGTGCATCATTTAATTAAACTATAAATTCTCATTAAAATAAAGCAAAAAAAAATTATAACGACTTGGAAAAAATGTACAGTTAAAAATAGAAATGCCGACGGACTATTTAAGAGTCTTGCGTAAATAATTTCCCATATAAGAAATTTTGAACATTTAAGGTTGTTAAAAAAAATTACTTTTGCTAAGACACAAGCTAAAAAATTACTGTAAAAAAATCAATATTTTTCTAATGTAAATTTAAATTTTTATTAAACAGTATAAATGTTTTTCTTTACTTAAATTATAATTGTTATAATTTATGAATTTTATCCAATAAGAAAGATTTGGAAAAGTTCGCAACAATTCGATAAGGAAAAAACTTTTGTAATGTTAAACAAATGCACTCAATCATGCTGTGAACATTTGTACGGTTTAAAGGAGATCGTAACTAGGGCAGTGGCAGTGGGTTAGGTTAACTGTCAGGTTTGCAAATACTTTTATTCCCAGTGAACACATGACGATCAGTTTAATTACTATCAACAAATAACTACACATGAAGTTTTATTTTTTATATTTTCACACGAATAAATTGTCTATTGATTGGGTTTTTTTTTTCTTTCAAAATTGCTTAAAGGAACATTTTCTCTTATCAAAAAAATCCTAACCAGTTGCACAGTTTCTAAATGCACACAATTATCATAGACGACGTGTGATATTTTTTCTCTTTCATTTTTATTATACGTAAAATCTTTTTATTTTCCTGATTAGGCCTTTTATTTCAGCAAAAAGTTTGTCTCTTATCAAAACAGAAAATATTTACTTTCGTAATTTTTTTTATCCTAATTGCTAAAAAGTTTTTGTAAAAAAAAAAAATAATTGACTTTTTTTAGGGGGAGCTTGCAAAAAATCGTTATTTTGCGTAAAAAATATCAAAAACCCTGTACATTTTTCTTAATTAGCAATTTCAAATATTATAAATTTTTAAATAAATAAAATGTTCGTAATATTTTAAAAATCTTCTTCAAATTGCATGGGGAAAAAATACAAATTTTATTGAGATTAGATAGGGCAATACTCAATTGAAGTAATATATAAACTATTAACGGTTTTAAGAGGAGGGGTTGCGGAGGGTTGTTTTTAAAAAATCACAAAGTAAATTTTTCCTATAATTTAAAAAAAAAACCATTTTTCTTGTCCAAAAATCTAAAATTGGCAGGGAAAATTTTTTCTTTAAATTAATTTGAAAATCAAAAGCAGAAAAGATTTTTCGGGGACAAAAAATTTGAATTTTTCGAAAATTTGCAAAAATCTCATTATAAAAAAAAAAATTTTAAAATTTATCAAAACTTTGTTTGACCAATAAACCCCACTTGTTGAATTGTAAAGTTGAAATGGACGAATAATTTCTATAAAAATTTGTTTGTTTGTAGAATTTACAAAAAAATATGAAAATTAGAAACAAAAATTTTAACCACAAATGGACAAAAAAATTGTTTTCCAAAAAAGAACCTAATCAGAATTTTTATCAAAAATAAAATTTTCAATTTGACTATTTTTAATAATTGGAAATAATAGAAAAATACTCGATTTGAATAGCATTTTGGTAGATTTTAGAAAGAAAATTCCAATATAAGTTAAAAGAAATTTTTTTCTTATATATATAAAAGGACATAAAAAAAGAAGCTGAAATTTTCATTTCTTTAAATAATAAATATTGATATTTATCTAAAAAAAATAATAATCTCTTTTAAAATAATTAATTAATTCCTATCAATTATTAATAATATTTGTAATTAATTAATTCCGGGCAATTTATGCAACTATGAATTTCTGAGAATTCTCATCTTTTATGTGCAATTTTTTTTTTTAAATTTCTAATATTATTAATTAAAGAGAAATTTTGGTTTTTGTATGAAATTAATTATTAATTGGGAAGAAATATTAAAAAGGAAACTGGCTCTGATACGCCACTGTAAGAACAATTTCAAGTTAGCAGCGGAATTGTAAAGAGCCAGAATAGAAATAACACTCGTTCTTTTATCCGCTTTCGCCTCCCTCTCATCCTTAAGCACATAATGTTCATACTCTTTTCCACCGATTAAGACCTGATCAATATCGAAACTCCTAACCATTCTCAGTAAACGGTACATATTTCGGTGCGCTAATTCTATCAATCATTCTCGCTCACTCTTCTTCAATCAAGTATATCACATTTGCTCTCCAATCAATCACATTCTGTCGCATTGCCTATCGTCGGCTTTCGTTCATCCATTTACTTTCTCTTTTTTTATTTTCGTTCGTTCTCGTTTTACCATTTATTATTCACCATTTCTAACCTCAAATATTACCATGTTAACGCGTGCTATTTTTTTGGAAGGTGAGGGGGGGGGGATTGGTGGATAAATGAAATTTTCCAAAATTGTGTATTAAGTGAAAATTGTGATTTCTTCGGTGGAAAAGATTATTTATAAAATAGTAAAAGATATGTGAAAATTTCGACGTTATGTTACAAGTGTTTTCGTGTGCCATTTATTTGGGTATGTTTTTTTTTAATGATATATTTTATATTTTTGGAAAATTCTCATTTTTTATTAATTAAAAATAATAGAGCAAAAAAAAAACTTACGTTAAATATTCACGTTTCCAAAATTTCGATAATTCTAAATGCAAATATCGCGTATAAATATTATCGATTGATTTTGTTTTTTTCCCGCCTTTCGTTGGTGAAGAAGATTTCCTTGACATGTTTTCGGTATTAGTTTTTTTATCCGTTTATCGTTATTTTTTGAGGATATCAATAATTTTCCAAAATCTGCAATGAAATTTAATTAGTTATTAATATTAAATAATTTCATTAATTCATTTTGAGGTTAAAGTCAATGAAAAATTTTGCTTTTATTCTTTCCTCCCTGTCTCTTCTCTTCGATTATCACTTACACAAATTCACATTATTGTTAATTTTTAACAAACAATTCGTATTATTTTATATTTTTCTTTTAAATTATTTTTATTATTAAAATAAAAATACTTTTTATTTTGTTATTGTAATCAAAATCAATTGGAAATTTTATTAATATTGAAAAAAACAAACAAAAACAACAACAAAACAATAAAAATTAATACCATACAATATTAAATAGTCTAAAAGACTTACTTTTATTTTCTTTAGAAAGGATTTAAAATCCAATAAAAATATATAATAATAATAATAATAATAGAAAGAAAGAAAGAAAGAACAAACAATTTGGATTATTGTATGGGAGAAAAAATTCCCTGCGATACAATAACGTCGAGACTTTAAATAAAAAGAAATTCCGAATTTTACGAACGATGCTTATTCACCACGCAGCACGCATGGTGGTGGTCAGTGTTGAATTTTTTTTCTTCTTCTCTAAATCAAATTTCACCAGTAGCGGGATTTTTTTTTTTCATTTGAATTTGTATTATTTTTAATTACTGTCTCTCTCATATTTCCAATTGCAGTCTTGTTTGTTTTAGGGTTGTCATATTTTGGGTATAGAATATTTGATAATTTCCTCAAAAGGTTTTGTTCCTTTGCCAAAAAAATATCCCATTTTTGTGTGTGGCTGGGGCTTTTGATGAAATGTCAATAAATCAATTTGAATTATTCGCAATTGTTTTGGTTTTTTTTTATTTATTTTAATTAAGAATAATTATTAACAATGTTAATTGTATCAATTTATTATTGAAACGATCATTTACTTATAATTATTAATAAAATTAATGGATGAATCTTGAAAATCGGTAAAAATGTTTTTTTGTAATCGCTTTTTTTTCAACTTAAATTTTTTTTTATAAAATTGCTTTTTTTTTGCTATGGTTATTTTTATTCTATGTTAAATTGTGAAAAAATATAAAAAAAACAATATTTTTAAAATGTTTCATTTCTTTCTGCTTTGAGAAAAGAAACCCTTTCAAAATCTTACTAGAGAAAATGTTACCGTATTTTTGATAATAAAACAAACAAACTTTAATAAATTGAAAAAAAAAATTATTAATATAGAAAAAAGGGTGATTTTTATGTTTTTTTTTTTTTAAATTAAAAAATGCGACCAAAAATACTGAAAATTTTGAATAAATTCGAAAATTTGAATAAACAAAATTTTTATTAAAATACCTTCAATTTTTCTCTTTAAATAAATAATTTTAATTGAAAAACTTTTAAAATTAAAAAAAAAAAATTGTACCTAAATTTGTAAGTTTCTTTTATATACAAAGGCGTCTAAAATAACTTTCTAAAAAATTGACTCAATTCAATATGTAAAAAAAACATAATTTTTATGAAAATAATTAGAAAAAAAAGTGAGAAATTTTTATAAATTAAAAAAAAAGATGCGAAAAAAATGTTGAAAATATTAAAAAATTTCGAGTTTTTTAGTAAGCAAATTTTTTATTAAAATGCCTCTAATTTTTCTCTTTAAATAAAATATATTCGATTATTAATTTTAATTAAACAATTTTTAAAAAACTACAAAAAAAATCTCTAAAAAATTGATTTAATTCAATATAAAAAAAACCAAAATTTTTATGAAAGTAATTAGAAAAAAAACGTGAAAAATTTTTATAATTTATAAAAAAAGATGCGACAAAAAATTCTGGAAATTTTAAATAAATTCGAATTTTTGAGCAGGCAAATTAAAAATTGTCTAAAATATTTATTCAATTCAATATTATAAAAAAAAAGAACTTGAGAAATTTTTATAAATTGCAATAAAAATAATTTATAAAAGAACACATTTTTAAAGTGTTATTTTTTCTCTAAAGACACGGTAAAAAGTCCCTTAAAATTAACGAAATTCAAAATATGGAATAAGGAAATTTTTGAAAAAAAATTATTAGACGAACAATTCTTAAAAAAAATTAAAAACGGAAACACTAAATTACTATGTTTTTCAATCAAAATTGTTTTAAAAAATTCTTTCCTTGTTAAAAAAATTCATAGTTTTTAATTAAAACAAATTTATGAAAATTTAAAAAAAATAAAAATATTTTTTTTTTAAATTTGAAAATAAATAAAAAAAAAATTTTTTTAGGGGTTTTTCTTAATCAACAAGCAATGGTAAAAAAAAAATTTAAAAAAAGAAAATATTTTTAATTTAAAATAAATATTTCCTTTCTAAAAATTATAACATATTTTTTAAGGCTGTTAGAAAATAATATCGAAAAAAAATTTCTAAAAGAAACACTAAAAATTTGTTGTATTCTTTTATGGAAAAAAAATACCACTAAAAATATGGGAAAATTTTTAACAAAACTTTTAAGAAGAAAAATATTGTAGAATTTTCTAATTACAAAAAAAATATTTAATTTTTATCAAATTCGAAAAGAATAACGCACATTTTTTTAGATTATTGAACTTTCTTAGAGCTTATAAAAAAAATCTTTAAAGTTTAGGAGAATTTTTCTTGATAAAAATATTCGGATTTTTTTATTGTATTCCTATTTTCTTTAACAATAGAAAAAGAACTAACAAAATAACTCACACCTGAATTTATGTTACCATCTTCCATTCAAAAAAAAAAATTACCATCTTCCATTCAAAACAGACATACCCAAAAAACTACTAATCGTAAGAATCAATTCAACAAAATATTGTAACATTCAATAGTTTGAGTATCAGCAGTTAAATGTCGTCAAAGGACAAAGGATTCGTCCTTTTTTCTTTTATTTGCCGGTAGCCCTATACAAACTTATTTACACTTTCTAGGTCGGTTATTTACTTTTACATATTTCTGACCATATAATTTTTACTATTATGATTCGGTTGACTAAAATTCAAAAATATTAGTTGGTATTTATATTAGAAGGAGGGGTGGAGAGAAGGGTTTTGTTATATACGATAATTTTTTAAGAGGTATTAGGAAATTAGGGGTATTGAACAAATAATAAAGTAGAAAAGTTTACATAATAATTTATTGTAAGAAATTAGAATACAAAAAAAAATTTCCCAAAAAGAGGTAAAAAAAATCTAAAAAAAATTGTTCAACCTTTTCCTTTGGTGTTCAGCAATTCAGCAGGTCAACAACAATCAACAAGCAGTTGACCGTAACTTGAATCGGCTCAATTCCTGCACTCTTGATGGTATACAAACCCCGATTTTCTTGTCTACTCAATCGTCACATTTTAAAATAATTTTTATTAACTCTTGTGCAAAACTGGGAATCTTTCTGGTCTAGATTTTCTGTTTCCAACATTGTTGACGTTGGCGCTATTCTGCTATTCTCATTGTTGTGAGTCAAAGATGTTGTCTACCCAACGAGGATACTCATCGGTCTGGATGGGACTGGTAACCACCAGCAAGGGAAGAGAGAATAAACACTTAGAAATCCTTGCTTTTAAATTTAGTTCAATTGAACATAACCTCCAAACGAAGTCAAGGCCATTCATTCAATAGGCAAAAAAGCATTGAACGGCGAACTGTGAATAGTGAATAGTGAACAGCAAATGGCAAAGTAAAGCCTCATCATTCACCAATGTTTCCACCAATTGTTCGTGAACGTTTATTGTGCAAACAAAAGCAAACATTGGCATTCAACAGAAATCCAGCATTATTGGTAAGGGCAACGGCAACAGCAACGGCAACGACAACAACGGCAAACAACACAGCAATTGCGCCAACGGCTGTGCAGGTGGAGCTGAATAAGGGAGAATGGATCCACTGGCAAAATTCAGTCAGTCAGAGGCAGAGGCAGAGGCATTGGTAACATACTCGGAATAGTCTCCATTATTTCTGAACGATATCGTTTTTCTGCGTTTTCTATGGATCAGGGATGTGAAGAGGAACCCAGAAAAACGATAAGAAGAAGAAGAAAACTATGTTTACCTACACATGCTTATCATCCAGCCACGTTATTTGTTGAAAATTTTTACAAAAAAAAAAGTAACTAAGAAAGAAAAAACGTAAATTCAATAAAAAATATACAAAATAATACAATTTACAAATGCACACACCTAAACATTGGACAAATATCCTATTGAGTCCTTTTAGTCGTGTCCTTTTTTGTTGTGAATTTTTTTTTTCTTTTTGTTTACATTTTCTTATAATATTATCGAGGATATCTGGTGGAGCTGTGTTGTTAGTGTCAGATTTTCTCTATTTTTATCCTGCCCATTGTTGTGTTTTGTGGTAGGTTTAGTCGATCCGAAGGGGGGAGGGGGTGGTACGTAGGGTGAAAGGGATTTCGTGGCCTTTCGGAAATGTTGACTAACGAAAAATTCGCACAATTCAATAAATCAATTATTTCCCATTCAGAAATTAGTATAGAAATAATTTTTTCCGTTTAATATTCTATATTTTTTCGAATTCTAGGCTTTAAAGAGAAGAAAATTTTTCTATAATTTTCATTTCGGATTTTTTTTTTGTTACAATATATTTTTTTTAATATTAAAATTCATCTTTACACCTTGTTTTTTTTTGTTTAAATTTTTCTCTCGGCTATTTTTGCTTAGAAATTTTTTTCCCCATATTTTTTCCCTTAAAAACTACAGGGTGGTCCAAAATGTACATAACTTTTGTATTTTTAAATGTGTTTTTTTTTAAATGAAAGCTTAATTTATTAATTTTTTAAAATAAACTAAATGTCAAATTTGAATGACTTCTATTTTCTTGTTGTTAGTTAACGGTTCTTTCTAAGGCATTTTGTAATACGGTGCGCAACGTTTCTGGCTCCAAATTTGCGATTTCTGTTCGAATATTCTGCTTTAATTCCTGAATATTTTGTTGTTTTTTCACGTAAACCCGGTCTTTTAAGAAATCCCACAAAAAAAACACGAGCCGCCAAATCTGGGGAACGTGGTGGCTCTGCGAAATTTCCATTTTCTGAACTTATTCGGTTATTGAAAAGTTCTCGAAGAATCGCCATTGTCGCCATCGCGGTATGAGAATTACCGGACTTTAAAAAAATTCTAACATGGTCCGGTATATCGATGGTTTGTGGATGCTCTTTCTCATCTTGGAAAAAAAATGTACCGATAACTCTATCGGCCATAATTCCCATACCCAACATTCCATTTAAGATTGTGTTTATTGACATAAATTTAAATGAAAATGTGCTTTATCGCTCATAATGGGATTGTCCAAAAATTTGGCAATATCTGTCGTAATATTGTGGCCGTTATGCTGCCTTCTTCAACAATTGAATTTTGCATGGAAACATCTTCAGATCAAGTTTCAAAATGCGCCGTAGCAATATTCTGGAGATGCCCAATTGAGTAACACATCGACGAGTAGGCATAGATGGATCAAAATTTCATCAAATACTGCGTCACGCTCCTCAAAACGGGTTATTAAGTTTCTTATCATGTTTACAGTGGGAGCTGTAACAATATTAAAATGCTGACGATATTTTCTTTGTATTGTAACAATAGATTGCCGGGAAGAAAAATAAAATTCAACAATTTTGACAGGTTCTTGCACTGAGTATGAAGACATTGTAAAATTTTGGACAGGTATAGGCTGCGTAAGTTGCAAAAAATAAGGGAAAGCTCCCATAATATTTTTTACTTTATAAGGTGATTTTTTGCTGTTTGGTTTCATGTTTTTAATTTTGACAGATCACGTATGACACGTGACGTATGTGAAAATAAAAAGTGTTTAGTTAGCGTTGCCATTTTATCATGAAAAAACTTAAACTCAAATAACGCTTGCAAATTATTGGATTTTATAATTAAAATTTGTGGTCTGTGAAAAATGTGTGTCGCGCACTTTAACCATTTTATGATCGTCATAATCTACCTGCTCAGCGAGCAATTCAAGCCATATTGACAAAATTTTTAGAGCAATTTTACGCTATTGGACATCAAACCAGTAACCAGTGTGCGTAGAGTGCGTATAGAGGAAAATATTGCTGCCGTAGCAGCGTCCAGTATTGGGGAAAACCTCGATTTGTCCATCCGTCGGTGTTAACAGCAATTGTGATTATGTTACTCGACTATGTGGAAGATTTTGTGCAAGCATCTTGGTCTGAAAGCATATAAAATACTGGTCCTGCCAAAACTGAACCCAAACGGCCTGCCAAAGTGTCAAATTTTCGGTGAGTGGGCCTTACAGGAACTGCCATTGCACCCACAAAAATGCACTGTTTGATGAGGTAGAATCATCATCAATGGTGCCCAATTTGCAAGAACTGTATCTGGTCGACATGTTTTTTGAATAAGATGGCACTACATGCCACACAGCACGTGGAACAATGGACATATTGAGAGATGAGTTCAATGAGCAATTTATCTTACGTTTCGGATCGGTGAATTGGCCGCTTAGATCGTGCGATTTGACGTCTCTCACGGTGAGTTATGCCGATAAACCAGTGTTACTTTCAGCCTGGGAAGACAACCTTACACGTGTTATTAGTGAGATACCAGCCGAGATGCTCGAAAAAATGCTTCAAAATTGAACCTCTCTCATAGATCACTTAAAACGTAGTCGTGGCCACCATTTACATGAAATAATCTTTAAAAAGTAAATTGCATGCATTGATTTATCAACATTTACATGATTAATTTCACATATGGGGTCTGTTCAAAAAGTATCGCGAATTATGTGTTTTTTCAAAAATTATTTATTTATTCATGAATATCTATTTTGTCCCCTTAATAAAAATCCCCACCAGATACTTATGCGAACTTTTTTTCCAATCCTCGAAGCACTTCAAAAAATCATTTTTTGTGATCTTGTTCAGTTCCTCCTTCGATGCCGTCTCTATCTCTTCAATCGTAGCGTAGCGTCGTCCTTTTATGGGGCTCTTCAGTTTCGGGAACAAGAAAAAGTCACAGGGGGGCCAGATATGGGGAATACGGTGGATGCGGCATTATAAGTGTGTTGTTTTTTGCCAAAAAATTGCTTGAGCAGGGGCGTTATCATGGTGTAAAAGCCAATTTTTTGCTTCCACAAATCCGGGCATTTCTGGCGGATTGCTTAGCGCAACTTGCGCATAACTTGCAGGTAATATTCCTTATTGACCGTTCTACCATGTGGCAAGAACTCATGATGCATCACGACCTGCAATCGAAGAAAACTGTAAGCAAAACCTTCACATTCGACCGAACTTGGCGAGCTTTTTTCGGTCCTGGCTCGTGAGGCAGCTTCCATTGGGATGATTGAGCTTCTGTTTCCACACCATAACCATATTTCGTCACCATTTATGACCCTCTGGAGCAAATTTGGTTCATCGCGGACAGAGTCCAACAGCTCCTTAGCAATGTTAATGTGACATCCTGTTTTTGGTCGAAAATGGGCAAAAATCGAAGACGAGCCAAAACACATGCAAGCAAAGCAGCTGTCAACAATTAACTGAATATTCAAAATAGCCGAACTTGTCGGCATAAGTGAGATCCATGAGTACTAACATAACGCCACAAAAAATCGATAATCGAATATACGTAACCCACGGAAATTCAAAATTCGCGATACTTTTTGAACATACCTAGTACACTTTTAAAAAAATTTTCTTTTTGAAAATTTTAAATTTAAACACTTAAAAAATCACTTGTTATAATCTATTTATTTTTTTTGGATTATTATTCCTCTTACAAATTTAATTGTTTTTATTTTTTTATGGCAAAGAAATACGAATAGTATCAGTTTAATATCCTGTCGATTAATTAGCTCACATTTCTGCCAAATCAACACAATCACTCCTCCCTCACACGTAATGTCAACAATTGCCAATTGACTTCATTTTCAATAAAAGAACAAACCAAAAAAAAAAAAAATTTGCAAAGAAAATGAAAAGAAAAGAATTTATTCGCGGTAATCGGTAAAATGACTTTTAACAATCGGTAAATAATGTAAACAGCAACCAAGCCGGCCGCCGATGGTACCTTTTGTTATAATCTGAATGAGAGTCTCTTCTGCCATCGGAGAGCGGCAGGAAAGAGAGAACAAAACAATTTGCAGATATTACAGAAGGGAGAAGCAAAAAAACTGCCCATTTGCAGACGTTTATGAATTGGTAAATAATAGATTTGCCGATATATGTGTGAAAGAGCGGAGTAGAGAAAAAAAACACTGTTGCATAAAAACAACAACAGCAACAATAAGTTGAACATCTAAACTAATATCACATTTCTATAATAATAATAATAAAAAGAAGAAGAAGAAAAAACTTGTGATAATAAAATCGGAAAATCAACAAACACACACACACACACCCATTGAGAGAGAGAGTTGGACAAATAAATTTTCACCAACAAATTTTACAAAGAATTTGTTTACATTTTCCTGCACGATTGATTGAGGAGAGTTGGTTTTATTTATTCTTCTAGCGATCGTTCCGTTTCAGTCTTGCCTCTGGTATTCTCCTTTCTAAGCTGCTCTCCTATTGACTACTCTGGCGTATTGTTCTTTCTGGTCTTTAGTCGATTAGTTGCCAATTTTTTTTTATTTCTTTCTTTCTTTGAATATATGTCTTTTTTTGTTGTTTTGTTTGTGGGCTACTATAAAATGTGCAAAAACTTAACTTTTTAAATGCTATGACATCACGTGGTGCAACATAACCGCATATACTCGGGGTTTTGGCATAGGAAGAAACGTTGTTGTGTGTGTGTGTGTGTGTGTGTGTGTGTGTGTGATTTTGAATAGTTATAGATAAGGTAAAAAGGTTTCTTTTTTTTTCTAAACAAGTGTGATTTCGCATTCGAAAATGTTCCTTTTATACATAATACAAAAGATCGCTTTTTCCTGGTCGGCCATTTAAACCTAAGCCAATAACAAAAAAAAATTGTTGTTGTTGTTTTTTTTTCATCTTGTGAATACATCTCACAATATAAAGGGACTAGAGAGGAAGGACTCTTATTGCACTCTCATTTTTGTTCTTTGATTATTTTTATTGTGCGGTTTTTATTTTTGTTCGCACTTGTTTTTTAATTTTTTAATACTTTTTTTTTAAAGGACTTAAAAACAATTGAAAAACACTTGATTTTCTTAATGAAAATGTTGAAGAGAGAATAAACCGCTTGATTTTGATTTAGAAAATAATAGCCGTTTGCATACGACACTCGTTTTCGTGCTAAATTTGCTGCTAGTTTTCAAGATGGCTGCGGCGCCTGATTTTGTGCTAGTTTTTTAAAGTTGGATTTATAGCTTGTGTAGTGACAATTTGATTGAAGACAAACGTGCATATGTATCACGTGACGATATATTGTTTTCTCATTACTTTTGAGAGAAAAAAACAGCTTTAATACTAGCAACACAACAAGTAGGAAGCAAGAAAACAAGCAGAAAAACTAGCGTCTTTCTTGTAAACAATTTAATAGTAAAAATTTAGTTTGTTTCAACCACCAAGCCCCTCCCCCCCTCCCTTCAAAAAACCATTCTAAATAATAAAATTCGAAACTTCAATTTTTTTTTAAATTTTTGTTTGGATAGATTTTTTTTTTTTTTTTAAATTTATTTCTATTTACTTGTTTAAGATGCCTTTCTGTCATTTGTAAAACAGAACAAAAAAAAAACTATCCTATCCGCACAGTAGGAAGCAAGAAAACAAGCAGGAAAACTAGCGTCGTGTAAAGCAAGCTTGAGAGTCAGAATTTTTATTTTTTAAATTTCTTATAAACTATTAAATTTAAAAATATGAATTTTTTTTAAAATTTCATATTTTTAAATTTAATAGTCAAAGTTTTGTTTATTTACAAACTCCTTAACTCCTCCAACCCCTAAATACCAAATTTAAATAACAAAATTCGAAATTTCAAAAATTTTAAAATAAGGAAAAACAAAATAAAAAATAGAACACTAATCGAGGATTTTTCCAAAAACAAAAAAAATGTGATCCTACCCACTCTCTTCTGTCTCTAAAAATTTCGATTTGATTTTTTTGTTGTTTAAAATTTTTGGTAGAATTTTTTTTCTATTTTTTACTTGGCAAAAAGTCAATCTTCCAACTACAAAACAATACATCAAGAAATGTTTACCCCCTTGCACCCTCTGCCTTTTCAACTGATTTCATCGGATTTAATGCCAGTCGTACGCTTTTTACTTAAAATTCATTTAAAGTTAATGATTTTTCACAATTTCTCAGTTAGTTTTTTTGTAGAAAAAATTCCTCTCTTTCCCCTTACTTCATTCCTTTCTTTTTCTCTTCAAAAAAAAAAAAAAAATCAAAAAGTCCAGACAAATTTCAATTCAAGCCAAAACAATTTCCATTAAATTCTTTTTCTTCTATTTTTCTTTCTTTTTCCCTCTAAATTTCGGAAGCCTTTTAAAAAGAATTAATAACAAAAAAAAACTGTTTATACTTTAAATTGTGTTAAAATTTTATATTGTTAGCACAATACAAATCCGATTAGAGTTATCAAGGAGTGACATTTTTTATATCATTTACTCTGCAACTTTCTCAACGTTCAGATTGGGTCTTGTCAATTGCACAAAAGAAGCACAAAATAAAAACCAGGAAAAACTCCATTACTCTTATTAAGGTTAGGAAACCATCGATACATTTATGTTAATAATTATTGGCATTTTATGGATTATTGATGACAGTAAATGACAACCATTATAATAACAATAATAACAACAAATAATGATAATAATAATAACAATCGTAATAATAATAACGATGTCAACAATACGTACGAACTCATCGAACTTCTACAATAGAGGTGGTATGGATGTGGGAGGGGTGGATGGATATCTTGATAAATAAAAAAGAAAAGAAGCCAAAATACTCTGTTGTGTAAGGAGTAAGTAATTAAGAAAGAAAAAAAAACCGCGGCAGGTTAAAAAGTCAAAAAGAGAGAAAAAAAATGGTGCTTTTTTGAACAAAAATCGAATGAAATCTTGTCGCTCCTTTTTGCCATAGATAGACGTGAACAACACACACATATTCATGCTAATCGGGCTTTTTATAAAATTTTCTCTTTCTCCGTTTCTCTCTGTGGAAGCATAAGAATAGATTTATTTCACTGTTCAATTCTATTTATTGATAACTCCACCTCCCCTCTTCTTACCCCTCCCCCTAGCAAAATGTTGAACAGTTCTACCACCTACACCTACCTTTATTCATATTTTATGATGGTATGCATATTGCCGCCAAATAGAAAACTTCAAAAGAGGAAAGAGAGACTGTGGATCTCTGTTCGGTTTATAAAATTTCCTATACACAATATCGATATGAATGGGTTCGCCCCCGCGGGCAACAGGAATTCAGCAAACGCATACACACACACACATACACACAGGCACCCAAACAATACAAATCGAACGTTGAAATTCATTCATAAAAATTTCAAAACGAATCAATGCAATGCTTATGCTGTGCTGCTCCCTTGCGGCTATTGTGGGAAAATGTTCGTTTTCAATAATTTATGTTCGCTTAAAGTGAGAAGCGTTAGCGTAAAATTTTCAATCACTAAAAATTCAATGTTTTTTCTTTTGTTTTGTTTCTGGTGGTAGTTTTATGTAAATACACTTTTTATTTTTTTAATAATCAATTTCCATATTTTTTTTTCTTTGTCATATTTTTCATTCATACTAAAATGGGGTTGGTTATTGTAGATATTTTTCGATAGATCGTATTGGAATTCAAACGAATTTTCCATAAAAAAAAATATTTGTGGATGAATTTTCTATAATTTTGGGTAATTTTATTCTTTTAAAAAAACAATTTTTTAGGGTTTAAAATATATTATAAATAATAAAAATGAAAAATAATTTTACATCATCCAAACTAAAATATTTTATCTATTAGCTCTACAATAAAAAAAATTAAATAACCACTCCCATCCACAAACAAACAAATCTCCAAAAAAAACACGTTTGTATTCATAATGTATTTATTTAATAGTATTTTTCATACCGCTATTAAATAGCATTTTTTCATATGAAAATTTTCAGTTATCAAAATGATACGCCACCCCAAAAAAATTAGTAAATTCCCCATTCTTGCAATCCTTTACAAAATCTTTTAAAAACTCTTAAAACGTCAAAATTGTCCACGATCTCCATCTTAGTTTCGATACAGAGCACTTCACAATCCAACAATATCGCTGCGTCCTCTCTAGAGCGAAAAAACTACTATCCCGGCGTGTTACTAGACATATCGCATGCTTTTAAGCCGAGTCTGGAAAGACAAAAGCTTCCTTCCCTTCATTTACTTCCTTATTTAAGGATCACAACCCTTCCAACGCCATTTTTATGTTAGAGTTAATACTGATTGTTCTGAAATACCCGGTATCACAGATGGTGTGCCTCAAGGCAGTATACTGAATCCACTCCTATACAATATTTATACCTTTGACATGCCATCGATAAGGCTACCATAACACAACCTAATTTATTGTAGGATTGCGATGGGTTACAGATCAGGTATACTTGTTAGGATCAGCTCCTGGTAGAGGCAATACGCTCTGCGGTTACTCCAATTAACATACCTAGTCTTGGTTAGACAATAAATTTGGTCGAATAGTAACATATTTTTTGCTTCACACTAGCTGTCCATTATCACACCTTCTCACCCTATATTCTATAAATTGTGCGGGACTGCCAGAACACTAAGTGTTACTTTTCGAGTGGAATTCCTCCTTTCCAGGAACTCATTATTACTTTTCCCAGTTCCCTCTTTGCTCACGTCAAACATAAAAATTTGCTCCACGAAATCTACTTTCTACTATTTTCTAGTAAATTTTCTCATTTAGATAATTACTACTTCCTCATGCTTATTGGCGCCACCATAATAACCCCTGCCACACATAGAGATTTTCCTTCCAACATAATTCAAAATTGCATTTCGCGGCTCTATTTCTTCATTAAAAAACTTGCAAGCACAAAAATATGGTATCAAAAAAAAAAAAAAATAGCAACTTTTTATCAAAGGACAATTCTAAGAACCAAAAAACTTTTTATCAAAGAACAATTTCGATGATTTTTTTTCTCGTATTAAATGCAAAATTTCTACAACAATTAATAAATAGTAACTATTTTGACAAAATATATTAACGAAGATAAAAATTTAATTCGTATATTAAAACCCGTACCGTCTCTTTATAGTCTAAAATTAAATATTTAGTATTTGCACATTTATAGACACTTGAAAGTATCATAAATCAATTTCAAACTATCAACTATTACGGATATTGGAGTTTTGCGATCAAGAACAATTATTATTATTGCTTTCAACCATCGAATTTAATATATCAACGTATTCTGTTGGTCGAGTGCACACCACACTCTAAGGTCCCACCAACCTACGAGCACATAAATTTTAGGTTAATGAAAATTACTATCAATTCAATAGGCAATATGCTATACAAAACTAGCGAAAAACGTGAGGTGGTATATATTTATAGTAAAACGATCTAAAATGCAAATAATTTCTAAAATTTATGAGGGCCGACAATTGGGCACGTGTCAGACGCGATAGTTATTAGCATTATTGCCATATAACAGCCGCCAATAATCAAATAACAAATTTATGGAAAAATCACAAAAGAAATCGACACATTCCGGATTAGCTAATAGTATTTTTGCGGCCGAACTGGGGGATAGGATTGCGAATTAATTATAATTGCAAATTTTCCAATATCACATCTAATATTTTATTATTAAGTCCATCCAATGATGTGTCGGAACACTTTAAATTACACTCACTCCTAACCCTTCCATCCTCTCACCACCCCACCAATCTTAACTAAAAAACTAAACAAATTTTGAAAAAAAATGGACAAGCTATTTGTGGTTGGCTTATATAAAATTTTATACATTTTGTTGATGTTGATTTCGTGTAAAAATGTCAGATTAAATGCAAATTTCTAATCCCAATAAGTCTTAATGCAAATTCCTAATCCCAATGTTTTGCTTGAAATTCAATTTAAAAAATAGACTCCACCAAAAAAAAAACAATAATTTCTCAAGGTTTTCGGTTTATTGTGAGAGAAACAAGGACCTTGGAAAATACAAAATAAACTTTTTGCTCAATATTTCTTGCGAGAAAAGGTTGCTATCAACATTTATGTTTGGCAACATGTTTCGGGCGAAGAAAGTAGCTCCGCTGAGAGGAGTGAAGTTTGCCGTTAGTAATTTTCGTTTTTAATTTTCTAAATTTTTTACAAAGACCGACATTTTTTTGGAATCAGGATATTTTTAAGAACAAAAAATAAAAGGACAATCAAAATGAATCAAGACAATTTTCTAGAATAATTTTTATACTCGAGGATTACAGTATTTGTCATTTAAATCATTTTCTGTAGCAATTTAAGGGTTGAATTCGAACTCAATACTATTATTTACTAAACGGGGACGTGCCAGTAATACGAAATTGTTATGGTTTTGATGAAATTAGACACGAGGGAAGGGTATTAAAATTTGGACAAAATATAAATTTTCATGATCGTGAATATCCGCAGGAGTCTGTGGCTAATGACACCCATACTTGAAACATATAGGGGATAATGGAGACACCCAAAAGTGTTAAGTTCTCCATGTGAGGAAAAGAAGAAAAATGGTAAAAACTAAAGAAAAATTACAAAAAGAAACTAAAGAAAAATTCAGAAGCAGAAATTAAATTAAAAAAAATTTTTTTTAAAAAAAACAAAAAAATTAAAAAAAAAAAAAAAAATTAAAGAAAAGAGAAAAAACAACGTTAAGTCAACGGTCAACGTTGGTAGGGGAGAGACCTAGCTGGTCTTGTGAATTTTTGGTTTTTGTATTTTTGGATAAAAACAAGCATTGTCAAAAAATGTTCATTAAATATTTTTTTTTTAGAAGAGCAATTTTGACGAAACTCAATCTGACTATTATGAACAAAATCTCCACTTTACTTTTAAGAATAACTTGGAAACAAAATCACAAAAAAAAACGAAAAACAAAAACTAGTTTTTACCGGACGGCGATTGGTGGTGTCTCTACAGCATCCTTAGAAGTCTTTTTAAGGGGTAGTAGAGATACTGATCACTCCCCACTTCATTGGGAGGGGATACCAACCATCAAACCGACTATCCTATGTAGACTACAGATTACCTTTCTCTCATTCTTCCTTCATGACTGAGCTTCATAATTATTCGGGGTGCGTGTTCAGCCACTACTCCCCCAACATGTCGTTCGCCGGAAAAGTGTTCGGCGATAATTTTCTTGTTCCCATTTTTCCTCTGGTAAAGCGTGGACAGTGAAATAAGACTTGTTTCGCATCCTCGATTCTAGGCCAAACAAGTGGGTCATGTCGCAACAAGTGATATAGATATTCCTCGACGCACGCATGTCCTGTCAGAAATTGGTCCATATTGGTGCTTTTCTATATGGTCTCTTCCATTCTACTATAATACAGACACCCTAGTATCTGTTCAAATAGGGACTTCGTAGAGTTTTACAGAATTGGCTTTTATGAACAGAAGTCTTCGTCGACTCTGTCTAGGCCCTCCGTGATTAGCCATGATCCTTGCCAAGACATTCACAACCCGACTTACCTTTTTAGCAGCGATTTTTAGATGTTCGTCGAACTTCACCTTTGCATCTATCTGAACTCCCAGTTATCGTAGCGATGGTACGATGACTACGACATAATATCACAGTCACCGATGATGAGAGTAATGGTCACCTTTAGTTTTCTGCTGGTCACAAGTACAGCCTTGGTTTTTTAGTTCACCCAATTTCAGGCCGACTGATAATAGCCAGTGCCGGCGGATAATATGGATATCATCTATGAATTTAACCGTAAAGTGGGCTAGACACTAAATGAGTATTGATAAGGAAGATCCTGTACTTCAAGTCTATAGTAATGTTATTCATAGTCCTAAACAACAAAACAAGCCCTGCACACGGCAAAGCGATGGAGCTATCTAGGACGCAAGGGCATGCTGGAATGGTCGAACTGAAAAACTGCGGCTCGAATCTGGGACGTATGGAGTTCTTTGATTCAATAGGCCTAAGCCAGACACTCGGTTTTTGTACTGCTGATAATTGTTATAAGACAGTGTGGAGCCTCCAGAATGACTTCAATATTTTGTTTTTGAATATAATTGAGAACCGGGTCAGCTGAAGAGATACAAATGGCTTCCAAGGCTACGAGGTTGTACTGGGTCAGCTTAATAGCCAGGAATAGTTTCTAAGTAGAGATCACAACCAAGCTTCCAAAACTCCCAAGGACGTTTGCGGAGCTTATTCACTGTCAACATAAGCTTGCCATTACCCAATCTATCAGCAAATTCGAGAAAGACTTTCCTGATTAATTATTTAACACGAAATTTCTTGTGGATTCTCTTTTTGCTTTCAGTTTTTTTTTATTTTCATTTGCCAATGATAATGGACAGAAACCACTCAACTCCCATAATTTGAATGAATCTCAAACTCTAAGTAAATATAATTAAATACATTTAAAATTTATCTAAAAACTATATTAATTTTATGATTTTCAAGAGTGCAATTAAAAATAATTTCACCAAATAATTTATGTACAATCGGTACGACGATGAGTGTCATTAGCTGTTTTGGATTATAAAACTTTATACCGAATTTGAGCAGCTCAAGTTTATGGCATCTATTATCGACCTCAAGCATAAACAGGTAACGCCTTCCTCTCGAGCTGGCTTATAACCGCAGATGGGAAAAGGGTCCTTAAAACTGATGAACGATGATTTTCTGCTGCTAAGACACAAGTGTGATTACACATGGTCTCTCCACGTTGCATCCTTCCTAATTATAAAACTAAAAACCTTTCTTGAAACTGGATCAGTGAAATTAGAAATCAGGATTAGGATCGTCCTTGTTTTTTCGGATACAGGTGCATCTGGCGTACGACATTTTCGAAAAGAGTGTGTTTTTGGTTTTCATTTTCTATTTATCCGTACCCGTAGTCAAACTATGTTTAGAAAGGACATTTTCTAATGAAATTTTTCGAAAATGTTCGGTGTTTTTATGATGATTTTCATACCAAATAATTGCTTGGAAAAATCTGCTTCTAAGGATATTTTCTTAAAAACTGCACTTTCAGTTCCTTGAATCGATATTTTTATTTTTATAGTAGAAATTTTATGTTCAAAAATCATGAATGAAGATTCCGGTTTTTTTTTTTTGCCCGGTCAAACAATCATCAGACCCTTTCGCCTTAAAGGATAACAGGAAACGAACGCATCGAAATTGTTTTCGCTCACTTGAAGGAGCAGTAAATAAAAATCCTGCCGAGTTTTCGCAATGGAAATATTTTCACTTCCAGTACATTACCGCATTCGTAATAAAGATCGACAAAGTGAACTCATGCATGCGGAGATGATTACTTTCTGTTGCTTCCAGTATTCGTAACTAATCAACCAGGGGTGGTGGGGCAGTGTTGATGGGTGAATGCTTCCCATCCCTTGACAGTCAAGACTGGATTCGGTAAAGGGTGGATTTCAACGACCACGTATGTAATAGAAAATTGTTTGTGGGCCTGCGAGGTTGGGTTTGTTGTCTATTGGATAGATACATGATATGTTGGCAGACTGTCTAGATGGATAGATAGACAGACAGCAGCTAGACAGAATACCGAACGACTCTACACATTTGTGCACACTCAAGTTAGACATCTCCGGGATTGGGGCCATTACAGCAAAAACCGTACATACCACAACCCATCCGTACGAGTACACTCATATAAGGCACTGTAAAGAAAACAATATTTTCCCATCAGCATCCGGCCGGAAGTGAGTTTTGACAGACACTAGGACGAGTGCAGCAGATATGGCGATGATGATGAGCAGGAGCAAAAGCAAAAAATACCAAATAAAATGAAATTAATTCAAAAAAACGGTGGAGAAAAATTATCGGCAAGGGAAAGAAGTGAAAACGTGAAAATGTTTGGAAGAAGCCATGATTCGCATCTCTAATCTTAGTGAATTGTTTTCTGACAGGCAAACCCCTTCCCCTCCTCCTCTCTTAGTAAAAATATAAAAATATTTTTCTCTAAACTGATTTTTTTTTATATTTTTTATCAAAAAATAATTTTTGATTAAAAAGAAAAATTGAATTTTTTTTCTGATTTTTTTCAAATAAAAAAAAATGTTTGGCGACATTTTTTTTCCTGCTAACTTTTTTCTAATACATAAAAAAACTTGGTGAGCGTTGCCATATGTCAGAAGGGGGAGGCGAGAAAATCCTCCCTTTTGCCATTAGTGATTTTCCCGAATATGTCAAAATAGAACATGGGTGACCGGATGTGCTGGACACAGCATAGAAATATGCTTTTTCCATGTTTCCGCTGTTCGTAAATTTTTGTCCTTCAGCGTAACGGACTTACACGACATTTATTCGAAGGCGAAATTTCTGATTTTCGGTGGTGGATGGTGGTGTTTGAAGGGAAGGCTTTGAGAGGGTTGGGAGAATATAATCGCAATGTGTTGTACTAAAAATTTTCTTGTTTATGAAAAGTTCCAACAAGCGAATGGGAAATATTCCTTATCGATAGCACAAGTTTTTCGTTGGTTTTTGGCATATTTGGTGCATCGAGACGCAGTCTCCTCCAACGTGAAAATGTGGAACGAGTTAGAACCGCTCTTGTGAGGGGAGAGTGGCAATTTAGGTTGAAGCTGATGGACGGCTCAGAAAACGGATTTTTTGTCTCAGACCGGACATTGCAGATGAAAATTTTGAACGAGTGAGCAGGGCTCAGAAAAGGGGTTTTTGATGAAGTGTTCAGAAAATGAGTTTTTAGCGACAGATAGGACATTCCGGATGAAATTTTTTTAACAAGTGAGGAGGGCTCTTATGAGGACAGACTGGCAATTTATGCTAAAGCTGATGAAAGTATCAGAAAAGGAGTTTTTAGCGACAGATCGGACAATGCGGATGAAATTTTTTGAACGAGTGAAGAGGGCTCTTGTAAGGGTGACTGGCAATTTACGTTGAAGCTAATAAAAAGCTCAGAAAAGGAATTTTTAGTAGTAGATCGGACACTGCAGACACTTACTTACGCCAATATGTTTTCGTCAGAACAAGAATTCCTGCCGTTCCGCGGTCCCTCTGCACTTAATAGTTGGTCCTTCTGAATTTTGTTTGTTTGTTTTAAAGTAAAAAAATGACCTAAAAAGAGCCCTAAGTCGTTTTTAACTTTACTTAAAAAACGAGGAAATGTTAAGGAGTAGATCATTTTGTAATATCAAATTATCGATTAAGTAAGTCCTTAATGAGTGAGTCCTTGACAGGCTCAGAAAAGGGCTTTTTTACCTGAATACTCTACAATAATTATCGGAGAAAAAAATTCCTGTTATTATCCAGACCCTCCCCTTCCCCTCCACTACCTATTATCCTGATATTAGGCCGTGAGACCTATGATTTGTATCCCAAAATAAAATAAAAATACTTGAAAGTTCTAAGGAGCGTAACTGCTTCGAAGCACCCGCCGGTGTGCAGCTGCCCAAGAAAATTACTTTGAGGGGGATAATTTTCATGTGCAACATAAAAATATAAAAAGAAAATTTTCTTAAGAAAAAACCAGTCTTATTACTTCTCTGCCCTACCTCGTCGATATTTCCAATTGGAAAAAAATAAAATCCAGAAAAAATCTGGATTTTATGGGTTTCTTGGTATATTTTGTGTGACTGTATTTCGCTCAGCTCCAAGTGGCATTCTACTACGAAAGTTTACACCGGTTGCATGTTTTGTGTGTCACAAGTAATTGAAAGTTTCTATAATAACGGAAGCAATTGCCAGGAAGTTGTGCACTCTGCTATCCTTTTCTGCATTGGAATCACTGTTCAGACCAGCCAAGTTACTTCTGAACTTTTTTAACGATTGCTGAATATCTTCCAATTGCCGTCGTACTCTAGCCTTCTTGGTCTCACCTAAATCTCCACCCCCCTCACCATTGGTTAAACTCATTTCAGATCACCAATCATCCTTAATGCTATGCTATGTCGTCCTTAGTTGCTTGCATATGAATGCTCTTCCTGCCGTTAGTGCTTTTCTATTCGAATATTATCATCAATAATGGTTTGCTTATACTCGTACTAACCGTAAAGCGGAACTTTTAAGGTGCACTTGCAAAAGTTCAGAGGTGCCTGCGACCATTGATAATGATAAAAGGCTGACAAGTTGTATGTGAACCGGAAAAAGTGAAAACTTTCCAAGTTTACTTCAAGATATTACGATAAGGAACTTTTTCTGTCGTACGAGTTAGTATTCATTATTATTGCCAGGAGATGAGTGGGATTAGAAGCATTCCAATTCCTGTACTATTTGTGAATGGGAATTTTCAGATGATTCAAAGATCAGCTCGTTATTGTTTCGTTTAATTGTCAGCAACAAACACTGCTATCGGTTCCGATTTCATTTCCTATTTTATGCGATCAAATTTGCTAGTTTATTTACCAAAAAAGTAGTCCTCTTTTTTTTTCTCATACTCCATGAGAGTGCACATGACAAAAGGTTCTCTTACCTATTCCATTATTGTCCTTTCAAAATAGTACCTGCCCTACAAATTACTTGAATACAAAATGAAATGATCGCATAACATTTTCTTCGTCTTTCTTCTCATCTGTGCAAGTAACACAGAAATTTTGTTGGTGCTTTTTACTTTTTTTTTTGGCAATGATAAAATTACGATGGTAAAAAAACGTAAAATTATCGATTCGACGAAATGCAAAACTCTCAGAAATTCGACGTCCTTAAATGATTGTGTGGGCAACCCTCTTCAGATGTTCAGCACTGAATCTCATATGAAACAGGAAAACGCTTCTAGAATTACGTGTGCCGAAATAATCAAGGTATTAATCAGAGCTGAGACCATTCAACCGGTTCGGTAACAACATAAATATATGCTGCCATGGTACTTATTGTACAAAATTACCAACAACGCAGTCCAGTCAATCATTAGTTAACATGCCAAAAAAAGCAACAAAAAAAACAACAAAAACAAAATAAGAAAATATCAGAGAAAATGAGGAGCGACAGAAATAGAAATTAAAAAACGAACTGACAGAACTTGAAGAGAGGTTGGACCATATCTCAGGACATGGTCTATAATTTCAAGGAAATCGTCGTCATCTTTCTGCGTCCATAATTTCGAGCTCTTAAATCTTCAGTTTATATTCTTTATCGTTGGCTCCTGAATGTATAAGTTTTCAGTCCTGATAATTACGAGTGTCGGTACTAACCAAGTTCGGTAGTCTTACCAACAAGGTCCCATAGAGTCCCGAATATTGGCGGTTAAAGGAAAAAATATCAAAATCCGGCAAAGTTCAGTCCTGGTAATTTTTTTCTACTTTCGGGATTTTATTTCGATTCATATCATTAAGGATATCTCCTACAATCTTATTACGTGAGTCTTTGTTCTTCTTTATTTTTTCCTGTTGTTTGTTTTGGTTTAGGTTTGGATCAGTTTTTTTTCTATTTTTTATTGATTTTTTTTTGCATACCAAATTATCCTTAAAGCGAAATTGGATATTTTGTTTTTTTCGTAATAATCAGATTCGATTTCGTAAAATTTGCCTGATCCGATTTAGTTATCAAAATAAGAAGACCTTCTCCTTTTCAAAAAAGAGAAATTTTACTTTTTATATGTAAATATATTAACTTTAAGCTTCAACTCGAAGCCCACACTTCTACACCGAATACTGGAAAACATTTAACTAAACGAAAAAATTCAGCTATAATTATAAAAAGAATGAACTGATTATAAATAGTAATAGAAATTCTAAAGACCCTAAGACAGAACTGAAAACACGAGCTTTTCGAAGAGTCCCTTGTTTAATTCAGGCTGAATTCCTTACAATTATTAATAACCAAGCACATTTGGTTCAGTAGCTGATGCAGGCCATAGTGAGTTGTGGGATAGGAAGTCAATAGTAGATGAATAAAAATTAAGTCAGCTTTTCGGTGAAGGCATCTGGAGCAATTTGTGTTATTCTACGTATAATCCGCAATTTGTGGGATTATTCTATGGTAGATCTTTTAAAATATATCTAATAAAATTTTGTTTAACCGACTCGATACGACTAATAAGGGTTTTTTTTAATAGGGGTAACATGATTTACAATATATTCATCAAAAGATAAAACGCTCTAAAATTATCCAATTTTTTTAAACAAAATAATCGTTTCTTTATTGCAACTTATCGAGCACTTCTTCTAATTAAATTCGTCGAACTATGGAAAGTTTTGAACACATAATCTTTCTTTATATTATTTTTATTTTTAACTACCTGGATCGGTGAATAAGGCAAAATTGTTGTTACTGGGCTGAAGCCAATCTACAAATTATTAACGAGGAACTTTTACATTCCGAAAAAGTAACCGTTTGCTGTGGTTTATGAGCATATTTATAATATTGATTAAACTAATATGTAGTTCCAACAAAACGGATATAAGTGCCACACAGCCTATGCCATAATCAATTAATTCCGAAGAAATTTTTGGTGAATCGATAATTGCAAGACATTCATGTGTGCAATGGTCTCGAAAAAGTTCCGATTTAACACCTTTGGACTTCTTCTTGTGGATTTATTTGAAGCCATCGGTCTATGCCAATAAACCAGCAACCATTGCTGCATTTAGACTGAATTAATTAAGCCGGATTTATTCCACAATGAGGTTGAAAATTAGAATCATTTTGTAAACGGAACAGAGAGGGCCATTTGAGCGATGTTATTTTCAGAACATACGCGGGTAGTTCAATAAGTACCCGACCTGACGTATAAAGGGCGGTTATTGTTTACAAAAAATTACTATAATCAAAAATTCGAACCTTATAAAGCTTAAATTTGAAATTTGATGACACTGCGTTATTTAATATTTGTTTGACAACCATTAATAGTGAACACTCTCTGTGAATTTTTAAACATGAAAAAAATTGGTTATTGTTATGTGATTAAATACTTTCTACTTTCATTTGAAAGGTCTCAGCCCAAACAATAAAATATTGGGTGGCAGAGTTTAAACAAGGCTCAAAAATAAGGTGACTATCCCAGAAATGGACTGCAAATGCCCCTTGAATATTTTCTCTTTCCAAACTTGAAAAAAAGGCGAGTTATTAAAGATATGGAGTCTTCTCGACCGTTCTTCATATAAACCGAATATCGAAGCTATTGAACATCACTGGCGAAAAGTATATCACATTAAAAGGAGGCTACATTGAGATATGAGATATTTTTTCCTAATTTTTTGGAGTTTTCTTTGTTAGGTCGAGTATTTCTCAGACTACCCTCGTAATTGCATCGATTATAAATCAAAATAAAATAATAAATTTTGCTCTGCCACATTTTTTATCACTCATATTGAAGAATCTTGTATAAAATATATATAAGACCTCTTAAATGTAGGAAGTAATCGTTCGAATTTCGAACACAGAAAAATATTTTCATATCATCATTATAGTTTAGGATGTTCCAACGTTTAATTATTGTAGAAATGTCATTTATGGCTGGAATAAATAATAGATAGCCGAGATGACTAGCTTATGGTACACTAGATGCTGTTCCCATAATACCTCGAGAGACCGAGTTCTGGAATGATACCTGATATAATCTATTGGTAAGGTAGGACTTAACTTAATCAAGTAAGATTAGCGGAAAATCCATTTTCTGAAGTTTATTGAAATAATGTAGAAATTAAAAAAACACAAAATTCATGAGTGTGAAATTCATTTAATTGTCTCCAAATGGGTTGGGTATTGAGCATCGCAAATTATTCTAGAAAATTGTCTTGATTCATTTTGATTTTCCTTTTATTTTTTTGTTCTCAAAAATGTCCTGATTCCAATTTATCCCTTTTACCAAATACTAATTTCTCAACCTGAAAAGAGAAAAAAAAACCACTTTCTATGAATTTAGCGAAAAAATTTATTCGGAAACACAATAAAATTGGTAAAGTCAGCGAAAAAATTGCCAACCTGCCAGAGTGGCATGTCTTTGGTTTGTAATATCATTAATTCGATGGGCGTTGGATAGTTTCTCACGTTAATTAATTGAACATTTGGTGTCATGAATTTTTATGTTAGTAGCAGCCCTTGGGATTTTTTCATTAAATTGATATTACCATCCATCCATCCATCCAATCATCCACCCAGTTGCACAGTGCATACCCTCGAACCATATCGGACGATATCTGTAAGTGCTTAAACGGTTGAGTTTTGACAGTAAGTCATGGCTTCAAGATTGGAGAGAAGAACAGAACAAAAACGAAGCCATTGGATGGAAATTGAATTGATTAGACGATTCCCGGACATGGTCCAATCACATTCAGTCAACGCGCCAATATCGCTGAATGACACCAATTTAATCGGAACGGCCAGGATGGGATGGAATCGGATGACACGGTGATATGGCGGAACGGGACGGGACGGGATGGGTCACATACAAGAGAGAAAGTAGCTGTTGTGGTGGCCGTATCAGCATAATTTGAACCGGAGCCCGGCAATTGGTGTAGATGACAGAATCACCCCAGAGATGGCCTGCTTGAAAGACAATTTAATCAGAAAATTGGCCACCGACCACAATAGTCCGTCCACTGGAACCAATTACGTTGGCGGATATCATTGTATTTACGTGGGTCGTTTAGTGTCAATTTACTGTCCTCGTTTTTATGGTCTCTACAGCTGTACAGCTATCATCTTGACCGTTTCCATACAGGCAGCAATCGGACAATTGCTAAGAAGTTGCTGAGATGTTGAGAATCATTCGTGATTACGAACGGACGACATATTATCATCGTAGATTGCCAGCTCATAGATATTCCGTACTGATCCGCTCCACAGACAATAGAATCCATGAAATCTCCACATATTTTTCTTGATATGACCAAGCAAGTGCGGAGCAGAGCCATAAACAGGATGATGCTGGTGGTTGACCGTTTTTTCTTTATTTTTTTTCTACGTTTTTCCTTTCTTTGCCGCTTTGCACATTCCCAACAAAGAATAGAAGGAAATACAAATAAAAGGAGAAAAAACTACACCATTAAATCGAGGTAGTTGATCAATCAGAACGAACGTCCAACAATCGGCCATCGAAAAGGAAATGCAGCATCAGCGCAAACGATTGAACGAACGTACATCAGAACCGAATGGTATGGAACAGAACCGACCCGCAATGGTTAATAAGAAAAAATTGCTCCGATAAAAAAGAATGGTAAAAATAAAATAAAAAACGAATCCAAGAAAGCCTTTGTCTCATCCCCCTTTAAATTGTGACTAAAATAGAAACGGCAGCCATTTTGTGTAATTGATTCCCATACGAATCTGAGACGAGGATTCCAACTTGAACGAACGAGTCTGTCTATCGTTGCTATTGGTTCGATCTTAATTGGTCATTTAGGTGGTCATGTGCTAAAATAAACGACCGCCTTCGTCTGCCCTTTGACTCCCCGTTTCAGATGTTCTTAGTCAGAGCTTGTGAATGTGGAGCTCACCCTTGTTCTGGTCGCCACAAGTACCGAAGGCGGATGAGATGGCCTTTCTTTCTTAGATTTACACAAGTAATCCGCAAGTGTTGCAAGGCGTGGGAGTCTAATACCATTCGGATTGGGAATGTTCCTATTCGTACGGCTTTTATGGAGAATTTTGTAATCTGTTTCTGTCACTTACCAGACGGAATGATTGATGGAACGTACCTACATATGCATGTGTGTGTGTGTGTGTGTACTTCAACTCATTTAATGGCAACTTGCGACAGAAAAACTTTGTCGGCCGCCCATAAAAATTACTCAAAAAGCTAAGAGACACACGGGGCACATTAACGAGCATTGATATTCCAAAAATGTGCGAAATAAAACACTTTCTCTCAGTTCATTGCATAATTTTCTTCTTCTTCTCTCTTCTCTACTTCATCTTGAAAAGTATGATTTCTTTTCTCTAATAAATCTGATTTTGGGCACTTGTATTCGATTGGGCTTTTTTTTTGGTATATCAATCATCTACTAAAAGGGAAACCGCATTTTGAAATTCGATCGCATAATAATCGGAATATTCATAATCAAAAAAAGTAGGTGGAAAAATAGTGGATTAATTTTCGAAAAGTTTCTTTTCATTAGTTTCGTGGAACCTACAATTAGATTGGCTTAAATCGGTCAGTTTTTTGTTGAGTTTTCATTGGAAAATTTGCCTGCACACTTCGGAATGGTCAATTGGGAGTGTCCATTATCAAATGGCAATAATTTCAAAAATATTCAATAAGAAAAGAAGAGCAATTTATTTAGTTTTTTTTTACCAAACGCTAAATTTTTGGTAAAAATAATTTTTGTTGTTGATTTATTTTGTATTTTTTTTACTAAACGCTCAATTTGGTTTACTTTTTATTCAAATTATTTTTCTCCCAAAAATGTCTGTTAAAAAACTTTTAAAATAAAAATTAAACAAAAAAAAATTAAAATAAAAACAAACAAGTTTCTCTCCAAACTAAACGTTTTACTATTCCTCAAAAGAGTTAGCCAAATTTGAGCACGAGATGGCTCTGTTATTGGCTGACGCAGGATTGGAAATATAAATGTGCCCTATAGTCTCATCTAACTGTCGTAAATAGATCTTGGCCATTTGAGAAAAAAGAGTACTCTAAATGGGGTCCCGGGGTGAGAGGCCGACTACAAGCCTTCCATATGTAGTCCGTAGGGTCCCCCAACGTCACTGGGGGTTGCTTCGCTGGCCTGATAAGCCGCAAGCCATAAGAAAACATCTTATCATGAAACAGCACAAGAGTAATCAACCGGACAACACCTCAGGCAAAACGACATTTGGCTTTCACCGAACATCCCGAATAGGTACCTGGCTATCGGCCAACGCAAAGAGATCTCTCATGGGCTACAAACCGGTCTCCGGCCGCCTTCTGACAGCCAGGCTCCACTCGAAGTTCCGAAACATCACCATCGTGCAAATCTATGCCCCAACTGAAGTAGAGGATGACGCCAATAAAGAAGCCATCTACCACCAATTAGAGACGTGTATTCTCTGTGCCGCTATATGCTCCATAGGAGCGACTGTGTCTCATGACTATGTGTATAATGTATAATGTAGAAATGAAACCTGTCAAATAACAAAAAAAAAAAAAAAAAAATGGGGTCCTAAAGGAATTCTATAAAGTTGAATAAATATTCAAATTGAAGAACGTTTGAGTTTTTCTATGAAAAAATTGTATAAAAAATGGAAACCCAAAAATTATACCGATAAAAGGTTCTTAAGGTCCTCAATCCTAGGTATAGTAAAAAAAAATTTCTGCAGAACAAGACCGCATAATAAAGTTGAATTTTTTCTACGTAACAAAAAAATAACAGAAAGTTAATCTCAGTCAAAAAAGCCTGAAAAAGTGATGTTGATGGAACTTTTTATCTTAGGTTCTGAAGTGGTTTCGAATACTGGAATTGGGTCGACTTAAAAGTTTGTCTACAGAATAAAAAAATAAGGAGACTTAATCACTGGAAATACATTAAAATAAATTGTATTTCAAAAGTGGTACTGATATGACCCTGACAATAGCTAAAAATAGTGCAAAATATAGAAACCGATCAGATTACAAAGTTTTTCTATAGAATAAAAAATTGTCGAAAATTGAGCACAGAAAAACTGTCTTCAAAAAGGATACCTCAAAATCGGTATCGATGGTACCCTTAAATTGTGCCTAAAAATGTGGCCAAAAAATAGAATTGGATTAAATTCGATAATTTTCTATAAATTATAAAACTGCAAAAAGTTAATTACCAGAAAAATTTCATAATAAATGGTACTGCGGAAGTGGTACCAATAAAGTACTCAAAGTGGTTATGAAGGTAACCTAATTGTATTAGAATTCAGATTAAGCAGAATTTCGAATTTTTTCTACGAAGTTAAAAAATTAAAAGTTGGTCATCGGGAAAATTTCAGAAAAATGGTACTTTAATCATGATGCTGATAGGACCCTAAAAGAGGTTCAAAGGTATTCTTAAATTTGCAAAAAAAAATTGGAATTGAGCAAAATTTATATTTTTTCTATAGAATAAATAAAGCTGAAAGTTAGGCACAGGAAAAATCTTCAAAAAAGAGGTTCCTCATTAATGGTACCCTGAAAGCAATTCTAAAACTAGCGAAAAAATTGCACAAAATATTGGAATTGTTGCAGAGTTCGAACTCTTTAAATAGAATAAAAAAAAAAAACAAAAAGTAATCCCCGATAAAAATGCATAATTATTGGTACCGAAAAAGTGGTGCCAAAAGGGTACTTAAAAAAGTTCCGTAGATGCCCTAAAAGTTGTACTAATAATTGTGATTAAGCAAAATTTCGAATTTTTTCTACGGAGTAAAAAAAAATTGAAAGTTAGTCACCAGAAAAATTTCACCAAAATGGTATCTTAAACAAAATGCTGATACGACTCTTAAAGAGGTTCTAATGGTATTCTTAAATTTGCATAAAAAATTTGCATTGAGCAAAACTGGTTTTTTTCCCACAGAATAAATAAAGCAGAAAGTTAAGCACAAAAAAAATCTTCAAAAGAAGTACCTCATTAATGGTACTCTGAAATTAGTCATAAAACTACCGCAAAAATTGCACAAAATATTGAAATTGTGGCAGAGTTCGAACTCTTTAAATAAAATAAAAAAAAAGGAAAACTAATTACCGAAAGAAATGCATAATAAATGGTACCGCAAAAGTGTTGCCAATAAGGTACTTAAAGTGGTTCCGACGTTATCCTAAACTTGCTAAATAACGGGTGCCGCAAAAGTGGTATTGATGGCACCCCGAAAGTAGTTCTAATTATTCGAAAAACTGAGTAGAGCAACTAACCTTTGCCCATATTTAAAATGAATGTTAATTAACCCGGAATTTCTATTATGGACCTCCTGGATTCTACAACTACTTTTATAAATCATCCTGTTAAGTTTCTGAACGAAACTAATATGCTCCACAAAATTTAACTCATTCTGATTAGAGAGCCTCCAACAATCTATCGACCCAATCAGTTTCATTAGGCAAGCTATAACTGGTCGCCAAATGGCTTCAAGGTCGTACCACGCTAAAGAATGGCCTTTTGGTTCTTGTCTCACAGGCCTTACAATGAACAAACAATCAAATAAATTTCACAAGAAATTATCCATAACATTGGTTCTGTTACAACCCCCTAAAGTGGTTCTCTACGTACCCTTAAAGTGCTATAATAATATTGGCAGTAAGTTGACTTGAAAATTATTCTAAGCAGTTAAAAATCATTAGATCACAGATCTTCCATAAAAATCCTCTGAGATCTACATTCAACTTCCTTTTTGGGTCATAATAAAAATTTTCACAGTAAAGTCTCTTTTATACAAAATTTACCAGAATAATAAGATTATCAAATCCTAAAAAAATCTGAAGCAGTGCAATTTATTAACATTTAAGTATAAACTCGGTACTCTAGGGCCAGCTTTGTATAGACCTCATTTCAGTGCAACGCAATTTTCTCATCTTAATTTGTAATAGGACCCCTAATGCGCAACCGTAAATTGTTTTTAAGGAAACACTGAACACGATGCAGAACAGATTTGAGAAAAAAAAATCTCCTAAAACTGAACGAATAGAAATTATCAAAAACAGAAGCTGTCAGTCAAATTACTGACCCCTTGCAGATTGTAGGTTTTGTTCGATTCCAAATCCCTCCAAATAACCAAATTTGAACGCAGAAAAATAAATAAAATTTCAAACGTTAAATGAATTCGTGAACAATAAAAATATTTTTATATTTGGAAATTTTATCCAAAAAGAAAGAAAAAGAATTGATCGCATTCGATAGTCTCAAATATCGTATACAGAAAAACGCTTCGAAACACTTAGTCGCAAGAGTTGGTGGTGTGTCATGCCGTGATAGGTTATCACTCTGGGAACAAAGCTTCGGAATAGTTTGAATGGTGACGTGTCAAAATGCTGACTACTGATTCAGTGGAAATGCAAATAAAATTTGAATTGGAAATGATTTCGCCTCAATTTCGAAGATGGTTTGGATAAAACAAAAACAGCACGTGATCGTCATTGTTGTGCCCAAATTGACTGACTAACAATCAGTTTGAGGACGGACGGTGCAAGGGAACAATCTGAATACCGTATACGATTAATGAGTCCATATTGAGGATGGTGGTTAGCAACAGGCCAGCTCACATACTGCACATATTGCGCCTCTAAACGAATGGATCCAAATCGGAAAGCGGCTGAAATAACAAAGAAAACAATCTTTAAATGAACTTTCCTCTATCCCTTGTACGAAATAGTTCCTTTCATATCGACAGAAAGAAAGTCTCCTTACGGCATACCGCTTACGCATTGTGTACGCGCATGCTCCTCACCGACAACGCTAAGTTAATTCGCCAGCGGACCAGAAACTTTCAAGACACACCTGGGACTAAATCGGTCCATATCCTCTGTAACTCTATCGCCAGCAACAGAAACAGGATAAGAGATTGTAGGAACGTAAGCCGAGTGAGTACAAGACAGATTAATCAGAAGCTGAGAAAGATTTACCAGGTAGCATTCCTTGTTTGTCTTTCGCTCAATCCTCATTCCATTCTTCCACTTCAATGTTCTTCTCTTTGCGCATTATACATCCTCATATGACCACCACTCCACTGTTCCACGTACGGTTATTATTTTAAGCAGGATGTCGAAGGATTTAACGCTTGATTATCCTGCATGATTAAAATACCGATTTGTCATTGTCTCTTGGTTAGGTTGGACTATGCCAGATCTAGGAGGGTTTCCACTCTGCTCTACTGCTGGCCAATACTATCCGACTATGAACGCTTTAATGTCTTTGCATAGCGAAAGTAGTAGAAAAAAAAACAACAACAAAAAGACGTGGACAATGGAAAATTAGGAAAGCAGGAGCAGAAAAGAACGTATTCGTACATAACCGGATCGAAAATTCAAAGATCCTGAATGGAAGTGTGCTGAGGAACACATGCCCATATTACGAGTCGGTTGCTGGACGGTGTGTATTTATATCAACATCGGAGGACCATATCGGATTGTACGCGATCGTAGAAAAGCAGCGCTTCGAATAGGAAATCTTGTCGATTGTCTAAGATGTCCCTCCATTGTTGAGGGTCAGTGACGCGACGCGAATTCCTTCCCCGAATTCAACTTTGGCACGAACAATAACCGATCATAACTCATCCTTTTACAAACAAGGAGCTCGAAACTCTCAAAACGCGGCCATTTACCAAACGCTAATATCATTTCGATAACTTGAATAACTCGTCAAACTTGCGCAACAGCCCAAAACGTTGGAATTCAGAAATCGGCGTTCATTAATCGTGAATTGTGTGAATCCTTAACCGGCTAAGAATCGCGTAAATTCTCATTTTAACTTCGAGGTTCCCTTTTCCGATACTCTTGTCGAGAAGAGATTGATGTCGTTTTCAGTTCTTTATTCTTCACGAAAATTCATTAGTTTTTTTTTTTTGTAGCTCTCCATTAACAAGCCCCTAAAGTGAGTAGTTACCAACTGAGATGAGAACGTGTGAAAAATCGCGATTTAATTGTTTCGCTGTTGTCAAAATAAATGGAAGCGCGACGTTTGCATGTTCACATCACACTCATAATCGACAGCAATGATGAATGTCTTGATTAATGACGAGTTTTGAGATTTTTTTTTGCTGCAAGAAAAAAGTGGAAGGAAAATTGATCAGGAAAAAAGTGCATTTTCTGTGAAAGGGAAAAATTACGCGAAAGACGAAACGCAGACGATGCTAATTCCCCTAGAGGAGAAGTTTGAACGTCATTAAAAAATATCCGAACCCGAATCGAAATCACAATCAGAATCGTAATAAGACTGTGAGTCCTTGAAGACGGGGATTGATTTAATATGCGAGTACAGGGGGGCGCCATGCAGTCTGTGTTCTCGCTAGGATCGGTGAGTCGTTGTCTGATAGGATCCGCACCTTGACTAAGGGTCGAACGAAATAAATTAAAAACCAATTAAGACGTTTCCGATACTTAATCACTACTAAATGCACTCGAGTGAAGTAGTCGTTATTTTTACTGTTCATTCACTTCACACGATTATCATTTGCCGTGGATAATAAATGATCCCGATGGGCTGCGTTTCGTCTTTAATGATCACCGAAAAGAAGTTTTCCTTTTACATAAAAGCCGATTGCATATCGAACCGACCATCTAATCTCGTAAGGCGAATTTCGAAGAATTTCATTTCGTCCTATTTTCAAATTTATTCTGTTTTTTTTTTCGTTTATGTATCCATTTTTAGGTCTCCTTTTTGTTTGAATATCAATGGAAAAAAACTAAAGTAGGTTAAGTAAAATTTTGCGAAAGGATGAGAGTATTTTGCAAAAAAGAGCATCACCGAGTTCAGAGCTGGGCAAATCTGGTTCACAGGATGCTGTGCACAGTAAGAACCTGTTTTGTGCAATTGCATTTTGACGATTCTGGAAGATTCTACCTAACAAACTGCGAGTGCTTACCTGTTTCGCCGAAGGACATTTTTTTTCTCGACTCTCCTTTTTTCTTTCTTTCAATTCGAATTCCTTTTGTTTGGTGGGAATGCGAAATTTTCAAACGAATTCTACATTCCCAGGATATTCAGGTTCATTTGAAAATATTTTCGTATTTCGATGATTTTGTCCCTCTCTCGTTATGCGATTCTTTTTTTCCATTAACGAAAATGCCATTGCTGCTCATTCGGAGTAATGAGATTTTTGCAAAAAAGGTCCTTTTTCTTTTTGTCAAATCGAGTGTTCTTGGAATCATAACTCACCGATCGCACTAAGTCTGGACACAAGTAGACTTGTTGGCGATCATCATCGGAATTCGGTTGTGATTATCCTAACAATCGGGTTTAAGTTTTTTCGAATGTCAAAGGCTTAGAAGAGGCAAATAGGATCGAGTTTTTTTTTATCATTGCCTTGAAATTAAATATTTTCCAATGATTTCTAGCGTTGAGAGGAAGATATTTCCGGCAATGTCATGTTTTCATAAATTTTATAAAATCAAGAAATTCTTCTTTAAAATTCTTTTCATTTTAACTTGTTTTTTTTAATGTCCACATTGAATGTTCCACGGGCATTTCCCTCAATCTAGTCTGCAATATTTGAAGTTTGATTTTTGACGATTTTTATAAAAATTTTGCAATATTTCAACTGATTTGAGTGTTCCATTTCCAACTGTTTCTAGTCATTTAACAGTCTCAAACCATTTGCAAAACATTCTTCGTATTTTCTTCTTAAATATTTTGCACTTTCGATTATTTCTAAAACAGTTCGCAATTTCGAGTGTGTCCATTTCCACTCATTCCCAGTCATTTAAAAGGTGGAATTTAAGACTTAGCCTCCAATGATTTTCAAGAACATTTTTTTACACTTTCCTCACAAGTAGTTTTTCTCTACTGAAATTTTGAAGATATTGTCAATATTTCACTCTATTTTAGTGTTCCATTTCCGTTCGTTTCCAGTTATTCAAAAGGCGACATTAAGGATTTGAGTCTCTAATGGTATGCATTTTCTTCTTGAATATTTTGTACGTTCAATTATTTCTAACAAAAAATTCAAAATTGCAAGTGTTCCATTTCCATTTATTCCAAGTCATTTAAAAGGCGGCATTTAGGGCTTAGCATTCAACGGTTTTCAAGATATTGTCAATATTCCACCCCATTTAGAGTTCCATTTGTGTCCGTTTGTAGTTATTTAATGGACGAAATTAAGGGCTTGAGTCTCTAATGGTTTTTAGGTATATTTTTTGCATTTTTTTCTTAAATATTTTGTACGTTCGATTATTTCTAAATAATTCAAAATTTTGAGTTTTCCATTTCCATCCGTTCCTAATCATTTAAATGCCTCCAACTGTTTTCAAGAACATTTTTGTTGCACTTTCCTCACAAATAGTTTTTCTATACTGAAATTTGGAAACAAGAATGGAATTTTGAAGATATTTTCAATATTTCACTCTATTTTAGTTTTCCATTTTCATCCGTTTCTAGTTATTTATTACGCAAAATTAAGGACTTGAGTCTCTAATGATTTTTAGGAATATTTTTCGCATTTTATATTTTTTTAAAAAGGGGTAGTTTTTGCAAATGATGAAAACAATTGCTATCGCCAATTTTTTCCCCAATTTTAGTGTTCCGTTCCGAACTGTTCCTAGTGATTTAAGAAGTAAAATTAAAGACTTCCAATTATAAACGGTTTTTAAGAGTATTTTTTGCAATGGTTTGGGTCTACCGAAATTTAAAGCCATTTTCAATTTTCTAGCCGATTTGAGTGCTAGAAAATTGAAATAAACAATTCCCGATTATTTAATAGGCGAAATTCACAAACCATTTTTAAAGTTTTTCGAAAAACTTCTCATTTTTTACAACAGTAAGTGTTTTGTTTTCAATCGTTCCTGACTATTTAAAACGTGTAATTTAGGACTTTGACGTTAAAAGAAATTTTAAACAACAATTTCTGGACGAATAGTTTCAATCGACCGACATTTTGTAAAAATAATGAAATTCGGATTAAATTTAGTGCTATTTAAATTTATTTAATAAATTTTAATGTTTCCCTTTCAACCGTTCCTGATTATTTAATAGAAGAAATTCAGAATTTTGGCTTTTAACAATTTTTGAGAATATTTTTCTCAAAAAAAATCTTAATTGTGACGAAAACTTCCATGATTTTCAATTTTCCAGCCAATTTTAGTGTTCCATTTCTAACCATTCCTGCTCTTTTAATTCACACATGCGTGATAGATTCAAGCTTTTTACAATATTTGCGAATATATTTCTCTTCTTTCCCTTTGAAATATTTTGTATTTAAATTTTTTTTTAAATTTTCTTATTTTGACAACATTAATTGTTCCTTTTCAAACCGTTTCTTATTGGTGAATAAGCGAAATTCAAAGTGTTACGTTTTAACGATTTTTGATTATTTAAGTAAAATTTTCAATTAAATATTTTGTATTTTTTTTGACAACAATAATTACCGATTTGGGTGTTCCGTTTTCAACCATTCCTGGTTACTTAATTGATAAAATTCAGAATTTGAGTTGTTTTTGTCCTTTTTCCTCTTCAATAGTTTGTCTATTTCGTTTTCCTAAGAATGTTAAAATTTTTACACCATATTTCAAATTTGACAGTTTTTCTAGCTGATTTGAGTGTTCTTTTTCAAACCATTCCTGGTAATATAACAAGCAAAATTCTGTATTTTAATTTAAAGCGTTTTTTGAATAATTTTCCAATGTAAAAATTATGAAACTTTGACCAAAACTGTTGTAATTTTCAATTATCTATCAAATTTTAATGCTTATTTTGAACCGTTTCTCATCTTTCACTAATGACATTCGAGATTGTAGCTTTTAACAATTTTTCAGAATATTTATCCTAGTTATATTTTAAGTGAACTATTAGATTTTATTCTACTTTTTCCTTGTAAATTCATAATTTTTTTGAATTTGTTCGAGGTTTTGTAATATAAATAAAATTTGGACAGAAACTAGTATGGCTTATTGAAGTGTTCCAAAAGCTTGGCATTGCCAAGTCCAGATTTTATTTTTGCTGAAAATTTATTTAAACTTTTTTGTAGAATTTCCTCTAAACTAATCTGCAAAAATATTTTTTATCATAACGGAAATACTTTTCTTCCCCATCAAAAATAGCGTTTCTATCCAACGACCTATCTTAAAATCAAACACTTTAAAAACCACCATCGAAATATGTGAAAAAATTTGAATCTTTTCCGGGCTGTTCTTTCGCATTTTTAATGTTCCTGTTTGAATCTTTGTCGGTGGTCATAGTACAAGACAAAGAATCATAAAATTCCCATCTAATCCTTCTAATTCCCTATGGTTCATACTTGCTCAGTCACTTACCTCGGTGATAGGCAGATTTATTTGTACAACTCACTAAATCATAAATACACCAATAAAAGTCACCAAAGTCGTGAAAAAAAACCCATCAAACTGAGTTGGTAGTAAAGATCATCGATTTGATGATCGAAATCGATTTGGTTCGATTCGGTTCAATAATTCAAAATGTCGATAAATCGGCAGATCACAGTTGTCTAAGTCAAACGATCACACTGAGGGATCCGTAGTAGTTCCTCGGCTTAGATGACACCCTGGGCTACAAGAGGTCGTACAATTTTCGGGTTTTATGTGATCCTCCTTAACCGTGTTTAATGTTCTTTCGTGTATCACAAACCAGCTTATAAAAATTTACAACCTTCTCGCACCTTGGAATGACACG
Organism: Atherix ibis; assembly: GCA_958298945.1. Classification (NCBI taxonomy): domain Eukaryota; kingdom Metazoa; phylum Arthropoda; class Insecta; order Diptera; family Athericidae; genus Atherix; species Atherix ibis. The sequence continues at coordinate 20,252,871 of OY282609.1, read as the reverse complement.
TTTTCGAATGTCTTGAAGTAGTAATTAAAATCATTCTATTGCTGCTTCTAAAAATATCCGCCCTTGCCCCGTCAAGCGTTCCTCCGTATACTAAGTGTGAGTGTTGTGTTTTTTCATCCGTCATAAGCTTCTTCATCTTTTGCCATACTTCGGCTCAGTAGTTTGACTTCACTGTAGGTTTTGCACTAGGCTCATAATTTTATGGGCAACTTTTCGAGGATAATAAAAGTTTTTTAATGTCCTCCAGATTTTTATGACTGTTTCTCTTCTTCGTCTGCGCTTCCCTTCTGGATCCATCAAATTGACAGTACTACGCTGATAGTAGTAAGCATGCTCATATATAGACTTAAGTGTGATACGATAGACTAGACAGCATAGCCTAGCTAGGAGACGAATTCCCTAAAACGAATGAGTTGTGATTTATGGTCGAACTAAGCAGGAAATATTTTCTGTAGTTTTTTTTTTTTAATATCGTTATTTTTTTATTGATTTTTTCCAAATTTTTTTTATTTCTTAAAAATAATTTTTTATGGTTTGCTTCATTATTTTGGTACTGGTAACTAGTCTAGTTTGATAGTTTAATCGAAATCGAATAACAGCCCTGAAAATAGTTTTTATTTCCTTTGCAATCAAGTAATAACTCCAGGCAAGTAGATCTGGGATTTTAAGGAAGACCATATCCAAAGGTGGAATGGGGATGAATCGAATTCAATTACACGCGATCGTTTCTGTGCTAAAAGACTCACTCGCGACAGGACATAAAAGTATGCTCTATGCTCGTATAATATCGCACAGAAGGGGGATAATGGCTTATAGGGTCTTGGCTAGCCATATGCAGTCCTTACCTTAAAAGTCGTAATGGAAAACGGCAGGACTCAGAGTAGCCAGTAAAACTGGTTCGATAGTACGCAATAGCGACCGAAATTTTTGTGCTTTCCATGATTTGCCGATAGACGAACTGCACATGAAATTTATATCTGTTCGTACGTGAACAAAATCGTAAGGATACCCAATAAACTTGGATAATTTATGACCATGAACGCAATATATTATGTCCTTAAATGCGTTCGATTCATTCGTCTACAAACCAAAAGTTGAGAGAACTCAGAACGAAAAAACTTCTGAAACGAGTATCGAATTTTGTACGCGATTCAGAGTTGCTCAGACGAATACCAATACAGGAGCTAAGAATAGGGGTGGCTATATCGTTCATTACGAAACAATGAATGGAAAAATAATATCCAAAACGTAGAAAAAACCATTTAACAAGAAGGTAAGCGAAAAAAACGAAACGACCAAAAACAATCGTTGAACAGAAAGTGTTCTGTTGGAAAATTTTACGAAAAATATTTAGAGGGGATGGGGTTGGTTATCATTGCTACAGATACGCTCAGAGTTTGGTTGTTTCTTAGTCAAGATAAGAGCACCAGATTTATTTATTATCAGTTTAGTGGTTTTCCAAATAGTAATAACTGAAAAATTCTTAAGCACAAATGGGCAGAAGGAAAAATGGGAGGAACTCATAACTCGTCGGAAATAATCGTATTCTGAATGCTTTTCTCGTATTTAATCTAAAATAATTTTAATTTAAATTTATTGCGAATGGAATTGTCCTTGTGAGATACAATTTCTACAGAGTTCTCTCTTAATGGACGATTATCCTTGTTGATATTTATTTACATAATTTTTTTTGGTATCTTTTATTATCCGTAAATAATTCGACTAATATTTATGTACATGATCATAAGTGTTAGTATCCTTTGAGGAATTTTATCCAAAAAAAGTTGGTCCCTAATCCAAAAATTGTTAATCCTTAAATCAAGGTGAGTCCATTAACTATTATCGCGGATCATGTCATTTTCGAATAACTTTTGTCAGGCGATTTGGGGACAAAAAAAACAGCTCTGGCGATTTGGGGACAATTAAAGGACATTCCCCCGACTATGTCGCTAAATTAGGGCACACTCGTGAATATAAAAAAAATATTGTTTCTAAATTTTCACTTTTTTTGACAAGGACAAGGACTCAGCCTGAAAACGATGTCGGATTGGGGAATGTTGACGGAACCAAATCTGATTATTATCAAAAAATTAAATGTTTAATTGACTTTTAAGAATAATTTGGTGTGCAAAATCGTCAAAAAAAACCATAAAATTTAGAAAATTTCTGATCCAAAATTAAAGGAATAAGACAGTATAAAGAAAAATAAGGATTTTGGCAGTAAGATCGTAAGAAGTATCCTTAATGATATGAATCAAAAAAGATTCCTAAAAGTGGAAGAACATTTGCAGATACACGAGTTTGGTTTTACCCTCAACTGCCAGTAATGGGGACTTTATGGGACCTAATTGGTATCACTACCAAACTCAGTTCAGAACTCTGTTCGTTTTTTATTGGTTTGGTTGGTACTGACACTGATGATTATCAGAATTGCCAACCTAGTTAAGCAAATTTTAATCTCCTAGGTTTTTGTTGAATAGCCCGATGGTGGTTCAGAAAAATCTTAGATCAGCTCGAGAACTTTTCGAACAGATCGGAAGACTTTTTAATATGAAGTACTTATCGCTCATTCTATTTAAAATTTCCTTGTTACTAGTGTTAATTAATATTTGTTCGTCCCTCACTCTATCAGATCGTTTTTTTGAAAGTGGAAATGTTTAAAAACTATCTGACGGCTAAATTTTTTTACGAAATACGAGTATGTTCTGAATAGCAGGGTGACGAATACTTTTTTTAAAAAGCCTGGAAAACGAAAATTTTATAAACTTTTCGAGGGACATTACTTTTTAAACAGCTCGAGATGGTCATAAGGATTAAATGTCAGACCGAGATTTTATTGTACATCCAGAAGACTGTTCAAAAAAATTTAAGTCTTTTGAACGGATCGAGGGACTTGATAATTCCAATTCCTCACGGTATTCAAAAAGTTCTCGATTCTTTTTGCTTAAAAAGTTTTCATCCCTCGGGCTATTGAAAAGTCCTCGTGCCTCAGGCTGTTGATAAGTTCTCGTTCCTTGGGCTGTTCAAAAAATAGTCGTTCTCAGAAAGTTATCGTCCCTGCTCTGTTCACATGTCTTCGTCCACAGGACTTGTGAAAATATTCTGTCTCTCCACTCCAGCTATCTAAAAATGTCTTACTCCTAGGTTTTTTTTAAAAAAGTTCTGGTCTATCGCACTATTCAAAAATATAGCATTCCTAGGACTAGTCAAAACGTTTTCGTGTCTCCGTTTATTCAAAAATTTCTTGATCCTCGGTTTACTCAATAATTTCTTGTCCCTAGCTCTGTTTAAAAAGATCTCTTCTATCGGGTTGATTAAAATATTCTGTCACTTCGGCTATCCAAAAATTTTTCGTTTCTTGGACTATTGAAGAAGTTTTTGTCGATCGCCTATTCTGAAAGTTCTCGATCCGTGATTACCTTAAAAAGTTCGCCTCTGTTACTCTGTTTAAAAATTCCCGTTTCTCGGGCTATTAAAAATAAAATATATTCCGCCCTCTTGTTCCTCGGGCTATTAACCCGGGGAACAAGAGGGCGGAATATAAGGAAAAAATTCTTGTCCTTATTCTTTTGAATATTCCAACAGTTTTCGTCACTTGGGCTTTTTGAAATGCTCTCGAGTCTGAGGCTCTAAGGAAAAATAGCTACCCAGGTGTTGGCAGCAAAAAAATTTATCACCATAAATACACTGTTCAGAAAATTATTGACTCATGGTCAATTTTCTATAATCGGGCTTTTCAAAAAGTTCTCTTCTCTTGAGTTAATTAATATGTTCTCGATCCTCCAGCCATGCGTGGAAATCCACGCTGCGCGGTTGACAATATCAATTTATGATGATTTGTATGGAATTTTTTAGCATAAAATAGGATATATTTTAAGAGAGATTTTTGTGTACCAAAAATTAGCCCTTGATTTTTAATATAGTCATCTCTTTTGTAAAAAATTCATTGCAACCTTCCCGGAGTTGCTTTAGACGGTTTGATCTTCATTCAATATGGAAATTATGGAATTAACTGCACAACTATTTAATCCAAGTAAATAAGAAAGAATTGATCGGCCAAATTTACAATAGTCAAATTTATGCTGGTAAAACACGAGGTATAACCGATATTCAATGGCTTGAAGCTAGGCTATCGACGATCGTTAGATTAAATTCCTAATAGTATCAGTCTCTCCTTCCTCAGCTTTAAAGAAATGTGAGCCAGGCATTTATAGAAATGACGTATTCCAAAAGGACTAAAGTGCACTTGTGGATTTTTAGAGCTAATTTTACTCAAAGTTGTATTTACTGTGGATAAATAAGCCTCAAAGAAAATCAGGATCCAGAGCCTGTTGATCGGCATATTTTCTACGGATTCCATTTTCGGTAAAAGGGTCCACATTGTAAAAAGGAAAGACCCCTTTCCACGAAATGGATAACCTTTTATAATCAGGGGCCAAGGATAAAGAATGAAAATCGAAGTGTCGAGAGCTCAAAATTGCGGATGCAGTCGAACTCAAAATGTAGCCAGCATCGCTAAATCAGAGCTTTTGTGTGGCTTTTTTTCCTTTTATTGAACAAATTAGGAATTAAATTTATTTATTTGGTCGTATACAAGATATCTGAGACAAAGGCCATAGATCATTGTATAGCGTCATGACTATGAGGCCATTTGGCGACTTCATTTTCATGTGGACTATCTTTATCAGCTTCCTTAATAAACTAAACTAGTTAGTTGGAGGGAAAAGTCAGAGTGTGTCCAATTTAGTGAAGACTATTGAAATATTAGAAAAGATTAACAAAAGAAATTGTTGAGTCATGGAGCTCCATAATGGAAGCAGTTCTAGTCAAAAATAAATTCTAGACTAAATGGGATTCGTTAAAAAAAATTAATTATTGTAAGTTGAATGCCACACAATTTGCCTTAAAGATGAGGATGTGCGGTCTATACAATTCGAATTTTGAGAAATTTACTTGCCTAGAATTTCGGCTACTGGTTATTGAGTAGACTGGCTTAGGAACGAAATATTCCAACTTTTATATAGTCGGTTTGTCAACGCATGGCTAATAATATTTACTGCTATTTTGCTAGAAGACAGGACTAATTGGAGACTTAGATGGCGAACCTCCCAAGCCAATCTATCAGTATTCTCATTACCCAGGATCCTAATATAACCAAAAACTCAAGGGCTGATAACTGAAATTTTTTCTATAGTACAACAAAATTTTAGCTTCTCTTTTTACAATTTTTTTTCGATTGCTTTATAATTTCTTATTCGTTTTTTTTTTTTAAATTTCACTCAAAAGTCCTGTTTTTCAATTTTAAATGAAATATTTTTAAAATCTCAATGTTTTAAGTTAAATAATTTTCAAAGTCTAAATTCCCAAGTGTTAAACCCTTTTTTTGATCAATATTGACAGATTCTCTGGCTATCAACATGTTGCTAAGCATCGGTGTTGGCATTTTCCTGAATCATGTTGCTAAGCGATGAAGTGGGAATTTTTTGTAGTTAATTTTTCTGTCAAGTAAATTTTTATAAAATTATTTTACTATTTATATATTTTTGCACAAAATTTAATCGTATTTCCTTTCAAATGTCTGCCTAATTTTCCACCCACAAAATTTGACGTATTCTAGAAAAACTTTTCCTTCTAAATAATTTTTTTCTAAGATTTTCCTATGCATTATTTTTATTTTATTTTATTTTAGTTTTTTTAAGGAAAAAGCAAGGTACAAAAAATAACATTACGACAATGACTTGAAGTTTTTTTTTTGTTTGTTCACTTTGGAAAAAGTAATTTTTTATTTTGATCGATGGTTGAGAGTTTCTTGTTCCATCATTTTTATTTTGCGTACACATCCTATCCGAAATCCATCAAAAATAATGCAAGAATTTCGAAATTTGTTTAGGCACACTTAGGCTATTAGCATGAGGGTCTGGGATGTCCTTGGTTCTATGATGTACGATGTGCGTGCTCATAGTTCAGCCATGGCTGGGGGAATCCTTAAGATGAAAGTCTGGTCAAAATTGAAAGATTAATTGAAGTACATTAAGCGAAGAGATTAAATTTTCTGATGAACATCGGTAAATAGGTTAGGAGGATATAATAGCCGAGAAGGAGAAAAAAAAATGATTTAGAAAATTTTCCACTTTTTCTTGGATTATGCGGGGTTAGGCAAATGAATTGCCAGCGCCTTGGGGATGGGTTTTTGTGAGAACAAAGATCCTTTTACGTGAACCAAAAAAAAAAAAATTATTCCCCAATTTTCTCTAGGAATATTTTGTTTTTTTTTTTAATTCAAATTTTGAAATTTTTATTTTGACATTTAAATTGCATCCTTTCCAATAGTTTGCCATTTTCTCCACTTTTTGGGAGAAGTTTTAAGAATTCTCTTAAAAGTTTTTATGAAATAATTTCGATTTTTTCTGTTTTGAATATTTGAATTTTGACCTCGATTTGAATCCTAATCAATGTTGGGCTGTGCACCCTCAATCTAATATAATTTTTAGATCTCATTTTATTTTTTTGCATTTTTTAATGAGTTTTTCCTTTATTTTTCTTCAAATTTTTTTTTGTTAATTTTTTACAATTTATTTTTAATTTTTAAAAAATTTAAACAGAAACTTAAAATTTGATTACAAAGTTGATTATTCGTACAATTTTTGACCACAATTCTACATTGTTTTTTACCTAGAAATTTTATTTCTACCAAATTTGGGGACTTATTATCCCTTGTCTTTTGGGGAGAAAAAATTCTAAATTTTTATACCTTGAAATTATTAGAAATTTCCACATTTAAGTCAGAGTTGAGATTTTTCCCAAACAATCGAATTTTTTTTTGAAATTCTTTTTGACAGTTTTCCCTTAATTTTTTATGGAGCGTGAAGTGTATGGATGGAGGAGGGGGGGGGATGTTGGATTTTAGTTTTTTTTTATATTTTTTAAAATACTAGAATTTGGACAAAAATATTTGAAATTTTTAATCTTGAATCGGAATTAAATGATCGTTCCTTCATTGTTTTTTTTGTTCATCCACTAACAACACCCAGAAAATTTTTTTTGTTAAAAAAATTTCTGACACATTTTCCTTTATTTTTTTTTGATAAAAGAATTTCTGAGAAAATAATTTAATTTCTCAATTTTCTTATAAATTTTATAAAATTACAAAACAATCTCCATTTTTGCATCTAAAATAAAATTTGTTTTCTCTAAAAATTGTTTGCACAATTTAATTTTTAGAACCTTTTTATTTTTTAATAAATTTCTATATCTTCATTTTCATTATTAAAACAATTATTTTTTTTGTAATTTTTTTCTTCGTTTTAAAAATTTTTATACATGAAAATGAGTACAATCTCTACTTTTTAATCTGTTTGCACAATGCAATTTTTATAATATTTTTTGGACAACTTTAACAAACAATTTCGTTACTTTTAATTTAAAATAATTTTTGTTTTAATTTTTTTTTGTTTTTCTTTTAAATTTAAAAATAATTTATAGCATTTTCCATATTTGAGTTTGAGTTAAGATTTATTTCCAAACAGTTTGCCATAATTTTTTTTAAAATTATTTTTTGAGAGTTTTTGCTCAAATAATTTTTTTTATTTGTTAAAAAACCAAAAAACTTGAATTATTTTGTAAATTTTTCAAAGTACTCGGGGCATTTCCGGTTAAAAAAGGCACTTCCGTTTTATATTATTTTATAAAAAAAGTTATGGATATTTTTTTATATAATAGAAAAAATTGTTTCTATTTTTTTCTTTCCGGCAATTGATTAAAAAAGCGAGAAAAACAACTTTTTCTTACCCTGTTTTTTCGTGTGTTCAGAATAAATTCCTTGATTTAAGAGCAATCGCTACAAAAAATATTAATAAAATTTGAAAGATTTAGAAAAAAATGCTGAACATTTTTATTTAGTTTATATTATAAAGAGTGTATGTGGTAGCAACTGGGACGTTTTTCTGCCCACTTATTTTTTTAGATTTTTCCCAAGCACAATTTATTTTACGAGAAAAGAGGGGGAAGGCGTAAGGGCGGAAGTATTTCCCCATCATCCATTATTCTATTGCAATAAAAAATATATATAAATTTTAATTAATTCGAATTCAAAAATGTCGATTTCACGCCATCATTTTTGGACATTCCAATGTAAAGTTTATGCTTGGACATTTGTGATCATTGCAAACTGATTTATGACTAAATCTAAACTCTTCCAGTGAGCTAGTTTTACGATAATCCCACTGGTAGCTTAAAAATTATAGTAGAATTGAAATTTTTTTCTTTGGTTATTATTATTATTTTGACTGCAAGAAAAGTTCTTGTTATTTTTTTTGTTTGTATTTGTGGTGGCTATTCTCCGTGAAGATTTAATACCTTCTTTACCTGGAATCACATCGATTAAAGCAATAGAAATCAAATTAGATTGAAATGAATTAATAATAATAATAAAAATAGAGAATAGAAAGAAGAAGAAAAAAGAAGCAGACGAACTAGCTGACAGCATGACTTGGCTACTGATCTTAACACAAAAATGCTGCTCATATCTCATAGGGTGCACAAGATTTCGACAGAAAAACTATTTTTATAACCAAAATTCGAATACAATTAAAAGCTACTCGTTTATAGCCCTCAAAATTTGATATTTATTACCTAACCCATAACATTGGATTCTTATTGGGAATACTCATTTTGTGCTCTCACTGTGTTGATGATCATCATTAAAGATCACCCATTCGGCTTTTGTTCACAAAATTACCACCAAAAAAAAAATTTTATATTCATTTAGGAATACAAACAGTCAAGCTGGCTGGTGTATGGCTGGAGATTTAAGTGAACAAAAATTATTAACGATTTAATGGCATTTTATTTACCACATTGACTTTGTGTGGAATGGAATTTTCTGAGACTAGCTACTTGTCAGGGTCTCTGACTGATCGATCTCTGACCACAGTTGGGGTACCATGTACGCGTTTGTTTTGTGCAAAACTATCATCTCCGGAGCCAATGAATATTATCGAAATCCGGTCTGGATCCGGTCTTTGTAAACTGTCATCGTAACATTGGCTTTGGCATAATTTATAATTAGTTTGGACATATTTTCTTATATCTTAAATGACCACGAAAAATATGTCCAAACATTCTTTATTTTTTTTGCGAAAAGGGGAAGGGGCATGAGGGTTTATTTTTTTACAACTTAAACAAACCATTTTATTTGCGTATTTTTTTCCTCAATGATTTTAATTTGTATTATATTTTTTTGTGGGGGTATTTCTGATAATTTTGTTTTTTATTGAATTTCGAAATTAGAATTTTTTCCATATAAAAATGTCCTACTCACATTTAAGCAGAAATATTTTCTTCTTTCTTTCTCAGTAAAGTATTCTTTTAGTTAAAGGGAGTGGAAAGGGGGATAGCAGCTATTGGAATGGATACCAGTTTTAAAATCATTTAATTTTATTGTCATTTTGTGGTGTCTTTTTTGTTTTATTTAATTTTTTTCTTTTTGTTAATTTATTTCTTTTTAATTAGTGAAAAAATTTGATTATGTCGAAAAGATTTTGATAATTAAGTCATTTAGTGATATTTTTATTAGACAAATTGTTAGGGGGTCTCGTGTTTATCTTCTATCTAATCGAGTGTTGAGTAGATGTAAGGTTGGTAATTTCTTTAAAAAAATTTTTTTAAGTAGCTAATTTGTAGTAATTGAAAAAAAAATATCAATAAATTTTTTTTTAATAAGAGTTATTCATAAAAAAAGAATTTTAATTTTTCTTCCAAAAACAAATTGCTAAAAAATGCCATAAATTCTTAAAAATCTTTAGTTTTTTAATTTTAAGAAATATTTTCGTTATACAAAAATTCCTTAATTTTTAAATTGAATAAAATTCAAATTTTTGAATAAAATTTAAAAAAATACTTTAAAAAACACCTTTAATCACAATTTTTTGATTGTTTAATAAAATGACCGATTGTCTTGTTTTTTTTTAAAAATTATATTCCATTTTAAAAACAATTCATCAAAAATAAAATTTTTATAAAAAATATGATTGGTTCTCACATTTTCAGTGAATTAAAGTCGATCATTCTGCCAATACCCTCCCGCATCTTGTGTGCAAATTTCAACCATTTTCACATGCGCTTACATATATTTTATCGTTGCAAGCTATTCAGCTTAAGGAATAAGGCATATTGTAAGCGGTCATAATATTAAAATAAATTTTAAAAGAGCACTTCAGCCTGTGAGAAAACGATGCCCCTTTCGCTCAGGCACGCGTTCCAAGTCTTTGCGAACTTAGGACTCGCTCTCAGGCAATAATTATGTGGAGAGATAGCTGAGAGAGTAATTCCCTCTGGTATGTACATATGTGGGCGTTTACCCTCTAAAACCCTTTATTCATTGGCAAAGTTAATTTTTGCAAATACGAAGTATGGAAAGGCAGATCAGTTTGCTCTTATAAGGTGGTCCTATCTTATTTACACTACAGAAAATCAGATCAGCATTCAATAATTCAATATTTTTAAAACGCTTATAATTTTTTTTTAATTTAAAAAATATATTTTCTTAGGAGAGATTTAATGAATTTTCAAATAACTTGATTGGACAAGTTTTTAAAAGTTCGAATTTAGAAATTATCAATTATTGATATTATTAAAGGGGCTATCCAATTTTTCCTTCGAAAAGTAAAATTATATAAATTATAAATTCAAATCAGATTTTGCTTATATTTTTATTTTTTTATATTAACTAAATCTTGTCATTTTATAATAAAAATAAAAATATTTGAATACTTAGCACGAAACTTTCTACAACACTTGATCCTTTTAAGGTAATTTTTGATGACATAGTTACATATTTTAGGCTGTTATTCGGCCAATTCCTTGACGGATATTGGGTTATGAATATTCTAAATTTCAAGAATTATTTGTGTAAATATCTTATTTTATATAACTCTATAAAAATAAGTCCAACGGACAATCGTCGACACCATTTAACATCAATAATTTTCGAAAGAACACATCCTAAAAAGTTTTCTCGCAATAAAGCCAAAAACTGTTGTGTTTTGTGGCTTTTAGCACCGTCTTATTGAAACCACATATGATCTAGATTAAAATCTTTAAGTTTAGATTAACAAAAATTTGCTTTTTATATGGTCATAGCACTCAGAACTGATGGTAATCATCTTTTCTTCTTCTGTACAGGTTTAGACCAAAATGCACACCAAAAAGTTCCTTTTTGCTGATACAAATGGCTTCTCCACAGTCCCAAGTAGATTTTAAAAGCCATAATATGTAGTAATTTTCCTAATTAACGTATTTACCGAAATAATAATTAATCTTTATCATTAGAAAAAATTTTAATTAAAAAAATCAACATCCAACGATTTTTTAACGATCCATAATATAAAATGGCGAACTTTATTCTTAACAAATATGATTTAAAAAAAAATACATTTACTAAAAAATTGTTTCATGAAAAAGTTATACTTTCTGAACAACAAAATGAAAATTATTTTTATAGGAATACATTTCTTTTTCTCTTTTTTCTAATCAGTTCGGCAGTCTAAATTTTTTAACAAGTTCAACATTTTAAAATTCAGAAATTTTCTTCTAAAATCCAAAATAATTTCAACTAATTTATTCTAAAAGTTAAAAAATCAATCAAGGAAAAAATTTATTAAAAATTCATCAGCTAAAAAAAAGAATAAAATTGAATAAATAAAAAGTTCTGATTAGAAGTTGTACATACGAAAAATATAATCAAGAACATCATCATCCCCTCTCTAAATTGTGTGATTATCCAAAATGATAGTAAATCGATTATTGTACCGCAAACAATTTAACAATTTAAATCCCATGAGATTAAATGGAAGATGAGAAATAAGATGTAGGAAACGGGAGGGTGGGGGTTGGGTTGGCTGGCGATGAAACGAGAGGTCATAATCAATTTGGCAGAGAAACGCAATATGGCCTGTTTGCATGCATCAACAACTAAATATAACCCGATCAGGTCATAACGGCAACAGTGAACTCTTGTTAGGGTTGAATGGGTGAAGGTGAAGGTGGAGATAATTATGCGAGCTGGTTGGTGGCGGTAGTCGTCCTTACAATCTGCAGACACAATAAGGGATAACTAAATGATAAGATTAGACCGGAAATCAAAACCGAATTAAGGTCGTCCCCCTTACGATTAGACAAAAACTACACAACCGAATACACCCTCATGCCTGTACCAACAGGACGAAAGAAAGCAATTGCAATTCATCTCGTGCGTAATCACATGTTTTAGCAGACGCCCCATTCTCAATCAAATTATTAATTTATTTATTTGTTCTTTTTCGAAATTGTCGATATTGTTCAAAATGTTGTTGTTGTTGTTGTTGTTGTTGTTGTTGTTTTGTTGTTGTTGTTGTTGATGTTATTGTTGAATGGATGACGTCTTCAATCAAAAACGGAAACTAAATTTAATTTTATTTATTAGACGATGTAACCAGAAGAACTTTTGCCAGTCTACAAGAAGGGAAGTGGGTATGAAGGCTATTGGAAAAAAAGGAAAACATCAGAGCCCTCTTCAAAGTTGACAGTGAAAATGTCCTTTCACCTGCAATCATTGTGAAAGTCCTTAAAAATTAATTTTTTTTAAAAATGGAAATTATAGAATATATTTTTTAATGTTTTTCTTCTTTTGTAGAAATTTTTAAAATCCACCCAGGTGGGCAGAGCTCTCAGGTGGAATTTGTAAATAAACAAATCCCCTTGGAGGTGTACCGGAATTAGGGGATGTAATGCGTTGCAGTGTATTTGCTCAACAGTTTGGAACCGAACACTGGCGATAGCAATTTTCTCCGAGAAAAATGACATTTTTGACGTGTACCATCAGCAGATTATGTGAGCTGATTGACAAGGGCTCAGGATTGGAAGAAGGAAAAGGGGTGAAGAATATTAAAAAATTTCATAAGATCAACCCCACCGCTCTGGTGCAATCAGAACAATTCTCGACGGATTTAATTAAGAGCGCCTTTGTTCCAGAGAGTACGTGTGTAGTCTGAGGGGGTATTTTGGTTATGAAAGAACTCGAAAGTATGTGCCTCCTTTTATTTTCCTTATTTGCACTCTCGTACTCGTCATTCTTGGGGACGGTCTCCTTTTCTTTTGAGTCAATTGTGGGTGATGAGTCGCAAGGGACTGTGGACTGACTTATTTTTATTTTCATTTTCATTTTCATTTTCATTTTCATTTTCATTTTCATTAATTTTCACATAACCTAACACGAACCTTTCTTTTAATATTCTTTCATATTTTTGGGGCGCAGTGGGTCAGAAAGTAAGGCAGGGAAGTTAGCTTACTGAGAGTAAAATGTCATCGTCGGTGTGTAAAGAGTTCACAATTTCGTAGAGCTTCGTGATTTTTGTCCATGTTTTGCGTAGTCCTTAAATTTTTTCTTCTACTCCCATTCTTTTTGCAATGCACTTATGGACCTCTTAGTACTTTTGTCATTTTCGTGTTTTTTTAAATTATTCGTAAATTAAGACTTTTTAAAGAGGGTTTTCTTAAGTTCAGAACGTTGCGAAATAGGTTTTAAGGAAAATTCTCGCTTACAATGTTCGCATTAGGAATTTTCTTCTTTTTGTAAAGGCTCTTTTTTAACAGGACCAATGATATTTTTGGTTAAAGATCCCTTCAATATTTGCAAATTGGTTTTGGTTGTTCTCTTGTTAATTTCGCTTACACTTCAGACCCGGCCGACCTCTAATCGATCTTATTACGTCAGAAATTTTTTTGAACCTTTCTACGTGTAATATTATTTAATTTTTTTTCTTGGTGTGCTCACTTTTTTTTTTTTGTTTAAAAATCAATGGACGACTTTTGATTTGGCGTCCATTGCAATGAAATGGAATGAAAATCACATAAGAGACGATTATTTGTTGTTGGTAGATGATGACAAGCAGAAACAGAGAGGATTTTATTAAATTTAAGAAGGAAGCAAATTTTCTTTTTCTTTTCATGTATTTTTTTTTGGTTTTTTTTTAAAATATTTTTGTTGAAATACGCTCAGAAGAGGTGCTTGGTGTATGTAGGCTATGGTGGTATAAAATTCCTATTAGCGTATAGGAAGTGGATTGGTGGGCGAAGAAGAAGAAACATAAATTCATAGCGTAAGGGACTGGAGGCAAAACAAAATGAAGAAATTATTTCGTAACTTTTGATTGATGGTGTTCAACCTCTCCGCATTCACCTGCGCAATGAATGGTAGCCACTGCCATGGCTCCTGTTCGGCTGGCAATGTCGTTACGTTAAGTTCGGTACATATTTGGCTCGAAAGGTATTGGATGATAGAGAAACGATGGTCGGACTAGATCTCAGGCAACAGTATTAGCTGTAGGCATTGGACGGATGCCGTTTTGAATGCACAGAGACTGAAATTAATCACCCTTCGTCATCGTCTTTTCTTTGCTGGCATTTGGATTCGTCGGCCTGTGTAGTACGTCCGTCTTTGAAAGGACGAAAGGAATGTGTAATCAAGTAACACTCACTCACTCAAACTGGAAGATTTTTAAGGTCAGCCCCGGATCCCATTCCAATCCATGTGCCACCACCAACACATCACGTGGTGGATTACTCTACGAATCATTTCGGCTGAATGCTGTCGGCAGTGTCCTTTTTCCTCATCTTCAACCCCTCCTGCTCGTTTTACTTTCCTACATTCACCAAACATAAAGTGAATAGTAATTTTCTATGCTGCTTCTGCCAGTCCGAAGCCAACCCAGACCAGGCCATACGCGATTATGCGAACAGACTCCGACCAGCGAATGAGTCTTCAGTTACTAATACTGAAATTTATGTGGAGACATCCATCAGGAAAATGAATTCCATCATCAATCAAAATTACACAAAATCTTTGGCTCTTGATTTTTAGTTTGGACTTTAAGAAATCCCACCATCCTCGCTACACCATATTCCGAATCCCACCACCGTATTTTGCCAGCCCTAATGTATTCGTTTTCCCATCACCCACACTTTCCATTTGCTGTCATTAAGGATTTGCATTTTTTATAAATTTTTTACATATTGTTTTTTTGGTATTTTTTTCAACTTTGGAGCATTAAAATCTTTTTGCTTTGCCATTTCGATGATGCCTCAATAGTCATTCTATTCCAATGAAGCAACTATCCAGGCTTTGTAAGATAATTTTTTTTCGAAAAATGCTAAGAAAATCGGGGTAAAACGAATTTTTATAATTTAAAGGTAGCACATCGAAGCGTCAGGCCTAGCCAGTAGACTTTTTAGCTAGTAGTCATTACATTGCAGGTTTGCAAGTGGCTTTAAATCGAAAGTCTATCTTCTACAATATTACTGGTCAATTTTGCAATATAGTCTGGATTCCGAGAATGTCTTGGGCTTTTGAAAATAGCAACTGTCAGTTTTGTAATGATAAAAAAGGCATCGCTTGGTGCCAGGTCCGGAATATAAGGTGAATGCTTCAAAATTTCCCAATCAAGCTTTCGGAGTTTCTAGCGAGTCACTATAGACGTGTGTGGCCTGGAGTTATTCTGACGGAACAAAACTGTTTCCATATAGCAAATTTACCATTTGTATAAGCTTAAATCCACTGTTTGGTCATAGATGGCATGAGTGAACGTATTAAGCTACCATGGGCACGCCATACTTTTTTTTATGAGTTTGACATCTGTCAACATTAATCAGTGCACATAGTCAGCAATTTCGTACAACAACATACATTTTCCCTTTGATAATTATGTCTAGTTTTGTGCCAGAAAAAGAGCATATGCGGGAAGGTCAGCTTTTCTGCGTCAATTTGCAGAAAAGCAGTTCAAAGATGGCAATTTTGACTTGTGGGGCAACAATTGCGTAGGTTCAAAGATTTTCTGCTTCAATTGCGTAGGTTCAAAGATGTCAATTTTGACTTGTGGGACAAGAAGCGGGAAAATTGGCCTAGCAAGGTTGAGACAATACCCAATCGCAAAAAATGCTCGCGGAGCAATTGGGCGTTACTCAACCAGCTATTTTCATGCGTCTGAGTGCAATGGGGAAGATTGAAAAGATCAGAAAATGGGTGCCGCACGAATTGCACGATAGGCAGATTGGAGCGACGCCAAAACACATGCAAATCTTGCTCGCCAGACAAAAAAGAAAGTCGGTCGTTCCTGCATCGGATTGTGATAGGCGATGAAAAGTGAATATATTTCGAGAATATAAAACGCAAGACATCTTGGGTTGATCCCGGACAACCATCAACATCTTCCCCAAAGATCAAATCGCTTCGGACGGAAGACGATGCTGTGCGTTTGGTGGGATCAGCAAGGTATCGTCTACTGTGAGATGTTGAAACCTGGTGAAACTGTCAATGCCCACCGCTATAACTAACAACTAATCAAATTGTACCGTGCTCTGCGTGAAAAAATGACGGATTATCAACAAAGACATCACAAGCTGATTTTTCTCCACGACAACGCACCATCGCACACCTCAAAAATGGTCCTAAACTACTTGGAGACACTCAACTGGGAGGTGCTACCTCATCCCGCTTATTCACCAGACCTGGTCCCTTCCGACTATCATCAATTTTTGTCGATGGACAACGCGCTCGCTGAGCACCACTTCGATTCAATAAATGGGGGACGTTTCCATCCCCGGTCACACTCCACTTAAGAAATAGATCAATTTCGCTCCGTTTGGCCAAGGATTCGCAAATGGAAATTTGAGCTGTCATATTTTTTGCGTCAATTTGTGCTGCACCGAAGCATTGAGCTTCGTTTTTGTTGAAAACTATTTTATAGCTCCTGGGCTAACATGCCGCTCTACTTCGATTATTTGCATGATTTTTTCAAGGACCAACGCCTGGCTTGAATTTTCACCTTAATCAAAGCAAAATTTTAACATACGTGTATACAAAACATTGTTATTATAAAAAAGTTGTCGATTATAAAGAAAAACAAAAAAGTTTAATTTTTCCGGTATGGTCACATGCTCCAAAATCAACTGGAGGAAAGGATCAACTCTATAATACAAAACTACTATAACCGAACGTAATGAAATGGGCTCGATTCTCTTTATCATATATAGACACGGTCCTGTGACAATCTGGTGACAATTGAACGAGGGATCATCCTGGCCAGTTAATAAACAAAATACCTATTGAGCATCTCTATAGTAATACCCTATAGCGTAATCTGATTCTATTCTCTACCCAAGAAAAGTGTAAAAAAAAATCATAAAATCGAATATTAGTGAACGTACAGAATAGTGTATTGGCAGCAGGAGGCATATAAACAAAAAAGGATGTTTGCTGTTTCCCCCCCGTAGGAGTAGTGCTCGTGTTGGTTGTTTTTGCTGTTATTATTGGCAGTGTTGCTCTTAAACTCGGTTTCTTTGTATGGAGAACACCACCAGAAGAGAACTGAAAAGACGAAAGCTGATGATGGGCATGGTACTAACTAGCCAACCAACCAACAACAAGACCAGAGCAAATCAGACGAGACCAGACCGGACCAGACCAAACCCGAGCACTTGGATGGGAATACACCCTGGCACATATGTGAGGTATTGTACTAAGTAAGGACGAATAAGTATTCATTTGGCATGGCCCAGATTGAGGGCTGAGTGGATTCTAATAAACTCTTGGTTTTTGCGCTCGACTTAAATCAGAAACAGGCAACCGTATGACCATAGACCGAAATACCCATCTTGAATCCTTTTATTAAGTTCACCGCAGGAGGTTTTAATCTACTCTGGACGTGGGATTCTGATTCAACTTGAATCGGCTCAACTTGGTGCGGCTTAGAAGTGGAAAATTCATCTGTTCTCGATAACCAGAATAGGAGAGAGGGGGCTGCAGGAGTTGTCGGTTAGTATTGCATATGAAGACTGAGAACGATGTGCGATAGAAAGAGTACAGGATGTGGGCTATCAAGTGGATCCGCAAGTGTGCATATCTGCTAAAAGAGACGAGATGGCAATTCGAGTAAAAGTTCAGTTCATATGGATTAGTTTGCGGGACTAGCCGCTAGAGAAGGACGAAATTTGGTTTTTTCACTGCAGCACCGAATCGCATAAGCCTCAGAGTGCAGGAATCACTGGAAAGGATTGAAAATCCGCACATGTGATAGTAACGAGCAACGAGTCTGCAAGTACGAGTCGATGTAATTTAATACTCTTTCGAAGCTAAAGAAGCGAAGCATATAAGAATGTTTACAGTTCTTTGAAGGGGTTGGTTTTTTCCGCTTTTCCTTCTAATTTCTTATTATAGTCGTGGTGGTTATTTTTTTTTTAAAGGCTCAATTTTAAGTTTTTTTTCTCCAGTTTTTCTCGTACAACTTCGATGCCACTCATTCACTGTTGGAGATTGGTACTTTTTTTTATTACAAATAACAAAAGACACAACTACGCTCACACATCTTCGCAATATCCTCCTCATAAGTCTGGAGATTAGTTTCTAACAATAATGAATATTCATTTTAGGGGATGTAAGAGTTCGGACAGTGGAACGGGTAAGGGGGAAAATGTCGGTAAGGATTGGGTTTTATTGTTTGAGGTGTTATAATTTCGATGTCTGTCTTTAATTCCATTTTGATTAGTTGCGTAGGTAAATGGAGAAAAAAAATCTTTCCTCGTTGATGAGGTCGACGGTGGATAGCTTTTCGATATGAAAAATATTTTGTCAATCGTTCATCTGAAAATGGCGATAATTGTAAAAATACGTTAAGAATTAACTCACCGTCGCACCTTTCCCATCAATACTGTCGTAAACCGTGGCAATTTTGTTATTTAATTAATTCCTTCGAGACTAAGGGAGAATATCGAACCCTTAAGCCAATATGGTTCGCTTGCTTAATCAATTTCGCCAATGTTGCATCTTCGCAGTCAATAAAAGCTCATAAAACATAAATAACGTAAAATAGCACAGAGAAAGCGAGATTAAACGCTTAACGGAGTGTTTTAATTGTTCTTTAGTGCATATGGCGAATTTTTTCCACCCTCAAGGATTATTCAGTCGCTGAATATTATGTCCCTATTCCAGCACAAGTAGTTCTGAGCAGCACCTTTACGATTTGACGAGAATACGAGTGTACGTTCAGTCGAAGGCACCGGTTATCCTGTGTCACAAGCGGAACAAAGTGCAGATGCGCGCTATTCAATTTTGGGTTAACTTCAAAGGCCTTCGAATCGGTCTTTGGTGTGTTCACTGCTTTTGCATTTTTCACCAATAAATGTGAGCACTCGGATTCGCGCTCATAAATGTCCCTCTTTACGAGATAATTAACAGCAGCATTGTTTATTGTGCCAACGCTTATCGTGGCATTGTAGGGAGTGCATCTCCTACGCCTCACAGCCGACTGGGCTGGCAGAAGGTTGACGGGGAATTATTCGCCCATCCATCCTGGGACCGGATTATTACTCCTGATACCTTACCTCATGCCATGTGTTTGGATAGATTTTTGCTCGTGACGAAAAATTAATATTTACAAGCTGAAAAGTATTTGTCATTTTTTCTGGTAATAATAATAACCTAGGCGCAATTAGTACATCCCTTGTGTGGAATGTGAATGCTTTGAAGAGTCCTTTCTTTGCGAAGAGATGAACTTGTGGTGATGATGATGACGATGATGATGATGATGAGTGTCTCCCGTTGATGGTGTTTTGCGAAAACGAATCCAAGTCACTGAGTACTCTTGCAAAAGCCGATTTGAGATCAAAGGACTCTTAATCTTTGATTATTTTTGGATATTATAATGATTCGCTGTTCTTTTTCTCAAATATTCCCATTTCCAACTTATACACCTTTTTTAGTTGAGAAATTATTGTAAGCTATCCACTTTCGGGTGATATTGGCTATCAAATAAAAGTAGTTCAGTTGAAAATTATAGAGTAAAAATGTTCACTCATTTTGGGTTAATAGAAAATTTACAATAATTTCTTCGATAAAATTGATTGAGTAGTTTTTTTTCCAAGCAATTTTTTTTTATTGTATTTTATTTTAAATTACGGATTTTCAGTGAGAGGCAAGAGAGCGACAAAGTTTACGGAAAGCGATTATAAAAGATAAAGTTTGTAATTTATATTACGTTTTCTCGTCAACTAACCAACCACCCCTCTTCCCCCTTCACCCTACACATCATCAAATTAAGAGGATAGTCCTTTTGGATAGTCCAGATTAACCCTCCACTTAAGGAGAAAATCATTTTGAATAGTCCAGAAAAAAAAATATAAAATCCTACACAATAAAAAACCAACAAGAAAAGTTGGTTCTTGGTTCTTGTTGGTTTTTTATTGTATAGGATTTGGACCAGAAATTGTAAATCGGCACACAAAACTAGATCAAATTGCCTTTCCTTGATATTTTAAATAATTTTTTCTAATAGCTTCAATAAATTACCATTTACTTATTTGAACAAATGTAGGATTTAGAATATTTGCAGGACCCTGACCACTTTTCTCAAAAGTTATCGTTTCAAATTTAAAAAAAAAAACCGACTCTTTAAAATTATATTTTCGGCTATTTTTTTTTTTTGATTTTTTCACCATATCAGATATTTTCAAAAAGCTATTGGGTTTTCCAATAAGAGTAACTAATTTCTAAGTGACGTTTCGGCCATTTTTAATATGTCATGATCTGTAATTTTTTTCATTGTATTCAGTAATGCTTACAATTTGATCATGGAGAGATATACGCAAGAACAACGTTTACAAATTATTCAATTTTATTATCAAAATAATCGTTCTCCAATTGCAACTTTTCGTGCGTTTTTGTCATTTTATGGTCGTAATAATCGTCCAACTGTGCTCGCTATTTGTCGAATTGTTAAAAATTTCGAGCGTACATTTTCTTTACATAATGTTTAAGTGCCAATAAGATAAAGAACCGCTCGAAATAATGAAAATATTGGTGCCGTTCAGGCAAGTGTTGCTGAAGACCGGAATTTGGCGATTCCAAGACGTTCTCAAGAATTGGGACTTGTCTGGTGGAATCATCGGTCCGTACTTCTTTCGAAATGAAGCTGGTGACACCGTTACTGTCAATGGAGAGCGGTATAGATCGATGATAACCAACTTTTTATGGCCGAAATTGGAAGAAGTTGATCTTGACAACATCTGGCTCCAATAAGACGGGGCTACGTGCCTCACAACACGTGTAACAACCGAATTATTCGGCGAGAAAAGTTTGGAGATTCGATTATTTCAAGAAATTGTGACATTGAATGGCCTCCAAGAAGTTGTGATTTAACACTATTAGACTTTTTCTTGTGGGGTTATTTGAAGTCATTGGTCTTTAGCAATAAACCAGACTCTCTTCAAGCTTTAGAAGTCAATATTTAACGTGCTATTCATGACATACGACTTGATTTAGTGAAAAAAGTGCTCCAAAATTGGGTTCATCGAATTCGTTCTTGCAAAAGAAGTTATGGAGACCATTTGAATGACATTTTATTCAGAACTTAATTGTATCGATTGTACGTCAAATTAAATAAAAAACATTTAAAAGAAATCATATCACTCTTATTCGAAAACCCTTTATAAAGCAGTTCTAGTTTATAATCGAAAAACACATAAGAAAATCTTAGTATGATTAAGATATTTTTAAGGTCAAAATAAGTCAACTGTTTAAAAAAATTTGTCATTTTTAGGCGCCATTTTCTCAAAAACTAACGACTACAAAAATTTAAAGCTAGTTTAACGTTCTGATAATGCTTTATCGTTCTTGATGATAAAATAAAAGATTATGCTTATTTAAAGTCCTTAAGGATGATAATTAAACTTAAATAGAACTCTATTCAAAAATTGACGCCATTTTTTTCAAAATTGACGCCATTTTTGAATTTTGAAAAAATTTGTAGAACAAAAGTAACTTTTATATCTACGTAGGCTACTATATATATTTCTGGCCTAGGCAACACTAAGTGTTGCCAGGTGCGATCTGACATTTCCATTGGAAAGTTTGACATTTTTTAGCATAAACGTACTCAGAACGTTTTGACGTACGACTATCATTTGTGTTGTTTACAGTGACTTGAAAAAATCAATTTGGCAAAAAAATGGAATTAACTCGTGAACATTTTCGTGCGATCATTTTTCACAACTTTCGACGTGGATTATCACGACAAGAGTGCATCGATGAACTTAAATCTTTGTATGGCTATGAAGCACCATCCTATAGCACTGTGAAAAACTGGTACAACGAATTCAATCGTGGCCGACGCTCGCTCAAAGACGAATTCCGTGAAGGTCGTCCAAAAACAGCCGTTGTTCCAGAAAACATCGATGCCGTACGTGAACTGATAATGCAAGACCGTCATGTGACATACCGTGAGATAGAGGCATGCCTAGGCATTTCTCCCACCAGCATACATTCGATATTGCATGAACACCTGGCCGTAAAAAAGGTTTGTTCTCGTTGGATCCCGCACAATTTGACAATCGCTCAAAAAAAGGCTCGTGTGGATTGGTGTAAAGAAATGCTGAAAAAATACGATCGCGGTGCTTCAAAAGACGTTTATAAGATCGTCACAGGTGACGAATCATGGATCTATGCGTATGAGCCCGAAACAAAACAGCAATCGACCGTATGGGTCTTCCAAGACGAGTCAAATCCAACGAAAGTTGTTCGTGGAAGAAGCACTTCGAAGCAAATGGTCGCTTGTTTCTTTGGCAAAACTGGTCATGTGGCGACTGTTCCGCTTGTGCAACGTAGGACGGTCAATTCTGAGTGGTACACCACCATTTGTTTGCCTGAAGTCTTCGGAGAAATTCGAAAAACGAACAAGAGAAGTCGAATCATTGTGCACCATGACAATGCGAGCTCTCACACATCGGCTCAAACCAGCGCCTTTTTGACCGGACAAAACGTCGAATTGATGGGTCATCCTCCGTACAGCCCTGACTTGGCACCCAATGACTTGTCAACGATTTTCGTCGCCAGAAGATGCTGTTGAAGCATTCAAAAACCATGTTTTGGAGGTGTCTCAATCGGAGTGGAAAAAGTGCTTCGAAAATTGGTTTGAGCGCATGCAAAAGTGTATAAATCTTGATGGAGAATATTTTGAAAAACAATAAAACCTTTTTCGTTGATAAATATTCGCATTTTCATTATTAGGCCAGAAATATATATAGTAGCCCACGTATTAGCTCCATAACACGAAAGTTCTGACATAACTTTGGATCGAAGAGTTCTGATTTTACAACCAAAAAAAACTCAACTTATTTGTTTTAGGGAAGATTTTGTCCATATTCGGGGTACACTTGGGGAGCCATCTAGGCTGCTAAAAATTAAAATCAATTGGATACTTATTGAGATATACGATGTTGCTTTTTTTTGGTTTATTATAGTCTGTGGGAATATCTCTTGGATGAGTTCTCGGAAATGGCCGTAAAAAGCTGAGGAAACTTATTAAAAATCCGGAAAATTCCGCAAAATGTATGACCAATTTTTCCGATTTTTCGTGTGCCAATATGATATTCATGATAAGTACTGTTTTTGTGCCTTTCAAATTTAGTTTAAATTTGAATAAATCTAGTCAAATTTCTCAGTAGGCAGAAAATAAATAGTTAATTATCAGTGAAAATATTTCTTAAAAACCCCTTTGAAAGGATCAATTGACTGTCATTTTAAGGTCGTCCCTATGTTATCTAGGAGTTTGATAGGCCTAACATTGGAATTTGAAATTTATTGACTGTTATTGGTACTGTCCCCATTAGCCGATTTAGATTAATTTAATTGTATCCTTCATTTTTTGGTCAAGTTTTCTATTTGCATTACAGATGATTGCAGGTTCATTGTTGATTCTTCGTTGTTTGCTCTTGTAGCCATTATGACCGCATCATCAGCAGAAATTGCTACAGAGAATTGGTCCAAGTATGCTGCCTTGAGGTACTCCAGTTTTGATCTCCTTTAATTCCGAGTAAGCTACAGCTTGTTTTATTCTGAAGTTTTTTTCTGAAATGTTAGATTTTAATATATTTGCAAATTTCATTGGAATAAGATTCTTCGTGCCAGACTTTCCAGAAAGAGTATACCTACCCCCCACCCCCCTCCCCCACTGAAGTGCTCTTTCTATAACAAATATGAAATGCTTTTTTCAAAAACTAAATTGGTGATCAATAATTAGATTTAACTTCTTTAGAAACGATTTTTCATAAATTTTAGCTATAATCGGTTTGACTTATAGAGGATCTCACTTCATGTGATGGCTTCCCAGGTTTAGGAATTATTATTACCTCTGCCACTATTCAATAAGTTGGTATACATTTCAGCCCAAAATAAGCGTTGATGATATTTTTTAATATATTTCCCACTTTGCTTGGAAGTTGTTTTAAAACATATGCTGCTATAGGGTCGTATCCTGAAGCTTTCTTAGCATTTAGTTTTTGAATTTTTTCAATTATCTCTTTAGTCGTCGTCGGTTCGATGTTCGTCATCTTCGTTTTGTGCAATGAGCTGGTATAACTGAAATATTTATAAAAAATCGAAAAATTTAATTAAAGGGCAGAAAAACATTAGGAATCACTGAAGAAGTTCCTCTATGATAAGGCTAAAACAGTTAGCAAAACATTGATATGAAAATTACTGTCAAGGAACTGGTTTTTAGTTGACTAAAGTCCCCCACTGCTCGTAGTGTCTTTTGAGATTTCCTCAAAAATTAATAATTGGTGGACAATTTTATTGAAATTCCTTCCTTTCTCGGACCTCCATAAAGTAGCTATCTTTATTCAAAAGTATATTATTCGATTTTGTTCTTCTCCGATTTTATTGCAAAAAAAATCTCTGAAATTCCCGAAGGAGGGCTGCCACTCTCGGCCCATTCAAATCGGAGTATTTCAGTTAATCTCGTAAATGTTTTTGCTAATGAAAAGTTTTCTCCGAACGGGCATACACACTTGCCTTTTATGTTCACATATAAGTTCTTGGGCTGGGCCGTAGCTTTAGTTGTTCTTCTCCAGTCTTTTACAGGATCCCATCCCCACCAAAATAGGTTCAATTAAAAGTGAGTGATTAACTGTTTTCTCATTAAATTTCTCAATAGTTTTCGTATTCAACCCAGTTTAGGTCGAGTGTTGGGAGAAGTGGTAGGCGCCTATTTGGGGCTGATATAAAATCGTACACGTACTCGCGCACATACGACCAATGTTCGAGTGTAAATGCACTCCGCTCCACCTGCCTAGGCGACATGTGGAAGCTCTTTTCAGGAAACTTTTCCACTTATCGCCTGTGAACACTCGTCTGAACTCCATTATTGAATGGCACGCGTCAAGCACGCGTATTTAACTATTAATTAGTTAACTTTTAGCCAACTTGCACCACAAAGGCGCCATCATTAATAATGAACAGCATCTGGAAAAAGATTCACAAAAATCCCAGTTTCCTTAACTGAGGATGTGCCCAGAATGTGCTGCTCCTCGAAATCGATTTCCGACCATAGAAATTATTCCACAAACCGTGTTGTTATTCAGTTTCCTCCTCTTCTTCTCAATTGCTTTGCGCGATTCTAATTTTATAATTAAAAGTTGAATATTGTTCAAAAGTTAAACTTTTAATTATAAAATTCGGATTAATGAAAATTTCAATTTCTCAACTAATTTTATTGTTAATTTTTCTCGATTTCTTTTGCTTTTTCAAGAGAATTTGTTTATTAAAAAAGTGGATTTCTTATAAAAACTTAATTTTTTTTCTGTACTTTTTTAGAAATTAAAGCCAAAATTTAATCACATTTCATTCATTAATTTTGTTCAAAAGCACCGGAATCTGTGCTAACCGTGAATGCGTTTGCCTGGCACTGTTCGAAAGTGTAAATATTTCGTAAGAAATATAAGAAAAATTCTCCGTGAATTTTCCGGAAGTTCGCGGATTTTTCATAATTTCTCTCAGCTTTGATAGCCATTTTCTAATACTCATCCAAGAATAATTCACAAGTATCCAACTGATTTTCATGTTTATCAGCTTATAATGGCTCCCCTAAGTGTGTACCAAATATGGACGGACAAAATCTACCCTCAAACAAAAGTTGACGTTTTTGGGACTAAAACCAAAATCGGATATTTTATACTTTTTTACAGGGTGTTGTTTAAATTTAATTGTTGTCCTTAAGGACTTCGAAATTGGCATATTATTTTATTTTATCATCAAGAACAGAAGTAGTTTAAGATTTTAGTGATCATTAATTATTAAGTTTTTATATTTTCAATTATCTAAATTTGGAAATCTGCCTTTTTTATTCTTTATGGCCTCTTGATTTTACTTTTTTTTCAAATTTCTGGTGCACATACTCCAATGGTAGAAGAGGAAAAATATTTTCTATAAAAAATCTTTCAGAAGTTGAAACTCTTTTGGTCAGTTGGGGCAAGCGGAGCCTTTTGATCTGTAAGAAAAAACTTTTATATAAATTTTTAATTAGTTCAAGATCATGTAGTAAAAAGCTTTATTAGCTGATGGCAAATTTATGTCTAAACAAAATGTACTTTTTCTAATTTTTTGCAGTTAAGAATCCAAAAATAATTTCTTTCTTTTTAAGGTCCAAAAATCCAATTTATTTCTCAGATTAGGCACCAAAAAATTATTTTCTTCCTGGTTAGAATCCTTAAAATAATAATTATTTCCCTAGTTAAGGGTCCGAAAATCCAATTTTTTAATAAAGATACTAAAAAAAATCATTTTGATAGTTAGGGTCTCTTAAAAATTAATTGTTTTTATTGAAGGTTCAAAAATTGTATTTTTATCTCGGTTAAGATACCAAAATAATATTTCTTTTTCGTAGTTAAGGTCCCTAAAATATTTATTTCTTATTTAAGATCCAAAAATCCAATTCTTTACAGTTAAGAATAAAAAAAATATTTTCTTGCCTGATTAGGGTCCTTAAAAAATATTTTTTGCTTAGTTAAGTTCCCAAAAAACTTATTTCTTCCAGTTAAGAATCCGAAAATATTTTCTGTCTTTGTTAGGCCCCTAAAAATGTTACTTTTTTTAGTTAAGGTTCAAAAATCCAATTTATTTCTTAATTTAGGCACTAAAATAATATTTTCTTGCCTGGTTAGGGTTCTTGAAAAAAATATTTTTTTCTAGTTGAGGGTCCCAAAATCCAACTTTTCAGTTAAGGTACCAAAAAAATTGCTTTTGATAGTTATGGTCTCTAAAATATCAGTTTTTTTTCCGGTCTAGTTGAGGTCTCAAAAAATATCTCTTCCTAAGTTTAGGTTCATAAAATATTATTTTTACTTAGTTATGGTCCGAAAATCAAATTTTTTAATTGGTTCAAATACCAACAAATATGTTTTTTCTTAGTTAAAGTTCAAAAGACATTATCTTATCTTATATTCAGGTAAATTTTTTAATTTTTCTTTTTGTTTACCAATAATTTTGCTGAAAAATCGCTTCTAAAATGTCAGAAATTCATTATGTCCAACCTGTCAAGACTATACAAGGAACACGTGATCCAATCTCTGACGGTCTTTTAATAATTTCGAAACTAATCACTTCACACTTGCAGGAACCTCGCTTAATAAAATTGATCATCGATCTTCATCATCTCAATTTATCTTCCAATTCCAGCTCATTCACCTTGAAGTGCAATGGAAAAAGCCTTTGAAAAAGGAGTTTTGCGGTCTGTTCGGCCATCTTTGTCCCATAATAAGAAATATTCGCCAAGAAAGCATGCTTAATTTCCTCATTCTGTTGACATCAAGACCATCCTAGGCGTAATGGCGAATCTTCATAAATAGTTTTCGATTTATATTCAGTATCTCAACGTACGGTGGAATATTGGCAGAACGCGTAGAGAGATTAGCATAGTAACGAGTGCATTGGATTGAATATGAAAAGGAAAAATGAAATTAAAACAAACCCCAATAAATGAATAGATAGAAATCAAGGAAGACGAAGAGATTTTGGAGAAGACACACTAGCAAAGGAGGGGGAGCGCACAGTTAAAACGTATTTTGAACGGAATGGTGAATGTGAATGGCCGCCATCCATTTACTATTAAAAAATTAAAATTAATTCTTGGAGCTCAAAAGATGCGCGACTGTTGCACATAAGAAAACCGAAAATCAATCAATCAACACGGCGTCGGGTATTATGCGCATGATGGCATGGCGAAGACGTTCCGCAATTCGATAATTTCTGAAATGTTGTAAGTCACTTTGTTCGGTTTGTACATACTCGCCTTAGCCAGACTCAGTTTCCAAAACCTTTCTTTCAAAGTCTTTGGATCTTGAACACCTCCGAATGGGATTTGTTTATTCTTGATCCACGAAATAGTATGGAATATTTTCTTCCTCGAACAAACGCTTGAGGAAACGACGACTAAGTCTAGAGATGCATCATTGCAACTGACACCAACGTTGGGATCCATTGCAGTATATATTAGGAGGCCTCTTCGATTATATTCTGCCTAATGAAAGTCATCAACACTCGGTCGATCGGCATTATTCGTCATAACGAGTAATTTATCATTTTTGCACATTCATATAAATTTGGTCCGCACACCTCCGCCGACCCTCCTATTAACCGGATCAGCTTCAACCTCCGGCAAACGAGGACTCCCTTCAATCTCGAAGTGATATTTAATACGACTGATATTTGCCGCTAATGATTTGATATTAAATTATGCCTGATGTGTCGATTAATGTACTTCAATCATAGCCGATCCCCACAAAGTCTTCCACGGCGGCTGATATCTTTTCGACGACTTTGATCGGTTCCTCTTCATCGGCTGCCTCCACCATTGGCGAGTTGCTGTTCTAGGCGTTTGGCTTTTTCGTTTTCCGTTCTGTTTTTTTTTGGTATTGGTTGGAGGCTTGATGAGAAATTAGATTTTAGGTTGTGTTTTTTTCTCTCTGTTCGTACTTCGTTATTTTGTTTTTGATCCCAATAACGAGTGCATTTTAATAACACCAGCTTGAAAACACAATCTCCAATATTGGCGTGGTTGTGCGACGATAAAGTCTAACCGATAATAAAGGTGGCTAGGCTCTGGTATTTGGAATCGATAAATTGTTTTTGATACAGCATTTTTTCGAAAATTAAAAAAAACAATTTTCTTCTCGTAAAGAGGATAATTGGTGAATAAGAGTCTTCGGAAAAATGATTACTATTCTACCAAAGTTAGTGCCACAGTATTAGGTCCCTACTACGAGGATTATTTTAGAAGTTTCTTGCACGCTCTGCCATGTTCCTCTCTAGTATATTTGGCCTACACTACTATGATTCTCTTAAGAATATTTGATTCACTCTGTTAGAATCTTCTCAAGAAGACTGACCTGCACGGATGGTCTCAAGTACTTTGTGCCCAATCTGACAAGACCATACAAAGAACACATGATCCAATTTCTAAGTACCATTCAATAAATATTAAAGCTATAGTATTGAGCATAGATTACGAAGATTCTCGTCTTCTTTTGTGTCCCAATCTGACAAGACTGAAAAATATTTGCTCCAGTTTGTGGGAATCATTTCAACAAGATTTGGCGAGATTCCCTTAAGTATATTTGGCGCATATTGCAAGGATTCTCTCAAGAATATTTTACCTATTCTATAATGATTGATCAGAAATTATTTGGCAAATACTTCAAGGATCCTCTCAAGGATATTTTTGGTCCTCCCTCAAAAATATTTGTCTCGCAATGTAAGTGTTTTTTGAAAGAATATTTGGTCCACTCCTTCAGCATAACTTCAAAAACATTTGGCCCCTGTGGGAATTATTTCAAAAAGAATCTGCTCAGAAAATTATAAAGAATATTTTACACTGCAAAAATTCTCTCACGGCACACTCTATGAGGATTAACCAGAAACTATTTGTCTTATTCGCTGAAGGTGATCTCGAAAAAATTTTATCTACGGTTTGGCGAAGTAAAATAAAACTTTGGTGATCTTTAGAAAAATAGCATCCTTTTGATCCCTGATCACTAAGAGTTAATTAAACGATAAGTTGAGCTGATAAAATCCAATTTATTGGGACTCGATGTACGTACCAGGAGTATAAGCTTAAATCAACAACTGATCAAATTGTACCGTTCTCTGCGTGAAAAAAGGACGGATTATCAACAAAGACATCACAAGCTGATTTTTCTCCACGACAACGCACCATCGCACACGTCAAAAATAGTCCGAAACTACTTGGAGACACTCAACTGGGAGGTGCTACCCCACCCCGCTTATTCACCAGACCTGTCCTTTTCCGGCTACCACCTGTTTTCGTCGATGGGCCACGCGCTCGCTGAGCAGCACTTCCATTCTTACGAAGACGTCCGAAAATGGCTTGATGAGTGGTTTGCCTCGAAAGAGAAGGATTTTTTTAGCGTGGTATCCACAAATTGCCCCAGAGATGGGAAAAATATGTAGATAGCGAGGACAAGTACTTTGAATAAATTTGTTTTAAGGCTTTCTATGAAAAAACATGTTTTTTTGACTTATTAACAGCGGATTTAAGCTTATACCCCTGGTACGTACATACATAAAAGTAGGTTCTTCCCGGAAAATGGCTGCAAGACACATTAGCGCATGAGACAACTTTGGGGTCAGTTAGGAAAAAAAATCTGTCAATATTCACAGATCGGATGCCCTATTTGATCAGACCCTTAATTTATCAATAATAAGGTCCACAAAGAGTTAGAGATGAGGTAGACCCCATTCCTTGATTAATAAAATTCAAAATGTTGCAATGCACACGAGACTTGTTTCTTAAAAGTCTATAGCAGACATTTTCTTGTTTATGGAGACTTCCACTTTTATAAGGTCCAGCCTATCCCGGTTTATTCCTACAATAAATATAATCGAAATATGCAGGAAAATTCGAGGGATTAGAAAAAATTTCCATACAAATGATGAGGTAAGAACATTTTTTTGCAAACAGTGTAAATTTTCCCAATCATTTATCAACATTCTCTCATCGCGTTTATATTCAGATTTTCCTTGGATTTTATTATCTGTACCCAAGAAAATCTCTTAATCAATCAATTGCACAACGTGCACACTGTCAGAAATTATCAACTGATTCTTAGTCGATTATTTATCGTACATCGTTTCACATCCTAAGAGATACTGTCGACAACCCCATCTTCAGCAATCCAAAAAAGGGACAAACAACAACTCTGCAGTCAGCCCCTTCGGCAAAATCGCTCATCCTACCGTGAATATGATACGAATGCGTTTAAAATAATCACTTTTAGTCCTTATCAGAAGAACTAGAGCTACAAGGGCAATGGATTTAAGGGTTCGGCCTTCTGTTCCGCATTACAAAATCGAAGGCGGTCGAAATAAAATCCGAGTTAATTCAATCGAAATCATCGTCCATAGGACATCCATCCCCAGCCGCTATCATCATTTCTCGCCAGTGGCGGTGCCGTTCAGATTAAATGATGGCAACAATATGTTTAGTGAAAATTGAATTATGCCATTTTCACCGATGTATGGCATGTCCTTGCACATCATCCAGCCAGTCGAACATCCGAAAATAGGGTAGTGGCTGGCAGTTTTGATTTGAGTTTTATTTATTCATTCACAATTTTTATTACCATCTAAACAACATGCTGTGTATTTGCAACCCCCCAGACAGAGGCTTCTAACAATTCTTCAGTATAAATCTTCGAGAGGACCAAACTTAAAAGGATAATTTTTATTTTTTCTTTATTTTAACAATTCTTTATTGGCTGATTTTTCACTGATTATTCCTGATTAGTCCTTATCAGTTGTCTTGTTTTTTTTTTTTTTTTTGTATGGAAAATTTTCCAAAATTTACTCCTTTGCAAAGGATATTCAAATAGAAAAAGGTAGTAAAAATAAGAGATTATCGATCCTATCCTGTTCGTATTAGTTAGAAATAATATTGATGAACAGAACGTGATGAATAAGCTTTTAGGAAATTCATTTCAATTGAAACCATCGAATCATGATGACGTAACGAATCGGGTTCCCGTTTATGCAATATCATCAATTCTGGGGCCCTTTTTTATTCTAGCAGAAAGAGAAAAAAATCCTTAAAAATATACACACTATCGACACAATTATCTTTTTTTTGTTCGAAGATTTTTTATTTTTTGATTCTTTTTTTATAATTTTTTTCTGTTATTTATTTTGTCTTCGGCACATTTTTCTGTGGTATAGAAAATAATTTGCGTAATTTTCCTGATATGAACTGTTATCTTTCTTTTAGTTTGTTATCTTCGGAACCTCTAGAAAATTTCTATTTTATTATTTGAACTTTTTACTAACTGATAAGAAATTAGTAAATAGCAAAATAGGTAATAAGTCCTCGAACTGGAAGTTAACCCTTCAGAATTAATTTTTTTTTTTTAGAAAACTCCTTCGATGGAAAGGATGTATTAGAAAACCTTCAGTTGTGTTTAAATGTGGCAAATTCGTATACAATCAAAATTTAATTGAGACGACCTCTATCACTTTGGTATCGAAAGTGTCCCCAATACTGTTGCGACTTAACGAATAGAAACCGTGGTCGACCATTTTGAAATAATTCCCCAAGTCCATTCGTGTACGAACTTTGATAAACGGATTAAGAGTCACCATCGAGTAGACAGAAATTGATTACTTTCCACCTTCCATAGTAGAACAGTCAATTCTAGACTTTAAATTTGATCTGATAATTCCAACAAAAAACTGACGAATTTCAGCATGAATATGTTCAGCAGGGATTTTGAAGTATTTTGCAGTATCACAAAAATGTGTCCTTATTTTACCCAAAAATATTTCTAAAATAAATCCCAATATTTTTGCTTGTTTCCACTCAAAAATAAAAATTACATTTTTTGAGGAGCTTTGATAAAAAGCAAAAATTTTTAGGAATATTTGAAAAAACCGGAAAAAGTTTTAAGCAGATTTTATCGGAAATCCTTTTTTAAAAATTCATATTCTTTCTTCTATCATCACCACTTATAATTTAAGACCAACTAACAAAATTAGCCTTGAATTAGAGACATTTTTTTTTTACTCTCAGTTATCATTAAGGATAAAAAAGTTCATATTTTATTCCAACAACAGCTTCAACTAACAAATAGTATCCCATCTCCATACCACGCTAACCGTTCATTTGCATTAAAACTTTTCGAATTTAATAAAATTTATCTTTGGCAGAATTCTTGTTAGACAATTTTTCTTTCCCCACTTCCCTCTGCCATCGGCTTTATTTTTGAACTGATAGCTTCCTTGTTAAGATTGGAGTTCAGATACTATAGTAAAAGGTAACCAAAACAAACCGACTGCCACCCGTTGTCAGGGAGATTTTTGAAGATTGCTTTGCGCTATTGTCTTCAGCCATTGCCTCGGCTTAGCTGAGAAAAAACGCATTGGAATTTGGCCCCATTGTACTTATTTATGGGGAGATGACGGGGCAAAGGATGGTATCTTCCACCAATAAACAGACTGATAAGCCCGACGCACCACTCATTCTAGACTGACACCAAAACTGTTCGTACGCTTAGAAATCGGGCATGGCACGCACTAGGCAACACAACCTACATTAAAAGAGATTAATGGAAAGATTATTCAATTATTTCAAATAACCCGCCCTTATAGCTGCAATGCCGTTACGAGTCCTGATAGAGGCTGCCATAGAATCAACCTGACGACATACCAAGACATAGCATTCAACATTGCCGCCAACAACTATCTATCATTGCCAGATTTGTGGGGGTCGTACAGGATTCGTATCGTCGCACCGAGTAAACACCAACCAACATGAATTTCATCACCAAAAATCGTGTCACCCTTAATGTGTGTAGGTACAAGTACACTGCCAAATCAGTAGAAGAGATGGTTTTCAACTACTAATCTCTCGTGGCAATTCGGAAAACTTTTTATCCAAGAAGTGCCATCTCCGCCATTAGAAGAAGGGCGCAAATTTTACAAGACTTTTCCGGCACTGAGCTTTCTTGGGGATTTCTTCGAACAAATTCCTTATTCTTACGACTATCTTCCGATTCAATGATATTTTATATTTGGCCAGGATGAGGGTGCCACATAACAGGCGAAGGATGCTGCTCCTTAACTTAACTGACAAGAATTATGGTGTCGGCGGATAGTACCAAGCACGTTCCAGAATCCAAAGAGTCTCGCAATTCCCGGCCAATGCACAGCACACAATAGCATCGGTCTCTGTCTGATATCAAACTTGAAATCATTTCTGATACACACTCTAGGGTATCTTTGTTTGGAGATTTTCACCATTTTGGAATTAAGTAATTAGCCAACACTTTTGATTTACGATAAACTAACATTTTCTTACCTAGTCCTGTGTATTTGTGTTATCCAAACACCAGTTTTTATCGCATTAACGATGCTTCTTTCTTTAAGAAATTTCACTTTAAGTGAAGACTTAAATTCTTATAAAATTTTAATTAGTAGAAAAAATTGTTGTTTTCTTTTTCAATTAAATTTATAAATTTTGATACAAAAAGGTGAAGAGGGGGGGGGGGGGGTTGCAGGAGGACTTAACCTATCCAAAATAGAACGCTTTTAAATTAGGAAAAAATTTTATGACGCTTTTTCAAGATATTTTCAGGATAAAATATGTGCAATTTTTTATAATCCAAACCAGTTTAGGTAAAAAGTTATAAGAAAAACTTTAAACACCTCTAAAAATACACCTGAAAAATCAGCCAAAATTTCAAAATCCAAATATTAATTAGTCGAAAAAGTTCGTGTTTTAGTCGAAAAAGTTCGTGTTCTTCGGCAGATGGAGTTAAAAGCAATTAACTCATTCATCACTAGTCGTATTATGGAAAAAATAGATGCGTGTTTTAAAGGTGATACCTTAAGTTTTGTGCAGCGTAAAATTTTATTGAAATCGGTTTAATGTATCGGAAGTTTTTCCAGTTTAAAAACGGACTAAAAAAATAAGAAAATGCGCTATAATTTACAATACCTCCTTTGTTAAAGGCGTCAATGCATCGCGTACTAGGGAAAAATTTGTGGTATTTATGGTAACGGTGCTGCATCACAATCAGCAGAACTGCTGTTGCTGTTGCTGTTGCTATTGCTGTTGCTGTTACTGTTGCTGTTGCTATTGCCGTTGCTGTTGCTGTTGCTATTGCTGTTGCTGTTGCTGTTGCTGTTGCTGTTGCTGTTGCTGTTGCTATTGCCGTTTCTGTTGCTGTTGCTGTTGCTGTTGCTGTTGCTGTTGCTGTTGGTGTTGCTGTTTCTTAATTATCGAAAAACCACCATATTATATATTAAGTATATAAATCAAGCATTTATCATCAAACAATTTTAAACTATATGCGAAAGGTTGGCTTCAAAAAGAAACTTGATGTTCGGGTGCATCGTGAATTGAGTATAAAAAACGGGATGGACCGACTTAACATCTGTGATACACTGTTGAAGCGCAATAAAATTGAGCCATTTCTGAAGCGAATTATAACTGGTGAAGAATTACACTAAGCAATTGAGAGAAATCGGCCAGAATTGATCAATAGAAAGATGGTTGTTTTCTAGACCAATAACGCTCGACCATACACATCTTTGGTGACTCATCAAAAATTATGACAACTTGCCTAGGAAGCTTTGATACATCCACCATGTAGCCTAGATATAGCACCCTCAGACTACAACTTGTTTCGAATCTCTGCAGAACTCTCTGAATGACACCAAGCTTGCTCTAAGAGAAGACTTTCTTACTTCAGTATTTCAACCAGAACCACCAGAATTTCTCCACTGATTATGGTTCTGCCCGAAAAATGCGAAAATATTGTCAATAATATCGAAAAATATTTGGTTTGAAAAAATATCTTTATAACACTCTGATTTGAGCGCTTCTTTTTTACTCAGAAAAAAACCACGAACTTTTTCGACTAATCAATACTTTCGTTAGTAAAAATTCAAAAAAGATCAGCTAAAATTCCAAATCAAAATATTTCTACTACCATCATTATTACGATTATTATTAAAACGATTATTATTATTGCTATTATTTTGATCATAACCACAACAAGCATCATATTCGCAAAACAGTATCCTAGTTTCATTCCCCTTATTATTAGCAAATCATAAAGAGTTATTATCCAGTCAACATTCGTCCTGATATTCTTTTCATGAGGCGAGAGAATAATCAAAATACTCATATTTCTAAATATTTCTAGCTACCCCACATTTGATTTATGCAATTTAATAAATTTTCACCGATTTTAATCGCTATAATTACTCTTGGACTGTGGAAAATAAATGTATACACACCCCTTTCCCTGGCCAGATGTACACCAATCGATATGAGTGTACGTATCCACATAATTGTACGAATATGAATATGAGTTCCAGTACAGAAAAAATTCTATTCGAATACCATCTGGAGTGTTGATATGCGATTGGCTAAAAATCTAAATCAACAGGAAAGAACAACCCTTCCATTTTCCACCCCCAATTTATAAATATACAATCAAGAAGAAGAGAATTTCAATCTCTTCATCAGGATTAGAGTTGTAGACATCTTGCTTGCGTTTTTCACATTGATAAATAATCCAAAAAAAGAGGCAATACCGAAGATACAGAAAATGAATCCATGATAAAATAGGAAAAAACCAAAATTTAATTCCATGTTAACAGAAGGCAATACCAATGATTAGGCTTAAAGAAAAGGGGATGGAAAATATCGATGAACTAGCATGGAAGGAGTTACAAATTGTCATACTCTCAAACCACCTTTATCGTAAACATAAAACCCCAAACATTATTTTATTATTATTATTGGTATTAACAAACAAAAAAACGAAGGATGTGCAAGGACCTGCAAAAATTAGTATAATAATCGGTCAAATCCAGATATTTGAGAGTAGGAGCTAAACACTCAGAAATGTATTTCATTTCTTATCGGACAAAAGGACGAAAAAAATGCTTTTTTTAACTCATTTTGAGCAAATTCTTCTAGCATAAAAAAGAAACAAAAGAAAAAAATAAGTTGTGGAAAATGGAAAATATTACGAGTATTAACCGACAACTTTACTATTGCTCATATTTTTAAGTACAAAGTCGACAATATCCTAAGGGCAGACTCAGTGCAGTATTATATGGGTAAAGGCCCACAAGGACACTTTGTACAGTTCATCATTTGAAGCCCAGATGATTTTGATTGGTTTTTTCGATCTGCTCTATTATTTTATTCCCCAAGAGTACACATCAAAGGAACCGAACTCAACTGAACATTTGGTTAGTAGGCTTTTTTTTCTCGCCCTTCCATCCTTCTGGAACTCTGCACTTTTGTATATTACAAACAGGATCCATCTCTTGGTGGACTACTACAGTTATCGATAGATCCAAATTAAGTTGAAATAAAGAAGCCTAGTAGAAATTTTCCTATAGCAGGAAGCCATTTTCTTCTTATATTATTTCTCATCCTGCTTTTTAATCACACCCCCAGCCCCTCCCATCCCCTCGGATAGTTCAAATTTTATTCGGAATTTTTTTTTCAATTTTCTCTTAGATGTCATCTTTTACTGTAATTTTTTTTTTATATTTTACTCCATGCTGATAGAATCATATATACTCAATATCTACAAAAGAGTGTCCTTGCATCATGTACCCATTCTCTCTGATATATATAAAAAAAAAGTACTACCATAGCCTTACTCTGAAGAAGAGTACACTAATCGTTCTTTATTGTCTTTTTTAATCTTCTTATTTCTGGGATTTAAGAAAATTGGAATTTCGTCCTTTCTTTCCTTGTCTCTTCCTATAATATTAATTTTCGGTTTTTTTTTATTGTCCTTTGATTTTTTTCCCCCAACGTATTTTTTTCGTTATTTTTCCTTTTTGTAATTGATTAGGATATAATATAAAAAGGACATTCTCACTGTAGGTAAACAAGTGTAAAGCGATGGTATAGGAAAAACTCAATTCGGGTTTAGTTCGAAAAGCCAAATAAGAATTGAAAATGGCATCATTGAAATTGCATGGATTTTTTTTGGAAGAAATTATTTTCTTTTTCGATTGGGTTTTTTTTTTATTTCAATTAACTTTTTTTTCATTAATATTTGTTCTTTTTATTGGGAAAAATTAATTTGTCAAGGATTTGCTGATGAAGGAACCAATATTATCAATAGTTTTTGAGTGTTACAATTAACGTACGCTTAATAAGGACGACAAATACCATTAGTGACGGTATCTTAAGGAATGTCTAATAATTACGGTAACAACCAAAAATATTTTTTTTTTCGGTACACATTTGGGCCACCAAAAAATTCGCTCTTGCTTATTTTTCTGTAGTTAAGAAAGGTTTACGACCTTATTTGCCCACACAGTGTTATTTAACAGTTGGCCCACGCAGTCACCTTGAACCTGTTGCGATCATACATGACTGGTAGAACCTTTACGGGTAAGGGAAAAGGTCATTTTTCGTCGAAATGCATATAAAAAAATCGTATTCCACAAGGTTTATCTCTTTCCACTAGCATTTTCCACACATGCATCCACTCCTTGTTCCATGATCTTTCTCCCAAAAAACTTTTATGCTTTGCGGGAAAACTCTGAGGATGTATTAAACCCTGCGTGTCTCCAGGAAACAGAACTGTGACTAAGGCAAGTTAACATCTGGACCCAACCCCTTTCATCCGGCAGATGCCACGATAATCCTGGGTATTGCCATTACCCGAGGAGGGAAATGGAGTATGTAGATTAATAACACGATCACTTGCTCCATCTTTAATATGAAGAAACGATCTGGTTGGTAGTAAATGTAATACTAGGCAAAGCGAGGCAATCAGAGTAGCCAACGCCTTACTAGACTTTATGCGTGAGAGTACCAGTAAGAAGGCAAAAGCTTGTGCAAGCAGCGGTGAATAATTTTATTCGACTAGCCAGTGAAACACACTGGACTTCCCCCGTGTAGTCCGAGGTCTATTCGAAAAGTATCGCGAATTTTGCGTTTTTTTTTCAAAAATTATTTATTTATTCATGAATATCTATTTTGTACCCTTCAAAGTAATCCCCACCAGACATTATACACTTGTGCCAACATTTTTTCCAATCCTCGAAGCACTTCAAAAAATTATTTTTTTGTGATCTTGTTCAGCTTCGCCTTCGATGCCGGCTTTTTCTCCTCAATCGTAGCGTAGCGTCGTCCTTTCATGGGGCTCTTCAGTTTTGGGAACAATAAACAGTCACAGGGGGGCAGATCTGGGGAATATGGTAGCTGCGGTATTATTAGTGTGTTGTTTTTGCCCAAAAATTCGCGCACAAGCACCGGTGCGTGAGCAGGGACGTTATCATGGTGCAAAAGCCAATTTTTGTTCTTCCACAAATTGCTTCGCGCAACTTGAGCATAACTTGCAGGTAATATTCCTTATTGACCGTTCTACCCTATGGGAAGAACTCATGATACACCACGCCCCTGCAATCGAAGAAAACTGCAAGCAAAACCTACACATTCGACCGAACTTTCCGCACTTTTTTCGGTCTTGGCTCCTGCGGCAGCTTCTATTAGGATGATTGAGCTTTGGTTTCCACGTCATAACCATAAACCCATGATTCGTCACTAGTTATGACCCTCTGCAGCAAATTTTGGGTCGTCGCGGACGATGTTAATGCGATGCTGTTTTTGGTTGAAAATGAGCAATTTTGGTACGAATTTCGCGGCAACCCGTCTTGCGCCCAAATCATTGGCACGAGCCAATCGATATGTTTAAGTCCTCAGCAACTTCCTTAACGGTGATTCGACGATTAGCCAATACAATTTTCTTCACGTCATCAATGTTTTCGTCTGTTGTTGACATGCTCGGTCGTCAGGCACACCTCAAAACACTTTTTACCACCGATAAACGTTGCTTCGGTCCATGGTAGCTTCACCATATGCCACAGTCAACATTCGGAGTGCGTCCGCGCAATTAATTTTGTTTTTCACACAGAATTTGACACAGATTCTTTGATCCATTTTTTGGAATTAGCAAAAATCGAAGACGAGCCAAAACACATGCAAGCAAAGCAGCTGTCAAAAATTAACTGAACATTCAAAATGGCCGAACTTGTCGGCATAAGTGAGAGACATTAGTACTAATATAACGCCACAAAAAATCGAAAATCGAATATAGCTAACCCGCGGAAATTCAAAATTCGCGATACTTTTTGAACAGACCTCGTTTGTTCTTATTGAAACTAATCCACTCTTCTACATTACCTCTATAAGTCCCGCATAAACTTCATTTACAAATACCTATGCTACCCAAATGATGCTCTTTATAAACTCTTCAAATAATATATATTCACCCCCTGTCAATTTGGAAAGACATCTATTCACTTTTTATCTCAACTTCCAATTCCGTTGAGGTGATTCCATACTTTTGATCACAGAAGCTGCTGTCAATGCCCACACAACATCTTTTGCTGTTATCCAGCGAGCAGACGATATATAGAGTTTTTCAATAAGAGTGATACGTATTTTTTTCAAAATAAAAAAAAAAGAAATTTGACAGAGCAAAATTTATTATTTTATTTTGAAGTGTAATCGATGCAATTATAAGGGTAGTCCCAGAAATGCCCAACCTAACAGAGAAAACACGAAAAAATTGGAATTGTTTTCCCTCTTTGAAGATAATAAATGAAAATTATGCAATATGCTCCGAAAAAAAGTGACATTATGACCTTGCCAGCAAGTGGAACTATGGAACTGTCTTTACCTTCATGGGGTCGATTCCGCCCTGTCAGTCCATTGTTTTGACTATTCGTTCATCTTAGATACGATACACTGGACCTATGTTCCAACACAACTTCTTGCTGGTCATTGCACAGCTTCATTTCTTAAAATTATCGAATCGCCAAACTTTCTCCGTAATAAATCGATTGTGGCATGGGCTGTGTGGCACGTAGCGCCATCTTCTTGAAACCACATGTTAGTTAAATCAACGTCTTCCAATTCAGGCTACAAAAAGTACATTATTATTGATCTGTAACGCTCAACACTGATAATACCGGCAACTAATTTCTCATAAACCACAGCAAACGGTCACTCTTATGAATGTAAAGGTTCCTCGTTAATAATTCGTCGATTAGCTTCAGTGCAGAAATGACAACTTTGTTTTATTCATCGATACAGAGAGATGAAAATGCGCCTCATCTTCAAATATAATTGATCCGATTCTCAACTGCATTCGACTAACCTGCCTAACAATGGTGATGTTGAGTTGCATTTGGATTCTAGGTCATACCGGTATCCTTGGTAATGAGCGGGCTAATCAACTGGCGGCGAAGAAGGAGGTCATCTAACTTTCCGTTCCCACTAAATTTCCGAAATTGCTGCATCTACCAACCAAGCTATTTAGCGTCCTCAGCCGTGATGCGTAGACAAACAGATTGGTCATATCTCAGCAAACCAGTCTAATCAACCGCCATTTCAAAACTCTGGGCAAGGAAACTTCTCAGAATCCCCGGACTGGTCATCTCCATAATGACCTCTTCGGTAACCAACCTCATCCTTAATGCCATTATTGTGGTGTTCAGCTGTAACTAGAACTTCTTCCATCGCATTTTTCTTTATTATTCAGAAAAATACAAAAAAATTTAATAACATTTAGTAAAAAACTAGAAAAACTAATTGAAAGAAGAAAAAAACTAAAAATTAGGAAAACAAAAACAACATTAAAAATAAACAATTAAAATACCATTTTTTTTTCAACAAAAAAAAACGTTAAAATTTTGAAGCTGACGTTACAAAGCCAACGTCACAGTACTCTCTGCTAAAATATTTATTTTGAAGAAATTATTTGCAAAAGTTGACTAAGCTCTTAAATACCAGGTCAACAGAACTGGAAGGAGGTAAATTTTTGCCCACTACTCCCGCCAAAAATTGAGTAAATTCACGAGACGCTCGCCATCATTGGGTAGGGGGTGAAAAATATTTTTGAAAAAAAAACTGTTCTTTTAAGAGCTATTAAAAAAATTATCCATTGAGTATAAAGTTTTTATGTTCAATGCATATAGTAGACTCGTAGGCGTTAGTGTAATGCAGATAGAAGTTTCGCAGGCGGTAGCTTTTGGGCAAAAATCTGCGAAATGTCTAAATTTCTGAAATTTTCATGGAATTGCAACATTTGTGTGACCATGAAATTTGCTTCTTCTGAAAACTGAGAGCCCTGTTACTTTTCCTCGATTTCAATAATTGAACAAAATTGCTTTGCTTTGATTTTTTTTTTGGTTTTGTGTAGGTACTGGTGAGGTCTTTTCGATTTCGGTTTTTTTTCTAAATTTTGATTTTTTCCCTTCCAAGAGGGGTATTAAAAGGATTATTTTTTTTCCTATTTTTTATAATTTGTTTTTTTACTCAATGTTTATTTTTTTGTGGCTATTCATAAATGCCTTTTTTTCTCTTTTTTTGTAAGGATAATTTCTGACAACGAATTTTTGGATATTTACAGGATACTTTTTAAGGACGAAAGCCGATTTTATAATTTCCAAGCACAATTTTTCCTATTTTCAATGATGATTTTTCAGATTCTTTAGATCACTTCAAGGTCGATTTTTGGTTTTTCTAGGATAACTTCTAAGGACAATTTTTCATATTTGCCAGGACAATTCTCCAGATTTCTACGATGACTTTCAAGGACAATTTTGCAAATATTTAGGATAATTTCTAAGGACGATTTTGAATATTTTTAAGGAAGATTTTTCAGATTTTTAGGACCACTTCAAGGACGATTTTTAGTTTTTCTAGGATAACTTCTAAGGACAATTTTTCATATTTGCCAGGACAATTCTCCAGATTTCTACGATAACTTTCAAGGACAACTTTGCAAATATTTAGGATATTTTTAAGGACGATTTTGCATATTTTTAAGGAAGATTTTTCAGATTCTTAGGATTACTTTAAGTTAATTTTTCAGATTTCCAGA
Organism: Atherix ibis; assembly: GCA_958298945.1. NCBI lineage: Eukaryota > Metazoa > Arthropoda > Insecta > Diptera > Athericidae > Atherix > Atherix ibis. The sequence continues at coordinate 20,210,070 of OY282609.1, read as the reverse complement.
ATAACGTCGAAGGACTATTTTGCAGGATTTTGGATGATTGCCATGGAATATTGTTGATATTTTAATTGACTATTTTTTTGATTTCTAGGATACCTTCTAAGGACGATTTTTTATATTTAAGAGAATGAGATTCAGATTTTTAAGGATAATTTTCTTGAACGATATTTTAGATTTTTAGGAGACCAACGGTAGAAAATTTCTCTCCGCACATTGGCCATATCTCAGCAAACGAGTCTAATTACTTGCCATTCCGAAATTCTGGACAAGGAAATTGCTCCGAATCCCCGGTCTGGTTATTCACATGATTACCTATTCGGTAACTGACCTCATCCTTTATGTTATTCCTGTAGTGTTCAACTCACTTTGAATAGAACTTCTTCCATTGTAAAGCTCCTAGGTCCAACAACTTCATTTCCAAGCCCAATTTTTAACTTTCTTAAAGATTAGGTTTAGAAAAAAAGAAATTATTTTTTTGCTAAATAGCTATAGTGATATTTATGTTGTAAAGAATTGATTAAACAAGTTCAGAATTATGCTCGTTGGAAAAGTGACATTCCGTACTAAATAAAATGCTCTTTAGGGTGCTATAAGGTGTAAAAGGTAGAAGTTAATACGGAGAAAATTCGGCATATTTTACAATTTTGCTTTGATAAGTCCTCGAAAATATCACTCAAATGATCAAAGTAGAGTGGCATGTTAGCAGTTGTAGCATCGCCCAAGAACTAAAGATCGACCACAAAACAGTTTTTAACCAAAAAGAAGCTCGATGTTTGAGTGCCACACGAATTGATGCAAAAAAACATGATAACTCGAATTTCCATCTGTAAAGCCTTGGCCAAACGGAACGAAATCGACCCATTTCTAAAGCGGATGGTGACTGAGGATGGGAACTTGGGTCACATACGACAATATTTTCCGAAAATGATTCTCAAACGGTGTTCAAACCAGGACTAACGGCCAGAAAGGTTTCGTTGTGCATTTGCTGGGACTGCAAAGGAATCATCCACTATGAGCTATTTCCATATGACTAAACACTTACTTTCAGGTCCTCTACCGTCAATAATTGGACCGCTTGGACCTAACAATTGACCGGAAGCGGTAAAAATTGACCAACATAAGAGGTGTTGTGTTCCATCAGAATAACTCCAGGCCACTCACGTCTATAGTGACTCACCAGAAACCCTGGGAGTTTGGTTGGGAAGTTTTGATGCGTCCACTTTATAGTCCGGACCTGGCACCAAGCGATTATCATCTTTTTTTATGATTACAAAACTTTCTTAGTAATAAGAAATTTGCATCAGGATAAGATCGCTTAGTCGAGTTTGTCGCCAATAAGAACCAGGGCTTCTATGAGAGAAGCACTATGAAGAGTTACCTTTAAAATTGCAACAAATTATAAAAATGTCAATTTTCGCCACAAAATGGATCCATGGTTTTGGCGCTGCAGAATGGCGTCTTTTTAATTAACGATCATCCACTTTTATTGAAAACTTGAAATGCCAATCTAGACATAACATGAACTCTCCAAATGGATCCGTGGTCTTGGCGCTACAGAATGGCCTCAGTCTCTCTGCTCAGAGACCTTAAAACAACAGCAAAAAAAGAAAAAATTCTCCCGTAACTTTGGGCCCATCTTCTTGTTTTCATAGAAAAATTTTTTCTATTTTTCTAAAACTTAAATAAATTTTTTTTTCTTAATAAGAAAGTAGAAAAATTGCAAAATTGAAGTTTTCAAATTCCAATTTAAACTCATTACGAAAGTACAAAATTTCCCTTTCGCCAAACCGAATGACAATCAAAAGGAAAACTGTCTCCTAACCATCCACCCACGCACAGCTCGATTATTAATGGGATTGGAAGTCTGTCAAGGCAAAGATATGGCATCAATTAATTGAAAATTTACTCTCACCCTTGTCGTCAGAGAATTAGTACAGTTTGAATTGGGGATGCAGATAGTAAATGGTAACAATAGTAGCGATACTGACGAGGTACGACGGACTCTACCGATCACCATTTGATTACTGATAGTCCAATGCATACTATGGCAATATTCGTCGATACGAGCACACACACTTGGTTCGGTATAAGAAGACTTTTAATGGAATTTATCAAAGAAACAGCACAGACGACTGACTGGCCAACGCCACCGTCTTTCCATGCTTTGAAATGATTGAGAGTGCAGAAAGGAGGCTTGAGAAAAGCACCTCTTGCGGTTTTTCGTTCAAAAATTTTAAGTGAAATTTATTTTGATGGCTGCAGATGTCGATGCTAATATACTGACTGACGGGGCGAAACCCGACAACCATGATGACGCAGCTCAAGTTGTTGTTAATGCTGATGATGGGGATGACTGTAACGATGATGATGTGGTCGAAAATATTGTGAGTATCTGAAGAGTGTATGGCACACCCCAGCACGTGTCTAAGGAGGAATAGGCGCGGATCTTTCACTTTTCCACAACTTGTTTTTTATTTTTTTAATTTATTGTTGTTGGCTTTTTTTAGTTCTTTTTTTTGTTGTATTCCAGCCTATTTGGTGCGTTCTTTCAATCATCAGTACGCACACCCACCCGCCTATTACCGCCTATTAAAATGCCTTTCACCCTGCACACACTTAGGAAATCTGAAAAGTAAGCATCGAACCGAAAAGCATGGACAATTTTCATCCAACCCTCAGAGCGTAATTATAAAGAACACAGGCAAGGCTTCCTTAGACTCAACTTATTTGAAAATTCTGAATTGATTAGAGGTCGAGTTGGCCTCGAAATGATATTATCAAAGAAGGCAGAGGAACCGTTTGTGGTGGCCCGTCCATCGAGCAGAAGTGATGATATCGATGATGATGATAATGATGACGATGATGAAGGATGGTAGTTTGGCGAAAACGCGTGTGGCTTTGCAAATGATAATTAAGTGATACACCATCATCAGAGAAGAGAGCATCAATCACTTCGGCATGGCTCAGCGATAAGCAAAAGACAGTAGGAGAAGCGAGCATTAAATTTTCAAATAAACAAATTCACAGTCGAAGTCTGTGGGGATGGAGTTTCTGTTTCTCGTTGTCCCTAAGCCGAACTGTGCATACTTGCTAACTTGAATCAATACTGTTCGGATCTCAGGACGATGGCTATTTTCGAAATAGTTGACAGCCGAGTTTAGATGAGAAATGGCTGCCATGTTTACAGACCAGCTAGCATGGTAAGTTGGTTGGCAGACCGCACAATCCCATCGGCCCGGCCCGGAAAGGACTGCAGCCTCAAAACGATGAATAAATGTCAGAATATGATCGGAGCTGACTACATAAATTCATAAGACCAGAAAATCCCCATAATTCCTTTTGGTTCGCCATGCAATCAAGAACACTACATGATACAGCATCACTGGGAGGGGGGACGAAACAGGCAACCGGGTACGGACGAATATTTTGCTATCCCCATCAGCTATATCTGCATATGCTTGCTCCCAAAACCGGCATCGGATATTTTAACTCTTCGCCAATGATAATATTCGAGAAGGGTTGTCGGACACTGAATATCATAGCAAGACCTACACGACTTTGCTCTTCCGAACAAGGTAAATTGTTGCCGACTACTCAGCACAGACAGCAGATAGATGGCTAGATAGTCGTAAATGACTACATCATAAACAAAATAACCCCTCATTGGAACACGAACATGTTATGATGATGGCGACTATACTGATGGGCGCTGTTGTTGTGTTCGTATTGTGCTGCTGAAGGTGGGGGTAACGATAACGATGACAACAGCCACAGAACCGAAGACAACAACAGATACAGTTACGACGACTACCTACTATCCTGAATCCGAAAATGATGATGATTCTTCGTCTAACAACAAAGTTGATGATATAACATAACGCCAACAACATGATTGATAGTTTATGGGCTTAACCCTAAAGGATTCTGTCATTATTTTTCTACAATTAAATATGAAATTAAAAATTCATAAATGTCAAATTTAGAGAATTTTTCATTGTACGCTTTAAAGACGAGGGGTGTGAGGGGGTGGGAGAGGGTAAGAAGTTGGGATTTGTAGATGGAAGAGTGAATTTGACTAAAGGAAATTCTTTTACGTGAATTTGACTAAAGAAAATTACTTCACTTAGAATATTGTTTAGTCCTTAAAGAGGATATAATATTTTGCAAAGTTTTTGAAAATGGAATCCCTTCTTTCATCAAAAATTAATGTGAGAAAATTTGGTAAAAAATCGTCTTTTTGGTAAAGTCCTTCAAAGATTTTTTAAAGAAAAAAAAAGGAGAAATTATAAAAATTACAGTTTTTGCAATTATTTAAAGATTGTTTTTCTTTTTCTTTACTAGTTCAGTCGTTGTAAAAATAAAGACTATCGCAAAAACTGAGAGGAAATTGGGAAAATATGCGTTCCCATACGTCCTAGGACTTTAAAAATTTTATGCAAGGCTCCAAGAAAAAAAAAGTACAACCTCTTCTCACAAGGACGCGCTGATCAAGACGGTAGGAAAATTGTTGATAAAGATAACTTTTCGATACAAAAAATAAATCATAAGAAAAAAGTAAAATTAAGAAGAAAGAACCAATACCAACTTGAAGAGAGGACACAAGATATAAAAGAAAAAGAGGACTTTCTCTGAAAGAAAGGGCCTTTCGGAAAATTTTCGCTAACTTAAGAAAAACTTATAACGAGAAAACTTTTCTACTGCATGGAAAACTGGAAATTATTCACGCACGGATGGTGTTATCTAATTATAAATTCATTCTAACATGCACAAAAGGAAAAGGTTCAAAAAAGGAATAATAATGTTTAATTGAAAAGTTTTCATACTTTTTCAGCTCTTTTCTAAAAAAATGTATCCTCTTTCACTTTTGGCCCTATCGCGTCCTTTTATATTGGATTTTATCGTTATTATTATTATTATTATTATTAATACTCAGAAAACTTATATTTTTGTAGTTAAGAAATTTTTGTTTACTTATTTCATTATAAAAAAAAAACAAAAAAGAAATATTCACTTTTGTTTTTATAAGAAAGGAGAAGAAAAAAAGATGGAAATTAACAGGAGTACGCTTTAGATGGTATTCTGCTACACCTCACAAAAATTATTTTTTTCTGCAGAATTTTTATCAGAATTCAATTAATATTTACTCTAAGTGAGACTTGGCATCAAATTGATCACTTCTAGGGATAGTAAACTGACTTACCGAATGTTCTTTTTTTAAAAAAAAAAATCTTCTTCAAAGGTGTCTTACCAAAAAAAAAATTGAAAAAACTCAAATTAGAAAAGTCAAATAGAAAAAACCGCGTAACCAATTCGTAATGATGTAAGGGGAAGGGGGTGGATGGGCACTGGTTATAGATCCTCGGAGAAGGATTTGTATTTTTTTAGTGTAATTTCGAACGGAAACAAGGGAATAGATAAGTCATGTCCAAAGAAATTTATGGCAACCAATAAAATAAAATCGCAATAAAACTTCTTCCTTTTCGTTATTACAAAATGGATAGACTCTAATGGTTACTCCCGGTTGGATAGATAGAATCGGTTTAGAAGAGTGAACGAATGGTCCAGTAGTCAGTCGGTGGGTGGCAGACCGGCATCCAACACCATTTCTGCTGACCCTCTTCTAATAAAATGTTTGCCTGATCCCAAGCGAATTCGATGTGAACAAGAGGGACTAGCCATAGACGGAGCAAGGATTGCAACTTCTAATATTGTCCTTCGTGTAATTTCAATTTTGTTTGTTTGTTCAAATCCTTTTTTGTCGGTGCGTTCAGCAATATGTGAAAAATAAAACTAAAATTTAAGAGGATGAAATAATAGATAAAAATAGATTGACTTTTTTTTTAAGGGATTGGAAATTCTCTGTTAAGAAGGGTTAGTCGAGGAAAATCTCTACGTGGGTTTAAGTAAAAAGGAGAAATAAAAACTTTGATGACATAAAATAAAAGTGGTCTTGAGGGAAAATTTCATAAATTATTTTACTGAAAGGGAAGAGACTGCAACAGGATGAGGGGACGATTTGCAGTGGGAGATATTGGTCAGAATAAAAAATGGGCAGAATTCCGGTAATTTTGCGCCATTATCATTGGCAACAGGAATACGAGTTACATGAGCGCACATATTTTTATTGCCTGGACAATCTTCAGACTTCCGTACATATTAGAACAGGATTCATATTTGAACAGAAATGAAAGGATATTCCAAGCAAGTATTATGTACCTAATCCCTTTCTCTATCAATATCCTTGTCAAAGGATATTGCAATAATAATAAAATAAAAATATTGGTAAATTATTATTTAGTAAAAAAAGTAAGTTTTTTATTACTTTTAATTAATATTTTTAAAAAACGAATAGACAATTTTTATAAAAATACAATTGAAAGAATGAAGAAATTCTTAAGTTTGGGTAAAAAATAAAGGATTTTCTTACGGAAAAAGGATTCCTTACGGAAAAAAATTTACATAATTTAAATCCTGAAAAACTTCCATATCGGAGACCATCCAAACTGACCAACCAAGGAACCTTCTCATATTTCGGATAATAATAATAATAATATTCTCCTTCTCAACTAATCAGGCCTTTTGTGGTGAGTTACCCTAAATCAAATAATAGTAATTATTTAGCGAACCTCAATTATTATATTGGCAGATAGTCGGGAAATCTCGTAGGAATTCGTGACTCTCAAACCAAGATCTTTCGTTAAGATTTTTTTATGAACTTTTCTAAAAATCGTGCGTTTGGGGTCCTGAAGCTCAATAAACCAGACCAAAGGCTTATCACCTTGAGTTACCGTAGATGTGGTTTATTGAGTTTGAGGACCTCTAAGGCCCTGTTTTTTTTTTTAAAAAAGGTGATTAATTTTTATAGTGATTCATAACTGGGGAATTATCCTAGTGTGAACTTTTAACCTCGCGTTCCCAGAACCCAATAGTGATCCCCAGATGGTTCTTCGGATTGCCATAGAAAGGTTCTTGTCCAAATACTCAACTTTTGGCAAGTTTGTCTGATAGTTCGCTTTCCTCAACAATCTCATGACCTAGTACCCACATTGAAGTTTCATTATTGTGTCTAGTCAGCTGATTTAGGATAATAAGGATATCCAAAACTGATTCAGATTGAACATTGAAACTGATTCAGATTGAACATTAAAGTAATGCATCTTTGCATTACGTAGGTTCCTGGTTGTGCCCTCTTTAGCACAAAGTTGTTAAATACAACTGATTTTTCAATTAAATATCGTATCTCGAATATTCTGGCCATGAGCAATGATGCCAAAGTTGTCGATGGGTAATTCTAGGGAATTAGCTAGAGGATAGTTCTTGAAAAGATGAAAATAAAACTTTTTATAGCGAGAGAAAAATAATTTCAAGAACAATATGAATAATACTATTGCAAACATAGAAGCAAGCATAGATAATTTTACGAAGTATTTTTCACTGAAGGCATTTTCAACTCCATAAGTCCATATCAACTCCATAAATCCATATTGGTTTTAATAGGGGATTGTATATAAGAACGTTTATCTTGAACTCGAAGTATTTAGCGGTATCGTCTGTTTAGGTGTTATCACCGGACTCCGTGGGAAAATATAGTTCATGACAAAAAGTATAAGTTACGTGGGCACATTCGCAATCATTCACTTTAACTCCACTTGGTAAACCAGTTTTAGAGGATTTTGAGTTGCGTTCAAAGAATTTGAGAAGCTAAATGGGGATGGAAGAAGAAATATTACAAAGAAGGTGTTATGACAGACTAGAATATCGGATGTATAAATATTGTAGAGCATGGTCCCAAGTACACTTCTCTGTTTGATACCAGCGATTATCGAAGAGAGTTCGATAATGGGTAGAAGGAAGGATGCTCATGAATTTTTAGAGTAAGCCCAGATTCCAGACTGTATTTAAACTTAGAGTTGTTTAAATACTATAAAAAAGAATTTGAAAAACTAATATGTTAACGTAAAATTTTTGGAAAATTCCCTCCAAAAAATTACCACTACTTTGGAGTATTTTTTTTCTAATCTCACTGTCTTAGATAAAACTTATCGGAAGGACCTAATTCAATCTTCGAATCAGAAATAATCGCTTTTATTCAAAGTTTAATAAGTTTTTTTTTTTTTTTTGAAGAGAAAAAATTTCAAAAAGGTACATTTTTTGTAAAACACCTTAGAAGATTAGAAAAAATTTTAAAGTTAAAATATTACAGGATTAAAATTTCTGCTCATAAGCTAAATATGAAAAAAAGGAGAAAAAAAAGTTCAATCTAAAAATGAACAAGAAACATCAGAGAACATTGTAAAAATTTCACAAAATAAATAATCTCCTAAATGAAAGCACCTCCCATAATCCAAAACTAATAAGAGAAGAAGCATTGCCTAATACTCTAGGTAAACAGCAGGAAATGAAATTGTAATTTTATGTGGATTCATTTTGATACACCAAAGAAATATGAACTGTTAAGAGCGTAGGCCAACCGGATAAGTATCGAATCCGTACAAGATCAAATAAGACGGGAAAAATTACCAGTATTATCTACCCCAACTAATCTAACGGCCATGTTTTCCGCATCCACTTGACAACAAAGTTCTGCCAGTTGTTCTAAGTTGTTGTCCTGTCCTTATCAGAAACGTTGTCTGAACTATGCGATTAGGGGAGTAAAATTGTTTCGGACGTGCCAGCAATGATCACTATCGGAAAATAGATGTTATGTCAGTACGACAAATCTGAACCCAAGTAAGTACCATGTACTCGTAGCACAGCACTTTCTATCCTTGTAGGTCTTCGAGAAAAAAAAATGGAAAATGGGACGGGAGTAGGTAACGACGAATAAATTTAAATGCAAATAGACGACATTTTCAAAATAACCAACTCAACATTAAGTGTAATTTAGATAATGCAAAAAAAAAATTCTTATAAACATGAAATCTTATCGATATATTATGGCGACTCAGTTAGGGGAAGGAATCACACAGTAAAAAAATCTTTATCAAATAAAATACTCCCCCACATCCTGCTCACCAGGCAGATTCAAACAAGGTCTAATACAAATTAAATTTTAAAAAAATACACAATAGGATCCGCTAAAAAAGCAATTATTTAGAAAATTTGTCCAATCCAATATCATCCATTGACGCTGATAAAACTTGAGTTGGGAAACTTTTAAGAAACTTTCGATAATATTAATGAACGCTGCAATAAGTCAGCATAAAAATCCAATTAAAAAATTTAGAATTTTTCAAGTATTTTTAGATATCAGTGAATGTCCTTTTTTCGAAGGTATCATCACCACAACTGGATTCTCTGGCGCCCTACTACTAATTATATGTGAGCGAATTATTTGTTTGCCCTATTCGGTTGTACGTTATTGTTTTTGTTATCTTCTTTTGATTGTCATCTTTTCATCCTTACTGATCCTTGGTATTTATAGGTAATAGAGAAATTCCAAAAATACCACTTTTTACATACGAAAAACATGTTGAAGATTTCTGAGCTAGGAGAAAAATTCAATGTAATATCTTGAAATACTGTTCGTATGCATACACACGCTCACAAGGATGTGTGGAAGAACTTCCAACTAAATGCACCCAAAAGTATTTTAAACATAACTGCGAATAGATAATAATGATAATGTTGACGGTGTGGAAGGATTTCGGAAAATTTTCGTAAATGCATTGTGGCAATATTCCTGTCGACACAAAAAAAAAACAAATTACTTTCAAGTGCATAGCAATCTCAGCGAAGATCCTTTTCAGCAAATTCTATGCTGGTGTGATAGTGTGCATAAAAGGTAGTTTAAGCTACAATCAAAAAAGGAAAATAAATAACACCAAAAAAATTGCACATTATATCAGCGAGAAAAAGGATATTTTTATTCCTATTTCTAAGGATAGTACACTACGACTAATGTTCAGTATAGTATATGTATTTTCATCATTCACCCGCGCACCCCGCTAAACTCCTATTCATTCATTCACTTCGATTTGAGTGCTACTCAAAACTGAATTTCTCCTCGCACTCGAATTGTAGTCGCGTGCATTTTTTCTGGCTGTAAATCGGGATGCTGATCCTGGGGGTGAGTTCTTGGACCATCCATTAGAATTTTGTTTTTCTATTTTGAAGCAACTTAAGTTGGAGCTCTGCATCAGAATCTCTAGTATGGAAAGTTTTCATACCATAATGGCTACTCGCTTCGTACAATTTTTTCTAACTTTCTTCTTATTTTCAAATAGTTTTTTTTTGTTATTCAATCTTTTTTTGAAAAAAAAATAATATTATTTTTCGTTTTTCCTTCATTTTACGTCTTTTTTAAACATTTTTAATCTTTTTATGGAAATTGTATGAATTTTCACATGGCCCATTAGCTGATGAATGCGCGCAATGGATTTCAATCAAAATAGAACAATTTTTTTATATGTTTTCGTAAATGAAGGGAACAACATTTTTCTTCTTCTACTTTTCACATTATACCATCAACTTGATTTTATGGCTGTTTTAGCCCAAAAACATTCCAATTTGAACGGTACCCTATCAACCCATCAACAGATTTTTTATTTTACAATAATTTAACAAGAATTTTCCTGAAAAAAATCGGTAACAGCCTCTACCAAAAATAAAGAAAAAGGATTTGAGCACATCCACTGCGATCAGAAATTGATTAAGAAACTTATTTATCGATTCCAGTAGTATTTTTAATTCGAAATATTTTTACCGATAATTTTTCATTTCAAAAAAGGACTTTCTCTAATCGATCGTAAAGCTCATTTTTCATTTTTATAATCGACTAACTAAAGGGCAACAGGGACGCATACGAAAAAAAAAACAATTTTTATAGAAGCATTTGCAAAAAAATGAGGGCGATCCTGGTTTTTTTTTTGTTGGAAAAATTCCTAATTAACGAAAAAAGCGTTTTTATAATTTTTATGGAAACCGAAAACAAAATACCTGAAAAGTGTTTAGTTTTCCTTTATTTTTTTTATTTTTATTGTACAATTTTAGTTGAAAATTTGATGGTGGAAAATTTTTAATACTTTCATGAGCGTACACTAATTTTGAAATGAGAATTTTTATAAAAATTTTCCCCACCCTCTTCGGTGCATTAGGGTAGTTAGTCAGAAGTTAGAAAAAAGTTGTTCTCTAATATTTTTCCTAAATGAAAACAGGGTGTTTGTTTGTGCGTTTCTTTTTTTTTATTATTTCTTCTATCGACTAAAGAAATGAAACCATTGCCGAGAACTTTCACAACAAATTCAGACATTTTGTAAACGGTGCACGGCAACTCGTCTCTTTTAGCAGTTGTACTGGCCGACAAAATGAATGTGCACTGTTTGTATAGTAGAACACCTTAGAACAGGATACCAGCTTGTACGAATGGACGGGTTCACTGAGATTCATTCTCATCAAACTAAAAGCCATTTCTATTTGTCATTACTTTTCAGATGAATGTCATGAAAATGTATATTGTACTCTGCTCTAGAAGCTTTCACCTTAAATGGGAATATTCCTTTTTCTAAAGCAGGTATACAGTTTTAGTGCGACATCTTTTTTTTTTAAACTTTTATATTATTTGATAGGAAAATAGTGGAGATCTTACTTAATAATAATGGTAAGGAATAAAAAGACATACTCAAGTGAATTGACTTTGATTTTTCAATAACAGGTGATTTTTTAATTGTTTGGTTTTTTAATTTTCAAAAAACAAAATAACGAAAATATGCAAAAGTGTATACAATTTTTATTTAAATCGATAAACCAATACTTGGCATATCCTTTTTAAAGAATATTTTATGCAAATATTGATTGCAACTGTGTTTTAAGTAATATACGTACATGAGAGAGGTCTAATATGGAACCATTTTTTCGGGCATCTCGCCAATAACACATGTTATGATTTTGTTTTACGAGGCTATAAGTGATTCTGTTATATTAGCATAGACAAGTAACCTTCACACAGCCATATAAAAAATAGTAAAGAGGCGTCAAATTGCACGATCTAGGGGCAGCCAACTCACCGGTCCAAGACGTGAGATTAATTGCTCACTGAACTCATCTCTCAACATGCCCGGACCACTGATTCCACTGGCCCATAAACCACACCAAACAGCGATTCCACCAGCCCATAAAATGAACCCCAAAGAGTGTATTTTTCAGGGTGCAATTGGAGTTCTTATTTTGCTAGTAGTTGTTCATCGGACCAAATGCGTCAATTTTGCTTACTCACATATCCACTCAAGCAAAAATGAGCTCAATAGCTAAACGCATTTTTTTTTGGTAAAAAACGTATTTTTTTCAAGTTTTCTACTTGCCAACTTACCGAAAATTTGACGGTTTGGTATGTCGTTCAGGTTCAGTTCTTGCACGACCTGTATTTTATACGCTTTCAGACCAAAATCCTTGCGTAAAATCTTCCACATAGTCGAGTAACACAATCCCAATTGCTGTTACCGGTGACAGGTGGACAAATCGCGATTTTCACCAACACTGGATATTATGGCAGCAATATTTTCCTCTGTACACACACGGTTTGGCGATTCGATATCAAATAGCATAAAATTGAAGCAAAATTTCCCCAATATGCCTTGAATTGCTTGCTTATTAGGTCGATTATGATGACCATAAAATGATCCAAGTGCGGGAAACACATTTTTCAGAAAGCACGAAATTTTATAATAAAATTCAATAATATGTAAGCATTGTTCAAATATAATATAAGTCTTTTCAGGATAAAATGGATAAAATGATATCTTTTTCAGGATAAAATGACCACTTTTGCCTATTATACAGGCAATAAAATCATCCGGTATAAATTTCGGGAACTATGATTTTTTTATGTGCGAGAAAAAAGGAGAGAAATCTAATAAAATAACTCAGAAAAAGGTTTTGTAATTTAAAATAACAAAAATAAATTTTAAAAAACCTTAAAAAAATTTATTTTTGTTATTTTATATTTAACAACCAGAAAATCTAAAAAAAATTATTATTAATAAGTATTTTTGTCAAAAAAATTTGGGGTAAAAAAATATGAAAATAATTGGCAAAAATTTATTATAAAATATTTTATGGTAAAAATTGAAAAAAAATAAAAAATTTCAAATTTTGCATTACAAACTGCGTAAAATGATTAAAAAACCGTAAATTTAGATGCAAAATTAAAAATTTTAATTTTTAAACCATTTGGAAAATATAAAAAAATACTTCAAAAATAGGTGCACAAAACGTTGAATAAAAAATATGTACTTTGTCAAAATTTCCAAAAATTCACCAAAAATAAATCTGTAAATAAAAGTTCTTAAAAATTGTTTAAATTAAAATCTCGAATTTCAAGTACTTAGAAATTCAGGGAAAACTCCAATCTTTGCAGATGTTTTTTGTGAATTTTTGAAAATTACACGATTTTTCCCCCCTTAAAATAACCTTTAATTAATATTTAAGTTGTTTGAGTTTTGAATGAAAATATACCCTAAATGGACGTGTTTATTTAAGAAAATCAACAAAGGATAATCCTTTTTCGTTAGGAGCAAAAAAAATGTATACAAAAGAATCCGAATTTTTACTGACTTTTTGAAATTAACAAAAAAAAAGTTCTGTATTACACGAATTTTCCGCCCAAAAAGAAAAAAATTGACTGAACTAAATTTCCAAAAAATTCTCAAAAATTAGTCCAAAATGAAGTTTTGAATTTATTAAATTTTCGATAATTAAAAAGGACTTTTATGAGTATGAGACTTAATTAAGATAAAAATAACAAAATCTAATTGGAGGTCTCTTCCAAAGTCTAAAAAAAATAAAAATAAAACAGAAGTTGTGAATTTTTAGAATCTAAGATAATTGAAAAGGCCTTTGAATTTTTGAGACCCAATTCAGATGGAAATTTCATGGTGTGCAAAAATAGAAAATAGAATAAAAATGTCTAAATTAAAGTTTCTGACAGATTTACAAAAAGTCGAAATTAAATTGTAAATTTTTTCATTCTGAAATTAAACCGAGGTCACTTCCAAGGTCTGGAAGATAAGCAAAAAATATGCGAAAAACTTTTTTAAAAAAATCACAAAAATTGTTTCGAAAAAATTGAAAATACACTCTTCCAAGGTCTAAAAAAAAATATTTTTTTTTTAAAAAATCACAAAAATTGGTCCACATTTAAATTGTAAATTTTTAGAATCTAAAATAATTGAAAAGGATTTCGAAATTTTTAGACTCGATTCAGATGGAAGTTAGGTAATTCCAAGGTCTGAAAAAAAGCAAATAAAATAAAAATTGCCAAATTGAAGTTTCGGAAAAATTTACAAAAATTGTTTTGGAATTAAATTGTGAATTTTTATAATATCGATTAATTAAAAAGGACTTCAGCAAAAGACTTAATATATATAGAAATAATGGAGGTCCGAAAAATACAAATTACCGAAAATTTTCCTAATTGAAATTTTCAAAAAATTCACAAAAATTGGTTCGGAATTAAATTGTCAACATTTAATAATCAAACACAATAAAATAGATCCTAAGTTATCCCTTATTTTAAATATGAGTAATGCGATAGTTTCTGGTAGAAATTTTAAGTTTTTAAATTTAAAAAAATTTAGTTGATTGAAAAAATTGAAAAATGCTCGTTGATATCAAAACTAAACCATTCAAAATTATTGAGTTAATTCTTGAATGGGATTTTATTATTTCAGTTTCCAATTCAATTATTCATGGTTTATGGAATCAATAATAAAATCACATTATTGATTTCAGTAGATGAGACGGGGAAAAAAATAACGTCCAGAAAAATATCGAAGCCACACCGACTCTTGTCATAATAGGAGCAGAAATAATGAGCCCCCATCAGTAACGATATGTGCACATTGGAGGACAATAGTCCTCGAATGAGCCCAACAACAATGACATAATTACCGATCAATTGACTAATTCTGATCTACTACATTAAGGATGGCCATAGAATATGAGGTGGCACTTGTCAGAAAAACATAATAAATTGCGTTTGGAGTGCAGAGAAAAAAATATCACAATTGAACAAGAAATGGAGACGCTATCAGCAGGAATAGTGATACTCGTATTTGTGCCACTTGAAAGTCGGAAAGGAAACAATTTGAATAGCTTTGATAAAAATTTAACTTGCAGGAGATGAGGGCTATCCAAAAAAAAAAAAAAATTTCGTTTTTTTTACCAAGTGGACAGTAGAGTCATTGTTGGTACAGCCAGCATACCCACAATATGGAAAAATTCATGTTGGTGGATTATCCAATGGCATTTTCGGTTAGCCAATCAATTAAGCTGAGGTATTGTGGATTTTTCAGAATTATGCACTCTTGCATTTAGATTACTCATATTGTTGCTGATACGGACAAGTATAACGACATTAGCTATGATAATAATAATGATCACAATAACATCCTGTATTAAGGATAAGCGGACAATTATAATTGATTACCCTGGGTGCCATCCCATCCGTCCAATCGAAGGGATGAATACTGTTCACAACAACAAGAGTCCGCCAACTGGTATGGAAGAATAGCCGAATAGCCGCCAGGAAGACAGAGGCGTTTAGATTTTGGAATGAAGGTGTCCGATTACGATGACTATATTGTAGGGCAAAACGCATTTCCAGGCCAGAGTGTCTCCATCTCATTCAGGACTGCATTAAGGGAAGATGTGCAGGGTAGACCTCACTTGACACAAATTATGTTAATTTGAATAGTTTGAGCGAAAATTTATGTTTATGGATGTGTCACATATGATTATTAGGCAATTAATTATATTTTAGCACATTATGCCAGCCGCATTGCAAATATCCTGCCATCCCGGATAGTGTTCGGATAAGAATGCCTTGCGATACGTGTCAGTTTTCTCCCAGCATTTCCTGCTATTGTATACACCCGTTCTCGTTGCATATAAGTTGCATAAATTGCTCCTATAGAATGACATCCCCCCTTTCCCACAATAAGCTATAATTAATCAAAGGACAACAAATAGTCTTTAAATACTTTAGTTCATTTTAGATGAAGAAAATACGACTTTAAAGATTTTTAGTGCATTTCGGTTTTGTCGAATAAGATGAGTTTTCTTCAATTCAGTTTACCCACCACTACTGAACGGAAGAGAGATAAATAATTTATCTCTCCAACCAAAGTGAGGCTACTAAAGAATTAAGAGCTAAGAAAAAATATCCTTTTCATTTTATTCCTTCAACAAACAAAAATATATATATATAATCGTCATTTTCCCTTTGTTTGCAGGACAATCTTTTGTTTCCACCTTGATTAATACTGAAAAATTCCATCTTCTTAGCCAAGTGAATTAGCATACCTTCGTTGTTATTCTATAGAAAATAATAAAAGTAATAGAAAACTTTAAATCAAACTTTGATATTTTCATTATTTTTAATTTTGTTTTTTATTCATTAAACTTTTTTCTTCTGAGTTTGAGACAAAATTAATGGCAGACTTTTTTTCGAATTTATCCAAATTAAATTATCACATTTGTGAGAGGAAGTTTTCTGTAAAAAAAAAGAAAAAATCTTCTTTCAAAGGACTTTACTATTTTGAAGGAATAAAAAATTATGAAAATTGAAATTTCCAATTAGGTTTTTGGAGTCGTCTAGTATTAACCAATACGCCACTTAATTCGAAAGTTAAACTTTAAATTATCTCAATTTTTGTCATGCATAAAATTAATAAAAAATCAATCGAAAATTTGTTGAAAATATCCTGAAAAATCAGAATTTTCTTTTACTCAGAAAAGGATATTACGAAAAAATATTTTCTTACAATTTCAAAGAAAAATAATTTAATTTATTTAATAAAAAAGAGTAATAAAGAAATTTTTCTATAAAAAAGGAATAAAAAAATGTCCTTAAAGAAAATGTTGGTTGTGATCTTTACGTTGATATTTTTTGTACGAAACTTGAAAATTTTCTTTTTAAAATAAAATTAAATCTCAGGTTTTCCATGTAAGACTGTTGAAAATGGTCAAAGGATACTCTTAAGTAAAAAAGCAACAGTTTCTAGCCATAATCAGAAAATTTGATTTAAAAACAAAACAATTTGAAATTTTAACAAAATCTGACTTTTTTCAAATTCGATCAGTAAATACTATAGAAAAATAACACCTAAAAAAT
This sequence comes from Atherix ibis, assembly GCA_958298945.1. Classification (NCBI taxonomy): domain Eukaryota; kingdom Metazoa; phylum Arthropoda; class Insecta; order Diptera; family Athericidae; genus Atherix; species Atherix ibis. The sequence goes on along the minus strand of OY282609.1, from coordinate 20,192,963 downwards.
GGCGCCCATACAATAATTTGTTTACTTTTTGCTATCTTAAATATCAACAAATTACTGCTCTGCTTTTAAGATCTTAAATCTGAAATCAAAACGAAAACTACATTATTTATGAAGGAAAGTATTTTCAAATTTATTTAATGAAATTTTGATAATCTTTTTTAACCCCATAAGTAGCGCAAAGTCTTCTTCAAATAACACATAAAGTCTACAAGGCAGATATATTCAGTATAAATCATTATAGAAAAGGATTTAAAATTTGCATCTTAAATAAATGACAAAATTTTTCATCCTTCACTTTTATGGTAGCAGCAAATAGAAAATAGAAGAAAAAAACAAATTCTGTCAACAAGATTTTACTCTTATTTCTCTGTATACAAGATACTTAAAATATCATTAAATAAGTGGAACCGATATCCCCCATCATCCTGGATGTGCCACTCCTCAAGTGTGTGCAGCCGTAATCGTATAGACAAATGAGTTGTTTTCGTTATGAGGACAGGACGGTCCTTTAGGTAAAGTTTCGAAACTGCAATTATTTCCGATGCAAACTCAAGAGTGCTTATTGCCTAGTTGGTCCTTGAATGTATAAAGTTTGGGATATGTCTTTGTAATCAGAACACTGTTCAGATTCAATTCGGAGAGTAATGTTTATGTCCTCAACTCGTTAACAAGTGGCACAATATTCAATCACTTGACAAATGCTACTATTCCGACAATACTGCTTCCAGTGCATTTGGGACAGCTGTCGAAATTGTTTTCTATCAAATCGAAATTGTATAATTTTTAGAAAAAAAAACAACAACAACAACAACAAAAATTTCTTAGAGGATTATTCGAGAATATCTAGTTGACTTTGGAATAAAAATAATATTTTTGTTGGAGAAGGAAGGACGAGAGGAGAGGGGAACGTAATTATATGAAAAAATTAGGACCTCAATATGAAAAAAAAACCTATTAAGTTAATAATAAAAAATCGTATTTAAAATATTATTGACACTAAAAGTGATTCACAATCATTTTGGTCCTGTCAAATGAGAATAGGAATTTTTATTCGAAGATTTCCAAGAAGTAACAATTTTCGAATTTTATTGTAAGTCAAAGTAAATTATTTTAAATTCTTTACCCTCAAACCTACTATCGCCCCCACTTCCCCTTACTTGTTCCAAAAGAATGACAATTAAAAAATAGGCGCACAATATTTTCATAATGGAAATGGTCAATTTTTTTTTGTTGGTAAATTTACTATTCCTTAAGCGGTGTACATACGAAAAAAAATTCTAAGGACTATCTTTAACTAATTCTCAAAGTGACGAATTATTAAAAAAAAACGAGTCAGTTTAAAATTAATAATTTTCATTCCCTTTGATGTGCAGATAATATCCAACCAAGTTTCTCATTATTGTAGAGAATAGTCCTGTAAGGATAGCGGGGTGGGAATTCTGTGCAAATATCCTACAACTCATATTTTACTCTTTACAGCAAATTCAATCCAAATCTGTCCATAGTTTACCTATTGAGATTAAGGAGTCCATCGCAAGTAATTATCCAAAAGGTCTCGAAGCAAAAAGCTTTAAGGTCCTTTTTGGTATAATTATTTATTAAATAGGGAATATTACTCGGATAGGATTTATGAGGCTGCTATGTAAATTTGCATTGCGGTCAGAATATTTCGAAATTGCACACAAGAGAACAAAAAAAACCGGACAAGAAATTTGTCCTTCTTACATATAGTCAGCAATTTACCTAACTTCCTTCCCTTTTCCTTTTCCCTTACAAAAAAAAACAATCAAGATAAAAAGAAGATATTATCCAATGATAATCAGTACTGGTACTGATTTCAAATATGCCACCATAAAGAAAAGGAAGAAATATTAAGTATTCGGTCAATGTTGGCGATGGTAATGAGAAACCATAGAAATTCTAAAGGATCTTCTACAAAGAATATAATATGTATATGCTATTCAACCGTTCAGGTCAAAGTGAATCAGTAACCAAGTGACATTTACTTAGGACCTTTTTGCTCTCGCTTAATAAAACATGATTTCCATTTCGTTTTGTTTGCATTTAATGACTCTAGAAAAATCATATCCTTCAATGTGTGCACATATGATCTAGGATAGAAACATCAATCAGATTACAAAGATCCATATTACCTTGACAGGATATCTACATACTTCGGAACAGTATTCCCTTTAAGTAATCTTCTCCTCCTCCTCCTCTTGATCTCCCTCCAACCATTTAGGAAGGACAAATAATATGAATACTAGAAAAATTCATATTTACATAAACAAAGATATAATCAAAAGTTTCAAGCTTGATAGGCTCAAAAGAGGCTCTATCCTAGCAGTATCCTTCAATTCTTTTTCATTCACTAATGTTCTCCAAAAAAAAAACAGAAAAAAAATCCCGTAAACAAAAAAATGCATTTTTAAGAACAAAACGCTATCATCATCATTTATGCATTTTTAAGGAAACATTTTTTTTTTATTATTAATATTTATGATATTTTCCAACTGAAGAGGAGATTCGATTTTGTAAGTTATTAGCATTTATGAATATTTAAAAAAGAAATCGACCAGGCCTAATGCTACCACCACCAATGGTCAGGACGATAGGAGATAAAACTCCTTTTTATCTAAAATAAAATAATTTTCAGTATTATTTTGGGTGTTGAAAAGGACGCGAAGGTATTAAAATTAAAATTTTCATGAACGTAAAGTTCCAAAGGAGTCTGTTTAATGACGAGCGTACTCAGAGAGCACGTGTTTCTACTAGGCATGCTTGCCGCTAGCTTTATGGGAAGATTGCGGGCGGTAAGCAATTTTTTTTCCTGAGATGTGCTTTCACACCAACCATAAATAGAAAAAAATCATCCGAAGGTGTTAAGTTCTTCATGGGAAGAAAGTAAGAAAAAAAAATATGAAAACTAAAAAAAAATGACAAAATAAAAAAAGGAAGCTTAGCAGGTACAAAGGGAAGGATAAGGAATTGGAAGGCATGGTATATAAATTCGAACAGAGAAAATAAATCGAAAAAAAAATTTTGAAAGAAATAAAAAATATTATTTTAAAAAAAGAAAAGCACAAAAATTAATGAAAAGACAAAAAAAAGGTGAAGTGGACTGTCGACGTTGGTGGGAGAGACCAAGCTGGTTCGTTCCTCCCTGGCCTGTCTCTAATTCCGCCCTATGGCACTCCGCAGTGTTCACATATTTTTAGTTCGAAAATTATCTGTCTTATCTATAATTTGTTAATATTTTATGTACCAATTTTAAAAGGATTGATTAACACGCAGTCAAAAGGATTTAATCTCAAATTTCGAAAGTATACACAATTTTATAATATCAATTACAGAAATTATTTATAAATACTTAATTTATACAACTAACTTTCAGAAATGAATTCGTATAAGAAACTGTGTATCAAAACAAGAGGCACTTTAATACAAAACTTATAAAATAATTTAATTTATACAGGGTGGGCCAACTTGGACTAGCCGTTGTGCTGCATCCCTCGGCAATATTTGTATTAAAGTGCCAATTAGACCTTGTATGTTATAGAAACTGTGTTAGATCAAGTTTCAAAATGCGTCATAGTAATGCTCAATTGAGTATTACATCGACGAGTTAACACTGATGGATCATCCTTGACACTTTCGCGTAAAGCTTCCACAACTTGTTCATTGCGAACAGGTCGATTAAAATTGGTTCGTGGCTCATAAAATACTAGCTCTGTTGAATTTCCGCTGGTTACATACATTCGATTTTCGATTTTTGTGGCGTTATGTTGGTACTCATGTCTCTCACTTATGCCGTAAAGTTCGGCTATTTTGAATGTTCAGTTAATTTTTGACAGCTGCTTTGCTTGAACCTGTTTTGGCTCGTGCTCGTTTTTTATCCATTCCAAAAAGTAGATCAAAGAATCTGTATCAAATTTTGTGTGAAAAATAAAATTAATTGCGTGGACGCATTCCGAATGTTAACTGTGGCATATAGTGAAGCTACCTTGGATAGAAGCAAAATGTTCTCAGAGGGCCGAGAAGATATGAACGAAATTCGGTCGAGTGTAAAGGTTTTACTTACAGTTTTCTTCGATTACAGGGGCGTGGTGCATCATGAGTTCCTGCCACAGGGTAGAACGGTCAATAAGGAATATTACCTGCAAGTTATGCGCAAGTCAGAAATGTCCGGATTTTAGCTAAAAACAACTCACTAATAATGCCGCAGTCACCGTATTCCCCCTCTGTGACTTTTTCTTATTTCCGAAACTGAAGAGCCTCAAGAAAGGACGACACTACGCTACGAGGAGATAAAGACGGCATCGTAGGAGGAGCTGAACAAGATCACAAAAAATGATTTTTTGAAGTGCTTCGAGGATTGGAAAAAACGTTGGCACAAGTGTATAATATCTGGTGGGGATTACTTTGAAGGGTACAAAATAGATATTCACGAATAAATAAATAATTTTTGAAAAAAAAACACAAAATTCGCGATACTTTTTGAACAGACCTTGTTCTGCGTCACGCTCTTCAAAATGGATTATTAAATTTCTTATCATGTTTGCACTAGGATATACTGACGATATTTTCTTTGTGTTGTAACCGGAAAAAAAATAAAATTCAATAATTTTGACATGTTCTTGCACTAATTATGAAGACACTAAAAAAATGTATAAAATGCTTTTAAAAAAAATTCAAAATTAAAAAAATTATATGCATTTGAAGTCAATTAGTCCAAGTTGGCTCACCCTGTATAAGTCAGTCTTGAGCCGTCAATCGCTGTACAATTTGTATAATTGTTGTAAAAAGGTAATCAACTGTTACTGCCAGAGTTTCTGTTTAATAACAATAGTTTTAGTAGCTTCTACCACTTTGTTTGCAGGAGGCTGATCCGAGAGTCTGATTTTGGATGACTCTCAAAAGTCTAATGTCATTAAATTGCGCAATCTTGACGGGCAGTTGACATCAGCCCCTGTGGCTACTTATCATCCCAATGATTATCAGTGGCTAACAGACGGCAACAGTATATATCAGGTAGACGATATCCTATGTTAGGTATAAGAAAACTATATTTTGCATGCAACAAATAGCCTAAAAGGGCTTTAGGAGTGCGATATCAAAAATTCTGATAGATATTGCTTCGATAACTCGACCGGATGATCGTTCCGAATTCAAAGTAATCTATTCCAAAATGCGTTTTCTGGGTCAGGGGCCCCCGATTCTCCGGAATGTGCGCTGACAATTGGCGTATGCTTTTGAGGTCGTTGTGGTATAAATGGTGGTCTGAGGTGTGGGCATTGGGAAGAGTTCCACTCTTTCCAATAATTTTTATCGATTTTCTTATTTCAATCCAGCATCTGATGGGTTCAACTCGACCTTATCGCCAAATGAGTGGAGACTATGGTCAATAGGCTTATTTATCTCTAAAGAACAGCACGTAATTAGAAAGTTCGTCTGCAATAAGTCCCTTGTTTCAATGGTTATGAGAATATGTGTATAAGTTCATATCGTCCAATTAAGACTAAAAAAAAATTGTGATCAACGCTCGTTACTTCTCGTCATTGGCAGTTACCGTTGTGCCTATCCCGACCAAATACCTACCAAAAAGTAAGTTTTTCTGAATTCAAAGGAAGCTCCTAGAACTGTTGCGGGGTTGCTTTTCATCCCAGATTTAATAATTTTGCTTGCTTACTTAGCCATGAAGCCAAAAATGCATTTCGTCGTTGGAGATTATTTTTTTCAATGCAAGATTTCACTATTTTAAGGCGTTATTAAATCATATTGTTCCTTATGATTAAATGGTGGATAAAATAAAATAGAAAAAAAAATAATAGCGTTATTATTTGGAACGTAAAAGTAATTGGTGTCAAAGCATATCTATTGAAAAGCCTTTCATATTCGAATTTAGAATAAATCTGCTAATGCCCAATATTAGGTAATATAGAACCTCCCAAATTCTGTTCCTTACAATTACCAGCCCTAACATAAACATAGTCCCTCCCCCTTCCTAACGGTTTATAAAACAGAAAATTTCCTTGTCCCATTCCCATTTATACAATCGAAAATACCAAAAAGGATTTTCTTTATTTTCCGCTATTTGCCTACAAATAAATTCATTTAAATCAATATTGACGACAATATCCTTTCTTTAAAGAAAATTATACATTTTTCAGGAGTGCACTTTTTGTCTGATTATTATTATTATTATTATTATCAGAACACCTGCAGAAATTTTGTTCACGTTTCCATTTCCCTGGGTACGGAATAAAGCTGCAGACTTTCCCGATTATTTAACACGACATTTTGTTATCCTGCAACAAGGAAGACTATTTTAAACAATATATAAGAAAAAGAAAAAAAAAACAAACAAAAAATTAGGATCAAAAATGAAAGTTTAAAAAAAGAAAAATTAATTGAAAAAAATTCACTGAAAGAAAAATTATGTTGGAACAGAATTCCAAAAGCAAGTGATGGAGCTGTGATAGCAAAAAAATTAGCTTCGTTTAAACCCCCATTGAGTTGGGCTCCAAAGTCCCACTTTTTTTGTTGTAGTTGCTCTAGTTGTACAATCAAAGCGATTAATCTTTACGACACAATGCACCTCGACGGCTTCAAACGCCAAGTGCTGTTGCTGTTGGCCTCTCAAAGGGATCAGGAATAGTCTCGTTTTGGATTGTTCAGATTTGTTCGGATTTACGTGAAGTTGACTTTTGTTATTGGAGATGACGCCAAAGTACACATCAAAAATCTGTCAACCTTGAAAATAGTCATAGCTCTGGGTGTGTTCAACAAATAAAAACTTACTAAAAGCTTGCAAAGCGTTTGAATAAACTACGAACGAGTATGGTCTGAGCAATAATAAAAATGCCATTTTTGGGGAATCTAATCGCCTTTCATCCTCCACCAATTAGGAGTAATTCAACACTTTTAAAAGTACTTATCTCAATAGTATATAGAAACAGACGGATTTTTTTCAAATTTAGTTTTGTTTGTTTTTTTCCTTCTATTCTTTTAATGGTCAAAAATTTTCTGGGACAATTTTAGGACTGAACCGGTCAGTCATACAAAATTGTCCCGTTAGCTAAAGAAGCTTCCAAAAAAGTGTCATATTTTCGATATAAAATTTTTGCAAATATTATTTAACATATAAAAGTTAATCCGTTCTAAGGGAGGAGGAGGAGGTGGTGCTTATTAACTAAAAAAACCAAAAAATGTCTTTTAATCGTTCGTAAATCTAATAATTTCATCACAAAAAAAATCAGTAATTGCATAAAAATTATACCAACCCTCTTCTTCTATACCTCACCCCCCCCCCTTCCCACGCCTTCTATTTTTCCACAGGACTTAAGCAATTTTTTCAGTTTTTTTTTGTACAATACATAAAATGTGTCCAATTTTTTCCTTTAGATAAACTTTAAAAAAAAAACCTTCTCCTTCTAAAAATATAAGAAAAAAAATTCAGTAAAAAGCTTTTGGGTGTAAAAAGCCCAAAAAAGTATAAAGACGAACCGTATGAGAGGATTCCTCTTGAATCTTGAGTATCAGCTGAGTTGAAATTAAGAGCAGCAAAAATTATTTTCTTTCATTTTTTCGCATTCGCACAGCATCGGCACATCTTGAAAATAATCTTTTGTCATCCGATAACACTTGTTCTGTCGAAATTATTCGATGCGTACATTTCGAGGACTTGAAAAAAATAACTGCAAACCTTCGGAAAAAAGTCCTTCAAGTTGGTTATTCAACAAAGGATCACCTACACACACACAAACACATACATACGCACAATTTCAGGTCAAAGTCTGACTGTTTTCAGTATCTCAATACCTACGCCGGTATCTGTTTAAGTTCCTTTCATAAAAAAATTAAATAATATAAACGTTATTTCGATGGTTGAGAAAGGAGATATTGTATAGTAGTACTACAGGTTAGTTGGAGGTTAGAGGAGCTTTTTTCAAAGTATTTTTTTTCTCCAAACATAAAAAGACAACTTTTCCCTCGTAAGTTTTGATACTCGTTTATTTTGTTTAAATTGCATTTTTGTGCCTTTTTCCATCACTAAACCCCCCCCCCCCCAGGATCATTAAAAAGGATGAAGAAAATTAAAATAACGAACGTACAACTTTCTCTCAGAAATAAAAAAACAAAAAAACAACAGCATAAAAACAAACTTTTATGAATAATACAATAAAATAGAAAAATTTCGGAGAAAGTTTTCACTTCAAGAATTCTGAGAAGTTTCTCTGCTTTCATGACGGAAGGGTGGATAGATAATAATAATAATAATAATAATCGATAAAATTTAAAGTAACAAAATTATCTTCTTAATGCAAGTTGAAAGTATTCCAAAAATAATCGTAGTCCAGAGCCAAAAAAAAAAAAATTCTAGATTTCATAAAAATTAGCAAAAAAATTCAGTTAGAAAAAATATTCAAATTTGATAAAAAGACAAAAGAATTGGGTGGATGATGATGAGTTAACCTTTCTTTTTGAAGGGTAAATTCTTTAGCGAAATTCTATCGAATTGGTTAGAGATAAACGCACAGCCCCTTTGAGGTGATACCGCCAATATGGACATGAGCATAGAGCAGAAACTCAAACTCTCGCCCACATTTCGGTGTGCCATGAAATACACACCGAAATTCGTAAGCTTAGCATTGTGCAGGGATCGTTAGTGGCGCCCTTTTGTTCTAAGAATGTGATTGGTTGTTCAGGAAACTGGATTTTCAAGCAGACCTACTCTCATCTACCCCAAATTATCATCGCACATCAGAGAAATACACTCTGTGAAGAAGAAGAAGAAGAGGCCGACACAGAATACAACAACAATATCTGAAACGATACTTTTTGCCAAACATCACACAAACTTATTTTCGCTACATTGGATCCCTTTTTTTTCCTCTTTCCTCCTGACCGGCTATTATTTTTTCTCTTTCTATTTTCATCCTTCATCGTTTTTGCGTTCCCCTTTCAGCTAATGCTATTTTCTGTTTTATTTTCTATCCAAGATGAGTGGCGAATTTCAAAATCATCCCCTTATCTAGGGGATAGCCACCCATTATTTGCGATTGCCATTAAATCAAATAAGATGGTGGTCGGTGGAAAGTGTGTATGCGCAACCAGTAACTGTATCAGGCAAATCCAATGTACGAGTAGTCTTTTGGGGGGGTATCATCGAAGGGCATTCTCGTAACCCAAAGCGAAAGAACTAACAGAAGCTATGCTGTTGTAATCGTTCTTCTTCTATACACTATCCCCCCCACCCATCCCACCACCCTTCCACCCAAAAAGTTCTGTATTTTAATTTCCAAGATGAAATCCACCATAAGAAGAAGACAAAATTGAAGAAAATTGAAAATTTCCAACTCGTATTACTTACGTTACATCCTTTACAGGATTGAAAGAAAACGTAGGCGAATGGAAAAATTATTTAATACATAGCAGGACGGATGGAGACAGGGAGCTGATATGAACAGAGACTTTTTGCTGGGTAAAATAGTCATGGAATTGTAAAAGGAAAGAACAAAACATCGTTGCCACATTTTCATTACTCTAATTTTTCCTGTTTTCAGGATTTCAATGCAATTGATTTCATCGAGAAACAAGCAATCATCATTGGTTCCGAATTTTCTTATTATTTGCTGATCTATCATTTCAAATTCAAACAAAAAGCAAAACACAACAATCGTCAGGAAAATCGATTATCGATAATTTGCTATTCCAGTGAGATTATCGTAATATCAATCAACAATAACAACAACAGAGAAAATAAAATCCAAATGAATAAAAAGAAAATATTGTATTTACCAGAAAGCCCTCATTTAAATTCTTTCAACTTGTTAATGTTTAATGTACATTTTCCTTGAATAGAATTTCCCCACTTCGCCTCAGTAGTCGGCTATCCCCATGCAATTGGAAACTGAAAAGTTCAATCAAATTACAGGTAACAAGGCGCCACTTTCAGAAAGCCAAAGAGAAATGATTCGAAAGTGATTATGGTATAATTTTCTGATCTAATGATTTGGAATCTTTTAGAAGAATCAATAGCGTCGTGGTTTTATGGCTCGCATATGAGCAATACCGGATCCTTTTGACGATTTTATTGCCGTTCGGAATAATGTAGGCGCATCAAGTGGTTTTTACTGATTATAGGATTCACGGAAAGAACAAACAGACGCATTAAAGAGTTCGAAATCGAAACGGGTGAGAATCGTTTGTTTTTCTTCCTTTTGCTCACATCTTCCGCAATCTTCAATAACGACTTGTATTATTATCCCGACAAGCTACCCCCCCTACCATCAGCCCAGCTCAATGCTTATTGGAATGTCAAAGCAAACAGCAAATAGCAAATAGGCATTTTCACGTGTATCCTTTGACTTGTGTACTTTTGATTTGATTTATTTGACAGTCGTCTGTCATCTTTCACCTCTTCCTATTCCAACAGGAAAGGATTTTTCCACTTTTAACCAAAAGGATTCATGACGCGGATTCCATCGATGACAACCGCCTCGGAAGAAATTGTTCAACGTTGAAAATTCAAACATTAGTTGGGGGAGCAAGTTGTATCGCACTGACAATGGCTTTCATATGAACATTATGGGGATAAGGAATGAAAGGATGCCAGCACAAAGAAAAGGAAGAAATCATCATCATCATCATCATCATTGTCGTCGTCGTCTTCGTCTACTTTGTCGTCGTCATTTTAGTGATTTTTGTCGTTTGGATCCGTTTATTCCCTACTTCTCCCCTTTTTGGTGGTTATTATTACCATCATCGTCTTATTTGTCCTTGTCATCATCATTGCTATCGTTATCAAAGTCAGACCCACACGCACACACATGCACACATACGTAAAATCGCATAAACAACGTGTTTAGGCAAACAACAAAATAAATTCCCGCCATCAACATCAGAAGAAGCCTCTCTAAACCCTAAGGTAGGTGGTAGTGTGATCGAAACTTTTTCCAAGACTTTCGAAAACTTTTAACGGAAGTCAAGTCACCCCTTTCATCAGCGAAGCTTGAAAAATCTACTCAACTTTATGGATTTGGTCGCATCCGTTCGTCTCCATTTTCTTTGGAGGTGTCACATTTGCCGCTGTTTACCATTTCTTCACACAAATATTATCCTAAACCTACCCTCACTAACCAACCCATATATAAAAGGCGCTGGTACCTTCACAGGTGATTCAATCGAAAGTAATTTTCTTCGTTGACATTCGTTGAAATTTTTGTTAGTAATAAAAAGGAAATTTAGTTAACTACCAAAAAAAAATTTCTCTAAATTTTCCTACTATTTTCTCTCTTTTAAAAGGTGCAAGGATATTTTCTCTTTTCGCAAAAAAAAAAAACAAAACAAATTTATTCTCGATTTTTCCATCCCCAAAAAAGAAAAAGTTTATTTTTCTTTTCGTACAAATTATTAAATCAGGAAGCAATAAAAATATTTTTTTTCCTATTATCATCCTTATCAAGGAATATGAAGCCTGTGTACAAGGAATGGAAATTATTCTGGTACTGGCAAGGAATCTGGCACTGAAAATTTCTGTGGTTGTAAAAAATTACCCTCTTGCGTTCGACTTAATTTTCATAACTGGCCTTTTCTTCCCTTCTTCCAAAATCCTTATTAAACAGTAAATTATGCTGAAGAAAATTGCTCTTCCTTCTAAATTTAACATCGTCCGTCTTCACTTTAACTATGGTACTTACCCTCCCCGGAGCGCTAAGATATTCTTTTCAGGAGATTTTTTTTTATGTTTTTTTTTTGTTTATTTTTTTTGTTTTTTTAATAAAAATTCGAATGCAAAGCAGACGCTTTTGCAGGCAATAAAATTATTGAAAAATTATTGGAAGAGTTTTTAAGGATGATTGCGAATATTATCACTAAACCATTTTTATGGTTTAATATCAATTTCACCCTTATTAAATGGGAGGAAAATGGCGCTTTACTCCAACCCCAGACAGAATATTGCTGCTATTAGAAGCCTATCGATGAGTATGAATAATTATTGGAGAGGGGCAGACAGGTTGATGATGGGTCTTCAACATCAGGTTTACTTAGTTTTTTTTCAGGAAAGAGGGGGAAGGTAATAAAAAATTATACTCTCCATTAAGTAGAAAGGAATTTTTCATATTATTTCCAAAAAATTATTACCAATTATTGATCAATCGACAATTGGTAATTTTTAAATAATTTGAAAACGATACAAAATTGAAGGGAAAGAAATTAAAGAATAAATAAAAAAATTACTAACGATGCGATTTTATTAGAGTTTCTCGTAATATTATAATAAGCGGAAATGAATGATTTTTACTTCCCATAAAATGAAAGAATCACAACAATCGAAATATCCTGAAATGCTTTTCTGGACATAAACTTTAAGATGATTTTTCCAGTACCGAAAACTATACTAAACTTTAAAGTCAATAATAATCGGAAGAAAATATTAAATAGGAAAATCCTTAATAATATATAAAATATTCCGAAAGATAATAAGAATTTTATATGGTAGTATATCGTATTCAGCTAGAGTGTACGGTAGGGGAGGATAATAAAGGACTAGATGAGATTCCGTTCAAAATATACAAAGTACAGCATTTAGTAATGGCGTTGGACGAAAATCTGTACGCGATGATTCTGTAAGTGGAGCGAATGAATAATGATTTGGGGATGGTTTAGAGGCAAAATGGTGGTTGTTGTGGTATTCGGATAACCAAAACGGTACGCAACCGATGGGCTTTTGGTAAATAGGGGAGAGTATTGTAAATGCTTTTAGAGGCATCCCCCCCTTCGCACAATATAACCACGTGACCTTCTCTATCGATCGATTCAAGCGTCCATCATAATGCTATGTTTGCACACTGGTATGTGGGAGTATGTTTTTATGTACATAAACCCCAATAGTCTCACATTGGAAATAGTCGCAATTTTATTCCACTTCCTTTCAGCTTGCCCATCGAATTCTTTAGTTAATACTAATAACATTTTGGTGACTCTTAACGTTAACAGAGACGTAAGTTAGTCTATAAAATAAGGATACTACTTATCAATTTGTATGAATATGTATCCATGTATAAGTGATTTTTTTTTTCTCGTATTTTTTTCCCCATAATTTTTCCCCACAATTTCCGATAATACTAATCAGAACTTTTTTTTTTATTAAGGCTAAAATTGACTATGTTGACAGTTTTTTTATTGAAATTCTTAACAAGTTCGTAATACAAGGTTTACCATTTGTTGTAATGTCTTCTATTTTACCCAAGAAACATATTAAAATAAATCAGATCCATTATGAAAAAAGTGGATCTGTGAAAACTATAATACAGATTGGCCATTTGAGGCAGTAATCAAGAATTTTTGTGGTAGAACTTTGAGTTTACTGATCTGGTACAAAATATACCAACAACAACACGTGCTCATATAGGCCATTTTCAGCTGAAAATATTGCTTAAGTGAGTAAAAGTATGGTGGAGAATCCAGGTTTCACGACGTTCTCAATAATTAGCTTTGTCCACAATATCCTCATGGCAAATAATAAGATCCGACTGGCCTCCAACGAAGCTCATTTTCACTTAGACGACTATGTTAACAAGTAAAATTTTCACCAAGTGTTACTGAATAGTGCGCTTTATTTGCAAGAGGCATCATTGGTTCGTATGCTTTCGAAAATATTTGCAGGAGGCATCATTGGTTCATATGTCTTGATAACCAATTTTTGATAGTCCATTTCTATTGGCATTGATGTCGAGGACTTGTGGTTTGGACAGGACAACACTACGTGCCACAATACCCCAGAAATAATTGGCCACCAAGATGGATTTCTGCTTGTGGGACTATGTAGAAAATATTAGGTGTATAAGCTTAAATACGCTGTTTTTTAGTTAAAAAAACATTTGTCCTTTTCATAGAAAGCAAAAATAAATTTATACAAAGTTCTTGCCCTTGCTAGCTACATATTTTTCTCATCTCTCAGGCAGTTTGTGGATACCACGCCAAAAAAATTCCTTCTCTTTTGAGGCAAACCACTCATCAAGCCATTTTCGGACGTCTTCATAAGAATCGAGGTGCTGCTCAGCGAGCGCGTGGCCCATCGACGAAAACAGGTGGTAGTCGGAAGGGACCAAATCTGGTGAATAAGCGGGGTGGGGTAGCACCACCCAGTTCAGTGTCTCCACGTAGTCTCGGACCATTTTTGACGTGTGTGATGGTGCGTTGTCGTGGAGAAAAATCAGCTTGTCATGTCTTTGTTGATCATCCATTCTTTTTTCACGCAGAGCACGGTGCAATTTTATCAGTTGTTGGTGGTAGCGGTGGGCACTGACAGTTTCACCAAGTTTCAACATCTCATAGTAGACGATACCCCGCTGATCCCACCAAACGCACAGCATCGTCTTCCGTCCGAATCGATTTGGTGTTGGGGAAGATGTTGATGGTTGGCCGGGATCAACCCACGATTTCTTGCATTTAGGATTCTCGAAATATATCCACTTTTAATCGCCTGCGACAATCCGATGCAGGAACGACTTTCTCTTTTGTCTGGCGAGCAAGATTTCGCATGTGTTTTGTCGTCGCTCCATCTGCCTATCGTTCAATTCCGATATTTTCAATCTTCCCCATGACACGCAGACGCATGGAAATGGCTGGTTGAGTAACACCCAATTGCTCCGCGAGCAGTTTTTGCGATTGGGTATCGTATTCGGCCGAAAGAGCCTGCAATTGATGGTCCTCAACATTCCTAGGCCGATTTTCACGCTTCTTGTCCCGACTGAACCAATCTAGTCACGTTGTTTCCGATAAAGCACTATCACCATAGGCCTCCATAAGCATTCGATGCGATTCGGCAGCAAATTTCTTCAAATTGAAGTAGAAAAGCAGAGCTTCCCGCATATGCTCTTTTTCTGGCACAAAACTAGACATGATTACCAAAGGATAAATGTATGTTGTTGTACGAAATTGCTGACAATGTGCACTGATTAATGTTGACAGATGTCAAACTCATAAAAAAAAAGTTTGGCGTGCCTCTGGGTGCTTAATACGCTCACTCACGCCATCTATTACCAAATAGCGGATTTAAGCTTATACCCCTGGTAAGGCTTACGAGAATAGTTCACACACAATCCAAGAGATCATAACTAATATCAACCGCGTTCTTGAAATATTTTCAAAATATCCATAAATGATAATGGCAAAATGTTCATATAAAATGTGTATTTTTTTTTTTTTTTAAAAAAAGACTAGCCGGTAGACCTTCTAGAAATCTTATTTGATTTTTTGTTTATATTAATAAGAAAAACCTTGGAAAAAATTTAACTCAATTCGAAACTGCTTTAACATTTGAATACTTATTTGGCATTATATAATAGTTCCACGGTAATTGCTAACTTTTTTAGAACAGATACTTTTGGCTTTTCTAATATAAAAAGCAAAAAATTTATTGAGTCTGGAACATCTGCTCCTAGTACGCAACGATTATGAGTTCAAATTCAGCCATTGGAATAGTTGACAATCTTTTTAATTGTTGTCAAATAACTTAAGTTTTTTGTGACATCTAAGAATTTACACCTTTTAGTGTAAAAATTACTCGAAGGACTTTAAAAAAAAGAGTCCATTAACAAGGCTGTTCCGAACTTTTTTCGAAAACATTTTCGTCAAATCTTAATTATTTTCTCGTCGTTTTTTACTCATACACTCGTATAATCTTTAATAAGGATCCACACAGAAGCAGCCAAAATCGCATCCCCCCAACAATAACCGCCAAATGTAAAAATAAAACCACCTTATCATTGGTGGCCAAAGAAGCGTACACTCTCTTATATGTAGTTTCCTCTCCAAAAAAAACTATAATAGCTCCATGCCAACTAATAAAAATACTGAACCTTAAAGTCTAGATATGCTGACCACTTTGCACTTGCATAAATAAGTAAACATTCATGCGATACCAGCCGTTAAAACGTACTTTTTCATATATAAAAACGTCCGAGAATATCTGAAACGAAAAACTCCAGTCTGGGCGCTGTAGTACGGAGAAAATACCCCCAAAGTACGAGTACATAAAACTTTAGCCACGAAATTTTGTTTATTTCAGTCGCTCGTGTGTGGGGGGCTGCAACTTACTTAATATGCTCCGTTACTACTCATGCCACGATGTAAATTTTTGTTGTTTTGCTCTGCCACATATATATGGCCCCACTACCCACCATGTAAGGACGACATCGTCTCCTATTTATGCCCCCTTAATGGTAAAAGAATAACAGGACAAGAAAAACCTCATGACGGAAAATAAAAATGGTAGACACTCAAAAGGGCAGAGGTAGGCCGGTAGGTGTGGGATGACCAATAGCAATACTATCCAAAGTAAATATTGTGTCGAAGAAGCACTCACTATCAAATCGTCTTTCTTTTATCGTTGGGGCCACCACCCCCAAAGTATAAACAAAATGGATTCTTCTTGAATTGCTTTTAAATTACTTTTTTGCCTGCATCCCCAGCATACATACTTTTGGTTAGGGAAAATAAATAAATAAATAAATAAATAAATAAATGGAATCGGATCGAATATATGGTAAACCTTTGTCGGATACGGGCAAGTGCCATAGCACATTAGACGACAAGTAGACCAATCTAGTTGGTAACGTTCTTACCATTCCCCATCCACTGCTATGTGGTCTATTCGTAGCCTTGACTATATCCACTTTTATGGATGGACAAAAATCTCCTCTTTTAATGGTCTTCCATTAACTTTGAACTATCGACTCATATGTGTGTAAGCACACACAGACGATCGGAGAAAATTTTAATGTTGACCAAAAAAGAAAACACATTTGACTGACTGTCTTGGAAAAATAGAAAAATAGTCCTTCAGAAAATAGAAAATCTCTACAGCCAAATGTATATGGAAAATTACCAGTTAGAGTTTGTATTTATTTTTAATCTTAAATAATTCAGATATTTTTTAATGTGTTTAGATTTTTTCCAATTATTAAAAGTAGCAAGCAGATTTGTTGCTAAAAGTGCCATTACATTAACGTGCGTTATGAACGAGAAGGAAAATCATCCGATATGAAGAAGAAGCTAACACCCATCAACCCTTCTTCAACTACTTTTTAAGTTGCATTTTAAAAAGTAAATAAAAAAAACTAGTGTATATTCTTTTAAATTTCCGGGTTTATTAGAAAGATTGAACCTTGAAATTTAAGAATGAAACAAAACATCATTTAAATGACTGCCACGGC
The DNA here is from genome assembly GCA_958298945.1 of Atherix ibis. Taxonomy (NCBI): domain Eukaryota; kingdom Metazoa; phylum Arthropoda; class Insecta; order Diptera; family Athericidae; genus Atherix; species Atherix ibis. The sequence continues at coordinate 20,175,738 of OY282609.1, read as the reverse complement.
TGGCCTTACAGTACCCCATTCGCTCGACCCAATTTTTCAGTACATTTTCGATTGTCTGGGCCTGTATCTCTTCAATGGCGACTTTGATTTTGTGTTTCAAGACCTCAATTGTCTCTGGATGGCTTGCGTAACATTTCTCCTTAACGGCTCCCCACAGAAAATAAGCCAACGGGCTCAAATCACAGCTTCGAGGCGGCCAATTGACATCAGAATTTCGGCTGATTATTCGGTTTTCGAAAGAAGTGCCCAAAAGTTGGATTTTTACGTTGGCTGTGTGGCAAGTGGCCCTGTTCTGTTGAAATCAAATGTCGTTCATCCCATTTTCTTCAACTTTTGGAAACAAAAATTCATTGAGCATGCCAGGATAGCACTCACCATTGACCGAAACGGTGGCTCCTTCATCGTTTTCGAAGAAAAACGGGCAAATGATGCCTCCAGTCCAAAATCCGCACTAAACCGTGACTCGTTTTCCATGGTAAAGTATGGATTTTCTGAGCCCCAGATGCGATAATTTTGTTTGTTGATATACTCACCGAGGTGGGAATGGGCCTCAACCGAAAAGATGATTTTTCGGTAAAAATGCTCATCTTCGGCCAATTGATCTTGAGCCCGTTGGGCAAACCGAAAACGCATGGGATGGTTATGGGGCTTTAGTTGTTGGACTAATTGAACTTTGTAAGCTTTCATACCGAGGTCTTCTTGCTGGATGATCACGTACGCACTGTACTAGAACGGGAACGAGTTGCTTTGGCAACCAACAAACCAGTTTCGCAAACTCGCTTCACGAATTTGTCCACAAGTTGACGTGATGGCATTCGATCTTTGCTCATTTTTTTTTTTAATTTCTCATAGTTTGGGTTGAAGACTCACCACTTTGGAAGTAAGTTCTCAAGACTTCCCAGTTTTTTTCAAGTGTATGGATTACCATTTCGTAAAATTCAGACTTTCAACTAACAATCTGTCAATTCGCGATGACATTTAATACTCAAGTACTTCAAATAAATAGTGGTTTAAAATGCAACCGCTAGATGGACCACCCTATATTAGGACTGAATTGGGGCTAACCATTTTTGAGCTTAATCCCATGTATTATGGGAGGAGAAGCTAATACCCATCAACGCTTCTTCAACTATTGGGACTTCACCCTTGATTAAAGTTTAACTTTTATGTAGCTTAATAAGTCTGGGTAGCTACTGATACCTCAAGCGACTAAGGGTATTACTTGGGAGGGTCATTGAGGATAATTACTCAAAAAGTATCACGAATTTTGTGTTTTTTCAAAAATTATTTAATTATTTATGAATATATATTTTGTCCCCTTCAAAGTAATCCCCACCAGATATTATACACTTGTGCCAACGTTTTTTCCAATCCTCGAGCACTTCAAAAAATCATTTTTTGTGATCTTGTTTAGCTCCTCCTTCGATGCCGTCCTTATCTCCTCAATCGTAGCCTAGCGTCATCATTTCATTGGGCTCTTCAGTTTCGGAAACAAGAAAAAGTCACAGGGGGCCAGATCTGGGGAATACGGTGACTGTGGCATTATTAGTGTGTTGTTTTTGGCTAAAATCCAGACATTTCTGACTTGGCCCACAAATCCAGGCGGTTCTGGCGGATTGCTTTACGCAATTTGCGCATAACTTGCAGGTAATATTTGTTATTGATCTTTCTACCCTGTGGCAAGAACTCATGATGCACCACGCCCCTGTAATCGAAGAAAACTGTTCACATCTTCTCGGCCCCCTGAGAACATTTTGTACAACCGATAAACGTTGCTTCGGTCCAAGGTAGCTTCACCATATGCCACAGTTACGAGTAACATTCGGAATGCGTCCGCGCAATTAATTTTGTTTTTCATACAAAATTTGATACAGATTCTTTGATCCATTTTTTGGAATGGGCAAAAATCTAAGACGAGCCAAAACATGTGCAAGCAAAGCAGCTGTCAAAAATTAACTGACCGTTTAAAATGGCCGAACTTGTCGTGACCAACAAAATATCAAAATTCGCGATACTTTTTGAACAGACCTCGTATGGCAAACAAGCATGAAACTTTTTATAACGAGAAACAATTGGTTAACGTCCAAAAGGATTGTTGATATTGGTTCACGTCCAAAGGAAACTTTGGGATTATAATGCATGGCACTGTTACGAATCCCAGGCTTCTCGTTCATAGGTCCAAATAGACTGTGATACACGTAGGTTGTCGAAGAAAAGCCATGACGCATTTTCGTAACAGATAGCATTTGTTAATTTCTGGAAGTACTAGTTTTTTTGCTTCTACGTTGTTATTATGTCTTTTAAAGCGGATAGTTTTCGCTTTATTTTCAAAAAATTTCATTCATTTTGTTTATTTTTAACGGATTTTACAACAACATGAAAATGAAAGACCCAACTTTGAATTTTAGGCATATTTTATTGTTTTACTTCTGTAGCCAATGATGGTTCACGAAATATTCGTGCTGGTGACTTTGGTCTCAATGACGCTTCAAAGATGATGATGAACAATATTTTTTTAATTAAGTCAAACCAGCATTACACAATAAGACAGATTGCGCGAACATAGAACATCCATCATTCATCCGTTCAAGGCCACCTGAAGAAGCTGGGTTACATTTTGCGCTTGATGCTCAATATTTGGATTTCTCATGAACTCAAAGAAGGACATCTGACGGTACGCATAAATACCTGTGACATGCTTATTAACCATCAGGAAAATGATCCTTTTTTAAAGCAATTGATAACTGGTTATGAGAAATGTATTATCCTAGTCCCAGTGTGATGATCCGCCTCAAACGACGTCAAAAGCGGACAATCATCAAAGGAAAATTATGCTATCATTGGTGGGATTTTAAAGGTCGACATTTTTTGAGCTTCTACCATGGAGCCAAACAGTCAATTCGGAAGTGTACTATCGGAAATAGCACAGATTGAACGAATCCATTATCCAGAAACGGTTGGAGCTTGTTAATTATAAAGGATGCCATCATGGCTACGCAAGACCACACAGAAGTTTGATGATCTTGCGCTGTCAGACTTCTATTTTTTTCGATCTCTTCAAAACTAATTGTGTGGAATGAGGTTCAATTCAGATGTAAATCAGAACCTTGTTCAGTCTTTTGCTAATAAGTAGCAAGTGCTTCTGAACGATGGCAAAGTAATACACACTAAAAATATTTTACAGGATAGGACCAAAGATACCACACTGAGGAACACCAGCAATTATAAGGAATATATTTTTTTAATAGGAAGCACTTGCACTAAAGAAAGTTCTTATAATATTTTGGACTAATCGCGAGCGTGGGCACTTGTCTTCCCATATCCGATGATCGGTGTACTGCAGCTATCCTACCGCTTATAATTAGTGCAGGTTTTGGCGCCGAACCATGCATTCGTCTAGTAGGAGGGGCGGCCATTATGTCCATTTCGGGTTCTTATTTTTGACCAATACGGGTATTTATCCACGATTGGTTTTTTAACCAAAAAAAACTGTGGGCATTAACAGTTACACTAGGTATCAACATCTCATAGTAGACGATACCCCGCTGATCCCACCAAACGCACAGCATCGTCATCCGTCCGAACCGATTTGGTCTTGGGGAAGATATTGATGGTTGGCCGGGATCAACCCACGATTTCTTGCGTTTAGGATTCTCGAAATATATCCACTTTCCAGCGTCTGTCACAATCCGATGCAAGAACGACTTTCTTTTTTGTCTGGCGAGCAAGATTTCACATGTGTTTTGGCGTCGCTCCATCTGCCAATCGTTCAATTCATGCGGCACCCAAATTCCGATCTTTTTATTCTTCCCCATGATACGCAGACGCATGGAAATGGCTAGTTGAGTAACACCCAATTGCTTCGCGAGCATTTTTTGCGATTGGGTATCGTATTCGTCCAAAAGAGCCCGCAATTGATGGTCCTCAACCTTCCTAGGCCGATTTTCACGCTTCTTGGTTCACAAATCAAAATTGCCGTCTTTAAACCGACGAAACCAATCTCGGCACATTGTTTCCGATAAAACACTGTCAACATAGGCTTCCACAATTTGATTTCTTTAAATTGAAGCAGAAAACCAGAGCTTCACGCATATGCTCTTTTTCTGACACATGATTACCAAAGGAAAAATATATGTTGATGTACGAAATTGCTAACAATATGCACTGATTAATTTTGACAGATGTTAAACTTATTGAAAAAAAGTTTGCCGTACCTATGGTAGCTTAATACGCTCACTTACGCCATCTATGACTAAACAGCGGATTTAAGCTTATACACCTGGTAACTGTATTATGAGGTAGTAAGTGCAGAGTAGAAATTATTAACATAAGCCATACTTCCAAAAGCGGCCTAATTAATATGATATAGTAAAAACACACCTGGACAGTACTCTTTCCTCTCAAAGGGGATAAAAATATCCACTTTTGGACACTGAAATGTTCTGCTCTGAAGCCGAACTGATGGTCTGAAATTATATTGGATTATTCAAGTATAGACTAAAGTCATTTTAGGATAATTTTCTCAAAAACTTGGGCTAGAATTAATCACCTAAGCTTTTTGGTTGATATGGAGACGATAAGTGCATGGATTTTTTATGCTTCAGAATAATTTCTACAAAGACATTTAAAGACAGTATTTAGCAATTATCACAAAAACCTTTTCATATTTTTAAGTTGGAATAAGAAAAAATTTTAAAAATTTCTATTAATTTCAGTATCATCAAATTTTGTTAATCTGACAAAAAACTGACGCTTTGAAGATAAAATTTTAGTCTCCCTTCACCCTTTTTTTTCTTGAAACTACAATAAAATTCCAGTTAACCATTATTGATATCATAGTTCATACCTGATAAAGTCAACAATAACGCAATCCATGACGATGTGAAGCATCTTAAGCATGATTGACAGGTTCGAGAACCGTCTATATATTCGCATACTGCACAATTGTTAACCCGTCCTTTCGGCAGATTTATTTGTCACAGTTACCAACCGAATATGACTTAATTGAATTTTTAAAATTTTTTCTTTTAAGTCCAAACCTCTTAACCCTATCCAATTTCTGTACTAAATTGAGTTCAAGTATTTCGCTCTACTACAAAGATTACAGAAAAACTTCTATCCAAAAAGAGAAAGACTCTCTAATCCGCATGGATACGTCGACATTTGAATAGGAAAAATAAGGCAAAAAATAAGAAATTATGACCACGTTAAAGGACAACCATGAAGAAAAATGACTGAATATTACGAGCATATCACCCTGTCAAACAGTTATCATGGCTAATCCATCAAAAAGTGCACTTTCCAATGCGCAGAGGTGCAAATGTTCAATTTCATCAAAGCGGAGAGTCGCAATTCTGTTAACAACAACAATAATAAACAAAAAAATTTTAGTCTGTCAGTCATACTCAGTAATACTCAACACGAAATCAGGACATTATCATACCTGACTTGCCTAAATATATGTGGACTACTATCCAGGAGAAGAAGGATTTTTTTTTTGTTTCATTTCTAGCAAATTTTTTCCATTTTTTTTTTGGCTATAAAAATTATTCAGTAGCAGTTTAAGGAGTTCTTTGGTGATTCTTTTATAGCACAGACGACTGACTATAAAGAACTTGAAAAAAAAAACTACTTAACCAGTTACCTATACTACAGGGTAAATTACTCATCCATGATTCACTAATCAGAAACTTGTTGTAGCTCTGAGATAGTCCTTTTACGAACACCGTAAAAAAATACCCTCTTCGGTCTAAGGGTTAAGTCGACAGAAAGAATAAATTCCCAACTCTTACCTTAGCTACTGTTCCTCGATATCATCTTAATTCCTTAACAATTGCAACAATTTCGATATTTTTTTTTCTATCCTATTTGCGATTGGCTTATTTACCATCGCTATTCATTTTTTATGCAAATTGTTTATTATTATTATTATTATTTTTATAGCCACTCTAACTCTGCTACAATTATTTATTTTATTTGTTGTTGTTACTAGTTCACAGTAATTGGAATAATAAAATTTCATCTAATCGTCCATATTTCAGTAAACATATGCTGATCAAAAAAAAAATCCTTGTAAATATAACAACGAATCCTTAAGCCAGGAAATTGATGAATTTTTATTAGAAGCGTTTTGCTTGGCTTACCAAAAAAAAGGACATTTCGAAAAAAATTTATCGCATCGAACAGCAACAAGAGTAAATAAAATTTTTTAGCAATTTCACAATTTTAAATATTTTATTATTTACTTAGCATGCTATAACACATAGTCCTTATGCTGATGGGGCCATAGCATATACACTGCTATAGGGGGTAGTCGGGTCTAGTGTACTAATATCAATGGGATTGGAACGCATGCGACCTTTAACATGTGCACAGTTCATTACTTGTGCAAAGAGCAATTATTAATTGACCGAAAATAAGCCGAGTTTGCCATATTGCTATGATTTTAAGGAGGGGGATAAGAGGGGATAGTTGGAGATGTGAGAAAAACCTTAAAAAACCACCTCTTCTTCAAGTGATCTCGGGGATATTGTTGTTTGGGCAATGTTTCGAAAAAGTTTAGGTGAATTTTACCTTGCATTTCACACTGGCCAAGGTGCCCCAAAATGATGGCCTAACTTTCTCATACCCCTATACCATTGAGACTATTAACTACCCAGAATATTGTCCATTCTCCCCTGCCATGGTCCATTTACCACATCATAACGCAGTGAATTTTTTTCTTTGCTTTGGCAATAATTTTTGAGAATTTTTGATAACATCCCTTAAGGATATTTTCTCATATAATATTTTGTTGTTCGTTATTTGTTTTTTGTTGTTCTTGCTTCCTTTTTGATTTGATAAATAATCAGACTGTTGTTGTTTGTAGGCTGCGCATAGTAATCATAGAGTATTTATATCGTACACAGGGGGTAAAGTGCGCCTATACACAACAAATATCAACAAAATTCAGTATAAATGAGAGTAAAATTGAAGTGGATCGAAGGGTAACACTGACATCTACTCTTTTACCCGTCCTTGTATTTGTACGTCTCTATTGGTATTTGTTAGACTGGTGCTGGTACCCAATAACATCATATACTCTTTATTCAGCTCATATCACTACGAATCCTGTGATTGCCCCCATCTCTAATACCTTTGAGCTCCGACGACAATCGTACCATTCTACAAGTTATTACCCATCGTTAGGGCTTCTTGCCGGCTGTAGCTGACATCAATGTTGACGTTAATGTTAATGTTAATGTTAATGTTAATATGCCAATGCCAATGTTTATTCTTGTTTGTCTCGTGTTTAAACCGTCCCGGTTCCATGTTGGTTCAATTGATTATGTTTGCGCGCACAAAGAAATCATCAAAAATTCATGAAATTATGCTGCAGTTTAATTTATGTTGTTTGAATGGTGATTCTGCTCTTCAATATGATTTACCTTTTCTTTTTGCACAATATTAACCTTAGTTTATTTTTAAATTTATTTTTAGTTTTTTTTTTGATGGTTTCTTAAGGTGGATTTTCTTCCAGAAAAATTTTCTAACATCTTTAGAAAATAAACTTTATTTATCCGCTTATAAGTATTAAAAACAGATGAACTTAGATGGTTATAATTTAACCATCTAAGTTCCTAAGCATAGGGGTAAAACTGTCACGTATTTAGCTTAATTCTAAAAATTCCAATTTTTAGTATGAACACAAATTTTTTTTGTCGAAATGAAGCCAATTCCATACAGGCTCTTCTGTTGTTGATTGAATGAATGAAACGAAAAGAAAATTGAATTTTCTGCAGAAAATAATTAACTATTTTGGGACGAAAAGGGGGGGGGGGAGAAGAAGGGTTTCTATAGGATTATTTAGTTTTATCCATATTAACTACACCAATAGTCATACTGGATGTGATCATTATGAGCGAGGATGAAATTTTTGCTAAAATTCCCAGGTGACATACACCTCCACCTATCATCCACATAAGTTTTTTTTCTGCTATACTAACAACTTCTTTGCTTTCCTTTTTTTACTCCTCTACGATATCAACATTTATTTTCTGTTATATACATAGTTTTTACGTTAGTTCGTCATAAATATAAGCAACTATTTACTTATATTATGACGAACTAACGTAAAAATTATGTATATAATAAAAAAAATGGAAAAAACTACAAATTTTAACTTCAAGTTTTAAAGGTGACAACATTATAAAAAAAGAAGGACTTGTTTTTTTTTTGCAAAATACAAATTGTTCATATTTATCGCTAAAAAAACTATTTTTGGTTAATATTGAAAAAAATGTAAATGTTCTCTAAGAAAAAGAAAGTTGCTTTTTTTCATATATTTTAACTTATAAAAATTTTATTGGAAACTATTTGAAATTTTCTCATTCAAAATATTTTTTTTCAGTAAAAATATTTATATTCAGTAAAAATATTTTTCACAGCAATTAAAAAATTTAAAATTATGTTAGAAAAAAAATTACTACAATGAAGCAAAAAATTATTTAAAAAATTCTAAATTGTCTTAAATATTTTCTTTACTTTTAATTTTTGCCTTTCTATAATTTTGTTAAAAAAAAATATTCCAAACAATTTTAAAAAAAAACCTCCATTTTTTAATAAAATTAATCCCACTTTAGTTAAAAAAATTCATTTTCATTCCAAAAAATTTAGTTTAAAGAAACTCTTGAAGATACGAAAGAAATTGTCTAAAAAACTGCTTTTTGCTTAATATTTTCTATCCTAAAATTTTGTTAAAAAATAGTAATAATTTTCCCAAAAAATATAAAAACTACATTTTTTTCAAAAAACTCCTTTTTATGATTTTTCTCCTTTTATTTCTAGGAACCTTAAAGAATAAGTTCTTCTTCATATTTTTCTCTCCGACTCAAAAATTTAGCTACAAAACTAACCACTGATTAATTTCTTTTTTTTTAAGTAATAATATTTATTTTTTTATTAACAAAACTTTGTTAAAAATATAAAAAAAAAATTCAACAAAATAAGAAAAAATTCTAAACATTCTTTGAGAAAAAGAATTTCTTTTTTTACAATTTCTTTCTTCCGCAAATGTGGTCAAAAAATAATTAAAATATCCGCAAAATATCGCAAAATTCTATATTATCTAAAGAAAAGTCCTTTTCTACGATATTTTTTTCTATAATTTAGTTTTTATAATATTTTATCTTATAAAAAATTTCACAATTTTCTTAAAAAGACCAATTTATTTTTGATAAAATGAACTTCATTCATCCCCAAACATTTAGTACAAAAATTTTTTTAGAAAATTCTCATTAAATTTTAAAAAAATTTCATAAAAAAGAATTAAATTATTTTTAAAAAAAACTAGACCTTTTTTTATGTTTTCTTTCTTCCAAAAATTTAAATAAATTCTTAAAAAGTTGCTCAAAAATATAAGAAATTAAGTTCTTTTTTATAATTTTTCATTCCCAAAATTTTAGTACAAATAATTTTCAAAATTTACCATCAAATTTTAGGAAATTTTTACGGAAAAAATGTAATTCATTTCTTTTTCTAGAATTTTGAAAAATTTCCTTTTTGTTCTTTAAAACTTAATACTTCAAATTCAATAAAATTAACCAAACTTCCCCCCTTCTCCAAAAAGACTCCCAATTTTTTTTTAATATCAATTTTTTTAGTTTTTTCCTATTCTTTGTAAAATTATTCATTTCCCTTGAAATAGGAAAGTAGATAGTGAAAAATATAAAATTCATATTCCGACATAAGGAACGATTCTTTGACAACCGGAAATTGTTGTAATGTACTTTCTCTCAGATATTCTGTTTTACATTATTCAATTTTCCATGACAGTTTTTTTCCAATTTGAAATTTTCCCATTTCTTCTCAAGGATCATGGAAATTTCATTAAAAGAAGAAAAAACTATGTATGACAGGCAGCGATTTTTATCAAAATGTACAAAATATGTTACAAGTACGAATATAACATTGTAAATATTGTGATTAATTCCGTTTTTCTTTTGGTTGGTAAGTTTTTATGTGGTGATGGGTAGGAGTGCGGATATAATTTTATTTACCCTTGAAATGAGGGAGAGTTTTATTTCTGGTTGGAAAATATTTATTTGTACTTTGGAGTATTTATTAATCAGTAGTTGAAGTTCACATCGGTTCATGGCAATAATATTTTACGTATGTCAGTAGTATTGATATATGGATGTGTGTGCGTGTGTGCATACATATACGATAGTCTTATGGTTGGGTTGTAGTTCACCCTCGGTTTAGACGTCACGCATCGGTGTCAGAGTATAACCGCAAAAAGTCAAAAATCCTAGTGCAAGAGTGCTGCGTAATGGATTTATTAAATTTTCCGGTCGGTCACCTTGATATCACCATTCGTATCATCCCTCCGCCGGTGGTTGTTTGGTTAAATATGGGAGACATCAACTTATACAACCATTGCCTGGAAGAATCTACCACCACCCCCATTGGCATCGAAGACGATGGAATTTTTGCGAAAAACCTCCCCCTTACGAAATGTGTACGAGGTGAAGAAACACTAGTAACGATATACAAAGTTTTCTTCGAACAGAACCGAGGGTGGTTTGTTTAGTACATGCTGGAATACTATTTGAGCGATATTATCCCTTTTAGCATTTTTTTTCCTTTCATTTTACGAAGGATTTTCTGTTTCACGTTAGCAAAGTTTTTTTTTTCTATGTACACATGCCTGTACCGACAAATTTCGATTAGAACCTTTCCTTTTTGGTTTAGCAAATATGATTCCCTCATTTCTGTTCAATATCCACCACCAAGAGGGTATATGCAGACTTAGTGCAGAAAAGTAAATAAAACAGAAACAAACAAACGCATGTCCTTGCGTAGATATTTACAGACAATTTAGTCATACTTGATGGTTCAACCACTGTGAAGCCATGTGAACTAAGACACACGGCAGAGTACCAAAAAAAAAAAAAAAACTAAAATTCCTCACATAATATGATGATTCCAAGAATCTCCTAACCAACCTCATCCATCGTTCCCTTTTACGCCACCATCCAACCATTCGTCCTTGCAACAATGAACAGAAATTTCTGATCTCACATGTGACAGTGGATTTATTGACGTCAAATATTATTTAATATGAAAAATTCACGTTTATCCACTTTAAACTTGTCGTGTGTTACATGATGTGCAAAAATATGCCCAATCTAGTTAGAAAAAAATTCCAGTATTTTTCCCTTTCTTTTTTTTAACCCATAAAGATCCTTAAAAATTATACCCACCAAAAAAATAAAAAAATGGGAAGCTTTTACCTAAAAATTACCTTTTTTTTCATTGACTGTTTTCTAATAAAAGGAAAAAAAATTTCTATCCTCCACTATATGGATTCCTTAATAGTTACGATGGTATGGGATTTTTAGTAGATATTCAATTTAGGATATATCAGTTCAGATAATATTATTTCCAAATTTAGCCTTCGTCATTTTATTTAATATTGAATCCTCATAAACGTGTTAGGCATCGAAAATTCTCGGATATATGCACGCATCACAGTCAAGAATAAGAGACAGAAATGATGCTAAAGACCATGACAAGGATAATGATAGTGAAAATATATAGCAACGACTATGGATGACAAGAATGACGGCGCTGATGACGCTTATGGAATATTTTTGACGTGAAGGGATAACTCAACATAATCCTAGGATTGTGGAATATTTAATATCAAAAGATGACACCATCTAAATAGTTATGTGTCCTTGGTGACTTTTGCCGAAAAGAAAATATGATATGAGAAACTTAACCCTCCTTCCTCTCTAACCCAACAAAAGTACTATAACCTTTTTAAGAATCTACAAAAAGTTTCTGGTTTTCACTTCAAAATTCACATCAACTAATTTTATTTAAATTAATTCCACCACAGAGAAAAGACATTTCATAACTTAAGGAATTAAGGCTCTTCAAAAAATATTTAATTAGACAACAACAAAAAATATAACGAACGAAACAAGTGTCATTATCAATATCCTTGTTGTAATTAATAATTTTTGCAATTATATTGTCAAATACCGGATGTGTATACGTTGGCAATTGTTACTTCCTCATTTGTGGAAAGTTTCTTGGGGCAAAAGTTTTTGTTTTATTTTGTTTGGCATTTGAAAATGTTGGCCGATGGCAAACGGTCATTCCCAATTTCAATTGGCATTCTAGCCAAAAATCCATATTCAAGTTTTGTGTACATTTTCGCAAATCCCAATGTCTCTCATATATACCATCGGAAGGGGATGCACATGGGCTGAATATTGGCGGTTATAATAACCAAAAACCGAATTTAGTAAATATTAGTTGGTGTACGATTCAATTGCATGTATCCTTGGTACTGTTACGAAGATTTCGATTATTCGATGGGAAATAATAACCTAGCCACTCCAGTGTTAGGTCTTTTGAATAATAACAAAAGTTCAAGCACATAAATACACGTCCATTCGTATTGGTAGGCAGAGAGTTTGATAACTTTTGAATCTGACCATCAGAACCTTTCTCTGCCATTGCGAGACACAACATCTTCCCACTATGGCAGGCACATAAATAAACGGAAACAAAACTGAAAAGTCCTTAGTTCGTGTTTGAGAACAGTTGGAGGAGTTTGTCTACCATCGTTCCCCCCTTCGTTGGTTGGTTAGTATAAGCACCAACAGAATGGACTGAACACTGCACGATACTCACAGTATACGACTTTTATCAATGCCGTTTGCATTCGACAATGGGCCGAGTGTAAAACCCACCCTAAAATGGCAAAAGGTGAACAACAGTTTAACTTTATAACGTCATCATGTGAGTGTAGAGATTTTCAGTAAACTTTTCGGCAGTTTGCTCATTTCAACAGGCAACCATGCGATAGCCAAACATGGTCGAAACTTGACCGTACATTCTTTATCGTAGTCTGAAAATAGTACAGTTTGAATGGTCTTGTTTTCAAAAGCAACGGCTATTATCCCTTCATCGTAGCGAAGTCTTTTCAACACCTGAAAAGCTAACGCGCCAACGGTGGATGCATGGGCCACACTCCATCCTGCCAGTTGAGTCGTTATAGCCATCGAAATCTAACCCGGCACATGTTCGAGGCACTTCCAAAACATTTCAATAATAAATGCAAACACTCGATAGCTCATCTGACTCTGTCCCGAGTAAATCTAAAAGGATAGCACGGTACCTATTCTAGTCAATAGACGGAAGTGATGCAAACGGTGAGTTTTTCTTACTGGATCATATTTTTCGATAATTCCTGCCTTCTCGATGGCCACTGAATAATTCTTCTTCACGATTGTAAGCAGACCAATTCGATTTGGTCATCATCGGCTAATAGAAAATAAGAGACCATCGCGAAGTTCAATCACAGTTATTGACTGATAAAACAGAGACTAACACTATGGTGACTATGTCATTAGGGATTTGTGTGACTGTAAATTGTCAAAAGAGTGAACATCGATTTATCAGAAGTGGAGATTTCGATTCAAATATATTTTCCAGTAACAAACAAAAACTGAACCATTAGAGGTAGAAGTTATGCTTTCAAATAATTTTGAAAGTAAAAATTCTTTTGGGACATATTATTTTAGGACTCTCTTGTCAGAAAAGTAATAACAAAATTATCATAAGTTGAATTTTTTATTTATAATAATTTTTAAAGTAAAACTGATTTTGGGACATATTTTTTTTGGGACTCTGTTAGTCAGAAAAGTTACAACGGAATTATCAGAAGTAGAACTATTGATTTAAAATAATTTCGAAAGTAAAACTGCTATTGGGACAAATATTTGGTTGACTCTCTTAGCCATAAAAGTAACAACAAAATTATCAGAAGCACAATTTCCGCTTTCAAATAATTTTGCAAGTAAAAATTCTTTTGGGACAAATTTTTTTTGAGACTCTCTTGTCAGAAAAGTAATAACAAAGTTATTATAAGTTGAATTTTTTATTTATAATAATTTTTAAAGTAAAACTGATTTTGGGACATATATTTTTTGGGACTCTGTTAGTCAGAAAAGTTACAACGGAATTATCAGAAGTAGAATTATTGATTTAAAATAATTTCGAAAGTAGAACTGCTATTGGGAAAAAAAATTTTCTGACTCTCTTAGCCATTAAAGTTACAACGGAATTACCTGAAGTACAATTTCCGCTTTCAAATAATTTTGCAAGTAAAAATTCTTTTGGGACAAATTTTTTTTGAGACTCTCTTGTCAGAAAAGTAATAACAAAGTTATCATAAGTTGAATTTTTAATTTAAAATAATTTTGAAAATAATACCGCTTTTGGGACAAATTTTTTTTGGCAATTATTAGGACAGAAGAGCGAAACCCATTTGGGATAATTTTTCTATTGGATTCTTCTTACTTAGAAACCGAAAAACATGATCAGAAACTAAGATTTTTTCTTTTAAAAAGTCCGCAATAAAAATTGTTTTGGAATTAATTAAAAATTCCAAAGTTTGGGGCAACCAAACTATTAGACAAAACATTTCAATTAATAATAAATTTTCCAGTTCAACTAATTTTGGGACAAATGTTTTGAATATTTCGTAGTTAGAAGAATAATAACGGAATAAGCAGAATTTTTTTAGCTCTTAGTTTAGATTCTAAACAAAATTCTACATCTGACAATTATTTCGTTACGTTTCTAACTAAGATAGTTTTTTGGGACTCTCTTAGTTAGAAACGTAACGAAATAATTGTCAGATGTAGAATTTTTGAATTTTTGATTTCAAATAATTTTAAAAATAATGTTTTTGAGACAAATTTTTCTTGAGAAATTTTTGGCCAGAAACCGTAACCCATTTGGGACAATTTTTCTATTTAGTCCTTTTTAGTTAGAAACCGAAAAGCAAATTATTAGAAGCAGAAAATTTTGTTTAGAAATAATAAAGCAAGAAAAATGTCTCTTAGGATGTTTGGTCAGAATTGGAATTTTTTATTTAAAAAAATTGTATTGTATTAAAACTTATTTTGAGACAATTTTATTTGGGACTTTCTTAATTAGCAGAATAAAAACCAAAAAATTAGAAGTAAACGATTTGATTAATAAAAAAAAACCCAAATCAAATATTTTTGGGACGAATTTTTTGAAAATTTCTTAGTTAAAAGAGTAATAATGGAATTACCAGAAGTAAAATTTCAGATTCCAAATAAATACCTAGTAAAATTAGGTTTGGGACAAATTTTTTTGAAACTTTCTTAGTTTTTTAACCGAATAATCAAAAGAAAAATTTTTAATTAAAAAGAATTTCGCAGTAAAAATACTTTTGAGATAATTTTTTCTGGACTTTCTTTGTCAGAAAAGTAAAATTCAAACCATCAATTTTTATTGAAAAATAAATTCCAGTGAATTTTATTTGGCACAAAATTTTTTCGGTCATAAGTAAAATTTTTATTAAAAATCAATTGTGTGTAAACCTAATTTTGGGACAATTTTTTTTTTGGGACATTTTTTCACCAGAGGAGCAAAACCCGTATTACTTGAAGAAGAATTTTTTTATCATAACTAATTACTCAGCAAACTATTTTTAAAGAGTATTATTTTGTTTGCAATAAAAACTACTGTTAGGACACAATTTTTTGGAACTTTATTAGTCAAAAAACAAAAACCGAATTATCAGAAGTAAAATTTTCATTTAAAAAGAATTTCGCAGTAAAAATACTTTGGTGATAATTATTTTGGGACTTTCTTAGTGAGAAGAGAAGAAAATCAAACTATCAATTTTTATTGAATTATAAATTCCAGTGAATTTTAATTAGCACAAAATGTTTTTGGTCATAAGTAAAATTTTTATTAAAAATCAATTATGTGTAAAACTTCTTTTGGGACAATTTTTTTTTGGGACATTCTTTATCAGAGGGGCAAAATTCGTATTATTAAAAGAACAATTTTTTTATTACAAGCGATTGCTCAGTAAAACTATTTAACATTAAATTTTGCAATAAAACTAGTTTTGGGACAAATTTATTTGCAACTTACTTAGTCAAAAGGGATATAACGTAACCATTGGAAGTAGAATGTTTGATTAAAAATAATTCCCCAGCAAAATATTCTTAGGAGAATTTTTTTGGGACATTTATAAATATTTTAAGTAAGTCGAAAGTCTCTTTTAATTTCGATCATTTCTTCGTATCAAAAGTGTCATATCATGGATATCACGATCGATGATATTCTCCATTGTACCAAAAATTTATAAAAATGTTCTTCTATAATTAACTGACTTCGGCCCTCCATTTTATGATTAGAATCTCACTTTACACCCTAAAAGTGAACTTTTTTTTGGGAAAAGCTACTAAGAAAAATTCACAAAATTAATTCTGTATTTCCTTTTGTCAAGAATTAAAAAAAAAACAATACCAACAAGGAATTAAAAATTCAAATCAGATAGACTACTTAGAGATCAATAGCCATCCCCTTTCTTTTAAAGAAAAAACTTGTAATAGAAAAGAAATTTTAATAAACGGAAGAATAGGATTCCGTGTGAAAAGAATCTTGAGAAGATGACACTTTTCATATGAATGCGAGTACAAGATGTGATCAACCACAGACAGTGGTTAATTTGAAGGTTTTCAATTTTTGGCAGTGCCTTGTTACGGTTGTAACCACAATCCAACCAGACCAGACGACTATGAGAAATACAAAATAGGAAATATAAAATTAGCTGACACGATTCGAACTTTACAATGAGAGAAAAATATTTCGAATGAGCAGAGAGATGAAAAAAAAATTAACTAATTTAAAAGAAAAGAAAAAAATAATCATATCCAAGCCTCAAAGAATTGGTGGAATTTTTCGGAGACAGACAACGAGTATACACTCTTTTGTGAATCCATTGATTCTATTGAAATAGAACACGACAACGTCAGAATACGCGCTATTGTACTGATGCTGCTCTACACTGTCGGGATTGCACAAGTTCACTCTTGAAAGGTGATAAATATGACACCTCACAATAAGGGAAGTCGACATCGAACAATGATTCCATGGCCATCATCATCTTCGTACGTTGTAACCTTTGTCGCTTGCGTCTTCCTCGTCCTGGCTATTGTCGCTGGTCTTTGCGTTCATCACCATCGCGTCATCATTGTCGTCTTCCTTGTTGTTGCCATCAACTTAGCCCCTTAATCAAATATTATGTTACAATTATCGCACTATTAAATCTCGATTAAGATGATATGTTAATTCGCCGTCAACGAACACATCAGATCGGTAGTCCCTTGCGCCTATAATAATTTTCCTTACTGCACGAAGCCTATAATGACTCAGCAAAAGGGTCCGAATATGGTATGAATAAAAAACCGAACACAATCGATGTACCCTGTGTCTCTTGTTGAGAGTCGAAATGCATCAGTTCCAAATCCCAAAGGACCAAAAATACCCAAATCACCAACACTAAGAGTTATACTTTAAATACGAAAAACCCAACACTTTTCCACACTCTCTAAACTAATTCTGATTATGCTTGCCTCGAAGCTTCTACTTTATATTCGAAATCAAATTTAACTAGTAGAAAAGTATATTTACTAAAAGCTCATAAAGAAGAATCCACCAAATCTAAATCTATTTACCTACGGTATCTACACAAACTCGTCTGCCTGATGAATATAAACACAGAGTAAACAGCAAATCTTCCAGCTAATATTGCTCTGTCAACAACGAGCATGTCACCCACCACTGACAAGGGGCTAGTGATAGATATTATCATCGAATATTATATAAACGAGCCCCAAGGGTACAACACTTTATTCTAGCGAGAATTACTTTCCCTTTCGGTCCATATTTTCACAGCCATCAACAATATCACAACCACCACCAACACCACCACCACCACCATCACCATTGTCCTCGTCATATTTATCACAAAAATCGTTCACATGCTTGGATGGATGGATGCTCCCGCATGCACAAAGCTTTACTGAATTCCATCTCCACCCACCATTCGATTTGATGAAAAGTCTTAAGCTTTTTAGTATACCATAAATGCCAAGATGGATAATATAAAATGTTTATGCCACAATAATAGACATTATCCTACTTCAGAGGTCAGGAAAAAAAACTGGAAAAAGAGACAATATAAAAAGAAGGGTTTTGACTGTTGGAAAATTTACAAAAATCGAAAAAATCCAATAAATTAAATTTTGTTTATCATACTTGACTTCATTTGCTTATCAGTTCTCCTTAAATTTGCGGTTTCTTTCCAACATAAAAAAATTTCCTATTGGATTCCATTTCCTTCCAGTCATCTTATAATATTTTTAAAATTTTTAAACAAAACCATACACAAGAAATAACAATAGCTCGCCCCTAGAATAAAGTCGTGACGCCAAAAAATGTTGACAAGAGCTAGGTTGAGAGACAGGTAATATTTATATGCAAGTTTTTTAGACATTAGCTTAGTTAATGGTTTTTTCTTTAACAAAATTTAACCAAAGTCTACTTTCAGGGGTCTTTGGATTTTAGACCGGAATTGAACTTTTCAATTACGAAATTTATCAAAAAATTGCGGTGCATTCCAGAATGTAAAATTTTGGCTTCTGATTCAAAAATAGTCGGTTTTTTGCTTTTCAAACTGATAAAAAATCAATTTTGTTTTAGAATTTATTTAGCTTTTTTACTGATTATTAACCCTTTTTTTTCAATGAATTTGCCAAATATGAGACTTTATTTTTCATGAAAAATCCGACCGCATTTTATTGGCATTCATTTTCTTTTTTTTTCTTTTTTTATTTAATTTTCTACCTAATTTTTAATGGTCAAGTCTTTCAAGCGGTAGGCTAATAACCTTAGGTCAATATTTATCTATTTTTCATTAAATTTCACCAATTTTTGAGTAAAAGAAAATCACAAATTTTGAGTGAAAAAAATGTTGGTAAATTTCACAAATTTTAAGAGAAAAAAGATGCACAAATTTTGAGTGAAAAAATTTGTTTGTAAATTTCACAAATTTGAAGTGAAAAAATATTTCACAAATTTTGAGGAAAAAAATTTTTGGTAAATTTCGCAAATTTTAAAAAAAAAAAAAATTTCACAAATTTTGGGTGAAAAAAAATTGTGAATTTCACAAATTTTAAGTGAAAAAATTTTTGGTAAATTTCAAAAATTTTAAGTAAAATATTTTTTTAGTAAATTTTGTAAAATATGACAAATTTTTAAGGAAAAAAATGTTGGGTAATTTCACAAATTTTAGTAGAAAAAGTATTTACAAATTTTGAGTGAAAAAAAATTATGAATTTCACAAATTTTTTGTGAAAAAATATTGGTAAATTTCAAAAATTCTTAATAAAACAATTTTTGAGTAAATTTTGTAAAATTTGACAAATTTTGATTGAAAAAAATGTTGGTTAATTTCACAAATTTGAAAAGTAAAAAATTCACAAATTTTGAATAAAAAAAAATTATGAATTTCTCAAATTTTAAGTGAAAAAATTTTTTGTACACTTCGCAAATTTTGAGTTAAATAATCTTTGAGTAAATTTTGTAAAATTCATAAATTTTGTTGGTTAATTCACAAATTTTAAGCGAAAAAAGATTCACAAATTTTGGTAATTACACAAAATTTTGAGTAAAAAAAAATCCCAAACTTTGAGTGAAACAATTTTAGTAAATTTTACAAATTTTAAGTTTTGAG
The DNA here is from genome assembly GCA_958298945.1 of Atherix ibis. NCBI lineage: Eukaryota > Metazoa > Arthropoda > Insecta > Diptera > Athericidae > Atherix > Atherix ibis. The sequence goes on along the minus strand of OY282609.1, from coordinate 20,156,114 downwards.
TAAATTTTGTAAAATTTGACAAATTTCGATGGTTAAAAAATGTTGGGTAATTTCAGAAATTTTAAATGAAAAATAAATTGAGTAGTCGCTCAAACAAGGCAATCTTCTAAATAGTTTTTGATGGTTCCATAAAGTAGAGTCAAAAATTAATTAACATCACAAGAAGTTGATAAACAATGTGTGATCATGGAAAAATCTGGAAAATCCCTTAAAAACACAAGGGAGCACTCAAAATCATCGTCGAAACCCATTCCCGACGCATAAGCAACATTCAAAATAAATAAATAATTCCACCCCAACAATCCGATAGGCATTTATCCATAAAAACTCATAAATAATTTTCGCATAAAAATCTATGAACCGGACAACAATTAGCCGATCAAATGGCCACACCAACTAAAAGGAGGGTTCCTTGCTAAAATAACTTTTAGATGTTCTCACCCCGAACGACTTTCAGTACTCGTATTTGTGTAGGTAGAGTACGGATTCTTTGGCTGAAACTTATCGACTACAATCGATTCTGATAAGTAATCAGGATTCAATGGCAAAAATGGTAGTTGCATGTTGAGTAAGGTTTGTCTAGAGTTTGATTATGTCCGTCTTCCATCGATGGACATTAGTGGAGAAAAATGTCTTGGACTGGAAACCGGAAACCATAGGAAATGGACAATAATTTTATGGTTTCAGACAATTTTACCATATTCCCTTTTTCTAGTCACAAAAATTATTAAGGATATTTTTTATGCCTCATCTTAAAAAAAAATAAAAATTATTAAAAAATTGCTAAAGAAATAAATATTAAAACTGTTCGATTAAATCTACTGCAGGCTATAAAAATATGTTCTAAAGATAAATCTGGAGGCATCTGCAGGGTTTTTCTCCAACCAAAAAATTGGCATATTCAAAATTTGTTTACTACAAAAATGGTATTACAAAGAACCCTGGGGTACCCAGGCAGAGTAAGAAGATCTTGTTGGCGACCGTGGTCAGGTCGATCTTGCTCTATGCTGTGAGGCTTGTGCGGAGGAGAGATACAAGCCTCACCGTGGTGAGGTTGACTTGTACTTATCCTCATTTTTGACGGGACATGGATGTTTACAGGATTATATTCCAATGTGCCCTTCTTGTTACGAGGTGGTAGAGAGCGTTGAGCGCAGAAGTATGTTGGCGAACGCCTGACTTCAGAGAACATTATTGCCCTGGTTAATAAACTCGTTAAAGACTTGGGGATGCTGTAATACCTTTTAGCGATTCCGTGGATAGATCTAGAAATATGACCAAGAAAAGTTATTTTCTTGCACTAAAGTCCTACACTTTGTCTTTCGATGAAAAGTCTTAAGCTTTTTTGGTATACCATAAATGCCAAGATGGATAATATAAAAAGTTTATGTCGCAATAATAGACATTATCCTACTTCAGAGTTTAAGATAAAAAACTGAAAAAAGCGACAATATAAAAAAAGGTTTTTGACTCTTGCAAAATTTACAAAAATTAAAAATTTTTTTACAAAATGACCTCCTTTGCTTATTAAATTCTTCCCAAATTTGAGATTTCTTTCCTACACCAAAAAATTTCCTATTGGATTCCATAACCTTCCAATCACCTTATAATATTTTAAAAATTTTTTTATACAAAACCATAGATAAGAAATACCATAACTATAACTCGCCCCTAGAACAAAACCGTGACGCAAAAATTTTTGACGAGAGCTAGGTCGAGAGACAGGTAATATTTATATGCAAGTTTTTTAGACATTATCTTAATTAATGGTTTTTTTTTCTTTGACAAAATTTAATCAAAGTCTACTTTCAGAGGTCTTTGGATTTTAGATCGGTCTTTGGATTTTAGAAAAGTTATTTTCTTGGAATTAAGTCCCACACTTTGTCTTTAGATGATTTTCACTTTACTATAACAAAAATAAAAATAAAGAAAAATATCGAAGAAGAGAATATTTAACATTTTTGAAAAATAAATGTTAGACCAACATTATAAAAAATAAAAAATAAATAAGAAATCATAACAACAACAAAAATATATTGAAAATTTGCTAAGAAAACCAACACCGAAAAGGTTGGAGAAAAGCACGAAATTATGTTCTTAAAACGAATCTTGATGCATCTGAAGGATATAAGCCCTAAAAAAAAAACCCCCCAAAAAACCTTACAAATTGTTGATGACAAATTCAGAAACTGTCGACTACCAAAAATGGGGCCTAGCCTACCTACTATTTATGTCTTGTGTCACATCGAAGAAGAGCCCACAAAAATAACACGTTTAACCTTTTCGAAAAAAACCAAATGTTGCATAAAATAATAAAATTAATAAAATCAAAATGTAAATCCTTTTTTTTCACCTTCCTACCATGACAAAAAAAAAATTAAATTATTTACAAAAAAGATGTGCGATGATTTTTTGACGCAGCATTTTTTTATGTTTTTTTTTTCAAAGATTGTGGATCTCTTCAACGTCACCGAGTGAAGTTATTTCGACATAATTGCGTTTTAATATAAATTGATTGCTCTAATGACGGTGTTACAGGGTGGTTTTAGTTGGTAATAAGTAACTGATGGCGATGATTTTGTTATTATGTGCATTTTTACCTGAACAAAGTTAAAAGAATTGCCCCCTTCTTCAGACGCCTCCTCCCATCTGTTATTGCCCCGTTCGTATAACAAACAAGGTAAAATGTAAAAAGGCAAAATCTGATTTGTGGTACGATGTCAGAGACCGTTTTCCATATGAAGACATGAAGTTTCGTTTTGAAATGTGCTGAACGTAGTCCATGCCTCCCTCTCAGTCCCACCTGGACACTTGACGTTATTAATAACATAATCTCGCCTTCGCCTGTCAGTGGAACTGTCAGACAGGTGATATTTCATTAATTTAATTTTTCTCACTACAAACATTCTCCAGTGCGCGCGGAATTTACTAGTGGTTGCCCACCATCTTCAAAACGACACCTCACTTCGGCCCCAGCTTAAACCGTTCGACTTATGGACGCATGTGTACACAAATGAACTCGTACATATTTCGGTATTTTGACCGATACTTTACCTTTTATTCGATAGTTACTTTATTTTTAAACATTCTTCCGCCGCCTCCCCCCATCCCAATCGGAATCCCAACTACTATCTGAGTTCTTTAGTTAAGATTCATTTGAGTATTTTTTTTTTGATTCTCCCATTTTTCGTTAAGCATTTCTGTTAGTCGTTTTTACGGTGTTTGGTCTTCAACTTGATTTGACTGATTGGGGTTTTTTTTTTCCCAAGCAGATGATACCTTCCAAATCCCTATCTACCCATAGGCCATAGACCATAATTGTTTCGTATTTGATTTAATGGCAAAAAAGAACTCGTTGCTTTTCGGTAGAATATCTAATGAAGCCATAACGATTCCATTTGCCGCCTGAGCAGCTACGGTGGATACTTTTCTAAGTGGAAATTAAGTGATTTCTTTATTTATACGCTAAGTTGTATACAAAAATGAAATAAAAAAGAAAGAAGAATTGGAAAAAAATATATAAATTCAACATGTTTCCACTCAGGTGTTGATCGTTGCGAATCATCACTAATCAACAAGACTGGTTTCTCTGGCAAGCATCCAGTTAACTTGTTGTCTTCATTGGAACACATCACAGTCGGTTAGCTTTAACAATTAACTAACGCGTCAAGTCTAATAAAATCGAAATCAAGCCGCACTTTGTTCAAAGTTAAACGAACCAACCGATCTTCGTATAGTCCATGTCAATTTCGGTGGGTTAATTCTGACCAAAGATCTGATCATCGCTGTTATTGTTGATGTTGTCCGCTTTGTTTGCATGTCGTCATCTGTAAATGTGACTTACAAGTGATGACACAACGGATATCATTACCATTCCATGTTGTCAGGTGACAAAATTTTAACAGGCAGACTCTCCAATGTTTTCAATAAAAACGTTCTGCTGCTATGCGAGTAACGTGCACCAGGAATTTCCATTCTCAGATCGACGACACGAGTATTGACTGGTCCGATTAGACCAGACCATCTAACTGAAGTTCCGTTCTATTCGGTATACAGATCAGCTTGGATTAGATCTTTGCTTCGGTTCAACTCGATTTCCAGTCAACCATGGACAGGAGTGCTGTTGATTAATAAGCCTCGACGCCAGAACGAATTTGACAAATCGTTCTTCGCTATTCTACAATAAAACCGGCATTCCTTTACTCAGACGTACCGATACGGTATGCATACCAGAAAATCCTCTAATCCCTTCCTCCCCCGAAATTTGTCCATATTTTTTTTAACATTTCTAAGTTGCGCTACGAACGCCAACATTCACTCCGAAGGTGATTTACTTTTTTTCTCACGTATATGTCCAAAAAAAACCAAAAAGAAAAAGAAATATCGTTTAACGTAACACAACGTAGCCGGGTATATGTATATGCAAACACAACCGCCCATCATTTGAGACCATGGAACAAAATACCAGCGATCTGTCGAGGCTAAAAGAAAATACAAATAAAAACCAAAACCAACCAAAACGATCTCTTCATAAATTAATGTCAATCACGTTCCTCATAATTTTTCAAGTAATTAATAATTTTAATATTTTCATTTTGTTAGTTTCGTCAACACCGCCGGTACCTATTAAAGGAATTTCGGCACGGGTAAAATATCCTCCAAACGGTTGTGGGACTGAGTTTCTAGACTCTGTGGGCCTTCTATGTACTTATAAAATGCATTGGTTCAAAATGAAAATAATAGCTCGGGATGCAAAGTGACTCAAATCCCCATGTTGGATAGTACTTGCTAGTGTTGAGTACACCTTACACATGGTATGCTTAAAGAGGCTAAAACTCCACTGTACCCACAAAAAAAAAGAGCTTATTTCAAAACCTTTTCATTTTCTTTTTGGGTGCGTTGTTTTTTTTTGAGGGGGGGGGGGGGGGGCGGTAGTCTCCCTAACATGAGCCTACACTTGCGCTTAATAATCATCAGTATTCAAGACATAAAACAGCCACTAAAAAAAAAGTGAATTTTAAAATTTTCGAATTTTTAATATTAGTTTTCGTAGTTGCCGACAATAAACATAAATGCGACCGGCTTCTAACCTCTGCCATAGGCAGATTCAGTAGAACAGTATCGCTGGGAGGGAGCTCTGGTTAATATCCCCAAAAGCTAAAGTAAAAGTAAAATTGAATTTGAAACGCAACAGCACCGAAAAAACGAAATTTCCCCAGAATGGATTATGTACGTAAATACGAGTATTGAATCATGTGTTAATTAGCCATCATAAATAATGCGCCTTCGTGAGTCGGAATGATTGAATACGTGCACACAAGTTAATACTCCCCCTTTTGGTATGTTTTATTTTTTTATTTTTTATTACTATTTTCCTTTAATAATTAGCTATTTGGCAACTGCTATTTAGGGATAGGTAATTTAGAAATACAGAAAATTACACCCGGTACACATGTATAGGCAATGACATATTGAATTTCTGGCAGCTCCCCCCTTATACCAATGGAGGAGTTTTATAGTCGAATTACTCGTGGGAATGTGCTATAAAAAGAAATTGTTCAGCGATTCAAAATTAGCTGAAATCACTACTCAAACCCGACTGGAATCCATTCGCAGTGTATCTTCAGTGGCATCACTTTTACCGCGCCATTTATCCTGGGAGCTCAATTCATCAGTGCCAATTCTTAACTCAGAAATTGCCCATCGAGATCAGACATTGTCGGAATAAATTCAACAGATCCCGACGATGATTGATTTTTATACGATTCGCATTCGTTTTCGTCCAAGTGTTAAATCTAAAGAAAGGATTCCAATCCGAGCGAAGGTATCAACATTGAAAATGACATTCCACTTATTTTATCAGGAATGGGGACAAAACAAACACGGCCATAATGGATGCATTGAAAGGAAAAATCGCGCAAATTCATTCGAGAACGACATTTTAACTTAATGAAAAATGAGCTCTCTTTCAAAATGGCAGAAACAAGAGATGCCTCCGCTCCAAAAAAAAGCCACCCCTTTTCACACTTTATCTTCTCCAAAAAAAAAAAAAAAAAAAAAGAGATTTTTTCTCACCAAAGCAACAAAATCTGTTGTTGCACAAAAAAAAATGTCTATAATAACACCAACGCGAAAGAAAAGGATTTTTTTTGTTTTGCTTCGTTTTTTGTTTTTGTTTTTTGTTAAAAATTCCTAATATAAAAATCAGCCAGCCAAAAGGATAGGAAGACAAAATTTCTATGAGTTGAATAACGTGCACATTATCAAGAATGAATTCAGACAGTTTCCATGAAAGTATATCTTCAAAAAAATGTATATGAAAAAAACTGGCATAAGAATGACGGCATATAAGTGTAAAAAATTATTTAAAAATAAACCAAAAAAAAAAATCGGGGAAAAAGTGTAGAAAATCTAAAACAATAGCCCCTCTTTAACCACTTCCACAAACAGGACACCGACATATTGTGCGAATAAGAGTGTATATTCTTGTTGATTATGATAAAATTCGCAGGACTCTCCTATCGTTGAGAATATGCCTGACAAAACTCAAATGGGATGGATTCATTTCTCGTAAGTGCAATAAATTAGGTGTAAGGACGTGTGGAGTATACACCTTAATGGTAACTAGTACATTAATAAAAACAAAAAAAAACGTGTTCAAGAATGGAAGAGCAGCAAAAGTATCCCATCTTAGCCCATTAGAGGAATGGAAATTGACAAAATCGAAATCAGTCTTATGGCATGCGGGTGAAAGTGGGGGAGGGGTCCACCATTGTTAAAAGTTGTCGGCACAGATAAATTTACCTTCGAGCATATGCATTTGAAGCAGAGTAATACAGCCTATATGCGTAACGTTTCATAAAATTAGTCCTTGCAAGGAAATCGCTGCACTTAAGTACTCTATCGCTGTCTAGAAGAATCCCAACAAGACAACAGTAACAACAGCAGAAAATATTTATGCATTCGCATACTCATTTTTGTGCCCACCTAGAGAAGAACAATAATAATAAAAGAGTCCTTTTTGTTTTTGAAGAAAAAAAATTGGAATAAAATCGCACACTGCACTGTGTAAACTCCATTTAAAATGGAATCGAAAATTGCTGCATTTTACCTTCAATAACAATAAGTGCAATATGGGATGACACATAATCGTAGATATCGCCATCGTCATCAACACCATTATCAGTCCAGGCATGGTGAGAATCCTTGGGCGGCGGACGTTGTGTAATACACAGTCTAAGGAAAATGACGATTACTCAGCTCGGCTGCTGGCTGTTAGCAACTATCCTGCCATAAAGAAATCTCATTTTCGATCACTTTACGTTAAACAATGGCAATCCTTTCTCGTCGATTAAAATTATGTCTTATGTCTGCTGTGCATAAAACTGTAATTATTGATTAAAAGTAGAGCACCGAGCAATCAGAATACCGGGAAACGATTCGTCCAGATTCGGACTCAAACCCAGTTTTCAATAGGGCTGATGTTAAATGCCGAATACTCTAAACTGTATGCACCCTATTCCTTCTGCAGCCCAAAAGCATCCATGGTAGATGATGCAGAATATTAGAAATTAAAAAAGGTAGAAAAAAAAATATTCGAAAAATTTTGTATCGTCAAAACCATTTATCAAAGGATATCGAATGTGCACTCGTCAAAATGTAAATTTAAGTTGAAAATTGGAGCATGTGTGCAATTTGTTTTGGAAATACAAAAAAAAAATAGAAATAGAAAAATAAGAAAAATGACAGAAAAAAAAATCAGGAAGCGAGGGTGGATAAGGCAGCCAGAGTTGGAGGACGTGCATTGAATGCCCGTAAATGAATGAATGAAGAATCATTTCAATTAGTTGATTGAATGTTTCCAAGGACCCTTTTCGAAATACTCAAATTTCTGGGATTTTCCTCTTTTTCTCTCTCTCACTCTCCCAACTTTAAATCAAGTCAAAACTATAGCTCCCAATCCTATAGCCTCAGATCCAGTTTGACTTTCTTCCTACTAAAAATAAGTTTGCCCCTTTTTTTTAATAGATCAGATTTGATTTCTGATTTTGTATTTACGAGAAAAAAAACCCCCTCAATTATAAGACCATTTTCAAAATTAATTCTTTGATTTTTAACAATAATCACAATAACAACAACAACAGCAACAGCGCTAACTGCAGAAAAACAATATTCGCATATGCCCCTCCCCATCTTCGCCCCCCCCCCCCCTCCGGTAAATGTTAATTGAGCTTGAGTTGGTTTGAAACTAAACAACAAGGACAACAAAATTTCTATGTTTTTATTGGAGAAAAAAGGATATACAAAACACACGCTGTATGGGGGGTGGGTCTCTATTTTCTTTTTATTTTTTACTAACAATAACATGTGATTAGGGTTGATTCAAATTTTTTTAATTTTCATTTTTTTTTCTGCTTTTCTTATTAAATTTATCAGAATAAGGGAAGTGATTCAACAAAAACATAATTTTATGGGTCCTTAAAAAAAATTCTTTTGTAATTTTGCTTCAAAACTGATGGGCCCTTAAAAAAATTCTTTTGCTGGGTCCCTAAAAAAATCCTTTTTTGGGATTTTCTTCTTCAGAATTTACACTATCAATTAAAAAATTTTGAAAGGAGATTTCTACATAAAACTTTCGTGGACATTTAAAAGAAGAAATTGTTTTTTTTAGCAAATATCATATTTTTTGTTTAACTTACAATCAACAAGAAATTATTTCATGATCAACTCTCGGAAAAAAACGTATCCAATCGGACAATTTTGTCATTTTCTGTGTAAAAAATACCTAAGATATGTATCAGGGGCCACTTTTAAGTGTGTAAAAAATACCTAAGATATGTATCAGAACGAAACCAGAAAGGGTAATGTTCTTTGATTCAACAGATATAGACCAGAGTCCCATTTATAGTAGCGCTGATAATTATGATAGAACAATAAAGAGACCAACCCCCTCCCCCCCACCTTCTTTGGCGAGTAGATCAGTTTGCTCATTGCTAAGGATACCAGAATGACCAGTAATCAAAGGCATGTCTACGTTTCGGTTATTTCTCAACCAATATTAAATGCGGCTGAGAAACTGGGTCAACTGAAGAGTTATGAGACTTTGGCTTTAAATTGTTACTTTGCGATACTTGGGGAAATTGTTTGCAGTCTTAACATTTCGTGATGTTCACCGCCAACCAGCTGGATAACATAAAACGATTTTGTTTGGTCATTGACCATCTCTTGACTAGAAAATATAAATATTGGAGCTGTTAAGAATTTGATTGGCTGTTTAGACTCTAATCGACAGCTAAGTTAATAGTTGATGTCAGTCTCTGCGCCCTCAGATTCATTCGTAGCTTATTTCTCTGCGACATTCAATAACTCTAATTCCATAAGTTTGCGGTGGGTTCCGGATAATTATTGACACTCTGGGTAGTGATTGTTCCAGATCATATTGGTATTCTGAAATGCTCTTTACCATTATGTGCTTACAAAAACTCCGAATTTACCACAAAATTTAAAAATCACAAACTGGTCATACCAATTCACTATCGACCAATTTCCTAAAAGAAATCTGCTCTTCTTATCCAGAAAAAGCATACATCCGCTAAATGGACTTAAGGCAATTATCGCAGAGATCTTACACAGTAGAACGCAAAATAAAAATCATTGATCAACTTGCAATCAACAACAATTGCCAAAAGTAATTAGCAACAAATTATTGATCAACTCCCAATCAACAACAATTACCGAAAATGTTTATCAAATCGTTAACCAACTTCCAATCAACAACAATTGTCAAAAGCATTTAGCAACAAATCGTTGATCAACTCCCAATCAAGAACAATTGCCAAAAACATTTAGCAATAAATCGTTGATCAACTCCCAAGAAACAACAATTACCTAAGATGTTTATCAACAAATTGTTGAACAACTCCCAGTCAACAACAATTGCCGAACATGTTTAGCAACAAAACGTTGATCAACTCCCAATCAACAACAATTGCCAAAAATGCTTAGCAACAATTCGTTCATCAACTTCCAATCAACAACAATTGCCAAAAATGCTTAGCAACAAATCGTTGATCAACTTCCAATCAACAACAATTGCCAAAAATGCTTAGCAACAAATCGTTGAGCAACTCCCACAAAACAACAATTGCTAAAAATTGTTAGCAACAAATTGTTAATCAACTCTCAATCAACAACAATTGACAAAAATGCTTAGCAACAAATCGTTGAACTACTCCCACGAAACAACAATTGCTAAAAATAGTTAGCAACAAATTGTTAAACAACTCTCAATCAACAACAATTGCGATAAATGTTTAGATACAAACCGTTGATCAACTCCCAATCAACAAGAATTGCCAAAAATGTTTAGCAGCAAATTGTTGATCAACTCCCAATCAACAACAATTCCCAGAAATGTTTAGTAACAAATCGTTAATCAGCTCCCAATCAACAACAATTGCCTAAAATGCTAAGCAAAAAATCGTTGATCAACTCCCAGTCAACAACAATTACCAAAAATGTTTACTAACAAATCGTTAATCAACTCCCAATCAACAACAATTGCCAAAAATGCTTAGCAACAAATCGTTCATCAACTTCCAATCAACAATAATTGCCAAAAATGCTTAGCAACAAATCGTTGATCAACTCCCAGTTAAGAACAATTGACAAAAATGCTTAGCAACAAATCGTTGAGCAACTCCCACGAAACAACAATTGCTAAAAATTGTTAGCAACAAATTGTTAATCAACTCTCAATCAACAACAATTGCGATAAATGTTTAGATACAAACCGTTGATCAACTCCCAATCAACAAGAATTGCCAAAAATGTTTAGCAGCAAATTGTTGATCAACTCTCAATCAACAACAATTCCCAGAAATGTTTAGTAACAAATCGTTAATCAGCTCCCAATCACCAACAATTGCCAAAAATGCTAAGCAAAAAATCGTTGATCAACTCCCAGTCAACAACAATTACCGAAAATGTTTACTAACAAATCGTTAATCAACTCCCAATCAACAACAATTCCCGAAGATGTTTATCAACAAACCGTTGATGGACTCCCAACCCAGTTGACAGCAGCAATAACCAAAAATGTTGAGGAACATTGTTTCCACAAAACAAATAACAAACGTTGACCGATTAGGAATTCCATTCTTTTTCTGTATCCTTTTTTTAAAAATCACAATAGAAAAGCTGCATTTTTTTTTTGTATTTTCATTTAATTAACGTTCTACTTTTACTATTCCACTAATCGAATCGAATTTTTTTTTTTTGATTATGAATGGTACAATTGTCAGTTAATAATGTTAAAAGTCTATGTAAACATTTTCATTTGAAGAATTCTTAATCCTTGAGGCAATTATGTTCAGAAGAGAAAGAAGATGGAGAATATAAAAAAAAAACAATTTGAAATAACGACCAAATGCATCTGATCAAATCTAATCTAATACAGGTATTGCATGGAAGATGATAATATTTTCCAATTAACGAAATCAGGATAGTTTTTCTAACGGTCAGCGTGAAAGTATCGAAAGACAAAATATCACCTTTCAGTTCCCACCGCAGAAGATACATCTGCGACGAAGATATGCACCGGTTTGACGGTATGGAAACGCATCCAGTTTTCAATTTATGCATTTTTATCAGCGGCAAAAGGCAGCAGAACACCAAATGAAATTAGAACGGACCCTGTCCAAGCGTAGTCGTTAGCGATCCAGGATGTCTACACCGCGAATTTTTTTCCCACCCATGAAAAAGGAGGATACATCGCCGTCAAGAAAAAGGCTTGTTTATCCTCACGTTTATGGCAATTTTTCTATTATTTTCTCATAGCCGCTAATCAGATCGGGATTTCAGGTTTTTTTTCCAAGAAACACTATTTATTTAGAACAAGTTCGTGTGCATGGCTAGCCAGTTCGCGGTAAGCATTCACACACATACGTGTATGCATACATGTGCGTACACTTGGTAGAGAGACTGAGGCTAGGTAAGGCCAGCTTCACGCAACCCCAACCCCTTCGATTAAAACGATATCTGAACGATTTAATCTTCTTGAGAGGTAGTCGATTTTTCATCCCTTCTCTTCCACTGCGGCAGCAAATAGCGAAACAACATCTTAACCAGTCTTCGTTGTTGATTTACGTTGCCTTGATTTGGATTTATTTACTTGGACACGACTTTACCGCGTCGAATACCGCGGGAATGGCCATCACTCGACCAACCATGCAGAAGGCTATCAAATCCTTTACCTTCGATCAGAACAGGTATTCGCGCTGGCAATGTGAATAATCCTTTCGACAAGATTTTCCATGATTGCGACCGATTCTTTACAGTTTGCCTTTCCCTTGCGTACCCCGCCATCTCGGCCACAATTGCCACACCGTTTCTCTGCTATTAAATTCACTCGCGCATTCACAAATTATCATTTCCTTTTATTGTCCGGATCTTATGTTTATGCTTATGCTTTTATGCTTCTGCCATTCTTCCATAATAAATACACGCTGATCCAGAAAGTCTTCGCGCATCTCTACGTGTAGTTATATTAATGTCGATACCAAGGAACAGCACCACAGCCGATCCGAAAGTGTACCAATGCATGGCATCGTAACGATATGTAAAGGGATCATCACTGTAGGGATTCGCGGATTTATGATTTCCTTTGCATAAATATAGCAAGTACACAACGAGGAGACAGACTATCAGCCAAAGCCAAATGCAAGCCAACCCCGATGATTGTTACCAGCCGAAAGGATATTTAAACGAATGCAACTAGTTGCCAACAACTAGTTCGGTAATGTTTTGTCCTGGAATTCGCGTGTGTCCCGCGGATGATTTTTTCCTATTTTCTTTTTTTTTTACAATTCCTGCTTCTTTTTCTTCTTCTATTATTATTATTATTATTATTATAAATTTTACTTTTACCGTCAATATGGTAAGGAATTCCCCCTTCAATTGTAGGTCTTCTTACCATACAAGATTTTATATTTGATATTACATGTTTTTAGTGTTGTACGAATATGTAACGTGTTGTGTATTCGGATTATCCTGGCATGTGTTATAATCGAACGAGCATTTGGCAAGCGGTACCACATTTCGGTGCATATCATTTGTAATGAAAAGGAAACGCGTATTTTGGAAACTCTTAAAAAGGGATATCCTTTTTAGATTATAGCCGTAAAGATGGTATTTTAGGTCGTATTCATATTCACAATGCCACCTCGATTTAGATGTTTTGCAATAAATTTCAATTTTCACATAAATTTTTTTTCACTTCGGGTTTTTCGTCTCTCACACAATTGAATTTTTCCTGAAATTAATTTCATCTTTACTAAAGGAATTTTATTTTATTTAAATTTTGTTGTTTTTAGGGTTGTGGAAATTTATTGATTATTTTAATTTTAATAGCAGAACAGCAAGGAAGCTTTTGTAGTGTTTTTGATTTTTTTTCAGTTTTGTTTAATAACATTCAATTGAGAAGTGATTAATAAAAATTTCTTTTTATTGAACTTTTATCGAAAAGAAAAGATTAAAAAATTAATTTATAATATTTACATCAAAATTGATTATTTTAATTAAAGTAAATTTTAATGAATCATTAAAAAAACTTTATAGACTTTTTATAGCTCCCAAGTCCGATAAAGCCTCTTTTTCATTTTGTAAAATAATGCAATATTCTTCCAAGTAAAGTTTGGCCAGTTTTATTAAGGAAGTTGGCAGTCCCAATTCACACAAAACTTGAAGACGCCAAAGGGCCTCATGGTTATGGAGTAACAGAATGGATTCTGTTTTTTTTGCTTCAGAGACGTTACATACAAAAAAAACTTTATCCTCCGTGGAACTTTATAGATCGACACCACTTTCGACAAAATCAATTAAGGCACTGGTCTGTAGTTAGTGTGAGGCTAGACAAAAAGAGGCAATTAGAGTAGGTCAAGCCCTTTTAGATGGAATAGTTCTATATTTTCTCCTACTAAATGCGACAGAATAAAGTCAGACCTGCAATAAACAATGCGTTAGAGCTGTGGTCAGACTAGCTAATGGTGGACTCATTCTTAATCGAAATTGGTTGAAAATTCAACCACCGTGATAAAGCCCGTATTGGATTAATTTATAATATAATATACTTAACACCACTCGCAACTACGGCTTCCAATCTGAATGTGGAAAAACCGTTTGGAAGTCTAAAAATGTCGTAAGAAAACAAAAATAATATTTAATGATCCTGTACTTTACAAGAATACGGAATTTGATTGGATAAACTCCTGATCTAGCTATCCACTAAGAAAATGCCAAACAACATCCTCAGTCATACGTAGAAATTCAGAGGCTGGACTATTATTGATACATTTTTGACATCGCACTGGCCAACTACCAACAATCCAGTCTACTCAGTATCCTTTCCAAAATTATGGGCCCAAAAACTGCTCAAAATTCGAATACGGGGGAATTCTGCTATAAACCACAACTTCTGTTTTGGAAACCATACACGTCCTATCAGCCTATCCTGTGGGGTTCTGCTAATCATTCCACATACGCGGTCTATTCAAAAACTATCGCGAATTTTGAATTTCCGCGGGTTACGTATATTTGATTTTCGATTTTTTTTGTGGCGTTATATTGCTACTCATATCTCTCACTTATGCCGACAAGTTCGGCCATTTTAAATGTTCAGTTAATTTTTGACAGCTGATTTGCTTGCACGTGTTTTGGCTCGTCCTCGATTTTTGCCCATTCCAAAAAATGGATCAAAGAATCATCTTCGATTTTTGCCCAAGAATCAAAAGCCAATTTTTGTTCTTTCACAAATCCGCTCGTTTCGGGCGAATTGCTTCACACACCTTTGCAGGTAATATTTCTTATTGACCGTTCTACCCTGTGGCAAGAACTTATGATCCACCACGCCCCTGCAAACGAAGAAAACTGTAAGCAAAACCTTCACATGCGACCGAACTTGGCGCGCTTTTTTCAGTCTTGGCTCATGGGACACCTTCCATTGGGATGATTGAGCTTTGGTTTTCGCCACCAGTTATGACCCTCTGGAGCAAATCTGGGTCTTCGCGGACAGAGTCCAACAGCTCCTTAGCAATGTTAATGCGATGCTGTTTTTGGTCGAAAATGGGCAAAAATTGAAGACGAGCCAAAACACGTGCAAGCAAAGCAGCTGTTAAAAATTAACTGAATATTCAAAATGGCCGAACTTGTCGGAGTAAGTGAGAGACATAAGCACCAATATAACGCCATAAAAAAATCGATAATCGAATATACGTAACCCGCGGAAATTCAAAATTCGTGATACTTTTTGAACAGACCTCTTATATTAACAGTATTGTCGCCTCTCATTTCGGAGCCCCCACATCCATTAAATTAATTTCCAAGTCAACTAATTAACCTGATCAGGTGTGCTAGTCTAAATTTAACAAATTATAACTATGAGGGCCTATTTGTTTTCTTTTTTTTAATTATAAAGAAATGTATTTATTGCGGTTTAAGTTAAAAATCATATCATTCGATTTAAGGAGATTTGTCAAGATCGATTCTTAAATATCATATCACGCACGTGATAGCTCTGAGCACGAACTGCATAATGTACCTATTTTTCAGCATTTCCATCATATTTCTAAGTATTTCAGCCGAAATTGCAGCTTATTACTGGTGGATTTTGATGCAAGCCTTTGATTTCAAGTAGCTTCATGGGGAAAAGTCAAAACCGGCATTTTTTTTATCAAACGACTAAAGAACAATGCCATAAAAAAATTGATTGTGTTTCGCAGAAGCGATCCATATCAAAAAATCATAGGCCGATAGCGCTCTTGATTGACGGTTGTTGCATGACACGATCATCTTCAAAAAAGAACGTTCCGATGACCATATTGGTACAAACACCGCAGCACACAGTAAATTTTTTGGTCGCCAAACCGAAAATTTTATTTGTAAAAGTTTACAGTCCCGTAGAACCGACAATTTGTTTGTTTACGGTTCCATTTAACGTGAATTAATCTTGATGGTTTTTTGCCAAAAATCCTCCACATTCTCAGCCATTCGAACGACGAATTTCGCATATTTCAAGCGACTTTGGCTTATCGGTCGGCAACAGTCGTTAGGTCAATTGAATTTTGTATCTTCAAATCAATACGCAATATGCTCTGTAAAGTGGTGTTCTCGTAGGGGATGCCCAATTGAGCAGAACGATATCGCAATGATATTCTCGGAGACTTTTCAACACTGGCCTGTATGGTCGAGGTATTTTCATCAGATCGTCGCGGTCGGTTTTTATTTGGACGGCCGGGATTAGCGACAGTACCAGAAGATATAAAATCTTGTGTGCCAACGCTTTATTATACTCTTTAACAGCGCACTTTTCACTTTATTTGTCTAAAAATCTACTTGGACTGAAGTTTCATAGGCACGCTGTATGACATCTATTAGGTAAAATCTGTTAAAATTACAGTGTTGCCTGAATAGGTCCACTATAAACGCCCACTCAATCCAAACTTGAAGTCGCCAAATAGCCTCATGATCATGTCACAACCTGGCAAAATAGCGTCATGACCTCTGCGTTCTGTCTCAGGGACCATACATACAAACAAACTTTATAGACCATCGGAAAAAGTAGATTTTGAAAAGAATTTTTTAAAAATCCAATAAAAAATAATATTTTTTAATAATTTCTTTTTATTAAAAAATCATTTAAAAAATATTATCGAATAAAAAGTAATGTTTTTTTTGTTATTTGTTAAAAAAAATACTGAAAATTTTTAGATTTTTTCAAAAATATTTAAAAGATTTTTATGAGATGATGATAGAAAATTTTTCAGTTTTAAGTGAATAAGTCTATAAATTATGAGTAATTAAAGTAAATCCCTCAAAAACAAACCAAGGAAAAATAGTACAAAAATTAATCCTTTCCATTCTTTTTCCCAACTCATGCTACAAGTGCGATATAAATAACAAGAAAAATTATAGGTTTTTGTCAACAGATTGCAGAAGTTGGTAATTCAGTTTCTGAGTGATGATGCCATGTGAATTTATTGTTGAGGTAATAAATTCACACCGCATAAATCATCAAAGGACGAAGACGACCTGAACGGTTTTACGAACCTAAGCTCAGAAAGAGATTTGATCTACGATTTCAGTAACTTTTTCCCTGCTTGTATTGAAATCCGGGGGCAGAGTATCGTTTGTAATGAATGCAGTTGGAAACGTTTTATTTTTTTTTTGGCCAAAGTATCTGTCAACAACAACAACAAAAAACTAAAAACCAACAAACCATAATTCATCTGTTATTGCTGTTGGATGGGGCGAAACAACTTCATCGCCAAACCTTCAAGAACAAATCGAAATCAGACCTGAAGAATTTTTCGGAAACATGCATACGAATAGAAACTCATCGACCGACACTCAAACTCAATTCCATACCGAACTGAAAAAAGGACATGAAAGGGGTGGACCAGACTGCGTCCACGAATCGGACTTTCATAATGCAATTTCATTCCATACTCTACTGACAACTGACTGTTCGTACGATTGAGAATTATTTTATTCCTTTATCCTCTCTAAAAATCTATCGTACCAAACATATTCTGTCCTGTTCCAACCCATCCTATCTTATCATATCGTTAAGCATTACGAAGAATTTATGCTAATATCCTTGGAAATGCTAAACTAATCTTAGTCGCCCCAAAACTCAATCCAAACGACTCGACCAAGGAATCGGAGCTAAAACGAATGTACATAACAGAAAAGCTGAAAATTCAGACCCAGACCCAGACCCAGACCCTCTCATCCCGTCCCAAATCTCTTCTGCATAAAATCATCTTAATTTTTATTTTATGTTGGCACTCGTTTTTAACGTTCTTTTAATGTGAGAAATTCGTCTTGATTCTAAAAACAATAACCAGAAAGGATAATTTATTAGTCTAAGGAGGACATCGTTGTATGGATTTTAAACAAACAAATCCAACGGTTCCGGTACAAGACCGCGAAAACAATAGAATCTCGTGGTAAAAATTATAGCGCAGAAAAGTCTCTTCAATACGAATATCTTACCTAACACCTCTTCCTAGATAATAATAGCCTATTCCTTTCTTCATGTACAATCTTAACCAAATATTAGATAGACTACCCATCACCTACTGTTCAGCTCATTTTGATTTAGTACCCGAAAGGTAAATCCTTCAAATGATAGAAAAGATTCTCTGCCCTGAAAAAGAGGTACGAGTTTTGTGCTAGTTTCCATATTATAATACTCTAATAATAATAATTGTAATTATAGTAGAAAAGGTAATGAAAATGTGAGAGGAGAAAAATACCTAACAAGATAACAAGCTAAAAAGGAAATTTCAAACAAACAAAATAAGCAAAAAAAAACTTGGAAAAAGAAGTGTTAACAGCTGGTCCATTGTGGAAATTTTTCGTAGAATGACAAGAATTTCACAGCAACTCTATAAAGGAGTGCAAGGGTTATGGGGCAATAATTTATTTATTTCGATAATTTATGGCACATACATCATCCCCATAAAAGGTGAGAAACCACTGGTACATAAATAATAAAATATTTATGCCAGCACCGAATAAGGACAATCATCAATGGTACGCTACCGAAAAATTCAAAGTCCCAACTTTTAACCGACTGAGTATGAGTTCGAGTGCATAAAGAAATTTACTGACTTATCGTCAACCATCGTCTGGGCTGGCTGTACTTCTTCTATAAAACTAAAGAGAGAGAGACCACCTTGAAACCATTCTTTCTATCGTTATTTAAAGGATAATAAATATTGTTATGATTTATGCTCTCAGCCCATATACCTCTACACTCTAGCATTGATTATTTTTATTATTATTATTATTATTTTGCTGCAAGTATTCTAGTAACCGTTAATATTTATTTATTGTCTTATGTATAGTCCTTTGCATTGTCATTTACAATATAGAAAAATAAATAAGGAACTTTCGCAAGTTATTTTTAAAAGAAAATTTTTCTTATTTCATCGAATTAAATTTGTGTCCTCAAAAAAAGGATCAAAAATTCCATAAAAATTTATTGACTTGAGTTCTTCATATTAATTTTCTGATAAGTACTTGGATTTGATTTTATAAAATTTTGCAGAAATAATTACATTCGATTTGATTTTATAAAATTTTACAGTTTTACAACTGACCATCACTCTCTCTTTTCCCCTCACGATATTATTAATTAACTATAAAAATATTTTTAACCTTAAAAATAAATTTTTCTAGTTCAAACCTTACCAACAAGGTCATGTCATCTAATTTTCCAATTTAGAAATTCCAAATAAGGAAAAAATGTCCTTTTGAACTGGAGGAAAAATTTCCACTCGAAAGTTTACCCTCGATTTTTCACTGAAAAAGTATTCTCGGCACTTCATCCCCTTTAAAACCTATTTAGTACCTAACAAATAATGCCAAAAGTATCCTTTTAGCCTTAAAAATATAATCAGTCAAATATTTTTTCCAATACTCTTTTTAATATTTCATAAAAATAATACTTTTACCTAAAGATTATTTTTGTTTGATTTATTGCCCTCTCTTCCCCCCCCCCTTTTCTTGGGCTTACGAATAAATATAAAAGTATTCTTTTTTTTGACCTTGAAAATAATTTTCACTAATCTAGCATCAATTTTCCCGGTTCAGATCTTACGAACAAAATCAGTATCCTTATTTTACTACAAGAATAATTTCCACTTAAAAATACTCTAGATTTTTTATTAATTTAGTACTTCCGACCTTTTATATGTCTTCTAAGAAATATTTAGCAGTCCAAGATCGTCTCAATATTTTACTGATTTACCATCTCCTTAGCCTATCTAGACCTAACAAGGATGATCAAGACTATCTTTTTGGCGTTAGAAAAATTTTCAGCCAATAATTTTCTCGATAACAATTTTTAACATTTCGAAAAAAAGGATACTTTTGTCTAAAGTATCATCCTCATTATCAGAACCTCCCCTCCTCTCTACCCCTTATTTTAAACCTTATAGTTAAGTATAAAAGTATCTGTTTGATCGAAGGATTAGTTTTTACCCAGAAATGTTGCTGATCTTCTACCCATTTCAACTTTCTAGGCCTTAAAAATATGCTCAAAGTATCCTTTTGACCATACAAATAATTTTCTTAAAAATAATTTTCACTACTGAAATTCATGGTCTAATTCTTTTTTAGACCATTAAAATAACAAAAATCCTCACAATCTTTTGCTGATTGAACACTCAGCCCATTATTATGACAAAATATTTTTGTTTTTCAAAAACCGCAAAATTTTTTTATTTTCGTTTCAAAACTATACAAAATATAGTTTAAGAATCTTTTTAATTTAAGAAACAATTTCGAGGTTTCTGTTACCTCAGAAATAGATTCACACCAATTCCATCGTCTTTTTTTATAATTCTGGTTTCCCTTCTAGACCCTAAAAAATAATGCCCAAAAATCTTTTAACCTCAGCGATAATTTTGATTTAAAAAATATTTTCAATTTATTGATAATTTACCTCCCTCCTCCCCTTTACCCTTCTAGATCTAACAAATAAGGTTAAAGTATCCTTTCAGTTTTAAAAATATTTCCAATCAAAAATCTTCTTAGTTTACCTTTTTGACCCAACAAATAATGTCAAATTATCCCTTTAACTTTACGTGTGATTTTTATTATCTTAATTATCATATTCCCAGTAGCCATACAAATTAGGCTAAAGTATTTTTTTGATCTTAGAAATAATATTTATGCTGAATGGATTCCCCCAAAAGACTATTATCCTTTTATTAGCATTGCAATCACTCGGAAACTTCTGTCAAAACTTTCCACTATCACAGAATTCTGAAAATATTTACCTATTAATTAGTGTTAATATGCATACAGAATAACAATAATAGAGAAAAACCTTCACTAATCATATGATACTAATATGAGAAGGATAAGAAAAAAATCCGCATTCACCAAAGGAGCAGATAATAATTGTCAACTTTAATTACGGAATAGAACCAAACTTAAAGTGGATCCAATTGAAATGTTCAAATGAGCAATCGAATCCCATGCAAAACTGTACCGTACGTGGTATTATTACCTAATTACCATTGTTGCAACAACGTACTTGTAGCCCCACATGGATGTATGTATGTGTGCATGTAGAGGATAACACTTGAACCTCTCCAATATGAAAATTTATGCACTATTCTGGAATTACAATTGCATTGGAATGCGCGCTGCCTTTAATTCCATTATGCAGATTGTAGAGTGTAGATTTGCGTACCTCCATAAGAACCAGCTGGCATCGCTTCTTAAAACTCTATTTCGAATCCAATGCAATCCAATTTGAATGCAGAAATTGTTTGTTTGTAAACTGATAAGTGCACATTTTCAGCTCCAAGTCGTACGAGTATTCCATCAACCATCAGCAGCCAATACTTGGTGCAGTTAAATCCAAATGGCATTGTGAAAATTATGAAAAGCTTGCACTCTAATTAAACACACAATCTCATCGTTATCAATAAGAGTGAACATTAAAAGTGCACAGCGATTCGGTGTTGTTGTTTTTTTTGAGCTTGCTCCTTTCGAAACTTACCAACACCAGAACTGTATAGGTGAGTTTGGCATTCGTTCACCTGGAAAGTCTCGTTAGTCATTTTTTTTTTCTAGTCTCTACTTTCTCGACAAGCAGGAGGAATTCTCACAGTTGTGATGTGAATATTTGAAGAATCTTTTTAAGAAAATGGTGAGGAATTTAAAAGGACAGAGACTATGGAGAATACCAACAAGTATAGTTGAAGTAGGCATCCCCAACTAGTTGGCATCAAATTGGATTGAAGATAAATCCAGACTGGAAAGAAAAATATTCTCAAGTTCCTATTATTTGATATGCGATTATTTGTATTTGCAATTAATTAAGCCATAACGGCAATAGAAAGTGAATTATTATGCTTTGAATGCAATTCAATTGATTCTCAAACCAGGACTTAAGAGCTATTGAATGTCTCTTCGAAAAGGATCTCTTTATATAAACTGTTCTCCTTACAAGGAAAATTATTTCAATAATTTAAGTGAATAAATATATCTTTGAAAAGTAACCCGTACAAAATTAGTATCACTTTAAGAAAAAATTTAAATTTCAAAAAAAAATCATCTAAAATTCAACAATTTTTTAAAAAAAAATATCCTCAAGAGAAAATTTCAGTTTTTTTTGCAAATTTTTAGAGAACAAAAAATTTGTAATGTTTTCAGTGAAATTTAGAAAAAATTAAATATTTTTAAATAAATCAAAAAAAAAAATTTATGAGGTTGAAAAACGATTTGAGGAGAAAAAACTTCTTAGGCCTAAAGAAAATCAAGGCTGGTGTACCGCTAGGTAGCCTACTTGGCCCTATTCTGTACTTGCTGTATACCAAAGACATTCCACAACAAAACGATGTATTATTGGCTACATTTTCAGAACATACCTCAATAATAGCCACAATTACGTGCCTTATAAGAGCTACTACAAAGCTTCAGGTTGTATTAAATAACGTCAATTATTAGACTAACCTTTGGCGCATAAAGCTAAACGAAACAAAATCAACCCACATTATTTTTACATACAGAAAAGAAAATCCTATTGGCGTATCTATCATAGATTAAAGTCTATTCCTACATGAGAACCCTGAGAGGGAAACGGTCCTTAATATAAGCAATAACATACGCCGACTAAAAATGGGTAAGCCTTACAATTTAGTAGGGTAACCACTGTTAAGGCAATAATTTCTTTAAAACAATTGACCTTAACCAAGTTCCAAATGCGATAATATTAAAAAGTAATAGCGAAACTGAAGTCGTTAGTAATTTTAATTAAGATTGTTCATATTAAAGCAGGTATTTTTAGTGGTTTAGAGTCCCACACTGCTAGGAGTACCACCAATATGGCTTAGTGTCTATTGAGATTTTCACGTACCCGTTAAAAAAAATCATCTGAAATTCAAAATTTTTTCTCAAGTGAAATTTTCAGTTTTTTTTTATAAATTTTTTAAAAGCGAAATATTGGTAATTTTTTTACTAAGGTTTGAGAAAATTTTAACATATTTACATAAATCAAAAAAGATTTTACAAAATAGAACATTAAAAAGCCATTCAAAATTCATAATTTTGAATTTTGAATGGCTTTTTAATGTTCTATTTACTCTATAAAAAATTTTATAGAGTAAATAGAACTTTACTCTATAAAAAATTTTATAGAGTAAAAAATAAAGAATATTTTAATCAAAAAATAAACGTCAAGAAATAAATTATTATAATTTTAAAAAATTCACAATTTTTCAAAATTTTAACTTAATTTTTTAATTTTTAAACCAAAAAAATTTTAATTTTTTATAGTAAATTTAAAAAAATATTTTTAACTTTTTTCAATAAAAAAAAATTGTAACAAAAAATTATCGAAATTTACAATTTTTTGAGAAAAAATTTTAAGCGAAATTTTCTATTTTCAGAGGACAAGAAATTTCAAAAATATTATAATAATCTCACTTAGAACTGTTAAAAAAAAAATAAAAACCATCAAAAATGATTCAAAAATATTTTTAGTGAAATTTTTAATTTTTGATAGTGAAAAAGTTTAACAATTATTATAGATTTAAGAAAAGGATCATTTTTTTTAAATAAATCAAGAAAAAACGTTATTAACAAAATCAAATTTTAAAAACTTTTGAAAAATTCATAATTTTCAAGTGAAATTTTCTTCTTAGAAATTTTTTTCTAATTTATTTGGAGAACATTTTAAAATCTTTAATATTTTGTCATAAAACTGTTTAAAAAAAATCTATGAAAAAATTCAGAAGTAAAATTTTCTTATCTTTACTAATTGTTAATGATTTTTTTCAAAAGTATATTCAAATTTTTTAGAAATTATAAAAATTGTAAATGATTAAAAAATTTACAGATTGTTTGTTTGGCCATGGAAACGTCTTTTAAAAAAATTGAAAAATTACTTATTTCTTTTAAAAATTTCTACTATATTTTTAGTATTAACCAAAGGGAAAAATAACAATTTTTTTTAAATAAATATAAAGCTTTCTAAATTGTATAGAAACTTACACCAGAAAAACACATAAAAAATTTTACTGACACCAGTGAATGGGATGACAATTAAATAAACAAAATTTATCGAATTTTTTAGTTTCCCTCAAAATAAAATCAGAATTTTTCCAAAAAAAATTTCAAGTATAATTTTCATATCCTAAAAAAATTGTTAGTGATTTTTTCAAAATTATAAAAATTTTAAATGTTCAAAAAATTTAAAGATTGTTTGTTTGGTCATCGAAAAAAAATTAATAAATTTAAGAATTTTTTAACCATTAAAACGTCCATAAAAAAATTGTAAAATCTCCTTTTTCTATTGCAATATATTTTTAGTGTTAACCTAAGAACAAAATAACCATTTTTTTTAAATAAATCTAAAACTTCCTAAACTGTATAGAAGCTTGCACCAGAAAAAGAGATAAAATATTTTACTAATGCCAGTGAATGGGATGACACTCAAATAAACAAAATTTATCGAATTTTTTAATTTTCATCAAAATAAAATCAGAACTTTTTCAAGTAAAATAAAATCGATTTTTAATATTTACGATACCGAAAATACTTTCTTTCATATCAGAGCAATGACCTTATAGCACAGTTTAGTTATCTGTGATATTTTCCATTCTTATCGTAAAATCTGTCAATGATCCTTTATTATCATGGAGAAAACGCACCGACACGGAACAAAAGATTATATCAAGGCTCGATACACAGACTCAAGTTATGTAGACCATCAAAATTTTAGTAGAAAATAACACCCACATTCCAGACAAACCAACATCGCTCTGCAAGGACACGAAACAAAAAATCATCACAGCCAATATTGAACTTTAAAAAATTCAATAAAAATGCATATGAATTCCAGTGTCCTTTTGCAGACAATCATCATCTTTGTCGATGTGTCTGGTACGAAAAAAAAACCCTCCACTTCAACCCCTATCAACAGTGCAATTCTAAACTGCAAAAAAAAATCTGCTGCACAACCAAAAATTCGTACATCATAGCCGGAGTCGAATTGATTACTGCACGCTGGCATTTTTATGTACTGGAAATAATTTTTTCCATATCCTTTCATGAAACGATTTTTATTTCGTTCAGAGATTTAAAGAGAATAAATACTGTCCCTACCAGGAAGAGAAATAACACTCAAAATGGACACGTGTTTATGTCATCAGATCAGTAGTTGTTGTGAATTCAGTTTTTTTTTTGTTTTCAAACGCAAGAAAAAACTTTATAAGAAGAAAACCAACAAACACTAAATCAGTGAAAATGTTATTCGGTTTTGGCAATTTCAAATTCTCGTAGTTTTATCACTCAGAGAATTTGAAGGGTGGATAAAAATCATAAACAACAATCGAAACATGCACCTTTGTGCCATCGCTCCCACGAGTGCGAAGAACAGAAACATTACGAATCCGGCCAGTTGTACACTGCCTTCCATTAATTCGTCTAATTAATTGCATTCTAATCGAAAATCCGAAACACTTCTTCTACGCTACGAGTGTAATTAGGAATAATTTATTTGGAAATGATGGCATCCAGACTGCCACCGTTGTTCTCGTTCGTGCATCAACAAATTTTCGGTGTTATTCTGACATGAGAACTACTTGAAAAATGATAAATTCAAGATAGTCACACAATAATCATAATTCAATGATGGGAACTACCAAATAGCAAAGTCCCTCGTTTCCCAAAAACAGGACACTCCTCCCTTGTTGGTGTGTGTTTGAACATCACAAAAATCGGACAATATTCGAATTGAAAATTTCAAGAATCTGTCCAATACTCTTCATTTTTGATGACAAGTTCCGATGAAGGAAATTTGATAATTTCTGTTTGGGTTGTTTTTTTTTTGGTAAATTTATAATGCAATTTTGAAAAAAAATCTCTTTTTAATAGCCAGCCACAAACAACGAATACTAGTCCAATTACGAATAGGATCTATTTTTTTATACAGAGAAGAGAACCATTTAAAAGTAGAACATACCCCATCGACCAAGGTAAGAAACAAAGAAGAAAAAATGAATCAAAGATCGACGCACTTGAACACCTGGTCGACCCCCCGAAATGCGTGAGCACCGACATTTTATCATCGCGCATTTATTATCCAAATGTGCGTGTTATTTTTTTATATAAAAATTTCATCATCATCGTCATCGCCATCGTCATCAAAAAACCATTTCATTTTATTTTTACCATATTGCAATTAAGGAGGTAGGTACGTACGAATAGTAGAATTCCTGGCATCAATATTTCACCTTAAAAACTCGAACTCGTACTCGAGCACGTGCACAACTACAAATGCACATCGAAGGAGCGAAACAGCAAGCAAAAAAAAGAAAACAAAAACAAGCAAAACCAGAATACCCTTACTCGAGAAATCATATACACACACACACTATAAAAACTTCCTCTAATACTGTAGTTCTGATCCTTGCTCAGTAACAAATATTCTGATTCGGCTACTCCTCGACATGAATACGAACAAGAACGAAACGAACATGAACTCTAGTACCTCTACTACTACGCTGCGAAAAAAGGACTTGAAAAAAATCCTACAAGAAAAATATGAACTGAAGCATTTTGAAGCCCTCCTGCCTGGCTACTATGCGAATGAGTTCGTCAGCCAACCTAACCGAGTGTACAAGTACGAACAAACCAAGTAAAAATAATAAAAAAATTAATACCGAACGTAGTAAACTAAAAAAAACTTAGCATCCTCCGAATGGTGGACGCAAGAAAACAAACCTTTTTTCATTCTTTAAATACATCCTCAGCCACATCATAACCTCATATACAAGCGCGTAAGAACAAAATGAAGAAACAGAAACTGAAGAAGAAAGAAGAAAAAAAACAGACCATCAAAAAAAATATCCTTCGTCAAGCGATGAGAGAATATCTGACATTAAAATACGAGTAGAAAAAATTCAAGTAAAAAATAAAAATGGAAAAAAAATAAAATGTTTGCTAATAAAAAAAAAGAAGTAAAGAATGAAAAGGACAAGAAAAAAACGTGGTAGAAGAAAAAAACCAAACTGCTCCCTGTAATAGGAAAATATGCGCACACTCAGTATGAATAATAAGGACGGAAAGATAAGGATCCTTTCGTATACGAGAGATTGGTGTCCTTTTTGAGGGTCGGCGAACATCATAAACACAACACTTTGAACGACAACGAATCGGCTGCGTTACGAATAAGCGTAAAGGAAGAAGCCTGTTTGCCAGGATTCACTCACTACTCGTCGAACGGGTCGGGTCGCACACAGCAGAAGCAGGCCCAAGTGTTCGTGTGGTGGGTAATTTGTAAATGCTCATCGGCTCGTCGACGAACGTATCAGGACATCGTCATCGTCACCAGCATCGGCATTGGCATCAACATCGCCAACCTTATCCAGATTTAAATCGCCATCACAATCTCCACATCCCTGTTTGGCCTGCTTCTGCTGTTTCAGCCGACTAGTTGTTCTCCCTCCCTCGTTATCCTTTTACAAGTCTGATATATTCCAATTTACTTACGCCGGAGATTCACTGCAAAAATGGGGACACAAAAGTTCGTGTCAAAGTCAAAGTCCACATACCATCTGGGGATGAATTCGCGCAATCGTATTGGCTCTACTATTCATCCATCGACATTTTTCGTATCCAAATCGGGATGGGTTCGTTATTTCTATAACGTCCCCATTCGACTGTTGCTGCTAACTGACTCCGGAGGTCATTACTTTAGCAAGTTTTCCCTTGGCTTTACTGGACAACTTTGGTTGTTGTTTGTCTACTGCTAAAGCTGCTGCACAATATTAACAAATACACACAAAAACCAATATCTAAGCAAGGAGTTTTAATCCTATTCCACTATATTATTCGAGTATACCACCAACACTAAATCCCCTCCACCCCCCCTTGCTCATTTGGATGAATATTCTTCAGAGTAGAAATATTAATACATGCACAAAAAGTCCATTCTTCAAAACCTCCCTCCAATCAGTTGCAGAAAATGTCCATCTTTCCATGCTTCTAAACCATAATATTTGGTATAAGGACTATTCACTTATATACTATAGCCTATCGCTCTCCCCACTACCCCCCTTTAAGCACTACTCACCTAATAACAAATTAACCAATATGAACACAGGACTAAACCTTGCAAAAGTCGTCTTTTGGTAGCCATTTTATTATTTTTCTAATCGAAAATGAATCGCAAAGATACGTTGGAATTTTTGCCATTTTGAAAATATGTAGGTAATTTTCCTTAAAAAAGTTTCTCCATTTTGCAAAAGGATCAAATTTGATTAATTGTAAATATTTATAATTAAAAAAAAAAAAAAACAAGAAAAGGGACCATTTCGGTGGAATGGAGTATTTCTAAACGTTACGAATATTACAATCGCCATCAGAGTTTCTTTCCCGTCTCCTCGCACACATCTGTAATTCAATACTAATTATAATTAGTGAAAATATCTTCTTCTTTTTTTATTATCATCAAAAAAGATCTGGACGCAAATAGCTATGATTAAATATTAATAAGCTTTTTGTGATATTAACAACATTCGATCTCCATTTTTTCTCTGTTTCTCTTGTAAATGATTTATTAATTATTTAATAATTTTTATGTAATATAATCCAAAATATAACAAAATTGAAATAAGCGCAAAATGAATCGAAATTTTGTTGTGCTTTTTCTCTATAATTAATTGGCTTTTAAAAACGTTTTGAATTGATTATGAATGAATTTGGAGACTTTTTGTAATCGTATCACGTTCGTGGACAGCAAGATTTTCAACATTTCTATCCAAAACTATATCCAGTTGGGCCCATCTAACCCCTCTTTCTTTCTACTATGCCTTTCTTATATATACTTACATATATAATACCATCTCACCCCCTTCCTTCAAATACTCATCGAATTGATATTAGATAACATACAATATCGATTTTTCTATACAATATATTTTCTGAATTAATTTAAAAATCAAAAATAAATTTCGGGGATTTTCCAATTTTTATCAACCACTTAAAAATTAAAATCAATAAAAAATCTTCTCAATTCAACAAATATTAAAAGTGTTTTATTTCATGTTTATGGGTTGGGCATTATTAAAAATATCGATTATGAATTTTATATTGATTAGAAAAAAAGAAATTTTTTTTTTATAAAAACTTTAATAAAAATATGAAATTTGATAAAGAATTGATTGCTGTTATTTTTTTCTTTTTAACTCTTAAAATATTTATAAAAATCCATTTGAAATAATAAAATAACTTTTAGCTAAGAGTTCAAAAAAATCTCCATCAAAAAGTATTGATAAAAAAAAATTTACGTTTTTCAGAATTGTTCTAATTATTTTAATATTATTTCATTTTTTTTTGGTTTTTTAGTATAAAATCTCAGTTTATTTTAGTTTAATAATGATTTTAGTATGTAATTTATTAAATGAAAAAGGACTATCCCTTTGATGGTATAATAAATTTAAACATAATCAATTTAAATACTATTTACAAAAAATAGATTAAGATTAATTATTTGCATTAAAAAAACCTACTTTTTAACCCATAAACATTTTTTTTTACATTCTAAATTTTATGAGAATTTTATAAAATTTTTTATGATGTAATTTTTCCAATTTCAAAAATATCTTTTTTTGACCAAAAAAACACAATTTTTTAATGGTTTTTTTAAAAAAAGGAGTAAGAAGAGTTCTGCCAATGTTTTAAAGGCAAAAAAAATCATACACTCCAACACGTAAACTATTAAAAATTTTAAGAACAATTTAAAATTAATAAAAAGGTCCTTAAAATTTTTGATTAAATAATTTTTTTTTGACACTTCAATTATTTTAAAAATTTAAAAATACAAACTCCTTTCCCCTTCGTATTATTATTTTTTTTTTCTTAATTAAGAAAATGGTTTTATGATAAAGCTACTCTGTCCTTTCCCTGACTCCCCATCCCACCCAACTTAATTATTCGATAATAAACCACGTGCTAATATTTTTTTGATATTCTTTATAATTTAGTGATTAAATTACATTTTTTGTTTAAAAAAAATACTAAAATTATGCACTCAATTAATCGAAATTTTGTTTTAGATTAATTATTTTTCATAAGGAAATTTGTCACCTAATTTCTAAATTTTTTTACATTCTAAATTTTATGAGAATTTTATAAAATTTTTGACAAAAAAAACTATTTTTTTAATTTGTTTTCTTTAAAAAGGAGTAAAAATAGTTCTGCTAACATTTTAACTGAAACAAACCCTTAAAAAACTTTAAGAAAAATTTAAAATTAAAAAAAAAGGTCGTTAAAATTTTTGTATAAATAAATTTTTTGATACTTTAATTGTTTTAGTCTTTTAAAAATACAAATTCCTTTTCCTTTCGTTTTATCTATTTTTCTTAATTAAGAAAATGTTATTATGATAAAGCTACTTTTCCTTCCCCTAATCCCGCCAACCTCTCCCAACGAAAGTATTCGATAATAGACCACGTGCTAATATTTTTTTGATATTTTTTATAATTTATTGATTAAATTTAATTTTTTGTTTTAAAAAAAACTTGTACTAAAATGTTTCACTTAATTTATCGAAAAAAATTTAAACAAATAATAAGGAATCACCATTTAAAGATATATTAACAAATGAATATGGTTTTTGGGGAAATTTATTTTTAGAAAATTTTTATGAGACATGATAAAATTAATTAGAATCGAAAGTGTTCAATTCAAAAGGATTTCTATCAAAGATATTTTTACAGGTGAAAGAAAAATTGGAACTTGCATGTCCTTAACCCTTTTCAGTACTAAACTTTTTTTTTTAAATCGAAATCAAATAAGATTTGGTATAAGACCGGAAACGGTTAAAATGAGCCACTTCCTTTCTTGATATCTTATTTATATATATCAAGCGGTACAATAAAAATTAAATTATTTTTACAACTATTCAGAGAATAATTTTATCCTTAAAATGAAAGAAAGCAAATAAAAAACAATAAAGAAATTATTCTACAAATTTTATGGAACATCTCCAATGCTAGAGATGATTAATTTATTTTTATATCAATATTTCTAGTATTATCTCTAAGGTAATGTAAGGTAAAAATTTTAATAAAAACAAAAATTTTGAACTGAAAGAGCAGATTTTTTAACGATTTTTTTTTTGATAGAGTAAATAAATAAAAACCAGTCATCAGTCAGTCATTCAACATCCTCCATTTATGTATGTACGATTTGGTTGGAAAATTCTTTCTAACCGAGACTCTTCAGATAGTCTTAAGTAGCGAAGGATTCCGCATCATTTGAAAAACCACGAAACATGAAAGATTTCGTGTCTTGTCAAGGGCACTTCACCAGTTTCAATCCTGTCTCTCTCTCTCTCTCTCCCTCTCCCAACCGTCTATAATTTTTTTCTACATTTCATCTACCTTAAGTATAAACTAAGGTATTTGCCAAAAAGAAAAAAAAAACAGGAAAAAATTCGCTTACGTTTATATATACTCGATATAGATAGCAGCAGAGATGATAGGAAATTTTTTGATAGAAAAAAAAAGGACGAACGACCCTACTCAGAAAAACCAGTAAACGAAAGGAGACAAGTGAGGGGGAGGGGAATGGGTAATGCAAACCAGCGAAATAAATAAATGTACACAAGTAAAAGAATTCAAGTGGGAATAAAAAATATTTATCCACAGCACAGCGGGCGGGATTAGAATGGGGCTATCAATTCGGTCGCTAATGAGGCAAAAAGATTTTCGTTCGGAAACCATCAAGAAATAAACTAAGACCCACTAACTGGGATATAGAAGAAAAAAGTCAACGGAAAAAAAATTAGAGCGAAAATAAAATAGAAAATCATAAGCAATCCATCCATCCATCCATCCATCCTTCCAATTGGTGGTGGTACACTTCCTAGCAAACCAACAAAAAAAATAAGAGAAAATGATTACGACTGAAATTATTTATGCACAGGATTACGTATATATGCCAACTGAAAAGTGTATAAAATCTCAACGATACCGCAGGATGTATTTGTGGTCCTCTGTGCTGTTTATTTTTTTATTTTATTTTTTTGGTTGGTTAAATTTGCAGTTGTTTTTTCTGAGGAACTCTTGAATACTTGTCTAGCTATCTTCCCTACAACAGGATGGTACCTGAAGTCTTATGTTGGAGGTCGCTTATTGCTGCATTTTCTAAATACTCCTTTTAAGTACACACATATTCGGCAGCAATGGAGAGGAAAAACTCAACGCAACAGAATCACAGAACCGAACGTGTAGCGGATAAAACTGAAGAATCCTCGTTGGTTGGATTTTCTTTTCCTCTCTGAACTTCCGTTTCGAATGTATCTACCGGAAAAGGATCAACTTCACTGTAGACATTAAAGACGATTCCCTTAACCTGTCATTATTATTTTTTTTCCCCTTTAGCTCTCTACAATTTTCCTCTGTTTGAAAAAGTCTCTTAGGGATCATAACTGGGATTAGGGTCATTATTATGTGGTACAAATTATCAGAATTTATTGAAATTTTTATCATATTTTTTCTATAGTTTTTATCGTTGAACTTGACTAAAGTTATGGTAAAAAGAAAGGATTGGGTTTGTTGCGAAAATCTGTTTAACTAAAATTGGTGAATTATTCTCTCGGTTGATTAGTCATGAAAGTTTGGGGATTTTTTTTTACAGATATTTACAAAATAGAAATAAGTGGATTATTTTGATTGGGAAAAATATTGTGAAACTTCACGAAGCAAATGGAACCTAAAGGTCATGCTTAGTGGCACTATTTGAAAGATAAATTTTATGCAATTTTTTTTTCTCCATCTGCCTATCGTTCAATTCATGCGGTACCCATTTTCCGATCTTTTCAATCTTCGCCATGGCACGCAGACACATGGAAATGGCTGGTTGAGTAACACGAAATTGCTCCGCGAGCATTTTTGGCGATAGGGTATTGTCTTCGTTCAAAAGAGCCTGTAATTGATGGTCCTCAATGTTCCTAGGGCGATTTGCGCGCTTTTTGTCCCACAAGTCAAAATTGCCGTCTTTGAACCGACGGAACCAATCTCGGCACTGTCACCATAGGCCTCCATAAGCATTCGATGCGATTCGGCAGCCGATTTCTTCAAATTGAAGCAGAAAAGCAGAGCTTCACGCATATGCTCTTCTTCTGGCACAAAACTAGACATGATTACCAAAGGAAAAATGTATGTTGTTGTACGAAATTGCCGACAATTTGCACTGATTAATGTTGACAGATATCAAACTCATAAAAAAAAGTATGGCGTGCCCATGATAGCTTAATACGCTCACTCACGCCATCTATCACCAAACAGCGGATTTAAGCTTATACACCTGGTACAAGTGTGCAAGCCGAACTACGTTCATAGTAATTTAACAACCACAATGGTCTTCGGCGCTGGAAAAAGTAATTCATAATTCAGGGATGAGCATGGAGAGTACGACTAGGTCTGTCTCAGCTTTTAGCAAAGATCGACGATATCAAAATTATGTGTTACTTAGAAAAAGCTGTACGAGATGCTTTTCTAGGCTGCACATAAATGAAAGTAAAACAAAGTATATGGTAGCAGCATAGGCATCAAAGATAACACCAATTATCACTAGTCCCATATGGATGGGAGATTATAGCATCCAAGGAGTTAAATCATCTTCCGATTTGGTGTCGAGGGTAGCAGACTATAACCACATCGAAAAGAAATCTGCGCATGGCACTGCCTACTTCAATCAGTCTAAATTAGTTCGCTCAAGAAATTGGCCCACAACATCGAGGTTACTATTATCCAAGATAGTGGTTGTCCTAGTCCTTATGTATTCTTTGTAAACTTGGGTTCGCAGTAAAAACCACAGTGTTCAAATTTGAGATCAGGATTCATACTGGAGGATGGACGATTCTGAAGTCTACTTAACAACGAGATCCTGGAGCTTTACCATGACTGCCTGGTTGTGGATATAATTAAGCATAAAATGCTGGGGTGGGTTGGACCTACGTAATTCATGTGTGTGAGAAAAATCCTTCCTCGAAAGTCTACCGTGGCTCTATTTATGGTCTCAGAAGAAGAGGTAGACGCTAGGCCTAATAGAACGACTAACTTAGGCAGAACACCAAAAACATGCTGGGAGTGTCAAACCTCAAGGCGTCTACAGTTCTTTGAATTAGCAGGTCTAGATCGGACTCTCGCTTGTCAAAGGGAATTATTAGGGTTAAACGTAGCTCCTAAGGTCTAGTTCGTAAGTCCATATTGGTTTCAGTAGAGAAAATTTTATAAAAGTATTTTTCTGTCTATAGAAGTTTAAGTCGTTGTTGGCGGTAATATCTGTTTATCTAAAGTCTTTTCATTGGTTCAGTCCTAGCTTTACCAAACTTCAGTGGCTTGTGGTATGTATCTGCCATACGAGATCTGTTCAGAAAGTATCGCGAATTTTGAATTTTCGCGGGTTACGTATATTCAATTTTCGATTTTTTGTGGCGTTATGTTATTACTCATGTCTCTCACTTATGCCGACAAGTTCGGGCATTTTGAATATTCAGTTAATTTTTGACAGCTTCTGTGCTTGCACGTGTTTTGGCTCGTCTTCGATTTTTGCCAATTTCGACTAAAAACAGCATCGCATTAACATTGCTAAGGAGCTGTTGGACTCTCTCCGCGACGACAAAAATTTGCTCCAGAGGGTCTTAACTAGTAACGCATCATAGGTTTATGGTTATGACATGGAAACCAAAGCTCAATCATCCCAATGGAAGCTGCCGCACGAGCGAAGACCGAAAAAAGCGCGCCAAGTTCAGTCGAATGTGAAGGTTTTGCTTACAGTTTTCTTCGATTGCAAGGGCGTGGTGAATCATGAGTTATTGCCACAGGGTAGAACGGTCAATAACGAATATTACCTGCAAGTTAATAATACCGCAGCCACGGTATTCCTCAGATCTGGCCCCCTGTGACTTTTTCTTGTTCCCGAAACTGAAGAGCCCCATTAAGGGACGATACTACGCTACGATTGAGGAGATAAAGACGACATCGAAGGAGGAGCTGAACAAGATCACAAAAAATGATAATGAATTGCTTCGAGGATTGGAAAAAACGTTGGCACAAATGTATAATATCTCGTGGGGATTACTTTGAAGGGGACAAAATAGATATTCATGAATAAATAAATAATTTTTGAAAAAATTTTGAAATTAGCGATACCTTTTGAACAGACCTTGTATAAGATAGATTTAATTTCCATTTATTTGTATTCCCAATTGGATTTGGGTTTGACAAAAAGAGGTGTATATTTTTAATGAAGCAAAATTTTTTTTAAAACCAATTTTTTGAGAAACTACATCAAATCTTTTTGAAGTCCAAAAAAAGGGACGAATATGAAATAGTAAAGCAAACGTACTAAGTATATTTCGATTAATTTTACGTTAACAGACAATTTACTCCTCACTCTTTATATTATCATATTTACCAATAATAATTATCATCTCTACGGTGACAAAAACGTTGATCTCCTAAAACCACCATGGTTAAAGCTACTACTATACTCCATTCCCTTTCCCTCCAACAACAACAGCAGAAATAACACTAACCGCACAAGTCAATAATTGCAGACAGATCCAGTTTAAAGGATAGTATTTTCAACAAAATCCTGTCAGTCGGAGGACAAAAGTGTGTACGGCAAAATTGAACTAGCAACTGGATTTGTATGCTCATATGATTAGGGACATTTTAAGTGGAATCTCATACGTGTTTGAAGTTGTGTCATCTTCCTTTGAAACTGAATTCCCGCCAACGTATTCCAGCTAGGCTAGAGCTTCTATCTTAGGCTAATATCTCGACAAATATGTACGCTCCTTTTACACAAATCAAGCCTAGTGCAACAGCGAAAGTATCCTAATACTCCTCATGAACAGAGACTCATATGTGTGTTTGTATATATCTGTCTGTGTTGGCAGTGTCTTCCTGAAGGTCTGCACTTGACATCGCACTTGGTCGACCAACATTCTAATCAGCATTTTCAGAATGGCAATTCTTCTTTGATACAAAATGGAGAAGAAAACAAAAACCAAAGAGCAAATACCGAGTATAGGAAGAAGAAGTAGAGACTATACAACAAAAAATCAAGTGGAATTGACTATGGAAAGAAGAAAAATTATAAAAAATAGAAATAAATAAGAAAAAACCCCATTTAGTAAGACAATCCATCAATGAATATGCTATGATGTACACCGCAATATAAAATCGTGCAATGCCAAGCGGCTCTGAAAATATGCCACAGGATTAGGAGGACTTAAGCTTCTTTGATTGTAGACAATAAAGCTAGTAACGCTCAGAGTTGAGTGATGAGAGGGATCACATACATACTGATACCTTATAATACTTACTTACTGTCAACCCCATAATGCCCACCCTCTAAATCACGGAAAACAATTCAACAATCCCAAAAAACCACACACTACAGCTTATGGCAATTTACCATTTGCACCCTTGTCCTTGGCATTTTATACCATTTACCATACTCGTACTTAACCATGTGGAGGATAGTCTCAATTTCATTTTTTATTAGTTCGATTCGATTAATTTTTTTATTTTTTTTTTTTTTTTTTGGATTATTTCACTTTAAGGGGGATTTAGATGCTTAATAGTGAGAACAATCGGTTTTTACTGGCGTCATTTTTCCTCCTAGAATTGCCAACATTATTATAGCCCTTTGCGGTTTATCCATGATTAAAGGTAAAATAGTTTTTTTCTATTCTTGCTTTAAGTTATAGAAATTTATTGGTGGTTAAAAGATTTCCTGATATTATCGAAGGATGTAAAAATGATTGATAGTGAATTGGCTCAGACTCCGAGGAAATCAACTTGTTAATGGCGTAAGATTTTTTTTTATACATAAAAAATTAACCAAATTCACGTCTTGATAGAACATTTTTAATTTAAAAAAAAAATTGGCAAAATTTTAAAAGTTCAATGAAATTTTATCCTTAACTAAATTTACTTTTTGAAGAACCAAAAATGAAATGATTTTGATAGTTTCCTATTTTGACAAAAAGTAGGCTCTAAATTATTAAAAAAATAGTACAGGATCCTTTTTTTAAAAGAAAATCTCCTCTTCCGAAAATAGTATTGGTTAGTCGAAAAAGTTCATGGCGTTTTTTGAGTAAAACAGATGCGCTCAGATCGAATTGTTTAAATCAATTTTTTCAAACCATATATTCGCTATTATTATCAACAATTTTTTGCCATTTTTTGGGCAGAGCCTTGATTCTATCAGTAGAGAATTTCTGTGGGTTCTGGTTGAAAAACTGAATCAAGTGAGTTTTATAGGCCTCTCTTCAGAGAGTTGTGTAGAGATTGAAACAAATGGTAGTCTGAGGGTGCTATGTCTGGACTACATGGTGAATGCATCAAAAGCTCCCAGGCAAGCTATCTTAATTTTTAGTAAGCCATCAAAGCGTTATCGTTGGTTAAAGACGATACCCTTCCTAATGATGAATTGTAGCCGGTTTCTCTCAATAACTTGGCAAAATCTATCGAGTTGCTTCTTAGTACTCTACCGTGTAATAGCTCATAATAAACAATTCCCTTCCAGTTCCACCATACACGTAAGGCCAATCCGAGCTCATTTATCGTCTTCCATGATCTCTTTCGAACGATATTCTCATATTTTACCCATTTTTCATTGCCATTTACAGTGTGTTTCAGAAATGGCTCGATTTCATTGCGCTTCACAAGTTTTTCACGTTTAATTCATTTTTTCGAGGATTTAATCTCTTTTTTTATTAAATTTTCCAATCAGCACAAAAACGAGCACCTTCACCAAAAACACCATAAAATTATTCACAAGCCCGCGATCCGTTGTCGCCTTTGTCAAAGTAGTATTGTTAGATATAACGAATTTTCTCCTTTATTCTTCAATAAATATTTCGCACAATGCAACGCGCATCTAGTATTGTCATAATTCGACTAGTAGTTACCGTGTTATTTACCTTCGACTCCATCTGCCAGAAAATGCCACAAACTTTT
Source organism: Atherix ibis (assembly GCA_958298945.1). Classification (NCBI taxonomy): domain Eukaryota; kingdom Metazoa; phylum Arthropoda; class Insecta; order Diptera; family Athericidae; genus Atherix; species Atherix ibis. The sequence continues at coordinate 20,118,045 of OY282609.1, read as the reverse complement.
TCGACTAATTAATATTTATCAAAAATTTTTAATTCACAGGAAAATTATACTAAAATGAAGGCATTATTAACTTTAAGACGATGATATATTCAGATACTTTCATAATTAATCATAAACTCTATTTTATAAGACCAAAACCCTAATAGCTTGTGGAAGGATTTTTCCATAAATCTCGTACGAAATCCTTGAATTTTAATCGATAGTTTTTTTTCTTTAACAAACAAGCTAGAGTTCCATGAAAAACCACTATAATAACAATGTGAAATGTCCTCACAGAGAGCATATCCCAAAGTAAGATGGAATCTAACTAAATACGAATGGGTGGATAAAATGATTAAGTGGCAACGAAAGTAAATTGATGCGTGTGGGTGGCTTACGTGTGTAATGAGATGGAACATTTCGAGATAGTAAAGCCAAGAGACTAATAGTGTGCACTTCTTCAAAACGGCAAGACTTCGAAATTAGTAGTAAAAGATCACATTGCTCGTACATCAAATGTCAACGTAGTCAGTACCTCCTCCTTAATGCTGTTGAATCTTTAATCATTCTCCATCGTAGAAGATGTCATAGATACGAGGAGATGTACTGCTGTAACGACTGTCATCACCGTCAGAATATCTGTACTGAATTATGAAAATGCCACAATTCCTTCCTTCCTATTTATTGCGAATACAACTGTAAGGATAAGAGAGTTCCAGTCAGGATGAAAAATGACTACAAGCTAAACGATAGGATAGAAATTATTCCTCTTAGTAGTAATGTGGTGGTTTTAGATGCGAAGAATTATATCAGCCAAGAGCAATTTCAGTATTTCACGTTATAACAAAAAAGAAAAAGGTTTTTTTTCATTTTTTGAAAATTTAACTAGTATGCCTTATTAGGGAACTATCTTAAAGAGCAGACAAATTTGCCAAGGATTTTATCTTTTTCGACTAGTACTACTGATTAAGAAATTTTCTTGAAAATCAGGCAAATTTACCCAGCTTTGCGCCATCGTTACACAGAATGTGAAGAGCGCCTTCAACTCGGTAAGATGGAGCAGTATTTTGGTTGCCTGAAAGTTCCGGAGTATATCAGAAGGACAATCGAAGACTATCTTACCGATAGAACTTAATATATGATTCTGGAAAAGGAATGAAAACATACATCATCAGTGGGGAAGTCCCTTAGGGCTCGATCATCGGCCCATTGTAATGAAATATTATGTATGATACGCTGCTGAAACTTCCGATACAAAAAAGCTACTTTTGCTGGTTTTGCAGATGACATTGCGGTGATTTGCTGATAAAAAAACCGGGTCAGTACTATGATACCTGGGAGTTCAGATAGACACCAGGTTGAGCTTTGGCAAACATCTGAGAATTGTTGACGGAAAGGCAAGTCGGGCTGTGAATATCTCAGCAAGGATTATGTTCAGAAATAGAGGACTCAGACAAAGCCGACGCAGACTCCTACCCACAGTTATCAGCTATATGATACTCTATGCAGTCTCTACATGTACATAAGCTTTGGTGACGGAAACGTACAAGCATCAGATGATGACGGTATATTGGCGGATCGCACTTCGTATCTCGAGAGCTTTCCGAACTGTCTCGTATAAGGTTATCTGTGTTATCGCTAAGATGCCACAAATCGAGCTTTTAGCGGATGGAACAGCCAGAATATTTCATCAATGGAGTGTGGGAAATTTAGTCCATCGACTCACCGTCAGTAGGAAGGTAATATATGAGACAGTGGCGAGATGGCACCTTCAGCAATCTGATTTCTGGCATAGCCACGTGTAACCGAATGAAGAAGTGGAACACTATACGAGGTCTGTTCAAAAAGTATCGCGAATTTTGAATTTCTGCGGGTAACGTATATTCGATTTTCGATTTTTTGTGGCGTTATGTTGGTATTTATGTCTCTCACTTATGCCGCCAAGTTCGGCCATTTTGAATGTTCAGTTAATTTTTGACAGCTGCTTTGCTTGAATGTGTTTTGGCTCGTCTTCGATTTTTGCTAAATTTCGACCAAAAACAGCATCGCATTAATATTGCTAAGGAGCTGTTGGACTCTGTCCGCGACGACCCAAATTTGCTCCAGAGGGTCACAACTGGTGACGCATCATGGGTTTATGGTTATGACGTAGAAACCAAAGCTCAATCATACCAATAGAAGCTGCCGCACGAGCAAAAACCGAAAAAAGCGCGCCAAGTTCGGTCGAATGTGAAGGTTTTGTTTACAGTTTTCTGCGATTGCAGAGGCGTGGTGCATCATGAGTTCTTGCCACAGGGTAGAACGGTCAATAAGGAATATTACCTGCAAGTTATGTGCAAGTTACGCGAAGCAATCCGCCGGAAACGCCCGAATTTCTGGAAGAACAAAAATTGCCTTTTGCACCATGATAACGCCCCAGCTCACGCATCGTTTGCTTGTGCGCGAATTTTTGGCCAAAAACAATATACTAATAATGCCGCAGCTACCCTATTCTTCAGATCTGGCCGCTTGTGATTTTTTCTTGTTCCCGAAACCGATTCTTTGATCCATTTTTTGGAATACCACCTTGATCAAAAAGTTACCGGAATTTATTCAGAAAATTAAAAATACAAGTTTATTCATCTTAATCTATATCGTCCTCTTCAAAGTAATCCCCACCGATTTTAACATACTTATGCCAGCGCTTGATCCAATCCTCGAAACATTTTTTATATTCGGTTTTCGGTATGTCCATCAGTGCTGCTTGCGATTTTTCCATTACTTCCTCTCGGCTGTTGAAACGCGTTCCCCGTAATGGTTTTTTAACTCGATTGAACAGAAAGAAGTCACAGGAAGCCAAATCAGGTGAATTTGGTGGTTGTTGAATGGTATTTGTTGCATTTTTCGTCAAAAAATTACGAATAATGATGGCACTGTGCGACGGTGCGTTATCATGGTGCAAAGTCCACGAGTTTTCTGCCCATAATTCTGGTCTCTTTCGGCGAATTGCTTCATGCAAACGTCCTTTAACGCCCGAATAATACTCTTTGTTTACTGTCCGGCATGAAAACCGTGAGCATTGCCTTCTTTTTTGACTGAAAACGACGTGATTTTTTTGGTCTCGGCTCATTTGGTGAACACCATTCACTTGCCTGATGTCTGGATTGCGTGTCGTACTCATAAACCCACGTCTCGTTTCCAGTAATGATCCTTTTGATGAATTTGGGATCGGATCCAGCCTCGCAAATCATGTCTTTTGACACCAACTTTGCTGCTACATGACGGAAACCCAAATCATTAACCAAAATGTCTTGGACGGATCCATAGGCAATGTTCAAGTCCTACGCTATCTCTCGGATGGTTAATTTGCGTTTATTGACTAACATTTCTTTTACTTTATCAATGTTTTCGTCGGTTTTCGATTTTGATAGTCTGACATTGCGTTCAACATCTTCGATTACCTCACGACCACTTTTGAATCGGTCGTGCCACTGGTAAATGACCGTTTTCTTTAGAGAATTAACATTTTCAACGTTCTCGCACCATTAAATCCATTTTTTATGCAAAATTTAATACAAGTTCGTTGTTGCAAATTTAAATCCATTTCTAAAATTGTAAAAAATCGCCAACACACACAGAGATAGATGTACTCTTGGCTACGTAACTTTTGCAAATGTCAAGCTATGACGCTATGATTTAGAGAGAATATCAACAACAGATGTACCAACTTAACAAAAAAATAAAACTAAATTCGGAATGATAGGAGCAAAAATCCAAGACGAGCCAAAACACGTTCAAGTAAAACAGCTGTCAAAAATTAACTGAACATTCAAAATGGCCGAACTTGTCGGCATAAGTGATAGACATAAATACCAACATAACGCCACAAAAAATCGAAAATAGAATATACGTAACCCGCGGAAATTCAAAATTCGCTATACTTTTTGAACCGACCTCGTATGGCTCAATTTCGGACAGGACATGAGTGCTTCAGGGTATATCTATATAATTTTAAGGTGACAGTTGATGCGGTATGTCCTATTTCATCATTTTTTGCTCTAGCATACAAAGGAAGGAAGAGGAAAAAATAATCGGTGAACAGTTTTCCACCCGAAGCGCATCATGACACATATGACAACATCACAGGCATGCTGAGTAATAAAGAATCTCCGTCAGTAATATATAATGAGAAAATGGCAGCTTGTAGCCTAAATAGTATAATAGGCTTGATTTCGGTCTACTCCCCATGAACTAGTACCTAACGGTGCTTCCATGGGGAGCCATATTTATAAAAAAAAGAAGTGGGCAAAAATTGCATATACTGCAACGTCCTTAGAGAATTTTCCCCTACACACGCATAAAAAAAAGCTAGCATTTTATCCTTAACCCATTTTATGTTTTTATAACTAGAACTACTGATTTTAACTAAAACTACTTAAAAAGCAGAAAAATTCAACGAGAATTTTTCGAATTAAATTCCACAAAAAAAGCATATCAAAGCCTTCGAAATTTTAATTTTAAAAAAATCCTTTCGTTCCAAATTTTCAACATGTCAGTTTAATTTTCGAAAATTAACTTAACTAAATAAATTTGCATTCAAGGAACACATTCTATAATTTTGTATTAACTTTTGTCTAATAATTACAACCTTTTCATTCTATAACGCCAAGTTCAGACCAATGAAAGTATTTTCATCATGTTATTTTCTCTGCAATGTCATTTTTTGGGTTTTGATAAAAATCAGAAATTAGTAGGAATATACATAAATTGCCATCATATCTGAAAGTATCTAAAGCATATGTTGACGAAGGCAAATGTTAAATGAGGCAGCAACAGTTGCTAGAAATCCTCTTATCATCGATTGATGGAACAAAAAAAGGAAAAAACTGTGCCAAACTATTCAGGACAGTTTGTCATTTGTCAATTTTCCCATATTCCTGCCGGACACTATTATCATCACATCTTTTTAATATCACCATCCCTGCCTAGAGTGGAAAGATTTTTTTTTTTTGGCATATCCTCAACCGATGAATGATTCCGTGGTCATAATAAAATCTGATTTTATATAATAATTCGACCATTAAATGTTAACCTGTGCACACTGGGTTCATCTTAATTTGGCAGCAGTCATCACACGTGCCTGTCCAAGTTTTCCATGCGATTAGTGAATATATACTGGCAACAACAAAAAAAATCAGCTTCGTACCCCTGGTTATGAGGGCAGATAGTATGCCCACATTTAACCAAAATATATGTGTTACCAGATAGAAATACAAATGAGAATATACACGTTCGTATATGTGCAACTGTTCGTGGAAGGATACTATCCACAATGCTCGTAGAGGATATGATTTCCTGTACGAAATATTTTAAGAACTTCTGAATTCAGATAAAATGTGATATGGTCCGATAATAATAATATTAATAATGACTGACAGAATAGTAAGTAATAGTGATGGTGAGATGATGTGTGTCAGAAAGACACCATGACGATGCCAGTTATGATTGTAATGGTGACGGCGACAACAGCGACAACAACGACGATGCCAATGTTGATGCAGATGACGATGATGATGATGATGATGATGATGATGATGATGATGCCAGAATTCGTTGATGAAGAAATGATGAACTGACATGTGCATATTCGTGCCTGTCTGCCATTACGAGATGTCTACGTCAGCCCTGGATTGACTATCGCACATTTACGGCTGATTAACCCTGGCCATGGGTGATATTCTCTGCTCGCATCAACCCAGTTCGATTTATAAAATTTCTCTCTTTATCGGGAGAAACTCCATATTTCTTATATTAACAACCCAACCCCATTCCCTCTCCCCTTTCATCATTTCATCATCTGTCAATTTATTTATATTATAATAAATTTTCATTTGCCATAAGGAATATGATCATAAAAAAAATATTGATAAAAAGACGCAATGGATTAATTAATGTTTAATCCAAAAAGTTCAATGAATTTTATTCATTCAATTAATTGTGGACCATTTCACATCAAAATAAATCCCCTATAAATGTTTATTTTCTCACGGAAGTTGTAAGAAGCTTTTTTTATAAATTAAAATAATTTTTCTCTTAAATAAAAAAGGTTACCGTCCATATTTTTTCAAATATCAACAAAGTGATAACTACGAAAAGTGCCAAATTTGAAGGACAAATAGTTAAGACTATTTATTCTAAACCCTAACAATTCCTAATAGTTGCTCCTTATGACAAGTAGGAAATACTGTTCGGCGTATTCATATTGACGGCCGTACACGGGTCTAGTTATAAGGCTTCTAAAATAATAAAATAAATTAAGAAAAAATAAAAGAAAAGATATTGACCAACTTTTTTTTGAACAGCAGCATCCACGGTACGCTATGAAATCCAGAGCCATTGAACTGCATTATCCAAATTGATGTACCGATTTTCTTACAATTATTGTTAGAACAATTACAACAAAAATTTGGTTGTACCGATTTTTTTTTAATTTTTGTGAGCAAAAGAAGACAAATTGACATAACTGCATTATCGGCGTGGACATAACAATTGAACTGCATTATCCAAATTTATATAGAAAAATTTTGTTTTTTCCAAATTCCAAAAATTTTAAAAACTATTTTAAAAAATTGCACTTGTAGCAACTAGCAAAAATTAAAAAAAAATCAAACTGCATTATCTGAATTTGAATACGGAAATTTTATTAGATTTTTTTTAAAATAACAATAAATTTTCCCATAGGATTAATCACTTTCTTCACCAAAACTTAATCCCCAACTTCAATTTGTTTAATAATAACCAAAAAAAAAAAGGACAATCAAATAAAAATTCCCAATAAAACAAGGGAGCAAGCAAAAAATAACCCAATCGAAAGAGCACTTTATCAAAATTTGCTTACAAAAATATTTAAAAAAAATATAAAAAAAATATTTCATTAAAAATATTGCATCCCTTCATGAGTAAATGAAAATTATGTGATCATACAGAAAACCTAATAAATTTTAAGGATAATTTTAGAGACAAAGGATTCCAATTCAAAAAAAAAAATAAAAAAAAAAAAAAACAAAACCATAAAAAATGTGTGTACAAACAAGAACGTAATAAATATTCAATAACTGTACGCAATTATCCTCTCTCGTCCTTTTGCTATTCTCGATTATTCTTTTATCCTCTTGACCGTATCGTTCGATTCGGATATTGTTGTGTAGCAAATAATTGGAGCCTTTTAAATGGCCAAAACAAGTCCAACAGACAATTATCCTTAATTATGGTCATTACATAATTGAGGTCCTGTATGTCTGAAGTGGACAAGTCCATTTTAAAGTCGGCAATAATTTTTTTTGTTCTTTTGCCCCTTTTTTTGGTTTGTTTTCAAATCATTTTTTTCCTTCTTTTTAATCTTTAAATAAAGTCCTTTTGAAAAAAAAAACATTTTTCGACAAGCAAATAAACCGACGAGATTGAACCGAGTATTCAGGAAAGCAGAGAAGATGAATAGAGAAAAGGTGAATTATTTATCTTTATGGCACATGTCGTATCCTTTAATAGATCCTTTTATTGAATACCAGTAGCTAAGGTGGCCAGTCACAGCTCTAGCCACCTACGTACGTTCAAATGACGTTCCCATCGTATTGCTCTCTCCATCCCTGCCTGGGCTATCCGGTGTTTTGGAAAACTTGGCCATGTCCTTTCGAGTACTCTACTGAACATTAAAATTATTTATTTTTACTCGTATTTTACACTTTCACGTGCTTACGACTGTATATACCCAGAGTGTAGCTCTTCTAGTCACAACTTTGCCAGATTCAATTTCATTCGTTTTGGTATTCCAATTTTTTCCGACTCGTCTTCTTTCTTCTTGTTATTGCTTTAAAGTCCCTTCAAAGGATCAAATTATTGGATTAATAATGCTCCAAGAATTTTCTGATAAAGGTTTCAACGCAATAGTCTCACGTTTTAGTTTGTACTCGTTGTATTTTGTTATATCCACATTCGGACATCATTCATTTCTACAGGAACACAGGTAGAATAAGAGAGTAAAAGGATGGTATCTTATCACATGCAAAAAGGATAAATATTTTCTTTTAGTTTTATTTGAAATTTTCCATTTTAAATTTGCTAGAATAATTTTTTCGGTAATTTTCTTTATTTTTTCCCTAAAACAAATTTTGACTATTTTCAATTTTTTTTTTTAACAACAGGTATAAGTGATTACTATGGATTATATTCTCTAGACTATATACTCCAGCTATCTAGACAAACTTGAAACTTAGTCTAGCGAATATATCCTTTGCCGATACTTAAAAATCCAATTTAAAATGGTTAATTTATTTTCTTTTAATTTTTTTTTCGAAAATATTTTTGTAAAATAATTTTTTTTTGTTATTTTTAAATTTTTTGTTTAAATATGAGAAATTGAACGTATTCATTTTTAGTCAGGCAGGAATTTTAATCCTGTTTCTATAATGAGAAAAGTTGAAAATTATGCAATCTTTTTTTGACGATTCCCATTCAGATTAGATAAGCAAAAAATTGAGTTTCTAATATTCTCTTCGCTGAGTTTCCAAATTTCAAGGATGCAGTCGGAAGGATTTTATTGATATATTAAATTTTTACCAACTGCAATCGCAGATATATTGGTAAGGGAGAGGTAGGTGATCAGCCTGAGTAGCGTTTAGTGGTAAAATTAAGGACTACATTTTTCAGGCAAAACTTCGTTGATGAAACAGAAATAACCGTGTAACGTTCATGTAATGTCTGCAATGTCCGATCTGATGCAAATAACCTTTATTCTAAGCCTTTTAAGGACATTTTTAGAAAAAAATCCTAGTTGATAGTTTGCCCAGAAAGCACAAGAGCCTCCATTTTTTCCACAATTTTCTCAGTTTCCGATGTTGAAGTCTCAGAAGCTTTCTCTCGGCTCTCCAAACAAATTCTTTTTTTGGGGAATATTCCCCAAAGGCTTATTTTAACTTTTCGTAAGTTAAAATCATGGATTTACCAAACTTTAAATAAGAGGGACTACCGTACGGCCTTCGTTGAAATGATTTTGTAGACAAATTAAAAATAATAGAATTTTTCTTGTAAGAATATGTATTGAAATCGGATGAAAATGAATTTATCCTCGTTCATTTTGAAGTAATTTTTGAGGACTTTTTTCCACATTTCGGCCATTACTTAATAGATGTTGGGTTTTATATACTCTTAAATTTGAGGATTGTCTACGAAGACATGATTTTTTACGTTTTCATATAAGAAAAATACTAACGAGATCATATTCTTATAAGAAAATGCAAACGAGGATACTCTGGAAGGCCAATTGATATGATCAAATCACGAAATTACGCGTCCTGAGAACTTTTCGGTTAATAAATCCAAAATTTACCCTGTTGTCTTCTTAAGATCACTTAGAGTCAAAGTTAAAATCTTCAAGTTTAGACAAAAAATGTCGGTTATAGCGCTCAGATTTGATGGTAACAGTTTTTTCTTCTTCATTTTCAAAATAATTTATGACCCTATGATATCTTTAGACTAAAATTAACAAGAGATAGTCACAATAAATAGTCGGAAATGAGCCTTATTGCTGTAGAAAAATATTTCAGATAAATGAACATAAAAAGAGTCTGTTGAGCCTATATTTAGCCAATATAATTTCTTGAATATAAAATGGCATTTTTTAAACTAATTAAATTAAATTTTTAATAATATATATATTTGACAAATATCAAATTACAGAGTTTCACTTTCCAAACTATAAAATGGATAATACTTTACAGTCCCAGTAATTAAGTTTCCGATAATCTCTCTTAGATCTAATAAAAATTACCGCCGCTTTCGTTATTTTCTCATCACTTAACTCCAACAATTTCTTCTTCACATAAACAAGTGTGAACATTGATATTATTAACCATTTTTATCTTCCTAAAAGTATGCAGTAACTGTCACCCTCAACAAATGGCCGACAATGTATTATTTTCGGAAATGGTCTATATTCACCTCAAATCGACCACAGAGCATCAAAAAACATGATCTTCACATTGTTATAGAATATTATGGTGCACATCGGAAATAATACGTCGCCATTATGGGAACATGTGTCACAGAAAAAAAAACCTCAAATAAAACTAAATAAATGAGAAGAAGAATTCAAGAACCCAAAAATAAAATCTCCTCAATAGACCTCGTTAAAGGCTAAATGTCATTTAGATCGTCTACTTAGAAACAAACCATAAACAGCTATTAAGAACCACAAATTCGAAATAAAGGAAGTGGCAGCCCCGAAAATTTAGTGTAACCAGTACACCAATAAAAATTATCATTTATTTCCTTTTCCAAAAACCCCTTCCTCCCCACCTCTATATCTAACGCCTATCCTTCTGTCAAAAGTATCGTTTCTTTTTTTCTTTTTTTTTTCTATCATCGTCTTCTTACCTGCGCATGTTCACCTTGATCGTATTTTAATACTTATTGTTTTGTTATATTTTTCTATAAAAGCGATTAACGATATTTTTTTTTATGTTTTCTAAATAAAATTTGATTTGATTCAATTCAATTTAATTCGATTAGATTGTTGGTTACGATTGGAGATTACCTTAAGATCGTTTTCGATAGTTTCCCAAACCAAACTAGATCTCATCTGGGTGAGAGAAAAAAACACACCTCATTAATTATGACCATTTAATGGGAATTTAAACGATACTGATTGGATGAACCCCAAATCATTTGGACCAGTGAGGTCTGAATGCATTTGCTGAAAGTTTTTTGTTGTTTTTTTTTTTTGTTTCTTCAATACCAATAGTGACGATATATTTCGAACTTTATGATCTTCTTAATGAAATTGTATTCAATAGTCTGTGATCTGAATGATTTTCGACATGAATAAAAACAACTAACGATTAACAATAAAGCCAATGTCCAATTTTGAATAATACATAAAATACAGGTGAACAAAAGTCTTTCATTTTTCTTTTTTGAATATCGAAACAGCTCTTAAAGATGAAATGGAAAAGAAGAAAGCCAACCGGGAATTTGGACGTATTTGTATCTACAATACTTACAAACAGACTGGATACCATCAACGTGTACACGAGATAATATTTTATTGGGCATATTGAAATCGGATCACCTGTAATTTCAATGCATCAACATTAATTCAATAGCCATTATTGTCGATATTAAGTAGAATACGGTTTTCGGTAGAACCTGTCATTTTATCAAATGTACAATTTTAATCAAATGAAAAATGAAAGAAGAGCAAAACGCAGTCTTCAGCATCCTCTTACCTTTAGTTTTTTCGTAAATTATTTTGATACGATCATCTTCAGATAGGCTCCACCAACTTCAATGCTTCCCCTCTTTCCCCCCAGCATGTACATTTCTTTAAAATAATTTCTTCTTTCATTTTTCTAATGAGTTCATTTGATTATTTTGACTGGCAAGCTTCTATAAGACTTCCAATTGTTGATAATTTTTTTTTTTTCTTTCAAAATTTTTTATTTATGAATGAACAAATTTAGGTGTTTTTTCTTAAAATTTATTGTGCTGATTTTTTTTCTCTTCTCTAGATCAGTACAAATTTATGTGGGGCATGTTGGATTCATTAATCAGGTTAAAAAGGGAATATGGAAATTAAATTATTGATTCACAGGAGAAACGGAAACTCCCGGGGTATTGGTTGACTTTTGTCTTAAAATATGTGGAAAAGTTAGCTGAACGCTCCAGATTCTCAGAGCAGTTTTTGGGCCCAGAATTTTGGTAAGAAAGTTCGGCGGACTGGAATGTTAATAAATTGTTAGTTAGACGACTAAAAGCTTCCGCTATCTATAATTCAGTTAGTTGGCTTAGCATATTGGTTACATCTATCAGCTCTGGCCGCCGGAGAGGTCCTACAGTAAACTGATCGGGGCCCGCTATTACCCAAAATTCCCTGATAATTCGGAGTCCACCGCAGCTGTACACTATCCTGAATTCTTCTAGCTTAGGACTTCGCCAACCTTCTCATCCAACACTTTCATATCTTCGTTAACCTCAAGTAAATTTCAACTTTATTGTTGTGAACATGAAGCCTTCAAACAATCCATTCGGAAATTCCAACTTAATAGTGAGTGGTCAACTCCACCATTTACCCAGTTAATATTAACTTCTTTTACATCTACCTTTTTTGCTTCTATCTAATATCTTCGAATGGACATACTATATCTATCACCAGAACAGTCTAGGATTAAAGTCAGTAACCAGTTAAAAGCTAGTTACTCTATCTGCTGTTATAGTTAGTACAACTGGTATAGTTCACTATTAACCACAGCCACTATATTTCAGCCAAAAGCACCACACCACTTTCTTTTCAAGATTATATGCTGGATGCTTCCACTTATTGAGCTACGGTACGGAACGGAACCAAATTTCTCGGCATTGCCACGTCAAATCAGGTACGTGGGTACGCTTTAATCCGAAGATACCACCAGAAATAACCATGGTCTACAATCCGGTGATGGCCCACTTGTGTATCCTACATCTACCCATTTAACATGTGCGTCCTTCTCTCAAATAATGCCATGACGAACCTAATCAAACATGGATACCCATCACGGATACTAATTAGACCACGCATATCCATTCCTCTCTCATTCACTCGAACTAGACATGCATGCAGTTCCTCCGTCGCGGCGGCGGAATGTTAAGTATAGTGGCCAGTGACTAACAAAGGGTAAAAGTAGTTATCCGACAGTGGATAAATCATGTTATTCATATACAAAAAGCGTAACAGTGCTTTACGGGTAAGAACCCTGAAATTTTGGTAGGTGTTACTACGAGAAGTCGAAAGGAGATTCGCTCCTAATTCAGAGTAATTTATTTTAAAAAGTGAACTCGAAGTCAAGGAAATTCAATTTCTTCGGAATGAGCCCTGACTGGGGTGAACTCTGAGGTATGGACATTGGAAAGTTTCATATACTTTCCAATAATCTCCATCGGTTTTCTAATATCAATCCATACACTTGTTGCTCCAAGTTTCAATAACCAGACTTATTCAACTGGAGGATGTTAGAGTAGTTGGAGTGGTAAATTGTAAAAATGTCCGTTCCCGTGACCAATTACAGTTGCGGGGAGGAGGGCATATAGGCTTAAATACCTCTTAGGAGAAACGCAAGGTAAAGCGTATGAAAATACTACATTCAGTTCCCTAAGATCTTCATACAAGCAATACTCCATTAGGAGCTAACAAGCACTCTCTGCTGTTGTATTTTACAAATACTCTACCACTTAACTATCCCTTAAGCAAAAATGCATTCACACTGCTATACCCGGTTGCTTGTCAGACTGTTGCGCAATTTTATACATTCTTTCAGGACTAGACCCAGCAGTTGACACACTCCTAAATCCTGAATTTCTGCATTCAAAATGGAATACCTCTTCTTTAACACAATGCCCCAAAGCTTCTGATAAAAGATACTTCTACGGAGCACCTCCACATAACATGGAATTCCTCTGAGCGCTGTTGATCCTGTCTCTAGCATACTGAAACCACATCACATCACTCCAAATTCATGCACCGTACGCCATTCATAGGCCTTTATAAGACATTCTCACTTTCCAACCTAGAGATCTTCATTCCTTCCTTAACGCCCTCCTAAGACATCCAGCGACAAAAGTCACTTTCCCTCTAAGGTGCTCCAAATGAGGCTCCTTGGTTCAGGATTATTTAATGGGCCACGAATGGCTGTGGGGGCTGCTTGCCTCTAAGTAAATATCATCATTTATGATGTTGCGACGGCTGGAAGAGTTCACCATTGTATGGAGTTACCCTATGAGGAATTACGCTACAATTTCGGTGACATTGATCTAGATATCTGCCAAAAATTTTTTGATGAGATCGGTAACCGTATCCGTGAATTTAATAAATAGTCTTCGAACCCGTCCAACAAGTGATCGGAGGAAAGTTCCCTGTAGCTAGACGGGTCGGTACTTACTTTTTAAACTTATCTAGAGACGTATGAGGTCTGTTCCAAAAGTATCGCGAATTTTGAATTTTCGGCAAGTTCGGCCATTTTGAATGTTCAGTTAATTTTTCACAGCTGCTTTGCTTGCACGTGTTTTGGCTCGTCTTCGATTTTTGCCTCAATTTCGACTAAAGACAGCATCGCATTAACATTGCTAAGGAGCTGTTGGGCTCTGTCCGTGATGACCCAAATTTGCTCCAGAGGGTCATAACTGATGACGAATCATGGCCTTATGGTTATGACGTGGAAACCAAAGCTCAATCATCCCAATGGAAGCTGCCGCACGAGCAAAGACCGAAAAAAGCGCGCCAAATTCGGTCGAATGTGAAGGTTTTGCTTACAGTTTTCTTCGATTGCAGGAACGTGGTGCATCATGAGTTCTTTCCGTAGGGTAGAACGTTCAATTAGGAATATTACCTGCAAGTTATGCACAAGTTACGCGAAGCAATCCGCCAGAAACGCCCGGATTTGCGGAAGAACAAAAATTACCTTTTGCACCATGATAACGCCTCTGCTCACGCATCGTTTGGCCAAAAACAACACACTAATAATGCCGCAGCCACCGCATTCCCCAGATCTGCGAGAGCCCCATGAAAGGACGACGCTACGCTATGATTGAGGAGATAAAGACAGCATCGAAGGAGGAGCTAAACAAGATCACAAAAAATGACTTTTTGAAGTGCTTCGAGGATTGGAGAAAACACAAAATTCGCTTTTGAACACACCTCGTATATATTCTGAAAATCGCTTTTAATCGGGGGTAGGCAGTTTAAATGTTGACAGAGATTAGATTTCAATTTTGAAAGTCGCAAGGATACTTTTTACTGAATTGTGAATGGGGAGGGAGGAGTAATTTAATTTGTTATAAATAAAACTGACTAGGGTTTTGTGAAGGTTTTTTTTCTTCTTAAGAAAAAACATTTTTTTTTCTTCTCAAGATCGGAAATAAAAATTAATAATGAAAATTTGGGTCTTTCTCGAAATTGAGCCATTTTTAGATATTTTAACATTTTTTATTGCCGACATCACAACTTATGCATATATGATAAAATCGTTTTCTTTCCCAGTAATTTATTAGAAGATGGCTTCCGAAAAACATCAAAAATTTACCACAAAATATCTAATCAAAAAATATAAAATAATAATAATAATAATAAAATCGAATAAAGAGTATTGATAATCGTGCGAAACTACTAATATTGAACATATTCGAAATGATCTTCTGTACCGAGAAGCGAAAAATTTATCTTCCGTTCTATTATGACATTCAGTAATAAAGAGAATTAACAACGTTAAGACGATGAGATCTTATAGAAGAAATCTTCTATTGAATCGAGATATTCTACACCATTCAATTGAATCGATTCGTTTATATTCATTCATCCTGTCATTTTGTTTTGATGACAATTTTCAAGTTAATTCAAAACAAAACACACCTGACGGAAATCTGTATCGACCCGATCATAAATAAAAGCGGTACTCAATAATGTTTTAGATACATTATCACCTTAAAAGATGATGTCTTTCGTTCGTTTCCATCGTCTTTTGGCCATATTAATACTCGTAGAAATTTTCATTCAAAAAAAAAAAAGAAAAAATTAAATTTTACGCTAGCTAAGCCAATAGGTGTTCATATTGTAAGATACTGTGCTGAGGTACATAACTTACAGGCAACTCATTCATGTCGAAACTGTTGAATTTTTATATTACACGTTGTTTTTTTTTGGATAATATTAGCCTATGGTGATGACTGTACTCAATGATAATACCGATTTTGGTTGAATAGAGAGTATCAGAACTTTTCTAATCATTTGAAAGGATGGATTACGCGATTGGCCATTTTGTTGGGTTTTTTTTTGTTTACCCTTTAAAAAAATGGTTTCTTTTCTGAATTAAATTTATTTAAGTCTATTTAACTATCACGAGAAAAAGAATAGAATTTTTAAATATCGTCTCTTTATAGTGTGAGAAAATAGTTTAAAAACATAAGTTCAATCATGTGAGAGAGGGAATAGAGGAAGAGAATTTACATTTTATAAAATAATTTCTTTTTTGGTAAGACCCCAAAATTGATGTTATTTATTTATTTATTTTTTTTTTTTTTGCTTCTTATAATATCTCTTCCGTTTTATTATTATTATTTTTTTTTTAAATAGATTTTTATGTGTAAACTTGTTGTGCTTTATTTTATTTTTTTTTATTTACAAAAGAAAATTTTATCAAAAACTCGATATAATTTAGATTGGAGAAAAAAAGCAAAGCTTTCCAAACAAAACTTAAAAATAAAAGTTTGAAGAAAAAAAATTATATCAAAATATTTCGGTAGCAGTTTTTGCTAAATGCCAAACAAACAAAATTAATCAATTCAATGAATATTATTTAGACTAATTAAGTTGCTTCATCTTCACATACTAAATCGTATCGAAAAACCTGTGTTTTAGCTTGTCTACTTTCAGATACTTTTGCTAGTTCAAGATGAGAAAAAAAAATAAAAAAAAAACCCAAAAAAAATCTTAAGAAACTTTACTAATCGCATTTTATAATAGGTCCGATTAAAAATTTATAAGCTTTTAGTTGTTCTATGTTTTCTTTTCCAGTTGTTGTTTTTCAACAATTTTTTTATTGAGTATTGATTTTAATTCATTTTATTTAAATCTAGAATAATTTTTTTTTTAGATGGTCTTTTTTAAATTGAAGCAAAAAACATAAAATATAACGTGTTAAAAATTAGTTAATCGTTATTTTAAGGTGGTCGGTTGTATATAAAAAAAATCATGGGAGTTTTTTTTTTTAAATGCAAAAAGAGTTTTGGGAAGAATTTTGATTATTATCTCGGAGATGTTTGTTGAGAATTTATGATGGAATTATATTGAATACAGTAGAAATTTTGTTTGTAGTCTTGAGGAGTCTAATCGTTTCTATAATTATCAAAATATATGGTTTTTCCGAACGAAACCTTTACTTTTATGAGTCTACAATTTTTAGAAAATTACTTATAATTATTAAGCCTCCGATTTTAACCCTAAAATGAAAAATCTGAACACATCCAATTTTTGGAGGAGCCTTCACTTTTGAGTTAATAAAACTTTTAAAAAAATTACTGTTTAATAAAGAGCCTCCGACTTCGACCATAAATACCCCCAAAATGAAAAATCTGAACACGTGCAGTGTTTAGTGGAGCGCTTACTTTTGAGTACATAAAATTCTTAAAAATTACTGTTTTATAAGGAGCCTCTAATTTTGACTATGAATACCCCAAAAAGAAAAATCTTAACATATGTATTATTTGAAGACAACCCTCACTTTTAAGCTCATAAAACTTTAAAAAAATTACTGTTTAATAAGGAGCCTCCGACTTTGACCAAAAATATCCGAAAAAGAAAAATCTAAACATATGTATTTTTTGAAGAAAGTTCACATTTTTGAGTTTATAAAACTTTTAAAAATTATTGTTTATTATGGCACCTCCGATTTTGACCCCAAACACCCAAAATAAAAAAACAGAATGCGTGCTATTTTCGGAGAACGCCGTCACAATTTTATACCAAAAAACATAAAAATTTACTAATAATTGTGAAACCTTTAATTTCTAATATTCATACCTAAAAAGCAATTTGTGGAGATAGACTTCACTTATTTTTGTATCGAAAATTCTTTAACAATTACCCAAAAAAAATCTAGATATATGAATTTTTCTGAGGGAGCTCTGAATTTTTCACACCCAAAATTCTGAGATATCAACTCATTTTTGTAGACCCTCCAATCAATATCACAAACACTGAAAAGATAAGCCTAAACACGTGCATTTTTTGAAGAGAGTCTTCATATTTATGCACCTAAAATTTCCGACGCGAGCCTGAAAAAACGACCTACCTTACAGGACTTTCAATCCCTATCATCATAACTAAAAAAAAACCTAGACGTGCGCATTTTGCGGAGAGATCCTTCACTTTGGTGTATTAAAATTTCTTAAAAATTGACTCGTATTTCGAGACATTTAATCTTTATCGTCATTACCAAAAAATTAAGGCTCCGTCCGCAAAATGCACGTGTTTAAAAAAAATTTAAACACGTGTATTTTGAGGAAGGAGCCCCAATTTTTTTGTACTCACAATTCTTTGAAATTTACTAATATTTCTAGAGCCTATAGTCTCTATCATAATTATTCTAAAAATAAATCAGAAAAAGGTGCAATTTCGGAAGAGAGAGCCCTCACTTTTCCGTACTAAAAATACTACGAAATTCACTTGTACTTGCAGATTCCATACTCACTACTACAAACATCCATAAAAACTCTTCAAATGTGCATTTTGCAAAGGTACACCTTAGATTTGTTGTTTCCCACATTTGTAAAAAAATTTTGTACTTGTTATCATAAATACTCAAAATGAAAACAGGTGCATTTTACGAAAAGAGTCCTCATTTTTTTTAACAAAATTCCCATAAATTTTAATATTATTTTTTAGGCTTCTTACCTTTTCTCCATTAATAGAAATTTTACTATCAGCATTTTGTGAAAAAAATGATTAATATTTTTGTACCCAAGTTATTCAAGAAATATTTTTTTGAGAAAATTACTCAAAAAATAGATCTAAATACGATAGCCTTCGCTTTCTTGTATTTAAAAATAGTTAAATTTTTTTTGGGAATGATGGCTCTCGGCCTAAGAGAGCCATAATTCCCAAATTATCATAATCCAACAAATAAACCCCAACATATTCATTATACCAAAAGAGCCGTGAGATTTTCATACCCAAAGTCCTTTGAAATTTGCTTCTACGGAGCTGTTAATCTATAATCCGAAATAGGTGATATTTTGCCAAAAATTTATTATTAATTAAGAATAATTATAAAAATAAAATTAATTATTAATTATAAAAAATTCAAGTCAGTAAATTATTCAAAAAATAGAGTAGAAAATCGTAAATTTAAAAATTTGTCCAAATTCGAATATGAAATTTTCAATATTTATTTAATCACCCAAAAATACTAGAAAATAATTAGTTTCAAAAATTGCCTATTTGTAATTTTTTTTTATAGAATAAATTAAACTTTTTCTGAAAGGCTTTCTAAGTATTTTTAGTTCTAAATTATTTTTAAATTTAATCCACTATAAGATATTTTTAGTTAATAATCATAGCAGGAATTGAAGAAATCTGTCGATGGGCTGTTTTCAATTTATCGACATATTTTGTATTCTTTGGTTGGCATCCAAATTCATCGAGATTCATTGAACTGTATTCATGTAACTTAACAAGATGCTATTTATTTAAGTTGATATAAATATTAGAACATGGTCCTAGCCAATATATAGACGTGAAAAATTTCTATCGTAATCGAATGCCGCCTATACGCCCAAACACACGGTAGGACTGGGAACATGTAATAATTTCGATTTATTTACTTTGTAACATGAACAGCCTAGAGTATGCGTGTATATGTAAATATAGAAGAGCCTTTGAGCAAGGACTGGCCAGAACCGATATGACCAAAGTCTATTAAAAGCAGTAAAGCGTCTCCACATGCCGATGAATGGCGTGATATCGATGCCGATGGATACCTATGCTGCTGATCAATATAAGCTCCTAGTAATCGCCATAAGAATCTAAACAGCAGTAATATAGCAAATAACCCCACCAACATTTACGATTACATTCCGACTTCTCTCTCTCAAGCAAACAAAATCAAATCCCCAAAAAGAGCTGAGGGCAACAACATTCGTCGACAGAGCCCAGCCGGTTGTATACCGCAATATTCTCTTGCTGTGTTCTAGTGATTGGCTTTTCGTCCTTTCACTCTGTATCCGTACAGGGAAATAAATATGCTCGCCTTACAGATAACGTGCACACACTCCATATTCGAATTATCGACGGATGCAGTGTACTAAGATCGAATATTGAATTGGAATCGTATCCAGTGCCAATAGGTAGATGGGTAGTTGTAGGTAGATCCAAAGGTATGGGAATATGTGAAAAGTTTCGTTAACGAAAGGACTTGATCCCCGAACTTGGCCACTTTATGTACAAGGATACATTATTCAAAGCACGTATCCAATCGAATTGAGTACACCGTCATCATCATCATCGTCAGCACCAGCATCATCATCATCATCATCACTGGCATGGAACCGAGTGATGGATGGATAGATGGGTAGCTTGAACGTTCTCGTCGATTCGATCGAAATGAAATTGCTTTCTAAAGGATAACCAAAGGGTAGACACGTACAACTTGCCCTCAAAATCCGAGCCCCCAACACATATTCCCTCCCACGTCAATAAGATATACGCACGTCTACTTAACAGAATATCCAATACTTTACGCATTCAATCCCCCCCACCCCCACACACAAGTCCATGTTCCAATGGAGACAAATATACATAGTTGTTCATATAAAAGCACCAAGCTAGCCCGTATAGGCGCACCCAGAGAAATTCCATCAAAGCATCTACTTTTGGGACTATTTAACAAATTCAATTCATAATATTAGCTCTTAAATTGACAAAATTCACCATCTCCCATCGAGGAAATTTCCCTTTTCTCCATATGAATACGAGCATCTTTAGCAAAAAGCAAAACAAAAACGGAAACCGTACCGAAAACAACTCCTTTGAAAAATCCTTAATTCTCGCAAATATAGTCGATTTGATTAATTTAATTTTCTTCATTAAATTTTTCAATTTTAGAA
This sequence comes from Atherix ibis, assembly GCA_958298945.1. Lineage (NCBI taxonomy): Eukaryota > Metazoa > Arthropoda > Insecta > Diptera > Athericidae > Atherix > Atherix ibis. The sequence continues at coordinate 20,097,405 of OY282609.1, read as the reverse complement.
ATTATTTCATTCGCTTTTACATACCAAAAAAAAAAAAAAAATTAAAAAAATGTAACAACAAAAAATATAAAAGACGAAAAATAAAGAGAAAAAAGGGGTGAGTTCTAAGGGTGATGGTGTATATCAGAATTTCAAAATTAAATTGTTCCATTCTGGTAATTTTAAAAGACTATTCGAGAGTTCACTTAAGAAAATCCATTAGGACGAAACGTGCATGTAAGCCAATTGATTGAGTTGCTATGATCCCATCCCTTCGAGATGGGCAGGACTAAATTGGGTTTTCTTAAATTGGGCGGGCTGGACTGGGCGGCCTACTCTATACACAATACAACTATTCGATTGCTACACGTATTGTATTTGGGGAAAAAAAATTGTGTGCTTTAAGAAAATGTGAACACCTTGCAATGGCGATGATGATGACGGCCGGCAGGATGCAAATGGCTTTCGTACACGTCCTCCTTATGTATATGTCACTCAAAATCTAATCCACTTTTGATACAATTGCATGTCAAATTGATGTATTCGTGATCGGAGTTGTGAGTCTTAATGCTAGGCTTCTTTGTAAATTGGCTGACAACCTTACGGCAACTGTCTAATGTTGGTTCTTAGCCTGTCACAACACACACGACAAGTACGCGCGCTTATGGAAAATATATTTAAATTCATTTACACAAAAATTCAATCCATCTACGGTAAAGTGAGATTAACGGGCACGTGCTGGCCACGTGCATTCATCCAAAATAGAGTAAATTGTTAATCGAATACAGCAGCATCCTTTCGTAGCGATGTCCTAACTTGGAACAAGTCGTCAGTATTGGCTGGATGTCAGGGCGTTCTGATTTCTGCCTAAATCCGGCAGTGTTAAAAACGCCTTGACGGTTTGTGCAACATCTACAGTTCAGTCGTGGTTACCATCCTTCAATGGTGCACTAGTCGAGGAGGTCTTCTGGTAACCCTCAAAGGACTATTACTGACGGCTTAAAGCGATAATTATAATTGAACAGTTCGCTTCAGTGAGTTGCTCAGACAGTCCATAGCGGAAGCTGTAGCCTGGCGAGGAAGCTGCTGCCGGAAGATTTAGAAGTCTGAGCATCATCCGACGTATGCAACCGAGTCACCCCATTACCGACCATCTCTACAGCCCACTTCTCGGTTGAGGAACACCTCAAATAAAGTCTGATTGGATCGCGGATTGCGCTTGTATACGTTCTCGATGACATGTGCTTGATGGCTGTACCGAAAATAGCTTCTGCCGAAAAAGGGAAACTACCCTATCTACGGGAATGTCCGACTGCCCAATGCATTTCCACTCAAGGATACCATCGGCCCAATACACTCCTAATTTACTCTGTGGGTGGTGAATTGCTCGACCGAATTCTCGTTAATTTATGCCAAAATCAGTGCTCGGTTTTTACACTCAATTATCGACTTCGATTGCAGACACGTGCCCGCCTAGAAATCAGACACTAGAAATCAATTACACCGTCCGTCCTGGAGTGCACACAATCACAAATCGGAATTTCATTTCTTTCCTCCCATACAATCTCACAGTATGACCACAGGCGACTATCATTAAATTTCCAATTGCACACACACACACATACAAGCATTCAGGATTTATTACCCATACCTCCTTAAGCTCCCCATTCATCTACAACTCATAACTTTTCGACTGCGTTTGAATATCCCGATTTCTTGTCGAAGTTTATTAAGCACAAAACATTTACAATTTTTTTAAAACTAATTCAGATTTTCTTAAGCCGTATTCAAAAATTTATGAAAAGATATTATTGCGGTGAATTTCCCAAAATGATAACAATCCCCAGTAATCTAATCAGTTTAGTTTTATTGAGTGGAAAGCACCACCAAAAAACAGGGAGCCCCCAAAGACACTACAGCCGCAATGCAATTAAAGATGGAATTAAGAATCCGGAAAATATGGAACAATTTAAAAGAACACTTCAACTAGACACGTATAATGACGGCGGGAAGAATGCACCGACAACATTTCGAAGAATTGATGAATTTTTGCCGATTTCATAAACCATCACTTCATAAGCTATCCTGGATTGAAGAATAAAAAATTAAAAAAAAAATGGCATCATCAAAAGGTACCAAACCACCACCTTCTTGACCACAGAAATATCGAATTTAATCTCATTTCAATATGCCAACTGTGGAAGCTCCTATTTACTGCCGGTATTTTTTTTTAGGGCTATATCTCTCCCAAACGGTAATGGTCTACTCCTCTTCGGTCAAGGATAATTTACTTCCGAAGAGGATCTCTCACCTTTCAATCCTCACAGTTTGCACAATAACCAACAAGACGATGAGTGGTCAAGATTTTCCAATTTCCAAGCGAGAAATTTCTTGTTTAACTGTTCAAGTTGGGTAAAAAAAAATTAAAAACTTTCACTGCAAGTAAGGAATTTATTGAAAGGATATCCAAAAGAAAAATCTTCCCTTTCATCATAAAATATCCTCTAAAGCGCTTTCCTTTCAAAATTTCATCTCATTTCGAGTTCATCAATTCCTTTTTCTTGACCCTTTTTGGGGATGCTGCGGAAAAGGGGACTATTTAATTTTAATTCATTTTTGTTTTTTGTTTTTTGATTCTTTAATATCGAAATTCTTCGGATAATACCACAAGTGGCCACTATTCATTATTCAGTTTTTTTTTTATCCCGTCATCGAGGCTAAGTATCATCTAGAAAATGTTGTGCTTTTGTGTTTGGTTAATTCTTTGGAAATTAAAAGTAACGTCAAGATTTTCAATATAAAGGAAAAGGATTCCCCACCATTACTAATTTCCATACAAGATGTGATATTTGTTGTTGGAGGCTTGCCCTTTTTGTGCATTTTTTTTTTTTAGTAATTTTGATTTTTAATTTAGCAAAAAATTTACGTAAGCTTTTAAGTGATTTTTTTTTCAGTTTGTGGGTGAGTTTTAATATGAACTTGACTTGTTTTAACATCATTTTAATCACATACCAAGGGTATAAGCTTAAATCCGCTATTTGGTCAAAGATGACGTGAGTAAGTGTATTAAGCTACTATAGGCACGCCATACTTTTTTTATGAGTTTGATATCTGTCAACATTAGTCAGTGCAAATTGCCAGCAATTTCGTACAACAACATACATTTTTCCTTTGGTAATCATGTCTAGTTTTGTGCCAGAAAAAAAGCATATGCGGGAAGCTCTGCTTTTCTGCTTCAATTTGAAGAAATCGTCTGCCGAATCGCATCGAATGCTTATGGAGGCCTATGGTGACAGTGCTTTATCGGAAACAACGTGCCGTGATTGGTTTCGTCGGTTCAAAGACGACAATTTTGACTTTTGGGACAAGAACCGTGAAAATCGGCCTAGAAAGGTTGAGGACCATCAATTGCAGGCTCTTTTGGAGGAAGACGATACCCAATCGCAAAAAATGCTCGCGGAGCAATTGGACATTACTCAACCAGCCATCTTCATGCGTGCCATGAGGAAGATTGAAAAAATCGGAAAATGGGTGCCGCATGAATTGAACGATAGGCATATGGAGCGACGCCAAAACACATGCGAAATCTTACTCGCTAGACAAAAAAGAAAGTCGTTCCTGCATCGGATTGTGATAGGCGATGAAAAGTGTATATATTTCGAGAATCCTAAGCGAAAGAAATCGTGGTTTGATCCCGACCAACCATCAACATCTTCCCCAAGACCAAATCGCTTCGGACGGAAGACGATGCTGTGCGTTTGGTGGGATCAGCATGGTATCGTCTACTGTGAGATGTTGAAACCTGGTGAAACTGTTAATGTCCACCGCTATCACCAACAACTGATCAAATTGCACCGTGCTCTATGCGAAAAAAAGACGGATTATCAACAAAGATATGACAAGCTGATTTTCCTCCACGGCAACGCATCATCGCACACGTCAAAAATGGTCCGAAACTACTTGAAGACAATCAACTGGGAGGTGCTACCCCACCCCTGGCTTCTTCCGACTACCACATGTTTTATTCGATGGGCCACGCGCTCACTGAGCAGCACTTCGATTCTTACGAAGACGTCCGAAATTAGCTTGATGAGTGGTTTGCTTCGAAAGAGAAGGCATTTTTTTGGCGTGGTATCCACAAATTTCCAAGAGATTGGCAAAATGTGTAACTAGTGACTGCAAGTCACATTTTTTTTTTTGACTAAAAACCAGCGGATTTAAGCTTATACACCTGGTAATTTTAGCGTTACGGCAGCACAAGCCATATGGCAATAACTCAAAGGCATCCCGGCTATATACTAAACCTAGATATCCCAGTATCACTATATCAAGGCAATAAAAAATTGTCTTATTGTTTTCAATGTCATTTCAGGTGACATTTTGACTGTAAAAATGTAATTTCTTACCATCACATTCCGGCTATTTTGCTGCACACTAGACCCAGATAATCCAGTGTCATAGAAACTGGGCCCCAAAAAATTGCATCGTCTTTAAAAAATATTAAAAAATAAATTTCCAAAACAAAAATTAATATGACTCCTTAAAGAAGGAAGGCTTTAGAAATTGTTCTACTTAAAATATATTTTTTTTTAGCTTTTATTTTAATAAATATTGTAATAAGAAGATTTTATAACGAAGAAGAGAATTATTGTGGGAGGATAATCGGAAATAAAACTTTTTAGAAGCTATGGGTAAAGGGAACATTTAGGTCACAATAAATAACTTTGTTACGAATATAAAATGGAGCTTAAACGATTTTCCGGAGAATTTTGGATTGAAGAGATTAGATTAGAGAGAAATTGGAATGCTAAGGAGAATGCCAGAGTTCCACTCCGTATGTCCAGATCGGTTTTGAAATTATATTGTAGATTAAAAGTTTGTTTATCAAGGTCAGTTTTGATCGCTTATGCAGTAGTCTAAATAACAGTCCATAACGTCTGCTAAGTGCAAAGTAGCGTACTTTGTCTTTTGGTGGAATGATGGTGCCTTTATGGAATCTGTGCAGAAGCTAAAGGTAACATGAACACTCTTCTGCTCACTGACCTTCACTTGCACCCCTTAAACCAGGCTTGAAAATTTTGAATATTATATTTTGAGGCTATCTGCATAGGTAGCAGTCAAAGTTTTGGAATTAATTGGAATATCAAAAGTATAAATATTATATAAGAGTGAACCAAGAATACTGCCTTGCGGCACACAAACTGGTATAGGGGGTATTTCAGAACAATCAGTATTAACTCTAACTTGAAAATGGCGTTGGAAGAGATATGATCTTAAATAAAGAAAGTATGTGGAGGGAAGGAAGGCTCTTGAGTTTTCAGAGCAGTCCAGGGTCACACACTCGATCAAAAGCATCTATACGAGGTCTATTCAAAAAGTATCGCAAATTTTGTGTTTTTTTCAAAATGTATTTATTTATTCATGAATATATATTTTGTCCCCTTCAACAAGATATTATACACTTGTGCCAACATTTTTTCCAATCTTCGAAGCACTTCAAAAAATCATTTTTTGTGATCTTTTTCAGCTGCTCCTTCGATGTCGTCTTTATCTCCTCAATCGTAGCGTTTTAAGGGTTTTCAGTTTCGGGAACAATATTTGGTGAATACGGTGGCTGCGGCATTATTAGTGTATTGTTTTTAGGCAAAAATTCGCGCACAAGCAACGATGCCTGAGCAGGGGCGTTATCATGGTGCAAAAGCCAATTTTTGTATCATGGTGCAAAAGCCAAAATTGCTTCGCGCAACTTGTGCAAAACTTGCAGTTAATATTCCTTATTGACCGTTCTACCCTATGGCAAGAACTCATGATTCACCACGCCCCTGCAATCCACGAAAACTGTAAGCAAAACCTTCACATTCGACTAAACTTGGCGCACTTTTTTCGGTCTTGGCTCGTGCGGCAGCTTCCATTGGGATGATTGAGCTTTGGTTTCCATGTCATAACCATAAACCCATGATTTGTCCCCAGTAATGACCATCTGGAGCAAATTTGGGTCGTCGCGGACAGAGTCCAACAACTCCTTAGCAATGTTAATGCGGTGCTGATTTTGATCGAAATTGCGCAATTTTGGTACGAATTTCGTGGCGATCCGTCTCACGACCATCATTGGTAAAAATCGAATGACACGAGCCAATCGATAAGTCCTCAGCAACTTCTCTAACGGTGATTCGACGATTGGCCAATACTATTTTATTCACTTCATCAATGTTTTCGTCTGTTGTTGACGCGCTCGGTCGTCCGGCACGCTTTTCGTCGTTTACATCTTCTCGGCCCTCTGAGAACATTTTGTTCCACCGATAAGCGTTGCTTCCGTCCAAGGTACCATATGCCATAGTCAAAATTTGAAATGCGTCCGTGCAATTAATTTTGTTTTTCAGACAAAATTTGATACAGATTCTTTGATCCATTTTTTGGAATGGCCAAAAATCGAAGACGAGCCAAAACATGTGCAAGCAAAGCAGCTGTCAAAAAATAACTGAACATTCAAAATGGACGAACTTGTCGGCATAAGTGAGAGACATGAGTACCAACATAACGCCACAAAAAATCGAAAATCGAATATACGTAACCCGCGGAAATTCAAAATTCGCGATACTTTTTGAACAGACCTCGCCTGGACAGTTACAGGAACACGCCTGGACAGTACTCTTTTCGCTTAAGAGAGGACGCAATTAAATCAACCAGACGTTGACATTGTTGGATTATGCAGTGTGCTCTGTATCGAAACCAAATTAGTAATCTTGGATAATTTTTTTATCTTCAAGGATAGGGTAAAGCCGTTTTAAGATGAGTAACACACTGATATGTCTATTATGAGAATAGGGAATTTACTGATTTTTTGAGTTTGTGAATTATTTTGATAACTGAAAATTCCCAAAGTAAGGGAAAATAGGTGGTCCAAAGAATACTTCTGAATTTTTTATTTGGAAGCTGATAGATTTAATATTTCTAACTTAAATCGAATTAGATTTTAGGAGTACGAAAATTGGTTAAACTCAAAATATCTTAATTTTATTGAAATTTGATAAAAATATTAAGCAGTCCTGTGGAAAATATCTTATTTGCTATAAAAATGCACTCTAAAAGTGCTTATTTATTTCTTTTAAAGCAAAAGAAATCGATTATTTGAAGCCATTTGAGACTTTTGGTCAATTGACCAGTAATTATTTGCTATTTCGAAAAGCAATTGTTAAGTTACCAAAATTAGTTTTTTTAGATTTTTGTTTGTTTTTGTTTTTGTTTTGTTTTTGTGGGAAAAGGCAAATAGAAATTATGGAGAATGCCCCCGATAAAATGCAGCATAATAAATGCAATTGAATTTAGCTAAATCAACAAATCCCTTAAAAGCTTTGCAAACAAACTGAAATACTTGTATTTGCATTTGATAGTTTTGTCGACCGCAATTTAATAAGTGTAAGAGAAGATTGTAGACCATAAATTACTAACGCTCTTCTACACTAGTTGGAACATCAAATTTCACTTTAGAACGTTTTGAAAATTCACTTACCATGAAGACCAATCCTCTTTTCTATCAAAGATTTCTGTCTATAATACGCATACATATGTGTATGTACATTCAGACATCCTCGATACGACTATGAAACGTATCCCATGAAAATGGGAAATGATTCAGCCTAACTGGACCGAATGGAATACTTCGCATAGACACACCGAATACTCTTCAAACAGAGACTAGAACAAATCATAACTAAATGTTTTTATAAGCATTCTATCCTTGCCTGAAAGGATCAAAAAGTTCAAATGCATTTTGCCAACGCCAGAGGATGATTTAACGTATTTGCCAACATTGAATTTTTTTCTATGTTTTTTTTTTTATTATTTCTGTTTTTAGCGAAATTATTTGTTATCTTCGATGGCCACCCACCCATTCACCCATATTAATATAAAATTTCATCGCTTAACCCCAAATGGAGTGTAACTTTTATACGAACATCTAAAAAGCCATAAAAAAAATTTAGTGTAGCAAAAATACATCCCATTACCACTATTCTGCCTCCGGTTGCCCCCACCCTACCAGGCGGTTTTTTTTCTTAGCAAAACAAAAATAAATAAATTTCAAAAACAAATATTCGTAAAAATTTGAAACAAAAATGCAAACATTCCAAGAAAAATAGACACACAAAAATCATAAAAAAAGCAACGACTTTAAACTATTTGCAGAAGGATGCATAGCAGAATGAGGGTATAGGTGAAGGATGTGTGTTTGTGTGTATGTCTGGGGCTAAATATCCCCAAATATTTTTACTAGTGAAAATAGGATTTTATAGTTTTTTTGTTGTTTTAGTTTTGACATGTTAGGCGGCCTTTATCAGGGATAATATTTCTGAATACTTATTAGAGGATGCGAGTGGGAGATAGAGGATTCGAGGAAGGGTGACATAATAATACTGAAAATAGACTAAAAATCTAAAAACCAACAAAAAACTATGTTGGTTTTTGTTTTGGTTGACTGGAAAGATCACATAATATTTATCATATTCAGTATGTGAACATGGGTAAGTTCATAAAAAGGGGCTAATCTCTTGCCTTCCTATAGCAAAAGGAAGTATCGAGAAAAAAATATTGAAAATAGGAAAAGTGCCTATCATCATATCCTTACAAGAAGAAAAAAAAACTTTTAAACAGAACCGCAAGTGAAAAAAAACCCGACGGGGTGATAACCAAGGCCGACAAAAAAATATATGATAAATGCCAGCGTGCTTAAAGTTTAGCGAAAAGGACATAAATGTCCGTTTTTGCAATGCCGATAACTGAAATACATTGAGAGGACCAACAAAAAAAATACAGCATCTCCGATAACGTTTGTGATTTTTCAAGTAAGACATCCGCCTTTGATACCAAGTCAGAAAGGTGACTTTTTCCGAAGTAAGGAGCGAGCCTCCAGTAATATATATTTTCTTCCTCTCTCCTCTTTTTAATTTCCCCGCAAAATTCCTATACCCACCAACGATAATGGTTACATACACAATCGGGGTTGAGAAGAAATTTAAGGGGCACGCGTCCACGCATCCTTGTCGGCCTTCGGCGGAAAGAAAATCTTCCAGCACATTTCGCAACTTTTACACATGAATTTCACCGCCGAAAACTTTCTGTAAAGTTACTGAAATTCGTTTTAACCTCGAAGCAAACAGGAAACAATGTGTATCGGTATGTGTTTCATCGTATGTGACGGCTCTCAACCCAGTAAGGATATTACGATGAATCTTGCCGAAGGAACAAGAAAATAAGAACGTTTACACATCGTATCATATCACAAATAACATCACCTTCTATAAAAAGAGAAGCCTTCAAGGCTTACGTCATTATGTGCTAGGACATATGTCAATTTCGCACCCTTCCCAGATCACCCTCAGGGCTAAAAACACTTCTCAAGATTTCACCAGCAATAGCAATAATAATAACAACAACAACACCATTAGAAGTTAGCTCAACAACGTCATTATTTTTCCGTTTAAGTTGATGTCCTTTTCTTCCTCTTTCATATGCCCGTTAAGTTCAAAAAAAAAAATCATTCGTTTATTCAACACTTTTTAAATAGTAAAAAATACTCATAATAATAATAATTAAAAAAAATAAAAAAACATAAAAACGAAAGCAAAAAAAAGGACAATTTTAATAAAATGTACATAAATTTCTCAGTTTTGAAGTGATGGGCAAAAGGAGCCTATTACAAAACAAGGAAAAAATATATAAAAACGAAAAAATTGAATAAAAGTCCAAATGAAACTAAAATTCTACCCCATCTCGACATTTTTTTTTTTTGGTAAGGATATGGACTTTTTATTTAACTGTGCAGACTGCCATAGGAGAAGGGGATGAAAATTTAAAAGTGACAAAAAGTAAAAATGAAGATTTTTCGAGTATCTTTACTATAGCCAGTGGTGATTAAAATGAATGGACGACAACAAGAAGTATGAATGGGAGTTACCACTGAGTTATTTTTGATTTGGGGGCGAAAAAAAACAGACTGTGGGAGACCACATCTCTGGGTGATGTCCTTTAATTTCTATCGTAAAAAGTTATTTGTTCCATTTCGGAAATATCCCATCTTGGTTTCTGTGATATTGAATGATTTTTAATGCTCCCAAGAATGACGAAAGTGGACTTGATTTTTGTCATCTTCCCTTAAAAATTATTTACCCCCAAAATAAATGAAGCTATAAGTTTGCAGAAGAAAAAAACGGGAAAACTTTACAAAAAAGTAAGACGTTTTCGTATAAAATCAGAGTATTTTTTTACCCTTGATCGTTTAAGATTTGGTTTGGTTTTAATAATTTTGCTGGTTCACTCACCATCCTGTTTATTGGAAAATTTTCATTTCTTTTTTTTAAATCTTCTTGAAATTATCCCATCACTACATCACCCTCGGAGCCTTATGGCAAATAATTAAATATAAACAGAAAGGACTAACAGAGTGGAAGGACTTTACACTAAAATGACAGAGATTCGCTGGAAATTATTCAATCATTTAATCTGATTACCATAAGGATTGCAAGGATTTTTCAAATTCTCTTTTTCTTATACTCCTATAAAAACGACCGAATATATCCGTCAAATGCCATTTGAATAAATTTGAATCTTCATTAACGCTGGGCATCTTTTCCATCATTATTTTTTTTTTATGGGATTCGTTATCATTTATGCCAATGAAACTGATCCAGATTTGGTTTTTTATTTCCTTATCACCCACTCATTTCCAGCAGTTAGGATTTGATTATTCATCATTAGTTTTTTCCATTTCTTTTAAATTACAGCACCTCCCCAATCCCTCCAAACCTCCTTACTAAACACATTTTTCACCAAAGTCAACGCTGTTTACAACTTTTTAATCAGATTACAAACAGTTTTAAACTAATAATCTTCAGCATAACTTATGTTTAGTTACTTTGCATAACTTAATAATTTCCATAGGATGGTTAGGGTTGGGAAGAGGGGGTAAGAGTAGTGGCAATTTAACAAAATCATAAATTGAATCAGACAGAAAACAGATTTTATTCTGAATTTCATTATAAAATATTGGATTAAGTACCCTAAGGGCATAGCCACCAGCACCAACAAGGAGTGTATACGTCTATATATAGTCAGTCCTTTAGATTTAAATTGAATAAACTTGAAAATATACAAAAAAAAAATCTGTGCACGTCTCGTACATATAAGGAATTTAAGGACGACTAAATGGATTGTTGGTGGTAGGTGGAAATTGTTTAGAGATAAACAAATTTGATTTTTTTTTTCTTTTCTTCAAAAATGAAATTATGTCAATTTTTTGAATTGTTCATAGATGGAGTTGTGATCGGGATGAGAAAATACCTCCTTTTCACACAGTAAAGGAATTTCAACTGCAAAATAATCTAAGTCAGGAATAGCCTTTCATTCGTATTTAAAGGAGATTGCCGAAAGGCATGAGTAGCTAACTAACCAACCGAATGGTTAATATTGAATTTAGATAAGTTTGTTGCTAAATAAGACCACCAGTTACTATGTTCTGTGTACAGCTAGGGTCAAAATCTTCTTCTACGGATGGATAGATAAAACGAATCTGAGTAGATACGAGAAGGATTCGTTCGCAAAGGTGCACATATTGTGGGATTCTCATAAAGTATTCTGTTGTTGTAGAAATATTAGCCTCAGCAACAAGACCATCGAATCATATTATGCTATGTTCTACGTCACATCATCCCTATCCCACAGGTCCTGTCTTCATTCGTGTCCTTATTCTCGTTGAAGTCTCGATGGGTTAAAACTGTCTCGTGAGTATTTTATGGGGTGGATTCTTCCCGATCACAATTTTACTCCGTACATACGTTCGGTACATGCACAAATCGGAAATGGAAAAAGGACGAACACACTACAATATGCTACTTTATGGGTACTCTAACTCGATTGTGTACGACATCGACTAAGGGGGTTAGAGTTCTGTAATTGAAACAAGAAAACAAGAACGCTGAACATCAGGACTAGAGAAAGTTCCGAAACAATCCCATTCATAACGTTTGTTTTCTGATATTTTATTTTATTTTATGTTGTTTTATTTTTTTTTATTTTTTTTTGTACGCTAGATTGTCGATTTGCCTACACTATACTATAGTCAAAAATTGTGAGGGTGAAAAAATTATACAACACTTCGAGGGGTTGCGCAGATTTTGGTTACTTTCGAGTGTTGAAAAGCCGAATCTGTTAGTTTACTCGAAGTTAATATGGCATGAAGGGAATGAATACCGCTTAAGGGCGATTTCATATTGCCAAAAAAAACAAAAAAACAAATAAAATAAAATCCAACAAAATGAAGGGGGTGTCACAGAAAATGTGGTTTCAGTTAATGAGCACTTGAAATTGTTTAGTGGTGATCATCATAATGTGCTGCTGCTATACACTACCTTCGAATTGCACTATTAGGGGTGCATACAAACTGTATTGTTCCAAGGGAAGCTGGGAACAGTAAAATTAGAAAAACTCTTTTCGAGATTTCGCAATCGCCATCATTCGATGCGGAATCATTAATGCTGAGCACCCAATTCGTTTTGCATTGATTTGAAATTATTTATTCATTTGTTGGCGGGTAATGAATTTTAAATTAATTCGATGGCATTTTGGTTGTCATTAATCTATAAGACAATTATTAGATACTGAAATTGTACTTCAATTAATAGGAACTATTCGATTATTAGTTAAGAGAGGCTATCACAAATTATCAGCTGAAGATATTTAAAGGTAAGATCGAAACCTGAGCAAAGGTGACAACTGCAGTAAATTTTTTAAACCCAATTAACAGCACACAAAAAATTATATAAAAATTTATTCAATTTTATCTTTGAAAAGTAAAAATTAAAAAAATTTTGATTACTTTTTCAAGTACGGGTAATTTTCGAATTTTTTTATGTTCATCCGGACATTAATTGACAGATTTTAATTTTTGAATGCTTCCTAAACTTCAACAACATCAAATATTATGATTTTTAAGGGCAATTAACATCACAAAATTCCAAAATTACCCGTTCTGGGAACTTATCGTGCAATCAAATCAAAATTTATTATGTGGTGTGGTTTGTAGCTCTGTCTTGTTAAGATCTAACAGTCTACATTAAAATATTTTAGTTTAAGCCAAAGAAAAGTTTAAATCATCAAGTTCAAGCAAACAATTTTTTTCAGAATTAACGGTAATGGTCGCTCCTTTTTCATTTCCAAAGAATTTCGTATAAATAACATCTCAATACTAGAGAATTATTTTTTGTGGATACAATGGCTTTTCCACATACTTTTTCAGGCACAATTACTTTTTTGGAGCATACCTATCGTTAGACATATTACTACGGGTCGCCTACTCTCAATACCCTCATGACCTGGTACCCACATCAAAGATATATTGTTGTGTTTAGTCAGATAATTTAGGACAACGAGGATATCCCAAATTAGCTTGGATTGGGACAAGAACTTTCAATGCAGCTTAGTTGTCTGATATAATATAAATCTTTGCGTTACATACTCGTAAATTCCTTCTGATACCCTCTCTAACACAAAGTTCTATGGCCTGTTATTCTGCCTGAACTTCAAAGCCAGCTATATATATTGTAGTTTGACGTGAAGGATAATACCCGTCCTTGGAGACAACTCTTAATAACTCTAACAGTCACTGAATGCACCTTGTTAGCATGGCCGTAATCCAGCCAATCGTGGGGACCTATATCCCATTGCATAAGGCCTTCCACTCCGGTCTAATAAGAGGTGATATCAAATGCCCCATATATGTTTGGAAACGCGCAGTGTGTTATTTCCATAGTAGAAAAAAAATATAAATAATTAACAACTGGGCTAAACTTTACAAACTACAAAATGGGTAACTCATTATCAATCAAGTACGAAGTTTTACCGATTCGATTTTGGGAAACTATTAAAAAATACCACAATTAAAGCATTAAAATGAAAAGTTCCTGTGACTTTAAAAAAATTTTATTAGAAATTAAGATTATCAAAAAATTTGCATAGAAATTTAAAAGAAATCGTCTAAAAAAAATTTGTAAAAAATTATAAAGGGTTTTCGAATAAGAGTGATATGATTTCTTTTAAATATTTTTTATTTAATGTAAAGTACAATCGATACAATTAAGTTCTGAATAAAACGTTATTCAAATGGCCTCCACGACTTCTTTTGAAGAAACGAATTGGATGAACCCAGTTTTCGAGCACTTTTTTCACTAAATCAAGTCGTATGTCATGAATATCACGTTCAATATTGACTTCTAAAGCTTAAAGAGAGTCTGGTTTATCGCTAAAGCCCAATGACTTCAAATAACCTTACAAGAAATAGTTTAATGGTGTTAAATCACAACTTCTTGGAGGCCATTCAATGTCACAATTTCTTGAAATAATCGAATCTCCAAACTTTTCTCGCAATAATTCGGTTGTTGCACGTGCTGTGCGGCACGTAGCCCCGTCTTGTTGGAGCCAGATGTTGTTAAGATCAACTTTTTCCAATTTCGGCCATAAAAAGTTGGTTATCATCGATCTATACCGCTCTCCATTAACAGTAACGGTGTTACCAGCTTCATTTCGAAAGAAGTACGGACCGATGATTCCACCAGACCAAAAACCACACCAAACTGTCAATTAAGGTGCATGTAATGGGTGTTCATGAATAATTTGTAGATTTTCTTCGCACCAGAATCGACAGTTTTATTTATTTACCGCACCACTCAGATGAAAGTGAGCCTCATCGGAGAAGATGATTTTCTTTAAAAATTCGTTATCGTTTTCAAGTTGTTCCAAGACAAAATCAGCAAATTCAAGACGTTTATGGTGGTCCAATGGCTTCAATTCTTGAGTGATAACAATTTTATATGGATGCAAGCCCAAATCCTTTCTCAAAATCCGCCAGGGTATGGTTTGAGACAGTCCCAATTCTTGAGAACGTCTTGAAATCGACAAATTCCGGTCTTCAGCAATACTTGCCTGAACGGTAGCAATATTTTCATTTCTTTATCTTATACCCACTTGAACATTATGTAAAAAAAATGTACGCTCGAAATTTTTAACAATTCGACGAATAGCGCGCACAGTTGGACGATTATTACGACCATGAAATGGCAAAACCGCACGAAAAATTGCAATTGGAGAACGATTATTTTGATAATAAAATTGAATAATTTGTAAACGTTGTTTTTGCATATATCTCTCCATGATAAAATTCTAAACATTACTGAATAACATGAAAATCATATCACTGTTATTGGAAAACCCTATATTTTTAATTTTACAATACATGAAAAAAAAAAATTGAAAAATTTCGTAGTACGAAAATCAATTGAAAGGATTTCTTAAAAACTGAAGGATTTCAAGTCATATATTGTTGGCAAATAATTTTTTCTTTAATCTTTGCAAAAGTAATTATTAATCCAAAAGTCTTATAAATAAAAATAGATTTCCTTCAGCTTATGATCAATAATTTTTTTTTTTTTCCTTCAAATATTAACACACATTAATCATTCGATATTGAGAATATGTCACTAATTTTCCTATGAAATCCTAATGGAAAATTGTTTTTTTTTTTTTTAAAATCCAAATCGAGAAAAACCGAAACAACCGTAATACGTATTAAAGATGTAAGAAATATTGCGTTTCCATATCCTTAGAATAGTGAATTCTATCGGCATTAATAATCTCCCCCTAATATCCGTAATTAATTTCACCTTCCGTTTACGGTCTCTCATTTGAGCTGAAATGATTTTGGCTATCGTATGCCCGCATATCCGTCCGAAACAAACAAAATCCTCTCCTAACGTCTCGCATATGTATTAAACATCAGCCTATATAGTTTCTAATTTTACTTATAAATCCTAGATGAATATCCTTACACTCGATACTAATTCATTAATATTGCTTGTAAGCTTGTGTGTATTTAAGCAGATCAATGGACATAGGCTTATCAAAATTCCTTTCTTGTCATGTATGCCCCGTGTTTGATGAAAGCGATGCCTTTGGAGAAAGCGACTTCTATCGATCTGTGAATTAACCTATGCGCCCCTACGTATACACATGCATCTATTCGAGTATATACATCAACAGTATAGCTCAGGATACTAAAACTAATCCTTAAGTAACCGATTACATATGGATAAGGACACATGAGTGTGTGTACAATCTAATTTACCAGAGAATATCCTTGAAAAGCACGTGATTATATGTTCATAATTTTCTCGGAAGAAAAAGTAAATGATCAGAAAACAAATCCCGGCAAATCCTTAAAATCTGAACACATTCTATAAAATATACACTGGCCCGGCCAGGCGTGTAGAAAGTAACAAGAGAGCAGAGAAGACATTAAAATAACACATTAACATCTCTCGAACGTGATGGAATTAAGGACATTAATGACAAGGACACCACCCGCTACAAGATGGCCATCGGCATCCTAGCATCAAAACAGGACTTTTCATACTCTACTATGCCTCGCTATTCCTCGCTGATACTAGTCAAGTCTACTGCTGCGCTACCGTTACACTTCATTAAGCCCTAATGAAGGAAGTCAATTTTCGGATTTAGCTTCGTCCTTTTAAATCGTTACTGTGCGAGCGCTCAATTATTGTTATTTCTGAACAAATACGACAGTAAAATTTCTAGTCTCAGGATAATAGCCGCAACGACAACCGGAATCGCAAGGACAAATTGCGAAAATTATTTATTGTTTTTCTTTGGGGACTGTAAGTGTGCGCAATGCCTAAGTCCCTCTATGATAATTGAGTGATGAATGGAGTCTGATTTACTCGTACGAATGGAGTTGGTATGAACAGACATTAGTTCTGCACACTTTTGCGTAGGGGGATTCTGCAACTGCCTATGAATAACGATGGCTACGTTAAGCACTTGTTAATGTTTTCTTTATGGAATCTTTTAAGATGCTACTAAGGATGTGGAGATTTTTTCCGCATTTGATTTTGTTTGTTATTGTTTTTTTTTTGGTACATTTCAACATTATTTCTTTTTCCCTTTTTCATCTTCTCATATTTGAATATCTGTTGGCATCGTTTGTAAACGGAAAACGGAAAATTCCAAGATAAATTGTTATAAGCAATCCAAAATTCAAAGGCTCTTTTTACAAAAAGGATACAACAAAGAAAAATACGGAAAAATAAAATCCTTACCAAGATTTATCTGAATGTCAGAAATCTCATAATTTCAGAACGTATACTCTCAGCCGGCTTCGTTTGGTTCCCCGGTTCCGTTTGTCAGATATATTTTTTGGGGGGTTTGAGTTTTATTTTGACAAATGTTCGATTTACTTTTCTTAAATTGCAATCCATTAAAGTAAATATGAATGAGGCAACAACAACAATAACAACAACAAAATACTCTCGTACCCCAAATTGATCGTTTCAAGAGGAATCGGGTGAGATGTCTTCCCCAAAAATACGACTATTCCCACTTTATTGTGTCAACAACAACATCGTGTCAATGAGCATATTTTCAAGTCAAATAGTTGGTTGCCCGTATGGAAAATGGATTTTTTATACAAGCAATTTTACTTAAACACTTGTTAGGAAATGGAAATGGAAATAAATTATTATTAAAGTGTAAATAAAAATTTTGAAGAAAAATTTATAACAAGTGACAATTTTCTACCAATCAGAACTTATGTAAAATAACCGACGGAACTTAAAAAAGACACGACGTCACTTATATGTAACTTAAAGTTATATGTCAGCTGAATAGGAGAAAATATAAATTAAAATAAAGTGGAAACTAGTGAAATTGGTAAAAAATACAAATTTGGTTTTCTTTTTAGGAATTATGGGATAAATATTGAGCAACACTTGATATGAATGCCAAAAATTCGAACTGCAGTAATTTATGTTAATTTTTTTTACAATTTTCAAAATTATAAAAACTACAAAAAAAACTCGGAAAATAGTGAAAGTTAATTTTTTTATGGGAATAAGTTCAGAAACACTTAATTAGAATAAAAATATGAAAACTGCAATAATTTTTAAAGAAATTACAAAGCTTGATAATCACTTAAAAACATTTAGAATTGATTTCGTGAAATATAAGAAAAATTCTGGGTCATTTAGAAAAATTTGATATAATAAATTATAGGATACAAAATTCAAAACTGCAATAATGTTTACTCGGAAAAATAATAAAATCTGCCTCAACGAATACTTTGGACTAACGGAAAAAGGTCAAAAATTAAAACTGCTATAATTATGGTTCATGACAAAAAAAATAAAATGGTTCCTTCAAAAAAATTGTTACAAATACTCAATTTAAGCTCAAAAAGAAAACTGCAATAATTTTTAATATGAAAAAAATATGGTTTCTTTCACGAAAAATTGTTTAAAAATTCTGTGCTACCAGAAACGTTTGCAAAACACTTCATCCAGGCCCAAAAATTAAAACTGCTATAATTTTTATTTAAAACAAAATAATTTTTTTTTTTCGAAAAATGGAAAAGTTTTGAACTGCTATAATGGTTGTAAAACACCAAACTGAGGCTCAAAAATGAAAACTGCAATAATATTTATAAAAATTTTCGGATTTAAAAATTATGAAAATTTTGCTTTAAATCATGGATCTACAATTATTGTAGAAGCTAAATCAGAAACTGCTGTAATTTCTATTCAAATTCCATGTAAAATTAACATAAGAATTTCAAAAACCCAAAATCCTCTTTCAAAAACTAATACAAAAATAAACGTTTACGTTAAAACTAAAGAGAAAAACCTGCAATAATTTTTATCCAAATTTCGTCATTTTGAAATAATTTTTAAAAATTACGAAAAGTTGAAAGATTTTCTTTGGAACAAAAGATATATGCTTGAAAATTATAGCACAGATCTTTAATCAATATCAAAACCTACTGTAATTTCTATTCAAAATCAAGGATTTTGAAAAATTCTAAGAAGAATAGCAAAAATCAAAGACACTCTTTCAGAAATTTAATAAAAATCCCTAATATTGATAAAAAAAATTACATAAGCTCTGGAATTTTCCATGTTAGGACCAAAATGTAAAAACTGCAATAATTTTTTAAA
The DNA here is from genome assembly GCA_958298945.1 of Atherix ibis. NCBI lineage: Eukaryota > Metazoa > Arthropoda > Insecta > Diptera > Athericidae > Atherix > Atherix ibis. The sequence goes on along the minus strand of OY282609.1, from coordinate 20,078,377 downwards.
AAATTGGGAAAAATGGAAAATATATCTTTAAAACGTAATAAGAGCCTTTAAAAATTAGACCATTTTAATTCTAGAGAGAAATTTTAATTTATACTCACTGTAGGAATAAAATTAAGAACTGCAATAATTTCCTTTTAAATCCCAGGATTTTTTTAAATTAAAAAAAACCATGGAAACATAGAAACATATCAAAAAATTACAATTCCAAGTGGTTCATGTTGGTACTCCAAATAAAAAACTGCAATAATTTTTATCAAATCTATTAAAGTCTTTTAACAGCAGTTACTGTAAAATCCAATTTTTTTAATTATTTTAATTCTATTTAACTTTCAACTAGTACAAATTTCCCCCCTGTAACTTTAAAGCTAAAAGAAACTAGAAAAAAAAACATAGAAAAAATCTCAGCCTGTAAAGATCCCCAAAGTCATTAGTTCTTAATCAACGTCTATTATCCTATTTTTCAATCTTTCGAGTATTTTAAGGACTACAAAATGGGAAGCAAAAAAAGTGCACTAAAAATTAATGTTCACACCTGCGAATAGCACTTACCAGCTTTGGGTAATAAAAAACTCAATAAATCTAACAAGCGATGTGAGTATATTAAAATTCTAAAATTGGCAGGATAATTTGTATCCGATTTTTTGTCCCCCTATATTTTCTGAACAAATTTCTCTCTTTCGAGTTATATGTAAACACCAACTCTACAGTCTAATTACAATGTCGCCTATGTACCACCACTTTTTATTAATCTATTCGCACTCAAATTAATTTCCATGCAATTTTCTGTAATCGAAAAATTTTTTTTATCCTGTGTGTATAAGAAAATTTTATTCTCTATAAAAAGTTGCATTGGCAAAAAGAGAGAAATATTCATACAAAAAAAGATGTGAGTATTAGAATTATTCGAGGATCTTTAAAAGTAACTAACAACTCTGCTTGGGGTGTAATACAGCCACTAGAGTCCACGTATGGAAATAATGAGAAGCTGCTAACCAAAAGTACTAAATTATTCGAATTGCTCCTTAATTATAAGCTCACCTGATGTGAGCTGGAGCACTGCCGAACATGACCGCAAATACTTACAGTTTACACCTTAATAAACAGGTGTGATGGAATATGGTAAACGAACACGTCAGGTATAATGTCGTTACTTTAATTGAGTAATAATAGACTCTTGAGGGGAGCGAAACAAATGGATTTTTTTCTCTCGAAAAGCCGACATAAAATAACTGAGATAGAATCGTCGGTGTGAAAATCTAACCAGAACAACTTAATGGCACAAGCTACCATCGTCAAGGATATCGTATATGCAATCGGACCAGTACCGTTCGTCCTAATGACGGGACATTCATAGTCTTAGCTCTCAGCCCAATTCCAATTTCAGTCATGGATACATTTGGATTCGGTACGAACGGGCCAGCTTAACAACGAACAACTCGAACAGCATATGTGACGACGTTGTCATTGTCAACCGAGTCGATTTTCTCCATTTAAGAGGCTCAGGCATCATCTTTAAGGACCCAATTAGCGGCTTTCTCATACTTAAAAGCACACTTCACAATCTGAATGAAGATGAATTTTTATTTCCATTATTCTCTATAAATTTCTATTTCTGTGTTTGTACATATGATGTGCTCATCGTTGCGACGACTACAAGTGTATTCTCTTCCATGACTCCTTTCTCCTCCCCTCAAAAAAAAAAGCCTATGCCTAGGCTAACTCAACTCCTTAACAAATCCATCACGCAGAAACTAGAGAAAGCTAAGAATATTACGAATAGGCCAAAGGGACATATCTACATAAAATATGAGTGTCAGATGATGATGGTAGCCAAAGTACTACCGATGAGGGTGGCAGGCGACCAAATTAAACCAGTGTCTCTCTGCTATACACTTGGTCCCAAGATCAAAATTGTATATATTTCATAATAACAGGTGGTGCATGTTATCCTAATCCTACAATTAAGCTTCTTTTACGAGCAGGTGTCACTGCAGAACCAATTAAAAACTTAAGAGAGTGAACAAATTTTTTTCAAGGATCACAAAAACCTCTTTTCAAAAAATTTCTCAATTATTCTTATTTTTGGTACGGGGTGGGGGGAGGGGGGGATATGTACATTTTTTTTATTTTTTGTCCAAACCCATTTTTAGTATTTTCTTCTCTTTGTGTTGTTATTTAAAAGAAAAAATTTTTATTATATTTTCTTATCGCCGCATATTAATGTCTTTTTAAAATATTATATTTATTGTAGAAAATTTTTTTTACTACAATATTCATTATGCAAAAAACTTTGTATGGAAATTAAACCAAAAAAAAAAAAAAACCTAATTGAATAAATCACGTTTTTCTGCATTTTTCTAGAAAGGTAAAAAATGCATTTTCCTTATTCTACAATATGTTTACTATTATTTCTGTGAAATGACAATAATAATACCTTGTCTACCTATTAAATTCTTTTAAAAAAAATAGGCAAAAAAATATTCGACTTCTTATTAAGAGTGTTTTAAACCGACCCCATACCTCGTTTCCCAAAAAATCACACTTTTAAGAAAACCACCTTTTTCAACAAAAAAAAAACCAAAACAGAATTAATTAAAAAATTAATATTTGAAAAAAAAGGATATTAGCAAATCATCATGGAAGAGAATAAATTAGAATTCTTCAAAAAATCTATCAGCTTGAACTGGATTATCCTTGAAAGGCTTTTCATCCTGTAGCACAATATTTGAACAATTAAAAATGGTAAATATTAATGGCCTCTTGACGTTGTGCAAATTTCCAATAGGTTTTTTTTTTGGTGCTTCTATTGTTACAAACTATCGACGGTATTGAGGAGAGAAAGGAGAAATATTTTTTATTAGCTCACACATTGTGTGGAACGAGTATAAAGTGCTGGGGAAAAGGAAGGGGGATGGTTTGCCTATCATACTATCCAAAAGAAGATACAATATAGTAACTGGTTGTGTTAATGATGACAGTAATTACAAACCGAAACTAGAATAAAGCTTTCTTCTGAACGTTGGCAAATATGACACCAATGGTACTATCTGATATATCCTTTTCGATGTTATGATAGGAGCAATCCTATGTCAACTGTCAACAAATCAAAAATCGCAGCGTATACCGCCTGGGATCATTAGATGAAATAGGGAAGAACATTGGAATGGCAAATATTGAACAAAAACGCTTGTACATCAGTTGGAGACTACTGCTGTGTATGGCATTTCATATCCATCCTCATCGAATGACACGCATGCAAAAACATAACAAAATATTGACACAACTACTACAGACAACAATGGACGATACCACAACGCCGTAGTCCTATCCCAAATGCAGCGGTGCTAAATAAAATGCATCCTTCATCGAGGATTTCATCGTATCTATCAGCCACGACAAGTGTACTTTCAAAAACCTAATCCATCTCTGCACTATTATAGAAGGCACGACCAAATGCAAAAGAGGCTGGCTAATACTCACTAAAAAAAAATCAGTAAAATTACTCACATAAAAAAATTTATGCACAATCCCAGAAACACAATCGGTAAAGTACTAATAATCCTTAACGAGGATGATTTTTGTAGTCAGAGGTAATCAGAAAAAAAAGATCCAATTGATGTGGAGGATAAAAAATCAATGTCCTTAAAGATGATGCTGACTAAATCCAATTTACATACTACTAGGTGCCCCCCATTAACCCTTAGAGGAGGCATAGCAGTGAACTCGAATTAAATTATTAGCATTGAATTGACGCGATGACGAACCCTCCCCTCATCGTAGGTGCTATTCAAGTGTGCTGAATTATTTGGTGTTTGTTTTAGCGCGAATCAATCAACTTGAAATGATTTCCAAAGGACGCATGCAAAAATCACTCCGAAGAATCCGTGTATGTGCATACATCAACCTCCATCCCCATCCGCCAGATGGCTTTCAATAATCCTCGAAAACTCTCACGAATCTATTCCAGCTGATGTGCCCTTGTTTGGATATGTTCAACACTCTAAACAGCATTGGTGCTCGCTGACAAAATTACACCTGCACAATTGGTGGCATCCTCTCCACTTCTGATGCGTATGCTCAACAGTTCAACAACCAAACACCCATTTCGGCTCGGAAAGAATTATCATCAACAACAGCCACTAATAATTCCCATCGATTCTGCTGAAAAAAACAAATCAAATCATTTGTTTACAAAAACTTTTAATAGGCTTCAAGCCTTTCTATTCTATGCCAAAGTTTTTCTATTCTCCAATCACTCTTCCATGGAACTGTAGCTGTTCGTTCATTCGTTCGGATTCGCATCGAGTATTGCCTCTTGATTAATGGAAATACGATTCACAATTTCGATTTCTAGCAAATATTCCAAAATACAAGAAAAAGTTCATTGATTTTTCTTCCCAAACAACTTTTATTCATTTATATTTTTTCATAAAAAAAATTGTTTTCACATCTTCCCCTCCTCGAATAAGCTCCCACCCTTCCAAGTTTATTTTTACTTTTTGCTGTTTTTATGCGATTTTCAAAAAAAACAGTGACAATCTCCGCTTATTCAACTCGAAACTAAGTGCAAGTATGCACACCGTAATTCTCCAAAGTGGTCTATAGGCGAGATTGAGAAGAGAATGGCTTCTTAAATATTTTTTGGATCAATTAGAAACGTCTCCAGAGAATTAACAATCACTATAGGGACTGTACAATACAGAACCACTCAATTTTACAATATCTTCTTCCTTAATAAGCTATTAGCTTTATGAAAGGATGCACTTTTCCGAAGGTAATTATCAGCTTCGAGCTTAATTGCTGCACACCCCTACGTGCTCATCCGTCCATTTATATCGTCTACCTTTAGTGAAACCGATAGTGATTAGAGGGAAGGGGGTGGGGGGTCTGAGAATGTCGAGATGCTTCTGATCAAATACTAGGAGTACACTTTAGCCTGATTCAAATATGCAACCAAGGATCAGATCATGTCATTCGGATGCGAATGCATGTTATTCTAGCATGAAGCGTGAACACCAACCATGAACTGAATAACAGATACTCGTCTCATCACCTCCACCACCAATTCAGTCATTTTTAATAAATCCTTGCCAAATCCAAAGAGCCTCCTCAGTCTAGAGAAACCACGATGAGTGAACAATTTCGACAAATGACTTAGGTTACGATTGTGAATATTTCGGTCCCTGCGGAACCTTTTAAAAATTACGCGTGTACACACTCAATATGCGTCACATTTTGCACTTGATTCCAAGCTAAAAGTGCGAAATAGAGAGAAAAAATATTTTTTTTGTTCTTAAAAAACAGCCACAATTATTTGGAAATTAATTAAGAAATGCAATGGCAAATCGTTGGTTCTTTTATTCTTTTCCATCACCACTACAACCATCGCCACAAAGAGTATTAACATAATTAAGGGGTGTGCTCGAATTAATTTTCATCCCCCTAAAATCGACCAGAAACTGTGAGATTTCTTTCTTTTCACGTAAAGTTTTAAGATATTTTTAATTAGTTGATTGGTGATTAGAACAATTTTTTTTTTAAATTATTGCCGACAAATTTTATAATGTTAACTAAAAAATTATTAAAAATAAATTCTTCTTACAGCTCATCGAACTTCTATGATGAAATCTCTCCTAATTAAAACTTGTCAAATATCTTTCTTCAACGATCATTAGTCGCTTTTATAAAAACCTTTACTCTCCCGAATATCCCCTTTCTAAAATCTTCTAAAACAATTCTAATACATCTACTATTCTAAAGAAAGTTCATCCTCTGGACTGGAACTTTCTTTCTGACTGTCCAGATTTTTTTCATACCTTTCAGGCAAAAATATCAATTGTCCGTATTTTTTGGCATTTTCTAAAATTACAATAAATTTGGAGGCAAGTGACTCCAGTATTTATTGTTAAAAAAAAATACGATCATTTTCGTATTTTTATTTCTTTTAGGAAAATGAAAACCTAAAAGAAAATTAATTTTTTGTATTTTTTTTAAATTTGTGACTATTCAAAAATTTAGCCAAAAATTACCGCAGTTTTACTTTTTTTCTAAGAATTGAGCGTTCCGTCGTCATTTTTAGCGATTCAACTTACAAAAATCGAAATATTTTTTTTCTAATTTTTAAGAATATTTTCATAATTTCCATGCCAAAATTTAAATTTTTCGTATTTTCTTGAAATTTGCCAAAATCCAAAAATTTGGCCTAAAATTACCGCAGTTTTTAGTTCTTTTTTCTCTGAATTGAGCGTTTCCTCATCATTTTTCGCAATTCAAGTTACAAAAATGAACTCATATTTTTTTTAAAATAATTTTTAAGTATTTTTTCATAATTTCCCTGCCAAAATTTAAATTTTTCGTATTTTTTTTTTTAATTTGGCAAAATTTACCGCAGTTTTTACTTTTTCTCTAAGAATTAAGCGTTACCTCATCATTTTTGGCAATTCAAGTTACAAGAATTTTCATATGAAAATTAACTAAAAACTGAGTTTCATAAAACTCATATTTTTTTTAAAATCATTTTTAAGAATTTTTTTATAACTTCCATGCGAAAATTTGAATTTTTCGTATTTTTTTTTGAAATTTGCCAAAATCTAAAAATTTGGCCTAAAATTACCGCAGTTTTTAGTTCTTTTTTTCTCCGAATTGAGCGTTTCCTCGTTATTTTTGACGATTGAACTCGCAAAAAGTAAAATACAATTTTTTATAATTTTTTTATTATTTTTTTTTCATAATTTTTCGGCAAAAATTTGAATTTTCCGCATTTTTTTGTAATTTTTCAAATACCGAAATTTGCTCAAAAATTATTGCAGTTTTCCTTTTTCATCTGGAGTGAGGGTGTCCGCCGTCATTTTTATCATGAGCGTTTCCGCCGTCATTTTTTCTAATTCTACGGATATTTTTCTATAATTTTCCAACAAAAATTTGAATTTTCCAAATTTTTAAATTTTTAAAAATCACGAAATTTTTTTCATAACAAATTGTTGCAGTTTAACTTTTTTATCCAAATTGAGTGTTCCCTTGCCATTTTGGATGATTCAACTAACAAATTTTCAGCTATTAATTTTTGAGGATTTTTTTTTATTTGTATTGAAAAATTTAGACTTTTTCTTTTATTAACTTTTAAGTATCTTTCGTAATCTTACAATCAAATTTTTATAGTTTGACTAACAAAATATTATTAAAATTTTCACGTGTAGTCCTTTTTGTGAAAATGTGGCGTTTTTTTAATTTTAACAACTTTCCAATTATTGAATGAAGGAAAAAAATTGTTCGCTTGCTAAAAATATGGAAATTATTTTATTTTTTAAGTTAATAAATATTTTCTTCCATATAATTAACAACCAAATAAATTTTCTTTCTAATACCAAAGGCTTTGTAGGACTCTAAGAATTCGGTTTATTTTTTTTGTGGACAAAAATAGGAATTCTTCTAAAAATTTAATTCTTTGAACAAAAAAGGTGTTCCTTCACCCATTCTCTTGACTTACGAGTGACCCGTTCGGATAAGGATTGGAAACCTTCATTAAAAGAGGAGTTGAGAATATCTAGTTACTAAATGGATACAAAAAGGCCATCGCAACTATTTCTAGAATTTGTGGATGATTTGGGCGATTCCACCCATATTCACAGACTCAGATGTTGATGACCACATAACATTCTTGTTGGCAATTAATACCACGAACTGAAGTGAGGAATCTTTTATTAAATAAAAGAATACCTTTCCATGGTGAACATTGGGCAATTATATGGGGTCAATCCTTGGAGTATGTCAATTTTTAGTGATAGCCTCGCAATCTTGGAAGATCTTTGTTGCTTCGGTTCTCGGTTGTGTTCGGTATTGGTTCTTGAACAACTCAAATGTTAAGTTGCTTTGGGTAACAGGTCATGCACAGAGTGGAAGATTCTTTTTTTCATTAGCCAAACATACGAAAATTAATTTACTTAACAACCCAGAAATTAGATTTCAGAGGAAGGGAAATTTCCATAATTTGGATTCCACGATTACTCATGATTTTCTTTTAAGTTTTCATTGTGGAACTCCACGAATTTCATTGTTGAACTCCTCGAACAGGCAACTCTTTTTTCCAAGTTTTCTATTTGATTTTCTAATTCCAAAAATGGGGTTGCTCCCTCTAATTAAGGTTCAACTAGTTTCATCAGGAAAGCTGGCAGTGCCAACCCATAAAAAAATAGCCTCTGGAATATATAATTTCATCAAAATTTATAGCAAAACATAATAAATAAAAAATGCTAAGTGAAGCCACTTTCATTCGAAAAAATAGAAAAATTTCCGTCAAAAAAATAAAACCAAAAAAAAATGTTTGAAATAAAAATAAAAAAGGATGTGAACAAAATAAATTCCTGCAAACGTACAACTTTAATTTTGTATAATTTCTCAACAAAAATCACAATCATTCAAGGATAACCAAATCCAAAAACCTAACAAGTGCAGCAAAAAAGGATTTAAAATATTTACCAAATCCTTGCACTTTACATTGCACCATATCACTGAGATTTGGAATATTCTCGCTTACGATTTACAAGGATGTATTCCATAAAATGTTCAAGAACGTTGCCATTCAAAGAGTTAAAAAAAAAATAATTTAGCGAAATAGACGTTCTTGTGTATGCGAAGATTTATCGAGGATGGCGTACTTAAAGAGTGGCGCTACTAGAGATCATAGAACATACTGCCAGAGTGCATGCAGAAGGACTTTCGTGGAAACCTCTAAAATTGTCACACTGTTACGATTATCTTACCCTTCTTACCCTTTTTTACAATTGACACAATTTGAAGAGCTTCGGTTGTATTTATTTTGAAACCTTCCGTACCTTCTATTTCCCTACCCTCCCTCCCCCCTTTTTCATGTACAAATTCAATTGGCCAGATTAACTGACGTCTAGTGAGTATCATACCGGGTGGGTAGAAAGTGTCAGCACAACAGAACATTCCGTCGTGATTTATTTCGCCTCCACACACTTTGCATGAGATTTTCTCAAGTATTACAAAACTAAAAATCGTCCACGTACGAATATCTGTGAATGTTGTCTAAGCTGGAAAAATCTCAATTTTTAGATGAATTCCTATTTTGTCAACTGGTGGGATAATACCACAAAATATAACCGAAGACTTAGAGGCCTACAAAACAGGATTAGCAATTTTGCACGTAGTTTGGTATAAGAAAAATTTGTTCTGGTGTTAAAAAGAAATGAAATTTTTTATGCTAATTTTGAAAAGGTGAGACTGGGGAGTTTTTAAAATTACAAAAAAAAATTCTACTTGTTTTAGAAAAAGGACTAGAACGTAAAAATTTCAATAATCTTTTGTTCAAGTAATAGGCAAACTATAAAAAGTTGAATGGAAATTTAGGAACAAAAATCAAAAGTTGATAAAAAAATAAGTTTTAATTTTCCAATACAAATAAGAAAAATCCTTAAAAAATTTATAGCCAAACATTGTAAGATTTTGTAAGGTTAATCACCCAAAACGGCAAGAAACACTCAATTTGGACAAAAAATTGAAACTGCAACGATTTTTGTGGGAAAATTTTCGTGATTTTTTATAATTAAAAAAATTTGGAAAATTCAAATTTTTGCCGGAAAATTACAGAAAAATATCCGGAAAATTCGAAAAAAACATTTATTGAGATTTTCGTAACTTGAGTCGCCAAAAATGATGAATTCGGTTACACTCAATTCGGTTAAAACTGCAGTTATTATTGGGCATATTTCGTTTGTAAAATTTCAAATAATTCGAAAAATTTAAATTTTTACATGGAAATTATGAAAAAGTTCTTAAAAATTAAAAGAACTTTTGATTTTTATAAGTTGAATCGCTAAAAATGACAAGGAAACCCTCACTCAAAATAAAAAAGCGAAAAATTCAAATTTTTGTCAGGAAATTGTCAAAAAAAATTGATTTTGATTTTCGGAAGTTCAACCGCTAAAAATAACGAGAGAGCACTGAATTCGGTGCAAAATTTTAAAACTCTGCAGTTTTTTATGGTAAATTTCGTCATTTTAATAACTATCAAAATTAAAATTTTCGCTTAGAAAACTATGGAAAAATCCTCAAAAATTACTAATACAAAAATTGATTTTTATTGATTATTAAAAATGTCCAATTTCGATAAAAAGGGTTAAAAAATTGTATTATTTGTATGCTAATTTATTAAATTTTTAAAGAAAAGACTAAAAATCTTGGAAAATAATATGTCGAAAATTGCTCATAAAAATGGTTTCTACTCAACACGGACAAAAACCGAAATATTGAAGAAAAAACTGCGAAAAATTCGAGAAAAAAATCTCCAAGAAATATCGTCAAAAATAAATAGGAATAAAATTCTTGAATTTTCCCAAAAAAAGCTATTAAACACCCACAATTTTTCATCAAAGTTTGATTTTTATCAAATTAAAAACTTTATAAAAACTAATACGCTAAAAAGTTAAATTTTCTGATAGAAAATAACTTTTTGGTCTTTAATATTTTCTGTATTAAATTTCGAAAATTTTCCAATTAATAATGAAAAAATGAATTACTTTGCCGAATAACCCCAAAATTAATTAGAATTAAGAGAAAAAAACCAGAAACCCCCCCAAAAACGAAAAATAGAAAAAAAAACACCCACCAACGACAACGAACGGAATTCAACCAGCCAAAATCAATGGAACTCTTCTAATTTAGCCAACATCGTGTCACCCCATTTCAAGTTAATGTCAAAAGCAGAATAAGGATTCCAAAAAGTCCAGGCAAAAAGGATTTCATCGAAGTTAATGGATATTTTGTAAATGCGTATTTAATAGAGCAATTGTCTAAAACGTCGGAATAAATTTCAACATGAACGTTTCGAATACTACAAGTCCTTTTAAAGGGTCGCAGCAAATAGCACGAAAAATGCCACCCCTACAACTGCTGAGATTCATAAACTAACGAGTTGATAATATGTTCTCCTAGTCCTTGGAGACACCGATACTATTTGCTAGAATGACGGTCCTTGGTGTACCAATCTTCTAGACTTTTGTGTAAGTTGCCCTTCCTTACCGTGCCAGACGAATCTGGAAATTTATTCGTTAATAGTCAAGATGTCAGAGCAGCGAATCCATATTTATATGAAGGAGCAGGGGCAATGATTACGTATGCAAATGGAGGACGAGTGGTTCCTCGAAAGACTGGGGATCAAATCAAGACGAGCAGGAACAAAACAAAAGTGGAAATTTCAGCAATTATCCAATATGAAATTCAACGCTAAATTTTTCAATTTTCAGGAATTTTTGCCTAAAAATAAAACAAAATAAAAATACAAACAAAAATTTTAACAAACCACCTTAACATGTGGCAACAAAAAAAAAAAGGATTTTTTCAAAAATGTCAAAGTCACTAAAGCTGAAGGTGTAAAAAGTGCGCCGCATTACAGGTAAACGAATGCAATCATTTCGGATAGCGTGTGGTGTGACATAATTTATTATTTTTACTTGAATTTTTCTGCATTCTTCAATTCCTTTGGCTAAGTATTTTTTTTTTCAAATTCAGTAAGAAAAAATTTGGAAAAATCTACAAAAATAATAATGACAACAATACAGCTTGCAACTAAGATCCTTTGAGGGATTTTCTGAAAAACACACAAGGTGGTGTGTACCTTTCTCGGCTCGGCCGTCTTCACTTAAAATATGATGACTGGTTTTCGTATAAAATTCAGAATGAAAATAAAAAATAAAAAATTCGGACAAAAGTGCACTAGAATGTCAGCATCATCCTGGACCCGGTATCAGAGATCAGGTAGTGAACAGTTGAGAAGATTTTCTCTTCAAAAATCATTTGCCGGTAAATTTGAGAATCTTGTTGAGTTTGAAAATGGGACAACCTGGCAAGTATCTGTGCACACCTGGACGGATGTTGGTACCGATCCGATCCAATCCAATCCAATCCGATCCGATCCTAACCGATCGGTACCTAGCCGATACGATATCGTCTATTGTTGTTGATTTGTGAAAAGGAAAATCCTTGGAGAGGGTGGAACAAATGAATGATGAGTTTTTGTACAACAAATTAAATACCAAAGAACGAAATGAAAAAAAAATCGTCCTCTTTTCACGAAAACCGAAGTGAATGATTTCCGAAATCTGCACTACACCATACACCTACGCCAAAAACTCTAAAAATCAGGATCGTACATCATCGTTGGAATGAATGGATTTCTACATGTGCATGCGTATTGATTACAGCAGCTTCCGTCAGTAAAGGATCAGTATCGGGGAGGACATCTTCTCTTGACATGCAAAAAATCGAATTTTTTTTCTTCCTTTTTAAGCCTGTCACTGTGAAGATCGTTGGTGAATATTTATTCAAAAAGATCATCCTAGACAGATCGGCAATAATTATTATAGATACGTCGAAATTTTTTGTATAAGAATAGGGTTTTTTTTTTACTCTTCTAAACGATTTCCTTCTTAAGTTAGTAATTTTGTTATTTATTTATTTTTTGTTTAGTTTTTGAAAAAAAAATTAAAAAATATTACAAAATATTCCAAAAAACTTTTAAAAAAATTTTTTATTTACAAAATTTTTTTAAAAAATCAAACAATTTTTTTTTTTAATATTTTTTAATTTTTTTTTTAAAAACTATTTTTTGATTGCCAAAAATTCCAAAAATAAATTAGGCACTTTGGCATTTTGGACTCCGAGAAACAACTGAGAATGTCTCAAAATTAAACCCAATCACTACAAATTTATTTTTCAAGTTTCATGATTTTTATTTTAACTATTAAAAAATACGCAAAATAGAAAAGTTCATAAATAATTTGTGAGGAAATTTATTCAAATTACGCATTTTTACAAAATCAGAAAATAGAAAAAAAATTTTAATTTATTATTACGGATTTTCGAAAGTTAAAAAAAACCCTAAACTTTTAATTTGATATTTTGAACAATCAGAAACAGCTCGGAATGTAGACCCGATTTGGAACCCAAGGTAAAGATTTGATTAATTGCAGCCCAAATTTTATAAATTTGCTAAAACGTACAAAAGACAGCAAACAAAAATAGCAAAAAAATTTTATATTATTTGATGGCAAGGAAAAAAGTCCTTTTCTTATTTAAAAAATTAAAATAAATTTTTAGAAAAATTTCGGAAAAATAAAATTCCAAATGTGGCATCTTGGATACAATTAAGAGGCAATGGAGCAAAATTGTAAAGCGCACTCAGTTTTGCGTGAATTTCGAAAAATGCAAAAATTTTACCTTAAAGGAAAAGAGATTCTTTGGGATTTAGAATTTTAATTTGAAATGGCAAGAGCAGAGATGGTGTCAACTAGGATCCAATAGGGAAAAGCTCTTCGAAAGATTTGAAAATAAGAACAAAATGTTGCTAGTAAAAAACCAAACATTTTCTATAAATTTAGGAAAAATTAAATTTAAAATTTTTTTAAAACAAAAATTGTTGATTGGATTAATTTTTTCATAATTTTTTTCGTTTCCTAAATTTAAAAAATAGGCAATATTTTGCACAAAATAGCAGTTTTTAAAAAATTAAAAAAAAAATAAAATTTTGAGTTTGGAATTTTGGACAATTTGAAACGGCAAATTTGGAAATCGTTCTAATTTGTTTTTTTTAATTTTTTGGAGGAATTAAAATTTTATATTGGTTTTTTTGGGATAATATTATATGATAAAATAAGCATTTTATTGTTGCTAAATTTTTGGTAAATTTAGTGGAAAATTTTTATTTTTTACTAAATTCCCTTTCTTAGTGGAAAATTTTTATGAATTTTTTTTTTTTTTTTAATCAAAACAAAAACAAAATTTAATAATTTCAGGTAAATTTTTTGTTTGGTTTAACTTCAACAAAAATTTAAAACTAGAAAATTTTCACTATGAAACAAGGTAAAATGTTACAAAAATTTTCGTTAGGTAAAAAAATTAGTTTGAAGATTTAACCACTTTAAAACGACAGCAAAACTTAGGACCCAAAATATTATCCGTACTAATTTTTTCGTAAATTCGTAATAATTTCTAAAAATTTACGAAAAAATTGTTGAGTTTGGAATTAAGAACCAAAAAGGAATAATCCCAGCACTTATTTCGGTGTAAACTTCGTATTTCTTCAGACTTTAAGAAATGGAAAATTTGTCATAGAAAAAACAGTGAATTTTAAAAATTATTCAATGTTCTTTCATCACCTAAAAGCAAAAGTAAAATTTGTAGTTCTTTTCAAACTTCAAAAAATTGAAAAAAACTAAAAAAATTTCTTCAAAAAAAATGGGGAAATTTTAATAGTTCCCTACTCATTTCTAATTGATTTTCTAAAAAAAAGGAAAATTTTTCCCAAAAGATTTTTCTTAAAAAAAGAACATTTTTTAAAAATTTGGAAACAAAATTTTGAGTATGGAGTTTTACGCAATTAGAAACGCATGAGAAGAAATTTTAATTGAGAACCAAATTAGATTTCGGTGCAAATTTCGTAGTTTTTTAAACTTTTAAAATTTAAAAAAAAAATCAATATTTTTACTTGAAAAAGGAAGAGAAATTTTAGCATTCAAAATTTAAAAATCGCAGGTACTTAATCCGGAATAAACTTCATAATTTTGCAAAACATAAAAAAAAATTTGGTAGAAAAATTTTCCAAAAAGCGTAGGTATGAGGACAAAACTAGATTTTGTGATTTTCTTAAACTTGAAAAAAAAATTTTAAAAAGTATAATTTTTCCTTTAAAAAAACAAGAAATTTTTTAAAATTTTTTTGAGCAATAAAATTTGAGTTTGGAATTCTGGAACACAAAAAATAAAAAAAAAAAGGAAATGGCAAACAAATTCAAATTTTTAATAGCGAAATAATTAAAAATTCAAAATTTTTTTAACCGAAACACCAAAATGTGAAAAATCTATGCTAGACAATCTTCTATAATTTCTGTTTTCTCAAGCACAACAGTCGAAAATCTAGTTTATATATAATGTCCCTAAGAACACAATATTTTTTCTTCTTTAAAAAAAAACACCCTCATTTCTATTATTATTATTTATAAGAAAAATAATAAGGAAACGATTGTCAAAAAAAAAATGCGAGTGAAAGCCTATTTTAATTTCTATAAGAAATCTGCATATTGTTTTCAAGTTACCTTACCTTAAAAAAGGAAAGAATAAATATTTTCTTAAGGTAAATGGGAAAAGAGGAGTTATTGAGAACAAATATAAATCCTTTTTTGAGACAATCAGAAATTTATTTTGAGACTAATGAGGAAAATGTCCCCGGAAATCTCTTACGAATACACTTGTTAGCAAAATTGGTTGCCAAGATGAGGACTAATTCTTTTAATTATAATCATTTCTTAATAACTCAATTGAATTGAATGGAAATGAATTGAATGGAATTTTAAAGAAAAATATTAAATCGAAACAAAACACACACTACCACCACCCACATATGAAAATTTGTACGCATTGGCGCATTTTTTCAAAAAAATTATGCTCATTTAATCTACAATAATTCCTTGCTGCTTTGCTTTCACTAAATTCTTAGAGGTAGATTTTCCTTTGTCGAAATTTAAAATAAAATTCATTTTAAAGGAATAATAAATGATATTATATGAAAATAATTAAAGGATTTGTCGTGGATAATAAAAACAAGAAGTGAAATCTGAACGTCTTCGGGAGGTCCTATTTTTAATTTGTTTTTTTTTTTTTCAATCAGCCCACCCAATTTTCACCTTAACGAGGCCGTATTTTTTCAAGAAAAGAAATGTTCCTTTGATGGTCTCGGTGCGATGGTGAGCTAATATTAAATTCAACACATTTTTTTTCTCGTTTGTATAATAAACAAAATGCATATCGCCAGCGGTTTATCTTTCTTAGTTACCAGAGACAGCCCCCCTATCCCCTCTACCACTCTCCAACCACCCCAATTGTTTGCATCACTAACTAGGCAGAAAAAATCCTATTTTTTCTACAATAATTTCTTTCAATCCTTTTTTCAATTTTTAAACTCATTTTATTATATTAAAACAACAGAATAAATTCCACTTTCTCAGCCTTAACAAATCAGAGCCTGCAACCCCTCCCACGCCCCTAGCCTATAACCAAACTTCTGTACCCTAAAATATTTCTTTAATTATTATATTTATTTATGAGTATATTCATTCTATTATCCTTTCTTGAGAACACGTACATGATTTTTTTTTTAAAATGAAGAAAAACATTTTAAAAAAATATTTGAAAAAAATTCAAATAAGTTCAACCGAACCAAGCGATTATAAAAACTGTGCAGACTTTATATTTTTATTAAAAGTTTTTTATCATTAAAAAGTTCAAAAATAACAGACATTGTCCATCCCCATCTCATCCCCAATTTATATTTAATCCTTTCAAATTTTTGTTTTTATATATTTATTATTTTTATTAATTTTCCTTTTTGTTTGTCTTAATAGCCTTCTATCCTTGTGGGATTTCAACAAGAAAAAGCAATAAAAAATATATGAAGCAAGAAGGGGGGAAGAGAAAGAGAAGGAAATATAAAAAGAAAAATGCTCATAATAAGTCAGTACTAGTTCCTACAGATCATATGGAGCCTATCACAAGTATAATTATTTTTCCTTGCTTTAATTTTTTGGTTCGTCCTTACTTTACTTTTTAAAATAATCCCATACACGTACCTACACATAAGTTAACAGGTAAAAAAAAAATCACCCACTTTAGGCGAACACCAGAAAAAACCGAATATTTTTATTTCAAAAAAATCTAAATAAAGCAAATAAAATAAACTTAATTGGTACTAATAGAAAAACGGACAATAAGGGATGAAGATCCTATTCCCACTCATATATTATGAGAGGGGGGGGGGGGCAATGAAATTCCCAAACCGCATTCATGCACTAAAATAATAAGTTTAGTTTGGATAAGAAAAGTTGCGGATGCAAAGAATAGAACCAGGAACAATTTTTTTTAGTAGTGTAAGTTAAGAAGAAAAGGAGTTAAATTCCATTTGTAGTGAGATCTAAAAAAAAAACCCCCTCAAGAAATGAATCTACAAATAAAAATAAAAGCAATAAAAAAACGCACAGAAACATGAAGAAAAGAGAGGAATGAAGAAAAAAACAAGCCAACAAAGAAGAGTACACGATAAAATGAAGAAAGGACGAAAGAAAGGATTTGAATTAATTTAAGGACTGCAACTGCATTTGTGAATAGGTGGCAGTGCAGAAGCAATTTCTGCATTAATTAAGTTTGTTTAGTGGCGTTAATTTTATTTCCGCGTCTTTTGCTCATAACAAATTGCCCTATCATGTCCTACAGCCAACCAAGGGCATCCCCAGCACCCCCAGCTCTGAAGCACCTCAGCACCCCAGCACAAAGCATCAACAATCACACAAAAGGACAATAAGGAATGCGGTGTGTATAAAACACGTGCGATTCAAAAGTATGACATTTCTATGGCTAGGTTGGTGGGTGGAGCAAATCGGTTGGGGTGGCTCAACTATGATGGCAAACGAAAAAAATATTACAAAAAAGAAAATTTTCGGATAAAGAGAACAAGAATACGGAAGAGAGAAAACAGGTACGTGAGTATAGTTGGCGCGATTTTCACCCACTTACCCACCAATCCATTTAACCCCTTTTCCCACAAAAACCTACCCTTTTCTCTAAGCCCACCGGCAATTGTGAATAATTCTTCCTGATAACTTTTCTTGTCAACATTTTCTATTAAACAGTAGACTTATTTTAATGCCGGCTTTTGTTTAATTATTTTATGTTTTTCTTTTTAGTGTATTTTTGTTTTTGTTATGATTTATTTTGCAATTTTATTTTTTTCTTTCTCACTTTTCTGTTTAAGTTTATTAGAAGAATTTTTTCCTTTGATCCTTACAGCTTAACATTATCCTTTCTGAATGACAAAAGATAGAAGAGAACTGGAATATGATAGCAAAGGAATGCCGTTCCTTTTGGTCTTTAATGGTTGCTGTTAACGTACGTGATTTTTTTATGGTTTCTATTTTTATTTTTGTATTTGGTTACTTTTTGGCTTTTAATTTTAATAGCTTAGCTAGCTTCATCCATAAAAAAGAGTTTTTATTAGTTAAAATGTTTTTCATTTAATTATTAGATAAAAATTAAAATAGCCCAAAAATTGTTTATAAACGAAAATCCTTGGAAGAAATATTGGGACAAATTGGAATAGTTTGAACAAATTATGACCAATTAGAAAATCTTGCAAAAATTTATGGTTACGGATAAAATTAGGATAAATTAGGAAAATATTGGGAGGAAATTGGCAAAAATTGGACAATTGTGACAATTTAGGACAGTTAGGACAAATTAACGGATAAAAAAAAAATTAAGGAGATTTTTAAAAAATGAAGATTTCTTTTAAAATTAGAGCAAAGAAGACTAATCGGGACAAGTTAGGACAATTATGACAATTATGAGTAATTAGGACAATTAGAAAAAAGGGACACGAGAAAAATATTATTATACGAGTATATTGGGAAAAGTTATAACTTAAAGTTATATTATATTATTATATGTTGAGAAAATTAGAAAAATCTATTGTAGAAAAAATTTGAATAAAAAATAGAAATAATTAAGAAAAATGAGAAACAATTACGAAAAGTTAACACAAATTTTAGGAAAATTTAGGAAAAATTAGCAAAAAAAATAGGGTAAATTAGAAACAATTATAAAAATTTAGAAAAAATTAGAAACAATTAAGAAAGTTTAAAATTCAGATTTTTAAGAGAAATCTCAAAACTTTAAGAGGATTGTTAGAATTTCAAGAGGATTCTCAAAATTTTAAGAGGAATCTCAAAATTTTAAGAGGATTCTCAGAATTTTAAGAGGTTTTTCAGATATTTAAGATGAATCTCAAAATTTTAAGAAAAATTTTAGAAGTTTAAGAGGATTCTCAAAATGTTTAGAGGTTTCTCAGAATTTTAAGAGGTTTCAAAGAGTTTTAAGAGGTTTCTCAGAATTTCAAGAGGACTCTCAAAATTTTTAGACAAATCTCAGAATTTTAAAAGGAAGCTCAGAATTTAAAAAAAAAATTAAATTACAAAAAACTACAAAAAATTACAAAAATTTACAAAAAATTACCAAAAAATTACCAAAAAATTACCAAAAAATTGCCAAAAAATTACCAAAAAATCACCAAAAAATTATCAAAAAATTACCAAAAAATTATTAAAAAATTGCCAGAAAATTACCAAAAATTACCAAAAAATTATCGCAAAATTACCAAAAAATTACCAAAAAATCACCAAAAAATTATCAAAAAATTACCAAAAAATTATCGAAAAATAACCAAAAAATTACCAAAAAGTTACCAAAAAATTACCAAAAAATCACCAAAAAATTATCAAAAAATTACCACAAAATTATCGAAAAATTGCGAGAAAATTACCAAAAATTACCAAAAAATTGCCAGAAAATTACCAAAAATTACCAAAAAATTGACAGAAAATTAACAAAAATTACCAAAAAATTATCGCAAAATTACCAGAAAATATACCAAAAAAAATTACCAAAAATTTACTAAAAAATCATTAAAAAAATTACCAAAAAACTAGCAGAAAATTTCCAAAAAACTACCAGAAAATTACCAAAAATTACAGAAAATATGGTATACCAAAAATTTACTAAAAATCACCAAAAAATTACCAAAAAATTATCAAAAAATTACCAAAAAATAATCGAAAAATAACCAAAAAATTACCAAAAAGTTACCAAAAAATTACCAAAACATCACCAAAAAATTATCAAAAAATTAACACAAAATTATCGAAAAAATTGCGAGAAAATTACCAAAAATTACCAAAAAATTGCCAGAAAATTACCAAAAATTACCAAAAAATTGACAGAAAATTAACAAAAATTACCAAAAAATTATCGCAAAATTACCAAAAATTTACTAAAAAATCATTAAAAAAATTACCAAAAAACTAGCAGAAAATTACCAAAAAACTACCAGAAAATTACCAAAAATTACCGAAAAATTATCGCAAAATTACACCAAAAAATATACCAACAAAATTACCAAAAATTTACTAAAAAATCACCAAAAAATTACCAAAAAATTACCAAAAAATTGACACAAAATTACAAAAAAACTACCAGAAAATTTCCCAAAAATTACAAAAAATTATAATCACATATCACCCGAACTTATTTCTTCCATATTTTCAAATAATATAACTTTTGATCCTAGCCCGATATCCCAGACCGTTGACTGTAACGCAAGCTCAGGTCTCATTACGGAAGAAATAGTAACTAAAGATACCACCGACATTCAACATCAAACAACCGTCTCCAATATCTCTTGTGGATTTATCTTGCTCCTAAAGCATCTCAACATAAAACGTACTTTTGTAATACAACAGCTTTGATGCGTTTAGCAAATTGAGGACTTATTTTCGAGGTAAAGTTACGTTATTGAAAATTCTGTTCACACGTTTGTCTAATTATGATAAAATGACAAATTATATTTAGTAAAAATCATCAATAAACTTTAACAGATGACAGCTGGTTTGACGCTTAACTCAACCAAAAGTTTTATTAAACCAAAAAAAAAAGGAAAACACCTTATAAAATGGAAGTGCGGAAAAATTCCTATTAACACCGAACAAAACTTTATATGCATTCAGAATGCACTTATTTATGCACACAGAAGACAATTTTTAAAAAAATTTATATAAAAAAAAAAACAGAAAAGAACTAAAAATTAATATTTAAAAAAAAAACTTTTTAAAAAAACAAGAAAATTTCCCGAAGCACATTGAAAAGTTTCCAAAAATTTCTAGAATACAAAACTCATTGAAAAAGTAACCAGGTACACAGGTACGTGTCATTTTCGAAAAGTTTTTCAATTTTAAGAGGTTTTCCATTCGCGGAAAATATTCTGCAATATTTGAACACCCAAAATAAAAATAGCCAGCCACTGAATGCATATACGGGAATCTGGAAAGCAAGACTGCACAGAGAGTTAAGCCTGTTCAACCCACAAAAAATAATTTTCAAAGGATTGTAAATTTTCGCGTTGGGGAGGTATTTGGGGGCTACGTCGATGGTTTCTGCAAATTTTTACCTTATCAGAAAAGTAAATTCTTCCTTTCTATTTTTTTTACTATCCATCGTTGTCCTTGTAGTTATTTTGTTAGAGAAATTGTGAGAGTAATATGCATGAACGTTGTTAAAGGACAAAGAGTAATAATTCGGTAATGATTTTATGAATTTTCTACTCTTTCTCGTTTTTGGGTAAGGTTTTTTCGCACTTAATTGTGGGTAAGGTGTTAAAATCCTTACACAAAAAAAGAAGAAGAATAGAAAAATAGAGAGAAATGCCATACTTTGGATGAATTTAGAAACATATTTTTTTCAAAAACTTTTCAAAAAAGTCTTTTTTTTTATTATTATTCTTTTTTTCTGTTGTAAAGAATTTTTTTTCGTTTCACATTCATTATTTTTTAATTGTCCTTAAGTTAAAAAGTAATACCTTAAATCAAATTATCCATTTTTTTAATGGATAATTTGCTTTAAGGTAAAACAGTCAGGATCAATAGGTTAAAATTCAATGCAAAAAATTGTTTTTTTTTTCTTTTAGAAAAAAATATAAAAAATAAATTTCTACGCACATGGTCTTCTGTAATAACCCCCTCCTATCCCTCCCCGAGACGACTAAAACAATAACTGAAACCTTACGGAAGCTATTTAGGATGATATGTACTATTATAAAAGTAACTGAACTAACTTATTTGTCCAATCCCGGAACGGTCCTCTAAGGAATCAGTTTTCTGTTATCCGAGAGAAATTATTACAAGCTTTCTTATAAAAGCATCAATTTTTTTTAAAGTTAAATGGACTCTTTTTCCAAAAACCAAACCAAAAAGCAAACTTCCTTTTTTCACTCGATCCGCACTTATTTTTTTATCCAAAAATAGCAAAATCTAAAATCTTCCTTCGTAATTTTCGAGTAATTTCATATAAATTTTGACACTATATATCCAAAAAGGATACTACTTAGTAATATCCTTTTTGTATTTAAAAACAGACTACACACAAAGCCGAGTGTGTCCTTTTCTATTTCGAACAAGAAATTCAATTATTTCATAATTTATCTTTCATTATTTCAAAATCAAACTCGTGTTAATGTTAGATTTTTTTCTTTTCCTTTTTATCAGAAAAAGGACTAGATATTGTATATATAATAGTTTTGGGATTATAGACACTTTCTTACAATGTTGTTACTTTAAAATACCGAATTAATTATAAAAAAATATACCGAACAGAAATGAAATTAAAACTAAATATTTTTGTGTATGGAAAAAAAACAAGGATTATTATCCTTTTTATATTATTATTCATAATGGTTCTTCTTTCTTTTTTTCTAGATTGAATAGGAGTGAAAAAATATTTTTATCTATTATCCTTTTTAGTTAAATTAGTATTTTTTTTTTGACTACCTGTAAAAGTGGCTGACACAAAAAAAAACGTTTTAATTTTCAAAATGACTGGACTACATTTTTTATTCTCCACCAAAGGATAAGGTCAAATCAATAGAAATCTTTGTAAGTAAATTTACATATAATTACCAATATACCATCCAGTCAATTTTACAAAAGGATTCAAATCGAATCCTTTCTAAAGTAACAAATTCCCCGCAACGATAATGATTGGTCAATATTTTGTTAACTATTTTGGTAGTCTGGTGTTATTGCAAGAATCCTTTTAGCCTTAGCGAAATTAAATTGTTCAAGGACAAGTTAAGAGTATGAATTTAATTTTTCGCCGACAAAAAGATTCCGTTTTGAATGGATTTCGATCAATGGTGGAACGATACGTTCTCATTTCAAGAGAAAAACCTTAAAAAGAACGTAAGTAAAAAAAACCATATTTTTTTTGGATTTTAATCCTTTTACAAAATCCCTTTTTCTCATTGAATGAAAATGTGTTGATATTTTAAGTAAACGAAAATGGCGAAAAGTCGAAAAGTTTACGACTACAAATATACTCGTTATCATCTCGAATTTTAGGCCTATAAAGTGGGGCAAGAGGGGGGGTTTATTCAAGGTTTGTGGAGAATAATTATTGTAATTTTTTTCTATTATATTTAAATTAAATACGAGAAAAAAACAAAAATGCCAAGTTTTTCAACAAATTCTCCTTATTAACTCAAAAAGATATTTTTTTTTTTGGTTAATTTTTAATCAAATCTGCTTTGAATCAACTTCAATTAAAATTTGGAGTATTTTTTCATGAATTGTCCTTTTTCAGTTTAAATATTCTTATCGTTTTGGTACTTTTTAAAGAATTTCCTTCAAAAAAATTCTACTTTAAATAAACTTTGATAAAAATTGAGTCGATTTTTTCACAAATTGTCCTTTTTGAGTTTAAATTTTCTTATCGTTTTGGTATTTTGTAAAGAATTTCCTTCAGAAAAATTCAACTTTAAATAAACTTTGATAAAAATTGAGTAGATTTTTCCACAAATTGTCCTTTTTGAGTTTAAATTTTCTTATCGCTTTGGTATTTTTTAAATAATTTTCTTCAGAAAAATTTTACATTGAATAAACTTTCATACAAATTTGGTGGATTTTTTTCACAAATTGTCCTTTTTGAGTTTACATTTTCTTAAGACTTTGGTATTTTTTAAAGATTTTCCTTCAGAAAAATTCTACTTTGAATAAACTTTCATAAAAATTTGTAGATTTTTCATAAATTGTCCTTTTTCAGTTTAAATTTTCTTATCGTTTTGCTATTTTTTAAATTATTTCCTTCAGAAAAATTCTACTATAAATAAACTTTGATAAAAATTGAGTAGATTTTGCCACAAATTGTCCTTTTTGAGTTTAAATTTTCTTATCGTTTTGGTATTTTTTAAAGAATTTCCTTCAGAAAAAAGCTTCTTTGAATAAACTTTGATAAAAATTCGATAGGTTTTTTCACAAATTGTACTTTTTGAGTTTAAATTTTCTTATTGTTTTGTTATTTTTTATATATTTTTCTTTTTATATTATATTTTTTAAAACAGTTTTATCCTTCAGAAAATATCAGCTTTGAATCATAAATTCTGCTTATATACAAATGACTTATAATAGTTTAACTAAAAAGGATAATAGATGAAATATTTTTTAGTATTTTCAAAATGTTGTATCTTAAAATTTTTCTTGGTGAATGATAAGGTGGGGTAGAGTTGAGGGGGGCAGAAGTAGTTTCCAACTGATGAAAATCCCTCAGAAATCATAAATTCTGTTTATTTGTATACAAATGACTAATAAAAACCATACCGAAAATTGTGTAATAGTATTAAGATGTCCTTTTTGATTTTTAATTAAAATTAATATATTTTTTTCAATAATTAAAAGAAAACAATTTCTAAAACGTAAAGACTAAAATTTTAACAGAAGAAATTGTTTATCAAAAGAAAAGAAAAATCCAGAAATTCTTGCGTCCTTACCACGTGATTATTGGAAATAAATAAAATCTCACCAAGCTTAAAAAAAAACCTGAACTCAGAAAAAACTTATTCAATTTTCCAATAAATTCCATTTAATTTGAGTACAATTATAGACACAATAAATTTTACTAAATTTCGTAATGGCTTATATAATCACGAATAAATTAATAAAATTTCCAAATAGATGGTAAATTTTACTAAATAATATGAAATTCCTAAAAACTTTTCCAACAATCCGAGTAGAAATAAGGAAAGGAGAGAATTTTACTTTTCAGGTAAATAATATTACCATTTTGATAATTCAATTTTGATAATTCCTCTAGAATGAATACGGCAATCCACGTGACTAAAAATTCATTGTAATTTGCCGAAGAGGTATTTCTAAAGGATAATTATTTATTTATTTATCAACACAAAAGTAAAGTTATGGCCGGAAAAATTTACAGGCAATCATCATTGAATAGAAATCGTCCCTTTTCCTCTAATCCTAAAACTACTTGACTATTTGACAATCTCCCAAGAAAAATCACTTCTGGTGTTAGTCCTTTTCAAATCAACCTCAATCACCTACGAACCGTTTTTATAGATCCTTTAGCAAAAATAAAACAGAAATATTCATATTGAATTTTATAATCTACCTTAGCCAATAAAAGAAAAAATCCCAATAAAAAAAAAAGGTTAAAGAAAAAGGAAATGTTAAAAATACCCCCAAAAAATTCATTAAAAAAAAAATATAACAAAAGGAAAGTGTCATTATTTTTTAATTGATGTACTCAGAATAGTATTTTTATTTTTTATTTTTTTTTTTGTTGAATAATATTAATAAAAAGAAAATAAAAGAAAACACCTTTCGACCAAATGGGAAAAAAAAGCGAAGAAAAAAAGGATGCGGTCACAGTCACATTTGCAAAGGTAAAAATTTGAGTTTTACTTTTACTGTCATCCAATAATGATTTTGCAGATACTTGAATGTCGATGAAAAAAAGTTCCCAACTCCTGCCCGCACTTTATTTCTTCTCTACCATAACCAGATGGTCCGACCAGGCTCCGAGGGAAACTATTAATTCGCACACACAACCGTTTGTGAGATTGTCCATTACCAGGTAAATACAGGAAAATCTAAAACAAGCAGCCGCAAGTAAGAGCACAGTTTGGAAAAAAAATAAAAAAAAAACTATCGAATTTTGGTTGGAGAAAAAAACTATCGAAAAATGTGCGTGCTCACGAAATTTGCACCTGGAATACAGTTTTCGGAAAATTCTCTTTCAATGGCAATATGACATTGGTTAATGGTTGTTGTTGGCGGAGGACTCCGAACTGGTCCACTCTAGGTACTTTGGCTAAGCCGAACTGGTCGGAGACAACACCACCTCATCCCTTAGTTCACGACCTCCGTTAGTAGAATGTCCATGAATCTTCGGAGTCACTATGACTCCTGCTTTCGAATACCGTCGCAGGATGAATGAATGCCAGAGCCTCATGAACAAAGCATCACAAAAAGATGGAATAAATCAGAATCGAAATGCCTACGCATAATCGATTGAATACCTTTTTATGGTTGACCCTCCCTTTCCACTAAATTATTCTCATATCCTTTCTCACCTATACCCTCTTTCTACACCATCACTACACCCGCTTGCGCATTAAAAAATTACATTAAATTTTTAACCCTCAAGTCTGACCAGGTGAATACTAAAGAATCTAAAAAAAAATGAAAAAGGAACAACAAAAAAAAACCTTCAAAAGGAAGACTTAAAGAAAAAGTTGCAAGTTTACATAAAAAAATAGCAAAATGACGACAATAAAGGACATCACATTTATTTATTATCGAAAAGGATAATAACCTAAAAAGTTTGACCATTTTTTCAACTTATTTTCTTTTCTTTAGTAAATTTTTATTTAATTTTTTTTATAATTTTTTTTATTTGTTTGTATGTAAAGTTGCTAGAACATGAGCCACGGGCTAAGATACATGACATGACTATGAGGCCATTTGACGACATGTAAGTGTGCCTGTTTGATTAAATCGATTTTTTCTTTAGTTGAATGGAAATATTAGATGTGATGAGATTTTGTAGTCAATGTTAGTTTGTTGTGAAAAATTAAAAATATAACTTGAAAATGATATTAGCTAGTCGAAAAAGTTCGTGGTATTGTTGGACAGATAGAGTTAAAAACAAATAACTCAGTAATCATTAGTCGCATTTTAGCAATACCAGACGCGCTTTTGAAAGTATTTCTCTCAAATTATTCTCTAACTAAATTTATAATTTTAAAAACAAAAGTAGGTGAGTGAATGGAAGAGAGGTTGAAAAAGGACTAAATTAACCCAATAAGGATACTTTTAAATTTGGTAAAATTTGTATGATGTTTTTTGGGATATTTTGGGAAAAAAAGTATTTACAATTTTTTTAAAACCCGGACTTGTTTGGACAAAAAGTCAAAAGAAAACTCTTTAAAAACCCCTAAAAATACCTCTAAAATATCGGTCCAAATATCAAATCCAAATATTAGTTAGTCGAAAAAGTTCGTGTTCTAGTCAAAAAAGTTCGTGGTATTCTTCGATCGTTTAAGTTAAAAGCAAATAATGCAGTAACCACTAGTCGTATTCGATTAATGCTTAAAAGGTGATACTTAAAGCTTTGTGTAGCGCAAATTTTTATTGTAATCGGTTGTGTGTATCCAAAGTTATTCAAGTTTAATAATGGACCACAATAAAGAAAAAATTCGCTACAATTTACAATAGGTTCTTCACCAAAAGCAATAGCGAATCGCAGGCTTGTGAAAAAATTTGTGTTGATTATAGTGTAGCTGCTCGCTTTTGTTCTGGAAATTTTGATGTCAAAGATGAGTCCCATTCTGGGTGGTCAAATACCGAAAAAAGTGATGAAATTCCCCAAAAAAAAACCGCCATATTATGGTCATGACATAGTTTATGAATAAAAAATTTATCATCAACCCGTTTTTAACGAAAAAATAAACTCAATGTTTAGGTGCCTAGTAAATTGAGTATGAAAAAGCAAGAAACGCAATGAAATTGAGCCATTTCTGAAGCGAATCATAACTGTTGATGAAAAACAGGTAAAATACGGAAATATCGTTCGAAAGACAGAAGGGGTGATGGTGGTTTTCATAAAGGCAATTATGTGTAAGTGCAGAATATCATTTGAATTCTGAGCAGTTTACGTGTCCAACATTTTGGTAAGGTTACCGATGGGCTTCGAATGCCTTTCCGCGCTGCGTGGCTTTCACTGAAAACGAAGGTGGGTGGTAAGTACTTATTGAAGTACTCACAAATTCTTTAACAAATGTGGACGTTTCTTGATGTTTTCACTTAACCGATCCAATAATTTTCCAACTAGTTTCTGTTGATGGTCCCACGTCCATTCCAAAACACCTATCAAATTGATGTGTCAGCAGTCACCTGAGAGATGGTACTCATCGGAAATATACTTGCTTTGATACTAAGTCCACCATCTCTCTTATTTTGTAAGTACTTAATGACCCGCCCTCATACTATGTTTAGCAAAGCAAACTGCCCTTAAAGAGAAGATTCGAAGACAGTAATTTCATTCCAATACAATAATTTTTGCAAACAAATTTTAGACTCTACAATTGTGGTCAAAATACTCTCAACGTGCTTTTAATTGTATATTTTTCTCCATTGTAACAATTTTGACCATGCGGAGACAAAAATATTGAGCCGACAATGAAAGATTTCTTTAGCGCATTGGCCAAAGATTGAAAAGCGAATCTATACTTAACAACCATTCCGAAATTCTGGATAAGAGAACTTCTCAGAATTTGAATTGGGCATACCGCAGTTACCCATGATTTCCTCTATGGTAGCCAACCTCATCCTTTATGCCATTTCTGGCATGTTCAAGTTACAATCTCGCATGTCCTCGAATAAAACTCCTACTTTGACCCAGAAACTTCTTTTCCAAGTCTTCCCTTGATATTTCTAAAATGAGGAAAAATGCCCCATAAAATTTTAACACTTCGTTCGACAAATTTCATTAGAGAAGCTGGCATATCCAAATCACACATGACATTATATTGGCAAATGACCTCATAGTAATGTCGCTACAAAACAGCCTCTGATTCTGGTCTCAGAGACCAAAGAAAGGCATTTTATATCATTATATAGAAGACGATTTAAAGATTCAATAATTTCCTAAAACAAAAAGGGTTCAGTTTTATTCGCACACATTTTCCGATTAATATTAGCGCATCTCAATTAAGTTCTCATCGATGAAAATGAAAATTATTACACACCTACACAAACATATCCCCAAAACTCAATACAAAAAGACTTTCTTTTTTTACACATTTATTTTCAATGATTTGAGGATTTTTCAAGTACTTTTTCTGATGAACACACTATATTTTCTGAAGGTACCATCAACTTGAGAAGATTTTTGTTTTATAGAAAAAAACCGACTCACCTTTTCAGATGAAGTAGAAAATTATCGGTAAGAACCGATCTTGACGTAGAGTGTCCGATGGAAGTAGACAAGATCAAAGATTCAATCACACAATCATCTCTTGAGACCTTGCCATCCCACGCCACTTAAGACATCATCGGGCAAATTGCTCTTCCTCACGTACGCACGCCTTCCGCACAATCCGAGATATACGAAAACTTTTGACCGAGCAGCGCACGCATGAAACCGAATTAATGCAGGACAACTTCCAGAGGCGAAAACATTTTTCAAATGTAATTTAACGCTTAAAATATGCTCCAACATGTTCGGTGGTACAATATGTTCCAAATGGTCGAATCTGAGCCAAAATATTTTAATTGAACTTTGTTGTCTTTTCTCTTCTTCCAGAAACTCGTTTATTCTTCTTAGTTTTGAAGAAAACTTTTCCGCAGAACAATTTGAATCTGCATTTTGCCGATTTTTAATTTAGGAAATTTTTACGTTTAGCCAAAATTTTATGGTATAAAAAAAGCACATGCGAGAAGAAAATACTCCAACGACTTCTGAGGGTTTTTTTTAAAATTGAATTTCAGAATTACTAAATTTTTTTCCCCAATAGACATCATCCCCGAAATAGAAAACTGCATTGCAACAATACTATTCGGGAAGACAGTAGAAAGAATTACTTAAAAACGGATTTTATTGATAAAAGGTATTTTACAAATTTACTTGCCCAATGCACGCGCGCTATAAAAAAATTGGGAACAAAAGTAGGGTTAAATTTGCAGAAATTTTAATTTTGAGAGAGACTTTCAACTTCACACAACTCAACCGCCTACCCGTCGTTTAAAGAAATTGTGAAAAAAAATTGAGAAACATTTTCGGTCATTTTTAATTTTTTTTTAAAATGAATTTTATACTTTAGATAAGATACATATTCCAAGCCCATTCCATTCCAACCCCCTCCCCCTTCACCCCTTCCGCAAAAAAAAAGAAGACAACTAAAATTTTGCGCAAACAAATTGTGAACAAACAAAAATTGCGTCAAATTTTTAGTTCTTTTGACTTTTTGGAAAGACTCTCAGAAAACGATTCGTGGTTTAAGCGAGAATTTAATGCCATTTTCCGACAGATGGGCCTAAAAACTTTGAAGCAATCAATTGAGTAAAAATTGTTCTTATTTGCGCCTATGGAGGAAAATTTGAAACAAATCAATTAGGTAAAAATTATTCTTATTTACGCCTAAATATTAGTTAGTCGAAAAAGTTCGTGTTTTAGTCAAAAAAGTTTGTGCCGTTTTCCGATAGATGCAGTTAAAAGCAAATTATAGCAATACCAGACGCTCTTTCGAAAGGTAACACCATGGATATTGAATTGATTCTTTAAAATTTTTCTCTAACCAAATTTAAAATTTTAGTTTCCAAACTACCGGAAAGGGAGGGGTTTGGTGGTGGGAGGGTGAGGTGAGGAGGTAAAAGAAGTTTTTGTAGATATTTTTCGGAAAAAATTCAATTCAATAAGAATACTTTTAAATTTTGCAAAAATTGTATAATGTTTTCTGAAATATTGTAATTTTGGAAAAATATTTGCAAATTTGTAAAACCCAAACTAGTTTAGATAAAAAGTCAAAAGAAAACCATTTGAAAACCTCTAAAAATACAATACATCTAAAATATCGGCCATAATTTCAAATCCAAATATTAGTTAGTCGAAAAAGTTCGTGTTCTAGTCGAAAAAGTTCGTGGTATTCTCCGACAGATGAAGTTAAAAGCAAATAACTCAGTAACCACTAGTCGCATTGTAGTAAGAGCAGACACGCTTTTGAAAGGTGACACCACAGATAATATAATTTTAACCAGTAAAAAAAATTGTTTCTTTCAAAATTTTCTCTAACTAAATTTAAAAAAAAAAATATGCGTAAAATTTTTGGTAATATTAAAATTTTGGAAAGATTTTCAAGAGACGGAATCCCGATTTACTAAAAAATACTTTTCAAAAACTTCACAGTAGGTACACTTACACCTAGACTTCCAACTGTGAAAAAAAATGTGAGCAAATAAAAATTACGTTAAATTTTTTGTAATTTTTACACCATTTTTAGTTTTTTTAAAGATGTGTAAATTTTTCATAATTTTTAAATTTTTCCACCTAAAGTAAGTTAAGGCTTTTGCGTTAGGCATTATGCAATGTTTTACCAATTTTTTTTTTAAAGATACAGCAAAGTGGAAATTTGTTCGTTTGTGTGTGTGTGTGTAAATAAGTATGCAAATTACATCCCCAAAAGATCATACTTTTCATATTTTATACTTAGTTTCTCCATTTCTGTCCAACTCACCAGCTCAGTCACCTTTTCTCAACTTTTTATTATTCCTTCCAAAACCTCCTTTTTGTCCCACTATTATTTCCACATAAAATTGTCTCCATTTTGATTATTATTATTTAACAATCAAAAATGGAGAAATTTTACTTTAGTAAAATTATAAAAAGGCAGGGTTAAAAAGTTTTATGCTATTTTCTCTCTAAAGACACCCCCATTGTTCTCTCACTCGTCTATATTCAGTATTTAGAGAACACTTCAGGAAGTAGTGAGGGAGGAGGCGTGTGGAAGAGCGCACTCCCGCAAATTGATAACAAAACTTTTCTGAATTGGCTGAACTTTCTGAATTGAGAAATTCTTTAGAAAGAAATAATTTCTGGCACGAAGCTAATTACTAATAAAGGTGAGTGAGTTTTTTTTATTTTTTATTTTCTTCTTTTTTCTTGACTATTTTCAAGTTTAACTTAAGAACAACTTAGACAGTCAAGAATTATAATAAAAAAAATCAAAGCATAACGTGTGAATATGACACACCAGCTTTGAATGAATAAAAATAATAAACATTCGTGAATGTATCCCATTTTTAAAGGAACAAATAAAAAAATGGTATTTTGCAATAAAATATAAAAAAATTACCTACAACAAAAGAGCAGGGGCTGTTTTTATTGGAACGGAACAGTACCAAACCTACCCTTAGTCACTTAGTTTAGAAATTTTTCTCAACCTTCTTTGTTTTAATAAGAGTAAATATAAACAGAACAAATAGAAAAGTAGCAAAATATTTATCATCCCCCCCATTAAGAGCAATGTCTGCCAAACAGAGCGTAACCAAACGCCACCGTAAACGGTAAGGGGGAGTTCTTTGTTCCACTATATTACCCATAAATGCCCGTTCTTGTTTTGTTTTTCCATCTTAAATCTCAGGTTACTCCCCACCCCCCGCTTCCTCATAAAATCGTAAGCCATTAGACAAATCAAAGAGTTTTATTTTAGATAAAAATCTACTTAAACGGATTTGATTTTGCAAAGAATTGTTTTTGACTCTGACTCTACTAAATGTTGTAATTTTCTAATATTTCTATTTTTTTCTCTTTGAAATTAACTAAAATTATCCATTTTATAGTTTGGAAACCTTAGCCTTATTTCATATAATTGTGATTAAGTATAAATATTATTTAAGATAACATTTATTTAGACTAAAATATGCCATTTTATATTATTTGTAAGAAAATTTGTAAAAAAAAAGAGATTATACTCGTATTATTTTTTGCTCGGTGAATACATTAAAAAGGAAATTTTTTAAATTTGGAGCTCTTAAAAACTGCAAACGACTGTAAAGAAGAAATTATATCCATAAAAAGTAGCTATTTTGGTCTGAAATTTCTTGAAAAAACAAAGAAGGAGAGACCATTACTGTCAATTCTGAGTACTTTAGTTATATTATTATAGACCCCTTTTAGTCTGAACTTGAAGATAATTTGTGGTTTCAATAGAACGGCGCCACAAGCCACATAATATGACACATTTTGACTCTATTGCACAGAAAGTTTTTAACACGCGTAATTTTGGGAATAGATCATTTTGGCGCTGTATTGAAAGTATTCTTATTGGGCTACATAGGAGATCATGTTAATGTAGAGAGTCTTTACACTAAAAAAATTATTATAAAAACCCGCAAAAACAAAATGTTACAAAAATGAAAAAGAAATATAAAATAAGCTGAAAAGTAGCTATAATTGAAGATTCCCAAGAGAAAAAAATCCTGGCTTCTGTCCTAGAGAAAATCTAACAAAAAACGTTTGTATTCAGTTTTACCACCACTCATTTTCTGCTACTCTGGACATTTTCTATTGCTAAAATTATTCCAAAAGTAAGCAAACCATTTAATATCCAAAATGCCTATAGATCCTATCAGTTTATTACCAATCCTCAAAAAAAATTGTAGGTTAATCCCGGCCAACCATCAACATCTTCCCCAAGACCAAATCGCTTCGGACGGAAGATGATGCTGTGCGTTTGGTGGAATCAGCAGGGTATCGTCTACTATGAGATGTTTAAACCTGATGAAACTGTCAATGCCGACCGCTACCACCAACAACTAATCAAATCTGCACCGTGCTCTGCGTGAAAAAAGGACGGATTGTCAACAAAGACATGACAAGCTGATTTTCCTCCACGACAACGCACCATCGCACACGTCAAAAATGGTCCGAAACTACTTAGAGACACTTAACTGGGAGGTGCTAAGCCACTGGCTTCTTCCGACTACCACCTGTTTTCGTCGATGGGTCACGCGCTTGCTGAGCAGCACTTCGATTCTTACGAAGACGTCCGAAAATGGCTTGATGAGTAGTTTGCCTCAAAAGAAAAGGAATTTTTTTGGCGCGGTATCCAGAAATTGGCCGAGAGATGGAAAAAATTTGTAGCTAGCGAGGGCAAGTACTTTGAATTAATTTGTTTTTAGGTTTTCTATGGAAAAAACATGTTTTTTTGACTAAAAAACAGCGGATTTAAACTTATAAACCTCGTACGACATTCCAATGAATCCCATTCAAATATCCAATTTAGCTTTCAGCAATTTACAATCACATATAAAAAACATCCCCCAGACTGGTTCACGAGCTGGAAAGAGAAACTAAATGAGTGTTCGGCAAAAATCCACCCATCCCTCTGTGTACACCATAATGTCAATATAATGCCACCAAAAGATAAAGTACATCTCCTGGGACTTTACCTAGACAAACGACTTACTTGCAGCCCTTACACAAGATTAAAATTACTTAAACTTGAATAGACATTGTCAAAAACTGCTCAGACTACTGAACAACCGATCAAAACTGATAGTAAAAAATTATCATTTAATCTACAATAAAAAATTTCAAAACCAATCAAGATGTATGAGTATCGAACTCTGGAATTAAGGATATCCTCTCGAATCTAATCACTTCAATCTAAACTCCTTTGAAATATTATTAATGTGCTAAATTTATGTTTGTAACAATAACAAAAAACAGCAAAAACTTTTTGCTCGTTAAAAAAAGTTTCTCGTAATAAACAGTTTCTAGTGGGAAGAAAATCTCCTTTGCTATATTCCCTATAAATACTCATTGGCGTTTAAAGAGAAATTCGCCAGGAAATCTCTTGTAGCGTTAAAATAGCTTCTTCGGTAGAGAAATGCTTCACTTAACCCCATAAAAATTAGTATAGATCCGTCAAAGCGCACAATCTAGGCTGCCAACTCACCGGTTCGAAACGTGCTCACCGAATTCATCTCTCAATATGCCCTGACCGATGATTACACCAGCCCATAAACCTGTTCATCAGACGAAATGCAGACAATTTTGCTGATTGGCATACGCATTCAACCAGAAATGAGCTTCGTCGCTGAACGCAATTTTTTTGGTAAAAAAAAAGGATTTTCCTCAAATTGCTCTAATACTCACTTACCGAAAATTTGATACTTTGGCAGGTCGTTCGGCTTCAATTCTTGCAGGAGCTATATTTTATACGCTTTCAGACCAAGATCCTTGCGCACAATCTTTCACATAGTCTAGTAACCCAATCCCAACTGACTGTCTTCACCAATACTGGACGCAATGGCGGCAACATTTTCCTCTGTATGAACTCTACGCACACGGGTTGGGGGTTTGATGTCCAATAGCGTAAAATTGCTGAGAAATTTTGTCACTATAGCTGGAATTGCTTGCTCAGTAGGACAATTATGACGACCATAAACTGGTCCACATGCGCGAAAAACATTTTTCACATAGCACGAATTTTGATAATAAAATTCAAAAATTTGCAATCGTTGTTCGAGTGTAAACCTTTTTATAATTAAATGGCAAGGCTAACTGAGCACTTTTGACAAACGTCACTTGTCATGCGTAATCTGTCAAAAATAAAAAATATAAAAAGCCAAACAGTAAAAAAATCATCCGATATTTGCTGCTAATTCCAATCAATCGTAGTAATGATAAAAAGTTTAATTGATTAAAAAATGAACTTTGAAAAAATGCAAAAGAACATTTCTCATCGTCGTTGCAAATGAAAAATTTAGCCAGCAAAAAAAATGGAGGCAAAAAAACGCCATCATCAATTTTCGAAAAGGTTCAAAGAGCATCAAAGATGGTTTACATTAAATATCTCATCGTATGGTCAAATTAAGGTTTTTATATGGGAACAGGGGAGGGGGGTTAAGGGTTATAGCCCCAAACGGAAGTCATAATGAATAAGAAAAAAGTACTAATTTAAATGAACTCTGATCCCTGATCCGATCTCATACAAAATGAGAAATTTGTCCGTTCATTTGGATTTTGGTCAATTTAATTTGCCAAAATTTAATCGATTTTGTGTGTCTCCCTAATTTAACCATACCACCAACAAGAACAACCCCTAATTTAGTAGAGTAATTAATATAATTGACAACAAATGGTATTAGAACAAGTTCATAAGAAAATTAAGATACAAAAAAGAAATGGAAAGAAAATAAGGAAAAATTTAAGAAAAAGAAAACTAAAAACTGTTAACTCACGAATATAAACAGAACCAAACAAAAAAAATAATTACTGAAAAAATCGCACATTTTCTAATATTTCTTTTTTTAACAGGAATAAAGACAGGAAAAAATCAATTTAACTTAAAAAGTAAAAAAAAAACATTTCTCGGATATATCAAATGCAAATGGAAAAAAGAAATAAAAAAAAATTAATGGAATGAAAATTGTTGGAAATTTTCGGGAAGAATTTGTGGGAATTTTTGCGAAATGTTTTTTGGTGAATTAGAATTCGGCAGACTTTAACGCACAGCGCCGCTATTCTGTGTCTGATTACGCGAGAATTACACCAGCCACCGAAGTCGAATGCCGAGAAGTATTTGTCCGAGCGAGCGAATCACCTGCACCGCCTTACGTGTGCCGATGTAATGAGGTAATCCTCCTCCCACTTTCCATTGGCTGGTTCGAGCCGAGCTGCTCACTCACTCTGCTGCGAATACCGACGATACGGTCCAATGTGCATGTGTGCGTACATCCATACCCCTACGCTCTGCGGCCATCTCACTCATTCTACTGCTCGAAAACTTGGCGCAGGCGTATTACTTGACTTGCGTTAAAATTCGAGAACGGAAAGAAACAACACCGATCGTCCGTCGTCGAACGTCATACAACGTTTGCCTATGCTCGACTTGTGCGTCGGCGCCGCTCGTCGACCAATGACGAGGCGACAATGGCCATTTTGGTAGCGACCAGTCACGAGAATCAACCGAACTTGGTGTCCAGAGTTGCCTTGTTTGCCGACTGCAGCAACGCAACTGCAAATTAATCTCGCAATCAACAGACTTTTTTTTGTTGAAACCATTTTGCACGTTGTTCAATTCCGATGGCTGTTCGGAACGCAATAAGAGAAAATATTTATTTTGGTTAAAAATGGTTTTTTAATAATTTTTTTTTTCGAACAAAGAAAATTTCTATTTTTATCCAACAGAAAATTTCTTTTTTTTCCTAATTTAGCAATATTTTTTTGTACAAAAAAGATATTTTTAAAAAAATAAAATATTTTCATTTTTGTTGAATAAAAATTGCATTTTTTGTAGAATAAAAATTTAATTTACGTTCAAGTTTTTTACACCCTATCCAACACAGACCAATGAGAATTTTTTTTTTTAATTTCTTTTCAAATAATTATAATGAATTAAAAAATCCTAAATAACCCCTTCCCATGGTTTGTGAGTGGGTCAACGAAAAAATTTGTTTCTATTTTCAACAAGCCCCCCCACTCTTCCCTATTTGTCTTTATCGCAAAAACTATCAGCCGTTACTGTTCTGCTGTTGAACAAGCCGTTGTTGAAGTGGAACTCTTGAACAACTGTTGCGAATTGCATTGTGCCAACCAATCTGATAGGACGATTTTGTGACAATTTACAATACGACATAATATAGGGTCAGTGAGGACGTTTTTTTTTGTATAAATTAATTACCCTTAAATTTATATTGATAAATAAGAATAAATACGATATAAAATAAAGTAAATTGACTTGGTATGGATACAATCCACAGTTATTCAATAGTCAGTCCTCAAACCAAATTCAATTATTGAACCACTTATTAAATTCTTAGTTTCGAAAAAATTCGTCGAATCGTACGAATACATAGAATTTACCATAGACACACACCGTTTGAAATTTACCGTTGGTGTTATTGTTCAGAACCATGCTTTTTCGATTCGAATTCGAAAATTATCCAGCTATAAAAAGCTCAAAGTTACTTTTCCATAAACTTTTTTCATTGAAGGACAATTTTATAAAAATTAACAATAAAAAAAAAAGAATTTTCAAGACTGTTAATTTTGTAACCTTTTCTTTTGCAGAACAATTAAACTGCTATATAACCTCAAACAAACACAAATAGTCATGGTGGAGAGGTGAATGTACGCACTTTTGTCCCTATTAGTAGTCGCTTTTTACAACAAGCAGGGAATACCCTTTATACGGGACACTTTTTTAACACTGCGTTAATATATTATTTCGAAATTATTGCTAAATTAAATTAAAAAATAATTATTGATAATTCATAAAAGTTTTTAATACCCAATAAAAAATAAAATAGTAAATAAATAAAATCTAAAATGGCATTCTTGTCTTATTTTTTATTATTATTGAAAATAATATTTTTAATAAGCAACATTTACTCAATATAATTATATCTCTACCCATTAATAAAAATTGTTTAATATCCAGCAAAATAATTTTCAATTTATTATTATTCGAAATAAAATTATTTCTATAGAATTAACAGTCTTGTTGTTACTACTATTGTCCGCTAGATTCGAATTTAGCGCATTCTATTAAAAAGTTTTGGTTTTTCGAAATATCATCATCGAAATCTTATAAAAAAATGGCAGAATTTACCGAAACAATTACCGGCTCTGTTGCCACATTAAATACGAAAGAAACTATTGCTGTCCTTTACTTTCCTATTAACAAGATAGTATGTGCAAATAGGAAAAGCATATGCCGATTCGATGATTTGGCGAAGATGGCCGAAGACCGATGCCGATCGTAATTAATTTTATTCATAAGCAACAGCAGCAGCATCAACAAGCCAAGCAGAGAAAAGGAGAAACCGCCCGCGAGAGGAACATAAATTTCGCCAGTTCTCCTGGAAAATTTTGGTTTTCTGGCTAGTCTAGTACGCGAGGATTTGACCGAAAAGGTATTTAAAAATCAGCTAATATTTTTCTTCAATTGGTTTTTTTTTTCAAGTTCATTTTAGTTATTGTTTTCGTATTGTAAAAAATTCATAATAGTAATAAAATGGTAGTGCAAAGTTTTTTTTTTTTTATTATTGAAAGAGCATAGAAGTGGTTACAGTAGTTCTTTTTTCCTTGCTTGCTTGTGTGTACGGTTTTGAAATTTGTTCATGAAAAAATCTGAATTTGAAGCGAAAGAGAAATAAGTTCATAGTATTCGCCACCACTATCAGAATGTTGACGCAAAGAGCAGGAAAACAAACTATCCCAAGGAGAGAGAACACAACTTATTATGGCCATTAATGCGAATAAACAAGCGAGATAGAAACGAGACTCTCAAAAAAGCTTGATTATCGAAAATTTTCGAAATTTCAATTTGTTCATAGTAAATGGGAATTTAGTGACGTCGAGAGAGGAAGAATAATCGAAAACGACAACGTCGTAGACGACGATACTAGAAAGTTTTCGATCCGAAATTTGCTTCAATTTTTTCTCGAGCGTGTTTGTGATTTTAAACTTTTTTTATTATTATTATTATTATTATTGATATTAATTTTTCTTTTTATTTTGTATTTCTTGTTTTAATATAAATTTCTAATTATAATCATAAAAAGTAATGTTTCTTATTTAGTTATTAGTATAAATAATAATAATAGAAATAATAATATTGGTGCATATAATAAATTAAGAAACAAACAAAAATTTAAATTTACTTCCCCCAATTTGTGCTGTGATAATCAACAACGCGAACGAAATTTGTCGGCTTCGTGTTTATTACAGAAAAAGAACTCCCATCAAATAGAGACGAAAAGAAAACGTAAAAAAGAACGGGAAAAAAAACTTACCCGCCATTTTTTTGTCTTTTTTCCCACCCTGCTCCATCTCCTGTATAAATTCCTCTATGTACTATCGTTAAAACAGAAATAAATACTATCCTTACATATAAAAACAAATGAAATTTAGTATAAAAAAAGAAAAAAAGGAAGAAAATTTCGAAAATAAAAACAAACAAAAAATTGTTACAAATTACAAATTAAAATTGCAGTTTCAGCGAAAAATGATTGCAAATTTTTGGAACAAAAATTAATGAAAAAAGAGGCTTTTTACTTTTCGTAAAGTAATTACCGAAGAATTGTGGATTAAACATGAAGGAATTTCTTCGATGTTTGGATTGCAATGATGAGTTATGAAAAAATTCCTTCGAGCTAAATTGAAAATTTTTGAAACAGGCGCCCACCCTCAAAAAAACCGAAGGAATAACGTTTACAATATTTTTTTTTTGCATTCAAATCTCGCATAAGTTTCATCCTTGTACAAAAAGAAAAATCATTTTCTTAGGACCATAAAAAAAAATTCAATTTAATTCCAAACCAAATCTCAATCGAATAGAACTGATTTTATACAAAAATTGCTTTATTTAAAAACAAAAAAAAAAGAAATCGCATTTAATGCGAAAGAGAAGAAATTTATTTTTCGTGTGATCTTATCGAATTGCAAATAGAAATAAATGGAATAAAAATGCAATATAATATCAATTGGAAAAAAGGTAGGTAAATTGTTCCTTCAAAAAAAAAAACCATTTTTAAAATGGACAATCTCCATCTCCTTTCCCTACCCTTTTACCGTTTGCCAATCCCTCCCGTAATTCTCTAGAACACACTCATTTTCTCTTTCGCTCTCCTCTCTTTTGGAGCTTTCCACAAAAACAAAAAATCGTTCGAACGGTCTTAACCTAGTAAACTGCTATGCCAATTGCGTGCTGGTGTGTGATGCGGTTCACTGATTCGGCTCTTCAATGCGAAACAACATTTACTCTTTTGTCTTTCTCAATCTCACTACGTCCACTCTACTCTCTCCTGCAATAAATTGAACCTAATTTCGTGTACTACACACAATTTGCGATAGTGTAACTAGTGATGGTTTTTTTTCATTGCAACAATAATAATTAATAATAGTAAAAAAAAATAAAAGAGAAAAACTAACCCGATTTTTAATGAATAATTGAAAATTTATATACCTATGCAAAAAAAAAAGAACAAAATCCAAAGTAGAAAAAATACCTGACAATGATAAGTGAATAATGAACTAAAAAAATACGAAAAATATTGTAGAGAATTTGTTGAAATTATAGTAGTTTTGGGAAAAACTCGATTAGTTAATTAATAATTTTACTAAACCTAAACTTTACTCCTTAAGAATAAATAACTTCATTTTTTTGTACATTCATAATCGAAGATTTTAATTGTTCCTTTTTATTTTTTGCTTCATTTGAATTTATGAGTTTATATTGAAAAGTTGTTAAGTGATTATCCTTTTGTCAAGGACTTCAAAGTAAAATAAACCAAGGCACCAAAAAAAATACAAACAGAAAAATCAATAAAATTCGATTTAGTATCTAGTATATTTTCTAAAGCTCAATTTTGTTAAATATATATTTTTTTAACATAATTTTGGGGAAAAAAAGAAAAAAATAGGTTTCTACAAAAAAAAAAAAATTAAAAAAGATAGTAAAAAACCACAGTTTGCGATGTGCTTATTAATCGTTGTCAAAATATTATCAGTTATTTTTCAATTATCGTGGCCTACCTAAACCCAATTCTAATATTGTACAATTGTTTGCTTATTTTTATTTGGTTTTTTTCTTCTTCTTTGGCTTGAAAAATATTCTTAATTTTTTAGACAGCAAAGTAGTTGGTTAAAAGTTAAAAATTTTAAGCAAAAAAAAAGTTGACTTTTGAAAAATATTTGTTTAGAGTTAGTTCACTGCGCTAAAATAGTATTGCACAAAAAAAACTAAAGTTTTTGTTTTAAAAAAATTAAGTAGTAAAATTTTTCATCATAAAATAGCAATAACAGAAAACT
The DNA here is from genome assembly GCA_958298945.1 of Atherix ibis. NCBI lineage: Eukaryota > Metazoa > Arthropoda > Insecta > Diptera > Athericidae > Atherix > Atherix ibis. The sequence continues at coordinate 20,037,098 of OY282609.1, read as the reverse complement.
AGTTTTTGAACTTAAAAAGTAAACAAAAAGACAATTTCTGAAGTTTATTAAAAATTCCAAAAATTGTTTTTGATCTAAAAAAATAAAATCATAAAAAATTTCCCCAAAAAATTGGAAAATAAAATATTTTCTGTTCGAAAAATTAGTAAAAATAATTTATGAGTTTTTTTGTCCTAAAATAGCGAAGCAAATAATTTCTGCTCTAAAATAATAAAAATATTGTTTCTAATATATGTGTAGTACCTAAAAATAATTTATAAAAAAAATATGGTAATTTCTATCCTCAAAAACAAACTTCAGAAATTGTGACAAAATAAGTTAAAATTAATTTAGGCAAAAATTTCATTTGTCCTCAAATAGAAAAAAAATAGTGTAACTTGTCCTAAACAAGACTCGTTTTTTCGATTTGAAAAAAAAAATAATTTCTGTTTGGAAAGTAAAATTTGCACAAAAAAAACTATCCAAAAATGACAAAAAAAAATAGTTTCGTTTGTCCTAAAATAGATCAAAAAAAAGTTCTTAGACCTAAATTAGTAAGTAATGATTCAGTTTCGAACTAAAATAATGCAAAACAAAATGTTCGAGCAATAGCAAAAAAAAAAAAAAAATTCCTATTCAGAAAAAGTATCCAAAAATTATGAACAAAAATATTTTCTGTCCTAAAATATGTGTAGTCAGAAAATAAATTGCTTATGTCCTAACAAGTAGCTCAAAAAATTATTTCACATAAAATAGTAGAAAAAAAATCTTTCAAAAATTTGGGTGCAGTCAGAACTTAATCACAAACTTACCCACTACGATTGATGAGTTGAGACTTGAATTTAACCTCAAAAAATTGGTTTATATCGTGGCCGCCATTAAAATTTGATAATTTGAGTTTAAATTTTAAAGAAATTCATTAGTCAGAATGTCACATAATTATTTTTAGATAACATAATAACATCAACTTTCACTAATCAGAAGTAAACTTTGTTTTTTATTTTTATTTGTTCTGAATTTTATTTTCTGATAAAATATTATTTGTCTGGATGTTAGAAGAAATTTTGTATTTTCATTGCACTCGTATAAGCGGTTATTGATAATAATAAGTATCTAGCATGATTAGGAATAAATTGTTATAAAGATTAAGCTCAGAAGTAACAAAAAAAAATTAAATTTTGTACATTTATTCTTATTGCAGACGAATTTTTGAATAATAAGTAAAAGTAGAAGAAGCAAAGCTGGACGTGAAAAATTATCAATACTGGAAGGGAAAAATAGAAAAAATTTCAATATTGGAAGGAAGAAATTTCGGCCGAAAAGGCGTCTATAAATAGTAAGGATAGGGAAGGGAGCGGATGAGAAGGTATTAACCAGAAATGGCACTGAATATAGCCGTCCCCCTATCAGGAGTTGGTGGACTTTCGCCAATTTCACCGATCGGCATCGATTGTTGGGAGAATATCAAAACTCTTGTATCGCCGATTGGAAGTGAGTCGAGCGGAGTTAGTTCCCTTGATTCGGAAGAAGCTAAGGTTAGTAATATTCAAATCGAATTATTTATAATTTAATTTAAATTTTTTTTAAAAATGTCAACTTCTCTAAAAAGAGGACTCAAGAACAAAATTTGAAATAAAAATTAAGTAAAATTACTCAATGAAATTTTTCAAAATATTTTCTGTCAATTCAAAATCTACAATAAACAAAAAATTACTGTTTTTCTGAATATTAAAAGTTCTGATAATTTTCAGTTTAATTTTAGAATATTTTTTAAGTATGGGAAAAAAAGAAATTTTGTCCAAAAGAAAAAAAAACAGTCAAACTGGAAAAATTAACTTTCTTTTCCGAAGAGACAAACAAATGTCCTTACGAATTCCATAAATTCATTTATGACACCAATAAATCTTTCATTTTTCTCCGATGCCCTTCAAATAAACGTTTCTATTTAGAACTAATCCAAAAGTATTTCTGCGAAAAAGGACACTTCTTTCCTGCACACACGTTTGGCATGTTCTTGTGTAGATCAAAGGGAAATTTTACCAAAAAAATATTTGAGAAAATAAACAGAAAATCTATAATAAAACAAGATTTTTTATTTTTGTTGATAAAAGAATTAAGAATTTAAACCTTAAAAAAGTAGTTACTATAAGAAATAATAATAGAAAAGTAAAAAACAGGTAATAAAAAAATTGATTTTATTTTTTCAAACAAACAACAAAATTTTTTCAATAAACAGCAACAACTTCATCAACCATCGCCACCAAATACACCTGAAGAATTAAAAGTGATTTACAATGGACGTGATATTCTTGATTTGGGCGGAAATATCGAATCGAATCCGAAACAATGGGATCTAAAATACACATATTTACCTGAAAATAATAATATGCCAATGTTTTTGGCAAATCGATCGCAATACCATCGGTTGGGGGCCAATGGCCATATACAAGATTACTCATTATACAAATGCGAAGACTGTGATTTCCAGTATCCCCTCAATAGTTTAAGTAGTTTCTTTTCAAAGACCTCCGTAGTAGCAACAACGACAACCAATGCCGCCATGACATACACTGGACAAGGACAGGCGTGGCCCTATAATAACTATTCATCATATCGTCATAAGAATAATAATAACGCTTGCATCACTAATAATACAATTAGCAGTGCTGCCATTGTCAATGGTGTCGCTGCCGCTGCTGCCATCGAATTTGGCAACAGTGGCAATGGTGTGATGACGACCAGCTGTAACAATAATAACGATGCTAGTTGCAGTGCCAGTAACTTAACCACGAGCATTAGTAGAATGACTCCAACAACAGCTGCAATTACCGCCAATGCTAACAACATCAGCAACAACAGTAATACTATCAAGCCATCTATCACAAAATATAATAATTACAATAATTATGCCGCCAATATCAGCAATAATAGCGCAACAACGAATTTGATTAATAATCAAAATTATGGCGGCGGCTATCAACAATTATCAGCTACCAATTTAGGGGTTAATAACACTAACACTATTAATGCTAATCATTCTAATGCCAACAATAATATTATTGCGAACATTTTGAACAATGTTAGTAATGGCCTGACCATGGCTGGTGGCAACAGCAATAATAGCATCAACGGTATTATAGGCAGTGGCAATGGTAATGGCAATGGCAGTAACAGTGGCAATGGCTCAATTGGCAATTACAATGGAATGGGAATTGGTAACTATTCGAATGGCAGCAGCCCAAACGGTGGTGGCAACTATGGTCCTATTCTTCGGAAGCAATTGACATTGAACTCATCGGTGGCAACAACATCGTCGCCAGTTATTAACCGTATGCCATTATCGTCCACCACCACCTCATCATCAGGATCAGGAATTGGATCAATCGGTGGAGCAGCTAACATGGGCTCAGTGGCATCATCGTTATCACTGTCGCCATCGTCGTCATCGTCTGCTGTCAATTTGGCTGCGACATTGCTTGCCAATGGATACAACAATTTCCAGAATATAAAATATCAAATGCATCCGAAACAACAACAACAACAATCGTTACAGCAACAACAGCAGCAGCAGCAACTGTATCAGCAAATTCAATCGGCATCGACCAAATCTGCGATCAACACTGCCTCATCATCAGCCACAGTCGCAGCCTCAGCATCCGGTTCTGGTTTGAACAATTTCTATTCATTTATAAATTCCTTCAATAATAATAATAATCATAATCATAATCATACTAATAACAACAGTAACAGCAATAATAATAATAATAGTACAATCGTTAACCACAACAACAACAATAATAGTGCTGCCAATTCCATTACAAATGCCAATATTCATCATCACTTATTTAATAATAATTCGACGACAAATCTTTTGAATACCAATAATAATCTTAATAATCTAAATACGAATGGACTCGGAAGTATTATTTTGAACGGTTGCGGAATCAGCAGCAGCAGCAACAGCAACGCCACCATCAGCAGTGTTAGCAACAACATTAACAGCAACAGCAATATTAGCAACAATGCCAATAATAATAATAATATGTTCAGTGATCAGCAAAATTTTGCTAAAATGTACAAATATTTTTAAGATTGATTAAAAAAAAAATTTGTTAAAAACAAAACAAAAAAATTATTGCCAATTTCCAAAAAAAAGAAACAACAAAAACAATAATGAAAAGAATTAATCGATAATTTTTGTTTGTTTCGTTTGTTTGTTTATAAGTTTCTGTTCTTGTTTTTGTTTTTTCTTTTTCTCTATTCATTTATCGTTCTATGGTTTTTAAGTCAAAAGAAAACAACAACAAAAAATAAAGATTTAATTTTTATATATTAAGTAAAAAAAATGCTATTCAAAATAAGAGAAAAAATGTTATTCTCTTTAAATTTAACAGAAGAAACAATAATTAATAAGAAACGATTTCAGAGAAAGAGAGATATATACGTTTATAAAAAGTGGGAGTGTACATAATGTGATTGTTGAGAAAAATTAACTAGATAATTGTTGAGAAAAATACTATTATGCGAGTAGTAAAAATGAAAAAGCAAGAAAACATTGCCAAATTTAATTAAAAAAAAAACAGCAAAATATTAATTTTTTTTGCCTCCTTTTTAATTCTATTACTACATAATTTATTATATATATTTCAAAATTTAAAAAGAAAAATTAAAAATTAATTGAATTAAAAATTAAGAACAAATCGAAAATAAAAATATATCATTAGCTTATAATAAACGACAACAAAAAATTATATAAATAAATAAACCTGCAAAGAACAGGAATAACTAAATTTTCTTTCAGACAAAAATCAGAGAGGCAATTAAAAAAGGTCTTTGAAAAACGGTTAAAGTCAAAAACAAATTAGTGGTAGTAAAAAAAAACTAGAACTAGAGAAAAAAGTAGTACTAAAAAAACAAATACAAGAAAAATTACAAAACAAGACTAAGAAAAAAATCCTAATTTTTCAAAATATTTTGTTTACAAAAAAAAATCATTTTTTTTTAATTTACGAAAAAAAACCCAGCAAAACGCTTAAATATAAAAAGTAATAATAATTTTTTTTGTTCTTTAAATTAGATTGAATTTTTTTTCAAGTAGTGCACTTTTGATTAGAAAGAAATGAGAATTAATCTAATCAGACTACAAATAATGCCATTTTTCGAAAATACTAGTACTACTCATAATAATTACTATCACTACAACTACTGCTGTAGTACTACTTAAACTATCACTAAATAAATATAATTAATAATTACATACTTGAATTAAAACAACAACAACAATCACTTTAATATATTTCTATCAAGCCAATTAAATGCTATTTAAAATTATAAAATTAAAGTCAAAAAAAATACAACTAAATATTTGTTAATAATTTTTGCTATTAAATATTTTATTAAAAAAAAAAGAAAAGTATTTAACACAAAAAAAACGAGATGCGAATAGAAGAAGAAAAAAAAACGTACAAGACAATTTATTTATTAAGTTAAAAACAAAACAAAAAACTATCGAATGAAGAAGGGAAAAAAACCACCAAATAATTTTATATTCTCCTTCTCTTAATATTTCTGTGATGATTAATTAATTAATTAATATTGATAATAATAATAATAATAATAATAATAATAATAATAATAAATAAAAATAAATGAAGTAAAATATTTAAAAAAAAATAGGAGAAGGAGAATAAAAAAAATCAAAGTAAATATTTAAAAAAAAACATTCGATAATAAAACAAATCAAAATAAAACGCTTTGGAGAAAATGCACGAATATGATTGGTTTAAAAGCTAATGAATGATGAACGCTTTGAAATGATCGAATGACAGAGAAAGACAATTGACGATGTACATAAGTTATTGCTACAATTTATCAATGAAGAAAATGAAACAACTAAAAAACAAAAAGGATTAGAAGACTTATTTTATTGGTTTTCCTCTGATGAGAGGAGGGACACAGTTATTTGTTAATGTTTTCGTTTGTAGAGAGAGAAAAATAATAATAGATTAATAGAAACGACTCCATTTCTTTTTTCTCTTATTATTATTAATATTATTTAAAGAAATTTCTCAATATTATGAACAAACAAAAAATGAATACACGTACATCAATCCTAAACAATAATTAACAAATATTCCATAAAATTTGAAAAGAATTACTTCAAAGAAAAAACAATATTAGTAAGAATAATAATAATAATAATAATGTTAGTAATAATAATAATAATTATGATATAAAATAATAACAATAAGTAAATTACTTTGATAAAAATAGTGAGAGGAAACAAGAAATATATATATTGTAATTAAATTGATTGATATATAATTATTATTAGATTTTATAAGTATTGAATAATATTTAATATTAACAAAAAATATTATGAAAAAAAAAACAACAAACAAAACTGAAATCAATTGTGAATCGAAAAACTTAACGAACATTTAAAAAGAAAATTAATTATAGTAGAACAAAAAGAAGAAACAACAACAAAACAAATTAAGACAAAATAGTTAGCTTAACTAGATAAATATATAGAAAAAATGGGGAGAACATGTAGAGTAAATTAAACAAACAAACAAACAAAACAAATTTCCTGACTAATTTTTAAGTAAATTGAATTGTTATTTTGTTAAGAGTTAAAAATTAAAGCAAAAACAATAACAACAACAAAAAATTAGTATTGCAAAATTAACTAAAAAAAAAATTATAAAGAGAAATATGACAGAGGAAGGGGAGAGAGAAGAACAAAATATATAAAATCTTTATTTATGATATAAAAACATTAAAAAAAAAAAAAAAAAACTGAAGAAAAATTACGTTCTTCGAACTGTGAATGTCCAAAAATTGAAAAGAAACACAAATACTAATAATTATAAATAGAAAAATTATCTTGTATATACTAATTAGTAAATATTATTACTATTATTATTATTATTATTATAAAAGTTTTTTTTTTTTCAATACTATAAATTAAGACTAATTAATTAATTAATGTTAAGAATTAAAAGAAGAGAAATAATAAGAACAAAACAATGTACAAGCGAATATATTGAGAAAGAGTACCAGCCAGTAGTGGGAGGAGTTGAAAGATTCTCTTTGTGAATTGTTCCAAATCGATTATGTGGCGTAAAAAAAATGGGATTTCAAATAAAAGAGAGACAAAAACACAAAAATATTTTTAGGAGAGATAAAAGGTTTTATTTTTATTAATGTATTTTTTTTCTAGTGAAATAAGTCGAATATTTAAAATAGAAATAATAAGAAGAGAAGAATCCATTATTGATAATTTGGAATTTAAAAAAAAAAAAAAAATGCAACTATTGGTTATTTTTATTATAATTATAATTTTTTTTTTTGAAGAGAGGGAGAGAGACAAATAACTAGGATGTTTGTTTTTTTTCTTTTATTTGACCATAAATAATTTTGTTTAGTTATAATTATTTTTAAGTAAGTGGTTTCTGTGAGCTAGCTTAGAAAATGATTTTTTTTCTTGTCATAATTATTTTTAATTAAATGTTGTCCAATTGATTTTATTATTGTAATATTTTTTCTTTTTTTTTAATAATATTTAAGATTGTTCTTTTTTTGATGATTATTTGTAATTAATCAAAATATAAATAGAAATAAGAAAGAAGAAGAAGAAGAAGAAAAACAATAATTAATTAATAAGTGCTAAAATATCTGAAGAGGGACGAGAAAAGAAAAGAATCGAAAAAATACCTTCCATCTAAATAATAAGTCAGTTTTTTCTTTGTTTAAGAGTGAGAATAATTAATATAATTAATAAATCGTTATTTTTTTTTACAGTTTTCTTTTCTTGTCTCCTCTTGTTTTTTTTTTGTTTTATATAAGGAATTGAAAAAATTGCTTTTGATACTCAAAATATTTTTAATTATAATTGTGCAAAAATATAAGAAAAAAATAAGTCAAACAAGAATAAAAAAACATAATTTAATTTTTTTTTTAATTTATAATTTTATATATGAAAAATATGAATTTTTTTTTTATTGTTTAAATTAAGATTTAAAATGATTATTTTAATCAATTTTTATATTTATATAAAATTTAAAATGAAAAAAAAATAAATAAAACAACTTATAAACGTGATCAAAAAATGAAAATTGCCTTTTCGTTGTGTTGATTGATTGAAAAATTAAAAAAAAATTAAATTAAATTAACAAAAATTATGTGAACTTTTCAATAATAAAACGTCCATAAGAGAGGGGGGAAATTACTTTTTTTTTTAAATTACAATATATTAACAAAAAAAATTCAAACAATATTAATTAAGTAAAAAAAAAATATATCACATACAGGGTATTACATAAGGTAAAAAATAATTTTTAAAAAAAACCGGCTAAAGTTCATTTTTTTAGTCGTTTTGTTAATTTTTTTTTGTAGTATAAAAGTAAAATGTTTTTTAAAGCAAAAAGAAAATAGTAATTAACTAAAAAAAAAAAGTTATTAACAAAATAAATTTGAAGAAAAGAAAAATAACTAAAAATTAACGTCTTCCTCTAGTCAAATTGAGAACAAATTATTTTTGTTACGTTAATTATTATTCCATCCAGTAAATAAGAAAGAAAAAAAAACCTTAATTTCCCTCTCCTGAAAAGAAGCCAATTATTATAAGTAAATTTGCCTTATTTTTTCAATTAAAAAAAAAACAATTAAAAAGTAAACATTTTTTTTAAGGAAAAAATTCCAAGAAAAAATATATAAAAAAATTATTTCTTTAAAAAAAAACGATTATATTTAGTAATATTAATAATTTTCATTCAAAATAGTTCAATTCTTTTCTTAATTAGACAAAAATATTGTTAAAAATTTCCTTCGTTTTTTTTTAAACGAAAATTTCCATATTTTTTTTTTCAAAGGAAAATTTCCAACTCATTAAGAGAAGTTCCTGTTTTTTAGTCAAAAATTCCTTTTAATTGGAAAAAAAAATTGTTAAATTCTCGTGTTTTTATTCCAAACTGAAAAAAGTTGTTTAAAAAATAAGCAAACAAACAATGTGAATTTTTTGCTTTCGAAAGGAAAATTACCATTTTATTTTCAAAGGGAAGTTTTCGTTATATTTTTTTTAGTAATTATTTCTTTTACCTAACATTTGTTTATACATTTAAAATAAGCCAAAAAAAAAATGCATTCCATATAAAACACAAAAAAATTACCTATAGAATAAATTTATTCTTATTTGTTACCTTTTTTAATTGATTAGATGATGGAGGAGTTAAGTGTAATTTGAAGGGGTGAGGAAGGAGGTAAAATTTAACTGCATTTATTAATAAAAAAAATTTCCAGAATTTCAATACAACCCAATAGTGTCTAATTAAGTTTTTTTTTTTTGAATATATAAAGAATATTGAAAAAAATTATAATTTACTTAGAAAAATATTAGAAAATTCTTTTAAAAAGAAATACAAACAAAAACTATTTTTATGAGGCAAAAAAGTCAATCAACACAACAATTTAAAAAAATCTAAAAGGGAAAAATAATCAATTTTCAGTTTTATCCACTAATTTTCCAAAAAAAAAGTGATCTTTCAGCAACAAAAAATTAAGAATTAATTTTTTTTTAATGTAATTTATATAAGAAATTATCATCAACTATATTAAGTTTCAAATTATTTAATTAAATTATAATAAATTTATTTATTTGTTCTTATTATTATTAGTTTTGTTATTAGTTAAGAAGAAAAAGAATTAATGATGATTGCAGCACACATACACACACACACACAAACACAAAAATATTAAAAAATAAAATCGAAAATCTCCCAATTAATTTGAGATTTTTCTCTTGATATATTATATGATAATTAAATGAAGAATACAAACAAAGTGATTAATTAAAAAAATTATTTAAAAACTAATTAAGAGAATATTAGAAGAAGAAAAAATTACCGCGGAGAGAATAATCAAATAGCACATCAAAATAAGACGAATCTTAGACGAAAAATTTGACTTAAACTAAAACCTCTTTATGTACCATTATTAATGGATAAAAAATAATTATTAATTAATAATATAATAGAAGGAAAAAACAATGTGTTAAAATAAGTTCCACCCAAAATTATTATTAATATATTATAGACAAACAAACAACTGATCTAAATGTGAATTGTGACTAAAAAAAATATTATTAATTATTAATTAAGATTAAATATATATATAAGCACATAGAATAGTTTTTAAGAAAGAAACTCATCAGTGTGTTCTCAGTAATTGACTTTTTTTTTGTCTTTCGTTCAATTTATCGAAATAAAATAACTAAAAAAAAAACAAACAATTTTAATAATAATTATTATTAAAAATAAAAATTAAAAATTGTAATAATTTAAAAACAGAGTAATAAAGATTTTTGAGAAAGTAAAAAAAAATATTTGATATTTGTACATAATATTCATAATTATAATAATAATAATAATAATAATAAATGATTTTTTTTGTTCATTTTATTTTTGTCTAAAAAACTAAAAAAAAATTAATATGTAAAATTTAATTGAAAAAAACCCAAACTAATAATTCAAATTAAGAAGAAAAATCAAAATTGTTCGCTTTAAATAAAAAAAAATAACTTAAATAAATACATAAATTCTAAAAGTTTACAATAAATTTTTTTTAAATAATTGAGCAAAAATATAAATATTAAAAGTAAAAACGGTAACAAATCTCCGGACTGATATTATTATATTATATTAAAAATTTTAATAATTAAAAAAAAAGTTGAATAGAAAAAAATATCAAAAATATATTTAAAAAAAAGCTAATGTTTTTGCTCATAAATTGTTTAAAAAAAAACAATTTTTTCATTTATACATAATATTAACGCGAAAAAAATCGTGTCAAATTTTTTTATTATCAATCAAAAGTAAAATCTTTAATTAAAAAAAAACCGACTTGAAAAACTTTTTATTTTCCAAAAAAATTATACGTCACAAATTTGAGAAATTTTTACAAAAATTTCAATAAATAAAAGAAAAAGTTTTTAGTAAAAAAAATATTAGAAAAAAAACGCTCATAAATTGTATAGAAAAAGGAAATTTCTAATTTTTAATTTAAAAACAAAAATTAATTCAATAAAATTTCCTATTTAATTTAAACGTTTTTCAAATTAAAAATTATTATTTCTGAATTAAAAATTACTTAAAAGAATGAAAATAACAAACGTAACAAATCTCAGAAATTATTGAAAATAAAGTCCCCAAAAAAACCACATATTTTTGCTCATAAATTGAAGGGAAAAAAAATAAAAATTTCTAATTTTTGAATTACGACAAAAATAAAATTTTTTATTTAATTAGTAAAAAATTTAATTTAAAATTAAAAAATCGAGCGAAAATTCCAGGAAAAAGTGTTTAATAAATTGTTAAACATTAAAAAAAAATTTTAAAAATTGCAAAAGACAAATTAAAAACTTTTTTTTTAAGAAAAAAAAATCAACAATTTATAAGAAAAAAACGGTAAAAAACATTTAAAAAAATCAAAATTTTTAAAAAAAAAATTTAATTTGTGTCTGTTAAGGAGGGGGGGGGGGGTGTGTGATTGTATTGGAGTAACAACATTAAATAATATTAATTTTAAAACTATTCGAATGAACAAATTACCAATAAAAATATATTTTTAAAAAAATCAAAAGGCGAGCAAGTAAAAAAAATCGAAATAAAAACAAAATAAAACAAGACATGAATTATTAATTTTTAAAAAAATATTATTATTATTATTATTATAATTATAATTATTGGTTCTTTTTTTTTTTTTTGTTGAAGAAAATAAAATTTTAAAATTAAGAAAAGAAAAAATAACTGAACTTAAATTAAAAAATACATGAGAAAAAAAAACCAAACTATTGTGGTATTTACTGATAGATTGAAATTAGTTTAATAGAAAAATAGATAAATTATTATTAATTAAAAAAAAAAAACTAATAATAATAATAGTAAACTTTAAATTGTGAAATTTTAAATTGTTTTTTTTTGTTGTAAGGTCTTTGAGACAAGAGCCAATGGCGAAATTCTGTAGCGCCACGACCATAAGGCAATTTGGTAAGATATATTTAAAAAAAAAGCAACCATAATGATTATTATTAACTAATTAATAATAAAAAAAGAAACAATAACAATAATAGTAAAAATCTATTCAAATAAAAAACTAATAGAAATTAATTATAATCCAAAATAAATTAAAAAAAAAATAAGAATTGATTACAAAACTGAACTTAGATTTATAAGAGAGTATTTATATTTATTAAAGAGAAAAAAACCAGAAGAATTATTAATAAATAAACCAATAATGAAATATTTAAAAACAAAATGAATACTTTCATTTATGATAATTAATTGAAAAAATGAAACTAATATTAACAAAAAATCAAATCAAGTACCAATTAAGTAAGAGAGAAAAAAAACCGACAAAGAATTTTTAAATAATTTTTATCATAAGAATATGAAAGAAAACTAATTAAATTAATTAATTTAAATAAAATATAAAAATGATAATTGAAAAAAAACATCAACCATTTGCTGTGTGATCGTAAATATTTAAGAGAAAATCCTAAGTTTAAGTGTTTATTATTAATGTTACTGTCTAGGAATTAAGGATGAAAATTGTAGTAGATTTTTTGAGACTTTAAAAGAAAAGAAACTGCAAATAATTAAATTATAATTATTATGTGACTAATAATTATTAATATAATTAATTAATGATAGTAAACATTGACGTTACGATTAAAAAAATTTTTTTTTTAAATTACAAATAAAAGAAATTAAATTAATTGACAAATTAATACGCATTTAACTCTGAAAGTAAATAATTTTCAATTTATTTATTTTTTTTGGTTTATTAGATTTTATTTTCTTGAGATAATTTTTTTTAAATGTATTTTTAAAATTAAACCTATTTTTTTTATTTTGATAAACGGCAAAACAGAAAAATACTCAAAAAAGGATCGTTTTTAATTTGATTTTTTTTCCTTCAAATATTACTTTTTTTTTACTCTTGGAGTATTTTTTTTTTAATTTTAACCTACAAAAAAATTGGTTTTCTCTTTAATTCTTTTTTGTACGCGGCAAAACAAAGAGTCTTGAAAATGGGGATCATTTTTAATTTTATTTTTGTAAAGATTTTAATGTTTTTCTTGAGACATTTTTTTCAATTTTTATTTTTAAAATTTACTTTAAAAAAATAGGATTTTACTATACATTTACTTATAATATTTTTAACTGAAAAAACAAAGAAAGTGTAGAAAAAAGGACCGTTTTCAATTTGACTTTTGAAAGATATTAATTTTAACAGGTTTTTTTTCTTCAAGTATTTTTTTTAAAATGTAAATTTTTATAATTTAACCTACAAAAATTTGTCTTCTATTATAATTTTATTATTTTTTTTGTAGGCGACAAAGCAAAAGGTTAAAAAAAAGAATCGTTTTTTAATTCAGTTTTTAAAAGATATTAAAATGTTCTGTAGTTTTTTTTTAATATTTGAAATTATAATTTAAAAAAATAAAAAGAACGAATTATTTTTATTAAAAAAAAGTTGCCAGCGATAGCAAAAATCGACTATTTATTATTAAATCCCCATAGCATATGCCAAGTTTAAGAGTTTTTTTTTTAAACTTAACTTTAAAAAAAAATTCTAAATTTTTTTAAGATTTTCTCCGAAAAAAAAATTATTTAAAAAAGATCTTTTTTTTTTTAATATTTGTATTATTATTTTAAAATGTAAAATTTTATATTAAAAAAAATTCCTCAAAGAAGAAAAAAATCAAAACCAAAACCAAACTCAACAAATGACAATTAAAAAAATAAATTAAAATCACAAAATGGGAAATTACTCAAAGAAACTTGTTTAAAAAATTTAATACAATTACAAAAATTCCAAAAAAAAATTCAATTAAAAATTTAAAAAATTTTTGTTAAATGTTTTAAGGGTAAAACTAACTAACGAATAAAGGCTAATTTTGATTGAAATTTAATTACAAAAACAATAGTATTAGTAGTTACAAAAAAAAATAATGGACTATAAATAAATTTAATAATAAAAATAAGCTAAATATTAATTAAAATCAGCTTAAATATGCTTTTAGGCGACACAAGATGCTGCCGCTTCCTAATGCCTGGTTGTGAATAGATTTTTCTTTTTGTTTTTAAATAAAATTTGTTTTATTTTTGAGCAAATATTAAATTGCAATTTAACAAATTAAAACCATTAAAATAAAAATCAAATTGCTATCACGTCAATATGACCATCATACTTGGTTTTTTATCTTATTTGTTTAATTTATGGTTTGTTTTTTTCTTCAAAATAACTATTATTATTATTATTATCATTATTATTACAATTAATTAATATAACATTTATTTTTATTATTTATATTTTGTTTTATTTTTAATGCCAAATAAATATATTGACTGTTCAATAAAGATTTGTATTGTACTTACACACATAATAAATATGCCATGTTATTATTATTAATATTATTTTTTTTTCTGAATTTTCCACATTTTTTATTAAAATTTTATTTCAAAAATATTCTAATTAGCGGTTACTCAATGGTTAAGGAAAAAATATTTTCAGTATAAAAAATCTGCTTAATAAAAGATTTTTTTTTTTTGTTATCCACAAACAATGAACGCGTGCTTAATTAATAGATTTAATAATTTATTTTGCTTAATTTTAATTAAAAATAAAAATATCTATTGTAATATTTTTTTTTTTAAATTTGCTAATAAAATGAGATTTAATATTTTTTTAAATTTTTAAATAAAAAGTTTTAGTATTAAAAGAGGAAAATTTAAGGTGCTAATTGTAAAAATATTTTCTTTTTTTTTACTTCGGACTGAAATAATTCTATTTTTGTGCATATTGAATTTTATAAAGAAAGTAAATAAATTTTGTATAATTAGAAAAGAGAAATATTAAAATAATACCAAAATTTTAACGGAGCTTAATAAATAGTTTCAATAAAAACAATAAAAAAATAATTACCATTGCACGCACACACACAAAAACAAACGCACATCGAAATTTCCAAAGTACTTAACAAAATATTTCTTGTATTTTTTAAACGAAATTTTTTTTGTTTGAGCTTTAAAAAAGTTTCTAAATAAAATATTTAATAAGAAAAAAAAACAAACAAATTAATTTAAAAAAAAAAAAATTACGAAAAAATTTCGTTTTTAATTTAAAACAAATTAAATTGACTTTTTGACAATCGTGTTTTTTGTGACATTATGTGTAATTAAACTTTTATTACTTGCTCCTAGAAAAATAAGATTGTGAAAAAAACAATAAATTCATGAATAAATATTTCCCATAATTACTTACTACTAATTATAAGTGATTAATAATAATAATGATTAATTTTATTATTATAATATAATTAAATGTCAATAATTAAAATTAAAATTAATTTAATTGAATAAGTTTTATTCGAAATAATAGAAAAGGAAAATACTTCGACCAATATGTAAACACTTTTAAAATAATGGAATAAAAAAAACAAAACAAAAAACATTAGAAATTATTAAGACGAACTTTTGTTAAAAAAAATTTCTTGTTTTTCTTTAAATATTAATTATTTTTTTTAAAAAGAATTCTTACAGAAAAAATTAGTTTGCCAAAAATTTGCTTGCATTTAAAAAAAAATTTACAAGAATTTGCAAAAAAAATTAACGTAATTTGGACATTTTTTCCTATAGCTTTTTTTATAATCAAAGAAATTTTTGGTTCTATTAAAAATTACTATTTTATGCCATACGTAACAGAAAAAGAGAAAAAAAAATTAAATTAATTCACAATCCCAAAAGAAAACATTTTTATTTTATTGTATTTTTAACGATCATTTTTATTTTATTTTTAGCTAAATTAATAAGCGAAAATTTGCAATTAATTGATATAAATACCTAAATAATAATAAATCAAATTAAAAACCACCAGACTTGTATCTGTGATTAATAATATTCAATTTTTCGTTGATGCTTTTAATTCAATTTTGTATATTGTTTTATCTAATGCAATTTAGTATAAAATATATTTAGCTCATTTTATGTCAATTTTTTTTTATTTTTATTACAATATTTATATCAGAATAATTAAAGGAAAAGAAGAAGAAAAAAGCAAAATTCCAATAATGTGCACTTATTTTAAAATAAAAATAAAAAGTGATTTTTTTTCCACAAAGAAAATTACATTGAATATTTTCAACAAACCCTACAAATGTCCAAGACATATCACATTTCCAAAATTAAATGCAAATAAACCAATTTAACCAAGCAAAATATTTTTAAAAAAAATCCATTTTTATTGTTAATCATAATTTTTTTTTTAAATAAAGGAAAAAATGAAATTAATTTGAATTTTCCATAGAAAAAATATTGTGAAATTTTATTTAATGCATTTTTATCATTAAACAATATAAAAACAACAAAAAGAAGCTCTAAATTGAGAAATTTAAAATAAACATCAAAAAAATAAATTCCCCAAACTAAATAAATTGAGAAATTTGTATTAATTTTATTAATTAAAAAATTATCAAGACTAGTCAAAAAGTTCAGACGAAAATGCTCTAGAATTTTTTATTTCAAATTTTATGCATGTGAAAACTAATTTATCTTTATTTCATTAATTTTATAAATTGCAAGTATGGGAAAATAGAATTAATTTTAATAAAGAAAAAAAAGAGAGAAAAAATACGTTATAACACTGCAAAATGTCATTATTATTATTATTACTATAATTTTTTCTTAATTATAAATTAGTCAGTTATTGGATAATAATTAAAAAGTCACGCGGACAGTTTAATATTATTTATAATTATTTTTAAGTGCCTTACACACAACATTTCTAATTAAACATTGTCAATAAGAAACTGCAATCACCATTTTTCTTTTTGAAATTAAAAAAAAAAATATATTAATTAAGATATTGAATTTAGATTAGAAAATAATTTCGATTTAATTTTAGAGAAGAAAAATAAATCATAACAAATAAGACTAAAAAAATGTAATATAAAATGGTATTTTTTTTTTGTTTGGAAAAAAAATAAAAATAAATATTTCTTTTAAGTTTATTTTTTAATTATTTCGATATTGATTTTTTTATGATATATGAATGAATATCTTGTTGTGGAAGAGGTTTTGTTTTCTCATTTTTTGC
Organism: Atherix ibis; assembly: GCA_958298945.1. Lineage (NCBI taxonomy): Eukaryota > Metazoa > Arthropoda > Insecta > Diptera > Athericidae > Atherix > Atherix ibis. The sequence continues at coordinate 20,019,962 of OY282609.1, read as the reverse complement.
CAATATTTCTATTCTCTTAAAAAAATATATTTATTCGTAAAAAAAACGGCTGATTTAAAAAAAACTGCCTTGTTTCAATTTTTTGATAATAAATATTTTTAAAAATCAATAAATTGAAAATTTAATTGGAAGAACAACTTTTTTTTAAAACTTATCTAAAAAATTTCATTTTTTTAAAATAAAACCAATTTTTTTCTATTCGTACAAAAAATAACTTTTCTTCAAAAAACAAATCGCTTTTTTTGATAAAAAAATCCTTTAAAAAAATACTTTCATTTTAGTATACATTTTTTTTCAAATTGCTTCAAAAAAAAAGTCCTCTAAAAAAAGATAATTTTTCTTCAAAAACATCCTATTTTTATCTAAAAACTTTCGGTTGATTATCAAAACCAAATCAAAAACTTAACAAAATTAATTTTTTAACAAAAACAAATCCTGATTTTTATGAAAAAAAATTGTGTTTATCAAAAGAAAATAATTTTTTTACATTATTTTTTTTTTTACTAAAAATATTTTCTCTACAAACGTTTGTGGTCAAAAAAAATTTGCTAATATCAATATATCAAAGACAATCAATTCACGTAAATTTTTAAAAATTTCATTTTTGCTCAACAAATTTCCCCTTCAACAAACTTCGTTTTATTTAAAAAAAACACTTAGTGAAAAAAAAATCCATTTCCATTAAAAAAAACTCAAATTTCATTTTTCTTAAAAAAAATGGTTTTTTTTAAAAACTTCATTTATTTAAAGAGTATGCTAATTTTAAACCAACCATTTACCAAAGACTCCAACCGCATTGCCATTTTGTTAGATTTTTCCAAAAAAAAATTTAACAGTGTTAGTTGCTAGAAGCTCAAAATTGAGTGAAAATTAAAAGAGCAATAATGGCGACAGTTTATGATCTTAAGAACTGATCCAGAATTACAAGGATACGATTATGGATCAGTTCATTGCCCGCTTCCTCTTCTTTTCCAAGAAGAAAAAACACTTCATCTATTATAGTTCATTTCGTAATTAGTTTTTTTTAAATAAGAGCAAAAGGAAAAAAACTATTGTCATTCAATAAAACCTGATAAATGCAATTATAAAATTTGTTAATAATTTCATTAACGTCCTAGTCCCTCGAAAGTATACAGAAAGAGATAGCCATGTACCAATTAAGGATATAATCAGATTGAACAGAAAATAACGACTGCTTTTATTTTTTATACTCAATTTTGTATAATTTGGAACATATGTACAATATAATTTCAGAAATGTTGAATATTTTTTATTGAATTTATTTAGTTTAATGTTTCCATATTTGTTTATTTTTTTTGCAGTATTTTAATAAACCCCAATTAATAAAGTATTTATTAAAAATTATTTTAAATAAAATAAAAATTAAAAATAAACCACATTTTACTTATAATGAGGTGCTATTATTTATTATTTTAAAAAAACAGCCTTTATTAGGGATAATTTTTTTTAAATGCACCTTATTCAAATCGTAATTGAAATTAAATTTAATTCATCTAATTTATTAGACAAATATTATCGGAATTTTTTAATTTATTAATGCATACTTTTTTTGTAAAGGAAAATATACGTTAAAAAAGTTTTAAGAAATTAAAAAAAAATTAATATTTTTTGGAAAATTTTAGAAAGTTTAAAAATTCAAGTTATATTTATACGCATTTGTTTTAGTTTTTTAAAGTTATTAAATAATTATTATTTCAGTTGCATTAAGAATTAAAGAGAAAAATTTGCATTAAGAAAAATAGTAATTTCATTTAAGGAAATTGTTTTTTACTTTTGGAAAAAATTTCTTAATTTCTTATTCAGAACTAAATTTTTTTTTTTTTTTTTTTATTAACATAATTTTTTTCCCTTGAATTATTTAAAAATTTGAAAATAATACAAAAGCAGTTCTTCATTTTTTTTTGAAAATTCTAGTGTTTTTTTTTGAGTTATGAAGAAGTATTTTGTAACTTTTTGTTTGATTAAAAACAAAAAGTTACAAAATACTTCTTTCATAACTTAATTTTTTTTTAATTTCAATATTTAAAAAAGCAAAATTTTAACAAACAATTTTGAACCAAAAAAATAATACTTTTAAAAAAAAGTTCAAGTTTCTTTGAGGAGTCAAACAAACAAATAAATAATTATTCCTCCTCCTCCCTAAAAAAAAAACCTTTAAAAAATTTGAATTACAAAAAATAATAATACAATAACAAAAAACCAAACACTATCAACTCTTAGGTTAAGTTAGATCAAATAAATTAAGTTAAGCAGCAGTGCATTATGGAAGCAAGTTTAATGAAAAAGAGCTTAACACTAAAAGATATATTATTAAAAATAATAAATAAAAAAATAAATAAAACTAGACAAAAGGGGGGTGCATGCATTCTTATGTCTGTGCACGTGTAATATAATTGTAATAAATTTATTACAATTAAAAATTTAGATCAAGTTGAACTAAAATATATGAAAATAAAATAAAATCAAATTTGAAATGTTAAAAATTAATTATTATAATTAGTAGAATTGGGAGAAAACGTTTATTTTTAGTTTTTTTTTTTAAAGTGAAAAGCCTCTCGATCAATAATACTAAACTTAATGGAAAATTGTGAGAATGCTTTTAATTTAACGCAAATTTTATTATTAATAAGGGTAATAAAAAAAACATAACTGAAACTGAAAAAATCCCACAGATTTAAATTGTAATCATAAAAAAAAACTTAAAAAAAAAAATCAATAATAATAATAATAATAGTAATTAAATGAAATTCTAATAAAATAATAAATAATATAGAAAACTATCCTTTTTAGATTACATATGGTGCTACCTATAAATAAATATAAAATTATTTAAAAATAAACTTATAGGCTAATTAAGAAGAGAACTATAAGGAAAAGAATATATAATATACAAATTAGAGATAGACGATATATACAAACACACACATTATAGGCAAAAAAAAAAGTAAAAATAATATAAACTATGACTTAATAAAAAATAGATAATATTAATTATGGAAAATATCCTCCAAACAGAAAATTAAATTGGATACATGTTATTTTGAATAGACCAGAAATAGAAATTATAGGGAAAAAAAAATCTAAAAATGCCAAGCGGTCCTGGTAACGTTCTAGAAAGAGGGCAGCTTTATTACTGAAAAGGTTCCCCTTTTTTTTGCTCAAAACAATTTTTTTTACAATAACAATAATGTAATTAATTAAATTTAATATTAACATACTGAAATATAATTTAAAAAAAAAACATTAGAACCAGAAAAGAATATCAAACCAGGTCAGACTGGCGGGATGAGAACTTTTGCCTTTCCATTTCGTGACTTGTAAAAATTTTCTTAAGGCAGTGAATTCAAACAAAACAATTTTTTTATAAACAATATATATTTTCTTAACATAAATGTAAAAAAAATAATAATATTTAGCAGTAAAGTTAAGAAGAATTTAAAAAAAAAAATTAAATTTATGTTGTGTGATCTTCGTTAGTTTTAAAATTTACAAAAATAAATAAAAATAATATAGACAACAAAAAGTAAATTTTTAATAAAAAACTAAGTTTAAATTTTTAAGGCTGATTATTAAAAAATTCAATATTTTTTTAACAGCTAAGTAGTTTTTTTTTTATGGAAAACATTCTAAACTTGAAAAAAAAATTAACATCAAAATTTAAAATAATGAATTACAGAAAATCTCATAACAATATTTTAAATAATAAGAAATAAAACAAACAAAAAATAATTAATACGAAAACATTTTTTGTATTTTTAGGATTAATTTTTAAAAAAATCGTATTATTCACACAGTCTAAAGGTTTGTGACTGTGATAGATTGATTCTGTGGTTTGAATAATTGCTAGCTAATTATTATAGGAAAAAATAGAATTTTTTGTCAAACGAAGAAAATATTTGTATAGAAATAATTAAAATAAATAAGAGAGAATTCCCAACAAATATGCACGTATGTGTGTGTGTGTGTGTGCGTATATTAATTGATTAAAAATTAAATAAAAATTAAAAGAAATAATAATAAAAAAGGTGAGAAAAAATTCATATCGGTTAAAGGGTTCTGCCGAGCTTTTTTCTCATAGAGCTTTTTTCAAGTCGTACACCAAAAAAAAGCTAAATCGAAAAGTGAACAAAAAAAAGAATTTGACTTCTTAAATTCCTAACGAACTTTGGTCCTTTTGTGAGTTGAATAAAAAAAATCAATAATCAATTGGTGGTTAATTATAATTAATATAAAAAGAGAAAACTCTTATCAATGTGAATTAATTAGGATTAATTAATTATATTCAAATCAAAGACAACTTTATATTATCATACTAAACAACATGTATAAGTATAAATATAACAATGACTATCTAAAAAGATATATATACTACAATATATATTTAGTATTAAGTGTATTAATTAAAAATGTTTAAGGGAAAATATTCATTAAATAAAAATTATATATTTAAATAAGAAAAATAAACATTAGTTTGCCTTTTTTCAGAGTCCTTTTTAAATCAAACAAAAAAAAATCTTTGGTAATAATAATAATGATAATAATAAATGTATATCTAAATTAAATATTATTATATCATACTATGTACGTATACGTACGTACGTAACGTTCGTATGATATAAGATAAAGAAGAAGAACTGGTCCTCAACAAGAAGACTCTAACTTAGAAAGACTTACAACCAAAAACAAAAAAACCCATACACACTATCTATAAATAGTAGATTATAAATAAATGAGATGAAAAATAATAAATACAAATTCACTCATTTAAAAAAAAATTCAAATAACAAAAAAAAAATTACAAATAAAAAAATTTAAGAAAAAAAAAATATTTTTTAAAAAATTAATTAATTATTAAATTGAAAAGAAATCAATCATTAAATATTAGTTTAAAAAAAAAGTTTCTATATGATAAGCAAAATAATAACAATTAAAAAAGCAAAATAAAAAATGCACAACGATATATAAGGAAAAATTATTTTTTATTAAATAAGAAATTAATTGTATAGTTAAAAAAAAAAAACAAAACAAACAAAAATCCATTTGTAAATTTGGAAAATATTTTACAAAAGAAAAATTTATAAAAATTATTATTGTTTTAGAAATTATTTAAAAAAAAAATTAAGAGCCTTAATTAAAAAAAAATATAATTAAAAAAAAATTAACGAAAAACCTCCCCCAAATACGACACGTTAGCATAAATAATAAAAAAAATTAATAATCGTCGAAGTTAAGCAGGACTTTGCGCGATCTTAGTACTTAGATGGGTGACCGTTTGGGAACTCGGCGTCTCGTAAGATTATAAAAAGTCGCCGCCAAATACCCTTTATCAATGTCGTGGGGATTGGAGTTTACAATACAGTACTAATGTTAATTGAAATGGCAAACAAAAACAAACAATACAAAAATTAATAATTAATGCTCAAATTTTATGGTTGCGTGTATCCTGAGAGGAAAATGTAGACATTTGTGATGTATTCGCAACATCACCGGGAATTTGTAGGGTTATTTTTGAAAGTTTTAATTACCAGATTTATTCAAATTTTTTTATTTATTTCATTTTATATGTTTTTAATAAACTCCCCTTTTTTTAGAGTTTTTAACAAAATAAATTAAAATCTTTTAAAAAATAAAAGATTTTTTTTAAAAATTATAATAATTGTCCCCTATTTTAGTAAGTGTAATGTGAAGAAAAAAATTCTATAATCATTAAGAAAAAATTACGAAAAACCTATAAAAATGAAGAAAAATTAATTTAATAGCAAAATGGCAACGAATGGACAATTTAACGTCATTTGCAGTTATTCAATAAAGACACTGTTGCTTTGAGGAGATACACCTATACTATGGGATTTTTTCCCACCCAGGACAGTAGGATCAGAAATAGAACATGCAATTAGCGAAAAACCTGAAAATGAACACGAGCGATAGGCCTCACTGCCATAAATCCTATTCCTGCCTCCAGGAGGGATCCGGTACTAAATATTTTTATTTAGTTGCGATGGGTACCGGGTCACGCAGGCATTCCTGGCAACGATTATGCTAATCAACTTGCTAAAGACATTCTACTCCGCCCAGTTCCCAAAATATTCGAGGCGTCTATTGACCTACTCACCTAAGCGAACTAACAGTATCGAAAACCACCAGATACACAGAGTGGATAAATAGTGAGACATTCCTAGCTACTTACTGGCAGATCACCCCCAAACCGAATTACTCGACAACCAATCCCAAATTCTGGAGAAGAAAATTGCTCAGAATTTATACTGGTCACACCGCCATCACCCCAAGACCTTCTTTTCGGTTGTCGTGGACATCCTATCTGCCAATCCTTTTTGATAATCGTGTCACACTAGTGTGTGTAAGTACACTGCTTAATACTCCACAAAATATACTCGTTGTACATACTCTTCCCCTTTCCAAATTAATAAAATAACTTTCCCCATTATGTCATTAATTTAACCATTTAAGCCACACGGTCCCAGTGCTTTAGATACGACTTCTGGCACTTGTATCTATTGTAGGACCTTACAAGAAAAAAATCGGTCGTTAAAGGGATAAGCAAACATTTGTACGGTACTATTGGGGTTAATCTCTATAATTACTGCTAAACAAACAATGATACAGATTTTTTTAATCTTACATCATTTTTTAAAATTTTTAATTAAATTAAATTTTTTTTTAATCTGAAATTTCAACGTAAATCATATCAAAACTTTTTTTTTTTAAATATTAAGAAAAGGATAAACTCCTATTTTAGGAGAGAATATTTAATTTTTAACAATATCAAATTTGGAGTTAATACACGCAAGAAAAGAAAAAATCAATAATAATTAAGAAAAAAATTAAGGAAATAAAAATTATTGCAAAAAAAAGAAAAGACAAACCAAATTCGTAAACATGATGTGATCATTAACTAAACCGGAGATTTTACATATGTGTAGACTGTTCCTTTTTGCCTACACTCTCTCTACCTTAAAGACATCTCCTTACCCCTCAGTTCCACCCTCTAACCCAATTCTAAAAATAATAACAATTTCCATAACACATACATAAATAAACAAACAGACATTGTGTATGTATTTCAGGCAAATAGAATTTTATATATTATTATATAAATTCACATAAGGTCTACAGAAAATATTTCAAAAATAAATAACCTAAAATAAATGTTAGGTAAATTAAGTTAAATAAAAATAAATAATGCCAAAAAAAAAAATAACAAAAACAAAAAAAAACAGAATATATATTTAATTATAGAAGAAAACAAAACATTTGCACCTTGATTTATTTTTGTAAAAATCATTAAAGAGATAAGAGAACGAAAAAAAGGGAAATTTAGTTTATAGTTTTTACAAGAAGCAAAAAGAAGAACTAACGAAAAAAAATCCAATTAATTTAGTACATATTAATTAAAAAATTTTGGTAAAAAAAAACAAATTCTTACATAAAAAATATATCACAAAATTGCACACAAAAACAAAAAAAAATACTAATAATAAAAAAAAAAATTATTCAATAATTTATAAGATACAAGAAATAACAAAATATATTTATAAGTAAAAATCATTGTGTGTGTGTGCGAGTATAAATATTTTTAAATTTTTAACAAAAGTTAAAAAGTAACCAAACAAAAAAATAAGAAAAGAAAAAACTTAATTTTTCTAATAGTTCTTTTTTGCCCAAATTTGAAAATTTGGTAAATTAATAATTTAACTTTAACAAATCTAATTAAAGTATATGTACAACGTGATGTGTCTGTTGTTTCCAAAAAAAAATTTATATATATACGAGTATATATAAAAATAATAAAATTAAAAAGACTTATTAGAAATCAAGTGCATTAATTAATTAATAATTCTTGTCAAGCCATATAATATTATTAATAAATCAGAAGGCAAAGAAAGAGGATATTTTTATTTTCCAAACTTTTTGTATTAAACAATTTTATTTTTGTATTTTTGTTACTAATTAATTTACAGTAGCTAATTTATTTATAATTAATTTTTGCCTTAAATACAATTAGTGATGGTCATGATACTAATTATAATATCATAATAATAATAATGAATAGTAAGAAAAAATTATTGCAATTCAAATTTATCTTCCATTTAATTTTAACCATTAATAATTATCAATGAGTATTTATCATTAATTAATTAATTAATTAAATAGTAGTTGTGAATATTATTACTATATTTTCCCCAGTTGATTCCACTGATATTTATTTACTTAGTATTTTAAGATTTAATTATAAAGCAAATTGGAAGAAAATATTGTGTTGTGAATAAAACAGAAAACCAACAAATCAAATGTTTAAAAAAATATAGTTTTTAACGCCTTTTATTTTTTTTGTTTAATTATTGAGAATAATTTATTTTTATTAATATTAATTATATTGTATAAAATATAAAATGAATAAATAAAATGGAATTTTTGATGAAAAATAAATTGTTTCTTTTGTATTTTATTTTTAATTTAAAAAAGAAAAATACCCAAAAAATATAGATAAAATCTTATGTTTAAAGGTTAGATTACACGCCGTACGTGTAATGCACGATTTTACCCTGCAAATGGTTCGCTATCAAAAGGTCACCGATATATTACACTGATCTTGTGTTTGTACCATGTTTGCGTCCGGTCGAACAAAATTTTGCCCGTGGCAAGCATGGAAAAGAGGAAATTCAGCGAACCTTCTCACATAATTTACTAGGTGTATAAGCTTAAATCCGATGTTTTTTAGTCAAAAAACACGGGTATTTTTTATAGACAGCAAAAAAAGAAATTTATTCAAAGTACTTGCCCTCGCTAGCTACACATTTTTCCCATCTCTCGGGCAATTTGTGGATACCAAGCCGAAAAAATGTCTTCTCCTTCGAGGCAAACCACTCATTAAGCCATTTTCGGACGTCTTCGTAAGAATCGACATGCTGCTCAGCGAGCGCGTGGCCCATCGACGAAAACAGGTGGTAGTCGGAAGGGGCCAGGTCTGGTGAATAAGCTGAGTGGGGTAACACCTCACAGTTGGGTGTCTCCAAGTAGTTTCAGACCATTTTTGACGTGTGTGATGGTGCGTTGTCGTGGAGGAAAATCAGCTTGTCATGTCTTTATTGATAATCCGTCCTTTTTTCACGCAGAGCACGATGCAATTTGATCAGTTGTTGGTGGTAGCGGTGGGCATTGACAGTTCCACCAGGTTTCAACATCTCATAGTAGACGATACCCTGCTGATCCCACCAAACGCACAGCATCGTCTTCTGTCCGAAGCGATTTGCTCTTGGGGAAGATGTTGATGGTTGGCCGGGATCAACCCACGATTTCTTGCGTTTAGGATTCTCGAAATATATCCACTTTTCATCGCCTGTCACAATCTGATGCAGGAACGACTTTCTTTTTTGTCTGGCGACCAAGATTTCGCATATGTTTTGGGGCGCTCCATCTGCCTATCGTTCAATTCATGCGGCACTCATTTTCGATCTTTTCAATCTTTCCCATGGCATGCAGACGCATGGAAATGGCTGGTTGAGTAGCAACCAATTGCTCCGCGAGCATTTTTTGCGATTGGGTATCGTTTTCGTCCAAAAGAGCCTGCAATTGATTGTCCTCAACCTTCCTAGGCTGATTTTCACGCTTCTTGTCCCACAAGTGAAAATTGCCCTCTTTGAACCAAAGAAACCAATCTCGGCACATTGTTTCCGATAAAGCACTGTCACCATAGGCCTCCATAAACATTCGATTTCTTCAAATTGAAGAAGAAAAGCAGAGCTTTCCGCATATGCTCTTTTTCTGGCACAAAACTAGATATGATTACCAAAGTAAAAATGTATGTTGTTGTACGAAATCGCTGACAATGTGCACTGATAAATGTTGACAGATGTCAAAGTCATAAAAAAAGTATAACGTGTCTATGGTAGCTTAATACGCTCACTCACGCCATCTATGACCAAACAGCGGATTTAGGCTTATACACCTGGTAATCGTGTGTGCTCGTTCATGTTACTTGTTGCGAACTCATCATTTGACAGAGCGCGTCGTATACTTTGACAGTTTCAATAATTTACTTATATTCATTCAAATTTTATTTAACTCATGACTTTAATATTTATTCTCTATAAAAGATATTTTGATTTAAGCAAAATTGAAGGTAACCCGACGAAAATTTGAAAAAAGTTAGGATATAAATTTATAAATAAGTTTAATAGGAAGTGCATAGCTAGTGGAACATGAAATATGCGTGTTGAAATTAATCATATTTGAAATTTCAAAATCTTCTGTTGCTGTCAGTTGATCAACAACCTATCGAGCACTTCTGCCAATTTTTTTTATTACAAGTACTGTGCAAAGCTTTGAACATGCAATCATTCTTTACATAATGTTTGAGTACCAGTAAGACAGAGATCCGTTCGAAATGCAGACTATATTAATTTGCCGTTCAGGCACGTGTTGATGAAGATCCAAATTTATCGATCTCAAGGTGTTCTCAACATTTGGCACTGTACGCCATAACAACATAGTGTATTTTACGGTTGGATTTAGGCTTACATCTTTACAAAATTCTTATTACACAAGAATAAGAGGAGCCATTGGACCATCGCAAACGTCGTGACCTTAAAAATTATGCTGATTGTTCCAATCCACAAATTATTTATGAGGAACCTTTACATTCCGAAAAAGTGACCTTTTGGTATGCTTTATGGCTCCATGGCATCATCGGTTCCTATTTTTTTTTAATGAGGAGGGAGTTGCTATTACTGTCAATGGCAAACGGTGCAGATCGATGATAACGAACTGTATTAGAAGATATTCATTTATCAAACATGTGGTTTCAGCAAGACGGCGCCACGTGCCACACAGCCCATACCATAATCGGATTATTGCGGAACAAAATTATTTATGCATGTTGGTAGAGTAAATTTTTACTCTACCAACATGCATAAAAAACCATCAAAGAATCAAGCGCCACAGTCAGCTTGGAAACAAGCAGCGAATATAGTACGCAAAACAAGCATCGCGTGGAGAGGGAATAACTAATTTTTCTATGAATCTACGTCAGATTAATCGTCGAATCTTTCCAAGCCGGAGAACAACATTATTCAAGGAATTGGTGAGATTCAGCTCGTTTTATACGGCAAAGCCATCCAAAATTGGAGCTCTCCGATCATCTCTTGCAAACGAAGCCGTAGAGGCCATTTGAACGATAGAATTGAATTTTTATATAAAGATGGACCGCCCCTAATTAAAAATCCGAAATAATAAGCATAATTTTTATATGATAATATGTAAAAAGCTTTCGGTTCGGTTAGGATGATCTTCAACATAAAAGATTTTTCAATGTTGTCCTGCTTCAGTATGAACGAATCTTCAACTCGTTTGCATCACGTAAATTTCAGTTATTGTCCAAAATCCAATGTGCATTATATACAAACGTAGGCCAAATATTGAATAATTAACACAAGCTAACACAATAAGTGAGAAATCAAGGTTGTTAAATAAGAATTGGGTGTTGGGAGCTGAAAGAAAGAAAGGGAGACTTTTTGGTAAGTTGAAGGGTTGATAAGAATTTGAAAGGAATCGTGTCGAATTTGATCATAAAGGAAGATTTGTTGAGTGGGTACTCTTTCAAAGGTTCCCCACTACTGACTTCGATGAACAGGAACATGTGCCTAACGATACATACACAAAGAACGATGCAAGGAAGATGAATGAAGAAAGGATTTTGTTAAGAATAGATTTGGCTTATGTAGGAATACTGATGGTTGGCATAGCATACGAATCGTATCTTATGCGTTTAGATGAAGAGGCTGTGTGTACGGGATTAGTTTGAACATAGGAACGACTATTTAAGCATACACAATTCGAAGGAGCTGTAAGCGAGTCTGGTATGTAATGCAATCTCTTACGGAATTACCACAAAACGTAGTTACAAAGCTTTTCGTTACACCCGCACTACGCACACCCTAACGATTGTTTAAGGCTTTGTCATTATCACTGGCATACAATACAACATTCAAATCTTCCTCCCTTATTCTCTCTTATATTAGATAATAATGGAATATGGAATAGAATAGAGAATCTACGATGGTAAATTATAACAAAAGACAATTGACTTTATTGTCTTCTTCGATATGTGTTTGGGTACATCATGTGTACATGCATTAGCAAGAATATGTTTAGATTTATTATTATCTGCACAATTGTGAATATGTTTAGGCATATTTCTATGAACATATTCAGTAATTCTTTCATTTTCGGTCAAAGATAAAAACAACGATTGTTAAGCAAGCATAAAGGACGGACCAATATCCCCAATCACCCATACTACAATAGCACAAAAGCACTTCTTCTACCAACCACCACCCACATCGAAGATAGTAGTTCTTATGATACCTTAGCAACTACTACTTTGCCATACTTTAAATTGTTCTACTATTTCCGATACGATAATTGCTAACACTAACAGCATCGGGAACTAATAGAAAAATAGTATTTCCGGTTCTACCCACCCCCACAAGACAAGCTGAACCAAATAAAAAAATTTCCTTACATTTGATCATCATCGTCATCATCGTTGGGCTTCGTATTATTTAAATATCGCCTATGAAGGCCGAGGCATTAGTCATCTGATAGGCCCCCCTATTACATGAACTATGCTCCATATACGCCTTGTAGTACCAACGTTTGTGATCTTTACTTTATGGCTTTTGTTTGCTATCCGACTTTATCCTGTCCTATCCGGTATTGTGATTGAATCACCTTTCGCATATGTCTGCCATTTGATTCGTCTTCACTCCCATCCTATTGTATGTGTGCCCCTAAACGCCTGTGTGCCCCTTTCGACAGCATACACATTTCTCAAAGAGTAGCAACACCATCGTATGCATATGAAGGGAAAATTTTATTGAAAACTTTTAAAACACCGACCATGAGGAGTGCATGCGTCTGAATGCAAATCAAAATCTGAATATGATGTTTCCAAAAGCTTCTTAGTGACTTTGCAATGAAAACGATTATGCTGATAATGGAATATCGAATACAAAACACACACCGAAATACGATAAAACCAAAAAGTTTCCGCTTTCATTTGATGATCATTTTCGAACCACTTCTGAATGTAATTTGTGAAAAATTGACTTAAATTAATGAATGAATAGTCAGTAAAATTTCAATAAGAATTGAGAATTTATGTTACTTAAAACCTTTCGATTGTTTCTTTTATAAATTGGGGTAGGATGGGGATTAAAGATGTTGTTAATTTTCCTCAAATTTTACTAATTCACCTTAAAATTTTTTTCAAAATCCTCAAAAATTTTTTGGATTATTTTTAGGGTCCTATTTTAAAAATTTCAATTTTGTAAAAATCTCAAAGAATACTTTTTAAAAAAATTGTGAAGTCTTTAATAAAAATACTTTTTGCAAGCTTTAAGGATATTTTGTAGAAAATGTTTTCAATTACACGAAGTGGGGAAAAATTTACCCTGAAATTTTAGTGTACTTTTAAAGATCTTCAAAATATATTGAAAGAAGTAATTTTTAGAAAATTCCCAAGAATACCTTTTTGACAAATTGTAAAAATCATTTTTCAAAACTTGAAAGACATTTTGAAGAAAATGATAGCAGTTAAATTTTTTGATTTGATTCCCTTGAAATTTTTCGAATTTCTCATAGAATTTTTTGAGTATTTTTAAAGGTCTATTTTGAAAATAACAATTTTGTAAAAAGAAAGGATAAATTTTAAATAATTTCTAAAGTTTTCAAAATGCTTCTTTCAAACTTTAAGAACATTTTCACGTTAACATTTGTTGATATCCTCATAACAAAATTTGTGTATTTTTAAGCACCTTCAAAATATACTGAAAGCAGCAATTTTATGACAATCTCAAAGGATACTTCTTGACAAATTGTAGAGGCTTAAAAATCCTCTTTCCAATATTGTAGGTTATTTTATTTCAAACGCTCCCGGTTACACGGAATAGGACAAAATTTACTGTACAGTTTTTAAAAATTATAAAAAAAATTTTCAGAGGATATTTGATGACCTTAAAAATATTCTGAAACCAAAACAATTTGAAAAAAAAATGCAGAGGATACTTTTTAAACAAATTATAAAATATGTACCAGGTGTATAAGTTTAAATCGACTGTTTTTTAGTCAAAAAAAACATATGTTTTTTTCATAGAAAGCAAAAACAAATTTATTCAAAGTTTTGTGAATACCAAGCCAAAAAAATTCCTTCTCTTTCGAGGCAAACCACTCATCAAGCCATTTTCGGACGTCTTCGTAAGAATCGAAGTGCTGCTCAGCGAGCGCGTGGCCCATCGACGAAAACAGATGGTAGTCGGAAGGGGCCAGGTCTGCTGAATAAGCGGGGTGGGGTAGCACCTCCCAGTTGGGTGTCTCCAAGTAGTTTCGGACTATTTTTGGCGTGTGTGATGGTGCGTTGTCGTGGAGGAAAATCAGCTTGTCATGTCTTTGTTGATAATCCGTCCTTTTTTCACGCAGAGCACGGTGAAATTTGATCAGTTGTTGGTGGTAGCGGTGGGCATTGACAGTTCCACCAGGTTCCAACATCTCATAGTAGACGATACCCTGCTGATCCCACCAAACGCATAGCATCGTCTTCCGCCTGAAGTCATTTTATCTTGGGGAAGATGTTGATGGTTGGCCGTGATCATCCCACGGTTTCTTGCGCTTAGGATTCTCCAAATATATCCACTTTCCATCTGCCTATCGTTCAATTCATGCGGCACCCATTTTCCAATCTTTTCAATCTTCCCCATGGAAATGGCTGGTTGAGTAACACCCAATTGCTCCGCGGGAATTTTTTGCGATTGGGTATGGTCTTTGTCCAAAAGAGCCTGCAATTGATGGTCCTCAAGTCAAAATTGCCGTCTTTGAACCGACGAAACCAATCTCGGCACATTGTTTGCGACAAAGCACTATCACCTTAGTTTTTCTTCAAATTGAAGCAGAAAAGCAGAGCTTCCCGCATATGCTCTTTTTCTGGCATAAAACTAGACATGATTACCAAAGCAAAAATATATGTTGATGTACGAAATTGCTGACAATGTGCACTGATTAATGTTGACAGATGTCAAACTCATAAAAAAAAGTATAGCGTGTCCATGGTAGCTTAATACGTTCACTCACGCCATCTATGAACAACAGCGGATTTTTTTAGAAAATTCATCCACTTTCAGTAGAAACACTTCGTAAAAAAGGAAACCTTTTAAAAATTTCAGAAAATCTTACAATGGTATTGTGGGTATCTTTTCTGAGCCCTGTAGTTTTCAGGCGATTTTTAATTCCTAATTTCTTTCCAATAACAAAAAAAATAAGCTTCCAATCGTATAAAAAAATCAAGATTAAGTTAAAAGAACATTTTTAGGATATTTTATGCGTCTAGAAATTCCTATTTGTGCTGGGAAGATATTATTAAAAAAATTCTTTTATCTTTTACTATTATAATAATTCGTATTCTTATTATTAGTATTAATACAACTATTATTAAATATATATAAATTAGAAATTATAATGAAATTGTGGTTTATCCTTTTTCATGTTACCGGTCTGGAGACCCTAGACTAGCGGGCACAGCAAAGTGGCTCATGGTCGCCATAATTAAGGGCACAGCAAAAATAGTTAGCCGTGGGAGTGACGATGGGAGGATTTGGCGAATGCCCAGGAACAGACGTAACATCATCGTCGACGGTCGTTTACACTATTTTTCGCCTCTTTTCGGATTTTTTTATTATTTTTTTTTGGTAGCATAATTTTTTTTTCCATTATTTCAAAATTAATAATTTTTGCTCTTCTCCTTTTTTATACCTTCCCTTTCATACAGTTTTAATAGTTTTTTTTTAATTTTTTGGAAATTTTGCTTTGTAATCTCATTTGTTCCTTCTTCTCTATCTTTTCACCTCCTCGCATGGAAAAATTAATACCTTCGGGTGTCTCCATTTGCCCCCTGAATGTTCAGGCATGATTTTTTCTTATTATAATTTGCACCAAAATTCGAACCCCTTATCATCCTCCCCACCCACATTAAAAAAACGCACATAAAGCTAGCATCAAGCATGCCTAGCAAAGCAAGATGTTATCTGAGTAGTGGTCGTAACTGACCATACTCCTGTCGAACTTCACGTTCTTTAAATTTCCAATTTTTATATCTTCCTCTACCTTATCCCAGGTAATAATCTCTCATATTAGATATTATTAATTACAAGAATAACAAATTTTTATATAATATTTTCAAAAAGCTTACTTATATTAATGATCATATTTAGAGAGGACCTCTTGTTTTTTTTGTTTTTAAAATAACAAATAAATATTATTAACTGAAAATTTATTGTATGAGCAACTGAATCTGAACGGATTCTCTTTTTTTCGGTATGTTATCTCTTTTTTTTAGGTGGCTTGGAGGGGGGGGGATGTTTGGGTTGGTGAAAGGGTAAATTTAGTTTTGTCTTTTTGAAATTAAACAATACCAACTGTAAATCCTTTCTGTATCTGCTTGTTTGATGCTCTGACAGATGAGCAGTTTTAACTCAGTTAGGTATTGTACGATTATCTACAAGAATCCTTATAGTGACGCCGTAAATATTTCGTAATTTTTCGTCCCCGACCCTATCCTATATCCCCACCTTACCCTACCAACATGCTTTAGTTCTCTTGCTATAATTTTCCTTTTCTTTGCTGTTGGTTTTTTTCCCCCCCTTTTTTTAGTTGTGATTTAGTCCTTTTGTCCTTGTTATTTTGTGTGAGCTTTTTCAAAGAGTCTCGAATACAATGGACAATGTTGTCATCATTGTCATCAAATATTATACAATATACTCCTTTATAATACGACAATTGTACTAGCAGCATCTATACAAACATAAAATAAATCTGAATGGGAATATCACTATACGAGTACAATGGGCATACATAGTCGCCGTTCGTATTCCGATCTATCATATCAGTTTATGGTCGGTTGCTTATGCATGGATACACACACACACACCCATTTCTATATAAATATGTAAAATATTCAACAAGAAATTATAATAATACAATAACAACAACAAAAATAATATATAGAAAAATGCCAATGTGTGGATGTGTGCTGCTTCTAATAACGAGTACGGGTTCCTAAGGATCGCAGTCCGTATAGTATATTCCTCTTATCTGTTCTACAATGTTTGATTGCTTTTATCCTTTTGACTTGGCAAAAATATACAATAATTTTGTATGCTTTTTTTCTTGTTCGATTCGCCTTACTTCCACCCCCCTTCGGCCACCGTCGGCCGTTTCCAACCAGGACTTCTTTTTTTTTTGTCTATTTTTAACTAAATCTACTCTTTTATATCAACATATGCACATATATGGAGGTATCTATACCGCCACCAGCACTGCTACCACCACCACTACCACATACCAAAGTGAACATAGAATTATCTATGATATTTTCAACAGTGAACCTTTCACCAACGTAGATACAAGTTGGAATATACGTTGTTGGTGAGAATAAGGCTTTCTACCATGCATGCCCAGATTTTAAACGAAAAGCAAACATAAATGAAAGAAATATTATAACAACAATAGGTCCCAGCATAACAAAAACCTCGTAAATATCTATAATAGCACAATAAAAAAGGAGCTTTGCTGAGCAAAAAAAAAAAAAATTAAAAAAAGAAAGAAATTATTAACAACAAAAAAAATTCTAAATAATAATCATTAGATCCTTTTTCCTTTCTTTTTACCAATAAAAATGATGTGTTTTTCTCTAATCGACACCCACTAGTCATGCAGCCCTCCTTATGAGAAATCTCTAAGTTTAGTTTTTCCGTTATCCCTACACCCACGCATAAGTATTTATATGTTAACCTTTTTTTTTCAGTGAAAAGTTCATCTTCGAATAATTTATATCCTTAATAATAATTATCGTCGACAAATTAAAGGTAAATTCATTTTTTTGCTCTCTCCCACTCTTTTTAGTAAGGACTAAATTTGGCAATAATTCACGTTTTCTAATCATTAAATTGATGTATGACTCCTTCCAGGAATTTTTCAGATTCGAATTAGAAAGAATAGCGGGAATTTGGAATTTATATAATTCGCCCCAGAATTGGCGCTGCCTGTTGGGCTAGATTTCTAGGTGGTTGAAGGATTTAAAATGGTTGCAGCCAGCTGTGGCTGCAATTTAAGTTGTTGACATTGCTAACTTTCGCACGCTAAAAAATAAAAAATCTGTCCTTTCAGAAAAAATTTAAAGAAAATAAATTTTCTGAGACAAAAACCACCACTTGTTAATATTATGAAAAAAATTGATTTATGAGACAAAATTTTAACCAAAAACTAGAAAATAGGATTTTTAAGGCCACAAACAATTCGTAGGCACCATTTGGACCTCACATGCCAGCGCACATGTACCCGTAGTCCTCCAACAATTTTCTATATCCCATTTTCTACTTGTATTTAAATAACTACTTAAACACTATTATGAGCCGAATAAACTCAGATTCAATTATTTGAGTCTCTCAGAGACTTTGTGCATCGAAAGAAAAATTTTGTAATTTCTCTGAAAGTCTGAAAAGCTTTTGACATATTTTAGAAAAAAAATAATAGAAAAAAAATACATCTCAGATACACCCAGAAAATATCTGTGCCATCGAATGGAATAAGAAAATCTTCTTCTTCTTTTTTTGAATATGTGAAAACGAAGAAATATTCTAATAAATAGTAAAAGGAAAATAATTTAAATAAAAATAGAATTGAAAAGAAATGTGAAATAATAATGTGAAATTCTTTGCAAAAGAAAAGAAAAAAACAGAAAAAGGGACGGAGCCAAGGGATGTTTTGTGTATTGGCGGAATCCTGTATCGTATCTATGGTGTGAGGTTGGATGGGAGCTTTTGAAATTGTTATGAATAAGAGCTAAATTGTTGCCACAATAAGCATATTTTGCCTTCGAATCATCGTCAGCTCTCGGCGTCGTCATCATGAATCTTGAATAGCGTTAATTTCGAATAGCAAGTATAAGTGACACTGTTACTGTTACTATAAATCACTGCCACTTCCACCATACATCCACCCACCCTATAATTATAGGCTCTCTTCTCTATGCTGAGAAGAGAGACTACCCTCCACCGTCTCCCCTAAACCATCCTTTTCTGGTCATTTTCAATATTCTAATGATACCAATTCAAACAGAGTTTATACTCTCGCTTTTCACTCTTATAGTATTTATTAAATTGAAATAATTCAAAGGATATAAATAATCCCATCCGAAACTTATACGATTAGATTCAAGCGAAAGAAGAAAAAACTATTTTCTTTTCGTCCTTTCTCCTTTTTTTTTGCTTTCTTCTCAACAATAAAATACTAATTTTAGTTAGAACGCCTACACCAGCAAGCAGAGAGGAAGAAAAAAATTATTCATAGACACCGCCGCTTGCGTATTTTTTCTTTACTTGATTTATTGATAAGTTTTATTTAGATTTTTTTATATATTATTTTATTGCCATTTTTCATTTGAAAGTACGAGTACTAAGAAATTATACTTCCATTCATCAAATTAGATCTACAATTGAATACTGTCTAATTTTCATTATTCTATTTTTGTCTATTAATTTGTGAATTCATTTCTAATTTTATACTTTTCTATGGCTCTTCTAATTGAAGAGGGAGAGGAGAAGAGGGTGTAAAAATTCTTCCAAAAGTGGTGGGAAAAACATCGAAAATACCGAATATTAAATTATTTAAAAAACGCTTGAGGGGACACCCTGTTCGAACTAAAAAGTTGATAACCACAAAAATATCCGCAACTACATAAGAAATAATATATTTAAAAAAAATAACTTATTTTTTAAATATATTATTTCTTATGAAGTTGTGAAGCTCTGAGACCCAACACCTCTTTATGCTATTGACATACATCTGGTATCGAACGCAGAGACACATAGCCGTTCATGTAAGTGCTTAGTTAGCATTAACATTTCATTATAGAAAGACTGACAACCGAACAACGCTTACAAATTATTGAATTTAATAATCAAAATTCGTGTGCTCTGAAAAAAATTTTCTCGCACTTTGATCATTTTATGATCGTCACAATCGACCTGCTGAACAAGCAATTCAAGTCATAGTGACAAAATTTTGCAGCAATTTTACGCTATTGGACATCAAACAACCAACCCCTATATTGCTATCATAGCGTCCAATGGTGGTGAATTTGAAAACCAAACACTTAAAATATCACCCGTTATAATATTAATAATTTATTATGTTAAAAGTTAACAGAAAAAGGTTTTTACTTATGCGGAAACTAAAAATTTCCGAATTTTGTTTTTCAGGTGAGTTGTCCGTAAAACTTAATTATATATTTAAATAAAGGAGGGGGGGGGGGTAGGTTGTCATAGTTGTCTATCATTCAGCTAATTTTAATTGTATTTCAAGTACTCTTAAGTGTTTTAAAACTAAAAAATTCTTGTGCAACATTGAATGAAAACAGTCGATTACTTATAATCAGATTGGCATGTCAATGACGGTCGCCTGATTAATTTCCAATGGGGGTTTTATTGGCTTTATATATTCAAATAGTCAAAAATTTTACCTATTAATATACAATTTTCAATATATTGTATGTAAACATATAAATCTATATATCATATGATGGCTGGGAAAAATTAATATATGATATTATAGATAAATGTTTATATACTATTCCAATTTAATACTAAAGCTACTTCTATTGGGAAACGATATAAGTAAATTTCTTATTATAAAAATGATTTGATGATCCTATTTAATTATAAACTTTTTTTATGCAAACAACAAAAAATGTTTTATTTAGCTTATAATTCTAAATTTATTTCATAAGATAACCATTGCAGTTATTTAATTAATTTCAAATAACATCGATTCATATTTTAAATATGTGCGCCAAAAATATATGTACAAATATAAAATTTCTCCTATCTGAGAGTGATGCCTTGAGCAGTATGCATCTGTGAGTAGCTTTTTATAGGCAGCCAAACAAATCAATGTCAATTTTAAGTTCCTACAATTTCCGCTGCAGTAATAGTATTGGAGTATGGCGCTTTAGTCAAAAAAAGTACAAGAATTGTATATAAAGAAGTGCAGATACCAGATTGGTGTGTATAGGAAAACTACGTAGAAATTCGTGATATCGATGGTATTAGGTAACACATAAATGGTATTCAACGCATTATCGATGATCGTAACGTTTATCGCCAAAGGACCTCATGATCATGACGGTATCAAATATATCAGAAACCTTACAAACAAACAAATAATTTTTTTTTAATCAAAATTTTCAATAAGAACATGGAAATTTAAGTACAAAAAATCCCAAAAATTTGTTTGAACATAATCTCAAATTTCAGAAAAAACATAAAATAAAATTTTCAAAAAAATTAATTTTCATAAAATTTTTAAAAAATTTTTAAAAAACAAATTAAATGAAAATAATTTCAAAAAATAACAAAATCTGTTCATATAATTCAAGCTTCAGTTAAAATACCCAAATAGTCGAAAATCTTTTTAAAAAAATCCCACTTGACAAACTAAACCACACCCCCCCCCCCATTTTAAAAAAATTTCCCATTTAACATCTTACTCCACTTCTCGGTTCTAGTTCAATTCTCTCCCATTCTAACCGTTCCAATTTAGACAAAAACTCTTTTTTATCTATGCAATTGTTATCGGTAAAACAAAAGCTCTAAGCTTTTTCACTAGATTGTTGATTGCAAATATAATTTTTTTGTTCGATTTATTTTTTTCGAGAAAAATAAATTTACCACCACCCGCCCCATTCTCTAATATCCGATCAACAACCACCAAAAAAGTCCATCACAAGAATTCCCATAATTGCCCGCAAGTTTATTTAATTCTTTTTGTTTCTTTCAACAACAAAAATTTGGTTTTTGTTTTTTCTATTTTTGTTTGTTGAGGTTGTATTCTTGTGATTTTCTATTCTCATCTATTGTTTTCAAGGGTGGGTGTTAGGGGTAAGTAATATTGCTAGTCCGATTTTTTGTTGATAAATCCATGGACAATCAACAATAATAAAAATGAATAATAACAAAGACAACATTGGCAACAACAACAAAAGTAGTAACAACAATAACAAAAAAAAAAAAACAACAAAAAAAACACCACCCAACAGCAATAATAGTACAAAGCCTAACAAAGGTTTTTTTTGAACAAAAGATGAAATATATAAAAAAAAAACAGAAAAAGGAATTACTGAATGAATGGACAAACCAAATCGAACTGAACCACCCACGCACATCCACCCACTCACTCACTATTCAAGCAAATGAACGAATGAAAGATTTTTTGTTTTCTCTTTATTTTTATTCGTTGGCTAAACTTTTGTTATACAACAAATGTACGAATACAAAAGGAATCAAAATTTAGAAAGGGCTAGGGGGCGGGGGTGGTTAGTTGAAGGAACCATTACCAAAGAACATAAAATCACATTCATGTGTGCATAGGTACGCATTAAAAAGAAATTTTTATTTTTGTTGTTGTTTTTCTTTTGTTATCCCCCTTCATACGTACATACAATACCATGTTATCATGTAGGACTATGTGATTAGGATCCTTTGTGTCGAAAATGTCCCAACATTAAATAGCGTACGTTCAAACAAATAAAAAATATGGAAAATTTGATGGTTTGGTTTCGAGTTGCGAAATATTTTATATATTTTGCATAGCAATAGGACGGATTTCGAATTTTCATAAAAGCAATTCTTGAAAAGCCTTCTTCTGAATAGGACTTATACGATGTCCTTCGCGGTCTAGAGCCTAGCCTCGCGAAACAATAGTGCTCAATGGAAAAATTACAGCTGTAAAACAAAAACTGAAAACATACCTACCTAAAGGTAGGTAAGTACTGTAGCTAAAGTGGTACAATTTAATATCAAGTATAGAAGGACTTTGGCACAGGACACTTCAATATTCCTCAAAGCTTTCACAGTCAGCTGAGTACAAGAGTTGCTGTGTTTGGAATTTACACAAACAACTAATCGAAATCTCACAAAACTACAATTTTTTGTTAATAATCAACAGAGCACCGCCAACCCCCTTCTTCGGTTTAAAGAAGAAGAAGGCAAAACGTAATTTTCACCTCTGAATCATCATTTCAATAGTAAATATTTTGAACTTCAATTCAATTAAATAATTAGTAAAAAGATTATTTTCTTCATAAATCAATTTCAACAAAAATTTCCTTAAAAAAATTTCAAGAAAATTACTTGTTATTTTTAAAATTAAAAAAATAAGTGCATACGCTCCTTTCCTAGCCTACCCCCTCCCCGCACCCCTCCGCAAAATACTAATTATAGAAAATAACAAAAAAATCAAAAATTAATAGATTCGCCGAAGTTAATTTTTCTGAATTGAACTTTCTTTTTGGTCAATTTTCGATTATTGATCAACTTTAGTTCAATTTTTGTTCAACTTTCTTACTGAAACTACTTCAATTCCAATTAAAATTTTTTTGGATCAGTTTTTCTTCGATTTTCTACTATTTTTAATTAAATAAATTTCCAATTTAATTTTCTACTATTTTTAGTTCAATTTTGTTGTTAAAATATTTAAATCAATGGTTTTTTTTAAAATAATTTTATTGTATTTTTGTTTCAAAATTTTCGACTACTTTTTTTGAATCACCGTGGAGCATCCGAGCCCCATTAATTTTATCGTTTAAAGGCACCCGGTAAGTGTGCTTCGTTGTAAAATAGCTACAACAACGAAATACCTTCGGCAGTGCTAAGCCACCTAAGGTGTGCGGGTATGTCACACCCGTAGGCAATTCTGGTGTAATCCTTATGGATTATTATTTAAGAAGAAACCTCTTCGCAGCTTGCAGATAGGCTCAGGACCGTGGCCAATGGTTCTATACTCAAAAGTGTTCCGTTGCGGGGTTACATAGCAATTTGATTTGAATTCGTGTGTTCTTTTATTTTTGTGCTTAAAATGTGTGCTTAATTATTCCTTTCGAATCCAATATATTCAAGCAAAAATTCTTCGAAATATCATTAATTACCTATTCTATGTCCGTAACAAAGTCATTCATCATGATGTAAATGTTCACTTTGTTCATGGTTGGTTGTTATAAAAAGTTGCTCGTTATAAAAAGTTTGTCGTTACTGGTTATACAATATTTAAAAAGTCATAAAAACTATCTCGTTATGTGTTGCTCGTAATAAAAAGTTTTATTGGCCACCATGACTTATAATCTTAATATTTAAAGAAAACTCTACACTATTATCTTATCCATAAACAGTTTTCGTTGTTTAAAGAGAAATTCTTGAATATGAAACATTAGGTAGAGAAACACCGATGACATACTCCCCACATATTCCTATCATATTAAATATGGTTGTTACAATGTTTATGTAGTTGTAGATATCAACAAAAAAAAATTTTAAATAATTTTGCTTATTTTACTTTAACTTTTTACCAATTTATGGCGATTTCATTTTAACTGGTGTTCCTCAGGGTAGCCTCTTTGATCCTGTCCTATATAGTATTTATACTACTTATAAGTCGTACTAACAATAATATCTTAATATTATAACATATGTGCCAATTATACAATAGTTTTAATAGCTGACAAAATTCTACAATACATTGTTAGAGTCCAAAATTCACTTACGAGATGAAAAATTAGGGTAAATAATTTAAAAAGTATACAAGTTAATTTTACTCTCTTATCCCACTATTATTTAACGGCACCTGAATATACCTAAAAAAATGTAAAATGCGTTATTATAATATTATTTAGACGGACGATTTAACCTATCAATAACTATTAAACTCCTAATTTACAACACCGCACTAGAACCCATCTGGGCTTACAAAGTTGAATTTTAGGGTTCAACAATGTCTTCCAATAGTAAATAATTTATCTGACAGTAAAGAATTCTGTATAAAATTTTCAATGCTCCTTTCAACCGAGACTTACCATAAATATTCCTTTTGTCCGTAACTTGTCCGTCCACGGTCGTTGGTCCTGTCATTTGCTTGTTACTATACCAGGAGTATAAGCTTAAATTCGCTGTTTGGTTATAGTAGGCGTGAGTGCATGATTTTGTGCTTCTTTCGTTATAAAAAGTTTCACTCTCGACTATCCTCTATCACTATTATCCTCTCATTAAAAAGCTTTCCTCTGTCACCTTCACCATTTACACTTATTGGCGTTTAAAAAGAAATTCGCCACGAGATTAGGTAGAGAAACACCGATGGCTGTTTACTCTCACATGTTCCTGTCCTGTCATTGTAATAGCTTTGTCATAAAATCTGCTTGTTTAAATTTTTTTTTTAAATCCTTAAGACTTGATGGACAAATAAAAATATCCATTTGCGCTTATTGGATTATGCTAAATAGTTGAATAAAAATCGATGGAATTTTTATCAAAATTTCACTATTTAAACTCACAAAAAAAAATACCAACAAATATAAACACGGAATTTTTAATATAAATTTTTAATTTGTGCAGGATTCTAAAAAAAAAAACTTATTTGTCGACAACTATGAGAAATCAGCAATTTTGTTGGACATTTTTTTATTTGATCTCTGTCAATTTTCATCTAAGAACAATGATAAAGGTCTCAGAAAATTTCAAATATTTTTTTGAAGAATTTATACTTAAAATATAGCTAAAAAAAATTTTCCATTTTAATTTGGAATTTATTCAAAAATTATTTAAAAAAAGTTATAATATCAGAAAAACACTTTAAGTGCACCTATAATAAAATACCATGAGGCAATAAACTTCATTTGACATTATCTAATTTTCAGATAATAAAAAAAATAGAAAAATTGTGTATATACTAAAAAATATGCAAGTTTTCTTAATTAAAAAACTGATTATACCAATTCAGTGTCTTAATTGACGCCAATAAATTAACTATTTTTTATCTTTCTAAATTTTCGTAAAATGAAAATTTTCGTATCAGCTAACGTACTGAATGAAATGCTGAATTTTCGTACCAGCTAACGTACAAACGTCAAATTTCGCACTTCTTTTAACATAATTACATTTCGAATTAATATAAAATCAAAATAAATTTTAATATTATTATTGATAACAGGACCTACATTTTCTCTTAATCAAAACTTGGTTATTATTATTTTTTGAGTAAAATAATAAAATAACAACTTTATTAAATGGCGCCAGTAGATTCAAAAATGTCAACTTATTTGCTTCTTCTTCTTTTTAAATGTTTAAGGCAATTTTTTTTGTAATAACCATAGTTATATAATTTCTCGCTCGGTGAAAACCCACACGTGACTGTGAAGAAGCCATTTTATCCGTGAAAATTAACTGTGTCATGTACATTCTTTTAGCCCCGATTGTTTTTAACATAAACTTGAAGATTTCAATCTGGACCATATTTGGTTTTAACGAAACGGCACCACAAAATTAGATAATCATTTATTATAGTATAAATATTTTCCAAACCACAAATTAGATAATCATTTATTATAGTATAAATATCAAATAAAATAAAAATAAGTTCAATTATTGCTCAAATTGTTTTTGTACTGTTGTCATAATTTTTTATAGCATAAAATATGGACAAACACAACCTAAAGAGAATTAATTTGTTTAAACTCATTTCAACCTTTTATGTCGGCTATTGACTCAACCAAATTTTGGTCAGCCTTGGTTTATATTTTGTACTTTTCTACCATATTCAAATCATTTTCAAATTAATTCCTCAAATTAATTCTTTGATTCAATTAAATCGAAAATTACTTTGAATAATACAAATAATATTCATGCTAATTTATTTCAATTACCCTACCGTATAAGGGAGATGTAGTATATTCAACTTTATTCAAATTCTAAACATTTTGAATACTTCTTAGTTTATGTTGATTAGATCAAAGAATAAGCAAGTTATGACAAGACAAATCTACTTTGTCATAGCAGATACAGGTACGAGTAGGTAAGTACTCGAACAGATTGAAGTTGAAAATAACTTGACCATATTTAATTTAGGACTAACCGGATTTTCAAATTGATTTCAATTACAAAATTATCCTCGAAAACTTTTGTTTCCGACTCTATTAACGCTTATTCATATATGGTTATTGAGATATTTTTAATTAAAGTCATTCACCCTTAATATAGTTTTGTATTGTCTTTTGGAAATTGACTTTGGAAATGTTTCTCTGCACACTACTTGCTCTTTTCTCGAGGCAGTGCTGTAAAGGCTTTAACTGGAATCGCTCCAGCTTCTCGTTTATACTCCTTTGCATGTTAGACAGTAACAAGTAAACGTCCTGTCATGAAGTGGTTTACGATTTTGTGGAACAAAAAAAATCGCACGGAGTCAGATCAGTTGATTTCCCGGTGTTAGGTAGGGAGAGAGGGAGGCTTGGATTAACGGGGGTCTATCTGAAAAACCACAAGAAAACTTTTTTTCTAATAAAAACTCCTTAATGAAGATTACCGTATGACTGGAGTTGTTGTCTTACAACTATTATTTTGACAATTTTATTTTTAGCAATTAATTAACTTATAAGCTCAGGCAATTCGATTTTAAAACAAAGTAATCATATTTATTTAATTTCTTTGGGAACAGTGTATCATATGTCACAGTGTCTACTATCTCCAGTACACCACTGTAGGCATCGATCCACTACACTCTGCAATGCCCCATATGTGACAGGAATAACCCTCTTTCTAAGCCTTTCAAGGATTTTTTTTTATAAAATAAACTTGATTGAAAGTTTATCCGGTCCGAACTCACAAAAAGCTCTCACACATTCCACATTTTCATCATTTTTCGATTTTGGGAGCCTCCTCGAATGAGCCCTATTCTAAACTATTTTCAGCCCTCCAAAAATGCTTTATGCCACCCAAAAAATTGTGCTGGCGATAAGGAATGTTTCCAATAGACTCTTGGTAAGTTTTCATCAGACAACTTTCCGGATTTACTAAACTCAACATAAAATTTCATCCGAATTTTGCTATTCCATTTTTACTATTGTGCAAAAACACAACTTCAGTTATGATGCTCTAAAGAATCACTTAGTTATTGGCTAGGATTGGTACTTATATTGCACGTCTAGTAAGGACTTATGTATAAGCTATGTAAAGGGCAAGTCCGCAGTGTACCAAGATCGCTCTACCACACTTCGTAGTCTACATACATGTGGGCGCGAATATTAGACTAGGCCCTGCCATAATTGGATATAAAAATAGTCACTGCCTGTTATAAAAGCTAACTAATAGGAGAAGATAGAACCATATATTAATTTTTTTTAAATAAAAGGATTTAAAACATTTTTTATCTGAGAAAAGTGATTTTTGAGCAATTTTTCGAAAATCATTCATTCAATTTTTTTTAAGGTAAATATTTTTAAATTTTGTTATTTTTTTAAAATAAATTCTTAAAAATTTTAAAATTTTACTGGATATTATAGCGAAGTTTTTTTTCTTTTGGATCAAAATTGAATAGTCCCAAAAAAGTTCGGACCATACAAAATGCGAAACACAAGATTTTTTTTGTTGAAAATCTTTTACGGAATTTTTCGAATTTTCGCATTTATTAAAATTTTTACCTATTGCCCATTTTGATCAGAAAATGCCTGGACGAAATAGTGCCATTTTTATTGTAACATTTTTCATAAGAATTTTCCAATTTTTTAGGGTTGTCTTTTTTCTAAATTGTAAGAACAGAAATTATTTATTAAAAAAACAATAAATTTTTTAACATTTTCTCAAAAAATATCCTCGTATTTCCTATTTTTAACACTATTACCAAAAATATTTCTTTCATCATAAATATTGTAGTTTAATAGCCAGCAAATCCTTTATGAAAAAATTTTAAAAGTTAATTTATTGTTAGAAAAAATGTTAATATCGTCTTTTGTTTTTAATGTACTTTTTATAGCATTTCAAAAAGTCGAGTCGTCCTTTTGAAAAAAAAATTGTTTTTGTTTATTGTACATAATACTTTTTAGTTAAGTTTAGGATTAGAAAATAAATGCAACAAGACCACCAGAACACTTCTAAACGGATGATGGGCCGCCTTTCCATTTTTCTTTTAGGTTCTTTTAATAATAACGTTCGCCATTTTTTAATTTATTTCAAAAAGAATAGAGAACATTCTTTTCATTTTTGAATTGCTTTCTCCCCCCCTTCATTTTTTGTTGTTTTGTTGAAGAAAACTATTAAAGATGAGCTTTTTTCAACAGGAGTTAGTTCTTCGCTTTTATAGGTGCATAAAGGAATGTTCACTTGTACAATAGTTGCGTTTTATGCACATTTTTATACTTCGTCCCCATAAACGATAACAACAATAAACAACAACAAAAAAGTACTCATAACCATACACTCAAAGGGCTAAAAAACTTTTCATCTTGATCCTTTCAATGTATTTTATTTCAAACAAAGTCTGTCCGTTTAGAAATTGTTCATAAAATTATTCTGAAAAATTTCTAGGGTACTCTTTTAAGGGGAGTCTATTCTATACGACCATAAGTGATATCAAACCGTTTAGTGATAGTGTATATAAGCTTTTATCTTTTAAGCTTTTAAAATATTTTTTTTTCAGAGAAATGCAAAATAATTAAATTTTTATAAATGTTGTTTTTTGTAACTATTAAAAAAGAAAACTTTTAAAAAAATCCCTTTGACAAAATAAAAAGTTTATTTTTTTTTATTTTCGGAAAAGAAAATTATTTTTTGTCTTGGTTTTTTTTTTCAAAAAGAAAACCTGAGCTTTTGCATAGAAGGAAAATCAAAAAGGAATTCAACAAAAGAAATCAGAATTGAGAAAAGTTGATATGATTAAAAGAGGGAAAGCTTTTTATGAATAATTTATGCCTTCATTTTTTGTTGTGCAACTTTAAATCCATTTATTTTTTATTATTGTTATATTTAACTACCTTTTGCCCCTGTTCCCTTTCATAATTTCTCAATTGAGCTTTTTTACCTCGCTTCTAGGAAGAAATGAATTGAAATTAAAACTGTCCGTTGAAGGAGGAACCTTTGACTGTGAGTGAAGAAAGTGCGAGTGTTTTTTTTATTGTTTTTTTTTAAATGTTTATAAAATGTTTCATTGAGCCTTTGTGTTTTTGTACTTTTTTCCTGAAAATAATAATATTTTCTATTTTTTTAATCCTTTTCCTTAAGTTTTTGAGTTCATTTTCATCAAAATTCTCGCTGATAAATAGAAAAAAAATTCTACTCACTCCTTTTATAAGAATCGACAAAAAATAAAAAAATACGTAATTTTTCTTTCATACATTCATCATATTTTATTCCTTTTCGAAAAATACCTATAATCTTTGTAATATACATGTATAAGACTGTAGTATTCATCATACCCGTAGATATGTGTATCCTTGATTGGAACAACGTTATTCGTATATGAGGATGGAGAGTATTTATGTTAAATATCACTAAAATATTTTATTTATGCTCAAAATGAAGAGAAGCAACAACAACAAAAAACACAATGAATACAATAAGTGTAGACACTTATGGACTAAGTTTCATATGATCAAAGATGCTATTTGCTTGTTATTATTAAGAAAATATAAACTTTTAGCTAAAAGTCATATGAAGTTTTACTGGTGAAAAAAAGTATGCCAGGAAGGATGGGGAAAAGAGTGTATTAGAAAAATTCAAAGAGGATAATTTCTTCATTTAAATATTGTATGTACATTCATAAACAACCCCTCTCACCACCACCCCCTTTAAAAAAAGCCTGAGCAAATAGCAAATGTGGGAGTATAAATGAGCTTTATGGAAAAATGATATTTGTACCAACTCACATGTGAATACAACCCCAAATATATCTGTTCGTTTAAGGTATTAAAAATGGAATGGTAGTAGGGAATGTATGGGGGGGTATCAAGCCTGAGAGGTAAAAGAACTAAAATGTCAATGCTTAAATTCTGTTTATCACACTAAATTGACGCGAATGTATATATGGTAAACACGCAATCAAAAAAGAATCGTTTAAAGGATTAAAGGAAAAACGATTCCTTTTCTAAGAAAAATTCTTTATAAATTTTTTCTATTTTATTCAGAATTTTAGAATTATTTGCTCTCTTAAAAAAAAAAACAAAAAAAAACAATTTTTTTTTACTATATCAACAATTTTCCTATCAGATTGATTGTGATATACGCTTAGTCAGGATTCAGTTTAATTATTATAAAATATTATTTATATATACAAAAAGAAGAAGAAAAATTAAAAATAATTAAAAAAAACACAAATAGAGGTCATTAATGTGAGTCTGTTTACAAATTATTAGTTGAAATAAAATTTTAATAAGTCCTTTTCCGTTTGTAAATTTTTTCCTCCTCCTCTAATGAAAGATTTATATTAAACGATGAATTTTCTGTGAAAATTTTTTTTCTTATATTTAAATCTTTTGTTAAAAGTGAAAATTCCTGAAGAAAAAGTAATAAATTAGTTTATCTTCGGTTAGGCTTTTTCTAAAATTTATATCCTTGTTTTGAGGTATAGAACTTTAAAATGAAATATAAAAAAATATAAAAATCGTGGTAATGGCTATGGTATTGGTTTTATTGGAAAGATAATTTTATGCCATTAGCTTTTAAATATGATCTCATACATATATGGCAGATGCCGCGGCTGGCTCAAATAAAGCGTAATCTAGAAGTTTAACATTCGACCACTAATTCGGCGAATGTTGGCTTTCAAGGAGTCCAGCGTCTCTGGTTTATCGGCGTTAACTAGTAACTTAACATTTCCTCAAAGAAAATAATCCGAAGGTCTTAAATTACACGATCTTGTAGACCAATTATTTGCTCATCGAATGTTTCCTTCCATAAATTATTGTTATGCACATTTGATGACATGTTGTTCCGTCCTGTGGAAACCACAATTCTCCCACATTAATGGCATTCGATTGCGGAATGAAAAAGCCAGTACTTATAATAGTATAAGTGGATATAATAGCGTCTCAATAATGACTAGAAATGCAGCAATTTTACTTCTTGATGAATCCATTTAACCAAAAATGACCCTCATTTCTGAACCAAAATGAGCCTCATCACTGAACAGTTTCTTCGGTACGTACTGTACGATATCTCTGAGGATGCCTATTATCAATTAGAGTATGTGTGGTACAAAAAACGAGTATGTCGACCAAAAAACGGACAAAGCGCATACAAGCGCAGTTTTCTGAATTTGAACCACGATTTTCGAAATAAATTTGCAGAATTTGCCTACGCTGTTAATGCATAAGCCTCTTTGTGGTAAAATGACAAACCAAATTAAGCACAAATCAGCTATCACCTGCTAAATTTGCTGTTACTATAAAAAGTGCTGCTAATTCTAAAAATAAACCTCTAAAAAAACACACCCTACAAGATGTGGCAGGTATAACTGAGAACACTATGGACTTTCACCTCCACATAGCTTGTACGTCTTGCTATTTGAGATCACCCGAACTTGTTGGGGAACATTCAGTTTTGATTCAAGAAAAAAAATCGCTGTAATTTCGATCATACTTTTGTGATATTTTTTAGAATTTCCAATCAAAGTACCAAAATTCAAAATATTCTCCAAAAATAAACTGCCAAAAAAAAGCTTTTGAAAAATTGGTCAAAAATTACTAAAAATTCTCATATAAAAAATGTTGAAGTCCTTTTATTCTCCTATTAGTCACCTTTTATTGGCAGGCAATGACTATTTTTATGTCTGATCATGGCAAGGACTATTCTAATATTCGTTCCCACATATCGTAGACTACGAGAACCATCTGGCAATACTGAAGACACTAGTTCAATCTAGTTCCGTCACTACGCGAGGATAAACCGTCAATCAAGTTTTTTTTATAAGAAAGTCCTTGAGAAGCTCAGAAAAAGAATTTTTCATGAAAAAAGGACACTTGGATGCTCCACTATGACAATGTCTCTTGTCATACTGTAATCTTCATCAACGAGTTTTTCTTGGAAAAAATGATTCCTGTAGTTTTTCAGACTCCCTCTTCCCCCTCCTTTTCATCTGATCAAAGTCCAAACAACTTTTTTTTATTCATCAATATTAAAAACAACTTGAAAGTACATCAACTTGGTACTCCTCAAGATAAACACAGCAAAAGAAAGGCGATCTAGCTTCGAAGAGTGTGAAAAGCTGGATCACACCAATATTTTAATAAGGATAATATTGATGCATAAAAATGAAATAAAATTGTTGCAACAAAAAAAACCAATCTTTGAAATACAAGCGACCTATTATTATTAATGTTAGTTAAAAAAGAAATTTAAAAAAAATGCGTGGCAAAAAATCACAAAAAAATACATCATAAAAAATATGTTCAAATAACAGAAAAGTTAATTCAAAAATGACTTTTTGCGATGGTGGAGGTGGAACGATTACGATTAATGGAACAGGAACACAATCGATTCTAAGTAAAAATTCTTCAAAAAACGGCTCAATTGTTAGCGTGCAAAGAGATCATAATCACTTGTCGTATTGTTGTGTATTGAATTTGAGTAAAATGAAATTCTCCATTCACCCATTACTTTCAACCCTTCGCCTCATCCGTCCTATTAGACAAAACCATATTCGGAAAATATATCCAGAGATACTTTCCCAAACATATTCATTCAATCAATACACACCCCCCCATCAGCCAGCTGCTATGTGAGTAGGTGCGAATAAGAATAGCAACATACTTTCAAGGATCTACAACCGACAATATGATAATAATAGGAAAAATATTTTACACTGTGTAGATTCTATTCCAGTTTTCGATCCCGTATGCTTCTGGTGCTTCACAATATACAATATTCTTTTGATGTGTTATTTGGTATTTCTTCTTATCATTTTTTTCCTTTCACTTACGATTATTCTCATCAATGCTATTTCCCATATCTATCGGAATTGTATTTATGGGCTTTATTAAGAGTTTAAATAATACACAATTCTTCGAGTATTTGGCTATGTATACAGACAGAACAAATCCATTCAACTAACCACCATTCCCGATAGAAACACCTCCATTGTTATCGATATCAACACGGGAATCATCGCCCATCCTTTGATTTCTTAAACCAAGTCAACCCACCCCCCTCCCTCCAACAGACACACACTATCGATGAAACTGGATGGTGGTGGTCTTTTATTTTGGAGAAGTTGAATGCTCCGTCCTTCATATTATAAGAATCGGTTCTGTTTTCCGAAAATACCCAAAAGATACGCAATACAACGGATTTTCTTTAAACCAAGTCTGTTCAATTCCAAAATCTCCGTCCAATATTGAAAAGGTTTCCCAATTCAAAAAGTATTTTTGTAACTGGAAAATCGCCTTTTTTCGAAAGACTTTATTCATTTCGCACCTTTTCCATTTGATTTGGAAAGTAAATGAAGAAAAAATCATAAAAATCGACAAAAATATTTCCTTTGAAACGATTTCTTCCTCATTTTTTATTAGAATTTTTTGTTAACCAAATACAAATAGACGCACAACAAGAGAAGGAGTTGTTCTCTAAACAAACATTTTAGAGAACAACTCCTTCTCTAAAACTATTCTAAAAGCTACTTAAAAGTCCTCACGAAATAATTGGAAGCCAAATTACCTTAATAATAATCTCACCAAAAATTTCAATAAAAATAATTTCAATTATATCCAAAATTAATTATAATAAAAATCAAGTAAATTTTTTTATTAACAAAATATAAAAATTATTAAAATTAATTGTAAAGAAAATCAAAATTATTCAAATTAAACTCGATCAAGAAAATTGAAGAAAAAAATCTGGTTAAAAAATTTGAAATTAAAATAAAAAACACTTAAAAAAATAACAAAAACAAATTGTTAATGTTGCAAAATTTATGGTTTAAAAAACATGAAAATTTTAAAAACTTTTCAAAGTTTTAGTTTTTCATTTTTGAATTTTTCATTTTAATAAATAAAAAAAAAAGTTTTTAAAAACCAAACTAACAAAAAAAATATAAAATATTTTAAAAAATTTAAAAAAAAAATTTCAAATTTTCAATTTCAAAAATTTAAAAATCAAATTTAAATTTAAAAAATTTCAAAAATTTAAAAAAAAAAATAAAAAATCAAAAAAGGTTCAAAATTTTGCAATTCCAAAATTTGAAAATAAACAAACAAAAATTAAGAATTTTTTTTTTTTCATTTAAATTTTTTGTAAGAAAAAATTACCTACAAAAAATTTATTTACACCAAAAATTTATGTAGAAGCCTTTGAGAGGATTTGTTTGAGAAAAATGGGAAGAAAAGTTTGGACCAAGAGTGGGATAACTTTAATGGAAGGGTAGGAACACAATTCCGCCTGTAGCTGAATAAATACTTAGCTGTATTGGCATAAGGCACAATTTATTCATTAATTCTTTAGTGCCTCTTTCAATAAATGAATCTACCGCCATTATTGCGGTGTCATCTGCAAATGTAGCCATTAATAATTCATTATTTTGTGGGATGTCTCTTGTATATAATAAGTACAGGAGGGGGCCTAGTACCCTTGAGGTACTTCTGCTTTTATGTCTTTTAGGTCAAAATATGCCTGATCATACCTGTCTCTAAACTGCGTCTCTGCAATATACGAAAAGAGAAATTCGAAGGATTGTTTTGGGACATCACTATACAGTTTGTAGATAAGCCTTTTATGCCACACCTTATCAAATGCTTGCGCAAATTCTAAGAAGATTGCTGGGCACATCATTTTCCCTTCTAGAGCGTTTTCCACTTTATTTGTAATTCTATTTACTTGATCTATAATGGCGTGTTTTTCTCTGGAGCCAAACTGATAAGTTGGCATCAGATCTGTTTCTTAGATGATAGTTAGCATCCTTTTCAGGAACAATTTTTCAAATAATTTTGCAATTGTGAATAGTAAAGAAATCGGTCGGTAAGATTTTACATCTGCGGGTGGCTTTTGTGGTTTTGGCAAAACGATCACTTGGGCCGATTTACCAAAGTTTGGGTACATATTTTAAGATGAAGCAAGCATTAACAATGAACTGAATCTTTAGGTAGCCCACTTCTTTAGGGAGTTCTTACATGATCTGGCCAGTTAGTAGATCAAAGCAGTTAGTGCGGTGGTGCGTTGTCGTGGACGAAAATCAGCTTGTCATGTTTTTATTGACAATCCGTCCTTTTTTCACGCAGAGCACGGTGCAATTCGATCAGTTGTTGGTGGTAGCGGTGGGCATTGACAGTTCCACCAGGTTTCAACATCTCATAGTAGACGATACCCTGCTGATCCCACCACACGCACAGCATCGTCTTCCGTCCGAAGCGATTTGGTCTTGGGGAAGATGTTGCTGGTTGGCCGGGATCAACCCACGATTTCTTGCGCTTAGGATTCTCGAAATATATCCACTTTTCATTGCCTGTCACAATCCGATGCAGGAACGACTTTCTTTTTTGTCTTGCGACCAAGATTTCGCATGTGTTTTGGCGTCGCTTCATCTGCCTATCGTTCAATTCATGCGGCACCCATTTTCCGATCTTTTCAATCTTTTCCATGGCACGCAGACGCATGGAAATGGCTGGATGAGTAACGCAGACGCATGGAATGGCACGCAGACGAGTTCTCCATGGCACGCAGACGCATGAAAATGGCTGGATGAGTAACACTCAATTGCTTCGCAAGTATTTTTTGCGATTGGGTATCCTCTTCGTCCAAACGAGCCTGCAACTGATGGTCCTCAATCTTGCTAGGTCCATTTTCACGCTTCTTGTCCCACAAGTCAAAATTGCTGTCTTTAAACCGACGAAACCAATCTCGCAACGTTGTTTCTGATAAAGCATTTTCACTGTAGGCCTCTATAAGCATTAGATGCGCTTCGGCAGCCGATTTCTTCAAATTGAAGCGGAAAAGCAGAGGTTCCCGCATATGCTCTTCTGGTATAAAACTAGGCATGATTACGAAAGGAAAAATGTATGTTGTTGTACGAAATTGCTGACCATGTGTACTGATTAATGTTGACAAATGTCAAACTCATAAAAAAAAAGTATGGCATGTCCATGGTAGCTTAATACGCTCACTCACGCCATCTATGACCAAACTTATACACTTAGGTATATTCTAGTGAGCGAGAATATACCAGGTGTATAAGCTAGGGATTTAAGCTTATACACCTGGTATATTCTCGCTCACTGTGAATATTGCCGGCGAGTGGTTAGATTCTAGGTCAAAGTAACTTTCTAATAAAGCATGCTGGAAAGAGACTCCTATAAAAAAAACTAAATCGTATCAGGAATTTTTGTCATATCAGATGGCTAGTACGTCGGTGTTCCTGAGGAATGAAAGTCGCGTTTTTGTTTTATACAATTCCCTACCTCTCGAGTTAACTAGTCTGAAGCCCCAATAAATATGTTTTGAGTTGAAATCCCCTCCTATGATGTAGCATAGTCTTAGACTCAACTTCTTTTCAATACTAACTAAAATATTGTATGTTTTACTATTATCCTCAAAATTTTTATCACTGAGACTCTAGTACTGCCAACAAATCATTGGACTATTAGTACCAAAATCTTCATCACCACCACTACCACAATTGTTAGCACTACTACCTTTACTAGTGTTAAACCCACTCCCCCCCCCCCATCCCACCAACAACAACTATTTCCAGTATTGCTTTCCCATAAATTGTTGCCACATTGTCCTGGTCTATAATCAGTTTCAACTGCACTCAAAT
Source organism: Atherix ibis (assembly GCA_958298945.1). Taxonomy (NCBI): domain Eukaryota; kingdom Metazoa; phylum Arthropoda; class Insecta; order Diptera; family Athericidae; genus Atherix; species Atherix ibis. The sequence continues at coordinate 19,982,264 of OY282609.1, read as the reverse complement.
GATTCCTTTTTGATGACTATCTATTCTTTGGTGGCACTCCGATAAGGGTTTATAGATTCTTTTTGTCGCTTGAACAATTATTTACGGGGGTAAACAGTTAACTGTTGAACAGTTTGTATAGATAGACACGATGAACAGTTGCCATTGTTGATTGTTTAGTTTTGCTTAAGGACAGAATGCGGTGTGGAGTGGGTTGGTTTTGTTTTCGGTTTCAATTGATTTGACTAAGTTCGGTTTTGATTGCGTATCTGCTCTATTCACTGATAATGTTGATGATGGCGATCAGACGTTGATGACGACAATGACAATGACAATGACGATTGTTGAACAAAATAAAAAAAAACATAAAGAAATGGGAGAGAAAAAAACAATAACAAAACAGCACATACTCAATTGTTACCTAGCAGCTAGCTAGCCTATTCTAGGATCCATTGTAAAGCTACCTTTTGCCCATCTTCGAGCTACCAGCTTAGCTGTTCGTCGTTTAACGGTTACAATTACATAAAAATAGAAATTCTTTTATTTTCGGTTCATTTCAGTATGTATAACTCTTCACAATGGTTTCGTTGGTTGGTTTCTGAAAAGCATTCTGGATGATGGCCTGCCAACATCCCAATGGGTATGAAACACAAAAGATTCTGTGAATAAAACACAACAGAAGAAAAGAGCTTTTGGCAACTGAATGGAAGTTCATTCAAAAGGACCCCGTCGAAAAAGAAAAGCGAATCCGTCCAAACCGAATATGAATGGAAACAAAGCAGCTCGAAGGATATGAAAAAGGAAGACTTTGGCTCATTGTTGTCGACTTCTTTCTTCATCGGTTTACCCATTGTAGTCGTTTCGTCCTTTTGGCCATTCCTTCTTTTCATACTCGCCCCATTCCAATTCGCTCGTATTTTTCGTCTCCTTTCCATTTTCCTATTGAGTTGTGGAAAAATCTCAATCCAAAAGGAAAACCTTCTCAATTCTAGAATTTCATACACCAACCAATACGAAATAAATTTCTTTTTATTCAAAAAAATTTCCCATTTCCCATTTTCTAATATTTTTTAAATTTTTTTATTTTAGGAACACCTTTTTTTCTCTACTATTTATTGTATATTATTTCCGAAAACAGAGGCCAGAGTATGTGAACAAAATCGGTGATTATCAAAGTGCCAAATGAATACACGTAAGTAAAGGAATCTGTATGTAGGTGGATGAATGGAGATTTCAGTGTGGTTGCAATACCAATACGAATATAATCGTGGTGGCGGATTTACTTCAATAAAAAGGATATCATCAATTTATCATTCTTGGACGAAAATTTACTCTTTCATTGTGTGATCTGTGACTTGGAATCGCAATCAAAGATTGTCTTGTACAATCGAATTACATTTTACTGTTCATCAATGAAAAATACTCCCTCAACTGATAACAGTATCCTAGCGATTATTGCTTTTGTGTTAATAATACTTTTGCAACAACAAAAATATTATAAATTTTTTCTTTTAAATTTGATAATCAAACTTTTGTCCTGGTTTTATTTAGAGAAACAAAAATACAAAAATAGATGTTTTTGAGACAAAAAAGGAAAAAAACAAACAAAAATATTCACATCAAATAAGAGATTAAGATTTACTGAAACCAAAAAACAATTTTTTTTATTTTGTGAGATCAGATTTTATTCACCCAAAATTCAAATAGTCTTAGTAACAAGAGTTAAAATTTGACTTTGAAATTTTCTATTGTAAATAAAAAAAATAATTTCAGATTTAAAATAAAAATAAACAAAATATAATGATAATTTTCATTTTAAAAGAGTTTTCTCTGTTTTAAGGAATAATTGGAGGATAAATTTTCTAAGAAATTTTTTTTCCATAAAATGCATAAATAACGGGTCTACAAATAAGGTTTTTTTTAAAAAATAGTGTTGAAAATTGGCAATTTTGACCGTTTTGTCATATAATTTTTTGACATATGAGGTCTGTTCAAAAAGTATCGCGAATTTTGAATTTCCGCGAGTTACGTATATTCGATTTTCGATTTTTTGTAGCGTTAAGTTGGTACTCATATCTCTCACTTATGCTTTGGCCATTTTGAATGTTTAGTTAATTTTTGACAGCTGCTTTGCTTGCACGTGTTTTGGCTCGTTTTCGATTTTCGCCCATTCCAAAAAATGGATCAAAGAATCTGTTTCGGGAACAAGAAAAAGTCACACAGGGCCAGATCTGGAGAATACGGTGGCTGGAGGCATTATTAGTGTATTGTTTTTGGCCAAAAATTTGCGCACAAGCAACGATGCGAAAGCAGGGACGATATCATGGTGCAAAAGCCAATTTTTGTTCTTCCACAAATCCAGGCGTTTCTCGCTCATTGCTTCGCGAAACTTGCTCACAACTTGTTGGTAATATTCCTTATTAACCGTTCTACCCTGTGACAAGAACTTATGCTGCACCACGCCCCTGCAATCGAAGAAAACTGTAAGCAAACCCTTCACATTCGACCGAACTTGGGGCGCTTTTTTCGGTCTTGGCTCGTGCGGCAGCTTCTATTGGGATGATTGAGCTTTGGTTTCTACGTCTTAACCATAAACCTATAATTTGTCACCAGTTATGGTCCTCTGGAGCAAAGTCCAACAGCTCCTTAGCAATGTTAATGCGATGCTGTTTTTGGTCGAAAATGGGCAAAAATCGAAGACCAGCCAAAACACGTGCAAGCAAAGCGGCTGTCAAAAATTAACTGAATATTCAAAATGGCCGAACTTATTGGCATAAGTGAGAGACATGAGTACCAACATAACGCGAAAATCGAATATACGTAACCCGCGGCAATTTAAAATTCGCGATACTTTTTAAACAGACCTCGTATTCACAGTAGAATGTTTACCATTCATTATATTGTCTTCAATTTTGTTCGAAATTTGTATTAAAATAATTCAAACTCATTAAGAAAATTGTCGATCTGTGAAGCATAGATTTCGTAAAATTTTGGTCGGAATTATCATCCGTCTAATCCTGCAATCAAGAATTTGATGGATAAATTTAAGTCGACTAATTTGGTACAAGTCATTATAACAACAACAATACGAACTGGTAAAGGCCAGTTTTATCGGTTTAACGACCTTCTCAATGACCATATGGTAAATTTTGCATAAAGCTGAGTCTTATAAGGTCCAGATGATGGAAGAATTAAACCCACCATATCATTTTCAACGTCGAAATGTCGCTGATTGGATCATTGAATATGGTGCTAATTTTTCAGAAAAATTCATCTTCTCGGACAAAGACCATTTTTACTGAGACGTCTATGTTAACAAGCAAAATTATCGCATTTCGGAAAAATAATAAATTTTGCTCTGCCATGTTCCTTTTTGTTTTGTTTGAAATTTTCCAGTCCAAAATTATGGGCAAAAAATAACCGTTGATAACCGTCCTCATCCTATATGGCGCAGTTCTATAGTAACTATCCGAGTAGAAACCTTTACATTTCGAGTAAAATTACACCCTTTGTATAACTCCTTATCCCATATATTCGTTTCCCCAGTCCTCCCCTTAATCTTGACAAAAATAATAATTTGCTTGACGAAATCTAATTTCAACTTCCGGTCACTTCCTTCCAATTCAGCGAACTTTCTCATTGCCCAATAGTCTCAATATCCCGACGCTGCCGCAAGTGGCCCCTGGTACATTTCCTTTCAATCTTCTTCCTCACAATGAAATATTACAAAAACAAAACCAAAATTTTGTTTGAAAAATAAAACTAATTTTACAATGAAAAAAAAATGTTTTTTTTAAATTATTGAAAATATGAAAACTTATCTTCTAATTTAAAAATATGTTTAACATGTTTGAAAAATAAAACTAATTTTACAATGAAAAAAAAATGTTTTTTTTTAATTATTGAAAATATGAAAACTTATCTTCTAATTTAAAAATATGTTTAACATTTTTTTTTCTCTAATACATATTTAAAAATTTCCAATAACTTGAAAATTTTTTTAAAAAAAAACTTTAATAATGGTCATCATAATCCAACGTAAATTTTACTAAAATTAAATACAAAATAATTAAAATCTAGAGCATGTATGGGTTAATTTTTTATTTTATTAAACAACGGACATGCAGTAAAATTTTGGTTTTAAAATAATAATGTAGTTACCATACTATTAATGTACTAATATACTGTGGGTATTTGTTCAGGATGTAAGAGGACACAACAAATCATAGTTATAATTATACTATTCGTTCGATAGATATTTTTTGTAAATTTGATTCACTGAATATTTATGCACCGAATTCGAATAAAACAATACAAATAATGTGCAAATATCAAGTAGAATACGATATTTATAATTCCAGATCAACTATTTTGTGCTCAACATATATAAATAAATATGTCCAAATCAGATTCATAATTAATAATCATTCTATTTGGAATTATTTTTTATGCAGCCTCTCTCTATGCTTCCTTCCCAGCCCCCATCCTGAAACCGCCCCCACCCACCCCTGCACAATTCTCTTCAAACTATTCTTACCCATCACTATACAGAGATACAAATTTACTTTATTTGAATACCAAAAATATATTATTTATGCTTTAATTATAATAACTAAAATATTTCATTTCAACTAAATAATCTCCGAAATGCATAGACATTGCCATAAAAAAATCATAAAACAACAAACAAGCAAATAAAATCAATTGCAAACTAAATCAAGTCTATAAATTCACATACACACATTAATGTAAGCTAACAATTTTGGTTGGAACCCACTCCAACTCATCCGCCAGGACAAAATCCGATTACATTAATTTCGTACATGAATAACGTATGCATCTGACTTCCTGTTTTTCGTCATCATATGCACTCGTAGGTGCATACATGTGCAAGCAAACAAATAAAAAAAAAGGCATGTAAATCAAATCATTATTATGCGGTCAACTCGTAATGAAAGGTGAACCCCCCCCCCATGCTGGCACCACAACCCATAGTGGATGAAATCGTTCCGCCATTTTTTTTTTATTACTATTCCATATTTTTTGTACTTAAAAATATTTAAAATAGCAACAATTTTAAAATTTTTGATATACTTAAAAAAAAACTAAAAGCAAATTAGAGGGAAAAAAAGATCTTCTATTCCATATTTCAATAGACGAGAAACGCTCGCTTGTGGTACTCGCAAACCCAACGAACGAAAAGAAACCAGTCGTCATCAGTGAAAAGATTTTTTAAATAAAACCGTTATTTTTCCAAATTTTTCTTAACGTTTATGTTTTTTTATTTTTGAATAAAAATGCATGAAACTTAAATTTTTTGTTAGAATTAAGTGAGTTTCTGTACAGTGATTAACTTTCATGAGCATCTAGCATCTAGGACTGTTAAAATTTATTGCTTATAATATGACCTGTCAATATGAAAATATATTTCTCTCCTTTTTTTGCATTTCATTCGTTCGTTTGCTTAAACAGGTTATGGACCTAGTATGCCCGAAATTATTAAAATTAATTACACAAATTATTGAAATGAGCACAAAGATTATGAATAGCGGAAAGAAAATACCGGAAGAAATAAAAGCCAAGCAAAGGCAGACTTGATTTACTTTTCGGAACATCATCAAATTCGTGAATATGGCACATTGCGAGAGATTTGGCTTAAACTGCAGTTCACACAAAAATTATCAGAAAATTCAAAAAAAATTATCAGAAAATTGCAAAAAATTTGTCAAAAAATTACCGATTTTTTTTTTAAAACTATTAAAAAATTTGTATAAAAACTATTGAAAATTTGTCAAAAATGTGCTGAAAAATTAACGAAAATTTGTAAAAAAAATTATCAAAAGTTTATCAAAAACTGTTTGATAAACTTTATCATAAGAATATGCAAATATTCTTAATATTATGCAAACTTTTTGCATAAAAATATGCAAAAAAATTTCCAAAAACTTGTCAAAAAACTACAAATTTTACAAATAATAACCGATTTTTTTTTAAATTACCAAAAATTTAAAAAAAAATTACGAAAATTTGTTAAAAATTTACCAAAATTTGTCAAAAAATTACCGAAAATTTCCAAAAGTTTCTCGAAAATCTACCCAACATTTTTTTTTTAATATACCAAAATCTTGAAAAAAATTTACAAAAATGTGTCAAAAAATTCTTAAAAAATTTACCGTAATTTTAAAAAAAAAACTACTAATAATTTATCAAAAATTTACTGAAAACTACCCAAAATTTTTAAAAACTATGCAAATTCCCGAACATTTTTTTAAAAATTACGAAAAATTGCTCAAAAAAATACCGAAAATTTCAAAAGTTTGTCGAAAATCTACCCAAAATTTTTTTTTAAATTACCAAAATCTTGACAAAAATTTACGAAAATGTGTCAAAAAATTCTTAAAAAATTTACCCTAATTTTTTTAAAAAAACTACTATTAATTTATCAAAAATTTACCGACAATTTGTCAAACAAAATTTGTCCGTTTGCTTAAATATACTTTTTTGTAAACGTCAACTTTTTTTAAAAAATCCTAAAAAAATAAAGTGTTTGAAATTTATGAGGGAGTATTTTTATATTCAGTTAAATTATAAATAAAACAAAAACCATCTGAAAATGTGTTAAAAGACATTTAAATGGAAATGTAGTTTTCAAAATTTATGTCTTTGGGAATCGAAAAGGACTTTCATGCCAATCAACTAGCATGAGGACATTTAACCAAAAATAATGTGAAATTAATTCTGTGAAGTAAATTCAGAATAACTATTAGAGCATTTTTAGAAAATAAAAATAAAAACTTTTAAAAAAAAAATAACAATATTTTAACAAATATGTTTTTTATTAAATCTTTTAAGGAAAATGCATATTTTTCTCTCATGATTTTAAGAAAAAAAATATAAAAAATAAACAAAAACATAAATTTTTCACTAATTTTTAAAGTGAACATTTCCTTCCATGTGTCTTACTGAGAGAAAAAAGAAAAACAATCGAAATTTTGATTTTATTGAAGGATTTTCAAACATTTCCTTTGTATTAAAATATGTCCAAAATTCCAAATACTCGTAATAACGAAATGGTTTTAAAAAAGAAACTCCACCTTCTTCTACTGTAACCCTTAAGTGTCCGTCTCGACAAGTATTAATGTTGTGATGCAACGTAGATAAAATGTGTACAGTTCCTTCCTGCCATATATCATTATTTAAGGGAAGTTCATATCAAACCAGGGTGGAGACAATAAATAAATAGTGTAATATCTTTTATCATTAACGAAAATAGAAGTCGAAAATGCAATTCCAGACCATTACATATACGAATATAGTCTCATCCCTTTTTCAGTAGAAGGGAATCAACAGATGATTAAGTTTGCATTTTCAAAAAGTAAAAAAAAAATGTTCCAATTTTGTTTTCAAACATTTTTTTTAAATACCCATAAACTCTTATATTTAAAAATAAATGCATACTTTTAACTCAACGAAAAAAAGAAAGCGATTATAAGAACCACCCTCTACGAGTAATTCTAGAATTTTGTAAATACGCTCCCTTTTTTTGATTTCTAGACAATAAAATAGTTACGATTTCCGTTGTATTATTATTTTATGTTTAGGGTTGGATAAATTTAAAAAAAAAACATTTTTACCAAAGACAATTCTCTTAAGTAGGGAAAAAATTATTGTGTAGAAATGAAGAGGAGGGGGGTACGACCAGAACATTTTAAAGAAAAAAAATATACACCGTTTTAAGTTATATTGGCAGATATCTACTGGGAAAATTTACCAAGCACGATTAAATATGCCTACGCCTACCCTAAAATCCCAAAGAAATCAATACAGTTTCTCATTAGAAAAGATGCATAGTTTTTGGGACCTTCATAATGGTTAACTATTTTTTCCACTATTTCTGCTTCGTTAAAAAGGCAGTATCGTCGAGCTTTTTAAAAGAAAATCCTCAATAGACAAAAACAAAAATTTTTCAATCAAACCATATATCCCCTTTACCCCGTCTATTCCATAGAAGCAAAAAAAAATAATACAGAAAAATACAACACAATTTATCATGAAATAAAAGTAAAAAAAAAATCCACTATTTTTGTTGCTTTTCACTTGAAACGAATGAAATAATCAAAATTAACCGCCCCCACCACATAAACCACCCTCATCCAAATACGATGATGCGGGTGGGTGATACGGTGGGTATCAGTCATTGCACATATTCACCAACGAATGTTGTACCTTAAAAAAACCACGCTTTTGAAAAGAGAATTAACACAGTATATAAAAGACATAAAGAAGAAGAAAAAAAAATTAAAATTTTTTTTATTGAGCTTGAATGAGAAAATTTGCGTATTGTTGTGAAATACAAAATAGAATAAAATAAAATCAAATAGAATAGAATAAAAGAATGAATAAAAATTGTTGTGAATGGTAGTGTAGGCTGGGAGTGAAAGGGATGAGTGGATTGGATTTGGTGGTTAGGTGCTATAAAAAATGTGGGCAGATATATTTAGAGGGAATGGATGGTGCGGTGCTGTTAGCTGAGAGTAGGAGTTAAGCTTTTGTGTAAAACTTAAAGGGCAAATTGAAAATATCAGGAGAGAGAACAGGAGAATTGAGAGTGAATAATACCAGAAAAATAACAACAACAAAAATTATTAAAAAAAACCGTCATCTTTTGTTTTGTTGTCGGGATTTTTTCGTTCTAATTTTGTCTCCACTTTTTTGTGCAGTTTTTTTTTGTATTTCGTGGAAATCAACAGAAAAATTCTATAGAAAATTCTTCATCAAAAAATCTCACATACAGAAAGAATCGTTCTTAGATAATTATTATTTAAAGAAAAAAAGAAACAAAACAATTCTCCGATTTCCTCCACTCTCAATCAACGATTAAGTTGGTTTCTTTCCCACTTCAAATAGAGCAAGACTGTATTAAAACAATTTAATTTCCATGCGCGATATGCTAAAAGGATATACCCTATAAAAAGTTTTTAACTGTCAAGTAGACAATACCAAAAGAAAATGTATTAAATTATTGCAAATGGTTACATACGAAAATGTGGCAGCCAATAATACCCTAAAGCTTACGTGATAAAGGTTGAAGGTGGAGAAAAATTTGAAGCAAATCAATTGGGTAAAAATTGTTCCTATTTGCGCCTAAATATTAGTAAGTCGAAAAAGTTCGTGTTTTAGTCAAAAAAGTTCGTAGCGTTTTCCGATAGATGGAGTTAAAAGCAAATAACTCAGTAACCACTGATCGCATTGTAATAACACTAGATGCGCATTTGAAAGGTGACACTTAAAGCTTTGTGTAGCCCAAATTTTATTATTATTAATCAGCAGTAGGCAAATGGTTCGCTTGCTTTCGTCCTGGAAATTTTGATGTCAAATATGAGTTCCATTATGCTCGGCCAATTACCGAAAAAAGTGATGAAATTCTCAAAAGAATTAAACATTCATAATCTGACTTCAAAAAGAAACTCGGTGTTTGGAAACTCATGAATTGAGTGTAAAATACAAGATGAACCGGCTGGACATCTACGATACGCTGAAGCAAATCAGCAGACATCTACGATACGCTATGAAATGAAGCAGACATCTTCGATACGCTATTTCAAGCGTAATGAAATCGAGCCATTTCTGAAGCAAATCGTAACTGGCGATGAAAATTTGGTAAAATTCGAGAATATCGTTTGAAAGAGATCATGGAAAAACAGAGATGAATGATCATAAACAATTTCAAAGCCAAAATTGACGGCCAAGGAGGTTTTGCTGTGTCTATGGTGGGACTGAACGGAGTCGTTCATTAGGAACTACTACTGTTCGGTCAAAGTGTTCACTCGCTACTGTACTGTGAGCAACTCGAAAGATTAAGCCAAGCGATTGAGAGAAAACGGCCAGAATTGATCAATAGAAATGACGCTCGACCACACACATCTTTAATTACTCGCCAAAAATAAAAAGAGTTTGTTTGGGAAGTTTTGATATATCCACCGTGTATCCCAGACATAACACCCTCAGATTACTACTTGTTTCGATCTCTGCAGAACTTCCTTAATGGAACCAAGCTGGCTTTAAGAGAGGCCTGTGAAAACCACTTGATTCAGTTTTTCTACTAGAAACCACAGAAGTTCTATACTGATGAATTTAAGACCAAAAAAAATGGGAAACATTTTCGATAATAATGGAGAATATTTGTTTTGAATAAATTGATTTTACCTCTGATTTAAGCGTTTCTATTTTGCTAAAAAAACGCCACGAACTTTTTCGACTAATCAATATGTTTTCTAAAAATTGAAATTTTTTTTAAACGTGTCAAAAGTTAACATAAAATTAAAAATTTATTCAAGGCAAACCCCTCAAAAATCTATAAAAAAATTAAAACATATTCCGCTTATGGGAGTCATCAAAAGCTTTTTAAAATATGATATTTCAAAGAATTTTTTCCAAAAAAAAATTGTTTAAAAAAGAAATTTCCTTCTGGAGACAAAAAGACGTCTAAAATATAAAAATTTCTACTAACGTCTTTTCCCAGAATTTTTTTATAAAAGATGAAGAAAATTGAAAAAGTCAAAGGAAGAAAACAAAAATTTGATTTTCTACTAAAAGTAACCATTAAAAGCGATCTAAAATATAAAATTTCACAGAATTATTTTTTCAAAGAAACAAAATTCTCATAATAGTTTACAAAAGCTAAAAAAATGCTCCGCCTAATTATTCACCAAAGATTTGAAAATTTAAAAAAGGAAACATCTTTAAGGGTGAAAAAATACTTAAGAAGAAAAGTATTTTCGTATAAATAAGACAGTATAAAAAATGTTAAGAGCAATTTTTCCCAAAAATATTGACATTTTTATAATTGATTAAAAAATCAAATAATTAACAAGGAAACGCCTTTAAAAAATTTATAAAAAACTATAAGTTTGAGTACCGCCTAAAAGGGGCAATTTAAAAGCCATTGAGGAACATGTAATTGGAACGTAAATGGACGATTTCGAAAAATGTAGTATTTGTCGTCCTCTTCAAATTTGATCATTTTGTAAAAATTAAAAAAAAAACAATTTGGATTATCAAAATTAAAGAAATCGAAAATTTTTTTATTTAGAAATTGAAATTTCAATTTATTTAGAATCTAAAAGTTAAAACAAAACCCCCCGAAAAATTTGTCCATCTCAAAAATTTTAACTTAGAAATTGGAATCACAAAAAATGTTTGGGGAACCAGAAACATCTCAAAAATACCAGAAATACCCAAATAAATTCAAAAGATACCTAAAAAAAATCCCAACTAGTAACAAACGCTACTTCATAATCGTAATAAAATATACACTAAACTTTGTAAAATTTATTTCCAATTCTCCACAAACCCAAGAAAATCTTTAAGTTTTAAAGGAAGTTTCCATTTTTCTAGTACTCTTTACTTATAGTCTATGTACATTTAAAGTACCCTTTTAGTTAAATTATTTTCTTATGGTTCTGAAACAACGAAGAAATCATGGGAAAATTTCCAATTGTACTGTACACACTAGTTGATTTCATAGCAAAATAGGAATTACTTGTGGTTAGATTAAAGTACTCTCCAAATGCAAAGAAAAAGTAGACAATAAAACCTCTTTTCGAGACAATATATACCCCCACTAACCCGTGTTCCAAAAAAAAACCCGCAGAATCCTAAAATATAGGACAAAAACTGATGGTGACTGATGGAAACAAAAAAGTTTTTTATTGTTTTTTGTACAATAATAAAAATACTATAACGGTTGCCCCACAAATGTATGTACCAAATTCGATGTACAAAACGCCTCACAGATGGGGAATGGTGTACGTACTCTTTTTATTGTAAAATGCGATGGTATATCAGCCACTCTGGCTACGGTAATTTTATTGTTATAAGAATATCGGAAAGCGACTCTTTCCTAGACATTATAAATTATGATAACATTATCACACTTACTCAAATTTCCAAAATAAATTATAAAAGGTAACGTACTCGCAAATTTTGTTTTACCAAATTAAGAACCAATATTGCATTGGGTTAATATTTAGAAGAATATTTAATAAAATAAAACAAAAATATTATTATTTTTTTAAAAAATGAAAATATTTGAAAAATAAATTATTAAGAAAAATAGAAAATATCTTAAAAAATTTACCTTGATTTTTATTAGATTCCAATTTTATTGGCAGCTAATCCATAAATCCAAAAATTTTACAATCAGAATTTCTTTTTTGAACTTTTAAACTATTATAAACACTTTTAAAAACTACCCACTAATCACACACATTTCTTAATACTTGAAATACTTGAAAATGGAAATTTAAAACACTTTTAAAAACCACCCACTACTAATCACACACATTTCTTATTACTAGAAAATTACAACTTACACCAAAAAAAAAAAAAACTATTTGGAAAAATACTTTAGAAATACCACAAATAAACTCACTACTTGTAACCAGCACGTGCTAATAAATTTCTGAACAGATCAGAAACACACCCGATCACATCGAACACCGCTGATTGACTATTATGGGGGAAATGGATTGCACTTTATACTGTCTTCTGGCACGGACGTGCATAAATAAACAGGTTAATCTGCATACGCATCGGGAACGCACCTACAAATCCAGTTAGACGTATCCGTAAGCCGCAGATTTGAGCGGTCATCCGACGCAATAGAAAAACAAAAGATAAACGTGCGCGATTAAAAAAAATCCAACCAAATCTCATACGACCGTCAACGAGAAAACCCCAAAAAAATGAGAAGAAAACACAACAAAATACGGACGAGTTCGTCCAAGTTACAAGTGAATTTTTGCCACGTGCGTGACACGCACTAATCATCGTCAACTGCAGTGCCGGCATTTTTGAACAAATTCCGAATGCAACTGTTGGCGGGATCCACAAGCAAGTGGCCGCTATGCCTCTGAAAGACAAAAAAGCTCTTTTCTATGGGTAGGAAAATAGAATACGATTGCGCATGAACGGGTATCGGTAAAAGCTCCCCAATCATTAAAAGCACGCGACTTTATTTAACCGCAAATTTTCTATTGTCGTTTTTTTTCCGTTATTGTAACGTGTTAAGTGTGTTAAAAGTTAAGGAATTTTCAAAGGAATGCAAATTATTCACTTTGTTTTGAAATGGCAACATTTTCACAGCAAAAAAAAATATTAAATTGAATCTTTTGCTATTAATTGGAGTTTAAAATGAAGCCAAAAATTCAGTAAGAAAAATGAAAATTCAAAAATTCAAAGCTATTCCCCTCTCCATCCCACCCACTTGCAGAAATCATTCTATTTTTTTTTATTAATTTTAAAAATGATTTTTTTTTAAACTAAGAATTTTTATTTTTCATTTCGAAAAAAAAATTGTTTATAAATTATGCAATTTCATAGGCAAGCCCACTCACTCACTATTGTCAATATTAGGAAAAGGTGAAAATAATTTTTAAAAAAAATTGCCGCATTTTTCTTTTAGCTCTCAATTCTACCGAACCTATCTACTTCCTGAATTTGCCCAAGAGTAACTGCAAATTTCTAATTTAACTATGATCCCATCCCGCACTCATTGGTTTTGCACACATTCATTGGAAAAAGCAGTTCTCAAAATGGGACTGTAGAAAAAAAAATTGCCGACAATATTTGGAATCAAAAGAAAAACAACCCGAACGAAAAAGAATTCACCATCAAGGGTAGAGGGAAATTTGTAGAGGGAAAATTTGAAAAGATAACAAAAACAAATCGTCCACATTTGAATTCATGTGCCCACGTCTCATCCATGGATTCTGCCCCATCCTCTGTCCCAGATACTTATCTGGCCTTGTGCTGCTCTTCATTCTCGCGCTATTCACATGATTTCAATAGCGATGGCTTTTCATTCAGGAGCATTCCATAGAAAATCATCAGCACTTTTGTTTGGAAACAACAGATTTCTTCCCCGGCATCCTTATTGATGGAACGGAACGAGACGGTTTCGGTGAAGTCGAAAGCTTCTCACACTTGTTCTCTTAGGTTTCATTATCGCCCACCCACACTCTGCGAACTCGTCACTATTTTCATTTCTCCCAAAAGTTATGCATGCACCTACCAATCCCATCTGCACGTTTAACTGTGACTGCTCATGTTCTAGTATCTTTTTTATGAATACCAAAGTCCACCGTCGAAGTCCCACCTATGAGCTGCCATCTCTACTTTGTAAGGACTCGATCCCGAAACAACTTGTCGCCATTCAACCAAACAGAAGACACAAAATAAACTAAACTCCATACGCTCCCAGCTCAGCATCAAAGCTTTGTCGCAATCGCCATCCAGCCCCTGCCTTCGTCTCCGCAATCCACAGACAAATAATACTCAACCGAATGTTTTGAGTTCATAAAAGGATCAGTTTGGAGCAGATTGCCCGCTCGCCTATTTAGTCTGAGGAGATTCTGAGAGATTACTTGTCGCTTATTTGCTTATTTGTGCCATAATTCGAGCACGCCGGCAATGCTAAATGTTCGGTTTATTATTTTCGGTTATTTTTTATGTTCTTCTCTCGGATTGTCTTGTTTCACAGTTCAAATGTTATTTATCAATACTAGAACGATGATAGCAAAAAAGGTCTACAAGCAGACAAATGTCATAATTAAAAGAGGTTGGGGGGGGGGGGGGGTTGTACATTTGGTTGTGGTCTAGAAAGTTTGTTTTCGACTCAACAAATGAAAAAAAAACAATTCATAAAGAAGAGTTGTTTTTTGTATAAGTTTTATAGAAAACAGAAGAAAAGATAAAGGAAAGAAGGTGGGGTAGGGGCGGTTAACCAGTGTTTGGTAATCAGGGGAGGGTTTTTTTTGGCGGAAAAATTTTGGTTTTTGTAAAAACATTTAGAAAACAGTTTCTTGGTAAAATTATTGTTTAAATTTTAAAAATTTTGAAAAATCTGAAAAATTAAATATTTTTGCACAAAATTAAGGAAAAATAAAATTTTTAGACTATTTAAAAGCAATTGGGATCAAGAGTAAAAAATGGTAATAATCAACCAAATTGCATATATTGGGTTGTCGAAAAAGTCATATTTTAAGAAGTTTATTTATTTATATTGGGAACAAAGATTAATAATGATATACACCTAATTCTATTTTTACACGATGGATACGTTTCCGAAGCATACGTGCAAAAAAATGGTATGTAAAAAAATTATATTGTATCTATGAAAAAATAGAGGATTAGTTTCAGTCCCAAAAAAAATAGCAAAAATAATACAATAAACCATGAGTTTTCATGCATAATACAAAAGTAAATTATCAGATTTTATTCGTTGTCACTTTCTGACAATAAACGCATACGTTTGCGTAAGACTGCAATACGAGGTTTGTTCAAAAAGTATCGCGAATTTTGAATTTCCGGGGGTTACGTATATTCGATTTTCGATTTTTTTGTGGCGTTATGTAGGTACTCATGTCTGTCACTTATGCCGATTAGTTCGGCCATTTTGAATGTTCAGTTAATTTTTGACAGCTACTTTGCTTGCACGTGTTTTGGCTCGTCTTCGATTTTTGCCCATTCCAAAAAATGGATCAAAGAATCTGTTTGAAAAACAAAATTAACTGCGCGGACGCATTCCGAATGTTCACTGTGGCATATGGTGAAGCTACCTTAGACCGAAGCAACGTTTATCGGTGGTACAAAATGTTCTCAGAGGGCCGAGAAAAAAGCGCGTCAAGTTC
Organism: Atherix ibis; assembly: GCA_958298945.1. NCBI lineage: Eukaryota > Metazoa > Arthropoda > Insecta > Diptera > Athericidae > Atherix > Atherix ibis. Next base: position 19,966,593 of record OY282609.1, on the reverse strand, counting down.
GGTCGAATGTGAAGGTTTTGCTTACAGTTTTCTTCGATTGCAGAGGCGTGGTGCATCATGAGTTCTTGCCACAGGGTAGAACGGTCAATATGGAATATTACCTGCAAAAAATGCGCAAGTTACGCGAAGCAATCCGCCAGAAACGCCCGGATTTGTGGAAGAACAAAAATTGGCGTTTGCACCATGATTTTGGCCAAAAACAACACACTAATAATAACGCAGCCACCGTATTCTCCAGATCTGGCACCCTGTGACTTTTTGTTTTTCTCGAAACTGAAGAGCCCCATGAAAGGACGACGCTACGCTACGATTGCGAAAAGACGGCATCGAAGAAGGAGCTGAACAAGATCACAAAACGTTGGCACAAGTGTATAATATCTAGTGGGAATTACTTTGAAGGGGACAAAATAGATATTCATGAATAAATAAATAATTTTTGAAAAAACACAAAATTCGCGATACTTTTTGAACAGACCTCGTATTACTGCTATCACTAGAAATCTTTTGGTTATTCGTCGTCCTGCTCCATTGGGGAAATTCTTTCTGTAATCTCAGTAGATTTTCAGTGGATTTAAGAACGAATTCAGTAATTAATCGTTGTGTTTGTGTTTTGGCTATGCCATTGTATAATTCTATATAATAGGACATTACTGACTTCAGATCACGTTGAAATTTCCCAGCTCGTTCCTCATTAGGATAACGTTTAGCAAAATGATTACCCAATTTACTGGCCAGTTCAAGACCTTTTTTAATTAAATCTTCATTTACAATAGAAAAGGATCTTCTTCGTCTTTATTACTATGTTTTTTGGGAACAGGAGTCTCAAGGACAACCTCTATTATTTCATCTTCGCTTAGGGCTTTCTCAACTAATAATTCATCGATATCTTCAAATATATCAAAATTAAAGGTGAAACTGCTTCTACAGATGAATCGGCTGAAACTGCTTCTACAGATGAATCGGCTGCTAAGAAAAAATTCTTTAGCAGCCGATTCATCTGTAGAAACAGTTTCACCTTTAATTTTTATATTGTGGCGAGCATGTCTTTCGAGAAACCCTCTCATCCAACCTGTACTTGCAGAAAATGCATACTTTTCGTTTAATTTAGATGAAGTGCCTGGTTCCATTTCTTTAATCTGTCTATACATTCTTAACGCTTTTTGCTTGATGGCATTTCCGTTTACTGGCATCAGAAGATTGTGGAAATCGCTTTGTCGTGTTTTTCGCCAAAAGGGACCAGAGTTTCTATGAGATAGGTAATAAGAAGTTACATTTGAAATGGCAACAAATTATAAAACAAAACGGTACATATTTAACCAGAATCAAACCATTCGAACCATGTTCAATAAAGTCTTGAAATAAACGTAAAAATAATAGATTTATCTTTCCCCAAACCAATAACTTTTTTATTTTTGAATTTTTTTTTTTTTTGCAGATTATAAAGAATTTTATAAAAAAATTGTATATCTTTATACTCAGTGAAAGAACATGTCAAAATTGTTGAATTTTATTTTTCTTCCGGTGCGCTTTTACCTTACTTCGTGCTTTTGCGATTTCAGAGCGTAAATCAAGAACTTTTAATTTTCAGCTGTTAAAAATTTTCGACTCACATTTTTTGTTCAGGAATGGAAATCTGTATACTTATGGATGGCTGTATACTTATCTGCGATAAAACATAATATCGTTGCCGAAAGCTCTATGTGAACAAAACATATTCAGTAAAAGGCGAGTTTTCTCACACAGATTAAAGGCCTTCTATCAAAAGCTCATTTTCCAAATCAACTTTCCTTTAACGAAAGTTTATTCATAATTTTATGACTATAAACTTTTTTTTATAGTAACTGAGCAAAATTCTCGTGAGCAAAACTTTTTCTATCGACAGCAATCGTACGAAAAATCTTTTCTCGAATTTCCAGTCAAAATTGTGTGCAATTTTTTTCAAGCATTAAGAAAAAAAAGCATTATTTTTACGTTAAAAAAATGAGAAATTGACAAAATTTTATACACACACTCCAAAATAAAGCATAGACAAGCTTTTCAAAAATATTTGGAACGGCCAATCCAGATTTTATTTGTAACGAAATTTTCGATCAACTCTTTGCCTAAACGAATTATTTTATAACATATCCTTACCAAAACAAGTAAATAATTTTTTTAAAAAATGATTAAACTTAAAAAGAGAGCTTATGGGTACTAATATATGAAGTGTTATTCGTGTGTTAAAATAAATCCTCGGATATTCTTGAAACTTGATTGGGGATGGTTTGGGTTCTTGATTGAGACTACAGGTTCAGTGGTGGGTGACGGATTCAATGTGGTCAAAGAACATGCAGTGGTCAGATATAGCAGTGCCATGTGAAGATCCAATTCTGCAGATTCTGCGCTATACACACAACTAACACTGCAAGATGGCCGATAACATTACAAATTTCCATGAACTTTGGGTCGTTTCTCCCTTATAAATTAGTAACATTTTCACTTTTATAACATATAATCTAAAGATGAGCCAAGCGTTGTAAAAACAACTCATCATTAAATTAGTTTTTTTAAAAACGAATGTAATTGAAAAAAAAGTCTAAGAAAAACCTAATAAAAAATTATTGAAAATAAAACACTTAAAATAATTTAAATTAATTATAAAAAGACAATAGATTTCTTATTTTATTTGTTTTTAAAAAAATGTTTTATTATTAAAATAGTTGACAAAATATCTTAACCTATGTTATAATATTCGAAAATTTTATATATCTATTCACATATTATATTTTATTAAATTCTTCAGTGTTAAATTCTTTCGTTTATTGTAAAAATTATTTTTCGTAATCGCTCAAAATATTCATTTTGTCCTTACGAAAAAATTACAAAATAATTTCAATTGAAAAAAAACAACACACTTTTCGATAGAAGCCAAAAATAAACGTCGCGTTAATGGAAAATAACCGATCTTACTACGACACTTAAAAAATCTCTTGTAAATGATTATTTGTCATCTAAAATAACTGTTCCACGTCCGGGCTTCCTCATATTTTCTTTGACCCACGGATGGGTCATTACTTCGATAAGTGTTATTCGAGTAGGACTTGGTTTTCGTAAAAGCTAAAAAGAAGGGGAAAAGAGATAAAATTTATAAAAAATACAATTCTCTTTCACGTATAAAAAGATAATTTCTCAAGCATATAGACTTACCCGTGATATTAGATCTTTGGCCCCAGTGCTCATATGTTTTGGGTAAGCAATGTCGAGACGACGAATCTTCTCATAAGTTGATTCTGTATTATCAGATTCGAATGGCGGACTCCCAACCAGGAATTCGTAGCACAAAATACCTAAACACCATTGATCAACTGAATCATCATAGGTTTTGCCATCGACCATTTCCGGTGGCAAATAATCTAATGTGCCGCACATTGTTTTACGTCTAAAATAAACCATAGGAAATAGATTTTGTTAGAAGAAAACTCTCTAAGAACCACAGTGGCCAATAAAGAAGAGTACGAACTTGTTGGACATTGTGTGCGCTGACCAACCGAAATCGGCGAGTTTAATATTATCGTCGGACGTAAGGAGGATGTTCTCCGGCTTCAAGTCACGGTGGATAACGTTGTTCATGTGACAATAGTTTAGGGCGTCTGCAACCTGGTAAGTGTACTTGGCCGCACGGTGTTCATCGAAACGATTGAACGGCGCATTCCGCAAGTGCTTGTAGAGTTCCCCTTGCGAGGCAAGCTCTAGTGCTAGGTAGATCCTCTTACTGTCGTGAAACCACGTAAGAAGCCGTAATATATTTGGATGCCTAGAAAAATAAGCAAAGACATGTTGCTTTGAATCACGAACATGGATAAAAGTTTGCCCACTACTTACTTGAGTCTCGACTGGATTTCGATCTCCCGAAGAACCTGACGCTCCACCCGACCCTTTTGCAACTCCGATTTGAACATAATTTTCATTGCGACCATATAATGTGTACTTCTCTCCCTCGCCAGGTAGACTCGACCGAACTTTCCGCGACCTAACGGAGCACCCAATTCAAAGTCATCGGCCGACCACTTATATCTTAAATAAATAACATCAAAATCCATAATAGTCCTTAAGTAATTTTATTAGGACTTACGGTCTTCCGTAGGCTTGATGGTTCATCATCTTCATCGTCATCGTGGCCACTGAATCTTTGTGGTTATTTGGAACATTCTTCAACAAACCAGGCAGATCATCATAAAACGGAGGTTTTGATTTTGTCATTTTCGATTGTGACAGATAACGCTCTTCGACAAATAATAAACCGAATCAAAAACAAACACGAAAACGTAAGAAAATCTTTTGAAACACCAAAAAAAACCGCTAAACACTTAACAGAGTAGCGTCTTTAACATTCAATTTCAAATACTTTCATTCAAACAGTATGACCATCATTAAAACATATGACAATTTTCTAGCGACATCTATACGCAAACATTAGGCGTTATTTATTATCCACAATGTGGTTACTGTGTCCTACACACACCAGATATTAAATTATAATTATATAAAATTGCTATTTATATAATTATTGCATTCATTTGGTTGTACTTTTTTCTTTTATTTCTCATTGAATGAGAGAATTTCTTATTTATTATAACTTGCTTACAATAAAGTAAAAATGTCCACTTCTTTAAAAATTTATTACGTAGAACAGTTGAAAAATATATTATCGGATTCCGGAAATTCAATGCTGTTCGAATTAGAAAATAAAAAAATCAAACGCAAACTTGGTTAAACTAAATATGAAATCAACTATTTATAAAAAAAGTAATTTTTATTTCCGAATAAATACATATTTTATTATAATTTAATAAATCATACTAAAGAAGAGAAAATTATACGAATCTAGAATGAAATAAATTAAATCAGATATAATTTCTTTTATTTGTTACTACCAGAAATTCCCGGAATCGCACGGATAATGTAAAAATTGGTGTGCGCAAACCTATGCGATTTTACTCAAAATTTCACACCAAAAAATAAACTAAATTAACAAATATTAAAGCAAAGAAAATTTGCTTTAGCAATGGTGGATTAGTGTTAAAAGGGCAATGTGTACCACATAGAAAGAATAAATGCCAAGCCATCAAGAAAAAAAGAACATTTGAAAAATGACTGTTATGCCTATTGAGAACAAACTACATTCAAATTATATGTTTTTATTTTTTTTCTATAAATTTGCGAAATAATTTACACAACGGATCAATTGACGAAAATTATATAAAACTTATTCTCTTTTTAAACAAGTAAAAAATTATCCTCTTAGAAAAAAAAGTGCATATCCTAATTGTGTTGCAATGACTTCCATCAGAACAAAGGATATTTGCATAAAAGCATTAAATAAAACAGAGTCCGTTACATTTTTCTTGAATTATTTTGACTGTCACGTTACAGACGTTCCTAAGAAATTTCATACGAGACTAAAACCACGTGCTTGCATTCTTTTTTCTAATCAGATCTTAATTTAATTTTATAGTAAAAAACAAATTCTTTCTCATTGGGAATCTTTCGAGTCATATACAATAATTTAATATACACAATTTTAAAATGAAAAAAAAAACATCAACTTTTCATTGATAACAACGAAAAACCAAGTAAAAAGGCCAACAATTTTAATAAGCAAAAAACCAATTTAATTTATTTTAAGAATATCTTGGGAATGGGAAAAGGATTAATTTAATATATTTCCATATGAACGTAATTTGAAATAAAAATATGCCATTCATATTAGGATTACCTAATTTCAAAACGGTAAATTATTTGGTGTCTGCTTTTTAAGCAAATCCTTGTCCCTTTGGAGAATCTCTTCTTTACGGTCCTTCTGGGCCTTATTTATAATTTTGTCAATTTCTTCGACGGTCGGCTCTTTGTCATCTTTGTCCCAATTCTCCTCTTCTTCCGCTTTTGATGCACGATCACTATCGTCATATTTGTTCTTTTCATATTTGTCGTGTGCCCACTTTCCCTCAATATCATTGTCGAACTTGCGACTTTTCCTTTTGTCGTCATCACGATAGTTGTCATCGTTGCGACGGTAATCTCGTTTGTCATCAAATGAGGAGTTTCGATTTAAAGGTGATCTGCGCCCACGGAAACCGCCTCGACCACCACGACTTCTGCCCCGATGGCGACCGAAACCCCTTCCGCGGAATTGGCCCTGCCAGCGACCACGTCTCCATTGCTCAGGACTACGCGAGAACGATCTAGAAAATGATCTGGATCGAGAACGACTGTTCCATCGTCCACCCATTTCGAACGACCTCGAACGTCGACGGTTCAGTGATCTGGACCGTCGTCGCGGAGGTGGCGACCTAGTTCGGTGCCTCGATCGGGACCGTCGGGATGATCGCGATCTTCGGAACGACCTTGACCTTCGAGGTGATCGAGTGCGACGATTCGAACGTGACCGTCTTGGTGTTCGGGAACGGCGTCTGGACCGAGAACGTCGCATGGATCGTGACCTTCTTGGCGATCTGGTGAGTCGGTGCCGTGAACGTGACCTTGATCTAGACCTACTGCTGTACCGTCGCTGAGGCGACAACGATCGAGATTTTCGCACCACCGGATCCAATTTCTTTTCATCCAATGCTAGCCTAAAGCAACCAAATTTATCTAGAACAACTGGCGGCTTTGGAGGCACAACATTTAATGGTTTAGCTGGTGACGGTGATCTCTCTGCTGCGTATGGTCGCTCCGCACTCTGATTACCGCCGCTAATTCGTTTATATAAACCGCTACTACCCGGCACCGAAGTCTCCGCAAAATTTTTCTCTTGATTAAATCCGCTCCTAGTATCTGTGAAATTCATAGCCTGTGGCGGCGGAATCTGATGTTGCAGTTGCGGTTGCTGTTGCAAATGTTGCTGCTGTTGCAAATGTGGTTGCTGCTGAGGATAATAAACTGGATGATCTACAATAACAGGGTGTGATGGTGGCGGTGATCTGCTTTCCGGAATAATTTCTCGCTCGTTTGATATTTCCAACTTAGATGTCGATGGTGCCATTGCATGTCTAAAGAACAGACGAAAACATGAATGTTTAACGATTAATCTAAATCAACAAAAAATGTTTCACAACCTTTGGAAAATATCATGTTTGATATTTTCAATTTTTCCATATTCCGGATTATTGTAGTCCATTTTTGGGAGTGTTTTTAATATTCTGAAAAGAAAAAACCGGTCGTTTGTAAACCCAAGGCTTGTGTGATTGCTAGAAAAACATAATTCCGACGAAAATAAAGAATTTGCATTCAGCGTGCTTACTCCATGGCATTTTTGATGTCAAGGTCTTTCAAACTCTCCAATTTCTCTTTATATGCGGCCTTCTCCCGTTTGCGTTTCTCTTTTTTGCTCTCCTTTTTCATTCGTTTCTGTTTCTTCTTCTCCTTCTTGCGCGATTTCTCATCACGCAGTTTACCCTTGCGGTATTTAGAGGCTTCTTCAATCAATTTACGCACTTGCGACTCATAATCATCTTCGTCACGTGTCAGTTCCAAAAAGTTTCGAACCTTCGACACGATAAAAACAAAAAAGAATATGTAAAATGGTAACATTAAAAAAAATACAGAATTTTTTAGAATTACTTTTATATCATAATCGTCAGCAGTGGCTGGTGGTGGGGGCACTGATGCAGATGCAGTCGATGCGGATGACGATGAAGCAGCATTTGCCAAGTGAAACGGCTGATTAAACTGATATCGTGAAATTCCAGTAGAATGGCTTTGCTCATCCATTATAGCTATACGCTTGCTAATAGGTGACAATGACTTCTTACGATTCTTCTCAGACCGACTGGTCTTTCGTTTCCGCAGCGACGATTTTGATGAGTCCGAATCTAAAAAAAATAAGAAAAACCGGAAAAATTCTCCAATATTATCATCATTCAATGGACGTGTCACGTAGCAGTCTGCAAAGCAATCAATGTGTTTGTTTGGTTTTGATTTTGATTTTTTTTGCGATATGAAATAGTTATCATCTCATTTCGATATTGTTCCTTTTTAAAAAAATATAGGAATACATGTGCCGAGCGAGTTTTAATAAAACTAGGACTGTTTGTTTTTAATATTTTCGATGAGTTGTTGTTGCAGGATTTTTTTCCTATCATTTCATTTCGTTTTTCTATTCGAAGAGATTATATGTATTTGCATATGCATATATTTTTTTAAATTATGAATTAATAAGACATTTTTTTTAGCTAAAATGTAGGAAATTTTTAATTATAATATGATCAATTGAAGAAAATAATATGCAGAAAAATAAAATGCTATCTCCACCTTTTTGGGAGTGTTGACTGATTGATTTGTCTGAGTCTGACCGATTGACTGATTGTCTGCGTACGATGCTCTGATTGACTGATTTTCTTCCATTATTTATTTATTTATTTATTCTATCAGAAAATTTGTTATTTGTGCATCGGAATTTATTTTTATTTGTATTATTTTGAACGCATAACGTCTAAGATAGTGTTTAGCGTGTCATATGTTCCTATATTTTTTGATATTTGATATCTTGCTTTTTTGGCTTTTACTACGATTATTACAGGCTTTTATTATATTTCTGATTCTATTTAGAATTATTTTTGTTATAAAAAGTTCGACACGCCAGAAGATGATACCTAAAATTTTTATTAAATTAAAAACCAAAATAAACCGTTAACTAGTTATCATCTATCTCTCTTTCTCTACCTTTCAGCGATATTTCATTTAAACTCAATTAATTAAAAAATGAAAACTTAAAAAAAAAAGAAAAATAAAGAAACAATAAAGAATGGAGGAAGAAAGAGAGACTTTGCTTTTGTTTTGATCTCGTTATTTATAAATAAACAATAAAATTAATGAGAATTAAATGAAAATTATTTTTAAAATTGTAAAAAGAAGCGATTGTAAAAAGAGACATTCCTTAAGATATAAGAGTTGGAAATCTTTAACCAACCTGACGATGAACTATTACTGCGACTGGAATCCGATGAGTCACTGCTAGAATCCGAACTGGCGCTTGAATCAACACTGGTCGATGAACTTGAAGATTGTTTGTATTTTTTCGATTTGGATTTTTTCTTTTTTCCGCTTCGATCCTTTTTAAAATCATCGATTTTTTTTATAGCAACCTGCGAATCGTGGCTATTATCATTTGCTACTTTATAATCTGAAATAAGTGAATGAGGAAATATTTTAATTCATTTGATCCGACAGACAACTCGGAGATTGTTTTTGTTTTCTTTTTTGTTTGTTGTGGAACACATACTGGGTACCATGAAGTCTGTAGTATCGATTATCTGTGGTGCTAGATTAACACGACCCTTTAGGAATTCAAGAGAACTTTTCGCCTCTTCGTGATGCGGAATTATTTTTAGACAATCCATATATGCACGCCATGCCTCATCAACTAGACCCTCTTCTTCGTAGCTTCGTGCAAGAGCAACTAGGGTCTCGCCCATGTATTTACGTGCGTTCGCATGATACGGATTCAATTTCAATGCAATTTCGAAATCTTCAACAGCCTTTTTAAACGATCCACTATTAGCGTACAGAGCACCCCTGGCTACTAAACCTTCAACATTTCTTGGATCGATATTTAACGCTTTATTCAAACATTGGAATGCTTCTGAATGTCTTCCCACTTTAAAATGTTCTATGCCATCGGCTACAGATCTAAACAAAACAAAATATTTTTGTATTTATTAAAAAAATTAAATTTAGATATTTAATTTAATAATAAGAAAATAAAATTATAGTATATCTGACTTGTTAATTTAAAATATTACCTAAATGCCCATTTACTAGCTTGAATTTGTCGTAATTCCGAAGCGTATTCATTCTTTGGTATTGGACGATTTAAACCAGACATATTACTTAAATTATCGTTTATATTAAGTCCAATTTCTTGAAACAAAACACTAACACAATTTGGATTTAAGAAACCTTTTGAATTTTCTAGTATTTCTTCGTATGAAGATCCAGCATTGGCGACAGTACGTCTAAAATGCAAAATTATTTTTAAAAATATTAGAAAATTGTTTTTTTTTATTGATTTGTATGATATTGTTTTTAATAAATTCTACATATTCGGCCATTCAATGATATACATGAAAAAAGGACTACTACATTAAAAAAATTAATATTATCCAAAAACTTAATTGTGATTAAGAATAATTTTTTGATAAGAATAACTAAAACAAAAAATAATTTATTCCAATTGTTATTATCGTAAAAATAATAAATATCTACTTACGAGTGTTTGTTTTGATTAAAAATAGAATAAAGATAAAATTGATTCGAAAAAGAAAAAAAATCCAATTTGTTTTCTAATAAATTTTCAAATTGCATTTGTCTTTATTACTAGCAGTTTAACCCATGAATCGTCTAGAATACGGCGGTAGGTAGGAAATTTTCCATTTGTCCACACTTACTTATAATATTCGGGTAATTGTTCAGCTGTGATAAGGCCAAGCGGTGCTTTCGTATCAATCGTTAGAGTTCCCTTCATTCCCAAAGCCATTCGATCAGCATCGGCCGATACATCAAGCACTTCACAACAGACATAATCCGATGTAGAGTATGTTTTTGTATTTCCCTTTTTATCAAGAGCTGGTTTTATATTTTGTGTTAATATGTAGGCCTTAAATGAGAGTGAATGAAATTTTACATTTTAATATTTTTACTAATTTAAAAGAAAACACCGAAAGACCAAAACTGATTGAAGGAAATCACTTTTCTTACTTTTATGCTAATATCCGCGAGATAACGAATTATCGGTTCACCCGTGCATAGTACTTTTATGGCGATTGAATTTACCCCTCTTGTTGTCACTGTACCGTAAATAATATCGCCAGGTTGGATTGCCTTTAAATGTGAGCAAAAAAAAATATCGAAGAACATTAAAAACAATATTTACTTTATTTTCTCTTATTTAAATCAATTGCATTTAGTACAGACTACTTAAATGGAATGATTTGTAATTTACCGATAGAATCTGATGAATATGCTTCGATTTATCGATATTCTTCGATAGAAAAGTCTCAAATGGTGGCATTATTGTGGCCACATTCAACGATTGTGTTTCCCTTCTTCGAATACCAGGAAGATCATCAATTAAGCTGGAGTCGAAGAGATTCGTTGCTTTCCGGGCAATAAATTGATGCAATTTGAACCGTTTGGCCCTATCCTGAAATGTTAGGTTCTTTTGTCGCGTTATGTATACTGAGTAATCCTGATTATTGATCCCCAAACGGGCAAGGTCATTGCTGCCCCGTTCACCGTCCCAGATTTTCTGCAGTGGTTGACCATGAAAGCATAGCGATTTTGCTATCAAATCCGTATTTAAATTATCCATTTTTCAATATTTTCTGCCAATAACTGAAAAGAGAAGGGATGGAAAGGGATTTACGTATAAATTCATGCGAAAATATGAGAACGCACGTGCCCAAACATACGATCCAATATTGAACACTTAACGATCCAAATTTCTTTCTTAAACCATATATATTTATCATCAAATAATAATCTTATTTAATTGAAATAATATTTTCCTAATCTGAATGAATGCTTTTAATAAAAAATGAAACATATAGTTTTTTCTTTGCAAAAAAAATTGATAATCCGCGTCACTGTCAGTTGTTCATATCGAAAAGAAGGAATGGCCGATGTAGAAATTATTTAAATAAATATGTATGATAGAATTTGCTAACAATTTACCTTATTACTTTATATGAAATCAAACATTCTGGATATTCTTAAACATATTTATTACAAATTATTTACATCCGTCTTTTTATTGAAAATGGTCACTTGTAATGTTCACAAGAAAAGCCGAAAATGGTGTATGTCAATCGCACTTCTGACAAATTTCAGCGTCGTCCATTTCGAATAAGGAATTCATTTTTAGGTTAAGCTTGCTGAGTGCGAAAATCTGTCCCAACCAGTTCTTTTTTACTACATCCAAATGAGATGGAATAGCAATCATAGACTTTTTATTATTGTATTAGAATTATTTTTTTATTTGTTATCATAGTAAGTTTATCTATTCGAAAATATATATTTTAATTTACTTAAGTGGTTTAATTAAGTTTAAAACAATGGAATAATTATTAACTAAATTTCACATCAAAACCAATATCATATATCAAGCCAAAAATAAAACATTTGTAGGGTTTCCCAGATGTCGACATTATCTGTACAAATTTTGTACTGAAATAAATAATGTAAATAAATATAAATAATTATTTTAAATGATATAATATATTTTATTAATTATAAATTCTTTTAGAAATGATAAATGCGTAGTCTTAAAGTAGTTATCAACTTATTTATATAGGACAACATTTGAAGGAATCTAAAATTATTTACACAAATATATTCCGGAGAGAAAAACGATTGAACTTTCGTTTTCTCTTCGGTAGTATTTAGAAAATGTTATTATATTTTATACAAATTTCAATTAAAATTATGTTCATTAATATTTTTTTTTCATTTGAAAGAACTGTAAGCAAAGAAATGATAATTTTCGAAAAAACATATTGTCACAATTGAGACAATTAAGAAAACATTTGTAAGCATTTTGAGATGAAACCGCTTATTAAATAATATTTTATTAGAAAATATTTTTTTGCAGTGTGTTTATTTAAAAATAATAATAAAAATTGAATTATCTTTTAATCAGATTTTCGAAAAAAAAAATTTCGGGTTCGATAGCATGCAGAAATACTTTTCTTTTCATAATAACTAACATTTTTATTTTTAAAAATTCGTATTTGTTTTTTTAAATATAAAATCTCTTATTATTAATAGTTTTCGTATTTTAAAATTTTAAAGTAGTTTCAAGAAATTCCTTGATTTTGCAAAACTGTCAGTACACCCTGTGCTTCCTTTTGACAGGAGGAAGCAGTTTTTTCCTGTTCCGTAAACTTTTGTTTTCCTTGGTGATTGTGGATATCTCTCGATTGTATTTAATAAAAAAATGCGATTTTCGACTCTTTAATATTGTTTTCGACTTATTATGTGCGGTAATTAAGAATATTTGGAGGCGATATCAAAGGAACAACTAATCCTGAAACCAGTTAAGTATGAAAAACACAAATTTATTTTTAAGATAAGAACCGTACCGCCCGTGGCAGTTTCTTTTTTTAATTCGATTTCGTAATATTTTCTGGCAGGGCAACAGAATCGTTGCGTTGTCGAGTGACTATTGGAAATTATCACAAAATTATGCACCCACAAATTGACGCTCGCTCATCGAGGAAATAACTGAACAAATGGAATCCGAAGCATATTATTAATAAAAGGCCTTGGGACCGTATCACCTGTTGATTCTACTTGTAATAATCTAGGGGGAAGTAAGGGAGAAGGAAGCAAACCAAAGCAAAATAAATAAACAACTTGAAAAATAGGGAAAAGAAACTTATGGCCAGTTTGTAGTGTACGACGTCTCAATTATTCGTAGTCGAAGCGGTGAAGCCTCTTCCGTCAGTGATGGTGCGCTGTTTATTGCTATCAATTATGTTGTGACGTCTCACTGTTCAACTATTTATCACAAATTATCGTAATATTTGGCAAAAGAATCTAAATCGGTCTATATTGGGTGGGCACTATCAGTTAGCTTAGTACAAGCGAGCACGAGTTAATGAGAAGCAGGAGCACACGAGACGAGTTTTCGATGTCGCCAAATCACACCCGGTCGGGATTCTTTCATTGAACTTCACTGCATTTAGCTTGGAATGAAAAGTGGCTAGCTTTCGAGGGATTCGATAGATTCTGATTCTGATTGTAGTTCCGATTACATTGTACGGATTTGTGCGGTGTGCCAGTAATGCAAGCTGCTGAACTGTTTATTGTTTGGCATTCGGACTAGAATTAATTTTAAACGAACAAGTTTGTTAGTCGTCAACAGTTCGTTAAAAGATTAACTTGTTACTGTGTGGAGTTTAGTTAGTATAGTTTGGCTATCGATAGTGTTTTTGAAACTAAATTTGTAATCAAATAAAAATCGGAAGTAAGCTAACGGACGCAACAGATCGATTGTATCAAAAACAAAAAGGATAAACGACGCACCAGATTATCAGCTGAACGTTTCTAAATGTCGGCGAAAATTATTCGCGCTATTATTCTGGGCGCTCCCGCATCCGGTAAAGGGACAATCTCGCAAAGGATTGTTAAAAATTTCGGATTCGTGCATATTTCGATGGGTGATATTCTGCGACAGAACATCCAGAACGGCACCTCACTTGGACAGAAGGCGAAAAATTTCATCGAAAATGGGCAATTAGTACCTGACGAGCTTGTTATTAAAACGATTCTTAGCCGCATTGTGGAAGTTGGCAACCAGTCTTGGCTATTGGATGGATTTCCACGGACAAACGTACAAGCTGACCGACTACAGGCCGAGGACGCTATTGACGCTGTGATAAATCTGCAAGTGCCAAAAGATGTTATTATCGAACGTGTTCGCGGACGTTGGACACATTTGCCAAGTGGACGAGTCTACAATACTGACTTCAATGCGCCGAAAGTCCCCTTTAAAGACGATGTGACTGGTGAACCGTTAGTGCAGCGTATCGATGATCAGCCAGACACCGTACGGAAACGATTAGAACTTTACGAATCGTGTACAAAACCAGTTATAGCATATTATCGGGATTTGAATTTAATTTACGATTTTAGCGGCAGTTCGACTAACGAAATTTGGCCAAAAATTGAAGAGTTCTTTATTAAGAAAACTAAACCAGCCATTGCGAAACGGCAATAACTGAAAAGATGGTGGCAAGCAAAAAGTAATTAATGCAAAAATCAACAAACAAATCAAAAAGTAAATAATTTGTAAAAAAAAATGATGAAAACTTTTCCATTTTTCCAAAAAATTATCGACAAAAACAGTTTTTTTGATTGTATTTGTTATGGACAATTAATTTTCTTAAGAATGAGCAGTTAAAAAACAAAGAAGATGAGGAAAAACGATTAAATAGAGCACTGAGCGTCTTCAGTGCTAATCGTTTGTGCGTAATTTTTAATTATTTTCCGCTAAATTAGAAAAAAAGTGCTATTTCCGTTTAAATATTAGAAAGAAAAAAGAAATAGGAGCGCAATAATAAAGAAAATTTAATATTTAAGTAGATTTATTAGAATTTCCAAAAATTTTTTTTGGTGTCGATTTTTCTCAAATTAATTTAAAAAGAATTTTGTTTTTCTTGTTGTTTTTTCTTATTATTGTTTATAATTATTATCAGTTATTAAAATATATTTAAAAGGTTTTTTTTAACCACCCAGAGAAACAGTTTTTTAAGTTATTTTTCCGAAAAGTTTTTTTTTCTTTTCTATAACTGATAAAATGGCGTTATTTTTTCCAAAAAGTATTTATTTTTTAATTTTTTACTTTTGAAGTAAAGTTGTTAAATTCAAAAAAAAAAAAGTTTTGAGGGAACATTTCGAAAATTCCCCAAATTTAGAGAGAGTATAGTAAAAGTAGTAGTAGTAGTAGTAATAGTAGTAGTAGTAGTAGTAGTAGTACTAGTTGTAGTCCTAGAATAGTGGTGACGCCATCTTAGATGGTCGCAGCGCAGCCCTGCTAGCGGAAATCGCAATCATAAAAGCGTACGCAAAAATATCGGCCATTAACGCCTTCATATTAGTTTTTTAAATAAATTCCATTGACTAGAATTAATAAATTCTAAATGATTTAATTGAAAATCAAATAAAATCGATTATGAAATCTGAAAATCATTTTTAATTTATTGTATTTTTATGTTTTTTGTTTTCGTTTATTCGAAATGATTTTTTTTCTGGGCTTGTTTACTTGGCTGATGTTGTTAGTGGGGTGGTCTGTCCAAACAGGCACAACAGACGGCGAGATAACAGATCGTCATTTGAGGTCGTGTGTCGCTCACTTGTTTGATGAGCATTCGTTGTTTTCACTTGCTGTGGCGCCCTTTCTCGTACACTCTCCAACAACGGTCCGACGGACAATTAATACCTCTTCGGTCCAAAGTTCAAATAGTTTTATCGCTTCGCCTACAAATAGCCCACCCCGAAAGGAAGCCGCAGAGTGTCTGTGCAATGAACTTGAATTGCAGAAGACGATCGTCTGTCCTCACCCGAAGTTCATAGTCCATTTACATCGTTTGTAAATTGCGGTCACCCACTGCCATTGTTTATCTACTGGCGTGATCATATTGTCGTCTTCTCCTCCACCGACTGTCACGAACACAATCGCGTATGGAAGAATGCACTCTGTGTCCCGTCTTTTCAAGTTATTGTACTGGTCACTCCCTTCCACGTCCATTTTCATTTCAGTTTTGTTGTTCCATTTGCTGGTTCTTCCTTTCGGTTGTTGTTCCGTTTTGTTGTTATTCCTGTTTGGTTATTATTATTCCATCAAAAAAAGGAAACAAATAAAAATGAAATTCAAAAATTAATTGAATGGTCATTTTTACATACGAAAAAGAATTTATTAAAAAAAATTATCGTTTTAAGTTTTCTTGCTTGTTGCTTTTTTTTTAACTTGCAGTCTGTACGTGCTCATCAGACAACTCCACCGCCAGACGTACATACTCGTACGTGGAGCAAAACAAGTTTCGTACGAGCTTGGATTTTGTTTTGAAACATTTTTTCTCGTTGTTTTCTTTCGATTTGTTTTTTTTTTTTTTGTAACGTGTTGATTTGAGTTTTTTTTTGGGGAATTTTTCCAATACTAACTACAACCTCTCCCCCGCTTTTCTGCTCTTCAATATCTCAAAAAATAACGACAAAATATGAACAATAGGAAAAAAATTGAAAAATTGTAAATTTTTTTTCAATTTTTTCTCACAAGTTTTTGGGATTTTTTCAGCATTTTCGAATTTTTGTTGTTGATTTTTTTGTCATTTTTCCAATTTTTTTTAAAATTTTTTCTAAAATTTTTCAATTTTATTTTTCAATTTTATTTACGATTTTTTTAAATTTTTTGGGGCATTTTCTCAAAACTTTTTGGGATTTATTTTCAATTTTTCTAATTTTTTGTAATTTTTGGGTTTTCATAAAAAATGTTTAATTTAATTATTTAATTTTTAGAGAATGTATTTTTGTCCAAAAATGTTTTCTTCCACAAAATTATTTGAATAATTCCTACAAAGAATTAACCAAAATTATGCATTTCATTTCGAATTTTAGTTTGTTTTTTTTTTAAATCTACTTTTCATCAAGCACAACACATAAAGAGTATTTTTATTGATTAACGACAGAAAAATGAAGAGTATTCTTATCATTTTAAGCGTTTTATTTGTTGCTATTTCAATTAAAAAATTAATTCAAGAAGTGAGCATAGAAAAGAGGTCAAAATAAAATATAAACAACAAAATCACTTTATTGGAGAAATAAATTTCTTAAACTCGTTTATTTTTATTGGGGGGCAACAGTAAAGGAGAACCAAAACAACAACAAAAACTGATAACGAAATTTTTCTGATTAGTTTTTTATTCCTCGTTCTCGTTTATTTTGAATAGGAAATTAAATTTGTATTTGCATTTGTTGATTATTGAAATTCAGTTTTTTTTACTCCAAAAAAATGTGGCTCTTTAGGAAGAGTGGGGGGGATGTTGTCATTTAAAATAGTGAGCATAAATGAACAAGTGGAAAATTGCGGAAAACCTGACAATAAAATCGATTATTTTTGTTTGAATCGAAAATAAGGAGAGAAAATTGGGATAATGGAAGAAATGTCATCGCCTGGGACACACTACTGCCGGTACTAAATGATATCAGACATCGTCTAATAAACAATCGCTTTATTCAGTTGTGGTGGGTGCCGCTGGGCTATGTAGGCATTCATGGCGACGAATACGAGGTATGTTCAAGAAGTATCGCGAATTTTGAATTTCCGTGGCTTACGTATATTCGATTTTCGATTTTTTGTGATGTTATGTTGGTACTCATATCTCTCAATTATGCCGACAAGTTCGGCCATTTTGAATGTTCAGTTAATTTTTGACAGTTGCTTTGCTTGCACATGTTTTGGCTCGTCTTCGATTTTTGCCAATTCGAAAATATGGATCAAAGAATCTATCAAATTTTGTGTGAAAAAGCAAAATTAATTGCGCGGACGCATTCCAAATGTTGACTGTGTCATATGGTGAAGCTACCTTAGACCGAAGCAACGTTTATCGATGGTACAAAATGTTCTCAGAGGGCCGCCCGAGCACGTCAACAACACACGAAAACATTGATGAAGTGAAGAAAATAGTATTGGCCAATCGTCGAATCACTGTTAGAGAAGTTGCTGAGGACTTAAACATATCGATTCGCCCGATTTTTACCAATGATTTTGGCGTGAGACGGGTCGCCGCGAAATTTGTACCAAAGCTTCTCAATTTCGACTAAAAACCGCATCGCATTAACATGGCTAAGGAGCTGTTAGACTCTGTCCGCGACGTTCCAAATTTGCTCCAGAGGGTAATAACTGGTGACGAATCATGGGTTTATAGTTATGACGTAGAAACAAAATCTCAATCATTCCAATGGAAGCTGCCGCAGGAGCCAAGACCGAAAAAAGCGCGCCAAGTTCGGTCGAATGTGAAGGGTTTGCTTACAAAACAATTCCAAGTTCGGTCAAATGTGAAGGTTTTGCTTCTTCGATTGCGGGGGCGTGGTGCGTCATTAGTTCTTGCCACAAAGTAGAATGGCCGAACTTGTCGGCACAAGTGAGAGACATGAGTACCAACATAACGCCACAAAAAAAGCGATAATCGATTATACGTAACCCGCGAAAATTCAAAATTCGCGATACTTTTTGAACAGACTTCGTATGGTGATCGGATTGCAAAAGCAGTTCTGCTTCACCCAGTTTCCACCGTTTTAGCAGCATTCATTAATCTATTCATTTCGTGGCAACTAACAGCATCACCGTTCAGCAGGTGCGCAGAATGGGAAAGTACGTGTAGTGTTAGCCAAACTCCACGTTGGCAGACCATCGTCAAACTGATCTACTCGACAACCAATCTGAAATTTTAGGCAAGAAAATTGCGCCATCACCCACGACTTTCCACTCGGCAATCGTGAACATTCTATCTGCCAATGCTGTGGCGTTCGTTCGTCTGTCACACAACGAGAAGCTTCCTTTTGAGTAGGATTCCCTCTCAATATCTGAACTACTAGATAGATCCATCTTACATCCTTCCCTAGTCCTCTCTTCAATCTAATTACACATACTAATCTACTCTATAAAATATAATTCTTACTTTGCCTCTATCCAAATTAAAAGAAAAAAAGATAAAAATATAAAAAAAAAACTTTTCCTAACTTAGTCTATTTGAACATTTAAACCGTCTTATCTGAGATGCCAAATGGCCCTACGGTCGTGATGCTTACTTGTGACTCCGACAGCATATGACTTTGGTATATTTCCCACAAACAAATAAACATTTTTTCTTCTTCAATGCATTTGTAAGGTGCGTAACTTTAAATCGAGAACACAGATCGGTGGTGGGAATCATTTCAAATTAAGTCCATTTATACGAAAGAGGTGAATCCAAAAAACTTTGGATTGGGAACTTAAACAAATTAAACAAATAAAAAATGCTTTTATGTATTCAATAATTATAATAAATGTTAGTTTATGAATTTGATAAATATTGGTTTGCATATATAATTATGTTGGTTTGCGTATATAGTAAATACTAGTTTATGAATTTGATAAATATAGGTTAATATATATATATAATAGTGTTGGTTTGCATATATGATAATTTTGGTTTGTTCATATGATAATGTTGGTTTATGTATACGAAAACTGTGGAATTAATTTCAATCGCAGCCATTGTTGTTGTTGCCTTACCGCCATTTTCCTCGATCGTTTGACAGTCGATTTAACGCCAAAAACGGCGGTTGTGTTGCGATATTTCGTGAAAGTTTCTTCATTTTTTTTACTTGTCTTTTTTAAAGAATTATTAAAAATTCCTGCCATTTTGTTCGTTTCTATTAAAATTGATATGCTCAAAATTCGTTTACTATTAATTGTGATATGAGAATTACAAAAATAATATAATATGTGCGATGGCAATTAGTGCAACGAGCATTTTCTCTTTAGTTGCGATGCGCATGCGATCGTGCCTTCAAGCCAATAAGAATCCTTCGGAAAAGCGATACGTAACGCTTGAAGCTTTTGCCTTTTCAACAATAATTACTGAAATGCTGAACAAATATTCTGCGTCATAAATATGAAAGTGCGTGTTCAGTGGTTATTGAGAAAATTAAAAAAAAATAAAAATTTTGTGTGAGAAAAAAATGCTCCTCCAAAAATGTCCACAGTGTGGAAAAGTGTGAAGTTCAATGTGACTTCCGTGCGAATATTATCCTTAATCGGACTATATATTTTGAAAAAAGAATTAATTTCCATCACAGCTAGTTGCTCCTCTTCATGATAATGTTCCAGCCAGCATCCTGTCGCCCTACTACCGACTACAAATCGAATAAGATCCCATAAGTAAAATGAAAATTCAAGAAAATATCAATATTTCTCCACTTACCCTCTCACCGGACTTATATGGTGCATATTTGGTGGTTTTTAGCGATTTTCTCCAGGAAAAAAATAACTAAAGCTATTCCACAGCCGAATAATAAAATCATGAAGGCTGCGTAGGAATGCGTCAAGTGCACACTCACCCAGTTCTGGTTGGAAGCGGTGCAAAGTGGCTTTTTCGTATAAAGCGAGTTGTACTCACGAAACTGTAGGCCATATTCCCGGATCTTAAATAAACTGGAAATATTTTTGATTTCTTTTATTATTTGTTCAGTTGTTGATACGATTTGAATTTGACAAAAGTTAAATGGGATTTTGGAGAGTTGGTATTTACCAGGTGTATAAGCTTAAATCCGCTGTTTTTTAGTCAAAAAAACATGTTTTATTTTCATAGAAAGCCAAAACAAATTTATTAAAAGTACTTGCCCTCGCTAGCTACACATTTTTCCCATCTCTCGGGCAATTTGTGGATACCACATCAAACAAATTCCTTCTCTTTCGAGGCAAACCACTCATGAAGCCATTTTCGGACGTCTTCGTAAGAATCGAAGTGCTGCTCAGCGAGCGCGTGGCCTATCGACGAGAACAGGTGGTAGTCGGAAGGGGCCAGGTTTGGTGAATAAGCGGGGTGGCGTAGTACCTCCCAGTTGAGTGTCTCCAAGTAGATTGGACCATTTTTGACGTGTGCGATGGTGCGTTGTCGTGGAAAAAAATCATCTTGTCATGTCTTTATTGATAATCCGTCATTTTTTTACGCGGAGTAGGGTGCAATTTGATCAGTTGTTGGTGGTAGCGGTGGGCATTGACAGTTTCACCAGGTTTCAACATCTCATAGTAGACGATACCCTGCTGATCTCACCACAAACGCACAGCATCGTTTTCCGTCCGAAGCGATTTGATCTTGGGGAAGATGTTGATGGTTGGCCGGGATCAACCCACGATTTCTTGCGTTTAGGATTCTCGAAATATATCCACTTTTCATTGCCTGTCACAATCCGATGCAGGAAGGACTTTCTTTTTTGTCTGGCGAGCAAGATTTCGCATGTGTTTTGGTATCGCTCCATCTGCCTATCGTTAAATTCATGCGGCACCCAGTGTCTGATCTTTTCCATCTTCCCCATGGAAATACCCAATTGCTCCGTAAGCATTTTTTGCGATTGGGTATCGTCTTCGTTCAAAAGAGCTTCCAATTGATGGTCCTCAACCTTCATAGGCCGATTTTCACGCTCCTTGTCCCACCAGTCAAAATTGCTGTCTTTGAACCGATGAAACCAATCTCGGCACATTGTTTCCGATAAAAAACTCTCACCATAGGCCTCCATAAGCATTCGATGCGATTCGGCAGCCGATTTCTTCAAATTGAAGCAGAAAAGCAGAGCTTCTCGCATAATTTCTTTTCTTGGCACAAAACTAGACATGATTACCAAAGGAAAAATGTATGTTGTTGTACTAAACTGCTAACAGCGTGCACTGATTAATAATGTCAGATGTCAAACTCACAAAAAAAGTATGGCATGCCCATGGTAGCTTAATACGCTCACTCACGCCATCTATAACCAAACAGCGGATTTAAGCTTATATACCTGATAAAACAAAAAAGAAAGATTGTCCGTTGCTGAAGTGATTTATTTTCTCAAATTTAATTAATTTTAAAGTATTTTCTATTGGAAGATCTTGCCTTTCAACACTGACTCCATGGGGATTTTGGTTCTAAAAAATTAGGATTTCGGTTTCTATTTTTCCAGATATTTTTTGATTACCTCTCATTTCAGTCGCTTTTTACTATCGAAAAATTGGTTTTTATAAAAAAGGTGAGTTTTCAAAAATTAAGTAAAACAACCCCGCCCCTCGTAACTAAAACTTTCCTGTCCTAAATTCATTTTGCAGAAATTTTTCATATCCGACAGAATGTACGAGGTCTGTTAAAAAAGTATCGCGAATTTTGTATTTTTTCAGAAATTATTTATTTATTCATGAATATCTATTTTGTCCTCTTCAAAGTAGTCCCCACCAGATATTATTCACTTGTGCTAACGTTTTTTCCAATCCTCGAAGCACTTCAAAAAATCATTTTTTGTGATCTTGTTCAGTTCCTCCTTCGATGCCGTCTTTATCTCCTCAATCGTAATGTAGCATCGTCCTTTCATGGGGCTCTTCAGTTTCGGGAACAAGAAAAAGTCACTGGGGGGCCAGATGTGGGGAATACGGTGGCTGCGGAATTATTAGTGTGTTGTTTTTGGCTAAAAATTCGCGCACAAGCAACGATGCGTGAGGAGGGGAGTTATCATGATGCAAAAGCCAATTTTTGTTCTTCCACAAATCCGGGCGTTTCTGGCGGATTGCTTCGCACAACTTGCGCATAACTTTCAGGTAATATTCCTTATTGACCGTTCTACCCTGTGGCAAGAACTCATGATGCACCACGCCCCTGCAATCGAAGAAAACTGTAAGCAAAACCTTCACATTCGACCGAACTTGGCGCGCTTTTTTCGGTCTTGGCTCATGCGGCAGCTTAACCATAAACCCATGATTTGTCCCCAGTTATGATCATCTGGAGCAAATTTGGGTTACCGCAGACAGAGTCCAACAGCTCCTTAGCAATGTTCATGCGATGCGGTTTTTGGTCGAAATTGAGCAAAAATCGAAGACTAGCCAAAGCACGTGCAAAAAAAACAGCTGTCAAAAATTAACTGAACATTCAAAATGGCCGAACTTGTCGGCATAAGTGAGAGATATGAGTACCAACATAACGCCACAAAAAAATCGACAATCGAATATACGTAACCTGCGGAAATTGAAAATTTGCGATACTTTTTCAACAAACCTCGTATTTCGATGTCCACGTTTACTGTTCAAGTCCGAGTGTTCCCCAATCAATATTTTTGGTTATTAAATTTTTTAAATTTATTTCTCAAAGAATTATTAATTGTTATCCATTTTGAAATTTACTCTTTTAAATATGATAAGAAATGTGTAAATTTTGACTGAGTTTTCTAATTTCTTTCGAAGAAAAGTTCAATTTTTTGAAATTTTCACAAAACTTTACAACAAATTTCACATCTTTGAGAAAATTCTAAAATTTTTTAGTTTTGTATAAATTCTTAAAAGTGTTCCCGTCAATTTCTATCCAAAATTTAATAATAACAAAATTTGGTGCTGATTTAATGTTTGCGAGTGTTCCTTCCGAAACGGAATGAGTATTTCCCTCTCAAGCGTTCCTAATTATTTAATTTTTACCTTTTTTTGTGATTAAATTCGTTGCACTTCCTTTTACATATTTTTTTTGTTCAATTTTTTCCTCATAAAAATATTGAAATTTGTTGATAAAAAAATCTTAGTGATTTGACAATTTAACGCCCGAATTGAGTATTCTTTTTTTTGTAACTTTTTCTCTTAAATCAAATTTTTGTGTAATTTTCTTTTAATTTCTATTACAGCATTTAAAATTTTTTATTTATTTTTTTATTATTTTTTATAAATACTTGAAATTCGGATAATATTTTTAGCGGTTTTTTAATGTTTGTATCCGATTTGAGTGTTCCATAATCATTTCCGGTCATCGAAACTCGCAATAAAGTCTTTATTAAAAAGGTTCAAGATTTTCTATTTTCAATAATTAACTTTAGTAGAATTTCAAAATCGGCAATTTTCTTTCTTTTTTTCTCCATTAAAATTATTGCTTTTCTTTCAAGTCGTTCCTTATTTTTCGATATGAAATATTTAAGAAATTATATTTTTAAAAGCTTTCGGAAGTGTTTCATTTAATTTTCCATAAAAAAGTTTAAAATTTTTTTTCAAATTTTGCCCCGAATTGAGGCTGGGCGGCTGCAAATTTTATCAAAATTTTCTTAATTTTCCATCAAAATTTTTTTATTTTCCGTCTTTTCTCTCCAATTTTATTAAAATCCCAAAATTTGAAGAAAACAATTTTTTTTTCGAATCCAAATTGAGTGTTTCTTTTCCATCCGTTCCAAATCAAGTGAAATTCAAGTTTTTCTTTTCATTATCAATTTTTGGCGTGGGCAAAGACAGATCCTTCAATTTTTTACACCTTTTATTACCGTCTTTTGAGAAAAATCAGTGTGATTTTCTCATTTTTTTTGTATCGAAATTGAGTGTTTCTTTTCTATCCGTTCCAAGTCAAATGAAATTCAATTTTTTCCTTTTGCTATAATTTTTTTAGGATATTTTGTTAAAATTAGATTTGATCTATTTATTTTTAATTTTCCGTGCATTTTATTTCGATTAAAAAAATATTCAAATTTGGCCCTGAATTGAGTGTTTCCTCCATTTTTTCATGTTCAAGAAGCGAGCCTGGAAATTTTCTATTTTATCAAAATTTTCTTAATTTTCTATTAAAATTATTTTACTTTCTGTTTTTCTCCCATAAATTTGATTAAAATCCCAAAATTTGAAGAAAACAATTTTTTTTTCGAATCCAAATTGAGTGTTTCTTTTCTATCCGTTCCAAGTCAAATGAAATTCAATTTTTTCCTTTTGCTATAATTTTTTTAGGATATTTTGTTAAAATTAGATTTGATCTATTTATTTTAAATTTTCCGTGCATTTTATTTCCATTAAAAAAATATTTAAATTTGACTCCTAATTGAGTGTTCCCTCAAGTCTTTCATGTCCAAGAAGCCAGGCTGGAATTTTTCTTTTTTATCAAAATTTTCTTAATTTTCCATAAACTTTTTCCCTAAAGTTTTATTAATCTCCCAAAATTTGGAGAAATTTTTTTTTCGCATTCAAATTGAGTGTTTCTTTTTCATCCGTTCCAAGTCAAGTGAAATTCAAGTTTTTCTTTTTATTATCAATTTTTGAGGTGGGCAAAGACAGATCCTTCAATTTTTTACACCTTTTATTACCGAAATTTGAGAAAAATCAGTGCGATTTTCACTATTTTTTCGTATCCAAATTGAGTGTTTCTTTTCCATCATTTCCTTATCAAGTAAAATTGAAGTTTTTCTTTTTATTATCAATTTTTGAGGTTTGGGAAAAGGGATCCTCTCAGTGCGATTTTCACTCTTTTTTCGTATTCAAATTGAGTGTTTCTTTTCCATCCATTCCTAATCAAGTAAAATTGGGAGTTTTTCTTTTTATTATCAATTTTTGAGGTTTGGGAACAGGGATCCTCTCAGTGCTATTTTCACTCTTAGTTCGTATCCAAATTGAGTGTTTCTTTTCCATCTGTTCCAAGTCAAGTGAAATTCGAGTTTATCTTTTTATTATCAATTTTTGAGGTGTTGGAAAAGAGATCCTCTCAGTGCGATTTTCATTTTTTTTTCGTATCCAAACTGAGCGTTTCTTTTCCATCCATTCCTAGTCAAGTAAATTTGGAGTTTCTCTTTTTATTATCAATTTTTGAGTTGGGGGAAAAGGAATCCTTTCAGTGCGAGTTTCGCTCATTTTCGTATTCAAATTGCATGTTTCTTTTCCATCCGGTTCTAGAAAAATTCAAATTTTTCTCTTTTTTTATATATTTGCAAAGATTTTTTTGAAAAAAAATAACTTATTTGTTCTTGCATTTTTTTCTTAAAATTAATAATGGGAAAGACGTCCATTTTTTGCATAAAGACGAATATTCAAACTCGGGCCCCAATTGAGTGCTCCTAAATTTGTAAAATTTGTCCTTTTATTAAGCTTCCTTTTCACACACCAGAAAGGAATAATTACAAAAAAAAATACCATTTTTAGTCTATTTAGAATTTTTGTTCTGTTACCTGACTTTTATCATTTCCTTGTACGAGGAATTTTTGGGAATCGCTATCCAAGGATTGCGGAACTCCAAATATTCGACACCTTTAATGTTACACTTCTCGTGTTCCAGGAAGGTGTCCTCGATCACTTTGTAACCAGATCCGAGCTCAATGTGAAAGGCGAACAGTTCCTTGCGCATCCGATTTATTCCGTGCGTTTGGTTCATGAATCCACCTTTGTTTTTCTTCGATAATGCTTTGCGGAAAATTGCCTGCCGTGCAGAGCCGCGTGCAATCTGAAAAAGGAGAATTTCTGGAAGAAAGGAACAAGAAAAGGATGAGCGACGGAAATACCTTGAAATACATTCGATAGTACGGCGTATCCTCAATGCCAAGAGACAGTTTCGAATGCAGAAGATCCGGCAGGGTTTTGATGTTGTCCGCCGACGATTGTAGAAGTGCTACGATGCTAGCCGTGTACGAGGTGTACAAGAACAGAATCCCAGCAAGAAGGAATATCTGCGAGATCGGAGACATAATTAATGAGAAAATTCCCGGCGAAATTCACTCACCGTTGATATTCTGGCCGAGTCAGCTCTCGGCTGCATACACGAGCCCATTTGGCAAATGATCGAAATCCCCGACAGCGCGAAATCGGTGAGGCGACTGGTCATCTGATCACGGCCAACAGTGTGCCTGTCGTGCCACTTGTAGATTATGAACATGACGATTACTGCCATTGTCACCAGGGCTCCGCTGCACATCCAAACTGTCGAATTGAACGGGAGCGCGTAGATGTTCGAGACGGTGGAGAGCGGTGGTGCCCGGAATAGGAATTTGGCGATGGTCGGTGTGGTCATCGATAAGTAGTCCATCATCGGCACTCTTCTTGCCAATATGAAAAATGGTGTACCTGCTCGGGAGGAAGTTGTTCGTGAGTTGACATGATATTATTTAAGCTCCGAAAGCTGTTCTGTTGTTCAGATTGATGGGCGATAAGGTCAGGTCGGGAATTTGGACGGAACGGGCTTGTTTAGAGGCAGTTTGCTCAGCCACAAAAATTACCTCCGATTTCCACTCGCTTCTCGGCTATTTCGACAACCAGTCCTCTTACTTTGCCAGTGTTGGGATCTGCCGTTTCCCAAGTGTCCATCACTCCGTACTCGGCAGTTGCGTTTAAGGAGTCGATCAAATGTTCGGTCAGTCTGTAATTCAATTTCGACACCGTGTCGACGTGTTTGTCTTTGTAGTCGTGCAGATGGTTCAGTGAATCCTTACTCAAGAACACCATGGAAACGTTGAATTTCTTCCCTGCAAGGTCACGGCGACTCGCCGAAATCGGATGCTGATATTTGGGCACCTGAAGTCTCTCGGCCTGATTCCAAGTGCCGAACGGTTCAACAATCAATCGGGAATTTTTTTCAATTCTGTAAACTGTTAAGTAAAATTATTTTCTTTTCTCCCTTTGCCCATCAAGTAAAGTGCGGATTTATTATGAGCCGAAAAAAAGGCTTTCGGGAAAAAAACTTAAATGTCAAAATGAAAATGTCTTTTTTAACAAAATTACGCAATTTGTACCGAAATTATTGCGACTCTCCCACTTTTCTTCGTAATTAAATGTTCCCTAAGCATTGCTTGTCCTAAAAATTTTTGAAAATCGATTTCTTTTTTTTTAAATTTCTGAGCATTTTTTCTTTAATTTTTTGAAATTCTCACGTTTGCATAAAAAAAAATTGAGTGCTTCTTTCCCAACCATTTCTTTCTGATCATTTAATATTCGAAAGCCTATATTTTTGAAATAATTTTTTTAAAGTAATTTTTGGTTGCTTTCTTTGAGAATAATTTTTTTTAGAATTTTATAAAATTACCAAATTTTGGCCACAATTTGTGCTTTTGACATCGAATTGAGTGTGTCATTATAGTGTTGGCGATAGTGTTGATGGGTTGTTCTTTGCTTAAATTTTTAAATAGGTGGCGCACAAATCAACGGGGCTATGCACTGAGTTTCTGGGCGATTTCGGTGCCTCTGGCAGCACTACCGTAAGCAAATTCCATGATTCGATGACGTTTCGCCGAATGACTAGCGAAAACAGCCGTACGGTGTTTTGATTAAAGAATGCCTTGATTCCTTAATCCAAGCACGTCAGATTTTCATATATGTATACGCAATTTTCTGTCTAAATTATTGCAAAAGCGGCGAGAAATCGTACTACTTGCATATAATATTTTTTTTGTACATACGAGGTCTGTTCAAAAAGGATCGCGAATTTTGAATTTCTGGGGGTTACGTATATTCGATTTTCGATTTTTTATGTGGCGTTATGTTGATACTCATTAATTACTTTTATGAACTGTTTCTAATATTTATTTATGATGTTTAAAGAATGAATATGAGCTCATTTATCAAATTCGTGCTTTTATTAGAAGACAAACAAAAGATTTCTATTAAATTGGAATGTGAATATATGGATGGATAGATGGATAGGCGGTTCCCATTGATACAAGGTCTGTTCAAAAAGGATCGCGAATTTTGAATTTCCGCGGGTTACGTATATTCGATTTTCGATTTTTTTGTGGCTTCTGTCTCTCATTTATGCCGACAAGTTCGGCCATTTTGAATGTTCAGTTAATTTTTGACAGTTTCTTTGCTTGCACGTGTTCTGGCTCGTCTTCGATTTTTGCCCATTCCAAAAAATGGATCAAAGAATTTGTATCAAATTTTATGTGAAAAACAAAATTAATTGCACGGACGCATTCCGAATATTGACTGTGGCATATGGTGAAGCTATGTTAATCGGTGGTACAAAATGTTCTCAGAGGGCCGAGAAGATGTGAACAACGAAAAGTCGAATGTGAAGGTTTTGCTTACAGTTTTCTTCGATTGCAGGGGCGTGGTGCATCATGAGTTTTTGCCACAGGATAGAACGGTTAATAAGGAATATTACCTGCAAGTTGTGCGCAAGTTGCGCGCAGTAATCGGCCAGTAAAAATGATTTTTTGAAGTGTTTCGAGAATTGGAAAAAACGTTGGCACAAGTGAAGGGGACAAAATAGATATTCATGAATAAATAAATAATTTTTGGAAAAAACACAAAATTCGCGATACTTTTTGAACAGATCTCGTATTATGTGTATACGAAATTAGACAATTTTCTGTCTAAATTATTGCAAAAGCGGGGAGAAATCGTACTGCTTGCTTACTATTGCGAAGATTTTTTTTATATAGACATGACCCTCACTGACATCTAGTTTTCATTTTAGAAAGTTTTTGAATTCCAAAATCATAATATTCATTTTAACTCACTTATTCCAAACAAAAAAATAATTTAAACACGACAATAGGCAATTTATATTTTTATTCCAATCTTCTGGCATTAAATGCAATTGTATTTTACGTTTATTATTTTATTTTGTAAATAACAATCAAATATGAAGCGCCTCAATCTTGTAGACTTTCGGAGAGTTTTAAAACACGCCACTCTCCATGAAATGGTAGCTTACCGAAATGCTTGTATAGTTTTGTTATGCTTAATGTTGTTGACATTTAGATACTTATTGCGAAGTGAAAGTTTAAGTGTAAATTTATGAAATTTTAAATAGTTTTCAAACTAGTAAGTATAAATTAATACATTTGCATAAATAGTTTTATTCTTCACGGCAGTAAATACGAAGTGTTTCGTGAAAGATTATTTTGCAAGTGTGTGCGTCCTTACGAATGTATTCTCGAAAAAATTTTGACAGAATTTTTGTGTACAGGCCTTTTCAGTTCTTTTATTATTTAAGTTGACGTATGCCCAAAAATGACGTCAGACGCATCATGGCAATATCCTCCGTACGTTATGACACGAATGCAGCCCCCATCACCATGAGTTGTGGCAATTTTTTGCACCAGCTTGAAATGGGGCCCATCGAGGTAAGTGGTGCAGTTGGTTTCCAGAAGGAAATTAAAAGAAGAATAAAAGGAAGACGGAGACTGTCAGGAAGAAGCTCGTTTAAAACTCTTGTTTTTCGCCTCTGCCTCAACAACGGCTCCATTTTTGATTAAACAAAAGCTTACGATATAAATATAATTGAAATCTTAATTCTAAAGTTTTGGTGACATATTGATTAATATAAATTTTTCGTGAGAACTAACAAAATATGAGGGTAGTCCTAGAGAAGTATCTGCAGTGTTCTGAGGGTTTTATTTGGTAGACTGCAGACTTCAAGCCATCCAAAACAACTTGTACTGAACGGTTCAAAAGGTAGCTTCCAATCCATTTATGAGTGCGGTACTTTGCACAAATTTCGAAATATCCCACCTCCCCCCAAATCTTTGCATTAAGCTACCATCAGCAAAACAAGGTATTCTCTGAGTATGGTCGTAACTGGTCCTACTCTTGTTGAACTTTACGTTCTTAAATTTATAATTTTTATCCCCTTCTCATCCCTAATCCAACAACCAGGGAATAATTCTTAAATATTCCCTTAAGATACCATAGCAAATGGTTCCTAGCTTAAAGTTCTCCATCGATTAAAAACGATTTCTTTAATAATTTTCGAGGATATTTCATAAAATGTTCGTGATAATTCGTCAATTGTTCGTGCTAACTTTTTTTTGTGGGTACTTTTATAAAGTAGCAAAATTTTGGTACAAATTACTGCGATTTGCAATTTTTTCTAACGGTTCCCGCTGATTAAAAACTGATTAGATTTTTATTATTAATTTTAAAGAATTTTTACCTAATATTCCAATATGAAACCTTAACTTTTCTGTTTAGTTTGATGGCACTAAAAAATTGGTGCTTAACGCTGTGCAATTTCCACTAAAGTTTGTGTGCGGTTCAAAATATGACACACGCACTTTTTTTTTTTAAATTTACCAATATATGAACACTTTTCCCTAAAACTCGATTTATTCCGGAAACCATTGCGAATTGTGAAACCATTTCTTTACCAACCATTCGTACGCTGCCATTTAATAAGCGGCACTTGAGGTTTTTTTTTGGTAATTTTTAACTTTGAAGGTTTTTTTTTATGAGATTTTTTTAAGATTATTTTATAGCTTTTAGGAAATTTTCAGTAAATTTTCCTAATCGCCCTCAATCTTCTCTTTTTTTCTAATTAAAAACTTATTTCCACTTCAATCCAAGCGCCTAAGAAAATATGCTTACTTTTCTGTAATATTAACGATTGTTTATCAACTCCAGCCGGTCTCGCCAATATAATGTGACTATCTGGAAGGGCTGGTAAATTTTTGAATTTTTCATGTCTACCATCGTCTATGATAATCCAACGGAACGGATGATTATAATAGATGGGAGGTGTGGATTTAATAAAATTCTCCGCCTTAGTACAAGTTGAATCGACAACGAATGCAATGTGATTGAGACCATCCGGCTGGACAAATGTAATATTTTTAAATCCTTGATAACCAATTGTCGTTGGTAAAGATTCCCACAGTTTTCCTAAGTACTCTTTCAAAGAAATAAAACAAATAAAAGAAAATTGACCGAATACAAAATTATAATCAGACGGTTAGAACAGTCAATTCTCACCAACGTCCCAGCACGTTGAGAAGAGGAATTTCGTCGGAGTCTCGTAATAATCGTGAATATCGTTTAAAAATCTAACAACATCAAGAGTGGGTGTGCTGCAGTTGCACTTAACAACGATAACGAATAAAAATACGATTATTTGAGCAAACTTCATTTTGTCGCTTCCTTTTTTTTCTTCTTCTATGGAACTATTAAACGGACGTCGTCTTCCACTCACAAACCGAAACTGATCTTCTTTCTGTTCAGTACACCAAAAATATGATTAAGAATTGGTTTTTCCCATAAACGATATGGATTTTTTTTTAAATAAATAATAAATAAGTGTAAATTCTACCTTTTTTCTAATGAATTTTTAAGTTTATCAATTCGAAATTTATTGAATTTTAATAACCAACAAGAACCTAGATTTAGATAATATTGTCTTCTGGTTAGCCTATAAATTTTAATAACTAGTCAAGTTTGCAGCTAAAACAATCCAATGTTCAAAAGGTTTCCAAATATTTAAACTGATTTAATAGGCACTCCTTTAAGAAAATATAAACGCCCAAATAAATGATATACAATTGGTTACATGAAAATTACTCAAATTATCATCACGTGATGACTGTGAACGGGGCATGGCATAATTTATGTTTCTTAAACGAAACAAAAAAAAATCTTTACGTTTAGTTACATAATTATATTTAATTATATAATGGAAATTTTATAAATTTATTTTGAATATATTTATGGTAATTTCAATAAAGTTTTAATTTTTATATTAATTCCATAAAATTTACGAAAGCTCTGTCTTTATTAACAAATAAGTAAACATAAAATTACAACGTATAATATAATTAACAATTATTTAATGGAAAATATCCATAAACGGGAACGTGGCTTGTGTTGGTTCCAATAAATCGACGAGAAAGCAAACAGTTCCAGCGACACCCTCATACAAACTGAATGGTCGGTCTGGTGTTCGTGCTGATCTCTTAAATTCCGAATCGGTTAAGAATTTCATGAAACAATTGGCCCGATGCAAATATCGCTCGTCTTGTGTTAATCGATAGAGGATGAGGAACGGATAACCATTGCCAGCTATACCGTGGCATATGCCTGGACCTTTTTTGAGTAGACCTTTCTCCCAAATCAAATCACATGCTCGCTTGGCAGATTCTAAATATTTTTCATCCTTGAAAACAAGGTAAGCTCTCCCAAGTAGATAAATTGCTCCTGGTGCCCCATGACACCAATGGACTAATCTTTTTTCGCGGCCACTCTTCAAATCCTCAAGAGCTACGGGAAAATTACCCTCACGATCCTGTAAGCTCATGTAGAAGTCGATTGATGCTCTTATATCCGCTAGTTTTGTTTTGCTAATATTTCCATTCTCTTTAAACCATGGACTGTCCAAAAACATGTGCAGAATTGCGCAGAGTCCATGCGCTGCACCCAAATATTCAGTTCCGTGGTATTGATACATTAGGGGCAGTGGCGCCTTTGTAGTCTGGGAATACTGCCGACCGCTGTCAACCATCGTTTGGCATATTTCGACGATTTTATCTTCAGGAATTGGACTCGGCGTTAGAGTATCATTCAACCAAAAACATCCACTCAAGTAGCCAGCACGTCCAACAAGAACTTCGTCACATCCGTACTTTGAGAATGCAATCGGTTTGCAAGCATCGAAACCAGCACAGAAATTGTTCAGGTCCTGCGACTCAACATCTTTTTTACCAGTCTCCCTAGATATAGCTGCTGAAACAGCATAGATGCCAGCATTGCCACATAGAAAAGCGCATCGTTCATCGGACCGTTTTTTATAGTGTAACGCATTATTCTTTGCACTGTTTATGTACTTTTCGGCTAATTTCAATGCTGGTATCATGTCCTTTGTATGCGGGCATTTCGAAAGTTTCCAAAACATGTAAGCAATTCCTTCAAAAGAAATAAATTAGTGTAAAAAAGAAACCTTATTGTATTAGTGCCAAATTTTTATTAGGCAACCTGCACTTCCAACGTACAAATCACCACGGCCATCATCATTATTCGAACCAGGCTCAGTGTTTTCCACAATCCCATCGACGTAATTCTGGATTAATATTCGAATATGTTCAGCATCGATTACGACCTTTTCGCCCATGTAGTCCTGGTAGGGATTTGCAAAGTATTTGCTTCCCATCTTTACTTCGTCGTTATGGTAAAATTTACGAAATTTATATTTACTCAAATATGAAAATCTAAAAAAACAATTCATTATCAAAATATCGAAAAATAGCTTTTCACTAATTTTGTCCAAAAAATATAAAACTAAAAATTTTACCCAAAAAAAAAACGAATGCCGAAATTGCGTGTTCTCCCGATGATAAAGGTAATAACAAATTTGTTATCTAGATAATTTTGACAGCCGGGCTTGTTGTGATTAAAGGTCGACATAAATTCAAAAGATGGCGTTGGCATTGTTTAGGGAAATTTTTCGAAATGGTTTCGCGTTAAGCAAAGCCATGTTCAGATTAAATTTCCTAACGAAAATTAAATTTTAT
Organism: Atherix ibis; assembly: GCA_958298945.1. Taxonomy (NCBI): domain Eukaryota; kingdom Metazoa; phylum Arthropoda; class Insecta; order Diptera; family Athericidae; genus Atherix; species Atherix ibis. The sequence goes on along the minus strand of OY282609.1, from coordinate 19,932,339 downwards.
TCAACTTCATTTAAGATTAAACATAAATAAAATTAAATATTTCTCATCTTTCCGAATCAAATAATTTAATAACAGTTGTTATTGTCATTTTTAAAGAAAATACTCGCCTCGAATAGGTGGTTTTCATATAATTTTACATACAAAAAATTTCTTTGTTTCTAATAAATCTGTTCAAAAGTATATAAAAATCAATTTATAAAATATGTAAATTGAGATTAAGTGGATTTGCAAACACAAATGTAAATTGAGATTAAGTGGTTTTTAATTTAGGCATCAATTAGTTGTATGAAAGATGTCTTACAAGCCGTTAATTTTATTTAAAGAATTTTTTTCGAATTGTAATTAAAATAAAAACAAATGCATAATTATCTGTTCTAATTAAGTACAATTTTGAAATACTTTCGCATCTTATTTCTCCTATATTTTACTTCAATTAATAGTAATTCTTTCAAATATATTTTATAAAAATAATTAAAACAAAAATCTACTCTTCTCATATTTTATTGCACTAAAACATATAATTCTATTGTATTCGAATTTCTTTGCTTTATTTTAATTTGGTATCAACTTCTAATCACACTTCCGATTCGATTATTTCTTCGACATAGTCTACGGGAGAATATTGGCGCAGTACTAGGCCTGGAAGTTGGACAATTTTCACGATCCTTAATTATAAAAAAAAGCGAAAATAATAATTAAAATCAATATAGTCTCAAAACTTATATCAATTATTAGAAATTACCTTTTGTAATTTACATAAACAAGTTGGTCTTTTATTTTGAACAGAAATTTGATCAAACTTGACACGGTTGCTGAGCATGTTATATGTTAAGTTAATGTGGTTGAGTAGCCAACTAAATCCAGCAAACAAATGGTTGCTATCGTTTGGCCCGCACAATTGGAGGAGTATATGCGATTGGAAGCGATTGGCTAACTCCTCTAATTGGAAATATTGACAAAAATCCGATATGTTAAAATCATCAAAAACTAAATCACTTTTATTGGCAAGGAAAACAATCGGTTTTCCTCTAATATGATTGTGTTGGACTAAATTTTGGAATACGTCGAATGCTTCTGGGAAACTCTCCTTATCGGATGCGTCCACAACAAAAATAATCCCCATCGCCTAGAAAAAAACGGTACAGAATATTAATTAAACAAAATTTGCTGATTCGAAATAAAATTGAGAAGAAGGGAATTTATTTGTTTTTGAAAAATACTTTTGCATAATAGTGTGTCCATATTTTTCGCATTTCTGTATTGCCACCGATTTCGAATAGTTTCGCATTACAATTATTCAATGTTGTCGTATACAATTTGGCACCGTTGGTCCTCTCATAAGAATCACGCGGAACATTCGTTAGAATATGACCAATTTCCGTTTTACCAGAATTTGATAATCCTAAAATTAGTATCCGAAGTTGTTTTCTGATATTCACATTCCACAATATCACCAACATTATTTAGTATCCGTTCCGGAAGAAGAAATAAAATAAAAATTACATTTCACAATTTAAATACGATTTGGAAAAATGATTTTCCAATTTTTATTTTGTCAACACTTACGGATCTTCAGACGACCGGAAACAATTTTTCCACAAATTCCCCATTACTAAGGACCAATAACTACTGAAGACTTTTGGAAAATATTTACCGTATTATCCTGTAATGACAACTGAGTGAATACAGATATTTTGTATACGGAAATTGTGTCACTATAGCAACGATTCTCAGCCCTTTTTATCGTAATGCCTATTGTTTTTGTCTAGCAAAATTTTCAAGTAACTAAAAACTTACTTAATTCATGCATTCATTCAATATCCTAAATTGGTTTCGATTGCCTTGAATTGGTTTCGTTTACCTTGGAAAAATGGGCAATTATATTGCCAAATATTTCCGCTTTTCATTTTATGGGCACCGAAATGGTAAGAAAATACGAGTAATAAAGATTTTCAATAAATTTCTCTATTTCAATTAGTTTAGATACACTTGGACGTTTCCCCCCCTTTTGTATTAATAAAATTGCGGTGACGTTAATTTTAATTTGGAAACAAAATTGTATTTATTATTAATTGGTAAAACTGAATAATATGTAATTATGATTTTTATCACATTAAAAGTGGTTCTCTATCACTTAATTAATATATACTACGAGTATAATAGAAAATATTATCAGACAACTTGGATTTGTTATGACTACCAGTAATCCGTATTTTGGTTACTGAAGTATTTATGCAGAAAAGTATATACGAGGTATGTTCAAAAAGTATCGCGAATTTTGTGTTTTTTTCAAAAATTATTTATTTATTCACGAATATCTATTTTGTCCCCTTCAAAGTAATCCCCACCAGATATTATACACTTATGCCAATGTTTTTTCCAATCCTCGAAGCACTTCAAAAAAAATCATTTTTTGTGATCTTGTTCAGTTCCTCCTTTCATGGGGCTCTTCAGTTACGGGAACAAGAAAAAGTCACAGGGGGGCCAGATTTGGGGAATACGGTGGCTGCGGCATTATTAGTGTGTTGTTTTTGGCCAAAAATGGCAAAAGCCAATTTTTGTTCTTCCACAAATCCGGGCGTAACTTACAGGTAATATTCCTTATTGATTGTTCTACCCTGTGGCAAGAACTCATGATACACCACGCCCCTGTAATCGAAGAAAACTGTAAGCAAAACCTTCACATCCGACCGAGCTTGACGCGCTTTTTTCGGTCTTGGCTCGTGCGGCAGCTTCCATTGTGATGATTGAGCTTTGTTTCTACGTCATAACCATAAACCCATGATTCGTCCAAACCACGTGCAAGCAAAGCAGCTGTCAAAAATTAACTGAACATTCAAAATGGCCGAACTTGTCGGCATAAGTGAGAGACATAAGTACCAACACAACGTAACCCGCAGAAATTCAAAATTCGCGATACTTTTGGAACAGACTTCGTATTTAAGTTCATTATTGAAAAAAATAAGATTTTTTTATTAGACTCTGAGTGTGTGTTTCGATTCAAATTGGATACACAAAATAGCTAATGTACTCTTACAAAAAGAAAATTACCTTCGACATTTCATATTTAAAAGGTATCCCAGTTATCACGCCAAGATTTGAATCTTGCGCCATTTGTGCTGTAAAGTGTTGCCAACGAAAAAAAAGACATCGTGACAGCTGACTGTTGAGGGTTATGGTTATTAAAAATGAAGCGCTACACGGAAGGACAACGCGTTTTCATTGTTGCGCAATATTCTAAAAATAATGAAGGTTTGGCAGCTACAATTGCCAATTTTCGTACAAAATATGGTCGGAATAGTGATTTAACTTCCCCAACTGTGAAGAGATTGATTGAATTTTTTGGGAGACTGGAATACTAGTCGTGTTTCAACAAGTCGTTCAACACAAAACATCGAACAAAATCCGTGAGAGTATTGTTGAGAGTTCAGGAACGTCAATTCGGCACCGTGGCCATAAATTGGACATTTAGAGAAGCTCTCTACAGCGTGTTGTCACGAAATATTTGCATCTTCATGCTTACAAAGTCCAATTGACTCAAGAACTGACCATGCACAGCGAATGGATTATGGAACAACAGCAAAATCATCTTCAGCAATGAGGCTCATTTTCATCTTGATGGCTTGGTTAATCGAAAAATTGTCGCATTTGGGGCTCAGAAAATCCACGGTTGATTGTGCAGAATTTACATCAACAACGTGTTATTGTTTGGTGCGGATTTTAGGTTGGAGGCATAATCGGACTATTCTTCTTTAAAAATGCAGATAGTCAGGCAATAACAGTTAATGCTGCTCGCTATCACGACATGATAATCCAGTTTTTTGTGCCTAAATTGCAAAATATGGATGAATACGACATGAGAAACAATTTGGGCTTGCGTTAAAAATTTGGGACACCTTATATTTATTTTGCTTTAGCATTTTTATAGATATCTACAAATACACATAGTAACGAGCTAATTTATATAATAGTAATAATTAACATGAATGGTTCTGGGCAGTAAACATCCACCGAAGCTTCTCCAAGTAGAGAGTGCTTATGTTAAGCTCTAATATTTTAATAAATCATACGACTAGTGAGGCTTAAGTCTTCGATGAATGTTTCTGGGAAACGAAGTGGATAATAGTTCTTGAACAAAAGGATTAGTATGATTAGTATGAGACACAGGAATGAATTTTTTTATAACGAGACACAGTAACATTAAAAATAAATGCGACTGCAATATCGCGATGCGAACATAAAAGGAAACGTCGACAATTGTACAGAGTATTTTTAATTAACGGGATTGGGTTTGATGGGAATTAGAAGGCTTAGTAGAACCCCAGAGTTCTAGTTCGTAAGTCCAGATGGGTTTCATTCGCCACCTGTTAAACTAGTTCTGGAGGGTTTGGATTTGGGATTGGAGAATTTCGAAATTTTCGCTAAATGCAAGGCAGGCCGTATCATCAGCGTATGTAGGAAAGAAGGTTTTCTGGCTGATTGGGATATCGGATGTGTAAATGTTGTAGAGAGTGCGTCCAAGTATACTTCCCTGTGGAACATCAACCAATATCGGAGAGATATAGGAGAGTTCGTTGGTTCATTTACTTAGAAGTGTCGGGTGAAAAGCAATGATTTTAAGACCAGGAAATAGGCAAAATGAAGGATGCTCTTGAGTTTCCAGAGTAAGACCGGTGCCATGCTCTAATAAAAGCTTGACTTACGAGTATATAAAAAAAGTACTCTTTTGTTTCTAAAAAAAATAAAAGAACGATTAGAAGAAAAAAATCGATGAAGCCGATCGTCGATCGGATTGGGAGAGCCTCAGATGGAAATGCTCCCTGGCCTTTTGCTCTTCTCTTCTTTCTTTTTTTTTTTTTTTTTTTGGTTTCCTTTCGCACCCGTTTTTTTAATTCTTTTTCCTTTCTTTTTATTTTTTTATTTCTCTTTTTTGTTCTTCTGATTTTTTCCCGCTTAAGCATTGCTATCTTCGCGACTTTTCACCCTTTCTCCAAGTTTTTTAAGTGTTTTTCTTTTAATTTTTTAATAATTTCTTTTTCCTCTCACTTCTTTCATATATAAATTTTTTTCTCCCTTCCCCTCCCATGGTGGACTTAACACCCTCCGATGTCTCCATTATCCTCTTTACGTTTTTTTGGCATGGTATTTTTCTACTTATCCCCACAATCTTCGCTGATACCTCCTTCCCCCAATCTTCCCAGAAAACTAGCTTCAAGCATACGTAGCTGAAACATGTGCTCTCTGAGTATGGTCGCCATTGACCATACTCCTGTGGAATTTAACGTTCAGAAATTATTTATTTTTAATCCAAATTTTAATACCTTACTCATCCCTTTCCAATACCCAAAAATACAATACCTTTCAGTATTTTTTTCCCAGTGGATTGGAAAATATTTTGCTCGAAGGATGGAGTTATATAGTGTAGTAAGAAATACTATTGCTCTTTTAGGAAGTTGTTGGAGCATATAGGAGAGCTTTATTTTTGAAAAGGAGTATATGATTAAGCTGTCAACTTTGGAAGGAGTGATTACCTTTGGAGGAGACTCATGGTTAAGGGAATGGATAGTACAGTGAGTACTGTCTAGTACACATATGTCCTCATGTGGAGTTAATATTTGTGCAAGGTGTTCAGCAAATGCATCTTCTTTATATTTGTCCGTTTTGACTCAGGGTTCCGTCAGTATTTCATAAAGTTGTAAAAACTCTTGGCGATTCTAGGTAAGTCCTAAAATCCTTCCAATATATTTTTCATAATTTATCGACTTCCAAAAAAAACCTTGTCTTAACAGTTTCTTAAATTTTTAGTAAATAGGAATTTTTTTAAAATACTCTTTTAAGTAAATATAAAAACAAAAAAAAAACGATATTTTTTTATTTAATTCAATTTTAAATAAATTGTCTTTACTGTGTTTATTAACTTTCCCTTATTTACTATTAAAAATAACTACAAAACTACTTTAATAATATTTTTTTAATTCTGGGAGTTTGATGTACATTTACTATTTACTTCTTTTCCCTTTTGGTAATATTTTCCATCACAAATAATGCCACTGCCATACCACAACCGACTAACAATATTGCGAAGGCGCCATAACAATCTCTGAGACTTACACTGCTCCAATTTTGGGAGTTTGATGTGCATTTAGACTTTTTCGTATAGATTTTATTAAATAAACGTAACTGAATACCGTATTCACGTATTTTAAACAAACTTAAAAATAGAAGAAATTTTTTTAAATAAATTCGGCAATATGACGAGAAAATGAACTTTTCTTGTACTTGACTTTTAGCATTTCCTTGTATGGAGAGTTTTTTTCCATGGCTGCCCACGGTGGCCCAAATTCATAATATTCAATTCCTGTTAATTGGCATTTCTCGTGCTCCTGAAAAGTGGCCTCAATCACCTTATAGCCGGTACCTAGTTCAGCATGAAAGGCAAACATCTCAGTTCGAACTCGATCAATACCGGTCGTAAGATTCATAAATCCTCCTTTGGATGATGAAATCTTACGTCTGTACAACTCCTTGCGCACAGGCTCCGTAGTGTGCTGATATACGAAAATTGGATGGTTAAAAAATTAAGAATAATATAGTTTCGATGATAGACCTTAAAGAAATGTCGACTGTACGGAGTATCATCCACACCAAGAACCAAATTTGATTCTAGTAAATCCGATAACGTTTGAATAGTTTTGTCTGTTGATTGCAATAAAGCTACAATATTTGCTGTATAAGAAGTGTAGAGGAACAGAATTGCAATCAATATAAATATCTATAAAATACAATATAAAATTACTATTAATTCAACAGAAAATTTGACTAGGAAACTAAAAAGCCATACGCTAAATATTCTGGCCGATGCTATTTTCAGTTGAATATCAGAGCCCATTTGGCATACAGTTCCGATACCCAAAAGTATAAAATCCGAAAGTTTTGAATTTTTTATTTTTTTCCTAGCATCTTTGTCATTTGTGTATTTCTCTTGAAATTTAAATATTAGAAAAATTGTTACAACGAATATCAAAACTAGCAGACAACTACATTTCCAAACGGCTCCACTAAAGGGTAATAAGTAAATGTTGGAGACGGACGATAGTGGTGGTTCCCGAAAAATAAATTCCCCTCTCGTTGGCGTAGTCATCGATAAATATTCAATAATTTCAATACGTTCCGCAGTTATGAATAATGGTGTGCCTGCTCATCTCATAATAATAATAATAATAATTATAATATTAATGTAAATAATACGAAAATCTATACCCGATATAAGTGATCTTTTCTCAACCAAATCACCAATAAGACCACTCCAAATTCCAGTTTTTGGGTCTTTATAGCCCCATGTATCGACAAGTCTATAATTCATTGAACCATTTACCGCTTCTGTTAGACATTTCATTAAAATATAATTTAATTTCGATAGAGTATCAATGTGGATATCAACATAATCATCTAAGTGACTGACGGAGCTTTTATCCAATAGAACGAGGGAAAAGGTAATCAATTTGCCTTTTAAATTACGACGTCGTGCAGAAATTGGATTTTCTGTAGGATTGATGAAAACTTGAAGTCCATTTTTCGATGACCAACTTCCGACAAACTCATAAATGAGTGAAGAAAACTTTTCAATTTGATAAACTGAAAGAAAATGAATTCATTTGATATAAAATAGAAAATTAAATCTTAAAAGGAATGAAATCTCCTACTTTGATGTAGAATGAAATCTTTGTCGAACATATTATCATTATTGGGAGTTACCACCAAAATGTTACTATCCACAAGTGCTTCAATTTGATTAAAATTAAATTGATTATTATCGAATATAATCCATTGAAAAGGATGGTGGAAATATTTGGTCGGAATAGTCTTCATTTGATTTTCTGAATTATTACAGCTAGTATCAACTATAAATAGTATATGATTAGGATGATCCTGATTTAACGTAGGTAAGCTTTTAAATCCATTGAAAGTGATTAGTGCTGGAATTTCTTCATAAACTCGCATCATATTTTCTGTAATTTGCATTATATTTTTTCTTTTAATATCACTTATAATTAAAGATAACAAATACACTTCTTATAGGACTGAGACTTTATCAAAAGATTATCGTTTTCTTTCGTGAACGATTTTTTTTAAATATTAAGTTGTATACAGAAAAAATAACGGAAAAATATTTAAAATCTTACCTGTATTCCAGCAAGTAGAAAATACCAATTTAAATGAAGTATTTTTATACTGTATAAATTCATTTAAAAAATCAATTAATTTACATATAGTATAATCATCTATTGGTTGATCACCGTACGTAAAATTGACATTTCCAATGATAAAGAATATAAGAATTTTTTTTAAATCCATGTTCTCTTGAATCAAACTCTAAGACAAATAATCAATTAACTTATTATGTCACATACTTTTATAATAATCTTTAACGATTTGAAATTCAGTTTTAATTGTAGGCTTAATGGTAGATAAGATAGTCATTTGCATTTAAAATTCTTCTAATTGGACATAATTCGTTTATGAAACTATGAGTACCTCGAGTGCATTTAATTTACTCTCTTCATGCCTTTTAATTATAAATTCCATTTAAAATCTGTACTATAGATAAAATTACATGTTTTTGCGCTCAAACAAGATTTGTTTATATTTTATGATTTTGAAATAAAGAAAAAAGGTTTTGATTCGTAGGAATAATAAATGATCTTAACTTTGATGAATAATAGTTTTAGCTGCTAGGTTTGTAAAACTGCTAATTTTTTTTTTCTAAAAAGAAATATTTTCTAAAAAACAGCAATTATATGCAATATCTGATATTGTAAGAGAATGCGAAATGTTTGTACTTATTTAAATTCTGTTAATTTGTATATATTTTTAGTAAGCATAAAATTAGGTTTTTCTAAAGAATTTTTCCGTTTAAAAGAAAAATTAGCTAATATATATAACATATTGATTGAAGCATTTTTTTACTGCAAATATTTTGACTGCACCAATTTGCAGTCAGTACCATCTATTATCTTAATATTGAAATAGTTTAAATAGTCCGCCATGTTGAATTTTTCCACTCTCACAAATTTTGAAGAGAAAATTTCTCCAAAATTTAGTGACATTCACTGCCCGGCAATCAACCACATCACCTCAAAATTTCTTATAATTTCAGTAAAAGTTTATTCGATTTGGGAATATTTAAAGTAGTCAAGGGTAAATATTATTAAGTTCATTAAAGTGGAGAGAAAAATATCTAATATTTTGTTTGATATTTCAAAGATAAAATGTCCGCTATTAGGTTAATTGGCAACCTAGGCAAGTTAACAAGGACTGCGAATTTGCGGTATTCCTATTTAAAAGTTGGTCCAGGTAATAAAATGTACAATTCTAATCATTAGTTCAATTTTATAAAATGTTAATGATATAAGTGGAACTCAGTTTTTATCAGTTCAAATTCGAGTGGTAAAGTGCAAATGTTCTGTGGACTTTGCCCTATCGATGTTGTGTGTCTGATTTTCACTTGTTGAATAACAATATAAAAATTTATCAAAAAAAAAAATTATTTATTATATGATAATAGAAACACATTTTTAAATTGCGTGAAAGTAAATTGGAAATTAAGTAAAATTTTTTTATTCTAGCTCCGCTAATTAGAGGTGTATCTGTACGTTGGATGTCTGCAACAACAATTGTTGATCAATCTGCAAGAAAACATCTAACAACAAAAGTAGTTGATGACGTTCTCGTTGTTAAAATTGACTCCCCAAATGCCAAAGTAAACTCTCTGAATGAAGAAATAAGTGGAGAATTTGAGTCAGTGCTCAGGGAATTGGAAACTAATCCGGCAGTCAATTCCGCTGTACTAATATCCGGAAAGCCAGGATGCTTTATCGCTGGAGCAGATATTGGAATGCTGGAAAGCTGCAAAACAGCTCAAGAAGCGACGACGATATCGCACGGAGCACAAATAATGTTCGACCGAATGGAACGATCCCGAAAACCGATTATTGCTGCGATTAATGGAGTATGCTTAGGCGGTGGACTAGAACTCGCACTTGCCTGTCACTATAGGATTGCAACTAAAGATAAAAAAACTGGTTTGGGGCTACCCGAAGTAATGTTAGGTCTTCTTCCGGGTGGTGGTGGAACACAGCGTTTACCAAAATTAACCTCTCTGCCAACCGCACTTGATTTAGAATTAACTGGCAAAACTGTAAAAGCCGATCGGGCTAAGAAATTAGGGTTGGTTGATTTGTTGGTTAGTCCTTTGGGACCGGGTTTACAAGCAGCCGAACAGAATACTATCGAATATTTGGAAAAAGTTGCTGTCGGAGTAGCCAAAGATATCGCCTCTGGAAAGACGAAGGTAATTCACTTTTTTTTTACAGCTTATTCAATGAACAGAAACAAAATGTGTTTACTGATTTCACTTAGGTTGAGAGGGAAAAGAAAGGTCTGACGAATAAAATGATGAATTTCGCTTTAGGCATTGGTTGGGTGAAAGATAAACTTTTTGGTAAAGCGAAACAACAAGTTATGAAATTGTCCGGTGGATTGTATCCTGCTCCTCTAAAAGTATAATAAATTATAAAATTCTTTTAAGTGAATGCTATTATATTGTTAATTTATATCATAGATATTAGAAGTTATTCGAACTGGTGTTGATCAAGGTCCTGATGCCGGATATCTAGCGGAACGTATTGGTTTTGGAGAATTAGCCATGACGACACAATCGAAAGGATTAATGGGTCTTTTCCGTGGGCAAACTGAATGTAAGAAAAACCGTTTTGGAAATCCGGAAAGACCAATTAAAACGGTTGGTGTTCTTGGGGCTGGTTTAATGGGAGCTGGAATAGTGCAAGTAACCATAGATAAAGGCTACGATGTAATTATGAAAGATACAAACGAAGCAGGTTTATCTAAGGGTGTTGGTCAAGTTCAAAATGGTCTTCAAAATGCTATCAAAAGACGTAGAATAACCGCACTGGACCGAGATAAATATTTAGCTCATCTCGATTCAACGCTTAACTACGACAGTTTTAAAAAGGCAGATTTAGTGATAGAAGCAGTTTTCGAGGATATAAATATTAAACATAAAGTGATTAAAGAATTAGAAGCTGTATTACCGCCACACTGTGTGATTGCAACTAATACGAGTGCTATACCCATAACTAAAATAGCTGCAGGAAGTAGTAGACCTGATAAAATTGTTGGTATGCATTACTTTTCCCCGGTCGATAAAATGCAACTGCTCGAAATCATAACGCATCCCGGAACGTCTAAAGATTCAACCGCAGCAGCTGTATCGGTGGGTCTAAAACAAGGCAAAGTAGTAATCACTGTAGGCGATGGTCCAGGTTTCTATACAACAAGAATATTAGCTACTATGTTATCGGAAGCAATCAGGTAATTGAATCACAAATATGATAATTCGAATTAACAATAAACATGACAATACCAATAATGCTAATAATTTAATTTAAGACTATTGCAAGAAGGCCTCGATCCTAAAGACTTGGACAAGATTACCAAATCATTTGGATTTCCAGTTGGAGCAGCAACTTTGGCTGATGAAGTTGGCATTGATGTTGGAGCTCATATTGCGGTTGACCTAGCAAAAGTACTTATAAATATTTCCTATTAAAATAATTCTAAATAATTTTGTTCAATTTTTAGGCATTTGGAGAACGATTCAGTGGTGGAAATTTAGGTGTTATGGAAGATTTAGTTAAAGCCGGTTTTATGGGTCGCAAATCAGGCAAAGGTGTATTTGTATATGAGGGATCATCAGGCAAAGGTAGTCGTGATGTTAATCAGGGTGCAATTGAAATACTCCGTCAAAAGTATTCGTTAGTATCGAAGGGTGCCAATTCTGTAGAGGATATGCAATTGCGAATGGTATCCCGTTTTGTGAACGAAGCAGTTTTATGTTTAGAAGAGAACATTTTACATAGTCCGTTAGAAGGTGATGTTGGCGCAGTTTTCGGACTTGGCTTCCCTCCATTCTCAGGTGGCCCTTTCCGTTGGGTCGATCAGTATTCAGCATCTAAACTTGTCGATAAAATGAATTCCTACGCCGATTTATATGGCGCTCCATTTAAACCTGCACAAACACTGCTCGATATGGCCAAGGATAATTCGAAAAAATTCTATACCATAAAATCGAAATTATAAATTACGAAAAGTGTGTGTTTGCAACAGTATATACAAAAGAGACAAAGAAGAGAAAATGAAACAGTGGATACTCGTTTTAAAGTGCAGTTGAGCTTCTATTTAATAGACTATTATATTCCAACGTATAAATTCAGTTCCATTTTTAGTTATGGACTAAATTCTCACCATAAATGTTAAATTGTTTTTGAGAAAAAAAGTGCCTTCATCAAAATATATGAAAAAAATCGTGTTTTGACTGCGTGTAAGTGTCTCTTTAAGATATTTGATTTTGTTGCCAAACAATAAAGGACATTTTTAATTTTTTTTTTTAATGAAAATAATATAAATATAAAAGAACGAAATAAAATTACTTAAAAAAAATTGTAAACATATTTTGAAAAGAAGTACAACATTAATAATTTTTTATTTATTATTATTTTATTACTAGCAGATTTTAAGAAATGTCGCTACTAATTAGCTAAAATCACGTACAGATAATCATATACCATTAACACTATGCTAACTTAGTTTTCACATGTAATATAATTGGTCCATCAAAAGGTGATGTGAATTAAATCATATAAATTTTCTCACGATAACTGAAAATACCCTTCCGAAGAAAATATCCATTTTACTGAAAAATATCAGTTCGCAATTAGCTCTTAAAAATAAAAGAACCAAATTGGACCCACTTAAACTAGAATGTTTGTAGTGCCTCTGAGAGAATACTAAAGAAGAAAGAATAAAATATATCGATCCCACAGGTATATTATGATTTTTCTTTATTTTAAAAGATCTGTTTTAGTTTTAAAAATATTGATCCATTTGTTGTTTGAAATATTCTGCTCAGAGTATTCTTGTCTCGCAAATGAATTGTAAATAATTTATTTTATTAATTTGCGACACGGCAATTTTATTAAATTTATATTATGTATTAAAAGGGAATATTATTAAACTATTTCTTGTAAAAAAAATACCGTAGACCTCCAACTAAGCGAATCTGTAACGAATTTTCGAATTATCCGACAACTTTTTAAGAAATAATCTTTTACACGTGGTACTTGCGCCTTTTCAAATTTTTGCCAATGATTCCCTTATCAGACAACAGACCAAAAATTGATACAAGTAGAATATACCAACCTTATTAATTTCTTTTTGTGTAATTTACTATTTTACAAATATTTGAAAACAATGTGTTAGCATTTGTGAGGTTTTGAATACTCAGATGTGTATCAACCTAAACTGAAGTAAGTTTTTCCTGATAACGAAATTATTCATTTAATATTCGTTATTATATTAAGACCATAAAATAAATGATATTCGAAATGAAAAAAAAATTTAAATAAAAGAAGTAGGCTTTAAGAGATCCATAAAATACTATGGTGTGTATGGTACATAATGTAAAAAAAAATTGTAGAAATTGTCGAAAAGGTCAAATTGATAAAAAAAAAAGTATCGCAAGAAAGTGAGGGGCGAGGAGGAGTACAGACGTGCAGAACAAACGAAGCAATGTCACCAAATAATAGAACTAAATGAAGTATATGGTTTAGCGGGCAATGCATCCAACAACATTTTGTATCAAAATTTGCTAGATTCAACATAAATGTTTATAATAATATTTACTGAAATACAACCTTGACGCGTACAGCAAGACGAGACACCGACAAGGTGAAAAATTGGTCCGGGATGGAATATCAAGAAAGTGCCGATATTCAACTACAATTACAGTCTGAAATTAAAATATTTTGATTTTTGTCGACAGTGTTTTACATTTTATATAGTGTGTTGGGTTTCTGTTCTCAAATTTGAAGCGTATTTTCGGCACTTTATTATCTTTCAGTCTTATCTACAATAGTTTTTCTCAGAAACTCATTCTGGGGTAGAGGATTTTTTATTGATGGACTGTTTTAGTTATACTTTTAAACAAACATTTTACTAAATAAATTTAAAGAGACAATAAAAATCCTGACCCCTAGGGTCAATTATGGATTCAATTGAAAAGAAAGACATACGAGTGCTAATGCATAAAAAGTAAAACTGGTTTCTAACATAATTGAGTGGACACTATTGACCCATACACCACCACCGGTCGTGTGAACCTGTGCGATTCATTTGCATCTCAAGTTACAATTAAGAAATTTACAAATCGATTTTTCTACTTTTTATTTAAAACTCAATTATATTTTAATCTATTTCGAATTATTCTATTCTCACTTCTTAACTAATTAATAAGTTTATTGAATTTTTTTTTTTCAAATTATTTTCTTATAATTATTAACATTAATTTTAGCACATTTATATTTTCTGAAAAATATGTATTTAATGAGCTCATAAATACGTCATTCGATTTGTTGAATCAATTTTTTATTGATTAATTCTAGTGAACGTGCTCATTTCACCACCACCATAAAATGATGGTCTTTGACTTGGATATTTGGTGAAAACCTCATCGATCAATTCTAAAACACCAATTTTGAATTTTCGTTTTTGCTGTGCATTCATCGCTTGAATATCTGGAATAATACTGCGGAAAAAATCCATATCTGGTTCATCACTGTAATGGCTAAATGCAGAAGGATCTATTTTAAATGGTTTCCCATCCGTTTCCATACGATCGCTATTTGCTATCATACAAACATCTGGTGCAGATGAATCCTGAGCATCGACATCCACATGCACTTCTGGCACACAATTTACATCATTAAATCTTGTCACATCATTTGTCATAACTGGAAATTTATTATTTTCAACATAATCAGTTTCCATTGTCTCTTCATGATCAGAGCTTTTAATGTCCAAACTCAAATTACGCCGATAATCATAAGCATACGAATCACCAATGCTACCACCACCCGTTAATGATTGTCGATGAGATTTTAAAAATGGCAATAAAAAGTGCATATGCTCTGTTAGATAGTATGGTTTATGTTGTGCTTCGGCTGTATTTTGTTGTTTTATATAACGTGATAAGCAAGCACGTAAATTTCTCCATCGCTCTTTACAATGTAATACTGTAAAAATCAACAACAAAAAAATATATTATTATTTTTATTTCTTTTTATTGTATCTAAACAAGGTGGAATAGGCAAATGTTACTAAAACTTTAATGTTTATTCCACTCTTCGTTTTGTCCCTTTTTGTGCACCGATTAATATTGGATAGAATTTTTTTTGCGCAACATTAATTTCTCCAATATTTTCAGACAAACTAACTGTGCGTGCACATTGGAATACAAAGAACTTCTTCTAAATTTAACAAATAGTAAAAAGGAAAAAATCTCATTGAATCCTTTTGATAAAATAAACTCGTATAGTGAATGGTAATTTTTAAATTTAATTTTTTTTACAATATTTGATTTATTATAATTATCATAGAAGAGTAAAGAAAATTTATCTTCAAAACTATATTAAAATAGTGGAATATGTTAAAACTTTGCAATGTCCAAAAAAAAAACAAATCCTTCTCTTGTTTGTTTATATTTTAATTAATACGAGCAGTTAATTTGCATACGAATATTTATATGTATACCTAATTAAATATTCTTTAAATATTACTGTTATGTAAAAAAAAACAACAATAATTTTAATCAAATAAAAATGAACGTTAATTGTTGGGCCATTCTCGTAAGTCGAAAATTTTCAATTCACCTATACGAATTAAAATTTTCCAATTTGTTTCACACAATTCTGGTAATACTATAGCGAACAATACCGATCAAGTCGGGTTATGTTGAAAGTCTCAGTCAGTCGCTAATCACAAATGAACAAGAAACATAACAAACAACACGATAGACGATAGAGTTGTTCTTGTCTATAAACATTGATATGACAGAAAAACATATACTACCACATTCTTTGAATCTATGACAACATCGTGTGTATGCATACACGTAAATGTTTCATTGTATGCATGCAACTATACACATATGATGGATGGGAGGACACAATGTTACAATACAATAAATATTTGTCGATGCGCACTTAATTCAAATAGTGTATATACAATAATAGTTGTGTGAATATGTTCTTTGAATGCATGAATGTACATACGTACCGCTCTCTTGAGTTTCCTGGGAAATTGATTTCCAAGATTTTTCCTGTTCATCCTTGTTACGATATTCGGGAACTTTTTTGTCATATAAACATCGATATCGTCTTATTATACTCACAAATTTTATATTAAAATCTTCGTCACTCTGCATTTCTTTTACAGACTCTCTTTTCATATCTATTGTTACTAAACAAGATCGCCAAAGAAGAAACAAAATACAATATTAATAAACAGCACGAAGAAAAACTGTTATTTGGATTTGGCGATGATTTTAGGCACACGTTATTATTTTCACGTAAATGTTATTTCAGTGTTTCACGTTGTTATTTATTTTCTCTCAACAAAACACTTGGGAAACTATCGTAAATACAATCGAATAAAAAAAGTTGTCTTCACATACAAATGCGTGTTTATGTAAGTTTGTAGCAAAGTTAAAACAAAAAGATGTTCAAAGATACAAATAAATCAAAATATTCCAATCGAAACGAGCAAATCGAACAACAACGTAAGTAATGTAACGCGCGACAATATTGACTGTGAACTGTATGATACGAAGTGACGATGTGCCTTCACAACTGAGAATATAACAAGAAATTCGGGACACAAAAGAGACGCGATTGTGTTGTGTGCCTCTGTGTCTCTTGTGTACACAAGTCGATTGACGCTACATTCAAGCTATACGATAATATGTTGAATGTCTCGTCGTCTGTCATGCCGAAACAATGCAAATTTCATAAGATTTTCTTTCGAAGCAATAGTATTCGTAAGTACGAATAGATAAACAAACAAAATTTTCAAGTGAACATACATGGGAAGTGTTGTTGTTCCATCAGTTTTATTGTTTTCCACCGTTCTCGCATTGAGTTCCAGTTGAGAAACGATACCACCTCACCTCATATCATGGTCGAACGATTTGAGAACATTGACGGACATTGGAGAGTAAACAACAGAGTAACAATTTTCGGAGAACGTGATTACTACGCACGAACATCGGTATCGGACTTGTTGTATCGAACAAGAGAACATTGCAACATAGTGTGTTCATGTTCATGTTGGCCATGCTCACACATCTGTACATTTAGTGTTTAGGTATATGTGTGATATTGGTAGCAGTTAAAATACAGAGTAATAACCACTATTATGATGGCAATATCCTACGTGTATAAGACGAGGAATTCCTCTTTGACTAAACCTCCTGCCTTCTGGTGAACAATGATGAGTTGATTTTCGGTCAAAATAAAGTTCCAACGGTTAAACCAAAATTATCGAAAGCTCTAATGCATTTTTTTGAAAATGACATTTTAAATATTTTAATAAAATTAAATAATAAAGAAAACATTTTTTCCTTTAAAATTGTTTGCAGCAGTCATCACTTGTAATCTATTGTATTTCGAACATAATTTGAGTTCGAAATGATTTCCGGTAGCCTAAGTGGATATTGGTCGAATTCTGCTAGTGGGGTTACTCAAGATTTCAAGTCATACATTAACAATGTCATTTCAATCAATTACGGATACTTTTTATTCAAATGAAAAAATATAGTATGCTCATATTAAAAAGACTAGTTGTTGTTACCCTTTCTGTATGCATAAAATTTTACATGACAGCTGACCAAAAGCCAGCAACAAAATGTTGCTGTCACTGTACCACCAAGCATAATGGTTTAGTGTGATTTTGTACATGTATGAGTTTGGCTTTTGTAAATGTCCACCACAGCTTTTTCCTTTCAGTTCTTCTGCAAAGTGGACACTGGAGATTTTACCCAATTTCTCACCAATTACATTGAAGTTCTGATTCTTTTGAAATAGTGTGGATGCCGTACACAACACTATTTTAATGCGCATATGTTTTTCTATTTTGTTTTATTTTACAACTACTCACCTGTTTATAATTCTCTCGAAATTTTATTTTGAAACTATTTATTCCAAACAAACTATACTGAAGTGTTTGCATCGAAATATGGTATTCAGTCAGTTTTCAATTGCAGAACTAAGCGACACTTTGTCATATCAGATTATGTTCCTACTGATTAAACGTACATAAATTGGTCGTTTTTTGTTAGTAATTTTTTGTGATAAGAAATAAAATGCAATAGTTGTTCGTTTAGAATCTACCAAATAATCTTAAATATGATCAGTTAAAAATTGTTGTTATTGATTTCGAAAATGATCAAAAAACGTATTGATTAAAAAAATTTTGTTTTGAAATTTTCAAAAAAAAGAAAATTTTGACTTTTAGTGAATTAAAAATTTGACTTTTAATGGACAACAAATCGATTTTCATTTTTCCGTTTAAGCCAACTAACCGTAACATAAAATGTGAGACTCGGGATTTTAATTTCAACGGTTTTCTCTTGATTTTCGTATTTCTTATTTTAATTTTATTTTTCCGTTATGGTTGTTCTTATTAACAACTAACTGGATTCGAACTCAAGACGGATGTTTTTTTTATTTTTCAGAATGTTTTTTTCAGAATCTAGTTCAGAATGTTTTTTTTATTTTTTCTCATATTTTTTTTAAAATTTTTTTAAAAGTTTCATAATTTTAAGAGAAAATATCGAAATTTTCACTTTTGCAATATATACAAAACTGAAGATTTTATTTCGTATAATTTTTTAAATATATTTTCCTAAATTATTTATGCAATGATTGAGATTTTTTTAAAATAAAAAATGTTGCAGTTTTTTTTCGATCGAAAAATTTGACTAAAAATTATCACTTCCTTTTTTCGAAGTCCAATTTTTTTAAATGGACACTTTTAATTCTTTCAATTTTTATAAAAAGAAAAATTGCTTTGAACTGGTCCAAATAATTCAATTTTTTATAATATTCTAAAATCCCAAAAGTCGGACAAAATTTTTAGAGATTTTCCAATTCAGCATTTGGAATCGAGCGTGCCAGTAAAATTCAATATGCGAACTCATCCTTTTATTTGTTACCAATTTTTGTAAATTTTCCATTAATTATAATTAATTATAAATAATAATAGAGACTTTTTTTTATCATATTTTATTGTATGTATACGTGTGAACTAGATTCCCGTCCCCATCTCTAAGCCTGTGTTAACCCATGTTGAATAATGGCTTTTGGATTAATATCTAATTTCGAAACTAATCTAAAGCTTATTATGATAAAGCTCATTTTAAACAAAAATCATTTTCTCCTACTTATCAAATTTTCGAAAAATATTATACAATATATTTTATTTTAGTTTTGATATTCTTTGCCAATATAACATAAAGACATTAGAAGTAAAATGTTTTTATGCTGTCGGAAACAGAAGATTTATTACATATGGTGGTCGTTATTAAATTAATATATTTTGATCATTTTCCGGACATTGAAGGAACAAATTTGAATGATTCACATCACATCACAGCTGAATACTCGTCGTAGATGGATGGATAGGCGCACCTGTACGATAGCCGTTTTTATTAGCCGACTTTACAAATAAACAGCAGCAAGTGTTTTATGTTAGGAGGGAGAACTTATTCTATTCGTGCATATATAGAATCAGAAATATGTATATAGATGGCGTTATGTGTGACATAAATTTGAATACTTTTCCATCTCATTATAAATATAGCGAGAGCAATGAAAAGCTTTCACCTCCATTCAAAGCTTGTAAGCTATTTTTGAGAATACAATTATACTCGTATATTATTGGATAGGATCAGATCTGGGAGAGAATGAACTTCCGCTCAGTTTTCCTTAAAAATATCAACTGTTCATATTATTACAATACGAATCCGAATCGGTCATTTTCGCATTAATTCGCATATTTTCTCTCTAGAGGAGCACACGCTCAATTGTCAGCAGTGAATTTTTCATGAAAATTCGGCTTTCATTATTTAATGTTAAAAAAAACGAATTCAGTATCGCGGTATCCGTCGTCGTTTCGTCTTTTTTTAGATTATTTTTCTAAATTATTTTTTTATATTATTATTTTAATAAATATTTCGCAATTATTAATTATAATAATTAAAACAAATACATGCATACATATATTAATAATACATAAAATATAATAAATATCGAAAATTCAGAACAGAACGAACAGATATAGTTATTTACATAAATACGTATGTAGAAAAAAAAAAGAATAGAAAGAGTAAAAATATATTATCAAATCGAAATAAAATGTAATTACATATTAGAGATAGTGTATTTTTCTTTATACACTATACATGTATAATTTTATACTATATGTATTTATAGGAGATTGGTTTTTTTTAGTTGGTTGTTTGCTTTCAAAAGTGAATATTAGATGAATTTTTTTCTATGAAAACAATTCTTATTGTTTTAGTAGTAAAATTTTCCTAAAGTGTTGTCGATATACTAGTTCGAAAATAGATTCAATATAATAATATACTTAACTTTTCTTTATGTGATGGATATTCTCTAATACCTAGCATTAAGGTGGTGTTTTTTTTTTACCTAAACGTAATGTGTTGGGTTTTTTTGTAAAAGAAATAAAGAAAACTTTTTCATGAATATAATCATTTTACATAAAAAAAATAAACAAAAACTTTAATAAAAAAAAATATTTTTAAAAATATAATAAAAGGACATATTAAAAAAATTATTGTATATGAAATAAAATAACAATTAATTTTTATTTTTGTTATTTTTTTGTGTGGAAAACTCATTAATTCTAAGAACTAAAAAAAAATAGAATATCAAAAATTTACCAAACTATATCCAAATACACACAAGAGTATACGTACACGTTTGTATTAATGTGATTTTATGAAAAGGAATTAAAATTAGGGGCTAAATACTTTTTAATTAATTTAATTATTTTCATTAAATCCTTGCTATCATACTATACATAAAAGAAATCTGTCGTCAAGCATCGAGAAAACTTAATTACTTTGAAGTTTATTTCTACGTCTGTGAACTCACAACACGAAATAAGGGATTAATTAAGTAAAAAAAAAAAAACCCTCCATTCGAATTAGGCTCGTTATAATTTAAACAAAATCATTGACCAAATAAGCTTTAAGTATTTTCATACAAATATACTCTTTTAGTGAAGGAAAGATTGTATGAGTGAGTGTGTGTATGTGCCTGCGAAGAACGTAATCAATGTCAAGAAGAAAAAAAAACAAATGAAATTAAACAAAAACTGGCGCCCACACAAAAATCCTTATTAATTGAGGAGATTTTCATTTAATGACATATCATATTACAGGGGGAGGGTGGGAGTTCTATATAAAAACCTCTATAACCGAATCAACACAAAAAAAAGGATATTCATATGCTTGTGATATGGTTTTTTTTTCATTTTCGTTTTTATTTAACATTAATGTTAATCGAATTTTATATAATAAAATATGTGAAATTTATATTTATAAGAAAAAAAAAAAACGCTCTTTTGTTATTCACCATTTTCATTTATGTTCTATTATAGAATATGATTAATTTAATAGAATTTTATTAATAAAATTATCAAAAACACAATTTAAAAGAGGGGGGGGGGAGGTTGAAATGACAACCACCAAAAAAAAAACAAGAGAGAAAAATCCAATAACAAGGAGGAGAAGGAGAATAAGAAGAATAAAGTCTGAAATTTTACTGAATGAAAGCTTTTCTATGAGACATTATACTCGTATGCGTGTACATATTTATACTCCTATGATACGCACATACTCGTAAACAGCTGTCGTGTACACGTTATTTGGTTCCATTTTTTTGTTGCTTTCCTTTACGTATTTTTTTTTCAATAAAAATAAAGCTTTTCTGGTAATGTGGAATTTCCAAGAAAATCTGTATTATTCATTAGTGAATTTTTAATTTATACAAGTACTCCTCCTACAAATGCTATGTCATGCAGTGAGCATTTTCGAAAATGTTTAAATTCGATGGATTCCTTCATACCAAACTCAGTTGTAATACGAATTTTCCGAAACGAACTTAAAATAATAAAAAAAAAACGAACGTACGCATATAAATATTCTTTCTAAATTTTCTATTGTATATGTACAAGAATCTACATAATTTCAGACAACGTGTACTTGCAGATGTACCTCATATAATATCAATCGGTTAATAGTAAAATTAGTTATTGAAAAGAAATAAAATAAAACACAATTTTATACCTGAAAAAAACTTATGGATTAAATGGATTAACACTCTCTCATATACATAAGGTTTATTATTGCAAGTGCATAATACCTAATTGCGGCTACGTTCGAGAATCTACGACTACGAATTTGTGTTTATACGAGTGCTGCTAACGCGAATAAATTAATAATATTAATAAAACGAATCAAATTGATAAATGAGCATTTGTGAATAATTTCATTGTGAACTACGAGTATTTAGAAACTTTCGCGACAAGGGAAAACATATTGAATGGTAATCACAATAATTCAAGAAATTCCTTGCTAGTTCATATTTATTATTCTGTAGATGGAAATAAGTGTTACTGAAAACGAAATAAATAAAAAAAAAAACACTTATAAAATGTTAGTGCGTGTATTTTGTTTAATATTTATTTTTCTATTGTTGAAAATCCATAAAATGAAGGCTCTTTCACGCGCTAGTCATTCAAACTCTACTAAAACTCACCCTTTTCCAAATTTGTTCGAATTAGTCATAATAATCAGTATGAATACCAATTTGAAAATTACTAGAAGAATTTATGATTGGATCTCAAGAAGAAAATATTTTTCTACGTTATTATAAAAATTTACTTTTTGAAATTTTTCACACTTTTTAAAAGTTTATCCATCCAATCAATTAGGTTGCATAAGTTCAATAGACCCATAAAAAAATTAATTGATGCATTTTCAATAGTTTTTTTTTATAAAAAAAATTTACTCTTTTTTTTTTAAAAAATTTATGCGAAATCGTCAATTTTTTTTTTTTATTAAAATATTTAATTATTACTGTGAATCATTTCAATTGGAAATTTTATAAAAAATTGTCCAAATGTTTTCGAAGAGTTTTTGGTGATTCAATATTTGGACGAAATCGAATTATTAATTTGATATTATTTTTAAGCATATTTTAATTTTTTTTTTTTAATTTGACTTTAAACTTCTGGTAAATAGTTCATAGATCACAAAAATTTGGCTAAAATAAGTAAAAGAGTTAAATGCTTATTAACAGAGCAATAAGAGCCCACTGCCCAACAGAGAAAAAAAAAACAAGCCTAAAACAGGACTGAAAACAAGAACTTTTTGTCAAGGAGTTGACTTCCTTGCAATTATTAACAGCCAAAACACATTCGGTTCAACGCCTGATGAAGACCATAGGTTAGATGACGAGACCTTGACATTGTGTATTGTAGCATAGGCAAGCGTTATTATAAAATCTTTTAATTTTTCGATTCATATTGAATAATTTTTAAATTATTATTTCTATCACAAATTGATTGTTTTTGACCATTGTCCATTGATCAATTTTATAAAACACCAAATTGAATTGGTTTTATTTTTTGCCAATTTTCAAAATACATTTTCCTTAATTCTACCAAATAAAATAATCAATTTTTTTTGCACTTTATAAAAATTTATATAAAATATGTTAACAAAAAAAAAAAACAAAAAACCACAAACTAAAGCGATTTTAATTTTGTACCTGAATAACGATAAGAATGGTTATCATAAAATTTCTAATAGTATCTAAGCAGATGAAAATGTGAAATTTAAGATTTTATTTTCTTAACAAATTTTTAACAATTTTTCCTTTTTTTAAATATTTTTTTTTAGATTGTAAAAAAATTCAAAAAAAAACTAAAATATTTAAAACTTACCAAAATTGGTAAAAGTGGAATTTTCCATTTTCGTTTTTAATTAAATTTTATAAAATTTTCCATTGATTACCTTGAAAAGAATTTTTTCCAATCGTTCTCTATAGAAGTTATATATGAAATTAGATATAATGCAATGATATCTACTGAAATTGGGCAAATTTCCATATGTTTGCTATCATCTTTTTACCAAAGAATAAATTCTAATTTATAAAGTGAAGTAAAGAAGAAAAAAATAAATAAAGAAAATAACACAAATTGATTACCATAAAAAGCATACTTTCGGCACTAATTGTTGATGAACTTTAATATCTCACATGTGAAGACAAGCTTGATGAATTAAATGTCAATGAAATGATATCTTTAAAACATATGCTGCTGCATAAATTAACGAAGAGTTAAAAAGAATTTTTTTTCCAAAATCTAATTATCACAACCATCGAATGAGATACTCTAATTTTAAATGAAAAAAAAACAACTTTTCTGTTTTCAGCTGATTACCAACGTAAGTGAATTCTTTACTTTCTAATGGCATTCTCTGTTTAGGATGAAATACACTTGCACGATTATTTCGATGTGAAAATTTTTATTTCATTTTTGAATTTTCATCGTTCCGCATTCTATACTTTAATCGTGCACTTGCTGTTTAGGTTATCTGCCTCTTTAGACAACGTCAGTTTCCTTTCTTAATCACAATCGGCAATTTATTTTTGTATGTAAATTCAACCCTTTTATCGTTGTATTTAATTTGCCGGTGCTCCCCAATATTTCTTTAAACTATTTCTCTACTATAAATATTTGGGGAATTGTATACACGAACAGAGTTCGAACTAAAATACGATCACCACAATCAACTAGATCCACTGTAAACGTGTGTATGCATGTATTGGCTAACGTTACAAAATTAGTGTTCTCCTCAAATATGTGGAATGTGGACTAGCTGCCATTTATTTATAAAATGGCCAGCTAACAGTGGCGGCCCCGATCGTATTGATCGTGTTGTCTAGAATTCAAAATCAAGAACATAAAATAATCACTCATCTGATGATTAGAGATGTTTATGCCGGGAATTTAGAACATCTGTGTAGCTAGTTTCTTATCGCAAAACATCATCATTATATAGCAAATAAATCTCCCTCCCACCACCGCATATTTAAAAAAAAAACTGATCATAAATACTTACTGATGCCCATGCATTACTTGCTAAATTACCAATATTTAGTTTATAGTTGAATATTGAAAATTTCAGAAATAAATTTGTGTCACATTCAAAAGATGAGAATTGAAATTTTCGAGAAAATCTTATTCATTTTTAATTAGAACTATTTAAATTGTAGGCTTAATTTATATGTTTATCACCGTTTTTATTATATCCATTCAATCATGGTTAATTTGCCTTATTGGTCTGATATCTTAGTTTTTGAGAATTTTTATCATTAATTACAAAAAAGCTCACGACAATAGAATCGATAGATACGAGGTACTCGTATGTTCAAAAAGTATCGCGGGTTACGTATATTCGATTTTCGATTTTTTATGTGGCGTTATGTTGGTACTCGTTTCTCTCACTTATGTCGACAAGTTCGGCCATTTTGAATGTTCAGTTAATTTTTGACAGCTTGCACGTGTTTTGGCTCGTCTTCGATTTTTGCCCATTTTCGACCAAAAATAAGGAGCTGTTGGACTATGTCCGCGACGATCCAAATTTGCTCCAGAGGGTCATAACTGGTAACGAATTATGGGTTTATGGTTATGACGTGGAAATCAAAGCTCAATCATCCCAATGGAAGCTGCCGCACGAGCTAAGACTGAAAAAAGCGGGCCAAGTTGGGTCGAATGTGAAGGTTTTGCTTACAGTTTTCTTCGATTGCAGGGGCGTGGTGTATAATGAGTTCTTGCCACAGGGTAGAACGGTCAATAAGGAATATTACCTGCAAGTTATGCGCAAGTTGCGCAAAGCAATACGCCAGAAACGCCCGGATTTGTGGAAGAACAAAAATTGGCTTTTGCACCATGATAACACCTCTGCTGACGTATCGTTGTTTGTGCGCGAGTTTTTGACCAAAAACAATACACTAATAATGCCACAGCCACCGTATTCCCCAGATCTGACCCCATGTGACTTTTTCTTGTTCCCGAAACCGATTCTTTGATCCATTTTTTGGAATGGGCAAAAATCGAAGACGAGCCAAAACACGTGCAAGCAAAGCAGCTGTCAAAAATTAACTGAACATTCAAAATGGCCGAACTTGTCGACATAAGTGAGAGACACAAGTACCAACATAACTCCACAAAAAAAATTCGCGATACTTTTTGAACAGACCTCGTTTATGCAAATCATATGGCAATCACTATAGTCTATCTTAATTCTATCATCCACATTAATAAGAATTATTTAGGCCTGTAATGCCATCACCAACCATTTTACAACACGTTAATATAAACCTTTCAACCCAAGCAAAAAAAAGTATTCATTCTAATGATTTGTTGTCAAGTCCGTTGATTAGTTTGAATTTGAATTTCTAAGCTTCATATTTTTTTTTATTTTTTTTTCTGTTCATAGTAATGATTTTTGAAAAACTCAAACAAAAATTTTAATTGTATAAATAAATATTTACATTTGAAAATAATTGAAGATAAAATTTTTTTTATAATAGAAAATATTTTGTTTTTAATCATTTCCTATTATTTGATATATTTTACACTTTTTCTTTATGATTCAAATTGAAAAATTTCTACTCCGATTTGTGTGGGGTGATTAGTTATTGATTTATTTGAATTTAGAGATCTTCAAAAAGAAACGAATAGTAAAATTTCGATTGTCTATTATTTTCTGATCGCACAATTTTTTATTGTATTTCAAGTTTCTACATTAGTTTCTATATAAAATCAAATTCAATATGTGTATGTATTGTCTTCTAGTTCACAAATACTATTTCAAAAAACATATACAAACTTTGTAAGAAGAGATAATTTCTTAATATATTCATTGCAATCGACTTGTTATTCTTTAAGTATTAAAAGCTGTATAAGCAATTGCCCGTTAGCTGCAAGTTCTTTTTTGCTCGGCGCATGGCGGGCGACCGATCGTTTGGTTGTTGGTTCTTCTAGCCTAGCAGCTCAATAGCAGCTACTTGTGAGATCGTTAAATTGTGCTCGCTGTTGCCCCCAAAATACCCCAATCGCGCACACACGGAAAAAAACAACAAATAAACCGTCGGGGGATATGAATATCTTAAATTTATGTGTACATATGTAAATAATTTTATATCGTGTGTATAAGCGGTGTAGTGTGGTACACTGGTCTCGGTAAATCAATCTTAAAAATTTAAAGCGAACGTGTACGTATTTTTACAGCTCAGAATCGAAGCACAAAAAAAAGGACAATAACTTATAGATTAGTTATTAGAATCATCATTATTATTAACTTTATTATTATAATTATCATTATTATTATAATTATTTATTGTTACATATTATATCTTTTTAAATGGATCCACGGGCAGTGCAGAGTATTGTTTTTTTTTGTAAAAAATCAAAATTATTTAAAATAAGATTGAATGTATGTGTTATTAAAATAATTAATTAATAATTAAAAAGCATTAAAAATTAATTTTTAGTAATAATAATAATAATAATATTAAATAAGGATACACCATAAAGTGTTTAAAAAAGGAACAACAACAGAAGAAAAAGTTTCATTTTCATCGTTTTAAAAAAAAAAAAATCCACGATATGAAAATTTCAAGAGAATTTATTGAGGTGAATTTTATTTTTTTCTTATATTTTTTTATTTGAATACAATTAGAGTATTAAATATTTAGTAATGTTATGTGATAAAAATTATGTTCAAAAAGTTAAACAGGAAAATTATAAAAAGAAAGTGCTTTTTGGTTCAAGTGGACTTTAATAGTGAAATTTTCGCTTAAAGCTTCTTTTTTTTTTAATTATGTAAAAAAAAAGGAATAAAATTTACCAAAATATATAAATTATTGTAATTAAAAATAAGTACATGTGTGTGTGTGTGTGTGTGTGTGTGTGTATTCAAAAGAAATAGTTTCTTGTTTGTTTTGTAATTAAAATAGTTACTTTTTTGCTTACATATTCACCATTATTTATTCTTCGTGTGGTGAGAATAGTTAAAAAAAATTTTTTTTTTAGTTTCTCCACAAACCAAGTGATGTGAAATTGCTACAATTTCTTATTAATAAAAATTAATAAGGCAACAGGAAAAAAAAAACACATACAGTTTAAATTAATTTCAAAACGACAAAAAAAATTATTATTTATTAATCTTTTCTGTGCTTATTTTATTTGAATTAAAGAGCAAAAAAAAAATAAAAAAATAATAATAATAGGAAAAAAGTTCAATATCGTTCGGGCTTAAATTAAAGAAAAGCAAACCGAATAAATGAATTCAATTCAAACGGTGGTGTGTGGATATTTTTAGTGTACTTTCGATTTTTTTTTACAAGTAAAATGTGCCTATTTTTGTTCGTTCGAAATTCTACTGCATTTTTTTTGTATTAATATAAATACATTTAAAAAAGAACAGTTTTCTTATACGAAATCCTTTCAAAATAGTGTGTGTGTATTTGTGTAAAAAAAAAAAAATTTTTTTTCTAACCAACAAATTAAGAAAAAATATTATTTTTAAAATATTTGTTAAAAAAGGATATATTGTAGAATAAAAAAAAACAATGAAAAATTATATATTTTAAACTGTTCTCTTGCTCTTTTTTTCTCTCTCAATAAGCAATCGAAATTAATTTATTTTAGTGGATGATGTACTCTATACATGATCAATGACAATATAACCTCATTATTAATTTGATGGACATTTTTTTCGACATTTATTCATTTGTTTTTAGTTATCGTGAATCTCCAATTCATGAATTTTCTAAGCAGTAAATTGCGGAACAAAAAATACAAGAAAATAATTTAAATAGTAATCAATTTATCTTCATTGGATATTTGGTTTCCATCCATTCAAATTTTACTCTTATATCTCAAATTTGACTGGATTTTTTTTTTGATTATTTTTTTATTTTCCTAATTTCAATCATCCATAAGATTATGAATTAAAAATTGTATTAAAAAAAAAGTAGGCAAAAGTTTTGTATAAAAAAAATATATAAAAAAGGGGAAAAAATAAAATAAAAAAGAGGAAAAAGATTGAAAATAAAAGAAAAGAATTTTATCTGGGCATATGTGAAAAGCGATGATCTCAAGTAGATATTTTCTAATATATTAACATATGCGTTTGTGTGTGCGTTTGTGGGTATGTGTGTGTATGTGTGTACATGTGCGATAATAAAAGAGAAAAGACCATTGAAAGAGATGGAAATATTAGGGGAGTAATTCTGATACGGTACATAAATAAAGAGAGATGGATATATATATAATATGTAAAGGAAATCATACATAGAAAGAGACTGAGACAAAGATAGAAATATTATAGTAAAAAACGGGAGAAATGGTAATTTTATAAAAAAAATACACAAAAAAAATATTCCATTTTTTTTTTTTCGAAAATAATCATAAAATTATTCAATTAAAAATAAAATTTACTCAGAGCCTTTTTCATAGGATGATGATCACTTTCGTATAGAAATTGTTCTTTTAGTGAGTCTAATGTCATTATTGCAGGCATACACACATCCAGACTGTACTAGTAAATACATTTTTAAATTTTTATCAAAGTATTATTTATTATAGTTATATTGCATTGTATTAGTGAATCTTCACATAATTTTATCACCGTATTCGTATTTCATACAGTATTAACACTATATAGTATTATTAAGAATTATTCTACTATGATAAACTGTGAGGATGAAATTTAAATATTCACATAATCAGTTTTGATTCATTTATATATATAACATATATATATAGGCGTAGGTATGATGGATGAGTGATTACATATCAAAATTTAGTTAATATTATCAATTAATATGTTTAATTAAATTTTTAAAAAAATTTTAAAAAAAAACAAAAATGACATTAAATTTTTTTTATAAAAACTAATTAGTTTTATTTTATATAGATAGCTCTACACTATCAGTTAAATATTGTAATATTATAATTATTAAAGATACAAACTATTTAGAAATCAGATAGGATTTCCGAAGCTGCTTAAATTAAAAACAATAATTCTAAACGTAATATATCAATAGGAATATCGCTAAATAAAAAAAATTATATTTAATAAGTTTTATACTGTTTGTGCTGTTTTTTTTTCATCTTTAGAAGAAATTGAAGAATTTTATGTATGATTAAAAATGTTTCCTCAAAAGAAAATTTTCGGTTATTCTTTTGAATTTATCTCATTCTGTCTATGCTCTTCCCTTTTTCTCTCTCTTTCACTAATTTATAAAATATATTTTCTATAGGGTCCTCTTTACCTCCTCTACCTTTAATAAATTCTAATCCATGTCGCTATTTTTCTTGTTTGAGTTTTTTTTTTCACTGAAATTCTTCAATTTTTTTTTAACATCTTTTTTGAATATGGAAATTTGTTAATATATAATAATTTTTTTTTTCAAATTATCAAACTAATTTTGTGAGTAAAACCAAAAAAAAAAATTTATGTTTTTTGTCAATTTATGTTTCTTCACGACTGTTTCAAGTGTCTTAGATATATGCATTTATACATATCAATATACAAAAGCTACATTTTACATATACTCGTATGTACGTACGCGCATTTTAACACATTGTATAAAATCTTCTATTTCTGCAACGGTTGTATATATAAATACTATGGATTCTAAATAGAACAAAATCTATACCGCATAGATGATAGTCTCTATGAACGTGATTTACATAGAAAATATTTTCATTTCCTTTTAATAATAACCTTATATACACGTACGCGAGCACGCACACCCAAATAAACATATGCAAACTCTACAGATAAAGATGGCTGATCGAAATATAGTAATTTTAATACATTTTTAGCATATACGCATTCAGATAAAAAAATATATATCTATATGCACATATATAGCATAAATGCATACGAGTATATATGGATGGATGTATGTACCTACCTACTACCACACATTGATAGAGGGAAGTATTTTAGGTATTTTTCCGATTTTCCATTTACCTTCAATCTGGTCTTGAGTCATTATTTTCGTTACTTATAATACAAATATTTTTCTTCTATAGAATTTTTGAAAATGTTTTATCTTTCTTTAAAATCCGAATACACAAACACACATATTCACACAATTTTTATAAAAAAAAAAAAAATATTATTATATTTGTGTCTTAGAGACGACGAATTTTTCTTTAAATTTCCTTACTATACTCGTATGTACGTGTATTCTGAATATCTTTGGCTGCAAACAGAATTGAGCGAAAATTCACAGTGCTATTTATAACAAAGCCTGAAAGTAAAAATGTTTGTTGTTGTTGATTTTTCTTTTTTTCTCCCCATTTATTTATTTATTTATTTTAATTTTTTTTTTTTTTGTTAAAAAATATCATTAAGGTACATACAACATATAATCATCGTATCGCACATATAGTATTATGTATTTAATAATAAAAAAAAAGGAGACGTTAATATATATAATGGACAAAAAAAAACTCAAAAAAACTTTTAAGATAAATTGAGGGAAAATTTTTATTATAAAACAAAAAAAAACAAGGAGTATTTTCAAAGACCAAGAAAATATTGGAAGTACACTTATTTAAGATTGATTGGTAAAATACGCACGTGCATAGACATCGTATTAATCAGCAAATTTTCCCGAGAAATTTCTTAACGTTCGTTTTTAAATATTTATCGAATATAGTTTTTTTTTTTAAAAAAAAAACGTTTTTTTTAAAATTGATATAATAATAATTACTAAAAACACGATTTCCTAAAAAAAACCACCACTTAAACACCGAAAAAATGAATTGTAATATTATTTAAAACCTTACAACAGTCATCTTCAATAGAAATATTGTATATGCACGAATTGAAAACATCATCCATCTTCTCTGTGAACATTATTTTTGAAGTAAAAGAAAAAAAATTGTACTAGATTATGAGCGAACTATTGATGCAAATATGAATAAAACTACAAAATTATTATATATACTAGATTAATTATGACAGTTATTTAAGAAAATTACTGAAAATAATTTTTCAAAGTAAATTTCCACTTTTTCTATTTTTGTTTTTTTTTTCTAAAAAAAAACAACAAATCTTCTATTAATTAAAAAATATTAATGATATTCGATAAATACCCATTAAGAATAATGTGTTTGAAAAAAGGAAAAGAACACTACAAAAATATTTAATTATGATTGAATAGTATTTTAAAAATGAAAAGTAAAAGTTCAGTTGATAAAAAGAGAAGAATAATCGAGATAGAAATTTTCATACTACATATATTTATGTATATGTATTTATAAATTAAGATACGAATGTATAATACTATTTTCTTGGCCTCAATGCTTAAACGTTGAGTTTATTTTTATTTTAAAGAAAATTTTTGCTTAAAATTTTCCCCTATTTTTTTTTCTTTTTTTATATATTTGCATTTTTTTTCTCAGTCTTCATTATTTCTATCTAATTTTCGTTAGCCAAAATTTTTATTTATGTGAAAATTTTATTGTTATTGATGTTTCAAGATCTCAATTGAATTATTGAAATATTTTCATTTTTGCTTCCTTTAAAATATAATCTCCGATAATTTTTTTAAAAAAATTTTAATTAATCAGAATAATTTGTATGTCCTATGTTACTTCAAACCCATAAATATGATTATAATATTAAAGAAACATAATTAAATAATAACATTTTCTATTATAGAAAATATCTATAATAAAATTTAAAGAAAACACACACACACACACACAAATATTTAATGAATTTTTAAGGATTATTAAATATTTAAGAAGTATTATTAAATAGAATTAATTCTGTGTTGAAGAAAAAGAGTAATTTTTGATTTTCGATCATGATCAATTACAATTGAAAATAATCTTTATCAGTACTACTTATTCCTTTAATCTGTTTTAATCATTAATTATTAGAGAAAAAAAATTTATAAACATCATCAATAATTAACGTTATACTCCTCATACAAATGGGAATAATTCATTAGAGAAGAAGATTATCGATTAAATCGTGTCAATTTAATGTTAATGTTAATTTGTAAGAATGTTAAGGAGCTTATTTTTTTGTTGTTGTTGTGGAAGCAAAAAGTTTAACCAATTTTGTTGTTGTTGTAAATACCTTATACGTTTGTACAGATTTAATATTTCTTTTAAGGGTTTTTATTGAAATTTTTTGCGTACCTAACTAATTCTAACTAATTTATATTGTTTTCAAGAAAGTTATTAAGAGTTTCGCAATTTAGTAACATTTTCCACTGTTCTCTTTAAATGGTTAGTAAAATATATTTAAAAAATATATAGAAATTAATAAACTATTATTTTATGAGTATACACATATGATCGTATTCTATTCCATATATGCGTTTTTATCTTCTTAAGAACAACCGAAAATTAGGCTAAAGTTAGTATATTTAGGTTGATTGTTTAAAAATTAACAACATTTAAGATTCCTAGAGATTTAAAAAATGAATAGTTTGGTTATTTTAGTTTAGAAAATTAAATTAAAAAAAAACAAACAATTTAAAAATAATAGAAAATAAATTATTTCCTCTTAAAATTTTTTTTTATATACACAAAAAATATGATTATATAAAAAAAGTGAAAAAAAAATCTTTTTTTATAGTTTTTTTTATAGATATTTATGATATATAACTTTTCATATTATAGCTTAAGAATTTTTTCTATGCTAATATAGTACAATATAAAATTAAGGTTTAGTGCTAAATTTGTAGGAGATTTTCTTGTAAATTTATCTTCAGTGCTACTATAGAAAATAATAATATATAAAAAAAAATTTTTTTGCATAAAAATTTCTTTTATGTTTTTTTTTTATAATGTTGTTGATTTGTTCCGCAATTTTCTTAGAAAAAAATGTTTTCTTGTTAAAATATGTCTTTCTATTCTTTAACATATTTAATGCTATGAGATAGCATATTTATTTCGATTCTATAATACAATACAAATATTATGTACACTATATATTCTATTTTAATTTATTTAATTCTATTCTATTCGGTTCTGTTCTATTTTCATTTGAAATTGTACACATTTCGTTTAAATTTGATCATTTATTTTTATACAAAAATACTATATAAAAAAAGTATTATCTTAAATTTCACATAAAACCAATGAAAATCTGAACTGAAAAGATAAATAAATTTAAATAGAATAGAATTGAGGTACATACGTATATATATATAATATACAATACCTTAATGTGAGTGAGAGATTATGAGTAAAAGTAAAAATAATCTATCTCTTTAAAGCTTTGAGAATTTTCCCTGCCAACATGCATATACGAATAGGTGTATGCTTGAATTGTCGTCATGAGAATATTCAAGTCGAATAAATACAAATTAAAACGAAAAATAAATAATAAATTGAAGAAAAGTAAGAAGAAAAAATATATATTTGATCGTGTATAATGTAACACATTATACACACACATATATATATGTACAATATATTTATTTATATATATATATATGCATATATGGAATAGTAAATAAAATAAAATAAGAAATAATGATTAAATGGATAATAAATCTAATTGATAATAGTTATAATAATAATAATAATAATAATAATAATAATAATAATAATAATAATAATAATAATAATAATGATAAAATAATAACTATTGATTGATGATAACGGAGATTTTTCAAATTAATTAAAATTCAATTAAATATGATATAAATTATATTGTATAAATTACAATATAGTTAAAAGAATATATTTTTTTTTAAATTCATTCTTCAACATCGAATAAATACTCGTTAGAAAGGAAAATTATTCCTTTTGAAAAAAGTTAACGAGAAAACGAAAAGAAGTGATTATTATTAGCAAGTGTAATTAAGAGAATATAAATATTTGTTAATAATAATAATAATAATAATAATAAAAGGAAAAAAGTAAACGTAATAATTAATAAGTATAATCGCACAAAGAAGAACAATATTTGATTATAGTCAAATGAGTAAAACTAATTATTACAATTTAAGTGGTAAGCGAATTGAGTTATTAATTAAACGATAGCAATACGACAACAGCACAACAATTGCCGTGCATATAAAATATATTGTGGATCACCTGAAGTTGAGCGGGTGATATACGGCCCAGAGCCAACTAGCTGGTGAATCATGCAACAGCAATCGCCGACCGAGTTGCAAGAACCGAATCTGAGTCCGCAACAGCAACAGCAACAGCAACTATCTCAACAACAGAATGGAAACTTAGGACAATCAGCCACAGCGCCAAATTCACCCCCAGGGACTTTTGGTACGGCCAGTAAACGTGCTCAAGTCAATGGGGGACGATTTGATTTTGAAGATGGTGGCACATATTGCGGTGGCTGGGAGGAGGGTAAGGCCCATGGCTATGGTGTGTGTACGGGACCGAAGCATCAGGGCGCCTATTCAGGAGCTTGGAATTATGGATTCGAAGTGTCCGGTGTTTACATATGGCCAAGGTGAGTTTTTCTATCAGCTTTTGAGTTTATTCCTCTTCCATACTGCACATCCATTTTATTCGTGTTCGAGTCGTATTTGACCATACACAATATATAGGAAAATGCGTTTCATTTTAATGAGAGCTTTTGTTAAAACTGACATTGAAACTTTGGCGACACTTACATGTCCTGGTCATTGTTATTTTGGTGTTTTCGTGTGTCTCTGTGTAATATTTTTTTTTATTTATAAAAGTTACCAGTCAATGTTAGATGCCAAAAACATCAACCAGATCGAGTGGCCTGTCCTCTTACAACTGCTATTATTTTTGTATACTTGGATCTACCACCCTATACGATGTCTCTTCAAAAAGTATCGCTAATTTTGAATTTCCGCGGGTTACGTATATTCGATTTTCGATTTTTTGTGGCGTTATGTTGGTACTCATGTTCAGTTATATTTTTACAGCTGCTTTGCTTGCACTTTTTTGGCTCATCTTCGATTTTTGGCTATTCCAAAAATTGGATCAAAGAATTTGTATCAAATTTTGTGTGAAAAACAAAATTAATTGTGCGAATGCATTCCGAATGTTGACTGTGACATATGGTGAAGCTATTTTGGACCGAAGCAACGTTTATCAACAACAGACGAAAACATTGATGAAGTGAAGGAAATAGTATTGGCCATTCGTCGAATTACCGTTAGAGAAGTTGCTGAGGACTTACACATATCGATTGGGTCGTGCCATTCGATTTTTACCAATGATTTGGACGTGAGACGGGTCGCCGCGAAATTCGTACCAAAATTGCTAAATTTCGATCAAAAACAGCATCGCATTAACGTTGGTAAGGAGCTGTTGGACTCTATCCGCGATGATCTAAATTTGCTCCAGAAGGTCATAACTGGTGACGAATCATGGGTTTATGGTTATGATATGGAAACCAAAGCTCAATCACCCCAATGGAAGCTGCCGCACGAGCCAAGACCGAAAAAAGCGCCAAGTTTGGTCGAATGTGAAGGTTTTGCTTAAAATTGTCTTCGGTTCCAGGGGCGTGGTGCATCATGAGTTCTTGCCACAGGGTAGAACGGTGAATAAGGAATATTACCTACAAGTTATGCGCAAGTTGCGTGAAGCAATCCGGCAGAAACGTTCGGATTTGTGGAAGAACAAACATTGGTTTTTGCACCATGATAACACCCCTGCTCACGCATCGTTGCTTGTGTGTAAATTTTTGGCCAAAAACAGCACGCTAATAATGCCGCAGTCACCGTATTCCCCAGACCTGAGCCCCTGTGACTTTTTCTTGTTCCCGAAACTGAAGAGCCCCATGAAAGGACAACGCTACGCTACGATTGAGGAGATAAAGACAGTATCGAAGGAGGAGCTGAACAAGATCACAAAAAATGATTTTTTGAAGTGCGTCGAGATTTGGAAAAAACGTTGGCACAAGTGTATAATATCTGGTGGACAAAATAGATATTCATGAATAAATAAATAATTTTTGAAAAAACCCAATACTTTTTGAACAGACCTCGTATGGTGTGTGTGTTCTTATTTCAGGAAGAGCAGACAAAGTTGAAAATTTTATTTCTGACCTAGTTTAATAGTAAAAGTCAACCAATTTTTTATAATCAAAAATATACTTTTTTTTCTTCAACTTAACATAAATTAGATACATACCCCATGAAATTGTTGCAAATATTTACTCAGAAATGCTCTCTCAAAATCAATGAATTCATAAAAGGATAATCAGATGAGTTAAGCAGATTCATTTTAATGAAACTTTTTAGAATTTGTTATAATACTTAAAATTAAAAATGGAAAACAGTCTGAAATTTGTGTCCAACTTGGAAAGTTTTTCTTGCAGTGCCACCATTATTCAGACATTAAACTGGTTACTTGTCACTATTGAACTTGGTGCTTGTTTCGCCCTTAAGATAATGTCTTGAATTATTTATTATCCTCTTCGGTTTTCACGTGCGATTAGCATAAATCTAATAATATCGACACGTGTACGCATAATTGCATGAAATGCATGTAAGTATGTGTACACGTGTCCTATTTTAAGAAAACTTTCCTGTTTTAATAGTAGTTTTCGTCAATAAATTTTGTGGCCATAGGATACGGACGAGTATCTTTGTTAGAAAATATAGGCCAAAGTGTACCACCAGTCTATTTTTATTGCTAAAGATATAGTGTAGAAAGAAGCAAATGGGAAGAGATTGACTGGAAAAATTCCAAAATACAATTTTTATTAGTGGAACATTTATGGTTTTGTGCTCCTGTGGAGAGGATTAGAGAAAAATATGCAAAGTATTAAATTTCGATGGCGCCTTCTTCAATCGATTGAACAAAAGCATACGCCACAATCAAACTCTTAGTTTCGGTTGAAAACATTTTTTTTTCTCAGTCGACTGAAATATTTTGAAGGTGAAATCAATATTTCATCAAAATACCATTAGTGGGCTTATCGATATTGAATCCTAGACATTCCCACACATTATTATTCGATTATTTGATGAATATTAGGTGTATTATTTTATATACTATTGTATAATATTATGGTAAAATATTTGCATAACAAAGTATAATGACGATCAAATATTAGTTTATCGAAAAAGTTCGTAGCGTTTCCGACAGATGGTGTTAAAAATAAATAACTCAGTCACAACTAGTCAGTCGCATTATAACAAAATTTTACATAGGTTTGAAAGATGACTCCTAAAGCTTTATGTAGCTCAAAATTTTATTGAAGTCGGGACAGTATATTGAAAGTTATTTAAGTTCAAAATGAATTCATTGTTTTTTACAGTACTACTTCGACATAGGTAATAAAGCATTGAAGGCTTGTGAAAAAAATTGTCGTGTTTATGGTGAAGGTGCTCACTATTGTTCTGGATATTTCGAAGTCAAAGATGAGGCCCATCCTGAACGGCCAATTACCGAAATAAGTGATGAAATTCTCGAACATTTTGAGCAAAATCTGCATATCAGCAGTCATGACATTTAACCATCAAACCGATTTAAACCATTTGTGAAAAGCTGGTTTCAAAAGGAAATTGGATGTTTAGATGCCTCACGAATTGAGTGTGCAAAATAATATAGACCGACTTAATATCTGCGTTTCGATGCTGAAGCACAATGAAATCGAGTCATTTCTGAAGTGACTCATAACTGGCGATGAAAATCGGTAACATATGAAAATATCGTTCGAAAGAGACCTTGGAAAAAGTGAGACAAACGATCACAAACAATTTCAAAGCCAGAATTGACGGCCAATAAGGTTATGCTCGCTGTGTATAGGGTAGGACTGGAAGAGAATCGTTCATTATGAACTCAGTAATATACTGTGAGCAGCTACTCGAGAGATTCGCCAAGCGATTGGGAGAAAACATCCAGAAATGATCAATAGTAAAGGTGTTGTCTTCCACCACGATAAAGCGGAGCCCAAATATACGTGTAGCACCCTCAGACTGTTACTTATTTCGATCTCTGCAGTTTTTCAACCAAAAAACGCAGAAGCTCTTTACTGATAGAATCATGGTTCTCCCCGTAAAATGATGAACTATTTTCGATAATAATGCAGAATATTTGATTTAAATAAATTAATTTTAACACTCTGATTTACCCGGTTATTTTTTACTCAAAAACGCCACGAACTTTTTCGACTAACCTTTAATTGCAAAATTATTTAATTTAATATCATTAAAAAATTTCTAATAATCCTAATAATATTTAAAAGAATGTGTAATAATAATTCACATAATATTTATAATTTATTAAAATTTTCAATATTTTCTTTTCCAGATATTTACTTTTTTTTTTAAATCCTCAGCTTGAATGACAATAAATATTGCATGATTGTGAATTTTGAATAGAACTCATTTATATTCAAATATGAAAAAAAGTATGACCAGAATTTTTTTTATGTTTATTTTTTATATTTACTTAAGAAATAATTAAAACGGAAAAATTCTTTCTTATTTTTCATCATATTTTAACTTTTGTTATGCATACTTCCCAGTTTCAACACGATCATTATCTATATTGGAAAGAGCAAAAGAACTCCAATTTGCTTAGTGAAAAAGGTCAATTTAATTAATAAAATTTCTTCGGAGCCTTATCAAATGACATTATTCTACGATTGTGTGTACATTTATTTTCTTTGCAAAAGAAAACAAGATGTGAATAGCTGATTTCAAAAATCCTAATCAAATTAATTGCGGTCAAGTAAATAAAATAAATGCGAATATTTTATATTCCGTACCAAATTTAATTAAAATTCAATCGGTTGACAATTGGGCCCATTTTTTTTTTTGGATTTTGCATACTTCATCAAATTTTCTAGCAGATCTACTGAAATCGCTTGTAGTTGATTTATTAATTATTTTTAAGAAAAGTTGAATGTTTACGAGTGTAAATTTTTTCTTTAAGCAAAATGTCAACTATCACACGAGCATTTGAAATTTTTTTTATAACCAAATGAATGTGAATATTTTCTTTAATCAAATGTAAGTTTTTCCATAAGAAGCACATATGATTTTTTAAAAAGCAAATGTAAATTTTTCCCTTAAACGAATGTGAATTTTTTCCCTAAGCTAATGTGAATATGTTTGTTTGTTTGTTTGTTTGTCATCATTTCATGTAACAATATGCCATTTGGCGATAAAGGACATCGGGATAAGGAAATTAAAGTAGAAATGGAAAGAAAAGTATTTTTTTGGGAACTAGCGTAGGACCATGTTTTAGTGGGATTGGAACCCACGAATGTGCATTTTTTTTTTAATTTGTTCATAAGCACGTGTGTTTTTTTTCTAAAAGAAAATGTCAATTTTTCCTTTCAACTTATGTGAATTTTTTCTTTAAGCTAATGTGATTTTTCCTATGAATTATAGGAAAAATGAATTATTTTTCTTAAGCATATCTATATTTTTCCTCTCAGAATAAAGTTTTTTTTGTATAAAGAATATACAAATTTAGTCTATAAATATAAGTGAATAAATGTTCATTTTTTCTAATCACGTCTGCATTTTTCAAGTGTGGTGTTATGGAGGGAAAAAAATGCATAAAGGTATTTTTGGGTGTTGGAAAGGGATGAGGAAGGAAATAAATATTTTTTATAGGGAGTATGGTCCTCCTGTGGAATTAACGTTCAGAAAATATTTTTTGGAACTGTGGAACTTAACGTTTTGACCATACTCAGAGAGCACATGTTTCAGTTAGGCATGCTTGAAGCAAGCGTTTGAAATTGGTGCTGAAATGTGCTCTCATACCCTATATAGGCAAAAAAAATGAGGATAATAGAGAAGACACCCGAGGGTGTTAAGTTATTCATGGGAGAGAAAGGGAGAAAAATAATAATAAAGGAAAAAAGTGAGAGGAAAAAGAAATTATTAAAAAAAACAGGAAAAACTCTATAGCGAATGGGTGGGAAGGTAAAAAGTCGCGAAAATGAAAATGGATTGACAAAAAAAAATTAAATTGTAACTACAAAAAATAATTTTTTTGCAAAAACAACGAATCCTAAAGGAAACCCTCAAAAATATATATACGAGGTTTGTTCAAAAAGTATCGCGCATTTTGAATTTCCACGGGTTACTTACATTCGATTTTCGATTTTTTGGTGGCGTTATGTTGGTATTAATGTCTCTCACTTATGCCGACAAGTTCGACCATTTTGAATGTTCAGTTTTATTTGACAGGTGCTTTGCTTCCACGTGTTTTGGCTCGTCTGCGATTTTTGCCCATTTTCGACCAAAAATAGCATCGCATTAACATTGGTAAGGAGCTGTTTGACTCTGTCTGTGAGAACCCAAATTTGCTCCAGAGGGTCATAACTGGTGACAATTCATGGGTTTATGGTTATGACGTGGAAACCAAAGCTCAATCATCCCAATGGAAGCTGCCGCACGAGCTAAGACTGAAAAAAGCGCGCCAAGCTCGGTCAAATGTGAAGGTTTTGCTTACAGTTTTGTTCGATTGCACAGGCGTGGTGAATCACAAGTTCTTGCCACAGGGTAGAACGGTCAATATGGAATATTACCTGCAAGTTATGCGCAAGTTACGCGAAGCAATCCGCCAGAAACGCTCGGATTTGTGGAAGAACAAAAATTAGCTTTTGCACAATGATAACAACCCTGCTCACGCATCGTTGCTTGTACATGAATTTTTGGCCAAAAAGAACACACAAATAATGCCGCCGCAGCCACCGTATTCCCCAAATCTGAGCCCCTGTGACTTTTTCTTGTTCCCGAAACAGATTCTTTGATCCATTTTTTGTAATGGGCAAAAATCGAAGATGAGCCAAAACACGCTTTCTTTGAAAGCAGCTGTCAAAATTTAACTGAACATTCAAAATGGCCGAACTTGTCGGCATAGGTGAGAGACATGAGTACCAACATAACGCCATAAAAAATCGAAAATCGAATATACGTAACCCGCGAAAATTCAAAATTCGCGATACTATTTTAACAGACCTCGTATATATAAAAGAAGAGAAGAGAAAAACAAAATGAATGAAATGCTCTCACTAGCCTGCCGCAACCGCCCTATGGTACTCTACAGCCCAAAGAAAAAAAAATCGAACGACGATGATCTCTCACGATTGTACGTACGACTGGTTTTGCCAGTCATTCGATGAAACGTCATCGAATCATGGAATTTTCTATTAAGATCCCCCATGCATGGCCTTACTGATTTGTGCGCCACCTCTTTGATAACGACCAAATTACCACCTCTTTGATGACGACCAAATTACCTATGATATGGCTTCCTTAGAGCAGCGGTTGTAAACTTTTGTAAAAGAAAAGAAAATGTTTTTTTTAACAAATGAAAATGTTTTTTTTTTACATTTTTTAAGCGAATATGAATTCTTTCGATATAAAAATAAAATTTTTCACCGAACCAATTTGAATATTTTCCTTAAACGAATGCGAATTTTCTTTTATAAGCCGTCTGAGAATTTTTGCCCAAACCATGTGTGCTTTTTTTCTAGAAGAAAATTAAATTTTCAATCCAAGTGTTATTTTTAATTTTATTTGAAAAAGACTTTATTGCAATGCAAGTGGGTATCAATATTTTTTGCCATTCTTACACTGGACGAAGTAACGTATGGGTAAAGAAAGCATTTCATAAATTCAATCCAGCAACACTTAAGGATTGTCCTTGTTGATTGTAATTACGAAAGCAGAGCGCACTAGAAACTGAAGTCGCTTGAAATCGAAGAAATTGGGAGGAATCATTTATATCTGAATTATACCTGTAAAAACATAGCCGCATTTATACCTGAATTATACTTAAATAAATTTACCATTGGGTGAGAGGATATAAATAAATAAATAAATAAATAAAAGCCATATAAGACTAAAACATCGTAAAAACTTACAAATAGTTGAGGTAAATACAAAAAAAACGGAAAACAAATGTAATTTCTTAAATTAAAAACGAATAAACGCAGAAAAAACCGCAAAGAAACGGAAAACATTTTGTTTTTAAATAGTAGCACTAAAGTATCATTTTAACGACCAGTTAGAGCAAAATGGTCAATCCCCGTACCCAAAAACTCTTAAATGCAAATTTTTTATCATGATCCGTTGAGCTGTTTAGGAGTCTATACACATATAGGGAACATACACATACAGTCAGACAAGCATTCATTTTTATATACGAGTCTGTAGATTTTTTTATTTCCAAACAAAATGATTTATTTTTTAAACTAATGAGAATTTTTATCTGATGCATGCGTGTTTTTTTAAATTAAACTGATGGAAATTTTTATTTCATTAAATGAAAGTTAAATCTTCTTAAGCGAAAGCAAAAAAATTAAAATTCTGACAAATTTGGAAATTATCAATTTTTACCTAAGAAGGCTCTTTTATCATAGAGTTGATATGTTTTCAATAGGACCGTGCGGCCATTTTTAAAATGTCAAAATCTTCTTTTACTGTCAGTTGTATTCAGTAAGGTTGTTTGCAGTTCATTCATGGTATGATACACGCCTCAACAACGCTTCGAAATGATGCAATTTTTTTATCAAAATATTGCAACTTATCGTGCACTTCTTCTAATTTATAGTTATCATAATC
The DNA here is from genome assembly GCA_958298945.1 of Atherix ibis. NCBI lineage: Eukaryota > Metazoa > Arthropoda > Insecta > Diptera > Athericidae > Atherix > Atherix ibis. Next base: position 19,888,738 of record OY282609.1, on the reverse strand, counting down.
GGATTAGTGTGTGCTCGCTGTTCGTCGAACTTTGGATAATTTTGGACGCAATCATTCTTTATACAATATTCCAGAAAGATAAAGAATATTTATCAGTAAGATATCCGATCAGAAGGACCGAGAATATTGCTGCCATTCAGGCAAGTGTTAATGAAGAACAAAATTTATCGATTTCAAGGCATTTTAAAGATTTGGGACTGTCTACCACAACTTGGCGTATTCTACAGTTGGATTTGGTCTTAAATCCTTATAAAATTTAAGACCAACTGTAGATTTGGCGTTGCATCATTTTAAACTCTGTGAACTTGAAATTGATACTCATTCTTCCAAGAAAAACATCTTCTTCGATGAGGCGCATTTTCATCTCTCTGGATTGGTGAATAAACCATAATTATTATTATTGGGCTAAAGCCAATCCACAAATTATTCGCGAGAAACCTGTACATTCCAAAAAAATGACCGATTGGTACGGTGGCATCATCGATCGTTATTTTTTTTAAATGTAGCAGTAGTTGCCGTTTTTGTCAATGGCCAACGGTACCGATCGATGATAACGAACTTTTTGAGGCCTGAATTGCAACGAATATGTGGTTCCAAAAATACGGCGATACGTACCACACAGCCCATGCTGTTCTTCTTTGTTTATTATTATTACTATTATCATTTTTCGTATATATACACATATTTTTTTTGCTGTTCACTTTTCCGATTTTATAAAATGAATATAATAAACTTGTTGTGGCATGAATAGGAAAATATTGATAACAAATATGTGGTTCCAATAATATGGCGATACGTTCCACACAGCCCATACCACAATTGATTGATTGCAGGAAAATTTTGGCGTGTCGATAATTTCAAGAAATTTAGATGTGCAATGGCCTCAAAGAAGTTGTTTTTTAACACCTTTGGACTTCTTCTCCTGTGGGACTTATTTTGACCCCATCATTGGTCTTTTTTGTCAATAAACCATCATCAACCATTGATGCATTAAAATTGAACATTATATAAACGCCAAATACATGAAATAGGGCCGGAATTATTATACAAGATGGTCGACAATTTGGAAACATTGTATTCGGTTCTGTAAATGAAGCAGAGGCGGCCATTTGAATGATGTCCTATTGCATCGATTATACTTCAAAATAACATAATAAATTTTGCTTTGCCACATTTATTTTGTGTTTTATTTGAAAAAGAAAAACAATATATTTTACTTATTGAGAAACCCTGAATAGTTTGTTAATGAATATCAATATAAATATATTGTTTTTGGGGTAGAAACTAGAATGACATTTCGAAAAAAAACATAACCTAGAATTTCCAAAGAAAAATTACCCACTCCTAGAGAATGCTTCAAATTAACCGTGGAAAAACCCTGCTATTAAGCAATAATACTTATCAGTCAGTTGCATATGTGATAGATAGCGTTACAGGTTTTTCTATGGACAAAAGGTACTTAAAGTACGACGAGCACAAACAATTCGACTGAAATAAATTTCCGCGTATTCACGTTCGATGATGATTGGACTAGGTAAACTATGATCAAGGGGATAGTAAACTTTTCAGGCACGCAAATAAGGTCAGAATTAGATTAGATAAAAAACAATTAATTAAAATAAACTCATTAATCAAATGCGTGTTCAAATGTGTGTTTGTATGCGTTTGTTTCTATATTCGTGTACAGTCCAGTCTAGGAAAACATCAAATTTCATACAAATTCGTATGAAAATGTCATTATTTCTATACGTTTTTTTGGATTAAAATAAGTGAATTGAGTTTGTTTCGAAGGACAAAAGATAATTGGGTGTGGTTATTGTAGTTGTTTTCTTCTTCTTCATAGTCGATCCTTTTTATTTAACTTTTAACCCTGAAAATTTGTTAGATATTTATTAAATTCGTAAACAAATTTTTAAGAATGCCATAATTTTGCTTTAGTTAAATTTTATTTTTTCTTCCATTTATATGATAATTTAACAATTTTATTATGAATTTTTTAGTTGATAAGTTTTAGGTTATTTTTTTTTTAATTGATCAAAATGCAAAAATTTCAATTAAAATTAGTACGGTGTTTATTTTTATTTATTTGCGAATTTTTTAATTGCACAAATAAAATTTATAGAATTTTATTGAACATTTTATAACTATTTCTCTCGACCTAATGTATCTGTTGGCATTTTCTTATAAACAATTACAATACAATTTATACATTTGTGACCGAATTAAGTATTTAAGTTGATAGAAGATGGAAAATTTGCAATTAAACATTTTTTTTTTAAATTCTAGTAAATCTTTTTTTTTCTGACGAAATTTATTTATTTTTTTCACAGTTTTTTACATGTTTTACTAAATTTTTTTTATAATATTCGAAATTTTTATCAGCTTTTAATCAGAAGTTCTTTTTTTGTCCACTATTGATTCTCGTTTACAAAATACCATCCATTATAATTTTTGCAATTTAATAAAGAAAATTCCAATAAAGCAAAAACTAATTACTCAAAAAAGAAAAGTTTTTTTTTTACTAAGAAAACTAATAAGAAAAGTTATGTATTAAGTTATAAAAAGTATAATGAAATTTTTTTTCTAATTGACTTTCGTTTCTTAAGAAATATTTTTTTTTAAACTGAATATCTTATGAAAAGTTCAAAAAGTTTTTTTCTTAAATAAGTTGAAATGTATGTTATCCTTGACAGAGGGTGGAGAGAAAGGGGGACGCGAAATTTCCTTCGTTATTAAATATTAAATGAAAGCCAAACAGATAAAAAGTATACAAAATTTAATGTTTGTTTTGTTTTTTTCTCGTACCAACCAATTTAAACATGAGTGGGTGTTTTTCTTTCTTCCCCCGGTTGAATAAATATTAATTTTACCGGAATTTATGAGACTAAAATGTGTTCAACCTTGATAACGAAGCAACAACTGGTTAAACTCTGTTCCGTTCCCTATCGAAAACACCGCATTTCATTCATTCAACCCAACCCCTGAGTGTAACATTACCACCCAAAAATTTGTCTGAGGCCTGTTCGTCTATCAAATTGCCTTCTACTATCCTTTTTATTTTAAAAAGTTTGCGTGTTTTGATACACCGTACACTGACTGAATACATCAAAACAATTCATAAGTGAAAGTATCTTAAAGTTTCCTATTAAGAGACTGGTGTTAGTTCGATTGAATTTTATTTATTATACGAGGTCTGTTCAAAAAGTATCGCGAATTTTAATTTTCCACGGGTTACGTATATTCGATTTTCGTGGCGTTATGTTGGTACTCATGTCTCTCACTTATGCCGACAAGTTCGGCCATTTTGAATGTTCAGTTAATTTTTGACAGCTGCTTTGCTTGCACGTGTTTTGGCTCGTCTTCAATTTTTGCCCATTCCAAAAAACGGATCAAAGAATCTGTTTCGGGAACAAGAAAAAATTCACGCATAAGCAACGATGCGCGGGCAGGGGCGTTATCATGTTGCCAAAGCCACATTTTTGTTCTTCCACAAATCCGGGCGTTTCTGGCGGATTGCTTCGCACAACTTGCACATAACCTGCAGGTAATATTACTTATTGACCGTTCTACCCTGCATGATGCACCATGCCCCTGCAATCGAAGAAAACTGTTAGCAAAACCTTCACATTCGACCGAACTTGGCTCGTGCGGCAGCTTCCATTGGAATGATTGAGCTTTGGTTTTCACGTCATAACCATAAACCCATAATTCGTCTCCAGTTATGACCCTCTGGAGCGAATTTGGGTTGTCGCGGACAGAGTCCAACAGCTCTTTAGCAATGTTAATGCGATGCTGTTTTTGGTCGAAATTGAGGCAAAAATCGAAGACGAGCCACACACGTGCAAGCAAAGCAACTGTCAAAAATTAACTGAACATTCAAAATGGTCGAACTTGTCGGCATAAGTCGAATGTACGTAACCCGTGGAAATTCAAAATTCCTGATACTGTTTGAACAGACCTCGTATATTTTATTTATTATTTACTCATATTATTTAAATATGCTAACAATTTCTGCATATATTGATGTAATTTAAAAGGTAATTTTTTTTTAAAATAAAAGTTTATTTGTTGAAGTATTGGTTCGATTAATGTAAAAATAATATGATTTTTATGGCTGAAGTGAATTGAAACATTATCGGTTTATTGAAATAAAGATAAACAAAAGTTGAAGAATAAAAAAAAATAATATTAAAATACTAATGGTGCGAATCTTTTTCTTTTATTATATTGATTATAAATAATGCTTCCTTCTAATTGGATGGTAAAATTTTATTTCTGTTTCATTCTACAATTGTGTTAAATTTTTTCAATAAACTTTATCTAAAAGTATTGAAAATCGATAAAAAAAATTGTATTTCCTACCAAAAGCTTTAAGACATGACCAAATGTCGTGCGTCAATGGTTTGTATGATTCATCTGGAAATTATTCGTTTCTGCACTCTTTAATCAAATTTTATACACAAAATTAACAATTTCGGAAATGCTTCTTTATTTTTATAAGAACATCATATCAAAAAGAATATGGTAAAAAGCATTCATTGGCTTTCTGAAGTCATTATTTCAATTAGGTTAAATTTTATGAAAATTAATAAATCGTGAGCAAAAAGCTTATCCGTAAAAATGTTCTATTACAAGTTATTATAATTAATCTTATCTATTCTACTTGACTGTACAAGGATATCTCCTTTTTCAATAGGGTATTTTGTCTTGAGAAATCTTTGTATAAGGTATTTTTGTTTCTCAGAACAAAAGATCTAATTGAAAAGGAGAAATAACAAAAAGGATTATGACATATACAATATAAAAAACAAAACAATTTTGAAGAATAAAAAGTAAATTTTATGCTTAAAGCTAGACGCATTTCTTTGTTTATTATTATTACTGTTATCATTTTTCGTATATACTCGTATATATATTTTTTGCTGTTCACTTTTCCGATTCTATAAAATGAATATAATGAAAACGATCTTTGTTAGATATTTGATTATATTGTATAACAAAAAGCTTAAGTAATTCTGTCCTCAAATAATAAGTACAAGTACAGACGACGGACCTTAATGTATGTGAACTTTTAAATGTTTGTGTCTGGAAGTATATCGTCCTTTTTCCAACTAATATTATTACGATTTTTATTATTTGTCTCCATTCCTCAAATACTGAGTAAGATTTTTGTACCATTCTTTTAGAATATTATACAATATAAAAAGAATACAATGTAATCCTTGGGATTTAATATCTTTTCCAAAGGACAACCAACATTCTTGATCTTGTAATGTACATAAAAATTTTCTTAACTATCGTAAATTGTAATTTTCCTTAGCTTTTCATTCATCGCTTAACTGTCGATTTTACATACTCCTAAGAAATTTGTGCGGAAAATCAATATTGTCATATATCGTCGTTATTTATATTTGGTTTTATTTTATATTATTCAGTATATTATTTAAATATATAAATTATAAAATGTCATAAAACAATGATTTGAATAAAAGTTTATTACGCACAAAATTTATTGCAATACTTGAATAAAATAAAAAAAAATTTCAAATCACAAAATTCGTTTAGAGGCAGTTAATATTGTTAAAATTCATACTAAAAATGATTGTCCTTTACTTACTAGCAATTCAACTTTAATTAAGCCCATTGTAACTAAAATAAATCTTATGTCAAAATAAAAAGTAAGTAATATATTTTTTACAATACGTTTATTTAATAATAATAATTTTTCTTTTATTATTGTAACAATTCCAATTGAGTTCATACAATAGTTTTTGGCAGCAACTTCACTACCGAAATTTTATCTTAAACCCTACAAATGTCATGCTGGTACTGTATGGATGTTTTTTTTATAAAGACGAAATTATTTCGAATTATTTCACATAATTAATTCTTTATCAGGTTTTTTTTAAGACATACTACATTATCTTTTGTATAAATTTCTATGATATTATCCATATGGAATGACAGATTATCTGTGATAGAATATTGTTTAATTGATAAACACGTCAAATGTTTTTAAATTTCTGTCAAGTGTAAAGTACTTTGCGCGCTAATAATCCGTTTAGTTTATAAATGTTATAAAGAAAAATTAATCAATAATCGTCTTGTATGATAAATTAAAACTCAAAAATTAATTTTAATAAATTGTTTTTGTTTTCTTGTATATAAAAAAAAGAGTTTCTGAAACTGAAAAAGGGAGCAAATTATTGTAAGTAATAAAAGTCGGGTGATTTTTTTTTTAAGTTTAGTTTTTTATGTTTTTATTTTTGACGGATCACGTATGACACGTGATGTGTGTCAAAGTCAAAAGTGTGCTCAGTTATTATTACGCCTGAACAACGCTTACGGATTATTGAATTTTATTATCAAAATTCTTGCTCTGTGAAACATGTGTTTCGCGCACGTCGACCGTTTTATGGTCGTCATAATTGACCTACTACTGAGCAAGCAATTCAAGCTATAGTGAGAAAATTTTGAAGCAATTTGGCGCTATTGGACATCAAACCACCAACCCGTGTGCGTATGTGTAGATTGCGTACAGAGGTAAATATTGCTGCGGTAGCGTCCAGTGTTGGTGAAGACCGCAATTTGTCCATCCGTTGCCGTTCATAGCAATTGGGATTGTGTTACTCGACTATGTGGAAGATTTTGCGCAAAGATCTTGGTTTGGAAGTATATAAAATACAGCTCGTGCAACAACTAAAACAGAACAACTTGCCAAATCGTCAAATTTTCGGTGAGTTGGCCTTGGAACAACTTGAGGAAAATCCGTTTTTTTTATCAAAAAATTGCGTTCAGCAACAAAGCTCATTTCTGGTTGAATGGGTATGTGAATAAGCAAAATTATCATATTAGTTCTGATGAACAACCATAGGCAAAACAAGAACTGTCATTGCACCCAGAAAAATGCACTGTTTGGCGCGGTTTATAGGCCAGTGGAATCATCGGTCCGTATTTTTTTAAAGATGACGCTGACGCAACGTTACCGCTAATGATGCCCGCTATCGCTTGATGATTTCGAACTTCTTTTTTCCAAAATGCAAGAACTGTATCTGGTCGATATGTGGTTTCAACAAGTTCGCACTACATACAACAGAGCACGTGAAACAATGAATATATGGAGAGTTGAGTTCGTTTCGGACCGGTGAATTGGCCGCCTAGATCGTGCGATTTGACGCCTCTACCCTATGTTTTATGAGGTTACGTGAAACAAACAATTGTCACTTGCAGCCTTGAAAGACAACATTACACGTGTTATTAGCGAGATACCAGCCAAGATTCTAGAAAAAGTGGTTCAATATTGGACCTCTCACATAGATCACTTAAAACGTAGTCGTAACCAACATTTACGTGAAATAATCTTTAAAAACTAAATGGCAAGCATTGATTTATCGATCAAATTTTAGCTTTTCTGTGTTTTTTTTTTGTTGGAAATTTAAAAACCAAACACTTAAAAAATCAACCGTTAGTTCCGACGAAGTGCACTGGTTTTTTATGTATGTACGAGGTCTGTTGAAAAAGTATCGCGAATTTTGTGTTTTTTTTTCAAAAATTATTTATTTATTCATGAATATCTATTTTGTCCCCTTCAAAGTAATCCCCACCAGATATTATACACTTGTGACAACGTTTTTTCCAATCCTCGAAGCACTTCTAAAAATCATTTTTTGTGATCTTGTTCAGCTCCTCCTTCGATACCGTCTTTATATCCTCAATCGTAGCGTAGCGTCGTGCTTTCATGGGGCTCTTCAGTTTCGGGAACAAGAAAAAGTCACAGGAGGCCAGATCTGGAGAATCCGGTATCTGTGATATTATTATGGCAAAAGCAAGCCAATTTTTTTTCTACCACAAATCCGGGCGTTTCTGTCGGATTGCTTAGTGCAACTTGCGTTTTACTTGCAGATAATATTCCTTATTGACCGTTCTACCCTGTGGCAAGCACTCATGATGCACTACGCCCCTGCAATCGAAGAAAACTGTAAGCAAAACCTTCACATTCGACCCAACTTGGCGCTTTCGTCGTTTACATCCTCTCGGCCCTCTGAGAACATTTTGTACCACCAATAAACGTTACTTCGGTCCAAGGAAACTTCACCATATGCCACAGTCAACATTCGGAATACATACGCACAATTAATTTTGTTTTTCACACAAAATTTGATACAGAATCTTTGATCCATTTTTTGGAATGGGCAAAAATCGAAGACGAGCCAAAACACGTGTAAGCAAAGAAGCTGTCAAAAATTAACTCAACATTCAAAATGGCCGAACTTATCGGCATAAGTGAGAGACATGAGTACCAACATAATGCCACAAAAAAAATCGAAAATCGAATTTACATAACTCGCGGAAATTCAAAATTTCTTTTTGAACATACCTCGTACATGCATATATGTTATTAGGTTGGTAGAAATTCAATAATAAATATTATTATCTATTTAAAAAAAAATTATAATTTAATGTTTTATTTCTTTTAAAATTATTATTGCATAAATAATACACCTGCAATGTAACTATTTACAGTAAATGTCAATATGGATTCATTTTTTCTCGGAACTCATTATTGTGTGTTTTTTTAAAATCATTTCTATAATATTTTTTTATAGTAAGGAAGGTCTTTTTTCGTTAACACTTACAGTTTGTACAAAAACACGAAAGCAACGGCGAATATATTCCCGTAAAACATAAAACCAACTTAGGCATTTTCGCTTAATTTAATGGAATAATATTTACTAATAAAGTCCATTTTATTCTCTTTAATTTAAATTATCCCCTTTTGGGAAAATACAAATTATTATAAAAAATTAAAGAGAAAAAAAAATTGGGTTAATTATTAATTGATGATGACCATGCCAAGTATAAGTAGTCCATGCATTCGGATGAATTTGTGAAGTCAGCAGGACATCAATTGTTCTTTATAAAAAATGTATAACAAATAAAATTGAATGTACTTATATAAAGTAAAATTACTAAAAATATCATATTCTTATAAAAAAGAAAATACAACAATTATATTTGCATGTTTGGGTAAATTGGGGCTTTCGCATTATGCGCCAATACCGAGATTAGTTTTGTCAACAGGAAATATTGGGTTGGCAACTAAGTGATTGCGGATTTTAAATAATAAGAAAAATTCAAAATTTTTACTTAAAAATATAACTTTTTTCAATTAGGTATTGTCCGTTTTTTTCGATGACCCTTTGCCATCTTTCAGGCAGTGTCATAATTTCGTGTTCGTAAAACTTATGCTAGCAAAAAAAAACTGAATTAAATGTGATTTTACATCATCAACGTCATTAAAAATTTTACCATTTAAGGAGTTCTGCATGGAACGAAATAAATTGTAATCTGAAGGTGCTAGGTCCAGGGCTATATGCTGGGGATGTGACCACACATCCCAACCTAATTCCAATAATTTTTGGCGAGTGACCAAAGATGTGTACGGCTTTGTATTGTCACCCTTCCAATTCTGGCCGCTTTTCTTGAACTGCATTGCTCAGTTTGACAAGTTGTTAAACGTACGCAGTGGAATTAATCATTTGGTTTCTTGGTAAAAGTTCAAAGTGCACAATGCTTTTATAATCCCACCAAACTGACAGCATAATCTTTTTTTGGTGCATCTCAGCTTTTGATGTCGTCTGAGGTGGTTCATATCGCATCACCCACGATCGTTTCCGATTAACGTTGTTGTAAACTATCCACTTTTATAGTTTAATGCGTTGCGTCAAATGAATTTCCTTTAATGCGTTGCGTCAAATGAATTTCCTTAAACTGATGAGGAAACCATAAATGGAGTTTCTTAACATAGCCAAGCTGTTTTAATTTTTTTTCAATGCATGTACCATTATCGATTAACTGAATCGATAATGGGCCCGATTTTTGACGATCTGAATCGATAATACCCTTGATATGGGTCTCATCAATTTCAACTGGATCATTACGTATTTTTTAGTGAAAAATCACCAGAACGAAATTTAGCAAACTAATTTTGACACTGCCTTTCTTTCAACGCTTCATTCCCATATATGGCACATAACTTCTTGTGTACCTGCGATGCGTTCTTGCAAAAAATATGTCTAAAATCGACGTCTTGTCCTTCCATTTTTAAATTTGGATAAAAACAAAACTAAATAGCTCAACGATACAATTTTTTACTAAATTAAAGGCGGAAGTCCAAACAACAAGAACAAAATATAGGTTAGGTGCTTTGAACACGTTGACATAACAAAAAAATGAGCTAATACCATCCATCTACACAGTGTGTCCCAAAAATAACCGAACTTTATATTAAATCATACAACATGCAGCGCCATCTATTTACAGCATTAAAAAGATAAAAAAAATTCGCTGAGACACACGAATTGATGGAAAAAGTTTATGGTGATGATTATATGAGTCGTACTCAAGTTTATACGTGGTTTACACGATTTAAAAATGGTCGTGAGGATTTAAAAATGGTCGTGAGTATTTAAATCTAAGGCCACGTCGTCCAGAAGCTAGTAATCGTGCTGAATTGGTGGGAAAAGTCCGTGAAATCATTGGTATCGATGCAAATTTTACTACGAGAATATTGGCTGAGGAATTAAATACGAGTAAAAACACTATTTGGAGAATTTTAACTGAAGATTTGGGTAAAAGAAAAAGGTCTGTGCGCGTTTTGTTCCACATGAATTAAATGAAGACCAAAAAATCGCTCGTGCAGAGACATTGTTGAACCTGCTGAAAACGATCCAGACTTTCTTGATTCGATCATAACTGGTGATGAGTCATGGTGCTTTAAATATGACCCTGAAACTAAGCGTCAATCTGCTGAGTGGGAAGTCCAAAGGCGAGCCAAAACCAAAAAAATTGCGTTTTCAGAAGTCTCGAATCAAGACAATGTTGATTACTTTTCTATGATTTGAAGGGTATTGTCCACAAGGAATTTGTTCCAGAAGATCGAACTGTTAATGGAGAATACTATTTAGGCGTTTTAGATCATTTGTGGAAAAGAATTGGTCATGTTAGACCTGAATATCCAGCAAGACAAGACCAAAAAAGTGAACGAATTTTTGATGAAAAAACGGATTTCTCTAATCAACTACCCTCCGTATTCGCCTGATCTATCACCATGTGACTATTTTCTATTTCCAAAACTAAAAACCAAGATGAAAGGAGCATTTTATGATGATATCCCAGCCATTCAAGCAGCCGTAACTGAGGTGCTGAAGAACATTCCTATAAATGGCATAAAAAAATCGGTCATTTTTGGCACTTACTTGCCAACCCAATATTTAAACTATACATGTTAATCTGAAAATATCCTTGCTAATATTTAATTGACTAGTCTATATACATGATAGGATTTTACAACAAACAACAAAAAAATTCATTTATTTTATAATTAATTGTTTATACACAAATTTTTTCGTATTTTTGTCAGTTTTTTAAAATTTGTAAAACAGTCAACATGTGTGAAAAAAAAGTCCACTTAAAACATTGTATGAGTTCTAGCTAGGGAACAACGTAATGGAGGCACACAAAAAAATTATGTGACGTGTTTAGAGAAGACGCAGTAATAGCTCAAATATGCCAGAGATGGTTTGTGAAATTTCGTTCAGGTGAATTTTCTTTGAAAGATAAACCCAGATCAGGAAGGCCATCAGATGTCAATAACGAAGTGCTACGCACAAATCCCATGTTAAATTCCACAGAAGTAGTCTTCAACCTTGGAATTCATCAGACTACTGCTTTAGAGCACATTAAAAAGCTTGGTTTTGTGTTCAAACTCTCTGTTTGGGTGCCACACGAATTAAGCGACAAAAATTTAATGGATCGAATTTCAATATGTTCTTCAAATCTTGCTCGTCACAAAAGGGAACCGTTTTTAGACCGCTTGGTAACTGGTAATGAAAAGTGGATAGTTTATAAATATGTAATAAGAAAAAGGGCATATGTTTATAAAGGGGAGATACCACCGACCACATTCAAAGCTGGCGTGCATCAAAAGAAAGTTATGTTGTGTTGTTGACAACAACACTATGAGTGTTTTGAATAAAGAAATTCAACTTAAACGTCCATATTTGGCCAACAGAAAGGGTATAATTCTTCACCATGACAACGCTAGTAGACCGCACGTGTCAAGAAAAACCGTACAAAAAATAGCAGAGTTGGATTGCGAAACTCTACCTCAGCCAGCATATTCTCCAGATATTGCACCATTTGACTATCATCTGTTCAGGTCGCTGCAAAACTTTCTTGATGGAAATGAATATATAAATTATGAGGATGTTCAAATGGCAGTGGAAGAATACTTTGCATCCAAAAAAGAGGACTACTTTTCCATAGAGTTGGATAAACTGCCAGAACGCTGGCAGATAGTTGTAACTAATAAAAAAAATTATATTTTGGATTTATTTTTGAATAAAAAGTGAAAAAAAATATAGTTTTTTCTTTAGAAAAAAAAACGACAGAACTTTCCCTTACACCCAATAATATAAATATGCAATTTATAATGCAATAAAAATGAAGAATATGCTGCATTCCGAAAAACAATTACATTACAATTTAAATTTATAAAAAAAAACTTATATGAATGCACAAACATTTTTGATCAAGGTTTAATTTTAACAAAAATTTATAATTTTTTCTAATTATTCGGTCACAATATATTAGTATATATCGTATCCTTTTCAGAATTGTTAAAATATAAATAACCGAAAACCGAATCTCGTTATGATACCACCTCAGATAAAAAAAAACCATTTAATTAATTACGATACAAAAAATAAAATCTGTAATATTAATACATAATTATATATCAGTTAATTTAAACAGGAAAGAGTATTTGTTGCTAAAAATAAATTGATTAAAATACTGTTCTTTTCTCTTTTTGTTCTAGCCAATTCTTTAATAATAATTTCATTTAGTTTAAAAAATTAATTTTATGAATTCATAATATAATAGAAAATACTAAAAAAACGTTATGGTATCTTCTCAATGCATACATCCTGATTGAAATGTTTATTAATTCAGTAGTAATATTGGAGGCGGAAGTGAGTTTTCCTTTTCCATCTCTCTCTCACTTTATATGTTCATATACTAAATTGCTATGAATAAGAAGAGGGAAAAAATTATTTGTGTTATTTGTTAATTAAATATTGGACGTTAGTAGGAGCAAGCAAGCAAGGCAAGACATAAATTTAATTGTGAATTTTTCGATAGTAGGTTTGATGTGGTGAAAAATTATATTTTTGAAAATATTTTTCACCACATAAATGATTGGTTAGGTAATTGATGCGAACTTATTATAGTGAAACATGCAAAAATAATAATGCATTATTTGATTCTGGGAATTTTGTTTTTATTAATATTGAATTGAATTTAGATTTTTTTTTGAAATTATTTTTATCGAAACTGGTCGGAAACTCATCTTCCACCACCTTTACACATCCCGCATTAGAAGTTTGTGAAGGGAATCTTCAGAGGAGCAAGCAAATATATTTTTATAAAAAAAAAATATTTTTTATTTATAAAAATAGCTTTGCTTGCTCCTCTGAATATTCCCTTCACAAACTTCTAAAACAAATGTCTTCCACCACCTATTCTAAAAGAACTTCTTCCTCTATGGATCTCTGAATACGAAAGAGATCCAACTATCCTTTTTCTCAATTATCCAACCTACCTCCCGCACCCGGACTAGAAACCGTGGTTAGGAGCGAAGTTGAGGATGTCGTCGTCGCTCAGTAGGTGTATTGATCTAGCTCCTCGAAAATTCAGTTCTAATGTTCACGAAAGCATCTGTTGATGACCATACATCATCTTTTGCTGTCATTGAGCCTGTCGGCAATACACACCGCACTTGCCCATGATTTACTGTTCGACAACCAACTTCGTCCTGCATGCCATTTCTGTAGCGTTCAACTTACTAAATCTCATTTCCTAAATGATTGCCACTAAATGTAGAGTTTCTTTTTGAATAGGACTCATTATATTGTGCAGCTCCTTGATCCAACCATTACCAACTTTGTATAAGCTTAAATCCGCTTTTTTTAATTAAAAAACATGTTTCTTTCATAGAAAGCAAAAACAAATTTATTCGAAGTACTTGCCGTCGCTAGCTACATATTTTTCCCATCTCTCGGGCAATTTGTGGATACCACGCCAAAAATATACTTCCCTTTCGAGGCAAACCACCCATCAAGTCATTTTCGAACGTCTTTGTAAGAATCGAAGTGCTGCTCAGCGAGCGCGTGGCCCAGCGACGAAAACAGGTGGTAGTCGAAAGGGACCAGGTCTGGTGAATAAGCGGAGTGGGGTAGCATCTCCCAGTTGAGTGTCTCCAAGTAGTTTCGGACCATTTTTGACGTGTGCGATGGTGTGTTGTCGTGGAGGAAAATCAGCTTGTCATGTCTTTGTTGGTAATCCGTCCTTTTTTCACGGCATTGACATTTTCACCAGGTTTCAACATCTCATAGTAGACGACACCCTGCTGATCACACCAAACGCACAGAATCGTCTTCCGTCCGAAGCGATTTGGTCTTGGGGAAGATGTTGATGGTTGGCCGGGATCAACCCACTATTTCTTTCATTTAGGATTCTTAAAATATATCCAATTTTCATCGCCTGTCACAATCCGATGCAGGAACGACTTTCAATTTTATCTGGCGAGCAAGATATCGCATGTGTTTTGGCATCGCTCCATCTGCCTATTGTTCAATTTATGCGGCACCCATTTTCCGATCTTTTCAATCTTCCCCATGGTACGCAGATGAATGGAAATGGTTGGTTGAGTAACACCCAATTGCTCCGCGAAAATTTTTCCCGATTGGGTATTGTCTTCATCCAAAAGATGGTCCTCAACCTTCCTAGGCCGATTTTCACGCTTATTGTCCCACAAGTCAAAGTTGCCGTCTTTGAACCAACGAAACCAATCTCGGCACATTGTTTTCGATAAAGCACTGTCACCATAGGCCTCCATAAGAATTCGGCAGCCGATTTCTTCAAATTGAAGCATAAAATCAGAGCTTCCCGCATATGCTCTTTTTCTGGCACAAGACTAGACATGATTACCAAAGAAAAAATGTATGTTGTTGTACGAAATTGCTGACAATGTGCACTGATTAATGTTGAAAGATGGTAGCTTAATACGCTCACTCACACCATCTATGACCAAACAGCGGATTTAAACTTATACATCTGGTACTTTTTTTAGCCTTTTTTTTAATTTTTTTAAGCAATCTAATTTACTCCAGAAAATTTAATAACATCTAATTTTATTAGGGAAACTGGCAATGCCAAGCCACACGCAACATAATATCGCCAAATGGCCTCATTTACAACAATCAATATTGATCTTTTTTTGTTATACGAGTATTAATAAATTTTCTAATTCTTTTTAATATAATAGAATTTGCAAACAAACTTTTCAAGTTCAATCGAAAGTTCTTGTTGATGAAGCAAATTTAAAATTATTGATTTTTTTTAATACAAAATAATTAGCACTCAACAAGTGTATCTGCTGTAGTTTATTGCTTTATCCTGAGAGAGAGCTGATATTTTTTCAGTTTTTCTTTTCGAAAAGCAAATTGATAACATTAATTATTCAAATGCAAAGTGTTTTTGTCAACATTTATTACCACTCAATTTAAATTGAGTTCTCACTTAAAGTATTCTTTATTAAAAGTACTTAAATATAAGAAATATTTCTGTTCTTGATTGAAAATCTGGAATAATTTTTTTTTGGAAGAGCAGATTTTTTTTTAATTATTTGTTAAATGATATGGGATAAAATTGAAGAAGAAGAAGAAACAAATCGTGTGCTTTAGGTAAAAAAAAAGGTTGCGATAATAATTAACTCCAGCATAAAAGTTAAAATCGGAGCAATTTTAAATATTCGTATTTACAAAAATTATTGAACAACTTTTTTTAAGGAATAAAAGCAGTTAAAAGTCTTTTAAAAAAATTCCGAAAAGACCTAATTAATACATAAAATTTGTAAACTTCAATCATTTCTGTCTAAAGTTTGAGCTTTGTAAACAATCGAGAAAAAAATCAATAATTTTATTTGTTTAAGGGTAGAAAAACGTAAAAAGTTAAAAATAAAATTCGTAATCATGAATAATAACCACGGGCATACTTAATAAGAGTGGATCGAAATAGTTTCTACTCAAAATTGATATTATTGGCAAATATTATAAAAATGGCAATATAACAGAAAAATGTTCCTCTAATCTATACATTAATAATATATATTATATTTAATACGTTAAATGAATCTTTTCGTTACACCCCTTTTTGCAGTGGTTCATCATTCGAAGGACAATGGCAAAATGGTAGACGCCACGGATTGGGTATAGAGCAACGCGGTCGGCTTATATATCGCGGCGAATGGACAAGTGGCTATAAAGGACGATATGGCGTCAGACAAAGTGCCACATCAACAGCTAAATATGAAGGCACCTGGGCGAATGGCCTTCAAGATGGTTACGGATCGGAAACATATGCCGATGGTGGTAAGTTAATAAAAAATATTTTCAATTTCTGCATAATGTACATTAGTTGTTTTTTTTTTTGTTAACATTAAATTCTGATCTTGAACAAAATATTAAAAAATAAATCTTAAAGGAACGGAATTCAGAGATTTTTAAGAATAAATTATAAAAAAATACGAGGTCTACTCAAAAAGTATTGCGAATTTTGAATTTCCGCAGGTTATGTATATTCGATTTTTGATTTTTTTGTGGCGTTACTCATGTCTCTCACTTATGCCGATAAGTTCGACCATTTTGAATGTTCAGTTAATTTTTGTCAGCTGCTTTGCTTGCACGTGTTTTGGCTCGTCTGAGATCTTTGCCCATTTTCGACCAAAAATAGCATCGCATTAACATTGGTAAGGAGCTGTAGGACTCTGTCTGCGACGACCCAAATTTGCTTCAGAGGGTCATAACTGGTGACGAATCAAAGCCCAATCATCCCAATCAAAGCTGCCGCACGAGCCAAGACTGAAAAAAGCGCGCCAAGCTCGGTCAAATGTGAAGGTTTTGCTTACAGTTTTGTTCGATTGCAGAGGCGTGGTGAATCACAAGTTCTTGCCACAGGGTAGAACGGTCAATATGGAATATTACCTGCAAGTTATGCGCAAGTTACGCGAATCAATCCGCCAGAAAAGCCCGGATTTGTGGAAGAACAAAAATTAGCTTTTGCACCATGATAACAACCCTGCTCACGCATCGTTGCTTGTACGCAAATTTTTGGCCCAAAACAACACACTAATAATTCCGCCGCCTCTGTATCCCCCAGATCTGCCTCCCTGTGACTTTTTCTTGTTCCCGGAACAGAATCTTTGATCCATTTTTTGGAATGGGCAAAAATCGAAGATGACCCAAAACACGTGCAAGCAAAGCAGCTGTCAAAAATTAACTGAACATTCAAAATGGCTTTACTTATCGGCATAAGTGAGAGACATGAGTACCAACATAACGCTACAAAAAAATCGAAAATCGAATATACGTAACCCGCGGAAATTTAAAATTCGCCATACTTTTTGAACAGACCTCTTACATCAGAAAGAATATTCGCGAAATATTGGTCACACAAAAATAATGGAAAAGCTCTCAAAACTTCAATTTCTATACATTACCAATTTTTCGAAGATAATTTGGTAAAATCACATATTCCGTCGTTTTTTTTCTATAATCACAGCAAATTTCTGTTTGCATTAAATAAATTCATCAATTTTTGATGGCTTTGGAATTTAATTAAAAAAAATATATAGTATAGAATTTTTCACAGCGTCCACAAATTCGTATAAATCTTATTGAAGCTCTTTCTTTTATTTTTTTCAAATGTTGTGCAATATTTTTTTTCACCTGCCTCAAAACGTATTTTATTTTTACTAATAAAAATTATTAATTTTCATCCACCACCCCCATCTTTTAACAAGAGAACAAATTATTCTCCAATCTATTTGAGAAAATTTGTTGATCGATTTATAGAAACAACATAAATCGATCAGTTTTTTTTTTAAAAAAAGAAAATAAAATAAAACTGATTTTCGCAAATTTTATGTCATACCGAATAAAACGTAACAAATGGCAAAATATTTTTATCCTACTCTCACTACTGCGGAGCAGATCTATTCCATTTCACAAAGAACGTGGAAAACTTGAACAATAAAAAAAACTAGAAATCAAGTGAATAAATTTTATAGAAATAGAAAGAAAAATAATACAAAATTAAAATAAAAATTGCCAACAATTGAGATTGAATTTAAAATTTAGAAATTTTAATAGCAAATTGAAATTCCTGCGTTGGTTTATTATCGAAACATTCGAAAAACCGGGTATGTAAAAAGAGAATTAAGGAAAATTGCGACAACAACAAAAAATAAAACACCAATTATATATAGTATATAGAGTAGTGTAGCGAAAAGGTACATTGATCGCAGCTGCGGTGTAATACAGAGGCAAGTACTTGTTGTCAACAAGTGTTCATTGTAAAATTGGGGCAAGCTAAGGAATTTTATAAACCATGAGAGTTCGATCGCGCATAGTTTGCACATGTAAAAAAAATAAAATGAAAATTGAGTAAAAATAAAGAACGAACCCTTTTTTCGTGTGGAAAAGTTTGCGAGAAAGAAAAATAAATTGAGAGTAAGGGAAAGAGACATTTACTAAAGTGTTATACTTAGAGAGAAAAGTATAAAAGCAAAGTAATCTTAGAGGAGTTAGGATACAAATTAAAATAATTAATGCTAAGCAGTGCAAATGAGATGAAAATAGAACAAAATGAGGCAAAAATTGTTGTAATAGAAAAGTAATGGGTAAAAAACGAAAAACACCAGGAGAATTGGGGTATTTGTGGTTGTTTGAAAGAAAGAAACAAAAATTATAGAAAACAATAATTTTTATGGCCTCTTTTAATAAAAACAAATTAAAGAAGAAACTAGTATTAGTAGGCATAATAACAACAAGGCTATAAATCGACAGAAACAGCACCGGCGACGATAGTGGCAACAATTTCTGAGACAGCCGCAACAAGAACGGTCACAATAAACATCGAAACAAATAAATACAGAATCCAACAAGGCAAATTCAAAAGAAAAGTTGCACCACTAAATAATAGCAAAATGATATAAGAAGAATTTTCTGAAGAAAGCGTTTAATTTGGGAATCGCCCCGCCAAATGGTACCGCACCACCATAACCGTGGGGCTACCACCAATATACTCGATGTGATGTGGACAAGCGGACAATTGTGTTGTTCTAAAAATAAAACAGCTCAATCAGTTTAAAACACCGCCAAACTCATAGTTCAAAATCGTAATGCCATTCCTCCGTTGGTTAAGATATGATTGCTTGGATTGTTGGCCAGTTGACTAGTCGGTCGGTTTGGGATTTGGGGCCCGCGTATATCCGTCCATATTATTGTATGATTCTTAGTAATGTGGTCGATTTGCGTATGGGTCGCGGATCTC
This sequence comes from Atherix ibis, assembly GCA_958298945.1. Classification (NCBI taxonomy): domain Eukaryota; kingdom Metazoa; phylum Arthropoda; class Insecta; order Diptera; family Athericidae; genus Atherix; species Atherix ibis. The sequence continues at coordinate 19,869,283 of OY282609.1, read as the reverse complement.
CCCTTTTTGAATTCGAAACGCGTGCTTATTTCTTAAATATTTTCGTTTTTCTTCATTTTTTTTTATTTGGCAAACAAATTAATCTATTTAGTAACATTTGAATATAATATTTTCCCTATAGATTACAAATGCAGTCTTTTTCATGATAATAACTAATCGCAACCATATTATTTTTTTGCAACAATGTATAATTCGATTTGTGCTTAATATTTATATCCATCCGATGAAGATGATGGCAATTATCTGATGATTTTTGAGTAAAAGATTTTTGACTATTTTTAGTTCAATTAGTAAAAAGTAGAGTAATTCTTATTGTGGCTTTATAATTCATATGAATGTATTTAATTATACGACTTTATGCCCTATGGCTGGGTGTCTATAAAAAATTTGAATGACACACATCTTCCCCAGCTCTAGTGTGTAGTCAGTCTCATCTCATCAAATTGATGAAAATATTCTTCTTTTTTTTGGGACAGAATACTATGTAGATGAGAATACCTATTGCAAATCTTCATTTTATACAACAGGGTCGTTTAGACTGTCGATCAGTCATACTTGCCCTCGTACATTAAAGAGAAATAGAAGAAAACGAATAAGCACATATAAAACTATGTTTGTCTGGTGCTGTGCGCCCTCGATGATAAACATAGATACACAAATAATTTAACTTATTTTTCGAGTGCGGGTGAACGCCTAACAATTCTCTATAGTATATTTTAAATACTCACTTTCATCGGGTCTACTTAGATATTATCTTTTAAAAAAAACCCCAACGAAGCTTGCTTCGTTTGGGAACAAATCATTTATGTCCTATTGTTCAACATAATATAAGACTTATTTTTTTTTCTATCTAAAATTAAAAGAGCGTCATAGTATTTTTATATACATTGGATTATCTTTGTTTTTTTTTCAATCAAAATTTGATCACCACATATTTAAAAGTATTACTAAGTTTTCTAACCTAAAAAAAAATGTCAAAAAATTTCTTTTTTTCTGAATTTTTGTCTTACACGTACATATATACTAAATTTTATACAAAATAAAAATGAAACATTCTTAAATAATATTGTAATCATGGTGAATTGAAATTTGAAATAATTTGAAATTATTTAAATTTGTACAACATATCCCACCCATCCATATTAGTTTTAGCTAGTAACGAATAGTGGATTACATTGCACATCTGTTTCGTTTATTCATTTTCGAAAATAATAAAATTTTAACGCACTGAAAACTGAAAATAGCAACTCGACAAATGGATTCATGGACTGACTGATCAAATCTCACCAATAGTTATGTAATTATTTTCAACAAAAAAAAAAGATAATTTTCGCAAATAAACAAATAAAAGAAAAGAGACCAAAAAAAAAAACCAAAATAAAATAAGATAAAATAAAATGGTATGAACTGAAACTTTGTTAAATATATTGAACTTTTGGCAAAGGAAAATTTTAAAATATTTTCGTAAAAATTCATGCATTTTCTTCTTCGAAATGAATTTTGAAATGCTTTCGTAATACGGCCGTACCCTTCGCAGCTGTGGTGATTCTTACATGATATGAAATAATGGCTCCTAGAAATTTTGAATCTATAAAAAAAAACACATGGAAAAAATACAAGGAATTATTTAACATATTAAAATTTTCTTATATACGGGGTCAGTTCAAAAAGTATCGCGAATTTTGAATTTCCGCGCGTTATGTATATTCGATTTTTGATTTTTGTATAGCGTTATGTTGGTACTCGTGTCTCTCACTTATGCCGACAAGTTCAGCCATTTTGAATGTTCAGTTAATTTTCGACAGCTGATTTGCTTGCACGTGTTTTGGCTCGTCTTCGATTTTTGCCCATTCCGCAAAAATGGATCAAAGAATCTGTTTCGGGAAATACTCTTTTTTTAACAAGAAAAAGTTACAGGGGGCCAACTCTGGGAAATACGGTGGCTGCGGCATTATTAGTGTGTTGTTTTTGGCCAAAAATTCGTGCACAAGCAACGATGCGTGAACAGGGGCGTTATCATGTTTCAAAAGCCAATTTTTGTTCTTTCACAAATCCGGGCATTTCTGGTGGATATCTTCGCGCATTTTGCGCATAATTTGCAGGCAATTTTCCTTATTGACCGTTCTACCCTGTGGCAAGAAGTCATGATACACCATGCCCCTGCAATCGAAGAAAACTGTAACCAAAACCTTCACATTCGACCGAACTTGGCGCGCTTTTTGGGATGATTGAGCTTTGGTTTCCACGTCATAACAATAAACCCATAATTCGTCACCAGTTATGACCCTCTGGAGCGAATTTGGGTTGTCGCGGACAGAGTCCAACAGCTCCTTAGCAATGTTAATGCGATGCTGTTTTTGGTCGAAAATGGGCAAAAATCGAAGACGAGCCAAAACACGTGCAAGTAAAGCAGCTGTCAAAAATTAACTGAACATTCAAAATTGCCGAACTTGTCGGCATAAGTGAGAGACACGAGTACCAACATAACGCCATACAAAAATCAAAAATCGAATATACGTAACCCGCGGAAATTCAAAATTCTTTTACTTTTTGAACAGACCTCGTATAATATATATATAAAAAAAATCGACATTATTCCTTTACTGTTTTCCCTATTCTGCCCTTTTTATTATAGGATCAACTGTTTATTACTGCATTTCCAGTACAAAAAATTTACAATTTCAATGCATCATTTGGCAATTTGCCTATTTTTCAATTCGTGCGTCAATGGTCGAATTTCATAAAAATGAATAATGTAAATTTCTTGTTTTAATATACAGAGTGCCTGGTATGACGCGTATATGCATTGTTAGCAAAAAAAAACGGAAACAAAAGCATAATTATTTTAAGCAAAAATTCAGTAAAAATCTTTCCCCAGAATATATCCATTCCAACCATATAGAGCATTTTTTTTGTTATTGAAAAACGATGAAGTTAAAAATTCACCACTGTTAAAATGGTAAAAATTCACCACTGTTCACATGTGTAAACTTTCAACAAAAAAAAACCGTATCGTGGTGATGCTGTTACTGCCATCTATTGCCTAATTGGATGTACTTTGAAGAAAAGTTAGAAAAAAAGTTCACCTTTTAAAATTTATAATGTTTATTTAAAAAAGTTGTTACGAAAATCATGTATTATAAATACTTACATTTTGTTCCGTTTGCACATTTTAGGATCTTATCAGGGTCAATGGCAGGAAGGTAAACGACATGGTTACGGTGTACGTAAATCGGCACCATTTGGATTGGCCTCCCATTATCGACCTCGAAATATTCATTCATCGATGAGTTCATTGCGTAGTAATGAAAATGATCCATCGGACAAACGAAATCATAAAATGGAGGATATTCGTGGAGGATTTGTGTTGAAAGCTAAGTCAGATGAACCACCAGCCAGACGGAATAGTTTAGTAGAAAAATCGAAAAAAGGATTTTTATCTGTAAGTGAACTTTTTCGAATTTTTATCTAAATCGATAGTTATTAATTATTTTTGATTAAAATTAGGGAATAAAAATTCGAAAACAAAAAAGTACTAGCGATCTTGAAAAGCGCGGCACAGGAGCATCGGGTAGCATACGATCAACAGTTTCAACAGCATCATGGATTAGTACTGGTTCATCACAATCAGGGGTTACAACAAAGTAAGAATAATTCAAAATATATTAAAATATCATTAAATAATCGACGAAAAATATCCTTTTCTTTTAGATCAATACATACTGATTCAAATGCCAGTTTTACTGTTGATGAAGAGCAGTTAGACCCAAGCGCAGTAGAAACTTATATGGGCGAATGGAAACGAGACAAACGAGATGGCTATGGTATTTCTGAGCGTAGCGATGGTCTAAAGTAAGAATTTTTTTATATTTTTTGGGTAATTCTTTTTACAAAAAATCAAAATTCTTATAGATATGAGGGCGAGTGGCACAATAATAAAAAGAATGGCTATGGTGTAACAACATTTCGTGATGGAACTCAAGAAGAAGGCAAATACAAGAATAATATTTTAATTACAAGTCAAAAGAAGAAGCATTTTATTTTGATTCGATCTCGAAAGTTTCGAGAACGAATAGAAGCGGCAGTTAGTTCATCGCAACGGGCATCGAAGATAGCCCTTCAGAAAGCTGATATTGCTGTATCACGAACAACAACTGCACGTGGCAAGGCTGAAAATGCCGATACAGCAGCTGAACATGCTCGCATCGATTGCGATACAGCTGTAGCAACAGCACGCGAATTCGCACCAGACTTCAAGCCGTCAGTACTAGAAAGATTTGAAAGACTGCGATATCGAGAACGATATCGACCATCCACTGATCAAGTAGACCAAGTAGTAAAACAAAGCCAAGCATCAACAACAAATAGTCCAAGTTCTCAGCAGGTACTGAATAAGCCGGACATTAGTAATAATCCGACAGCTCAGATGTCACAACAACAAATGCAATCGAATTCAGCATTTCAACAGTCGACCCGGCGGTCGGGTTACAATCAGCTAACCAAACAGCAAGCGGTCGACTATAATCAACTTCCAAATCAAACGTCGATGTATTCAAATGTGTCTCCGCAATCGGATTTGTTTCCGCAAAATGACCCATCAACGAATGTGAATATGCCTCAGACACAGCGCTATCAACAATCAAACCCGACATACCCATACCAGCCGCAACAACCACCAGGGTTAACGGGAAGTTATGCAGGCCCAATAATGTCTACTGGACAATCTAGTCAAATGTATGGTAGTAATGTAAGTCACAGTAATAATCCAAACATACAGCAACAGTTCCAGCAGCAGTTGCCGCATCAGTCACAGCAGCAACAGCAGCTACTACAACAGCAGATACTGCAACAGCAACATTTATTGCAACAGAAACAACAGCAACATGCATTGCTGCAACAACAGCAGCAACAACAACAACAACAACAACAACAACAACAACAGCAATCGTTCCAAGACCAACAGCAATACAATTACATGGATCCAAATACGCAGAACTATCCAGTGTATGGGGGTAATCCGATGGACTTACAACATCCAATGCAGTTACAGCAACATCAACCATTGGATGCGACTGGTGGTGGTTCGTCATTACGACGAAACTCGCGTCCCGTTAACGAGAGTTCTAGGCAAAAATTAGGAACGTTTCAACAATCTTCCATAGATTATTTTGATCATTATAAACGGCCGCCAAGTCGAGATTCTTCCGTGGATAGATACACTCGAGCAGCGAGTCGAATGAGTGGTGGTGGTATCGGTTCCCGACAACCTTCTGTAGACCGAATAGGACCATCGACCAGTACGGCAACGCCACCAGCAAATACATTATCGCCTTCGACGTCCGCTCAAGCTGATTCTATACCAGATCGTACTGTACGATCAGGATCTATATTCCGTGGTTCAACGCCAGGGCCGCAAACATCAAGCACAACGGGTAATGGTACAGTTATGACTGGTACAGGCAGATCTCGTGCAACTACTCCGGCATATCAAGTGCCAACTGCTCAGCCTCATTACTCATCACCAAATCAACCATTCGAGGATGTACTTCTGCGCCAGCGTAGCTTAGGCCAAGACATAATACCATCGCCAGGTCAACCAAAACGAACTGAAAGTCTGTTTGTTCCACAAAAGCCAGTACCAGCTGGCGGAGGAGGTGGTGGAGGCGGCGGTGGAGGTAGAAAACTTAAAGTAAGTGATAGTTATTTTTTTTCATTATTTATAAAATTCCATAAAAATATATCAACAATTCTACTTTGGCACTGTGTAAAAAGAGAGGCAGTGGTGGTGGGTGGAAAATGCTGTTATTCTTACCCATACTTCCAATAATAAACTGTCATCAATTTCATTACACATTAATTTAATGCGAAATTCTCCAAATACTAACAATTTCTCTTCTTAGGCATCAAAAGTTTATTAATCACCAGTTTTTTTTTTGGCAGACTAAATTGTTGTCCAGGATTAGAAATATTTTATAATTTTTTTTTAATAGAAAATTATTTATCCACATTTCTTTCGAGGTTGTAGCCTACAAAAAAAAAATGACTATTTAATATCTTCTTAATAAACATTGATTAACATTTGTAAAGATTTGTTATAGCAGAACGGTAACATATTTGAAGATTGGTGAAATTATAAAAAGATTTATGATAATTAATTTAAATATAATTTCAATAAAAACGATATCTTTTCAGGTGTATAAGCTTAAATCCGCTGTTTTTTAGTCAAAAAAAACATGTTTTCTTTCATAGAAAGCAAAAACAAATTTATTCAAAGTACTTGCCCTCGCTAGCTAGCTACACATTTTTCCCATCTCTCAGGCAATTTGTGGATACCACGCGAAAAAAATTCCTTTTCTTTCGAGGCAAACCAATCATCAAGCCATTTTTGGACGTCTTTGTAAGAATCGAAGTGCTGCTCAGCGAGCGCGTGGCCCATCAAAGAAAACAGGTGGTAGTCGGAAGGGGGTCTGAAGAATAAACGGGGTGGAATAGCACCTCCCAGTTGAGTGTCTCCAAGTAGTTTTGGACCATTTTTGCCGTGTGCGATGGTGCAAAGCTTGTCATGTCTTTGTTGATAATCCGTCCTTTTTCACGCAGAGCACGGTGCAATTTGATCAGTTGTTGGTGGTAGCGGTGGGCATTGACAGTTTCGTCAGGTTTCAACATCTCATAGTAGACGATACCCTGTTGATCCCACCAAACGCACAGCATCGACTTCGTCCGAAGCGATTTCGTCTTGGGGAAGATGTTAATGGTTGGCCGGGATCAACCCACGATTTTTTGCATTTAGGATTCTCGAAATATATCCACTTTTTATCGCCTATCACAATCTGATGCAGGAACAACTGTCTTTTTTGTCTGGCGAGCAAGATTTCGCATGTGTTTTGGCGTCGCTCCATCTGCCTATCGTTCAATTCATGCGGCACCCATTTTCCGATCGTTTTAATCTTCCCCATGGCACGCAGACGCATGGAAATACCTGGTTTCGTAACACTCAATTGTTCCGGAAGCATTTTTTTCGATTGAGTATCGTCTTCGTCCAAAAGAGGCTGCAATTGATGATCCTCAACCTTCCTAGGCCGATTTTCACGCTTCTTGTCCCACAAGTCAAAATTGCCGTCTTTGAACCATCCAAACCAATCTCGGCATGTTGTTTCCGATAAAGCACTGTCACCATAGGCCTCCATAAGCATTCGATGCGATTCGGCAGCCGATTTCTTCAAATTGAAGCAGAAAAGCAGAGCTTCCCGTATATGCTCGTTTTATGAGCAAAACTAGACATGATTACCAAAGGAAAAATGTATTTTGTTGTACGAAATTGCTGACAATTTGCACTGATTAATGTTGACAGATGTCAAACTCATAAAAAAAAAGTATGGCGTGCCCATGGTAGCTTAATACGCTCACTCACGCCATCTATGACCAAACAGCGGATTTAATCTTATACACCTAGTATATAGCAGTTTTAATCAAAATTTAATCATTTAAATTGGCAAAACGAACGTAAAATTAGGATTAAGGTGTTTTTATAAAAAAAAAGAAACATTTGTAAGCTTTTAAGTTAGAAATTATTCAATTTTACTGATTTCGCACAGTTACAAAAATAATTTCACCACTTCTACCAAGCTGTACTATTATTATTGTTATTTTCATTAAAAATCTATACAATTAAATTAAAAAAAAAAAATTTCTAAATTTAAAAAAAAATTCCACCTAATGAACTAACAATTTTTTTTGTTGAAATAATTACGTTTACAGGTTTAATGAATTTACTATCTACTATCCACTCTTGATATTGAACGTATTCTTTTTGGCTTAAAAATTATTTTTTTTTCAAAATTCTTGAAAATTTTTTTTATACAAAATTTTACTAAAAAAATTGTTCAATCTACAATATTTTTCTTCCTTTTCCTTGCTTACTTTGCTCATTTGTCCATTGAATTCCATGTGTAAGTTTACACCTGTTGCTTTGATAATACCTTCCACCGTTGCTTTGATAATATAATCTACACGGTCAATTTTTATTTCATTTATTAAACTATTAAATATTTTAAATAAAAGAATATACCCAAAAAAATGCATATACACATACATTCAAAGTATTAAAAGTAAAAGTAAAATTTTTTTTAAATAGTTTCAATTTAGAATTTTATTAATTTAGTTTAGATATTCTTTAAAATGTTCAAACGTATTTCGTAGAAAATTATTAAATTTCTTTGAAGAATTGTTGATATTCAATATGTTCATTATCACCTTATAGTTTATAGTTTTTCAATATATCAATGAGAGCCTTATTAAAAACGGTTTCAAAATTCATTAGTTCAAATTTTTCGTATTCAAAATTTATAGAAAATGGCTTTCGATTAAAAAAAAATTATAATCTTTCAGTTCATTCCATTTTAAAGGTGTTTTTCATGCATATTTTTATTTTAAAATAATAAATATAAGTTTCTAATCTATTAGATATGATCAATTTTTTAATCAATCGTTCGACATTGCACCAAAACGTACGTACAGGAATTCAAATATATTTAAAGGGAAATTTTCTAATTTAATACGTGCCGAACCAATAATGGAATTGATTAATTTACCAATTTTCGGAATTTCATTTCTGTTTGAAGTGATCAATTCCTTTTGTTTTATGCTTTTAAGTCCATTTCAATAATTTTGACTACTTTTGAAATTTCTAGCTTATTTTACAATATTTTTATGGCTGAATGAATATTTTTCTTCTGAATTTCATGTAATCCTTTCTACATTCTTTAATAACACATAAAAATGTTATATGTACAAAAATTGTATTATTAGAAAATTAGTATTTTTACACACAAAAATTAGAGCTATTTTTATTATTTACTATCTTTGGTTATAAATTATTTTCCATTTAATCAACTAAATTATAAGTTTACACAACAAATACGCAAATTACTCATTTACTTATGGAATTATTGTGTAAAATGAACTTATTTCTTTATTAGATGGTATTTTGTATGAGTATGTCAAAAATAATCCTGATTAATGTAATTTTTTTAATATAATGTCGTTATATGGACAATAGAATTTTAAAATACGAGGTCTGTTCAAAAAGTATCGCAAATTTTGAATTTTCGCGGGTTACGTATATTTGATTTTCGATTTTTTGTGGCGTTAAGTTGATACTCATGTCTCTCACTTATGCCGATAAGTTCGGCCATTTTGAATATTCAGTTAATTTTTTACAGCTGCTTTGCTTGCACGATTGCTGCTTTGCTTGCCCATTCCAAAAAGTGGATCGAAGAGTCTGTTTCGGGAACACGCAAAAGTCACAGGGGGCCAGATTTGGGGAATACGATGGCTGCGGCATTGTAAGTGTGTTGTTTTTGGCCAAAAATTCGTGCACAAGCAACGATGCGTGAGCAGGGGCGTTATCATGGTGCAAAAGCCAATGTTTGTTCTTCCACAAATCCGGGCGTTTCTGGCGGATTTCTTCTCGCAACTTGCGCATAACTTGCAGGTAATATTCCTTATTGACCGTTCTACCCTGTGGCTAGAACTGATGATACACCACGCCCTTGCAATCGAAGAAAACTGTAAGTAAAACCTTCACATTCGACCGCACTTGGCGCGCTTTTTTCGGTCTTGGCTCGTACGGCAGCTACCATTGGGTTTCCACGTCATAATCATAAACCCATGATTCGTCACCAGTTATGACCCTCTGGAGCAAATTTGGGTTATCGTGGAGAGAGCCCAACAGCTACTTAGCAATGTTAATGCGATGCCGTTTTTGGTCGAAAATGAGCAAAAATCGAAGACGAGCCAAAACACGTGGAAGCAAATCAGCTGTCAAAAATTAACGGAATAATCAAAATAGTCGAATTGTTGGCATAAGTAAGAGACTTGAGTACCAACATAACACCACAAAAACTCGAAAATCGATTATACGTAACCCGCGGAAATTCAAAATTCACGATACTTTTTGAGCAGACCTCGTATTTAAGCTCTATGGAGAATATCTTTATTGCAAATTAAAGAACATTCGATATCATTATTATTTGAAAATGGCCTCCACGGCTTCGTTTCTAGATGCTGATTTTGGATGACTGCTCCGCATAAATTGGACTGAATCTCACCGATGGCTTGAATGCTATTGTTCTTTAGTTCGAAAAATGTTGTCGGTTTATTGGCATAGACCATTGATTTAACGTAGCCCCATAGAATAAAGTCTAAGGGTCTTTAATCACACGATTGTGGCAGTTAGTTTGACATCAATATGTCTGGAAATAATGCGACATGGAAACTTCGTCTGTAATAAGTCTCTTGTTTCAACTGCTGTGTGTGGCCATATTGTCCAAATGAGGCAGAAAAAAAACTGCTATCATGGATGGAAGCCTCTCGACATTGACAGTTACCATCGCGCGTGAGCCTTATTTCGAAAAAAAGTACGGCTCGTTAATGATGCCCGCCCAAAGTCCACACTAGACAGTAAGTTTTTCTGTATGCAAAAGAAGCACTTGGAACTGTTGTGGTTACTTCTCATCTCAGATTTGTCAACTTTGCTTGTTTATGCAGTCATTCAGCCACCGCCGAGGCTAAATTTTTTTTTACCAAATCTGGGATCCGTTTCCAACAGCTCAAGGGCTTAGTCAATGAACGCCCGACGCTTTGCATGGTCTTGTGGCTTTAGTTCTAGAGTCAGTTGAATGGACGTTGACCGAAGTCTTTTCGCAATAAAACTCGGAAAGGCCCAATTCTTGTGAACGATGCGGAATTGAGAGATTATGGTCTTCGTTCATATTATGAGGCACAACTGAACCGGCTTCCTCAAATTTCACGACTAGACATTAAATTATGCTCTTGGTAGAGATTTATATTAAATTTTCACTATTTCGACGCGTTGTCGACTCGTGTACTTCTCCATGATCAAATGATGGCTATAGCAGAACACATGCCTCTAACAATGACAGCGCTGCCATTTGAAACGTCAAAGTAATAGACTGTCAAAAATTAAAAGTATCTGTTAAAAAGGACTTTATAAAAAAATCCCGCTGAAAAAATTCCAAAAAAAAATTTATGAAAATAAAATTTGTAATCATTAAAAATTTTCGGGTATACTTGACGCCAACATAAAAGTATCTATCAGTCATCACAATTTAGGTTTAAAATATAAGATTTAGTAAAATTCAAAAAAAAAAAAAATACAAAAAATTAAACATATTGCAGGAAAAAAAAATATAAATTTTGTGCAAATTAATATTCGGATTTTCTTATATTTAATTATAAAAAAAAGCTGTAAGATAATTTAAGCATTCACTCAACACGAATGATATAAATTAATGAATAAAATTCTTGTCGAAAATGTTAAGCCTTTTTTTTTTTAATTCTAGAAAAGTAGTAAATTTTGCCGGATTTAATAGCAGATAAATATTAAGTAAATTTTTCATTAGAAATTTTAATATTTAAGATTGTGTATTAATCACTTTTCGATAAAAATCTAATCGGTAAATAAATCTTCTAAGTTTAAAAACAACAAAACTGCAATATGAAAATTGTGATGAAAAGTTTTTGAGCACATTTTTCCATTTGGTAAAAGATCTTATTTTATTGATATTGAAAATAAATTTAATGGAAATTTTCCTTTTGATTTTTCAATTGCATTTGTTTATTCATAATTCAAATTGAATACTTTCACTTGTCTTGGAATTCAATTAATCTTACAACTGCCTATTAGTCGCTATTTTGCTTTGGAATGTTTCTAGCCAAAAGAATTTCATAGAATTCGATTGTGTATGAATTTTTAGACATGACACATCACATCACCTTTACTGTGAGTATGGCAGTACTTTTATTTCTAAAATTAAATTTTTGTTCGTTTATTCTTTTCAATTTGTTTAGTTTTTTTGTGTATCAAAAAAAAAAAATGGATATAATGAGTATGAGTATATTAGGAGGCGCGAGGTGGGTTATGTACTAAAGATAGAAAGATGGAAGTGATAAGGAAAAGTAAGGCAAAAAGAGATGAACAAATAAATATGCAAAAGATTCCGTTCTGTTGGAAAGGGGGACCTCTAGAACCGAACAGCTGCGATTGATGTACTTGGATTCGTGTGATACCGAACAAGTGTTTATAAATAAACCTCTTATTAACTCAAAAAGAAAATGAACTAGAAATAGTTGTTGAGAAAAATAATTTGTATTCACTTTATCTCAACAGTTTTAAGTACCGTCACCGTGTGTCTTGGTGTGTAGTAGTGATCATGATCATGGTATTTATGAACTGAATCGAAAATGGTCGTTTTCAGTCGATAAATCCTATAACTATAAGAACATTAGGTCTCTTAAAATATATCAACACAATTGTTTCTTCATATGTATGCATTGGTGTACAATACTTTCGTTAGCAATAGTATGTGCTGCTGATGAATACATTAGGGGCTGGCAATGAGTCCATTAAAAACAAATATTTTATATATAAAACTGATCGTTGGTTGGTTGTCTCCATCTCTCCTGGTTATACTCATATTCTTCACCAAAAAAAAAAAAAAAACTATTAATTCAGTTCAAAATTATTCATACTGAAAAACAAACAACAACAAAAAGTGCCCAGTTCTTCTATATATCATCATCAGCATCAAGTGAGAATGGTGCTCTAAAGGACGGCAGCGCTTTACTATTTAAAATTTCAGTGTACATTCTAATTGTGAATATTTTGTTTGTATTTTATAAAAATGTAAAACTTAGATAAGTGTTATAAATACCGAATCTGTATTCAGAAGAAAGAAAAGTGCAAATATATTTTTTTCAATTACAAGGGAGGTCTTCACATACTTAAGCATACACATTTCTTTTAATCAGTCGTTGTAGTTCATTGAAATTTATTTGGTATAAAGTGAATTATGTACAAAAATTAGACGATGTGATTTTACATTTTTTTTTTTTAATCATTATTAAACTTAACCAACACAAAAAAAGACTAAAAAGAAAAATAAAAGAGATTTTTCACCCATCAATCGATGATATTCATAAAAAATAAGAACTAAACTTTCGAAAAAGTTTCAAATTTTTTTGCATTCATTTTTTTTTCCCGGGAAAAAGTTAACTTAACTAATTTTATACTGAACTTTTGCGCTAGCCGCGATTGCCAAAGAGTATCGTCGAAAACTCTAAACGATCTGTTTAACTCGGAATTATTGTAGCCATTATTATTATATTATGTCTTTTTTAATATGTAAATTTGAAAACTGTGTACAAGTGGGATATTATTGATTTATTGTTGTTTTTTCTTTCATTTTTTTTTATCATAAAATTTAAAATGGTTTTAAGCCGTGCAAATTTTTAATTATAAATAATAGAATATGCGTGCGTGTAAAATAATTTTTTAAAAAAAATTTATAATTTGCCAAACTATACAATTAGTCTTGGGATTAGTTCAATTGCGGAAATAATAACTAAATAAAAAAAAGAAAAATTACTATTTTAAGCTAATGAGTAGTTTTAATATGAAATACACTAATTTATTGTTAATTTTCATAATATTGTAAACGAAATACAAATAATATATGGTATTATTCTTAATCAAAATAGTTATAGAAAAAAAAATTCGAATTTATATATTTTTTTGGGGGTTAAAAAGAGATTTTCCCATTATTGACAGACGACAAAGAAGAAATTTCAGAAGAAAAAAAAGTTATTTATATCGTAAAGTAAAAATTTTTATTTGTCGTAAAAATTTGCAGAAAAAAGACAAATATTTTTGCACACGAATTAATACCGAATCTTTAACATCCTACACGGGTACACACAAATACAAACTAACACAACCGAATAATAGTAACGTTAATAATAATAAGAATATTAATAATAATAAGTTATTTTGTATAATTAGTCGGTGTTGTCAGTAGAAATAAAATACAATAACAACAACAACAACAAAAAACACTTTAAGATGATTTCCGCTGTCAGCAGCTAACAGTTAATAACAATTTTCTAATATTTTTTTTTTCTTCCTTTTACTGCTCGCCTACATACAATAGCACTGCGCATATATCTGTTTTATGCTAAAATAAATAAAATACATTTTTACAAAACTGATATAAATTTTTCTTTAAAAATAAAATCAAATGAAATTTAAAAAAATAACCGTAAAAAATAAGACTGACTATAAATAAATGTTTGTCCTGGTATTTATAAATTGAAGAAAAAAAATTAAATTATTTCGAATTATTATACTCATAATAATATTTATATTAATCTGAGAAAAAAAGTTTGTCTCATAAATAGTACGTTATATTTTTATTCGTTGTTACTGTTGTGTAAAAAATACACGTGAAATATATAATTTCTTATATACAAAAGAGTAATATAATTAATTGTTGGGTGAAAAAAATGGAGTGGTATCCTGAAGATGAAGAAGAGCAGGAGTTAATGTTTTCTCCTGCCTTATTAGCACGACGTGCATCGGAAAGTTGGATTGTCGCACCACCTGTTGAGGTTATACAATAATTTAAATATAATATTATTCAGTACGAGGTCTGTTCAAAAAGTATCGCGAATTTTGAATTTCCGCGGGTTACGTACACATATATTCGATTTTCGATTTTTTTATAGCGCTATGTTGGTGCTCATATCTCTCACTTATACCGATAAGTTCGGCCATTTTGATTGTTTAGTTAATTTTTGACAGCTGCTTTGCTTACACGTATTTTGGCTCGTCTTCGATTTTTACCCATTTTCGACCAAAAATAGCATCGCATTAACATTGCTAAGGAGCGGTTGGACTCTGTCCGCGACGACACAAATTTGCTCCAGAGGGTCATAACTGGTGACGAATCATGGGTTTATGGTTATGACATGGCACGAGCCAAGACTGAAAAAAGCGCGCCAAGTTCAATCGAATGTGAAGGTTTTGCTTACAGTTTTCTTCGATTGCAGGGTCGTGGTGGATAATGAGTTCTTGCCACATGGTAGAACGGTCAATAAGTAATATTACCTGCAAGTTATGCGCAAGTTGCAAGAAGCAATCCCCTAGAAACGCCCGGATTTGTGAAAGAACAAAAATTGGCTTTTGCAACATGATAACGCTCCTGCTCACGCATCGTTGCTTGTATGCAAATTTTTTGGCCAAAAACAACACACTAATAATGCCGCAGCCACCGTATTCCCCAGATCTGGCGCCCTGCGAATTTTTTTTGTTCCCGAAACAGATTCTTTGATCCATTTTTTGAAATGGGCAAAAATTGAAGACGAGCCAAAACACGTGCAAGCAAAGCAGCTGTCAAAAATTAACTGAACATTCAAAATCACCGAACTAAGTGAGAGATATGAGTACCAACATAACGCCACAAAAAAATCGAAAATCGAATATACGTAACCCGCGGAAATTCAAAATACGCGATACTTTTTGAACAGACCTCGTATATACTCTATCTACAATATAAACTAATATATTATTTATAAGAAGAATATAGTCGTATCTCTTATAAAATATGCATAATTACATAGTAATGCTATTATAAAGTATTTATCGTAGTAGGAACATTATATTTAATTTTCTAGTTGATATTTGATGAGACACCATTTTTATTTTGCATTTGTAAACAATTTTCTATCCCATTAAATTTATTAGTATTTTAAAAAATAAAATAAAAACATCTTAAAAATTTGTTTAAATATAATAAAAAAAAGTTGATTAATATTTTTTTCAGTTTTGTTTTTGTTAATTTTTTTTTTGGCGTTTTCATTTGGAAATTTATTTGTTAAAAGTAGTAGTACCAACCACAGGAATTGACATCTAGCATATTCTCAACAAATAAAAAGAAAGAGTTTTTGACCACAGCGTTCTCACCATAGGTAGAATTTTGATATGACTATACGAGTATTAACAATATTTCCGATTCTTCAAAATCTGAAATATTAGTTGTTTTTTTTAAATTCTTCTCAAATGGTCTTATTCGTCTCTTAATTACAGGGCAATCAATATTATTTGATAATGTGAAGTAGGAAATACAATTTTTTTTCAATTGAATATTTAAAATATACTCCACATATTGAAATTTAATTAATAACCTATACACATTTCCCAGAAAATAAATATGAATTTACTATTTGTTTATGCCTTAATCTGAATTATTTAACTTTGGATTGAAGGGAAAGAAAAATATGCTATATTTTAATTGCAATTTTGATTTTCTAGTTTTCTTTATGTTTAATTTTAAATTCTTAATCTTTACTTGCAAAAAAAAAAAAAAACAACATTAAAGCAATGAGCGATTTATAATAGTGAAAAAAGTAAAATAGAGCAATATTAGAGAAAAAAACCCATTTTGTTTTTGTTCTTCTGGCAATTTTAGAGTGTTCCGATAACAGTGTCCCTGCAGAGAAAGAAATCCTTGCCCGATGTTCAAGTATTGCCGCGCGCCACTGAAGCTATGAGCCGTGAAGAAGTATCTGCCTTAGGTTCGGCACGGAGGGAAGAAATTCGACGACAAATTGAAAACAGTGAAAGACTTAAAGCAAATCCCCTGCTCTATTTAGTCAGTCCGCAAGTTAAGGTAAGTCCTCTTTCTGTGTTTTAGTGCAATATCGAACGATCAACCATAAAATATTATGGAAAAAAACCAAAACCAAAAACAAAATAGCCGAGTATTCAGTCTAACTAACTACTTAGAATTAAAACATAATAAAAATTAGAATTAAAAAAAAATATATTTATGAATCTCTACTAAATAATAAACAAATTTAGAGATTTTTAATTAGAAGAATCCAAAAAAAAAAAACATTTTGGAAATAATTTCAATAAATCTAAAATTATTCCATCAATAAAAATCCAATAAAACATTTTCAATCCAAACTATTCACTATTACAATATTATTATTATTATTATTATTATTTTTTTCTGCAATCAAATTTTACTCAAGCTTAAATTTGAAGCCAATCTAATCTAATGAAAATTTAATTAAAATAAATCAATTGGAAAAGTACAAAAGTACTTTTTTTTCACTTTGTTTATTTGAACAGCACTTAAATCATAAATTTTTTCTCTAAATTTTTTTCTTCATTTTTAACTTAAATAACACATTAAATAGGCACCAAACATTTCCTACTTTTAGGAATGTATCAATTTCAATTCCAAATAAACAGAAAATTATCTCACATTTAAAATATAAAATATTTTTGTTTGTTTGTTTTTCTTTTCTTTTACTATTACGTATAATATAAATTTGTTCAAAATGTGTTTTATTTTATTGTAAATAATTTCCAATTAAGAACACATTCAAAACTAGTTAATAATATTTATTCAAAAATTCTCATTTCAAATTTTCTTACACACCATTTCCATACAAACACCTTTTTTTAAGACTTGTTTTATTCCTTCGTGTGTTTTTTTTTTTTCAAAAATAATACAAAGGTGATAGGATATTATCGATGTGAAATTTTTCTAATTTTTCTTTTTGAATTTTTCCCAAAAATAAATAATTTATTATAAATGAAAATTATCAAAAAAGAAAGAATTGACAATATCAAATAAAATCTATATATTAAAAAAAACTTCTTACACAAAATATTTAATTTAAAAAAATTGATACATACGAGGTCTGTTCAAAACGTATCGCGAATTTTTAGTTTCCGCGGGTTATGTATATTCGATTTTCGATTTTTTTGTGGCGTTATGTTGGTACGGCAAATTCGGCCATTTTGAATGTTCAGTTAATTTTTGACAGCTGGTTTGCTTGCACGTGTTTTGACTCGTCTTCGAGCTTTGATCCAGTTTTTGGAATGGGCAAAAATCGAAGACTAGCCAAAACACGTGTATGCAAAGTAGCTGTAAAAAATTAACTGAACATTCAAAATGGCCGAACTTGTCGGCATAAGTGAGAGACATTAGTACCAACGTAACGCCACAAAAAATCGAAAATCGAATATACGTAACCCGTGGAAATTCTAAATTCGCGATACTTTTTGAACAGACCTCGTACATACAATATAATATAATTAAATAAAACTTTTTTTTTTTTAGTAATGTTATTTAAATAGATTTTTTACAAAAATTAATCATTTTTAATTTAGACTCTTTTTAAAATTTTCTTCTTTTCTTTCTTGTACAACCATTTATATAAAACTAAAAAAAAAAACCAAAAAAAAAAAAATTAACAAAACTTCCTTCCGAATCGCTCTACCAAAAAACCATACACTATAACAGAGAGACATCTAGGTATGTTTTAATGAATGAATCAATGTTTAATGAAAACAGTAAAAATAATTTTTCATTTAATCCGTATTATTTTATTTGTTTATAACTTGTATAAATAAATATATATTTATATACACACATTTTTTCAGAATTATTATTTTGTTTTTGTAAATTTTTTAAGAAAATTGTTTATTATTCGTATATGGCAGTACATCTTTTGATTGGATTTATTCTTAATGCTTAAAACGTACAGACAATGTTATTTAATGAAAATGAATAATAATATAGGCAGAAATAAATTGTTACGATATCAAAATTGGCATTTCTTCATTTAAATAAGATTTGTTGAAAACTGTATTGGTGGCAATTACAGTCCGAATACATTGCCAATGATTTTCAAATACCAAATTAAACTGAGTGCTTAAATTCTAGAAGCAAAAACCAAAAATAAATACTATTAACAAAAACCAAAAATAAATACATTAATTTGCTATTCTTATAAATATCATTAGAGTGATGGAAAATTAACGATCGCTCTAATGATATTAGCGCCGCCCCACTGAGTAGACAAAACTACTTTCTAATGGTAATGAACAACTTACCATTGTTATTTGAGAGAGGTGAAAACAAATTTTTACCACTTCTCTCTCATACCAGCAATTTGGCATTTTTTTACTCTGTTTTAAATGAACGTTAATTCAATTCAATCCAAACTGTCAAAGTGATGGTATCAGTATTTATAAATAATCTTCAGAATAATTCATATTGTACAATAGTTTTTTTTAAAATCAGTATTTATAAATACAAATATATATGTATACATGTATAACAACAGCTTATAAAACATAATCAAAAGAAGTACTGCAACATTTTTATACGTAATTTGAGGTTAAGTTACTTTTTTTCTAATGAACATTGAAAAAATGTATTTTTTAATCGATATTTTCATTTTTAGATATTGTATGTACACGAATATTAATAAAAAAAAGTATTTTATTTATGTATATACATTTGTATATATAGAAAGTTCTACAGCTTTTTATTTTTTTTTGTTCTGAAGCATAGTTATGTTAATATTTTGATACAGAATAATAATATTATGGTTCTATTATAATTATAAACGTTTTTTTTTAGAGAAAGCATTAAATAATAATAATAAACAAACCGTATAAATTTATATCATATAGTAAATTAATTGCTTTAAATGTTAGAGGCTTAATTAAATGTACGTTATGTAAAGAGATACTCGTAAGATATCAAAAGAAATGTATTTTTTTTTTGTTTAGTAAAAAATTTATAGGATATACCTATGTGTATATATATATGTATGTATGTATGTATGTACATATATACGGCTCTTATATGTAGATATAAATATTCTTTTTAAATAAAATAAAATTATCTAAAATAGTTATAGTATAATTACCATATAATAATGATATAATATATAGAAAATCATATTCATAAACATTTCATTAGCCCATGCTGTCCTTTCAAAGATTTTCAATATATTCTCATAAATATACACGTACGAGGTCTATTCAAAAAGTATCACGAATTTTGAATTTCCGCGGGTTACGTATATTCGATTTTCGATTTTTTGTGGCATTATGTTGGTACTCATGTCTCACCGTATTCCCCAGATTTGGCCCCCTGTGGCTTTTTCTTGTTCCCGAAACAGATTCTTTAATCCATTTTTTGGAATGGGCAAAAATCGAAGACGAGCAAAAACACGTGCAAACAAAGCAGATGTCAAAAATTAACTGAACATTCAAAATGGCCGAACTTGTTGGCATAAGTGAGAGACATGAGTACCAACATAACGCCACAAAATATCGAAAATCAAATATACGTAACCCGCGGAAATTCAAAATTCGTGATACTTTTCGTATATACATACATATTCTCTTAAAAATCGTCGCCTTTTTATATTTGAATTAATCGAAAATATCACATTAAATATATTTAATATATCATCCCATCATTTCAGCATAATCAATTTTAAATTTATTTTCTATTATAACTCAACTAATTTGTTTTTATTTTTATAAAAAATGATTTTTCATCAATTTCTGCCATTTTTTTTTACATATTTCTAATACAATTTTTCATAGATAATTTTTGGAGAAAAAAAACTTTCAAATTAAAGTGTAGAATTGTTCTTTAAGTGTTTTTAATAAGGATAAAAATGTATTGAGCTTTCATTTTTAATTTTAGTATTTTTACAAGTAGTTATGGCTACCATTTATATTAATTTCGATACAATTTATAATATTTGTTGAAATTATTCGCTATTAATTGGGAATAATATATTACATTATATATTTATTAATAGATTTTTAAATTATTATTTAAAAGTAAAGTTTAAAAATAAATAAAATGAATATGATTAAAGCATACTTCCTTCCTGTTAATGTAATATAAGAACTCAATTCAAGACTCGTTTGTCTTTCGAAAATTTATTTCAACTTTTACCACGAATTAATTTTTATTTCGAAATTTTTTTTTTTAATTATTCATTTAGAATATCTTCTTTGTAATTTCAGATTTTCTATGCAAACAATGTGAATTTGTTATTAAATAATGTCCCTACAATTATTAATAAAAATATTCATATATAATTGCCTTGATCGACTGAAGTGTTTAGTACTCTTACTTAATTATTGAAATTTTTTTTCCTCTTGTACATAATTGTTAATAAAAAAAAAACTAAAAAGGCTATTTCATAATTATTTGATATTTTACATGATTGGTCACCAAAACGTTTCAAAAGTATAAATACGAAGTCTGTTCAAAAAGTATGGCAAATTTTGTGTTTTTTCAAAAATTATTTATTTATTCATGAATATCTATTTTGTCTCCTTCAAAGTAATCCCCAACAGATATTATACACTTATGCTAACGTTTTTTCCAATCGTCGAAGCACTTCAAAAAATCATTTTTTGTGATCTTGTTCAGCTCCTCCTTCGATGCCGTCTTTATCTCCTCAATCGTAGCGTAGCGTCGCCCTTTCATGGGGCTCTTCAGTTTCGGGAACAAGAAAAAGTCACAGGGGGCCAGATCTGGGGAATACGGTGGCTGCGGCATTATTAATGTGTTGTTTTTGGCCAAAAATGGTAAAAGCCAATTTTTGTTCTTCCACAAATCCGGGCGATTCCGGCAGATTGTTTCACGCAACTTGCGCATAACTTGCAGGTAATATTCCTTATTGACCGTTCTACCCTGTGGCAAGAACTCATGCTGCGCCATGCCCATGCAATCTAACAAAACTGTAAGCAAAACCTTCACATTCGACCGAACTTGGCGCGCTTTTTTCGGTCTTGACTCGTGCGGCAGCTTCTATTGGGATGATTGAGCTTTGGTTTCCACGTCATAACCATAAAGCCATGATTCGTCACCAGTTATGACCCTCTGGACCAAATTTGGGTCGCCGCGGACAGAGTTCAACAGCTCCTTAGCAATGTTAATGCGATGCTGTTTTTGGTCGAAATTGAGCAATTTTGGTACGAATTCCGCGGCGACCCGCCTCACGACAAATCATTGGTAAAAATCGAGTGGCACTAGTCAATCGATACGTTTAAGTTCTCAGCAAATTCTCTAACAGTGATTCGACGGTTGGCCAATACTATTTTCTTCACTTCATCAATGTTTTCGTCTGTTGTTGACGTGCTCGGGCGTCCGGCACGCTTTCCGTCGTTCACATCTTCTCGGCCTTCTGAGAACATTTTGTACCACCGATAAACGTTGCTTCGGTCCAAGGTAGCTTTATCATATGCCACAGTCAACATTCAGAATGCGTCCGCGCAATTAATTTTGTTTTTCATACAAAATTTGATACCAATTCTTTGATCCATTTTTTTGACGAGCCAAAACACGTGCAAGCAAAGCAGCTGTCAAAAATAAACTGAACATTCAAAATGACCGAACTTGTCGACATAAGCCACAAAAAAAATCGAAAATCGAATATACGTAACCCGCGGAAATTCAAATTTCGCGATAGTTTTTGAACAGACCTCGTATCAGTGAGAACCGCCTATCCATCTACCCATCCATATATACACATTCCAATTTAATAGAAATCTTTTGTTTGTCTTCTAATGAAAGCACGAATTTGATAAATGAGCTCATATTCATTCTTTAAACATCATAAATAAATATTAGAAACAGTTCATACACATAAAAGTAATTAATGTAAATTAGAATAATATAACGGAAAACAAAAAGAACGTTAAAATAATAATAAAATTAAAATGTTAATTTACATAAAAAAGTATTTGCATGAGTGCTAAAATGGATAATGGATCGCATGCATGATAAAATCGTTCAAGGACTATAGTACTTACTCTGTTGATAGTTCTTTTGTTAAAAAAAATAAAACTAATTAATTTTAATTTAGAAAGAATATAAAAATGGATAATTTCTTTGTGTAATTTTTTTTTTGTATTTCTAATTTTTTTTTGAATCTGTAATAATTGCTAAAAAAAATATTGTTTAATAATAAGAGAAGAGAAAAAAATGTTAATTTTTTACTTTTGCTATTTTCAATAAATGTTCTTCAAATATAAATTCAGAAATAATTCCTAATTTTTATATATTTTTTTTTCTATAATTTCTTCACTATTATTGTTAAAAGTATATTATCAGCTAAAATTATTCTATTGATTTTATTTTATTTGTTTATTATTAGTTCGTCGATATTTATTAAATATTATGATAATTAAGTATAATAAAAAATATATATATATTATACTCGTATCTTAAAAGATATAATAATAATAATATTATAGAAATTATGTGTTGAAAGAAGATATTATAAAAATTTCATTTTATAGGACTGGTTCTCACGCCAGCAATTGGTCCTGCTGGTATTAATTGTAAATGTGGCATTGGCGATAATGTTTTTCAAGATGCTTACATAGCGTCAACTAAATTCTTTATGGCTACATTCATTTGTAGTTTGTAAATCGTTATGTATAATAACAACAACAGTAGTAGCAGCAGCAGGAACAATAACAGCAACAATACAATCAGCAATAATACCACAAGAATTAGGACATCGACAACGACAGCAAAAATCACAACGACAACGATGACGACGACCGCAAATATTAGCCAAAAGTAGCAATAATACTTCCATAATCACAACCACCATCATCATCATCATCATCATCATCACCACAACTGCTACCAGAATCAACACCTTTATCACCACTATCACCAAAACAAATTCCACCATGTTTATAACCAGATGACAACTTTTTTGATGATGTCCAAATAAACAACATCATCGACACTAAATAATTAAAAATTAAAATCAACGGAAATCATAATTATAACCATTATCATCATTATCATCATCATCATCATCAATAATAATAAATCAACAAACAAAATAATACGATTAATAACGAAAAATAGACGATAGTGACCGATGCAATAAACAACACAAAAAAAAGAAGCCGATGCCGATAACCGATTGCTAATAATGCCGATGCAACATAAAATATGTCGCGATACCAATGCTTATGCCGATGCCGATTCTATTAAAAATTTATTCTAATTAACAATTTAAAAAAAAATTAAAAGAACAAAATAAATTTAAAAAAAAAGAATAGAATAAATAATAAAGTTTAGAGGATGCAAAAAAAAACATTATAAGTAAAACTACAAATCAAATTCTTAAAACAAAAACACATATGTTAATAGAATATATTTAATATTCTAATAATAATAATTTTTTTTCTTCAAATTAATTTATTTATTATATCTTTTGTGAGAGCAGAAATATCTCCAATTGCATAAATAATTGTACGTATATTTTATGTAATATATGTAAACGTTGGTTATATTATATCATAACTGTTAATTATTATTATTATTATTATTACTATTTTTGTTAGAATAAGAAGTAATGGTGGAAGAAAGATTTTTCCTTCTTCTATTGCCGTCAATAGAAGTTCGAAAAAAAATGAAAACAGAAATTGTTAGAAGAGAATATTTTTCAATTAGGACTTATCTTTTTATGATAGTAAAAAAAAAAAGAATGATAGAAAAAAAAATAGAAGGAGAGATAAGAAAAAGGATTAAGTAAATAGATAAATAAATAATATTCAAATAAATGATTAGTTAACAAATATTTGATAATAATCAATAAAAAACAAATTGGAAAATAAATTAGTATAAAGAAACCAAATCACATAGACTTATACACAAACGTTATTAATTTTTTTTTATACTTAGAAAATTTGAAATTTCCTTTCTTTTTTTTTTGATTGTGTGTAAAACATTTAGAGTAAAACAACAAAAAAATTCAAAATTTTACACTTCAAGTAAAAATTAAATGTTAACTATTTTAAAACACGCAAAAAAAATTCAATTAAATAGGAAAAAAAACGTTAACTTTATGAAATTAATTATAAACAAACAAAAAAATGATGGATAAGAAGAAGAAGAAGAAGAAAGTGATACAGTTAAATTAAATTCGTTTTTAAAAAGAGAGATGGCGTTGCTTCTAATATGAATCCAAATGATTTGTAAAAGAACAAATAACAAAGTGCGCTCACAATAATATGAAAGTTTATTCAAAATAAACAAACCATAATAATTTTATTTATTTATTTACTTATTTATGCATACAATTCAGAATAGATTTAAAAAATTAAATTTTTTTTTTGTTGAGCTTAAATATAGACTTTTTTTTATTCTGTTTATTGTAAAATGTTTATCTTCTATGTCTTCTGTTTATGGTTTTTTTTTTAATTTTTATAATATTTGATTTTGTTTTATTTTTTTTTTTAAATACGTGCATATATTCTTTATTATTATTTAAACATCAAAATTGATAAAATATATTTATTTACTTGTTATCATTATTATTACAATATTATATATTTTTTTAAATTTACTGTTTGTTTTTATTGATTTATTTTTATGGTCTATTTTCTTTTTGATAATTTTATTCGGTTTTTCAATGAGAACAATTTAATAAAATCAAAAATTTGTCTAATAATTTATTTGAAAATTATTTATATTAAGTTGTTAATGTTTTTTAATATTATTATTATTATTATTATTATTATTATTATTATTAATTATTATCATTATAATTATTATGATGAATTATTATTAATTATTATTATTACATATCTTATTATCTATTATATTACATATATTTTTAAAAAAGGAAAAAGAAAAAAACTATGAACATTTTATAATAAATTTATATTAATAATAAAATGGAGGAAAAAAAAGAAACAGAAAAAAATTCCATCTTTTTCATAATTTTTATTTAAAAAAAAAACCAAACAAAACAAATAGAAAAAGATTTTCTAAGGAATTTTATTTAAAAAAATTAAAAAAATATTGTCAATAGTTAGGAGAAGAAATAAGCAAACAAGCGCACAACACTTAAATTTTTCAACCTAAAAATAAAAACAGGAAATATCAAACGAAAATGAATAAATTATTTTATAATTCAGCTATTTTATTTTATAAATAGTGGGTGAATAATTTATAATAACATACATTATTAAAATACATAAAAGAAATTATTATAAAAAAATATTACATTTTGTTTTTTTGCAAATATAGATAAAATAATGATAATAATAATTAAAAAAAAAATGCAAGTTATTATTAGAAAATAAATATATTTAAATAAATTTGTTATATAATAAAAAAAATAAAAAAAGAATTATTAAATAAATAAGAATATTTATTTAAATTGAAAGGAAAGAAAAAAAAAAAAAAAAATTAAAATATTCAATAAAATTAAAATTGTAGTAAAATTTTAATAAATTAATAAAGATCAATTATTTAAAAAAGAACATACTTTTCGTTATTATTAAATGTTATTACAAAAATATTCATAAAAAAAAATAATAATAAAATCTCAACAATAATAAATAAAAACTTTAAGTGATTACTTTGTTAATTATTTAAATTATTGTAAAATATCAACAACAACAAAAAAAAAGAGCAAAATAGAAAGAAAAAAATGTTTTTTTATCTCTCCAAAATTGAGAAAAATTATAGATAAATTTATTTAAAAATTAAATTAAAAAATCAACAACAAAAAAAATTATATTAGAAAAGAACAAAACAAAAAAAAAGAAGAAGAAAATCAGAAAAAAATAATTGAAAGGACAAACGATTTAAGGATGGGGTTTATACTAATAAATAGTATAATTATAACAAATTTATATACACAATAAATGAAAATTAATGAAATATTCTAAATTAATAATTCACTTTAATAATTATAAGTATTTTGAATAGTATAAAATGAAAACTCTTAGCAAATGAAAGAAAATGAAAACTATTTTTCCACTCATCATCACTCATTTCTAGAAAATGAACAATTATGTGAAATTATTTTTTTAAACGAAATCAAAATTTTATTTATTGTTATTATATATAAAATAATCTATTATGAAATTTGTTTCAAAACTATTTATATGGTATATATATATATAAAATATTTATAAATAATATATATATATACACTCGTTTGTATCTTATTGGGGAAAGTAGCTGCTAATTAATTAGTCACTTTATTGTTTTTAAAGTACGTTTTTACTCGTGTACAATTGACTGTATTTATATTCAGATTATGCAGAAAAAAAGAATTTAAATCATAAAGAAATTATATCAATATTTTAAAAAATATATATATTAAATATTTTTAATTGTTAAATTTAATACTATGAAAGAAATTTGATTCAAAAAAAAAAAAAAACTTCAATATTTCTGCAACAAACAAAAAAATTATTAAATAATAAATTTTATACTGACAAGAAAAAATGTTAGTAATATAATAAATTATTTAGAGAGGAGAAAAAAAGATGGGATTTTAATTGGAAACGAAAGAAAAAAACTATCAAAGAGACTAGATTTGAAAATTTTATTTTGCAGAAAAAATATCGAAAATTGGGAAACGCACTTAATTTTAAATGACTATATAAGAAAACAAATAATTTGCTAATAAGTAAGTGACTCTATAAAAATTGTTTCTAGAGAATTCTTTGAATTGTTACTCGTTTAATTTGTATTATCTCTTTTTCTACAAAAGAAAAGAAAGCTTAGATAATTAATTATAAAATAATAATAATTAAATTAAAAAAAGAAAAAAATCTCATATTATTATTATTATAAAGAAAGGGTGCTAAACAATAAATTTTTGATGGATATATTTTCCTGATTTACCCCCCCCCCCTCTCAAATTCAATATTTTTCTTTCAATTTCGTACAAGAAAAGTTGTATTAAAATAGAATTTATAATATTTTCTATTATTAGATAATTATTATAACCGCGTATAAATAAAGAGAAGACGAAAAGTAAATTTTATATATATAAACTTTTTCAGAATAATTATAAAATAATTTAAAAAAAAAAAACTACAGTTAACACTTACATTTAAAAGAAATTTTTTTAAGAAAAATACACAAAATGGTACATACTATCATATATTTGATTTTGTACAATATGCGAGTATTATATTGTAACAAATAAAATATTTAATTGAAAAAGATAATAAAATCTTAAAATAACAACAATTATTAAATTGCTCTTTGTAATATTAATATTGTATTCATATTGTTATTAGATTTTTTTTTGGTGTCCAAAGCTAAATTTTTATATACTCGTTATAAAAAACGAAAATAAGCAAAAATACAAATATATATTTTGCTTAATATTTTCATATATCTCCTTCACTTCATCATATAATGTTGTAAATATTTATGCAAATATTTATTGAAATTTATAAAATGTCAAAACAAATAAGCAAACGCATGGCAACAAAAATAACTATAATATTGTATAAAATAATAATTGAAGAAAATTTAAAAAAGAAAAATAAAAAAAATAATCCAAATATAATATAGTGACGAGAACGAAAGATTTTACGTAAATCTCTTACTTGGGGAAAAAAAAACTTCAAATTTTCAATAAAATTTCCTTTCTTAAAAATCTTATTATAAATAGAAATAAAAAAATAATACAAAAAGAAAAAACAAACTTAGAGCGGAAATGGACAGAAAGAAATTGAAAAGAAACATTGGCAAACATAAAAGAGAGATGATCGTATTTAGTAAAAGAAAAAAACATTTTTTGTTTTGTTTTAGTATTTAAGGACATTGCATTAATATTTCTTTCTTTTTATTTTCTGTTGTTTTTTTTAAATTTTATTTGTCATATATTTATATATATATATATATATATATATACGAGGTACATATGCAATAATAATTTTAAAATAATATGTATGTATGCATTCAAATGTAATTTTGTTCAGCATAAGGGAGCTCTCGTTATACATAGTAGCAAGGGAGAGAAGAAAGAAAACGAGAGACAAAAGTAGGGATATTATTTTGTTTTTTTTTTATTAATAATTTTACTTGCTTATAAATTTATTCATAATTAATTGTTGTTAAAAGTAAAAGGAAAATTAAGAAAATAATACGCCATATATATATATATTTAGTTTGTTTAATTTCTTTTTTTGTTAAATTTATTTTACTATTATTCGTTTCGAATTTTTATTTAAAAAAAAACAGAGAAGAGTTGAGAAAAAAAACCAAAAAAAAAACAACAAAATTCTTTCAAATTTGGTGGCAGAAAGAAAAAAAGGCAAAAAATAAAAATTATATTGAAATATTAAGAAAATTTGTTAAATCAAAATAAATATTGAAATAAATAAATTAAAATAAAAATATTTAATATGAGGTCTTTTGAATTTTATTCTATTTTGTGTAAATTTTATGGAAATTATTCCATTTTTTTAAAAAAATGTAAAATAAAATCAAAAACAAACGAAAAGTTTGAGGGTCGCATTTCTATTATTTTTACTCTGTGTAAATAAAACTAACACCGGCACTGATAAGAGCCCGTAATATGCAAATTCAAAGTCAAAGTTGAAGTGCACACAGCGCAACGCATCGCATGAGTACATGCAGCAAAACGAATTCCCAAGTCCAAAGCTGGCGGTGTCAATGCAAAGTCCGAATGTCGCGTCAAGAACAACAAATCCACGAATGAGTGTCGTCACTGCAATCGAACTGTAAGTAAACAGCATTCAAGTTTACTAAAACATCAATTAATATAAAATTTGGTGGTGGTCTAATAGGAAGAGTATAGGACTAGTATCGGAATATAGGCTGGTTCGTATCCCGCCAATAGTCTTTTTAGTTACATCGGTTTTTCACAGAAAAAAATATCGTTCTAAGCAGTAACAGCCGAGAGAGCGCGAATACTTACTTCTCCGGAGCAATATTGAAGAGCAATTTCGTATCATAGTCGAACGAGAAGAACAACAACAGCCCAGAAAAATCTGTGGGGAAGGAGAACAGGGAATCATATTTTCTTTTTTCTGTGGAAATGTAAAGGTGCGGGTTAAAATTTTTTTCGAGGGGTTATAATTTTTTTTGCCCTAACCCAGATGAGTGATACCTCAAATAAAAGTTCTCGATGTGCCCTATGTCAGAATAGGGTCGGGAGTCCTGAGATAAATATAATTTTCGAGTGATACCACGGAACCCACCCAAAACAGCACTGGGTTTAACCGCCGAAAAATTACCGGAAAACACTTTTCATGATTTTTTAACTATTTTTCCCCAACAGATCCAAAAAAAGACTATACACTCAAAAACTCACCTTTCACGTTAAGGATATCTCCAAGAACCTCTGCTATTTTAGAAAAATCAATTTTGGAAAACTTGAAAAAATACCCTTTTTCAAATTAATTTTTCCACTATTTTCCATAGATTTTTTTCAACTTTTCTGATACCAATCAATAGCTAAGGACTTGAATTGTCTTAATAATATATAAATTGAAAGGATCTCAAAGGACATAATCACTTTATAAAATCTTAAAATTGATGGAAATTTTTGAAAAATTAATCATTTTCAAAGTAAATTTTCTGGAAAACTGTTTTTCCGAAAAATCCAAAATTATCCTTTTCTGCTAGATTAAGCTCTTTTCTTTCCAACAAAAATAAATTTACTTACCTGCTCTATAGTTTAAGGGATGTTTTTTACCTTTAAAATCATCCCTACTAAAAATTTATGTTCCTTGATTTTTCCGAAGTTTTCCAAAATTGGGAAAACTTGTAGAACAAATATATCTTATATTTGTTAGGTCTATAACAAATCCAATTTTGGTGGCGATATCTTGACAAAAGCCAAAAAAGGGGTCAAAAACTGCTGATTTTGGCCCCAAGAAAAGTCAACTTTTTTGTTTATGACCTGATTCTTTTTTTATTTGGCACATTTATAGAGCTCAGTAGTAGAAACCGTTTCACCTCGCTTGGATGAAAATCGATTCAGGAATTACCTCAAAGTTTGAATTTTCTGATTTTCCACTTTGTTATTCTCCGCCATTTTGAATATGAAAAGTTTCTTTTTTGGTATTTTACAGTTTCAATCAGGCTCTATACGTTTATGCAAGAAAAACTTGTGGAAAACTTTTAGTTTTTCTTTTAAAAAATGCATGGAAAATTTTCCCAATTCTTTTCTCACAATTCTTTATTTTAATAATAATTGAATACGTTTATGAGAAATTTAAAAGAATTTTCATATATTTTCGAATAGTTTTCGCATAAAATTGTTTTTTCCATACGAAAAGTTTCCCGAACACGTTTGCATTTTGACAAAATTTACCCTCAACAAAATTGTAATCATATTTTTTATAGAATCAAGCATTACAATTAAAAACATGCATAACGAAAGAAATAAAAAGTTTATTTTAATATTAAAATAGCATGCATTTTTTTATTCATTAAATAAAAATTATTAGTGTAGGAAAATTTGACTAAATATTGAATTCATTTTGAAAATACTACATTTTTTTGTTTGGGTAATTTTTGTGACTAAAATTCTGTATACAAAATTAATAAAATAATTTTTTTCGAGCAGTCGAAGAAAATTAAAGATCTCCAAATTGTTCGTCTTTAAAAATGAGGTTCATATTTTTATGTAGTCTATGAGAGTGACTGCACATTTCCAATAATTTTCAACAATTCATAAAAAAAACTGTTATCTCATGGCATAATGCTTCCTCTTTTACGCAAGGAAAATTGAACTGATGCAGTAACTTATTTCAAAAGAACGTGGAAGCAATTTAGTATATCAAATGCTCCAGTGATGTCTATAAGAACGACTAAGGGTAAGCTCTAAATTTAATTTCATTTTTTAGTATTTTACAGTTTTAATGAACCTCCTCCATTAGTTTTTGCAAGAGAACCTGGTGGAAAACTTTCAGTTTGTCCGTTAAAAATTCGAAAAATTCATTGTTTTCAATTATTTTCCATAATTACTTATTTTAATAATAATTGAATAGTTTTTGGTGAAATTTGGAAAAATTGCTTTGTCATTTGCTTTCCACCAAAACCTGAATTTATGTTTAATTGTTAATTTATAGAAAATTATATTTTTATAAAAAAATTATTCCTTAAAAAAAAGGACCCTAATTGAAAATTGATTTAGGTTTATATTTAAATAAAAAATATCAACTATAAAAATTAGAGCAGATTTAAAATAATATAATTTAAATATTCAGTTCCGCTAAAACATCATAAAAAATAATCAATTAATTAGGATTTCCTATAAATAAAATAGATATTATAGTTTTTATTCAGTTGTTATAGTTAAATTAACAATTTATTGCCTTTTTATAAAAAAACTAAATAATTAATTTAATTTTGTTAAATAATAATTAAATTTTTAAGTATAAATATATTTTGGTTAAATAATAATTAATGGGAATAAATTACGGTGAAATTTGTATATATGTAATAAATAAAATAATTGCTACTACCATTTTAATAATTTAATTAAATAACAAAGATAAAAAATATAAAATTCTATTGAAAATTGAAAATGTTTCTTGGAAATTTTGAAAAATTTCTTCCAACAAAAATTTGTTTACCTCAAACAGCTGATCGAACTCTTTTGCGTGTAAAGAAACGTAAACAAATTGACTCTATGTCATCACCGAATCATCGAAAACTGCATTACCGATGTATATATACATTTTTATGTATAACCGAATCTGAGTTCATTTTCATAGAAATGTTGCAGCAACATTGTCTTTGTATTCCAAAATCATACGCACCAGAAAAATGTTAGCAAATAAAATTAAAAAAAACTCGCACACGTGTGTGTCAATAAAAAAAACGCAAAAACATATATTTTTTGCTCTCAGAAAACTAAAACTTATTTTTTACTGCATAGATTATAAGTAAAAAATGGTATTTTCAAAATGAACAAAAAAAGGAGTTTTAATTAAATAATATTTTTTTGATTAGCAGTTTTGTTTCTGAAGGAGTCATTTTAGAAATATAAAATAAACATGCATTTATGATTATTTTAATTTTTATCATGTGGTTTAATATTTGCCATGTTTTTTTTTATAGATATAAATGTACATTTATTTAAAAAATTTCCAACAGATACTTTTAAGGTGAACATCAAAATAATAATTTGATTAAGAATGAATTTTTTTATAAACAAATCAAGCTGTCACAATTGAATTTATTACCAAAAGAAAAAAAAACCGACTTAACGAATTTTTTAAAGACCAAAAAATGTTATTAACCTTAACCAACAATAATATTACACATTTTAAAATTTTGCCAAATTGTATTTAATTTATGGATTAATATATAAAACAAAAATAAAAGAAATCTGGAAAATTAAAAATAATTTTTGCCTATTTAAGTCCATTCAAAATAAAAAAATAAAAGTAAAAACAAATTAAATTAATGACAACAAAGAGCAGCTGATTTTATATTGCCATATAATATTTATTTTAATACAGAAAACAGCTGTCGCAGAAATAGTTACAAATCATAAAGTCTAGCTCTCTTTTTCTCTTGTAAATATATGCGTACGCACACAAGCACTGACTGTTTCCATGTAGTATTTCTGGTATTTCCAATCTCTCACAAAGTTCTCTTTATTTTGTTGTCACGAGAAAACACGAGAGAAAACCGAACAAAACATATGATCAAATTTGTTTGGAATTTACTATGAAACATTTTTTCTTGCTACACACGCGCGTAGGCCACCCCACTCTGAAAAACATTCGCACCAAATCTATAAACAATATTGTCTTGACGTTTTGGTTTATGCTTTTTTCTTTTTCATATTAGTTGATCGACTAGATTGTCTATCTTGCATTTTTTGCCAATCAAATTCAAACTACATAGATTGAGTGTTGTTTTTTTAAAAAATACTATGCGATGGATGAATTGAAAATTACGCCTTCAAATATGTGTTAGTACACGCGCGTTATTCTGCTGCCACACACACTTCTAGGAAACGCTATTTGAGTGAAAGAGAGCAAGTTTGAATACTTTCTTAGAGCAGATATGAAAAAACTAAATGGGCAAGCGAGAAAGAGAGTGAAAGAGAAAAGGAGAGAGAGAGAGAGAGAGACATTTTCGCATGCGAACGATTTCTATTTGTTTTGCGTTTCAAGTTGCGTCCATTTCTGTCATTACCTGTTCGATTTTTTCACTCGGCGAATTTTTTCTTCGGCGTTGAAAATTCGCATTCGGAAAAGGATTTTCTGGATCCGTTGACTGAAAGACGTTTAGTGTGTCATTTGCTGTTTGTGTTGTATGTGGTGATTTTTTTTTTATCATAACGAGCCAAAAAACAAGAACATAAAGGAAATAAAGTGAACTTAAAAAAATCTTTCTTTAAAAAATAAAAAAAAACGAAATGAGACAACGAAATTTAAAAATGCAAATAATTATTAAAGAATTAAAAAGTTTCTGAATCAAAAGATGAATGTGTAAAATTTTGAAAAAGTATTAATTCATATTTTCGAAAGTGTATACACATATAAATGAGTTCGAAAGAAAAGTAAAACGGCCATCATCGTTGTTTAATTTTAAAAAGAATAATTTTTTTTTTTAAATTAAATTTTTTACCCAAAAAAAATAATTTTATAGTAGTTATACGATTATAATTATTGTTGTTATCATCACACGTGCATATTTATCAAAACAATTTACGTATACCCGCGTGTATGTGAAATATTTTCATCAAATGCGTCCTCAAGGTAAATTGGAATAATATGCGCTGACACACAAGAAGTGATTTGCAATAAATTTGACATAAAATATATAATAGCCTTGGTAATAAAAAAATCAAATGCGATCATCAGTGCTGTGTGTAATTGCGACTTTATTAATAAACAACTTAACTTGTGATTGCTCATATAGAATATTTTTGGGGTTTTTGCCCCATATTTATCTACATAATCGCCAATAGTTATCTAGTATATATATATATATATATATATATTAATTATTTAAAATGAGTATAGTTTGTCCAAATTAGCATTTTTCAATGAAACTTTTCACCATTTCATTGTCTTCAGTATGTTCTTGGTGAATGATTGTTTTTTGTTATTATTTTGTTCTATTTCCTTATTTTTTTTTCTAAACTACCAACACACATATACGATATTATAAATATATTGACTTATAGGTCATACGATTAAAAACAGTATAATTTGTGTTAGTTATTTTTTTTAAATATTTTAAGATAATTTAATTCTAGTAATAATAATTATAAAAATGGTGAAATTAAAAATCTTTCACAATAATAATGAATAATTACGAAATCAAAAATTCGTTCGCAAAAATTCTGTCTAACCAAGTAAATATAATTTTTGGTGTAGTCTCTTTTCATTATAGTGTAATGCCATATTTGATATTTGCTACTCATTTATAACAGTTCGAAACGGAACGAAAACTTTTGACATTTGCACACAACCATATGTAACATGTTAGGAAGTGTGCGAATTACAATTTCAGATGTCAGGTGCATATATATTTCTCTGAGCGATGATAACAAAAAATAGCCAAAACTTGCCAAGAGAGTAAAAGAGAGATTTCGTTATTATGACATCTTTTTCACACAACATTGTAATCGCACAGTTGTGTTGGTCAACACAATTTGATTTCGAAAGAAAACGAAAAAATCAGATGGAACGATTTACAATAAATTGTAATTTATTGTGAATTTCCATTAAAAATAGAATAATTAATTAATTGAAAAAATGTCATCATTCGATGTGTAAAATAATAAGGAGGAAAATTATCAAATTAATATGAATTCGGAATAATTTTTCTAGAAAATCCATCTCATATGTTCTCATCATTGTTTAGTTTGTTTTCGTGTGTACATTCAAGTGTCAGACTGTGATCGAAGAAGTGAGTGAGCTAAAATTGCAATTTTCTTATAAATTTTATTTTAATTTACTAGCAAAAAACTGTAAAAATAATAAAGCAACTTCAAAAGAGTTCTATATATAATTAAATGAATATAAAATTAAGCTATTCGGTTAGGTTTTTTTCTTTTCTTATTCATTTCTGTGCGTTACCATTTTCTCATTTGGTGTTCCATTATCGATTTTCGGGACTGAGTCTAAACAAAAGATAATCTGACGACAAAAACAACACACAACCCCAATTTATGAATGTGACGATAATCAGCAGCGAACAGCCTGTCAAATGTAATAAAACAAAATAAAAATAACAACAACAACACTAACAATAGAAAGCACAGTGATACACAAACAGTACCAACAATATTACAAAAAAAAAAAAAAATAGAAGAAAAAATTGAAAATGCCAAAATAAAAATAAAAACTCAAACACACGCGTTTGAACTGTGATTACAATTATTTTCACCTCAAACACATACTATATGATGATTATTTATATGTTTTTCTTTCTTGGCCTTTTCTTATTTACGAAAGTATCAGCGTTGACTTCAAAACCACCGAATAGTTATAACATATAATATTTTCGATATTATTTAAAATTTGATAAACGGTAATTGGTAATTTGCAATTGCAAATATTCCTCAAAAAAAAAAAAACTTTAAAAGGGGAAAACTTACTCTTTGTTCGTATATGAATAAATTTCCGTATGTGTTTTAGGTAAGTTTTTTTTTAAAGGTGTTGTGTGTTCAATTTGAAAAAATTATGATGAAACCCTTCAATTGAATGTCGATGAAAAAAATCCGTCAAAAGAGAAAAATTACTACTCATTTTGAATGTTGTGTATCTATAATTAGATTATTGAAATTTTGAATACAGTAATATGTAGAAAATAGAATTTAATAAAAATTTATTATTTCACGCTTTGACAGTTATTTTATTTTTAACATGTTACAAATGATTTTAAGCAATACTTGGTAAAAATATAAATATTATTTTTCAGGAAAAATATAAAACAACAAAGGAAAAATTGCGGACTAAGTCAACCAAAAAGAAAGAAAAAAACAAAAACAATTTACACATTTTCTATAAGGGATAATTGTTGAATGAGAGAAATAATAATGAATGAAAATTCGAGTTCGACTGACAACAGACAACAAAGCACTTGAAAAATTCAAAGAAAAATAAATACATAAAATTAGCGAATATTGGTAAAATATTTAAGGATAAAATACTATAGATGATAGTCAAAGTGCAACAATATTAAATGGAAACTAATTAAAAGTAAATAATTGTTGCCTGTTTATTTTGCTAGTAGAAAAATAAGCGATAAAACACGAGCGCACACACAAGAGCAATTAATCGAATACCAGACAAACTATGTGCTCATAGAAGAAGACAAATATTCGTACATAACATTTTCCAATTCAAATAGTATAGTTTCCAATTCAATTTCGTCCTCCCTCACAATCTAGGTGAGAAGAGATGATAATAGAAAATAAATTAACTATTTTCTCGCATTAGCAAGTGTGATTTGTTATCATTATTGTTTTTTTCTTCTTCTTATTTCTTATAAATGATAAGAAGAAAATCAGACAGCATCACAATAATAATAAGAATACGAAAAAAATAAAAATTATATATA
Organism: Atherix ibis; assembly: GCA_958298945.1. Classification (NCBI taxonomy): domain Eukaryota; kingdom Metazoa; phylum Arthropoda; class Insecta; order Diptera; family Athericidae; genus Atherix; species Atherix ibis. The sequence goes on along the minus strand of OY282609.1, from coordinate 19,832,234 downwards.
ATGTTATGTAATGAACATATTTCGAGAGAAAAAACAACAGAGTTCGTACAGCAACATAAATCGACAAATTATCAAAAGTTTTATTTTTTACAATAGATCTTAGAAAGCTGCAATTAATTTGTATTTTATTTTTAAATTTATGAATAAATATTATACATATTTATGACGACGAATTGTTGCTGCTATTGCCAACATCAGTTTCTCTCTGTACTGTTTGTTGTAAGAGTTTTTATGTATGATATCGCATGCACAGGCGCAACAATTCAAAACAGCAGAGAAACTGAATAAATTTTCCAATATATTATATAGCAGCAAAATTATTTAAGTAAACATTAGTCACATTAATAAAAGAAGGGAGGCAGCATCATCATTATCATCAAAATGTTGTACGTATTTCATGTCGACTGCGGTCGAATGATGAAATTCGATATGAATTTGGCGCTATCCAGGTGGGTCTTAGTTATTAAAAAAAATATTTACTAAATAACGAACTATAAAAAAAAAGATTGTTTAGTTATCAGTACAAATCAGACTCCTATATTCCAATAAAGAAAATTTGTCTTTTAACAATTACCTGAATGGCAAAAGCTTGTATAAATTTATTTTTGTATAGTCTTTTAAAATCGCATAATCGTCATATAGGATTTAAATGTGTACTTAGAGAAATAGTCTATGATTTATTTCCTGTTTATATTAATAACCAAATTTGTTCCTAAAATTGAAAATTTTCTAAATTACCAAAAAGCGACACATTCAATTTGTTTCATTCAATATAATAAATATTTCTGTTCCCTTTCGCATTATTTGAAGAAAAAAAACTAAATGATAAAATTTAATACAATCCGCATTTTTGTGGTTTTGAAAACTGAAAATCCCTTAAACTGATTATTTTTGTTGAAGATTTGCTTACACGAAAATTAAAACATGCTCATGTTCACCGTTGGTATTAATTGAAACAATTCTGCACTATCAATTTTTTTTAATTTTAAATAAAGAAAACAGTTTTCCTAATTAATTAATATTTAATAATAAAAATTTCCTCTTTGATCAAAACTGATCTGATCTGTATAACTGGAACTGTAATCTTGCGTTTGTTTTTCAATTTTTCATGTTAAATTATAAAAAAAAAATAAGTTTTTCTTTATAACCTCTCCAAAAACAACATTCTTATTCGATTTTTCATTTACTTCCAATTCATTCCATAACTCGGCAGCATATTTTTTCCCAATTAAATTACAATTAGTTGAAAACTGATTGTCTAGTCAATTTGTATATATTTTTATATCATTAAAATTTTTTCGTCTGGCTTATTCATCAGTTGGTTTTGAAAATTATGGTAAGTAAATTCCCAATTAGTGTCTTCAAGTGGTCGATTATATAGCGTATGCGCTAGAGCGAAAAGAATACTGCCCAGGCGTTTTTCTTGACTCTTCGTACGCTTTCGACCGTGTATGGTATACTGGATTGTATTTGGAAGTTGCAGCGAGTTCTATCCTCTGGTCATTTCTACATCCTAAACTCCTACCTCTCAGGTAGCTGAAAATATTGAGTGAGGGTGAATGAGTAAAAATCTGCTCATGTTATTTTCATACGCTGCCGAGAACAGATCTCTCATATAACCCTAAAAGGCAGTAATATTTCACCAAAAAAAACGAGCGTGCGATACCTTGGACTTATATTCGACAAACGCTTAACCTGGAACCCTGACATGAAAACTAAAAGAAATGGACTTAACGGACGATAAAAACTGACAATAAAAATCTTTAGGGTTCGCTAAGCATTCCAATTCCCTTCCAATCCAAAACCTACAATACCGAATCCTTCGTAAAATTGTCAATGCTCCCTATTTCCACGTGTATAAGCTTAAATCCGCTGTTTTTGTCAAAAAATAACCTTTTTTTCATAGAAAGCAATAACAAATTTATTCAAAGTAGTTGCCCTCGCTAGTTACACATTTTTCCCATCTTCCGGGCAATTTGTGGATACTACGCCAAAAAAATTCCTTCTCTTTCGAGGCAAACGACTCATCAAGCCATTTTCGGAAGTCTTCGTAAGAATCGAAGTGCTGCTCAGCGAGCGCGTGGCCCATCAACGTAAACAGGTGGTAGTCAGAAGGGGCCAGGTTTGGTGAATAAGCTGAGTGGGGTAGCACCTCCCAGTTGAGTATTTCCAAGCAGTTTTTAACCATTTTTGACGTGTGCGATGGTGCGTTGTTATGGAGGAAAATCAGCTTGTCATGTCTTTGTTGATATCCGTATTTTTTCACGCAGAGCACGGTGCAATTTGATCAGTTGTTGGTGGTAGCAGTGGGCATTGACAGTTTCACCAGGTTTCAACATCTCATAGTAGACGATACCCTTCTGATCTCACCACAAACGCACAGCATCGTTTTCCGTCCGAAGCGATTTGATCTTGGGGAAGATGTTGATGGTTGGCCGGGATCAACCCACAATTTCTTGCGTTTAGGATTCTCGAAATATATCAACTTTTCATCGCCTATCACAATCTGATGCAGGAACGACTTCCTTTTTTTGTCTGGCGACCAAGATTTCGCATGTGTTTTGACGTCGCTCCATCTGCCTATCGTTGAATTCATGCGGCACCCATTTTCCGATCTTTTCAATCTTCCCCATGGCACACAGACGCTTGGAAATGGCTGGTTGAGTAACACCCAATAACTCCGCAAGTATTTTTTGCGATTGGGTATCGTCTTTGTCCAAAAGAGGCTGCAATTGATGGTCCTTAACCTTCCTAGGCCGATTTTCACGCTTCTTGTTCCACAAGTCAAAATTGCCGTCTTTGAACCGACGAAACCAATCTCGGCACATTGTTTCCGATAAAGCACTGTCACCATAGGCCTCCATAAGCATTCGATGCGTTTCGGCAGTCGATTTCTGCAAATTGAAGCAGAAAAGCAGAGCTTTCCGCATATGCTCTTTTTCTGGCACAAAACTACACATGATTACCAAAGGAAAAACGTATGTTGTTGTACGAAATTGCTGAAAATGTGCACTGATTAATGTTGACAGATGTCAAACTCATAAAAAAAAAGTATGACGTGTCCATCGACGTTTGAAACGGCAATGACCGAAAGATTTATTAAAATTAGGAAATAAAACGTCTTCACGTCCTTGTATTACATGGCTTCACGTCCTTGTATTTACATCCCTAAAAATATGCTTATCATTAGTTGTAGATATCATTAAAATAAAAATAAAATTATTTATTCAAAATGGATAAAATAGCGATTTTGTTTTTAAAATTAACTAGTTCAATTTTAAAATAAAAATTCTTAAGGGGAACTGTCATAATAATAATAACTACTCAAGTCAAAATGAACGTTCAGTGAAGACTTTATGCTGTAGGGTTTTCCAATAGGAGTGATATGATTTCTAAGTGACGTTTCGGCCATTTGTAATATGTCATGATACGTCTTTTTTTTCATTCTAATGTAATGTTTACAATTTCATTGTGGAGAGATGTACGCAAGAACAACATTTACAAATTATTCAATTTTATTATCAAAATAATCGTTCTCCAATTTAAGAAAATCATCTTCTCCGGTGAGGCTCACTTTCATCTGAGTGGTGCGTTAAATAAACAAAACTGTCGATTCTGGTGCGAAGAAAATCCACAAATTATTCATGAACACCCATTACATTCACCTAAATTGACAGTTTGGTGTGGTTTTTGATCTGGTGGAATCATCGGTCCGTACTTCTTTCGAAATGAAGCTGGTAACACCGTTACTGTCAACTGAGAGCGGTATAGATCGATGGTAACCAACTTTTTATGGCCGAAATTGGAAGAAGTTGGTCTTGACAACATCTGGTTCCAACAAGACGGGGCTACGTGCCACGCAGCATGTGCAACAACCGAATTATTGCGAGAAAAGTTTGGAGATTCGATTATTTCAAGAAATTGTGACATTGAATGGCCTCCAAGAAGTTGTGATTTGACACCATTAGACTATTTCTTGTAGGGTTATTTGAAGTCATTGGTCTTTAGCAATAAACCAGACTTTCTTCAAGCTTTAGAAGTCAATATTGAACGTGCTATTCATGACATACAACTTGATTTAGTGGAAAAAATTGCTCGAAAATTGGGTTTATCGAATTCGTTCCTGCAAAAGACATCGTGGAGGCCATTTGAATGACGTTTTATTCAAAACTTAATTGTATCGATTTTACTTCACATTAAATAAAAAACATTTGAATTTCCCAAACAATTAATGTGTTAAAAAGAAATCATATCACTCTTATTCGAAAACCCTTTATTTTTAAAGAGTAAAAATATAATGTATAATAGGTTTAATTGGAACATGGTAGTTTCTTTAATTAATTTAGTAATGTTTTTATTGAAGTATTTAAATGAAGAAACAAAATTCTACCATATTTAATCGAATAAAATGTCTCATCTATATAGCTAAGGCAACAACCTAATTCTAAGATTAATTCTTATTAGTTTTACTGAACGTATTTGCGATTTTTCATAAAATGAAAGTTCCATTAAATAGTTAGAAAGTCGTCTCTTGATAATAAACATTTTTCAAAATTTCGGACTTACCTTAAAAGACAGATTATTCAAAAAAAAGAACCTGTTGCTGTGAATAAAATCCTCAGTACTGTTTTTTTAGAAAATATTTTGTAACTTTCTTTTTTTTTACAAGATACTAAATTTAGAATGAAATTATTAATAATTTAAAATTGTTATTTTATTCATATATAAAGCGTACAAAATCTGAAAGAGACAATAGAAAGATTTCATGGTTTACCGGCTGCAAATCAAGTACTTTTGGTAAGTGGTGGCGATATATTGCTACCCACATCGCTAGTTTGTAGTTATTCGGCTGGTACCGATACGAATCCAATTTTTATGTTTACAACAATAGATGCAAAAAATTTACAATTATGGCCAAGTACAGAATCTGGTACGTACAAAAAAAGTTTATATAAAAAATTTAATTTATCCATAATTAAAAATATTATTGAAAAAAAAAATAAAATAAATGCAAAAATTCCCATTTTTAGATATTGACCATTTAAAGGAGCAAGTTGATCGTTGTTTAAAATTGCCTGCTACTTATTCAACGGTCGTAGCTCGAGCCCAATTAGCGCAACAAATTTACGAACAAGCTCGTGAGGAGGAGATTGTTTGTGAAAAACTAGTGCACGAACAACATTTACAACAATTGGGCTGGTCGGCTGTGATCGCCAATATGGAAGATTTAACAGAAGAGTTTAAACAACGTTACGAGAACTTTTGCAAGTCATTCGATGAGCATCTGTCACGACGTGTTGAATATTTAGAATTTTTAGTCCAATTCAATGATGATTTGGAGCGTTTAGCCAAAATTCCTATTCTGCCTGGTCTAATGCCAAATGCAGAACAAGAATTTCATGGGTTCGATGAGTTTTTTGAAAATGATGAGGTCTATAGTTCTCGTACACAACAAAACAGTTCGAGTACCGATGAATTGTCACAGTCACAAACGCAAAGGATTCAAAACGCTACAGATAATCCATCAGCGGAATATGGCCAAGCCTCCACTGATTCACAAAAATCTCGCCTCACATTGCTGCAATGGATCTCAGCTAAAGAGAATCATAAACCATTGAAAGCGATGGCGGACGAGTGCAGCAGAGGTCTAGATTTGTTCGACGAAAAGAAATTTGAATTGCTCAAACAAAAATTCCAAAGTCTAATTAAGCAGGCAGAACAGGTAATAATTTATTTCAAAAATAGTTTCTGAACAATTGTACCAATTGCATTTTTTTTTCTCGGTATCATGTAATCAGGATGATTTTAAAGAAATTAAAGGTTTGGAAGATCGATTACACGGTCTCGACAAACTCATTCATGACCTCAAGAAGAAAGTTCAAGACCAAAAGGAATTGGCCACAGCCTTTCAACAAGTAATAGTCAATAGAACAAATAGAATTTTCCGAATTATTTTCTTATTATATAATAAAATTTTTATTAGAATCAAAATCGTGCTAGCAATTTAAATGATGCCTCAATATTGCCCGATTTATGTGCTTCGCATCGAAGTCAACTATTAGTGATGTTACAACATCAAAAACAAATTCGGGATATTAGAAAAAGAATTTCCAAAGCAAAAGACGAATTAGGTGGCAATCTTTCTAAAAGATTAAAGTGAGTAAATTGTTGATTGCTCATTTTGAAACTATAGTTCTCTCGTCAAACGTTTATGGTATCAATCTTATCGATTATGCTCTTGTTTGCAGATACATTGTTATTATTGAGAATAGTATGAGTGAATTGGATAATAATTTTTTGTTCAATCATCGATGTTTACGTCGTATTCAACGGCACTTGAGCATAATTGAGCAAATCCATCAAGCGCCTAGCATATATGTGACGGCTGTAATAGAAGTTGTCCGTCGACGATTGTTTTCAAGCAGTTTCCTCGTTTGGTCTTCCGATTTAGCATATGATCTTCTAGCTATTTACAATGATGAAATAATGCGCCGACAGGAGTTTAGTGCTATATTTGAGGGTCACTTTTTAAATACCCTATTTCCAGGCATGGATGATTTGTTGCCGGCCTTTGCCAATGAAGCACCATCGATTTTTGATTCTAGTCTACCAAGTTTAACGACAAGTGGTAAGTGCAAAGAAATCTAAAAATTTTCTTTTTTTTTTCTTAAAAAAAAAACGATTTATTTTGCAAAACTTAAAAAAAAACTCAATAATTAAATATACTACAAATAATTTCTATATTTTTGAAAATATAGATATTGATGTGCTCTCTTCGTATCTGCCTGAATTGACGTCAAAAATTCAACTGCCTGATTTGGGGGATGTGATAAAATTTTTTACCTCAAGGTTAGTAAATATATTTTTCTTTTTTCTTCTCTGTACTAATCTACTGAAATTTATTATATATATTTGAACGTAAAAATTATCATATTATTTACTGTTATTACAGATCAAGCAATAAAAGTCAAGAAAAAATTTCATTGTCAGACGCTAAAGTGCAATCGACTGAAGCAGGTGGTAATATGAGTACGGGTGGCGGTGGCATGAGTGGTGGTGGTGGTGGTGGTGTTCTATTACATCGTCCTATCGATGTTCATTCGCATTTAAAAGAGTAAGAAAATATTCCACTTTTATATGAATACATAAAATTTTTTTTTTTTGGCATGCATTCAATTGTATCTTCTTCTTCTATGCTTAAATAGTGGTTTTGAGTCGGAAACGGACACAGAGGAATTCGAAAAAGTTGGTCAAAGTCCGAATGAACGACGCCAATTGTCTGCGGCAAAAACAACAAATACAATCGGAACATCGACATTGATAATTCAGAAGCCAGAAACAATGAGTACGAGCACATCGACTGATGTAGTTTTAACGCACAGTATAGAAACTTTAACAGAGGTAATTATGGGTAAATTTAGGTTTCTAGGTGTGATTAGATATTATTTTCCTTCTATTTTTCCAAATTTTCATCTAAATTGCCTGTACTAACTTGCGTATATTGAAAAAAAAAATTGAAACCAACACTGAATTTCTCTTAAATAACAAACTATTTCTGCACCTCTCTTACATAACCATTCAAATGTAAATAAAAAAAAACAGAATTGAGTTCATACACAACATTTGAAATTGTGGAATTTTTCTCCCGAAACATCACATACATTGTTCAAGTTAAGAATAAAAGTATATTAAACTAAAAGAGCAAACGAACAAATTTAAAAAAAAAAAATTAGTTACATTGTAAATAAATTGATTAACTAACAGACGAAAAACAATATTCTTGCCTGTTAATTTGTAAAGAGTAATGCAGTGCAACAATGCCCACCCAAGAAACCACCAAGATTAACAAAACTCTTAAGCACAACGACAAAGAGTAGCGTGATATCATCTCTACCGGTTATACCAGAAGTGTGCTCACCACTCAGCTATACTAATGATGATAGCGAATCGGCAGATGTTGATTCTATAATCGATCAATTTAATAATGTCTACTCACAGTATTCGAATACTAAAAATTCACCTATGATTTCCTTTCTATCGCCACAATCCATTCACAGTATTAAAACCCAAGCATATGCTGCACAGTATCAAAATAAAAAGATTGATCAAAAATTAGAGTGTCATCGACAAGGAATGCCTACAATCGCTGAAACAGAGATCGCAGAAGTTATTTCTAATTCAAGTAGTAGTTGTAAAGATCATCAATACCAAAAAGAACAGCCGCTAGTATTAACACAGCAAGCATTACAAATGCAATTTCAACAACAGCACGTGTCTCCATCATCCCCATATCCAATAAATAATTACATGATCGATAATGAGTTTGTTAATTCGGAATTTTATATTGACGAGTCATTACCATCAAGTTTGAACGACGATGAAAACGATCCAGAGAGCTATGAAGATGTTGACTATGATTATCAGCAGCAACGGGAACGTGCAATTAGAGAATATGCGGCTTTAGATAAAAGAGCTGATGAAAATTTCCATGAAGACGATGATATCGATGGTGTTGATAATGAAGATGAAGATGGTGCCAACGATGACGATGATAGCACAACGAATATCATACAAAATAAATTCTATTCAAAACGACGCATAACAAATAATCGTGATTTTAGGATTAGGAGACATGAAAATATGATGAATTCTTCTTCTATATTCAACAATCGAGAATCTTTGGAGACGGTTATTACTTTACTTCAGGTATTGGATATATGAAAAAAAAAACAAATAAAACAAATCAAATTAAAAATAGAAAAAAAAAACAATTACAATAAATTATAAAATAAAAACAGAGTCTTAAAACATGCTCATATTTGTTTTGTTTAATTGATTTGCAATTTTATTTATGTTAAATTGTAGAAATCGTATACATACATACGGACGGATATTCATACACATGCAAACGTAAACTAATTATTATCATCATTTTTTTTTATAATTTTACCAAAATGCTTATAAAATTTATTTATTTGGAATATAATAATGATAAATATATTTCAAAAATAATACACGTTTAAAATGTATCATATTAAATTGTTAAAATTTAAAAAATAAAAAACAATAAATTTCAAGAAAATCTGTTCTAATAATTTCTGAACAGAACGTTTTCCAATTCAAAATATTCTTGGTGCCGCCATTTTGGCTGTCATAAATATTTACAGGCATTTTTAGTGTAGCCACATGTGTATGGAGCCGTGTTGTATTGTAAAAAAAACAATTGTTACAAAAAAAACACATATTCAATTTGGCTATACATACGTGTATAATATTAGTTTTCTTAATTAAATTTTGAAACCAATATTTTTAATTTATCTTTTTAAATTCATTGAACAAAAAAAAACGAGATAAACACGCCATTCTTCTTATGTTAACATTATTTTTAATTATAAATAAATAAAAACAATTTTTGGTTTTTGTTTGAAAAGTTGAAACATTTTTTTTTACAGCTTGAAAATATAATTTGTATAGAAATGGTTTTTTTTTTTAAATTTTGTTTTTTTTAATGAGTCATAGTAAAATAAATACTATAAAAAAATATTATAATCGGATTTATTATAAATTTCCAGCTTTGGTGGCCGTCTTGGTATTCATTTAAATTCATCAAATTCATTTACCCTTTCCAGTTAATCATTTACGTATCATTCCATCTTCCTCTTTTCCAATTAATACAATTATTTTTCCTTAAAAAAAAGAAATAATAATATTGATATAAATAATATTTTTTTACTAATAAAGAATAAAGTATTTTAGAAAAATAAAAACAGTATCTAGTCACTAAAAATTATCTAGTAAATAATACTATTCAATTTATTATGAATATTTTGGTAAAATTCACAATTAAATATTTGTTTCATTCTTGTTGCAGGAAAATCTCGGATCAACACGACTGGAAGTGGAACGTTTAAAATTGTTGCTAAATAGAATGTCTCAAGTATCGAGAGATTCGTTAGCATTATTGAAAAAACAGTTAAGCTCGATTCGAAATGAATCCGAAAACAGCAAAGATGATATAAAAAATGAATTCAATAAACTATCACAAACATGGGATAAGATACGGAAGGAGACCGAACGTAAAGAACGTGAAATAATCCAACGTTTGACTATAGATCATGAGCTTGAAATGAACGATGTACGAAAAGATTTGGAAACGAAAGATGATGAAATTGCGTCGTTACGTAACGATAAAAACTATATTGAAGCTAGTCATTTAGAAATTGTTTCAAATTTAGAAAAAGAGCGTGATGAGTTTAAAAATCAAGTGATCGCTGTTCGTGAGAAATTAAATGAATATGAAATGACTGTAAAAAATCTACATTCTGACTGTCAAAAAGCTGTTCATGAGTGTAAAGAGCAGTTATTAATACAGCATAAAACTGAATTGGAATCGTTACGATGTCGATTCAAATTGATGACAAATACGGATGAGAAACAACGTTGGGAATCTAATAGTTCCTTTGGCTTTTCTAGCAGTGAACAATTGATATTTAAGAAAGAAATCGAAGATAAAGAAAAACAATTGGACGCACTACGTGACCAGCAACAAGTTCTACTTAAGGAAAATAATGATATTCGTATGCGAATAGAATCTGTTACTAACAAAGATGAAAATGAAAAATGCATTCTCAGAGAGAAATTGGAATATTTAGCACAGGAAAATCACCGTCTTGAGCAAGTATTGATTACTGAAAAACTGAAGCGAGTGGAAATGGAGAGCTCTATAGCTATTATGAAAGGGTATGCGTAAAATCTCGATAACTTTATAATAGTTAATTATGGGTTTCCACTATGATTTCCAATTAAAAAAAAAACAATAATTTTGCTTAAACTTTATAAATTTTTTATACAAGGATTTCAACGTAATTGGATAAGAAATCGAATAGGCTTGTGTTACCTGTACAAACGTTTTGTTGCCTAACTCTTTTTGAATTTATTTCTATATAAAAACTATATATCGATTTTCGATTTTTTGTGGCGTTATGTTGGTACTCATGTCTCTCACTTATGCCGACAAGTTCAGCCATTTTGAATGTTCAGTTAATTTTTGACAGCTGCATTGGTTGCACGTGTTTTACCTCGTCTTCAATTTTTGCCCAATTTCGACCAAAAATAACATCGCAATAATATTGTTGGACTCTGTCCGCGACGACCCAAATTCGCTCCAGAGAGTGATAAATGGTGGCGAATCCTGGGTTTATGGTTGTGACGTGGAAACCAAAGCTCAATCATCCTAATGGAAGCTGCCGCATGAGCCAAGACAGAAAAACGCGCGCCAAGTTCGGTCGAATGTGAAGGTTTTGCATATAGTTTTCTTCGATTGCAGGGGCGTGGTGCATCATGAGTTCTTGCCACAGGGTAGAACGGTCAATATGGAATATTATCTGCAAGTTATGCGCAAGTTGCGCGAAACAATTCGACAGAAACGCCCAGATTTGTGCAAGAACAAAAATTGACTTTTGCACCATGATAACGCCCCTGCTCACACATCGTTGATTGTGCACGAATTTTTAGCCAAAAACAACATACTAATAATGTCTCTATGAATTTTTCTTGTTCCCAAAACAGATTCTTTGATCCATTTTTTGGAATGGGCAAAAATCGAAAACGAGCCAAAACACGTGCAAGCAAAGCAGCTGTCAAAAATTAACTGAACATTCAAAATGGCCGTACTTGTCTGCATAAGTGAGAGACATAAGTACCAACATAACGCCACAAAAAATCGAATATACGTAACCCGCGGAAATTCAAAATTCGCGATGCTTTTTGAACAGACCTCGATTCTTATGCCATTTGAAAATTTTCAACACTTTCTGTTTATTGCTTTGTTCCATATTTTATAATTAAATGATATTTTTTAACGGCAATTTTTTGCGATTTAATTAAATTGTCTATAAATTAATATTAGGAAAACAAAAAAGCTTATAATCAAAAAAAGTTATTGTTATTTTGTTGTTGTTTTTTTTTGTTGATAAAATGGAAAAGTTTTTTTTTTAAATTGCCAAAAATTACTTATTCAATTATTGAAAATTGTAACTAATAGAATAAAAAATTTACTTCATTTAATTAGAACATATATAAGCTCTGGTTCAGATGCGATACCATCAGTGGAGACACGTAACAAACCATCAAAACCGATTGTCTCAATCGATAGCTGTGCAAAAGGCGATATTGTATTTATAGTTTGGAATAGTAAACATGGACAATATACAATTGTTCAAGAATCGTCAGCACTTTATTTCCTTCATGGCGATAGTCTTAGGGCATTGAATTTATCAATAAATCCAAATACAAATTCGAGTACTCCGGAACCACTATTCGATATTGGACAAGTCATTGATAAGGAATACTGCCAGGCGAGAAAGGTAAAAATAAATACAAATTTAATTCGTGGTTTTGATAAATTATAAATAAACAAAATTGTATAATTTTAATTTGTAGAATGAAAATCGCTATCGTGTATCAAAAGGGACAAAATTCTATCGTGTAAAAGTGCAGCGAATTTCTAAGCCTACCGATTGGTCTGGTGGAAGTAGTGGAAAGCGTGAACGCAATGAATGTAAGCAAAATTATTGAACAAAAATTTATATATTGTCTACTTGTATTGTAGTATTTTTTTTTTTTATAAATTTCGATTGTTTAAGTATTCAATTTGATTTCAATTTGCAGCAACATCTTCGTCACAAAGTGGTCCTGCTAGTCGTTCAACCAGTACGCATCATTTAATCGACTCTTTTGCCCAGACGGAATGTGTTGCAATTCACCCTGGTCGTGATATGGTTGATTCGGGTGTCTCCGAACAACGAAGTGAACTATTAACACGAACTATTAGCGTTACCGAAGAGGATGAACCAATAACACTTCTTGATGAACGATTTCGTTATATAAGTGTTAGCGAAGAAGATGAAAAAAGCACTTCGGAAACGGTCGACAATCAGGTTAGTTTTTTGGATTGATTATGGCACTTGCTCTTGATCAGTAACAATATGACTTAGAGTGCTGTTTTATTATCGAGTACAATTTACAATCATTTTTGTAAATTTTTCTTTTCTGTTTTTTTTTTTTGCTTAAACTTAAGCTAACCAAAATAAAAATAAAACAAAACAAAGAAATAGAATAGTTTTAGAATAGTAAAAAAAAACCTCTCAGAACATTTGATCATAAACAAAAACATTTGTTAATGTCTTTAGGATTGTACTACTGTTAATCAACAAAGACCAACAGAAGGTTTATCGGAAAAAGATCAAGATGATTCTGATGAATATCGATCACTAGAAGCTAAAGATGAATTAGAATTCACATCAAATATTTTCTGAATACATTAATAAAGACTTTTTATTATTCTCTTCACTATATATATATATAATATTTAGGAAATTTTAGACTAATTAATAATATTTAATTCAATAAAATTAAAAAAAAAAAAACCAAAACAAACAAATCAAAATTAATAATTAATACAGTAGTAGAATATTAATTTAAAAAAAAAACAAATATTTTTTATAATAGTTGCTTAACATATTTGTGATAGGAAGCTTAATGTTAAAAGAGGATATTTTGTTAAATGATTTTGTACTCGTGGCTTTTTTTTTTAATAAGTTTCTATTATTTTGGCTTTATTTTAATAGATATGTTTTTATTTTACTGTTTTTATGTGCAAACACTTTTCAATAAATTTGTTCGTGTTCAAATTGAAATGGAATTAATGTTGGGAATTTTAAAAATTTTCACTAAACAATAAACTTTTAAATTTATTTCATCTTTTAAATCATCGACAATTCATTTTTGAAGATATTTTTAATATAAATTGAAAAATTATAAAATTACTACATATTTTGATTGTTAACACATCCAAAAAAATGCACATTTAAGTGAGAAAAATTGCAATTTGAAGCAAAATCACATCAGTTTTTCTTTTTAAATTTTTAGACATATTTTTCTTCTTCTAATTCTTAATTAACACTCAATAAAACCAACAAATTAACATTCAATAAAAAAAACAGCAACACTTTTTTTAATGCTAAGCAATTTTTCAAATTAATGATAAAAATAAATTAAACAATAGCTGTCTTCCATTGGGAAAATTTTGCTTCTTACAAGTGCTTGGGAGTAAATGCCCAATGGAACACAAAATTTACTGACAGAAGTAAAATATAACCTCAAAATAGTGTTAAATCACAACTTCTTGGAGGCCATTCAATGTCACAATTTCTTGAAATAATCGAATCTTCAAACTTTTCTCGCAATAATTCGGTTGTTGCACGTGCTGTGTGACACGTAGCCCCGTCTTGTTGGAACCAGATGTTGTCAAGATCAACTTCTTCCAATTTCGGCCATAAAAAGTTGGTTATCATCGATCTATACCGCTCTCCATTGACAGTAACGGTGTTACCAGCTTCATTTCGAAAGAAGTACGGACCGATGATTCCACCAGATCAAAAACCACACCAAACTGTCAATTTAGGTGAATGTAATGGGTGTTCAGGAATAAGTTTTGTTTATTTACCGCACCACTCAGATGAAAGTGAGCCTCATCGGAGAAGATGATTTTCTTAATTGGAGAACGATTATTTTGATAATAAAATTGAATAATTTGTAAACGTTGTTCTTGCGTATATCTCTCCATGATGAAATTGTTACAAATGGCTGAAAGTCACTTAGAAATCATATCACTCTTATTGGAAAACCCTATAGAAGAACTGGATAGGCTTCTACACAAAAATTGCGGCATAATTTTGTTGGCAATACATTCGTAGACCGCACACACATGCAAAATAACAGAAACGGCGTAAATTATTGGGGGCAAATTTTAAAGTTCAGTATGTGATTAAAGCGGTTCGTTTAAAACCATTTTTCATATGTGATGTCATTTATGCGTAAACAAATCGGGTTTTGTCGTTTGATGGAATTAGTTTTGGAAATTTGCAATAAAACACAGTATTCTATTTTAAAATATTATTTACTTAATTAATTTCACTACATATTATTAGTCTATGAAAGTGGAGCGAGCACATAACGTCCTGAGTCTTGGGAATACCCGATGCTGCTGCCACAATCCACTTTTCCCGCAACCATTTATTTTGTGCGGAACCTATAAAGTTAACATATAAATTATACGATCGTTACATTTACTTTTTCAATTAAGAATTAACAGAAATTGAATTATTTTTTGCACTATTAAAAAAATTCGTTCATTTAAATTTCCTTACACACACTTTACGTAGACCGGCACTGAACTATTTTCTAGTAAATATTGTACTGTCAAAATCACATTGGTTTACATTTATTGAATGCCGAACTTTTCACTTTTTAACAACTTTTTATACAAAATAAATCATTGAAAGACATATAGGCACATCACAAACTGAATTTTTGTTATTTTCTGCAGTAAAAGTTAAGATGTCAACTTACCGAAAGAAAGAAATTCCTGGCTTCCTCATTTCATTGTATGAAAAGCAATTCTTGGCAAAACACTTCATTTTCTGATATCAAAACTTTGTATTAAATTTTATTAACAATGTAACTATTTATATATTGTAAATACTTACTTTTTCGTAAATACTTCTAAATAGATGAAAAATACACTTTTACTTGGACTTACCGATGCGCAAAAATAACAACTTGAAAAATGACAAGAAAAGTGAATTATTTCAGTATGCTACCACTTTCATGGAGAATGGCGTGTTTTAAATCTCTCTCCGAAAGTCTACAAAATTGAGGCACTTTATATTTGATTGATATATTTACGAAATCAATAATAAACCTAAAATAGAATCAAAAATAAAAATTGCCTACTGTTGTGTTTAAATTGTATTTTTGTTTCCAATAAGTGAATTAAAATGAATATAAATTAAGCTTTAGCAAATTCAATAAATTTCTATTACGAGAACTAGATGTCAGTGGGTGTCATGTCTACATAAAAATATCTACACAAAAATATATAATAATTGCGATTTCTCGCCGCTTCTGCAATAATTCTACCACAAAATTGTATATACATATACGGAAAGCTGACGTACGAGCCTATCCAGGTATTCTTTAATCTACGTATAAGCCAACAATACTGAGTTTATTTACACATAAACAATAAAAACAGAGTTTATTCACACATAAACAATAAAAACAAAAATATGACACTTCAACATAACCAACGAACCCCCTAACCCATCTATATTCATTTTGGGAACTAAAATCCCCCTACCGTAAATTGTATGCGTAACTACTACTTATGCGATCTACTCATTAGTATGAGCAAGAGTAGCTGCGAGTAGCGAGAAGTACTTGTGAGTAGCAAAATTTTCCCAATGGAATACAGCTAATATATGCCCATCGCTGTCTTAGTCTGTTGGGATTTGCTGCAAATTTACTGAATACGCAAACCAAATTAGATACTTGAAATTGCTGTTTTGTAGACTAAAATCGTAGACTATAACTTAATTTTTTAATAAAAAAAATATTCTAAACTTATTTCGAGCAGCAGCGGTAATATTGTAGCAACTCAAAATATTGTAGTAAATAATTAATCACTTTCGCGATAGTTGTTCCAAATATCTTAAATATTTTTTAAATACTCTGCGCAATAAAAAAAAAACAATAAATTTCCTATTTTCATATTAGAAAAAAATATTTTCAATAATTTCAAGTGAAAAATAAATTCTTATTAATAATAAAATTTTAATTTTTATCTGAAACACATTTAAATCATTATTATATCGATGTAAAATAAAAATTCAAATTATTATCTACGATAACTAAAATATTGTTTAAAAAAAAACAATTAATTTTTTTTCTACAATTTTAATGCTTTTAAAAATTTATATAGCAATACAAAAAAAGTAAAATAAGAAATTAGAAATGAGAAACCACATTTATTAGATTAGATATTTTTAATAATAAAAAATGAAAAAATATTTGTTAATACATAACGAAAATATTAAAAGAGAATATATTCACGATATATGATTTTTAATTTAGTCTTTTTAATAACTTGCTTTTATTATTTTATTGCCTATTAAAATATTTGCCAAAAAAGCAAATTTCTTTTTACATTTTTTAATATTTACACGTGTTTAACATTAAATAACGATGGTGCTAATTTTGCATATACTCGTTTAAATAAGAATCGACTCAATTTGGTTTTTTCTCATTATTGTTTATTGTTATCTGAATGGAAAGAAAATTAAATGATAGTTTATAGTGGAAGATATTTGGGAAAAATAAGCTTAAAGATCGATAGTGAAACTCTGCAGTGTAAAATTTTAAAGAAGAAAATTTATCTTTTTCCGTTCTATCAGAGTTAGTTTTTTTTATCAGGTTCTTACTTTACTGCTAATCCCCATAGTAAGGTCCAATTTTGTTTCAAGTTGGAATTTATTTAATAGAAGTCATGCAGAATGCCTTAGTTTGAATTATCAATCCAGAACGTTACACCAATAAAAGAATAAGTCTTAATATTTATTGAAAATAAACTTTTTGGCAATTAGATCAAGTTTTCTTATGCGCTAACAAATTTCTTATATAATGGAGAAAAAAGTCCAAAAAGCTAATTTTAGGAGCGTGAGGGTGGGGGGGGGGTTGGGTGAGGTTAGGCGGTAATTGTTCTAATCCTATTACATCGAATTTATGTACTTTCGCATTCCTTCACAATATCAGATACATTCAAATTTGTGTATCTTTAACTGCGCCATAAAAAATTTCGTATTTTTACTAAAAAAAAAATTATTAAAATTCTACTGGCGGCATCATTTTTTTTAAAAAAAATTCTTTAATTAGTTGCGACAGAAAAACGTTTATTGTTAAAAAGTGGTACCAGTAAAAATATTTGTTTGAATTAGTGGTGCCAGTATATATATTTTTTAAAAATTATAATGCCTTTAGCCAACGAAATAAATGGGCTAATGGATGGTTAACAAAATGTCAAGGTATACATATTAGACTGTCAGTCAACTTGGCTGATCCGCCTTCCAAATCTGTCCCAAAGTCATTAGTTTGCCGTCAGCCAATTTTGCCAAAATGGCTGACGATAACTGATGCAAACATTCGATTGTAAGATAAATAATAGGCTATTTAAATTGAGAGCCAAATTTGGGGCGGATTCTGACCTTATTGGCACGTCACGTTCGGTGACGTCTCTCACTTTTGCTAGCCGTTTATTAGCGTCTTTATTGGCGAAATTTTTTTTATTTAAAATATTTTCTTAAAATTAGTGATGCCAATAAAAATATTTCTTTCAAAATTATTGGCGATATTTTTCTTGCCAAAAATTATTGGCGATAAAATAAATATTATTTTTTGAATTGTTGATGCCAGTATAATTTTTTTTATGGCGCCTAGTATAACATTATAGATAATAATCTAAATCTTATAATTATGATTGTGTTAGAATGCGAAAAATGATGATTTATTGTAAGAAAGATTCTTAGAATCCAATATAATATGACGACTACAACTACAAGTAGCCATTATTTACCAATGAATATGTTATTATTTTTTTTTCAATTTAATTTCTCCGTAAAATAATGATAATTTTTAATGAACTCAATAAATATTTCTGTTTAAGTGTTCGTTTACACTATTAGATGACACTGGAATACATCACATCAAATGAAATGAAACGACTACAAATTTATTCAAGCTGAATTGATGATCTATTTTTTAACACCATTCGAAATTTTATGTTAACTTTTTTTTTTTTTGCCAAAATGTTTCTATATTTTTTTTTTATTAAGGGAAGTTTTTGTTTGTATCTAAGACAGCGGGTATTTTTTTTTTTTTTTAGTTCTACTTTAACCAAATTGAGTTGATTTTATTTGCTTATTTTTTTTTTTTTGCTGCAATAGAACTTTTAAAAAATTTTAACAGAAAATGGTAGAAAAAATTTACAAAATAAAGTAAAAAAAAAATAACATCCAAAATAGAATAGTTAAAGAAAATATGTATTGGAGACAATCTGATAGTGAGTTTGTAACAAAAAAAAACAATTACAAAAAAATACAAAAAAAACATGCAAAAGCAAATCATTTTTAATTATTCAATAAAAATTATAGTCGATTGTGAAATCATTAGTAAAATAAAAAGGAAATAATTTACTTAAAAAAACCATATACAAAAAGGAAGAAGATATCAAATATTTCTAAAAAAAACCAAGAAGAAATTTAAGAAGAAAAAAAAACAAATAAAAACACACAAAAAAAAATAATCCAAAACTAATAATATTAAAACATAAAAACAAAATCTATTTTCCAGAATACAACCATTGGTAGTATTGGAATTTTCACACTAATTGAACCATTTTTATCGCCATTACAAGTAAATGTGGACTTTTAAAATAAACTAATAGCTTTTTTTTAAATATATGACAAGAAAGAAATGATTTTTATTGTTATCGTCAAAAAAAATCCCCTTAAAAACTTTATATGGATTTAAAAAAAAAAAAACTCATTAAAGAGAAGAGTAGAAATAATAATATTTTTTTTATTTTTTTCATGGTCAAATCAAAGTGAAGATCCAAAAAAAAGGAGCGATCAACTTTTCCATGGTCTTCCTTATTTTTAATATTTGTTTTTTTTTTTTTAACGTCAAGATTTCATTCAAGAGAGTAATTAAGAGAGTTTATTGAAAATAATAATATTTTTTCTTCTTTTGTAAATACTAAATAATAAAATGGAATAAGAGCTCTTCTAGAGGGTATTTATTGTTGTATAATAATTTTTAATAGTAATCAAGATGAACCAAATGTCGTCATTATAGGATCCGTCGAATTGTTGTGCTGTTGAGTAAGGACATAAGAGAAAATGAAAATAAATTAAGAATTTTTGG
Source organism: Atherix ibis (assembly GCA_958298945.1). NCBI lineage: Eukaryota > Metazoa > Arthropoda > Insecta > Diptera > Athericidae > Atherix > Atherix ibis. The sequence continues at coordinate 19,812,416 of OY282609.1, read as the reverse complement.
TAGTTAATATTGCATTAGTTCGTTTATTTTGTATGCACTCGTAAATACTGTGTGAAAGGGAAAATATAACGCGATGATCAGAAACACTTGTAAATACATTTTTTTTTTTTAAAAAAAAGGATAAATAATATATTTTTTGTATAGGACATATAATTATTGCCAAAAAAAAAAGACGGGAAGGGGGAGAGGTTATTATTTACTTTTATTTTTGACCATCTGCCGCTTTAAATGTTATACAAAATTATAAGTTTTTATGACGTTTTAAAATCATAATCAATAAACTAGAAAATAAATAACATATATACCTTTTTGAAAACATGAAAATTAAAAAAAGGGTGTTTAGAAAAAAAATTCCAAAAAAAAAATACTTTTATCCATTTTTAACATTTATTGATTTCTTACTTTCGAAATGGTTTATTTTTTCTATATTAAAAAAATTTTAGGTAGAAACGAGGTTAAATAATACCAATTTTTCTCTCTCTCAATTTAATCTATATTTAATTGATTATAAAGAAAAAACCAAAAAAAAAAATAATTAACTTAACAACATTTGAAAGACAAAAAAAAATATTTAGAAAAATCTTTTTGTCCTCTTTTTTTTATATGTCGTCTTTACACAAACAAATCCCCAAATAGTATACAAAATTGTTCTAAAGGAATTTTTCTACTTTTATAAATAATTAAATTAAAATTTTTGATAAAGGAACATAAAAAAAACACAATAAATTTTATATTCATAACATTAGGTTATTTTCATGTTGATTATGTTTTTTTTTTTTTTAATGAAATAATTGAAAATTGCTCAATTTAGCAAGTGTCTCTGTATGTAAATTTCTAGAGAATCAAAGAGAAAATCGATAAGTAATAAACAAAAACAAAAAGTAAATTAATAAAAATTTTAAAAATTTAATATTTTTATTTTAAATGATTTTTATTTTCATCAGTTTGTTATATTTATTTAATTGCTTATAAAGATAACTTTTTCAGTTTGAAATAAGCAAAAAAAAAATAGTTATGAGGAAGACATATTTAAGAAATGGGAAACATTATGTTGTATAAGTTTTTCGTATAGATGGCGTCTGATTAGTATAGAAGAATAATAGATTGATTGGAAAGCCTTTGTGGGCGATTAGAAATAAAAGAAAATATTTTTCAAATATTAGTGTATTAAGTATAAATATAACATGCACACAAAATACACACATTTAATATTATGTTAATGAAAATTTGAAAATAAAAATAATAAAAAATGAAAATCATTAAAACCCTTTTTTTTGTTTTTTTTTTTAATAGAAAAAATAAGCTTACTACAAGAATGTAGATTTGTTTCCGATTATAAAATAAAAATTAATAAAAACTTCTGTTCCAAATAATCTTTAGTTGATTTAATTCTTACTAAAAAAAAAAAATTATGAACAAAAAATTACAAAAAAAAAATTTACATTAATTCTAATAATAAATTAATTTTAAATTAACAGATAAAATATTATTTTACAATATATAAAAAAAATCAAAACTAGGAAAAATATTTAAATATTTAAAACAAAACAACAACAACAATATTAACTAAAAAAAATTGTTTGCTACATAAAATCGAAGAGAAATAAATAAAATCAATCGACAATGACAAAAATATAAATATCTATCAACAAATAATATATATTATATATGAAAAATACAAAAAACCGCAAAATTATAGAAATTATAATAAAATAATCAGCATAATTTTTTTTATTATTATAATTAAAAATATTTTTTATTCTTAATCTTAGATTTTAAGGACAAAACAAAATTGTGATAGATAATATTATTATAATAATTAACTACTATTACTACATTTATTATTCATTCTTTCGAGAAAATAATAGAAAAAGAATAAAAAAAAACAATTGAAATTTTTATTACATAAAAAATAACATGTGCAACATACAGTTCTGATAAGATAAATTGAAAAAAAAACAATATAAAATTTTGGATAAAAACTTTGTATAAATTTAAAAAATTTAAGGTAAATAATTAAATAAAAACAGTAAGTTTTACATTAAAAAAAAATAACAAAAAAGAGAAAATATTTTTAACACAAAAACTAAATTATCAATAAGAGAAACAATTTTTTTTTTAGTAAATCTTTTGTGAAATATATTGGAAAACTGAAAATAATTATTATTTAATTGATTGCTTATATATATTGTATAAAAATTATACATTTCTTGATATATTCAATTTGAATGTAAATCAGTCAGTGGTGGTTTTTCCTTTTAAAGTAATTATTTTTTCTTTTATGCACTGCACTGCAAATAAATATGGTATTTATTTTAAATTATTGTTATTATTTTTTCAAAACACAATAAACATAAGAAACAAATATAATTTCAAATTTTTCATGAACATTTGCTGCAAAAATAATTTGATTGTATTTAAAATTAAAAGAAACGTTCTCGATTTATACGAAAATACAAAATGAATTCATTAAAAATAGCGTGGAGCTTTTCAACTTTTTGTTGAAATTTTACTTGATTAAATTCACCACAGTAGCCAATGAGGCAGAAAACAATATTTGGCAGTACTGAATTCAAAATGAATACGAATAATTGCTAAATTACGAGGCCTAAATATAAAATAAATATTTTTTTAAAAAAATAACATAGGAAACAAGCAAATTTAAATATATTCTTATTAATATAATTTTTATCAGTTTTCCAATCTCAATTTATATATTATTAAATTCACCTCAATTTTGTTATTTTTTGTAAATAGTTTAAAAAAAAAAAATAACCAAAATACAAACTTCTAATTGCACTTAATATTATATAGTTTATTTAAATTTATACAATTTTTAGTTGCAATATTTTTTATTTATAATAAACAATTTATTTTTGTATAATATAAGAGAATTCTTATAAATGTACAATATAAAAAATAAACCACGATTATGTCTAGAAGAAAACAAAAATAATAGAAATATGATTAAAAATCAAAATGAGTAAATTTAACAAAAAAAAAACCGTAAAATTTATTTTTAAATGAGATAAAAATATTTGGAATAAATATTATATAACGAAGTAAAAAGAATAATATTTTTAAATGGAAGAGGGATAAATACAAAATATTATAATTATGTGCCTATTTATAAATGATGAATGGTGATTATGGATGTGAATATGAGATTATAAATTATAAATAAGAGAAAATAAAAATACATTGATTAATATTATTTAAAAAAAAATAATAATAATAAATATAAAAATATATTTAAGTAAACGAAATTCGTGTATGTGAATTTTATGCTATGTAAGCAATTTAAAAATTATAATAAGACAGAAAGTAAGAGTAAAAGAATAAATATTATGTACGGATTTGTGTGCGAATATTGAGAAATGTAAAATAATACAATTGATGTGAACAGAATATGATAATAGAAAAAGTAAAATGAAATAATGTAAAATGTTATTGAATGGAAATTTGTAAGATTATAAATTAATAATACTATATATATATATATATATATATAATCATTTTATTATTATTATTATTATTATTATTATTATTATTATTATTATTACTATTATTATTATGACTATTATTAATAAATAAAATAGTAAAGCAAAAGAAAATTATGATTAAAAAAAAAGTAAACAAATAAATAAGTAAATAAACTAATAAACGAATGAATAAAAATATGTATCAATTTTTTACGCTATTTGACTTTAAAAAAAAAATACAGTCTTTTTTTGTGTATAAAATAAATGATGAGAAATAAATTAGAAGAAAAAAATAAGAAAATAAAAGAAATGATTTAAATAAAAAAAAATTTTGTAATTATTAAAAAAAAAATATTGTGTATTTTTATTTAAAAATTTCTCCTGAATAATAACATATAACAACGCGCATCTGCACACTGGGGAATGCACTCACTCACTTTCGGACGAATAATACTGAAATCATTGCAATTGCAGTCAAAAATCGCATAGTTGAAGGTGAACATTTATAAGGGTTTATTTGCTATGAACGATTTGTATGAAAAGGTTTTTCGCGGTAAAAGTCTTTTGGTAAATTTAATAATAAATGTCAAGTTGAGGAAGTATAGTGTGGTCCATCTAGCGGTTGCATTTTGAATCACTATTTATTTGAAGTACTTGAGTGTTAAATGTCATCACGAATTGACAGATTGTTAGTTGAAAGTCTGAATTTTACGAAATTATAGTCTATACGCTTGAAGAAAACTGGTAAATATTGAGAACTTACTTCCAAAGTGGTGAGTCTTCAACCCAAACTGAGAAATTTAAAAAAAAAATGAGCAAAGAGCGAATAACATCGCGTCAACTTGTGGACGAATTCGTGAAGCGAGTCCGCGAAACTGGTTTGTTGGTTGCCAAAGCAACTCGTTCCCGCTCTAATACAGTGCGTACGACTGAGAATATTGCCGCCGTTGCTGAAAATGTCCGTGATCGATCATCCATCAACATCAATTCGTCAACGTTCTCAGGAATGGAACATTTCTCGCACTTCTCTGTTGAGAATTTTGCACAAAGACGTCGGTATGAAAGCTTACAAAGTTCAATTAGTCCTACAACTAAAGCCGTATGACCATCCGATGCGTTTTCAGTTTGCCCAATGGGCTCAAGATCAATTGGTCGAAGACGAGCATTTTTACCAAAAAATTATGTTTTGGATGAGGCCCATTTCCACCTCGGTGGGTATGTGAACAAACAAAATTGTCGCATCTGGGACTCAGAAAATCCATACGTCACCATGGAAAAACCGATGCATCCACAACGAGTCACGGTTTGGTGCGGATTTTAGGCTGGAGGCATCATTGGCCCGTTTTTCTTCGAAAACGATGAAGGAGCCGCCGTTACAGTTAATGGTGTTCGCTATCGTGGCATGCTTAACGAATTATTGTTTCCAAAAGTTGAAGAGAATGGCATGGACGACATTTGGTTTCAACAGGACGGGGCCACTTGCCACACAGCCAACATAACAATCCAACTTTTGGGCACTGTTTTCGAAAACCGAATAATCGACCGAAATTCTGATGTAAATTGGCCGCCTCGGAGCTGTGATTTGAGCCCGTTGGATTATTTTCTATGGGGAGCCGTTAAGTATAAATGTTATGCAAGCCATCCAGAGACAATTGAGGCCTTGAAACACGAAATCAAAGTTGCCATTGAAGAGATACAGGCCCAGACAATCGAAAATGTACTTAAAAATTGTGTCTAGCGAATGGGGTATTGTAAGGTCTGCCGTGGCAGTCATTAAATGATGTTAAGTTTCATTCTTAAATTTCAAGGTTCAATCTTTCTAATAAAACCGGAAATTTAAAAAAAGGTTTTTTTATTATTTACTTTTTCAAATGCAACTTTTAAATGGTCCCCCGGTATTTATATAAAGGTCTATCTAAATTTATCAAGAAAAATAACTTTATTATGTATTCTGTGAAAAAGAACAATAAAAATTTTCCAACGTTCATACGAAAAGGATTAAATTGCATTTAATATCGTAAATAAATTATCGGGCAACCATACTATACTAGACTTCTCACCTTTGCGATCGAATACTCTCCCCCACATTCATTCTGTCTCACTCAGTTCCACTTAATTACAGCGTAATTCAGTAGCAGTGTGAACTCAGTGTTTTTCAACAATTAACTTTTAAAAGGTTTTTAATATAATTTAATTAATAAATTATTTTTCTACAGTTGAAATATTTGAATCGTAAGTATTGTATCAATTGAAATGATAGTAAATCAATTATTAAATAATGTAAAACTTTTGATATTTTCTACGATTCCAAGAAAATTTACAAATGGCGTCTTCTTCAGGTGTACAAGATTGTTTCCCCCCTCCCCTCGCCCGCCATTCTTGCATGGTTAATAAAAAAAAGTCCTTTTTTGTTTTTTTCAATAGGTACTTTCTTCTTATTTATTTTATTTTACATCTATTCTTAATAATTGATTCATTTAAAATATTTCAACATTACTATTTTAGTGTCGATTTACATTCATAAAAAATATTTCCAAAAAATAAAATTATAATTGTAGATTTTCTAAGGTCGTTGAACCGCAAATTCCATGATCTCTCGATACATCTGTATTATAGCCAGTGTTTAGATCACCATTGTCCATTAATATAGAGTTGCTAGGACAAATGCTATTTGCTGCTGTGTTGTTTGGATAAATTGTACAATCGTCAACGTAACTAACATTGACCATTTGGGGATCATAATTGTTTGGATTAGCGTAGAAATTATTATTATTGTGATGATTTTGTAAATTGAATTGATTATCACAGTATATGGTGTTGTCGAATTCATTTGAATTGCTAGGAGGAGGATAATCATTATTGTTTGGATTTTTTCTTTTCATTGCTTTATGACTGTGATTCGGGTCACCCTGAGATATTTGTGAATAATTAATAAATTCTAAGCTTTCGCCTCCTTCAATACATTGAATGGGGCTGTCACAGAAGTAATTGTTGCCGCTGCCACAAATTCGCGGCTTGTAATTGTAGCTGACATTGTGGCATTCCGTGTCAGAGTAATTGACATCATAGCCACCTGTCGTTGGTACAGTGCCAGTGGCGGTGGCAGTGGGGACATTGTTGCATGTTGAAGAGTTGAACGATTCGGTAATTGTTCCGGAACCCAAATCGAGCAATATTTGTGGTGAGGTGTTCGATAATGGATTGTTGCGAATCGGTTGATCGAATTGGAATATTTCGCTCGGTTGCACAAAGTCATTGGAGAATTGTGCGACGACAGCATGCGGATTGCCCGAACTTGATGAATTGATCACCATTCCGGTTTGAATATTGGAATTTCCAATTGAGTCTGGATGATGTTTGCTTTCGATATGTTGTGAATTAAAATAACTCTGACTACTGTTACAATGATTTCCAGTCGACCAGTTTGCGCTATTCGATTGATATCTGTTCGTATCGTAATCGTTCGTGTGGTAAAAATATGATGCGCCTGTGGGGTGATTAAAGTTGCTGTTGGCACCACTGAATATGCAATTGCAACTGTATGACGGACATCGACAACCTAAAATATAAAAATGCAAATTTTGAAATTTTTTATAACAGTTTAGAACGTAACGATTCTGACAGTTCTTTTGAATTTCGCATTGATTTCTCCTGTTTTACTTTGAATATTAAAAAATTCTAGTTTCTTTAGAATAAAATTTTTAAGAACAACAAGTAAGTATATAAAAATTTATTTGTTTGTGATTGTAAGTAAAATAAAAGCGTATTTATAAATATTTGAATAATTACTTGTTTATCGGATACTTACTATTATCGGGAATCAAGGGTGGAGGCCTCATAATATCTGAATTCATTGTGTTCGTCTTTGATTTCTTAGAGTGTCTTAATGATAGAAGCTGCAAATTTAATAGTTTAAAATATTCTAATAACAATCAATCAATCAGTTAAGAACAAAATTGTCATCCATAAAAAGTATATAGGAAATTTTTATCAATTCCGTCGGTGGTTGACGGATTAAAAAGAAAGTTTTTTTTATTATTTGTTGTTTGATATAACTTTTATTAATTAATCAATGTTATACTACATAATAAAAATTACCTTATTGCCAAGGGCGGCATCTCGAGCTAAAAAGACGGCCAGACCTTTCATTTTTCTACCCGCTGCACCGAGTGCCCGTCGCGCTTCACTGGAGTTTTTCGGTTCAGGTCTAGGATGGTCATGAACACCTTTTGCTTGAAAGAAAATCGCATTCGATGTGTGACGCCAAAAATGTGTCACCGGATAGCCGCAGTGTCCTCGGCATGGTTGAATTTCTAATCGGCCACCTTTACACAAACGATTTGGACAGGGTTTTCCCTGTTGTTTTTTTCTTGCTTTATCACAAATAGCTGGACGGAGGTGAATATATTCACCATTCGGCAATATACAGTGCTGCGAACATATTAGAACACCGAGACAGCTCTTTTTCAAAATATTAACATTATGATTGTTCGTGTTACGCATAGCCCAGCCAGACGTATGCTTTTTAGCCTCTTCGCTTGTTCCACGATAAACTAAACGTACATGACCGTCGGCCCATTCGCGAAATTCATTAAACTCATTATCGGTTATATGCGGGACATTCGTATCATTGATGTCCCATTCTTTAGAACTCATTTTCTTTCCTATTGATCCCTTATAGTAATTATTTCTGCAAAATATTCATTATTTTTTTTTTTTTATTATTTATGGTAACATACTTTAAAAGTTGTGCTGAATTATTATTGGTAGAAATATAAATAATTGGTAGGATTCGAAGTTATGCTCCTAGATAGAATCTGATTTCTAGTCAGATGCCTTGTCATTATCAAAATGATTCTTCTTATCACCATCAGAAATATTTTAGTTTATCACAGACAAATTATTGGATTTTATTTTTGTTAATGACATCATACCAGGTGTATAAGCTTAAATCCGCTGTTTGGTCATAGATGGCGTGAGTGAGGTTTTAAGCTACCATGGGTACACCATACTTTTTTCTATGAGTTTGACATCTGTCAATATTAATCAGTGCACATTGTCAGCAATTTCGTACAACAACATACATTTTTCCTTTGGTAATCATGTCTAGTTTTGTGCTCTGCTTTTCTGTTTCAATTTGAAGAAATCGTCTGCTGAATTACATCGAATGCTTATGGAGACCTATGGTGACAGTGCTTTATCGGAAACAATGTGCCGAGATTGGTTTCGTCGGTTCAAAACCGGCAATTTTAACTTGTGGGACAAGAAGCGTGAAAATCGGCCTAGGAAGGTTGAGGACCATCAATTGCAGGCTCTGTTGGACGATGACGATATGCAATCTGAAAAAATGCTCGCGGAGAAATTGGGTATTACTCAACCAGCCATTTCCATGCGTCAGCGTACCATGGGGAAGATTGAAAAGATCGGAAAATGGGTGCCGCATGAATTGAACGATAGGCAGATGGAGCGACGCCAAAACACATGCGAAATCTTGCTCGCCAGACAAAAAAGAAAGTCGTTCCTTTATCGGATTGTGATAGGCGATGAAAAGTGGATATATTTCGAGAATTCTAAACGCAAGAAATCGTGGGTTGGTCCCAGCTAACCATTAACATCTTCCCCAAGACCAAATCGCTTCGGACGGAAGACGATGCTGTGCGTTTGGTGGGATCAGCAGGTTATCGTCTACTATGAAATGTTGAAACCTGATGAAACTGTCAATGCCCACCGCTACCACACAACGGATTAAATTGCACCCTGCTCTGCGTGAAAAAAGGACGGATTATCAACAAAGACATGACAAGCTGATTTTCCTCCACGACAACGCACCATAGCACACGTCAAAATTGGTCCAAAACTACTTGGAGATACTCAATTGGGAGGTGCTACCTCACCCCACTAATTCACCAGACCACCTGTTTTCGTCGATGGGCCACGCGCTCGCTGAGCAGCACATCGATTCTTACGAAGACGTCCGAAAATGATACTTAAAAAGAAAATATTAACAAAATAATGTAAAAAGCGTTTATGTTGGAAATTTCGATTGTTTTTTTTTGGACATTAGCTAAGTTAAGGTTTTTAGATCTTTTTAGTTTCTTAAATAGACAAAATTTTCGATAAAACGATAATGAGGAAAATTTTCTTCAAAGTTTAAATATTTGACGAAGAGTCTAATTTGACTGGAAAGATAATCTTTTATTATGATTGAATGTTTTTTTGATTATCATTTTAGTTAATACTATTAAATTAGCTTTTAGTGAAAACTTCATTTGTTAATTAAAAGAAATAAGAAATGCCCGGAAAATTATAATATATCACCTAATCATCTATGGTTAAGTTTTTGTACAGAAGCTCTACTTGAGGATTTATAATATTACAAGTAAAATGTGACATTTACGGCAACAAAAAGGAAGAGGAAAACAAAATATAATAACACACACCTACTAACTAAATTGAAAATCATGAAAAACGAAAAAAAAAATAAAAATCTGGACACTCCACACATTTTATTATATTTAACTATTAATAAATTACATAAAACTCGTAAAATCATGAAATTATTCAAAGAAACTGACAAATCTATCACTTGACTTTGGATTAAGAAGCGTCTAGATAAAGTACAATAGCTTCCCATGAAGGAACAGGAAGTAGATCAAATTACATTATCTTGACCATGTCATAAAAAATCGATAGGCTATAAAAATGTTCCGGTCCCGATTTGAATAAAAAGAAAGGCGCACACCGCGAGCTCTTTTATGCTTCGGAGGTCTATCCATTCGAGTTTTGATGCCATTCATATTCTTCTTGAAGTTTGTTAATATAATCGACTCAGAGTACGATAGCATCGGTGTGGAATAATTAATGAGAACAATTCGTGAATGAAGATGTGTTCTATGTGGTCTAGATCGTTTGCTATCATCTCATCGAATGCATGATATTCATCTATGTGGCTGATCATACCGAGAAGTTTGGTTTCTTATTGTTAAAGTACGAAAAATCTTCTTAGAGTAAAAATATATCTTTAAGTGGTGATGGTATTGTAGCGAAGGTGCATCATGTATTGTTAAACAGCAATGGAGCTAATATTGGAACGTCAACGCATCTACGCGTGGTTGTTGATCATTTATGATATCCAGCTGGGATTATATTTTCAATTTTCTCAACATTTCCATTTTTTATTTTCTCTAATATTACTCGATTTGTTAGATTTGTTAGCTTAGGTGGATTAAACTAAGAATATCGGGTCAAGTGACACAATTTCTGAAAATTAGTCAACGAGAAAAATGGACACGCACCTACGTTCCCGATTCGGTTTTTATCATTGAACACATAACCTGTAATCATATCATTTTTGTTGGTCAACTTAACTGTCAAACTATTTACTAGACCATGTTATACAACAAATTATGGGACATTCTCATATTTGGGTGGTCTCAGCATTTCCGAACTGAGCTTGCAATCTTACTGAACTGTTGGCGGGTTTGTTATAGTTTTCTTTATTCTTTCTAATATAATTTTTATCAATACACAACAATACAATGCTCTTATCTTTTATCTTAGACACTAATCAATTGATAATATTCATATCTGGACTAAGCGAGACCGACGTTTGAAGTTTTTTTTTCTATTACAGCCAATATAAGTCAAAAATTGTTCTGGTTTATATCTTTCATTAGTATGATGATTCCGCTTCTATGATATCTATACTTTTTTTTTATCTTCCATATTAGATATTCATATTTACCAAAAAAAAAAAAATCCAAAATCGAAACTACTAATAAAAATCACGAAAGTTTCTTCGTTTGTGGTCAATTTGAGTGTTCAGCAATAGTTTTTAGAAGATAGGATTTATAAAGTTTACAATTTAAATTTTGTTAACATTTTCAGGAATTCTAATTATCCGAATATTTGGATTTTCTGTATTATTTTAATAAGTTTAAAAACGAACATTTTCTAATTGGAATTTTATTTTTTAACCAGATTCGGAAGAAATTTCCAAAACTAAAATTTCAAATTTTACGGATTTTTCTCTTTGTGTTTACAAATAATTTTACAAAATTCTGTAAATTTTGGGAGATTGCCTTGCGAACAAAGCATTCGCTTTTTTTGCATAACTATTCAGGGAACACTAAGTTTTATAAACTTACGAAAATTTAAGTTTTAAATTGGATGATTCCTAAGCGATTAGGACAGTTTATTTAACTTTTGATCAATTTTTTCAGGCAAAAATTTGCCTAAAATTTTTCTTTTGCAAATGCTCTGAATTTCTATAGAAAACAATGCAATTTTAATGATTTTTGCTTATTGAGCCGTGATAATATGGTTTTTAATCGTTTTGCAATTTTGTAAATTTATAAAAAAATTAAAAATAAAGAAGTTCATGCATTTTTACCTAAAATTTATATAATTTCAAGTATTTCATAAGAAATGAGTTTCTTATAAGCGTTTTGCATAGCCAAATAGACAAACGACGAAATTTTTGATTATTAACTAATTTTTGAGAGTTTTTCTTTTAATTTTACGTAAAAAAATTTTGATTTTCCATAGTTTTTAAAATTTTTTAAAACTAGAAAAATTCAAAAGATTTGTACGTAAAATAAGTCATGTGTTAAATGTTTCCCAACCATTTCAGATGCCTCCATTCGAATATATTCATTTTTACAGAAATTTTGTTATTCTTTTTAGTTTTGTTTTTGTCTTTAAAAGTTAAAAGTTAACTGTACGTATGGAAGGCGTTATTTGGTAAAAAAAAATTGAGTATTTATATCGTAATGGGACGTAAGAATTCAATTAATTCAAAATTAAAATTAAAAAACTTTCCTAGAAATTAAAAAGGATTTGTTATGAAGGTCTAAGCAAACTCCCTTTTTAAAACTAAAGAGAATTTTAGTCCATTTTTAATAAATCGAAGTTTTTATAAAGCCACCCAAAAAAATCATGTTTAACTTAGTGGCAACAGTAATTTTGCATACTCACAGAATGACCATATTCTAAGTATCCTTAACGTAAAATCCTCAGCCAATTAAAGTTTCTCCGTTCTATTCTACACTCGAATTATATCCAAAATATTTAAAAAAAAAAATCCGCACTCAAAAAGTATCCATTTCATTATTTACATTATTTTCCCACATAATATATTTTTCTTCCACATAACAAATCAATAATATCATTCCGCAAAAACATAAATTATTGTAAATTTGTTATATTTTTCTTATTTTTTGTTGTTTTTTTTTAAGTACGAAAATCCACACGTTTTTAATTATTGTTTTTATAATTTAATAATCGAATAATGAATGTTAATAAAACTGTTGATGGTGTACTGCCATTGGATTTTAATTTACAAATAGAACGTATATGTGTGTGGGGGATGATAGGTGCGATTTATCATTATCAGTTTTAATAGAGCCGACGTATCCGATTTTCAAAATATACCGGATTCGGATCCGATGAAAACATTTTTCCACTGTTGATTAGGGAGCGTACTAGAACACGCGAACTGCTTACAGACATCGAAGGTACTGGTCGCGTGAGCAGAACTCTTGAAAATATTTGAAATTATCGAAAAGGTCCATGGCGCATCGTATTACTATTCGTCATTTAGTGGGTATTTGTGCATGGCCACTGCGAAAACGGTTGAAAAAACAATCGATGACAACGCGAACAATAACGAGACCCCAGTCGTGAGGTTCGAAGGCGGGTGGCCGCCGCGGCAACAGCAGTTATTGTGTAGTAGTACTTGTAGTAGCAGTAGTGGTAACTGTGGCGGAATCTATTCGCGCAAGGCAACAACTTCACTGAACAAAAAAACGAGTAATGGTAAAAATTCCGTGCTCCGCCAAAACAGATTAGGGAGCCATCCTAGAATGCCCTAGAAATCGTCGAAATAACACCACACCGCGAAATAGCGAAGGGAATCCGAATTAGTATCTCGTATACGATTGAATGGTTCACGCACTGTTTGCTTAGCCATACAATGGCTGATATTTACATAACTCCACCCCCTCCTTATTGTAAATTAAGCATGATGTCTTTGGTTGCTTCTGCGCATAACACAGACACAGCCATAGTCAGTAATTTATCCATCCATCCATCCATCCATCCACTCAACCGTACATTCCAACGTCTGACGAAGACAAAACCATGAATTCTCCCAGCCAAAGAACCCCGACCCAAGTCATGTGGGTTCATTTTCCCACGTCCGCGTACATTGAACAACACTCTTACACCGAGAACCATTACAGAATGGACAGGAAAGAGATCGAATCCCTTACAATCAGTTGGTTTTTTTTTTGGTGTATTGGTGTTATTCCGTTTTTCCTATTTTCTGTTATAATGCACGGTAGCCAATAGACGAATTGGAGAAAGAGCTCTGCTATTGGCCAGACTTATCTCTTCTCACACGGAACGAGTATATAAGAAGAACATTGTCAATGTATCAAAATATTAGTATTGGAAGTGTGTTTGGCTTATATATGACTCTATGTGCCGAATTTGGTGAAGTTGGTAACGAAGAAATTTTCACTTTTCCGTCTAAAAATATCCATCCACCTTCTTAGCAAATTTTTAGTAAGTTCTTTTAAATAGAGGGGATATGGGGTTAATGTAATGCTCATTAAATGGTTAATGTTTTATGCAAATTTTCTTCTATTTCTTTTTTTTTCTGAAACTTTCTTGTAATGAATTTACTACTTCCCTAGACGAATGAAAGTTTTGTGTATATTTTTTCTTTAATTTTTTTAAAGGAAGCGCGGAACTGAAAAATATCCACAATGCTGCCTGCCATTTCTCTATTATTTCTACTCACTGAACCATAACACTTTGACATCTTTAAGCAGTTAGTATTCTTCATAGTAAGTCGGTTTTTATCTTCTTTTGGTTAAACTTAACACAAAACTGTTCAAGATTGTATTGTAATAATTTACACTAAAAACATTTTGTAGAATTCCCACATTTGGAGGAGAGTATGTGAATATAAAAAAAATTTACTTGAAAACGAAAGAGGAAATTTCTATTATTTTTTAAGATGTTTAGTTAGATGGGATAAGTCAGTTAAATAAAATTTCCAAATATTTAAGGTACATGTTCTTTTTTTGTAAAAGCCTTTTGAATCGTTTGATGTAAGTTTACAACTTTACCATACGAGATTTTCAATAAAAAACTTTGTAAATAAATGCTCATAAATTTCTATTCTTGAATCTAAAGAAAATTAAGAGTTATTTATTAACTAGTCAGAATATTCTGAATGGTTTACGGAAGTATTTTATTTTAAAAATATTACAAAAGAGTTAAATAATCAGGGGTATCTCTTAGTTATCACCTGAGTTATTGTGGAGTTCAAGAATTAAAAAGTTCAATACCAACATTATAAGAAATGATCATAAAAAATATAGCAAAAAAAGGGAGTCTTCGTCGTTTGAACCATCTAACTCATGTGGTCATATACATAGTTACGTACAAAGGTTCGTTATTTTAAAATTGTCAATTTTCAAACTCAATATTTTCTGGGAAATTTTTAAAAAAATTAATAATTTTTGGAAATTTAAAATTTTTTTTTAAAGAATTTTTCGAAATTTTACCAAAAATCATTGCAATTACATTCACTTTAAGGATTGGTCAATAATCCCTCGTAAGTCAATCGTTAAAACTCGACATTTTATTTCTAACAATTCAAATTCTACTTTTCTTAACAACGAGTTCCACGTTTGGGTCCAAAATTGATTTTTTAACAACAAGGTCCAGGTTTGGGTTCAAAATCGACTTTTCTTAATAACAAGATCCACGTTTGGGTCCAAAATTGATTTTTTTAACAACGAATTCCACGTTTGCGTCTAAAATCGGCATTCCTTAATAATGAGTTCCACGTTTGGGTCCAAAATCGACATTCCTTAACAATGGGTTCCAGGATTGGGTACAAAATCGATTTTTCTTAACAACGAGCTCCACATTGAGGTTCAAAATTGGCATTCCTTAACAATAATTTCCACGTTTCTGTCGAAAATCGATATTTCTTAATAACGAGTTCCACGTTTGGATCCAAAATCGACAATTCCTTAACAAAGAGTTCCACGTTTGGGTCCAAAATCGATATTCTTTAACAATGGATTCTACGTTTGGGTTCAAAATCGACATTCCTTAACAATGAGTTCCACGTTTGGGTCCAAAACCGTTTTTTTTAAAACGAGTTCCACGTTTGGGTCTAAAATCGATATTCTTTAACAATAAGTTCCACGTTTGGGTCCAAAATCCGTATTCCTTAACAACGAGTTCCATGATTGGGTCCAAAATCGATATTCTTTAACAATGAGTTCCACGTTTGGATTCAAAATCGACATTCCTTAATAACGAGTTCCACGTTTGGGTCCAAAATCGACATTGCTTAACAACGAGTTCCACGTTTGCGTCCAAAACCGATTTTTTTCAACAACGAGTTCCACGTTTGGATTCAAAATCGACATTCCTTAACAACAAGTTCCACGTTTGGGTCCTAAATCGATTTTTTTTACAACGAGTTCCACGATTGGGTCCAAAATCGATATTACCTAGTTTAGCCGAAGCTGTAATTTAACATAACAAATTTTTGTTTCTTTATTATTTTCTGAAAATTTGTCATGGATGCCTTGTGAAATTTGTTCTTGGAATTTTTGTAAAATTATGAGGAATCAGACAAAAAATATTAAAATTTTCACTAATTTCCAATAGCATCAAAATTTTGTTTTATAAAACTCCAAATTTTCATAAAAAAAATTGGATTATTTTGATTTTTTTTTTGCATTTATTTTTGGGTTTTTTCTATCTTTTCCATATTTTTTAAATTTTTTAGAACAAATTTTTAACTGTGATTCTATGAATATTGGTCAACGCTTTATGATTATCTGCTAAATAAATGATCAGTTATCAATTTCACATTCTACTAAAACCAAATTTTTTGTATATTAATGCTACAATTAGACCATTCGAGAAATTCTTAAATTATGTTCGTTTCAAATTCGTCCAATTGGATGAATTTTTTAACCACTATTCGTGCAATGGACAAATTATCGCAACAGCTCGCACATAATTTTGTTCGAGTCTTCAGAGAGAAAATGAAAATTTTTCGATCACGCGCACGAATACTCGAACAATTTTCGAGCAATGATTGCAAGTGAATTTGACCAAAGTTCGCCAAGTCAAAATATGTTCGAGTTACAAGATTTGACATTTGACATTTGTTTCGTGTTGACGAACGATTGTCAAATGTGTTTTTTTTCGTTTTGCAGTCCAATACATTTCAAGGAAATCAAGGAAAGTGTAAAAAAATATTTGAACAATATTAGAGGAAGTAATAAATATATTAAAAAATGGAATATAGGATAATTGAGGAGAATGCAGCAACGAAGACGAATTACAAAAATGAGAGCAGCGATGTTGATGATGGTGGACGATAGCAAAAGCGATGATAACGAAGAGCAGCAGCGCAAATAGCGCCAGGATGGAGAAAGCCCATTAAGCCCATTCGCCGTCTTGGCAAAGATGATTTCGATTAATTTTTGGAATGGGTCACGCCATTAATCAGCGTAAAAAGGGCAATTCAACTCTGCCATCGTGGAATAATACATTTTCCAACATTTTTTTGTTTGCAAACAACCGGAAAATCAAAACACAAAACAAACAATTTTTAATGCACAAACATTTTTTACACAAATCACACTGTGAAATGTCAAAATTGCAATAATGTTGGCGCTCGAACACATAGCTCGATGAAAATTATCATTCAAACTGCGTGTTTGAGTTCGTTGTCTATAATAATTGAGCGTCAACAATTTGAAGCGATTATATCATTCGAGCAAATATCGATATTTTGTTTGTCTCGAACATGCTCGATCGAGGGCATAGTGTTCGTCCAACATGATCGAGCATTAATTGCATTGCTCGAACAGTGAAAAAAATGGACGATTTTGCCTATAATTCGAGAAGTTTTTGAATGGTGTAATCGAAGCTTGACAATAAGACAATATCCACTTTAATAATTGCAATAATTAAAAAAGTATCCAGCACTACAAAGTATTTAATAGAAAGATTATTAATGATTTAATGGACAAAGGTATGCAAAAACCAGTAGCAAATTCACTAATTCAATTCCAACCGATACGATGATATTATTATTTACCATTAAAATAAAAGAGAAGAAAAAAGGTGAACATTTCCAAAATCTACAAACCACTTTTATGACATGTTGTTCAATTGTACTCTCCGAACTAATGCACTTCTTATGAATAATTGTTTTAAAAAATCACAACATTAAATTGTACAACATTTTGTGACCTTGTGGTTAACATAGATTCTGTGGAGGCATACGATAATAAAATAATTGCAGTCAGACTTAATTGTTAAAGAATACTCATATCGTTCATAGGCAATAATATTGTGGTAGATAAGTCAATAATTAAAACAACCTGCCCGACGTTAAGAACATTTGAACGATGGCTGAAAGGTGTCTAAGCTCGTGCCATCCACACAATAACCAACGCAGAGAACAGAGAACAAATACAAAACTAGACAAGCTGGAAGAGCCTGCAGCCCGACTGTTGTTGGTCAAGCACGTAGAAATTTTACTGCAGCAACAATAGTTCCACCGACGACCACAGAAACGTAGTCTGGAGAGATGCTGTATTGAACATTATAGTCTGAACTAAAATAAGATACGTTTTATTTTTAGCTAGAACTAAACACTACGAGTAGTTATCAGCCGATTGCACCTTTTCCACGATGCACATACAAAAAAATAATCCAAAACAGTCACTCAGTATCGGGCAGAAGTGCCAATAATGGTAATATGGTCGCGAATAAGATATTCTTCCATGGTTTAGGCACAGGCCGGTGGAGATCTGTTCAAAGTCAAAGTTCTATTTTATGATCGGTTTTTGCCTATTCGAGGATAGGACAGAGCGAAGATCTGAAAAATCGAAGACATCTGCCGCTTGCTGCTGCCTGGTGACCATTTGGTAATCCATTGCACAATTGCATATAGTTAGTTACCTGGCCGCGAAAAAAAACCAAACCATGCAAATGAAGTTTTAATGGACAACAACAATAACCAAATAAAAAAAGTCACCCATAATCGCATCGCACCTTTTGCATTACCATTGAAATGGCATATGCCCATCGGAAAAAAAAATGTTTGCAAAATTCTCTGCATAAGAACAGGCTAATTACGATTGACAATTGCAGTCGTACTTCTTTGAATCATTATCATTGAATGTGTCCATTACGCCATCTTTCCAAGGTGATCGATCACTTCTAGCCAAAAGCCATTCTGTTCACCTATTCATTCTGCTCATATTTTGGTGATTTCTTCTCATTCATCGATCATCATTTTTACAGTGTGTCTGTTGTCAAATTCAAGAGGGAGTGAAATAATACGAATTATTATTTTCGTTTCCTTAAAAATCAATCATGGATTCTCATGGAAGTAAAAAAATTACTTTTTCCCTATTTTTTTTCCGATGACAGGGAGGAGGTGTCGGATGTGATCTTATCTTTGACTGTTTAGTTATTGGCTGCTAGTAATTAAGACCAGCGAGAAGAAAGAAAAAGAAATCAAAAATCTACTTTTGCAGTTATTTTTAATTAATCAAAAGATTCAACGTTCTGTTCTGTGTTTTCTTGGCCAACTTGTCAGCGCTTAACACTTCATGAAAAAATTCGCGATACTACACAGTAGGTACTACTTCGGTTCTATGTTGGATTCAGCTACCGCTGCTGGTGCTGGTATTGTGCTTATTAAAAACATTCTCACTTTTATTAATATGCATCAGTGGCGTCAAATCAGGCTATGGCATCAGGTAAAAATCCGCATCTGGACAGCCACCAGTCATCGTAAATATTACTCCAAGACAAGGTGCACAGGCAGAGGTAGAGGTACGCATTCACAGGCACAGGTGAGAGATGTAACCGTGCATTGATCATCTGTGCTTAGAATACTATATCAGTACAAGTCAGGCACACTTATCCGATCATCTGCTTCAATCCGTTTTTTTTTTTAAATTCATTTACGCTTTTTGTCTTACTATGTGGCCAGTCTTATCCATTATGGTAGCATCCACCATTCCTCCGTTTCGTCATTATCCAATTTGATTGGAGAGCCGCTATAATTTACCAATACTAATCGTTATCTCTGGTTTTATTTACTAACCGCTATCGTTTTCAAGTATTGTCACGTGCTATGAATATAATTTTTTCCCTTCTTTTTATTAAGTATTCCGGTTCCGTACGGATTGAAAGTTCTTCTAATTATTTTTGCCAATAAAGCATAACCAAAAAATTTTGTGAGCAAAAGCTCCTTGAAAGCTTTACCAAAGAACTAATGATAAAAAGCTTTGAGCACAAAATTGTCATGATTTTCTTTAAAAAAAAAGATTTTTTTTTTAATTTTAAGAATGATGGAAAAATTTTGATTTTAAACAAAATTTACTGCAGATTTTTAATTGAATTCAGATTTCCTCCATAAATTTTTCTTTTTTTTTGAAGTACGTGTAAGCGGTCACTCTTTATTTGGTGACATCATGTTACGTGTGGGTTGATATTGCCAAAGCTTGCGTAACAAAACTGGTCGATTATAAATTGGCGGGAGGAATTAGAAATGGTTAAATTTTTATGGACCATATTAGATACTCTTAGAACTTAGGAAAAGGGTACTTCCATTTAGGGAATATGAAACTCTGGATTTGGTGACTTCCATTTAGGGAATATGAGAAATTGTAAATTGAACACCACAGAAGTGGCATAAAGGACGAGTTTCGTTTCTGAAGAGGAAGTTTTTGAAAAGTTTTCTTACCTAAAATTTCGGAGCGGTTTTGGGTAGGCTGGTTTGCTGATGTCTGGCCAATGTGTGAAAAGAAGTTTTCCATTACTGGCCCTGTCTTTTTGTCTACGTACGAGGTCTGTTCAAAAAGTATCGCGAATTTTGTGTTTTTTTTCTAAAATTATTTATTTATTCATGAATATCTATTTTGTCCCCTTCAAAGTAATCCCCACCAGATATTATACACTTGTGCCAACGTTTTTTCCAATCGTCGAAGCACTTCAAAAAATCATTTTTTGTGATCATGTTCAGCTCCTCCTTCGATGCCGTCTTTATCTCCTCAATCGTAGCTTAGCGTCGTCCTTTCATGAGGCTCTTCAGTTTTGGGAACAAGAAAAAGTCACATGGGGCTAGATCTAGGGAATACGGTGGCTGCGGCATTATTAGTGTGTTGTTTTTGGCCAAAAATTCGCGCACAAGCAACGATGCGTGAGCAGGGTTGTTATCATGGTGCAAAAGCCAATTTTTGTTCTTTCAAACCGGGTGTTTCTGGCGGATTGCTTCGTGCAACTTGCGCATAACTTGCAGGTAATATTCCTTATTGACCGTTCTACCCTGTGGCAAGAACACATGATGCACCACGCCCCTGTAATCTTAGAAAACTGTAAGCAAAACCTTCACATTCGACCGAACTTAGCTCTTTTTCGGTCTTGGCTCGTGCGGCAGCTTTCATTGGGATGATTGAGCTTTGGTTTCCACGTCATAACCATAAACCCATGATACGTCACCAGTTATGACCCTCTAGAGCAAATTTGGGTCGTCGCGAACAGAGTCTAACAATTCCTTAGCAGTGTTAATGCAATGCTGTTTTTGGTCGAAATTGAGCAATTTTGATACGAATTTCGCGGCGACCCTTCTCACGCCCAAATCATTGGAAAAAAACGAATGGCACGAGCCAATCGATATGTTTAAATCCTCAGCAACTTGTTTAACGGAGATTCGACGATTGGCCAATACTATTTTTTTCACTTCATCAATATTTTCGTGTGTTGACGTGCTCGGGCGTCCGGCACGCTTTTCGTCGTTCACATCTTCTCGGCCCTCTGAGAACATTTTATACTACCAATAAACGTTGCTTCGGTCTAAGGTAGCTTCACCATATGCCACAGTCAACATTTTGAATGCGTTCGCGTAATTAATCTTGTTTTTCACACAAAATTTGATACAGATTCTTTGATCCATTTTTTGGAATGAGCAAAAATCGAAGACGAGCCGAAACACGTGTAAGGAAAGCAGTTGTCAAAAATTAACTGAACATTCAAAATGGCCGAACTTGTCGGCATAAGTGAGAGGTATGAGTACCAACATAATGGCACAAAAAAAATCAAAAATCAAATATACGTTACCCGCGGAAATTCAAAATTCGCGATACTTTTTGAACAGACCTCGTATAGCCAAAGATCACAGTGATCACTGGACAATGGAGAGCCTCCCCCGCCATTTGATCAGCTCTCTTATTGTCGAGAATACCAGCATAATCTGGAATCTAACGCAATTCAACATTTTGGAGAACTACCGTTCTAAGTGCCCACAATTTGCCATGGAAAGAGAAACTTCTGACATAGTTGATTTCGTGATGTCCACCACCAACAAGCTGGATAACAGAAGAAAGGATGATATGTGATCATCGACCATAATTGTGGGATGACACAATCTATCAAAAAATTGAAGGAAAAGTTTCCTGTAGACAGATGGATCCACTGTGTTGCTCGGACATATCCCCTTCAGACTGTTACTTGTTCCGATTTTTGCAGAACTGAAAAAATCAAGGAAAAGGTTCCTGTAGATAGATGGATCGGTTTTCGCCTTTTTGCACCTACTTAGTACCGTAGACACTCGCAAACCCGCTCCTAACCATGATTTCCATTGCTGCAGGCAAGAGGTTTGAAAATCAAGAGAAAGAGTGTGTGGATCAGTAGGAAAAAAAGGATGAATAGCGATACCAATTATTTAAACTATATTTGATTTTTCGGAGTAGATCAATTTGCTTTGAAAAATTAGAAAGGGAACCTCGGAAATGGGGTTGTGTGGCTTAAAAGTTCCACACGGTAGTTGTTGGAATCATACTCGCAAAGTATTTCTAGATTTGTTGACATTCCTTTGTTATATGAGACAAAGTTAGTTGAGTGCCACAGAAATGGCATATAGGACCATTGAGATTACTAAAAACGAAAATAATTCAAATTCTAAGCAGCTTACACGCCCAAAATTTTAGCAAAGACGCAGATAATACGCCGATTGACTTAATAAAAGGGTTCTGCTAATTAAACCAGTTCATGTGTCTATGTGTGGCCTAAGGTGTTATTTGTCATTTAGTTAGCAAGCGTTGCAAGTTCGAGCCCACTGTTAGTACAGAATGGGTAATAAAAAGTCGTTTATGACCAAACTATCATCATTTTCATTGCCTAAAATTACCAACCACCTCCTTTTTCCTGGATACACAATACAAACTATGAATGTTGACTGAAGAGAAATTTGATTACCAATCTTAAAATAAAAAACAATTTTGATCTGAAGGAACTGTAGACTTTGTAGGTTAAAATTTTATTTTCCTTTTGATTACAGAAGACACTAAGGTAAGATAAGCTGTGCCAAAATTCTATTTACTTACTAGAAATGTGAATTGTCAATTTTAACTTTGTTGTTCAAATTTATTTATGTTGATACCACCTCTCCTTCAGAAGCTTTCAATGGTCGTACAGTAAATTTCATAGTTACTGGATCTTCTAACGGACATATGAGAACGATTACCTGAGGGAGGAGACAAATAGTCTTGCAGAAGCTGTTTACGTTTATGCGATGTGTTGACTACCTGTAATTTTTGTCCAGAATTTTCAAGTCAAACTATCGCTATCAATGCGTACAAGCTACTCGTTTCACGATGCTTTAAAGTGTCCGCTCTTCATAATTTCTCGAGATGAAAATCATGAATGTTGTCTACTCGTAAAATGTCTTTTCTGCTTTAGATTTCTGATTTTTCTGACTTCGATTTGGGTTTTTATCAGATACCAACACCGACGGCCGGTACTCAAGAGGTTCGCTTCCACTTTTACTGTCCAATGGTCAGCTACGCATAAGCAATTCAATCATAAGCTAACCCGAGCCCGTATGATGTTGTATGTGATATCGGAGAAAATGTGAATTTGGTTCTTTCGAGAATATCTTTTCCTCAATTTTCGGAATATTCAAATCCATTCCAATAATAAGATTGGAGTGCGTTGACTTGACGTGAAGTTCTATCTATTCCGGGTTCTTAAATTTTATGAGAAACTTTTCTGATTAGAGGTGAATGATAAGATGGATGAATGCATTTTTCAAATAGTATTTTTTCTATTAAACTGTTAACCATCAACATTTAGTACACTATTATTTATTGACAGTAATAAATTAAATTAAATTTGATTATCAATTTTTTCTTTCTTCTATTTTGTGAATGCAAATTGAATAGTTTTTTTCTTTGAAGAAAAATTGTATATTTTCTAATAATTATTCTCAACTTTCCCTTAGAATATTAATAGAAAACTTAAAATTATGAGGGTTTTTATAAAAAAAACAAAAAATTGGTTTAAAACTAAAATTCGGAGCTGATATGTTAGAAAATTTTCTTTTCGCTAATTTTTGAGCCTTGGTATTCGTTTTTTCTTTAAAATTTCTTTTAAATTTTATTAATTTTTAAAGTTTTTTAGAAAAAATCAGAAATTTTCTAAAAAAATATTGAATTTTTTTAATTGTTTCTCTTATGAAATTCTCAAAAATTTTGAGCAAGAACGGCATATTAGCAGTTATTAAACATTTATCATCAAACCGTTTTAAACCATTTCGAAAACTCCAATTTCGGGTGTCTCATGAATTGTGTATGAAAAACAGCATGTACCAACTTAATATCTGCGTTTTGCTGTTGAAGCGCAATAAAATCGAGCTAATTCTGAAGCGAATCATAACTGGCGATGAAAAATGGGTAAAATACGAGAATATCGTTCCAAAGAGATCATGAAAAAAGAGAGATGAACGATTACAAACAATTTCAAATCCGAGATTGTCGACTAATAAGATATGGTGGAACTGAAAGGGAATTGTTCATTATGAACTGCTAACGTTCGGTCAAACTGTTAACTCGGTACTGTTCTGTAAGCAACTCGAGAGAATACACCAAGCAATTGAGTGAAAACGGCCAGAATTGATTAGTAGGAACGGTGTCGTCTTCCACGACGATAACGCTCGACCACACAAATCTTTAATGAATCGCCAAAAATTAAGAGATCTGGCCTGGGAAGTTTTGATGCATCCACTGTGTTGCCCAGATCGAAAAATCGAAACAAGTAACAGTCTGATATCCCCTCAGACTGTTACTTATTTCGATCTTTCCAGAACTCTCTTAATTGCTATCTTCATGGCAACTTAATTCAGTTTTTCAACCAGAAACCGTAGAAATGCTTTACTAATGGTATTATGACTCTGCCCGAAAAATAACGAAATAACGGATTATATATGATCACAAAAATGCCACGAACTTTTCCGACTAACCAATAGTATAATCGCGCAATTTTTATTTGCAAACGTTAGTCAAACCATTTAAAGGCATTGTCAGATAATATTTACATAAGATATCTGGCAATCGTGCAATCAAACTTTGGGACCATTGTAAGAATTTTTGTAGACATTTGAACATTGTCAGATGGTGAAATTTATAACATTACGCAAAGTCAAAAAAAAACTAATAAAAGTTTTCACATTTTAGTGAGAAATTCATTGTTTTTTTTTCTCTTTTTTTTCAATTTTTCCTCTTTGTCATCACTGCTGCTTTTGTATTTCACTACAAAAATAAAACAAGTGAACTGTCTAGAAAAAACAATATGGCGTCCACGTCTGACAATGAGTACGCAAGTTTTTTATTTGCAGTTATATGACAATCGTTTCTACCTGAAATTATTACTTGCAAACCTTGCCAGACTAAATTAAATGCAAAATTTGTCAGACATTGTGTGATCACCTGTCAAATGCTGTGTCTGGCAATGCCCAATGACAGCTATATACGAGGTCTGTTCAAAAAATATCGTAAATTTTGAACTTTCGCGGGTTACGTATATTCGATTTTCGATTTTTTTATGTTGGTAGTCATGTTTCTCACTTATGCCGATAAGTTCGGCTATTTTGAATGTTCAGTTAATTTTTGACAGCTGCTTTGCTTGCACGTGTTTTGGCCCGTCTTCGATTTTTGCCCATTTTCGACCAAAAACAGCATCGCATTAACATTGCTAAGGAGCTGTTGGACTCTGTCCGCGAGTCCAACAGCTCCTTAGCAATGTAAAAACGAATCATGGATTTATGGTTATGACATGGATAAAGCTCAATCATCCCAATGGAAGCTGTTGCCATGTTCGGTCGAATGTGAAGGTTTTGCTTACAGTTTTCTTCGATTGCAGGGGCATGGAGCATCATGAGTTCTCACCACAGGGTAGAACGATCAATAAGGAATATTATCTGCAAGTTATGCGCAAGTTGCGCTAAGCAATCCGCCAGAAACGCCTGGATTTGTGGAAGAACAAAAATTGGCTTTTGTATCATGATAACGCCCCTGCTCACGCATCGTTTCTTGTGCGGGAATTTTTAGCCAAAAACAATACACTAATAATGCCACCGCCACCGTATTCCTCAGATCTGGCCCCCTGTGACTTTTTCTTGTTCCCAAAACAGATTCTTTGATCCATTTTTCGGAATGGGCAAAAATCGAAGACGAGCCAAAACACGTGCAAGCAAAACAGCTGGCAAAAATTAACTGAACATTCAAAATGGCCGAACTTGTCGGCATAAGTGAGAGACATGAGTTCCAACATAATGCCACAAAAAATCAAAAATCGAATATACGTAACCCGCGGAAAATCAAAATTCGCAATACTTTTTGAACAGACCTCGTATGCGTAAACATTGCCAGATTCTGATAATCATCTTGTCGTACCTTAAGATGACCTCAGGGAGATCCTGGTACAAGTCTATACAAACAATTAGTGTCGAATTGAAAGTTTCCAAAAATTTTCATGTGAAAATTTTAATTTCTTATATTTTTTGAAAATTTAAACAAAGAAAAAAAAAGCGAAACTTTTGACAAACATTACTGGAATTATTATAAATTTTTACTAAACATTGCCAGAAGATTAATTTGTTTGAAGATTTTTTTTTATAGTCTTGCAAGCAAAAAATATATTGTCTTTAAAAAATATATTAAAAAATTTGAAAATTCAACCAAAAGTTATTGTCGCCCAATTGAATTTTCGGCCAGAAGTTATTTAGTATCAAAAAGTCCCGGTTTTTATTTTTAACACTTCCGAAAAAGTAAGTGAAGAAATGGAATTTCTCAGAATTGGTATTCACCAAAAATCTCTGAATTTCCCTAAACAATATTAACGATGTTAGAGAAAAAAAAATCCAACTTAAATTATAGTGAAAATGGTTTTGGTATTTTCGTAAAAATGGTTATGATTCTGGCAATTGACTATTGCCTCAAACTATCTAATTAAAGGGATGGAAATAATTTCCTTTTGTAGATCTTATCACGGACTCTCGAGTACAAAGAATCCAGCACAGCAATGGATCGATGGTGCGGCATTTTATTTATTGTATAATATTTCGTATGAAGAGGGAGAGTGCGAGAGCTAGAGAAAAAAAAACAATAACAACAACACTGGAATTACTCTGAATGTTCACATATCCGCGGACTGTTCCATTGTTGTATTCACATACTCAGTGTTTAGTTAGAAAATGTATAAGAAAAGCGCGTCATTCAATAATATGAGTTGTTAAAAATAAATTGAATTCGAATAGGAGTGCAGAATGCGTTTAATAGCTACCCCTTGTCTGGTAAGGACTATAAGAATGTGCCCCGATATGTTTCAATTAACACTTTTTTGGATAGTGTGTATTCTCCGTCTGAGAAGCGATCATACTCGGGGACGTATAAGGGTAATACATGATTCGACTATTTAAGGTCTAATAAAAAGGACATTATTTATTCTGTAGGTACTGTTCGTATAT
Source organism: Atherix ibis (assembly GCA_958298945.1). Classification (NCBI taxonomy): domain Eukaryota; kingdom Metazoa; phylum Arthropoda; class Insecta; order Diptera; family Athericidae; genus Atherix; species Atherix ibis. Next base: position 19,785,065 of record OY282609.1, on the reverse strand, counting down.
ACTCGTACTTCCACCAATCGCGGGATAGTTGTGCTCCTTAATTTTTCGTTGTGTCTCTTCCGTTCAAACGAATTGAAATATTCTAATCCATCTTAAACGGTGGCCTTTGTTTCCCTTTCTATAATATTTCCTCTTTTTTTCTCTCCACACTCTTGGCATTCACAATTACCCGTAGTAGTTGCACATTAAGGCATCCATTATTAGTTCTTAATAATTTATATCGAATAAAAGTTACTTTAAAGATGCACGTGTTTCCCTTAAGTTTTTTCCGTTCGAGTATTTTAAATGGCCGTCGAGTGGTTTTATTCTTAATTTGGAGAATTGTTGTAAATTTTTCATATTTTATTTCCCTACTTTGGAATTTTGTGGTTCTTATTACCCCTTTTCTTTTCTATACTGACAGATAGATTTATGCAGTTTTAATTTGTTTTTAATTTTAATACGAGTAATAGTAAATATTTACTGAAATTGCTGTTAGATTACAAAAAAGGATTAGTATAAGAATTTCAAAGTAAAATGTGTTTTTTTTATTGTTACCAATTTGGGAAACGATTAGAGAACGTTTGTCTTAGAATGAGAAAAATTCCTAATTCAGTGTAGCTAAAAAAATTGTTCCTAGAACTTGCTGGATGGATTTGGTAATTTGGTTTTATTGTTCACGAATGCAGGTGGTGATGACCATCTTAGGTTGGCAGTTTAGAATGCAATCTTAACCTCCCAGCCAACAAGAAAATAGCTTTATTTATGGATAGCCTGTCTGCCCTCGGTCCAATTCGTGGATCGTCAAATGATTCATCGCTCTCTGTTAAATAGTAGAAACGTCGAGTTGCATTGGGTTTCCCAGTCATGTTGGCAATTGACTAACATCGCAAAACTAGTCTACTCAATAACCATTCCGAAATTCTGGGCAAGCAAATTTCTCAGAATTCGAATTGGACATACCGCCTTATCCTCTGCGATAACCCACCTTGTCCTTCATGACCTTCCTGTGGCGCTCAACTCACCATTCCCCATGATTTATTGGGTTGTTCGGAAAGTTATTTCGTTTCATTATGCTGTTGGAACACTATACCTTTCCTATTGACCAATTCTGGCCTTGTTTCTTTAAGTGAATCAATAAATTTATCCAACTGATGATAGTACACTTCAGAATTGATCTTTGTGTTGCTCGGTAGAAGCCTATGATAAACGATTCCTTTGAAATCCCACCAAATAGATAGCATAACCTTTTTTTTGATGAATATTGGCTTTCGAAGTTCTTTGAGCCGGTTCATCTTTTCTACTCCAGGATCTTTTGCGCTTAACATTGTTGTAGGCAGCCCATTTCCCATTCCCAGTGATGATACGCTTCAAAAATGGATTATTTGCGTGGCGTTTGAGAAGCAAATCACAAACGTCAATGCGACGGCACAAATTTTTTTCCGTAAGAAGATAACGAGGAATCCATATGTCGAGCTTTGAGATTAAACCTAGCCGTGTCAAATGATCATGAACGGTCGAATTTGATAAATTTAATCTCTCATCGATCTCACGAGTTATTTGCATCAATTAAAGCCTTTATTGTGTCATCATCAGCTTTAACTGGCCTTCCAGAACGTGGTGCATCTTCGAGATCAAAATTGCCGGATCAAAATTTTGCAAACCAGTTTTGGCACTGGCGCTCACTTAACACATCTTCTCCATGCACATCGGTTAATTTTTTTCTTTCTTGAACAGGATTTTTTTATCTTTTCTATAGTAAAAAAGTTAAAAATGCCAAAAATGCAGTAAGGGGTATCAACCAAAAACTACTGAGCAGAATCAATCGAATTTTTTTTACAAACAAGCCTTGCTATGTCAGCTGACAAAATATATATACATATGATTATGCGGCTTAAGTGTGAAATTGGTTGTGAAAAAATACGAAATTACTTTTCGAACAACCTAAGTCCTCTGTTGGGAAAAAACGAAATTACTTTCCGAAGAACCTAATACATAAATGCCACTCTACTCAGAATTTCCTTTTGAATAGGAGACTTCTTCCAGTGCGGAGCTCTTAGAGCCTACACATCGATTTCAAAGCCCAATTTTTAACCTTCTTTAACATATGAATTTGCTCCACAAAATTTAACAATGTGTAACTTTTGGCGCCAAATAACCATCGACCAGTTTCGTGATGGCAAACCCAACCTACACGTAACATGAATTCGTCAAATTGGCCTCATAGTTGTGGCACTACAAAATGGCATCTAGCTTTTGTTTCAGAAACTTTACAACAACAACAACAACAAAAATTCATAATCTAATGAATTTTTTTCAAAATGGTGTGTTTTATAAACATTTTTAAAAAAAATAAAGAAAATTCAATAATTTGGTGACGAAAACCATTTTTTTTAAACAAATTGTTTTAATTATTCGCAAATTACAAGTGTAATTTTTGTTATAAGTTTATTTTATTTTAATGCATTAATATTATCCCGTTTAAGCTAATTGTCTTGAATAGGAGGTGCTGTTTCCACTCTTCGTAGCAGTGCTGGAAGATCGCTTTCAGCTCACCGGATGTTATCGACAGCACCTTTCAAGTGGTTGTTGATCTTAGGGAACAAAAAAAAGTCACACGGACTTAGATTAGGAGAATAAGTGGATTGGGGGGCCACAGAAATCCCTATTTTTGGGTCTTTAAGTGTCTCAAATGTCCGATCTGGTGCGGAGAACCCTTTTTCTGAGCCTTTCAAGGGCTAGCCGTCAGTTTCACGGTCTGATCTCACAAATGCAATGTTAGTCTTTAAGTGTCTCAAATATCCGATCTGGTGCGGAGAATCCTTTTTCTGAGCCTTTCAAGGGCTAGCCATCAGCTTCACGGTCTGACGTTCTTGAGCAAGGTTCGTCTTCCACTCCTCGGGCCTCCAAAAATCCTTTACATCACCGAAACATATCTTCTCCTGGTAAGGATTGTTCAGTTAATTTTGGGCAGCTGCTTTGCTTGCACGTGTTTTGGCTCGTCTTCGATTTTTACCTCAATTTCGACCAAAAACAGCATCGCATTAACATTGCTAAGGAGCTGTTGGACTCTGTCCGCGACGACTTTGCTCCAGAGGGTTATGATCTTTATGACTGGTGACGAATCATGGGTTTATGGTTATGACATGATAACCAAAGTTCAATCATCCCAAAGGAAGCTGCCGCACGAAAAAAGCTCGCCAAGTTCTGTCGAATGTGAAGGTTTTGCTTACAGATTTCTTCGATTGCAGGGGTGTGGTGCATCATGAGTTCTTACCACAGGGTAGAATGGTCAATAAGGAATATTACCTGCAGGCTATGCGCAAGTTCCGGGAAGCAATTCGCTAATGTAATAATAATAATGCCGTAGCCACCGTATTCCCCTGTGACTTTTTCTTGTTCCCGAAACTGAAGAGCTCCATGAACGGACGACGCTACGCTACGATTGAGGAGATAAAGACGGCAGCGAAGAAGAAGCTGAACAAGATCACAAAAAATGATTTTTTGAAGTGCTTCGAGGATTGGAAAAAACGTATGCTCAAGTGTATAATATCTGGTGGGGATTACTTTGAAGGGGACAAAATAGATATTCATGAATAAATAAATAATTTTTGGAAATTCTCTAAAAATTCGCGATACTTTTTGAACAGACCTCCTACGAAAATTACAAAAAACTCAGAAAATTGTAATATTCGCAAAGACATTTTTGAGAAAAAAACTTGAAAATTTCTAAAAAAAATAGAATCTCGAGCTTCGCATTTAAAATTAATGAAAAAAAAATTGCTTATAAACATAAACACACCTAATTCAGATAAAAAATTGCAAAAATTTAAGTATTTTTTTTAATATAAATAAATTCGAGAAAATGTAAAAAATTAAAATTTTTTTTATTTAGAAAATGCCGAAAAGAAATTATTTAAAGTATCTAAATTTTTCTATAAAAAATACTTTGTTTGGCGTTCTTTTTGTTGTTAGCTTTTTTTTTGACCTAAAAATTCGTAATTAATAACGTTAAAAGTAAAATAAGAACAAAATGTTTTTTAAAAAAAATTTGTTGGAAGTTAATTAAGACTATTTACATAAACTTTTTATCTACCTTCAATTTTGCTATCAAATGAGAGCACGTGCATAATTCCATTGAAGATGATAAATTATTGAACATAAAAATAAGGTAAAAATGTTAAAATTAGAGATAAAAAAATTTCCATATAATCAATTGAAAAAAGATATGGAAAATTAGTAGTAGAGAAATTGTGTGCAAGCATATTCCGAGCGCCATTAATTCTGTATTGTGTCTTCTGACATGATAATTTGGTGGGACAATTAACTCGCGCACGCGTTTTTATTGCACAATATTTTCACCTGAACTGCCCGCATCCTTTGGTGTATCATTAGTTTTCTGAATAATCATATGTGGAACGTTTCCCGACATAGTAGATTTGTGTACTGCCATGAATAGCCGAACAGAATGGAAACCTAAAGAGGAAAACTTCATACAGAAGCCGTGGAAATTTTTCCTGCAAACAGTTGGTTGGGTTATCTTCAAATACGAAATTTCTTTTCTTAATGCTTAATTCTTTGTACAACGTGTACTAAGAGTACATGTGGAATGGGTTGCTTCGTTAATTTCACGTTATTGTGGATTCGTTGAGTGTCTAGTTCGCTCATCAGAATAGCAAAATTCACTAGGCATAGTTCCTTCCTGTTAAGGACAAACGTAAATTCACTTTGACGTTCTATTCAACAGTCAAAAGAAACGGTGGAGTTACAAATAGTAAATTGTGTATGCACAGTTTCGACTAGTCCAAAGCCATCGGAGCCCAGCACTCTATCCCCGATAGTAGAAATGTCCTTCGTATTAGTCCATAAAACTATTTGAGAAACGTTCATATTCATTCATTCGTCTGTTAAACATTATTTGAAGAAAATATTGTATTACGTCAAATTACGTTCTTCTTGTGTTCGTGTTTTGTTTGTGCAAAATTATTTTTATCAACATACGGGCGAGTTTACAATTAATAAAAAAAAATGATTGACTGTAATTATCCCATAAAAATTATGCTATACAATTGTTGTTCTGTTATATTTGATTAAAAATTAACATATTTCCCTTCGTTCGATTTAGGTGGATGTCTAATGATAGACTGAAAAGTTTAATGACATTTTTATGACCAGCAATTTTGGTTCAGTGATAAATTTCCAAAAATGGATCAACGGGAAATTTTCATAATAAAATTGTTGAATAAAATTTCTTTTTTACAAAAATAAAGCACGTAATATAGTTTTTATATATTTTCATAAGAAATTTATATGTGGTATTAGCTAAGAACAATATTGACCAAAAATTGGGACACTGTCCTATTGAATGATATTTTGATGACTAGTTTTCCAAAAATGGATCAGCGGAACTTTTTCAAGTAAAACTGTTAAAATAGAATCTAAGAAAAAATATATTTTACTTTTTTTTGAGTTTGAAAATAAAGGAAAATTGGTTCAACAAAAATGAAGCATGCAATTTAGTCCAAGGGAATTTATAAAAATTTTCTCAATTTACTCATGCTATGTGGTATTAGCTAAGAACAATATTAACCAAAACTTGGGACACTGTCCTAATGAATGATATTGTTATGACCATGAATTTTGGTTTAGTGCTTAATTTCCAAAAATGGATCAATGGGAAATTTTCAAAATAAAATTGTTGAATAGAATCTAAGAAAATTTTTTTTTTAAATTTTTTTTTGAGTTTGATTATATGGCAAAATTAGTTTAACTAAAAATTGGGACACTGTCCTAATTTTTATTACTAGTAAATTTGTTCAGTGTTAAATTTCCAAAAATGGATCAGCGCAAATTTTCAAAATAAAGTTTTTGAAAAGAAACTAAGAAAAATTTATTATTTTTTTTTTTTTTTGAATTTGAAAATAAGGGAAAATCTGTTATCTGTTCAACAAAAATGAAGCATGTAATTTAGTGCAAGAATTTAATAAAAATTTACTCAATTTACTCTACTATGTGGTATTAGCTAAAAACAATATTAACCAAAAATTGAGACACTGTCCTAATGAATTATATTTTTATTACTAGCAATTTTGGTTTAGTGTTAAATTTTCAAAAATGTATCAAAGGGATGATCTTATGGTTAGGGGCCGAACCAGTAAAAATTCTTTACTATTAATTAAAAACTGGGACACTGTCTTAATAATTTAGAAATATCTATAGGCAAATTTTGTTTTAAGGATTTTTACTCGAGTTTAAGCTCAGTTTAGGATATGACCTTTAAGACATGGCATTGTTACTAAATGACCTTTACTGTCTTGGCGTTTAGAATTAATATTTTGTTGCTTGACATAATAGTAAAAACAAATTGTTTTGGGACAATTTACAAAACATTTCAATTTCGATGTTTTGGTTAGAAATTCAGATACATTCGTTTCTAAATTTATTTATTTGCTGAAGTGACTCATAGAATTCTACTTAACTAAGATGTAATATAGTACCGGAGGCTTAGATTTACTAAATTTACTCACAATATCGGAGAAAAAATTTACTAAATTTACTCACAATATGTGGTGTCCCACTACAAAATCGACTACAAATTCTACAAATTAGAAGTTTATTCTTTAGTGAAATATGTTGTAGAGACTTTACCATTTATGAATGAAAAATGATCGATTCTTTCTATAACATTTTCTATCACATTTTTGCATAATTGTCGTTCTATTTCATGGATGACGTGGTTGATATAGGTTTTGAGCTCTTAAATTGTTTGTGGAGTCCAACAACGTTAAATCGTTGTTGGACTTCAAGAAGAAGTCCAACAACGTTAAATCGCATGATCTTGGTAGCCATTAACACCACTTCTTCGCGAAATTAAACCACCATTGAATTTAGTTGTCAATAAATCGATTGTTTCTTGAGCGGTGAGGCTCGTCATCAAAAGTAGGCCATACAAAATTGGTTATCATGTCTCTGTAGTGCACTTCATTGACAGTAACTGTAGCACCAGGCTAATCTTCGAAAAAAATACGAACCAATAATGCCTCCGACAAAAAAATGGTTTTCTGCAAAATTAGCACCATGTTCAATGATCCAATGAATGAAATTTCGTAGTTTAAATTGATCTGGTAGCTTTTGTTCTTGCAGCAATTAGACCTTATATTGGTTAAGAGTCAAATCCTTGTGCGAAACTCGCCATGTGGTCATTGTGGACTGGGCTAATTGTTGTGAACACCGTGAATCCGATAAACCAGTCTCTTCTGCAACACTTTCACTCACCGAAGCAACATTTTCAACTGAACGGCCGTGTTGTTGTTGATATGTTTTGTACCAAACCAGTAGACACAAATTTATCCATCAAATTCTTGATTGCAGCCTGATCTGAGATTGGTCACTACGACCAAAAGTTTCGCAAATTTTACGAATTGAGGCTTTCATCGGTCGACCACTTTCATAATGGATTTGAATTATTTCAACATAATTTTCGAGCAAAATTGAAGACATTATAACATATGATGAACATGTCAAAAAACTGAATGACAAAACTGTCAACAAAACTAATTTCAATCCTATCGAAGAAAAAGTTCTAACTGTTAAACCCGCCATATTAAAATTGGGACACTGTCCTAATGATTATGAAGAATTTTTTGAGCAAAATTTTGTGCAGCAAAAATAATGATTTTTAAAAATGTTCGGACATAATTATTTCTAACAAAAAAAATTTAACATTTAAGAATTTATAAACGACAATGTGTTGGACTTTTTTGGAGCATATTATTGTCAAATGACTCTTAGGACATATGTCATAATATGAAGTATAAAAAAAACAATTTTTCGATAAGTTATAATAAAAAAATTTCTTTTCTCATTCGATTTTTTTGTTAAAAAACTCACCTAATTGAAAATGAGACACTGTCCTAATTATTTTTAAGGATTAATCAAATTTTTTTAAAAAATGTACAAATTTGATTTTTAGTTAAAAATTTGTACGCAGTGTTGTAAGGACCAATAAGAGTCTTCAAATAATTTTAACTAAATTAACTAATACCAAATCTGACACTTCATAAAGAGTTATTAATAAATTTACTAAAAATTTGAACAAAGACCGATTTTAATTTAAAAAAAGAAACCCACTATATTAACTGTACTTTAGGACATTTGTAGTCTCACAGGAGCTTGTCAGAAATTCTAAAAGTTGTAGCATAAACCATTCGATAAATTTTTATTAAATTAATTTTTGAGATCAAGGTCTATGACAATATACCTAAAAGGTTATGCTGTTAAGTTTCTAATTAGGGGTAAGGTATCTAGGCAAAAGGGTGATTTGAAGTTTCTATTTTTGTGAATACTAAAAAAAAATGGGCTGGCTAAGCTACTATTTATACTATCAATTAATGTAAATGCAATCCTGCAGTTTGAGAATTTTTTGCTGATAATATCCTTTTTGAAAAAATAACTGTTATAGGAAAATTTTTGCTTTTACAATATTTTAATTGGATTTTTTGTATAGTGAATTCGTTGGTATAACAAAGGACTGAGAATACTACCTTGTGGATCATCAACTGTGCTAGTTGGAAATAAATTCAAAAAGTTAGGAAGCTCCCAATTAGTATGAGTGGGATATGATAAGAATTTTTTTTCTAATAACTCTTGGATATCTTGTCGAAATTTGTTGTTAAAGCTTTCAGTTTTTCTTTTTCATATTATTTTATAAATGTTTGAACAGAAAAAACTATTTTTGAACTTACCTGTTTAGTATTGATTTTTTACTAGAATATCTACCATAAAGATGGCTTCTGCAAATAGAGATAATTCTGGAAAAAAAATCCATTCTTCAACAAATCCCGATGAATTTTTCGACTTTGATATTCTATCATGCGATATATACTTTCCACCGCAGCGTCAAGATTCAGGCTATTTTTCGCAAATGTCTACTGAGAGGAACAGAAAACATTCCAGATCTACTTCGCGTCCAGTGAATAAGTCGAATATTGTTGAGAATTTTGAACAGAAATTATCAAAAGCCAATCTAGATGAAGAAGCTGAAAGATTCGTCAAAAATCCAACAAAGGATAATATTTACTATCCGAACTTTGAATATTTTGAAGAAAAATTAACTGCTACAAAAAAATTACCTGACATGAAAAAGTTGCTGATGCAACTGTTGAAAATCGAACTGGAACATGTCGATAAGCAAAATGCTATTAAGGAGGCTGAACTTAGCCCAGTGAGTGCTATCATCTGTGCAGCAGAACGTGATTCAATTAGTCCAACTATTTCGGAACCGCTACTCGATAGTCCTAAAAATGAATTAGTTGAAAAGACTATTCGCTCAGCTTCACCTGATCTCTTCGAAGGATGCGAAGACGAATGTCTTAACACGCAAGTGCCGATTACAATTGGTGGTCATTTGGGTGATCGAGATTGCATAATGTCTGAAGCAGCTGGGCAAATCCTGCCAGCACAGTCGACTGATGTCTTCAAAGCTACTGAAAATATTGAAAGTTTGTGCGAAACATCAGAACCGAATTCCAATCAGAGACGAGAATACACAAGATTTAACCAAAGTCGTACAGATTCACTTATCAAGGCCATCGAGGAATTACTTCTAGAACAATTGAAGAATTTGGTTGTCGGAAAGCCAGCCGAGATTTCCATTCGCGATACCAGTAAGTGGGAGAATTGCTCTTTGGATGTGAATACGTGAGTCTTGCATGCGATTTATTTATTTTCGTTTAATAATTACTAAATTGTGTTTTTTTTATGATCACCTGTGTTTTGTTTGTTTTGTTATTGGTATTTTGTTCTATATTTACTTAATCTTATTTTTTGGCCAACAAATTTGCATAGACAAACATTGCGAACTTTGAAGAGTGCTAAGTTTCGGAAAATTTCTATTACCAATTTGAATAGCGAGCATAAATTTTCTGTTCTGATGCATATACTATCCGAAGTTTATTGTCTTCTGGTCACGGGTACATCGTGTACACCAAGGCAAGTGATTTTTTTTCTATTTTTATTAGATTTTTGTAAGCTTTACTTTGGGAGAAAAATTTATAAGACACTGGAAATGTTTGGCCAACTTTTTTACTTGTTATGCCCGAATAGTTGCAGCCCAAATTTCGAGTAATCATTAAATTGAAAGTCTCCTTTGTGGATCCGTTTCGAGAAAAGTTTTAGTAAGTACCAAAGGTATAAGCTTAAATCGGCTGTTTGGTCATAGAAAGCGTGAGTGAGCGTATTAAGCTACCATGGGCATGCCATACTATTTTTTAATGAGTTTGACATCTGTCAACATTAATCAGTGCAAATTTTCAGCAATTTCGTACAACAAAATACATTTTTCCTTTGGTAATCATGTCTAGTTTTGTGCCAGAAAAAGAGCACATGCGGGAAGCTCTGCTTTTCTGCTTTAATTTGAAGAAATCGGCTACCGAATTGCATCAAATGCTTATGGAGGCTTATGGTGACAGTGCTTTATCGGAAATAACGTGCCGAGATTGGTTTTGTCGGTTCAAAGACGGCAATTTTGACTTGTCGGACAAGAACCGTGAAAATCGGCTTAGAAGAGTGGAGGACCATCAATTGCAGGGTCTTTTGGACGAAGACGATACCCAATCACAAAAAATGCTCGCGAAGCAATTGGGTGTTACTCATCCAACCATTTTCATGCGTTGGCGTGCCATGGAGAAGATTGAAAAGATCGGAAAATGGGTTCCGCATGAATTCAACGATAGGTAGATGGAGCGACGCCAAAACACATACGAAATCTTGCTCGCCAGAAAAAAAAGAAAGTCGTTCCTGCATCGAATTGTGACAGGCGATGAAAAGTGGATATATTTCGAGAATTCTAAACGCAAGAAATCGTGGGTTGATCACGGCCAACCCTCAACATCTTCCCAAAGACCAAATCGCTTCGGACAGAAGACAATGCTGTGCGTTTGGTGAGATCAGCAGGGTATCGTCTACTATGAGATGTTGAAACCTGGTGAAACTGTCAATGCCCACCGCTACAACCAACAACTGATCAAATTGCACCGTGCTTTGCGTGAAAAAACGATGGATTATCAACAAAGACATGACAAGCTGATTTTTCTCCACGACAACGCACCATCGAACACTTCAAAAATGGTCCGAAACTACTTGGAGGTGCAACCCCACCCCGCTTACTTACCAGACCTGGGCCTTTGCGACTACCACCTGTTTTCGTCGATGGACCACGCGCTCGCTGACGTCCGAAAATGGCTTGATGAGTGGTTTGCCTCGAAAGAGGAGGAATTTTTTTTGGCGTGGTATCCACAAATTGCCCGAGAGATGGGAAAAATGTATAGTATTAGCGAGGGCAAGTACTTTGAATAATTTGTTTTTACTTTCTATGAAAAAAGCATGTGTTTTTTCACTAAAAAACAGCGGATTTAAGCTTATACACCTGGTAAATTCTGTTCTTAGGTATTTGTACAGTTTACAAGGAGCGCACGTTTGTAAGCCATACAAAATTAAAATCCAAAACGTATTCGCAAGGTTATTCCGCGGTCTTTAATTTTTAAATTCGCCTTTTTTTTAACTAAAAAATCATCCAATATGTTTAGTGAAATTCGTATGAAGAGTACCTTTAAGAAAAAGGGAAAATGTGTCTTTAACTTTTTATCCCAAAGTATAAGAGCCAGACTTTAGGGGACGCAAAGTGACTAGTTGAAGGGTGTTTTTTTATTTTTTATTAAGTGAAAAAATTTCTTTTTTTTCTATGAAGGGAGCTTTATTATCGTGACCCGGAATTTTTTGGTGATCAAACTAAAGTGAATAATGCTATCAAGGACATTGCCTGCCTATTGGATGCTGCCCCATGGGAATTGGGAGTTCTCTCATCATCGAAAGGTCTTATAGCTGGTTCCTTGATAATAACACTCGCCAACGATGACATAATCGATTGTTCTACAAATTCGGGGGCCACTATTGTTCCACACGATGCTACGGGAATAAAGTCACTGGAATCGTGTGCTGAATATGTTCTTATTGTCGAGAAGGATGCAGTATTTGAGAAGCTTTTAAATCAGGACATATTGTCGTGTCTAGGCAGAGAGATCATATTAGTAACTGTGAGTATGGACTTGGTAGTTGGCTGATGGTTTTTTGTTTGATCGATAAACTAATGATTGACAGGGAAAAGGATATCCGGACATAAATACACAAGTTCTATTGAAGAAGATCCACACACAATTGAAAATACCAATTTACGCTCTATTCGATGCTGATCCTTATGGAATTGATATACTCCTTGTGTATCGACATGGATCGAGGGTATTTTCGATCAAATTCAACTCTGACAATATGGAAAGAGTTTTTTTCTTCTTTTCCTTAGGCAATGAGCTTCAATCCAGACCCACTTGGATGTCCGGAAATACGTTGGATTGGAATATTCCCATCGGAAATTGATGCCTTAGCAATACCATCGATTCCCTTAAGCCGTGATGATAAGAAAAAATTAAGAGATTTACAAACAAGACATTATATAAGCGAGGATTTAAAACAGGAACTCTTTCAGATGCAACGTTGCAATAGAAAAGCTGAAATCGAAGGTGTTTCGGGATTTTCGACTTTCTATCTAATCTCTGAATATATTCCCAATAAAATAAGAAGAAATCTTACGATTTAAAATTTTTTTTGAATATTAATAAAATTTTACTTATTTTTACAATTAATTTATAATAAAAAGAGAAATAATAAAAGAAATCTTAATGAGAGACCTATAAAAGAAGTGTGTGGAAACAAAAAAAAAGTTTTAATCAATACGGAAAGGTAGTTATTTATGGGCTTTGTTGACTTTGTAAATGGATTCTGCATAGTGTCCTGGCGGTAATTAAAAGTTGTTTGTTTACTGAACTAGAGAATTTCTACATTGGCTATTATCAATTGTCAATTTAATCGGTAATTATTATGTTGGAAGTTGTGCAATTTGTAAAACGTGTAAAATTATCACATTGGCCGTGTTGGTTTTAGCGGCTCAAATTAAATATATGCACACGCGACTGTGTCCTGTATTACCTGTTCGGTTCGAATGAAGATCAATTTAAACTGTTTGGTTTTGTCGCCTAAAGCAAATCGATTATTGTTGACACGATCGATCGATCGCGGCTCGTATAGCCTATCCTTGGCTACCGTACTTAACATGGGACCATAATTTGCATATAATCACAGTAGAGTGGAACCCATAATTTTCCTGATGAGATTCTACAACTCAATTATCGAATTCGTGGCCATAAACACAACACCGGTTGGCCTAATACTACTACTACTACTACTAAAACTCTTTGGTAATAAATACTTAAAATTGTCGCCTGGGTCAGAATTAAAATCTGTCACTTGACGAGTTTCTGTTCATCCGCGTGCAATGATAATAAATATTTCACCTTTCTGGTGATAAAAACGAAATGAAGTCAAATGAAATTAATTAGCTTCGAACTGATTATATTATTACGATGTGGTTTTATGGATGATCCAAGTACGAGCACGAGTACGAGTATCGTCAACTTTTTACTATGACAGACGTTGTTCTTACGATAACATCGGACTACCTTTTTGGTTTCTTTGGGGGACTATTTGCCTTCTGGTTAGTGTTTGACGCCATTTGGTATATCCAACATCTCTTATAGCTTAAAGCATTTCTGAATTGGTTGGTTATCGGTATTCGTGGTCATGAAATTATTTATTGCTGACCTTGCAGGTGATCAGATTTTTACATGATACCGAATCAATGATCTTACCCTTTTCTCCATCTTCCTCACGGCATAGTTTTTTTGAGCTTCTTCATAGATGCCTTCTGCTGCAGTTCGATTTATACGAAAGATTATTGACTGATTCCGATTGTTTACAAGGTTAACTAGTTGTAAAAATTACTAATTAATTAAGTGGTCTTTAGGGCTTCTTATATTTTGTATTATTCATTTGGGAATTTATAACAAGAACTCATGTCGTGTTGGCTTGTAATTATTTTTTTAAAAATTTATAAATTAACTTCTTTTTTTTTATATGGTTTAGAATTGAAATTTGTTATTATAGAGGAGCAGGTGTTCCACCTTTGCAAATAAACTTGAAACTGGTCGCCTTTTTTCTTGTATATGTCGAAAGGGATTTAAAAAAAATGTTTGATTATATTTCGTATGCAGCTCACTTTTTTAATCAAATTAAGTGCTTTCCAAAAGTTTTCACTAATAAAAAATGCTGTATTCGATATTATTTATTTTATGGCAAATTTTTGTAGATTTTTTTTCATAATTTACTATTAAAAATAAAAAAATACGCTATTCGATATTTATTTTATGGCACATTTTTGTTGATTTTTTCTTAATTTTCTAGTAAAAAAAAAAAAAGCGGTATTCGATATTTATTTTATGGCAAATTTTTGTAGATTTTTTCGCAATTTTCTATAATATTTATTTTATGGCAAATTTTTGTAGATTTCTTCTCAATTTTCTATTAAAAATAAAAAATGCGGTATTCGTTTTATAGTAAATTTTTGTAATTTTTTCTTAATTTTCTATTAAAAATAAAAAATGCGGTATTCGATATTTATTTTATGGCAAATTTTTGTAGATTTTTTTCTCAATTTTCTATTGTATTAAAAGTAAAAAATACAGTATTCGATATTTATTTTATGGCAAATTTTTGTAGATTTCTTCTCAATTTTCTATTAAAAATAAAAAATGCGGTATTCGTTTTATAGTAAATTTTTGTAATTTTTTCTTAATTTTCTATTAAAAATAAAAAATGCGGTATTCGATATTTATTTTATGGCAAATTTTTGTAGATTTTTTTCTCAATTTTCTATTGTATTAAAAGTAAAAAATACAGTATTCGATATTTATTTTATGGCAAATTTTTGTAGATTTTTTGATTAATTTTCTATTAAAAATAAAAAATGCGGTATTCAATATTTATTTTATGGCAAATTTTTGGAGATTTTTTTTCAACATAAAAATGCGATATTCTATATTTATTTTATGGCAATTTTTTGTAGATTTTTTCTCAATTTTCTATTAAAAATAAAAAATGCGATATTTGATATATATTTTATGGCAAAGTTTTGTAGATTTTTTGATTAATTTTCTATTAAAAATAAAAAATGCGGTATTCAATATTTATTTGATGGCAAATTTTTGTAGATTTTTTTTCAATTTTCTATTAAATAATAAAAACCGAAATTTTCTTGGCATCATCTTAATTTTCTTAAAATTATTTATTTGATCTACCAAATCTAAAAACTTCTTACAAGTAACGTTCAGCCAATTTAATTATGGAAGCTGGCAATGCCAATCCGCACCTAATATGACGTCGTCAAATGGCCTTATGGTTGTGGCGCTACAAAATATCAAAAAATCAGCAAATTTTAAACAGAAATTTTTGTAATTTTTACATCTGCGGCGACTAAATGGAGCGTTTCCTAGCCACTTTCCTTGACAAAATTCTTGAAGCTTTTCTCTTAATTTTCCTTTAAAAAAAATCTGTAATTTTTAATATTTTTTCGAAATTTTTTAAAACGCGCAAATTTTGAACAAGCGTTTTTAGTATTTTTTACTTTCATGCTTCAATTGTGAATGTTTGTTAATCCTTTTTCCGCAATTGAATACCGAAAATTCTAGATTTTATTTATTAATTTTATTTATGCAAAATTGTTGATTTTATTTTTAGGAAACTTTTAAAAAATTATAAATTTTTATTAAGAATTTTTAGTATTTAAACTTCTGCGTTTCTTAATTCTTTTCCTCGTACTTACGAAATTTGATTGTACTCAAAGAAAAGTTCCTTAGGACATGTGCCAAGAGCCTTTTGAAGTAGCGCCATAATTTTGAGGTCTATTGGAAAAATATGATATTTTATTGGAAGGATTTTTTTTACTATATAGTGTACCTTTTATGTTCTATTATACATTATTGAAAAAAACCATACGATATTATCTACGAGTATTGTCGCAATTGGAGTAAAGTTCATCAGGATTTCTTCAGAAAATATTTCACAACATTTAAAATTTTCTCTTCCGAAAAAAACGATTTCTCAGTTTTCTGTAGTCAATGTTAATCTCTGTCGCGGGCAAAACGATCGACAACATAATTCCTTTCGGAATAAATGAAATTCCATAGCAAACCAACCAAAAATAATCCCACTGTTGATAATAAAAATTCTTGCTAGTTTCGACTCTAGGTGGTAGATATGAGTACATCTAGTTGGCGGTTGAATCATTTGAGTCGGTCAGAATGGCTGTAATAAAATCGTATTGACTGATTTGAATCTGACATCGCTCGGGTACGAAGAACACAACATCTTTACTAAGACTGACTTTGGACACAGCAAACAACAGAAAACCGAAACCGAAAAAGAATAAAATTGAAGAGCAACAATAAAATAAGGGAAGCTATAAAAGTTTGAGTATTTCACAAAGTTCCGTAGATGTAAACTGTTTGCAAAATGTAGACGGAATGGAAAAGGTTCCAAAACTGCAAAAGAATCTAGAATCTACCGCTGGCAGGTTGCTCTTCATCTGCATTCACAGAGTAGACGACGGAGAATTATCAGCCACATAGGAGCAATATATTTACGGAGCATAATGCAATAATTGTAGTAGACAACTCAGCAAGAACTGTAGAGATTTTAATATTTCCACGAGCCCACAACGATCCATGGGGCTAGATACTCATCCTCGGTACGATGGAATATCTCACTTTACCGTCACAAAGGTTATGTCTGAGTACGTCGAGTGAAAATTACAAACGATTCGATTGATATTTGTTCATGACAATTGTGGCAATGCTTGGAAAAAGATAAGTTTACGTTGCAGTATGAAGAATTCGTAAGCCGGCCACCTATTCGAGGTAACACAACGATTTTTAACACAATTTTCTGGTGTATCCGAACACTCATCTCCGCCTATACGGTCGCGTGAAAAGGAATATTGTTGGTTGGTACCACTTCGAACGCACCAGTTCTGTGTGCAAGATCCAAAAGAAGATGTTATTGTTTACTGATCAGAGAGAATATACCAACAAACCACTAGCTCATGAATTGTCGTTCCTTATGGGGTTGGTTGCCACACGAGAGTTGTAGAAATTGTTGAACGAATGAAATAAATAAAATATTGTATTTTCATGAACTTATTTTTAAAAATAAGATCAAAACATAAACAAAAAGGCAAAAATATATTTTCTATTTAATAAGGTTGGAATGAGGGGTGAAGGTTGGGGGGGGGGGGTGTTGAGAGTGCTGTGAAAATAGACCACAAATTCTATTAGGAAAAGGGAAGGTAGTTGGTTGGTGATTAGTTAGCGATATAGAGCTGAACGGTGGAGAAGGTGAGGTATTGTTGGGGAAAAATTGAATGCAAAGCGGATACTTTAACCGCAAAAATAATATATATTTTGTTGGTGGTTTGGGATTTTATGAAATTTTAGATAGTGTTTAACTGGTGCTCATATGGTTGGAGGAATTATTCGATGAAATTTCTTCACCCGCGATGCAGACTATGTGTGAATTGAAGAATGGAGAAAGAAGAGAGATACTCGAAAAGATTTGAAAATTGTGATGACCTTTTAACTTGTTCGTATTTGAAAATTCCATAATCCTCGTTCCGACTTGTCGTCCCAGTCTGGATGCATACAGTTCACTTCGACAGGAACTGATCGTGTTCCGAGGAGATCAGCAATGCACAGTTGTCTCGATTGATTTGTTGTATGGAATTGCTGCTACACACTTTGGCTATGATTTCGTTTTCGGATTTGGTTCGAATCCCTCTATGAGTGTATCTTTCATCTAGGAATGAGCACCTATGCACATATGGCTATGTGATATCTACGAGGCACATGTGCCCATGGTCAGCACCTTATGCGCTACAATTTAGCATATTTTCCCCTTGATATCCTCTCACCACAGCTACGACGTAGATTTGTATTCAATTTAGAGAATTATCAAATTTTATCGATAACCAATAACTTACATACCTAGAATATTGTTTGGCGATAAAAAAAAAAATTTCTCACCGTCCAATCGATAGTGAGTTATTCGTCCTTTTGCTGTTCGTCTTGCACTTTTCACTTTTCACAGACTATTTTGTCTTCCGAAAACTTGTGCGTTTCGTTGATATTTTGGTCAGAGTTTTTTTTTTTTTTGTATAAAAATTCCAAGAACGTGTCGATATTGAAACAGTAAAAATGTGCCTAGACCAGAGACTTGGTTTACTGTCATTTGGACTTGAAAATCATTTATCACTGTCGATGACTTTTAATCAGAGGAGACGCGACGCAACAAAACACAGGCTCCTAATTTGAACAAATATTTTTGGCTTCTCATGTCATCCCTGGATTCCCCGTCTACAAGATTGACTATGATGCCCAGACACGGTCATCTGTTCACCTATTTGTGTCTGACTTGACCTCCTTGACCGTAAGCGAAATATCCAATTGGCCACCATTGTGTATAAATGTGAAATATACTAAATTATTATAGATAGATGCACCTATTAAACAGTAGTTTCCAGCTAAGCGAATGGATGGATAGACTCTTTTGGTGATCCACATCCACTCACTCCATACATCACCACCACCACACAAACGAAACATTCAGAAATCAACATTTTTACCATAAATTAATTTTTACAATTTTTGTTTGTTTATCTGCCCCCTAACGTAGATTGATTACTTTGAGACTTTTAAATGGCATCACCATTAAATGGCCCCAAGATTTTGTTACGGTTCAAAAGTGCCTATTTTCATCTTGTATTTTGTTCCGAAATGGTTACACAGTGAAGCGTTCTTAGTCTCGAGGATTTGTGAACTGCAAGAGAGGAGCAGAGGCTAATTTTTGGTCTAGGTTAATTTTTTTTTTACATTCTCTTATAAATGGTTGTGTAGTAGTAGTAGTAGTTTTTTTTTTAACAAAACAGTTATTGTGGTAATCATGAAATTTTTGGCAAACGTGTAATTGTTTTTTTTTTGCGTGCATTTACCTTTTCTAATTTAAATACTAATTTTTAATATTAAACAAAAGAAGAAGAAGAAAAACTCGTGAATAAATTTTAGTGGCGAAAGGTAAGCAAGCAAGCAGCAGCAGAGCAAATTGATCGAAATAAATTAAAAAGAAGACCAATTCGTGAAGACGTGAGGAATTTGAAAAATCTCCAAAAATTGAATACCTCAATTTTTGGATATGAAATTCTTCCAAATCGTTATGATCATCACAAGAAGACTATTTTTTTTTTATAAAGATTCGATTTCTTTAGACTGGATAAGAGAATTGTGGATGATGATACAGTGAAGTGAGTAAATAGTTAACCAACTAATCAGGCTGGCGCAGGTACTCATAAGCTAAGCTGGGGCTAGTTAAGTTACCGAGATGTCTAGCTGCGATGGTGGGCAGATACTCGTAGATATTCGTATCATTGTGATGATCACAGCTGGAATGATTAATGATATCGCCAGATTCAACTGTGATACCCGAAATTTTGTTATTGGCTATTGAAAAGCAAAGCGGAGACGGAAGGCATCAAAACGATTAGAATCATGTTGTGATCAAATGAACAAACAAATCGCCTTCAAAAACGCTAAACTTATCTATCTAAGCGACTATCTCTATAATACGGCTAGATCAAGATTAGATTGGAATATTTTCTCGATAGTCGGGAGAAAGTTGAAATTTTTGTAGAAATTTTTATTATTTTATAATTTTCAAAATACCATAACTGCTCTGTCACCTTCTTCTAGAGTAGCCTTATTGCTCCCAACAAAACAAAAAAAAGTTTACTCCTGTTTTGTTTTTTTTTTGAGTAAATCGTTTAAAATATTTTGAAGAAATTTTTTGAGGAGAGGTGTAGAAAAATTCAATGCTCCAACTTCTTGATGTGATTGGTGCCGAGACTATCTTCTTCTATGTAGACAATCGCGATGCTGGGATAAAGTATTGGTGGGACAAGAAGAATCACCAATGAATCTATGAAGAGAAAAAATTTGTAAATACCAACTGACAGATAGACAAACAGATTGTGTCTTATGTTTATTTTTAATATTAACTATTGTAATTTTTTTTTATTGTTGACTTTTAGCTGAAAATTCAGTGCACGATACGAGATTAATGAGATTCGATGATGTATGAGAAAAAGTTCTTCTCGAATATTCAAAGATTTGACCTTTTAGGAACCTCGTTAGAAGGAGGTCCGTCATGTCAACTCCAGGTTAGAAGTTTATTAATGGCTTGCTCGCCTTTTTGACTTGAGTGAAAGATTTCTTTTTAATTTTTGGATTCGTTTTTTTTCTACCCTCCTTCGCCCAATTCATTTTTTTCTCTATATTATTTCGTTTTTTTTTTTTTTTAATTTTAATCTTTTGCAAAACCAAAATAATTATAGAGTATTTGTTTGAAATGATATTCGGGAATTTTTGACATAAACTAAAAATTTGTACTAGAAAATGTCTATAAAAATACTATTATTATTATTATTACTGTTGAAAATTTAATGTACTATAATAGCTAGGCTAGACTATAAATGCGGTTATTAAGGCATCTCTGATTACACTAATTTTAAACATATTCTCTAATCGATTGTGATTTTTATTAAACCCATTAAAAGTGGTCCATTTAAAAATTGGGCTATTTGTGTTCAATAGCACTTTAATGAAACGATATACAATTAAAGGTAAATTAATGATATTTTTTAAGAGATTGCACCTTTGTTTCATAAAAAGACTAGTGAGGTCTGACAGACGAGGTCTGTACCTGAAATTGGATTTCAAGTACCTGAAATTGGATTTTCGATTTTTTGTGGCATTATGTTGGTACTCATGTCTCTCACTTATGCCGACAACTTCGGGCATTTTGAATGTTCAGTTAATTTTTGACAGCTGGTTTGCTTGCACGGGTTTTGGCTCGTCTTCGATTTTTGCCCATTTTCGACCAAAAACAGCATCGCATTAACATTGGTAAGGAGCTGTTGGACTCTGTCCGCGACAACCAAATTTACTCCAGAGGGTCATAACTGGTGACGAATCATGGGTTTATGGTGGAAACTAAAGGTCAAACATCCCAATGGAAGCTGCCGCACGAGCCAAAACCGAAAGAAGCGCCAAGTTCGGTCGAATGTGAAGGTTTTGCTTACAGTTTTCTTCGATTGCAGGTACGAGGTGCATCATGAGTTCTTGCCACAGGGTAGAACGGTCATTAAGGAATTGTAACTGCAAGTTATGCGCAAGTTGCGTCAAGCAATCCCCTAGAAACGCCCGGATTTGTGAAAGAACAAAAATTGACTTTTGCCATTTTTTTGCACAAAAACAACACACTAATTATGCCGTAGCCACCGTATTCCCCAGATCTGGCCCCCTGTGACTTTTTCTTGTCCCAAAAACTGAAGAGCCCAATGAAAGGATGACGCTACGCTACGATTGAGGAGATAAAGACGGCATTGAAGGAGCGGCTGAACAAGATCACAAAAAATGATTTTTTGAAGTGCTTCGAGGATTGGCACAAGTGCATAAT
The DNA here is from genome assembly GCA_958298945.1 of Atherix ibis. Taxonomy (NCBI): domain Eukaryota; kingdom Metazoa; phylum Arthropoda; class Insecta; order Diptera; family Athericidae; genus Atherix; species Atherix ibis. The sequence goes on along the minus strand of OY282609.1, from coordinate 19,763,582 downwards.
ATATGGTGGGGATAACTTTGAAGGGCACAAAATATATATTCTTGAATATATAAATAATTTTAAAAAAACACAAAATTCGCGATACTTTTTAAACAGACCTCGTATGTGTTTTAAATTTCTACTTGATAAAAGATGAATATTTTTATTTAAAAAAAAATTTTGAAGCTAATTTTTTGGATATATTTGTATACAAATTTTTAATTTACTTTTTTATTTAACATTAATTAAATAATGTTTTTCACTTTTTGTAAAACGAGTTTTTTTTTTATATAAAAAAATCGATGCAGCTTTAATATTTGATTTGGGCTTGTTCAATTACTTGTCGAATTCGATGAATTATTTGTGATCTATTTTTGATTATTTTGCAAATCATAAATAAAAGTATTTTTCTAATTTAAAAGGATTTTCAACTTTTATAAACAATTTAAGTCATCTTCCTAATCAACCAAGTTATAAATTTTATTTTTCATCTACTTTTGAGTATTTTCACGTAGTTTTATTTATCGAAAAAAGGATTTTTCGTCTCTTCTATAATTAATCATAAGTAGAAAAATTTGTAAAATAGCAACTTTTGAATTCGAATTGAGTGTTCCACTACTGATTCTACCTCGAGCAGTCAAAGTGGATATTTTATTTTTAAGTAATTTTTAGGGTAATTTTGAAAGGAAGTTTTCCTTGAAAAAATAAAGAATTTTTCGTCAATACAATTTCAGCAAAATTCGATGCAGTTTTAACTTCTTTATCCGAATTGACTGTTCCACCATCCAATATCAATAATTAATTTAAAATATTTTTGTTTGTCTGGAAAAAAAAACGGTTTTCTGTAATAACAAAATTGATCAAAAATCTTTTAAGGCTTATAAGAATTTTTAAGGTCATTTTGTAGCATTTCTTTTATGAAATAAAAATAGCAAAATCCGATGCAATTTTGTATCTGAATTGAGATCTACAGAACTATTTTCGCCAAAGTCGATAATTTATTTTTAAGCATTTTTTGGATAATTTTACAGAATTTTTTATACTTAAAAACAAAAAAAGGATTTTCTGTGATTTCTACAACTAAACAAAAAGTCTAAAACCGAGCAAAACTCGATTGGATTTTCTATCAGAATAGAGTGCTTTACCACAAAAAGTCGTTATTTTATTATTGGGAATTTTTTGAATAATTTGGCAGGATTTTTTTTTCACCAAAAAAGTATATTCCGTAATATTTCTAACTAAGAAAAAATATCAAAATAGAGCAAAATTCGATGCAGTTTCCGCGTATGAACTGATTCGGTTATGAAACCACTGATTCTGTTTATGAAATCTTTAATTTTCTGAGAATTTTGTAGAATTTTATTCTCTTAAGAAAATCCATTTTCCGTTATTAGTACTATTGAGCGAAAATCTCAAAATTGAACTAAAAATTGTAAAGTAGCAACTTTTGTATCCGAATTGATCGTTTCACCACTTATGCTGTTTAACAAACAACCCAAAGTTGATATTTTATGTTTGGGAATTTTTGAATAATTTTGCAGAACTTTTTTTTCACTAAAAAAAGAATGTTTCAAAATTGAGCAAAATTATAACCAAAAAAAAAAACCAAAATTGAGCAAAATTCGATGCAGTTTCATCATTTCTATCAGAGTTGAGTGTTCAACCACTGATTCTGTTTATGAAACCTTTTATTTTTGAGAATTTTATTCTCTTAAAAAAGTCAATTTTCCGTTATTTGAGCAAAAATACAATTGAGCAAAAATCTCAAAATTGAGCAAAAATTTGTAAATAAGCAAATTTTGTATCCGAATTGAAAACTCCATCACTGATTCTACTTATGAAACCGTAACTATCCAAAGTCAATAATTTATTTTAAGGAAGTTTTTGAATAATTTTACAGAATTTTTTTCTAAGAAAAAGTATTTTCTGTGATTTCAACAATTAAGCAAAATTCGATGCAGTTTCAACATTTTTATCAGAGTTAAGTGTTAAACCACTGATTCTCTTTATGAAACCTTTAATTTTTGGAGATTTTTGTAGAATTTTATTCTCTTAAGAAAATCGATTTTCCGTTATATGAGCAAACATACAATTAAGCAAAAATCTCAAAATTGAGCTAAAAATTGTAAAGTAGCCACTTTTGTATCCGAATTGAGCGTTTCACCACTGATGCTGATTAACAAAACACCGAAAGTCGATATTTTATGTTTGGGAATTTTTTGAATAATTTTGCATGACTATTTTTACACCAAAAAAAGAATGTTCAAAAATTGAGTAAAATTATACCTAAAAAAAAATACCAAAATTGAGCAAAATTCGATGCAGTTTCAACATTTCTATGCAAGTTGATCAAATAACGGAAAATTCTCAAATAACCTTTAATTATTTTGAGAATTTTCCTTTATTTGATCAAAAATACAATTGAGCAAAAATCTCAAAATTGAGCAAAAATTTGTAAATAAGCAACTTTTGTATCCGAATTGATAACTCTAAAAAAAGATTTTATGTAATTTTTTTGGTCTTAAGTTTTGTAACCGAATTGAATTCTGTATAAATAATGTTGCTTACGGCTAAGCCAATAATATATTTTTGGGAATTTACGTTAGTATAAGTATTCCAAGACTACTTATGGTAATCCATTCATCATTTCAAAACAATTTGAAGTGGCATTTCTAGCAAAAGTTTCAATTATTTTAAAATGCCTAAAAAAATAATTCCTTTTGAAATTCTATTCAAATTTCTTCCGGTAATCACAACAAGTGTAACGTCATTTTCAAAAATTCTATAAAATTATTGAAAACTAAGAACACAAGTACTAGTGAAATTTGGCTTTTTCTATTGAGTGTGTAACTATTTAGTTCGAAGGACGTGTTGGTGATAATTTGAATTGTTGTAAAATTTTGCTGAATTGTCATCGGTCTTCTAATCGTATTGTGCAAAAACGATGAATTTGTGTTTAACAAAAATAAAAACAAGGATCATTTGCCAACAACAAAACACTATTTATGTGTTAGGATTAAATCGATATCAATCACATACACGAACGCAGAAATTCTTATCAGAATCAACTTACATATCCTCGTATGCGAGGCTTTGTAATCGTAAAGAACGAATAATAACGTAATGTTCAGCTAGCTTTCAGTTTTTGGTTGCCTATTGTACATTCCAAGGCAAGGATAAGGCATAACACAAAAGGTTACACAAAAGGTATGAGTACAACAAATTTCGATAATTTGTCCTCGTACAGATTGGATGGTAAAAGCGATTCCCTCCCTAAAGGATGTTCTGAAAGTAAGTTGGGAGCAAATATTTGCCGATTAGAGTAAATCCTTAAAAGAGTAATTAGTGTCGCTTCACTAATCCTTTAGGAAACAAGAGAGATAGCAGAAACTAAAATAGGAGCATTGATTGTTGATGATGAGGTCAGAATAAAGGCAAAAGGCTGTTTTCCCAGCAATATGCGCTTTTCTAGTAAACAAAACGAAATCGTTTCTCTCTAAGCAATTTCAAAAATCAAAGATAAGATATTCGGTTTAAGTGTGCTTGCTGACTCCTTTTCCGTATAATCCTAGGGTGGTAATATTTGAGGGCAATTACTAAATACTAAAATAAGGGCGAATATCCTTAGTACTTTATTTTCACTGCAATATCGTACATCGTTTAGTGATTAATTATAGACTATTAACTATGATTGTCGTAAAGTATTTTTTTCTTCTTCTTCCGATTATAGTTGAGTACTCTTAAGAGTTGGGGAAGTTTGGTTTAGTTGTAAGAATAGAAATTATAAGATAATATAAAATCATAAAGGAGTTTTGTTTTGTGATTTTTAATCATCGATAAGTGAATATTTTTAATTCTAAACTTTAATTTTATAGTAAGTTAAAATGTTCATCAATCAAAGCTTTTTCAATTTTTTAGAAAGAACACTAAATATCCCATAAGATTTGTATAAGAATCTTTAAGAAAACGCTTTTTTTCGAGTAACGATTTTAAAAAAAAATCGCTTATTAATGCCTTTTTGATAATAACGACATTTACCCAATTTGACATGAAAGGTTATGGATAATATATCCATCAAAGTTTGCCTTATTCATATTTATGTATGAGAATATAAGTTAAAAGTTAGTATTTCAATAAATTCCGGGACCAGTAATGTAATCGGTGAGTTTTTATATATAAGAAACTGGAGGATGGCTTTTAAACGAGAGTAGATTTCAAAAATAGAATAAAACTTTTTATAACGAGAATAAAACTTTTTATAACGAGACACAACCATATGATGAACAAATAGGACTTCAAGATCAAAATTAATAAAACTGTTGTGAACATAAAAGCAAGTATCGAAAATTCTTGACTGATAAGGTTGGATACGACAAGAATTGGTAGGCTTAGTACAGCCCCAGAGTTCTAGGCCGTAAGTTTATATAGTCTCTACTAGGGCATTGCATAAAAGTGGTTTCTCAAAATAGTTGTCGATATCGTCCAGTTAGTTCTAGTCTTTTGAGTCTTCTGTGTGGATTCCATGGAATTTTAGTGACTTGGGATGCTTCACTAAAAGAAGCAAAAAGTAAAAATTTTTTTTACCTGGACACATTTGCGTTCGTTCATTTTCATATGCCAGTTGGTAAATCAATTCTTAAGTATTCGGATTTTTGTTTGGACAATTTCGGAATTATTTTGGAATTTTGCTAGATAGAAGGGCAGCTGTCTTATTTGAGTGTGTATCAAAGAAGAAGACAGTTTAGGATATCGGATATATATGTGGAAGGAAGGATCCTTTTGAGTTTTTAGAGTAAGCCTCGATGTCAGGCTCAATCAACAACTTAACTAATATCTAGAGTAAAGAAGGACAATCAATACCTATTCTTTCCAAAGTGGATGCCATTAAATCAACGCCTCGACGACACTGTTGGGTAGTGGAGTGTTCAGTAGATTGATGGATGGGAATTCAATTTGAAGATTCGAATATTTTTTAAAGACTTTTGACAAGTTGGGAAATAGACTGGTTTATTAGGAATCATTTTAATAATTGAACTGGAAAATATGTTTTTCGAAGGATGGAGTTATATAGTGTAGCAAAGAAAACAATTGATCTTTTAGGGAAGATTTATCGGTAAAGGAATAGTTACCTCTGTTTCGATTTTAATCAAATGAATTCTGTCTAGTATGTGTGTTTAAGCTTTATTGTAAGTCTAAATGGTTTTAAAGCAAATTTTTTTGTAAAAATCTCGGTCAATCAGTGCATTTATAAGTCTTGGAAAGTTAACTTAAAGAATAACAGTTCGGCTGAAAAGTTTAGAACGAAACACAGTAGAAATATTTTTTTTTGCAAAATTCATTTTTATTATTCAACATAGTTGCCTTCGAGGGCGATACAGCGATTATAGCGATCTTCCAACTTTTCGATACCATTTTTATAGTACTCTTTCGGTTTTGCCTCAAAATAGGCCTAAGTTTCGGCAATCGGTCTTAAATTTCTTGCCAGCGAGCATTCTCTTGAGGTCTGCAAACAGGAAAAAGTCGCTGGGGGCCAGATCTGGAGAATACGGTGGATGGGGAAGCAATTCGTAGCCCAATTCATTGAGTTTGACCATCGTTTTCATCGACTTGTGACACGGTGCATTGTCTTGGTGAAACAACACTTTTTTCTTCTTCAAATGAGGCCGTTTCTTAGCGATTTCTTTCTTCAAACGATCCAATAACGCTATATAATAGTCGCTGTTGATCGTCTGTCCCTTCTGGAGATAGTCAATGAATATTATACCAAGCGCATCCCAAAATACAGACGCTATCACCTTGCCAGCCGACTGTTGCGTCTTTCCACGCTTTGGATTCGGTTCGTCGCTCGCTCTCCACTCTGCCGACTGCCGATTGGACTCTGGAGTGTGGTGACGGAGCCATGTTTCATCCATTGTCACATATCAACGCAAAAATTCGGGTTTATTGCGCTTGAACAGCTCCAAACACTGCTCAGAATCATCAACACGTTGTTGTTTTTGGTCCACAGTGAGCTCACGCGGCACCCACTTTTCACACAGGTTTTGCATGCCCAAATATTCATGCACGATATGTCCAACACGCTCTTTCGATATCTTCAGAGTCTCAGCTATCTCGCTCAACTTCACTTTACGGTCATTTAAAATTATTTTGTGGATTTTTTGATGTTTTCTGCCGTCACCACCTCTTTTGGGCGTCCACTGCGTTCTGCATCAACTGTGCTCGTACGACCAGTTCGAAATTGACGAAACCAATATTCCACAGTTGAAATAGCTGGAGCAGAGTCCAGGTAACGTTTGTCAAACCATGCTTTGGTTTCCACTGTATTTTTTTTCATCAAAAAGCAATGCTTTATCAATACACGAAATTCGTCTTTATCCATTTTTTTTTCAATAACAAAAGTTGCTCTACTCAAAATGCTATATCTCACGAACCAATCGACCGATTGCTGTCAAATTTTGACAGGAATCATTTGAAGCATGGTGCTTTGTGATAATTAAGTAGATTTTTGCAAGAGGCGCCATCTAGACGTCATGGTTCTCAACTTTTCATCCGAACTGTTATGTTGGTAATCTAGGATTAGAAAAACCGGACTATGATCGGAACTCAGATCTAAGAGGAATCAATACATTTTGTATGTATTTTGGGGGAATTTACGCGACTAGTTATAAAATAATATAGAATGTAAGGATGCTCTATTATTGAAAACAACTCGTGAAGAATAATTCCGTGAGATTTGGCAACGCGGCTACCTCATTATTGATGCTTGTGGCCATTGGTTTTAAGCTCTAGTCTCAAATTTTATATTGTAATATATACGCGGTCTGTTCAAAAAGTATCGCGAATTTTATGTTTTTTTTTTTTTTAAAAACGATTTATTTATTCATAAATATCTTTTTTGTCCCCTTCAAAGTAATCCCCACCAGATATTATACACTTGTGCAAACGTTTTTTTCCAATCGAAGCCCTTAAAAAAAAATATTTTTTGTGATCTTGTTCAGCTCCTCCTTCGATACCGTCTTTATCTCCTCAATCGTAGCGTAGCGTCGTCCTTTCATGGGGCTCTTCAGTTTCGGGAACAAGAAAAAGTCACAGGGGGCCAGATCTAAGGAATATGGTGTCTGCGGCATTACTAGTGTGTTGTTTTTGGCCAAAAATTCGCACACAAGCAACGATGCGTGAGCATTGGCGTTATCATGATGCAAAAGCCAATATTTGTTCTTCCACAAATCCGGGCGTTTCTGGCGGATTGCTTCGCGCAACTCGCGCATAACATGTAGGTAATATTCCTTATTGACCGTTCTACCCTGTGGCAAGAACTCTTATGCACCACGACCCTGCAATCGAAGAAAACTGTAGGCAAAACCTTCACATTCGACCGAAGTTGGCGCGCTTTTTTCGGTCCTGGCTCGTGCGACAGCTTCCATTGGGATAATTGGGCTTTGGTTTCCACGTCATAACCATAAACCCATGATTCATCACCACTTATGACACTCTGGAGCAAATGTGGGTCGTCGCGGACACAGTCCAACAGCTCCTTAGCAATGTTAATGCGATGCTGGTTTTGGTCGAAAATGGGCAAAAATCGAAGACGAGCCAAAACACGTGCAAGCAAGGCAACTGACAAAAATTAACTGAACATTCAAAATGCCCGAACTTGTCGGAATAAGTGAGAGACATGAATATTAACATAACGCCGCAAAAATCGAAAAGCGGAAATTCAAAATTCGCGGTACTTTTTGAACAGACCTCGTATATATATTTTTGATGGTTTCCTTAAGGATTCGTTGTTTTTGCACCATGATAACGACCCGTCGTACAGTGCCATCATTATTCGTAATTGTTTGACGAAAAATGCAACAAATACCATCCAATAACCACCGAATTCACCTGATTTGGCTTCCTGTGACTTCTTTCTGTTCAATCGATTTAAAAAACTATTCCGGGGAACGCGTTTCAACAGCCGAGAGGAAGTAATGGAAAAATCGCAGGAAGCGAAAACCGAATATAAAAAATGTTTCGAGGATTGGATCCAGCGCTGGCATAAGTGTGTTAAAGTCGATGGGGATTACTTTGAAGGGGACAATATAGATTTAGATGAATAAACTTGTATTTTTAATTTTTTGAATAAATTCCGGTAACTTTTTCAGGTGGTATATAAGCATGGGTTCAGATCTATTTAGAGGCGGTTTTGTTTTTGTCAATATTGACTAGACGTTTTTGAAATTACAATAAAAATAATCATTTGAAAAAATTTACCTTAAAACTACTATCTTTGAGACCATTTACTTGTGCTATTCTATATTTTTGAAAGTGTGTTTTATTCAATTTAACCCCACAAATTGCGTAATTTTGGCAAGAATTTCACTTCCAGTACTACTGAAAAATCCAAATTTACATTATTTTATTCAAAAACAATTCAGAATAACCACCCACCCACAAAGTAACTATTCCCAACTGTTGTGCTGTCATATTTTTTTTTTATTGGTATAAATAGAATTAAAAATAATTGATTCAATTTTGTTGGTTTTGTTGTTTGTAAAACAGGCAATATTCGACTAACCCTTTTCGCACAATAACGAATGCTTGTTGTTGGTCTCTCGTCTAATCGGAACGAAATTAAGTGATGCCTGAAAAAAAAGAAGCAGATAGAATTGATGTCCATTTGTTAGTACATCATTGATAACATCATCGTCATCATCATTGACATCAAGGGTTAGGAGCCGGCAAATAGGAATGGAAATAGCAACAGCAACAGCCACCGTAGCACTATTTACGGAGGAACGGAATGCGGCCAAAATGAAGCGAGCCAACTGACCGCGTAGTCATGATGACTGACTCTTGACGATTGAATGATGATACAAACACTGTAGGAACTTGGAATCAAACGAAGTCACTTGAATATCTCCCCATTTCGATACACGAATAGGTATCGGGTCACATCATAGGCCACGCTTATTATATTTTCTGATAAGAATTTACAATTTTACCATCTGACGCACTGTTAGTATCGGACCCTAAAATTTTCCAATTGTTAGTTTTTTTTCCCTTTTTGTTCTCTTTCTGCTAAATTAACATTCAAATTCAAATTTGAATTTTATCAAAAGGGATGAATAATATTGCCCGTTGATAGTGTTTCAAATGGAATTGGAATGGGGACCACCAGACATTCACCATAACAAGTTGGAATGGAAATGACAGCACGAACCCTCTCTCTGTCCATCTGCAGTACTGCTTAACACTTAAAAGAACATCCCCTAATATTTAATATCATAACTCAGGTCTGAATTGGAAACAATGCGTTTTTGTAATTTAAAATGCCCATCACATACCAGAAGTGAAGTAGTGACTAGAATTAAAGAAAAGAAAAAAACAACATTTCAACAGACTTTCGACCAAAAAACATAACCAAACAAACACACTGCAATTTATTATTGGGTATTTTTGTTGATGGGTGAATTGATGATTTAATGTATTCAGAATTTTTGGTGAAAACATTTAGAAAGTGACACTGAAAACATGGTGTGATAGCTGTTCTGTCGTCAATAGTCTAAACTTGATCGTTTTTCGTCTTGCATATTAATGTGCAGCAATTAAGATCAGTATCTCAATTGGTGCGATCATCAGAACAATTCACAAAAACACTGTAAAAACCACGTTCGTCTACGTTAATTAGAATTTTGGTTAATGTTACTTTGTTGAGGGTGGGTGCGGGTATAATTATTTAGATTTTAATTCGTTACTAAATTATTATCTCCTCTAGTCTATTTACTATATATTTTCATTATATATTTTAATTGTTTCTATACTTAATATAGGTCCTATAAGCACCCATAAAAAGTCTTTTTATCCAATTAAGTCTAAAGTGTTGTAGTTGATAAATTGTTAGAAAAATTAACACATCCCTTATAGAGCTAGTCAGATAGTAGAGTTGTCCGTTTCTAGTAAACGTTTTAAAATGTCAAAAAAAAACTAAATTAATTTCTTTTGAAATTCTATTCAATTTTCTTGCGCTAATCAGAACAAATTCTATAAAGATATTGAAAACTAAGAATACAAGTCAGAGTGAAAATTTGCTTTTTCTATTGAGTGTGTACTCATTACGAAATTACTTTCCGAACAACCCAATATTTATTTATTGGCCTTTTTTCTTTAAGTGAATCATTCAATTTCTCCAACTGATGACAGTACACATCAGAATTGATCGTTGTGTTACTCGGTAGAAACGATTCCTTTGAAATCCCACGAAACAGATAGCACAACCTTTTTTTTATGAATATTGGCTTTCGAAGTGTTTTGAGTCGGTTCATCTTTTCTACTCCAGGATCTTTTGCGCTTAACATTGTTGTAGATAACAAATTTCTCATCCCCAGTGATGATCCGCTTCAAAAATGGATCATTTTCTTGGCGTTTGAGAAGCAAATCACAAACGTCAATGTGGCGGCACAAATTTTTCGGCCATAAGAAGATGAGGAACCCATATGTCGAGCTTTGAGATTAAACCAAGCCGTTTCAAATGATCATAAACGGTTGAATACGATAAATTTGATCTCACAGCGATCTCACAAGTTGTTATTCGCCGGTTTGCATCCATTCATGCCTTTATTGTGTCTTTATCAGCTTCAACTGGCCTTACAGAACGTGGTGCATCTTCGAGATCAAAATTGCCGGATCGAAATTTTGCGAGCCAGTTTTGGCACTGGCGCTCACTTAACACATCTTCTCCATTCACATCGGATAATTTTTTTCTTGCTAGAACAGCATTTTTATCTTTTCTATATTAAAAAAGTAAAATATGCCGAAAATCCAGTAAGGAGTATCAACCAAAAACTACCGTGCAGTATGAATAGGATTTTTTCACAAGCAAGCCTTGCTATGTCAGCTGTCAAAATGCATATAATTATGTGGCTTACGTGTGAAGTTGGTTGTGAAAGAATTACAATTAAGTCCTCTGTTGGAGAACAACGAAATTACTCTCTTGATAACCTAATATTTATTTTGAAAGATGTGTTGGCGATAATTTGAGTTATTAGCTGTATTCCATTGGGGAAATTTTGCTACTCACGAGTAGTTCTAGCTGTCATCATCTACACCACCTCAAACAAATGAGTAGTTCGCATGCGTAGTTACGCCATACAATTTACTGTAGGGTATTTTAGTTCCCGAACTGGAAATAGATGGCTTAGCGGGTTCGTTGGTTACGTTGAAGAGTAATATTTTTGTCAGTATTGTTTATGTGTGAATAAACTCAGTTTTTATTGTTCAGGTGGGAGTAAACTCAGTATTGTTGTTGACTATTTTGAGGTTATATTTTACTGCTGTCAGTAAATTTTGCATTCCATTGGGCATCTACCCGCAAGTACAAAATTGGTCTTGCGGGTAGCAAAAATTGGTTCAATGGAATAAAGCTTTTGTAAAACTTGCTGAATTATCATCGTCTGGTCAGATAGTAGAGTTGGTATTTTAAAAATATCTTATCAATTGTTTTATAGTAGATAAAAAAAAATTGTTAAAAATTATTTTCATATTTTTTTCGTAATAAGTCCATATAAACTTAACAGAGAGACTTGATAGGCTGACTTTGCTTAGTGCAGGCTTGCTAATAAAGGGTTATCCGTTTCAAAGTTTGAAAATAACAACCCTGTAATTTGACAGCTGTCAAACAAACATGCCTTTTATGGTAGCATTTGGTTAGTTTAATATTTACCATTTAATGTTACATTACGGTTCGTTCAACTATCAAACAATGCGTTAAAATTGTTAAAACTTTCTACAAAAGTAGTTATTCGGCTGTAGCTACCATTCAGTCTTTGAGAAGAGATTATGATCTTCAGCGATAAGCATAATTTGCATTTGTGGGGCTCTGAAAATCTACCCATAAGACTTTGGAGAAGCCATTGTATTCGCAAAATGTGATTGTCTGGTGTGCAATTTTGCGTTAAGCTGTCATTGGCCCGTATTTCTTTGAAAATGAAGAAAGAGAGACCGTTACTGAAAATTTTGAGCGCTATGGCCATATGAAACGGACTTTTTCTAGCCAGAACTTGCAAATTTCGGCCTTCGGGTTGTGTGGCACTAAAAAAGTCACTTATAGAGATCACCAAATATCGAATGTAGGAGTATCCACGAAAGTACTCTTGAAACAAAAAGTGGTATCACAGGTGTCAGGTGCCCCATAGTGGTTGGTGGCCTGTATCCGACCAAGGTAAGGGATCTTTAGCTGAAACGTGGTTGATACCCAAATAAAATAACCAATAAAAGAAATAAAAAAAATTATCGAAATTGTTAAATTTATTTAACTTTACTTTCCAAAACATAAATTGGAAAGATCTTTACAATGCAAATTATCATTCATATCAGAGCAGATGTTTACACGAGCAAAAAAAAAATAATGAAAAATTCGTTTACCTACTTTTGTGGGGTTTCCACTTTTTTTTTAAATTTATTAAATTGAATATAATCGATACGGAATATTCGTAATGATTCACTTTACATATTTACGTACTGGGTAAGGGGATATATCTAAACTGTACCGTCTGAGTCAGATAGTTAATTGAAGGCAATACAAACGATTGCGTGCAATATGGCCGTCGATGAATTTATCAAATTGTAACATCGGCGCATTTATGCAAATTTCTCCACAATCCAGAATTTTAATCGGTACATAATTGACGATATTTCCAGTTTATCATTGCTACCAACGCTACTACCGAATAGCAGATGGTTTAATTTATTATTCACATTTTATTTTTCATAGTACCACTTTAAAAAAAAAATACTCATACTAGAAGAGTTTAACGGTGCTGGGGGTAAAAAGTTCCCTACTAAAGGTAACTATCATCACGGCAATAAAACTAAATTTGTGACGATCTTTTAAGTTGTTCCAATTCTTTCGTTTATTGTTAAATTAGTATTAATTTGGTTAAAATTTTTATATGCAAATTCACTAGTGCTGTTCCTCAAGAATATTGCGATTTTTTTTTATATGGGCTGATTAGTCTATAAATGATAATATTGTAAAATGCATACTGTAGGGGTAGCAGAAAATGTTTATTTTTAATAAACTTACGAGGTCTGTTCAAAAAGTATCGCGAATTTTAAATTTCCGCGGGTTACGTATATTCGATTTGCAATTTTTTGTGGCGTTATGTTAGTACTCATGTCTCTCACTTGGAGGACATTCGACTTCTCCGGTGGACTCAATTCTAGTCGGAACTGATCGAAAGTTTCTTGGCAAAGTCTGCGTCAGATTAATTTATAATAAACTTTGCTTTGCTCACTATCTCTTCCATTATTTGGTTAACACTATTATGACGGCACATAACTAGAAAAGAAATTCATCTTTCTTATCTTTACTAATCTCAAAATTAGAGGCAGATCCTTTCACTTTTTCTCTCCACTTCCAAATGTCCCTTCCACATCCGGATTGGAAGCCGTGATTGAGAAGAAAACCGTCTCTAGACAGGTTTCAGTAGGAAAGTACCGACACCTCTATCTCTAGGAAACACTTTCCTGAACAATAGGCCGATTTTTGTTCACGGATGCGTCTACCAACCACAATACAACTTCCTTTGCAGTTACCGAATTCAACGACACCCACTCTGTGGAGTCTTTCCGTAAAGTGCGGCTTCGTACTATGAAGACCTGTGGGCAATAAAGGTGTATTGAATGAGCCTGTACTAAACGAGATTCGACATGACCGTTGAGTGTCGGGACAAGTGGAAATTATTAGAAATTAAACGGGTTGAAAAACTCTACATCGCCCAGTACTCAGAACTATTCCTAATCTGCCTCGTCTATGAGATCTGTTCAAAAAATATCGCGAATTTTGAAGTTCGGCCATTTTCAATGTTCAGTCAAATTTTTGACAGCTGCTTTGCTTGCACGTGTTTTGGCTCGTTTTCGATTTTTGCCCATTCCAAAAAATAGATAAAAGAATCTGTATCAAATTTTGTGTGAAAAACAAAACTAATTGCGCGAACGCATTCCGACGCAACGTTTATGTTCTCAGAGGGCCAAGAAGGTGTTAACGACGAAAATCGTGCCGGACGCCCGAGCACGTCAACAACAGACGAAAACATTGATGAAGTGAAGAAAATAGTATTGGCCAATCTTCGAATCACCGTTAGAGAAATTACTGAGGACTTAAACATATCGATTAGCTCGGGCCATTCGATTTTTACCAATGATTTGGGTGTGAGACGGGTCACCGCGAAATTCGTATCAAAATTGCTCAATTTCGACCAAAAACAGCATGGCATTAACATTGCTAAAGAGTTGTTGAACTCTATCCGCGACGACCCAAATTTGCTCCAGAGGGTCATAACTGGGGACAAATCATGGGTTTATGGTTATGACGTGGAAACCAAAGCTCAATCATCCCAATTGAAGCTGCCGCACGAGCCAAGACCGAAAAAAGCTCGCCAAGTTCGTTCGAATGTGAAAGTTTTGCTTACAGTTTCCTTCGATTGCAGGGGCGTGGTGTATGATGAGTTCTTGCCACAGGGTAGAGCGGTCATTAAGGAATTGTACCTGCAAGTTATGCGCAAGTTGCGCGAAGCAATCAAAAAAAAATTGGCTTTTGCACCATGATAACGCCCCTGCTCACGCATCGTTGCTTGTGCACGTATTTTTGGCCAAAAATAACACACTAATAATGCCGCAACCACTGTATTCCCCAGATCTAGCCCCCTGTGACTTTTTCTTGTTCCCGAAACTGAAGAGCCCCATGAAAGGACGACGCTGCGCTACAATTGAGGAGATAAAGACGGCATCCAAGGAGGAGCTGAACAAGATCACAAAACATAATTTTTTGAAGTGCTTCGAGAATTGGAAAAAACGTTGGCATAAGTGTATAATATCTCATGGGGATTACTTTGAAGGGGACAAAATAGATATTCATAAATAAATAAATAATTTTTGAAAAAACACAAAATTCGCGATACTTTTTGAACAGATCTCGTACATACTGAATGGCAAACAATATCGTCAACCACATTTAGAAATTCAGATTGGAATAATAGTGAGACATTTTTAGCATCTCACTGCGCAACTAACAACAATCCAGTCTTCCCACTATCCTTGCTAAGATTCTGACCACGAAAACTCCTCCGAATTCGTATAGGGGGTATACTGCTCTTGCTCAGGACTTTCTTTTTGGAAACCACACACGTCCTATCTGCCAATCCTGCGGCGTTCCTCTCATTGTTCGAGCTTCTAAATCCAACAATTTAATCTCCAATTTCACTTTTTAACCGGATCAAATCCCAAAATTTAACAAACTCTAACTGATCTAGTGCTACTAAAAATAGAGCAGTATTTTCGCCAATTGATATAGCTTTTACTAATTTTTGCATCGCTTAGCTAAAAATAATTCGTCATTTGAAAGAGTTTCATTTTTTGCTTCAATTTTTAAGTTGTTGTCCAAACTGGGTAAAATCCTTAACTCTATACAGAAATTTGATTTTCTTAATTTTATTGTACAATATTAAAGTTTTTAATAAAATTACTACTATCGATAGTAGCCAATATTTGAAGAGAAAACCCTATTCAAACCAAACGTATGCCTCTCTGTATTTATCAGTAATAATTACGTTTTGATACTAATAAAAATTTTACAAATTAATATCGAGAAAAACCAACAATTTCCTTTGATTACCACAGAATCAGACATTAATATTTTTACAAAAGTTCCAGTTTAATTCGATAAAATGATGGAAATATAATTTTTTTCCCCTCGTCGAACTAATAAATGAAAGAACTAAATAAAGGAAAAAATAAATCGAAACATTGAAAAGGAAAATTCGATGGGATTTATTGAAGGAATGATTAAAACGACTAAAGTGCCACTCAATTGTGACAAATCGGGCGGATGAGATTTCATTTCTAGCGCCCAGCCAAAACCCAAGAAAAAAAAATTAAATTAAAATAAAATAAACAATGTCATAGAATTGCAGAAGTATTAGAAGTTTGATGGCTGACGTTCACTAAATAAGGAATAGTTACAATTGCAGGCGAACCAACCATTTGATGCATCGGTGGTGGTGGCGGAATGGTTCGTTGGTAATTTTCATGAGATTCATTCGATGGAAACTCAACAAAATGTATGGTATTTAGTGTGGCCCTTGAAAATTTCGACCCGCATAATTAAATCATCCGAAAATTTATTTACTTCGAACTGAGCTGAACTGATCGGGACGGGATTGGACCAGTTCCAGAATCAAATTCCCGACCCATGGCTTCAGTAGACCAGGACCCATCCCATTGTAGGTTTGGGTGTCTGATGACGCCGACGGGAACGCTTAATTATGATTTGCTTTAACTGCTTTAACTGCTTTAACTGCTACCGACAATACAGTCTCTGTTCAGGCTTCACTATCGATGGGTGTTAATTGAAATTTGGGGCTTTAAAATGCAACCAAACAAATAGCTAACCGATAATGATACAACGAGCGTATATTATGGTCCATTGCACTATTTGGAATTGCATTTGTGTCGATAGGTTGGTGCTATTCGGAGGGCGAATAATGACGATTGAATTATAATTCGTTGTTCATAAGCACACTATTTGTACACTAGCACAAATGTACGTGGTTCACTTTTTTTATTATCATTGATGGGCATCTAGTGTTGGTCATAGTCTAATATGAGTTGTATAATAAATTTCAATGTTGGAGATAGCCATCAGGATTGCAAATGGGACTTTTTTTAATATATTTTTTCGTACTTTGAAAAATATTGTTCTGAACTGGATTTTATATTATCAATTAAATGAAAATATTGCGAAAACATTTTTCCAAATCCATAGTTCGAAGGGAAGTGAAGACTTTCAATTTTCTAACTGATAACCTTATTATAGGAGCACACTGAGTGGTCATCTTCCAAATCGATAAGAAATTGCAAAGAAGCTGAAGTGAATTATTTACGAGTGTCGTTGTTGTCTCAAAAGTGAATATTAGAGGCAATGAGTATTCATGTCCATACATCGCAGAGCTCATTAAAGATTTATCAACTTTTCCGAAAGTAAAGCTTTTCATTTAGCAGGTATTGTTGGGACAAGCATTTGTAACATATAATCGAGACCACTTTGACTCGATAATAAAATATTAAAATTGGAGATAATTTGCATTAAAGAAACTGCATCGATTATGTTATTTACTTCTTTATTTATTCGATAAGTAAATTTTCCATACAAAATATGAAAGTTCAAACATTTTAATTAGTCTTCAAGGGCGACTGGGTAATCTTCGCTGTTGTCTCCAATATCATCGGCGACATTCGTACGTGTTCGACGTTGTGTCCAGTTTAGTGGGAAGAGTTTCTTCCAAATTTCAAACCGATCCTTGTAGAGACCCTCTTTCATCACCAAATCAGTTCCGATATCTAAATATTGCTCCTTGCGAAAACTGAACGGTCTCCAGCGAGTGCTGTTTAAGAATCCATCATTCGGCTTATTTGGATCTCTGAAAATTAGAAACTCATTTTTATATTGACTTTCCGATAATTTTCAACAATAACCAAATTAATGAATCTACCCTTTATACGCAAAAGCTGTCCACATTCTAGTTAGCCTTTCGACGGTCACATGTTCTGGATCACTTTCAGTAAACGTTGGCCAAATTCCAGGCACACTGAAGAAGTAAATCAAGTCATCGTGATGGACAACACCTTGTAAGGGAAAGGGTAATTTTTCTTTTGTGTTTTGCAAATATAATTTTAATTCTTGTTACCATATGGCTTGTCGCCGGGATAATAAAGATGGCTGTACCGTCCCTGATACGAGAACCGATAGTAGTAAACTTTGGTTAGACGAGCGGCTAAATGGACAAAGCGATGCATTCCGAAGCCAATAAGGCCGTCAGAAAAAAGCTGTACGAATTTTTAAATTAAATAAATAACTCGAGAGGAGGTATCAGCTAGGCTTATTGATTTTCTTACTTCAGAAAGACTTTCGAGTGACCGTTCAGGATGAAGACTTCCACTACCCAAATACGATCGCCTCAAGACTTCACTAATATTTGCAGATCGCTCTGTTCCACGTTCGTAAAGGAAACAAATTGGAGCGATTTCATTGAAATTGTTATCCATTTCTTGTCTCAAGGTATCATTCGTAAGCACATCTTTAACAGAAAAAATTTTTTTTAATAACAAAGTCTATCCACTAATGAGATAACGTTTCACACTTAATGCTTGTCCAACGAATTCGTCTTTGGTGATACCGGCGATTACAGGTATTTTCATGAACTGTCCATTTTGATACGAACGAACCGGATCTTCAATTAAAAATCGTTCTTGACCAAAATCCTCTTCAATGACCGGTTTCCATAGTAGCACAGGATTTCCACGTCCAAATTCAAACATCGAATGTAAACTCAAACCGAATTCTTTAGCATCTTTCTAATTTTTTTGTATGCAAATTTGCCAAAAATAGTTAAAAGAAAAAGAAAATAGCAAATTTTAACATAAATAAACGATTGGAATTAATATTAAGTGGCTTTAATACTTCGTGCAAACACTTCATCATTTCTGGCATGGCATTATCTGGACAATCCAAAAGTCTTGCCTGTCGCTTGACAAGATGAATTTGGTGCTTGGGAATTTCCCACTGCGACGTTGCTGAGGCACTCATAACGATCGCCTTATGGAACAGGCCCTTAGTCATCGGCGACACCATATGAAGAGTTATGCTCAAAGCGCCTGCACTATAGCCCATCAACGTGATTGAATTTGGATCCCCACCGAATTTCGATATGTGCAATTTAATCCATTTCAGAGCCATCACCTGATCTTTGAGACCGGCATTACCGGGAGCATCACTAGTACCGGTGCTGGCAAATCCGAGCGAACCCAATCGATAGTTTAGCGTCACCAAAACGATATTTCGATCCATAAATGACTGCGGACCAGCAAAATTTTTACTCTGACCTGAAACGGCGTAAAATCCGCCTGGATGGAGATACACAATCACAGGTCGTCTCACATTGGGATTTTCAGTGGATGGCAATTCTCGACTGTACACATTCAGACGCAGACAATCCTCTGAGACATCCGATAAATTCTGAGTTGGTTGCGGACACATAGGACCATCGTCCGTGGCATCGAATACACCATTCCACTGTTCTATCTGCTCCGGAGCCTTAAAACGCAATTCATTTACCGGCGGTTTGGCATATCGTATTCCCCGAAATGCGTAAAAATACCGACCCAATCGAGACGATAAATAAGTTCCACGAATTTTTCCGAGAGCCGTAGTTATTGTAACATCTCCCAGTTCTTTTGCAGTTTCATTATCTCCAGCAGAAACAACAACTGAACACACTAGAAAAATTAGTGCAAGCGCACCCACAACTAATCTCATATTTCGATATTTCGTATTCGCGACGCAAACGCAAGGCGCCTCCAACAATTTCTGATTCCAATTCGAATTCTCTTCGCGCTTTTATAGTCAACAAGGTGACTGGAAGCGATAGTGACGACTTAACGGTTGGTTATCGTCGTGTCAACACATAAGAAAATTTTTAATTTATTATCATCGTATGGATTGGTCGTGTTGTACAACTTCTTAGAATCAGAACACTTCAAATCTCTCTGATTACGTAGCTCTACGCTCATCAAAACCTGATCGCCATAAATCAAGTACAAAAAGGTGAATGCATAATCGTAGTTATCGCAATAATCTTAATAATAATAATAAAAATAAATCACTGATGATCTGCCAATAAATATTTATAATCTTTAAGAGATGTGTTAGTGATAAAGATTACAGACGCCTTGACCGTGAATACTGTTCACCTGTTCACACGGCAGAAAGACATCATTTTCGTTTGACTTTCTTTGGGAAGTAATTTATGAAGACACGAGACTTCCAACTGGAACACAGCCAAGATACTTAAGCTATTGAATGCCTGATGATACACTAAGGCATATATTTCCAAGTAGCTCGAGACCCAATTCTGGTCCACTCAACTGTTTCCAGATTAATTTTATCATAAAGTAGATTGGTCTACCGTTACAACAAGGTGACAAGTCCGAACGTAAATTAGTCGCAAACGGACATCAAACCGAAAATCTTTTTTTTTTGTAACACCTTCCAGTTTAAAATAAGCCAGCAAGAAGACATCATCAAATACTAGTTATTTTGCCAGAAAACCTGCTCGTCGAGCACTAAAAAATATAACAAATCTGAGCAAAAAGGTGTGGCAATAGAAATTGGCCTCAAAAGTTTTTATCCGCTCCGTTAATAATCTTTTATCTTGTTCTATATTGGAAAATTTCCAAAAGCAAAAACAATATTTGTCTTTAGAGAGAATTCGTCGTTTGTTCTCAATGCTTTCTTATTTTGATTATATAGACTCACACGCTTTTACTAGTAATTCACTGATTATGCAAGTACTCGTCTTGGAGCTTAGCGGTGATTATTAATGACCCCATTAGATTGGGGAAAACCCCGTTTCTCAGTTGGGTGCAATTTTTTTTCAATTTTTTTTTTAAAAAAATATAAACAAATTCGCTTATGTAAATGTTAATGGTAAAAAATGAGAAATTGCTCAATTTCTGGTCACAAAAAAATAACTGCTCACTCGATCATCTTAGAAATATTGAACCTGATCGCTTCGATATTTATTTATGAGGTAAAGAATGACATAATGGCATGAATAGTTCGATGCTAAAGTTCTGAGATTTGTTAGCATGTCGTGGCTGCACTTGTCCACATTGTACTAAGTAGGACTGAATAGACAGCTTTGTGGAACTCCAGCTGTCATTGCTTATTTGTACAAGATTTTAGTATATGCAGTTTTTTTGCTTTTATCCAAATTTTTAACGATGAATATCGCAAAGTGAATTGTGGAATCTTACCAAATGGAAGTTCTCCTTTCTATGGCGAACTGTGAGCAATTAGGACGACAGTTGGGACTACAACTTATCTCCCCAAACATCGCAGCATAATAGTTTTTATCGGTGCTCAATGAGTTTCATCGCAATCTATTAAAGAAGAGAAACGTCGAGTTTCGTTGAGTTCTGGATCACGTTGCTATCATGTGTAATGAGCGGAATGCTCAGTTGGCGGTGGAGGCTTTTTAACCAAATGGCATTTACCGAATTGACTGGACCAGTATTGGAAGATATATTTCCGAACATTTGCCAAACATCAAAAAACCACTCTACTCAACAACCATTCGAAAACTTTATTCTTCTGCGGTAACCAAGCTCGTCCTTCTGGCCATTTCTGTGGCGTTCAAGTCACTATTCCTCATATTTTTCATGTGTATCACCTAACCCAGAATTTCTTTTTGAATAGGACTCCTTCTATTATGGAGCGAACTTCTCTCTTTAATATTTGACTTTTAACTTCAATTAGCGGTCGACCAGTTTCTTTAAGGAAGCTGGCAATGCAAGTCCACATCAGACATGTAGTCGCCAAATTGCCTCATAGTCGTGACGTTAAAATAAATAAATTGAATCATTAAACGAAATCCTCAAATATGATCGAATTAGTTGGCTTTTCGATAAAGAATCTCGAACACGAATAATGTACAATAGATTATCTTCAGATCCTAAATTCTAATAACCTCAATTTGCGCCAAGAATAAGGTCATTAGTACTCAAATTTGAGCTTATCTAAACTGAACCATTTTTAGAATCTGATCAAATCAAAATTCTGCAATGACTGAGTCATCATTACAACTACAATGTTATCTGTTTAGACACTGGTAAATTTTTTTGCAAATTTTTAAGAACCTTAAATAATTTCAAACTAATTGAAAATATCAACAAAAAAATTCCAAAATAAAACGCCAGTTATTTTATTCAATGTGCACCTTTTAGATCCCTAAATATCCTTTCTAATTCCTCTTTTTAATTCCTTAAAACAAACCAGCACGCTCCACAAAATCTGGTCCATTCAACCAACAAAACACGGATTTCATCTAACGTACACACTAACAGATCGCCAAATGGCCTCATTGTTGTGGCGCTACATCATGGCCGAGAAATTAATTCTTTCCATTTACTTTTTAAAGATTATTTCATATAAATAATGGTCACAACTGCGGTATAAGTGATCCATGTGAGAGGTACAATTTTGAACCACTTTTTCGAGCATCTCAGTTGGTATTTCGGTAATAAAACGTGTATTGTTGTCTTCCAAGGCTACAAGTGACACTGGTGAATTCACGTAGCCCCATAAAAAATAGTCTAGAGGCGTCAAAAAACACGATCTCGGCGGTCAACTCACCGGTCCGAAACGAACTCATCTCTCAATATGTCCATTGTTTCACGTGCTGTATGGTATGTAGCACCGTCTTGTTGAAACCACATGTCGACCAGATGCAGTTCTTGCATTTTGGGCAAAAAAAAAGTTCAAAATCATCGAGCGATAGCGGTAACGTCATCATCTTTAAAGAAATACGGACCGATGATAAACCGCACCAAACAGTACATTTTGTGGGTGCAATTGTAGTTCTTGTTTTGCCTGTGATTGTTCATCAGACCAAATGCGACAATTTTGCTTATTCACATACCTATTCAACAAGAAATAAGTTTTGTTGCTGAACGCAATTTTTTTGGTAAAAATCGGATTTTTTTCAAGTTTTTCTAAAGCTCACTCACCGAAAATTCGACGCGTTGGCATGTCGTTCTGCTTTAATTCTTGCACGAACTGTATTTTATAGGCTTTCAGACAAAGATCCTTACGTAAAATATTTATCTGAAAGCGTATAAAATACAGCTCGAGTAAGAACTGAAACCGATCGACCTGCCAACACATAGTCGAGTAACACAATCCCAATTTCTGTGAACGGCGACGGATGGACAAATATTTTTCTCTCTACAGGTTGGTGGTTTAATGTCCAATATCGTAAAATGGCTACGAAATTTTGTCACTATTGATTGCTCAGTAGGTCTATTATGGCAACCACAAAATGGTCAAAGTGCGCGAAACCAATTTTTCACAGAGTACGAATTTTTATAATAAAATTCAATAATTTGTGAGCATTGTTTGAATGTAAGTCTTTCCACGAAAAAATGGCAATGCTAACTGAGCACTTTTGACTTTGACACATGTCACGTGTCACGCTCGATCTGTCAAAAGAAATCATCCGATACAAACAATTAAATTGGACGCAGTGTTGGCAGCAACTGTCAAAGTTCATGTCAAACTTATTTCAAATTTACTATGCTTTTCCCACAGATTAAGAAGTATAAAGATAGACAATTGAAGGGCCAAGTTGAAGCCAAAAAACAATATACAACCCTAAAGCTACTATACACATGCATACTGCGAAAAGGCGTGACTTTCAGATGGGGGCAATTTTATATTCGTACTTATTTAAATTAATTATTGGGTTGTTCGGAAAGTAATTTCGATATTAAATATTGTCCACTCTGATCCAATACCCTTTGCCATCTTTCTGACAGTAGCATGATTCTATGCTCATAAAGTTTTTGTTCTTTGCTGGCAAAAAACTGATCTAAGTGATTTTTGACCTCCTCATTTGAATTAAACGTTTTATCATCTAAAACATTTTGTGGTGACCGGAACAAATAATAATCGGAAGGTGCTAGGTCTGGAGATTATGGTGGGTGTGGCAGTATGTTCCATCCAAGCTGGAAAAGCTTTTGCCGAGTGGTCAAACTTATATGTGGTTTTGCAGTATCCTGTTGGAACACTATACATTTCCTATTGACCAATTCTGGTCTTTTTTCTTTAAGTGAATATCATTCAATTTGTCCAACTGATGACAGTACACTTAAGAATTGATTGTTGTGTTCAACGTGTATACTGTCATCAGAATTGATCGTTGTGCTGCTTTCGAAGTCCTTTGAGCCGGTTCATCTTTTCAACTTCAAGATCTTTTGCGCTTAACATTGTTGTAGACAACCCATTTCTGGTCCGCAGTGATGATACGCTTAAAAAATGGATCATTTTCTTGGCGTTTGAGAAGCAAGTCAATGCGAAGGCGCAATTTTTTTTCCGTAAGAAGATGAGGAACATATATGTCGAGCTTCGATAAATTTGATCTCACGAGTTGTTATTCGCCGGTTTGCATCAATTAATGCCTTTATTATGTCTTCATCAGCTTCAACTGGATGGAAATTTTGCAAATCAGTTTTGGCACTGGCGCTCACTTAATACATCTTCTCCATACACATCGGATAATTTTTTTTTACTTGCTTGAACAGCATTTTTTTATCTTTTCTATAGTAAAAAAGTAAAATATGCCGAAGATGCTGTTTTTCACTTACCATATTTTAAAAAGGGTATCACCAATAACTATTGTGCAGAATCTATAGAATTTTATAACAAGCAAGCCATGCTATGTCAGCTGTCAAAATACATATGATTATGTGGATTAAGTGTGAAGTTGGTTGTATAAAAATACATTTAAGTCCTCTGTTGGGAAACAACGAAATTACATTCCGGACAACCCAATAAATAACTGCGATGGTTATCCTATTTTTAATCAATTTAGAATTAGGAACTAAACGGAACATTTTTTTTTTTTGCTATGAATTCGAAACGTAAAACAGAACTTCTACAATAATTACTTTTCTGATTAAATTAAGAATTTTATTCACATTGTTTCCCAATGAAAGTAGCTTTAATTTTAAGTTGGAATAGTATATAAGCATTGGGTAATAAGATCATATATATTAATACTCACTAAATTTAGTATAAAAATGCATAAATTCAAAATTATATTTTTATAAAAGATTTTTTGTGACACTTACCTTACCTTGGATTTTTCCCAGGCACCATATATGGATTTATATTTTTACATATTCGAATATTGTACAGTTTTTAAATATGTGAAAATATAAAACCAATTAAACCCCCATCGGAAAGTAATCAGACGACTGTCATTGACATGTCAATCTGATCAAAAAAAATCGTCACATTCAATGTTGCACAAGAATTTTTTAGTTTTTAACCACTTAGAGCACTCGAAATCCAATTAAAATTAGTTAAATGATAGGCAACTGTAACCTTTATGCAAATTTATAAATAGATTTCACCGACAAGTCGTGGTTAAAAACTTTTTTCATTTTCTACAAATATTTTAGTACGAGTATATTAAATTATTATTTAGTTTTATAATTACTTCACTTTAAAAATGATTTAAACCACAATATCAAAAAATTGTACTCACTCGAACCGATTGCTTACATTCGAGATGTCAAAACTACAAATTGAAGGGAAAAAAAGCTCTGCCCACCAAAAATGTGGTGTTTAGTTCGATAAGTAGAAAAATAGATGGCAGGCGCAGCAACCGTCCAAAAAAAATATTTTCGTTCATTATTATTTGGTTTTTTTTTGTGATCTAAAGTATTTGTATTGAATTTTAATAATATTTTTAAGTAAAATTTAAAAGCGTTTAGTATAAGGGTTGCCAGATAAGGTTTTTAGTTCATTGCAATTCCACGGGATTTTTTAGCTTCAATTAAATACGTACATACATATAGGGCGATTGTCTATTCTTATACTCTTTAATCTAATGTCTTTTCAGTTTGTGTTGTGGCAGCACTGTCGTTAGATAGAGAACTTTGAATTTGACATATGATGTAATGCTGTGTTTTATTATCCTTTGAATGAACAGTGCTGGTGGTCATTAAATCAGTTTCTAAGCATAACCACGCAAGTTGAGTTTGTAGTTGATAAAATTTAGGAAATAATTTTTCCTATTGTATATTTTTGTCTATAAACTTTTGTGTTACCCTTTGACATTATCATTGACCTAATAAAATATATCAGATCATATATTTAAAATTTAAGTATTAAGCTAAAAGTTTGACAGCACGACAATCTGCCGAAATAGTAGTTCCGTTCCATGCCACGATTTTAATTGTGGAGAAATTGGTCCCCCGTTCGACGCGTCTTAGACTGTATGCCAATATTTCGGAATCACAAGTGGTTCAAATCGAAGATCATACAGGATATTTCACACCACCAAATGCAAACTCTTCCTTACCAAATCCGGTTTTTAAAATAATCCCTTTTACCAATTCTAGCCGAGTTCAAATTACAGCAACACTTCGATTGGATGTGTTTTCAACTGCCAAACCATAAATAATTAAAATTGTTAGTAAAATGCAAATATTACGAAAACATTTTTCCAATTCCATATTTCGAAGTGAAGAGAAGACTTTCAATTTTCTAACTGAAGACCTTATTATAGGAGCACACTGAGTGGTCACCTTCCAAATCGATAAGAAATTCCAAAAAAAGCTGAAGTGAACTATTTACGAGTCTCGTTGTTTCGTCAAAAGTGAATATTAGAAATGATGAGTATTCATGAGAGCTCATTATCAGCCTTCCGAAAGTAAAGCTTTTAATTTAGCAGATATTGTTGACAAGAGCGATTGTAAAATATAATCGAGAGCACTTCACAGAAACCATTGTTTGACTCGATAATAAAATATTAGAATTGAAGATAATTTGCATTAAAGAAACTGCATCGATTATGTTTATTTATTCTATTAGTGAATTTCCAATACAAAATTTCAAAGTTCAAAAATTTTAATTAATCTTCAAGAGCGACTGGGTAATCTTCGCTGTAGTCCCCAATGTCATCGGCAACATTCGTACGTGTTCGACGTTGTGTCCAGTTTAGTGGGAAGAGTTTCTTCCAAATTTCAAACCGATCCTTGTAGAGACCCTCTTTCATCACCAAATCAGTTCCGATATCTAAATATTGCTCCTTGCGAAAACTGAACGGTCTCCAGCGAGTGCTGTTTAAGAATCCATCATTCGGCTTATTTGGATCTCTGAAAATTAGAAACTCATTTTTATATTGACTTTCCGATAATTTTCAACAATAACCAAATTAATGAATCTACCCTTTATACGCAAAAGCTGTCCACATTCTAGTTAGCCTTTCGACGGTCACATGTTCTGGATCACTTTCAGTAAACATTGGCCCAATTGCAGGCACACTGAAGAAGTAAATCAAGTCATCATGATGGACAACACCTTGTAAGAGAAAATATAATTTTTCTTTTGGCTTTTGCAAAAGTAATTTTATTTCTTGTTACCATATGGCTTGTCACCGGGATAATAAAGATGGCTGTACCGTCCTTGATACGAGAACCGATAGTAGTAAACTTTGGTTAGACGAGCGGCTAAATGGACAAAGCGATGCATTCCGAAGCCAATAAGGCCATCAGAAAAGAGCTGTAAGAATTTTTCTATTATATAAATAACTTGAGAGGAGGTGTCAGCTAGGCTTATTGATTTTCTTACTTCAGAAAGACTTTCGAGTGACCGTTCAGGATGAAGACTTCCACTACCCAAATACGATCGCCTCAACACTTCACTAATATTTGCAGATCGCTTGGTTCCCCGTTCGTACAGGAAACAAATTGGAGCGATTCCGTTGAAATTGTTGTCCATTTCTTGTCTCAACGTATCATTCGTGAGCACATCTTTAAGAGAGAAAATAATTTTTTAATAACAAAGTCCATCTACTAATGAGATAACGTTTCAGACTTAATGCTTGTCCAACAAATTCGTCTTTGGTGATACCGGCGATTACAGGTATTTTCATGAACTGTCCATTTTGATACGAACGGACCGGATCTTCGATTAAAAATCTTTCTTGACCAAAATCCTCTTCAATGACCGGTTTCCACAGATAGACAGGATTTCCACGTCCAAATTCAAACATCGAATTTAAACTCAACCCGAATTCTTTAGCATCTTTCTAGTATTTTGTTTGTATGCAAATTTGCCAAAAATAGTTAAAAGAAAAAGAAAATAGCAAATTTTAACATAAATAAACGATTGGAATTAATATTGAGTGGCTTTATTACTTCGTGCAAACACTTCATCATTTCTGGCATGGTATTATCTGGACAATCCAAGAGTCTTGCCTGTCGCTTGACAAGATGAATTTGGTGCTTGGGAATTTCCATTTGCGAGGTTGCCGAGGAACTCATAACGATCGCCTTATGGAACAGGCCCTTAGTCATTGGCGACACCATATGAAGAGTTATGCTGAAAGCGCCTGCACTATAGCCCATCAACGTGATTGAATTTGGATCCCCACCGAATTTCGATATGTGCAGTTTAATCCATTTTAAAGCCATCACCTGATCTTTGAGACCGGCATTACCAGGAGCGTCGCTAGTACCGGTGCTGGCGAATCCGAGCGAACCCAATCGATAGTTTAGTGTCACCAAAACAATATTTCGATCCATAAATGGCTGTGGACCAGCAAAGTTTTTACTCTGACCCGAGACGCCGTAAAATCCGCCTGGATGCAGATACACAATCACAGGTCGTCTCACATTGGGATTTTCAGTGGATGGCAATTCTCGACTGTACACATTCAAACGCAGACAATCCTCTGAGACATCCGATAAATTCAGAGTTGGTTGCGGACACATAGGACCATCGTCAGTGGCATCGAATATACCATTCCACTGTTCTATCGGCTCCGGTCCCTTAAAACGCAATTCATCCACCGGCGGTTTGGCATATCGAATTCCTCGAAAAGCGTAAAAATACCGACCCAATCGAGACGATAAGTAAGTTCCGCGAATTTTTCCGAGAGCCGTAGTTATTGTAACATCTCCCAGTTCTTTTGCAGTTTCATTATCTCCAGCAGAAACAACAACTGAACACACTAGAAAAATTAGTGCAAACGCACCCACAACTAATCTCATATTTCGTATTCGCGACGTAAACGCAAGGCGCCTCCAACAATTTCTGATTCCAATTCGAATTCTGTTCGCGCTTTTATAGTCAACAAGGTGACTGGAGCGATAGTGGCGACTTAACGGCTGGTTGTCGTCGTATCAACGTCTTACAATCAGAACACTTCAAACCTCTCTGATTACATAGCTCTACCCTCATCAAAACCTGGTCGCCATAAATCAAGTAGAAAAACGTAAATAATCTTAATAATAATAATAACAATAATAATAATAACAATAATAATAAAAATAAATCACTTATGATATTCCAATTTATATTTATAATCTTTAAGAGATGTGTTAGTGTTAAAGATTACAGACCCCTTGACCGTGAATACTCATGGAAGCACACATCGGACTCGCTTAGTACCTGTTCACACGGCAGAAAGACATCATTTTCGTTTGACTTTCTTTGGGAAGTAATTTATGAAGACACGAGACTCCCAACTGGAACACAGCCAAGATACTTAAGCTATTGAATGCCTGATGATACACTAAGGCATATATTTCCAAGTAGCTCCAGACCCAATTCTGCTCCACTCAACTGTTTCCAGATTAATTGTATCCTAAAGTAGATTGGTCTACCGTTACAACAAGGTGACAAGTCCGAACGTAAATTAGTCGCAAACGGACATCAAACCGAAAATCTTTTTTTTAGTAACACCTTCCACTATAAAATAAGCCACCAAGAAGACATCATCAAATTCTAGTTATTTTGCCAGAAAACCTGTTCATCGAGCACTAAAAAATATAACAAATCTGAGCAAAAAGGTGTGGCAATAGGAATTGGCCCCAAAAGTTTTTATCCGCTCCGTTAATAATCTTCTACCTTTTCTTCTTAATTGGAAAACGTCCAGAAGCAAAAACAATGTTTATGTTAAGAGAGAATTCGTCGTTTGTTCTCAATGCTTTCATATTTTGATTATGTAGACGCGCACGTTTTTACTAGTAATTCACTGATAATGCAAGTACTCGTCTTGAAGCTTAGCGGTGATTATTAATGACCCGATTAGATTGGGGAAAACCCCGTTTCTCAGTTGAGTGCAAATTTTTTCAAATTTTTGTTTTTTTTTTTAAATATATAAACAAATTTGCTTATGTAAATATTAATGGTAAAAAATAATAAATTGCACAATTTCAGGTAACAAGAAAAGAACTTTTCACTCGATTATCTTAGAAATATTGAACCTGATCGCTTCGATATTTATTTATGAGGTAAAGAATGACATAATGGCATGAATAGTTCGATGCTAAAGTTTTGAGATTTATTAGCATGTCGTGGCTGCACTTGTCCACATTGTACTAATTAGGACCGAATAGACAGCCTTGTGGAACTCCAGCTGTCATTGATGATTTGTACAAGATTTTTGTATATGCAGTTTTTTTTGCTTTTATCCAAATTTTTAACGATGAATATCGCAAAGTGAATTGTGGAGTCTTACCAAATGGAAGTTCTCCTTTCTATGGCGAACTGTGAGCAATTAGGACGACAGTTGGGACTACAACTTATCTCCCCAAATATCGCAGCATTATAATTTTTATCGACAGTCTCTCAGAACATTCGTGGATCATCAAATGATCTGGTGCTATATGAGTTTCATCGCAATCTATTAAAAAAGAGAAACGTCGAGTTTCGTTCAGTTCTGAATCACAATTAGCTGTCGTCCAGTTTCTTTAAGGAAGCTGGCAATACAAGCCCACACCAGACATGTAGTCGCCAAATGACCTCATATGTTAGTCTCGACGTTAAAATAAATAAATTAAAATATTAAACGAAATCCTCAAATATGATCGAATTAGTTGACTTTTTTATAAAGAATCTCGAACACTAACAATGTACAATAGATTGTTTTCAGTTCCTAAATTCGAATAGCCTCAATTTGCGCCAAAGATTCAGGTCTTGATATATATGTTCAGACTCTAGTAAATTTTTTTTGCAATTTTTAAGTACCTTTAATAATTTCAAACTATTTAAAAATATCGAAAATAAATCACCGAAAGCGCCAGTTATTTTTTGTTTGACATTATTAACTCGAATCTTTTAGAAAAGAATTTTAGACCTTCTTAAATGAAAAAAATCGTTTGTCCAATACTCGCAAATCAAAAACTTTTACAATAGAACCAATTGTCAGATGGTATAGGAATAGAATTCCACCACGTGCCTTAGAGCGGATTCCACTCGGACTTCACAGCACTCTGAGCACATTGCCAGGTCGCACAGATCAGCGATCGTACATCATCAATCGTCCGTAACGCTTAATTGGCTCGTGTGGTTACGCTGTCCTCTTCCAAAGTGGGTTTTTTTTTACCCTCAATAGTTGGTCTGCTACAATATTTAGTCCTACAGATAAGCTGATTTTTTTTCTCTTCTTATTTTGTAGATTGTCCACTATTTTAGTATGCGTTTAACTCCAAATTCAGGGGAATAAAATTGTTGTTCACACTATGCAATAACAATAAATACAGTTGGAATAGCCAATTTGCTAGTCAAGGGTGCATATCACCCTCCGTTTCCACTGCGAGTAGACAGAATCGATATCTCACCTATCAATAGTCCTACTTTTCAATAGTTTAGCTTCTGCATGTCTCGTTTTGTTACCTTTAATTATGTTTATTTGTTTTCAATTTTTCTATATTCATATTTATATCAAACAATGTTTTACTAAAACGAGCGGTGTAGTATAATAATATTCGTATAAGCAGATGCTAATTTTTATGAAAAACCACTTAATGATGTAATAAATTATCATTTAGCTGTTTATTCGTCTAATCAACCGCGACATTTATTTTTCTATGCGCATACAAATACTCGACACTCGACTCGAAATTAGCATCGATAATTTGGGGGATTTCCACAGCTTATCATCTTGCAATATTTTGTAGAATTCTCTTAAATACAATGCATACTCGTACAAGGAATAGTTTGTCTTTGATAAATGATAAAAATTCATAAAAAATAATGACTTTTTTTGCGATTTTCACAGTTAATTTGTATGTTCTGATAACACGTTGCACATTGAAAAAGAAAATACTAGTAGATCGTACATTTTTAGTAGATTTGTTATTTATTATAAATTTTTAGTACAAAAGCATGTGGACAGGTAAAAGTAATTTTATGTTTAAATAAGTAATAGTAAGGAAGGGGATTCTTACTAAGCTTTTTTCTGTAATTGCCTCTGAGAAGGTCATAAAAAAATGGGAGTTTTCATTGAGTAAAAAATTCTCTAAATTTAGTTAAAAAAAACTTTTTTTCATGATAGAATATTTACTATATAAAATTATGTTTTTTTTTTAGAAATTACTATACGAGGTCTGTCCAAAAAGTATCGCGAATTTTGTTTTTTTTTTAAATTTATTTATTTCTTCATGAATATCTATTTTGTCCCCTTCAAAGTAATCCCCACCAGATATTATACACTTGTGCCAACGTTTTTTCCAATCCTCGAAGCACTTCAAAAAATCATGTTTTGTGATCTTATTTAGGTCCTTCTTCGATGGCGTCTTTATCTCCTCAATCGTAGCGTAGCGTCGTCCTTTCATGGGGCTCTTCAGTTTTGGGAAGAAGAAAAAGTTACAGGTGCACCAGATTTGGGGAAAACGGTGGCTGCGGCATAATTAGTGTGTTGTTTTTGGCCAAAAATGGCAAAAGTCAATTTTTGTTCTTCCGCAAATCCGGGCGTTTCTGGTGGATTGCTTCGCGCAACTTGCGCATAACTTACAGGTAATATTCCTTATTGACCGTCCTACTCTGTGGCAAGAACACGTGATGCACCACGCCCCTGCAATTGAAGGAAACTATAAGCAAAACCTTCACATTCGACCGAACTTGGCGCGCTTTTTTTGGGATGGTTGAGCTTTGGTTTCCACGTCATAACCATAAACCCATGATTCGTCACCAGTTATGACCCTCTGGAGCAAATTTGTGTCGTCGCATGCTGCTTTTGGTCGATGCTGCTTTTGGTCGAAATTGAGCAAAAATCGAAGACGAGCCAAAACACATGCAAGCAAAGCAGCTGTCAAAAATTAACTGAACATTCAAAATGCCCGAACTTTTCGGCATAAGTGAGAGACATGAGTACCAACAAAACGCCGCAAAAAATTGAAAATCGAATATACATAACCCGCGAAAATTCAAAATTTGCGATACTTTTTGAACAGACAAATTTCCTATCTTAATTACGTCCCAGGACTTTAAATGGCTTAGTAATGGACTCCGACATCTTTTCCCCCCTGTTTAGACTAGACGCCTTCTTAATGGATCTTAAAGATTTTTATTTAATTTTAAAAACAATTATCAAAACAATCGCTCAATTTGAGAAGCTATCCCACAGATTTAAATTTCGCGCCATTTTTTTTTTCATATGGCAGCTCTGATTTTTTTTTAATGTCAGATAGCACATGTGATCGTTGCATTTAATCAATACGAAAATATACACAAAAAATTACGCATTATTATTGATCAAATTCATTATAAAAATAGTGAACGGTTTGAGGGGAGGTACTTTGTAAACAAGGATGAATAAGATCTTCATTTTTGACGTTTGATCAAGAAATTGGAGAACAGCTTTTGTTTTTTTAACATAACGTAAGGTCAGCCGAGAGTATCGTATACACTTTGACCAAATTTAGGTCCGTTGTGATACCACAAGGAGATGATAAGTGACAATCATATGAAATGAAATGAAGGTGGGGATAGGTATATTGGTAGGACTTGAATACACGACCCCTTGGTTGGCAGTCCAATATGCTATCTGACCGGCTCAGGATTGAGGATTGAGGTAACAAATCGCCATCCAACACCAAATTCACGTCGGATTATTCAAAACGATTTCTTTCTTTATTTACTTTATTGGCAGAGAAGCTTCCAGAGTATTAAATATTCAAATGGTTCAAGGTCAACTGAACCCTTTTCTTCAATTTAGTTGTAATTTACAACTTTCAACTGGAATGGCCTTCAGCTCCTCGGTTTAACTCTTTTGAGCTAACAAAGGAATCTCTTTTTCCGTCGAAGGGTCTGAAATGTCCATTCTGATAGAAATAACCTTTATTACACTTTATGCTTCCTGAAAGCGTATCCTTTTGTTAAGGAATGTTCCCCAAATGCATATTGCAATTTTTAGCAAGTCAAACTCCTCGCGGTTCACCAAGCTTAACACAAAATTTGTTGCCGCAAATTTAGCTGTTCTGTTTATCTTAACGCACTACAAAAATACAACTCCAGTTATCCTTGGGTCCTTTTTTGTTAGGAAACAGAAAAATTGCCATACATTATAAATTGTTTCAGTTCAATCAAATGAAAAAAGATGCTTTTAACATTAAATTGCGAAAATTTTGTTTGTTCATGTGTATCTAAGAGCTCTGAGACAAGGGCCAGAAGAGGCTATTATGTAGTGTAGGTTGGCATTGCACAGCTTTCCTACTAAAACTTGTCGTAAAAGTGAGCAATTAAATTTATGGGGAACGTATATTAGACTGTATTATACAATTAAATTGATGACTTGATACATAATTGAAACAAAAAAAATATGGGTCACGTGGCACTCGTTTAAGATATCTTATATACTGAGGTTAACGCCAAAGGAACAGAATTATAATATATTTTTTTAATGCACTCTAAAATCATCCAATAATCACTAAGAAAAATGTTCAGAATGTCATTCCAGATGTTAAAAAATTATATTGTCCTCTGCAAAGGTCCTCCCATTCTAGTATACATTAATGGTAAAGTACTTGAACTTAATAGACATTATCAACTACTACAGCTTAGACTGCTGGACAATCGATCAAAACTAATATTAAAGAACAAACTTGTAATTTGCAACAAATTTTATAAAACCAATCTTGACATATGGTATTGAACTCTGGGATTCGAATGCCTCTTTAATCCAATCCATTCAAAATTCTCCAAAAAATCATTGATACTACATTCTATGTTCGTGACAAACGTTGTACCCTAAAAGGTTCCCTTTGTCCAAAACTTATGTGTTTCTCGTTATAAAAAGTTTCATGTTTCTCGTTATAAAAAAAACTCTGTTCTATAATTTTCTCCATAAATAGAAGAGATGTCTTGAGGTGAAGTATGACTGTTATTAAATTGTCTCATCATAAAATCTGCTTATTACAATTTTTATGTTGTTGTAAATATCAAATAAAATTTTAAAACCAATCTGGATATACGGTATTGAGCTCTGTGATTCGAATTCCTCTTTAATCCAATCGCTGTTCCCTAAAAAGTTCCCTTTATTCAAAACTTATGTTTTTCTCGTTAGAAAAAGTTTAAGATCCTTTTTCATGTTTCTCGTTATAAAAAAAATTCTCTCCTGTAACTTTCTCCATAAACACCAGAAATCTCTTGAGGCATAATATAACTGCTATTAAAGTGTCCCGTCATAAAATCTGTTTGTTCAAAAAAAGTGAATTTTTTAAAGATCATAAAAAAATTATTTTAAAAATATGAAAAACGATGGTAATTTATTGTTGCTGATCTTCATTAAAATTTTAATTAGAAAAAAGCAGCTAATTTACAATTAAGTTCTTTCAAAAACTACAATCTCTGATTAAGGATTAAAACTAATTTTAAAATGTCTGGTGTCTGATAAATCTATTTTTATTATAAAAAATCCTTTTGATTAAAATAAATCTTATAGAAATCCTTGGAGAAAACCAAAACAAATAAATTAGTCACGAAAATAAAAGTGTTTAAAACCCATCCGATCTTTTCAATATAATCATCAACGTGGGTGATCAGAAGTTTCGATTTCTTTTATTAAGAAAATATAAATAAAAATAAAAATAATATATTAACCAAATAAGAAGGATTTTAAGTGAAAACACAGTAGTTTGTCTTTATAGTTTAGGGAACAATATGACACAAAAAGGACATTTTTCTTCTGACAAAACAAACCCATCAAAATTGATTTTTTTTGTTGTTCAATTTTTTTATTATATTGGTTAACCAAAAAAAATTTAGACTATAAATATCCTTTTTCATAGTTTTATTACTTGATGCCAGGAATTTGTAGATGGTTTTTTTTTGATTTCTTTGTGCGCGCATTGCACACATAAAAGTGAGACCAGAGAAGAAGAGAAACTCATTCCGTTTGGTTGTTGTTGTTATTTGTCACACTTTCGCCTTCTAAAGGAGTATATTTAAAACTTTGTATAGTGTAGAGATTTTCTGCTTAAATTCTATTCTTTCCAACAGCGCATCAACAATGCATCGTGTACTTTACGTTCACAATTCATCGGAATAAAATACGATCCTCTTCCACTCAAATCGTACACTATTCAAGGAGGTCCAGCACTTTTTCGTATCTCTCCTTTTTTGTTTATCAAATTCATCCTTTTGTATTAATTTAACTGGTTTACAAGACATTCAGATAAGACCAATCAAACTGTACAGACAAACAATAAAGTACTCACTAGACTAGTTGTATTTATACCATAAAAAGGGGACCCAATGAAATAAAAATTAAAAAATTATTTAAAAAAAAATAAAAATATTATTTATCCGAGAACAATGGGGATGACAAATAATTCAATGGATTTTATTTTGAAATAAAAAAAGGACAAAAATGGGAAAAATATTTTTTATTAAAAACATTACCATTAAAGGGGTATGAAAAAAATCCAAATTGTAAATTGTTCTTAAAAATATCAGCCTCTTAAAAACGAATAAGCGTTTTTACATATTTCGGGCTCCTCAGACGAGATGTTTAAAGGCACACGCAAAGTATTCAAAATTCAAGGCTCACACCTAGATACCAAATTTACTTTAAGCAAACAATCGGTATGGTTGAGATTGAAATTAAGATGAAGACATCAACGTAGACACTGCTGCCCCTGCTGCTTTTCGACATGAAAAGATGAGACAAAAGAGAATCCAAGTTCTTAAAGCACAAGTTAAGGGATGATCTTATAAACGATTACGTACACAGATAACAAGTAGAATGACAATAAATACTCCTAAATGGGCAACATTCCTCTAACAAAAAAGGATTGAGTAACCCTTTTTTGATGTTCATATAATCATACCCCGTGTGTGTTCGCTCCCCTTACAACATGGTCGGTCGAATTGTTTCTTGATTATTTTTCATTGTAAATTATAACAAACTGAACTCTGCACATTATTACACATCTTACCCAGGTGTATAAGCTTAAATTCGCTGTTTTTTAGTCAAAAAACACATGCTTTTTTCATAGAAAGCAAAAACAAATTTATTCAAAGTACTTGTCCTTGATAGCTATACATTTTTCCCATCTCTCGGGTAATTTGTGGATACCAAGCAAAAAAAAATCCTTCTCTTTCGAGGCAAACCACTCATCAAGCCATTTTCGGATGTCTTCGTAAGAATCGAAGTGCTGCTCAGCGAGCGCGTGGCCCATCGACCAAAACAGGTGGTAGTCGGAAGTTTCCAGGTCTGGTTACTCGTAAGCGGGGTGGGGTATCACCTCCCAGTTGAGTGTCTCCAAGTAGTTTCAGACCATTTTTGACGTGTGCGATGGTGCGTTGTCGTGGAGGAAAATCAGCTTGTCATGTCTTTATCGATAATCCGTCATATTTTCACGCGGAGCAGGGTGCAATTTGATCTGTTGTTGGTGGTAGCGGTGGGCATTGATAGTTTCACGAGGTTTCAACATCTCATAGTAGACGATACCCTGCTGATCACACCAAACGCACAGCATTGTCTTCCGTCCGAAGCGATTTGGTCTTGGGGAAGATGTTCATGGTTGGCCGGGATCAACCCACGATTTCTTGCGCTTAGAATTCTCGAAATATATCCACTTTTCATCGCCAATCACAATCCGATGCAGGAACGACTTTTTTTTTTGTCCGGCGAGCAAGATTTCGTATGTGTTTTGGCGTCGCTCCATCTGCCTATCGTTCAATTCATGCGGCATCCATTTTCCGATCTTTTCAATCTTCCCCATGGCACGCAGACGCATGAAAATGGTTGGTTGAGTAACACCCAATTACCCCACGAACATTTTTTGCGATTGGGTATCGTCTTCGTCCAAAAGAGCCTGCAATTGATGGTCCTCAACCTTCCTAGGCTGATTTTCACGCTTCTTGTCACCCAAGTCAAAATTGCCGTCTTTGAACCGACGAAACCAATCTCGGCACGTTGTTTAAGATAAACCACTGTCACCATAGCCCACTATAGACCTCCATAAGCAGAGCTTTCCGCATATGCTCTTTTTCTGGCATAAAACCAGACATGATTACCAAAGGAAAAATGTATGTTGTTATACGAAATTGCTGACAATGTGCACTGATTAATGTTGACAGATGTCAAACTCATAAAAAAAAAGTATGACGTGCCCATGAGCTTAATACGCTCGCTCACGCCATCTATGACCAAACAGCGGATTTACCCTTGGTATTTCTTTCTTATTTAATTTTTATCAAATTCTAAACTATAAAAATTGTAGTCAAAACAAAGAAAAAATCTATTTTTCTTAAAAATGCATCTTTTCTGATAAGTATTTTTCCAGAGTTTCTCTATCAAATAAAAATAAAAATTGGTTCTTTTTCGAATACACATTAATTTGAGCCGGAGTTTCGTTTAAAAACTATCTCCAACTTTTATTCAGATGAAATTAAAAATAAAAAGAAAAAAAAACATTTTTTTTAATAAGAAAAAAAGACAAAAATGAAATCTAAAAATTATGTAAAGAAAATGAAAAAGCAGAAATGAAAAGGCCGAATAGATATGATAAATTAAAAAAAGAAAAAAAAAAGTTTCGACAACCAAACAAGGATGATTTCCATTTGCAGATTGCACTAAAGACCTTTTACTGTCTTGCTGTGCGCTATCGAATTTCACGCGTGCACTGCCAACTTCAAAAGCGTGCCAGACCCAATGCTTCTGACCACATTCACAGTATTCTCTTGATATTCGAAAGGCGAATCGAGAGTTTATTTCACGATAGTTCGATGGTCCTTTATCTCCTATTAACATGACGAACTTGAGTCTTTTGTGCGTCCAGCCAACAAGGATCAGACTGGCAGACAGATCCCGCAGGTACACATGATAATGAAAATGCAGCCGCAACAGCAACAGCAACAACAACAATAATAACAGCCGCCGAAGTGTACAACAACAAATTCAACAAAACAAAAGGATTCGAGGTAGCATCTGCCTGAGGCTATGACCCCAATCAGTGTTGGATGAACAGAAGAACAAGAACGAGTGCACATTACCGTATTTTTACCTTAATTTTTTTTCGTTTTTTTCCTCATTTTTTTTTAAAAACATATTTTTACTGAAATAAATCCCACAATTCTACAAACAAATAAACCAACGAATAAACATGCAAAAGGACATCGTCTTACAGCTATTCTTGATCCTCGACAGATAACACGGCCATTTATTTATTTATTTTTGTTTTCTTTTTGTTTTGGTTTTGGTTTTGTTTTTGTTTTAAGAGATTCAAAAAGGATCATTGGACATCGTTTAAAAATCTCTTAAACGATGGTAAATTATAATCAGAAGAAGAATATAGTATTTTTGTTGATCTTATCCTTAGGATGGATCGATCTGCGCAATAGGCATCCATCCATCCATTGAAATAAGACCTCACACAAGCGCAGAAGGTGGTTCCGTTTAAAGTACCTTTAGTGAGTTATGTCGAAAATTGTTGTTTATGTTTTAGGTCTAGTTAATTTTGTTCGATAATCAAGATTCTGAAATTATCACACTTCTCATGGCCTCCCCCGGATCACAATAGCAGATGGTAAAAAATTTTACACGTGGCACATGAAAGCAGTGGTCGAATCCCATCACTTGAAGAAGGTGTGCGCACAATAAGATTTTCACGTATTACTTATGATCACGCGATATTTTCGTGGGAAAATCTTCCTAAAACAATAAACGTTCAATTTTGGAACAAGAGGGCCACATCCACAAGTCTCTCTCTCATATACACAATTCCACTTTGAAGGGTGCGTTCTATTCGGAAGGTGAGAAAAGTCGTCCGTTTTAAGGGATAGTCTGCGTCTGATTAAGAGTGTAGTAAGATCGGTCTGATAATGGCGATGAGACATTAAAACCCTGATCGATATTAAGGTGGTTCCGTCCGATTAATTAAGATAATACTTGACGGGGATGATCATGTAGGATAGCCAGTCAGTCTGTAAGTAATTATTACCGGTCATAAGTCGAAAAGCGTGAGAACATTTTTAGTTCAATAATATTTTCTGCTCTATTTTTATTAATGTTTTTGTTTATTTATTTCTGTTCTAATTAATAATAATTTTATATTTTTTGAGAAACAATTTTTTCCGTACGATTTTTGAAAAAATCATTTTGTATTTTTGAGAAATCATTTATCTTTAAGGGGTGAGGAATTTTTGTTCATCTCTTAAAGATAAAGTTCAATTTACTTTTTTAAAAAAAAATTAATTATTCTTAAAAATACATATTTAGAAGAAAAGAAAAACCCAAAAGTTTGTAGAGATCTCAATGAAAAGCTCATGCGGTAACTGTGCGATCCTACAGAGTATAATAAGTGAAGTTGTGTTTTTGTGGTGTGTTATGAAGAACAGAACAGCGAAATTTTGGGCAACGAAGCTTGGCAAATCCGCGAGTTTGACTTACAAAAAGTTGCAATGAGCCTACAAAAAAAATTTCTTATTAGAAACACAAGTTTTTTGGTAATATAAAGTATTTTTTTGGAGAGGTAAGATGGAGTGGAAGACGAGGGAGGCGTTCAACATGGAAAACTAATGAAAATATGGAACGAGTGAGGGCTCTTGTGAGGTCAGACCGTCGTTTAATATTGAAAGGCTCAGCAAAAGTGTTCAAATCGAACAAAGCAGACATTTGGATGTTCCACCAAAACAACGTCTCATCACATCCCCATCTCCACCAATGGGCTTTTGACAGAAAAGGGATTTCTGTGGTTCCATAACTTCCCCCAACTCTCTAGTCACCTGTTCGTCGATGGTGTGATTTTTTTTGTTCCCCAAGATTTAAAAAAAACCCTTGAAGGCACGTCATCTTGATACTATCGGTAATACCCAAAGGAGTAAAACCGGAAAGCTGAAGGCGTTCTGCTACAAAAAATGGAAACAACGCCACCACCGTATAGCTATCCAGCCAAGCAAACTGCAGAGTTGGCCAACTTTTTTTTATTTTTGACATGTTTTTTTTTCAGATTATAAAAATTTTTATAATGTCTTCATACTCAGTTCAAGAACGTGTCAAAATTGTTGAATTTTAGTTTTCTTCCGGACAATCTATTGTTGCAATACAAAGAAAATATCGTCAGCATTTTAATACTGTCACAGCTTCCAGTGCAAATATAATAAGAAATTTAATAACCTATTTTGAGGAGCATGGTGCCGTATTTGATGAGCCACAATCAAATAAAAAACAAATTAAAACAAATTTTAATAGACCTGTTCGCAATGAACAAGCTGTGGAGGCTGTACGAAAGTGTTTACTCGTCGATGTACTATTCAATTGGGCATCTCCAGAACATTGGTATGACGCATTTTGAAACTTGATCTGAAGTTTCTTCCATAGAAAATTCAATGGCACAACAATCGGCCACAATATGCCAATAGCTTGCGACAGATTATGCCAACTTTTTAAACAATCTCTTTATGAGCCATGAAGCATATTTTCATTTAAATGAATATGTCAATAAACAGAACTGCTGAATTTAGGGTACGGATAATCCGAGAGCCTTGCATCAGCGTCAATTACACCCTCTTAGATTAGACTGTTTGGTGTGGAATTACGGCCGATAGAGTTATCGGTCTATATTTATTCGAAGATGTGAATGAGCATCTCTGGGGCGGTATACCGGATCATGTTAACCTGGTGGCATCCGGTTCCAGCAAGATAGAGCTACAGCTCATACCGCAAGACCGACAATGGCGATTCTTCGAGAACTTTTCGATAACCGAATAATATCAACAAATACAAATTTCGCTTGGCCATCTCGTTCCTCCGATTTGACGGCCTCTAATTTTTTATGTGTAGGCATTCTTGAAAGAACGAGTTTACGTGAAAAAACCACAAAACATTCGAGAATTAAAGCAGAATATTCTAATAGAAATTGCAGATTTGGACCCAGAAACGTTACGTACTATAATGAAAATTTGCCTTAAAAAAAGCTATTAATTACCAACAAGAAAATGGATGTTATTTAAGAGATTTTTGATTAAAATAAAATTTAAACATTTAAAAATACAAAAGTTATGTGCATTTTAAATCAGTTAGTGGCCCACTTTGTACTTTGAAGGGTTTAACATTGATGCAGAAAAATAAAATAGCTGCAAAAAAAAATTAAGTCTGATTACTTTTCTGTCACACCTTGTACACCAACGACTTCAGATATCGTACAAGATATAATTGTGCGGTATCAAACTTTTCTCATCTTTAAATACGAGGTCGGTTCAAAAAATATCGCGAATTTTGATTATCCGCGGGTTACGTATATTGAATTTTCGATTTTTTGTGGCGTTATGTTAGTACTCATGGTTCTCACTTATGTCGACAAGTTCGCCCTTTTTGAATGTTTCTTTTAATTTTTTACAGCTGCTTTGCTTGCACGTGCTTTGGTTCGTCTTCGATTTTTGCCTCAATTTCGACCAAAAACAGCATCGCATTAACATTGCTAAGGAGCTTTTGGACTCTGTCCGCGACGACACAAATTTGCTCCAAAGGGTCATAACTGGTGACGAATCATGGGTTTATGGTTATGATATGGAAACCAAAGCTCAATCATCCCAATGGAAGCTGCCGCACGAGCCAAGACCGAAAAAGCGCGCTAAGTTCGGTCGAATGTGAAGGTTTTGCTTACAGGAATGTGGTGCATCATGAGTTCTTGCCACAGGATAGAACGGTCAATAAGGAATATTACCTGCAAGTTATGTGCAAGTTGCACTAGGCAATCCGCCAGAAACGCCCGGATATGTGGAAGAACAAAAAGTGGCTTTTGCAGCATGATAACGCCCCTGCTCACGCATCATTGCTTGTGCGCGAATTTTTGGTCAAAAACAGCACACTAATAATGCCGCAGCCACCGTATTCCCAGATCTGGCCCACTGTGACTTTTTATAGTTCCCGAAACTGGAGAGCCATATAAAAGGACGATGCTACTCTACGATTTAAGACATAAAGACGGTATCGAAGGAGGAGCTGAACAAGATCACAAAAAATGATTTTTTGAAGTGCTTCGAGGATTGGATTTTTTAAAGTGCTTCGAGGATTGGAAAAAACGTTGGCACAAGTGTATAATATCTGGTGTAGATTACTTTGAAGGAGACCAAATATATATTTATGAATAAATAAATAATTTTTGAAAAAACATAAAATTCAGGATACTTTTTGAACAGACCTTGTTGTTCTGGGTCTCTGTATTTTAGATTTTCAAAGTAATAATAGTAGTTTATGACCTTGCAATGCTATTCATTGGCTGTATCGCATGCCCCGGGTTTATTTCGTAAAAAAGGGCCCAACGAATAGTACATTTTTGTGGATGGAATAATGTCTCCAATATGTCTTGCGGTTATGCCTCAGTCCTAAAGGGATAATTGTACTTCCACTGAGCCAAAGCTAAGCCTCATCACTAAACACAATTTTGTCATAAAACAAACATTTTATAAATTAATTACTTAGATAATTTGGAAACACGCTGTTCAATCGTAAGTCAAACAATTCTAAAATGTCAAACTAAATTGATTAATGGCAGGAACACAATTCCGACTGCAACCAAAAACTCCATCCAGTCGGAACTGTCAAAATTTTTCAAATCTTCACAGTCTTATCAGAATGCACGAAACTCCAACTATTTTATTGCCGAAATAAATCCAGTTTTAATTCTGCAGTTGCAGTCCTAAGTACTGCCATACATTTCAGTATTGTGTTATGTAGCAGGATTGTTGTTTATTAAAAAATTGATAGAAATATTATTTATAAATAATAAATTTTCTTG
Organism: Atherix ibis; assembly: GCA_958298945.1. Taxonomy (NCBI): domain Eukaryota; kingdom Metazoa; phylum Arthropoda; class Insecta; order Diptera; family Athericidae; genus Atherix; species Atherix ibis. The sequence goes on along the minus strand of OY282609.1, from coordinate 19,719,965 downwards.
CAATTGTATTAAATTGGTTAATTTGGGTGAAATTCGTAAATTTTTGACAGTATTTGCAGTTCAGAATTTCACCTTTAGTCGGAATTTTCTTTCTACCTTAATAATTAAAAAAAACCGTTGACAGAAGATAGCTGATTTGACAGCTAATTCTATGAAAAGTTCGATCACTAAAAAAAAAAACATTCGATTTTAAAGAGGACCAGGCTAGCATAGAACGCTTATTGAGCGACATTGGAACGTTTGAATAGAGTACGCAATGGTCTTGACTTCAAATCCAGCTAGTGAATGAATTGAGATGCAGTCTAAGTTGTCGAGGTGCTTTAAGCCCGAAATTAAGTTGGTGACCAATAAATGAGAAACAATCCATTTTTTGTACTTTGATTTAATTAAAAACTTAGCCATGGCAATACTATTTCCTTTGAGCTTCAGAACTTTTCACAGCAGTTTCGTAGATAATGAAATTCTTAAATTTGGTAATTTCCCTGATAACACGTGAGTACACATGTTATGACTCCACATTTGTTATCATTATGCCGACGCATTTTGGTGTATTATGTCATTGATTGTGCAGTATGACTTTTAGAGTAGTTTTTATCAATTATTTATAATTAATTTAAAAAAAAACTCATACGAAATATACGGAAAAGTACAAAATTTGTAAAAAAAAATCTGGAAAAAGTGTGGCTTTTCGGGGATTTTTTTTGTTAATGGACCGAATTTCATAATTTTAAATTTACAATAATGGAACGATATATTATGCCCATAAAATGGGAAATAATTTAAAAGTTTCGCAAAAATAGTGTAAGTCGAGTCAAAAGTTGGTGTAAGTTGAGTAAACGGTTGTTTTGAGGAGACCGCCTCAGTTTTAATATTCAAAGTAGAAATTGCCATTCTCAACACTTCGAGATGACTGAGAAATTGCAAAAAACTTTCATCAAAGAATTCAGTTACTCAAACATTGGATAGATTACTGTAACCCCGAATAGATGATCTGCGTTTCCAATGTAATCTACCGGTGAAAAATCCCCGGTTTTTATGGGCTTAACTATCTAATCAGAGAGCTTTGAAATGTTCTGATTCTAAGAAGTTGTACAACACGACAAACCATGCGATTATGAAAAAGTAAAAAGTTTCTCATGTGTTGACACGACGACAACCAGCCATTAAGTCGTCACTATCGCTTCACTCGCCTTGTTGACTATAAAAGCGCGAACAGAATTCGAATTGGAATCAGAAATTTTTGGAGGCGCCTTGCGTTCGCGTCGCGAATACGAAATATCGAAATATGAGATTAGTTGTGGGTGCGCTTGCACTAATTTTTCTAGTGTGTTCAGTTGTTGCTTCTGCTGGAGACATGGAATCTGCAAAAGAATTGGGATATGTTACAATAACTACGGCTCTCGGAAAAATTCGTGGAACATACTTATCGTCTCGATTGGGTCGGTATTTTGCCGCTTTTCGGGGAATACGTTATGCTAAACCGCCGGTGGATGAATTGCGTTTTAAGGCTCCGGAGCCCATAGAACCGTGGAATGGTGTATTCGATGCCACAGACGATGGTCCTATGTGTCCGCAACCAACTCAGAATTTATCGGATGTCTCCGAGGATTGTCTGCGTCTGAATGTGTACAGTCAAGAATTACCATCGACTGAAAATCCCAATGTGAGACGACCTGTGATTGTGTATCTCCATCCAGGCGGATTTTACTTTGTTTCAGGTCAGAGCAAAAATTTTGCTGGTCCACAGATATTAATGGATCGAAATATTGTTTTGGTGACACTAAACTATCGATTGGGTTCGCTCGGATTCGCCAGCACCGGTACTAGTGACGCTCCTGGTAATGCCGGTCTCAAAGATCAGGTGATGGCTTTGAAATGGATTAAACTGCACATATCGAAATTCGGTGGGGATCCAAATTCAATCACGTTGATGGGCTACAGTGCAGGCGCTTTCAGCATAACTCTTCATATGGTGTCGCCGATGAGTAGGGGTCTGTTTCATAAGGCGATCATTATGAGTGCCTCAGCAACATCGCAAATGGAAATTCCCAAGCACCAAATTCATCTTGTCAAGCGACAGGCAAGACTCTTGGGTTGTCCAGATAATGCCATACCAGAAATGATGAAGTGTTTGCACGAAGTAATAAAGCCACTCAATATTAATTTCAATCGTTTATATTTTTTCTTTTAATTATTTGTGGTAAATTTGCATACAAAAAAAAACTAGAAAGATGCTAAAGAATTTGGTATGAGTTTAAATTCGATGTTTGAATTTGGACGTGGAAATCCTGTCTTTCTGTGGAAGCCAGTAATTGAAGAAGATTTTGGTCAAGAAAGATTTCTAGTTGAAGATCCGGTCCGTTCGTATCAAAATGGAGATTTTATGAAAATACCTGTAATCGCCGGTATCACCAAAGACGAATTCGCTGGAAAAGCATTAAGTCTGAAACGTTATCTCATTAGTGGATAGACTTTGTTATTTAAAAAAATATTTTCTCTACTAAAGATGTGCTCATGAATGATACGTTGAGACAAGATATGGATAGTCATTTTAACGAAGTCGCTCCAATTTGTTTCCTTTACGAACGTGGAACGGAGCGATCTGCAAATATTAGTGATGTGTTGAGGCGATCGTATTTGGGTAGTGGAAGTCTTAATCTTGAACAGTCACTCGAAAGTCTTTCTGAAGTAAGAAAAATAATAAGCCTAGCTGACACCTCCTCTCGAGTTATTTATTTAATAGAAAAATTCTTACAGCTCTTTTCTGACGGCCTAATTGGCTTCGGAATACATCGCTTTGTCCATTTAGCTGCTCGTCTAACCAAAGTTTACTACTATCGGTTCTCGTATCAGGGACGGTACAGCCATCTTTATTATCCCGGCGACAAGCCATATGGTAACAAGAAATAAAATTACTTTTGCAAAAGACAAAAGAAAATTATCCTTTCCCTTACAAGGTGTTGTCCATCACGATGACTTGATTTATTTATTCAGAGTACCTCGATTTCTGCCAATGTTCACTGAAACTGATCCAGAACATGTGACCCTCGAAAGGCTAACTAGAATGTGGACAGCTTTTGCGTACAAAGGGTAGATAGATTAATTTGGATATTCTTAAAATTCATCAGAAAGTCAATATAAAAACGAATTTCTAATTTTCAGAGATCCAAATAAACCGAATGATGAATTCTTAAACAGCACTCGCTGGATACCGTTCAGTGTCGGCAAGGAGCAATATTTAGATATTGGAACTGATTTGGTGATGAAAGAGGGTCTCTATAAGAATCGGTTTGAAATTTGGAAGAAACTCTTCCCACTAAACTGGACACAACGTCAAACACGTACTAATGTCGCCGATGATATTGGAGACTACAGCGAAGATTACCCAGTCGCCCTTGAAGATTAATTAATATTTTGAACTTTGAAATTTTGTATTGGAAATTCACTAATAGAATAAATAAACATAATCGATGCAGTTTCTTTAATGCAAATTATCTTCAATTCTAATATTTTATTATCGAGTCAAACAATGGTTTCTGTGAAGTGCTCTCGATTATATTTTACAATCGCTCTTGTCAACAATATCTGCTAAATTAAAAGCTTTACTTTCGGAAGGCTGATAATGAGCTCTCATGAATACTCATCATTTCTAATATTCACTTTTGACGAAACAACGACAATCGTAAATAATTCACTTCAGCTTTTTTTGGAATTTCTTATCGATTTGGAAGATGACCACTCAGTGTGCTCCTATAATAAAGTTATCAGTTAAAAAGTTGAAAGTCTTCACTTCACTTCTTACTATGGAATTGGAAAAATATTTCTGCAATATTTGCATTTTATTAACAATTTTAATTATTTATGGTTCGGCAGTTGAGAACACCTCCAATCGAAGTGTTGTGGGCTTTCGATGTGAAAGTCTAAACTTTTTCGTCAAACCAAATTTGTTCGCAATTTCAAATTGACATTATTTTATGCCATTTCCAATAATTGAAAGCATAGAAATGCAAATTGTATACAACACAGTCCATTTATAGTTAATTTATCTGATCTAAAATCTCTTAAATTGACAAAGAGTTTTCTTGGTCAATTTAAATTTATCATTTTTGAGAGTCTAAAAATAGCAGAAAAGTTCATAATCAAAATACTCACATCTTATCTATAGGGTCGACCCTAGTTTTTTTTCTGGCTGATAATGGTCTTTATTATTAGTATTATTCAAATACAAAATCTCTTCTTATCAGTGGCACAAATAGTGAGTAGATTATTTCTGAAAAGAAATCAGCATTTTGGGTAGAAAATACTCAAGTTTCGTTACCAAACTGAGTACGAGTGGATCGTCTACTGAACACATCCGGCATGTTAGTGAAGAGTGTTATTATTATCGTTGTGATATGTTTTCATGTTTCTGGCAATGAGCTGGGAGATCCTCTATTAGTAACCAATCAAGGATCCTACCGAGGTAGCATTCTCCATACTTGGAAAGGATCAGAATTTTATGCGTTCCGTGGTATACGATATGCAGAGCCACCGATTGGCAGTTTGCGATTTAAAGTATTTTTAAAATAATTTTTTCGAAATCGATTTTTAATCAATATTATTTGAAATTAATTTCAAGGATCCAATCGCTATTAAACCATCAAATTCCAGTCAAATTGTAGATGCTACGACAAATGGTAATGATTGTCCGTCTATTTATTTTTTGGGAACATCTTCCGAAGATTGTCTTTTTCTAAATGTTTACACTCGCAGTGTGCGTATATTATTATTATTATTGGTTTTTTTTTATTGATTGAATAGTAGTTTTGTGATATTTATAAAAAGTGAATTCATCTACAGCTTCCTGATAATAATAGTCCGAATACATCACTACGACCGGTCATTGCATTTGTTCATCCGGGAGGTTTTTATGTTGGCTCTTCGTCGAGCATGTATATTGGCCCAGAATATCTACTCGAAAAAGATATTGTCCTGGTAACGTTTAATTATCGTCTTGCATCGTTGGGATTTCTTAATCTCGGGACAGAAGACTATCCAGGCAATGCTGGTCTAAAAGATCAGGTGTTTGCACTTCGTTGGATACAAGAGAATATCAAAAGTTTCGGTGGCGATATGAATGCAGTCAGTTTAATGGGCTATAGTGCTGGTGGGGCAAGTGTCAGTTTACATTTGGTATCGCCAATGTCACATGGTCTATTTCAAAAAGCTATTATTATGAGCGGATCAATTCCACCACAAACCATAATTCCAAAAGATCAGAAGTTTTTAGCACTACGCCAAGCAAATGTGTTGGGTTGTAATTCGACAACAATTCAGGAAGTCCTAAAGTGCTTAGAGCAATTTGATGGTAGGCAGATCGCTTTAACTTTGCGACAAATGTTTGATTTTGGTAAGGACAATCCAATATTTCTATGGCTTCCAATTGTCGAAACTGACTATGGCCAGGAGCGGTTTTTAATTGAGGATCCGTTCAAGTCATTTCGTAATGGTGACTTTCATAGAGTTCCGATCTTAACTGGATTCACGGAAAATGAATCTTGCACCTCAGCGGCACGTAATATATATTTTCTTAAAGTCTAGTAGATAGATTGTTTTTTCTAAATTTTATTTTTCTTAGAAATCTTGGGAAATCTCACTCTACTAAACAAGCTAAATGACAATTTCACTGAAGTCGCAATTCAATGCTTCATGCTTGATGGAAGCCAACAAAATTACTCGCAATTTCTTCATGCACTCCGCTCACATTATTTTAATGGTGAACAAATCGATTCAGGAAAATTCTTCCAACTTTGCAAAATATTCTCCGATTCCATAACCAAATTCGGATCGTACAGAATAGCAAAATTATGTTCAGATCATGTGGACGTATTCACGTATTTATTCTCATTTGCTGGTCGATTTAGTAATTTTTACTATCCTGGCCCAACTGATGTCTACGGTAAATAACGTTTGATTTCGTTTCTGTTTATTTAATGTGAAATTATTAACCTACCAAAGGTGCCGAGCACATGGATGATTTGATGTACATTTTTAAAATGGCTGAAATTGCCACTTTTAAGCCCACCGATCCTGAAGCAACAGTTATTGAACTTCTTACAGAAATGTTGACATCATTTTCAAAGACTGGGTAATTATTTCATATATAAATCGTATAAGCTTAAATCCGCTGTCTGGTCAAAAATGGCGTGAGTGAGCGTTACCATGGGCACGCCATACTTTTTTTTTAATGGGTTTGACTTCTGTCAACATTAATCAGTGTACATTGTCAGCAATTTCGTACAACAACATACATTTTACATTTGGTAATCATGTCTAGTTTTGTGCCAGAAAAAGAGCATATGCGGGAAGCTCTGCTCTTCTGCTTCAATTTGAAGAAATCGGCTGCCAAATCGCATCAAATGCTTATGAAGGCTTATAGTGACAGTGATTTATTGGAAACAACGTGCCGAGATTGGTTTCATTGGTTCAAAGACGGCAATTTTGACTTGTGGGACAAGAAGCATGAAAATCGGCCTAGGAAGGTTGTGCACCATCAATTGCAGGCTCTTTTGGACGAAGACAATATCCAATCGCAAAAAATGCTCGTGGAGCAATTGAGTGTTACTCAACCAGCCATTTCCATGCGTCTGCGTGCCATAGGGAAGATTGAAAAGATCTGAAAACGGGTGCCGCATGAATTGCTCGCCAGACAAAAAAGGAAGTCGTCCCTGCATCGGATTGTGACAGGTGATGATAAGTGGCTATATTTCGAGAATCCTAAATGCAAGAAATCGTGGGTTCTCGAAATATATCCACTTTTCACCAAATCGCTTCGGACGGAAGACGATACTGTGCGTTTGGTGGAATCAGCAGGGTATCGTCTACTATGAGAATTTGAAACCTGGTGAAACTGTCAATGCCCACCGCTACCACCAACAACTGATCAAATTGCACCGTGCTCTGCGTGAAAAAATACGGATTATCAACAAAGACATGACAAGCTGATTTTCCTCCACGACAACGCACCATCGCACACGTCAAAAATGGTCCGAAACTACTTGGAGACACTCAACTGGGAGGTGCCACCCCACCCCGCTTACGAGTCACAGTCGATGCGCCACGCGCTCGCTGAGCAGCACTTCGATTCTTACGAAGACATCCGAAAATGGCTTGATGAGTGGTTTGCCTCGAAAGAGAAGGAATTTTTTTGGCATGGTATCCACAAATTGCCCGAGAGATGGGAAAAATGTGTAGTATTAACGAGGGCAAGTACTTTGAATAAATTTGTTTTTGCTTTCAATGAAAAAAACATGTTTTTTTAACTAAAAAACAAGGGATTTAAGCTTATACACCTGGTAATTCATAAAATAGTAGTAACTGAACAAAATTAAATTTAAAAAAAAAAACAATTTTAGAAATCCGTCCACAAACTTACAAATCTTAGGACAACATGCATGGAAATCGGGAATTACAAATTTCGCCAAAATTACAAATAAAATCGAAATATTTGAAGGGAATAATTTCCCCAATTACCAATTTTGGGATGATCACTTTTAATCAAATTTTAAATATTCACAAAATTAGCTGGGAAGTTAATAAATGCGAAATTATCATGGAAATTCCTGTGTGCAAATAGATTTTTATTTGCCAACTTATTTTAGTATATGTAAACTAATTGAATAAATAAAAAGCGCAACGAAATCGCATTAAATTCTTTCTTTCCGGAATATTTTGATTATGGTTGAAAATTGTGGTAGTAGCAAGGGTGATTATATGATTTATTACCGCAACAACAAAACAAAATACCAGGATTGAAGGGGAAGCAACAAAAAAAAAAAAACAAACAAGCGACAATCGGATGACAAAACAAAGATTTCATCCCCTTCGATAGTGGTCTCTTCTAAGTACTCGTCGTTCTCGTGAATTTTCAAATCTTGTCCATGTAATGAGAGGGGTCGCCAACGCTAGCTACTGGAAATCATTTCCATCCAATTCAATAGGACATCCGCATCGAAATGTTCTCTACTAGCCTAAAAGGTATTATTTTGTATCCGAGTATTTACTAGTTCATTTTGCGACCTTCAATGCGAAGAGGGTTTTGTCTGTTCAAGGACTCACCCGTTACGCCCTCATTAGCGATGAATGAGAGAGCGCAGAAAGAAAATTCTCTTGTGTGTATGAGTTACTAACTAAATCACCGAAACCTATCTGGTATTGGGTACCAGCTTGAAAAAACATCAGGCAGACGTCAGTCAGTATTACGCACGTTGTTCGTTTTGTCCTTTTGTTAACGGAGGCTTGTATGGGACATCAATAACCTTATTTGACAACAAAGTGTCGTATTGCCTACGATTGGGGTGGAAAATTAACGTATGTTTTTTTGTAATAATGGATTGGAATGAGCCACGTATGCTAGAGAAGTTTAAGTGAAAAGGAAACAATGTTTCGCATATTATATTTGATGTTTTCTGTTTCAGTCCTTCCCTTGTTTTGATTTAGAATTTTTTTTTTTTTTTTTTAGAAGTCAACGTTGACAACACCATCAACAGTATAGATGGAAAGGTTTTTGCAAAATCAAACAGGGTTGTTGGGAAAAAAAACTCTTTTTAAAAAATATCAACTTGGTCTGGTCGGTGGTGGGTTGTTGTAGAGACAGAGAAGAAAAAACTACTCATAATGATGGCAATAATGGGCATATTTTTGTGTCTTCCTGCGTACTTTTTTATGAAGTCGGGCGTGAGAGAAATATGACAATTTAGATTAATCTCTTTTCTTTCTTAATAATTAATTATTATAAATCCAAAAGTTCGTTTTATAATTAAATGATTTTTTTTTTAGAATTTTCCCCACATCCGCGTATGTGCTGCAGGCAGTTTAAATTTTAAAATTGTTCATATTTGAATATAATTTAATAAAATTATATTAAATTAAATCATTTTTTTTTAATATACAATATACGAGGTCTGTTCAGAAAGTATCGCGAATTTTGTGTTTTTTTTTCAAAAATTATTTATTTATTCATGAATATCTATTTTGTCCTCTTCAAAGTAATCCCCACCAGATATTATACACTTGTGCCAACATTTTTTCCAATCCTCGAAGCACTTTAAAAAATCTTTTTGTGATTTTGTTCAGTTCCTTATTCGATGCCGTCTTTATCTCCTCAATCGTAGCGTAGCGTCGTCCTTTCATGTGGCTTTTCAGTTTCGGAAACAAAAAAAGTCACAGGGGGGGCAGATATGAGGAATACGGTGGCTACGGCATTATTGGTGTGTTGTTTTTGGCCAAAAATGGCAAAAGTCAATTTTTGTTCTTCCACAAATCCGGGCGTTTCTGGCGGATTGCTTCGCGCAACTTGCGCATAACTTACAGGTAATATTCCTTATTGACCGTTCTATCCTGCGGCAAGAACTTATAATTCATCACGCCCCTGCAATCGAAGAAAAATGTAAGCAAAACGTTCACATTCGACCGTCCGGCGCGCTTTTCGTCGTTCACATCTTCTCGGCCCTCTGAAAACATTTTGTACCACCGATCAACGTTGCTCCGGTCCAAGGTAGCTTCACCATATGTTACAGTCCACATTCGGAATGCGTTCGCGTTAATTTTTAACAATTAATTTTGTTTTTCACACAAAATTTGATACAAATTCTTTGATCCATTTTTTGGAATGGGCAAAAATCTAAGACGAGCCAAAACACGTGCCAGCAAAGCAGCTGTCAAAAATTAACTGAACATTCAAAATGACCGAACATGAGTACCAATATAACGCAACAAAAAATCGAAAATCGAATATACATAACCCGCGGAAATTCAAAATTCGCAATACTTTTTGAACAGACCTCGTATATACAATAAATAAATGGACTGTCAAATGTTTCCGTTCATCGATTATAAATAATTCGTGTTAATGGTGTGAAATTTTAAAATTTTATTTCAAAAATAGAACGCATCCTTGTAAAGTATTGTTCAAATTGTAGTATTCGCTTTGTAATGAACTAAACTTCCCTTCGTATATATGCTTTGCTGAAGAGTTAAGAGTTAATGCACTTGAACGAATTTAAGACCAAATAATTGATTTTGCAATAACAGAAAAAAAGGGGGATTTGTTAGGATGATTCCGATTGTGAGCAAGACCTAAAATGCATAGTTTCGAGTAAGAGAAAAAGAACGAACGAGGCATATAAAAATTATATTGTATTTTGTATTTTTTTAAAGTCTTCAATCAATGTTTACACGCGCATCAACATTTCCGGATTTTTATCGGATGTTAAAACGCGAAAATTGCAATTTATTGACATTGTAACAAAACTGGTAATTGCCTAATATTGACTGAATACCAAAGAAGGAAAAAAACGACCCAGACACTAGGGCGAATTTCAAATGTTGAGGGACATTTTGTGTGTGATTTGGCTTTTAGGTATAAAAATGTATCATTCTCAATTTTAACAACAACAAAAAAAAGGGGTTTGCTATAAGTGCCTGAAAATTTTTGGTGATAAATTTGAGGTGAGATTTACCAATTTTGACTTAGTAGAATCGACTTTATTTATAAGTACATACACGTATGTAAAAAATATCTGTTTATTGTTGATTTAAGAAAAAAATCTCTTTATTTATAATAAAATCTATTTAAAATTTACTCTTTAAACTACAGATCTTTTCAATTTAAAAATTGGTATCTGCTTTATGTAATTTTTGGCAACATTTCTAAGCAAGTTTTTCCTGAAATAATAGATTGTAAAGAATACAAAATAAAATGACTTCTGATATCAGGCAAATTTTTAATAAACAATATCGGGTTGTTCGGTATTAATTTTGTTTTCTTCTAACAGAGGACTTAATTGTATTTTTTTACGACCAAATTCACACTTTTTGTGAATAATCTTATGTATTTTGACAGCTGACATAGCAAGGCTTGCTTGTGAAAAATTCGATTCATTCTATTTTTGGTTGATACCCTTTTAAAAATATGGAAAGTAAAAAACAGCTTTTTCAGCATATTTTACTTTTTTACTATAGAAAAGATAAAAATGCTGTTAAAGCAAGAAAAAAAATTATCTAATGTATATGGAGAAAATGTGCAAAAACTGGTTGACAAAATTTCGAGCCGGCAGTTTTGATCTCATGTTCTGGAAGATCAGTTGAAGCTGATGAAGACACAAGGATGCAAACCGGCGAATAAAAACTCGTGAGATCGCTGGGAGATCAAATTTATCGAATTCAACCGTTTATGGTCATTTGAAACGGCTAGGTTTAATCTCAAAACTCGATATATGGGTTCCTTATCTTCTTATGGCCGAAAAATTTGTGCCGTCCCATTGACGTTTGTGATTTGCTTCTCAAACGACAAGGAAATGATCCATTTTTGAAGAAATGGGTTATCAACAACAATGTTAAGCACAGAAGATCCTGGAGTAGAAAAGATAAACCGGATCAAAGCACTTCGAAAGGCAATATTCATCAAAAAATATTGGTTGTACTATCTGTTTGGTGGGATTTCAAAGAAATCGTTTCTACCGAACAACACAACGATCAATTCTGAAGTGCACTGTCATCAATTGGACAAATTGAATGATATTCACTTAAAGAAAAAAGGCCAGAATTGGTCAATAGTGCTCCAACAGGATAATGCAAAACCACATACAAGTTTGACCACTCGGCAAAAGCTTTTAGAGCTTGGATGGGATATAAAGCCATACCCACTATACTATCCAGACCTAGCACCTTCTGATTATCATTTGTTCCGGTCTCTACAATATTTTTTAGACGGTAAAACGTTTAATTCAAATGAGAGGAGGTCAAAAATCACTTGGATCAGTTTTTTGCCAGCAAAGAACAAAAATTTTATGAGCGTGGCTACTGTCAGAAAGATGGTAAAGGGTATATTGGATCAGACTGGACAATATTTAATTGAATAAAATATTAATTCACTATAAGAAAATCGTCGTTCGTTTTTATTTAAAAAAGAATGAAATTACTTTCCGAACAACCCAATGCAATATATTTTGCTAAATTATTTATAAATCATTTATTCTAGTCGAAAAAAGTTAGACATTTCTTTTCGTGTCCTTTTTATAAAAAGAAATTTATAAAAAATAATTTATAATAAAATCAGTAAAAAAAAAATTTCTGCTGAAAAAATTACGAAAAAAAGCTTTAATAATTTAAATTTCATAACATTTACCGTTCTAATTTTGAATGACAGCACTTATCCCCCTTAATTGTGGCTAAATTGATGGTGAGCTTTTCACCTCATCATATTAATATCTCACCTCAGCTATTTTTTTGCCAATGAATTTTTTTTAATTGTTGTGAATTGACAACTGCTTGTGGTAATATTCAATTTGAGTTGATTTGACAGCTTAGCGCTCTCAGGTTAGATTGTCGGTGGTAAAAGTGGAGGTGATGTGATTAGGCGTTTTTGAATAATTTCATACATATTATTTATGAGTGGATAGATTGTTTTGATAATTATTATTTTATCAAGTAGATAATAGTTTTAATTAATCACCAATAATAAAAATGGTTTTTTTCTCATAAAATTTTGATTGCAAAACATGTGGTCTTGTTAAATTTGGTTTTTTAGTTCTTCGGAAATTAGGGCTTCTTTATTTATACATCAGCTAATGGGGTGAGTGGATGTTTTTTTTTAATTACACACACAATTTTCATTATTTTAAATGGTTATATATTTTTTAATTAATTTCTAGTTATATTACTAGCACAAAAGAAGACCTAACCTAAATTAGAATAAATTTTTTAAGCAATTTTATCAACATTCGAGGTCTGTTCAAAAAGTATCGCGAATTTTGAATTTTCTCGGGTTACGTATATTCGATTTTCGATTTTTTGTGGCGTTATGTTGGTACTCATGTCTTTCATTTATGGCAACAAATTCGTCCATTTTTAATGTTCAGTTAATTTTTGACAGCTTCTTTGCTTGCATGTGTTTTGGTTCGTCTTCAATTTTTGCTTCAATTTTGACCAAAAACAGCATCGCATTAACATTGCTAAGGAGCTGTTAAACTCTATTTCAGAAATCCATCCACAAACTTAAAAATCTTAGGACGACATGCATGAAAGCTGGGAATCATAAATATCGCAAAAATTACAAACAAAAATCGAAATATTTGAAGGGACTTATTTCCCTCTTTTAGTTGGACTCTGTCCGCGACGACCCAAATTTGCTCCAAAAAGCCATAACTGGTGAGGAATCATAGGTTTATGGTTATGACGTGAAAACTAAAGCTCAATCATCCCAATGGGAGCAGCTACACGAGCCAAGACCGAAAAAAGCGCGCCAAGTTCGGTCGAATGTAAATGTTTTGCTTACAGTTTCCTTCGATTGCAGGGGCGTGATGCATCATGAGTTCTTGCCACAGGGTAGAATGATCATTAAGGAATTGTACCTGCAAGTTATGCGCAAGTTGCGCTAAACAATCCGCCAGAAACGCCCGGATTTGTGGAAAAACAAAAATTGGCTTTTGCACCATGATAACGCCCCTGCTCACGCATCGTTGCTTGTGCTCGAATTTTTGTCCAAAAACAACACACTAATAATGCTGCAGCCACCGTATTCCCTAGATCTGGGAGATCCTCATGAAAGGACGATTCTACGCTACGATTGAGGAGATAAAGACGGCATCGAAGGAGGAGCTGAACAAGATCACAAAAAATGATTTTTTTTTTAAGTGCTTTGAGGATTGGAAAAAACGTTGGCACAAGTGTATAATATCTGATGGGGATTACTTTGAAGGGAACAAAATAGATATTCATAAATAAATAAATAATTTTTGAAAAAAAAACACAAAATTCGCGATACTTTTTGAACAGATCTCGTATTGGAAGTCAGTCAATTATCGCACCTACTCGAAAGTTGCAAAACATTTGCCCCGGTTTTCATATAATAAGAATAGTAGATCCTCCGAACGATCTCTGGTATTTCATGTTCAATATCACCACAATAATTACAATTTCTACATTATTATTGTATACCAAAAAGATTAGAATTTTTACATCGGTTGATGGTGGGTAGGTAAACTTATTCAATAACAATCCGGCTGAGGATAGATTCCCCATTATTTGATTTGATTTGATTTTGGTTGCTGTCAAGTATCAAATGACCTATTATTACAGTAAAGTGAGAATTGATTGTCATCAAGTCAATGAAGCAAGGCACTTCATTAAATGTTACACGACAGCAAAAATCCCAATTGAATCTGTACGAATCGAGTAAATGAAATTTAGAAAATTCGTGTATACACGATTATGGGAGCCAAACAATAGAAAAGTAACAAAATAAATGCCCTCCGCCTAACATACTGTCAGCATTTTTTTTTTTTTTTTGGCGTTCCGTTCGGATGGCATTTGCAGGCATAATTCAGATGGCATGCACTGTGTGTGAACCCTTTTTCGCACCTTTTAATCAATCGATTTCTATGTAGTCTATAGTCTAGTCTGGGAAGGATATTTTCAATGTCGAAAATCATCATTGAAAAGAACTCTTACGCCCTTATCTGTCTGTCTATCCATCAAGTTGTGCTTTACATACTCGTACAGTCAGACAGACTTCTACTATTATTACGGATGCTTTCCGGCTTGCTTGCCATTTTTTCCCAATTTCTGCTAAAGACGAAATGAAAAGGTGCCATTCAAAATGAGTGTTGTTGCAACCAAATATGGTCACATTATCGATATTCGAATTTAGGAACGTGCCATTATACAATTACTTTTTGATTTTTCTATAATCATGAATACAAAAACGATTCCGGAGTTATCTGCTGGCATCAAGAACGTTGGTAGAACCGACCAAAAAAACATCTGCCTTCTCCTCAGTTTGAAATTCGAATAAATTTTTTTTGATAAATTGTTTTCCATAAGCGAATTTCTATCTCATAATTTTCATTATCATTCATTCGATTTTGACTCTTTACCCAGAACAGGAATCAATCCAATCCCTTTCTTCATGGTTAACAAAAATTTTGTTATCCTTGCATAACAACAACTTGTACACATTTTCTCGGGATTTTAATTTGTTTTTTGGATTTTTACTATTGAACACAAGCTAAACACATTGTTCGTAGTGTATCCCAAACCTTAATTCTACAATACAATAGCTTCGGATAAATGTAGTCTTTTGGACGGTATAAGAAAATCATTAGGTTGACCACATCCAAATTTGATAGAACATGAAACATATGAGATCCGAATAGCTTATTAATTTATTTCGTATACGATACACACGTTCCATTACATTATAAATATTTTTTTTTTCAGTCAAAAAGTCTTCGCTGATCTTTAGATTAGTACGAGCAACACCCCATGTCAATATACGAGTATGTGTGTACATGCTCATAAATAAAACCTGAGGGGTTTGTTTGGCTCATCTGCTTTTATCTTTTTTTCTGATTGTATATTGCATAGAGCATTCTAGCTATACTAACAACAACAAAAACAACGACTAACTACAAAACCGAATATGAATTATTTGAGACTCTTGTTGTTTGCCTTGATGCCAAATAGTTTTTCGAATAATATCGAATTTCTTCTAAAACAAATTGATGATCAAATAATATAAATTCAAGCTGCAAGCCCAATAATAAAAGCATTTCTTTTAAGGGGTAGAATTAAAACAAATTTTTTTTTATTAAAAATGGTTTTTTTTCGAGTCTGCAAATATTATCCAAAAATCTTTAAAAATAATAACAAGGGTTATTTCTCAGAAATGTCCTTTAGTGATAATATCATATTGTCTTTTAATATTCATGTATCTTTTGGCAAAAATTAATATAAATTTTTCAATTATTTCTTCTTAAAACAATTGAAGAAATTCTTTTGGAAAAATATTTACTCCCCGTTCGATCGACCACATTATTATTATTATAACATTGATAGTAACCATATTGATAAATGGGGTTGAATTGCGTGAGAAAACCACAATTCATTTCGTATTCATCCCTTCTTTGTTGGTTTACGACTGAAATAAAATTCTCTATGCATTGAGCAGTTCAATTCTCAAGTGGCCACTTGCAATTGCAATCGGTTGAACAATAGCAACAATGACGGAACCAAAGGATTTGGGGCGACAAGTAGCATATTGTTGCGCGCCTCATGACCTCTAATTCGAAAATAGACTATCAGCACTCAACGGACACAAGAGACATATGTAACTGGGAGGGAGGCAGGCGAAATGTGACAAAATTCATTGCGTCATACATATTTGGTCGTTTGCAAAATCCCAAAGCGCCGACAATTTCACTCCTACTTGTGGCGGAAACTTATCGTAACTGTTTCAAGTTTAATATTTTCCATATTATCACGGTTGGTAGGCCTGCATTATGAGTAGAAGAATATTCGGTTAGGTACTTGGTAGGTTCACATTCGAATTAACATTCAACATATTTTAACAATTTCTATCCTATACAATTCAGAATTAATAAAATGTATGTGGTTTCACCCCATTCCATGAGTAGGTAGAAGCAGCAAAAAACATGAATAATACGAAGGAAAAGACAAAAAAAATATGTCTACCAATTCAAATCGAATCAATGGGCGGGTATATCACGCTGATCTCTTAAGTGGTGGAATATTCTTTATTGTTTTTTTCCGGTTGTGGTAGGTTTTTTTATTCTCTCTTGCCATCCTGCTCCTTCGTACATTAATATTTATTTATTTTTTACTATTTATTTCAAATAGAACGAAAAGGAAAAAGTCTGTCTGGGTAAATACGGAAATAATGTTTACAACAAAAAAAAAAGGCAAAGCTAGAAGAAAAAACAACAATCGAAATAGAGCAAGAAATTCACCACAGGTATCACAACCGACCAATATCGGACAAGTAGCATTTTGTGTTTTTTTTTTCCCCTCATTTTCTTTTGTATTACTTTTAGGTATTGTTATTATTTTTTTAATATTAGACATCATTTTTAGTGTTTTTTTGTTCGTTTTTCTTTTTTTCTCTTTCTAAACTATAAAAAAAAAATTAGGCTAAAAATCCTTTTAGACATAAAAATGAATACAAGTAAGTGGGGTAAAATGTCAGCAGTGTTTTTTTCTTACAATTGTCAGCCTGTAAATATGATATCAAAACGATTTGGCAATCAGTTTAGATTGTGGTGTATACGAGGTCTGATCAAAAAGTATCGCGAATTTTCAATTTCCGCGGGTTACGTATTTCCGATTTACGATTTTTTGTGGCGTTATGTTGGTACTCATGGCTCTCACTTATGCCGACAAGTTCGGCCATTTTGAATGTTCAGTTAATTTTTGACAGCTGCTTTGCTTGCACTTGTTTTTGCTCGTCTTCGATTTTTGCCCATTCCAAAGAATTTGTTTCGGGAACAAGAAAAACTCACAGAGGGCCAGATCTGGAGAATACGGTGGCTGCGGCATTATTAGTGTGTTGTTTTTTGGCCAAAAATTCGCGCACAAGCAACGATGCGTGAGCAGAGGCGAAATTATGGTTCAAAAGCCAATTTTTGTTCTTCCACAAATGCGGGCATTTCTGGCGGATTGCTTCGCGCAACTCGCGCATAACTTGCAGGTAATATTCCTTATTGACCCTTCTACCCTGTGGCACTACGCCCCTGCAATCGCAGAAAACTGTAAGCAAAACCTTCACATTCGACCGAACTTGGCGCGCTTTTTTCGATCTTGGCTCGTGCGGCAGCTTCCATTGGGATAATTGAGCTTTGGTTTCCACGTCATAACCATAAACCCATGATTCATCACCAGTTATCACCCTCTGGAGCAAATTTAGGTCGTTGCGGACAGAGTCCAACAGCATCTTAGCAATGTTGATGCGATGCTGTTTTTGGTCGAAATTGAGCAATTTTGGTACGAATTTCGCGACGACCCGTCTCACGACCAAATCATTGGTAAAAATCTAATGGCACGAACCAATCGATATGTTTAAGTCCTCAGCAACTTCTCTAACGGTGATTCGACGATTGGCCAATACTATTTTGTTCACTTCATCATGGTTTTCGTCTGTTGTTGACGTGTTTGGGTGTCCGGCACGCTTTTCGTCGTTCACATCTTCTCGGCCCGCTGAGAACATTTTGTACCACCGATAAACGTTGCTTCGGTCCAAGGTAGCTTCACCATACACATATACCACAGTCAACATTCGGAATGCATCTGCACAATTAATTTTGTTTTTCACACAAAATTTGATACAGATTCTTTGATCCATTTTTTGGAATGGGAAAAAATCGAAGACAAGCCAAAACACGTGCAAGCAAAGCAGCTGTCAAAAATTAACTGAACATTCGAAATGGCCGAACTTATCGGCATAAGTGAGAGATATGATTACCAACATAACGCCACAAAAAAAATCGCAAATCGAATATACGTACCCCGCGGAAATTCAAAATTCGCGATACTTTTTGAACAGACCTCGTATGTACTTGTATATTAATAAAGAGATGAATTTAACAGAGGAGGTGAGAATAAATAAATTACAGACGAGAAACTTGAATTTTGACGTTTCGGTATATTTTTTTTAACCTATCTGTCTGACTGGTAATACCAGTGTTGGTTGGTTAAAAAATTAATCGAAAAAGTATTGCCAGAAGTACTTAATAATAGAAAAATGCCACAATTTATCCCTCGTAATAGTTTTCCTGCCTTTTTTTCCCTTTAAGCTCTCGCAACAAAAATTATTTTGACTGTAAATTAAAAAAAAAATTATTTAAAATGAATGGGTTTTTTTCTTCTTCGAAACTCTGTAATAAATTAAAACTCATCTGCATAATATATGCTCACTAAATCAAAATATCTGAACAAACAAAAAAATACCAGGAATCAGATTGAGGAGATTTTATTTGCTGTGACCATAAATAAATATGTTTTTTTTTAGTTTTTATTAGCTAGGACACGAGTACATATCTATTAAAACGATATAAAAAAATTTGACTCTTTAAATTGAAAAAAAGACGTCTGAAAAAAAAGTAACCCAACATCGGAAAAAACTTAAAATTAATTTAAATAATTTTCTCATTAATATCCTGGCAATAGAGACATCATTCTTATCCTTTTGGTTAGTGAGTTACCGAATTAAATTAATGTTTAATTTTCGGTGGAAATATCCATAACTAAAAAAAAATCCTTTACTCTCAGCCTTTAATTTAGTTACAAAAGCCAAAAAAAAATTACTTTTCTAATAAAAAAAATATATCGTTTAATGTGTATTAAGTATGCTGGTGTCGGTTGTCCTCCCCTCCTATAATATCCTTCGAGTGTGTACTCATTTTTACTTTCATTTATGTTACACTCATCCATGCTTGAACTACTACTGCATACCGATTACTAAGTAAGGTCACCCACTTGTACACGCTTACACCCGTAATCGCATTGTAATACCTGCCCATTGTGACAACCCCTGGGATAGAGCCATATTCTATTGTGGTGGTTTCAACGTGAATGATATATTTTCTTATTGACTTCTAAAGTCAAAAGTGAAATTCTTCGGTCATGTTTATGACAGGATCTAATAAAAACATCAGGTTTACTTACGGTATTCATTATTATTGTAGCCATTGAACGTAACCAACCAGTAAGACAGCCGCCTTAAAATGTTTTCAAAGGATTCACCGCAAACACCTTTGTTAGTAGGTAAACAATCCCTTAAAAAGGGAAACCGAACACCTTTTCTTTATTCGAATTCAGTGCTTACCAAAACGAAGATATTGTCAGATGGAAGCACACTTTCCATTTAGGAGACGACAGAAGACAAAATAACGTTTTGTTATTCATTTAAGATTTGAGGTGTATTGCTATTATTTGATGAGATGTTGTTCTTTAGACTTTCCATGCAAATATACTGTTTGCGTCCAGTTTTTCAACATTTTATAAAATTATTATTATAAGAAATTGCTGATGCGTTTTTCAAGTTTATCTCAAAACCGATTTTTTTTTTGAAAGGTTCCCGCGCATATTATTTTTGAGGATTTTCAAATTTCAGTTTTTCTGAGCAGTCCAAATTTTTGCAAATTTATAATATTCCGATAAATATTGTTACCTTTTTTTCTATCAGAAGTGAGTGTTGACCTATGATTTGGACAGATTCAGCCCTCGTCATTTTATAAATTCCAATATTTTAAAACTTTTTTTTTGTATTTTTGTACAATAAAATATAAATAAACAAAAAAAAATTGATGAGATTTTTTTCCCCACCATATTGAGTGTTTCTTTTCCAAAGCGTTCCTAATTAATTATTGCTATGCGAGTTCAAGTCCTTTTTTTACCAATTTTTAAAGCTTGCTTTTCAGTCACTCTTTTGGTAAAACATAAAATTTGTTTCATTGAAAAATATATAAAATAACAAAAATTATTCAGTAATTATTCAAATTTCCCCTTAGTCTACCGGATTGAGTGTTTCTTTTCCAAACGTTCCCAAACATTATTTTTAATTAAGATTTTGCGTTTTTTAAATTTTCATGTGCAAATTTCAGTTTTTCTGAGCAGTCCACATTTTTGCAAATTTAACATATAATATTTCGATAAAAATTATTACCTTTTTTTTATCAAAAGTGAGTGTTGACCTATGAATGGAAAGATTCGGCCCCCGTCATTTTATATACAATATTTCAATGTTTTAAAATTTATTTATTTTTGTATTTTTGTACAATAAATTTAAAAAAAAAAAATTGAAGAGATTCATACCAGATGGTCCTCAACCTTCCTAGGCCAATTTTCAGGAAACCAATCGCGGCACGTTGTTTCCGAAAAAGCACTGTCAACATAGGCCTCCATAAGCATTCGTTGCGATTCGGCAGCCGATTTCTTCAAATTGAAGCAGAAAAGCAGAGCTTCCCGCATATGCTCTTTTTCTGGCACAAAACTAGACACACTTACCAAAGGAAAAATGTATGTTGTTGTACGAAATGCTGACAAATGTGCACTGATTAATGTTGACAGAAGTCAAACTCATTAAAAAAAAGTATGGTGTGCCCACGGTAGCTGAATACGCTCACCCACGCCATCTTTGACCAAACAGCGGATTCAAACTTATACACCTAGTATATAACATTACAAAAATTATTGAGTAATTATTCCAATTTCCCCATACTCTACCGGATTGAGTGTTTCTTTTCCAAACGGTCTTAATCATAATTAAACATATTTTTTTAAGAGTTTTTCTCTAAATTGAAAGTAGAAACCAAAATTAGCTAGAAATAATTACAAATTTTAGGTTTTCTACCGGATTTAGTGTTCATTTCTCAAGAATTCGTGACCTCATTTGAATGAGTGAAATCTAATTTTTTGATGTTCCAACCCAATTTAGGTATTTTTTTTCCATTAACTTTTTAGTAAAAAAATTTAATCTAATTTATGATATTTTAGGTGATTTTTCAAAATTCTTACAAAATCGAAGTTTAGACCAAAATCTTTGCAATTTCTTTTTTGACCTCAAACCGCATGTTCCACAGTCCAATATACGAAATTTCAGATTTTATTTCACGTCCAAATCAATGGTTTTCTTTCCTTTAAGGAAAAAAATTGAATTTTTTCAAAAAATGGTCTTTTAAAAAAAAACCATCTTTATTCGGTCGTTTCCCAATATCGATTCCCGACCTACTTTCATGTACCGTTCCTGTCAGTACCCTTGCACTATCACACCACTCAGAAGAAAGTTTTCTTTCTTAAAAAACAAAAATTGACTTTTTCAGAAAATGTTCTTTAAAAAAACCTACAGTTTTGATGAAAAACAAAAGTGCAAATTTTCATTCTCCTCCCTCATTCGGTCGTTTCCCAATATCGATACCTGGTCCCATTTTCATGTACGGTTCCTGTCAGCACCCTTACACCATCACACCACTCAGACGCTATTACTATTAATGTAGATCACAGCAAATTATTAAATTTTAGTAGTCTACTATTATCACACTCATCGTCCTAGTAAGTGTAACACCGAGCAACACCCTCCTCAGTTATTAAATACAAATAAAATTGTTGGTAAAGAATCCGTTCTGGCATTTGTACGTGCAAAGTGTACACTCGCACAGAACCGTAACCCTAACGAGATGAATCTAGCAAAGTCAGTCGATTAGTAACGATAAATACACGTTTCGTAGGCGTTCATTCGTGTTATTCGTAAGGCGGAAAAATTAATGTAGTAACTTCGGATCCATCAGCATACCGAGACATGACAACAGACGAGGGAGTATATCGAACTGAATATGCAATTCATAAGCTGCCGGCGGCGCATAGTCATGATGGGATTCCAGTTAGAATCGAGGGTGTCGTATTCGCCAACAACAAAAAATCGACAAAATTTTCATACACATTCCCTGAAAATTCATTCCCACTCGATTTGGATAGGAAAATTTCATGGCACGAGCCGCAAAACAATAATTAACGCCATTGACCGCTTCCCTTCAGTGGATATCGCTGATAAGTCTCTATACTCATTGCCGTCGTCTCACCGTACCTTTCTCCGGTAGAATGCGTTATCATAGTTTACAGCTAAAAACCCCCTCGTTTGGCTCGCGATCGGTGCCGATGGCCACAAATGCACGCCATGTGCTGCTATGTGGAGTTGGCAGCCCTCGTGCCATATCGATTAATTGCGCGAACGCTGTTATCAGTTTGCCTAGCGACTAACTAAATGACTAACTCATTTTTAAGCTAGTATTTATTATTGTTTTCTTCTATAAAAAAAAAGGAAATTGACGATTTGAAATTATTGGCAACATTGCACTGTTAATGGATTCGACTAAATAACAATTATTATTAAAAAAAAAAAAAAATTATGTTGTAATCGCACGCAGATGTTGGGCATACACTTTGTATTTTGAAGTCGCATTTTTAATGGTAAGAAAAGTGAGAGACCCTCTCGATTACGAGACTTAATCCAACTATCGATCGATCATCAACTCAAACAAAGAATGCCCGCTTGAACATTTTCCACGCTGATCATATTCTCATTATTTGCATACGTACGGAATATTGTACACTTCAGATGGGAAAATCTAAAAACAAGAATAGAAAGAAAACTGAAAACTGCTTATTGCCGATTGACGAATTTCTTACGAAAATTTTGTTTTGGAAAAAAAAAATTGCCAAAGGCTCTACTCTCAACGACACTAACAATGCGACAGGATCAATGCAGATTAGATATTTAGGCTAGCATAGATTCGACGACCAAACACACAAATGCCCTGGAGGGCCACTCGTCTCTCAGATTCGTAACAATACCACTTCTGGGATCGCACAATTAAGGACACAATGGCAGTTTTTATATTACGAATAAAGTATTTTGTGGCCACCGGCAAACCAATGCGGCCCGGTACTCGTCACCTTGTACGCTCTCCTGTTGCATAGGCACTTGGAACTTGTCCGTAAATAATCAAAATTTCTGATGATGTGTCTTTTGTTCGAGGCTAAGATTCCGGAAACTAATGCGGTGCTGTTAGTAATACTTCTTGAACAGAAACTGCGAGTATCGGTTACACACGAGTATGCCCATCCGTGGAGTGGTGTACTATGCGAATCCTTGGCATGTCATTTGAAAAATATCGCACAGACGAAGGGAAATTATTGTAACAGAAATTCATTTTGTTGATAATTTCTAATCGATTAGAAATTTCATTCAATATTTTCGATTTTTATCTCAATCGAATTTGTTTCAATTGATTTTTGTGGACAGACTGAACCTTAGTACTTTTTCGAAAGAACAATGAGAATAAGGTAAATTGGAATTTTACCGGGGAATGTAAATATTTTTAACTAAAACTACAAAAGCAGCCTTAAAATCAAATATTGTAAGTTGTGAAGCGTATACCAAACAAGTTTTATTAATAATTTTACTATTATAAGAAATTTTGTTTAGGCTCAATTTTGGGAATTTTCTGAACTGATATTAAGTAAGTTGAACATTTATTATTCAATTTTTATTAATGAATTTATTTTTATTCTATGTATTAAATTCAGGTTGAATTGTGACGTCTAAAAAAATCTGGTGATTATCAACAAAAGATCGTTAAAGACTTGCTTCTTTGCCTAACAAGATCGGAAAGAAAACAAAAAAAAGACCGTCAGTATCAATGCAAAGAATTTTTGGGAAACATTTTGTGGATTTGAAAAAAAAACGCAAGTGGTTTTGCACAAAAATCAAATTTCTCCAGTAAGAAAAAATCGAACACTTCATTGTGGATGAAGGACAATAGAAAATTGTTGCTGCTTTATTTGCTATACGAGGTCTGTTCAAAAGTATCGCGAATTTTGAATTTCCGCGGGTTACGTATATTCGATTTTCGATTTTTTGTGGCGTTAAGTTGGTACTCATGTCTCTCACTTATGCCGATAAGTTCGGCCATTTTGAATGTTCAGTTAATTTTTGACAGTTGCCTTGCTTGCACGTGTTTTGGCTCATCTTCGATTTTTGCCCATTTTCGACCAAAAACAGCATCGCATTAACATTGCTAAGGAATGTGTCCGCGACGACCCAAATTTGCTCCAGAGGGTCATAACTGATGACGAATCATGGTTTTATGGTTATGACGTGGAAACCAAAGCTCAATCGTCCCAATGGAAACTGCCGCACTAACCAAAACCGAAAAAAGCGCGCCAATTTTTGTCGAATGTGAAGGTTTTGCTTAGTTTTCTTCGATTGCAGGGACGTGGTGCATTATGAGTTCTTGCCACAGGGTAGAACGATCAATAAGGAATATAACCTGCAAGTTGTGCGAAGCAATCCGCCAGAAACGCCCGGATTTGTGGATGAACAAAAATTGGCTTTTGCACCATGATAACGCCCCTGCTCACGCATCGTTGCTTGTGCGCGAATTTTTGGCCAAAAACAACACACTAATAATGCCACTGCCGCCGTATTCCCCAGATCTGTCCCCCTGTGACTTTTTCTTGTTCCCGAAACAGATTCCATTTTTTTGAATGGTCAAAAATCGAAGACGAGCCAAAACACGTGCAAGCAAAGCAACTGTCAAAAATTAACTGAACATTCAAAATGGCCGAACTTGTTGGCATAAGTGAGAAACATGAGTACCAATATAACGGCACAAAAAATTCGAATATACGTAACCTGCGGGAATTAAAAATTCGTGATACTTTTTGAACAAACCTCGTATATCTGGACGACATGCGGTTCTAGTAGGATCTGCCGTACACATCTGCCCAGACTATCGATTTAATGAAGACACGAACGTAATTTCATACAATGGACCTGTCAATTGGTTTTGAAGATCGTGCCTGATCGCAATCGATTATGTCTATTGAGAATATGTAAAGTCGTTAGTGCATATTAACAAAACGAGCAATAATTAACCAACCTTGGAAGTCAACATTGAGCAAATTATAGCGGACATAGAGCCACACTTCCTAAAAAAAACTGCCCTTCGAATGGACTTTTTCAAAAACAGCCGAGGAGCCAATAGGCCCGGAATTGTTTTTCTTAAAAAAAAATCTAATTGAAAAATATAATCGTTTTTTGCCAAATTCTAATTTTTGTTGTTGTTTTTTTCCACTAATCCACTTAAGAAAAAAACACATTCTAACAAATTAACTTTTAACAATTTCTATAAAGAATCATACAGTTTTTTTTCGGATTAACCCATTTTTAAGTGTTAAAATATTTTAATTGTATTTTTAAATATCATCTTTTTGACTAATTAAAAATATATAAAATTAATGAACATATCCATTTTTATAATTATAAACATACAAGAAGATTAGAACGAGTAAAGAAAATTCTGAATACACATATTACGAATACTTCAAGAAAATAAGGCCAGCCCAAACAAGATGTAGAAGTAAAAATGTACTCCTAATATGCGTATCGGACAAAAATAAAAATTATTTTAAAAAGGAAAAATAAGAAAATTAAAAAAAAAGCCTTGAAGTAAAAGATTGCCAACAAATAATTCGAAGGCACTTTTAAGTGCCAACAATAATTTTACTAAAGGAGTTCGGAAATGTGTTTTGTTTTATGATAAACGTCTTAAAATTATTTTGAAAAGAACAATTGTTCTATGATTTTTAAATGTTATTAAAACTATTTTAAAGAAAAACGAAGATTTTGTCACATTTTTACTAATTTGTCTCTTTGTGAATAAATTTAACACCGGCGGCACTGATAAGAGCCCATAATACGCAAAGTCAAAGTCAAAGTAGCAGTGCATACAGCGCAGCGTATTGCAAGAGCGCATGCAGCAAACCCAATTCAAGCTTTTGGCGGTGTTACTGCAAAGACCGAATGTCGCGTTAAAAATAAATCTGCGAGGCTGACAAGTTGGCTGGAGAAACACTTCGTCGGCCAGTGATCACAGTCATTCCCAATCTGCCTCGCCTACTAACAGAATGGCAACTAACACCTTTAGCCATCCGCAGACACGATAACTGGACCAATAGCGACACTTTTTTGTCGACTCATTGGAGAACCACTAATAAACCAGTGTATTCAACATCCATACCGAAATTCTGGGCGCGAAAGCTCCTCAGAATCCGGATTGGACATACTGCTCTTACCCATAACTTCCTTTTTGGCAACAGCAATCGTCCCTTCTGCCAATCCTGTGGCACCCAGTTCACTATCACCCATATTCTACAGGAATGCCACATAACCAAGAACTACTTTGCGAGCAGGATTCCTCCTATTATGGACCTCCTTGACCCAACAACTTCATTCCCTAGTCCCCTATTTAAACTTCTACAACATACTAATCTGCTCCACAAAATATAACAAAATTCTTAATATTCCATACCACTTACCACAAACCAGTTTCTCTCAGATGATTTCCCACACGTACTACGAAGTCGCCAAATGGCCTCACGGTCGTGGCGCTATGAAGTGGCCCCTGGCACATGTCTAAGGGACCTTACAAACAAACAAACAATAAATCTGCGAGTGATTGTCGTTGCTGCAATCCAACTGCAAGTCCACGGCATTTAAGTTTACCAAAACATCAATTTTTATGAAATTGGGTGATGGTCTAGAGAGCCGTCTAGGTAGCACAGTCGATAGCGTGCTGGGCTACCAACCAGAGGGACGTGGGTTCGACTCCCATTTGCAGCAACATGGTCCTCTCCCTCCTACGCTAAATACCATCAATTTTTACCATCAAAAAAGAGAGTTTTCTGCCATTTTCCATCAATTTTTTTCAATTTTTCTGATACCAATCAAAAACTAAGGACTTGAATTATCTTAATAATATATAAATTGAAAGGATCTCAAAGGATATAATCACTTTATAAAATCTTAAAGTTGATGGGAATTTTTGAAGAATTGATTAATTTCAAATTGAATTTTTCTGGAAAACTGTTTTCTCACGAAATCCAAAATTATTCTTTCCTACTAGATCAAGTTCTTATCTTTCCAACAAAAATAAATTAACTTACCTGCTCTATAGTTTAAGGGATGTTTTTTACCTTTAAAATCATCCCTACCAAAAATTTATTTTTCTTGATTTTTCCGGAGTTTTCCAAAATTGGGAAAACTTGTAGAACAAATATATCTTATATTCGTTAGTTCTATAACATATCCGATTTTGGTGGCAATATCTCGACAAAAGCCAAAAAAGGGGTCAAAAACTGCTGATTTTGGCCCCCAGAAAAGTCAACTTTTTTGTTTATGATCCGATTATTTTTTTATTTGGCAGGTTTATAGAGCTCAGTAATAGGAACCGCTTGATCTCCCTTGGATGAAAATCGATTCAGGTATACCCGAGAAAAATTACCTCAAAGTTGGAATTTTCCGAATTTCTACTTTGTTTTTCTTCGCCATTTTGAATATGAAATCTTTTATTTTTTGGTAATTTACAGTTTCAACCAGACTCTATACGTTTATGCTGGAAAAACTTATAAAAAAATTTTAGTTTTTCTTTTAAAAAAATCGGAAAATTCCAAAAAATTCATGAAAATTTTTTCCAAATTTTCCCCCATAATTCGTTATTTTAATAATAATTGAATATGTTTATGAGAAATTTAAAAGAATTTTCATATATTTTTAAATAGTTTTCGCATAAAATTGATTTTTTCCATACGAAAAGTTTCCCGAACACGTCTTCCAAAATTTATCCTCACCAAAATTGTAATCAAATTTTTATAGAATCGAACATTAAATATTAAAACACGTATACTAACAAATATAAAAAGTCAATTTTAATATTAATATAATGTGTATTTTGTTATTTATTAATCAAGGGAAAAAAATATTTTTTTAGGAAAATTTAACTAAATATTAGGTTGATTCTGAAAAGACTCCAGTTTTTGTTGGAGTAATTTTTGTGGTGACAATCCTCTAAACAAATTTTTTTAAATAATTTTTTCGAGCAATCTTGGAATCTTTTGGCATCGAAAAGAAAAGGACGTCCATATTTTTATCCAGTCTATGGTAGTGGAGCTGTACATTTCTAATAATTTTCTGGAATTCATCAGAGAAAAAAGCTGGCATCGCTTGGCATTATGATTTGTCATTTACCAGGTGCATAAGCTTAAATCCGCTGTTTGGTCATAGATGGCGTGAGTGAGCGAATTAAGCTACCATGGGTATGCCATACTTTTTTTATGAGTTTGACATCTGTCAACATTAATCAGTGCACATTGTCAGCAATTTCGTACAACAACATTCATTTTTCTTTTGGTAATCATGTCTAGTTTTGTGCCAGAAAAAGAGCATATGCTGGACGTTCTGCTTTTCTGCTTCAATTTGAAGAAATCGGCTGCCGAATCGCATTGAATGCTTCTGGAGGCCTTTGGTGACAGTGCTTTATCGGAAATAACGTACCGAAATTGGTTTCGTCGGTTCAAAGACGGCAATTTTGACTTGTGGGACAAAAAGCGTGAAAATCGGCCTAGGAAGGTTGAGGACCATCAATTTTAGGCTCTTTTGGACGAAGACGATACCCAATCGCAAAAACTGTTCCTGCATCGGATTGTGACTGGCGATGAAAAGTGGATATATTTCGAGAATCCTAAACGCAAGAAATCGTGGATTGATCCCGGCCAACCATCAACATCTGCCCCAAGAACAAATCGTTTCGGACGGAAGACGATGATGTGCGTTTGGTGTGATCAGCAGGGTATCATCTTCTATGAGATGTTAAAACCTCGTGAATCTGTTAATACCCACCGCTACCACCAACAACTGATAAAATTGCACCGTGCTCCGCATGAAAAAAGGACATGACAAGCTGATTTTCCTCCACGAAAACGCACCATCGCACAAGTCAAAAATGGTCCGAAACTACTTGGAGACACTCAACTGGGAGGTGCTACCCCACCCCGCTTATTTGCCAAACCTGGCCCCTTCCGACTACCACCGGTTTTTGTCGATGGGCCATGCGCTTGCTGAGCAGCACTTCGATTCTTACGGAAGACGTCCGAAAATGGCTTGATGAAAGAGAAGGAATTTCTTTGGCGTGGTATCCACAAATTTCCTGAGAGATGGGAAAAATGTATAGCTAGCGAGGGCAAGTACTTTGGATAAATTTGTTTTTGCGTCCTATGAAAAAAAAAATGTGTTTTTTTTACTAAAAAACATCGGATTTAAGCTTATACACCTGGTAGGCAAATAAAATTGAATGGAGACAATAACTTATGACAAAAGAAGGACGAAGCAATTTAGTATTCCAAATGACTCTTAACTTAATTAAGGTGCTAGAAATAGTAAATTTTTCTTATTAACAAAAGTAATTTTCTTTACTCAAAGTTCAAGTGCACCTTGATCAAATTCTAAGTCCACCTCGATAGAAAAAAAGCTGATTGAATTGGGAACATGCTAAGAAAAACGTGAGAAAATCTATATAAAAACGATTACAAAATTATTTAAATAAATTTCTTTTAAAGAAATTTTTTAACATACAAAAAAACAAACAAAAACAAAAATGGTTACCGACAAAAAAAATCCCAACAATTCCGAAATTGGAAATCAATTATTTTACGATGGGCAATTTGACGCACCCACCACCGTGTTTGCAATTTGTTTCTTTTTCCATTTTTTATAAAATAAATAATTATTGAAATTCCAAAGCTAATTAACAATTGATATTATAGAAAGGGAGAAAAACCTAGAAAAGATTAATCTTCTAAACGATTTGTGGTCTGAAAAACTGAAATGAAATTTAAAAGGCGACTTACCCAGGTCACTGGTCGTCCGGCTGGTTATTGTCTACCTTTTTTCGGATGTGCTTTTTTTATTATAATTTTTTTATTCGAAGTGGACTTCTCTAAGAAAGCGGTGGAAAAATTTGAGCTCACTTCTTGTTATTGCCAAGTTAATGTATCATCACCACTGCGTGAGCAATCATGCAGAGTCAAATCAACAGCACCGAATCGACTTTGATTTATTTTCCGTTCGAAATCTAGTTGAACTAGTAAGCAGCGCCAATTGAATTGATTTCTTTTTATAAATTTGGTACTTGGACCCCCTTCTCTGGTCTGTAATAACTTCTGCAAACATTTTTTGCCAACAATTCAAACATTGAAGATACCTTCACCATCATACATTAGTCTCTCTGGCTCAGAAAGGGGGTAGATTTTAACATCTACCCCGTTGTGACTTTGGATAGAATGTGAACGCACACATCTCTTCCTTTTTCAACCAGTCCCCCAACAAGTCAATTAGCTTAGAAAAAGTCGTCACAATCCGTTGAATTCGAAAAAAAACAACAACGAAAAGGATGCCCGCATTTTTCCCAATTAAACTGTACAGCAAAGAAGAAAAAAAAACATTAATTAAAATTAGAAAATACAAAAACAAATAAAATGCATTTTACTCACTTTGGGTGGACTAAACCATCCTCTTTGAAGACTAAAACCAGGAAGAAACAGCAACGAAAACGAAAGTTTCCCATCACAACACACCATCGACGGATAATGTTGCAACGTGTTGCTTGTGTGGAGGAGGAGGCTCCGTTGCAATGGGCACTTAAGTTAAAGGTTAAAACAAAATAAAAGACGATGACGACATTGTTTTTATTGCACACAGCATATCCGTTTTCAATAACACTTCAGAGACCAATAATTATGCTCACATTCTGAAGGGGTTAAAACACGTTCACTTGTGTTCGATGCGATTTTATTGGCAATTCAAAATAACCGATTCTGCTTTGTCCGATAAAGTATCGTTTCCTGGAATAAAGAAAGTAGAAATGATAATGATCAGAAATAAACAAATATGAAAAAATATCAACAATTTAAAAGAGTCCTCGGAGAGAAGAAGAAAATTACATCAATAATTGAACTCAAAAGCATATAAATAGGAAATGACCAGCAATTCGACTTGGAGAAAAAATAAATCCGCCAATAAATCAGATCAACCGTCTACTGTAAAAGTTGTTGAATTTGAATTCCCAGAGAAGGTGTAATATTCCGGCAAGAAATCAGGTCGATACCCATCAACGCATTCAAATTTATAGCAGTCGAAATCCGGAGGACGCAAAAATATTTCAATCAAAAATTTGGGAGTTAAAAAAATCCGACCGGAAAACTCGACAAAATTAAAACAGTCGAAGTCCGGAGGATGGGAAAAAATTCTAACAGGAAGTAGAGTAATAGTGAAGGCACTTGAAATCCGGGAGGAAAAACGAATTCCACCAAACGAACAGGCCAAAATAAACGCACCCAAAATCTGCAAAACACAAAAAATTTTGACTGAATTAAGGTCAAAATTAGGATAGTCGAAATCCAGAAGACGCAAAAAATTTCAACCGAAAACCAGGCAAGTAAGTTCGTGCAGAAAATCAGGTCAACATTAAGTCACTGCTAATCTAGAAAACATAAGGAAATGGGACAAAAATTAGGACAGTCGGAATAAAATTCTGAACAAAAAGCCGGTCAAAATTAGGGCAGAAGAAAATTCAGACAGTCAAAATCCAGAAGACGCAAAAAATTCCAATCGAAAACTAGGCAAGAAAGTTCGAACAGAAAATTAGGTCAAAACTAAGCCATTGCAAATCTATTAAACACAAAAAAAAATCGGAAAAAATAAGGACAGTCGGAATCCAGAAGACGCAAAGAAGTTCTGAACAAAAAGCCGATCAAAATTAAGGCAGAAAAAATTAGGAATGCGCAAAAAAGGTCTAGCGGGAAATCAGGTCAAAATTAGGACAGTCAAAATTAAGGCAGAAAAAATCCGAAAGGCACAAAAAAATTCTGAACAAAAATCGGACTAAAATTAAGACAGTCGAAATCCAGGAGGCGAAAAATTTGCAGCAGGAAATGAGATCTAAAGAAAGGCACTCACAATCTGGAAGACGTAAAAAAGTTCCGGACAGAAATCATACAAAAAAAAAGCCAATCGAAATCCAGAAAATCCGAAAATATATTGGACAAAATCTGCTTAAATTTAGGACAGTTGGAATTCGGAAGACGCAAAAAAATCTAGCAGAAAATCAGTCGAAATTCGAAAGACAAAAAATAAAAATCCGGTCAAAATAATTTGGAAGACACAGAAAAACTCCGGGTGGAAAATTAGAAAAATTGAAGTCCGAAAGACGCAAAAATCTCCACAGTAGGAAGCAGGTCAAAATTAAGTCACTGAAAAACTAGAACACACAAACAAAGTCGAACAAAAATTAGGTCAAAATTAGTACAGTCGGAATCCGGAAAACGCAACAAAAAAATCTGAACGAAAATCCGGGTAAATTTCCGACCGTCGGAATCCGGAAGACGCAAAACAATTGTAGCAAAAAATCAGTCGAAATCCGAAAGACGCAAAAGAATTGTTAACAAAAATCCGCTCAAAATATAGGCACTCATAATTTGGAAGACACAAAAATGCCGGGCAGCAAATGGGTCAAAATTAGGACAGTCGAAAACCCGAAAAATGAAAACAATTTCCGTAAAACCGGGAGAGAAAACTAGTTACGGAAATGAAGTCAAAATAAAGGCCAAAATTAGTGCAATCGGAATCCGGAAAAACGCAAAAAAATGGGTCAAAATGAGGTTAGTCGAAAGCCCGAAAACTAAAAAATATATCCAGAAAACCGTGAGAGAAAACCAGTTAGAGAAATCTAGTCAAAATAAAAGCAATCGAAATCCAGAAGACCGCAAACAAATTCCGTCAAAAATGAGGTCAAAATTAGGACCATCGAAATCCGAAAGACGCAAAAAAAATCCCAACAAAAATTCGATCAAAATAAAGCTGCTAACAATTTGAAATCCAGACAAAAACCAGACCAATCGAAATATGGAAGATGCAAAAAATTCCGAGTAGAAATAAGGTCACTACTCCCCACCAGCTCCGAAATTTTAGGCATTAAAATCTTAAAAAAGAAAAACCATTCCGGCCTGACACCATCCCCCATCCTTCTAAGAGAATGTTAAACAAACGCTTGAGCTTGTGTTAGGAAATAATAACCAAATTAGGTCGATGACCTTGGATCCTAGTAAACGAGCCATCATAATTGACCTAGTTTGAGTCAAGGTCATTGACCAGTTGGGTTTGTATCTTATTCCATGACTTCGGCTCATTGCGTCGACCTAATTTCGTGCCGAAAGTTTTTTCGTCTCCCGGATTTCGGGTGTCGTACTTTTGAAGGTGGTGATTGATGGCTTCATTAAATCTGGTCATTTCGTAAGTAGTTTTTTGGCATCACCAAGAACAGGTACTCTTTTGTCATGAATGGTTGAAAAATTTTATTTTTTTACGAGTATTTAAGTAACCACAACTAAAGTTTAATTTGTCGAAATGGGTGGGTGATATGTAAAAGAAATACAGCCGCAAGTCTCTATATGCGGTTTTATTAAAAGGCCAGAGCGACAGATTATTTTTGTTTTTTTTATTCATTTTCTGAATGAGACTTCCGAATGTCTTATTATTATTTTTTTTTTAATAAAAATATTTCCAGTAAATTGTTAAAAGGAGAAAAAGACTTTATCAAAATTAATCGCAATATTCGTACTTGTTGTTATGATCAAAAAATTTTATCAGTTCCGATAAGGCGAAGGACTCTCAGACAAACAATGCCAAATTTAATGAAATTTCCGCTTCCTGATCAGAATTGAAAATTGTTTAAATACCGGCACAATAATATGTGGTAAATATTTTCCGATTATTTGTTCTGTTTTGTTTTTGGTAAATTCGCTCGAAAATCGAAACTTGTGTTTTTTGAAGAAGCTCATTACGAGTAACGTGCGTACATAATGCGTACTACCCCACAAAGATATCATCTTTTAATTGGGAATTTTGAATAAAAGCTTTAACAAAATCACATATGAGAACTTCACCCTTCCCCCCCAGCAATAGTCGTCATTGTTTTATTTTATAAGAAACGTCTGCGTACACGTATGTAACTGGGGAGGAAGACTGACTGACTCAAAGGAACGGGGTGGGGTAGTCATCAGGATGAGATTCTCCACAATTTTGTTGATTGCCTTTGTAGGAACTGTCGTTAGCAGTGAATGCGAGCACATAACGATGTCGTCATATCTCCAGGTATATCGCCATTGGACGAGTCCAATTCAAATTTAAACCAAATTTTCGAATAGCTGACAAAAGCAAAAGCCCATCGGGGCACCAAACAAACAAAAGCTTCTGTTCTGAGAGTAAATCGCTTTGATCTTTTTCCGATATACTCGAACAGGGACCGAATACGAATGCACAGGATTAATTTGTGATAAAAATTCTTAATTTGAACAAATGATAAATGATCGACGAGTGGAAAAAGTCAGTTTATCAAAAGTAATTCTGAAATGATGATAAAAAAGGTTTTCTGTCCAGTGGACAGACGATTCGGATAATTGGCGATGACCTAAGATACGAGGTGTGGCAGAAAAGTGAAGGGAGCTATTTTTTTTCTTCTGCAAGAAGTACATGGCATAGCGACATGGAGGTATTCAGTGCCGGAAGGCTTCAACTGGAATTGTCTTTAGATGCTCCGTTGGATAAAAAATAATGTACAAAATTACATAAGTCAAAAAATATCTGGTCAAAAGTTAAGTTAAAATAAAAACACTTAAACAAGGAAGACGCAAAAAAATTCTAACTGAAAAACAGGTTAAAATAAAATCACTCGAAATTCAGAAGACGCGAAAAATTCCGGACAGAAAATGGGTCAAAATTATGTTATTCGAAATTAGGAAGACGCAAAAAAATTCTAACTGAAAAACAGGTTAAAATAAAATCAAAATTCCGAACCGAAAGCATTTCAAAATCCGCGAGCCAAGAAAAAATCCGGGAGCACAGAAATAATCACAAAATCATGGCAGCAAAATTCTGAAAGATGCAAAAAAATTTTGGACAAAAGTCAAGTCAAAATTATTGGACTAGAAAATCCCCGAGGAAGTCAAGGTAAAATTGGGGTTTGGATATTATCGACAGTACCAATATAACGTCCTTTCAAGAGATTTTTGATCTTGGGGACGAAAGGAAAGTCGCACGGACTTAGAGCAGCCAAAAAAGTAGACTGAGGACCCACAGGAATCACTTTTCTGTCAAAATCCCGTTGATAGTGATGGCCATGTGACAGGCGAAGTTGTCTTGGTCAAGCATCCAAATGTCTGCAAAGTCCGATCCGACGGGAAGAACTCATTTTTCTGAGGACTGCTTCATAAATAAAACCTGGTTGACAATTCGTCTTGGACGTCACAAGAGCCCTCACTCGTTCCATCAGTTTTCATTTTCATCAGTTTTCTTCTCGACCCTCCAAAAATGCTTTCTGCCACCAAAAAAATTGTGCTCGTAAGTGGATTCTAACCCAAAACTGTTCTCTTAAAAAGAATCGTCCTAAAGTCTCCAAATCAGTGCATAAACTGAGAATTTTCTCTAGTCCTCAATATAAGGACTCCTTTTTTTTTAAATAAGCAATTTTAAATTTCATAAATTTTTGAAAATGCAAAAAAAATGTTTAACCTAAACAGTGATAAGAACTAAAAAAAAAAAGTTTGGCAAATTATTATTGTGGCTTTCTTAGACATATTGACAGTCCTTTCAGTATCCTTATTTACAACCACGTTGAGCTACTTTTTCACTGACATATATCCCAAGGATGATGCAGATCTTGCGGACCCCTTACAATTTTTCGAATTTGAAGCCAATTTTTTAAATCACTCGAATTATCTCGAAGTCGTATCCTGCAATTTTCCATAACCAAGGCTCATTTAAGTCCACATCCTCTGTAAAAGGAGCAAGGTTTATAATAACCCATTGACCGGGACAAGTTATATTGTTACTCATTAACATGCTATAATTATTATTTTTTTAGTTTTGTTGTTAATGTAAACTCTAAAAAAGTCACGTTTTTACCAAAATTCCCACCAACCAAAACGAAGTGGGACTATTAGAAAAATCAACCTTGATTAAGGAAGGACACCTGCACAGTTTTAATAGGATTTGTTGGATTTCGGTTTTTACTTTCTCATGACAAGAACTCTGAGCGCACAAAGTCAATAACGTTATTAGCTTAACCAAAGGATAATAATGAGTCGATAAGGACACGTTACAATGGCAATTCCGTGATGATCGGTTATCGAAACAACTCCAACCAAACGACTCACAATAAAGCCATTTAGTTTCGAAACTTTCTGGACTCTAGAACCAACCCCCTCCTCACTGTCGTGTAGATACGATACGATATATCGAGTTAATTAACGGAATTGTATCGATTACCAGTAACGGATTTTGTTCACACAAATTAAAACCGCATCGGAACGAACACACTCGCACTCACATCATTTACGGTTTGGTCTACGGTCTCCTTGGAAATCTCATTTCTCTAATAAAACATTTCCGAAATAAGGGATGA
Organism: Atherix ibis; assembly: GCA_958298945.1. NCBI lineage: Eukaryota > Metazoa > Arthropoda > Insecta > Diptera > Athericidae > Atherix > Atherix ibis. Next base: position 19,683,282 of record OY282609.1, on the reverse strand, counting down.
ATGAGAGATTACCGGATCAAGATAACCAATCATCCTATATAAGCGGTCGTTTCTTGCCCGTCTGATCCCTTAGACCGTCCATAGAAACGATACCCAAACCGAACGCACACCCATAATATCCGACGTGGACTTTTAAAAATGTGTAACGAGAATGTTTGCTTTTTTTCTTTCTTCTTTCCTTTTGGGACTGTTTCCCAATTTAAGGACGTTTTCGCATCCTGCGGTGAGGGACTACGTTCGCTTGATTTTTCTGATCAGATAACAGGCAGACAGCACAAATGAATGTATTTTTATGATTCTGTACAATACACAATAGCTTGAATGTTTGGTGTTTGTTGTAAACTCTTAAGGACACTACTTTATGCCATCACAATGGGATTTAGAGCTAAAATGAGTTACCCTCTTTTATGTGTTTCGATTCTAGTCAAAAAAATTTTGTCAATTCAGAATCTTTATTCGTTCATCCCAGCCCAGCAGCACCTTATCGTTTCGTCCTGTGATAATCCCATTACAACTAGAACTTAATCTATTGACTGTGGTATGAAGTACATTATAAAATCCTTTTTGGATAATTCTCTCTCTTTCATTTTTATTATGCATTAATAGAAGAATAGCTGAACACCTGAGAAATTTAGAAACTGTCACACCTGAAGAGAAAGTGTTAACATTTTTGTGCGGTTTTTTTTTGTTATCAAAACACAATTAAAAGGATTAGTTTTGCAAATTGATCCAGAGTGTTCGCATATCCTTAAGAAAAATATTTTATTTTTGAATATTTTCATATCACCATTTTCTCTACCTAAACAGACTTTCCCCTGGCCCCCCACTCCTCCCGCTTTCGAAGGATAAGTGATTATATTTTTTTCCCAACAATAATATTTTCTTCCTTTTATAAATAGGACTAAACAAATACTATATAACTGCTAGCCCGCATTTTTAATTCTTTATAAAAAAAAACGAAAATTTTCTCGAACAAAACCTTCGCGCAAGGGGACATTTTTGCTTAGGGATGGAATGAACCGGCGGCCGCCGCCTTCCGGTGGAGGTTTTACTTATCGATCGCGTCAAAAGTACCCACAAATCGATGCAAATATAGGCAGTCATATTTGTCTGGTCGGTTCTGTCTTAAATTTATGAAGCAATTCGATTGACTCATCGGGATCAGTGACTGGTAAATGAGTGGGAAAGTATGTAATCTGTTGCATATCCACCCGCAGAATCTGCCAAGAACTTGTGGGAATATTGCAGTTCAATTGATTGGCAAAATATTTAAGCTGGACAAAAAATAAATCCCCGAAACGTTACAATTTAATATGTGATCTTTTAAGGAGTGCGTAATTCAAATTTGATGAAATTGGTGAAGAGGGAAAATAAGGACACTCTTTACTGATTGATTAATAAAAGCGAACATATTGAAACTTCGATTTATGTTGGTTTGTAATTGCGATCTTATGTGGATTATATTTATTTTTTTTTTTGTTTAGGAAATCTTTCTGGAAACTTTGGGGTGTATTTTATTTGTATTTTTATTTTTTTCCTTCTTAACGTGACGTCACGAAAAAAATAGCTGACGTTGGCTGACGAAAAGTTAAAGTAGAAGACGATCAGCCAACTTAGCTGTTTGGCAAATCTGTCCCAAAGTAGTCAGTCGATTTACCCAAAATTGCTGACGATTCCTGACGTAAAAATCGGCCTATTAGACCGTCAGAAAAAATTGGCACAGGTCAGTCAACGTGATATCAAGGAAAAAAATGGTGGACGGCTGACGTTGGCTGACGAAAAGTTAAGGTAGAAGACGATCAGCCAACTTAGTCGTTTTGTCAACCAAATCTGTCCCGAAGTAGTCAGCAACCGTCAGCCAATTTTTCCCAAAGATACTAATGATCACTGACATAAAAATCAGCCTATCAGACGGTCAGCCAAATTGACACAGGTGAGTCAATATGACACCAAGGAGAAAATTACTTTACGACTGACTAATCAGTCACTGACGGCTGACGTTGGCTGACGAAATGTCAAGGTAATAGACGATCAGCTAACTAAGCTATTTTGTCAGCAAATCTGCACCAAAGTAGCAAACTACCATCAGCCCATTTTGTCAAAGTAGCTGAAGATGGCAGACATAAACTCAGTCGCTTAAACGGGCAGCCAAATTAGCAGTCGTCAGCCAACGCGACATCAAGGAGAAAATTGGCCTATTGCTGACTAATAAGTGGCTAACGGCTGACATTGGTTGACGAAATGTCAAGGTAGAAGACGATCAGCCAACTAAGCTATTTTCTCATACTCTGTCCCAAAGTAGTTAGCTATCGTCAGTTGATTTTTCCAAAGTTCCTGGAGATGGCAGACATAAAAATCAGGCTATTAAACGGGACTTCAACACAAAAATTAGATGATGGCTGGCTAACGAGTGGCTTACAGCCAAATTTTTCCAAAATGAATAACGTTGCCAGACGATGTTTGGCGATAGCTGACGATGTTTGGCGATGGCTGACGATGGCAGACGATGGCTGTAGTTAGCTGACGATATCTGACGATGGCTGGGCACAAGAATCAAGGTTTCATAGGATCAGTCAACTTTTAATTTCTTTATGTCATTACTTTTGTGTCGCCATAATGACATAATATTAGACTGACGTCAGCCAAATTGTCATAATCATACGATTAAATGGTCAGCCACTTCGTCAGTCAAAACTGTCCCACGTCGTATTGGGACGGATCAAATCAGGCTATTAGACCGTCAACCAATATTGGGACGGATTCTGGCGTCATTTGAATGTCACATTGGTTGACAACTGCCAATTTGGCTGACTGTTTCATTATGGAAGACATTTTTATTTAGCAACAAAACGATAAAAGTATCAAAATCGCATTGTATCAAGTTGCATCGTTTTAAATTTACGACAATTTGATTTTCATTAAAAACAGGTGAAAATTTCGCGTAAAAAAATGAGAGGTAATGGGTAGCTATAATATTACAAGAATGTCTTTTTATGTGCTTTCGATTGATAAAATATCAAAAGTAAAAATTTTATTGCTTGTTTGTTGGTAGGTAAGATCCTTTGGAAATGAGCTACGATGCTACTTTATAGCACGACGACGATGAGTCCATTAGGCGTTAGGTGTAACCAGATTAAAGTTTGTGTTGCATATTATTGTAGTTTCTTTGATCAATTTAAAAAAAAAAAACTTTGAAATTAACAACAATTATGGATCTAAGAACTCCACAATGGGAATTGCTGAAATTCACTTAAATTATTTGGAAAAGTTTCCAGAACGCCACAAGATTAGTAGATGCGTTGTGTGTGATTTCCTAAACGAAAGTTTTGGGCTATAAAGCAGTTTTCATTGAATCTTTATTTTTTAGAAAAATGGACCTAAAGAACAATTTTTTTTTTATTTTCAAGGAGTCCAACGGTTTCTATACAAAAAAAACAATTTTTTGAACTGAAAGTACTGAGATTTTCTTCTGCATTTGAGGGTATTTTACTACGAAGAAAATCATATAGTTTTAAAAAACCTTTTGAGGTCATTTTACTACGGAAAATGTCATTTTTGGAAATTTATTACCAAATCAAAAAATCTAAACCGAATTAATTGCCGGCTCTTTTTTATAACCAATTTCAGTATTCTTTAGGTTGCTATTGGTCATCAAATCAGTTAAAATCGAAATTTTACAACTATTATAAACGTTCACACCTTCGCAATTCTCTAAACCCAAATTGAATTTCTCCCGCAAATGTGTTCACGTAACTTTTACTCTTCCCCATGAAGCATGTTCTTCCATGTATCTTAATGGCAGTAAAATTTCTAGCAAGACATTGAAATTTTGTACCTAGAACTGAACTTAGACAAAGTTCAGTACTATTATATTGTACAATGCACTACTGGAACCAATATAGACTTACGGACTAGAACTGTGGGGTTTCAAATCCCATCGAATCCTATCTGCTCATTTAAAAATACTTTGTAAAATTGTCGATGCTCCCTTTTATAGTGTTATCCATCGTGACCCCTAAAGTCTCATTTGTTCGTGATGCGACCGTGTCTCGTTATAAAAAGTTTCACTCTCGACGACTTAACCATCAATGGTCCCGGGATTTGATAAAATACTTACTCGTAACTCATATTCACAAATGTACACGGGAGCAGAAGAAACTTTGATGGATATTTACCCACCATAATTCTTAGTAAATAAAATCAACAAACTCTTTAAACTTTTCTACTCTGAATATTAAAAATTTCTTCAACCAACAAATGTGAAATATTATTTCCCAAAGAAGAAATAATATTCATTTTCCAGCTTCTTTGAAAGTTATAGCCTCTTTAATTCTCTAAGCAATATGGAGAAGAAGAAAAACTAGTCCCTATAAATCCGAAAATCTGAAAGAAAACCTCTTCAAAAATATTGTTCGCAAGCGTCATCAATTCGGTGAAAACTGACGAAGCCTCCGAAATTACCCACACAGCATATATCGTTCGTTGTCTGTCAATTAATTTCAATTAAGAAAATACCCTTGAATATTTTCTAGGTCTTATTCCTCTGAACTCTAAACATGAAATTCTCTTAACAAACCAATAACAACAAAAAATAAGAAATCCCCCAAAATTCAATTCAATAATTTTTTTTTCTTCTATTCATTTATTAATTTAAATAAATTTTATAACACACTGACTATGCGTAAATGTATTTATTTATTTGGGTGCAGGGAGGGGAGCATATTAATTACTAGATTATATAAAGTGTGTTCGTTTCAAAAATTTTAAAAAGGATATAAAATATATTTTAAATTAAAATGTTCAATTTTTAATTTAATATGGGCCGATTGTACATGATTTTTTTCTTCTACTTATTTTTATTTGTTTTATTTTTTTTTAAATTATTTTTGAAAATGCTCACTTATCGCTCTGATTTACCGACATTGGAGTCTAGAGTGCGAATCCATCTAGTGACATAGATCCATCTAGCCGTTATAGAATTTTCATATCAAAATAAATGTTACTTAAAATATGAGGTCTGTTCAAAAAGTACACGCGAATTTTGTGTTTTTCATTTTTTGTGATCTTGTTAGCTCCTCCTTAGATGCCGTCTTTATCTCCTCAATCGTAGTGTAGCGTCGTCCGTTCATGGTGCTCTTCAGTTTCGGGAACAAGAAAAAGTCACAGAGGGCCAGACCTGGGGAATACGGTGGCTGCGGCATTATTAGTGTGTTGATTTTGGCCAAAAATTCTCGCACAAGCAACGATGCGTGAGCAGGGGCGTTATCATGGTGCAAAAGCCAATTTTTGTTCTTCCACAAATCCGATTGTTTCTGTCGGATTGCTTCGCGCAACTTCCGCATAACTTGCAGGTAATATTCCTTATTGACCGTTCTACCCTGTGGCAAGCACACATGATGCACCACACCCCTGCAATCGAAGAAAACTGTAAGCAAAACATTCACATTCGACCGAACTTGGCACGCTTTTTTCGGTCTTGGCTCGTGTGGTAGCTTCCATTGGGATGATTGAGCTTTGGTTTCCACGTCATAACCATAAACCCATGATTCAACACCCTCTAGAGCAAATTTGGGTCATTGCGGACAGAGTCCAACAGCTCCTTAGCAATGTTAATGTGATGCTGTTTTTGGTCAAAAATGTGCAAAAATCGACGACGAGCCAAAACACGTGCAAGCAAAGCAGCTGCCAAAAATTAACTGAACATTCAAAATGGCCGAACTTGTCGGCATAAGTGAGAAACATGAGTACCAACATAACGCCACGAAAAATCAAAAATCGAATATACGCAACCCGCGGAAATTCAAAATTCGCGATACTATTTAAACAGATCTCGTATACTTAAATTTTGTGTGTAGATTAATGGGACGTCTGCTTCTAGTTCGCATTAATATTAAGCTAGTAGTATAGACGGGGTACCATTTATATGTCGCCAAATAGTCTGAATTGTCAAAAATCACACAATTTGCATATACGTACAGAAATATCCTTAAAAGAAAAGAAAAACGTTTATTCCCTGATTTAGCGGCACTGGCCGATTCGATAGCACAGTTGATCCAAGTAGTCGTGGGTTCGAATCCCGCTGCGGTATGGTCCTACGTTAATTACCTTACCATTTTAGTTTCTCTGCGTTTTTCATTCTGTTGTTCTTGATCCTTTATCCCTTATCAACATATACATACATACATTTGTCCGCATTTAGTACACAATGGTTTTAAGTTCGAACACCAGCTAGTGACATGACTAAGATGGCCTTTAGGTATTGCCAAATTGTCGTAGGGCCCAGAATTTTCATATCTGCACAGAAAGAAAAAAAAACAATTTCTGAAATTTGCGAAATCTATTCTCATAACTCCTCAGCATAACAGGATATAAATTTATTCAAAGCCGAACAATAATGAAGACTATTCCGAACAAAGTAAAGGAAACAGAATCCTTCGACGGCAGCAGTCAAAATTGCCGTCAATCACACAAAAACCCTTCATTCGATTTTTGTGGAACTGCAAACTGTGTCAGTCAGTACGGATGTGTGTCAATCTGAACTCATTATGGGCACACAAGGGCTAGAGTGCAGTTTTTGTTATAAATTTAGCTACCAAACTGTTTATGGTATACGTCAATGGAAAAGGTGACATTATCGTTGAGAATGAAAACAAACCACAAACTTGAACGGCATTGAAACGCACAAAAGGATGAGTAATAAACTAGCTTCCATCATCAAATTTATGATGTCATTTATGTCATGGCGCACCGTATGCAGATTTGGTCCTTTCGTACAAAATTCACTCAGTCAATAGCATCGAAAACTCTACTAACCAGGACCAAATGGCTAATGACTATTGTGTGTAAAAATTTGATGGGTGAATCGGGAATTATTTAACTTTTATCCTGTTGCAATCATTAATATTAACAATCACGATGGATAATTAGTGGCTGTAATTCACCGTTAATGGATTTGAATTTTTCTCATGCCGATCGGTTCGGCAATCGTAACTGGAATCAACAGCATTTCGGGACTGTTCATTCAGCTCTCCCGAAAGGAAAGTCCTTAGCAGCGAGAGATTCGTAACGATATCATCGCCATAGCATGTCATCGAATAAATTACGGTGTACCTCAGTTTTTGATATCAGTCCGTTTCGGTGTGTCTCTTTTTACTCTTCAAACATCTCAAAGGAGTAGAATATTAGGAAAAAGGAATCCTTTAAGTGACATCATAATCAGATGGTTGGGCGATATCGTCAGAGTAGCGAAGCGCACAATAGCCGCTTATTAGTAATTGTGTGAAAAATCAAACTTTTGCCGTCACCTTGAATTTTGTTATTATCCTTTGTAAATAAGGACTCTACGCTTTCGTTTCCGTTAGATATTATCTCAGATCTAACTTAGAAATAGGGTTACATGGCAATCAGAACAAAATACACAAAGAATGCGTTACGCATTATTCTTTAAGGAAAACGTTACCCCATTCCGTGTTTAAGGTGAGCGCACTTATCTCACTGATCTAGAAAAATACAAAACGTACAAGAAATCAAAATTAACCCCGGTTTTTTTTCTTCCTATGATAACGAAAATTTACTATAGAAAAAAAAATTTTATTATTAAAAAGGGTGCCAAAATAATATGCAATTTTATAGTAGTTCGTTCTATCATCAAATAACCCCTCTTACCCTCTTCCCCTTCGTGAGTATTTTTTTTTTAAATTATTTTCATATATTTTTTTAGAACTTTTGATTTTTATCTTATTCGATGACGACTTGGATGATGATAACGTGCGATTGTAAAGGTTTACACCTTTTTAAACACCTTTTCAACATTGTTTTCATTTTTTTTTTGCTAATGCAAAATTTTTCATGATGATTTACAACAACAAATATTATTAAAAATTGGAAATTGTATAAAAGAAAATCGTTTGATAAAAAAAAATCCGATTAAGAAAAAAAGATAAGATAAAAAAGGTGTACTGTTTTTTGTGCCCAATTGTACGAAAGATTGAATTTTTCTTTAAACTTTTTTATAGATTCTCGTATCTACACTACCAGATTGAGATATAAAAAAAAATTCGTAGTGTTGCCTTTATCTTTTTATTTTTAGAAGATTGATCACAATTGTTTTTAAAACAAAAAATTAACTACAAAAAAAATGGCAGAACAGAAAAACACCAGTAAAAGTTTTTACTGGTTTTAAAAAATCCAACAACAAAAAACAGAAAAGTGGCAAAAGTGTATAAAATATTGTCTCGGCTGGTATCGTGCTAATAACACGTGTAATATTGTATTCCAAGGCTGCAAGTGACGCTGGTTTATCGGCAAAGGCGAGTAACTTCATGTAATCTCATAAAAAATAATCTAGAGGCGTCAAATCACATGATCTTGGCGGTCAACTTACCGGTCCGAAATGAACTCATCTCTTATTATGTCCATTGTTTCACGTGCTGTGTGGTATTTAGCGCCATCTTGTTGAAACCACATTTCGACCAGATGCAGTTCTTGAATTTTGGGCAATAAAAAAGTTCGAAATCATCGAGCGATAGCGGACACCATTGACGGTAACGTTGCGGCCAGAGTCATCTTTAAAGAAATACGACCCGATGATAAACCGCACCAAACAGTGCATTTTTCTATGTGCAATGGTATTTATTGTTTTGCCTGTGATTGTTCATCAGACCAAATGCGAAAATTTCGCTTATTCACATAACCATTCAACTAGAAATGAGCTTTGTTGCTGAACGCAATTTTTTTGTGGAAAAAAACGGATTTTCTTGAAGTTGTTCTAAAAATTCAACGTTTTGGCAGGTCGTTTGGCTTCAGTTCTTGGACGAGCTGTATTTTATATGGTTGCAGATAAAGACCCTTATGTAAAATCTTCCACATAGCCGAGTAACAAAATTCCAATTGCTGTGAACGGTCATCGCGGTCTTCGCCAACAAATCGGGGTCTTCACAAACATTGGACAACAATATTTTCCTCTGTACGCACGCTACGCACACCGGTTAGTGATTTGATGTCCAATAGCGCAAAATTGCTGCAAAATTAAGGCTCTTGAAGCGATTGCTTAGTAGGTCGATTATAACGACCATAAAATGAATTTTTCATAGAGCACGAATTTTGATAATAAAATTCATTTTCCATGATGAAATGGCAATGCTAACTGTCGACTTCTGATTTTGACACACATCACGTGTCACGCGTATTCTGTCAAAAATAAAAACATAAAAAACCAAACAGCAAAAAAATCACTCAATATAATTTTGTGTGTGGTCACCTTGTTTTTGTATGAATAATTTCCCTTTATCATGGAAAATGAATTTTATAGTTCCTCTAGAACTTCACGTTCCTGAACGTGTCACGTCAAAAATAAAATCTAGAAATACCAACCATAAAAAAAAATCACCCGATATATAGCGAACGGCACAATTAGAACATCTTTGCCATCACAGAATTAAGGCATTAGAGCAGTCAGAGAAAATTATGAGTCCATAATTACAAATTAGGCATAATGAGACCATGAACCAAGTGCACCTTGACATCCACAAGCAGAGTAATTGAAACCTTCCGGATTAGATCACCAATATGGTCTATTTTCAAGTCAATTAAGAACAATTGACTGGGACTTAGCAACCCAATTTGCAATGCCTTGGAGATCCAATATTGATTTAGAGACACATTGTAAATGACTAGAGACTGGAAGTTCATGCAAAAGTTGTGGACATCATCCACGAACATGTGCAACAAGGTATAGATCATTGATGAAAAGATAAAATAGGAGTGGACTTACTATGGAACCTTGAGGAACACCTTTCAAAACACAATAGGATCCTGATCATTACGTTTCACAGCACAGCATACGATCTGGGACCTAAAGTGTAGATAGAAAAAAATGGACGGGTACTGGTTCTAAAGTTCACCAACCATCATCAGATTGTGGTCAATCGACGTCAATAATGTCTATTAGGCTTGACGTCAATAATGTCTATTAAGCTTGATGTAGTATATTACGAGAACCAGACTCGAGATGATGCTAGTAGGACGATATTCAATGTTATTATTATTGTTTTTTTTTTTGGAATACGTAGAACTTTAGCTTTTTACCACGCCAAGAGGAAAGTCTAGGTCATGAGCGCTGTATTGAAAATGTACTGTATGAGCACGGACTTTTTTTTTGTTGGAAGAATTAATTTTAAGAACATTAGCAAGACATGTTTTTAAAATTAATTCTTCGGAAGAATTAGTTTTAGGAAAAAATTAATTTAAAAAAAAAAACGTATACGACGACCAAGCTTTAACAGCAAGTTCCATCTTAGCTCCGGTAGAACATGATCAAAGCGCGTGAGTGCAGGAAGGCTACTACTTTTTTATGATGTTCAAAGTTGTTAATTTACTTTTACTAGAAAACACAATTTGATTTCTTAATGTAAATGCTAAAATGAGAAAACTAACGTAAATCAGTTGCTAAAAAGAGAAAAAACATATAGAAAACGAGAGAAATGAGGGCAAACTTAATAAAATTGAAATATTCGTAATTCGCACAGGTAAATGAATAATAGGGCTTTCTACACAGGTGGGGTAGTACGCTTAATTAAATTCGAATTGAACAAATTCATTGAACCATTCCATTCTTGACTATGGGAACCAGCCAATAGCAATGCAAATTCAAACCTTTTTATTAAAAAAAAAAAAAAAAAATAGTCTAACTTTTTTACAAACAAAACAAAACAAAAAAACAAACAACAATACCTCTTCTGGCATAGGTAAGACTTTCACGGGAGTCAATTTAAGCAATAAAAAAAAATTTGAGAAAAAAAACCTAAAAATAAAACAACAATTAAAAGTAGAAAAAGGTTTTTAAAAGGCGGTACCAAAAATTGAAGCCAATGTTCGACATAGCCTAATATTAAGCACACACGACACGCACACAACAACAAAAGTAAATGGCAGTAAAAGAAAACAAACAAAGGAGCGCAAATTAGCCCATCCCAAACAAAACTGACGAATCTAAACATTCGTAATGACGATAAAGTGAGAAGTGAGAAAATATGGTAGGTAAGCGATGCATTCAGCATGCAAAGTAAGACAGAAAGAGAGAAACAACAATGTTGGACGTGTGTTTAAAAAAGTATATAACGACTGTTTCGAAGGAGGGGAAGTTATTTATGCTATGTTTGATGGTGGTATATAACCAGGAAATGTGAGTTCGTGTGCACGTCGAATCGGAGCCAATTCTTCTCGACAGGCAGTCAGTCAGCATTGCGCAGCCGCTCGTAGTGGAAGTGTGATGGTCGTTTTTGGTAGTTTTCAATCAACGAAAAGTTCAGCGCACATTAAAGTTCATGTTCGGTAGTGAAACCAAAGAAAGGAAAAAGTTTTCACATTATTTTCAACAGACAACATATATTCTTCCGATCGAAAAGTATTAATTTTTATTTAAAAAGAAAAGAAAGACAATAAGTTATTTGTGAATTATTAAAATAAGGTGATTTTTATATAACATTTTCGTGACAATAACAAAAAAGAAATAAAAATTGGTGGAATTGTTTTTAAAAAAAAATGGTAATCATGACCAACATCACCAATCGTTCGGAAAGTCCACCGACTAAATCACGTATAAATATCGATTGGGATATTAACGATACTGTAATACCGATTATTAGTGAATATGATGATTTTTGTGAATGGGCCAATGGACATTGTCGCCTTGTCTATGCCGGAACCAATGAGGATGCAAAAAAGCATACTTCCGGTTGGGCTATGAGAAATACGAACAATCATAATGTAAACATTTTAAAGAAAAGTTGCCTGGGAGTTTTATTGTGCACGGCAAAATGCCGATTACCGAATGGGAATAGTGTCCATTTGAGACCGGCGATATGTGATAAGGCTAGACGAAAACAACAAGGAAAACCTTGTCCGAATCGGTAAGTTTTTTTTATTACATTTCCTTTTTTAATTGTTCATTTCGCAATCATAATCCTTCCAAAAAAAGAAATTTCTTATTTTCATATTGTGCTATTATTGAAACAAATTGAAAATTTTTAACAATATTCAACAAAAAAAAATATATTGAAAATCTTCTTTTTTTTTGGTTTCACCTTTTGATTAAATTAATTTTTTTCCTCTCTAGACATTGTACTGGACATTTAGAAATACAAGCTTGTCGAGGACATTGTGGATATCCAGTTACACATTTCTGGAGACATGCGAATAATGCGATTTTCTTTCAAGCGAAAGGTGTCCATGACCATCCGCAGCCGGAGGCGAAAGGATCCACGGAATCGAGACGTGCACTGGGTGGGAGTCGTCGTATTCGTAGTCTGACTGTAATGTTAGCCCGAGATGCCGCTTTAAATACAAAACTATGCACACTCCGTGGTGGTAAACGTTATGCCAGCAATACTCCGAAATTGGAAATGCCATCATCGGGAAGATGTACAATCAGTAAAATCCCACAGATGACTCCGAAACGGAAATGCATTTGTCCAAATCCGAATAATTGCATTTGTTTAGTTGGACATCAACGTCATGATCAATACAGAACCTTACCGACAGCAATTGAATCCAGCCTTTCTATTGGCGGAGGATGGAATAATAATAATAATTGTAGTGAAAATTATGTGAACATGATTGATTATCAGGAGAATAATAACGATCAGAATGGGCAAAATTACGGCAGCACTACTAGTTATCCAGTTCCGAATCCGATGCAATGTGCTAGTGTCGGTAGTGTTGGTAATTTGTGTGCCAGTGAACAGTTTATGTGTATAGAAAATTTTGAAAATCTCGAATACTATTCGACCATTGGCGAAGGTTTCTACAACAATAACCACAACCAGATGACGATGGCGACCAGTGCAAATGTTCAAGATTATTCTAAAAGTCCATCATCATCAACACTGCTGGATTTAGAATCGGGCACAATTCAGAGTACACGCTGGACCACCGATCATTTCAAGTACGAGAGTTGCGACGACACTTCGAGCCTGACAAGCAGTTCAAGTGGCTACGACGAATACTACTACCCGTCGTCTATTCCCATTGATCAACAACAGTTCACCAGCCCAATTTATGATGGCATGCATCCAGTATTCGGACCCAGCGAAACTATGTACACCGGCAGTTTTGAAATTGTCACTCAACAACATCAGCAATCCTCACCGTCACTGCCTCAACATCAACTGGCACATCATCACTCTACCCTGGAATCGAATGCAGTCCAAATAAACTCCTCATGCGGATACCCTTCGAATACGCAGAATATAAACGATTTTCAATCACAAATGAGTCCGGATTTTTTTTATTACGAAAAGGATCACCAAAGCTGGAGTGTTCAGCCGGACACGACTGGTGCTGCTGCTGATCTGCACAGTTCGACATTGCAAACTTTTCAAATAGTACCCGAAGTGGATGGAGTCTTTTAAAATTTTCGAAAAAAATTCTCTCCAATCAAATTTGTTCATTGCATTTACAAAGAGACTGACTAGCCCCCATCCACCCACCTCTCCCCTCTCTCACTGTTCCCCATTATTAATATTGTTCGTTCGGAATTTTATTCTTAAGTAAAGTTTCTCAAATTCTCAAGGAATTCGTACTCAATTTTCTTCTTCTTTCTATTTTTATATTTACTATTTGATTTTTATTTTTGTTTTTTAGAAATAATAACATTGCCTTGGTAGTATTATTAATTTTATTTTTTTTGTTTATTTCACGCGGTATGTAAATATTTATACTTAATACACTTTAGGTAAATATTTTTTTTTTATCTAGTCATATTGTTAGATTTTTTAAGGACTCGCGATTAGGTTTGTTTTTGTTTCAAAGAATATAAAAAATAATTAAAATAAATTTAGTTTAAGTTAATTCTGGTCAGCATTATTTTCATTTGTTTTTTTTCTTAGTTCTAAGAAATAATATTCTTTGGTTCAGTAAAAAAAAAATATGTTTACTACTATTTATTATTAACTAATAAATAAGATAATAAGATAAATGAAAAATGAATATAATAAAATGGAAATATTGTAGAATTACTTGAAAATATTGATTAATAAATTTGATTTTGATTGATTTTGTTTTTAATTTTTTCGTTGCTTCCAATTTACAGATACTAGATTTGAATTTATTTCAGTTTTTGAGCAGGAGTAGTGCGCTTTATTAATCCTTTCTAAAACCTTCTATATATATCCTAGCACATTCGAAGGTGCATACTTTAGTGTAAATTCAATTGAACAAATAATAATTGGTGTACGCGGGACCAGGCGCATTTCAAAAGCTTAATTGTAATATTTTCTAAATGCTTGCCTTTTTTGTTAAAACATTCGAAAATATTCTAATTTTATTGTGGAAAAATTTTCCCATAATCATGCTTCAAGGTATTGTCCATCGCTAGCCACAACTTTAATTTCCCATCTTTCTGGCAGCATACGAATTTTTTGAGACGATCCATGAAGCGACCCAATTTTTGGGCTCTTCGTAAGACCGGATGTGCTGCTCAGCCAGGCTACGCGTCATCGATCTGAAGGGGTAGTAGTCGGAAGGAGCGTGTTGTCATGCTGGAAAATCACTTTGTCCTGTCTTTGTTCGTATTGTGGCTGTTTTTCCTTCAATGCTTGGCTCAAACGCATCAGTTGTGTTCGGTAGCGGGCTCCTGTGATGGTTTCACCCGGTTGCAACAGTCGAGCTGGCCCCTCCAAATACATAGGATGAGCTTCTTCGCTTTCGATTATTGTAATGGATTCACTTTTCATCACCAGTCACAATACGATGCAGAAAACCCTTCCTTTTCTGCCGTTGGAGCAGTTGTTCGCATGTGAAAAAAACGCCATCTGACGTATCTAGGCTTCAACTCGTATGACACCCAATTTCCTTGCTTTTGGATTATTCCTAAGACTTTAAAATAATGGAAAATAGCTTGTTGAGTCACGCCCAATAAATCTGCAAGTTCTTGTTGCATTTGACATGAATCTACATCCAGTAAAGCCTCCAATTCTGTGTCTTCCAACTTTTTTACCGATCCATGATACAACTTATATTCCACGTCGAAATCATCACTTTAGTAGCATTGAAACTAATACAAGCCTCACCAAAAGTTTCTTCGAATTGAAGGCAAAAAGCAAATCTTCCCGCAAATGACGCTTTTTTTTTGCCTCAAATTTTGACATTTTCACGCACAAAAAAAATATATAACGCCGAGAAAAAGTTACAAATGTAATAAATGATGAGGAATTGTTGACAATTGCCTAAGCTTACGATTTGACGTTTCTGATCCGATATTTACTGCTGACGCCATCTATTGGAAACGGGCGCTTTCTCATTTGTACTCCAAATATTCTAGTTTTTTTTTGTTGCTTTTGTTTTTTTTTCCATAAGAAAACTACATTAAATCTTTTATTTTTTTTGTCATACAAATTTATGCTATTTAATTATTGGAAAAGTTCAAAATTCGATTATTGTCTTCCAAGACATTTTTTTGTTTCTTCCAAAATTTGACAGTTTTTTTTTTCAATTTGATATAATAATTCTTTGATAGATTCGTATTTTTTGAATTTTTATATATTTTTTTTAATGATATTTTTTTGACTAAATTTGACTAAATTTTTTGTAATATTTTTTTGGAATTTTTTGTGTAATTTTCTTAATTTTATTTCTTGAAATTGTAATAAATTTCGCAAAAACTTTTAAATAATAAAAAAAAATGTTTTTAGAAATATTTTTAGGAATAATTATTTTTTTTCATATTTTTGAATTTTAAGGATTTTTTTCTAATGAAAAAAAATTATTTTAAAAATATTTTTGGGAATTTATATATATTATTTTTTTCATATTTTTGGAATTTTTGCTAATCTTTGAACTATTTTTTTTTTAAATATTGCTAATTTCAGTGGAATTTTTGTGAATTTATTTTATTTAAAAAAAATCTTCCAGAAATATTGCAAATTTCACTGGAGATATTGCGAAATATTTTGTTTATTTTCATATTTTTTTGATATTTTCTATTTTATTTTTTAATTAAAAAAAAATCTTTTAAAAATATTTTAAATTCCCTTAATTTTTTGTAAATTGTTTTTGGACAATTTTTGTAATTGTTTGAATTATTTTTTTTTTTAAATAAATTATAAGTAAATAATAAGATATATTATTATTAGTGTATTGGTTTTGGCCAAAAATTCGCGCCCAAGCAACGATGCGTGAGTAGGGGCGTTATCATGGTGCAAAAGCCAATTTTTATTTTTCCACAAATCCGGGTGTTTCTGGCTGTTTGCTTCGCTCAACTTGCGCATAACTTCCAGGTAATATTCCTTATTGACCGTTCTACCCTGTGGCAAGAACTCATGATGCACCACGCCCTTGCAATCGAAGAAAACTGTAAGCAAAACCTTCACATTCGACCGAACTTAGCGCGCATTTTTAGGTCTTGGCTCGTGCGACAGCTTCTATTGGGATTATTGAGCTTTGGTTTCCACGTCATAACCATAAACCCATGATTTATGACCCTCTGGAGCAAATTTGGGTCGTCGCGGACAGAGTCCAACAGCTCCTTAGCAATGTTAATGCGATGCTGTTGTTGGTCGAAATTGAGCAATTTTGGTATGAATTTCGCGGCGACCCGTCTAGCCAATCGATATGTTTAAGTTCTCAGCTACTTCTCAAACGGCAACTTCTCGAAAAAAAAAAATTTGATGCAGATTCTTTGAAACATTTTTGGAATGGGCAAAAATCGAAGACGAGCCAAAACACGTGCAAGCAAAACAGATGTCAAAAATTAACTGAACATTCAAAATGGCCAAACTTGTCGCCATAAGTGAGAGATATGAGTCTATCAATATAACGCCACAAAAAAAAATCGAAAATAGAAAATACGTAACCTGCGGAAATTCAAAATTCGCGATACTTTTTGAACAGACCTCGTACTTAATTATAAAATCGGATTTTGCCTATTTTTAAGGAGCGCCAGCCCTCTTGTTCACGTTTTTATTAATTCGATATAACAAAACGAAATCTATTAATTTGTTAAAGGCACCTACTTACTATACTTACCATTTGATATAAAACGAAGATCCTCCAAATCCTAGTGTAATTCCACTAAAAAAAATTGTTCCATTCTTCTTGTTGACATTTTAAAAATCGATTTATGTCATACGAATTACGTATTCAAATTACACACGATTAATCACCGATATTAAGGGGTACAAATGATAAATTTGCATATGAGACCTACTACTAACAATCCTTAGCAGCTCCCTATTTTATCTACAGAATACTCGATATACGATGGGCAGGTCCTGCCGAACTGTATTTGGGAATCAGTGCGAGCTCATCTCATTTTCCGGTGTTGGTGATGATGATGATCATTTTGACAGGAGTCACACGTTTATTGTGATTTATTACATCATCAAGAATATGAAAGTAGGCCGAAATAGGTGATTCTTCTTTCATGAGCTACTTTTTATTTAAATTTTACAAAACACTTCATTACCCATGATGAATATAACGTTCACAAATATTAATATTCGATCAGCGAATGTGCTTGAATTGGAATTTGCACGGAATTTGAGATTCCCCTCCTTTCACAATATGCAAATTTTCTGATTGGACGCCTTAAAAAGGTACTAAATTATAGAGGTAGTCTTGATTATAAAAAAAAATTAAACCTTTTTAAGTAGGTAATCGAGTAGGCTAGTCAAAATGTAATTTTAAAGGGGAAGTGGTTTGTACTATAAATCATTTATCCGGATTGGAATTATCGTGACACCCATTATTATTAGATTCGACATTTTGCAGACCATTTAGTTATAATGTATTTGTCACGTTTTCTCTTCTCCTGTTAATCCTTTAATTGTTATTGAATTTTCATCGATCCTTAGTGGGGATTATCGTCGACGAATATCGTTTCAATTTTGTCAAAATAGTCAATCAAATTTTATCGAATACATTTTTTAAAACTTAAAGTGGGAGAATCACCAACCCAACATTTATTGTCAATCATCCCTTATTTCCAGTGGTTTTTAAAATAATCCAAACAAAAGGGTTACGAAGCCTAAAGCACATAGAAGTAAAAAACAGCTCAATGTCAATAGTTTCAATTATTTTCTAATATTTTTTTTTTTTTTTTTAAACAAATTTAATCCTTTTTTTGTATATGAAAATATTAACAATGAAAAAATCAACAACTTAATATTAATATTTTTCATACTCAAAATATTCAGTGTCATTTAATAAGGATCACAATCGAATACGGGATCTTTTGTTAATAGAATCCTTTTCATTAATTTTTGTACCTTCCATGAGTAGTTTGAGGTATTTTCAATTTTTTTTTAAATAATTTCTGAAATTATAATTTTTTTCGCAATCATATCTACATTAAGTCCTTTTAAAAAGGATGATAATTTTTGTAATTTTAAGGGGAGGTGAACCTTTAAAAATTTGATTTTGGTATGGCAAATTAAAATCATTTCTTACAGATTAAAATCATTTCTTTTTAAAAATAACAATATTCACGATTTCGTTTGGAGTAGGTGATCTGAGAAATCCAATTTGGGATGACTTTTTCACGTAAATCGGGTTGAATCTCACCGATAGTTTGAATAATGTTTTTTTCTAGCTCGGACAGAATGATCAGTTCCATTTTCATAGACTAGGGGTCGGCAACCTATGACCTACGGGTCACCGAGTGACCCATTTGATAATTTCAAGTAACCCACTTTGGTTTCGAAAATAAAGTATAATATTGGGTTGTTCGGAAAGTAATTTCGTTTTTTTTTATAAAAATGAAAGACGATTTTTTTATAGTGAATTAATATTTTATTCAATTAAATATTGTCCAGTCTGATCCAATATACCCTTTGCCATCTTTAGCATGATTCTACGCTTATAAAATGTTTGTTCTTTGCTGCCAAAAAACTGATCCAAGTGATTGGTGACCTCCTCATATGAAAATAAACGTTTTACCGTCTAAAAAATTTTGTAGAGACCGGAACAAATGATAATCGGAAGGTGCTAGGTCTGGAGAGTATGGTGGGTGTGGCAGTATATCTCATCCAAGCTCTAAAAGCTTTTGCCTAGTGGTTGCATTATCCTGTTGGAACAGGATACCTTTCCTATTGACCAATTCTGGCCTTTTTTCTTTAATTGAATCATTTGATTTGTTCAACTGATGACAATACACTTCAGAATTGATCGTTTTGTTGCTCGGTAGAAGCTCAAAATAAACGATTCCTTGGACTAAACCTTTTTTTTTGATGAATATTGGCTTTCAAAGTGTTTTGAGCTGGTTGATCTTTTCTAATCCAGGATCTTTTGCGCTTAACATTGTTGTAGACAATCTATTTTTCATCCCCAGTGATGATACGCTTCAAAAATGGATCATTTGCTTGGCGTTTGAAAAGCAAATCACAAACGTCAATGCGACGGCACAAATTTTTTTTCGCAAGAAGATTAAACTTAGCCGTTTCAAATGATCATGAACGTTCGAATTCGATAAATTTAATCTCTCAGCGATCAGCTTCAACTGGCCTTCTAGAACGTGGTGCATCTTCGAGGTCAAAATTGCCGGATCAAAATTTTGCAAATCAGTTTTGGCACTGGCGCCCACTTAACAAATCTTGTCCATACACATTGGATAATTTTTTTCTTTCTAGAAAAGGATTTTTTTATATTTTCTATAGTAAAAAAGTAAAATATGCCGAAAATGCTGTTTTTCACTTTCCTTATTTAAAATAGTATCAACTAAAAACTACTGTGCAGAATTAATCGATTTTTTTACAAGCAAGCTTTGCTATGTTAGCTGTCAAAATACATATGTATGAGGCTTAAGTGTGAAGTTGGTTGTGAAAAAACACAATTAAGTCCTCTGTTAGGAAAAAACGAAATTACTTTCCGAACAACCCAATACATTTCTACAATGTAAACCAATTTTAAGCGATTTATACTCTTTCTATGTTGTGGGCATTTTTTTTTCACTGAATAAATTTTTACCAAAAAGTTTTTTAAAATCAATGCAAAAAATTGAAATTTTTTTATAGTTTTTTTTTTTTTTTTAATAAAAATTAGTATTTTTTTTGAGGTTCTTTTTAAAAATAATTGCAAAAGGGAAAAGACTCTTTAAAAAGATTGAGGTCTTTATTCAAGTGCTCGTAGAATCACAAATATTTTTTTTTATTTACAATTTTTCAAAAAAAAATGTTTTTAAACAAATTGGTTTTTGGAATACAAAAACAGGAATTCTTGTAAAAATTTGCTACGATTCCTTATAGTCGTGTTCAAAGCAAAGATATTTATTTCAAAAAAATTAAGTTTTTCTTCAAGTGAGTCTGAGAACCACAATAAGGGTTTAGGACCAACTTTTTTTAAATCACCGTTTTTTAATGAATTTTGTTGAAAAATCAATGTTTAAAAGGTGAAAAAATGGCGTCCTTGCGGAAAAAATCCGGATTTCTAAGCTATGTTCAGAGAAAAGATTGCTTAAAGAAATTTAAGTGGTTCCATTATTTTTTTTTTTTTTTGGATGATAGTTTTTGAATTAAAATTTTATGCTTCAACAAAGAAAAGGGGTTTTTATAAGCAATTTTTGGGATTTATTATAGCTGTGTTCAAAAGAAAATTCTCCAAAAATTATTACGTATCTGCTGAAATGGGTTTGAATCACAATGAGTTTTCGTGGAAATTTGGTTCACCATTTTTTAATTGAAATTTGTCAAAAAACGGTTTAAAAACATTACTTTTAAAGGTCAAAAAATTGAGTCCTTGTGAAAAAAAATATTAAAATTACTAAGCCGTGCTCAAAGGAAGAATTTGTCAAAGAAATTTAAACTTACTTCAAAAAGGGGTTTTTTGTAGCCTTTTTTCGTCATTTCTTAATAAAAGTTTCAGCGTTTCTTAAAACAATATTTGACAAAAAATGATTTAAAAAATATTTTTTAAAGGTCAAAGAATGTGGCCCTTGTAAGCAATTATTGGGATTTATTATAGCTGTGTTCAAAAAAAGATTCTCCAAAAAATATTACGTCCCTGCTTAAATGGGTCTGAATCACAATGCGTTTTTGTGGAAATTTGGTTCACCTTTTCTTAATTAAAATTTGTCAAAAAATGGTGTCCTTGTGAAAAAAATATTACGATTACTAAGTTGTGCTCAAACAAAGTATTTGTCAAAGAAATTTAGGCTCTATTCAAAAAAGGGTCCAAATCACAATGAGTTTTTGTAGCCATTATTGTTTTCGCCGTTTCTTAATTAAAATTTCATCAATTCTTTAAATAAAATTTTTTTAAAAAAATGATTAAAAAACTAGCTTTTAAAGGTCAAAAAGGGGTCCTTATAAATAATGATTGCGATTTATTATAACTGTATTCAAAAAAATTACGTCCCGGCTCAAAAGGATCTGAACCTATTTTTTTAGGACCATTTTTTTTAGACCATTGTTTTTTGCAAAAATTGATTTAAAAAAAACAGCTTTAAGAGGACAAAAACTGGAGTCATTGAAGAAAATTTTGTACGATTACTTATAGCTTATAGAAGCCAAGATTATATTTTTAATTTTTTTAAATAGACCACACTCTCGTTAAAATGTCTTCCAAAAATTAAAAAGTTCAAAAATTACAATAAAAAAAATATTTTTTTTTATTTTACGGATAAAAAATGAACGAGAAGAGAAGGGTAAAATGGGGTAATGAATTTGAGTTGTTAAATTTTTTTTTAACTTATTTAAAATCAATTAAAATTTTGCTCCAAAAATAATTAAAATTTTTAATTTCGCACACAAATTAAAAAACAAAAAATTGTGATAAAAATCAAACTATTTGAAAAGGTTCCATTTGAAAATATTTGATTTTCCCTGCTTCCAAAAAATTAAATAAAAAAATAAAACGCCACAAATTGAACAAATTTGGTTTTAGATTTTCAAAAATTCCATATCCACTTGAACTGAACTACCTCAAAACGTCGATTTAGTAAGTGGGTCGGTCGTCTCTTCTTAATATTTTTTCCATCAACTCTCAAAATATTTTATTTCATACTTTTCCCATTAAAATATGGGTTTTTTTCCGTACACCTTTTTCAACCTCAAACTTGATTTGACCTTAAATATATCACTTCAGATTTTTATAGTTTTTTGCCTTTCCTTTGTAGATTGATTGTCAATTGTTTTCGCCTTTCAACTTTTCCACTAGATGTCATGATAATAACTATTGAACATGTTCTTTAATTGTTACAATTTCGACCCCTAATAGATCGAACAACCAAAAAAAAAAAAACCACAACTGTTTTCACATAATCGAATATTATTTTAATAAATTACAAAATCAGTCATTCGAAAAAAAAGAAAAATAAAGATGGCCTATCAAAACGACAGGATACTTTTGAATACTTTTGACTCTAATAGTCCCCTTTGCAGAATTATTTCTAACGATAAGGATCATCATCGATGGTTGGCCTACAAATAATTCCAATATAAATGTTCGATTTTTTCCACATTTCCAAAATCTTGCAACAAACTGAAAAAATTGATATCAATCATACAAAAGCTATTATAGACAATTTTTAGTTCAATTCATTTACTTTATTAAAAACATTTTAAGGATCATTCCCAGCACAAGCAATGGACGGAGAAAGTATAGGATACCAGGTGTATAAGCTTAAATCCGATGTTTTTTAGTCAAAACACATATTTTTCTCATAGAAAGCAAAAAAAAATTTATGCAAAGTACTTGCTCTCGCTAGCTACACATTTTTCCCATCTCTTGGGCAATTTATGGATACCACGCCAAAAAAGTTCCTTCTCTTTCGATGCAAACCACTCATCAATCGAAGTGCTGCTCAGCGAGCGCGTGGCTAATCGACGAAAACAAGTGGTAGTCGGAAGGGGCCAGGTCTGGTGACTCATAAGCGGGGTAAGGTAGCACCTCCCAGTTGAGTGTCTCCAAGTAGTTTTGGACCATTTTTGACGTGTGTGATGGTGTGTTGTCGTGGAGGAAAATCAGCTTGTCATGTCTTTGTTGATAATCCGTCCTTTTTTCACGCAAAGCACGGTGCAATTTGATCAGTTGTTGCTGGTGGTAGCGGTGGGCATTGACAGTTTCACTAGGCTTCAACATCTCATAGTAGACGATACCCTGCTGATCCCAGCAAACGCACAGTGTCGTCTTCCGTCCGAAACGATTTGATCTTGGGGAAGATGTTGATGGTTGACCGGGATCAACCGACGATTTCTTGCGTTTAGGATTGACCCGCCTGTCACAATCCGATGCAGGAACAACTTTCTTTTTTGTCTGGCGAGCAAGATTTCGTATGTGTTTTTGCGTCGCTCCATCTGCCTATCGTTCAACTCATACGGCACCCATTTTTCGATCTCTTCAATCTTCCCCATGACACGCAGACGCATGGAAATGACTGGTTGAGTAACACCAAATAGCTCCGCGAGCATTTTTTGCGATTTCGTATCGTCTTCGTCCAAAAGAGCCTGCAATTGATGGTCCTCAACCTTCCTAGGCCGATTTTCACTCTTCTTGTCCCACAAGTCAAAATATTGCCGTCTTTGAACCGACGAAACCACTCTCGGTACATTGTTTCCGATAAGGCACTGTCACCATAGGCCTCCATAAGCATTCGATGCGATTCGGAAGCCGATTTCTTCAAATTGAAGCAGAAAATCAGAGCTTCCCGCCTATGCTCTTTTTCTGACACAAAACTAGACATGATTACCAAAGGAAAAATGTATGTTGTTGTACGCAATAACTGACAATACGCACTGATTAATGTTGACAGATACGATATGGCGTGCCCATGGTACCTAAATACGCTCACTCACGCCGTCTATGACCAAAGAGCGGATTTAAGCTTATCCTAATATGGTAATTATTTAAATGGCACTAAATTTATTATAGAATAAAATTTGTTTTTAAAAATAGCAAAAAAATTAGCCCCATCATTTGCCCACACCCCGTTCAGAATTTTATCCGTATCTTATTGCTCTCAGTTTCCGTATCAAATTTCATAAAGACAATCAAACAACTCATCCGAAAGGGGGATATCCGGATATTTTCATTTCATTTGAATTAATCCCTAAACTATTAGCTCGTATTAGCTTCTATTATTGTTTTATTATTTGCTCTTATTATATTTACATTTGGACTATCAAATTCAGAGGGTTGAATCGTTAATCCTTAATAAAAAGTTGATCTAAATCGTATGAATTTGGATGGGACACAGACACTACTGGCAATAATCAACCATTTTTCGACTATAGAATATTGAAAGTTTTATAAAAATCAAACTTGGAAATAAAATAGACAGTAAAGCAAATAATATATAGATCGACGGGAAAGAGGAATGAAATCCATCAATGGTGCAGATGGAAATTCTATTTAGCCAGACAGATAGTGAAGTAACATCACGCACCAATGCCAATCGACGTGAATTTATTCGTACGAATACTTAAAGATAAAGAAGGGTGCAATCTGATATTTGTGTAACCCAAATTTAAGAGGATGTACAAATATAATCAAACAACGAATTAAATTAACGTGAAAAGAACAAGAGAATTATCGCCCCCTGAAAGTTGCGCCGCCAACGATGGCAAGGGAACACGTCAACCCTATGCAATCGACTAGAGATAAAACGATTTTCAATTGTCACCAAACCATACCACCACCCTTGTTTGTCAACAAATAGGATAAAACGCGCATGCAAATTGCAACAAATCGTGGCAAATTGTTTATAAAATACACAATAAAAAACATTCTTCAACATTTTATCAAATCGATTTTAGAATATCTTACGACTACTGACAAATTTTTAACACTTAACTTAACATTTGAAAATAATTTAATAAATACCATATTTCTGTAGCAGTTCTTTTGTTACAAATCTATACAATATGAACAGTATTCCAATATTGTTTGAGGTGGCATACCTTCAGGTGGCAATTGTCTAATACCACGGGGCCGTTTACGACCATAAGAATTGGAATACGCCCAATCAGCTAACCAGTTGTGTTAGTTCTGGGTTTCCTCGATTCAGTCAACGAAATCCAAACGGTTATTCCTTCACCTCTCACCCAGCTTTATCAAATACAATTTTCAGTTCTCATCCAGCCTTCGAACATCTGTCAGGTTAATTCCAGCTGTATGGTAAGGTGCTTCCAGCCAACTCCACTATAACCATCTTTCCACTCACTGACCTCAAGTCATTTCCATCTACGAGGTCTGTTCAAAAAATATCGCGAATTTTGTGTTTTTTTTTCAAAAATTATTTATTTATTCATGAATAGCTATTTTGTCCCCTTCAAAGTAATCCCCACCAGATACTATACACTTGTGCCAACGTTTTTTCCAATCCTCGAAGCACTTCAAAAAATCATTTTTTGTGTTCTTGTTCAGCTCCTTATTCGATGCCATCTTTATCTCCTCAATCGTAGCGTAGCGTCCTTTCATGGGGCTCTTCAGTTTCGGGAATAAGAAAAATTCACAGGGGGCCAGACCTGGGGAATACGGTGGCTGCGGCAATATTAGTGTGTTGTTTTTGGCCAAAAATTCGCGCACAAGCAACGATGCGTGAGCAGGGGCGTTATCATGGTGCAAAGGCCAATTTTTGTTCTTCAACAAATCCGGGCGTTACGGGCAGATTGTTTCATGCAACTTGCGCATAACATTCCTTATTGATCGTTCTACCATGTGGAAAAAACTCATGATGCACCACGCCCCTGCAATCGAAGAAAACTGTAAGTAAAACCTTCACATTCGACCGAACTTGGCGCGCTTTTTTCGGTCTTGGCTCGTGCGGCAGCTTCCATTGGGATGATTGAGCTTTGGTTTCCACGTCAAAACTATAACCCCATGATTCGTCATCAGTTATGACCCTCTGGAGCAAATTTGGGTCGTTGCGGACAGAGTCCAATAGCTCCTTAGCAATATTAATGCGATGCTCTTTTTAGTCGAAATTGGGCAAAAATCGAAGACGACCCAAAACACGCCCAAACAAAGCTGCTGTCAAAAATTAATTGAACATTCAAAATGGCCGAACTTGTCGGCATAAGTGAGAGATATGAGTACCAACATAACGCCACAAAAAAATCGAAAATCGAATATACGCAACCCGCGGAAAATCAAAATTCGCGATACAGACCTCGTATATGGTAAGCATGAAGCCATTAAACAATTCATTTGTCAATTTTATCTTAATAGTGAGCGGTCTCATCCAACTCCACCGTTCAGCTCTTTGATGCCATCGAACTCTACCATAATCTTCCTTCGCAGAAAAATCAGTGAAGTTCATCTTTCGGATCCTTATTTTGGGCTTCCATATAATTTCTTGTACTGAACCAACTTCATCCATCATCAGTAAGCTGTGGGGTAAACGTCAGTAAGGAGTTCCAAAGACTGTATAAGAAGTTTGGGTATCAACCACAGTCACCACGTTTCAGCCAAAGCACCTCACTTTGGTCGAACAGGGTGTGACTAACCACCATGGGGCACACGACCTCTGTAGTACTACTTTTTGTTTCAAGAGAACTATGTTAGGTACTCCTCTACTCATATAGCTACACTAACGAACCAAGGAAGATACTCCTCTTATTGATCTTAGTTTGATTATTCTCCCAAAATATTAGCTAATAATTGACATCTCCAACAATCGAGAAATGAGTCTCACCGATAAAGAAATTTTATTTTTTTAAAAATCAGCATCCAAAGTCAGTTGGTCAATTCAAAAATTTAAATTTTCAAACCTTAAAGTAAGGTTACAAACCTCACAATAAGTTTAATAAACTTAAAAAATAATATTCTTAAAATAATTTTTAAAAATTAATAGTAATAAGAAGAAAGAAATCTTATAAAAAATTATAATTTCGCATAATTAAAAATGAAAAAATAAAAGTATTAATAAATGCATTAAAATTTTTGTATTTTTAATAATAAATATTTAAAGAAAATTACACTTTCTAGAACAGTTGGTTACAAATTAACAAAAAAAAAAGAAAAAAATGGTTGGGCTTTATTTCAAATAGAAATCGATTTTTTTTATCCAATTTCGTTAGATAATTTTCCCCTTTCTGACATAAGAACATTTGACGTTCAGTCAAACAGTTACCACTGGCAATTCGTGAACACTTACGATAAAATTCAGCTGTTTACGATCAACTAACAGAGTTTTTCTTGTTTGCAGACAACTTCATAGTAATACGATGCTAAGCACTTGCGCACTCCATTAGAACTTTTGCATTTGTTTTCTACTATTTTAAGTGAGTTTGAAAACGCAGGTTGGTCAGTTTTCATTTGGAGTTCATAGTTTCAAGTTGTGTCAATTATTTTCGTTTAAGAGGAATAAACTAGAAGAGAAAAAACTTCAAAATGGTTCACAAGGTTGAAAGTACGGTAAGTTGAAATTAAGAAATCAAAAGAAATGAAAATTCTTTAAAATAAAATTAAAACGATTTATTGTATATAAAAACATAAATAAATTAGTTTTCTATAGGAATATGTGTGTGTGCGTGTGTGTGTTTGCACATGCATACGTCCCTTTGTATCCTAAAGTGTTTTAAAATAAGTGAGATGGTTTTTTTTCCATATTATATTTCCGCCTATAATAAATAACAATTTACAAAAAAAAAAAAAAAAGGATTTATTATTTTGAGTTGTTTTTTTTTACATACTATTATTTTGTAATAAATGTAATAGATTTATTATTATTATGTGTATTCGAGGTTATTTCAGTGATATAAAATTTGTCTGAGCGTCATCTTACAATTAACAATAAAACCTGCTACACTCATCCATCGCCAGTCATCGGTTAGAATAGAATTTCCCAATGACACGTAACTCTCTTAGAGTCGTACACACACATATCTTATCGATTTCTCATGCAAATGCAAATATACGTTGTTTTTTTCATAAGTAGATATATATGGTTACAAATATTAGCAATTTAATCTAATGTGTATAGGTGAGGTATGGGAGGAGGATAAGTGATTTTATTAATTATTTTGTAATCGGTAAACGATTTGCGTTTCGAATTGATTGTGATTTTTTTACTTTATTTAATGTCAAATATTATCGAGTTAGTGTTTTTTTTTTTTTAAATATATTATTTAAATTTGCATAGATTATACATTTTTTTTTCTCTAATTAATTTATTAATATACTAATGAGTATTGTAAGTTTATCATACACTTTTTTTTTACTATTAACTTATTTAGTTTTCTTTGATAAAATTGATTATGCCCGCGCAAATACGTACGCACGAATACATTCATGCATGCCCATGATTTCATGGGTTTTTGTTTTTTCTTTCGCAAATGTTAAATCATATGAAATAATCGATGGAATTATGTTATAGTATTAGTCATTTTATTAGTTAGGAGTAGTCAGTCATAATCAGTGAGTCAATTTGCAGTTAGTATATATATATATATATATATATATATATAATAAGAAGTAATTAATAATCCCACAAATCGTTGTTGGAGAGCATTTTATCTTTTTCTTTGACCCGAATGTGGTTGGTATTTACCGCAAATTAATAATATTGCATATAAGTCGGAAGGGGGAGATTACCAAGAATATAAGAAGAAAAGAAAACAATAGTAATAACAGCAACAACAATACTAATTTATTGTAGATTTTCATGATGGCTGTTTGGTTATAGTTTTTAATGTGTGGCTAGTAGTCTTTGGATTTTGTTTGGTTAATGTCCGATAAATTCTTGACCGATTTGATCAGATAGAGGAGCGCGCTCTAAATTCTACCTTGAGCAGAGAATAACTTTTTAATACCGCGTCGCGCGCTCGATATCCCATGCATGAACCGACATCCCAACACACACTTATTGGGTACAACGTCAGGCGAGTAAAAGAAACCGGCCGGTTGAGCAAATTGAATCTCTTTTTTTCGTTTCTTTACATTTTTAGTACAATAATTTGTACAAAATTTTGTTCGATGCAATAAAATAAACACAATTGGATAAAGAAACGTCATCTAAAATTCAATTTTTAGTCCATTTAACTAACCGCATGTATAATATGTATATACATTTATCTCTTGCCATTTTTATTTCATTATCAACAATGCTGTTTCTCACGTAACCAAACACTAAAATGTGTGACAAGTACTTCGGCTAAAACGACAAATTTGAAACAACCATAAATCGTTACTCGTTCCTTAAACCATTCATTTTTCTTAATTGATGTGTATGTGCACTAACTGCTATAAGATTGTGAAGAAGGTTTTATGATGTATTCCGCTTTTGTATGTGTTAGAAGGAAAAAAAGAGGAAAAAAAAGAACAATTGGAATTTATCCAGTTGGTTTTCTTTCCAATGACGCAATATATATATATTTTTTTTTATTTCGAAAATATTTCATAATTGCAAAAACTTATACCAGTCGCTTGTGGCTGGCTGAGACACTAGGTTATGTGTTGAATTTAATTTTGAAACAAAATGTATGGGATAAGGGCGTGGTGGTGGTGGATAAGATGACCAAGAGTAAAAAAAAGAGAAACAACAAAACCTTGAAAAATTCTCAATAAAAATACTTGGTCATTGGGGGGGTTATATCTACATATATTTGCTGTGTATGCTTGTGCATGATTTGTGATCATCATTTAGAAAAGAGATACTCAGAGATTTAACTAACTTTTAAAATTATTGCTCTCTCTTTTTTTCTTTCTGAAGCTTGCGTGTAAATTGGTGATGAGTGGTTCATATAAAAATAATTTTAATTAAAAAAAAATTATTAATTTGTTTCTTATGCTATATATTATTTTAATTTATCCTTTTTTTTTATACAAAATAAAAATGTTGAATTAATTAAAATTCGTATAATTTTATGGATGTAAATAGTATATTCTGTTATTGTAAAACGAATAGAGAGGGAGAGTCTATTCAGTGTGTGTGTGCTGTGTGCGTTCACATGCTGCCATAGAATCGTGAATTTTTCCGCAACTTTATGCAAATAAAAAACCGCATCAAATAATTGTTTTTTTAATTTTCTTTTGTTCTATTGGGATTTTAAATTTCGAACACATAATCTATTCATACAATCAGTAATAATTCTTATAAACTGTTTTTTGATTACACGTTTTTTTATAAGAATTGCTGTAAGCATGATAACAAGGCGCGATAATATACTATTATTTTCTTTTCCGATTCCTGTCACTCGATCATCTTTATTCCTGTTTCTTGAACTTGCAAAGGGTTTTCTTTTTCTCTACCCATTACTCTCTCGTTATCATGGTCAAAAATCGCCGTCATACGATTGATCAGGATCGGATCGTTTAATTATCTCTCTCTTCTCTCTGTTATTCTTTACAAGTTTCTATTTAAATTTGTGCAATTTTCCTAAATGATGTCATGCGCTAAATAAAACCACCGCAAATAAATGTCAGTGAAAAATTAGGTTTTTTTTTATTACCACACATCGAATCATCTGTGTGAGGTCAGAGGATGAATTTGGAAGGTAAAAAGGACTTAAATGAGATTAAATATCAAAGTTCTATCACCCTGTACGTGTATGTATACTAATAGTCCTTGGAAAGTACTTAAAGATAAGCTCAAATTGATAAATTCAACTTTTTCTAACAGCAATTTTTATCAGCATCTATTATTATTATTATTATTAGGTTTTTTTTTCAAAATAAATAATGTCAATTGAATATTAATAAATTTTGTGCTTTTTCCCCGTTTTTAAAATAAAATTTTTCTTAACTTTGATGAAAGTCATTTTAGAATATAATAAATTTTATAGTTTATAAATAATACTTTTAACGATTATGTTAAAGATTACTACTTTCCTTCTTTTTTTTTAGTTAGTATAGTTAAGTCGAAAGAACGTTGAATAATTGGGTTGTCAAGAAAGTAATTCGGTTTTTTTTTTTTTTATAAAAATGAAACGATTTTCTTATAGTGAATTAATATTTTATTCAATTAAATATTGTCCAGTCTGATCCAATACCCTTTTTGCCATCTTTCTGGCATGATCTAGCATGATTTCACGCTCATAAAATTTTTGTTCTTTGCTGGCAAAAAACTGATCCAAGAGATTTTTGACCTCCTCATTTGAATTAAACGCTTTATCGTCTAAAACATTTTGTGGTGACCGGAACAAATAATAATCGGAAGGTGCTAGGTCTGGAGATTATGGTGAGTGTGGCAGTATGTCCCATCCAAGCTGGAAAAGCTTTTGCCGAGTGGTTGCATTATCCTGTTGGAACAGGATACCTTTCCAATTGGCCAATTCTGGTCTTTTTTGTTTAAGTGAATATCATTCAATTTGTCCAACTGATGACAGTACACTTAAGAATTGATCGTTGTGTTGCTCGGTAGAAGCTTAAAATAAACGATTCCTTTGAAATCCCACCAAACAGATAGAACAACCTTTTTTTTTGATGAATATTGGCTTTCGAAGTCCTTTGAGCCGGTTCATCTTTTCTACTTTGAAGATCTTTTCCGCTTAACATTGTTGTAGACAACCCATTTCTCGTCCCCAGTAATGATCCGCAATGGATCATTTTCTTGGCGTTTGAGAAGCAAATCATAAACGTCAATGCGACGGCACAAATTTTTGTCCGCAAGAAGATGAGGAACCCATATTTTGAGCTTTGAGATTAAACCTAGCCGTTTCAAATGATCATGAACGATCGAATTCCATAAATTTAATCTCTCAGCGATCAGCTTCAACTGGCCTTCCAGAACGTTGTGCATCTTCGAGGTCAAAATTGCCGGATCAAAATTTTGCAAATCAGTTTTGGCACTGGCGCTCACTTAACACATCTTCTCCATACACATTGGATAATTTTTTTCTTTCTTGAACAGCATTTTTTTTATCTTTTCTATAGTAAAAAAGTAAAATATGCCGAAAATGCTGTTTTTCACTTTCAATATTTTTAAAAGGGTATCAACCAAAAACTACTGCGCAGAATCAATAGGATTTTTTCACAAGTAAGCCTTGCTATGTCAGCTGTCAAAAAACATATGATTATGAGGCTTAAGAAAAAACGAAATTACTTTCCGAACAACCCAATGCATTTCTACAATGTAAACCAATTTTAAGCGATATATACTCTTTCTATGTTGTGGGCATTTTTTTTTTCACCGAATAAATTTTCCAAAAAGTTGTTTTAAAATCAGTGCAAAAAACTGAAATTTGTTTATAGTTTTTTTTGAGGTTCTTTTTAAAAATAATTGAATTTATTTAAAAATGAAAAAATAACGATTATCTTAAAGATTACTACTTTCCTTTTATTAGTTATATCGAGTATAACTATAATAATAGTTAAACCGAAAACACGTTGAATAAATATTGGACAAAGTGAATTTTTATCTAATCTTAAGCAAATGTAAACTTCTTAATTCGGCTTTAAATAAAACTTTTGGCCAAAAATGTTTACAAAAATAAACAAAAAAAACGCCAATTCGCACTTGAGTGTGAATTTTGATTAAAAATAAGTTAATTTCATATTAACTAAGCTAATAAGTATATTTAATTTAATACTGCGTCAAATTAAATACAGATAAAGATTTTTGGTTTTTTTTTTTTAATTTTAAAACATGATATTTTTTGCGGTTTTTTTTTTTGAAACTTCTGGATTAAAATAAAAACAATTTTAATGAAAAGGACTTTTAATATTTTTACACCAAATTTAAAGAGATTCTGGAACAATCATAAAATTATTATAAAAATAAAAATGCCAATTTTACTGGTATTAAGAATAAAACAACTGTTGAAGTGGCGTTTTTTTTTGTATTGCATAAGAAAATAAAATTTCATATTTTTAAATATTGTAGGAGACAAAAAGGACGCTCTTGAAATTATTTTTTTTTTTTCAAATTTTTCAATTTTTTTTTTCAAATGGAAAATTTTAAAAATTTAAGATAATAAATTCCCGCTAACACACTACCTCCCCAAACTTTTGCCAAAAATACATAATTTTTTCTTATTCATTTTAAACAAATAATAAGCTCTTTTATAAAATAATAGATTATTAATGCGAAGAAAAAAATATTTCCTTTTTAATAAATTATCAATAAAATTTTGGTTTATGAAATATTCGAATTAAAGAAAAACTTTTTTTTATATTTATATTCAATTGTTTTAGGAAGATTTCAAATCACAGCTTGAGGCTGCTGGACAAATGCTTGTCGTTGTTGATTTTTTCGCCACTTGGTGCGGTCCATGCAAAATAATGGTGCCAAAACTAGAGGAATTATCAAAAAAGTATTCCGATAAAATTGTCGTCATCAAGGTATGGAAAATTTTTGTTCTCGATTTTTTATTGTGTTATTTTTCTATTTTTAAATTTCTAATTCTTTTCGTTTTTTTTTTTTTTTTTTTTGTTATTTAAAATAAAAACATGCACAAATTTAGGTTGACGTTGATGAATGTGAAGAGTTGGCAGTCCAATATGAGATTGCAAGCATGCCCACATTTGTATTTATCAAAAATTCCGAAAAGATTGATTCTTTCTCAGGAGCAAATGAGGAAATGTTAACAAAATTCATAGAAAAATACATTTAAAATAAAAAATTTAATATACACAAGAAGAAATGCTAAACAAAATAAAATTAGTTGAAGAAATATATTTAAAAAAAAAAAAAAAAAAAAAAACGCAAAACGCACGCCTAAAAACAAAAGTTGATTTTTTTTTCGAGATTTGTATAAATATAATAAATAATATAGAGAATAAAAATAAACTTACTTTAAAGAAGAAAAAAATGATATAAGAAAATAAATATTGATGGAAAAGCCTTTTTTTTTTTAAAAAAAAAATATTTAAAAAATCACAACTTAATTGTAAAAATAAATAAAAATAGTAAAGAAATATTTAAAAAAAAAAATGCATCATTAACTTTAAGCGAGAGAGAAAAGCAGAAATTTCCTATTTGTATAGTTTTTGTTGTTTTTTTTTTTTTTTTGTAAACTTTATTTCAAATTTTCCTTCCCCCCATTCAGATATCAATGAAATTCTCTTATGTTATTATAAATATTATATAATTTTTAATAAAGAAAATAAAGAAGAAGAAAAAATCATTATTTTTTGAAAAATTTTGTGTTTTAATTTTTGTTTCATTTTTATTTTTTAATATCATGATTATCCCCCTGAATGAAGGGCTTATTATTTTTGTTTAATATAAAAGGGGGGGGCGGTGGGTTGCATTTATTTAGAACTATCGTAACAGTAAATGCTCTATTGTATTTTTATATGGCGTCTGGAATAAAAACAAAACCGTTGGTAATTTGAAAGTGGCATGTTGTACTGTCATGGCATCCAAATAAGAGCGAATCACATACACATACGCTCTCACATGTTAGTAAATTTTTTTTTTTGTAAAACCAATATTTGATCAAATAAATGCCAATGAATTTTTTTTTTTTGCAACACAATTTTATATTAAAAATACAATAGCACTCCATATATGACTGATAAAAACTTAACTAAAAAAAAAACACGACATACATATATAACAATGTCAAGTTTAAATAAATCAAAAAATATTTACAGTTGATCAATTTTTTGTTATTTTTGATAAATAGATTTAATCGTTTAATTGTAATTCATACGAAGATTATTTAATATAGTTTTTGAAGTTTATTTTGTTATTGTAATTCAGTAGTATCTATCGACTAAAATGGAGAATAATATTGGTTTTTTATTACTTTCAAAAAGTTACAGATTTAAATAATTTTGAAATTGTTAGTTTTTAGATATTAAATTTTTTATTTTTTTTTTATACTTCTAAATTATATTTGCTTAAAATTTAATTTTTATTGTAAAAAGGGAAAAATTAGGAGAAATACTATAAAGAAAATCTCTGTGGATAAAACAAAATTACCGAAAATGAAAGATTTTGCAAAAAGCTTTAATTATTTATGATAGAATACGTGCTTATACACAAAAAAAAGAAAGAAAAACAAGCATTTTATATGTAGGAAGAAGAAAAAGAAACGAAATCGTAATACATCTTTTTATAAGATAAATGAAAAAAGAACAAAAAATATAAGATTAATATTAATAATAAAAATAAACATTGTTGTTGCCTTCAAAGTAGAAATGTTAGCATTTTTCATATAAAATTATATAATAATTAGTTTTTTTTTCTCCTAGCTAAATAGAGAAACAAAAATTATCCAATAATATTCCTTTTTTTCTATTGATTTCTATAATATTTCAAAATGGGGGAATTTGTTCTACATTAGCACAGAGAGTATACGCACAGATTTAACAAGTACAAGGTTAATTTAAAAATAAATTTTCCCCCATAATTGATTTAATAAAAACTAAAATTAAAAAAAAATATTTTAATAATTAACATATTGAGTTAATTAATATATATTTTGAAATGAATTTAATAATAAACTTTAATTATACACAATATTATGTATTTTGATGTTAAATTTAAATAAAAAGGATTGAAAACGAAAAGAAAAATTGGTTTTTTTTCGTCTATATTATTTCATTGTATCTAGTGTATCTTGGATATTTGAAAATTTGTTTAGATGAACAAAGTTCCTATAATGGGATAGTAAAACAAACTTAAACAAAATTCTTAGAAAATTGTCCACCAATTAATTTGTATAATCAAATTTTACTGTAATATTTCAACGAGTATTATTGATTGTTTTTTTTTTTTAATTTTGTGCTAATCAGTGTCGGGTATTTTTTTTTAACGGAAATAACAAGACTTTTGAAAAGTATACCAGGTTTATAAGCTTAAATCCGCTGTTTTTTTTAGTCAAAAAATCACTTTTTTTTTCATAGAAAGCAAAAACAAATTTATTCAAAGCACACATTTTTCCCATCTCTCGGGCAATTTGTGGATAACACGCCAAAAAAAAATTTTCTCTTTCGAGGCAAACCACTTATCAAGCTCTTTTCGGACGTCTTCGGAACCCATCGACGAAAAGTCGGAAGAAGCTAGGGGTGGGGTAGCACCTCACAGTTAAGTGTGTCCAAGTAGTTTCGGACCATTTTTGACGTGTGCGATGGTGCGTTGTCGTGGAGGAAAATCAGCTTGTCATGTCTTTGTTGATAATCCGTCCTTTTTTCACGCAGAGCACGGTGCAGTTTGATCAGTTGTTGGTGGTAGCGGTGGGCATTGACAGTTTCACCAGGTTTCAACATCTCATAGTAGACGATACCCTGCTGATCCCGCTAAACGCACAGTATCGTCTTCCGTCCGAAGATGTTGATGGTTGACAGTGATCAAACCACGATTTCTTGCGTTTAGAATTCTCGAAATATATCCACTTTTCATCACCTGTCACAATCCGACGCAGGAACGACTTTTTTTTTGTCTAGCGAGCAAGATTTCGTATGTGTTTTGACGTCGCTCCATCTGCCTATCGTTCAATTCATGCGG
The DNA here is from genome assembly GCA_958298945.1 of Atherix ibis. NCBI lineage: Eukaryota > Metazoa > Arthropoda > Insecta > Diptera > Athericidae > Atherix > Atherix ibis. Next base: position 19,646,957 of record OY282609.1, on the reverse strand, counting down.
CACCCATTTTCGGATCTTTTCAATCTTCCCCATGGCACGCAGACGCTTGGAAATGGCTGGTTGAGTAACACCTAATTGCTGCGCGAGCATTTTTTTCGATTGGGTATCGTCTTTGTCCAAAAGAACCTTCCTAGGCCGATTTTCACGCTTCTTGTCCCACAAATCAAAATTGCCTTCTTTGAACCGACGAAACCAATCTCGGCACGTTGTTTCCGATAAAGCATTGGCACCATAGGCCTCCATAAGCATTCCAAGCGATTCGGCAGCCGATTTCTTCAAATTGAAGCAGAAAAACAGAGCTTCCCGCATATGCTCTTTTTCTGGCACAAAACTAGACATGATTACCAAAGGAAAAATGTATGTTGTTGCACGAAACTGCTGACAATGTGTACTGATTAATGTTGACAGATGTCAAACTCATAAAAAAAAGTATGAGGATTTAAGCTTATACCCCTGGTACACATTGAAAATTAAAATTTTAACTAAAATAAAAAAATTTAGTGTGTCATTTTTGCTAGTTAAAAAGTCTTTTCGAAAATAAAATGTGTCATTTCAAACGGTAGAAAAGGAATTCATAGCGTATTTTTTTAATTCTACGATATTCCACATTCTGCTTTCCTCAGAATGGGTAAATTTTCTAAACTATTTTATTGTTAGCAAATAACGTCATTCATGCTTTTAAAATTGAATGAAAAATCATATCATAAATTTACCTTGTCCCACAGATAAATGATTTGTGTTGGAAACAACTCAAGTCGGACACAAATCGGAAAACAAGGATCAATTTTTAGGTAGAAATTTCCCCAAATAATAGTCGAAAAATACGAATTTTGAATTTTTTCCATATAGCAGGTGAAAACAGAAATAAATAAAATATTTTTAGAGTTCTAAGAATTTTTTTTTTTTTTTTTGGTACCGTAAAAGGTCAATGTTTTTTCATGAACTTTTTTGGCGCTTGATACCCTTTTCATTAATAAACTTAATTCACTAAAAGTATTTGTCTATGATATATTTATGGAAATTAGTTAACTTAAGACATATTTGAAGACAAACTTCTGCACGCCAAAAACTCGTAAAAGCACATCGTTCATAGACCTATAGTAACAATTGATTATAATGCAAGAAATAAAAAGGAATATTTAGAAATAATAAAATTCGATTGAATGGAAAGTCTCAATGTCAATCAAATAAATTTGCATTGAACAGAGTAAAGGTTAATAATTTCTACGATATTAATATATATATATAAAAAAAACTTTTAATTAAATCTTCAAAGGAATTTACAAAAACCTATTACATTTACTTGTAAAACCTATTACATTTTAAAAAAACCTATTACATTTACAAAAACCTATTATAACTTTTTATCAATTTCATAACTAATAATTAACAAGTAAATGGAGAATAAGTTAAAAAAAAAATATTGTTACCTTTTTGCACATCTTTTAACAAAAGGTTTTATACTCATTTAGATAAGTTATATTAAAAATATTCTCTTCCTAAATTGTATCGAATAGTCAATATTAAAATCTTTTGTTATATTAAAAAACATATTTTCAATTATTTCACCAATTTATTAAATACCAAATATAAAAATATTGAAAATAAAAATTATTTTTCATCTTTAAAATTAATTTCAAACAATATTAAAGGATACTATAGTAGTGTGCTTATAATTGAAAAAGAGTTTAAAGTGTGTTTTAAGTGAGAATATTCTCTTGAAAAATAATTAATGTAATTAAGTAGTAGAAATATTTTGAATAATTCATATTTTTTTATTAAGTCAATAAAATAATTTCGTCTTTTCTTGTCGCATTTTCGGTTAAATTTTTTTTTTTTGATAAATTGCCTTTTATAGAATTTTTTTTATTGTAATTAATATAATTATATTTTGAAAAAAAAATGAGATAAATTTCAAGTCAAATATAACAATAAGTACTAAAAAAAAATTATAAGGAATGAAAAATTACTCGTAAAAATAAACATTTTGTATAACATTTTTTCAAATTTTCTCCAACCAACGGACAGCTATAATACGAATGTTGACAGATCTATAACTATAGTCGCCCATATTGTTTATTGTGTGTTTTATTCCGTTATTAACAGAAAATATCGTGAAATGTTCAGTATTGATTTTATTTGCCAAAAACTATTTTTTAACGTTTTCCTCCGTAGCAGCCGTTTTCGGGGCACCTGGGCGTGGCTCATCAAAAACCGACGTGCGGCCACGAGCAAACTCGTTGAACAAATTCTTGATGGTCGCCATCGAAGGAGAAGAGTCACCATACACAGCATCCAAGCGATCTTTGATTTCGCTGCGCGTTTTCCCTTCCAAAAACAAGAATCTAATCACCGAACGATATTGTTCTTTTTCCATTTTTGTGCAACCGACCGACACGCTCGCTTTCAAAGGCTCTCAAAACAAAACTAATGAAGGGAATCGACTGAAACTTTGACAGTAGGAAATTTTCATTTTTCAAAATAAACTAAGATATATTTTTTATAAATATTAAAATTTCTAGAAATATTGTTTTCAGAAAAAAATACCTTACAATTTCCTTTAAAAAAACCCCCACCGAAGACAATCCATTTGATATCATTTATAGCTAAGAAGTTTCTTTTAATATACATTTTAGAAAGAAAAAGCATTTTTCTGTCATTTGAATATTGTTTTTAAAAGAAATTCCAATTTTATAGAAATACTTTTAAAAAAGTACAAACAATTTGATTTTGGATTTTTTTTTCTTTCCTAAAATCAAATTATGATTCATGATTTATTATTGTCAGTTTTTGATACTCAATCAGAAACTCTTGCAATTGAAAAACATTTGGTAAAAAATTGAGAAAAAAAAACTTATATTACCTTTGTAAATAATTATAGTTATTTTTTACGGTTTGTTTTTGCTTAAGAATTCTGAAGCTTTGAAATATTTCATTCATCCTGGAGAGAAAAGGGTTATTGAGGATATAATAAAAATCATTCAACAATATCGAGAAATTGCTAAATTTTCGAAAAAATATGGAGCTACCATTTTGACAGATAATAAAATATCAAACGATGGTAATTTGTTTTTACATTTTATAATTAGGGTAAAATTTTTTTGCAAGTTATTTTTCTCTATTTGATTATTAGATAATTTCCAAAAAGGATTATATATACAAGCATTTGCGGTTGGTATTGAAATTGTATCCGAAAAGTTCCTTGACGATATAAGTGAATTGGAGAGGCGATATGTTAAACTACCTACACAAACTGCTTTATTCATTTACCATCAACTCTATAAATATGAATCGTTATTTTTGTATTTACAAAAATTAATTAATGGAATAAGAATGCAGAAATTTCACGGTTGTAACATAATGCAATATATTCATCAGAATATGCTACACGGAAACGAATTGATTATTTCTGCTATAGCAACGTTAGTAAGAGAATCGGTGTTTTTATATTTTATTGGTGAAATCATTTATAATGAGAGTACATTTTTTTTATTTTTCACATGCCATTTAGAATACAAAAGATGGTATCAAGTGTCTTTCTAAAACAATTAGCACATTGGATGCTCTATGGTAAATTCCTAGATGCGTATGGTGAATTTTTCATACAAAGCGTATCGGATTCACCTAGGAGTGTAACAACAAATTTAGGGAATAATAGTTCTGGATCAATAACAGGAGTAAAAAAAAAATACTTCCATTTCATTATTTATTGATTTTGTTAATTTAATTATTATTGTTCTTTTCTAATAGGAGGAAACGGTAGATTTAATTGAAATTTGGCGATATGAGATTTGTTATGATATGCTGCCTTATTATTTTTCGGCCAGTTGGGCAGAAAAAGTTCTATTTGTTGGTCAAACAGTTCTCATGTTTAAAAGAGACATTAACAAGAAAGTAAAAAAACCTGGTCTTTGGAATGATTTCCAGCAGCAAAATGAAGTTGAACTGTGTTTATGGAATGATAAACAGTACGAGTTTTTTGAGAAAATCAAGGAACTCGAAGGGCAGTCATCAATATCTGTTTCACAATATGAAATAATTGTTGATGATATTAAAAAATATGTAACCGAAAGACTATCACAAATTGCCATTGACCAAGCTGATTTAATTAAGCAATTAAAATTAATAAAAGAATATTATTTATTGGGTCGTGGAGAATTATATTTAGAATTTATAAAAAGAATCAGTGCCATTTGTAAAAAAGAGTTTAGTGAAAATAACGTTCGTGAAATTGTTCATGCTTTTGAGGTTAGGCAGATAATTTTCAAATAAAAATTTAATATTTTTTATAATAACCTTATTGTTTTAGACTGCTGTACATAGTGTCAACATATCGGATGACTTGGAAAAATTCTCATTTGAAATACCAAAAACATTTATAGAGTCAGAGGAGATCGGTCATTTTGGATATTTAGAGAAAATATCACTGAACTATAAAATCCAGTGGCCACTGCAATTATTGTTCTCGCCCAAAGTGATGGATCGTTATAATGAGCTACTTCGATTTTTGTTGCTTATCAAGAAGACACAATACGAATTGCATAGTGTTTGGTATAATCATCGTAGATTAGAGAATCTCGGTATTCTGCAGCTTCGCAATCAGTTGATTTTCCTGATAGATAATCTGCAGCACTACATCCACATTGATGTCATTGAAAGTAAATTTGCTTAATATAAATTCTTGGCTAGCAAATGTTTTTAATTTTTTTAACAGGCCAGTTCAGTGTTCTAATGAATACCGTTTTAAATTCATCTGATTTTGAATATATACAAAAAGCACAGAGCATATTTCAAGCGAACATACTCAGTTGTTGTTTTTTATTACCAGCTGTGAGTTAAGAATGTTTATTCCGGACTGAATTTTAGATCATGTGAATTATTTTTTTTTTTTATATTGCTAGGATGAGCCAGTAAAAAACCAAAGTGATAGCACCATCGAAATAAGGGATAATCCAGTTTTGTCAATTTTGAATAAATTGTTTTTACTCTGTGAAGAATTCTGTAATTTTGTTACAACAACAACAGAAAATTCACTCTCCGAGTCATCAGAGGACGAGTTAAATGTACTAGAAAAGCAGTAAGTAGCGATGATACATAGACTTCTTTTCAGCGATTAATTTATTATGTTTTCAGACTTACTCAACTTATAGAAATCCTGTTCAGTTTGTTACTAACCATGAAGGCAGCACCCAGTTCTACGCCACTTTCACAACTTTTACTTCGAATGGATTTTAATCATTGGTTCAGTCGCCGAACTTAGAATGGACATGTTATATTTAATTTAGATTCTAAAAATAAAAACACACGAGCATAAATTTGGCATAAGATATTTTTTTATTGATCGCACAGTTCAACATTTTCCTCAAGCGAAGCCAAATAGGCTTTAGCGAGTATACACTTTGTGAATATGCAATCGCACGGCAATGGATGATCAATTTTTTCCTGATCTAACAAATTTATCTCTAAATTGTATCTAGAATAAAATTATTATAAAAATAGTGAAAATTTGTATTTGTTTTCCAACACATACCTTCGTTTATCATCCGATTTTCGGGACATTATCAATTCAAATGCAATTGGATCGCCATGTCTCACCTCTTCACATGCATTCTCTGGAAGTACAATAACGCATTGTTTCCAGTGTGTCGCTGGAGATTTGGGACTTGTCGATAGGATAATGTCACTGTCACTAATATCTACTCCAGGAAATTTACAATCAAACCAAATACAAAAACCTTGGTAGTTGCCTGGTTTTTGTATTGCCACAACTTCCTGAAATCGTATCTCATCTAAATCGGCACTAGTCACATCGCACAAATCGATCCAATTTATTAGGACGCCATCGTGTAACAAATCATCGGCGGGAACAGTCATTATTAATGGTTTTGTGGATTTGAGCATTCGAAGGCGTTCAGAAAATTTTGTCATTTTTACTCCATCAACATTGCGCCAGTAATTAAAAAGTGAAGGAATTGAACAAGGGGCAACATGTATCGAGCCGAATTCTGGAAACATAATTCCGCCGGTTCGAAGAAATTTATCGCGAGCAAATATCACTGAATCTAGCATTCCTTCATGTAACAAATAGAAACCCATCCATTCCGAAATGATTATATCGACTTTATCAACTTCAGACGGTAATTGGAAATCTTCAATTTTTGATTTGACAACTTTTACAACACCACCACACCCGTTTTCATCCACCAGTTCTTGTGCAATATTGACGAGTTCCGTTGCTTCCACAGCATATACTAATTTTGCTCCAGCTTTAGCTGCCATTACGGATAATATACCAGTTCCGGCTCCGACATCCAAAACAATTTTATCATTGAACAAATCTTTATTGCAATGTATCGCTTTAGCGTATGCCTCCTGTCTCGGTCGATCATTCAACATTAGCTCGTGTATCTACAAAACTACATTTTAATTTATTAACAATCATTACGCAAATCACTAACTCAAACCTCCAAATTCTCATATTCGTCGAAATATTGAGTATCCTTAACTAATCCTGCTGAATTATCCATGGTCAAAATATCCAAGTACACGTCGTGTAGCACAAACAAATTTAAGGTTATATTTCTATATCAACGGAACTCACACAAGTGAGTTCCGTTGATATAGAAATATAACCTATTATTAATTCGGAAACAATAAATAAAAATGCACAAGTTTTTTAAGAAAATATTTCTTTTATTAAAGTTTATATCTTTTCGCTGGAACTGCACCTTTTTCGGTTTGAGGTTTTTTCTTTTTTCCAGAAACGGTCGAGACGTCATGCTGAAGCTGTGAAAAGAACGCCGACGATGTCTTCAAAACCTTTGCAGTATTGTTTTCTTCCATCTAAATAAAATATACAAAAATTTATAATCTAATATAATTGAAAATAGTTTATTGAAATTACCAATTTCACATTTCTGTGTTTTGTTAACGATTTCAAAAGTGATGTTTTTTCAGCGGTTTTATTAATTGTGCCACCGGACAATTGTTTCTCCTTTAATCGTTTTTCTTGATCTTTGAATTTAAACTTTTGTCGCAGCTTTTTCTTTCGGCGTTCTCGATTTTTATCCGTATCTGTTCTTTCACCTTTTCCTTTGATCTCACCCTTGGCATGCGATTTCACTTCTTCTGGAGCAAGAAGTTTACCATCGCTCATTGCCACTGGAGCTACCTCTTCCATTTCGATAACCGGCGTATTTGTGATTATTTTTATTTCTGGGATAACAGGTTTAGGTGTATAGTGGAAATTTGAAAGAGCATCTAACTTTATAAATAAGTTTCTCATTAAACGTTTAATTTCTCTGTGTTCAACTAATTCCGGCTGTTTAGAATCGACCTTACTTGGATCTAGTTTATCCATTTGTTCTCTGTAATCTTTTTCATAGATTTGTGCTAATGATTCTTTGCTTTTTTCCTGATCCAATATTAATTGTTTTCTAAATTCGTTGGCTGTTGGTATTGGTTTCATTTTCCTTTCTACATCGTCCCACGCTTTGTCTTTTATTCGCTGTCTTATAATATCTTCTAATTTCATGGTAGTTTCTTCTGTAATTATTGGAGCCGGCCGTGTTGTATGATCGAAATCGAGTACTTCTTCCAGCAAGGAATTTTTCGGTCGACTATTTGCGACTACTTCGCCTTTAAGTTGCCATGGCTTCTCCGCTATCGCATCTTCTTCGTACTCGTTAATTTTTTGCTGTAATCGTTCTTGACGCAATTCGAACGTAGACTTTTCTACTATTTCTCCAGCCTCTTCTTCATTCTCATCCGATTCAGCAAACCCATTTTTATCTACTTTCATATTACCGCTACTAATATGCACTTCTCTATTTTTATTAATTTCGGCATCAGATTCTTCAGAATTTTCATCTTCACTATTTTCTTTTTCATTAACTTCATAGTCATAATTTTCCTCATCATTAATATCTTCATTTCTTTTCTTTCCAATAACTTTATCTTTGCTATCTAACGGATCAAAAAAATCCATATATTTTAAATCTTCGACATCTTCTTCGTCTGAGATATCCTCTTCAAAATAATTAATTTCTTCTTCATCATCATTATCCAAAAGTTTTAAACCTTTTTGTTTGCGATTCTCCTTTAAGTCCTCAGCTTCAAGAAATGCTTCCATTTCACGTAGTTTGAAAAATTTATCATCAACTATAGTTTGTCCAAATTTCTGAAATTTCCGTTGTTCATTATCAGCTGAGTTCCTTTCATCATCTTCCACACTATATTCTTCACTATCATTATCATAATTCTCTCTATCAGATCCTTCCTCATCTGATTGGTCATTTCGATTAATAGGTAGCGTAAACGAATCTGGGGATAGTGCTAATAGATGCGATGCTTTTTCTAATAAATCAGGAACTACCGATTTATCCCACAGTTCTAATTGCTGCCAAATTTGCTCTTCATTTGAATCATTGATTTCCAATTCTTCAAGAACGTCTGTATATTTTAATCCCTCAAAATTAGTAATGCTTAAATCGTAGATCTCTTTAAGCAACGCCTTTGCTTTTTTTGCCTTACCCTCTTGGATACTGTAAATAGTGGCAAACACGTGCTATCATCATTTGACATTCGGTAATGTTGATATATTTAAATTTTTTTTTTTCACTCACCTAAGAAACAATTCCGGATCTTTTGTAATTTTATGAAATTTCTTTAAAATTGCATCCATTTTTTCTGATCTTGTGCCCATTTAGCAGAATATATATTAAAATGTATCCTTTATCAAAAGAAACTAAAATAACATTACAAAATATTGAATTCTTCAATTTTTCAACACTCGGCACAAAATAACCTTAGATTATAGAGCTACATAATCTAAAGGAAAATAACAAATCAAATGTCAATTTTTGACAGTTAATTTATCTGCCGCACGCTTGAATTCGCCATAATTAAGGCGAGAAATTGAAATAATTATTTATATTCAAAAATTCTGTGTTTAAATATGAATTGAACACCAAAAAGAAATTTTTTTATATATAAATTAATTTCAAAATATCATTACCAAATGTTTTAATGTACGATTAGTATAGTTAAATCTGTTATTTTATTAAAATGTTCTAATATTCCTTTTTTCTCTATTTTATAATTTTTGCTACTTTTTCTTTTATATCAATAATAAAAAGTTAAAAATAATTATATATTGTATAATTAATTTTTTTGTTATTAGAGTATTCGAATTTGTTGCGGCTGGAGGAATTAATTTCTTTAAATAACCAAGATAAAACAGAATTAAAATTTTGCTGCCGTTTTTTAGTTTTCCATCCTTTTGATTGCTTTTAATTAATTAAAAATATATTTGTAGAAATGGATTTAAATTAAATATTTTTTTTCGCAATTTATTTGAAACTCAGAACTTGAGGAGAAACAGGAATAATTTCATAATGCAGCATATCGATTTTCGATTCTTTTTCCGAATTTTATTGAAACATTTTCGAAGGTCGATTTGTTCCGTTATCGATTTTTTACTTCCGCAATGATAAAATCGACGTTATGATCCGAACTCATATGCAATTTTTAGATTATCATTAGAAAAATGAATATACCTGCAGGTAAGTACAGTTTCAAAAAGAATTCAACAAAAAGAGGTGATATCTTTTCAAAGCCAAAATTTTTCAATTTTTAAAACGGCCGCCGATGTTAAAAACTTAAAAATCACTTTTAACAATTTGTTGGAATCTATGAAAAAACAAGTTCAAGATTGATTGGAATCTCCCAAGACGAATATATTGGATTGGTAAGTAATAATATTAAAATTAAATTCGTGGAAGCGTTAAATATTTTACGTCTCATGTTCGTTATTTTTTATAAAAACGAATTTACCTAAAAATAATGACACAGTTTCAAAAGCAAAAGTACGGGAATTTTTTTTTTTAAAACGAAGCAGTTTTAGTAACTTAAAATCAAGAAGCTTCAACTGCTGAAAACGCAGGCGCTCCAAGTTTAGTTTCAGTTACTAAAAAAACCGCAGTTTTTGCTGCTAAAAAAGATGACTAATCTGATGTTTTTGTTGAGTTGCAGAGTGTCGGTAAGTGAATCATTTCGGTTCTATTTCACAACAGTTGTGTTGGATGACTGGAAAGGGCAAAATATAATCCAAGTTGATCTTTATCATATTCTCGATTAAGATTTACGCATTAATTGTGGTTTGGTTGGAAAAGTATATTGACATTTATTTGTTCTTGATTTTATTTTCGTTTTAAATATAATACATTGTATTTATTCTCTTAGCTCTTAATAAGTGCATGTAAATAAAAGATATTTCTTTTTCTTAAAAAATCGCTAATTTCAACAATGCAAAAATGGAAAAATCAATGGAAAAAACGGATTTGAAAGACTACATAAAAGTCACTTTAATTAGGAGATATAGAAAAACAAGTGCTTATATGAAATGTGAACGTAGTTTTCCGTATTTGTTGGGCTTTTTAGAGAGAACATTTAAGGATTTTTGCCATCTACAAAAGCATATAATTTGGATTGGTAAGTAATCATCGTGTATAAGTTTTAAATATTTTATATCTTATGTTTATTTTTTTATATCATTTAGATAATCAGAATGATGAAATCGTTGTAAGTGATCAGGAGTCATATGAAATGTTTAGGGCATTATCATTTGACAAACGCATTTACGTGGTAGTTAACCCATAGTTAGAAAATCAAATCAATAAAAGTAAATTATATCTCCTCAAAACGAAGGAGTTTCAATTATTAAAAAGGAATAAGCAGGACTTCTGTAGCGCATATGTACAACTATTTTATGTATTTAAGCAAATCGAATTTTTAATAGCTCAATTACCGAATGAATGTAATTTTTTATTATTTTAAATATGGAGTGGGGGGGGGGGGCGATGCAGTAGCATACCCCTCTAAAACACAATCTTTTGCTAACTTTTTTGTTAAATCTTTTTTTTCTCCTTTTGATATAACTTTTGTAATTGGAATTTTTTCCACTCAAATTATTTTAGAAATTTAATAAATTTTCTTCCAACAATGTGTGTTTTGAATTCAATCGAAAATGTTCCATTTTCATTGTTATACTTAATATTTAGATAATAAATAGTTCTTAAGTTATTATTAAGTTTAAACAAGATCACCATTTTATTCGATATTAAAAGATATTTTTCATAAAATAAATTTTGCCCTTGATGACATACAGAAACTGTAATGTGACATTAGAAGCAATGTCATCAAAAAAATGAGATGGCCATGAGAAGGGCAACATTGCTGCATGTGATAGCTGACGTTCATTATTAAAAAAAATTAGATTAATAAAGCTAATAATTTTATACTTAAATAATATGTTATTTTATTAATTCGCTTGCATATTACATGGTGTCAGAAGGTAAAAAATAAAATTCTCGCGAAGTTTCACGGATTTAATTAATTTATCGGATATTTTTGCCAATTTCATCGGAACACATTGAAAATGGGTGATACACGGAAAAATTTGCGAGAGCTGGATTGTTCAAATTTGTCATCGGATTGGAAAAATTGGAAACGAGATTTTCGCATATATATGATAGCAAACGACAAAGAGACTAAGTCGGAAGTAAAGAAAATTTCAATTTTTCTATGGTTAATCGGAACAAAAGGTGCAAACATTTACAACACGTTGTTTCCAAATGATGGTTCGCAAAATTCATTGCTGGGTACAGTCACAACACAACGAGTGGTACCAGCAGATGGCGATGTAGCAGAGCACACGGAAGATGTAACAACACAGCGTACATTGGACGATGTTTTGACGGCATTTGATTATCATTGTCTGCCACAAAAGAATGTGACAATGGAATCGTACATATTTAATAACATGATGCAAAAGGAACGTCAACCGTTCAGTGAATTTTTAACTGAGCTTCGTGCTCAAATAGAACGTTGTGACTTCGAAATTGAAGGGAAATCGTACGAAGATCGAATGTTGCGTGATCGTATTATCACTGGGGTTTTCGACAAGAAACTGCAACTCAAGTTGCTAGATGGACGTGACGAAAAATTGGACCGAGTGATCGACATTTGCAAAACATTCGAATCGGCAAATGTTAACAAGGGAATTTTGGCATCAAAACAAACGATCTCAGCGCTGTCATTGGTGGAAAACAAAGAAATCGATTCAATTAACGCAATTAATGCAACCAATAGGCGTTTTTGCTTCAACTGTGGTGGTGATTGGAAACCAGATCACAAAAGCAAGTGTCCAGCCAGGGATTTCACGTGCCAATGCGGAAAAAAGGGTCATTTTCGTCGGATGTGTCGCAAAACAAACAAGACGAACAAGTCGGGCGCAACTACATCGGAATCGAATGCAAATGGAAAATCACGGATTGACAATGTTCACTGGAGTTCGCTATCAGGTAAAACGACTAAAATACACCGGAAATTAACGACTAAGTTACTTAATGTTAAGAATCATATGTTTAGAATAAATTCATTGGGACGACAAAAGACACGTTGGACTAAGGCATACCGAATAGGGAATAAGCTAGTTAAATTCAAAATCGATACAGGAGCGGACGTCAACTGTGTTCCATTGAAAATTGTCAAGAAATTAAAATTAAAAATTAGCCATGAGCAAAATGACTTTCATGTATTTGATTATAGTAATAATAAAGTTAACATTTTTGGTATTGTCGAAATTAAATTTATTGATTCGAAATCTAATATGGAAAGATTAGCGGAATTTGTAGTCGTTGATAACGCATTTGAACCGATACTCGGACTTGATACATGCATTGAGTTTGAACTGATTAAGCGATTGGATATTGACTCGATTGAATTCTTGGATAAACAGGAAAGATTTGTAAGTGAAAATAACGATGTATTCACTGGACTTGGAAAAATTCCTGGAAAAATTACCATACACTTACAAGAAAATGCAAAGCCAGTCGTGCATTATCGTAAACGTTTCCCGGACACAATAGTTAAAAAACTCAAACCAAAACTTGATGAGATGGTTAAAAATGGAATCATTTCACCGGTGTCTTACCCAACAGACTGGGTTAACAATTTACAAGTGGTGGAAAAACCAAATGGTGATTTACGGATTTGCTTGGATCCAAAACCACTTAATAAGTGCCTTAAGCGCGAACATTTTTTGATTCCAACCATCGATAATTTTACTTCGGAATTAGCTAACAAAAAATTATTCACGGTTTTGGATTGTTCAAATGGATTTTGGCAATTGGAATTGGACGAAAAGAGTTCAGAACTGACAACGTTCATGACACCCTTTGGTCGTTACAAATTCGAAAGACTTGCTTTTGGATTGAACGTTTCACCGGAAATTTTTCAAAGACGTATGATACAGATATTCGGTGACATACCTGGCGTCTTTGTTTACTTTGATGATATTGGAATCCTAGCATCGAACGAAGAGGAACATGATAAAATTTTGGCAATTGTTCTTGAGCGTACACGCGTGAATAATGTTAAATTTAACTTGGAAAAAATGCAATATCGTAAATCGGAAGTAAAATTCATAGGTCATATCTTATTGGATGGTAAAATAAAACCGGTTGACAAGCACATTGAAGCGATTCTAAAGCTTAAAAAACCAACCGATAAACATGGTGTAATGCGCTTGTTGGGTCTTTGCAAGTATTTGGCAAAGTTTATTCCAAACCTGTCCAAGCTGACAGCAGAACTAAGAAGATTAACCGGAAAAGACATTCCTTTTGAATGGACGGAAAAACATGAGGCGGAACTTGAGAATTTAGTAAAAATCATTACATCGGACCCAATTTTAAAGGCATATGACCCGGAAAAGCCAGTTGTTATTCAGACTGATGCATCGAAAGATGGACTTGGATCAGTTTTGATGCAAGATGGTTATCCGATTGCATTTGCTTCTCGAACTCTTAGCAAATGTGAACAGAGATGGGCGCAAATTGAAAAAGAACTTCTGGCTGTGGTTTTTGCATGTAAACGTTTCCATCATTTCATTTATGGGCGTGATTTCACTGTTGAGAGTGATCACAAGCCGCTGGAAACATTGAATTTACGCGATATTGACGCTGTAACGCCAAGATTGCAGCGAATGTTCATGATGCTACTGAAATATTCGAAAATGGACATTGTTTTCAAACCGGGAAAAAGCATGTTGGTAGCCGATTGTCTCTCTCGTGCTCAGTTGGCCACGATCTCGGAGGAAATGGAATTGAGTGGAGTCATTCACACAGTAACCCGATCTGCTTGTGTGTCAAAGGATAATTACGATTACTACAAACAGATACTGGAATCGGATGAAAACCTTAAACGCGTGTGTGAATACGTAAGAAATGGTTGGCCTGAGTATCGAACTCTGAATGATTTTTGTCGGGAATTTCACAAACTTAAATCGGAACTCCACTTTGAAAACGGACTACTGTTCAGAAATCATAGACTGGTGATTCCAACGGGATTTCAAGGAAAAATGACAAAATGGTTGCATGCACCACATCTTGGAATCGAAAAAACACTTGCAAGAGCCAGAATGTTATACTTTTGGCCTGGAATGAATGCACAAATTAAAGACATGATTGTGTCATGTAATGTGTGTGAAAAATTTAAACGAAACAATCAAAAGGAACCATTGGTTCAAGAAGTTAATCCAAAATATCCATATCACATTGCTTCTGTGGACTTGTTTGAATATGCGGGTCGTGATTTCATCTCAATTTTTGATGCATATTCAAATTTCTTAGTTGCGACTAAAGTAAATAACAAAACTTCTGGGCACATTATCGATATCTTTTGTTCTATTTTCAACATAATCGGATATCCATCGATAATAAAAAGTGATAACGTTCCGTTCAACTCAGCAGAGTTCGAAAAGTTTGCACGGAAATTTAATGTGCAATTCAAATATTCGAGTCCTCGATATCCACAAAGCAATGGGCTGGCTGAGAAAGGAGTCGCCATTGCAAGGAACATTTTGAAGCGTTGTATGGGCAGTGATGCAGAAGTCGTTCCAAAACCAGTGGTTCAGGACAGTTATAGAACGCGCAGTGGTCGTACTGTAAGACCACCGCAAAGATATGGCTGGTGAAAATTGTAAAAGTTATTAGGAGTAGCCTAGTCCAAATTATTATTGTTACTAATTTAGACTTAAAGAAAAAAGCGTGTAATGTGACATTAGAAGCAATGTCATCAAAAAAATGAGATAGCCATGAGAAGGGCAACATTGCTGCATGTGATAGCTGACGTTCATTATTAAAAAAAATTAGATTAATAAAGCTAATAATTTTATACTTAAATAATATGTTATTTTATTAATTCGCTTGCATATTACAGAAACGGTTCGCCATGAACGATTGTACGTGAATAAGTGGCATTAGAACCATACGTAAGCAGCTAACTGTCACAAAAAGTTGACCAATAGATTGTCGACAAATTCTTTTAGTCATTTTTTGTTACATTTTGGTCGATGCTTTTGATCACATTTCGGTCGTTTTTTTGTCACATTTTGGTCGATATTTTTGTCACATTTTGTTCGATGTTTTTGGTCACATTTTGGTCGATATTTTTGGTCATAGTTGGTTGATAATTTGTCACTTTTTGGTCGATATTTTTGCCACATTTTTGTCACATTTTGTTTGATGCTTTTGGTGACATTTTGGTCGATATTTTTTGCCACATTTTAATCGATATTTTTGTTACGTTTTGGTCGATATTTTTTGTCACATTTTGTTCGATGTTTTTGTTCACATTTTGGTCGATATTTTTGGTCATAGTTGGTTGATAATTTGTCACTTTTTGGTCGATATTTTTGCCACATTTTTGTCACATTTTGTTTGATGCTTTTGGTGACATTTTGGTCGATATTTTTTGCCACATTTTAATCGATATTTTTGTTACGTTTTGGTCGATATTTTTTGTCACATTTTGGTCGATGCTTTTGGTCACATTTTGGTCGATGCTTTTGGTCACAATTTGTATGACATTTTTGTCACATTTTTTTCGATATTTTTGTCACATTTTGGTCGACATTTTCGTCACATTTTGTTTGATGCTTTTGGTCACATTTTAGTCGTTATTTTTGTCACGTTTTGTTGGTTTTTTTGTTACATTTTGGTGGATATTTTTGTCATATTTTGTTCGATGTTTTTGGTCACATTTTGGTCGATATTTTTGGTCATAGTTGGTTGATAATTTGTCACTTTTTGGTCGATATTTTTGCCACATTTTTGTCACATTTTGTTTGATGCTTTTGGTGACATTTTGGTCGATATTTTTTGCCACATTTTAATCGATATTTTTGTTACGTTTTGGTCGATATTTTTTGTCACATTTTGTTCGATGTTTTTGGTCACATTTTGGTCGATATTTTTGGTCATAGTTGGTTGATAATTTGTCACTTTTTGGTCGATATTTTTGCCACATTTTTGTCACATTTTGATCGATGCTTTTGGTGACATTTTGGTCGATATTTTTTGTCACATTTTGGTCGATATTTTTGTCACGTTTTGTTGGTTTTTTTTGTCACATTTTTTTCGATATTTTTGTCACATTTAGGTCGACATTTTTGTCACATTTTGTTTGATGCTTTTGGTCACATGTTGTTCGATATTTTTGTCACATTTTGTTCAATGCTTTTGGTCACATTTTGGTCGATACTTTTGGTCACATTTTGTTTGATACTTTCGTCACATTTCGGTGTTTGTTTTGGTCATATTTCGGCTGTTCTTTTTGTCATATTTTGGTCGATATTTTTGTCACATATCGGCCGTTTTTTTGTTATATTTTATTCGATATGTTTGGTCACATTTTGGTCGATGCTTTTGGTAACATTTTGGTCGATATTTTTGTCCAATTATGGTTTTCTTCAAATTTGTGTCAATATTTTTACCCTTATTTTATTGTAATTCTATTCGAGAATGGATGTTTTATTGTGATAGTATGCGAAAACATCCTTCCTTTTTTTTTGTTCCTTATATATATATACACTAAGTGACAATTAATATATAGTCTAATAAAATTTTCTAATTTTGCCTCCTTTAAATAGTATTTTTCATTTATATTTTTTTTAAATTTTCATTTTATATTTATAATATTATTAAATATTAAATGATCTCTTTTTTTTTAGTTAGCAAAAGGTGTTAAAATTATAAGAATTTACTTTTGATAAAAATAATTTCGATAATTTTTTATATAACAAAAGATTTAAAGTAAATTTTTTGTTATTTTTTTTAAATGATATTTGTTGATGAACAAATATTTAATTCTGATAAAAAATAATATAAAATAATAAAGTTTTTTTTATTTTTTTTTTATATATTTTATGAAATGAATTAGAATAAATATTTTTTTATTAATATATAATTTAAGTTAAAAGAATGATTTTCGAATTAGTAGGAATATTTTTAAATTTATTTCTTGGCTGATTTTATATTCGAAGAAAGTGATTATTGAATTTAATGTTGGCAGTACTTTTTATGGTTATGGCATGGTAAACGGAGAGAGCGAGTTTATTTTGAGATAAATTTGTATCGTTTTTAAAAAGTCCGAATTTGAGTGCATAAATAAGTGAATTGTGGAAGAGGGCGAAATCGAAATTGCTAGATTTAATTGT
This sequence comes from Atherix ibis, assembly GCA_958298945.1. Lineage (NCBI taxonomy): Eukaryota > Metazoa > Arthropoda > Insecta > Diptera > Athericidae > Atherix > Atherix ibis. The sequence goes on along the minus strand of OY282609.1, from coordinate 19,629,400 downwards.
GAAATTGAACACATCATTTGATATAAAAGGTATAAATAAGTAGGGATATTTTACAATGCATTGGTAACATTCAAAAGTAAACTTCAAATTGATGTGAATTGAATTTAAAAAAATATATTTTTTTTGGTAAGGTAGTAATTAATGAAAAAGTGGCTAAAAGAAAGATTTTTAAAAGAATATAAAAATTGACGAAAGAGAATTGAGAAATTTGTAAAGTGTGTTGCAGTGTGTGTGAGAGAGAGAGTGAACGAGAATTATTTCATCAGATCCGACGATTAGACATATTTTTTTGTTTGTTTTTGTTGAGTTGCTGCGTAGTCATATGTTAGTAACTTGAGTGTATAAACAAGTGATATTGGAAGAGGGCGAAATCGAAATTGTTAGATTTTTTGAAATTATTTCCACTCAAAGAGATAAAAAATTAATTCCAAATATTTAATTGTAAAATTGAACACATCATTTGGTGTATGTTAATATAAAAGGTATAAATAAATAGGGATATTTTACATAGCATTGTTAACATTCGAAAGTAAACTTCTAATTGAAGTGAATTGAATTTAAAAAAAAATATTTTTTTTTGGTAAGGTAGTAATTAATAAAAAAAGTGGCTAAAAGAAAGATTTAAAAAAAAAATACAACAAAAGAAAATTTAAATTGACGAAAGAGAATTGAGAAATTAGTAAATTGTTTTACAGCGTGTGTGAGAGAGAGAGTGAGCGAGAATTATTTCGTCAGAGCTGACAAGTTTTGCATTTGTTTTTGTTGAATTGCAGAGTCATATGTTCGTAAGTGAATCATTTTGGTTGTATTTCACAACAGTTGTGTTGGATGACTGGAAAGGGCAAAAGATAATCCAAGTTGAAATTCATATTCTCGATTAAGATTTACGCATTAACTGTGGTTTGGTAGGAAAAGTATATTGACTGATTTATTTGTCTTGAGTTTATTTTTTTTTCGTTTTAAATATAATCTTTTAGCTGTTAACCAGTTCATGTGAATAAATGATATTTATTTTTCTTAGAAATTCGGCTAATTTCAACAACGCAAAAGTGAAAAATCAGCCATTTTTTCTTCAAGATGACGGATTTAACAAAGTTAATAAAAGTGACTTTAATTAAGAACGATGAAGAAACAAGTGTTTATATGCAATGTGAATGTAGTTTTGAGTATTTATTGGGCTTTTTAGAGAAAACATTTAAGGCTTCTTGGCATCTACCAAGACGTATATATTGGATTGGTAAGTAATCATCGTGTATAAGTTTTAAATATTTTACATCTCATGTTTATTATTTTATATCATTTAGATAATCAGAATGATAAAATCTACGTATATGATCAGAATTCATATGCAATTTTTAGGGCATTATCAATAGAAAAACGCATTTATCTAAAAGTAAGAACAGTTTCAACATCAGATCAACAGAAGCAATTGAAATCACCTCAAAACGAAGGAGTATCAATTATTAAAAATCAAGAAGTTTCAACTACTAAAAAAGCAGGAACTTCAACTATTCAAAAGGAAGTTTTCCTTCAAGCTCCAGCTACTAAAATTGCTAAAGCTTTATCAGCTACTAAAAAAAATGATAATCATCAGCCAAAGGAAAATACGGGAGAAGAACCAAAACGTGTTGTCCATCCGAAAATTGTATGTGATGGTTGTGATAAAGACGTAGTCGGTTTCCGTTACAAATGTGTCCAATGCTATGATTATGATTTATGCATGGACTGTGAAACACAAATGAAGCACGCAAATCATGTCATGTTTCGTATACCAGTTCCTATGGATAATATTAATTTCGATCGGAGAACATTAAAGAAAATGAAACATGGAAAATTGATTCGGGAAGGATCTTGCCGTGGTCAATACGATCGAACTAATATCCAACATACACAAAATAATGCATCGCCTCCGACTGAATGTCGTTATGGTCGACGAAACCACCGTATGCACCGTGAACCAAACGATGGAGATAGATGTTTGTTCAGACGATATAATAAGAACCGTACAGCGGCTACTTTCGACGAATTATACACCATGTTCCGTAATCTTGCCGATGGAGCCGAAGAACCGAATGAATCTGAAGAAAGTGATAACGATTCCAATGCTGAACAGGTTACAAGCAAAACTGCGACAACCGCTGCCAAAAAAGTTGGAAAAGCTGAAAATATACCGAACCGTACAAGTGTACCGAGTACACCGACTGCTCCAGTTGAAGAACTCGCTGTGGATATACCTTCATTAATTGTCAACATGTTTTTAAAGAAGGATTTTAATAAAGCACAAACAAATACTTCAAATGCCCACAATATGGAAACATCACCATCTGCAGAAAATAAAACTCAGGGCAGTGATGAAGGAAAGCAAACTGGACAAAATATCCCGACAGCAGCAGCAACATCGAACATTGACAATTCTGGTTTGGAACTTCCTCTTCAATTTATCCAGGGTATATCTGGAATGGTATCCAAAGTTCTACAACCCTTCGCTGAAATGAGTAATGGATTAAATCAGGCCAATTTTGATTTTAATAAAACGGGAACAACTTCAACCTTTACAAGTCAGTCTGCTACATCAGTTTTGCAACCTAATTCGGGCATAAATAAAACCCCAGAATCGAATCCATCAGCTGTTATTAATCCAACTCTTGTAATTAACGACGAAGATAAGAAAATTGCTTCAGATGCTGATAGTATTATAATTAATTCGGATGGTGATAGTGTTGAAATTACTTCTGAACCAGTTCGAAATATTAGTTCAAGAGAAAATAGCATTGAAAGCAATGTTCTACCAACTATTATGCACGATAGAAGCACATCACCATCAATTGAAATTGGATGGATGATGGTCGATAAAGTTAATGAAGAACAGATTAATATTGTTGAGGAGCCGAAAACTACAACTCCGATAAGTTTTGGTATTCAAAGTGGCCAATCAGTTTCGGAGCCGAGTACAATTTTGGGAAAAAATTTCAGAGAATTGAATCAAGAACTTTGGCAACATGAAAACAGTAATAATACATCACAACCCACTGTAGATAATCGTGCTGAAATTGTTTTCCATCCACGTAAGTAAAATAAATCACAAAGAGAAATGTGGAAATTTACAATTGTTCAAATTTATTTCAGAACGACATATTAATGAAGCTGTACATGCAATGATGGCAATGGGATTCAGCAATGATGGTAAATATTTGACCAGCTTGCTTGAATCTGTAAACGGTGATGTAAGCATGGCTATAGATGTACTACAAACATCTAAATAGATCCATAGAATCGAATAAGGAGTCAGTTTAAAAATATAATCTGTCGACAGGATTTATTAAATAGAGTTTATGATAGCACGGATATTGAATGAATACAATTTTGATATTTTTTTTTTAATATATGTTCATGTGTAATATTGGATATAAATAGCTTTTTTTTTAAATTATTATTACATATAATTATGTAAATGGATGGGTAATTGGTTACATATACACGCATTTATGCAAAATGTATTGATAAACATTTTAAAGTGAAATATAATTAAATTTTAATTGGGATATTGTAGCCAATGATATGAGTTTCATTTCTATTGTTTAATAATAATTCTAATATAAGAGATGATTAAGAGGAAGTGCAGCACCAAGTTGAAGAAATGTAAATACATTTTTTAAGATGTTTAAAGGGCAAAATCAAAGCGGCTGCAGATCAATTTGTGTGTGCGCTAGTCTCTTTAGTGGTTATCTACTAAACGTGTAACATGAAGTCGCCTCTTTGTCGTGGGAGTATAAAATGGCCAAAAAATATTATCTCAGAGCTCTTACATACGAATAAAAATTAATTTCCAAACCCTTTCCCATCAGCTAATCGAAATATCCTTTCGTATTTTGAATGAGGAATTCCTATCATTTGTAAATATAATTCGAGTTCTTAGTTTGCAATCAAAAATTGAAAAATGTTAGAAAATAGTATAAAAAACTCGATCTTTTCTAGATGAAGTCGAATGTTCAATATTTCCATTTTTTACAACTCATTTGAACAACAAATCGAAATGTCATAATATGTGTCTTGTTTTGACGGGTGCTCTTCTGATAAAAGTTGTACTTCATAAAAGTCTTGTTTAAGTTTGTTTTTGAATTATTGGTTCAAGCTAATTAATTATTTGGTGGATTAAAGGCAAATAGTAAATATAATCCAATATTTTATCGATTTTAAATAAAGTTTATTTATTTTTTGTGCTATAATTGGAAATACAAAATTGTATACTTTGTAAAATTGACGATGACGACTTTTCCAAAGCTAATAAAAGTCACTTTAATTGGAGACGATGGAAAAATGATTATTAATTCGAATATGAAATGCCAATCGAGTTTTTGGAATTTGCTGGAATTTATAAAGGATGAGTTCAGTATTGATCGGCATCTGCCAAAACAAATATACTGGACTAGTAAGAGTTATCATATTGAAATAAGATTCGTTTCAAATTTGATATTTAATGTCTCATATACATGTTATTTTAATACATTTAGATGGTATTGAAAATTTCGCCATAAATAACGAAAGGTCATACGATATTTTCTACTCTTCATCACTGAGTGGCAACATTTTCGTTAGACAAGTACACACAGTTCCCAAAATAGGTCAACAACAGAATAATTTCGAATCTTCTTTAAACGAAAAATTTGCAACCAATAAAATCGATGATGATCCGAAGAAAACTAAAGAACAAGAAGCAAAACGTGTTTGCCATCCGGAAATTGTTTGTGGTGCTTGCAAAAAAGATGTGATCGGTTTTCGTTACAAATGTGTCCAATGCTCTGATTATAATTTGTGCATGGATTGTGAAGGAGAAATGAAGCACGCAAATCATGTCATGTTTCGTATACCTGTTCCTAATAAAAATATTCACTCCGATCGAAAAACTTTGAACAAAATCAATGATGAAAACACTAATGTTGGTGTTACGAATGAACCTATTAAACAGGATGAAAAAGCTGAAAATGAAACAAAGCAGTATAGCACTGGGATAAGTGCAGAGTCTACTTGGACTGCAGAAACAATTGAAAATGCCCAATATGACCAAAATAGAGCAGTAGAAAATATTATGCATTTGAATAGTAATAGAGTTAATGAGGAGATAAAAAGTGAAACAGCGGCAAGTCTTGACGATCAAGAATACCAGGAAGATCCTCAGACTAGTATAAATTCCGAACAAAATTTCAGAGAATTAATTCGGGAATTGTATCAACTTGAAGAGAAATATAATAAATACCAACCACCTTTAGATGATCGTGCCAAAATTGTTTTTCATCCAGGTAAAATAATTATACTACATAGAGAAACCTTAACTGAAGCTCTTGGAACTTTTTGATTTTTTTTTTTAGAACAGCGCATTGATGAAGCTGTACATGCAATGATGGCAATGGGATTTAGTAACGATGGTCAATATTTAACCAGCTTACTTGAATCTGTGAATGGAGATATAAGTATGGCTATAGATAGAATCCCATCATCGAAATAAATGTAATTAGTAATTTGATGGGAAACTAACTGCGGTTGTATAAATAACCATATATGTATTTTTATAAAATAAAGTATAAATTATCTAACTGCATTCATTATTTTTGTAAGTCTATATTAATGTGAGGATGATATTAAATTTTAATGGAATAATTGCTATTTAATTGAAATTTCTAAATTAATACTGATATTTAATTCATTACAATAATTCATCTTTATTTTAAATTTTGATAATGAATTATCTGACATTTTCGAGTAATAAAAAATATGACTTATTTGTTTTTTTTCTTACCAATAGAAAGATAGCTTTTCTTAAAAATAAAATACTTCGATTAGTTTCAATATGAATTATTTTCTTTTCAAAACACAATATTTTAGATAAACAAAATAAAAATGTTTATCTCTTTATTATTATCTTTTATATTAATTAAATAAGATATCATCATTTAAAATAGATTTTAATAAAAATTCTTGTTTTTAAAATTTACCTAAGGCTTGCTCTTTTAAATATGGCATTACTTTATCATATTTATTAGATGTTTCCATTATTATTTGTTATAAAATGAAAATAAAAAAATTCTTATCTAAATGGAGAAAAATCAAAACCTTTTAGTAATAGTTTAAATAATTTTTATAGTAATTAATATATTTATGATTAATTAAAAAATTGCAGAACAAATTTATTGTGGATATAATTCATCAATTTATGGTGGAACGTAAATTTGTAAACCCCTCTACACCGCGATATAGAAGACTTTTAGCTCTTATGTTGGGAAAAACAAAATGGTGTCTGTAAACAGTGGTAGTGACAATTAAAACAAGTGTCAGTTTTTATTGAAATATAATTTTTGGAAAAAATCGAAAAATCTATAAAAATTCTCATATAATTGCATTGAAATTGAATTATTTAATTAATGTTTTTGTATTGTGTTTGAGTATATGACAGATATTTAAAGTGTTTCAGTGACAAATGTGTGAATTTAATAATGTCATCTTTAGCGCACCCTTTTTCAGGTAATTGAAGCATTAAATAATAATTTATAATCATTCTATTTATCTGCAATAAACCAATTGAAATGTGTTCTTTATATTGTTAAATTGGGAATGTTGCTTCTTTCGTTATAAAAAATATGAACTTTTTTTATTAGATTAATTCAAATATATGTATTGGCATATGGAATGGGTTTATGATAGTTCCAATCATTATCGAGTCTTTAATATTGTTTATGCTGATAACAAAAAAAAAAATATTTTTTTTTAATTTAATATATAATATTAGGACAAATGTAATTTATTTATGTAAAAATTTTAATAATTAATCTGTTTTTATTTCAGGGATTGACCCAAATAAGACGGTCATACAGAAACGACACATCTCATGTCAAGGGTAAGTATGTACAAATTTTCACAATTTCGGATTATTTTTAAATATAATATCAGATGGGAAAATATAAAATTTTATTATTATCTAGTATTTAAATACAGAAAAATGAATTTAATTTTTATAGTTGTTCTATGGTTGCAAATGATCATGCTGCTAAACAGTCGGTTACAAAATTGTTCAAATAAATAACGTAAAGTGAATATTTCCTAATTATTGGGTTGTCCAGGAAGTAATTTCGTTTAAAAAAAAATAAAAATGAAAGACGATTTTCTTATAGTGAATTAATATTTTATTCAATTAAATATTGTCCAGTCTGATCCAATATACCCTTTGCCATCTTTCTGGAAGTAGCATGATTCCACGCTCATAAAATTTTTGTTCTTTGCTGGCTAAAAACTGATCTAAGTGATTTTTGACCTCCTCATTTGAATTAAACGTTTTACAATCTAAAAATTTTTGTAGAGACCGGAACAAATGATAATCGGAAGGTGCTAGGTCTGGAGAGTATGGTGAGTGTGGCAGTATATCCCATCCAAGCACTAAAAAGCTTTTACCGAGTGGTCAAACTTGTATGTGGGTTCGCATTATCCGGTTGGAACACTATACCTTTCCTATTGACCAATTCTGCCTTTTTTACTTTAAGTGAATCATTCAATTTGTCCAAATATTGGCTTTCGAAGTGCTGTGAGCCGGTTCATCTTTTCTGCTCCAGGATCTTTTGTGCTTAATATTGTTGTAGATAACCCATTTCTCGTCCCCAGTGCTGATACGCTTCAAAAATGGATCATTTTCTTGGCGTTTGAGAAGCAGGTCACAAACTTCAATACTACGGCAGACAATTTTTTCCGTAAGAAGATGAGGAACCCATATTTCGAGCTTTGAGATTAAACCTAACCGTTTCAAATGATCATGAATGGTCGAATTCGATAAATTTAATCTCTCAGCAATCTCACGAGTTCTTATCCACCGGTTTGCATCAATTAATGCCTTTATTGTGTCTTCGTCAGCTTCAACTGGCCTTCCAGAACGTGGTGCAACTTCGAGATCAAAATTGCCGGATCGAAATCTTCTTCATACACTTTGGATAATTTTTTCTTGCTTGAACAGCATTTTTATCTTTTCTATAGTAAAAAAAGAAAAATATGCTGAAAATGCTCTGTTTCACTTTCCATATTTAAAAGGGTATCAACCAAAAACCATTGTACAGAATCAATAGAATTTTTTCATAGCAAGCCATACTATTTCAGCTGTCAAAATACATATGATTATGCGGCTTAAGTGTTGGTTGTGAAAAAATACAATTAAGTCTTCTGTTGGAAAACAACGAAATTACTTTCCCGGACAACCCAATAGTTCGGTGGAATTTTAATAAAATCTATTAAGATATAAAATATATATAATATACGAGGTCTGTTCAAAAAGTATCGCCAATTTAAAATTTCCGCAAGTTACGTATGTGTATATTCGATTTTCGATTTTTTTGTGACTTTATGTTGGTACTCATGTCTCTCACTTATGCCGACAAGTTCGGTCATTTTGAATGTTCAGTTACTTTTTGACAGCTGCTTTGCTTGCACATGTTTTGGGTCGTCTTCGATTTTTGTCCATTCCAAAAAATGGATCAAAGAATCTGTTTCGGGAATAAGAAAAAGTCACAGGGGGCCAGATCTGGGGAATACGGTGACTGCGACATTATTAGTTTGTTGTTTTTGGCCAAAAATTCGCGCACAAGCAACGATGCGTGAGCAGGGGCGTTATCATGGTGCAAAAGCCAATTTTTTTTCTTCCACAAATTCGGGAGTTTCTGGCGGATTCATTTGCGCAACTTGCGCATTACTTGCAGGTAATATTCCTTATTGACCGTTCTACCCTGTGGCAAGAACTCATGATGTACCATGCCCCTGCAATCGAAGGAAACTGTAAGCAAAACCCTCACATTTGACCGAACTTGATGCGCTTTTTTCGGTCTTGGCTCGTGCGGCAGCTTCCATTGGGATGATTGAGATTTGGTTTCCACGTCATAAACATAAACCCATGATTCGTCACCAGTTATGACCCTCTGGAGCAAATTTGGATCGTCGCGGACAGAGTCCAACAGCTCCTTCGCAATGTTGATGCAATGCTGTTTTTGGTGGAAAATGGGCAAACATCGAAGACGAGCCAAAACATGTGCAAACAAAGCAGCTGTCAAAAATTAACTGAACATTCAAAATGGCCGAACTTGTCGGCATAAGTGAAAGACATGAGTACCAACATAATGCCACAGAAAATCGAATATACGTAACCCGCGGAAATTCAAAATTCGCTATACTTTTTGAACAGACATCGTATATGGCGCTACAATCATTTTGTGAATACGGTTCGCAGAAATAACTGGACACCATGTATGCAGCTGTCCTGTTCTCCTGTCAGTGGTGTTAGGAGTTTATTTTTCAGGTCTTCCACTGTAAATTCCTCATAGATCTCTCCTATCTTCTTGTGCCTGCTCAGAGTAATTACTTTCGATCTGATGATAATTCCTTATTTGTTATAATCAAAAATTCATAAACAACCTTACAATCATATTAAATTAATAGCCACGATGCTGTAGAGAAATTTCTTTCTTATGGTTTCGTTTTTGTTAACGTTGAGTAGTCTGTCTTCAGTGGTTTTCTTAAAAATCCACAGTTGACAATTAACAGAAAGGAAATTATAAGAAGGAAAAAATGGGCTGTCTCTTTAAAAAAGGTCACATATTATATGCTTCATTTGAAATTAAAAGTTCATAGCCATTTTTCTCACAGTCTAACTATGCTTATTAAAGCTTATTTTTCTCACAGTCTAACTTTATTTGTGTAAATATTTTCCAATAGTATCAATTTGTTCTGAGACTTATTATAAATAAAATATCCGAATTGTATGAGATGAAATTCATTCAAATAAATTAGTTTATGGTAATTCGATTTTCTGAATAATAAAATATTTCATTTTAAATACTTTAAATGTAAAAAGTTATTGTTTTTTTTTTGTAGTATAACTTTTGATAAGTAATTATTGTTCTTATCGTCTCTTCATTAGTAGATCCCACTCTAAGATTTTTTTTTGCAAACAGGAATCATTTATTTAAAACAAAAGTGAAATAAAAATTGTGTTCGAAATTTTTTTGGTAATATTCATTTTTAGCACATACTAAAGCGTATAAGTTTAAAAAAGATTTAACTATAATTCTGAAAAACAATATAGAATAAGTATTTTGTCGCTATTCTATAAACGATTACATATATAATGACATGTGTAAGAATTCATCTGTTTATACTATTTTATACGATTTGTTTGAGACCCTGTTTTTTTTTAAGTAGTAATAAAAAACATTGCATGATGTTGAATTGACTTTTGTTGCTGCTGCTTGCCTTTAAAATCAATTTAATGTTGTGTACCTCTCTACACAATTTGTAGAGGGTAAAAATTTGTAAAATAAAAAAAATAGTCAGTGAGACAGAGAAAAAAATACGAACGAATTTTTCCCATCCCTTATCCGATGGTAACAACGTTGGTTTTGTTTGCATGAAAATTTCTCTACCAAATGAGAGGGGTGGGAGGTGGCTGTCGACCAAGCTTTTTCCTTTGGTTTGTGAATGCGAGTTTAACATTTTCACCTTCGATCCCCCTTTTATTTACCATCCCCATCTACTCACACATATAGTCTTTGTGTTGATTAATATTCAACCCCGTGTGTATTAGAGAATTGTTGTACAATATTTTTACGAGAGAGTACATTTATAATAAATAAGTACCAGGTAGAGGACAGTTTTTATTTGTTCTTTTTGTGCCGATATATAAACATTTTTCATATTCTCGTATTTATTTATATAAGAAGAAAAGAAAAGAAAAAAACAATAAATTTTATATAATCAAATAGTAGATGAAACTAAAGACCAAACAAAAATTGGAAAATGAATTATACAATATAAAAATATATGCATTTTAATTTATGAATTTATTCATATAAGATTTTTATGCATTTTATTTTATTCAACAACAAAAAAAGACAATATTCGATATTTATTGGAATTGTTTGATTTTCTATTAGGATAATAATTGATCATTTATATTTTTCTCGATTTTATTAAAGAATAATTAATTAAATTTAAGGTAAATGTAACTAAAAGATTGTCGCTTAGAAAGCCAATCGAAATTAGTTAGCAAATGCTTAGAATCGCTTGGAGAACACTCATAATCCGTTAGATAATACTCAGAATCGGTTATCAAATAGTCAGAATCGTAAATCAAACACCTAGCATCGGTTATCAAATACTCAGAATCGGTTATCAAACACAAAATCGATTATCAAATACTCATAATCGATTATCAAATACTCACAACCGATTATCAAACACTTAGAATCGGTTATTAAACACTCAGAACCGATTATCGAACACTCAAAATCGGTTATTAAACACTCAGAATCGATTATCAAACACTCAGAATCGGTTATTTAATACTTAGAATCGTTTATTAAACACTCAGAATCAGTTATCAATTAATCAGAATCGGTTATTAAACACAGTATCAGTTATTAAACACTCAGCATCGGTTATCAAACACTCAGAATCGATTATCAAACTCTCAGCATCGATTATTAAACACTCAGAATCGATTATCAAACACTCAGAATCGGTTATCAAATACTCAGAATCGGTTATTAAATACTCAGAATCGGTTATAAAACACTCAGAATCGGTTATCAAATATTCAGAATCGTTTATCAAACACAAAATCGGTTATAAAATACTCAGAATCGGAGTATTTAAAATAAATAATTGCGTGAATATGATTAAAATAAAATCTTAGTTGCAAGCACATTTGTATTCCGTGAATACGCAAGGGATAAGAAAATTTTCCCTTAAATTATCTTACACACATTTTACGTACGGCGGCACTAAACTATTTTTTGGTAAACATTGAACTGTTAACATCACATTTGTTTACATTTATTCAATGACGAATTTTTAATTTTTTAATAACTTTTTGAACCAAATAAATCATTAAAAGTCATTTAAAAACATATTTTAAACAAAATTTTTGTAAATTTATGTAGTAAAAATGAAGTTGTCAACTTATCGAAAGAAAGAAATTCCCGGCAACCCTTTATAAAACACTTAATTTTCTGAAATAAAAACTTTCTATTAAATGTTATCAACAATAAAACTATTACTTTTTCGTAAAAGCTCTCCAAAAGTACAAAATTGAGGCGCTTGATATTTACAAAATAAATAATAAACCTAAAATATAATTCCATTTCATATCAAAAGATTGTACAAAAAGTAAATGTTGCCTTCTGCCCCGTGTTTAAATTGTATTTTTGTTTGTAATAAGTGAATTAAAATGAATATAAATTATGCTTTTGCATTTCAATAAATTTCTATTATGAAAACTAGATATTAGTGGGTGTCATGTATATATACGTATAAAAAAATCTACACAGAAGTATGCAAGCAGTACAATTTCTCACCGTTTTCGCCAATAATACAAAAATCTGACGTAAAATCCAGATATTCTTTAATCTAAGGTAGCAACAGTAAAATGGGGATTCCTTATCCATATTGGTAGCTGGTTAGTCAGTCAGTCAGTAAAACCAGAAAACCAAAAGTAAATGTAACAATAACGTTGGTTGCATTAGTTCGGTGCGTTTGGTAATAGTTCGGCATGCATGCATATGATGAAAGCATTTTTATCCTAGTTAGTAGATAGAAAGTACACGTCCAACTTAAATAGATGAACGGGAAAATCCATCCCGCAGTATTTGTATGGAGAAGAATTGTCCAGAATAAAACCACGTTAGACTTTTAGGGTAGAAAAATCATAAACAATTCGGTTGAAAAATTTTTGCTCGTATTTTTTATAAATAAAAGAGAAGGAATTTTTTGCGCTTGCGTTCTTTCTACTCGTACGTATTGTTGTGGTTCGTTCAGATAATTCTCATAGTAGTCTGAAGAAGATTCTTTAATATATAAACAAGTATTAGTCGGTTGTGTAAATAGATTCAGAAAAAGAATAATAATAGTAATAAATTATTGAGAAAAAAATTCCCTTCTAAGGTGTACAATTAGTCATGAGAAAATATTTTTAATATATTATTTTTCTTTTTTTGGTATAATTAATTTTTAGATTTATATACTATTAATAGCAACTTTATTATAAAAACAAGGATATTTCTTAACCACAGCGTCAATGAATTGTAAATACATTTTTTTTTTATTGTATATAATTAAATTAGCGCCAAAACAAATCACATACCATTTGGCAACAACTAAAGGATATTTCTGTTAATGTCATGTCAGTAACTGAATTGGGAACTCAGGACTGCAGAAGTTTCGAGGATCGCTAAATCAGGAGCCAATAACGGAAAAATTGTTTGAAAAATTATGATGAAATTTTCATAGGAAAGAGTACTACCACTTCGATTTTTTTTTTATAAATTCTGATAAAAAATAGGGGTTGGGCAATAATACTGGTGCCAGTTGGCATATATCGATTTTTTTAAAGAATTATTTTAAAAACAATTTTTATGGGGGAAATTTTTTTTGCAAACTTGACGTCAAACAAATTTTTTTTTTTACAAAGTTGACACCAAAAATTTTTTTTTTTTTGCAAACTTGACGCCAAAAAATTTTTTTTTGCAAACTTGAATTATAAATTGTCAAAAAAAAATGCAAATATAAGAGAAAATTTATGGTATTTAATAAAAATAAAATTTATACACTGTATGACTCGTAAACAGATAATTTTGTAAGAAGATACTCTGATTTTTTTGCTATAAAAAAAAATTAATAAAAAAAGTTTTTATTATTATATTTTTTTTTAAACAAAAAATTTTATTTGCATTTATTAATTTTTGACTCTATTTTAATTATTTGAATTTCTGCCAAATATCAATTAATTTTAATATCATAATCACTTTCGAATTTCAACACTGACTGTACCTCCTAAGTGTTTCTCTATACTCATATACGCATGCAAACAAGTAAATATATATGTACATGCTGTCAGATATTGGATTTTATTTCATTCGAAAAATAAAAATTAAAATGTGAGACAGCGCTTTTATGTGTATTGGATGTTGATGCTCCATTGCTTTTTCATGCACATGAGGAAGGTGGCTTCTTAACACAATGGCTGCATACTCACATTGCAGTAATAGTAGGAATAATGTTACTTGTTTTATTCGATCAGGTAGAGAGAAAGGAAATGAAAGTAACCAAGGTTCGATGCTTATTGTACACCGTATGCCGTGTGGCATGTTGGATGAACGGGAGTGTGTGTGTGTGGGTGTGTGGTTATGTGCGCACTTGCGCGGGTGTTCGAATATGATTTTTATGAATTGTGTGTGCTTAGAGGGAGATACACGTTGTACCGTATTAGTGTATTCATGCTGCTGCGTCAGCACTAGCTGTGCTGCATGCATTAATGCATCGTTTTTTTTTAAAGGAATTCAAATAATCCGATCCACAATAATAGTTGGCGTCAATACTGCCTTCGTTTGGTGTTTTACTTTTGCCATCCATGACTGCTGTCGTGTCGTTGACGTTGTAGTCAACGTTGTACTGTTGCCGTTGTGCTGTTGTCACCATCAACGCACCAAGTATAGACGATACCGGGAGAGAAATAGTTAGTTAGTTGATTGTTTAATATCGTCTCAGATAAACGTATAGTGTCCGTAACATATTGGAAAAAAATCACGTGCTTATATACGCGAAATATTTTCAAAAATCGGTTAAATAAAAAAATAAAAAAAAACCTTTATTTATTATGTGCTTGTCATAAAAAAAAAAAAAAAATTAATTAATAACCAAAGTATTTATTTGAAAAAGAATTTTTATATCAGAAAATTTATACTTTAGTGATTTTATTTTGTTTGTTAACAATATTTTGAGTGATATTTTCGAATGGTGATTTCTTGAAAAATATTCGCTTTTTAAAAGATTTTCAAAAAAGGAGTGAATCCCTTATACTATTTTTCATAAATTAAGAGTAAAAAAAAAAATTCGAGAATAATTTTACAACAATATTAACAGTGCTGTTGTTGAATGAGAATATTTTTGAAATTGTTTTAAAATGACATTGTTGCCCATAAATAAAATATTAAATTGGTAGAGTAGTAGTAGTAGTAGTTATTCAGCAAATACAACATATTCTGTCTAGTTAACATTAATCTATTTATCATAAAATATACACTCTGTACAGGATCACTTTCATAAAATAGAATAAAAAATATTACGATAAATAAAAAGTTATATTTTATATATACTAAAATTGTTCTATATAATATATGAGAAATTATACAACAAACAGTACACCATAATGTATAATGGTGTATATATAGTATAATAATTGACTCTAATGCGTCTCTCTTCGCAAATTTATTTTACTTCATTAATTTTATTGTGCTATTTTCCGTTTCGTAAAGTTTAGTTTACTTAAATCTTTATTGTTATGCTACCATATATATATATATATATATATATATATATATATATATATCTTTCTCTTTGTGTATGTATAACACCCGCTTTCCTCTATCCATTCCATTCTGTCGTTCGTTGTTTTTATATTTTTCTGATTTTTCCTCTTCATAAACACAAACAAAGCAACATTCATGTATGAGTTGGTACACATTCCTATTATTATTATTATTATTATTATTATTATTATTATTGATGAGGGGAAAAACATCTTGGATGTGTATAAATAATAGATTGGATAAGGTCTTCGACAAACAACAAAAGCTAAATGTCAATGGGAAAAGTGAAGTTTAGCGTTGGCTGTAGGAACGTAACACGGATACGATATGGCGCTACAGCAAAGCGTTACAGCAAAGCACAGCACAGCAAATGGTGGTGTGCGTTTTCCGTATCTCTTCTCTATACACTAACTGCTGCTGCCCTTCGTTTTTCTGTTGTTGCCGCTTTATTGCTGCGTGCATCAACTACTGACGTTCTGCTTCAATAAAAAATTTGCTAATACTCTCGCTCAGTTCATATCGGGTTTTTCAATAGCAACTTGACATTTTTGAGTATTTTCAATATGAAAATACTCAAAAGTGTCAAGTTGCTATTGAAAAACCCGATATTTACCTGCGTCAACGTTGATTATATTTGTTTTTTTTTTTTTTTTTTTGCATCCATCTCATTCTGTTTCTATTTATTATACTTCATTAGTAAAAATTATTATAATATATTTATAACTTGTTGTTCTTCTTGAATTAGAATTAACATTAAATTGGATTGCGCGACGACTATATAATCATAGATAGATAGATATTCATTTATATTGCATTTCATACCTGCATATAGGACTTATATACTCATACCGATGTTTATATTTATTGTTTGTCGGTTGGTTGGGAGGGGGAGGAGGGTAAATAGATTTTTTTGCATATAAAAAGACAATATAAATAATATCAGTGAAAAATGTACGTTCTTATATATTTTTATTAATAGAAATTTTTTAAATAAATTATTTTACTATACGTCACATGGGGATGGTTTTTTATTCCAGTTTTTTTTTGTGGACAATTTTCTGTTCGCTTTTTGAGTGTTTGATAAAATAATTGCTGTCAAATTACAGAAAGTTGATATGTGGAAACATAAAAAAAAAAACATTATTATGATTTTTTTTTTCGGAAAAAAATAACAAACTTTACGGGAAGAATGGGGGAGTGCCTGCCGCTAAATTGTTTTCTGTTGATATATTTGATCAAGTATTGTGCTATTTTGGCGCAGTCGTTATACTCATAATATAACGACATTTATGGCTATCCCGTATTATAATATGTGTACTATTATTATTACTATTGCCATTACCGTGTATTTTCTGCAGATAATGTGAAATGCTTTAGAATGCAGTTATATGATGATTATTCTGTATTATATTTGTGTGTGTGTGGGTGTTTCTCTATAGTGTTTACGTTTGTATATACCAGTCAGAATAACAAAATAAATACGAAAATATGTCATTTGGAAAATCTGACTGATAAAACAAACTCTAACCACATTGTTGTTGGCTGTAATGCTACTTACTACTACTAAGGCCAACAAAAAAAAGGAAAAACAAAAAATGCCAAAAGTAAAAAGAGAATACAATTATACGTAGTAGGTAAACAGAAGTGAAGGAGAGAATATAAATGAGCAAAGCTGCTGCATGTCAAACAAATAGTGAAGGCTGTAAAAACAAACAAAAAAGACTATGCGTTAAAACTTTGCAGCAAATGTTGGCTGCAAAGACGGCAGTAGAGCCAGAAACATTAGCATGAGAACAGGGATCTGCTCTTGTAAAGTATGACTTCCATACAGGCATTTTTCAAATGAGAACATTGTAGATTTTTGCTGCTCTTATCTTATCTTTCTCTTGTTTTTGTTACAATGTTTGGTTGGTGCTCTATTGGTTTTCTGAGATGTCAAATATATTGTATCTTTGTATAAAAGAAAAGAAAAGAAAAAGAAACTATTATGTTGGAAATGTGTTGGAGAAGTTCTTGGTTGAGGGAGAGAATGAGGGAAAGGGAGAAAAAAATATATGCATTTGCAAGAATGCCTATCTATATACTACATATATATTGCCATAGATGTTTGCATACATATATTATTTATTGTGCAGTTTTATAGAAATTTTCAAGGTGAATTACTACTATATGGTGTTGTGCTATTTAAATATAAATGCAACTTGCATTCATTTTCCACGAGTCAGTGGTTTTTCATTTTTCCATCTTGTATGCGGATTTGTGTTATTTTTGTTCTTGACGTTTCATCGTTTAGAAGATTGTTTACAGTCGTGCAGCATAATTTTTACACGGTTTCGCTATATGCACAAATAATGCTGTCTCTTCTCCTCTCACTTCCCGCTATAAAATACTCAGTTCGTATTTATTTACCATAATTATTATTTTTTTCAAACTCTCTTTAGTATTTTATTAAGAAAAAAAATTTTCTTTTTTTTAACACTTATTCAAATGTACATTTTTTTATAAAATATTCTCAATTTTTTTTAAACAAAATAATCACAAAATTCAAGTAGCTCTAATTAATTGCATTATTATAAAGTATAAGTGATATCATACCAGGTGTATAAGCTTAAATGCGCTGTTTAATAAGTAAAAAAAATTTTTTTATAGAAAGCAAAAACAAATTTGTTCAAACTACTTGCCCTCGCAAGCTATACATTTTTCCCATCTCTCGGGCAATTGTGGATACCACGCAAAAAAAATTCCTTCTCTTTCGAGGCAAACCACTCATCAAGCCATTTTCGGACGTCTTCGTAAGAATCAAAGTGCTGCTCAGCGAGCGCGTGGCCCATCGACGAAAACAGGCAGTAGTCGGAAGAGGCCAGTTCTGAAGAATAAGCGGGGTGGTGTAGCACCAGTTGTTGGTGGTAGGGGTGGCATTGATCAGTTGTTGGTGGTAGGGGTGGGCATTGACAACATTTCATAGTAGACGATACCCTGCTGAACCCACCAAATGCACAGTGTCGTCTTCCGTCCGAAGAGATTTGGTCTTGGGGAAGATGTTGATGGTTGGCCGGGATCAACCCACGATTTCTTGCGTTTGGGATTCTCGAAATATATCCTCTTTTTATCGCCTGTCACAATCCGATACAGGAACGACTTCCTTTTTTGTCTGGCCAGCAAGATTTCGCATGTGTTTTGGCGTCGCTCCATCTGCCTATCGTTCAATTCATGCGGCACCCATTTTCCGATCTTTTCAACCGTCCCCATGGCATGCAGACGCATGGAAATGGCTGGTTGAGTAACACTCAATTGCTCCGCGACCATTTTTTGTAATTGGGTATCGTTTTTGTCCAAAAGAGCCTGCAATTGATGGTTTTCAACCTAGGCCGATTTTCATGCTCCTTGTCCCACAAGTCAAAATTGCCGTCTTTGACCCAACGAAACCAATATCGGCACGTTGTTTCCGATAAAGCACTGTCACCATAGGCAGCATTCGATGCGATTCAGCAGCCGATTTCTTCAAATTGAAGCGGAAAAGCAGAGCTCCCCGCATATGCTCTTTTTCTGGTACAAAACTACATATGATTACCAAATGAAAAATGTGTGTTGTTGTACGAAATTGCTGACAATGTGCACTGATTAATTTTGACAGATGTCAAACTCATAAAAAAAAGTATGGCGTGCCCATCGTAGCTTAATATGCTCACTCACGCCATCTATGACCAAACAGCGGATTTAAGCTTAATCCCTGGTACTTTTATCCATAATATATATAAATCGAATATGCATGCATACTTTTTGCATTAATATTTGCATAACAAGTAAATTATGCAAATGCATTTTAAAATTTTTTTGTGAATCGAGAGAAGAAAAAAAAACATTATTACGAATCCTTGTGGTGAAAATTAATTCATATTTAATTAATAGAAACAATTACACATAATTTCTAAATAAACAAAACGTAATAATCAGAATATTTAGAGAGTAAATTGTTAATATTTGTATTAATGCATAGTAGTAGTAGATAAAAACAAGTACAACAAAAAAAGGAAGAGTAGAAAAATTACAGAGAAGTTATTAAAAAAAATATATATTTGATAAAAAATATTTTCTTTTGATAGAATTTTGATTAATAGTGTTAATAGCCAGCAATGAATGACCAAAAAGTGTTAATCTAATATAAATTATCACCAACCGAAGATAATGTACAAAATAATACATATAAACTCTATATTGTATAATAGTGAGAGTGGTTGTGTTTTATTTGATTATTAACACAAGTGAATTTTAAAAAAAAAGTTTTTTTTATTTTTAAATATTATTGAAATAAGACTAGCGGTAATAAAAAATTCATCAAACTGGAACCATATGATATAAGCGCAATGTATGCGTACGCTCCGCCGCAAGGTGGCAGTGCACAGGTTCCTCCACATTATTCGTCACCATCAGCATACCTGCCACCAGCACCGCCGCCGGCGACACATCATCACAATTCAATTCATTTATCAAGTCCTAGTCCATTAGGTTCGGCCAGTTCAATATCATCGATTGGAGCTGCTGTTGCAACTGGTATGTCAACAATGGTTGCACCACATCAGCATGAACTATCGACAGTTGTCCATCATCATATGGACTCAGCGCACCTTGCCGAATTGGGCGTACCAGCAAAAAGGAGAAGGTAGCAATAAATAGTCTTTAAAAAAAATATTTTCTTTCTAAAAAAAAAAAGTGTAAATTCAAATACATTGACATTTTTTTATCTAGTCCAAAAAAACAAAAACACACACAAATTTCTATATTTATAAAAAATTTTTATTTTAATTACAAAAAAAAATTGCCTTTAACATTAAAAAAGAAGAAGAAGCAGATAAGTTGACATTTTTGAATCTACTGGCGGCCATTTAATAAAGTTATTCTTTTCTTATTTTATTCAAAAACCAATAATAACCAAGTTTTGATTAAGAGAAAATGTAGATATTGTTATTAATAATAATATTAAAATTTATTTTGATTTGATATTTGTTCGAAATGGAATTATGTTAAAAGAAGTGCATAATTTGACGTTTTTAAGTTAGCTGGTGACAGTTATCGAACCTCATTTTACGAAAATTTAGAAAGATAAAAAATTGAATTTATTGGCGTCAATTAAGTCATTGAATTGGTATAATCCGTTTTTTAATGAAGAAAACTTGTATATTTTAAGTAAATGTTTTTCTAGTTTTTTTTTATTATCTGAAAATTGGATAATGTCAAATGAAGTGCATTGCCTCATGGTATTTTGATTATGGGTGCACTTAAAGTGTTTTTCTGATATGATAACTTTTTTTAAATAATTTTTGAATAAATTCCAAATTAAGTTGAAAAAGATTTTTTCTTAGCTATATTTTGAGTATAAATTCTTAAAAAATATATTTGAAATTTTCTGAGACATTTATCATTGTTCCTAGATGAAAATTGACAGAGATTATTTAGAATGAAAATAAAAAAATCTTCAACAAGATTGTTATTTCTCATAGTTGTCGACAAATAAGTTTTTTTTTTTAGAATCCTGTACAAATTTCTCCAAGGATTTTTTCATAATTTTTTAAAAATTTATATTTAAAATTCCATGTTCATATTTGTTTGTATTATTTGTTTGTTTTGGGGGGAGTTAAAATAGTGAAATTTTGATAAAAATTCCATCGATTCTTCTTCAACTATTTAGCATAGTCCAATAAGCGCAAATGGGAAACTTTATTTGTCCATCAAGTCTTAAGGATTCAGAAGAAAAAATTTAAACAAGCAGATTCTATGACAAATACACTATTATGACAGGACTGAAACATTCGAGAGTAAACACCCATCGGCGTTTCTCTACCTAATCACGTGGCGAATTTCTTTTTAAACGCCAACTAGTGTAAATGGAGAAGGTGACAGAGGAAAGCTTTTTGATGAGAGGATTATAGTGATATAGGATAGTTGAGAATGAAACTTTTTATAACGAGAGACGCACAAAATCATGAACGAAGGGTACATTTAGGTCACGGTGAATAACTTTGTTACGAACATAGAACGGATTGGATTCTGTTCATTTACTTTTACTCTACACCTTGTATAGCAGTCTTGGAGATTTTTTATATGGAATTGTAGGTTTCTGGAAGCGATTTTGATATTGGAGTGGGATGCAAGAATAGCGGTGTTATCAGGATATCGGTTCTGATAGGTATCGGTTATATCAGGATACCTATAAGGATAGGTATCGGTTATATTTTTGGGATTAGTTGTGATGTCGAAAGTATAAATATTGTATAGGATTGGACCAAGAATACTGCCTTGAGGAACACCAGCTGTTATATTGAAATTTCTAGGAGAAATTCTAGATTTTAAAATTTTACAAAAAAATACGACTTTTGCTACGTCCGAATTGATAGTTTCCATAAAATCTTCTTTAATCATAATTCTCATAAAACTAAGCAAGCTGCAAGTTTTTATTTTTTAATAAACTTTTGGAGATTCTTTCTGTAATTTTTTCACTAAAAAATTTTTATATTTCTAAAATTTTTTTTTTTACATTTTTGAAAAATTCTCGAAAATAAAAAAATTTGCACAGAACTGCAGGGAATTTTACATCGGGATTATGTGTTTGTTTACTCATCTGAAGATCTGATAAAATTCCTACGAGTCTCATTTTTCTGATGGTCCATTATGTGGAACCAAGGATTTTATTTTTCCATAATTTTTTGAAGATTATTCTTTTAATATCCTCCGTAATTATTTGGTTTGTAAATCTACGATCAGATTGAGTGATTTTCTTACAAATTTTCTACAATCCATGAAAAAATGGCGTCAAGTTAAGTAAGAGTTTCTCATTTAAGGGCGCTCAATCTTTAAAATTGAATAAAAAGAATTTTGATAAGATTTTGATATTGGAGTGGGATGCAAGTAGAGTGGTGTCGTTAGCAAAAGAAGCGGTTATAATTACTTTTGCTGTATCTATTGTATATAAATCGTCTCAGGATCTATGCAGGTCTATTCAAAAAATATCGCGAATTTTGAATTTCCGGGTTACGTATTTTCGATTTTCGATTTTTCTGTGGCGTTATGTTGGTACTCATATCTCTCACTTATGCCGACAAGTTCGGCCATTTTGAATGTTCAGTTGATTTTTGACAGCTGCTTTGCTTGCACGTGTTTTGGCTCGTCTTCTATTGTATTTTAGCTCAATTTCGACCAAAAACAGCATCGCATTAACATTGCTAAGGAGCTGTTGAACTCTGTCCGTGATGACCCAAATTTGCTCCAGAGGGTCATAACTGGTAATGAATCATGGGTTTATGGTTATGACGTGGAAACCAAAGCTCAATCATCCCAATGGAAGCTGCCGCACGAGCCAAAACCGAAAAAAGCGCCAAGTTGTGAAGGTTTTTTTCTTACAGTTTTCTTCGATTGCAGGAGCGTGGTGCATCGTGAGTTCTTGCCACAGGGTAGAACGATCATTAGGAAATTGTACCTGCAAGTTATGCGCAACTTGCGCGGAGCAATCCGCCAGAAACGCCCAGATTTGTGGAAGAACAAAAATTGGCTTTTGCCATTTTTTGGCAAAAACAACACACTAATAATGCCGTAGCCACCGTATTCCCCAGATCTGACCCCCTGTGACTTTTTCTTGTTACGGAAACTCAAGAGCCCCATGAACGGACGATGCTACGCTACGATTGAAGGGATAAAGACGGCACCGAAGGAGGAGCTGAATAAGATCACAAAAAATTATTATTTGAAGTGCTTCGAGGATTGGAAACAACGTTGGCACAAGTGTATAATATCTGGTGGGGATAACTTTGAAGGGGACAAAATAGATATTCATGAATAAATAAATAATTTTTGAAAAAACAGAAAGCTTTTGAACAGACCTCGTTTGTCGCGATACTTTTTGAACAGACCTCGTATGTCGAAATTACGCTTCCTGGAAATTTTTTTTTGCAATAAGTTTATGATGCCGTCTTATTGAAACCACATATGGTCCAGATTAAAATCTTTAACTTTACTTAAAATAAAAAAATGTACTCGTCATACAGCCATAACGCTTGGAATTGACGGTAACCTTCTTCCTCATTTTTACGAAAATACGCACTAATGATACCGTCAAAATAAAATGCACACCATACAGTCACATTCGGCAGATCTGTCAAGTCACATGAGGATTTTCAGAGCCTCATATACGGCAATTTTGATAATTGGCATATCTACCGAGCAAGAAATGGCGCTCATCGTTGATATTTTTATCAAGCGAAATCTAATTTTAAAAAGTGTATTTTATTCAAGTTTATTTTTCGCAGAGCCCTATTAAAATTAAGATCTTCTAGCAAATAAAAAATTGGAATTTTTTAATACAAATTAATGGTTTTTTTTAAGCAGAACTTTATCAAATATTTCATCTAATATTTGGATTATTATTGATTTAATATAAAAGCATCGATAGAATTGTCTATGAAATGGTATATATTTTTTTTGGAAATAGAGGGTTTTCTAAACGATAATAATATCCGTTAATAATATCCTCCTTCAGTTCAACAGAGGAGCATATAAAGTATACAGAAAAAAAAAAACTTAACTAATTGAAATTGAGCATAACATTTGAACGACATCAACATAAACATGTGCTCCTAACAACTGTAAAACCATTTAACTAAAGATATTTTTAGATAAAAATCAACAGTAGTGACTGTGCTGTGACTTCATCGATGATTAATGTACAGCCAACAGAGGTTGTCATGTAATAATTTTCAAAAGATGACTGCATACAAAACATAAGTGCATATACATAAATATACAAATAACTCCCACAACCGATGGCTGGTCAATATAGTTTGGGTTGAAGTTATTCCTAGGGAAGTATAAAATAAATAAAGGGTCTTCTAGAACAGAGACATTTTTTTTTTCAAATTATCCAATAAAATCTTTCCAAATTATCCAAGAAAATGTAATGTTGACGACGGCAAAAAAAGGTAAGGGGTATTTGCGGGGAATTTCATGTGCCTAATTTCAGCAGCAATTGACTGAAAAGTTGATGTTTTAAATGTTTATTTAATTGTAAAAGAGGTTTAATTGTAGTTATACCAAAGGAGGATCTAATCACAGAGATTGTTAGTATCTGGATAGAAATAACAATAAGGCAATATCAGAAGCGATAGATAAAAAAAAAGTATAATTTCTGGAAAATTTCCATTAATATATTCTGAACATGTTTTCAAAAACTGACTTTTAAGAATTAAAATATTTGAAAACGTGTTCATTTATCAATCAACACTAAATCAGAATGGGAAAAAAATAAATTTAAATTTAAAACTGAGAAAGAATTGTGAAGATAGTCGCTACCTATGGTACGCCGACCTGAGAGTACATTCCAGGCCAAAAGTTTAGAAAAGTTCGAGCAGTTTTTTTTAAACAATCGGTAGTTGTCGTGAACATTGTCCTACAATAGTTTTTATTCAAATCGAACACTGTTTTAATTTACACTTCCCCCCTCCCAAAAAAAAGAATTAAAAAAATTTTGCTCAGGTTACTCAAAAAATTTTAGCAGTTTTTTAAATATTCGTGCAGTTTTTTTTAAAAAAATTCGAGAATTCTCAATTTTTAATAATAAATTTGAAAGCTGCTTCATTTGTGATTTTTTATTCATAACTTATGGGAAATTTCAAAATATTGCCATTAAAAAATTGAGAGTTCTCGAAAAATTCGTGCAGTTTTTTTTCCCTAAGATTGGTAGTTCTCTGAGGTATTGTCATAAATTAGTGTTTATTAAATAATTTAAACATTGCTTCATTTTAGATTTTTTTACATGTTATAAAAAAATTCAAAAATTTACCATTTGGAATTCTTAAACAAATTCGTGCAGTTTTTTTTAAAACCAAATGTTACTTTTCTAATTAATGGTCTTTTTTAATAATAAATTTAAGTTATTTTCCTGCAATAGTTTTTAATAAAAAAATATAAAAGCTGCTGCATTTGCAATTTGAAAATTGATACTTTTCTAAAAATTCGTGTAGTTTCACTTTTAAAGATCGGTAGTGATATAACGCACTGTCCTCAATTACTTATTTTTTTAATAATTTTACCATTGCTTCAATATTGATTTTTTTTTTAAATTCATACAAAATTCCAAAATTTTTTTCAAAATTGAGGAAAATCGAAAAATTTGTACAGTTTCACTTTTAAAGATTGACAGTTTTCTAAGGTAATGGACCTATAATAGTTTTTATTAAATAATTTAAATATTTTCTCATTTTCGATTTTGTCTTCAAAACTTAAAAGAAATTTAAAAAATTTACTACTGAGAATTCTCAAAAAATTCGCACAGTTTGTATTTAAAAAAAAGTGGGTTTTCTCTATACTATTGCCCTAAAATAGTTTTTATTAAAAAATTTCATCACTGCTTCGTTTTATTCCAAAACTTAAATTTAAAAAAAAATATACAAAATTATTTTCTCAGATTGCTCGAAAAATTCGTGCTGTTTTTTTAAACTGAAAAATCGACCGTTCTTTATGGTCATTAAATAATTTAAACATTTTCTCATTTTCGTTTTTGTTTTCAAAACGTTAAAGAAATTTCAAAAATTTACTATTCAGAATTCTCAAAAAATTCGTACAGTTTTCTTTTTGAAAAAAAATCTGTTTTTCTCTAGTATTGCCCTATAATAATTTTTGTTAAAAAATTTCATAACTGCTTCGTTTTCTTCCAAAACTTAAAGTTAAAAAAAATTTACTTAATTATTTTTTCAGATTGCTCGAAAAATTCGTGCAGGTTTTTTAAGCTCAAAAATCGATAGTTGTTTAAGTTATTCTTAACAGTTGGTAAAGATAACTTTAAAATAAAAATGAACAATCGAAAAAAAAATATTTTTTTTAAAAATTATATTAATTTTTTGTTTTTAAATATATAAAAAAAAATTTTTATGAATTAATTATTATTAAATTAAGAATACAATATGAAAAAAAATTGTATTTTAATAGAAAAAACTTATTCTTTGGAATATTATTTTAGCATTGGAAATAGACTCTTCTGTCTAGGTCAACTCATAGATAATTTCGAACAATCTTTAAGATCGAGTCTCCTATTTCATCCGTAGAGAAACACTCCCAAACCATAATCGAGCCACCTTCTTGCTTAATGGTTGGAGGATTTTTCGTTTAGCACCAGATGGCACGTAAATATTTTTTTTGGACTCAAAGACCTGCAAATTTGATACATCTGTCCACAGAATATTTTTAAAGTTCTCAACAGTCCACTTCTTATGGAATAAAGCCCCATTTTTATATTATTTAAAGGTCGTAGCACCAGATGGCACTGCCTTACTGCCATGTGCCCAAAAAACCGAATTTGAGGATTTTTTTAATTAAATCATATTTAATAGTTTTAATTAATCTATATCGGATAATGCTTAGGTATATGAAGAAAGTCAAAGCCTTGTACTTTCAAAAACAGCCTCATAAAAATTTAACATTTATTAATACCCACTAAAAAACAGAGGCGGAACTTGATCAAATTGCACTTGGTCTTTTTTGGCACAAAAGTGGTGGACACAAATGAAAATATTAATTTCTTCTTCTTTTTGAATTATTTCAAGATATAATAATATATATAAAAACTGTTATTTATTTTATGGCAATACATCTAAACAAATCTTATAACCAAAAATTTCTAGAGAATATGTTTTGTTATCAAGGTGGTTGCATACTTTTGGCCTGTAGTGTACATACAATATAATCGACCGTCGAAGGATTTTTTTTTTATATTAAATTTCTTAAGTTTTTTTCCTATTTGCAGTACATGATGAACAGTGTCAGTTTTTTTATTGTACATTTAAACTAATCAGTACAAAATAATCTTTTACCTTCAGGAACCAAAAAGAGAAGCCCACCAAACCAAGAAGGTACCATCATCAAATAAGTAAGCAAGTAGTTACGAACCATTGTCATCGTAATCGTCTTCTTTCACTTCTGCGTTCGTACTACTGCTGCTCCTGCAGATGATGGGGTACGTTTCTGCTGCTGGTGCTGTTATCAGTTCGTAAAAATCAAAAAATCGTTGCTCGTTGACAATTTTATCCCAAGACCAAGAACGAATGAATGGTGGTAAAATGGTATGTCTGAATACTATTGGGCTACCCATCTTCTTCGCATTATCCGATCCTATGCGTAAGCCCGATTCAATCTACCATTCGTACCCATTCGTTCACTATACCATATACAAGAAGAAGTCTTCTTTCGACTGCCATTTTATTTTTCAAATATTTTTAAAAATTTATTACGCCATATTTTTCTTTCTTTCTTTGGTCCCTGGTCATCATCTTCTTCTAGGCAACTCTGCCAACTTTAAACAATATTTCTTTGTCGCTTCTCTTTGATAGGATTTATGTTTTTCTATAACATATAACAAGAGACGTTTCTCATTCATGTTGAGTTTTACTTTTTTTTTCAATGATTTTATTTTTATTATGTGAATGAGAGAGTATGTTGCCTTCTTTGAATTTTAATCTATAATTTAACAGTCATACGTGGATATAGAAATAATAGACAAATCCTGATATCTGTTTTTAGGTATATTCCACCAAAATGGAATTTATTCTATTATGTTTATCTCCCCTGCTGTTAGTCGCCCTCTTGCGTTCTATTGTGAATAAAAAAATTTACCTTAACTTATTGAACATCAACAGAATATATGGTTTTTTTTCGCTGCGAAACTTCTTATTAGCAATTTTAAGATTTCATTTACTGATTAAAAGGTGTTTATTAAAGGCTTGTATTTTTTTTTATGTGAATTTACGTCATATGTGTTGTGTATTAATATAATATAATTTTCCTGATCGAAATAAACGACGCATCTTCATTTTTCAGTAGTAACATTTGTGATAATCGAAAAATTGATTTCAATCTTAAATGCAAATTAAACAAACAAAAAAAGTTTCGTAATTATACTTTTTAGGATTTTGTTTAAGGCATTTTTAAGACATCATTCACATGATGAACTTAGAAAAAAACTGTTTTTTACACTAAATTTTTAATATATTTTCTTTTCTACCTAAACGAAAATAAATATTTTTCGCTTAAATGTTAACAAACATTGTTGTTAGTCGTAAAATCATAAATGTTTAAGTGACATTTAATTCTATAATATACAATTTCTGTTAAGCTTATATATAATCGTTCATTTTTATTTTCTTAAATTTATATTGAAAATGTATTGAAAATTTTCAAAAATTTTCTAGTCAGAATTCTTAAATAATTCGTGCAGTATCACTTTTAAAAATCGATAGTTCTTTAAGATATTGTGTTAGGATAGTTTTTATTAAACAATTCTCATACTGCTTCAATTAATGTCACAATATTTTTACAATTCAAAATAGTCGGAAAATTTGCGCAGTTTTTTTTTAAACAATCGTTAATTGTTGTGGATATTGTCATACAATAGTTTTTATTTAAATTAAATAATGTTTTAATTTACACACCTCTTCCCCCCACCCCAAAAAAAAAAGAATTAAAATTTTTTCCTCAGATTACTTAAAAAATTCGTGCAGTTTTTTTAACAATTTGTAGTTGTGTAACTTATTGTCCTTACGGCTTTTAATATTCGGGAATTCTTAATTTTTAAACGTTTTTTTAAAAAATAATTTTGAAAGCTGCTTCATTTGTGATTCTTTAGTCATAACATTTTAAAGATTGGTAGTTCTTTAAGTTGTGGTCCTACAATAGCTTTTAATATAAAAATTTAAAAGCTTCTAAATTTTGGATCTTCTTTTCACAAATTATCAAAAATTTCACAAATTTACCATGCGGAGTTCTTAAAAAAATTCGTGCAGTTTTTTTTCTAAGATTGGTAGTCTTCTCCAAAATATGGTGCTGCAATAGTTATTAATAGAAAAATTTAAAAGCTACTTTAATTGCGATTTTTTATTTATAATTTATAGGAAATTTGGAAAATTCACCATTTAAAAATTGAGAATTCTGGGAAAATTCGTGCTATTTTTTTTATAGTTCTCTTCAATTTACGGTCCTACAATAGTTTTTAATATAAAAATTTAAAAGTTGGTTTATTTGTGATTTTTTTATTCATAATTTAAAAATGGGTACTTTTCTAAAAATTCGTGCAGTTTCACTTTTAAAGATCAGTAGTGGTGTAACGCACTGTCCTTAATTAGTTATTATTTAATAATTTGAACATTGGTTTGATATTGATTTTTTTTTTAAATTCATAGACAATTCCAAAAAATTTATTTCAAAATCGAGAAAAATCGAAAATTTTGTGCAGTTTTACTTTTAAAGGCAATTGACCTATAATAGTTTTCATTAAATAATTTAAACATTTTCTCATTTTCGATTTTGTTTTCAAAACTTAAAACAAATTTCAAAAATTTACTATTAAGAATTCTCAAAAAATGCGTGCACTACAATAGTTTTTGTTAAAAAAATTGACCGCTGCTTCGTTTTCTTCCAAAACTTAAATTTAAAAAAATATTTTCTCATTTTCGTTTTTGTTTTCAAAACTAAAAAGAAATTTCAAAAATTTACTATTCAGAATTCTCAAAAATTTCGTGCAGTTTTATTTAAAAAACAAAATCGGTTTTTCTCTATAGTATTGTCCTACTATAGTTTTTGTTAATTTAAAACAAGTTTCTTTCAAAACTTAAACTAAAAAAATATACAAAATTATTTTTTCAGATTACTCGAAAAATTCGTGCAGTTTTTTTTAAGTTCAAAAATCGGTAGTTGTTTAAAATATTCCTAACAGTTGGTGAACATAACTTTAAGTTGTTATTTTTCTTACAATAAAAGACAATTCTTTCAAATAATAATAAAAAAAAGTCTAATTTCAGATAAATTGATCAACTATTGAATACTCTTTCTTATTTTAACCCTTCTTCCTTTTTCCAATTTGTTCCCTTTTTTCCTCTTTTTTCCCTCATTTTTTTCAATATTTAATCGAATGGCTTGTTAGTTATTGTCCGAGTTTTTGTTGTACGAATACACTTTGTATTGTTGTCAATTCATAAATAATACCTTTGATCATAAGGCAATAGACTAAAACTTCAAATCCTATAAACGTGATTTCCAGCATTGATTGAGAATTCATTAATATAACAACATTGCAATCGAAACGAGATGGTAACAGCAACATAACAAAAATAATAAATGGAAAAATAACCAAATTGAATCGAATGGGATGGAACGGAATGAACGAGTAAACTTTGAAATTGAAGTGTTAATAATTGTACAGGATGGACGCACATGTAAAGGTACAATATTCATTAGAAGGTCTCATATTATCGTATTTATCCTAATTCGAGTGTGTATATATAGTTAGTTATAACTCTCCTTGTACTTTCTGCTGCGTATCTCCTTACCAAAGGACGTATGTTGTGAACATCATTATTTCGGAGAGGAGACTGCGAATAGTTTCCACCTCATTGTATGCACATAGTTCCTACCCACACCCATAGTCGTACTGGTTCAGAGATACGGAATTCCAGTTAAGCCCTAAGAGGAGAAACCCTTCGATACAGTTCTCTTGTTGGTGTTGCTGCTACTATCGACATTATTTGTCAGTATATGATGACCATGTGTCCAGATAAAGGAGTGTGCTTTGCGACGAAGGATAGCCGGTTATGTTTGTTCAAATGTGTATCCTCTTTAATCCCAACAACCACTCATTGGCCATACTGTATATGAAATTGATAGGTTAATGCCAATGCCGTTGTCGTTAATGTTTCAATTGCCTTCCTCACACTTTAACAGGCTTACATGGTCCACTTTTGTCGTAGCTGCTCGTCCACACAACGTGATCTGGAAGTAACGAGTTGTTTCGGACACTTCCGCTTTTGAGTTCAGGAACTGTGTTATCCTTTGCTTTTCTATACCTACACACGTTGAACAGGTAGTTAGTTACCTGTGGACACTCTTTGTAGAGACTATCTGCCCCGTTCATAGCCGACTGCGGAACATCTTCAATACTGTTCAGTTGTATTTGACTACTGTTGGTTGAGCTACTTGACAAACATGCAAATAAATTGGGTAATTTTGTTGATTTTTGGATTGCTTAATGTTTCCAATGTTAAACAACCTTAAATAAATTGAACGATTAGAAAATGATGATGAAAATATTTCATCATTTTAGTATTTTTCGATTAAATAAAATCGAAAAATACTAAAATGATGAAAATGAAAAATTTTCCAACCAAAGATTGCTGATTTCTTTACTTGTCGACAAATAATTTTTTTTTTTTTTCGAATCCTGTAGAAATTTTTCCAAGGACATTTTCATAATTTTTTAAGAAGTACTATTTAAAATTCCATGTTCATATTTGTTAGTATTTTTGTTTTGTTTTTTTTTCTGTCAGTTTAAATAGTGAAATTTTGATAAAAATTCCATCGATTTTTATTCAACTATTTAGCATAGTCCAATAAGCGCAAATGGAAATTTTTATTTGTTGCTTAATTTTTAAGGATTTAAATAAAATTTAAACAAGTAGATTTTATGACAAAGCCATTACAATGACAGGACAGGAACATGTGAGAGTAAACACTCATCGGTGTTTCTCTTCCTAATATGGTGGCGAATTTCTTTTTAAACGTCAACGAGTGTAAATAGGGAAGGTGATAGAGGAAAGCTTTTTAATGAGAGTATTATAGTGATAGAAGATAGTCGAGAATGAAACTTTTTATAACGAGAGACGCACAAATCATGAACGCAAGGAACATTTAGGCCACGGTGAATAATTTTGTTACGGAGCATCAACAATGTTTCGGAGGATTTTGGATTAAATGGATTGGATGCGATAGGAATTTTGTACGCCTTGGTAGAACCCCATAGTTCAATACCGTACGTCCAGATCGGTGTTAAAATCGTGTTGTTCTTTAGTGTCAGTTTCGACCGAAGAAGTAGTCGGTAACGTCTATTAAGTTCAGGTTTTTTTGACGTCGTATGAGCAAAGGGTAGCGGTTATAGTTTTGGGATTAGTTGTGATGTCAAAAGTATAAATATTGTATAGGATTGGACCAAGAGTTCTACCGTGAGGAACACAAGCTGTGATATTGATATTTCGCTGCAAAATTCTCGATTTTAAAATTTTACAAAAAAATACGACTTTTGCTACGTCACCGAATTGATAGTTTCCATAAAATCTTCTTTAGACTTTTGCTACGTAAGGGCGCTCAATATTTAAAATTGAATAAAAAGATTTTTGCTAACTGTTCCGCATAAAACGGGTTGAATCTCTTCCACCGATGGCTTGAAGAATGGTGTCCTCCAGCTCGGAAAGTGATGTTGGTTTTTTGGCATAGACCATTAATTTAACGTAGCCTCAAAGGAACGTAACCTCAATGAAGCCGTTAAACTGCACGATCTTGTCGAAATAATGGGACGTTGAAACTTCGTTTGCAATAAGTACCTCCTTTCTACTGTTGTGGAGCAATTAACACGTTCTGTTGGAACCAGATATCGTTTAATTGAGGTCAATAAAAATCTATTATCTATTAATAAAATGATTTTTTATCATTGTTGGATACCTTTCGCCATTGACAGTTATGGTCGTGCTTAGCTTCATTTCTAAAGCAGTACGTACCCGATAATGTCGTCCGACTAAAATCAACACCAGACAGTAAGTTTTTTCCGGATGCAAAGGACGGAAATTCTGAAAATTCCTACTGAAAATTTCTAAGGAAAATTCCTACTGAAAAATCCTACTGAACATTTATACTGGAAATTTCTGCTGGCAATTTCTACTGAAAATTCCTACCGAAAATTTCTACTGAAAATTCCTACTGAAAATTCCTACCAAAAATTTTGGATTTACCAAATGACAGTGCTGTTAAGAATGAGAGCGCTGTCATTTGAAACGTCAACGTAATAAACTGTCAAAGATTGACCGTCATAGATTAGAATAAAGATCTAGTTTTCGTAATTGCCACTGACATCTAGTTTTCGTAATAGAAATTTGTTGAATTCCAAAAGCATAATTAATCTCCATTTTAAAACTCACTTATTCCAAACGAAAATATAATTGAAACAAAACAGAAGGCCACAATTATTTTTCCCCCAATTTTCTGGTATTAAATGTAATTGTATTTAAGGTTTATTATTTATTTCGTAAATATCAATCAAATATCAAGCGCCTCAATTTTGAAGACTTTTGGAGAGTTTTAAAAAACGCCATTCTCCATGAAATGGCAGAATATCGAAATGCTTGTATACTTTTGTTGACCTTTAAGATGCTTTGCGGTTTTATTAAATTTTAAAAAGTATGTGCTTTCTTCTCGAAATAGTTTGGACAGTTTTTTTTGTGTAGAGTCCCTATTCAGTTATTCTATAATCTAAGTGGCAGTGTAATAAACTGTCAGAAG
Organism: Atherix ibis; assembly: GCA_958298945.1. Classification (NCBI taxonomy): domain Eukaryota; kingdom Metazoa; phylum Arthropoda; class Insecta; order Diptera; family Athericidae; genus Atherix; species Atherix ibis. Next base: position 19,595,660 of record OY282609.1, on the reverse strand, counting down.
ATTGAGGGTACATATTGAAAAGCCCCTTCGAAGTTTTTGTGAACAATTCCAGATTTGATTAGTTTTCTCAAGTTTTAATGGTGGTTAATAAGAAAAACATTCTTTTAAAAAAAATTCTATAAAAAAACGAAAGTGTCCTTATTTGATATATTTTTTTAAATCCTTTTTTAATTTTAATTTCTTCTCCGTTTATATAATAACATTTACATTATTGTAGATGGGTGATTGATACTTGCCGGTTTTTGTAAATATAAAAAAGGATAATAGCAAAAATGGAACTATTTTCCTTTTGTGAATTAATTGTTTATACAAAGTTTTTGTTTGTTATTTATATATTTTTATCATAAGTTCAGCTCCTCGTGTACTACTAGTAGTGTTCTTTCGATTGATTTATTGAATGCGAAAATTTACTTAACGGATAGACAAACATTCACCAGACTACTAGTACTAGTAGTGTCTGTTATAGAAAACTTAATAACAATACTAAGTTAAAAAGCCAATGTTCGAAAGTTACCAATAAATTTTTATTGGAGATGAACGATAATGTCCTTTTCTCTTTTTTTTCTTGAATTTCTTCGTACTCCTACTATTGTGTTAAGAAGTGAATAAGTGCTGATAGCTAAAGAAAAACATTAAATATTGATTTGGACAAGTCGAGAAATGTTTTCTGTTGTATGTTTACTCAACAAATAATATAATCGACTTTGGAACAAAGGTTCATAAAAATAGTAAAAATGTTCGTATCTTTTTAAGTATTTTATTTAATGTCCTTTTGACATCGGTTTTTTGTATCTAACAACAACAAATTGACGTTGTTGAAGTAATTAAATGTAATAATTTTCTTTAATAGAATTTTTATTGGAATAGATTAAAAATATTGCTTGTAGTTTCTTGACAAAAAAATCTATGACAAAATCGTCCTTATTGTAAATGAATATCGATTTTATCAAAAAATATCGAATAAGGCAAAATAAGGAAGAAAAGGGATTTAAAAAAAAAATCTATAACAGCACTACGTGTGTGAGAACTGCAGATCAAAAATACGCTTATGACCAAGGCGGAAAACGAATTGTAAAATGGAGATTATTACATCAGGACATCAAAGTAAGCAGGATGCAGTCAGAAATGAAAGAAAAATATACTCCTTGAGGAATGAAAACCGGAAATTGAGAATAACGAATTGCTAGAGAGAAAAATTGGATGGTGGAAATGGAGAAGAACCTCCTCAATGTGGGTTTGCGATTGAGGTAAGGGTGTGAATTATTTTCGGATTGATTTGCCTCTGGGTCCTTTTTGCACCCGGTTTCATAATGGGAAAAATCGAAGGGAGAAAATTTTCGGATTCTGTTAAACTGGCAGCAGGATAAAGTGTGAATTGAAAAGGATTTTCATACACACATGTGAGAATATTTTTGTACACTTTCTGTGCTCTAGTAGTCTCCAATTTTGATAATATGTGTCTGTATATCTGTCTTATATAGGATTGGTTCCACATTTAAAACAAAGAGAATACCATTGCTTGGGGGTGAAAATCGAAGACTTGTCATTTTTTTCTTGTTGCGATTAAACAACGTCTTTCGGCTAATATGAAAAGTGCTGATTGAATTCCATTCAATTTCCTTCATTGCCACATGAAATGCTAAAAATTATTTTGCGGTCATATTATTGTTGATAGAATATTTTTATCACTTGAATTGATAGGTGAAGAACGGTAGAGAGATGTTCGGTAAAGAAGATAAAATAGAAAAATTTCATGATCGAAATTCGAACTTCTGCTATGAGTGAATGGAAAGATTTTGTTAGAAGAAGCACGTGTAAAAATAGCGCCATTTTTTATGTGTGAAAAGTATATTTTTTTTGCTTACTTTTCCACATTACACTGTATTTTTTTATAGAATGTCTGCTATTATTATAAATGCTGGAAGAATAAAATAAATATTTTCAAATAGTCTTAAGTTTCATATCAATTTTGGAGACGTGCTCCCTAATTTTCGATGGTAATTTTCAAATTTTTCTTATTGTAGTTTCAGTTATTTTGGGTCCAAACCATAATGTTATCCTCTTCAAAGTTGTTCCCTTGGGGTTCTCCATTGCACAGTTGGAAGGTTTCAATTGGAATTGTTTATACTGATTTGAATATTATCGGCAGAACTCCCGCAAGGGGGCTTTTTTTGGAAGAACGGTCAAACTATGATCAATAGCAGAAATGGTCTACGGGTCTTGGTGAACCCACGGCACTTGAGATTTGAATTTACAAGGTTCCTTTTACTGAAGCTTTTGGAGTGGGAGTAGCGACCAAGTACTTTTTAAACAAAACTGGTACCATTGGAATCAGGGTGCCCCACGGTGGGGTATCCGCCGTAGTCGGCTGAGGTGAGGAGCCTTTGGCTGAAACGTGGTGGCTGTGGTTTAATATCTTCTGGAGGTGAAGGATACCAGTTATCCTAGGTTATATCAGTGCAGATAAAAGTAGAGGTTTAGGTAGGTCTTGCTACTATCTGCTAACTAGTTACTCACTCTTAGTCTCGATGGAACAAGCAGACATTTTTTAAACAATTAAGAAATATACAGAAATTGGCAAATTATTATGGAAACATTTCTTTTTTTACCATACTACAACGTGTTTTTGTCGAACTATGGTGAATTTGCCTAACTTGTTTTTGGGTAGTTTTAGCAGACGATTTATGGCTAAGTCTTGCTATTTCCTTTTCTTAGCCATTTTTATGGGAATAGTAATTTTTTTCTATGATACCACGTGTTTTTATCAAACTATGGTGAATTGTGGTGAATTTTACAGGGAGTGTTTTATTTTTGTAAGGAGAAATTTCTCGATAAAATGAGGAAGAATTTTTTAAGTAAATAATAAAAATATAGAAATTGGAAAACTGTGGTGAATTGTTTTTGTCGAACTATGGTGAATTTGCCTAACTTGTTTTTGGGTAGTTTTGACAGACGTTTAACGGCTAAAAATATCTTAGGTAGAACTCTTGCTGCATAAATAAATAAAATAGAAACTTAAAATTTTTATAGGAATATTAATTTTTTTCTATGATACCACGTGGTTTTATCGAGCTATGGGAAAATTGTGGTGAATTTGGGATCGAATGTATTTTTTGTAAGCAGACTTTCCACTGATGGAAATGTGGTGCAATTTTTTTTAAATAAATAAAATACAGAATTTGGAAGATTTTTTTTGGAAACATTCCTGTTAGTAACGGGCAGTAACTGTTGTGGATGTAGCTGGTTCAGGAGCGGGATCAGATGCTGCCACAAAAGTGTGTGGTGAAACGAGGGATATGGTCTATAAGTTGAGACCGCTCATCATTGGAATTGACGGAAGGTTAAGATGCTTCATGCATGGAACACGAAGGAAGATAATAGGAGTGTTCTGATTAGGTGTTCCTCGCATGAAGCATTCCAAGTAGAGAGTCAAAGAGGAATAGGTGCAAAGATGAATTGGGTGTATGGCGTGTTTAGTCAACTGAGAGCTTTCGAAGTATATAACTGAAGAGGTTTGATTTGCGTGTTGATTGGCAGTATCGCAATCGTGACTATCTTAGGGGATCCGTGGTATTATGTCTAACAATTGGTATGCCACGTTTTTGGAGATGACAGTGTGACAGATGGCATTCAAGTGTCTTTTGCTTATCCTTTCGAAGAGCTTTATTGTTAACCGACGGTCTGACCGATCTACAACCCTGACGTGGTCCGAATTTTCATCTGTTTTCGATGTTGACAGCCTCACCCAACGACATTCGTCCTCCACTGCTTCTCAGCCTCCAAAATTGCTTGTTTATGCTCTTGAAAATAATTATACCCGATAGGCATGTACCCAAAATTTCGTAACGTACTTTAAAAACTGATAAGTGAATCAGGGTTCCATTAGGTAGTACAGGTTTAGAAGGGACTAACATACAAGCTAAAATCACTCTCCAGTCTTATTCGCTTGAAAAAAAAAACCAATAGCAATTTTAACAGCTAATTTTATTGCTTCCCATAGTATGGAATCTCTTTATATGAATTTTGGTGCGATTTCACTCGATAAGTGCAAAGGAAGTTGAATTGAGGTCGGTTCCTGTTGAGCGGAGAGAGAAAGTGAAATGATCTGCCTCTAATTTTGAGATTATTAAAGATAAAGGAGGATGAATTGCTCCTTCGAGTTGGAGTTGATCATAACAGTTTTAACTATATAATGGAGGGAATAATTATCAAAAGCAAATTAATCTGATTCGGGCTTCTCGAAGGAGCAGAAATGTGTTTTCAACCAGTTTCGATTAGGATTTTGAGAGTCCGTTCCATGTGCCCCCGTTGGATTTTGATTTTTATTGTACATCGAAATTGGTACGTCGACCTTTCCCGATTTTGATTAGATTTTTTTCCATTTCAGATTTTTTTTTAAAAATTTTTAATATTTTTCGAAAATTTGTCCGTTAATTTCTTTCGACGCGATATTTCCAATTTTGTGAATTTTTCCTTCTACAAACAGGGCGGAAATTGATTAGAAATTGCCCTAAACCTAAAATCGATATTAAATAAGAAAATTGATTTATGGTTAGTTCTAATTTATAATGGAAATTAATGATAATAATAGTAAAAAAAACAAACAACTGAAATAGTCAATTTGCACACGACTGTCTTATTCCTTAACCAAATTAACTTCAATTGCTCGTAATAGTCAAAGCTAGTCTAAATATTACCGAAACATGTGTGCATATTAAATTTATAACCTTGGCGCATAATTCATTAATTCTCCAGTTCGTCATATCAACAACAAATTCTAAAATTCGAATGGAAAATGTTTTCAATTCCAGAATTAAAATTTATAACAATAATCAAAAATGCCTAATGAAATTAGTTCATTTTGTTGTGTATTCATCCTAAACTTATTTAGTAAGATGGAAAATTTCCTTAAGATTTATTTCTTCAAATGTTGCCATTCATTCAATTAAATTATTTTCAAATGGCCTACATCATATCAATATCATCAATTTATTAAGTTGTTTGAAAATGTTCATAAAATTTCTGTAAGAATAATATTGTAATAATAATAATAATAGTAAGAACTTTGGAATATTTCATATTTGAGATCGTAAAAGATGAGAAGAGAAAATTTCTTTTATAAATAATTTACGTCAAATTTAATTCGAAATTTTATTAGACGAAAATGTAAAAGGGGGGAAAGTACATTTGTTGAGACTATTTTGATATAATAATTAACATGTTTGGTTATTTTATGAGTAGGAATTTTGTGTTTGTGTGAAAATTGGAATAGAAAATTTTGTATAGAATTTTTGGGCACAATTTGTTTTTATATATGAAAGAGAAAGAAAGAACGAACCCCAAATTGAAAGTGCTAATTTTCTCTTATTTATGCTGAATAAATGTTATTTCGTCAAACGGAATTTTTTTCTTATATTTAAATTGATTATTTTTAAATGACAATAAATATGTGAAAATTTGAGAAAATAATTAGAAAAGTTTCAAAGTTTTAAAAAAAATGTTTCAATTGCACAATTCATATTTTTGTGAAAGGAAAAATGATTTTAATAACAACTAATGTTGGCGTCATTATAAACGAACTATGGTGACTTGGGTAGTTTTGGCAGATGTTAATTGGCTAAAAAAGGAAGAAATCTTGCTAGAGAAAATAAATAGGAACTATTAAAATTCTTTTTTTTTTCTATGATACCACGTGGTTTGATCGAGCTATGGGGAAATGTGGTGAATTTGGGATGGAATGCAATATTTGTAAACAGACATTTTAATAAAAAAAAAAATACAGAATTTGGCACATTTTTTGGAAACATTCCTTTTTTCTACTAAACTATGGTGAATTGTTGTGAATTTGGGATGCACTGCTTCATTTTTGTAAGGACACATTTCTCGATGGAACTGATGAGGAATGTTTTAAACAAAAAAAAAAAAAATACAGAAATTGGTAAACTATACTATGGTGAACTGTTTTTGTCGAACTATGGTGAATTTGACTGACTTGTTTTTGGGTAGTTTTAGCAGGCGTTTAATAGCTAAAAAAGGGTAGAACTCTTGCTAAATAAATAGAGAAAATAGGAACTATTCAAATTCATTTCTTTTCTATAATACCACGTGGTTTTACCAAACTATGGTGAAGTATGGTGAATTTGGGACGGGGTGTTTTATTTTTATAAGGACACATTTCTCGATAAGACGACGAGGAATTTTTTAAATAATTAAGAAAAATACAGAAATTGGCAAACTATGGTGAATTGTTTTTGTCGAACTATGGTGGGTTTGCCTGATTTGTTTTTGGGTAGTTTTAGCAGACGTTTAATAGCTTAAAAAAATGTGCAACTCTTGCTGAGTAAATAAAGAAAATAGGAACTGTTAAAATTTTTATGGTTTTATCGAGCCATGGGAAAATTGTGATGAATTAGGGATGGACTGTTTTATTTTTGTAAGGAGAAATTTGTCGATGTAACGAGGAGGTATTTTTTCAACAAATAAAAAAATACAGAAATTGGCAAACTATTATGGAAACATTGATTTTTTTCACATACTACAACGTCGAACTATGGTGAATTAGCCTGACTTGTTTTTGGGTCATTTTGCAGATGTTTAATAGCTGAAAAAATGTAGAACTCTGGCTGAGTAAATAGAGAAATAAATGAATTATTAAAATTTTTATGGGAATATTCATTTTTTTTCATAATACCACGTGTCTTTATCGAGCTATGGGGTAATTGTGGTGAATTCGGGATCGACTGTATTTCTTGTTAAAATAGAGGCAACATTTTCTAGAGTAAATAAAAAAAATACGGAATTTGAAATTTTTTTCGGAAAACTTGTATGAATTGTTGTGAATTTGGCATCAAGCGTTTTCTTGTAGTTAAATCATCAAAGGTTCATCGATGAAAAAATACATCAGTTTTACTAAATAAATAAAGAAAACTAATTTTTATGATAATATACATTTTTGTTTATAATACCCTAGCACGTGTTTAATTTAATTATGGTGAATTGAGGTGAATTTGGTATCAAGCGTTTTTCGGAAGTGAAAACATACGTGTATCTTATACGTAAGATCGATAGCACTTTTGCGAAGTTAATAAAGGAAAAAATAGAACAAATTCAGTTTTTTTTAATACAACACGCTTCCATCGAACAATGGTGAACTGTGGTGAATTTGGCATTCGTTGGAAAGAAGCGGTCAATTTCGTTTTGTTAAGCTAAGAACTTTTGAAAACATGAATTCTTCTATAATACAATGCGTTTTTAATGTATTGTGGTGAATTTGATATGTTTGTAGATTTTTATTTACCAGTTAAAAGATAACACCGTTAAAGTAAAAAATTATTGTTGAAAAAAATGTACTATAATAAAAGTTGATATACATAGAAAATGTGAAGAAAACCAAAAACAAAAACGTTTGGCTTAGGAAAACATCAACGAAAAATCATTTTTGAAAACTCAATTGCTTAACACATTCATTTAAAGTTGATGATAAAAGATATGTCAATAAAGTCAAGAAGAGAATTTTCACCCCTTCAATACTGTATGAATATTATGTCTATTAACTATAGTAGCGCTAAACTCTATAGTGTACACATATTCACTCTCAAAATAGAAACACAAATAATAATAGAAATTTTGTTTCGTCTATCAACTAGACGCGCTCTAATAGGAATTGTTGACACAATAATTAGTATAAATTTTAGTCTATGATTATGGTTATCGTTCCTCCGTATATTTCGAGCTAAATGAAATATTTGAAAAGGTAATGCGCACATCTTTAAATTCTTATATTGAATTTATTTTATTGAGGGTATGAACTCTCTTTCAAGTACAAAAAAAATACCCCTGTTAGGGGAGAAACAATTCTGTTTTTAAATTTTAAACAGTAGACATTTTGTGTAATTTAAGTTGAACAGTTTTAACCCCTTCTTTTTATTTTCCAACTGTCTACGATTCTTAATGACATAATTTTTTTGATTATTTTTTGATAGATTCTTAATGACATAGCTCAAAAAAAATTATATCATTAAGAAAAGTTTGAGGTCAATGGAAGAAAATTTATTTATTTATAAATAGTAAGGCTACATTCTAACACACAAAAGACTTAAAAATTTCAAGATTTCATACAGGACACGATTCTTCTTGAGGTAGTTTGTGATGCATTTTTCGCACACTTGGGGTTATGGCCTTGGTCATTACTTTAAATGCCTTATAATTTATTTTGCTGAATGTAGTCGTACAATAAAAATTCCAGCGGCATTAAATCGAATGATCTTAGAAGTCAATTGACATAAAGAAATCCTGAAATTAGGCGTCTTTGGAACTTTTCGCTCAATAAAGTCAAATTTTGTTGAAATTCCATGTGTTTAACAAAATTTGACTTTATTGAGCCACCAATTGCCACCAATTCTGAACCCCATGACAAAATACATTCTTCATTTTCAAAGAGATACGCCAAAATAATACCTTGCAGGCAAAAATTCACACCAAATGTCAAATTTTCGAATACAATGGCTTTTCCATAATCACTGGTGTATTTTCAAAACCTCATATACGGTAATTTTGCTTGCCGTGGACGTGCCCATCTTGTAAATAAAAAAATAATTTATTTTTTACTAAATGAATTTTGATCTTAAAAATAAAAATTATCAAATTAAAAATATGAGTACAATATTAAAAAAATGCTCATATTATCAGTTTTTTTTATTGTATCCTTTTGAGAAATACTGTTCAATAGGATCCTCCGGAAATCTTTCTTGGACAATGGCCAGAACTCGCGCCGGATCCGTCTATCTAGCTGATCCCATAAAACTTCTATGGGGTTGAGCTCGTATTTTCTAAAATGCCCTCTTGTTTTCTATTTTTAGTGTCAAGATAATTTTGAATTATGATATGGATTCTTGAATCCTTCGGCATTTCATCGAAGTCCTTATGGAAGAGCATTAGTCTCTAAAATATTTAGGTGGTGATTTTTCTTAAAATTCTATCAATCCTAATCAAGTCTTCTAGAGAAGCAACCACAAACCATGCTCGAGGGACCGCCATGGTTGACGGTTGACACCATGGCTTTCGCCAGCACTCCGCGATGCACGTAGATCATTCTTTTGGACACAAAGATCTGTAAATTTTGACTCATCCGTCCACAGTACATTTTTAAAGTCCTCCATGCCCAATCCAATCGTTTATTTATATTTTCTGAGGACGTAGAAATGTCAGCTTTTATTTAATTCGCGCTAAATTTGAGGTGCTGTAAGTCTCCGATTCTACTTAACCGCTACGAATCGTTTCGATTTACCTTCATTAAATAAAGTAAAAATAGCAGAGCGCATTTCACCATTAATTTCACGACTATTTCCATTTTTTAAATTTTTAGTTAAATAGTTTCAATTTTAGATAAATAATAATCCATTATTTAACATGGTTCGGATTGTCCGATTTGGGTCAGATATGCATCGTTTTGTTTTATGATTTGCTACCATTTTAAAGGTAACTTCAAAATGCCTCTCTAAAAGGAGCCCTGATCCCTATTGGCGAAAAATTCGTCTAAGCGATTTTCATAATTTTCTCTTGATTGAGAGTCAATTTCTTATTACTAAGGAAGTTTTGCAATGATAAAAAAAAGATGGTAATCACTTAGTGCCAGGTCCGGACTTTAAGGTGGTTGCATCATAACTTCCCACCCAAGCTCCCAGGGTTTCTGGCGAGTCACTATAGCCGTGTGTGGCCTGGCGTTGTCTTGACCGCTTCTGGTCAATCGCTCGCTTCAAACGGTCCAACTCTTGACAGTAAAGGTTCGAATTTAATGTTTGGTTATATGGAAGCAGATTCCTTTCCAGTTCCACCAAATGCACAGCAAAACCATTAGGCTTCGCAGATGAAAATTCGATCCATCACGTTTGTTTTTGCGTCCATTCGTATGGCATCATACCATTGAGCTTCTTCTTGAAACCTGCATTTGTAGAGATGGTTTAAACGGTTTTCTGGCCGATCTTTAGCTTCTGACCGATCGATCTTTGCATGATAAGGACCTACCTTTGCGAAGTGTATCTGTAACGCCTGGCTTGCATTTTCGCCTTTATGGTGCCTGGTTTTCTTGCAGGTCCGAATTTAGTGTTTTGTCATATGGAAGCAGCTCATAGTTGACGCTTCCTTTCCAGTCCCACCAAATTCACAGCAAAACCTTCCTGGCCGTTAGTCCTTGTTTGGCCACCGTTTGAACCGCTTCACCGCACTTTGATCACGATCGTTTTCGTTCAATATTGTCGTATGTGACCCATTTCTCATCTCCAGTCACCACCCGTTTAACAAATGGGTCGATTTCGTTCTGTTTGGCCAAGGCTTCACAGATGCAAATTCTATCCACGAAACCAAAATTGCGCACTTATGCCGACAAGTTCGGCCATATTGAATGTTCAATTAATTTTTGACAGCTGCTTTGCTTGCACGTGTTTTGGCTCGTCTTCGATTTTTGCTCAATTTCGACCAAAAACAACATCGCATTAACATTGCTAAGAAGCTGTTTGCTCCAGAGTGTCATAACTGGTGACGAATCATGGGTTTATCGTTATGACGTGGAAAACAAAGCTCAATCATCCCAATGGAAGCTGCCGCACGAGCCAAGACCGAAAAAAGCGCGCCAAGTTCGGTTGAATGTGAAGGTTTTGCTTACAGTTTCCTTCGATTGCAGGGGCGTGGTGTATCATGAGTTCTTGCCACAGGGTAGAGTGGTCAATAAGGAATATTACCTGCAAATTATGCGCAAGCAATCCGCCAGAAACGCCCGGATTTGTGGAATAACAAAAATTGGCTTTTGCACCATGATAACGCCCCTGCTCACGCATCGTTTCTTTTGCGCGAATTTTTGGCTAAAAACAACACACTAATAATGCCGCAGCCACCGTATTCCCCAGATCTGGCCGCTTGTGACTTTTTCTTGTTTCCGAAACAGATTCTTTGATCCATTTTTTGGAATGGGCAAAAATCGAAGGCGAGCCAAAACACGTGCAAGCAAAGCAGCTGTCAAAAATTAACTGAACATTAAAAATGGCCGAACTTGTCAGCATAATTGAGAGACATGAGTACCAACATAACGCCATAAAAAAAGTCGAAAATCGAATATACGTAATTAGCGATACTTTTTGAAAAGACCTCGTATACTTTCCCAATCAAACGTTTAAGTGTGATTTTGTTTTGAATTTCTTCACATTTGAAATGAGCTAATTTATTTCCATTTTATATTAGAATTCGAACTTTTTCATAATAACTACTACAAACTCAACTAAAATACAAATTATTTATTTATGATATTTTTTCTTATTATTTAATTTATAATTTATTCAATAATGCAAATTGTTTATTGGAAAATTGTGTTAATTTTTTTGTTAAAAAAAAGAATAAAGTAAAAATAAAATAAATAATTTCCATTTTTATTTTTATTATTTAACTAGAAAGATTTAATTAATTTTCTTTTATTTCATTCCATTTTGATATTGTCTCTCTCTCTCTCTCTCTCTTAATTGTGCATAATAGATTTTTTGTTCCTAATTTGAAGAAGCAATGAGAATAATTAAGATTAAAATTGTATTATGTACAAACATAGAAATATCGTATCGAATAGATAGACTTACACTAGTATTAGTAGTGCTGTTAATTTTTATTACTACTACAGCAACCCTCTTTAAGTATGCTTATTTAAGTACTACTACTACTACAACAATCACTTTCCTAATTGTATATATTTTGTACAATAGTATAATTGGCGTGTCCCTGAAATTTGCTTTAATAGAAAATTATAATTTCAAGCAGAAAATTCTAAAATAAAACGAAATAAGAAGACAAAAAATTCAAATAAAACCAAGAATTAGAAGGAGACACTATACGAGTATAGATAGAAACAAGGAGCAGGGAGTGGTGGAAAATAAGTAACATTTTGAAAGAATGCCATGATGTACCATAGGAATAAAAGTTTTGGTTAATTTCATTTAATTTAAATAATCAAAGTGAACGAACAGTTTTGTGTTGGATGGAATTTTATCGTCAGATGGCATACTCGTCTGTATGTAGTTATTGCCTATAACAAGAGGGTTCCTTATGGGAATTCCTTACTCATCCCTAGAAACAACTAAATGTTATTTTCTTATTTGTATGTATATGTATTGCGTTTATTCATTTAATTGACATAATCATATGGTAATATAATAGTAGTGGTAGTAGTATTAGTAGTAATTTTATTTAGTCATTTATTTTTATTGTACTCTGGCGTTCGTTCATTTTGGATTCTTGACTATATTGCGAAAAGGGAGAAATGTTAATGATTTTAAATCCTTTTACTAGCAATGGATGGATTCCCCTCTTCTTATTGTCATAAAACAGTTGCAAATAGGAATATTTATTTTTACTTGAACACATATTCTTATCCATTCATTTCTAAGATTTCATGGACTGGGTTTGATTTCTTCTATTAGATGATCTTCATTAAAATAAAGTAGCATTAATGTTATCAAAATAAATATGTGTACATGCATAAAAGGGACCAAACTTCATAATGGATTTTTACTATCATAACCATCAACTGTTATCAAATTTCTTCTTCTCATAAGAGTATATTCCTTCCTAGACAAATCTTGTAAAAATATTATGAAAATTTCTTAAAACACCCAATATGGTGATTTCTATATGGAATTAGTTGAAGAATATTTTTAGAAGTCTTTTTTTTTATTAGATAATTTTAACATTTAACAGTTTCGCTATTTGCCTATTTTGGGGATCCATTCATAAAACTAAAATATGTGGACAATTTTAGTGTTGAAAAAACAATTTCCACCATTTCTTAGAGATATTTTCATCTATCTTCTAATCATAGATTATAGATTTTGTTTTTCTATTTTGATAAATTATTATTATTGAAGGCGTAATCCTATATTATTAAGATCACTTAGATCTTTTGATTGTATATGTTAAAGGATTATTTGAGCCAAAATACCATAAGCATATGGAAAAACACCTTTTTTCTTATAAAATTCAACTTTATCTGAAATCACTGTTGTTTTTTTTTGACATTTTTTTAAAAATAATTTTTTTGAATTTGTTTTTTTAATTAAAAAAAAAATTCTGTAGAAAACTAAAAACAAAATTCCCTTTTTAATGCTACGATTAGACCATTTGAGAAATACTCGAATTAATCGAGCCAGAATATTCGTCTCAAATTCGTCCAATTGGACGAACTTATTAACACCAATTACATCATTCGAGCAATGAACGAATTTTGTTCGAGTCTTCAAAGGAGAAATGAAAATGTCTCGATCACGGACTCTAACAATTTTTGAGCGGCCATTACACGTGAGCTCGATTTAAGTTCGCCCAGTCAGAACTTGTTCGAGTTAGGATTTTTTTCTTCATTCATTTGACATTTGACATTTATTCGTTTTTATGAACGGATTTTCAATTGTGTTGTTTGCGTTTTGCAGTTCAGCTTTAAAACAACATAAAGGAAATGCTCGAATTATGGTAATCAAGCCAGAATGTTCGTCGCAAATTCGTCCAATTGGACAAACTTATTAACACCAATTACATCATTCGAGCAATGGACGAATTTTGTTCGAGTCTTCAAAAGAGAAATGAAAATGTCTCGATCACGGACTCAAACAATTTTCGAGCGGCCATTACACGTGAGCTCGGTTAAAGTTCGCCCAATCAGAATTTGTTCGAGTTAGAATTTTTTTCTTCATTCATTTGACATTTGACATTTGTTTCGTTTTTATGAACGATTTTCAATTGTGTTGTTTGCGTTTTGCAGTTCAATTTAAAACAACATAAAATAAAATAATAAATATATTTAAAAAATGGGAAATAGGATAATTTAAAAGAATGTAGCAACGAAAACGAAGTACATCAATGGCAGAAGCAATCGCAGCGATGGGCCTGATGTTGGACGATAGCGAAAGCTGTATGTTGGGGGAAGCACAGTGAAGACGGTGCATACGAAAGTTTTTCTCGGAACTTCATGGCGGTGATCACTTCGAGGAGATATTGTACAGTAATTTTCACCGTCTTGGAATGATGATTTCGATCACGTTTTGAAACTTGTCGGGCTGTTAATCACCAAACCAGATACACCAATGTCTAGACTAGGCAATTGAACGTCTAGACATTGGCATATCTGGTTTGGTGATTAACAAACAACACCAATTTTCAAAGCACAAAACAAACAATTTTTAATACAAAAACGTTCTTTACACAAATCACATTGCAAAAAGTCAAAATTACAATAATATTCGAGCTGCACGTTCGTGCTCATTGCCTGAAGTGATCGAGCGTATACAATTTGAAGCGATTAAACCCTTCGAGCAAATCATCATAATTTGTTCGTCTTGAACACGCTCGATCGAAGGGAGTGCAGAACGACAGGAATCCTTGATGCCGACAAAAACTCGTTTATGGAGATGTCCGATCCGACCCGAAGAACCCCAATATGCAAGGGTAGGCATAAATTCTGTTCAGCGTTTGGCTTTGTATGCATGTTCGAATGTATGTAGAACCGTATCAACCGATGCGATGCAGCTTCTCATGGCAGAAATTCCATGGGACTTGGAGGTGCTGCGTGGAAGCATTCACTACCGTTTACGGCGGGGCATCCGGCTTGCTGGTTGTCCGGTTATGAATGAAGAGGTTCAGGATCTTAGTCCACGCCAGCGGCGTGTACTGATCCTGAATAGAATGTATGAAATTTGGCAACGTCGATGCGATGAGAGTGTGAATGGCAGATGGACGCACATATTCTTCTGTGTATGGATTTGAATTAGGTCTGTACCTTGGGTATTTACTCACGTATGAATGGGTTCCTGTACAGGCGTGATCTGACTGCTGAGGCTAGATGCCACTGTGTGGCGGCGGCGGAGGAGAGTGCCGAGCACTGTGTGGCATGTACGGGGATTTGCGTGCCCTAGGTGCATGTGGAATCGTGGTGAATAATGATAGTGTGGATGTGAGGGGTGTGTTGGGTGTGAGAGAACGATATGAATGCTTTAATAGATTTGCCGTGCCACTTTTTGAGAGGAGAGCGAGAATGGTGCCTGAATGGCACGCAAGGTGGCTACAACCGGATGAAAGATCAAGGTCGACTCCGGTTGTACTTTCGGATGTTGGCAAACCTGCGTGCTTGAGCTGGTTTAGCGATGTCTAGGGATTTACAAGATTTGCAAACTTGTAGTACTCTTAAAACAAAAATTGGTACTCAATGTAGAGGCCCTTAGGCAGCAACGTGGTGAGTGTGGTTAATACACATATCGCGGGTACAGTATCCGGATCGCTGGTGGGAGATGCTGTTAATTATCTCGGGCGCTGTCACTGCTTATGACAGTAGAGGTTTAGATAGGCCTCGCCACAAACAGTTGGAGTAATCAGCTTGTAACTGGTTACTGACAGTAAACTGCCAGTAATGTGAATGCGTTGATTGAGCGTAATTCAATCCCTATGATACGTAGGCGACTCGTGGTTTTATGTTTAATGACAGATAAGTGACGTTAAATAATATAATACTACTGACCCAAAGAACTTTTTTTCTGAGAGCCTTTTAAAGACTTCTTTATAAAAAAACATGAATAACAGTTTGTTCTGAACCCAACAAGAGCCCACATTCGTTCGAAATTTTTATCAACTTTCAATGTTGAAGGCGAGTTTTGTGTTCCAATATTTTTTGGGCCTACCAAAAATCTATCTTATTAAGGAATGATTCCCATGGGCTCGCTATAACTTTTCGTAAGTCAAACTTACGAATTCACCTTTGCTTCCAATTTAGCAGGTCCTTAAATTTAAATTTGCCCCAATACAAAGGATATTTTCTCTATAAATATAAAAGGATATTTTCATTTTATTTATTATAGTTTATTTTTTTAAATATCATTAAAACTATTCATAAATTATTATTTAGAATATTTTTCGGATATTAGCTTCGTCAATAAAGAAAAGGATATATTTTAATTTGTTTTATGGCATTTTTTTTATATAAAAGGAAATATTTCCAAATCAGTAGTTCCGGTTCGATTATTGTATTAAATGCTCAACCAAAAAAAAAAATTCGATTCTCTTCCAATTAGACAGCAATAATCTTGTTGCTATCTGGATCTTAACTATGAGTTTGGGTATGTAAATATATCCAGACCGGTAGTGTCAGTACACACTATCCTTTGATACTAAATCACTAAAGAACTTATCCTACTCCATTTCAATAAAGTTCAGACCCGCATTAATTGTCTTCGAAGCGAGTAAATGAATTCGTTCTCATGGTGGTTTGGTGGTAAATTTTCTCACAAGACCGGAACAAAAATCTGTTAAAATAATACCAACTGAATAGTAGTGCTATCGTCTCTGTATATAAATACATAGTACTCCGTTTAAGGGGATTTCTGTTCTCGCCAGTGCGGAACCAAATAATTAGACATGAGTTCCTCATAAATACAGCCAACGATAATTAAGAGTTGATCTTGCAAACTTGTACAAAGAAAATAATGTACGTGGTATTAACAAATGAATTAAAAATTCTACTTGAACACTACTCTTACTATCAAATCAGAAATTCATAATACAAATGGGCGCATGTGAAATTGTTATTTAATAAATTCACATCGATTGACCGGATACCCCATAATGAGGTATGGAAATAGTTCCGAAGAACGGAAATGCATTTTTATTCTTGCAACTCTTCCTGATTGAGGATATCTTATAATATTTTAAGGATTCTTCTATGTCTCTAATCATAGTCTTTTAAATATTTTTTTTGAAAGAAAAAGCAGAAGATTTTTTCTTAACAAAATTTTTGTTTTAATGCATTTTTTAAAAATTTCTCCCAAAAATTATCGTGTACATCTATTGTTGACAACAAATTGGACTGTTCACAAAAATCAATTTTTACTACATTGCTTGGATCCTGCCAATATGTATGAAATATGGTATATTCAAATGGAGCAGTCAATATTATGGTTTATAATTTGTAACCAAATTACAAACCAAAAATTTTGGTTGCAATATTTTGGTTTGTAATTTGGTCATTATTTGACAAATGTTGGTTTTTTTATAACCTGCTCTCAAGTTTGAGGATTCTCTGCGTAAACATAATATATCGCATAGCCCCACAAGAAACTTTAAATTGTACGTTCTTGGATGCCAATTGAAAACAATAAATCTTGGAATTATGCCAGATTAAAATCTTCAACTTCAAAACCAATCTGTCTGATATACATTTTGATACGACCCAATTAACACCTTCAGAACAAAATGCACACCAGACAGTTACTTTTCGGCTTCTTCACTCTCAGTTGTGGATTTTTTTAGCACCCCATTGCTCAAATTAGCTCAAGACAAAATTTTCAACGTGTTGTTTAGTAGTTAAAATTATTTTAATGAAAATAGCAACTCTTAAACTAAACAAATATCTTCTTTAATGATATACGAGGTCTGTTCAAAAAGTATCGCAAATTTTAAATTTCCGAGGGCTAAGTATATTCGATTTTTGATTTGTTTTTGTGGCGTTATGTTGTTACTCCTGTCTCTCACTTATGCCAACAAGTTCGGCCATTTTGAATGTTCAGTTAATTTTTGACAGCTGCTATGCTTGCACGTGTTCTCAGCTGAGAACTGAAGTAGGCTCTGTTGACCGCCAGCAGCTCGCGGATTTCTTACTCCATATTGTTATCCGCTGCGGTCCTTGACTCCAAATATGAAAATTATTTAATTCTTTCAAAGCTAGTTATGCTTGTCGTCGACGCTGCGACCATGTACTATTTTTTAGCTTCATTTATGTCCAGCTCAAGATTGTTTACCGCCGGCTCAATCTTCATATAGGCCTCTAGTACAGATCTTTCTGATCGCCACATAAAATTGATACCGTCGGCGTATGCAAAAAGCTGAGAAGACTTAATGAGGATGGTACCCCTCGTGCTTACCCATGCTCTCTATTAAGAGAACGAAAGTGCGTCTCCTTGTCGGAGACCGTTGTTGATGTGTTAAATGGGTCTGGAAGTGATTCGACTGCGAACATTTTTGCCCCACTTATCATAATTAAATACTGCCCCTCTCCGAAAGGATATTTTGAAGTAGCTGAAAATGTCGAATTCTCTGCAATATTCCCTCCTGGTTCATAAAGTGTGGAAGATTAGGTTAGGTGAGATTAGATCGGCTGTTCGCTGTTTGTGATACAGCGTGATTATCAAAGCTGATGTCACCCTGAGACGTGGTACTGAATTGGAAGCGAGGCCAAAGTGTTTGCTTTTGTGATATTCATGCGCGCAATATTACTCCAGTCATCCACAAAAAAGTCACCCAGAGGTCTCCATCTGAGGGATGTGCATAAACAGAAAAGATGAGAAATTGCCTCTTTTTCCTCCTTGTCTTTATAGTTACATCATTTGTGGGGATATCTAGTCGTCTACCGTGTCTTCCAAATATGCTATGAACTGTAATGATCCTAGTTTACCTGTCCTCAGTAGGATTTCTGTTCTCTTCTGATCTAGTTTAGGCCAGAATTAATTGCTTGTTTTACGTGGCATACCTATATCCACGCTCAATCAGCACACTACCATTACTAGCAGTTGACGGTCAGTAATCAGTTGATTACTCCAACTGTTTGTGGCGAGGCCTATCTAAACCTCTTCTGTCATAAGCAGTGACAACGCCCAAAATAATTACCGGTATCTCCCGCCAGTGATCCGGAGACCGTAGCCCCTATATGGATATTAACCACAGCTACCACGTTGCTGACTAAGGCGCCTCAACATTGTCGGGCACAGTTTTTTTTAACGCCATGGGGCATCCCGATTCCCGTGGTACTAATTGTTTTAAAAGTACTTCGGTTTGTACTCCGCTCATAGAAGTACGGTAAGGAGCCTTGTAAATTCCTAGACACCGCTAAGCCAGCTCAAGTACGCGGGTTTTCTCAGACCCGAAGGTACACACAGAACTAGCTTAGGTCAGATTATTCATAGAGTTGTAACACAAGTCGATATTAGTCCGCCTTTGGTTTGCCAACTTTAAAATGTACTCAGCTAAATACGGTGTGTAGTAGCCTCCATAGACATGAAATGCCTCCTCTGTAACAGTGGGCTAATCCACCCTGGTACCATTTATGGTTAATTCATCTGCTTTACAGTTACTTGGAATGTCACTATATCCGGGAACCAAGCCTAGAAAAACATTGCACTGATTGGCAATCTCATTCAGAGATCTGCGACTTGACATCCCTCGATCTTACAATGGGTGATTCTAGCGACTCAATCTAACTGACTGGTGACAAAAAATCACTCATACTAAAATACAGTAATAAGACCCAAATAGGACACTCGGAATAGTACCTACCAGGTGTGGGAGTCACCTAAGCGCTCCAATTTCGAATGAATCCAATTCCTATCATCGAAAATCTCTCAACAATCGTCAAAGCTCTCTATTAAGATCGTAATAGTATGCTCCATCCGAGATCTTCGGATATTCCTTCCGTTCGTAAGTTGTCTATTATTCATTACAAAAAAATGTCATAGCCGACTATCATTCCATCTTGTAATTAAAAATGACCTTATTTTTCCTGCACAAAAAGATGCGTAGACAATTGAAAAAAAAAACAACAGCCACGAGATATACTAATTTTAAGAACAATCATCACCTTCTAAGTTTTATTCAGTTTAGTTTTAACAGAACTACCATTATTAGCCACAAGAACTATAATTTTTGTAAAAATAAATATATTGTAATATTTCGCCCATGTTTTTTAAATAAAAAAATTTATAAATCCAAAAACAAGAATAGAAAATAGGACATCTTTGTTTTTATTCAGTTTAATTTTGCTACATTCTCATAGATGGCGTTAGAGTTGCTTAGTAGTTTTAAAGTTTCTATTTTGGAAAAAAAAATGCCAAAAATTTAAGTAAACCATTGCAAAAATTTTTAAAAATAACTTAAAATCAATTTTAATAAAAAATAAAACCAAATATACAATATAATTTTTCCTTTCAGAAAAGTGCATTTAATAAAACCTTGAGCTTTGGTTTGAGATGATTTTTGTTGTTGTTGCTGAACTGAAATTATATACAGTCTTAGAATTTAGAGAAATTTCTCGGAAAATTCTTTTCTTCCTACCTAAATGGATACTCACTTTAGAAGAGTGAAAAAAGTCGAATAAATTAAATAAAATAAGAGCAAAAATTAAAAGTGTGTAATCCCCCCCTTTTTTTTTTGGTAATTTCTATGGGAACAAAATTTTTATTTAAAAAAAAACTATTAATAAAAATAAAATAAAAACTATTTAAAATGGTGGATAGTCCAAATAGCTAATAAATAGTTTTAGGTATGCTAACTTGAGAAAATAAAAAGGAAGGGGTAGAAAAATTCCAGTGTTCATGAAAATAGCCATTAAACAGAGAACCGATACCGATACTGTGATACTTCGATACTTCGATACTGTGATAGATAAATACGAATAGTCAGTCTATAATATCGACGACACGAAGTCAATAAACCTTAAGAATTACTTGTTCCATAGACAATTTTGTCTTCCGTCCGTCGGTTCGATTGTTTGTCCGTTTGTTTGTTCCATTTGTCCATCCTTAGCCTATCTATACCTTAGCACATCTAGACTGCTAGATCCATACTACTTAAAGGTACCTCACCTCCTCACGATACGAATACGTTTCGGTATTTATTGTACAATAGTTTAGTACGCTCTGTAGTCTACAAAGTCTCCTCCTAAAGTGTACTATACCGTCTTGTATTGTCGCCATCATCGCCATCGTCGTCGTCTTCGTCATAGTCATTGCCATCGCCTTCGCCATTATGCTCCGTCCCCACAGACATTGTTGTTTTCGAACTCCACTCTAACTTTGGTCTTTTGACTGTTGGCTCTTTCGTAGCTTGGATTCCTTATGTGCTGCTGCAAACTAATGAAGAATGGAATGGAATGCATGGAAAACGAAGTAACCAGTAACTCTGTACTCCATGTTACGATAAAATAGTACGTCCGTAATTTATCTTCTTTTACGTAAAATCCGTCTTTTCTTCGCATCTTCGTACTAAGAATATCCATCGTACCAGTACACACTGTACACTGTACCATCTCTAATCTTCTCTCTAGAAACTTCGTTCTATCTGCTTTCTTTCTTTTTTCTTTTTCTTTTTTTTTAAAAATTTCCATTTAAGCTCTATGTTCAGATCAGTTCGTTACATTAAAATTTCTCTTCATGGCATAGCTTCTTCCTCAACTTGTATCCAATCCAATCCAGCACTAACTCAATAATTTGTTTACCATGATTTTAGGTCATTTTCAGAAAATTTTAAGTAAAAACTTGCCAACATTTTAAACCCCATTTGATTTACCAAAAAAAAAAAGAAGAAGAAGCTGCAGAAGAAGAAACTCTTTCCACCTAATATTCAAATGAACAATTTCGTAGGCATTTCAAATTAAAATCAATTTTTTTTTGTTGGTCTCGATTTTAGTTCAATTCCCATTTTTTGCTATTTTCTAGACTTCTTAGAAAAGCATCAACATTTATTAGTTTTTTTTTTAAAAATGACTTTTGTTTTTTCTTCTTAAACTTTTAATTGCTCGAAGCACTTATAAGGTTTTGTTCATTTTTTTTTTGCTGCAGAAAGTAAAATTGAATTGAGTACCTTTTAAATGCAGATTTTGACATTTTAGAATTTCTTTCTAAAATGGTTGCCACAAGATTTCTGTTGAGGTGATTTTTAATGAATTTTTCGAACCCTTGGGACTGTACGAGGTCTGTTCAAAAAGTATCGCGAATTTTGATTTTCCCGGGTTACGTATATTCGATTTTCGATTTTTTGTGGCGTTATGTTGGTACAATGTTCAGTTAATTTTTGACAGCTTTTAATTAACTGAACATTGTACCAACATAACGCCTCAGAGACATGAGTACCAACATCTTGCGCACGTCTTGGCTCGTCTTCGATTTTTGGTCATTTTCGACCAAAAACAGCATCGCATTAACATTGCTAAGAAACTGTTGGACTCTGTCCGCGACAACCCAAATTTGCTCCAGAGGGTCATGACTGGTGACGAATCATGGGTTTATGGCTATGACGTGGAAACCAAAGCTCAATAATCCCAAAAGAAGCTGCCGCACGAGCCAAGACCGAAAAAGCGCGCCAAGTTCGGTCGAATGTGAAGGTTTGGCTTACAGTTTTCTTCGATTGCAGGGGCGTGGTGCATCATGAGTTCTTGTCACAGGGTAGAACGGTCAATAAGGAATATTACATGCAAGTTATGCGCAAATTGTGCGAAGCAATCCGCCAGAAACGCCCGAATTTGTGGAAGAACAAAAATTGATTCTTACATCATGATAACGCTCCTCCTCACGCATCGTTACTTGTGCGCGAATTTTTGACCAAAAACAATACACTAATAATACCGCAGCCACCGTATTCCCGAGATCTGGCCTCCTGTGACTTTTTCTTGTTCCCGAAACAGATTCTTTAATCAATTTTTTGGAATGTGGAAAAATCGAAGACGAGCCAAAACACGTGCAACAAAGCATCTGTCAAAAATTATTGTAACTGAACATTAAAAATGGCCGAACTTGTCGGCATAAGTGAGAGACATGAGTGCCAACATATACGTAACCCGCGGAAATTCAAAATTCGCGATACTTTTTGAACAGACCTCGTATGTTCGTGTGTTTTTTGAGCAGGCCAGGGGTGCTCTCCGATCAAATGTATTAAAGATATCCAAGAAAATGTCTGGACGATACTCTTTTTACTCAAGCCAAGATGTTATATAGTCTATAACACGATGACACTGTTAAATTGTGGAATGTTCAGTTCTAAATCCACACTGTTGAGTTGGAATTATGTTGTTGCACTCATGAATGGGGTTTAAGCATTTCAGGATAAGTTTTTCGAGGACTTTATTTTCTTAGGAGTGGGGAATTAGGCTGTATGATGAAGGGGTATTTAGGGTTATGTTGGGTAATTGATGAAGAAAATGTGAGGTGGTAGGGATGCCATTGTAATTATATGCTTTTTTGGCTAGGAAAGTGATAATTGAGACTAACTCGAATGGTTAGTAGTATCGAAATTGATAATTTAGCTTATATTGCCATAAACCCCATCTTGTTATTGATAGAATAGCAGCAATTGTGGTTATTACAGGTTAGGTTTTTTATTCTTCAAATAATTTATTTCTGAAGTGCAGTCGATTAACTACGCTTGAGTCAAATATTGAGATTTAAATAGTTTTCAATAAAAAATCTAGAATTTCTGAATTTTAAGAATTCTTCTTAATTCAATTCAGTTTGTTGTTATATTTTTTTTTGCACGTGGATGTTGTAATCTATTCTGAAAGGTTATTTTTAGTTAGGAACAAAATAAAAATGATGAAAGAGAAAAACTTTTGTCTAAGAAATCTTAACAACAATTTCGAATGGCTTTGACTTCATTGAAACATATCGGATCGGATAAAAAATACAAAATTATACAAAACGAATGGAACGAACTTAATTTGGTGTGAAGTATTTCCTTCCCTTAATCATTATTGGTTGTCGAGTTGGGATCAGGTAAATGTTAAACAGGTAATTCTACCTCACACCAGGTAGCTTAGCCTAGCGGTACAATAATTTGCTGGCTTCTTTGAAGGTTCTAAGATTTTAGTTCTCTTAACATCGAAATTTTCGCTTCTAACCTTGAATAATGAATGGAAGGAAGGAAGGAAAAAAAACTTTGAATAGAACGGAAAGACGATTTATAACACTTACGATTATAAACAGTAGATTTTTTTCTTACCTTTTCTTTGCTTATAATGTCAATTTTGAGAATTTCGGAAATTTTGAAAATGTCACACTGAGTGAACTGGGCTGTCACAGACCACATGCGTATTTGGGCAACATCCGTTTTCCCGGGTTTTCTTGAATCGATTTTGAGGATTTGCCGGTTAGCATGTGTTGTTGTTTTTTTTTTCTTTTTTCTTCTGCATTTTTACTTTAAGAATTAGTCAAGGTGACAAAGTATGGATATATAAATTTTTTTTAGGTATTTACATAAAAAAAAACGAATAAAACGAATTTTTTCAAAAAGAAAATTTCGAAAATTATAAAAAATTTGTTTGAAAATTTTTACATGTGAAATAATTCAATTTTTCGATTAAGTTTTCCGATTGTTGGGAGCATTAATTAAATAATATTTTTTCTTGATTAAATATTGTATTTTATAAAAAAAAACTAGAATTATTGAAGCAATTTAGGTAATAGGTAAAATTATGTATTTTTTTGATTAACTGTCACTTTTTAAAGGGATAATCCAATTTGGGCATGAGAAAGTAAAGCTAAATAAAGTGCATGTGAAATTTAAATTTCGATAAAATTGATTGGATTTTTGCCATTTATCCATGAAAATATATTATTTAAGTGGTAGCCATTTGGCTTCTTACAAGGCTGGATACTTTTAGTATTGGGTCATTACTTCACGGATGTTGGATTTTGAATGCTCAAACGTTTGAAGATTATGTGCGTAAACATGCTCAATAGTTTGAGGATTATTTATGTAGCTCCCCAAAAAATAGCCCAATGTTTTGGAGGCCAATTGACATCACCATAAATCTTGTCAAGGAACTTTTCGCGCAACATAATTAAACTTTTAATTTAAAAAATTAAATTAAAAGTTTAATTATGTTTTCGCGCAACATAATTTTTGAGGTGATGTTTTTTTTGTTGAAAGGACATATAGTCCAGACTGAAATCTTCAAATTGACAGTAACGGTCTCTCATTCTTCATTTTGACAGCTGTTAAATGGCAGGACTGATGAAAATCTTCCAATTAGTCTACCGAAATCGATTAAAATGCGGTCATAGCGCTCAGAATTGAAAGTAACGGTTTCTCATTCTTCATTTTAAGAGTTTTTATATATGTTTGACAGCTGTTAAATGGCGGGGCTGTAATTTCTGAACTACGAAATGGATAACCGTGTAGAACCGTCCAAACATATAATCTAGTAAAAAGACTGCAACTTAATGTCCATCGTCAGAAATTATAAACATCTTTTGTTCTCCATCTGGGGTCATAAGAACTCTTTGTAGGATGCTTCTTTTTGGTGGGATAACAAAAATAAACAAGCCTTATGATATTCGAAGGTCTTATGTATTCTGACAATTCTATTATTAGCAATTGTCAAATACAAGGTGTAGTAGAAAAGTTATTACTTGAGAGCTTCCCCCTTCACATAGCTTGCACAAAATCACATCACTGAGGACTTCCCCCTTCACATAGCTTGCACAAAAGTCCTTCGTAGAGGTGTAGTCTAAGTTTTGAGCTCGTTCGACAACTAAGTGACCTTAAGAAGCGTCATAAGAGAAGTTTTGTTTTAGTGTCTTTCAAGCACTTTTGAAAGGCCAAGGAAGACAACTCGCAGCAAAAGAAGGCCTTCGACAGGTCTTGTGAGGGTCAGATCGTTGATTAACAATGAAACTTCTTAAAAAACTCATAAAAATGATTCTTCGTTTTACATTGGACATGATCAGACTGATCTCAGTTCCAAGATAATAAAAAAAAACCACTTAAAAACACGCCATCTTGATTCTTTCGACATAAAAATTTCGAAATTGTGCTAAAAGTTTTGAAATTTTTATAATTTTAATACTGGTTGTTTTATGCCAAGCAAGTTTCCCCAGAAATCTGGCAAAATTGTTAGTGGATCAATTATTAATTTCATATGTTTAAGGTCTACAAAAATACCAAATTTGACTAGAAAATACACCAATTATTGTCATTAAGAAAGGCAGTGACAATGAAATTTTCAAGAATTTTTTTTCTCCAAAAGTTGGAATGAGCGTAATCCTTACCACCTCCTATAATCCTTCCTAACGTAAAGTTTCCCTAAAAGAAATGGAAAATCTTTTCCTTAAAACTTAAATAATTTTAATCGAAGTCTACTTGCTAATGCACTTCATTATACCCTATAGGTAAGCAGTGCACACTCCAAGTAGAAACAACGCCTCCGTCGATTTATAACTGCCCAAGGGCGTACTACTTTTGAAAAGGATAACAATGACGCATAAAAAATTTAATAAAATTGTAGGAAAATAAAAATCGGTCTTATTACTTATGGGATGTCCGTTTTTGCAAATTTTCTAACTCTGAATATTTTATTAAATTAATTAATTTATTTATTAGATAAAAAAAAAATCATAATTATTTTGTTAGAAATTCGAAAGACAAAAAAAAATATATTTAAGAAATTCCCATGCTTCTAAGATTAACTATTATTTATTTACAATAATAATCGCATAGTCCAAACAAAAAAAAATACTAAAATAATAATAATAAAAATAATTTTCCATCTCAATTGATCTCGTATGTTATAAAAATATTGTCACTGATACGAAGTTTACCTTGTTGGAGGTGCTGCGGTGAATAGAAACGTTTTTTTTTATTAAATTTTTTATTTATAAATCATGTACATTTAATATAACAAAAATAATATTACAAAATTTTATTAACAATTATAATGATAAAGAAAACAAAAATATTTATTATTGTTGTTGTTGTTATTATTATTATTACTATTATTATTATTAAAAGTCACGTAATTCTTATCTTTAACAACTTTTTTTTTTTCTAATTACTGAGTTAATTTTCATGTAAATTTATTTATTTTTACCTTTGCTGCTATTTAGTTTAGATTAATTTTTTTTGTTTGTTTTTTGTTTTTTAATATATTCGTTATTAATTTTTTTTTATGAAATATTTTTTCAGAAATAAATTAGCATAATTGCATTCTAATCTATTCTAAAAAAGTGCAGTTTTTCTGTTTTTTTTTTCAAATGACATTGTACTGTTTATTATGAATATTTATATTTTCTTTTGTATTCATATAACTAATATTATTATTGTCATTTACTTTTGTTAGCAATAATATTTTTACAAAGTGAAGGGGTTTTTTTTCCCTTGGGGCACGTGTAACTTTGAGGCTCTCTAAACGACGTGTCATATCTTCAAAATGGCTGTTCTTTTTGGCTTGGTTTTAGTTTGAAAAGGAAAAAAAACAAAAAAAAATACAATAAATAGAAAATTAAACAATTTTTTTATTATGTTCATTTTTAAAAAAATGAGGGTAAAAATGTAATTTCGTAAAAAAATAAAATTTTTTTTAACGACCGTCAAAAATATTAACTTGTCCATATTTGTAAGAAAAAAAATGTTTTTTTTGTTGTTGTTGCATTTTCTTGTTTTTTTACTGTGCGAACGGCTATGATGAACGACAATACAATATCAATGTTCGTCAATAGATGGCGGTTAATCAGACTAAATAGATTGAATGCTTAAATTTTTGGTGTAAAATTTCATTATTCTCGATTCGGTTTTCAATGTTAAATTTTTCTTCAGAGTTTTTATAGATTATAAAAATAATTCTTGTCACTTATTGTAAAAATATATTTGATACAATAAAAGTATTTATAAAAATGGATAAACTTATATTAATTGGTTCAAAATGATTTTAAATATTAAATAAAAACTTTTTTGAAATTTAATTTTATGATATCTGTCAAAATAAAGTTGGATTTATCGTCGCCAGGAGTAAATAACGCGACATTTTAAATTACGTGTTCAATATCT
Organism: Atherix ibis; assembly: GCA_958298945.1. Classification (NCBI taxonomy): domain Eukaryota; kingdom Metazoa; phylum Arthropoda; class Insecta; order Diptera; family Athericidae; genus Atherix; species Atherix ibis. The sequence goes on along the minus strand of OY282609.1, from coordinate 19,568,066 downwards.
TAGATTATAGAAGAACTGGATAGGCCTTTACATAAAAAATATGTCCAAATATTGTTGGCAACGCATTCGTAAGAACGCACACACATGCAAAATAGCAGAAACGGCGTAAATCAGTGGGGGCCAATTTTTTAACTTCAGTAAGACAGATTTATTAAATGAATTGGATTAATTTCTTCCTCTCCTGCAGCTGAGTCGATGCCTTCACATTCTTTGCTGCTACGTGTATGAGTGATCTAAAAAATAAAAATAATTAAGCCAAAATTATATATCAACCGTTCTTTTTAAATTACATGTTAATTTTTGTCCTCAGCATTATTGAAGGGAACTTCAATGTTCAATGCGATAACATCCTCCATGAACTCCTTTTTAAAATGAAACAAAATAAAATATTGTACAATACAAATATATTCGTACAACTTACTGTTTAATTTTCAGTCTTTTCCTGTTTTGATGACGGTTGCCCGATTTCCTACAAAAACGATTTCAATGCGTTATAATTTAACGAAACGATTTCGGTATTAAAACTTACCGTGTGGCTCTTCCATATACCAAATACAGAACGAATATCATTTCTTTCCAATCTGTTCTTGCTCACTCCTACTTTAATGTCTGATCTACGAATCGTTACATTTAGTTTTTCAATTAAGAATTAACGAGAAATTAAAGTATTTCTTGCACTATTAAAAAAATTCGTTCCCTTAAATTTTCTTACACACACTTTACTTACGCCGGCTCTGAACTATTTTCTGGTAAACGTTGAACTGTGATCATCACATTTGTTTAAATTTTATTGAATGACGAGCTTTTCACTTTTTAATCACTTTTTGAACCAAATAAATCATTAAAAGCCATTTAAACACATCACAAACTAAATTTATGTTAATTTTGGTAGTAAAACTGAAGATGTCAACTTACCAAAACAAGTAATTTCCGGGCTGAATGACCAGCAATCCTTTATAAAATACGTCATTTTCTGAAATTAAAACTTTCTATTAAATGTTAACAACAATAAAACTATAACTTTTTCGTAAATACATCAAAAAAACATAAAAACTACACTTTTACTTGTCCTTTCCAATAAGTGCCAAAATAACCACTTGAAAACCAACAAAAGTATGCAAGCATTTCGATATGGTACCACTTTCATGGAGAATGGCGTGTTTTAAAACTCTCCGAAAGTTTACAAAATTGAGGCGCTGCATATTTGATTGATATTTACAAAATAAATAATAAACCTAAAATACAATTCCATTTCATATCAAAAGATTGTCCAAAAAATAAGTGTTCTCCGTGTTTAAATTATATTTTTGTTTGGAATAAGTGAATTAAAATAAATATTAAATATGCTTTTTGGAATTTAATAAATTTCTATTACGTCAGTATGAAAGCGTTACGATTTCTCTCCGCTTCTGTAATAATTATGCCAGAAAATTGCGTATACATATACGAAAATCTGACGTTCGGGTCTATCCACGTATTCTTTAATCTAAGATAAGAACTTTTTTGAAATTAAATTTTCTGATATTTGTCAAAATAAAATACGATTGATCGTCGCCGGGAGTATATAAAGTGACATTTTCAATTGCGTGTTCATATAGGAAAATATAATAACGAAATGCAATAGTTTCTGTAGTCTGAAGGTGTGGTTCTCAATCCGTGATTTACAGTACACTAGTGCTCAGTGAAAAAAAAACAAAGACAATCAAAAATTGTTCGAAAAAAACATTTTTGGTATAAATGACGGCTTCGCCTTCAAAAATTATGAGAACCATAGGTCTAAGGTATACATAAAATTTGACATTTAAAAAAAATTCTCTTGTTTGGTGTCTCTTTTTAGCTACATGGTAATTTGTTTTTTTTTCCCTTTCTTTATAACATGTTGACATTGAGTTAAAAAAAATGGATGCATACAATGGCATCTTACCCCTCCGCCCACTCCAAAAGATTGTTAAAAAAATTGTAATCTCAGAATTGCTAAAAAAAAATACTAGATAATATGTAACTTTTATAAATTTTCTTTTTGGATTTTCCACTTATTAATGAGTGAATATTTCTTCTCCTTTCAATTTTAGATCAGATGAAGAAGAATCAAGTGCAGCTAAATACAGCAGAATGGACGAAGATAATTTACAAGATAAAGAACGGTTCGCCAGGTAAGATAATATTTATTTCACGATATTATTTGGACTAAATTAAATTACAATGAATAACAATAAGAATAAAAGTAAAGGTAAATTTTTCCATTGAGTGGGGGGAGCTGAATATGAAAATAGAAGAAAAATCTAATCTGTAGACAGAAGAAAAGCGTTAGAAGCGATTTGACTACTCATACAGTTGTGGGGAGAGGAGGTGGTGGATCCCTACTTTTATTGGTTGTTGTTTGTTTTTATTGTTTTCTGAAGATGAACGATTGGATATTATTGATGGATCATAAATTCTGTTCTATGATCGGAAAGGAAAGATTTCACATTGTATGTACTGTGGGAACTTTTTCGATTAACTGTTAGAATTTGTAGCGGTTTTTTTGGTACTTGGTTTATTTAGATTTCTTTCTCTTTCTCCACTACATCATGTCTATCGGATTGCATGAATTTTATTGGGGATTTTAGAAAATTTGTTATAATTAATTAAGATATTTTTATGGAAATCTATGAGAAATTTTCTAAAATACATAATTTTTTACTGTCTGAGCTGAATATGAAAATACTAGAAAAAACTAAATGTTTACTGCCAGTGGCATAAAATTAAAATTGTTTTGTTCTTGTTGGTCTTTGAACCTTTCTTTTTATATAATATTCGTAACTATTTGACCTGGTCTACCAGGTATATAAGCTTAAATCCACTGTTTTCAGTCAAAAAAACCCATGTTTTTTTTCATAGAAAGCAAAAACAAATTTATTCAAAGTACTTGCCCTCGCTAGCTACACATTTGTCGCATCTCTCGGACAATTTGTAGATACCACGCCAAAAAAATTCCTTTTCTTTCGAGGTAAACCACTCATCAAGCCATTTTCGGACGTCTTCGTAAGAATCGAAGTGCTGCTCAGTGAACGTGTGGCCCATCGACGAAAACAGGTGGTAGTCGGAAGGGGCCAGGTCTGGTGACTCGTAAGCGGGGTGAGGCAGCACCTCCCAGTTGAGTGTCTCCGAGTAGTTTTGGACCATTTTTGACGTGTGCGATGGTGCGTTGTCGTGGAGGAAAATCAGTTTGTCATGTCTTTGTTGATTATCCGTCATTTTGTCACGCAGAGCACGGGGCAATTTGATCAGTTGTTGATCAAAATTGTAGGGGTGGGCATTGACAGTTTCATCAGGTTTCAACATCTCATAGTAGACGATACCCTGCTGATCCCACCAAACGCACAGCATCGTCTTCCGTCCGAAGCAATTTGGTCTTGGGGAAGATGTTGATGGTTGGCCGAGATCAACCCACGATTTCTTGCGTTTAGGATCCTCGAAATATATCCACTTTTCATCGACTGTCACAATCCGATACAGGAACGACTTTGTTTTTTGTCTGGCGAGCAAGATTTCGCATGTGTTTTGGCGTCGCTCCATCTGCCTATCGTTCAATTCATGCGGCACCCATTTTTCGATCTTTTCAATTTTCCCTATGGCACGCAGACATATGGAAATGGCTGGTTGAGTAACACCCAATTGCTCCGCGAGCATTTTTTTGGGATTGGGTATCGTCTTAGTCCAAAAGAGCCTGCAATTAATGGTCTTCAACCTTCCTAGGCCGATTTTCACTTTTCTTGTCCCACAAGTCAAAATTGCCGTCTTTGAACCGACAAAACCAATCTCGACACGCTGTTTCCGATAAAGCACTGTCACCATAACATAGATCTCCATAAGCATTCCAAGCGATTCGCCAGCCGATTTCCTCAAATTGAAGCAGAAAAGCAGAGCTTCCCGCATATGCTTTTTTTCTGGCACAAAACTAGACATGATTACCAAAGGAAAAATGTATGTTGTTGTACGAAATTGCTGACAATGTGCACTGATTAATGTTGACAGATGTCAAACTCATAAAAAAAGTATGGCGTGCCCATGGTAGCTTATAACGCTCACTCCCGCCAAATTATGACCAAACAGCGGATTTAAGCTTATATACCTGGCAAATAATGACTAAACAAGTATTTTTTTTTAAATTTTATTTTTGTATCTAAATTTTCCATAAGTAAATTAATAAAATTGGAAAGGTAAAAAATTTTAAATGTTCTAATTGTTTTGTGAGAAGCGCATTCTTTGGTACTTTTCTGAATGGTTGTCCATTTAATTTACTTGATTTTCTTATTTTACTTTTGTACATCCCTAATTATATCGATCAACTTTTTTGTTGTTTATTATATGGTATTTTCTGGAAAAGCATATATTCTTATGTCATGGTTGGTAGTATATTGTCGAATGGGAAAGAGAAAACAACTCTGAAGCAGCAGTTTGATTTATTATTTATATTTAATCAATGAGTGGTTGTTGGTACGTAAAAGTTTCTCGATTCACGTATGTTTTGTGCACAGATCGAATAATCTAGGAGCGCTCTGCTCCAGGCAATACTCCTATAGATACACAAGACATAGTATAAATAGTACATGTGTTACCTCGAACAATTAAACTTCCATTAGATCCATTATTTGCTTAATTCTTCTTCTTTTCCCAATTTCGAACTCTGAACATTTACTTTATTCTTTGGCTTCTAATTTGTGTTTTCTATTATTATACCTTAAACTACGATAAATTTCTAATTCTCTCCCGTTCCCTTTCCCTCTCTTCTATATAGTATATCTTATACCGATCAGGACATCTGTACGAGCATACATACCTTTGCACTTTCCACTTAGGGATGAATGGGTGTATATGTATGCTCAGACATGTCCTTATTCTGCTTTTCCTTTTGCATCTTCGTTGATTATAACAGTTTTAATTCAAGAACGGATATAATAGCTAAGCTAAAATGCTGCCCCACCCGCCAGCGTCCCTCTTTGATGCAAATTCATTTCAGAGAGTGTGACTGGAATCGATGTGTTGTGTGTGTACACGTGTGTTTTCGTATTTGCTCAACAACATCCCCATTGATGGAATGAAATATTAAGAAGAAAAAAAAAGGTTACGAACACGATGAAGGTGAGACAACTCCTATAACATAAGATATCTGTAGTGGTAAAAGCAGCAAAGTAGACTGATTATGATGAATGACAGAGTGGGTGGTGGGTTGTGGTGGTTGTGTTCATTTGCGCTTAAGATGATATCTTATCGTCGCCCAAGTCTGTGAATAAAACTACCAGCGAAGGGTTGATTTCTTTTCTGCGGTTGCTCTTTATACTCCTTAGATCGATGGTACTCCTTTGCACAAAGATAAGGCAAACAAATCATTTCCTTGTTTATTGCCCATCTAGTCTTTTGGTAAGGGAAAAAGAACATTTTTTTTTTCATTTTCGTATTTTTATCTGTTTTATTTTCTTAATCGGTGTTATTTTTCCGCTATTATTATTATCATTATGAAAATTATTTAAAAAAAAATCCTATTCAGCATCTCTAATTGTCCTCATTATTCTTAAAAATCTGTGTACGCTGTCTTTGGTTTGGTTTGATTTAATTACCACCAAAGTTGAGGAGGTGTCATTATCCCGTTTTTGTATCCTTGATATTTTTTTAGCATGATAAAATTAAATATTTGAAAAGTTTAATTTTAGTTTTACAATATTCCGAAAGTTGCTGATCGAATAAAATTCGTTCAATAATCCTCAAGGAGTAAATTTGTTGTTTCGAGTCCAGCCTATCACGTCATCCAATTTATATACAATCCCATTGTCCGGATAAATACTATTATTCGGAGCTCTCCTAAGCATTTTCAGGTGGCATTTTGGGTTACATTTTATATGTAAACAGAATGTTCAGACCTTAGGCTGATCCCGTCGTTCCAAAAATTCCTTTGCTTATTGGTGGTAACAAGTGTGGAACCATACCAAACAGAAGTTCCCCTTTTCATGATGAGCTGTGCAATAAATCTGAGCAGTCCTAAGCATTTTCAGATGAGCTGTGTGGAACGAGGACGGCGGTTGAGAGTGCAATAAATCTGATCAGTCCTAAAGATTTTCTGGTAGCATTTTCAGATGCATTGTGGGGAATTTGGACGGCGGTTGAGCCTGCAATAAATCTGAACAATCCTAAGAATTTGTAGGTAGCATTTTCAGATGGGCTGTGAGGAATTAGGACGATGGTTGAGACTGCAATAAATCTGATCAGTCCTAAATATTTTCAGGTAGCATTTTCAGATGAGCGGTAGGGAATTAGGACGGCAGTTTAGACTGCAATAAATCTGAGCAGTTCTAAAGATTTTCAGATATGCGTGGGCTATTAGTACGGCAGTTGAGACTGCAATAATTCTCCACAAACATTTCAGTGTAATAGTTTTTGACGATAGTCTCGCAGTTAAATTTCATTAGGTTCGAGGTCTTATGCTGATATCTTTGGCAATGAACGAGCTAATTAATTTATGGGAAAGGCTCCACAGCGTCCTGTGCTCACTGTGATCTCGGACTTATCGCATCTATTGGCACTTAACGTTTTTGATCATCCTTAGACAAATAGACTGGACCAAAATGGAAGATTTTACAACAGCAACTCCAAAATTATGGGCAAAACTCCCCAGAATTCGGATTTTCTTTTCAGTAACTAATATTATCCTTAATGCCATGTTGAATTCACTATCACCCGTATACTAAAAAATCCAGAATTTCTTTTCGAATAGGACTTCTTCCGCTGTGAAGCTCTCTGACACAAAAACACCTATTCCCAATTTCTCTCTTCAATTTAAAAAAAAAAACTTATATGCTCCATAAAATTTAACCGCTTCTAATTGTAGATTTTGTCTAATTACTAATTCCAAGTTACGTTCAAAAATTATCTTGATTAGGTGGGCCAACTCATACGGCACATGATGTCGCCAAATGGTCTTATAGTCGTGGCGCCATAAAATGACCACTGGCAACATGTTTTATGGAGTTTATAACATGGAGTGTTTTTTGTTGTTGTATGCAATGTGTCTGAGGCAAGAGCCAGGAGTTAATTTATTGTGAGTTCTGTGGCGCCACGACTATGAAGCCATTTGTGGGTTGGCATTGCCTAGCATTTCTAACAAAATTTGTCAAACGTAACTTGGTTGGGAGTAATTAAAAATAGTTAAATTTCATGGCGCATATGCAATCAATAGGCTGACTTGGGAAAAGAGTTGCCGGGACAAAGATAAAGTGGCATTCGTTTAGGATATGAGAGATACTAAATTGAACACCAGAGGACGAGGTTATGTCATTTTTTTAGGATTAACCTACAGCTCCTACCTCCCCCCTACCAAGGCATTGATTTGTATCAAATAATTGTGGATAAAGTTTCACCTTGTAGACTATCTGTGTTATCTAGCAGAGTATATAGGACCTACATCATCTATGCCGGTGCAGTATGATTTTTTTAATAGTAAAAATAATTTTTGTTTTTTAAAAACTTCTCCACAAGTAAATTAAAAATACTAAAAATATTAACAAGAAATAATGTTCTTCGAAGAAGAATAATGAGAAAAAACCCTTTCCATTCTTGATTGTAGATTTTGTGTTTATTCGTTTTCTTGTTTTACCTTTTAAAAAAATCAATTTTTTTTATCGAAAATTCGTATTTGTAGCAAACCTAAATGACTGTAGAGTAGTTTATACGTATTCGTATAATGCGTGCATAGAAAAATTAACTGCAGTTTGGAAAGGAGAGGGAAACTGAGGGGAGAAGACGATAGATGGAGACGAAGAAGTTAGAATTCACAAAACGAAGGTAGCTATTATCCTTCATAATATGTTGTTCTTGATTGTAGCGTATCGAAATCGAGAAATTGGTTTTGACTATTACGCTTCTGCCGGAATGGTTGGTTAAAATATTGAACAGAATTTCACTCAAACCAGACACCTGGTGGAGCAGTGGCGTGGGGGGGGAAGGGGAGAGGGATTTCGTCTTGATTTTTGTGCTGATATTCACGTGGATACCGATTTGATTATGGAGAATATTACAGAATCATGTGCATAGGTTCTTGGCTGTTTTAAAAAAAAATTCAATCCTTTCAGTTTATATATTTTTTTAAGTTACGTGAACTTTTCGACGAGAACGTATATTTGTATGTGCTCAACTATGTGCATACATAATGTTTGTTGATGGGAATGGAAGCCTCCTAGAATGGCTACAAGTTGCAAATATTCTAACGTATAATGGGCATTTCGCTTCTTCGGAACTTCAACATAAATCCTGCGTTGCAACACTGCACTCAACTGACGGTTGTCTTATGGCAGTTGTTCCGTATTGCTGTGCTCCACACAACTAACCATGCACATGGAATCTTTACTTCAAAGTTAGTCAGTCAGTCGTATTTTGTTCTGTAATCGTGCACTGGAAAAGTAGTTACTTTGTTTTAAGTTTTCATAAGCATGGCATTGATATTGTATACAAGAAATATCGTTCATCGGTCGGGGTCGGATCGGTCGGTGCTCTACAATCCCCATAGCCATTCGCCATTTTAACTTCTACCTTAATGGGCCGAATGTTTATAAACTTTTGCTCATTTTGTTATTTATTTAACAGTCTCTCCTCTCATTCTTTTTCAAAGTGCATACCATACTCCCCTAATCCCCCCCATTACACTTACGAAGCTTAAATGTTTTTAGTTATTCTTCAAGTTTCATGTTTTCTTTTTTCTTAGTTTTTTTTTTTTTACTCTCCCGCTCCATATTTTTATTTTAGCCAACACCTAGCCTTTCATAAAAAATGCATTAAGATCAACACTGAACAAAAAACAATAAACCAAGAACAAAACAAAATGGATTAGCACTGCACTCGTATGCATGCATTCTCCAGTACAGACTGCATATTCCAATTAAGCCCAATAGCTTTTCGGTTCTTAGGCACTCGTAGTTGTACTGTACAATTTCCCTTCCATAATGTAATCTTGCGAAATTACAGTCAAATCTGTTACGTGGCTTTGTTGTTTAGAAAAACTTTTAACTAATTAATATACATTGTATCAAAAGATTAATAATTGTTGGAAGATTTGATTTCTATTTTAAATACTTATCATAATGGGGAGGTTAGACTTGTAGTCAGAATTCGTTAATATTACCAGGTGTATAACCTTAAATCCACTGTTTTTTAGTCAAAAAACACATTTTTTTTCGTAGAAAGCCAAACTCATAAAAAAAGTATGGCGTGCCCATGGTATCTTAATAAGCTCACTCACGCCATCTATGACCAAACAGTGGATTTAAGCTTATACCCCTGGTAGAATCGGTAAATGAGGCCAGGCAGGCCGTTTATTTTGAAAGTGGTGCAAGTCCATTTTAGGTTGAAATTATTTTTAAGCCAAATATATTAGTTTAGTATTTTCCCGCTAGATGGGTCTGCTGTAGTGATATATATAAGTTCAGTATTGTGCTCGTTGGAAAAGTGACGTCCTGTACTAAAACAAAATTCTTTTACAGTTTTTTTAATGTCGACTCAGTTGTGAGTGTTTAAAAAATGGAAGTTAACAAAAATAAAATTTGGTATATTTTGTGAATGGTGTACATGGTCCCGATACTGTCACAACCAATTATGCGCAATTTTGGTTTCGTCGGTTCCGTTCCTGTATTTTCCATGTTACAGATACACCTCACAAAGGTAGGCCCTTATCATGCAAAGATCGGTTGTGCAGAAGCTAAAGATCGACCACAAAATAGTTTCAAACCATTTGCATAAAGCTGGATTCAAACAGAAGCTCGATGTTTGGATGCCACAAGAATTGACGCAAAAAAATATGTTGGATCGAATTTCCATCTGCGAAGCCTTGGCCGAACGGAACGTAATCGAGCCATTTCTTAAACGGATGTTGACTGGAGATGAGAAATGGGTCACATACAACAATATTGTGAGAAAACGACTATGCTCAAAGCGCGTAGAAGCGGCTCAAGCGGTTGCCAAACCAGGACTATCTGGAAGGAAGGATTTGCTGTGCATTTGGTGGGAGTGAAAAGAAATAATCTACTATGAGCTGCTTCCAAATGACCAAACAATAAATTCGGACCTGCAAGAAAGCCAGGCGTCATAAAGTCGAAAATGCAAGCCAGGCGTTACAGATACACCTCAAAAAGGTAGGTTCTATCATGCAAAGATCGATCGCCCAGGAGCTGAAGATCGACCAGAAAACCATTTAAACCATCTCTACAAATGCTGGATTCAAAAAGAAGCTCGATGTTTGGGTGCCACACGAATTGACGCAAAAAACCGTGATGGATCGAATTTTCATCTGCGAAGCCTTGGCCAAACGGAACGATGTTGACTGGGGATGAAAAATGGGTCACATACGACAATATTGTGAGAAAACGATTGTGGTCAAAGCGCGGTGGAGCGGCTCAAACGGTGGTCAAACCAGGACTAACTGGAAGGATGGTTTTGCTCTGCATTTGGTGGGACTGGCTGCTTCCATATGACCAAAGACTTAATTCGGACCTCTAGTGTCAACAATTGACCGTTTGAAGTTAGCGATTGACCAGAAGCTGCAAAAATTGGCCAACAGGAGAGGTTTTGTGTTCTATCAGGACAACGCCAGGCCACACACGTCTATAGTCACTCGCCAGAAACCTTGGAAATTTGGTTAGGAAGTTTTGACGCATCCACCTTATGTTCTGGACGTGACACTAAGCGATTACTATTTTTTATTTATTATTGCAAAACTGCCTTAGTGATAAGAAATTGGTATCAAGAAAAGATTGTGAAAATTGCTCAGTCGAGTTTTTGAAGTTCCGTCTTCACCTGCATTTAGGCCCTCAAAAAATACAGATAAACTTTTTGTTGAACTTTTCAAGGAGCTTTAACGTGGATCGATGATCTGACCTCACAAGAGCCCCCCACATTTTGATTAGTTTTCGATATTGAAGACCTCAATGAGTAAAGTTCGTTTTCACCTGCATCTAGGCCCTAAAAAATACTTTATTGATGAAGGTGGATCGCAGTGTTTGCAATATCCGTTCTTTTTCTAAGTCCATCGAGGACGTTTATATAAAAACCTTGGCTAACACTAGATTCTGGATCTTAAAAGAGCTCTCATTCGTTCTATATTTTTATCAGTTTTCGATGTTGAAGGGGCCTCCCTTGTGCTCTTGATAATGAATGGTTCCCATGGACTCGTTCGAATTCATCAATAAATCCATCTCGCAGATTCACCCCAAAGTTTGCTGTTTCATTTTTCTTCGTTCATCAACAATAGGCGACTCTTTCCGAAATCAAAATAAAAATATTTTTTCATTGTTTTTATTATTAAACAGTGTATTTAAATTTACTATTCAATAACTTAGATTTAAAATAAAGAGTCCTTTACCAAAAGAAAATAAAGTTCAAAAATAATGATTGGTTTTCTTATATAAAATATATTTTGTGATGGTAGGGTGGGTAAGAGGATGGAATTAATTTTTCAAGGATTTGACTGTTTCAAACAATAATCAAACAATTTCTATGCCATTAAGTTGAACGAACACACACTCCGTTGCTATAGAAAAATATGTTCCATTTTCAGTCGTGGAGGAGTGTCTTGTCTTAAAGACTAAGAGTCGATCATATGTAATTATTTTTGCCACGATTGCAGCATGTGCCGACGATAATCAATACGCTCAGTACCGTGGGAATAATTGTTCGACTAACCAGAAGAGCATAACAGAAACAAGGTTAGCGGCAATCGGAATCCACGTAATCGTATAACTTGTGTGTAGTATTGTGGTCATAAAATGTCTGTACTATAATTCATCGAAATGTGCATTTTCCCTAAGTAAGAACGGCCAGTTAGACTGATAAACGCTGAACATTAACGCTAACATGAAGTCTTGATTAATTAGGTGCCTTTCAAGTTCAGCCGAAAGGTATTTTAATTAGAAATAATACTAAGACTGTTTGCAACCGTTGTTCGCCGTTCATATCCGTATTCCGAGTTATAGTTGCGAACTATTCGTAGAAGAAGATTCTTCTACATAAAAGACATGTCGGCCAAGTCACGACATATTCTATGAGCTTTTTCGGTTAAGCCTACAATCCGGTCTATATGCATTGAGGTCTGATATTCGGTCTTATTTATACTCGTATCTTAATAACTGTTTTGAAAATTATGAATTTGAGGAAATAGTATATTTGGAAACGACTTATCATCAGCATCGTCATCTCGTAGATTTAGAAAGTTACCTCGATTATGATTGAGGCTGAAAATTTTTTTTTGTTTTAATTCAGGAAATTTAAAAAAAAATTCTTCTCCATTTGAGAGTAGAATATTTTTTAACAGTATCCCCGCACAAAAAAATTCTTTCAAAGTTTTCCTGATTTAGCAACGCTTGGGCTGGGTCTCAAGTTCGGAGAAAACAGTCAATTTTTCTTCTATTATCGGCTTAAGTTGTCACTTTTCTAATGAAAACATTTATTTGAACGCTTTATTATTATAAACCCTGATTAATAGTGTAGATAGCCTACAAAATGGAACTTGATCCTCAATCTTTTGATACAAATCAGTTCCTTTGGAAGGGAGGGGGGGGGGCGGCTTTGGCAAATCCCTAAGAATTTTGATAAGGCTACCCATTATTCAATTTACTATCGTTCACATCCTAAACGAATGCCATTTAAACCGGAATTGATATTTTTTGTAAAAGCGCTCGCTCCATTGTGAAGTTTCTTGACTTGACAACTCCTTTCCCAAATCTTCTATTTCATTTTCTAAACAAGCAAATATGCTTTAATTGCTCCAACCAACTTACGTTCGACCAGTTGAACGTAATGCCAACCTACGCAAAACATGAAGTTACCAAAAATGACTTATAGAATGGCATCGTGCTCTTGTCTCAGATACCTTATATGCAAACAAAAAAATATTGAGGGCAGACTTTGTTTGGTTTTATGTAAGGTCCATAAAACATGTACCAGAGGTCATTTTTATAGCGCCACGATTATGAGGCCAGCCAATCTAATGGTACTTGTCGAGCGTGACTTGGAGGAAGCAATTATAGAGAGCATTTAGGAAAATGAGTTTTTGTGTCAGAGTAGAAGGAGTCTTTTTCAAAAAGAAATTCTTGATTTAGTGGCATTCGCTTAGGACATAAGAGATAGTGAGTTTAACACCACAGATAGTCGGACCTGGAATCCGGCGTAATCCAACCTTTTTGGCTGTTCAACAACCAATAATTTCGAATGAAATTGATAACCCACAAGTGTCTTTCCAAGCTGCGAAACAAACAAAATTTTTTCAGTATGAAATTTAAGGGATTTTTGCAGATCACCTTGCTCATAACCTAAGTAAATTCTTATCATTTATTTAAACAAATATATCACAAAATCGATTAGTTCTACTTATTTTGGTAGTGAAATTTTCAAAGTGAAAAATCGGTCCAAAATTGCAACGACACTTTTCGTATGGGTCCTACACCTTTCCATGCCTGTCCTAAAAATCCTCGAAAAGAATATTACGAGTAATAGTTCAAAATGTTGTTTTTACGCGTTTGTAAGGTTGAGGGATTTTTTTTCAATCTAGAAACAGAGGATTGTATACTCAAAAATGCCTTCACTCGATAAAAACTCAGGACATAGTTTGTGTGATTATCTTTTTTAACTTTTCAGTGGCGTGCACCATTCACAAATTCAATTTTTTATATAAATTTGTTTTTTTTTTTTTAATTTTAAATTTGCAATAATAATTTTTATGTTCTTTTAATCTTTACAGTAGGGAGAACCATTGTGAGATTGAAAGACGGCGTCGTAATAAGATGACTGCCTACATAACCGAACTGTCGGATATGGTACCAACGTGCAGTGCATTGGCGCGTAAACCTGATAAACTGACAATATTACGAATGGCAGTGGCACATATGAAAGCGTTAAGAGGTGAGTTCTTATAATCAAAATATTATCGAATTTTTCATATAATAATTTTTAAATTTAACTATTGTTTGCTAATTAAATATATTTCTAAAATTTCGGAGCAAAAACAAATTTATTCAAATTACTTGCCCTCGCTAGCTATACATTTTTCCCATTTCTCGGGTAATTTGTGGATACCAAGCCAAAAAAATTCCTTCTCTTTCGAGGCAAACCACTCATCAAGCCATTTTCGGACGTCTTCCTAAGAATCGAAGTGCTGCTCAGCGAGCGCGTGGCCCATCGACGAAAACAGGTGGTAGTCGGAAGGGGCCAGGTCTGGTTACTCGTACGCGGGGTGGGGCAGCACCTCCCAGTTGCGTGTCTCCAAGTAGTTTTGGGCCATTTTTGACCTGTGCGATGGTGCGTTGTCGTGGAGAGAGAAAAATCAGCTTCTCATGTCTTTGTTGATAATCCGTTCTTTTTTCACGCAGAGGACGGTGCAGTTTGATCAGTTGTTGGTGGTAGCGGTGGGCATTGACAGTTTCACCAGGTTTGAACATCTCATAGTAGACGATACCCTGCTGATCCCACCAAACGCACAGCATCGTTTTTTGTCCGAAGCGATTTGGTCTTGGGGAAGATGTTGATGGTTGGCCTAGATCAACCCACGATTTCTTGCGTTTAGAATTCTCGAAATATATCCACTTTTCATCGCCTGTCACAATCCTTTTTTTTGTCTGGCGAGCAAGATTTCGCATGCGGCATCCATTTTTCGATCTTTTCAATTTTCCCTATGGCACGCAGACATAACATATGGAAATGGCTGCTTGAAAAACACCCAATTGCTCCGCGAGCATTTTTTTGCGATTGGGTATCGTCTTCGTCCAAAAGACGCACTGCAATTGATGGTCCTCAACCTTCCTAGGCCTATTTTCACGCTTCTTGTCCCACAAGTCAAAATTGCCGTCTTTGAACCGAAGAAACCAATCTCGGCACGTTGTTTCCGATAAAGCACTGTCACCATAACATAGGCCTCCATAAGCATTCGATGCGATTCGCCAGCCGATTCCTTCAAATTGAAGCAGAAAAGCAGAGCTTCCCGAGTATGCTCTTTTTCTGGCACAAAACTAGACATGATTACCAAAAGAAAAATGTATGTTGTTGTACGAAATTGCTTACAATATGCACTGATTAATGTTGACAGATGTCAAACTCATAAAAAAAGTATGGCGTGTCCATCGTAGCTTAAAACGCTCCCTCACTTCATCTATTACCAAACAGCGGATTTAAGCTTATACACCGGGTGTATCTACATTAAAGAACGTGGCTACTGCAGAATCACCAATTTTATCGTAGATTTTAATAATTTTAACATGACGTTTGGTAGTAAAACATTCTATAATATAAAATGGCAAAACTTGAGCTAAATAGGTGCTAAATGAAATACAATTGTCAAATGACAGGCTTATAGTTTCTGAACCACGAAATGAATAACCGTATTGCAGATAATGAATATTATACACTGACGTTATTTGTGCGTATATATGTGCATATCCTTTAAAGAGAACTATTAAAAATAAATACCAAGTAAAACTTTATATATAAAGGAATGAAAAAAAAAATTTGTATTGAAGTATAAAAAAATAAAAAAAACAGGAAAACGAGAAAGATAAGAACAACCACGATGCTGACTATGACTTTAAGTGCTGAACAATAAGAAAATTAAAAAAAATTTACTATTGTACAATAAAACACACACAAATACAAATACACCTCTAAATGCAATGTACTCGAAATGTCGGGCATAAATTAAGGGACTCCTTTCTACAAGGCTTAAATTAAAAATTCTTTAAATTTCTTTATCGTTCTTTGCACTAATACGCCGCCCTCGAAAAGAGCACTGGGCTCTGTCGCCTGTTCTTCCCTTACTTACTTATCATCTCGAAAACGCTTTATAAGCTTTAGCTTCTTCGTTTTTTGTTAAGTTCATTATGATTGGTTGCTTGGTGGTTGGTGGTGGTGGGCTATTTGGTAGTTGAGCATTGTTATCTGTAAAGAAAAGCTAAAGACCAAAAAAAAATTACTCCTTCCTTTATTAACAGGAATGGCATTATGCGCTGATATATCAACGAGTATTTAATATTAACGAAATGAAAAGAGGGATGAGAGAGATTGTTTTTACGAACCATTTTAGTATGGTTGATATATATTAAATTCCTTATAGCAGTTTAAGATGGAATTGAAGTAGATAAAGTCTACGTAATTAACGTGTTAAAGGCTTTTTTTGCCTTTTTCTTAATAGACATCGTTACTCTTAACTTTGTTCGAAATTTATTATTATTCTCTTAGTTTATTTTTATGTAAATTTACTAGACAATTTTTATATTCTTTCTGGAAGGACTCGACTATATGAACCGATTATATAAGGAAGAAAAAATGAGAAGAAAGAATAACAAAACTTAAGGAAATGTGAAAAATTATTGAACAAAAATGATGGAATTTTTGAACTTTGGTAGAAAATATGATTACTCCTCTTCACACCTTTATGTAATTTTTTTTTTAAATTTTTTTTTTATTATTGTGCAAATATGACAGCTACTAAATCTTTTCTCGTTTCTTTATTGCATTTTTGTTTTCAAATTGTTTTTGTTCCCCAAAAAGGGATAGAGCACAATCGTTACCATTTTACTCACGACATTTTTTTCTTTCAATACCCACTCCCCATCACCACCTTTCTACACCCCCCCCCCCCCCCACACCTTACACCAACTAACTTTGATAACAACTTTTTGAAAACCAATTTTTTTTGGCATTTTCCACTTATTTTTTTGGGTGCAAGTAAATATTTTTTTCAAGCAATATTTTCACCCACCGTCTGTTATTCTGTTCGTAATCATTTTTACGCGAGTACTCTGAGCCACATAAATCACAAGTTGTCCCGGTGAATTTTCACGACAAAAACCATTCCAACTGAAACTTCCAGCCAACCAACAAGCAAACAACTATATTCCTTACAGTTTAGATAGATATTCTCGTAATTATGCTCACACAATCTTGTTTATCTGATACAGTTTTCATATTTTCTGTTTTTATTTATTTATTTCACTTCATTTTGTGCTTTATTTCCTGTGTCCTTTTTTTTCATTTTGTTGCTTTTTTAAAAGAAGGTTAAATAAATTTTATTGATATATTGTAGTACAAGAAGTAAGCATTTAAACTAAAAATTAACCAAATTTATTATTATAAGAATTTTAAAGACTTTAATAAGAAGCATTTATTATTGCAAATAGGACAAAAATAGGATTTTCTGCCAAAATAATCACAATAATCAATGGTGCTTTATTAAAAAGGGTGTTTTACATAAAATATCCAAACTTTTGTTGTTGAGATTTATACGGTTTTTCGAATTTTCTTAACAGATAAACTAAATATTGTCAAGGTCTATAAATTCTGTATACCCAAAGTTTTGAAGTGTACAAAAATCTTCTTTCAAAAATTCTGCTAAATTTAATAATTCAACTGAATTTGTAAGAGCCAAAAAAAAATGGGAGAGATTGCGCTTTACCATTTCTGGAATATGTGCTTTTTTGCAAATGTCCATTTTTCCATACAGGATCTCAACAATTGTTCAATTATAAAAATTCAACTGAATTCTTTCAAGTCCCAAAAGTATAATGCTCGAAGTAAAAAATTAATTTTTAATTTGGTAAAAATTACCGAAAGTGAAATGCGCGAATTTTTTATTGCTCCGTTTAAATTATTTAAACTACCCAAAAAAATTGTGAATATTTTTAGGGTCCTAACAATTGTTAAAACGTATTTGGGGTCCCAAAAAGTGTTTAGGGTCCCAAAAAATGTATGCATCGTTTCAATGTCCAAAAACTGTATGCATTGTTTCAGTGTCCAAAAAATTGCATGGAAAACATTTGGTGTCACATTCAAGACACAAATAATTTTAAATGGCCGAAAAATTGTAAAGATTTTTAGGGTCCTAAAAATTTTTTAAAATTATTTGGGGTCCCAAAAACTGTTGCGAATTATTTAGGGTCTCAAAAAATGTATGCATTTTTTCAGTGACCAAAAAATTGCATAAAAAACATTTGGCGTATTATTTAGGGTCCCAAAAAATGTATGCATTGTTTCACTATCCAAAAACTTGCATAAAAAACATTTGGTGTCTTTTAGGGTTCCAAAAAATTTTCGCAATTATTTAGGATACCTAAATTTTTTTTAAAATTATTTGAGTGTACAAAATTTTGTGACGTATCTTAGGTTCTCATGATCTATCTTAAATTTCGTGACCTATCTTAAAACTATTGCTAATCATTTAGAATACCAAAATAGACCTTTTCAGGCATTTAAGATTTTAACAATTTTATTGAGTTATTTAGGATTTGGAAAATTACCTTCACCCTATGGCAAAAATCACCCATCCGTCATCATTTTTATGGCAATATCATTTCACCAAGCCTCATACGATATTAAAAAAACTTGAACTTAACAGACATTATTAAAAACTGCTGCTTAGACTACTGGACAGTCGTTTAAAACTGAAACTAAGAAATGAATTTTAAATCTACAATACAATTTGGCATTCTACTTAGCGTCCGAATTTCTCGGTATTCTACGAATACTAACCCTACCAATTCCTCTCGAATCCAATCCCGTCAATATAAAATCCTCCAAAAAATCGTTGATATTTTTCGTAAAAAAGTAATTCATCGTGACTAAAATATTCTACTTTGTTCATGATTTATGCGTTTCTCGTTATAAAAAGTTTCTATAATCCTCTCGTTAAAATAACTTTACTCTGCCACCTTCGTTGGCATTTAAAAGAAAAATTATCCATAAGATATCCTAAATTTAAGATATCTGTTTTGTTATTGTAGTGTGGTCTTTGCTAATAAAATCTGCTTGTTAGTAAAATTCAAAAAGAAAAACTTTTAACCGAATCGATAACCTTGCCAGAGTCACTACTATGCTATTATGTACTCGTAGTCTCTGATACAATCAAGAGATGGCGTACACAGTCACACCAGACACCAAATCATTTGTTGGTAGATGCACGAAATGAAAGAAAGCGAGAAGCCAAAGAGGTGATTATATCTCAAGTTCAAAGATATGTTCTAATTATTAACATTTAAATTAATTTTTATCAGTCTATTAGAGTGGAAATTATCGCATTTATACATTATTCGTCTCTCTCTCTCTCTCTCTCTCTCAATTTCCCGCTTTTTTTTGTCTCTCTTGGTTATTTTCCCTGTTGTTGGTAATTAAAAACGCATTAATCATGTTTTTAAAGTAGATTTGGCGGCAACCCGTACATAGTTTTATGATAGGAAGAAGAAAAAAATTGTAATAAAATAACGCGCTCGTTAATATTTGATTATTTTCTTGCACATTTGGTGGTTTCGTTGTTTCTTTTTCGAGTTATTTGTAATTTTTTTATTATTCTTTATTTTCTTGTTGATTATTTAGTTGTTTTTATTTTTTTGTTGCGACTTTATCATACATTCGTGACAAGCTCAATCGATCTAAAAAAAAATCTATTACAAAAAAAGGCAAATATTTCGAATGCATAAAAATATATGGCAGTAATAGTCGTGTGCATATACGTGTATACGATTAAAAATTTTGCTAGAAAAATCCACAACTTTTCTCTATTTTCCTTACTTTTTTCTCTTTCTTTCTAATTATTTTACATTCATACATTTCTTTTTGATTTTTCTAATTTGGCTTGTGATAAGTCGAAATTGAAATTTCGACCAATTATTGTCAAAGAGCACAAGTGCATTTAAAAGTACAGTGACTTGTTGAATTGAGTTAAGCTAATTCCGCGTTTTTTTTATTTATTATAAAATTTTTAACTTTTCTTAATTTAAGGAAAAAAAAAACATTTAGAAAAATTTTATAAATAAAAAATACAAAAATGGTGGGAAATTACTTAATTTGGCTGGTTATTGACAAAAATATTGCGGTAAGAATTTTTTTAAAAAAAAAATGATATATTTCGAAGAAGTAAAAAAGTCGGAATTATTACAATGAAATCCCAAAGAAAACCGTTTTGGTAATTTTATAATATAAATAGAAAATTTACAATAATTCGCTAAAGAAGAAAAAACCCCTAAAGAGTTTTAGCCAAAATTTAATTGTAGTTTTTTGTTAACTCTTTAACTATTTTGAGCCCATATTTTTTTTTTTAAATTACCAAAGATAAACCACAAAAAGTTTGTTTTTAATGAAATTACCACAAATGATCAGGAATTATTTAATGCGATTGATTTTTATTAAAAAAATTGTAAATTATTCGAAGAAAGAAGGAATGGGTCATTTTCTGATAATATTTATACGAAAATGTTAATTGCTAGCTCTACGGTAACTTAGGGAATTTAGCGACAACTAAAGGATATCCCGTCTATGTATAGCTAGTTAGATTCGAACTGAAGACCATTGGGTTTTTTGTAGGACGCAGACGTCCCAATATTGGCATATCAGCACATACACATTTTTAAAAATAAATAAATATAAAAAAATAATGTACAGTAAAATTTGTTGAGATTTTCTAGTTCAGTGAAAGATTAATTATTCAAACTCGGAGGAAATACTGGCAACAGTTTATATCGACTAGCGATAATATAATTCGGAACCTAATCACCTATTTCAATCGGCGATCTTCAATTTCTGCGTCAATGCGCTCAATGCACTTAGTTCAGCCAGAAAGAATCTATGTACGTGGCCTTTTATAGAACAATGCTTAAAAATATTTTACGCCTAGCGGTGGAAGATAATCAGAACCTTTTTCTTTTGCGATAAATTGGTTTTTTTTTGTTAAGTTAGTAACGAGCAGATTTTTTGTTAAAGGTAAAGGTGTCAGTCCAATACTTGAAGTACGAGTAGTATCGATGGAAGTTAGCTTATCCTTCAACTATTGGACTTAATAAGACTAACCACTCATCAGATTAATAGGTCTCATAGCCATTGCCGTCTCAAGCGACGAGGAGTGTTTCTGAAGAAGATCACTGAGGATGATATGGTAATCGAGCATGAAACTTTTTATAACGAGAAACAGTTAGTTCACATACAAAGGCATCAAATATTACAAACATAAAAAGGGATTTAAAATTTTACGAAGGATTGTTGACTGAATGGATTGAAACTGACTGAAATTGGTAGGCTTGGTAGAATCCCAGAGTTATATCTAGTTCATAGGTACATAAAGGTTTCACAACAGCTTTAAAAT
Organism: Atherix ibis; assembly: GCA_958298945.1. Taxonomy (NCBI): domain Eukaryota; kingdom Metazoa; phylum Arthropoda; class Insecta; order Diptera; family Athericidae; genus Atherix; species Atherix ibis. Next base: position 19,546,933 of record OY282609.1, on the reverse strand, counting down.
TTTCGGTGAATGAATTATCTAAAAAATTCTAAATTAGTTTGGCCTAAGCGTTCACCTGATTGCTTGACCTCTACGGTTCTATAGTTCTTTTTGTGAAGCTACTTAAAAAAAAGGGGTTTACGAAAATAAATGAAACCTTGCGTTTGATCTTGGAAAAAGCCAAAAGTTGTGAGCTGGAAAATAATAGTTATTTGCTGGATGATATTTTTCACACATTGAGTGACGTTGTCATTTTATTTCCAAATAAAATAATATACCAGATGTATAAGCTTAAATCCGCTGTTTTTAGAAAATACATGGAAAGCAAAAACAAATTTATTCAAAGTACTTGTCCCTCGCTAGCTACACATTTTTCCCATCTCTCGGGCAATTTGTGGATACCATGTCAAAAAAATTCCTTCTCTTTTTTTTGACATGGTATCCACAAATTGCCCGAGATGGTAGGGCAAATTGCCCGATTTTTTGACATGGTATCCACAAATTGCCCGATGGTCACGCGAGCGCGTGACCCATCGACGAAAACAGATGGTAGTCGGAAGTCGTCAGGTCTGGTGAATAAGCGGGGTGGGTTAGCACCTCCCAGTTAAGTGTCTCCAAGTAGTTTCGGACCATTTTTTACGTATGCGATGGTGCGTTGTCGTGGAGGAAAATAAGCTTGTCATGCCTTTGTTAATAATCCGTCCTTTTTTCACGCAGAGCACGGGGCAATTTGATCAGTTGTTAGTTGTAGCGGTGGGCATTGACAGTTTCTCCAGGTTTCAACATCTCATAGTAGAGGATACCCTGTTGATCCCTCCAAACGCACAGCATCGTCTTCCGTCCGAAGCGATTTGGTCTTGGAGAAGATGTTGATGGTTGACCGGGATAAAACCACGATTTCTTGGGTTGAGGATTCTCGAAATATATCCACTTTTCATCGCCTGTCACAATCCGATGCAGGAACGACTTTCTTTTCTGTCTGGCGAGCAAGATTTCGCATGTGTTTTGGCTTCGCTCCATCTGCATATCGTTCAATTCATACGGCACCCCATGGCACGCAGACATATGTGTATGGAAATGGCTGGTTGAGTAACACCCAATTGCTCCGCGGGCATTTTTTTGGGATTGGGTATCGTCTTCGTCCAAAAGAGCCTGCAATTAATGGTCCTCAACCTTCCTCGGCCTATTTTCACGCTTCTTGTCCCACAAGTGAAAATTGCCGTCTTTGAACCGAAGGAACCAATCTCGGCACGTTGTTTCCGATAAAGCACTGTCACCATAGGCTTCCATAAGCATTCGATGCGATTCGGCAGCTGATTTCTTCAAATTGAAGCAGAAAAGCAGAGCTTCCCGCATATGCTCTTTTTCTGGCACAAAACTAGACATGATTACCAAAAGGAAAAATGTATGTTGTTGTACGAAACTGCTGACAGCGTGCACTGATTAATGTTGACAGATGTCAAACTCATAAAAAAAAGTATGGCGTGTCTATGGTAGCTTAATACGCTCGCTCACGCCATCTATGACCAAACAGCGAATTTAAGCTTATAGTCGTGGTATAATTTTTTTTAAAGTTGTTATTAGGAAAGTGTATGTAGTTTGATAGGAAAGTAATTTTTTTTCATTCAGTTTTTCGATGACCATCCCTTTCTTACCCTGTAATTCCAAAAAACAGCAATTTTTTCTTGATAATTCATAAAAATTAAGACCCTAAAACTGTTTTGTTTTAATTAATAAAGAAATTCTTTTTCTTCTCTTCATTTTTACAATTTATTCAATTTGGAATAATGGAAAAGTTTTTCTTCTTCGTTTATAAAAATTCTTTCCGTACAAACGCTGGAAAATTCTAAAAAACAAAACAAATTCTTTTATAAAACACAATATAAGAAATAGAACAATTTTTACACTGTTTTTATTATTAATGTTTCATCAAGTTTATTAATAATAACATAATGTAAAAAATATGAAAAACAAAATGGATGTGCTTATTTATGTTCTGTTATGTTTTTTGTTTTTTTTTGTTTTTTTATGCTCCATCGTATTTTTCACATAATATTATGCTTCCGCGAATTTTCGCATAGGCAGTTTAGCTTGTGGTAGTGGAGGTGTGGGTGAATGGTGTGATTGGATGGATAAATGGGTGGTGTTAAAGAATTGAAAGTTGACAATTGTCGTGGTTGTTGACGCTGTCATCGACTTCTTGTCCGTCTTTGATGATGTCGTCTTCTGTATTTTTTGTCGACATTTTAGTAGTAGCTACCGCCATCGAGACACCGTCATCACTACCGTCATCCCATCGTTTCACATTTTTCCATTATACAATCCGTTTGCCATCGGCTGGCTGGCTTTTGTCCTCATCCGTCTTGATAATATTCTGTTTGAATTCTTGTTGGTCTTCCTAACCAACAACAACAAAAAAAAAATGAAAAATAATTCGAATTAGTATGCAAGAAAGAGAAATTTTTCGTGACAATGTATGAGTTTTTCCTCCTTTGGGGCTATCATATAATTTCATTGCCCCCAAACAACAACAACAACAACAACAACAACAAAATGAAAATGAACATGACGTACTCCCCCGTATAAAACATATTCACATGAAAAAGAATATCAAAGCCGCAAAGAAATTTTTTCTTCTTTAATTTTGTTTCACTCTTTAGCTATCACCAACCCCCCCTTCCCCCCTACCACACTTCTTCATTTTTATTATTTATTTTATTAAGATATTTAAAAAATAATAAAACAATATTATTGTTCTGTTCTGTTCTGTTGCTTAACCAAATGACTAAAATATAAAAATTAAAATAACGAATCGACTTGGGGCTCAAAATTAAACAAAAAAAAAATCCAACTTAATGTGAGTATGTCGTCGTCTCTGTTCGGGTGCCGTGTTGTACTTACTGTATTTAAATAGCAAACATTGGGCTCAGCCTGTCTGTCTTTTTCCTTATCCCGTTTATATTGATTGACATAAAAAATGTGAGGAAAGAGAAAATACAAAACAAAAATTGACATTAAATTTAATGGAGAAACGAAAACAACAAGCGCATATAATTTTTTATTTCCATTTCATGTGTACAGATTTAATTAGAATTTTTTGTTTTGTCTTGTGGAACTTTTATGTCACGACTAAATAGTTAAATTATCTAAATGAATATGTTGCGAATAGAATATTGAATATAGAAGTTTTTGTGGGAAAAACAATGTTTCATCAATGTTTAATTGAAAATTCCCCATAATTATTGTAAAAGCTATTTACTCTTACAATGTCTAACGGTCATATTAGTGTGGGGCTTGGCAGAACTAACCTGAAAATTATGGACAATTGACAGAAATAACCTGAAAAATATGGTATTTCAGTCGCAGAACTAACCTGAAAATTATGGAGTATTGACAGAACTAACCTGAAAATTATAGTATTTTTTTCGCAGAACTAACCTGAAAATGATGGAGAATTGACAGAAATAACCTGAAAATTATAGTATTTTTTTCGCAGAACTAACCTGAAAATTTTGGAGAATTGGCAGAACTAACCCGAAAATTATAGTATTTTTTTCGCAGAACTAACCTGTGAAAAATTTTGGAGAATTGGCAGAACTAACCTTAAAATTATGGTATTTTTTTCATATAAATATCACATTGTTCTTGTAAGGATAAAGGATACCACATTGTATCGTTTTGAGAGGTTATTCCCAGTATCCTTTCGTCCTTTCATGGGACTCTTCAGTTTCGAGAACAAGAAAAATTCACATGGGCCAGATCTGGGGAATACGGTGGCTGCGGCATTATTAGTGTGGTGTTTTTTGCCAAAAATGGCAAAAGCCAATTTTTGTTCTTCTATAAATCCGGGCGTGTCTGGCGGATTGCTTCGCGCAACTTACGCATAACTTGCATGTTATATTACTTATTGACCGTTCTACCCTGTGGCAAGAACTCATGATGCACCACGCCCCTGCAATCGAAGAAAACTGTAAGCAAAACCTTCACATTCACCGAACTTGGCGCTTTTTTCGGTCTTAGCTCGTGCGGCAGCTTCCATTGAGATGATTGAGCTTTGGTTTCCACGTCATAACCATAAACCCATGATTCGTCACCAGTTATGACCCTCTGGAGCAAATTTGGGTCGTCGCGGACAGAGTCCAACAGCTCCTTAGTAATGTTAATGCGATGCTGTTTTTGGTCGAAATTGAGTAAAAATCGAAGACGAGCCAAAACACGTGCAAGCAAAGAAGGTGTCAAAAATTAACTGAACATTCAAAATTGCCGAACTTGTCGGCATTACTGAGAAACATGAGTACCAACATAACGTCTCAAAAAATCGAAAATCGAATATACGTAACCCGCGTAAATTCAAAATTCGTGATACTTTTTGAACAGACCTCGTATTCTCTAGAAATGTTTGGCCAAAATCTTAATAACTCAAAGATTTATATTATTTTATATTATTTTTCTGCGGTAATATGAGATGTGGTAGAAAATGAATGAGATCGCTTTCATGTTATCCCTTCAAAGTAGGTCCTTTGAGCAGCTATGGAATCACCTTCAACTGTTCGGTTGCACTTCTTCGGATGATATTCACAGTACCCAAAATGATGCCCATTTAAAACGGTTTTTTTGGGAACAAAAAAAACTCACACGGACAATGATAAGTAGATTACGAAAGGTGATTGCGGGATGGGGGATAGGTTGGCAGGATAACCCCAGGAACTCCTTTTTGTTCACCCAAAAAACCTCTCTGCTCGATCCGTCATCTATTTTTTCATTTTTTTCTCCGCCATCTTCACAATTTTTTGACTTCTCTCTCTCCTCTACCTCATGTCCTTTTTCCTTGAAGGCTTCTAGTCTCCTATAACACCGTTTCTCACAACACGTCATTTTCTAGGAACCTATCTAATATGTTATAGGAGGCTTACCTGTATTTTATTATTTCCAGAAATATTCAACAAAAAGAGTCGTAGTTTCCATTATTGTCTCTTTACTTTTGCTATTCAAAGTTTGTGATGCTGTTTTGAGAAGTCCAAAGATTTTATTTTCTCAATATGCGTAATTAGGAATAATATGATCCATTTTTTCCTTAATGTTTATCCAAAAAAATAGAATTGAACTTTTAAAGAACATGCAAAAAAAAAATTCGTCAATTGCGCTTCGGTATTATTTTGTTTAACAAACGTAAATTGGAGTGTTATACGATACGGTATGGGGTTCCTTAATTTGCACAACTAGTAAAAGGAACCGAACACTTATGCCCTTAAAATAAAACAAAAAAGATTGGATTGGATATCCACAGTACCCAAAATGATGCCCTATCAAATCGTTTTTTATTTTGGAAATAAAAAAAAACTGACACGGACTATGATAAGGAGTTTACGAAAGATGATCGCGTGGTGTGTGAGGGGTAGGGGGTAGGTTTGCAATATGACCCCAGAAACTCTTTATTCCATCAAAAACTTGTTAATATCGAAAACTGATGAAAATATGGTTGAAGGCTTCAATGAGATTTAGACCGTTGAAAAATGTCTTATTGATTGATCATGGTAGAACATCCAACTCATTTTCTGAGCCTTTGAAGGACTTACTCATTAGCTTAAATTTTTAATCCACCCTTACTCGTTCCACATTTTTGTCAGTTCCACATTTTTATATGGTGAGGATCCCTTCTGATCCCTCTAAAATGCATTAACACTATTAAAAAACTTGTCTACGAAATGTTTCCTATAAACTCGTTGCAATTTTTCGTATACGGCGATTCACCAAATACTAAACACAAAAATGTTGATGACACATCATCGTTATTGAAGTAACGCTTTTCAAAAACCCAACCTCACTTATCACGTTATAAACGATCGCATGGTTATCGGGGCAAGGCTGAAACTTATACTGCACGTCTAGGAGGGGAAGTCCACCGTGTTTCCAGTCTCCGTACTCTTCTGCCATATCTCCTATGTTTATAACTTATCCCGATATAGAGTCCCAAAATTATTGCACTGATAAAAATAGAATTTTTATTAAAACAATCATGGACTAATTTTTGTTGATTTTTTTTTTTTTTTCTTTAAAAAAATTATATAATTCCGTGTCATTTCAAAATGGAAAAAAAATCATTTTATTATTAAGATTTTCAAAAGAGAATCAAATTTTTTTAAAGATTCCACATGGTTTAGATAAAAATTATTTAAGACCTCTGACGTGAGATATAAATCCTAATCTGAAAAATATCCCCTCAAACTGTTACGCTGTTTTTTTTTTTAAATTAATTTCATTGAATTAAAGTACTACTTATGTTATTTAATTCTTATAATTATGGTAAATATAATTTATTTTCTGCTACTTTATCAAGTAATTAAAATATTAAAAGAAAAATTTATTTAAAAATAAAAAATCAGTTTCCATTTAAAAAAATATGCAACAATTTTTCACTACAAAAAAATAGTGAATTTAAATTTTTTGCCATCTAATATGACTCCAAGTCTCATAATTTTATTTTTTATTTAAATATGTAGGCACAATTTCACCAACTATAAATAGTTAAACTTTATTAATTGTTTGTGTTCCAATTTACCGGAAATTCCACCACATACTTTTACGAAGAGTACTAATCACAATTTTTTATTTTTAAATTTATTATGATTTTCTTTTTATTTCTTCAAAAAAAAAATTGTCAACTATTTGTCTGGGTTAAACCTTATAGTCGAGTTTATTTATTTATTATATTTGTTATTGTTTTTTTTTGTAAAAAGGTCGGTCTGGTCTATTAAAAGAAAAAACAATAAATAAAATTAAATTTGAAAAAAAAATTGGTTACTTCTTCTACGAATTTGGTTAAATCAAAAATTACGAATTCTGTTGGTGTAATAACGTTATTCGGTCAACGAAAATCAAAATCAACAAATATAATCTCTGATGGCATAAAAAAAAAGAAATGAATACCAACCAAAAAAAAGGCAAATAACTTAAATAAAAGTCAAAAAAAAAACTGAAACGTTTTCTTCTGCTTCTTCTTCTTCTTCTTCTGGCTATATATTTTAGTGAATAACGAACGATATCTCACCACTTATGCCATAATAAAGTCGGTCGGATGTATGGTACACATATGGCCACACTAAAAATGTTCGTAGTCAAATTGATATGGTATGAAGTAAGGAAGGAGTATAATTTTTAGGGTATAAAATTTTTTGAAAATTATTTACCGCGTTATTCAAATTTTTTGATCAAATTTTATACACCCACAAATACTCACTCATATCAAAATTAATGTAAGCCAAAAAAAAATATAAAGGCAAGCGAAAAATAATATAAAAAAACAGAACAAGAAAAATAAATTTTATTTACCGTTGTTGTCAAAAATAAAATGTCCGATTTCACTTTAGAGTCATCATCAAAGTACATATTATTTTTTTATGTTTTTTTTTTGTTTTTTTGTTATGTTGGTATTATTATTGTTAAAGTAGCACAATTTTTATATGCAGACGCTAATATTATCGAGTTTCTTCGTAGCATACAATAATTATGAAGATTTTCTTTTTTCAATTGACCTTTATTTTAGATCATTTATTGAAAATAAATCTTCAATATATAACGTAACCAAAAAAAAAAACAAAAAAAACGCCATTTTATATAAATTATTAGTTTTCAATAATTATAGGGAAGAAAATGTGATTAATATTAACATAGACTGCAAGCGAAAAGTATGATTGATAACAACATATATTCTCTAGAAATTTTTGGTATAAATTTTAAGAAATCGGACTCCACCCAGTCCTAGTTAATGAAACAATTATTACTCATCACCATTTGGCCATCCGATCTGAACACTTTAAAATCCAGCAATGCCATCGCATTGTTGATCACATTGCATCCTTTTTTGAGAGGTTAGAGTATAGCCCAGGAGTATTTTAAGATATGTCCCAAGTTTTAGATCGTGTGTGTAGGCATCCTGGACTCCGCTGGAAACTCAAGAGCTTTCTTCCTTATCATAAATTCATATCTCTCCCAACGTCATTTCCAAGTTGCAATTAACTCAGAATTCTAGCTGGAATCCCACAAGGCAGAAAAAATGTTACGGAGGATCTTGGATCTTCTTTTATGTTCGTAACAAAGTAACACATCGTGTTCTAAAATGTTCCCTTTGTTCAGGACCTATGCATTTCCAGCTATCAAATATTTCACTCCCTTTCATCCTATCATCATAATCTACTTGTGAGAGAATTGTCCTGTACTGCGCTCTCCGGCGGTATTCATCGGAGACTTAAGAGACAATAGCCTAGAGATTTTCTCGAGGAATCTAACTTCCATTAGTTGGAGAAACGCCGATGGGTGTTTACTACCACTTCATGATGCATAAAATTGTTAATTAAAATATTATGTAAATCTGCTTGTTACAATGCAATTGAGAGCCTTTGTGAAGGTTTTAAAAGTTTGAGAGCACAACTAAATGTCGTTTTTCGTTGTTGTCGGAATGGTGTTCTTTATAACTCACATAAAAAAAAATTAAATTACTATGCCGTAGTGCGGAACTACCGGAATCAAAATTTTGGGGCTGCCTCATAGTATGTATGTCATGTATTTATTGTTAAGGATCTTTGGTATTGTGATTCAGCAGAATTTGGGATGCACAAAAGTTCACTCTGCTGAATCGCAATACGAATCGAGACTGGAATAGCTAGGGCACATGGGGAATGAAAATTCAAGGTAAGTAGGGGTTACAGTGTAAAACCGACCGGTTGCCTTTGTTCCAGGCTAATGTTAATTTGAGAAGTAGAAGGAGATACTCCTTCCAAAAAACCTCTATCTTTTTCCTCCGCCCTCTTTTCACAATTTTTTGGCATTTCTCTCTTCCTCTACCACATGTCTTTTTCCCTTAGAGGCTTCTAATCTCCTATAACACAGTTTCTCACAACACTTAATTTTCTAGGAATCTATCTACCATGTTATAGGAGAGGTACCTGTATTTTATTATTTCCAGAAATATTCAACAAAAGGAGTCGTAGTTTCCTTTAATGTCCCTTTACTTTTGCCATAACAGATCAAGTGTAATTATCACAATCCCGTAACTATATTCAAAGTTTCTGATGCTGTTTTGGGAAGTCCAAGGATTTTATTTTCTCAATATGCCTAATTAGGAATAATTTGATCCATTTTTTCCTTAATATTTATCTATAAAATAGAAATGAATTTTTAAAAAACATGAAAAAAATTCGTGAATTGCGCTTTGGTATTGTTATTTTGTTTAGCGAACGTAAATTGGAGTGTTATACCACACGGTATGGGGTTCCTTAATTTGTACAACTAATAAAAGGAATCGAACACTTACGCCCTTAAAATAAAATAAAAAATATTGGATTGGGCTCTATTCCATCAAAAACAGGACTGCTGAGGGACTTTAAAAATGTGGATTTTATCGGTCTAAAAGAAGAATCTGAGTGCGTCAAGCAAAGCGGCAGCTCGATTACGCTTTGTGGTTGCTTCTCTATGGATAGACTTAGTTCAAATTGAATGAATTTAAAGAACAGAGTAATACTATCTAAATATTTTAGAGACAATTGCTTATTTTTTGTTAAATTTTCAAATAGTCTGTAATAAATCATTTTCTTATCTATTCACTGGGTTTTTTAAACATTCAACCAATTCTATTAAAAGTTTCCAATTTAATTCTTTCTATGAGTTAACAAATCACAAACACTCTCAATTTTAAATAATTCTGCAGAATTTTATTTATTGGTAATTTGTAAATTTTTTTTAACGAATCTTTAAATTTTTAATTTTTGTTAATTTTTGTTTATTTTTTATTGCCCAAGTAACATACTCTCAACCTTATTGGGCGTACTTTCTTGAATGGCTATTCCCGATTTACAATAATATAAACTGAAAAGTTGTTGCCAAATTTGCAAAAATTTTAATCATATTTTTCTCTTCCTAAACTCACAAAATATTTTTCCTTACTAAATATTTATTCGCAACTTGAACATAAAAAAGTAAAATTTTTCGATAATAAATCCACAAATGATTTTTTTGGAGAAAGGTTAAGTTTTCTTTTTATGAAAGCATTTATTGACGATTATAAAAATATTCCAGAAAATAATAGCAAATAAAAATTATTCTTGTTGATAATTTAAATTTTTTTTTATATATATTGTATTTTTCGATTTAATTCATAGAAACGATAAAGAGATTATCGTCTATAAAACTAAAAACTTTCTCTTCGTCAATTCTAATTTGTATTTGAATGGGAGTGGAGGAAAAGGAATTTATTTTTCGGTATTTACACGACTAGAAAGGAGTCTTGATTCATTTTTGCGGGAATAATGCAAAAATTTCCAGCGCTTTCCTTCTTCTTTAGCCTATATTAAATTTGGATGTGTTTTTTTTTATTTCGTCTATTATATGTGAAATTCTTAAATGTCCCACAATCTATTGTCTGCGTTTGCACAAAATGCTCAAAATATTAGAAGAAGTTCATCATCTTTCGCTCGCTCTCTCCCCCTCTTTCTCTGTAGTTTGAAATAATTCTCTTTCATATATTTTATTATACAGTCATAGTCATACTGTGAAGTTGAAATGCTATTTTATACATGCACGCGTAAAAGTTTTCTAACAAGCAGGAAACCTGGAAAATTTTCTTATTCAAAAATTTTATGGTTTTAGGCAATTCCATTTTGAAACTAATTTCTCATTCAAATGGAAATAAACGAGGAGTACATTCCCTTGTAAGATGATTTATTCGACTAGGAATTGGTAGAAAACAAAGTCACCCCCGTTGCGGTAGTCGGTGGCGCTGCTGCTGTTGTTGTTGTTGTTGTTGTTGTCGTCGTCGTCGTCGTCGTTGCCGTAGACCAAGTAAAATCCTCGGAGATTTTTCATTAAATACTTATGGAAAAAGTTTTACAATCCTTCTCAGTCCAATGTTCTTTCTGATCTTGTTCAGTTACCACCATTTGGAGTTCAAATTTACTGTTGTTGTACTGTGTGTATCACCTCCTCCTCAATTTTCCGTGTTCCATTCGACTACGAATAAGAACACATAGTACTCATACCAAAATTTCTTTGGATATTTTTCATTTGACAATTCCAAGTCATGCTACGTCTGTTCCCGTTCACATTACCAACTTGTGTGCTATACTCAACTACTTACTCATTCCACATACGAAATGATGTGGTAAAAACTCTTTCCATATATGAGCATGTCAAAATCTTTATCCTATCGGATCTCATTCCACATTCAATTTCATTTCATATTCCACATAATACAAACGATATTCTACGATAATATGCATCTCTGTTTATGTACATTCTTACTTATTATTCGATATTTTAAGTACATGTACTTGTTTTTGGTCGTATACGAATGTGTATGTGGGTGTGTGTGTGTGTATGGAAATTATTCACAAAAGGTAACAAGGTTTTCAAAAATCTGTAATGAAGAAGAAATTCGAAATTTGAAATTTTCCAACTTTTCTAACGGAAGTTAAGTAAGAGAAATTCTCTATGTATTCGTGAAAAATAAGCATTCGTATTTTTAAAAATTATTATACACGTCCATACACATGTAGAAATATGAGTGTTTATGAAGTTTTATGTAGAAATTATTTAATGACAATGAAGAAAGAGCGGAGAGAGATGTTAAACTGTTGGGTTGATGGGAGAGTTTGAAGGTAAAATAAGGGCGGTAAAGAAAAACAAAATTCCAACTTCTTTACGAGCAAAAATCTTCTCCAAACCAAACCGAAAAACCAACCAAACGAAACGAAACGAAACCAAGATTAGGCAAACTTAGTCGAAATGTGTATGCCATAAAGTCAAAAGATAATACCACAGTTAATTCAGTGAAATTCCCTTAGGTGATTTTAAATTTTATATACGAGTTATATAGCCAAAATGATAAGTATATTTAACGTTAACTTTAAGATACACGCTTGTTATTTGCCAACTAAGAATAAATTGAAGACAACAGTTCAAATGTTGTACGAGGAGGGACAGTGTTAGTCAAAGTTAAGTCTTAAAATTTCGGCCATATTAACTAAATAATACTAACTATATTCAAGCAAATTAACTAACCAACAACTTACAAAACTATACTTTCAGTTATTAACTTACTAACGTATTATCTGAGAAATAATGATATGCTTATAAAAAAATCGGCTATATACGAATTTTTAGCAGATATTTTGTATTTTCATATGAAAAATACCATTTTTAACATAGACATTTTTTTTATTGTCATTATTTTATTTCTCCTAAAAAATTTATTTTTAGGATCAAAATTGAATTAAAAATCATAAATTGTTATGCAAGTTTTGGCCAAAAAAAACACACTAATAATGCCGCAGCCACCGTATTCTCCAGATCTGGCCCCATGTGACTTTTTCTTGTTCCCGAAACAGATTCTTTGACCATTTTTTAGAAAGGGCTAAAATTGAAGACGAGCCAAAACACGTGCAAGCAGAGCAGCTGTTAAAAATTAACTGAACATTCAAAATGGCCGAACTTGTCGGCATAAGTGAAAGACATGAGTACCAACGTTTTTAAACTTCGAAACGAAGAAAATATTCGAATATGATTAATGGCCATCCTCTTATAAACAATTTAAATCTTGTCTGTACTAGAAAAATTAAGTTGAGCAATAATCGGAATTGTTCTTTTACGAAATGTTTTTCACATTGCCCCTCTGTCAACCGCTTCTTATCTAATTCTTTTATAACCAGCCAGTGATCTAATATAGCCCAGGATTATTTACTAAAATTATATAAATAATTCTTAATCTTTATTTGGTTGTAAATTATTGACACTAAGGTGATTTTCTGAATCAAAAAAAAAAAAAAAATAAAGTTTTGTGCACAATTTAGCAAGTTTAAACTAAGCTCTATTTTTTCTCTTGTCTTCTTCTTTTTTTTACCATTACACCATTATAGATATTTTTTCCGTTAAGTAAATCTTTCGTTAAAAAATAAAATGTAAATATTGGGTTGTCCCAAAAGTAATTTCGTTGATTCCCAACAGAGGACTTAATTATATTTTTTCACAACTAACTTCACACTTAAGTCACATAATCATATGTATTTTGACAGCTGACATTTTGATTATGCATATTAATTTTTGGTTGATTCACTTTTAAATATGGAAAGTGAAACAGAGCATTTTCGGCATACTTTCCTTTTTTACTATAGAAAATATAAAAATGCTGTTCAAGCAAGAAAAAAATTATCCGATGTGTATGGAGAAGATGTGTTAAGTAAGCGCCAGTGCCAAAACTGGTTTGCAAAATTCGATCCGGCAATTTTGATCTCGAAGATGCATCACGTTTTGGAATGGCCAGTTCAAGCTGATGAAGACACAATAAAGGCAATAATGAATGCAAACCGGCAAATAACAAATCGTGAGATCGCTGAGAGATTATGATCATTTGAAACGGATAGATTTAATCTCAAAGCTCGACATATAGGTTCCTCATCTTTTTGCGGAAAAAAATTTGTGCCGTCGCATTGACGTTTGTGATTTGCTTGATCCATTTTTGAAGCGTATCATCACTTGGGATGAAAATGGGTTATCTACAACAATATTAAGCGCAAAAGATCCTGGAGTAAAAAAGATGAACCGGCTCAAAGCACTTCGAAAACCGATATTCATCAAAAAAAAGTTATCCTATCTGTTTTGTGGGATTTCAAAGGAATCGTTTCTACCGAGTAACACAACGATCAACTCTGAAGTGTACTGTCATCAGTTGTACAAATTGAATGATTCACATAAAAAAGAAAAAAGGTCAGAATTGGTCAATAGGAAAGGTATAGTGTTCCAACAGGATAACGCGAAACCACATCCAAGTTTGACCACTCGGCAAAAGCTTTTACACCTTGGATGGGATATACTGCCACACCCACCATACTCTCCAGACCTAGCACCTTCCGATTATCATTTATTCCGGTCTGTACAAAATTTTTTAAACGGTAAAACGTTTAATTCAAATGAGAGGAGGTCAAAAATCACTTGGATCAGTTTTTTGCCAGCAAAGAACAAAAATTTTATGAGCGTAGAATCATCCTTAAGATGGCAAAGGGTATATTGGATCAGACTGGACAATATTTAATTGAAGAAAATTATTAATTCACTATAAAAAAATTGTCTTTCATTTTTATAAAAAAAACGAACTTACTTCCCGGACAACCCAATAATAATATTATTATATAGGGTTTTCCGAAAAGATTGATATGATTTCTTTTAAAAAAAGCACACTAATTGTAATGGAAATTCAAATGTTTTTTATTTAATGTGAAGTACAATCCATACAATTAAGTTTTGAATAAAACGTCATTCAAATGGCCTCCACGACTTCTTTTGCAGGAACGAATTCGATGAACCCAATTTTCTAGCACTTTTTCCACTAAATCAAGTCGTATGTCATGAATAGCACGTTCAATATTGACTTCTAAAGCTTGAAGAGAGTCTGGTTTATTGCTAAAGACCAATGACTTTAAATAACACCACAAGAAATAGTCTAATGGTGTTAAATCACAACTTCTTGGAGGCCATTCAATGTCACAATTTCTTGAAATAATCGAATCTCCAAACTTTTCTCTCAATAATTCGGTTGTTGCACGTGCTGTGTGGCACGTAGCCCCGTCTTGTTGGAACCAGATGTTGTCAAGATCAACTTCTTCCAATTTCGGCTATAAAAAGTTGGTTATCATCGATCTATACCGCTCTCCATTGACAGTAACGGTGTTACCAGCTTCATTTCGAAAGAAGTGCGGACCGATGATTCCACCACACCAAAAACCACACCAAACTGTCAATTCAGGTGAATGTAATGGGTGTTCATGAATAATTTGTGGATTTTCTTCGCACCAGAATCAACAGTTTTGTTTATTTACCGCACCACTCAGATGAAAGTGAGCCTCATCGGAGAAGATGATTTTCTTAAAAAAATCGTTATCGTTTTCAAGTTGTTCCAAGACAAAATCATCAAATTCACGACGTTCCAATAGCTTCAATTATTGAGTGACAACAATTTCATACGGATGCAAGCCCAAATCCTTTCTCAAAATCCGCTAGGTTGTGGTTTGAGGCAGTCCCAATTCTTGAGAACGTCTTGGAATCGCCAAATTGCGGTCTTCAGCAAGACTTGCCTGAACGGCATGCAATATTTTCATTACTTGGAGCGGTTCTTTGTCTTATTGGCACTTGAACATTATGTAAAAAAAATGTACGCTCGAAATTTTTAACAATTCGACGAATAGCGCGCACAGTTGGACGATTATTACGACATAAAATGGCAAAAGCGCACGTAAAGTTGCAATTGGAGAACGATTATTTTGATAATAAAATTGAATAATTTGTAAACATTGTTCTTGCGTCTATCTCTCAATGATGAAATTGTAAACATTACTGAATACAATGAAAAAAAATGACAGATCATGACACATTACAAATGGCCGAAACGTCACTTAGAAATCTTATCACTCTTATTGAAAAACCTTCTACTTTGTTAATTTTCTCGATCAATTGATGAAGCGGCCATAATTGAAAATAATACAAAAACTATTAATACAAAATGGTGAAATTAAAAAAGAAAAAAAGAAAACAGCAAAAAAAGTCTTAACTTGATTAAAAACAGAAAATTTTAATTGTTATATTTTTCATATAGTGTGTTTTTTTTAATTATTTTTTATATCTGCCTATTGTTGAATGTGAAATTTGAATATAAAAACTTTAAAAATAAAAACAAAAACTATTTGAACCAAAATAGAAGAATAAGAAGATGATAACTATTATTAAGTGAATATTTTTTTTATTACGAATAAATAAGGGGCGGCTATTATTGTCATAGCTTATATATGTATAGAGTGTATTGTGCATATAGTAACTACTTAAGTGAGTACATGCATATATTTACCTATGATATATCTTATAGTAAAGCCGGAGTAGTATTCATGTGCGATTAATTTTGAATTCAAAACAGGCGCACTTTGGCATCCGGTGAATATCACATACTTTATGGGTTGACAATTCTTTTATTATATTTTTTTTTCTTCTGTTTGCTTGCCTGCTTGTTGGCTCTTCTCTCTTTTCTTTTATTATGATTATTTTAATTTTTCGTTTTATTTCTCTTTATTTTTTGTTGTTGTTGTAGGTTTTTTTTTCTTTTTTCAAAACGGAGTACCTTATTTTATTATTATTTTTTTTATTTGTTTTTATTTTTAAATAAATCCACTCCCATTAAACTAAACACTTGGACTTTATTTTTTTTTTCTTATTTCTGTACCTACTAGCTGCTTGCCTTATAGCCTATCTACCTTTAGAAGTGAATTATGTCTTTAGGGAGTTTATTTGATTGTTAGACTATCTGTTGGTACGGGAGTTTTTTTTTAAACTCTCTATCTGTATGTGTATTTATCTGACCATCTCATCCATTACAAATATCTCTTTACCTAACCATAGCCTAGGTATTGTCCGCTTAAATTCTATTTTTATGGTTTTATTTTGATTTAGTTTAGACCACTTATCTATGATAGTCTGGTCTATCTTTACAAACCTTTTCACTGGTCTTTTCCAGTTAGTTATTGTTTGAATAGATTTTTTATTGCTTTCTTTTCTATCTTTTCGGTTTATGGCAATATTATACATTTATTTATTTACAATTGGAAATTTCCTAGAAATTAGGCTGAATAGTTGAAAAGAAATAATCATGAATTGTCCACACCTTACGTTACACTCTTTTTTTTTCCCTCTATCAATACGAAAATATAATAGCTATAAATGTGAAAATCGTCTCGACAATTTAATACCATATTATTAGCCTGATTTATTTTATGCAAAACTGATTGGATGGATATATGTTAAATGGAAGGGAAAAAAAACAACAAAAATTTTATTTGTACAAATTCAAGCACGTATTTACGGTATTATTGTAGTTGGTTAATTACAAAGTGCCTAATTGGCCTCCTCAATAGTAAATTAAAGAATTTTATTTGCCTAGAAATTAATCCAATCGGAATTTTTACAAAAGATTTTATCCGTCGTGCATATGCGAAATGGATCATCGTCAAGTGACTAATCTGACGGCGATTGTATGTTAATGAAATGGGCACACGCTCTTGGCCGATTTTTGTTTTTAACTTTTTATAACCGGCCGGCCAAAGAAAGCAGAAAATATTCACTAGAATACCAATTGTTACAAATTTTATTGTATTTGAATTCTTACGCGTGTGCCTACACGTACATAAGAAATTGCTTGGAGCTTTGTAAAAAAAAATTATATAAAAGTTGGCGGTCTTTTAAAGTCTTCTCCTAACATTACATGAGAGCATCACAAAATTCCTTCTTCTATTAAAAACTACGAAGTCTGTTCAAAAAGTATCGCGAATTTTGAATTTCCGCGGGTTACGTATTTTCGATTTTCGATTTTTTTGTGGCGTTATGTTGGTATTCATGTCTCTCACTTATGCCGAAAAGTTCGGCCATTTTGAATGTTCAGTTAATTTTTGACAGCTGCTTTGCTTTCACGTGTTTTGGCTCGTCTTCGATTTTTGCCCATTCCACAAAATTGTTCTCAGAGGGCCGAGAAGATGTGAACGACGCCATTTTCGGACGTCTTCGTAAGAACCGAAGTACTGTTGAGCGAGCGCGTGGCCCATCGACGAAAACAGGTGGTAGTCGGAAAGGGCTAGGGCTGCTGAATAAGCGGGGTGCGGTAGCACCTCCCAGTTGAGTGTCTCCAAGTAGTTTCGGAGCATTTTTAACGTATGCGATGGTGCGTTGTCGTGGAGGAAAATCAGCTTGTCATGTCTTTGTTGATAATCCGTCCTTTTTTCACGCAGAGCATGGTGCAATTTGATCAGTTGTTGGTGGTAGCGGTGGGCATTGACAGTTTTACCAGGTTTCTACATCTCATAGTAGACGATACCCTGTTGATCCCTCCAAATGCACAGCATCGTCTTCCGTCCGAAGCGATGTGATCTTGGGGAAGATGTTGATGGTTGCCCGGGATCAACCCACGATTTTTTGCGTTTAGGATTCTCCAAATATATACACTTTTCATCGCCTGTCACAATCCGATGCAGGAACGACTTTCTTTTTTGTCTGGCGAGCAAGATTTCGCATGTGTTTTGGCGTTGCTCCGGGAGCATTTTTTGCGATTGGATATGATCTTCGTCCAAAAGAGCCTGCAATTGATGGTCCTCAAACTTCCTAGGCCGATTTTCACGCTTCTTGTCCCACACATCAAAATTGCCGTCTTTAAACTGACGAAACCAATCTCGGCACGTTGTTTCCGATAAAGCACTGTCAACATAGGCCTTTATAAGCATTCGATGCGATTCGGTAGACGATCTCTTCAAATTTTCTGGCACAAAACTAGACATGATTACCAAAGGAAAAATGTATGTTGTTGTACGAAATTGCTGACAATGTGCACTGATTAATGTTGACAGATGTCAAACTCATAAAAAAAAGTATGACGTGCCCATGGTAGCTTAATAAGCTCGCTCACGCCATCTATGACCAAACAGCGGATTTAAGCGTATACCCCTGGTATTTATTTCATTTTTTACATACGAGGTCTTTTCAAAAAGTATCGCGAATTTTAAATTTCCGCGGGTTAGGTTATGTTGGTACTCATGTCTTTCACTTATGCCGACAATTTCGGCCATTTTGAAAGTTCAGTTAATTTTTGACAGCTGCTTCGCACATGCTTTGGCTCGTCTTCGATTTTTGCTCAATTTCGACTAAAAACAACATCGCATTAACATTGCTAAGGAGCTGTTGGGCTCTGTCTGTGATGACCCAAATTTGCTCCAGAGTGTCATAACTGGTGACGAATCATGGGTTTATGGTTATGACGTGGAAACCAAAGCTCAATCATCCCAATGGAAGCTGCCGCACGAGCCAAAACCGAAAAAAGCGCGCCGAGTTCGGTCGAATGTGAAGGTTTTGCTTACAGTTTTCTTCGATTGCAGGGGCGTGGTGCATCAGGAGTTCTTGCCACAGGGTAGAGCGGTCAATAAGGAATATTACCTGCATGTTATGCGTAAGTTGCGCGAAGCAATCCGCCAGAAACGCCCGGATTTGTGGAAGAACAAAAATTGGCTTTTGCATCATGATAACGCCCCTGCTCACGCATCGTTGCTTGTGCGTGAATTTTTGCCCAAAAACCAGATCTGGGAGAGCCCCATGAAAGGATGACGCTACCCTACGATTGAGGAGATAAATACGGCATCGAAGGAGGAGCTGAACAAGATCACAAAAAAGGATTTTTTGAAATGCTTCGAGGATTGAAAAAAGCGTTGGCACAAGTGTATAATATTTGGTGGGGATTACTTTGAAGGGGACAAAATAGATATTCATGAATAAATAAATAGTTTTATTTATTCATGAATATCTATTTTATATACCTCGTATTCCCCAATATCCCCTCTTTTAGAACGAAATATTTTGATATTGATAAATTTAATTAAATTTTTTGTTAATTTAGAAAATATTGAGAAGCGTATTCTATTACAAAACATTGCTGCTGCCATATTTGAATATAGTACATTTTTTAACACTGCAATTTTTAACAGATTCCTTTCGAACAGTTTACTTTCTTGTTTTCCGTTAAAACCCAAATAGTAAAATACAAAAATTTTATTGCTGCATTTCATTATTAGTTATTAATTTCTCTTTTTTTAATTGATTACAGGAACTGGAAATACCAGTAACGATGGAACCTATAAACCATCATTTTTAACAGATCAAGAATTGAAACATTTAATATTGGAAGCGGCTGATGGTTTTCTATTTGTTGTGTCGTGCGATAGCGGGCGAGTTATTTACGTTTCCGATTCGGTAACGCCAGTTTTGAATCATACACAAAACGATTGGTATGGTACCAATTTATATGAAAATATCCATCCTGACGATCGGGAAAAAGTGCGAGAACAGCTATCAACGCAAGAACCTCAAAACACTGGAAGAATATTGGATCTTAAAACTGGAACTGTTAAAAAAGAAGGACATCAATGTAAACTTGAATTATGATAATTAATTAATTTTATAGCATTTTAATAATCTTGATAATGTTTTATAGCTTCGATGCGACTATGTATGGGTGCTAGACGAGGATTTATTTGTCGGATGAAAGTTGGAAATGTTAATCCAGAAAGTATGGTTACTGGTCATTTAAATCGTCTCAAACAACGAAACTCTTTGGGTCCATCACGTGATGGGCAAAATTTCGCCGTAGTACATTGTACTGGGTATATAAAAAATTGGCCACCTACCGATGTATTTCCGGGTGTACAAATCGATAGACAAAACGACGATGATATGCACTCGTCGCATTGTTGTTTGGTGGCAATTGGTAGACTGCAGGTTACATCGACAGCGAACTCAGCTGATCTGAGCGGATCGAATAATCCGTCAGAATTTATCTCACGCCATGCAACCGATGGTAAATTTACATTTGTCGATCAGCGTGTTATGAACATTTTGGGTTATACGCCAACGGATCTACTCGGTAAGAGTTGTTATGAATTCTTCCATCCGGAGGATCACAGTCACATGAAGGAGAATTTCGAACAGGTGCTGAAGCAAAAAGGACAAATGTTCTCGCTAATGTACAGATTTAGAGCGAAAAATCGTGAATACGTTTGGCTGCGAACGCAGGCGTATGCATTCCAAAATCCATATACGGACGAAGTTGAATATATTGTCTGTACTAACAGTTCGGGCAAGTAAGTTCATTTCAACAAACGAATTGTTGACCTAAAAAAAAATGTTCTTTTCTGTGAAATTCTTAAATTATTCTTTTTTTTTTGCAGAACCGTACATACTGGACATGACAACTCAACACCAGAACACATTGAGCAAGTTTATAACGCACCACCAGTTGTGGATTATACATTGCAAGCTAGACGTGATACAGCACCGACAGCACCAAGTGGGCCTAATGCAGCTGCAGTTTATAATACTCACGGGATGATACCGCATATACAAAATCAAAATAATGTTCAAAGACCGGCCAGCGCACAAAATACAGTCGGTTATGGTTATGAGCAAACACAATCACCAATTGGGTAAATATTTTTACATAATTTTAATTGTTTGTTCTTATTATCTATATATATATATATATATATATAAACACTTGCAAATATCAATTAATTGGAGGCTTATTTAAATAGATATTTGGTTTTAAAAGTCATAATTTTCACAAAGCTTATTACAAAATACTTCATGGAATTCAAATATTTTTCCTGCATACATATCTAAATATAAAATTTTTTTATGTAATGTATCTAATTTAAAAAATCATCAAGAATTTAATTCGATTTAAAACTGTTTTGTGGCTAACTTTACGTTGGTATAAAGTGACAAAAAGTAAATAGTCCACCATTTTGATTTGATGGCTTGTACAAGAACTGTCAAATTAGTTGAAAGAAGTGCAATTTGTGGGAAAAGTTATATTATGGCGATTATTTTTTATTTAAGATGTTAATTATGAAAATAGAAATAGTCAATATTAATACCATATTTTCTGTTTCTATATAAAAAAGTTATGGGTCACCAGGTGCGCCACCACAAAATGCCTCTCATTTATCCCGTTTACCGAAATCGAACACATCACCAACACCAGCTGCAACAGCGTGGTCACTGCGGCAGGTAACTATGAAATAACCCTAATTTGTCGATTTCTTTTTAATCTTATGGCATTTTTTTTTAATAATAGCAACAACCGGTGACAGAAGGTTATCAATACAATCAACTAAGTCCATCGAGATCACCGAGTGGACCAACGTATACACAATTGAGTGCAGGCAATTCAAGGCAAGCGTCTTATCATACGGGCCCTACAAATCAATCAAATGCAGGTAAGAATTTAGATTTTTTTCGCTGCAATTTACCGACTTCATTTAATCAATATTTATTCGCGGCAGGATTATGGGGTTGGCAGAATTCAGGGCAAACAGCCGATTCTGGACCAGGTTCGTCTGGTTCTGGAGGTCATCCAGCTGTAGGACAAGCTCAACCGCATGTACAAGGACAGCCTCAGGGTCAAGAGCTTTCCGATATGCTACAAATGCTAGACCAAAGTGGTGCTACTACTTTCGAAGATCTCAATATAAACATGTTCAGTACACCGTTTGAATAGGAGCTAAAAATTCCATGACCAATTCATGTATTTTTCTTAACTTCATTTCTCTACTATTTCCGGATCTTCTGATTTGTTTCATTTGGTTGGTTGGCTGGTTGGTAAACCTCACACACATACAAATGTACTACACTGCAAAAACTATGAGTACATAAAACTTTTTACCGTATTTTCTTTACATAAATCTACAAAAAAAAAACGAAAAACGCAAAATATTCTATTATTGGGTAGGATAATAAAAGAAGAAATTATTTCACATATCGAAAAAGAAAAAAAATCATACATGCTAAAAAAATAAACCCCTTTAAATATGTAATTATAAATTAAAAAACAATAATAAATTATGATTAATATATGAAAAACTTAAATTGAAAAATCAAAAATCATAGTTTTAGGAGACATGAAATTATAGGCGACAAAAAAATTGAAAAAAAAATAATTAAGAATTACCAACCAATTCGAATGTGCATACAGAATAGGATAATAAAGGAGGAATGGGAAGGAAAAATTATAATTAAAAAAAAACTTTTATTATAAATAATAAAAACACACAAACACATCCGCGCATATATATATATATAAATAAAATGAGTAAATAATATTTAAGAAGTTAAGCTATTTCTTATATTGAAAAGGAAAGATTTATATGAAAAAAAATTATGAAATTTATGTAAAAATGAAGAGAAAAAAATCGACACCCAATATTATAAAAAGATCTAAATATAATAGAAAAAATGAAAAATAAAAGTTACTGTCGATAGTATTTTATTTTTGCTTTCTTTTTTTAACAAAAAATTTCATTAATAAAACAAAATTTAAATATAAAAATTATTTTTTCAAACAAAATTAACACAATATAATAACTAATAGGAAATCAATTTAAAAGATTTTTGCGTCTAATAAAAAAAAAACATGCAAATAAAGTGAATATTGTACAAAGCACACACTATTAAAATATTTATAAAAATATTTTGTATAATTCCAAAAAGAGAAAACGTATAAAAAAGAAATTTTTTAATAAATGGAAACTAGAAGAGAAAAAATAAAAGAGAAAAATAGCAAACGAAAAAATTATATAACCTAATAAGAATTAATTAAATTCAAAAGAAAAAGAAAGAGAGAGTATCTAGTTTTAATAATATTTATTAGTTTATAAAAAATAATTTTTAAGTGAATTATTATCTAAATAAATTGGGTATGTTGTGTGTCTTGTGTGTGATTCGCTTTTAATACTTTAATAACAAATAAAATAAAAATCAATAAAAAAAAAATTTCTAAATCAAACAAAAAAAATAAAATATGCAAGATTTTTTTAAAAACAATTCAAATAAATGGCAAAGGGAAAGTGAAGAGGAGAGCACATTTACGGTAGAAAGAAACCAAAATTACTAACAAAAAAAAGAGAGGGGAAAATGCAGAAGTAAAAATGACAAATAAAAATAAAAACAAAATTAATAAAAGTTTACAGCTACATAAAAAAAAACTATTGATTTTTTTATTTTATTTAATTTTACTTAAATTTTTAAAAAAACTAAGGGAAACAACAAGCTTTTTTTGTGTGTAGGTTTTCGAAAATAATTTTTTTCAAAACTATTTTTATGCAATTTTTTACAGTAAAATGTACGATTTTATTGTATATATTTTTTTTTGTTGTTGTAATAATTAAACTAAACGGAATCCTCCGTAAAAAAGCAAAAAAAAATATTCTCTACTGACGACACCCTTCCTCTTACATTACCAATTAACTTCTAAAATTTTTAGTTAAATTGAAATGGTATCTCATAAATTTTAATCATAATTTCTCATAATAATAATATTAATAATAAAATTAAAAATTGATTTTTTTTTTAATTAGGAAAATTTACTAAATAATGAAAAACAAAACACAAAATCACATCATCCATTTTGATGAATAAAATTAAATACAAAATAACAAAATAGAAATTGATGAAAAACGAAGAAAATAATAAATAAATAATATATAAAATAATAGAGAATAATAAAATTAATTAAAAATATAAGTTCTATTTTAATTAAATAATTATATATAATATATTATTAAAAAATAAATTTAAAAAAAAAAACAATTAAATTACGATTTTTTTCTAAATATTATATATTCTATATTATGACTATACGAGGTCTATTCAAAAAGTATTACGAATTTTGAATTTCCGCGGGTCATGTATATTCGATTTTCGATTTTTTGGTTTTATGTTGGTACTCATGTCTCTCACTTATGTCGACAAGTTCGGCCATTTTGAATGTTCAGTTAATTTTTGACAGCTGCTTTGCTTGCACGTGTTTTGGCTCGTCTTAGATTTTTGCCCATTCCAAAAAATGGATCAAAGAATCTGTTTCGGGAACAAGAAAAAGTCACAGGGGGCCAGATCTGGAGAATACGGTGGCTGCGGCATTATTAGTGTGTTGTTTTTGGCACACATTCGTGCACAAGCAACGATGCGTGAGCAGGAGCGTTATCATGGTGCAAAAGCCAATTTTTGTTCTTCCGCAAATCCGGGCATTTCTAACGGATTGCTTCGCGCAACTTACGCATAACTTGCAGGTAATATTCCTTATTGACCGTTCTACCCTGTGGCAAGAACTCATGATGCACCACGCCCCTACAATCGAAGAAAACTGTAAGCAAAACCTTCATATTCGACCGAACTCGGCGCGCTTTTTTTGGTCTTGGCTCGTACGGCAGCTTCGGGATGGTTGAGCTTTGGTTTCCACGTCATAACCATATACCCATGATTCGTCACCAGTTATGACACTCTGGGACAAATTTGGGTCATCACAGACAGAGTCCAACAGCTCCTTAGCAATGTTAATGCGATGTTGTTTTTAGTCGAAATTGAGCAAAAACCGAAGATGAGCCAAAACATGTACGAGCAAAGTAGCTGTCAAAAATTAACTGAACTTTCAAAATGGCCGAACTTGTCGGCATAAGTGAAAGACATGAGTACCAACATAACCTAACCCGCGGAAATTTAAAATTCGCGATACTTTTTGAAAAGACCTCGTATGTAAAAAATGAAATAAATACCAGGGGTATACCTGCATCTGCGTACAATGGGGAAGATTGAAAAGACTGGAAATGGGTGCCACATGAATTGAACGATAGGCAGATGGAGCGACGCCAAAACACATACGAAATCTTGCTCGCCAGACAAAAAAAAGGATTGTGACAGGTGATGAAAATTGGATATATTTCGAGAATTCTAAACGCAAGAAATCGTGGATTGATCCCGGCCAACCATCAATATCTTCCCCAAGACCAAATCGCTTCGGACGGAAGACGATGCTGTGCGTTTGGTGGGATCAGCAGGGTATCGTCTACTATGAGATGTTGAAACCTGGTAAAACTGTCAATGCCTACCGCTACCACCAACAACTAATCAAATTGCACCTTGTTCTGCGTGAAAAAAGGACGGGTTATCAAGAAAGACACGACAAGCTGATTTTCCTCCACGACAACGCACCATCGCATACGTTCAAAATGCTCCGACACTACTTGGAGACACTCAACTGGGAGGTGCTACCCTACCCCGCTTACTCAGCAAACCTGGCCCCTTCCGACTACCACCTATTTTCGTCGATGGGCCACGCGCTCGCTCAACAGCACTTCGATTCTTACGAAGACGTCCGAAAATGGCTTGATAAGTGGTTTGCCTCGAAAGAGAATGAAATTTTTTGGCGTGTTATCCACAAATTGTCCGTAACCAGTAAATAATAGTTGAATAAAAATAAAAGCGAGGACAGAATATACATCCAATTCGGAAAGAATCGTGTTAATATACAAGGTCTGTAAAAAAAGTATCGCGAATTTTGTGTTTTCGAAAATTATTTATATATTCATGAATATCTCCCCCCTCAAAGTAATCCCCACCAGATATTATACACTTGTGTCAACGTTTTTTTTCCAATCCTCGAAGCACTTCAAAAAATCATTTCTTCTGATCTTGTTCAGTTCCTCCTTCGATGCCGTCTGTATCTCCGAAATTGTAGGGTAGCGTCGTCCTTCCATGGGGCTCTTTAGTTTCGGGAACAAGAAAAAGTCATAGGGGGGCAGATCTGGGGAATACGGAGGCTGCGGCATTATTAGTGTGTTGTTTTTGGTCAAAAATTCGCGCACAAGCAACGATGCATGAGAAGGGGCTTATCATAATGCAAAAGCCAATTTTTTTTCTTCCATATATCCGGGCGTTTCTGGCGGATTGCTTCGCGCAATTTGCGCATAACTTGCAGGTAATATTCCTTATTGACCGTTCTACCCTGTGGCAAGAACTCATGATGATGCAATCGAAGAAAACTAAGCAAAACCTTCACATTCGAGCGAACTTGGGGCGCTCTTTTCGGTTTTGGCTCGTGCGGCAGCTTCCATTGGGATGATTGAGCTTTGGTTTCCACGTCATAACCTTAAACCCACGATTCGTCACCAGTTATGACCCTCTGGAGCAAATTTGGGACGTCGCGGACAGAGTCGAACAGCTCCTTAACAATGTTAATGGATGAGAGACATTAGTACCAACATAACCCCACAACAAATCGAATATAAGTAACCCGTGGAAATTCAAAATTCGCAATACTTTTTGAACAGACCTCGTATTGGGTTGTCCGGAAAGTAATTTCGTTGTTTCCCAACAGGGGACTTAATTGTATTTTTTTCACAACCAACTTCACACTTAAGCCGCATAATCAGATGTATTTTGATAGCTGACATAGCAAGGCTTGCTTGTGAAAAAATACGATTTGATTCTGCACAGTAGTTTTTGGTTGATAGCCCTTACTGCATTTTCGGCATATTTAAATTTTTTTTTGCTATAGAAAAGATAAAAATGCTGTTCAAGCAAGTAAAAAAATTATCCTATGTGTATGGAGAAGATGTGTTAAGTGAGCGCCAGTGCCAAAACTGGTTTGCAAAATTTCGATCCGGCAATTTCGATCTCGAAGATGCATCACGTTCTGGAAGGCCAGTTTAAGCTGATGAAGACACAATAAAGGCATTAATGAATGCAAACCGGCAAATAACAACTCGTGAGATTGCTGAGAGATTATGATCATTTGAAACGGATAGGTTTAATCTCAAAGCTCGACATATAGGTTCCTCATCTTTTTGTGGAAAAAAATTTGTGCCGTCGCATTGACGTTTGTGATTTGCTTGATCCATTTTTGAAGCGTATCATCACTAGAGATGAGAAATGGGTTATCTACAACAATATTAAGAGCAAAAGATCCTGGAGTAGAAAAGATGAATCGGCTCAAAGCACTTCGAAAACCGATATTCATAATAAAAAGTTATCCTATCTGTTTGGTGGGATTTCAAAGGAATCGTTTATTTTGAGCTTCTACCGAGCAAAACAACGATCAATTCTGAAGTGCACTGTCATCAGTTGGACAAATTAAAGAAAAATGTGCAGAATTGGTCAATAGGAAAAATATAGTGTTCCAACAGGATAATGCGAAATCACATACAAGTTTGAGCCACCATACTTTCCAGAGCTAGCACCTTCCGATTATCATTTGTTCCGGTCTGTACAAAATTTTTTAGATGGTAAAACGTTTAATTCAAATGAGGAGGTCAAAAATCACTTGGATCAGTTTTTTGCCAGCAAAGAACAAAAATTGTATGAGCGTGGTTACTGCCAGAAAGATGGCAAACGAAATTACTTTCTTGACAACCCAATATAATGAACAATATAAAAAGAAAACAAAACAAAACTAAAGTCCTCTGGATGATATAGTATTAAAAAGGCAAAATCAATAAATTCCGAATTTCTCTCTTCTAAATGCATGCAAAGTTTTCATTTCTCCTTTGAATTTGCTTAACAAACTCCTAAATAATATGCAATTGGCAAATAACTTAGCAAGAGAGAAATTCAAATTGTTTAACACGTGATGGATGTGTGCACATGCCGTAAACAATTTTGATTTCTCTTTTGCCTAGATGTGTGCAAATTGTATATAATTAAGAGATTGTTAGTTAAATTCCGCACAGAAAATGCCTGAAATCCAATGGAAAGAAAATCAAGAATTAGAAAAAAACATGCAGAAAAGAGAAAGTTAATAAAAATAAAGAAATAACATTTAATGGTACAACTCTGATAAAAGAAATTAAAAGAAAACTGCTGCGAACGATTAAAAATAAGAGAAAGAAAAGAAACGCGAAGAAGAAAAATTAACTTAGAAAAGGGAAGCGATAAGAAAACTACCGAATTAAGGGGGTAGATTCGCCAAGGGGAGGGGGGAGTAGTGAAATAGAAAATAATAAATCTCAGACTTGAAAAGGAAAAATGAAAAAAAAAATCGTTTTCTAAAAGTTCGGTGCACAAAAGGATAAAAAGGAAGAACAAAAAAAGTGAAAAACAAAAAAACAACGGTTCTTTCCAGAACCAAAAATAAAATTCTATTCATCGAGTAGAAAAAGTAAAAAAGAAAATGTACAAAATGGAAAGAAAAGAGTGAAAAAACCATTGAATCTTATATATTAATACGCAAACACAAAAGTTTGTGGTACCTTTTTGAGTGTGTTGTTGTTCACTATCATTGTATAGGTAACCGTTTGGAGAAGTGCAGAATATAATTTTTTTTTATACGTGAACATAAAGCAGGTAAATTTGATTTTGAAAGATGCAAAGCGCTACAACAACAAAATACACATACACGGGCCCAATACAAACTTATTCGGTATGCACGAGCTTACGTATCAGCCAATGAATCGGATGACTGTGAAATGCAATAAAACAACACAACTGAACAAAATACAACACAATTGTTCATGAAAACACGAATACTTACAGTCGATATTTCTCTAAGAAAAAGAAATGCATATAACTTTTTCCTAAACATCTGTTTATGTTCTCAAAGAACAGCTGATTATGAGCATGCCTTTGCCTTAGAAGAGCTAGATGTAAAGAAACACTGCTTTATGAGTGTGCGTAAGCGACTCATAATACAACAGCGTGTTAATTCTATGAACCAATGAGCGTGCGTCGTGCGCTTGGGATATTTTTGGGAAAGCAAACAATACAGTGTGAGGAAAAAAACACAAGCGCAGACAAGATATCTCATTGGTTGAAGAAATTTGTCATTGGTGTGTTTGGCTATGAGTGCATGTCACGGCACCGTGCATCATTCAAAATCCATAGAGTGATCAGCGCATACAGCTTAGTAGGTGAACTGAGTGAATTTTTTTGCATTGTATGCGAGTGGAATTTTTTCGAATACAATGGAAGCTAACAGAGTGAACAAAATATACAACATCAAGTACGTCATTTTTGTTTGTTTGTATGCGTGTCAAATGACACTGTGGAATTTTTTCAAACCTCATTAGCATACCAGCATTCAAGTTTGTTTGTTTGTTGCAAATCAATGTTGATGCATTTTATTTTTTTTATTAAATGTAGAAAACATCACAGTTTCGAACAACGCAGATTGACATCGAGAGAGTACAGACAACAAACGTTTCGTTACGTATTGAAATTCGGAGAGTTTCTTTTGATTTCATTTTTTGAACGAAAATAGTAAAAAGCCGTTTGAATATTTTTATTCCATCAATGTTAATGCTTTGTATTTTTTTAATATATATAGTTTCGAAGAAACAAATACAAACCATTTTCATGCCACGGCGTCGAACGCTTTCGTGGCGGCTAGAAAGGCAAAGAAACAGGGAGGGTCAAGTTTTTCGTAGAACTACTAATGTAACAAATACAAGTGTTGGAAATTTAATTCAGAATGATAATCATGGTGTTATTGATTCAATTGATTTATTGAAAAATTCGTTTAAATGTGCATTGGAAGTGGTTCCAATAATTTTGAAAGTTTTGATATTGATTTGTTGAATTTACAATGCAGATACTGTAAGGCAGTGCATTTTAAATCAGAAATCACGATGCGCATTTACCATGTGTTATCATAAGGGAAAAGTAAATTTGCCGGCATTCGCAGAAAATGACAAATTTAATTCACTTTATCATGGACTCACATCGAATAATGCACAAATAAAAAAAAAATAAAAAAATTATTTCAAGTATATACGGAACTATAATTCAGCATTTGCGATGGTTAGTTCTGAAGCGAATATTTCTGAGACGATTTTAGGTGGTGTATATCACTTTAAAATTCACGATACATTTTATCATAGACCTGGACTATTGACAAATCCATACGGTCGCATGCCTTTGTATGCACAATTATACTTTTATGATGTAGATACTGCAGTGAATTTTAGAATGCGACAAAAATCAAATAGCTCATGCGATATAATTTTGATGAGAGAACTTTCTCTTGAATTAGAAAGAGTTAATAAATTTATTCGTTCTTTTCGCACAATGAAAGATCACTGTGAAAGTATAGATAATGCCGATAAAAAAATATGTATGGTCATTACAGTGAATCGAGAAACAGATTTACGTAGGTATAACGATACAACACAGACTGATGTAGCTGTTATATTTACGACTGTTGATGGGAAGCAACCTTTCGAAGGAAACATGATAGCCTTTTCAATTACCCAGTTCGAGCAGAGGGCTGACAATTACACAGTTCGAGCAGAGGGCGAACAGCATGAAAGTGACCAAAAGATACACAGCGTATTGTACAGCTTTAAAGGAAAGGGTGCGAATTTACGCGAATTCATTGGTAATTTTTTTAAAAAATATAAATTCTTAGAAAACATAATATAAAACATTTATAATATATTACAGGTGCATACGCTGCCAAGTACGGTAAATACGCTAAATGCGTGGACATAATAAATATGTTCGCTGATGGAAGAATAATTGCGCAAGGCAGATCAGGGAACATGATTGGCAAAGATTGGGAAGAACAAGAAAAATTTAAAAATATTTACGGGAAAAAAAAATTAACAATCTATTACATGTTAAATGTGCTACAATAAATTACTAATCATATTTGAATTACAGGAAAAAAAGTCATATTAATAAATAAAATAAAAAAATAAAAAAATTATTGTTAGTTCATTATTAACAATCGCTGAAGAGATGTGTGGTCAAATTTCGACCACTGGCTACCCTAGTAGAAATAAATTCATGTATGAAGCGAATAGTAGGAACATAGGCGCTACTAAGAAATTATCGGCACTCATGGCTAACGGATAGTATACCATTTAGGAGTAAACAAATATAATTTTTGACTCTAAAAACCTGTGAAATGTTTGAATATTAGAAATTTTTCATAGAATTGCAACATTTGAAATGGCATGAAAATTGTTTATTCTTAAAACTGGGCTCGTTATTTTGCTTCGATTTCAAAATTGCACGAAATTGATTGATTTTGATTATTTTCGATTGTTTTTGTATTCTTGGACTATTTTAACGTGGTGTACGTGGTTTTTATATTTTTTTCCTTTTCCTAAAAGGCTTTCTTCAGTTTTTTTGTTTGTTTTGTTTTTGTTGATGGGTGGGTAGGTGTTTAGTGGGGTTTTTTTTTATTTTCTTCGATTTTTAAAAATGTTTTCTTCAATTTTTTTTTGCATTTTTCTATGTCTTTACTAAATGTTAATAATTTTTTTATTTTGCCATTAATAAATACCATTTTTTTTTGTTCAGTTAAGAAGACAAAACTATTTCCATCGATGAAAAGTAGCGAAGGAATCTATGTGTAGTTAGGCTCTAATAAGAACCAATTGACACTCTAATGTCCAACTTTTCTATTCACAAACTAATTTATAGTCAACAAAAAATAATATTCAACCCAAAAACTAGTCAACAAAATAAAAAAAGATCCAAGTTGAAATGTTAAATTTACCATCAAAATCCAATTCAACTAACCTTAAGTGGTAGAAGTTGAGATCAATAAACACACAAAAATGTATTTAGCCCAAATCTTGGAAGATACGACTCCAAATCAAAACATGGGAATATTTTCCTGCAATAGAACGTGCTATAAATACAAAAACTACAACACAAATAATAACGCTTAACAGAATGTAGAGTACAGCATACCACCATCTGCAATAACAGACTGCCTAGATACAAGGTTTCTGATAGCAGCCTATTCCGGGCACTTGCCAAAACTATTTAGGACTACGAACACATCATAATACTCGTACCATGGAAAAAACACCATAAATCAATGAACAATCTGGACAGCTTAATCAACTATTTAGACATGAACAAAATTAACGATGTTGACAATTCAAAAATATTTTCGACAACAATATACTGATGAAGGAGGAATAAAATTATTTAAAAGTTAATTAGTAAAAAAAATGAGGTCGAAAAACACAAAATTAATAAAGATATGACAAAATGGATAGGATTTGATGAACTGTTTGAGTGGATGGATGTCGAGGGCGTCTGGCAGTGAGGTTTTTAAGCTTCTCAATAAAGAAAGAAAGAAAGTTTAGCGGAGTCATCACAACGTGTTTATATTGTATAAAATTGAAGTTACATTGGTTATACGGCTTGCCAGAGATGCATACACAAATCCGAATACTATCATGGCCGGGCGCACTCTGGGCTTCCAGAGGAAAATTTGCTAAAGAATGACAGAAAAGATTCATCGATGAATAAAGTTTGGGGTTGTTTGATTACATGTGAGGGGCATGTGGACGGGCAGAGTTATTTGATTACATGTGAGGGGCATGTGATTACATGTGAGGGGCATGTGAAGTGTTGAGTTGAATATGGGTGCAACGGCACGGAGGAGACTGTGAGACGGGAGATGAGTGTTTTTTTTTTGTTTTTTTCTTTTTACCATCCTGGGAGTGCCTCTGGCAAGGTCTGGCGGCCCGTTAACAATAAAAGAAAGAAAGAAATTTTAGCCGAGTTGATTAGGTGGTCGAACTACAATAGTTAACAAGGTTAGCAGGAGTTGACCTTGAATGGGTGCTCGCTTTGAAAAATTTTCAACTCGTCTAGGTGCAACGGGTCATCTCAAACGAAAGGTCTCGAAGAGTCCTTTATCGCAATCTGGTCGTGAGTCCTGGTAGTGGTGTACTTTTCGAGTTATCGCCCGAAAACCGATCTCCTTCAAACAGCCAACCTAGAGATATTGAAAAATCGCCCGGGATGTGTAAGGTTTGACTGTATCTAGCTCTGCTGCAAGAGCATGCAAAGTCCTCTTTAACTGAAGTTCTAAAGCCCTATAACAATAACGGAAGTCAATCCGACCAAAAGTAAATACGGTCATGTAATTTTAGTGCAGATTTTTATTCCCTGTGAAATCTTTCAGCCAAACTGTTACTAGAGTCCCAATTACCCTAGTAATAAAGTTAAAGAATTTTGATTCAACGGGAGTACGCTGATCTGTTGTGATGGTAAGCGGCACTCCAAATCGAGAAGCAAAATGTTGTACGAACGTCTTGGCAACAGTTTGAGCAGTACAATCTTCAATTGGAATCGCCTGGAGCCGATCTAAAATGATACCATCTGATACAGATAGAAGCCTAACAATATCCATATGCACATGCTCGGCAGGGGAAACGTTCCCAAATTAGACTTTGTACGTCTTCTCAAGGAGATACCTTATTTCTCTTGCAAATTAGAAATTGTTTCGCTCAATCATTTATTTGAGTTTTCGCGTATTGCTGACCGCAGGGGTGGGAGAGATTATGTGACCTATTAAAAGTCAGAATTGCACAAAATTTGAAATTGGATCAATTGACTTCAGATTTTGTTTGCAATTATTTTTAATTAATGATTGTAATTTCTTGATCCTCTTGCTGTACAGTAGCAAATTGCTCGTTACCAAAGAGGTGGCGCATAAATCAGAAAGGCCATGTATGGAATCTTCGTCCAGTTTTTTAGCTCGGTTAGCACTATTGCCAGAAGTTGCCATGATCCGATGACGTTTAAAAAAACTACGAGGGGAAATTTAATATGAAATTGAATTACGATCAGACAAAGGGACGAGAAGAAAAGACGCATTTGAAATAAAAGAAAATAAAATTACTTAGCTGCCGTTTTAAATCTATTGAAATTAAAATCATGCAATAATAAATTGTAATTGTACTATTTCAGAAAATTTAGAAAAACTTCCACGATTAGTTATAAGAAAATATACTTTTTTTTATACGATTTATTTACAAAAGAAAATTTTTGGTTAGTTTTCTTTCAGATTTAAGTAAATTAAAATTTTTTATAGCGAATGTAAACTAATTGAGGTATTTTGATTCAAGATTTCTTCGCTCCCCACACCTATCCAGTCCAATATTTGAGCCTCAATCTTAGGATGAGGAAAGAGAGATTATCGTCTCTCTTACTCCACAAAAGTGGGCACTCCAAATATATTTTGGCCGCGGAGTACTATAGGGCGGGTTTGGCCATAGACCAGGGAGAGAGACAGAACATTCTCTTTTCTTCTTAACGTTAATAGACCAGGCGACAAATGGACAAGTTTTAATAATAAAAAAAACTAATGATAAATTATTAACGAAAAGGACATTAACGCAAAAAATAAAAGTTATGATTGGTTTTTATAGTAAATAATAAAATAAATGTAATTTTATGAAAGTAAAGTGAACATGGAAGTGATTGTAGTGTTATTTAGACGATTGCCTTCGAATTTTCTTTAATTCTAAGAAAATAATTGAAGAAAATTTAAAGGCTAAATAACAATTGAGAAACTGAAGTAAATTAAATAAAAATATTACAAACCAAACGATGGCTGGTGATTGTCATTAACTTCCTGGGGTGTGCTTACTATTGCAACGTTTCATAAACGTGCCATCTGTCCTCCGAATCAGTATCGGATGAATTACTTGTCGGCCATTGTCTTGAAATGTGTTGTCTGTCCATTTGTGGTTCGGCTATTTGTTGTGGTCGAAAGTCTATCTCGTCGGCGATATTCTCTGTGCTATACTGTTGGTCCGGAATTTCAGCGTATTCGACACTTTGAACTGACTCAGTTAGACTGTAATTGCCGCCATTGAAATCTTTTTGGGTGCTTTGGATTGAACGGATCAGCGAATGATCAGATTGTGCATCTGATACAGTTGTGCCATTTCGATTTGCTGCCACCGGCTGCTTTTCTTTGTCATTTTCGTTGTTTTCCATCGCTTCGTATAGATCATTTAAGGACATAGCACGCAAGGGTAACTTTGTTATGTACTCATCATCATCGAAACAATACAGTCCATCAACAAATTCGAAAACAAACAAATCTAAAACAATTCCGATCAACAAAAGTCCAATCGTTATCTTATTTAGAATGTTTCCGTGCAATGGTGATTTATTCAAAAAACATTTCAAAAAATCCTGCGACCAATATTCACACGTCTCTTCTAAATAAATAGAAGAAAATTCAAGTTAGAAAATATCAATCTTCACGAAAGAAAAAAAAAGTTCTATGTTCGTCCATTGAACTTACTCGAGACAATATCGAAGCTTAATTTTCCCGGAATGTATGCGAATATTCCCAACATGAAAAGGTTGAATGAAAGCGCCCACGTCTTATCTTGCGGCAGTACACACCGAATTGATATTATGATTTTGGTTATTAGCGCAGTGCTGATAAAGGCCGCAGCCACAACCGTCATCACTTGATGAATAATCCACATTTCCTGGCAATCCTGCCAATTGCATGCTCCTTGAACTGCTTGTAGACTTGTTTGGCTACTAAACATTATGTCTTGGCCACATTTACAATTTTCGTAAATCTACAAAACACAAATTATTAAAAAAAGAAAATGAAAGATAAACTAAAGGAGATCATCGCAAATGCTTCAAAACACAAACTCACCACAATATTGGCGATTCTTTTTTCAGCTGAACAGCCTGCATGGCATGGTGAAAAATACGTTTGCGTAGTATTTTCAGGACAAACGGGTAGGAAGTTCCCTTCTTGTGGACACAAGCATGAAGCAGAACATTTTGGCTTGAGCAGTTTTCCTCTGTAAGCGCCTGCAATGGATCTTTCATCAGAACAGTTGACGAAAATTAGCGTAATGAAAATTAGAATGGCGATTATGCCAACAACGATACTCCATAACGCCAAACGACGGGATTTCGGCTTTATTTTGGACAGGGTAAGTGCACTTAGTAAAACGAATATTCCAACGGTTGGTGGTTTCAGAAGTAGCGTTAAAAATCTTGATGTCCATTCATCGAGCAAACCGTCACCTTCGTCTGTCGGCAATAAAAACCTCGACTGTAGATAGCGTTCCTCGTTCAGATTGTAGTTGACCATTGCGGCTTGCATGAACACCAGTGCAATCGTATTGAACATGAGGATTTTATTTGAGAAAATTCGGAGTATCGAAGGCAGGAAGTTTATGTCATGCAAATAGGAACTTCTCGTTGGGGCACTAACGAAACTGTTGGCGAATGTGTTGGCTGTTGGTATTTTTCTTGGGAAAAAACGCAGCAAAATTCCGAATATAAATAGCAATGGGCATATGACAACCCAGCCAAGCCACCAACCCGCAGAAATTGTACTGACACCGAGCGAAATGCCCATGCCCAGTTGGGATCCGTAGATTCGAATACTAATCGCAACACCAATGAACGCAACACTGTTGTAAGTTTCGCTATTGTCGTCAATATAACACAACCCAAGAGCGTAAAATGCAACTCCGCCCATGGCCATGCCCAGCTGACCGACGAACAGCATACACAGTGTTACCAGCGAATGGGATTCGGTTGCCCTGCCAATAACTGGCTCATTTTTGCAAGTATTTCCAGGCAACACATTCTGAATAGTTGCGCTACCGTCATTCTCCTCGAATCTTCAAATAAACGAAATACAAAATCAGTACTAGCTACGATCGTTCTCGTCAAGCTACTTACAAGTACGAAATTGTCGGAATTATGGCCAGAAAACAACAGATCGCCTGCATTATGATCAGTCCACTCATCCAGGCGACTCGATGGAATTTCTGCGACCAATGAGCAGCAAATATTGCCACCACACTCTGCATTATCCAACTGCTAATTAGAAGCCAATCTGTTAATTGAACAATTCGTTAGTTATGAATGCCCACTTTTGGATTTGCATTTCGATTTACCTACAAGAATATCATCGTAACCCTGTTCGAATGCAGCCTGTTTAATCGATATGCGCATGTAAGTATCGGCTGCACCCTGCAGCAGACTCGTCACACAGAAGATGGTAATGAAGGATCGAAATCCTGAAGAAAAACAGTTCATACCAACTATGTTAATGGTTTGTTACCGCCGCGAATGAGTCGGTGGCGACGAAAAATCAATTTCTGATTATAGATCGACTTCACTATTATTTGAAAATTTAACTTTTGTGTACAACAATCCAAAACAAAAAATCCATTTACACACAAAATACATAAATTTTCTATTTTCTATTAATTGGAAATTATTTGTTCTCACTTGCAAAATGCCTCTTAACCAATGTAACTCCTTAAATCTAAATGTCGCTATCAGTACGTTTGGGGTTAAAAGACAGATAATCAGAAACGATATGATAAGAAGTGGTTTTATAAGATAAGCTTAATCTCTTGTTAGCTTAACGAACTAAAGCGTGTATATGTGTGCGTACGTGGGCTACTATATATATTTCTGGCCTAATAATGAAAATGCGAATATTTATCAACGAAAAAGGTTTTATTGTTTTTCAAAATATTCTCCATCAAGATTTATACACTTTTGCATGCGCTCAAACCAATTTTCGAAGCACTTTTTCCACTCCGATTGAGACACCTCCAAAACATGGTTTTTGAATGCTTCAACAGCATCTTCTGGCGACGAAAATCGTTGACCACGCATTTTTTTCTTGATGTGTGGGAATAAAAAGAAGTCATTGGGTGCCAAGTCAGGGCTGTACGGAGGATGACCCATCAATTCGACGTTTTGTCCGGTCAAAAAGGCGCTGGTTTGAGCCGATGTGTGAGAGCTCGCATTGTCATGGTGCACAATGATTCGACTTCTCTTGTTCGTTTTTCGAATTTCTCCGAAGACTTCAGGCAAACAAATGGTGGTGTACCACTCAGAATTGACCGTCCTACGTTGCACAAGCGGAACAGTCGCCACATGACCAGTTTTGCCAAAGAAACAAGCGACCATTTGCTTCGAAGTGCTTCTTCCACGAACAACTTTCGTTGGATTTGACTCGTCTTGGAAGACCCACACGGTCGATTGCTGTTTTGTTTC
Source organism: Atherix ibis (assembly GCA_958298945.1). Taxonomy (NCBI): domain Eukaryota; kingdom Metazoa; phylum Arthropoda; class Insecta; order Diptera; family Athericidae; genus Atherix; species Atherix ibis. The sequence goes on along the minus strand of OY282609.1, from coordinate 19,508,749 downwards.
GGGCTCATACGCATAGATCCATGATTCGTCACCTGTGACGATCTTATAAACGTCTTTTGAAGCACCGCGATCGTATTTTTTCAGCATTTCTTTACACCAATCCACACGAGCCTTTTTTTGAGCGATTGTCAAATTGTGCGGGATCCAACGAGAACAAACCTTTTTTACGGCCAGGTGTTCATGCAATATCGAATGTATGCTGGTGGGAGAAATGCCTAGGCATGCCTCTATCTCACGGTATGTCACATGACGGTCTTGCATTATCAGTTCACGTACGGCATCGATGTTTTCTGGAACAACGGCTGTTTTTGGACGACCTTCACGGAATTCGTCTTTGAGCGAGCGTCGGCCACGATTGAATTCGTTGTACCAGTTTTTCACAGTGCTATAGGATGGTGCTTCATAGCCATACAAAGATTTAAGTTCATCGATGCACTCTTGTCGTGATAATCCACGTCGAAAGTTGTGAAAAATGATCGCACGAAAATGTTCACGAGTTAATTCCATTTTTTTGCCAAATTGATTTTTTCAAGTCACTGTAAACAACACAAATGATAGTCGTACGTCAAAACGTTCTGAGTACGTTTATGCTAAAAAATGTCAAACTTTCCAATGGAAATGTCAGATCGCACCTGGCAACACTTAGTGTTGCCTAGGCCAAAAATATATATAGTAGCCTACGTATGAGGAGGAAATAAAAAAAAAGAATTTCAAACTATTTTGTCGGTGTCGGTTTGGTTTTGAAAAGTTTGCACAAAATACGATGTGAAGACCGATTTCAATGTCAACCCTAGACAATTTTTTTTAATTGAAGGTTTCTTCTCCCCCTACATCTATCCGGGGCTATACTCCACAAAATGGGCACTCCAAATATTATTTTTTTTGGGCACATGATTTTTTCTACTTATGATGGGTGTGAGAGAACATCTCAGCTCGTCATTGACCATACTCCTGTAGAACTTCACATTTAGGAAATCTTAATTTTTATCCCAAATTTTAATAACATTCTATCCTAACCAAAACACCCAAAGAATTCTAAACAAAAGAAATTCTCAGTTGCAAGCACATTTGTATTCCATAAATACACAAGGGATAAGAAAATGAATCGTTGGTAACAATAAGAAATAAGATGTATGAGCACTTCTACAATATTTAATAAAAAAGTAATTAGTTTTGCATTTAGAAGAAAAATTAAAAGTGAAACAACCTCAGAATATTACTAATAAGAAAAGAAGATACGAAAATTGAACATGAACATTTGACTACGGGTCAGAAGATTTGTCGACACATGAACGCAAAATACGAGGTCTGTTTAAAAAGTATCGCAATTTTTTTTTTTTTTCAAAAATTATTGATTTATTCATGATTGTATATTTTGTCCCCTTCAAAGTAATCCCCACCAGATATTATACACTTGTACCAACGTTTTTTCCAATCCTCGAAGCACTTCAAAAAATCATATTTTGTGATCTTGTTCAGCTCCTCCTTCGATGCCGTCTTTATCTCCTCAATCGTAGCGTAGCGTCGTCCTTTCATGGGGCTCTTCAGTTTCGGTAACAAGAAAAAGTCACAGGGGGCCAGATTTGGGAATACGATTGCTGCGGCATTATTAGTGTATTGTTTTTGGTCAAAAATTCGCGCACAAGCAACGATGGGTGAGCAGGGGCGTTATAATGGTGTAAATGCCAATTTTTGTTCTTCCACAAATCTGAGCGTTTCTGGCGGATTGCTTCGCGCAACTTGCGCATAACTTGCAGGTAATATTCCTTATTGACCGTTTTACCCTGTGACAAGAACTCATGATGTACCACGCTCCTGCAATCGAAGAAAACTGTAAGTAAAACTTTCACATTCGACCGAACTTGGCGCGCTTTTTTCGGTCTTGGCTCGTGTGGCAGCTTCCATTGCGATAATTGAGTTTTGGTTTCCACGTCATAACCATAAAAGTATGATTCGTCATCAGTTATGACCCTCTGGATCAAATTTGGGTCGTTGTGGACAGAGTCCAACAGCTCCTTAGCAATGTTAATGCGATGCTGTTTTTGGTCGGAATTGAGCAATTGTGGTAAGAATTTCGCGGCGACCCGTTTCACGCCAAATCAATGGTAAAAATCGAATGGCACGAGCCAATCGATATGTTTAAGTCCTCAGCAACTTCTCTAACGGTGATTCGACGATTGCCCAATACTATTTTCTTCACTTCATCAATGTTTTCGTCTGTTGTTGATGTGCTCGGGCGTCCGGCACGCTTTTCGTCGTTCACTAAACGTTGCTTCGGTCCAAGGTAGCTTCACCATATGCCACAGTCAATATTCGGAATGCGTCCGCGCAATTAATTTTGTTTTTCACACAAAATTTGATACAGATTCTTTGATCCACTTTTTGGAATGGGCAAAAATCAAAGACGAGCCAAAACAAGTGCAAGCAAAGCAGCTGTCAAAAATTAACTGAACATTCAAAATGGCCGAACTTGTCGACATAAGTGAGAGACATGAGTACCAACATAACGCCACAAAAAAATCGAAAATCGAATATACGTAACCCGAGGAAATTCAAAATTTGCGATACTTTTTGAACATAATTCGTATAGTACCAGCGGATGCGTACGGATTTTTAATTAAATGATTAAAGTGGCCGCTATTGATAAAATGAGAAATAGTGTTCTCGAATAAGGAAGCTTCTATTAATTGATCCCTAAGTTTGATAGCGATTTTATTGTAAATTAGTTTATTTAAAATCGAACTATTCTGACCACATTTCGCCAGCTGCTGTCGGATTTGTTTTTCAGCACTATGGCAAATTTTCACAACACTTTCAGAACAGGATACACGTACTTGACGAAGCTAAAGAACTTGTACGCTATTAAACTGTTTAATGCGAATTCTACTTTTCTTCCTGTTTTGATGACTGTTGCCCGATTTCGTACACAAATAATTTCAATGCATTATCATTTTTTAATTACCGTGTGGCTCTTCCATATACCAAATACAGAACGAATATCATTTCTTTCCAATCTGTTCTTGCTCACTCCTACTTTAATGTCTGGTCTACGAATCGTTACATTTAGTTTTTCAATTAAGAATTAACAGAAATTAAAGTACTTTTTGCACTATTAAAAAAATTCGTTTCCTTAAATTTTCTTACACACAATTTACATACGCCGGCACTGAACTAGTTTTTCTGGTAAACATTGAACTGTCAACATAACATTTGTTTACATTTTACTAAAATGACGAAATTTTCACATTTTAACCACTTTTTGAACCAAATAAATCATTAAAAGCCATTTAAACACATTATAAACTAAATTTTTATTAATTTCTCTAGTAAAAATAAAGATGTCAACTTACCGACAAAAAGAAATTCCCGGCATCCCTAATTCGTTGGATAATCAGCAATTCTTTATAAAACACTTTATTTTCTGATATCAAAACTTCCTATTAAATGTTATCAACAATATAATTACCACGTCTATAAGCTTAAATTCGCTGTTTGGTAATAGATGGCGTGAGTGAGCGTATTAAGCTACGATGGACACGCCATACTTTTTGTTATGAGTTTGCCATCTGCCAACATTAATCAGTGCACATTGTCAGCAATTTCGTACATCAACATACATTTTTCCTTTGGTAATCATGTATAGTTTTGTGCCAGAAAAATAGCATATCTCGACTGCCGAATTGCATCGAACGCCTATGGTGACAGTGCTTCATCGGAAACAATGTGTCAATATTGGTTTCGTCGGTTCAAAGACGGCAATTTTGACTTGTGGGACAAAAAGCGTGAAAATCGGCCTAGGAAGGTTGAGGACTATTAATTGCAGGCTCTTTTGGGCGAAAACGATAACCAGTCGCAATAAATGCTCGCGAAGTAATTGGGTGTTACTCAACCAGCCATTTCCATGTGTCTGCGTGTCATGGGGAAGATTGAAAAGATCGGAAAATGGGTGCCGCATGAATTGAACGATAGACAGATCGAACGACACCAAAATACATGCGAAATCTTGCTCGCCAGACAAAAAAAAGTAGTTCCTGCATCGGATTGTGACAGACGATGAAAAGTGGATATATTTCGAGAATCCTAAACGCAAGAAATCGTGGGTTGATCTTGGCCAACAATCAACATCTTTCCCAAGTCCAATTGCTCCGAACGGAAGACGATGCTGTGCGTTTGGTGGGATCAGTAGGGTACCGTCTACTATGAGATGTTATAACCTGGTGGCAACTGTCAATGCCCACCGCTACCACCAACGACTGATCAAATTGCACCGTGCTCTGCGTGAAAAAAGTACATGACAAGCTGATTTTCATCCACGACAACGCACCATCGCATACGTCAAAAAAGGTGCTACCCCACCCCTCTTATTCACCGGAACTGGCCCCTTCCGACTACCACCTGTTTTCGTCGATGGGCCACGCACTCGCTTAGTATCACTTCGATTCTTACGAAGACGTCCGAAAATGGCTTGATGAGTGGTTTGTCTCGAAAGAGAATGAATTTTTTTGGCGTGGTATCCACAAATTGCTTGAGAGGTGGGAAAAAAGTATAGCTAGCGAGGACAAGTACTTTGAATAAATTTGTTTTTGCTTTCTATAAAAAAAAGGGTTTTTTTAATAAAAAAACAGCGGATTTAAGCTTATACACCTGGTACATTTATTGAAATGACTTACTTTTTACATTTTAACCACTTTTTGGACAAAACAAATCACTAAAAGACAATTAAACACATCACAAAATAAATTTTTATTCATTTCTCTAGTAGAAAGAAAAAAATTCCCGGCATCCTTAGTCCGTTAGATAACCAGCAATTCTTTATAAAACACTTTATTTTCTGATATAAAAACTTCCTATTAAATCTTATCAACAATATAATTATTTTTATAAACACTCCAAAAAAAACATAAAAACCACACTTTCACTTGAACTTTCCGATAAATGTCAAAATAACCACTTTAAAAACAACAAAAGTATGCAAGCATTTCGATATGCTACCACTTTCATGGAGAATGGCGTGTTTTAAAACTCTCCGAAAGTCTACAAAATTGAGACACTTGATATTTACGAAATAAATAATAAAATTTTTTGGAATAAATGAATTAAAATTAATATAAATTATGCTTTTCGAATTCAATAAATTTCTATTGGGTATTACCACATTCTTTTGTTATGTCAACGTGTTCAAAGCACCTAACCTATATTGTTTTCTTGTTGTTTGGACTTCCGTCTTTAATTTAGTAAAACATTGTATCGTTTAGCTATTTAGTTTTGTTTTCATCCAAATTTAAAAATGGAAGGACAAGATGTGCATTTTAGACATATTTTATTGTATTATTTCCGAAAAGGCAAGAACGGCTATGTTAAGAGACTCGATTTATGGATTCCTCATCAGCTTAAGGAAATTCATTTGACGCAACGCATTAGCATCTGCGATTCGCTTCTGAAACGCAACGAAACGGATCCATTTCTGAAACGACTGATAACTGGCGACGAAAAGTGGATAGTTTACAACAACGTTAATCGGAAACGATCGTGGGTGATGCAAGCTGAGCCAACTCAGATGACATCAAAAGCTGAGATACACCAAAAGAAGATTATGCTGTCAGTTTGGTGGGTTTATAAAGGAATTCTGCACTTTGGACTTTAACCAAGAAACCAAACGATTAATTCCACCGTGTACGTTCAACAACACGTCAAACTGAGGAATGCAGTTCCCAGAATTGGCAAGTCGTAATGGTGTTGTTTTCCAGCATGACAATGCAAAGCCGCACACATCTTTGCTCACTCGCCAAAAATTATTCGAATTATGTTGGGATGTGTTGTCACATCCACTATATAGCCCTGAACCTAGCGCCTTCAGATTACCATTTATTTCGTTCCATACAGAACACCTTAAATGGTAAAATTTTTAATGACGCTGAAGATGTAAAATCACATTTAATTCAGTTTTCTTTGCTAGCAAAAGTAATAAGTTTTACGAACACGGAATTATGATACTGCCTGAAAGATGGCAAAGGATCATCGACAAAAACGGACAATACCTAATTGAATAAAGTTATATTTTTAAGTAAAAATTTTGAATTTTCCTTCTTACCATATATAAAATCCGCAATCCCAATATTATGAAAATTAAAAAAAATTCTACATAAAAAAATCTATGCAAAAGTATACAAGCAGTACGATTTCTCGCCGCTTTTGCAATAATTCAGACAGAAAATTGCGTATACAAATACGAAAATCTGACGTTCAGGCCTATCCAGATAGTCTTTAATCTAACCTAAAATCGAACCCCACACAACAGGAAGAACATTTTCAAAATTCGTTCAGTTTTCGAACCAAAATTTGAAAACAATACGAAACTTCAACTTTATTTTTTCAAATGCAATTAAATAAGAAAAAGGCAAAATCATTAAAGAAAAAATATCAATTATATTTTATAACAAATAATAGAAAATAAATAAAACTAACGCCCTTTTTTAAAGTAATTTGTGAAAAAAAAAACTTTTTTAATTATTAACAAAAAATGCACAACCAACAATTTGACAAATCAATAAAAAATAAAACGATTTTATACATTTTTTGTAAATTTTCTTTTTTTCTCTTAAATAATTCATACTAATTCTAATTATACCAACCAAAAAAAAATTAATTACAAATAAAAAGAATTTTCAATGTTAATAGACCAGGCGACAAATGGACAAGTTTTAATAATAAAAAACTGATGATAAATTAATAACAAAAAGGACACTAAAGCAAAAAATAAAAGTTATGATTGGTTTTCATATTAATTAATAAAAAAAATGTGATTTTGTGAAAGTAAAGTGAACATGGAAGTGATTGTAGTGTTATTTAGACGATTGCCTTCGAATTTTCTTTAATTCTAAGAAAATAATTGAAGAAAATTTAAAGGCTAAATAACAATTGAGAAACTGAAGTAAATTAAATAAAAATATTACAAACCAAACGGTTTCTGGATTGTCATTAATTTCCTGAGGTGTGCTTACTTTTGCAACGTGTCATAAACGTGCGTGCGGTTCTATCCTAGAGTGCCGTTTCAGTTCTTCTTGGAGAGTTAACGTACCTTGTCATTGGGTATCGACCATTTCGAGGACTAAAATCCGAATCAGTATCGGATGAATTACTTGTCGGCCATTGTCTTGAAATGTGTTGTCTGCCCATTTGTGGTTCGGCTATTTGTTGTGGTCGAAAGTCTATCGCGTCGGCGATATTCTCCGAGCTATACTGCTGGTCCGGAATTTCAGTGAATTCGACACTTCGAACTGACTCAGTTGGACTTAGATTGCCGCGTTGGAAATCCTTTTGGTTGCTTTGGATTGAACGGATCAGTGAATGATCAGATCGTACATCTGGTACAGCTGTGCCATTTCGATTTGGTGTCGGCAGCTGGTCTTGATTGTCATTTTCGTTGTTTTCCATCGCTTCGTATTGATTATTTAAGAACATGGCATGCAAGGGTAATGTTGTTATGTACTCATCATAGAAACAATAAAGTCCATCAACAAATTTAAAAACGAACACATCTAAAACAATTCCGATCAACAAAAGTCCAATCGTTATCACATTTATGATGTTCCCATGCAATGGTGACTTATGCAAAAAACATTTCAAAAAATCCTGCGACCAATATTCACACGTCTCTTCTAAATAAATAGAAGAAAATTCAAGTTAGAAAATATCACTCTCATTACAAAAGAAAAAAAATGTTCTATGTTCGTCCATTGAACTTACTCGATACAATATCGAAGCTTATTTTTCCCGGAATGTATGCGAATATTCCCAACATGAAAATATTGAATGAAAGCGCCCACGTCTTATCTTGCGGCAGTACACACCGAATTGATATTATGATTTTGGTTATTAGCGCAGTGCTGATAAAGGCCGCAGCCACAACCGTCATCACTTGATGAATAATCCACATTTTCTGACAATCCTGCCAATTGCATGCTCCTTGAACTGCTTGTAGACTTGTTTGGCTACTAAACATTATGTCTTGGCCACATGTACAATTTTCGTAAATCTGTAAAAAACACAAATTATTAAAAATAGAAAATGAAAGATTAACTAAAGGAGATCATCGCGAAAGCTTCAAAGCACAAACTCACCACAATATTGGCGATAGTTTTTTCAGCTGAACAGCCTGCATGGCATGGTGAAAAATACGTTTGCGTAGTATTTTCAGGACAAACGGGTAGGAAGTTCCCTTCTTGTGGACACAAGCATGAAGCAGAACATTTTGGCTTGAGCAGTTTTCCTCTGTAAGCGCCTGCAATGGACCTTTCGTCAGAACAGTTGACGAAAATTAGCGCAATGAAAATTAGAATGGCGATTATGCCAACAACGATACTCCATAACGCCAAACGACGGGATTTCGGCTTTATTTTGGACAGGGTAAGTGCACTTAGTAAAACGAATATTCCAACGGTTGGTGGTTTCAGAAGTAGCGTTAAAAATCTTGATGTCCATTCATCGAGCAAACCGTCACCTTCGTCTGTCGGCAATAAAAACCTCGACTGTAGATAGCGTTCCTCGTTCAGATTGTAGTTGACCATTGCGGCTTGCATGAACACCAGTGCAATCGTATTGAACATGAGGATTTTATTTGAGAAAATTCGGAGTATCGAAGGCAGGAAGTTTATGTCATGCAAATAGGAACTTCTCATTGGGGTATTAACGAAATTGTTGGCGAATGTGTTGGCCGTTGGTATTTTTCTTGGGAAAAAACCCAGCAAAATTCCGAATATAAATAGCAATGGGCATATGACAACCCAGCCAAGCCACCAGCCCGCAGCAATTGCACTGACACCGAGCGAAATGCCCATGCCCAGTTGGGATCCGAAGATTCGAAGACCAATCGCAACACCAATGAACGCAACACTGTTGTAAGTTTCGCTATTGTCGTCAATATAACACAACCCAAGAGCGTAAAATGCAACTCCGCCCATGGCCATGCCCAGCTGACCGACGAACAGCATACACAGTGTTACCAGCGAATGGGATTCGGTTGCCCTGCCAATAACTGGCTCGTTTGTGCAAGTATTTCCAGGCAGCACATTCTGAATAGTTGCGCTACCGTCATTCTCCTCGAATCTTCAAATAAACAAAACACAAAATCAGTATTAGCTACGACCGTTCTCGTCAAGCTACTTACAAGTACGAAATTGTCGGAATTATGGCCAGAAAACAACAGATCGCCTGCATTATGATCAGTCCACTCATCCAGGCGACTCGATGGAATTTCTGCGACCAATGAGCAGCAAATATTGCCACCACACTCTGCATTATCCAACTGCTAATTAGAAGCCAATCTGTTAATTGAACAATTCGTTAGTTATGAATGCCCACTTTTGGATTTGCATTTCGTCTTACCTACAAGAATATCATCGTAACCCTGTTCGAATGCAGCCTGTTTAATCGATATGCGCATGTAAGTATCGGCTGCACCCTGAAGCAGACTCATCAGACAGAAGATGGTAATGAAGATACCGAACCTGGCGAGTTTTTTACAACGAGGACCATTGCAACAATTCATCGCGATTATCCCACAATCGTTTTCGTCTAAAATTCAGAAATTTTTATAAAAAAAGAAAAGTTCAACCACAACACTTACCGCTACTCTGATTCCGGACTCTTCGGCGATTGCTCACAATTGGCGCTTCTGCTGGATCTTGAGTCATGTTTTCGCTCCTACTACGTACAAGTAGTAACGCATAAGCTACTCCTTTTCAAATTTCAGATATGACCGTAATCTCTAAAATTCTCCTACTTTTTAATAGATTACAAAATTAACTCTCATTACTGTTCACCAAAGATAATCGTTTTCGAAAGCCATTCGGGAAATATTGTTGATTATTTTTGTTTTTTTTTTGTTTTTGAAATTTTATGGAAAACCTGGCGTTGTCATTATTAGCTATAATCAGAAATTGATTTTTCGTCGTCACTGATTCATTCGCGACACTAACCACACACTAGCAGGTATTAATTAGTTGGTATGAACCGTTTTTCTTCAGGGTTTCGATCCCAATTTCTCTTCACTATTATTTGCAAATTTAACTTTTGTGTACAACTATCCAAAAAAAAAAATCCATTTACATACAAAATACATAAATTTTCTATTTTCTATTAATTGGAAATTATTTATTCTCACTTACAGAATGCCTCTTAACTAATTCAGCACCTTAAATCTAAATGTTGCTATCAGTACGTTTGGGGTTACAAGAGAAATAATCAGAAACGATATGATAAGAAGGTTCTTTTATAAGATAAGATAACGCCAGTTGTGCTTATCTCGACCGTGGCGTAATCTCTTGTTAGCTTAACGAACTAAAGCGTGTACATGTGTGTGTCTGTCAACCCTAGAAAAGTAGCAAAAATTTGTGCAATTCAAGGTGTCTTCTCCCCCCACAGCTATGCGGTCTATCGTCGCTTAGGGCCACATACGTAAATAGTTACGTATCTCATTTAGATCTTGCAATGAGCATTCCACAGTCGGATTGAACGGTTAAAAACATAATATCTTTAGGTTAGAGTACATTCGAAAAAGGGATTCAGGGTAAAACGGGTATTACGATGGAATAATTGTAGGGGTGAAAAAAACTACAATAAATAATAATAATAATATGAAAAAACTAAAAATAAAAATACTAAAAAAAAAATTACAAATAAAATTGATGTTGGCTCTGTCTGCCCACAACTGCACTACGGTATAGTGCTCGATGATGGCAGCGATAACAAGGAGCAGGAACAACAGCAAATACAGGTGTTATTGTGGTAATTGCTATTGTTCAGGCTTGTTGTTGGCGCTTGCTATTGTTGTTGTGGGCGCGCTCGGCGGCCGTAATATTAATAATTATTAAATTAATAAGCCAGTAATATAAATAATTTTTTATATTTTTTTTGTATTTTTTTAATATTCACTATAATTGGTTGTTTTTTATTTTACCTTTTTATATTTAAATTTTTTTTTAACAACCAACTTAATTAACCAAAAATAACTAACACTTTTTTTAAAAAACAAAATTCGGGCATTGGACGAACAGTCTAAACATAGTGTAATTGCTTGAATGAACATCTCGTTGACAGATGAATGTAAAGAACAACTAGAGAATTCGATCGTGCAAACGAATTCTCTAGTTGTTCGTTACATTCATCTGTCAACTACACTACACTAGTTTTTGTCACCTTTCTTTTAAAAAAAAACCTTCATTTTATCATAACTTTTAATATAGCTATAAATTAGTAAATAATAAATATGAAATTCATAAATTAAATAAAATTTATCATATATAAAATAAATACGCATGCATGAATACACGGTCAAAAGTCAAAATAAACAACGCTCAAATGACGAGTTCGAAATGAGCGACATGAACTACGTCATATTTAAGGTATGTACGAGCAAGCATAATGAAATCATGTATACACATAGGTTCGCACAATTGCCTCTTTTCATTGCTAGGCACGAGCAAAAATTGCGCGATATCGAGAAAAGGAAACTCTTTGCAGGAAAAAATCGTGCATTGTGCGAACTGTATAATCTAAGCGTGAAGACCGATTTCATTGTCAACCCTAGAAAAATTGCAAAAATTTGTGCAATTCAAGGTCTCTTCTCTTCCCACAGCTATCCGGTCCAATATTTGGGCTTCGATCGCGTGGAGACTTCTCAATGCCGCCATCTACTTTTCAGTAGATTCACTCTCCTCTTCACTTTCATTTCACTCTCAACTAATTTTTTTATTCCTTTTCAAAATTATTTTTCCGATCCATTTTTTCCTTCCTAATTTTTACCTTTCCTAACAAATCCGATTTCTTTCCCTTTTAGCCTGATAAACTTTTTTTTTGTAATTTTTCGTTAGTTTTCACCATTTTTTCTTCTTTTCTTGTTCTTCACCTTTCATGTGAAGACCGATTTCAATATCAACCCTAGAAAAATTGCAGGAATAACTCTAAATGCTTGTTTTCGGGAATTAAGTTGAAATTCATATCCAAACTTTAAGAACTGATGTAAAAAATTCTCGACGACAACAATAATCTTAGAACTGCTTATGACTGGCGGTTTAATGAAATGGAAGCGAAAACAATTTAAGGAACCAACGCTTTCCATTTGAGAATAGTTACATTCTCCTGGAAAACACTAAATAATGATAAATAATCATTCATTTACAGGGTTTTTCAAACCATTTAATCATGCAGAACTACGTGATGCAATAGTCAAAACAACGACAGTTCCAGGAGCTTTCTGTGCATCCAGAAGAACTTATCTAGATTTGGTGGGGTAACTAACATTGGGCCGTACGGCTTTCGAATTGAGGGACGGTAACTGTCAATGACAAGAGATATCGATTTTTGTTTCGAACTAAATTACACGATTTGGGCTTGGATGACTCATTGCACTTAGACTTTTTTCTACAGGGCTACGTTAAATCAATTGCCTACGACGCCAGGAGTGGGCACGGATAAGGTCAATAAGAACCACATTCCAGTTTTTCATATATAGGGTTTTCCAATAAGAGTGATATGATTTCTAAGTGACGTTTCGGCCATTTGTAATACCATATGTCATGATCTGTCACTTCTTTTCTTGTATTCAGTAATGTTTACAATTTCATCATGGAGAGATATACGCAAGAACAACGTTTACAAATTATTCAATTTTATTATTAAAATAATCGTTCTCCAATTGCAACTTTTCGTGCGCTTTTGCCATTTTATGGTCGTAATATTCGTGCAGTAAATAAACAAAACTGTCGATTCTGGTGCGAAGAAAATCCACAAATAATTCATGAACACCTATTACATTCACCAGAATTGACAGTTTGGTGTGGTTTTTGGTCTGGTGGAATCACCGGTCCGTACTTCTTTCGAAATGAAGCTGGTAACACTGTTTACTGTCAATGGAGAGCGGTATAGATCGATGATAACCAACTTTTTATGGCCGAAATTGGAAGAAGTTGATCTTCACAACATCTGGTTCCAACAAGACGGGGCTACGTGCCACACAGCACGTGGAAAACCGAATTATTGTGAGAAAAGTTTTGAGATTCGATTATTTCAAGAAATTGTGACATGGAATGGCCTCCAAGAAGTTGTGATTTAACACCATTAGACTATTTCTTGTTTGGTTATTTGAAGTCATTGGTCTTTAGCAATAAACCAGACTCTCTTCAAGCTTTAGAAATCAATATTGAACGTTCTATTCATGACATACGACTTGAAGTGCTGGAAAATTGGGTAGATCGAATTCGTTCCTGCAAAAGAAGTTGTGAAGGCCATTTGAATGAATGGCAATACTAATTGTATCGATTGTACTTCACATTAAATAAAAAACATTTGAATGTTAGTGTGTTTTTTTAAAAAAAAAGAAACCTTAACAATTAGTGTGTTTTTTTAAAAAAAAGAACTCATATTACTCTTATTCGAAAACCCTTTATTACAAAGCGCCACACTATAAGTTACATTAACCGATTCAACCAAAGACCCCACCATTGAAGCGACTGTCTACGATTAGAACGCTTTTCTTACTTAGTCAATTTAACAAGATTCGTGAAAAAAGTTCTGAAGTAAAAAAAAGATTTGAATTTTTAATGAGAGCCGCACTTAACTCAACCAAGAGCCGCTCTTTCTAATCGTCTTTTCAGTAAGAGTGATATGCTTTTTTTCATTTTATGTTCCAGGTTTTTTCATTTTATCTTCCAGTACAGGGTGCATTTTATGTTCCAGGTCGAAGGTTTTTTTTTAAATAACTTTTAAATTAAATACAATTTTTAATTTATTTTTTATTGATTGATTATATGGTCTTTAGCATGATATGATGTTGGTTAAATACCCGCCTCTGGCTACGCCGCAAAGGTGAGCTCTTTTAAGCACATTTTTCATAATATTTTCGCAGACTCTTCTAGTGTTATTACAGCAATTTCGTTTCGAATTGAGGTTGTGTTTATTAGTGTACACCTTTTCCTTCAAGTACACCTAAACAAAGAAATCGAAAGGGTTCAAATCAGGGGATCGTGGGGGTTAATAGATATCACCTCTTTTTGACATTATTCGGCCGGGAAGAATTTCTCTAAAAAATTTCATCGCAGCACGAGTATGTGTGTGATGTGGCATCGTATTGTTGAAACCACATGTTCTGTAGGCATAAGAAAATATTCCAACATATCCCGATAGCGGTCACCAGTAACTCTTACAGCATTGCCTCCAGCATTTTTAAAGAAATATGACCCATTGATGTCGCCGGCCCAAATGCCGCACCATAAAGTAGTGGTCTGTGGTGTATCAGTTGAGGGTTTTCAATGTCGCAATAGCGGCTATTTTGTTTATTAATAAAGTCAGTCAAGCCGAAAGCAAATCTTTTAATGGAGATATTCTCAATTCTTGTGTATGGCGTCGATGAGAGGTACCTGGATATTCAGCAACACTCTGCCTCACTGCATCAATCTTTTCAGGTGTACGTTGGCTTAATTGTCACACAGTCTATGCTTTATCTCCCAGTATATGCATCTTTTCAATTGAACAATTATTTAAATAAAATATTTTACTAATTTCAACATGTTGTTGCTCCGTTAGATGCTTCAAAATAAATTGTTATCGACCACTCGCTATGACTGTCAAATGCCAATAGACAAATGTCATCCAAACCAAAATGGCGGCCAAACAATCGACCTGGAACTGTATTAATTAATGTGAAGGGTTATTGGGAGTAAACATCCATTGAAGTTTCTCCTGCTCGCGTCTTAGTATTTTAGCAAATAGCCGGGACCAGTGACGCTCCTGTCTTCGATGGGTTTTTCAGGGGTCGTTCTCCACCAAAGGGATTAGTATGATTGGCGACACGGAAATCGAACATGTAAAACAAATGCGACTTCAAGATCACGATGAATGACAGAATTGCCTTTAACTAAGTGGTTTTTTTTACGAGAAATTAGCTGATATGACACAGTGATCTGACGTATCTAAAGGCGAAAGTAGGTTGATGGTATATTTATCGGTGTAGGATGTAAGAAAACAAGTCGAAGGTGTTAATGCTATGACTGTCAATGGCAAGAACAAGCTTAATTACATTAAAATCATTCGTAATAAAGATTTCAGGAATACAATTCTTGCGATAGAGCCTATATCCAGACTCACTTTTCTATAAATAAATCAATTTGATTCACATGAAATTAACTTCTGGGTTGGAACAAATAACTTATTGTGGTAAAGGTTGGTAAGCTACATTGTTGCGGATGTAAATAGCGACATCTCGATGAGGTCTTGCCGATCTGTGTTTTACTAAGTGCCAAACCTGTATGCTTTGAACTAAGAATGTGATTCCCTTTTAAACGACGAACGTTACAATACGTCCACTCGGAATTAATTTGTCATCACAAAGTGAAAAAGCAATAACAAACAAAAACTACAATAAATAATAATAATAATAATAAGAAAAAAAATAAAAATAACGATACTAAAAATAAACAAACAAATAGTATTAAAAAAAAATTACAAATAAAATTAATATTGCCTCTGTATGCCCACAACTGAACTACGGTATAGTGCTCGATGATTGCAACGACAACAAAAAGCCCAAAAAACACCAGATGCGGATGTAATTGTTGCAACTGCTGCTTTTTGGAGCTTGTTGTTGTTGCCGCTTGCTGTTGTTGTTGTGGGTGCGCTCTGCGGATGTTTTTTTTTATTTTCCCTTTCTTATAAAAATTTTATTTTAACAACCAACTTAAGCAACTAAAAATAACTAACACTATTTTTAGTCCGTAAGTCCATATGCTCTGGTCCGTAAGTCCAAATGTGTTTCAGTTGGCGGTATCGTCTGGTTATGTGTCGTTTCCATGTGAAGCGTTTATCTAAATTTAGTCTTAGATGCCTCTGTATGCCTACAACTGAACTACGGTATAGTGCTCGATAATTGCAACGACAACAAAAAGTCCAAAAAACAGCAGATGCGGATGTAATTATTGCAACTGCTGCTTTTTGGAGCTTGTTGTTGTTGCCGCTTGCTGTTGTTGTTGTGGGAGCGCTCTGCGGATGTTTTTATTTATTTTAACTTGTTTATTAAAATTTTATTTTAACAACCAACTTAAGCAACTAAAAATAACTAACACTTTTTTTAGTCCGTAAGTCCAAATGTGTTTCAGTTGGCGGTATCGTCTGGTTATGTGTCGTTTCCATGTGAAGCGTTTATCTAACTTTAGTCTTAGATGCCTCTGTATGCCCACAACTGAACTACGGTATAGTGCTCGATGATTGCAACGACAACAAAAAGTCCAAATAACAGCAGATGCGGATGTAATTATTGCAACTGCTGCTTTTTGGAGCTTGTTGTTGTTGCCGCTTGCTGTTGTTGTTGTGGGTGCGCTCTGCGGATGTTTTTATTTATTTTAACTTGTATATTAAAATTTTATTTTAACAACCAACTTAAGTAACTAAAAATAACTAACACTTTTTTTAGTCCGTAAGTTCATATGCTCTGGTCCGTAAGTCCAAATGTGTTTCAGTTGGCGGTATCGTCTGGTTATGTGTGGTTGCCATGTGAAGCATTTGTCTAACTTTAGTCTTAGATGCCTCTGTATGCCCACAACTGCACTACGGTATAGTGCTCGATAATTGCAACGACAACAAAAAGTTCCAAAAACAACAGATGCGGATGTTATTGTTGCAACTGCTATTTTTTGGAGCTTGTTGTTGTTGCCACTTGCTGTTGTTGTTGTGGGTGCGCTCTGCGGATGTTTTTTTTTTTATTTTCCCTTTTTATAAAAATTTTATTTTAACAACCAACTTAAGCAACTAAAAATAACTAACACTTTTTTTAGTCCGTAAGTCCATATGCTCTGGTCCGTAAGTCCAAATGTGTTTCAGTTGGCGGTATCGTCTGGTTATGTGTCGTTTCCATGTGAAGCGTTTATCTAACTTTAGTCTTGGATGCCTCTGTATGCCCACAACTGAACTACGGTATAGTGCTCGATGATTGCAACGACAACAAAAAGTCCGAAAAACAGCAAATGCGGATGTTATTGTTGCAGCTGCTATTTTTTGGAGCTTGTTATTGTTGCCGCTTGCTGTTGTTGTTGTGGGTGCGCTCTGCGGATGTTTTTTTTATTTTCCCTTTTTTTTTTAAAATTTAATTTTAACAACCAACTTAAGCAACTAAAAATAACTAACACTTTTTTTAGTTCGTAAGTCCATATGCTCTGGTCCGTAAGTCCAAATGTGTTTCAGTTGGCGGTATCGTCTGGTTATGTGTGGGTTTCACTTGAAGCGTTTGTCTAACTTTAGTCTTCGGTATCGAACTCCAGTGTATTGTGATGTGGAACTGTAATTTAGGTATATGGGAGGAGATGGTTAACGGCAACGAGTAAAAGTCACGTGGTAAATTTTATGGTCATTAATTTTTATTCTCCACTTGGTAAACCAGGTCTGGAAGCTTTGAATTTGCGATTAGAGAATTTTGGAAGCATGGTTAGGATTTTTGCTAAATGCACAGCAGGCCGTATTATCAGCGTGTGTATAAAAGAAGGTAGGTTGAGACAAATTCGGATATCGGATGCGTAAATGTTGTAGAGAATGGACCCAACTAGACTTACCTGTGGAACACCAGCTCATATCAGAGAGAAATTGTAGAGTTCATTTGATTCGTTTACTTGATAATGTCGGTTGGAAAAGAATGGTGTTCGTGATTGTATCAAGAAACACGCCGAGACTTTTAGCATTTAAAGTAGACATTTTTTATTAGTGCAAATAGATCTATAATTTTTTGGCAATACGATTAGCGACGAACAATACACTCATGGTTTTTATTTAAAATTTATTTTTCTTTGATAGTTTCAGTTGGATTTTTTCTTGATTGTTGAAAAGGAAAAAAAAATTAAAAAACCAACAAAGCCAATAGTCTACTTTTATTCGTTCCCATAAAAGAATACAAACAAGCAGCCATGGTGATAAGATACGAGAGTATCTCTCCGAGTATCACTTAAGCTTGTTTAGAAGAAGCCTTTTTTGAGCTTTTATAAACTAATTGACTGTACACATTTCGACTCCCCCACATCTGAACACAGTTAATAGTTAATCTAATCAAACATTAACTGATGTGTTAGTAAATACAATAATGCCCATACAAGTCTTCAACGTTTCAATGAAGATATTCACACTATGGGTAGACTGTGGAAAACCGTAAACGAAAAGCGGTCGTATCTTAAGTGCACTACACACATTATCTGAGCAATTGTCGTAATCAGTGGTTAGTCGGTAAGCTTGGTAGATAGGTTAAGTAGGTAAGAAGGCAGTTGGGCCTGTGCAATGTGTAGTATCAGTTCAGTTTCATGATCAGATATCTAGATTGGTTGCCTATGCCGGTTCGAATCGGTACAATCAGTCCTATCATAAGTGATGTGATGTGAGTTGAATCAGAAACACAAAAAAAACCAGTGTGAATTCCGAACGAACAAGCAGAAAAAAACATAAATGAAAAATACTAAAATCTTATATCCAAACTTAAGTTGTTTTATCAAATAAAAAGTGACATAAAAGTACAAGAGAAATACTATTTAAGTGGATAAAAAATTGAATAGTAAAAAGCGTGGCCAGACAAAAAAAAAGAAAAAGGTTCCTCGAAATATTTATTCAAATTAATAGAATTCTATTAAAATAGAGAATAAAAATATTCTTTTTTGGTTAATAAGTTATTGTACATACGAGGTCTGTTCAAAAACTATCACGAATTTTGAATTTTCGCGGTTTATGTATATTCGATTTTGATTTTTTGTGTGGGGTTATGTTGGTACTCATGTCTCTCACTAATGCCGGCAAGTTCGGCCATTTTAAATGTTCAAAATGTATTTACTTTTTAAAATAAAAAATTATTTTAAAATATTGCAAACCTTCACTTTGGCCATAATTGAGAGATATGAGTACCAACATAACGCCACTAACAAATCGAAAATCGAGGAAATTCAAAATTCGTGATACTTTTTGAACAGACCTCGTATGCAATTTTGTAGGGAGTTTCTTAAAAGAACAAATGCGGTTTTGTTCTTTATTTTGGGAATTTTTAATTGAACACAGATTTTTATATTGTACAATAGTTTGCCTCTTCCCCTTTCCCGTCAAAGAAAAAACCTATAACGAAAACATCAACGAAACCTTAAGAAAAAATCATATTTCTTCTGGAAGACACACAAAAACGAATACTTTTATATAATATTTTTTTTGGTAATAATAATCAATTAAAAATTTTCCCCATTGATAATTTAATCTAAATTTACAAAATGAATTTTTTTTGACTATATGCGCATTTATTGTTAAAATACCTGACAGACTATCATTCAGGTGGAAAAATTATGTAAAAGGCAAATGAAAAGCGTACAGACATTTTCAAGATGAAGATCAACCGGAATTACTCGTTAACGCAAAAAAGCTGGATTATTTTTAGTGTAAATAGTGATGAAAATGGTAGTTATACTGTTTGGTAGCTTTATCAGGTACGACAGGTAGTTAGGAGAAGTTCAATAATAAAAAAGAGCAGATAACAATTTATCGTTCTTTATCATGAAATTCAGTTTGGTGAATGAATTTTTCAATTCCACTTTGATAAGTTGTGCGCCATATTTACACAACAGTTTTTCAGCTATAAAAAACTCAAAGATATAAAAAAAGAGCATATAAACTAAAAAAATCCCTTAACAGCAACTTATCATCAGTTACATGAACTTCTCGATAATTACGAAAAGGCACTATTTTTTTGCCTCACAATTGTTGTCTAGGTTTTAATTGCTCTTCAATGCGATATTATTTCTGATATGATAAAGTACAAATTTGAGAGTTTATTGTTATGGTCTCCACTTGAAAGTCCTTATCAATCGAATTGGCTTTTGTTTAAAATTTCTTCACTTGGAATTGTACTTATTTTTTTATTATGTACATAAAAGGGAATAATTATCTCCTCCGACCCAAATTGGGTAATATTTTTTTATCGTCTGAGTTTGTTTTTGTATTTTTTGTGATTATTGTCAGATCTTGAATTGATAAAAAGATTAAGAAAACAAAGAGTCATCATTGGTCGTTTTAATGACTTCAAAATTAATTTTTACTCAATGCTCGATTGAAAAATATTTTGTTTTAAGTTAATGTTTCGTAATATTTGTACTGACATGTAAATTTTGTTTGTTTGTAGCGGGTACCCCATGAACCCATCGGCCAGGGATCACCGCTTAAGCACCACATGAGAGATCGTGAAATTTTTATATGTTATACTTGAACGGATGGGTTTTAGCGAAACTTAATTACTATTTACAACATCACGTTAAGATGTAACAGTTAGTTAGGTAGAAATGAGAGTTTATAAAGGGTTTTTAAACCCATTTATAATTGCAATGGTTTGCGAGATATTTAAAAAAAAGTTGTCAATAAGAACTTGACAACTTTTTTTTTAAATATCTCGCAAACCATTGCAATTATAAATGGAACTCGACTTCGGTCATATGTCCACCACGGGCACGCTTGCAGCGGTCCATTCGTTGAAGCCAATTTTCGATGACTCGTCCACCCAATTCGACGGGAATGGCCGCTAGTTCTCGTTCGATGTTGGCTCTTAGGTCGTCAAACGTCGCCGGCTTGTTGGCATAGACCATTGAATTAACGTAGCCTCACAGAAAAAAGTCTAGAGGTGTTATCTCGGCGGCCAATCGACACGTTCACCGAACTTGGACTTCAATAAATCGACTGTTTCTCCCGCTGTGTGGGATGTGGCACCGTCTTGTTGAAACCACATATTACTGATGATCGAAGAAATAACGCTGTAACATGTTTTGTAGCGTTCACCATTGACTGTAACGGACGGTAATTTTCATCAACGAAGAAAAATGGCCCAATGACGCCACCGGCATGAAAACATCACCATTCAGTCACTTTTTGTGGATGAAGTGGTGTTTCATGAAGCACATGAGGGTTTGCAGCACTCCAATAATGCATGTTTTGTTTGTTGACGAAGCCATTCAACCAAAAATGCGCTTCATCACTGAAGATGATTTTGCGATGAAAGTTGTCATTTTCGGCAAACTTCTCTAGAGCCCAATCTGAGAACGTGCGCCGCTTCATATGGTCAAGAACTTAAGATCAAGTTTACTCAAGAACTAAAGTAAGAAATCAAAAATGTCAAGTTGCTATTGAAAAACCCGATATATTTAGTCAATAAGATGTAGGTGAGTTAGGTATTTTTTTAAAGAGGGCTTGGGAAGAAGGGCTCAGTTGCACTGACAGAGGAGGAAAATCCCACCGGAGAAAAAATCTAAGGAAAATCGGCAGTCGCTGAGGATATGTAAAATTGTAAGGGGAACTTCGTATTTTTGGCAGAAGCGGGCGATTAAAGGTTATTAAGCAAGATAACGTGTTAACGTGTCACGTGTAAATGCAGTATGACCAATTCTAATCCTGAGCGGTTTAATAAATAATATATAAACCATAAAGTGTGATTCCAGTATTTTGAGAGAAAGGCGTTGCTGGAAAGTCAGGTTTCAAGTCTGCCACTTGCTGAACTCGGTATGCTACCACTTTCATGGAGAATAGCGTGTTTTAAAACTCTCCGAAAGTCTACAAAATTGTGGCGCTTGATATTTACGAAATAAATAATAAACCAAAAATGCAATTGCATTTAATGCCAGAAAATTGGAAAAAAATGTTACCTTCTGTCGTGTATAAATTGTATTTTTCTTTGGAATAAGTGAGTTAAATTGATGCTTTTAGAATTCAAAAAATTTCTATTACGAAAACTAGATGTGAGTGAGTGCCATGTCTTTATAAAAAAATCTACACAAATGTATGCAAGCAGTACGATTTTTTGTCGCTTTAGCGATCATTTAATCTACGTCTAGGTGCGCCGAATTTCCCCCTTCTACATTGTCACGAGGAAAATGTGTGCATCCACGAGTAAATATCGTACACTCACACGATCACTTCGTAGAGTTAAACGATTTGACATTGAACCATTGGCAAAAGAAGACTCCTTAATATTTTTGTCTGCTTTTAATTTCATCGGTTCCCATCCGATTTTGTTTCCCATCTAGTAAGTGCAATGACGTTTTAGAAGCGCCTGTCCATACATGGGGATTATATTCCAGCTTGGGGGGGAATATACGTGTATGTCTTGTTAATATTGGCTAGATCAGTTGTAGTAAAAAATTTCTTGCATCATTTAAGGAAACCAAAATATTTCGCAGCATTCTTGGTAGTATTAAATATGTGGTCATTCCAACGGTGATTGACATTAAAACACATACCAAACAATTAAAAGTTATTCGGTTTGAGTTATGCAAGTCCCATTCATGTATAATAGCTAAAAATTTCGGTCGCGCTTTAGAGAGAGGAGACTGGTTTGTGTTTTGGAAATATTAAATTCCACTCTGTCGTGCGTGTCCCATAGTAATATACTGTCTGTATCGGTATTTTAAGTGTTTCACCTTTTCATGGCTGAAGGGGAATGACGTGAATCAGATAACTGTCATCAGAGAAACAGTGGATTGGATTAGCAGTAACAGATAAGAGATAGTTTATGAAAATTAGAAAGAGGGTCGGAGACCGAACCCTGGGGAACACCAGCATTTATGTGGTGGACTGCAGACTTGAGGCCATCCAAAACAACTTGCGCTAACCGCTTCGAAGAAAATGTCGATACCAAATACACGCATTTTCGACTAGATATGCCATATAAATCATCAGTGGATCTATTGCTCCGGAAACCATATTGACGGTCACTGAGGAGTTTCGTTGATTCAAAATATTTCATTAGCTGATAGTTAATCAAATATTTCATTAGCTGATAGGTTGCTAGTGCAATGGGTCGGTAATTAAAGGGGGAGAAGGAGTCGATTTTCTTGGTAAATGGTTGAACGAATGCTGTTTTCCATCGT
Organism: Atherix ibis; assembly: GCA_958298945.1. Lineage (NCBI taxonomy): Eukaryota > Metazoa > Arthropoda > Insecta > Diptera > Athericidae > Atherix > Atherix ibis. The sequence goes on along the minus strand of OY282609.1, from coordinate 19,485,839 downwards.
TGCGGGAAAATTCCAGAAGAAAAGTATTGGTGGAAAAACTTACACAATGGTTTTGAAAGTGTGGCAGAACATCTCTTCAGAACTATGGGGTATATACCATCTGTACCAGCGGGTTTACATATCAAGATCTCTAAGGACTCTGCTAACAATACAAGTGAGAAAATGAATATTGCCCCATAGAAAATTCAACGCGCTCCAATACAGGCGGAGGTAATCTGGAAGAGAGAAAGATGCTGTAAATTGGTCTTGTTAACTGGAGTTTCGTTATGAAATAGCGTTTGGACGGATAAACAGGCCCCTTGGGTACTGTAGTATTTTGTGCCTCATCGTTTGGTTGTGCAGATATATAACACTACGGATAAGAGCATTGCAGTCATTTCCGGTTCTCCTCAGAAGGATTGGTGCTTTAAGACCGGAAGCTTAACTCTTTTTCTCCGAACGCCTTTTTGCAGTTCGAGTCAAACCATCCTTTTTCATTTCGACTGCCACTTTTCATTCTATGTGGTATGAAGTGTTTCATATCGAGTAGAATAATGTTGCGGAAACATAGTAACCAGTTAAAACTCCTAAAGAAGGGACTTGAGTATCAGGACAAATAACAGAATTGCCAACATGAAAGGGAGGATCGACAATTATACAGAGTATATTTGATTGAAGGGTTTGGTTTCAACGGGAATTGGAAGGCTGTTTGGATTGCCCAAGTTTGCGTTCTTCTTCTGTCAAACTGTACTTTTAGCTTTGCCTTTAACTAAGTGGTTTTTTTTACGAGAAATTAGCTGATATGACACAGGGATCTGACGTATCTAAAGACGAAAGTATGTTGATGGTATATTTATCGGTGTTGGAAGAAAGAACAAGTCCGAGGTGTTAGTGATTAATGACTGTCAATGGCAAGGATTCGTGACGGCTGTTACAAGCTTAATTAAATAAAACCATTCGTAATAACGATTTCAGGAATACAATTCTTGCGTTAGAGCCTATATCCAGACTATATGGGTTAGAACAAAAAAATTATTATGGTAAAGTTTGGTAAGCTACATTATTGCGGATGTAAATGGCGACATATCGATAAGGTCTCGCCGATCTGTGTTTTATTAAGTGACATACCTGGATCCTTTGATCTAATAATGTGATTCCTTCTTAAACGACGAACGTTACAATACGTCAACTCGAAATTCATTCGTCATCACAAAGTGAAAAGGCAATAACAAACAAAAACTATAATAAATAATAATAATAATATGAAAAAACTAAAATTAAAAATACTAAAAATAAAAATAATAATACTAAAAAAAAATTACAAATAAAATTGATGTTGGCTCTGTCTGCCCACAACTGCACTACGGTATAGTGCTCGATGATGGCAGCGACAACAAGGAGCAGGAACAACAGCAAATACAGGTGTTATTGTTGTAATTGCTATTGTTCCGGCTTCCTGTTGCCGCTTGCTATTGTTGTTGTGGGTGCGCTCGGCGGATGTTTTTTTTTGTTAAATTAATAAGTCCGTAATATTAATAATTTTTGATATTTTTTTGTATTTTTTTAATTTTCACTATAATTGGTTTTTTTTTATTTTACCTTTTTTTATTTAAATTTTATTTTAACAACCAACTTAATAAACTAAAAATAACTATCACTTTTTTTTAACAAACAAAATTCGCGCATTGGACGAACAGTCTAATCATAGTGTAATTGCTTGAATGAACATCTCCAAGAATAATTAATTACGATGCACGAGCAATTTAGGCTCAACATGTTGAAATATTGTTTTGATCGTGCAAACGAATTCTCTAGTTGTTCGTTACATTCATCTGTCAACTACACTACACTAGTTTTTGTCACCTTTTTTTTTAAAAAAACCTTTATTTTATCATAAATCAAAATAGCTATAAATTAGTAAATAATAAATATGAAATTCATAAATAAAATAAAATTTATCATATAAAAAATAAATACGCATGTATAAATACACAGTCAAAAGTCAAAATAAACAACGCTCAAATGACGAGTTCGAAATAAGCGACATGGACCACGTAACATGTAAGATATGTACGAACAAGCACGATGAAACCATGTTCGTACAATTGCCTCTTTTCATTGCTTGCCACGAGCAAAAATTGAACGACGTCAAAAAAAGGAAACTCTTTGCAGGAAAAAATCGTGCATTGCACGAACGTTTTAAACTAAGCACTTAAGTGATCAGAAAACCAGCCTATAACTTTTTTTTTTTCTCTGTTTCTCTCTTACTTTACCAATACAGTATGTCTAGAACAACTACAAGCGACAAGTAGATTTATTGTTTAAAATTACTTTACAAAAAACGATATAGGTATAGTGCTCGATGATTGCAGCGACAACAAATAGCAGGAAAAACAACAAATACAGGTGTTATTGTTGTAATTGCAATTGTTCCGGCTTGTTGTTGCCGCTTGCTATTGTTGTTGTGGGTGCGCTCGGCGGATGTTTTTTTTTTTGCTAAATTAATAAGTCCGTAATATTAATAATTTTTGATATTTTTTTTTATAATTTTTTAATTTTCACTATAATTGTTTTTTTTTTCATTTTACCTTTTTTTATTTAAATTTTATTTTAACAACCAACTTAATAAACTAAAAATAACGAACACTTTTTTTTTAACAGACAAAATTCGCGCATTGGACGAACAGTCTAATCATAGTGTAATTGCTTGAATGAACATCTCCAAGAATAATTAATTACGATGCACGAGCAATTTAGGCTCAACATGTTGAAATATTGTTTTGATCGTGCAAACGAATTCTCTAGTTGTTCATTACATTCATCTGTCAACTACACTACACTAATTTTTGGCACCTTTTTTTTTAAAAAAACCTTCATTTTATCATAAATCAAAATAGCTATAAATTAGTAAATAATAAATATGAAATTCATATTAAATAAAATTTATCATATATAAAATAAATACGCATTTATAAATACACAGTCAAAAGTCAAAATAAACAACACTCAAATGACGAGTTCGAAATAAGCGACATGGACCACGTAATATGTAAGATATGTACGAACAAGCACGATGAAATCATGTTCGTACAATTGCCTCTTTTCATTGCTTGCCACGAGCAAAAATTGAACGACGTCAAAAAAAGGAAACTCTTTGCAGGAAAAAATCGCGCATTGCACGAACGTTTTAAACTAAGCGCTTAAGTGATCAGAAAACCAACCTATAACGTTTCTTTTTTTTTCTCTCTGTCTCTCTCTCACTTTACCAATACAGTATGTCTAGAACAACTACAAGCGACAAGTAGATTTATTGCTTAAAATTACTTTACAAAAAAACGATTAACTTATTGCAAACGATACAGGTTGTTTTTGAAGAGATTTCGCTGAAAATATATATCTTTCGAGGCAACTGGCAAATTGACATTAACAAGTATAAATGTTTTTATAACGAGCAAAGGTAATAATCTTGTTTTTGACTAAACGGATTGGATGAAACCGAAGTTGGTAGGCTACGTATAAAGCCTCACAGTTCTAGTCCATTCATCCAGATCGGTTTGCTGGATTATAATAAATAAAAATAATAAAATGAAAAAACTAAAATTAAAAATACTAAAAATAAAAATAATAATACTAAAAAAAAAATACAAATAAAATTGATGTTGGCTCTGTCTGCCCACAACTGCACTACGGTATAGTGCTCGATGATTGCAGCGACAACAAACAGCAGGAAAAACAACAAATACAGGTGTTATTGTTGTAATTGCTATTGCTCCGGCTTGTTGTTGCCGCTTGCTATTGTTGGTGTGGGTGCGCTCGGCGGATGTTTTTTTTGTGCTAAATTAATAAGTCCGTAATATTAATAATTTTTGATATTTTTTTGTATTTTTTTAATTTTCACTATAATTGTTTTTTTTTCATTTTACCTTTTTTTATTTAAATTTTATTTTAACAACCAACTTAATAAACTAAAAATAACTAACACTTTTTTTTACCAACCAAAATTTGCGCATTGGACGAACAGTCTAATCATAGTGTAATTGCTTGAATGAACATCTCCAAGAATAATTAATTACGATGCACGAGCAATTTAGGCTCAACATGTTGAAATATTGTTTTGATCGTGCAAACGAATTCTCTAGTTGTTCGTTACATTCATCTGTCAACTACACTACACTAGTTTTTGTCACCTTTTTTTAAAAAAACCTTTATTTTATCATAAATCAAAATAGCTATAAATTAGTAAATAATAAATATGAAATTCATAAATAAAATAAAATTTATCATATAAAAAATAAATACGCATTTATAAATACACAGTCAAAAGTCAAAATAAACAACGCTCAAATGACAAGTTCGAAATATGCGACATGGACCACGTAATATGTAAGATATGTACGAGCAAGCACAATGAAATCATGTATAAGTTTGCACAATTGCCTCTTTTCATTATTTGCCACGAGCAAAAATTGCAAGAAGTCGTGAAAAGAAAACTCTTTGCAGGAAAAAATCGTGCATTGCACGAACGTCATAATCAAGCTTCAGTTACTAAAAACAAACCTATAATATTCTTTTTTTTATCTCTCTCTCTTTCTCACTCTCTCTCTACAAATACAGTATGTCTAGAACGACTACAAGCGACAAGTAGATTTATTGTTTAAAATCACTTTACAATCACTTGGAACATGAGCAAGGAGTGAACACTTACCTGTGGGACACGATTAACTTGTTGCAAACAATACAGGTTATTTTTGAAGAGGATCGCTGAGAATAAATGTCTTTCAAGCGAACTGAAAAGATGACATTACCGAGCATGAATTTTTTTATAACGAGAAGAGAATGTTTTTATCTTGTTTTTGACTAAACGGATTGAATGCAACCGAAGTTGGAAGGCTACATACAAAGCCTCATAGTTTTAGTTCATTCGTACGTGTCGGTTTGCTGTGAATTGTGACCCATACAATTTACATGTGTATTGCCATACAATTTACAAAGTGTGACAGAAAATGAAATGAGACTGCCTTTTTTGTTTTAACCATTTTTTTTTGTACATTTTTAAAGTACTTCCCTCGTGCAGCCCTAAATCAACTCTAATGACGTTCAAGTCCTCGGTTACAGTCCCGTAGATGTTATCGACATTACCAAGATAACATAATTTCAAAATCTTTTATGGAAAAAATTCACACGACCTGAGATTAGGCGAATGTGAAGGTTTGGAAAACACAGGAATTCCCTTTTTCGATAAAAAATCTCCGTTGGAGATTTCCGTGTGAAGGAAGGGGGATTGTTGTCATACTTGAGCATCCAAATATCTGCAAAAAAAACCTTCTTTTCTGCGTCTTTCAACTCAGTACTTATTAGTTTCAATGTTGATCGATAGTCTGATCTTACAAGAGTCCATACTTATTCCACATTTTCCTCAGTTTTCGATGTTGAAGCCCTCTTTGAGTGAGATTTATTTTTCCAAAAATGATTTATAATCACCGAAAAATGTATGCTTTTGATAACGAATGTTCCCAAACAGGCTCATGAAACGTCGACTCTGTTAGCTTAACAAAAAAATTTCACTGTTATATTTTTCGTAAAGAGTCGCGCAGTTACCGGACGCGTTTGAAATTTATACATGACATCTAGAAAGGACTAATATAAAAGCTATTAATCTCAGTGAGAGATTAATAACTTGTTTACAAAGTTTGTTAAAAAAGTATCGCGAATTTAAAATTTCCGCGGGTTACGTATGTGTATATTCGATTTTCGATTTTTTGTGGCGTTATGTTGGTACTCATGTCTCTCACTTACGTCGAAAAGTTCGGTCATTTTGAATGTTCAGTTAATTTTTGACAACTGCTTTGCTTGCACGTGTTTTGGCTCGTCTTCGATTTTTGCCCATTCCAAAAAATGGATCAAAGAATCTGTTTCGGGAACAATAAAAAGCCACAGGAGGCCAGATCTGGGGAATACGGTGGCTGCGGCATTATAAGTATGTTGTTTTTGGCCAAAAATTCGTGCACAAGCAACGATGCGTGAGCAGGGGCGTTATCATGGTGCAAAAGCCAATTTTTATTCTTCCACAAATCCGGACATTTCTGGCGGATTGATTCGCGTAACTTGCGCATAACTTGCAGTTAATATTCCTTATTGACCGTTCTACCCTGTGGTAAGAACTCATGATGCACCGCCCCTGCCATCGAAGAAAACTGTAAGCAAAACTTTCACATTCGACCGAACTTGGCGAGCTTTTTTCGGTCTTGGCTCGTGCGGCAGAGCAATTAATTTTGTTTTTCACAAAAAATTTGATACAGATTCTTTGATCCATTTTTTGGAATGGGCAAAAATCGAAGACGAGCCAAAATACGTGCAAGCAAAGCAGTTGTCAAAAATTAACTGAACATTCAAAATGGCCGAACCTGTCGGCATAATTGAGAGACATGAGTACCAACATAACGCTTAACGAAGTAAGAGTGAGCAAAACCCAGTTTAGAATCAATAACTCAAAAACCCAGTTTAGAGTTATGATTCTAAACTGGGTTTTGCTCACTCTTACTTCGAAAGTATTTTTTGTAATAGACGATTCGGACAAGATCTTTCTCAGCCTAAGCAAACTATCTTAGGATCTATAAACGGTCACGTTCGATCTTTTCAAAGTATCATCCCCAGATCACCACCCTTCAGTAATAAGAAATCTTCTTGCCCCTTAGTAACTAGTCCAGAATTATCCTAGAGTCGTGTAGACTCTTCACAAAGATAAAGTTCCTCGGAATATTATTTAAATTTTCAGCTGTTGATTTAGAATGATTTCCTCTCGGAATCTATTGATATTCTAATCGGAAATAATTACTATACCAGAATTGTTATTCCCTTCATGCTAAGTCAACGATTGTCTTTAATATTTTTATTTTGGATATCATTTTTATAAGTCATTATTCCACGATCTAACAACGACTAAAAACCTTAACTTTTCCCAAGACTCTTAAACTCCTTTCTATAAGCTATTCTTTATCATATTATGAGGTAAACACATTAACGACCATTCATCTTCTACATGAACATAATCTTTATTTTTATTTTTAAAATCAGAAAACAGAAGAAAGAGAAAAAGTCAGTATAAAAATCGAGTCTTACCCTTAGTCTAGAGAACTTCCCGTTGAAATTTCCACAAACCAAATTCAAAATTCCAACATTAACTCGTAAATAGAGCGAAATTAATTAATTTTAGATAAAAAATTATTAACCTGACCTTTTTTTGTAAATTTTTTTTCTTTAATTATATTTTTATAAGTGTTATTATTTTGTAAAAAAAATACTCATACAACAACTGAACGAATAGTGCTGTCGGTTTAAGCTTTCTGTACACTTGCTTCAAAATTGAGCTCTTATCAGCGGTGCAAAAACAAAATCAAAAGTAAAAAAAAATCTATTCAATTGATATTGGGATTAATCAAAAATCAAATATTATTTTCAGTATCAAGTACAAGCACTACTCTTCGTCTGTGATAAATTCAATTCCAATTCAAATGTGACACTATCAGTTCTGTGAATTTCGTTCGAAGGGAAAAAAATCAATTTGAATTTGACAAGAAATTAATATTATTTCAATAATAAAATGTCTTAAAATTATTAAAAGTGTGGAGAAAAAAAATTAACGAATTTAGTCAAATTTCCCATAAACAACTAGAAAAAAGGTAAATATTAAGAATAAAAAAAGAAAACATAAACAATGAATTCTGGCGAAAGAGATTTATGCGGTCTATCCACGTGGCATCCAAGATGGCTACAAAAATATGCAAATTCAAAAGTGTTCATCGTTATTTACGGATTATTGGGAACCATTCAAGCGACATCCTATTTGTATTTTGTAGTAACATTAACAACAATCGAGAAACGATTCAAAATTCCGAGCCAAACAACAGGTAAGAACTAATTTTTAAATAATTTTCTTTAATATAAAAACTAAGTAAATAACAAATACAAGATGGCCACTAAATGATTAAATACGAAAATAATTAAGACAATTGGTCGGCGAGGAGGAAGGCTCTGACTGCTTCGTAAATTTTGTGGTGTGCTGTTGTCCTTCGGTTTAAAAAAAAGCAATACGACCGAATTAGCCTACAAAAAATTATTTTTGAGCTGGCGGAGTGGGGAATAAATAGAACTTTTTCGTTTATACCCTTCACGGTTTGGGCTAACAGTTTTTTCGTCTTTCTTTCTTTATTTTCTAATAAACAAAAAAGTAAAGGTCTCTCATTCCTTAATTTCAAAGAAATACGGCCCAATAACATACACCCTTAGACCAAAATGCAGATCAGACCGTCACTTTTCAAAATGCTGATCTTTTCACTTTTCGCATATAGAATGGCTTCTCCACAATCATTTGCGGGTTTTTAGAGCCTCACATACGGTCATTTTGGTTATTGATTTATATAATGTGCGTACGTCATTTTTCTTCTACGCTATTTTTGATGTACGTTATTTTAAACATAAGAGGTCTGTTCAAAATATATCGCGAATTTTGAATTTCTGCGAATTACGTATGTACGATTTTCGTTTTTTTGGTGGCCTTATGTTGGCACTTATGTCCCTCACTTATGCAGACAAGTTCGGCCATTTGGAATATTCAGTTAATTTTTGACAACTGCTTTGTTTGCACATGTTTTGGCTGGTCTTCGATTTTTGCTCAATTTCGACCAAAAACAGCATCGCATTAACATTGCTAAGGAGCTGTTGGACTCTGTCCGCGACGACCCAAATTTACTCCAGAGGGTCATGACTGGTGATAAATCATGGGTTTATGGTTATGACGTGGAAACCAAAGTTCAATTATCCCAATGGAAGCTGCCGCATGTGCCAAGACCGAAAAAAGCTCGCCAAGTTCGGTCGAATGTGAAGGTTTTGCTTACAGTTTTCTTTGATTGCAGGGCCGTGGTGCACATGGTAGAACGGACAATAAGGAATATTAACTGCAAGTTACGCTCAGAAATCCGCCAGAAATGCCCGGATTTGTGGAAAAACAAAAATTGGCTTTTGCACCATGATAACGCCCCTGCTCACACATCGTTTTTTGTGCGCGAATTTTTGGCCAAAAACAACACACTAATAATGCCGCAGCCACCATATTCCCCAGATCTGGCCCACTGCGACTTTTTCTTGTTCCCGAAACAGATTCTTTGATCCATTTTTCGGAGTCAAAACACGTGCAAGCAAAGCAGCTGTCAAAAATTAACTGAACATTCAAAATGGCTGAACTTGTCGGCATAAGTGAGAGACATAAGTATTGTGTATATGGTATATGCAAAAGTTATAACCGTTTTTTACATATACAATTAAACATTTTTTTTTAGATTTGTATTATTTATTTAATCAATTATATAATTTCCATCCGTTCTTATAACCTTCTCCCATCTTTCTATCAACTTATTAATACCATTAGTGTAAAATTCCGTGGATTTTCATGCGAAAAATGTAGTAAGGGATGTTTTTATCTGCTCTATTGTATCAAATTTTTTATAATTTAAAAAATTTTGCAGTGATCGGAATAAATGAAAATCGGAAGGAGCAAGATCTGGAGAATACGGTGGATGCTTGATAACATCCCAATTCAACTCATTTAGCTTGTGTTGGGTCATCATAGCCACATGTGGTCGCGCGTTGTCGTGATGAAACACTACCCTTTTCTGTGTAGCAATTCTGGTCTATCCTTTTGAAGGGCTATGTTCAATTTAGATAATTGCTGACAAAATCGTTCTGCTGTAATTGTCTGATTGCGTTGCAAGAGTTCAAAATACACAATATATCCTTACAATCCCACCAAACACAAAGCATAACTGTTTTTTGACGGATTTCGGCTTTCGAAGTTGTTAATGGGGCTTGTCCAGGTATAGCCCAATGTCTTTTTCTTGTCACGTTGTTGTACACGACCCATTTCTCATCTTCCGTTACCAAACAATGCAAAAAAGGTTCATGTTTTTGTCTCGCACTCAAAGCAACGCACGTTGAAACACGATCCAATAAATTGGCAGCCGACAATTGATGAAGTATCCAAACGTCGTACCGCGAAACCATCCCCATACGCTTCAAATGTCTTAATACGGTTGTTTGATCGATGCGATCTCCCTGATGGTTAGACGTGGATTGGTGTCAATTATGACTTTTAACTTCTCGTCATCAGACTTCAATGGCCGCCCGGTACGTGGTTTATCAATTAGTAAAAAATCCCCAGATCGGAATTTTGTAAACCATCTTCGTACCTGTCGAACTTTGATTACATCTGCTCCATGCACTTCATAAATGGTTTTGATTGCCACACTCGCGGTATTGTCTTTACGGAATTCATAAAGTAAACAATGACGTAAATGCACTTTATCGACCGACAATAAACAATACAAGGGCTCTTCACTGTAATCTGGCCAGGCCAAAACTGAATAGAAATTAGAAGGAAAGCATTCTTTATACAATGGAATCATTTAAAAGAAGATACTATTCATCATTTCTGAAGAAAAAATTTTTTTACCTAGGATCATAAAAAAAACGGTCATAACTTTTGCATCAACATAACGCCACAAAAAAATCGAATATCAAATATACGTAACCCGCGGAAATTCAAAATTCGGATACTTTTTGAACAGACGTCGTACGTCATTTGAACGTCTGTCATTGTTAAAGAACGGGTTTCTCACGTACGCCATTTTTACCGTACGTCAAATTTCACGTATCTAAAATTTGTTACGCCATTTTTTACGTATGCCGTTTTTAACATGCATAATTTTTTTACGCATTCTATTTTATAAATTATGTTTTAATAGACGTCATTATTAACCTTCGACTACTCTACCTCTTCCGATCGATAAGGCGTGGCCTTGCTGAGCAGTTCTTCCGATCTTACGAAGAGACAAAAAAAAGGGTCAATTCGTGGATCGTCTCAAAAAATGAGCAGTTTTTTCGACATGAAATTCCTTTGCTGCTAGAAAGATGGGAAATAAAGTTGGGGCTGGCGATGTACAAATGTAAACTTTTTCCACAGTAAAGCCTCAAATTTTGAGAAAAAAATTATACTCTGGTTTTGTAAAAATAATTTTTCATTTGCGCTCCCAATAATCTCACAACATCCTACACGAAAAGAAGTGCATACGCTTTATCTTTAGTAATATCAGCATTAGAGACAGATCCCTTCACTTGGTCTCTTTACTACCAAACTCTCCTTCCACATTCACATTGAAAGCCGTGGTTGTGAGCGGTGTTGAGACTATCTATGTCTATAGATACGCTTAAGACGGCACTTACCGACCCATTTAGCTGCAGGAAACTTTTCCTCGCGCAAGGCAGCCAATGACACACAAATCCGTAATATACACTGCGGAATCTTTCGTACAGAGCAACTGTTTTGAATAGCAAACAACATCGTCAGCGATAAATAGACATACAGACTGAACTAATAGTAAGACATTTTTACCATCTCACTGTCTAAATACCAACTATTCAGTCTGAAAATTTGAATAGGAATTTGAACAAATTTCCTTTTTGGAAACCAAACACGTCGTATCTGCCGATCCTGGGGCGTTCCATGAACTATTCCACATTTATCGATTGATATAAGCAAACGTGGAATTTCTTTACGAGCATGGTTCCTCCCATTGTAGAGCTCTTTAATCCAACAATTTTATTTCCAAGTCCAATTTTTAACATAATTAAAATTGAAGTCGCCAAATGACCTCATAATCGTCGTGCTTAAAAGTGGTTCCTTGCTCATGCAAATTTAAAAAAACACATTTTTTTACAAAAAGTAAAAAAATATTAGTTAACCGAAAAAGTTCGTGGCTTTTTGTGGTTACAAGCAAATGACTTAGTAACCACTAGTCTAATTGTGACAACACTATCACATATGGACCAGCATAAGGGGATAATTCGCTTTATTTTACATTACCACTTCGACAAAGGGGACAACGCATCGCAGGCTTCTGAAAATAAAACTCGTGGAAATTTGAAATTTCGATTTCAAAGATCGTTCTGCTTCGTCAATTATCAGAAAACGTTATGAATTTTTGAGCAAAACCGGCATATCAGCAGTGGTGACTAGCTTATAAATCAAACAGCTTTAAGGCTGGGTTCAAAAAGAAACAAGATGGACCGTAACATCCTCAATACGCTGCTGAAGTGCAATGAAATCGTGTCATTTCTGAAGCGAACAATAACTGGCGATGGAAAAAAGGTAAAATACGAAAATATAGTTTGAAAGAGATTATGGCAAAAGAAAGATAACCGACACAAACAATTTTAAATACAGGATTGTTGGCCAATAAGGTTTATGCTGTGTGTATGGTGGGACTGAAAGAGAATTGTTCATTTTGAGCTGCTAACGTTACACCAAGCTACCGTTACGCCAAGCGATATTACACGCATCTTTGATTACTCGTCAAAAATTAAGAGAGCTTTCCTGGGAAATTTGTATACATCCACAGCATAGCCACTTGTTTCGATGTCTGCAGAACTCTTTTAATGGAACCAATCTGTCTTCAATAGAAGCCACTTAATTTAGTTTTACAACGAAAAACCACAAAAGTTCTACTGACGGAATCATGGCTCTCCCCGAAAAATATTCAAACATTGTCGATAATAGTGGAGAATATTTGGTTTGGATAAATTTTGTCTTTTTAAGTCAAAAACACCACGAACTTTTTCGACTAACCAATATTAGGAGAATGGAGGAAATCTTTTCTACCAATAATCATTATTATTTTTTCTGTAAAATTTCAGGTATAATTTTAAGCGGAAATGAAATTTCACAAATCCTCTTGTCACTGATATTATCGTATGCTGGTGGAAAACAGAACCGTCCCAGATGGATAGCATGGGGCATGGTATTCTGTGCGTTATCCTGTTTTATACTAGCGTTGCCACATTTCATTTATGGACCTGGCGAAGACGCTTTATTACTCACTAAGGAATACGTTGAGCATTTGCCACAAAATGGCAATTTTAGTTATTTAGTAGGTGGAAAATTGGATTTCTGAACGATCTCATCGTGGACAGCATCAATTAATATTGAATTGAATTATTTTCAGAATTCTACTATGCACGTCGGCGGAAAGAGTACAAATAGGCTGTGTTCAGAGAGTGTACCCGAAGATGAATGTGAAGAATTAGTAACAATAGTTCCACTTATCCTGATATTCATCTCCCAGTTCATCTTGGGAATTGGAAATACGCTCTACTATTCGCTGGGACAAACTTATTTGGATGATAACACCAAGAAAACTAACTCACCAATGATGTTCGCCTATGCCATATCGCTAAGGATGTTGGGTCCAGTTTTTGGATTTATTTTAGGTATAAAAACAGACCATTTGGAATCTAACCTGTTTCCTAACGCTTAAACTATTACCTGCCAATAGGCTACATCTCATTAAATATGTTCATCGATCCAAGCAAAACACCACTAATCAATCGAAAGGATCCACGTTGGCTTGGTGCTTGGTGGTTCGGATGGACACTTCTTGGCACGATCATGTTTCTATTCTCGGGTTTAATTGGGCTCTTCCCGAAAACGTTGCCACGTCGTAAAGATTCGAAATTGGAACACACAAGTTTTAGACGAGAATTTTCTGAAGATTCCATTAATGCACTAGACTTACGCAAGGGAATTAGCGACAATGCAAACGTGAAATCATCACACATAAAAGGTTATTAAAAAATGAAGACCCCTCAAAATAGAAAGGAATTTTTTTGATAATTTTCTTCTCTTCTTTTAGATTTTACCAAAGCTTTGATTCGTCTATTAAAGAATAAATTACTGATTTTTAATATATTCTCAACGATATTTTATATTTTGGGTGCCGGTGGGTATATGACATTCTTGTCCAAATACATGGAAGTCCAGTTCCATAAGACAGCACACAATGCAACCATAATCATTGGGCCAGTCACCATAATCGCCATGGTGAGTGCATTCTTAATATCGGGACTTGTGATATCGAAAAAGCGACCTAGTCCGAGGAAGATCCTAATGTGGAATGTTATCATTGGCATATGCTATATGATTGGGCAGATCTCCTACATGTTCACGTACTGTGGCGATATTGGACCATCCATGTCGGCGCAGAAATCAATGTACGCCCTTACTTGCACAGGCAGACGACGATTATTTGGAAGAATTATTTTAATGATTTTTTTCCTAATAGATTTAACACATCATTAAATTGTAATAAAATGTGCTCCTGTGATGGAGTAGCGTATAGCCCAGTTTGTCATGGAACCACTAGGATGACATTTTTCTCACCATGCCATGCCGGTTGCCGATCGTGGGACGCTAAGGAAAATGTAATCGAAGGAATTTTTGTGTCTTCTCAAAATAATAAGCACCGAACTTCAATAAGATTTTTTGTGTTGCTTTCATTTCAGATATACTCCGACTGTTCATGTATCGCAGACCAGAATATAAAATCGCAAAGCCTAGCCAACGAATCGACTCTCGCAATAATAACTACCAGCGAAGGACCAAATTCTATGGATTACACAACAATGACTCCAGGAGCATGCTTAGAAAATTGCACTTTAGCCTTCTATGCGTTCGCGGCCATTTCGATTCTGATCAATTGGTTGGGTTCGTCTGGGCGGATTGGAAATTTATTGGTCAACTACAGAGCGGTAGCCGTAAAGGACAAGTCGTTTGCTCAGGGCTTAGCACTGATGCTGATAAGTCTTTTCGCTCTGATACCAGCACCGATAATCTACGGTCGCCTAATCGACGGTACCTGTCTGGTGTGGACCGAAAAGTGTGGACACCGTGGCCATTGCCAATTCTACGATCAGACAAAATTTCGCTACCATATCAACATAACTGCCTTAGGTAAATTCGAAATATTCCCCATTTCCAATTATATTAACTGTCAAGAAATTTTTTTTTTTTTTTAGGATTAACATTTATTGGAGTATTCTTCGATGTGCTTGTATGGTATTATGGCCGCGATCTAGATTTGTATGATGATATCCACTACAGGCATAGCAAGGATAAACAGAAGACGAAAAAATCCAACTACCCATTATTGACGAAAAAATAGACTAAACAATGATATTTTTAAGCAGATTTATTTATGTAAATACGGAATTATGTTTTTAGGTGATCGTTATCAAAATAAAAAAAAAGAAATTTTCAATGAAAACTCATTTGTGGTCTTAGAAGATGAGATAGGTCCTATGTTCTATGGAGCGACGGAATTTGTCTGGAGGCTGCATCGACTGTAAAATTGAAAAATGGCAACGCAAAAAGATCTGCTTTGATAAAAAGCAAGCCAAAAGCAGAATGTTGAGAACTGTTCACTGTTGATAAGAACGCGACTCTCCCGGTGAAAATATTTAATTAAAATAACCACACAAAATGTGATCCGAATTAAAGTTCGCTGAAACTAATTGAAACAAACTCTTCAGTAGAACAAAATTAAGTGAAAACCATTCTCGGAATTATTTTTTTTATATTTTTATGAGGACTTTAATTGAGGTATTTTTGGAAAATTGCGCTCTCAATAATCCTAATCCCTGAGGTAATAAAATAGCTCAACCATGCTGCAAATCAATTAAACTTTAGAATATTTTTGATATATTTTAAAAAATGTCATTAAATTTCCACAATTCTGAAATATTTTTTTTACTGTAATCTTTTTGGAAAAAAAAATTTAAACTATGCCCAGTGTGGGTAAATTTCAAAGAAAATCTCCAAAAAAAAAAAAAAACAAATCAAGTACGCTCCGTTCCATTATAATCCACTTATGCCCAGGTCCTAACATCATCTGAAAGAAGTTCAACCCAATTACACAGTAATAGAAGAGCGAATAGTTGATTTGGTTTCTTTGTAGATGGCATACTTTCTATACGCACTCTGATGGCAAATCTCATGCGCTCTCTGACGGCAAATCTCATAGGCACTCCGATAGCGTTTCTCCTATGCCCTATGATGGACAATCACATATACCCTCTGCTGGTAAATCGCATACGCTATCTGATAGCCCCACTCCCATACGCCTTCTAATAGCAAATCTCATAGCACTCTGATCACAAATTTCATACGCTCTCAGGCGGTAAATCTCATACGCACTCTGATGGAAAATCTCAAACGCTCTCTGATGACAAATCTCCTACACACTCTGATAGTAAATCTCACGCGCCCTCGGATGGCAAATCTCATCCGCACTCTGATGGTAAATCTGTTGCGCCCTCTGATGGCAAATTTCAAACGCACTCTGATGGCAAATTTTATACGCCTTTTGATGGCAAATCTCATACGCTTTTTGATGGCAAATCTCATACGCCTTTTAATGGCAAATCTCATACGCCTTTTGATGGCAAATCTCATGCGCTTTTTGATGGCATATCTCAAGCGCACTCTTATGGCAAATCTCATACGCCCTCAGGCAGCAAATCTCAAGCTTTCTGATGGTAAATTTCATATGCCCTCTGATGGTAAATTTCTTGTGCCCTCTGATGGCAAATCACATACGCTCTCTGATGGCAAATCTCATACACCCTCTGATGGCAAATCTATTTATTTAGATTTGTTTATATGTAACGCCCCTTGCACATGAGCCACGAGGCACCACAACTTTGAGCGTATTTGGCGACATCAAGTTTGGTATGATTGGACGTTACCAGTTTTCTAAGAGAAGCTGATCTGTTTATAGCAGGCTAGATCAGATTAATTATTTGATTTAACGTGCCATAACTCGTTCGGTACCTATGGCACGTGTTGCATCAACCAAAAGTATTGAGATACGCCTAATCAGCGCATTACCATAAATAATAGTTAGCAGTCAGCAATCATTTACAAGCTAAGCTGACTACTCTAACTATTGGTAGCGAGGACCACCTAAACCTCTACTGTCATCAGCAGTGGCAACACCCGAGATAATTGCAAGTTATTGTCAGAAATCTCCAACCTGCAATCCGCCACCCGAGATAATTGCAAGTTATTGTCAGAAATCTCCAACCTGCAACCACAGCCACCACGTAAATACCGAAGCACCTCACCATAATCGAGCATAGAATATACTATCCTATGGGGCCCCTCCATTACCGTGGTACCTTATTTTTTTTATTAGAGTACTTTAGGTCTGTACCCCACTCCGTGAGCAGTGGTCAGAAACCTTGTTAATTTCTGATCTTTTTCCTCTTCCTTTCCTTCTTTACTTCCTCTTCCATTTCCTCATCAATTTTGTCTATGCACTACCTCCCCGTAGGGTTTACTATGTGATTATTAAAGGCTTTATTATATTTTAATAACACATTTGCCAGCCATGGCTAATGCACTGTCGGATATCTACTTTTGCCCCCTTTTAGCTATATTACCTTTTTATGCCACTATTGGGATGAGAAGCTGGTATATACTTAACATCGCTCCGCCGGCGTTACACACAACAAAATTCTGGGTTTGTCGACATTCGCTAAATATTTACATGTGGAATAGTTAGAAAAAAGCCACACGATTGGCAAGTTATTGGTTTTTGTGCTCAGAATTTTCGGTCTCGTCCAACGGTTTGAGAAAAAGCTTCTATACGAGTCTGTTCTTGCTTTTTACTAGATAATTTTTGTAAAATATCAAACTACGTCCTCTGACAGATAATCAACGACAAACAATGACAACAAATCTATTCATCTTCGCTCGCAGAGAATAATTCAACTTAACCGCCCTCTCCGATAATAGCTTAGCAATAAGCCAGTAACGCCATCTGACAATTTTATGAGTAAGATCGGTCCTATCTATTCTAATACAGATTTTTTATGAAAATTAGTTTAAGTCCTCCGAGAAAATGAATGGCCCATAATTTGGAAATATTTTTACAAGTGCATACGAGGTCTGTTCAAAAAGTATTGCAAATTTTGAAATTCCGCGGGTTACGTATATTCGATGTTTGTGGCGTTAGGTTGGTACTCATGTCTCTCACTTATGCAGAAAAGTTCGGTCATTGTGAATGTTAAGTTAATTTTTGACAACTGCTTTGCTTGCACATGTTTTGGCTCGCCTTAGATTTTTGCCCATTCCAAAAAATGGATCAAAGAATCTGTATCAAATTTTTTGTGAAAAACAAAATTAATTGCGCGGAGGCATTCCGAATGTTGACTGTGGCATATGGTGAAGCTACCTTGAACCGAAGCAACGTTTATCGGTGGTGCAAAATGTTCTCAGAGGGCCGAGAAGATGTGAACGATGAAAAGCGTGTCGAACGGTTTTGCTTACAGTTCGCTCGATTGCAGGAGCGTGGTGCATCATAAGTTCTTGCCACAGGGTAGAACGGTCAATAAGGAATATTACCTGCAAGTTATGCGCAAGTTGCGCGATGGAATCCGCCAGAAACGCTCGGATTTGTGGAAGAACAAAAATTGGCTTTTGCCATGTTTGGCCAAAAACAACACACTATAATGCCACAGTCACTGTATTCCCCAGATCTGGTCCCCTGTGACCCATGAAAGGACGACGCTACGCTACGATTGAGGAGATAAAGACGGCATCGAAGGAGGAGCTGAACAAGATCACAAAAAATTATTTTTTGAAGTGCTTCGAGGATTGGAAAAAACATTGGCACAAGTGCATAATATCTGGTGGGCATTACTTTGAAGGGGACAAAATAGATATTCATGAATAAATAATTTTTGAAAAAACACAAAATTCGTGATACTTTTTTCCTCGTATTTTGTGTAATATTGAGATTTAGGGAAATTACCCAAAAATATGTATGACAGCAATTTTTATTATAAAATAAAAGAAAGACGACAAAAATATGAAAAGAAAATAAAATTGAAGAAAAAAACAAAATCAATTATTCGGCTTTTTTTTCTTTTTTTGTTAAATATTATTTCATCATCTTCATTTTCATTTTGTTTTATTTATAAAAATCTTTAAATTAGTTAATAACATATTTTTTTTCACATTATTTTCTTCTTCTTGTTTTCTTCATCATCTTATATTAATTCATTTTGTAAGTATCATGACTAATTTATTAATAGTTATAGTAATAGTTAAATCCTAATCATAATCATAATCATAATAAATAATAAAAAATGTTGTATTTTTTTTGTGTGTACGATTTTGACATTTTCTTAAATGTACGCAAAATAGAATAATTTTTAAACATTATTTAAATTTTTCTTTTTTAGTAATCATTTGATTATGATTTTTTCTTTAGAAATATTTTATTCCGAATATAAAAATGACAAAAAAAACGAATTCTTTCTTGCAAACATTACAAATATAAGCAAACTTTATGCATATTAATTATTAGCCTTTAAAATATTAAAAATTCAGTTAAATATAATTTTAATTATTTTTAAATGTAGTTTTTTTTATATAATAAACTTCAAAAAAAAAGCAATTAAAAATAAGCCATTATTGGAAACGAAATGAAAATAGTTTTTTTTTTGTTGGAAAAAGTTGAGTAAAAAATCAATTCTTAATTTTTTTTAGTAAAGTTGCTTAAATATTTTGTTATTAATTAATTTCAATTTATGTTTTTAAACTATTATAGTTTATTTCTATTTATATGTAATATCAAAATACCATATTGGTATTATTATAATTATTTGTTGTTGATTTTTTTTTTAATTATTTAAATTGATTATACTCGTATTATTTGATTTGATTTTTAGTTCTTTTTTGTTAAATTTCATTTTTTTTTAGCTATTTAAAGTTAATTATATATAATTCGTTTATATAGTTTTCATATATATGTATGTATATGTACTTATATAATGAGTTTAAATGAAGAAGTTTGATTTTCTTTTTAAATTTTTCTTTCACTTAAAGTACAATTTTCTTATCTCATTTTCCCCATCTTTTTCTGTATTTCATAATTAATTATTATTTTACAAATATAAGGCAGCTTTCAAGCAAAAAATTTTAATATTCCTTTTTTTTTACTTATTTAATTAAAATATTTTTTATATATTGTATATATATAATAAATAATTATTAGTTTTGTGTTTTTTTTTGGATTTTATTTTTAAAAAGGTTTTTTGATCAATATTTTATTAAAGTAATTTTATTCCAATTTTTTTCTTTTAAATATTATTATTTATATTTATTAATTTTTATATAATTTCGTTTTTATTAATTGTTATCGTCTACAAATTTGTTTTTTCTTCTTCTAATTATTCCGTTATGAATTTATTTTCTTTTAATTATTTATTATTTTTATAATTAATTATTATTATTGTTATTATTATTTGAGGGTTTTTTTTTGTTGTTGAATTATTGTTATTCATAATATGCAGAGAACGAGATCATAATCATATATGGCCTAATTGAGAATTATTAATGCTGTTTGCAATAAGTATACAAATTGCATACTTACAGGCTCTCTGAAATTATTTATGCAGTACGACTTCTTTTCCTCTTACATATTTTCTGCAAAATTTCGTATTTTTAATTCTTAAGTCGTGTTTTTAGGGAAGAGGAAATGGGGTACTTAAAAAATGGAAGCTTATTTTTGTCACTTTTTTTTAAAAATATTAACGACACATATTTATGATATTATTAAATAATAAAGAAACTGATCATGGCAGAACATATCCAAAGCATTTTTTCAAATTTTTACTGAACATTTTTGTTAATGGAAATTTTTACTGAACATTTTTTTAATAGAAATTTTTACTGGAAATTTTTTTAGTGGAAATTTTTACTGAACATTTTTTAATACAAATTTGTACTGAATATTTGTCAATGAAAATTTTTACTGAATATTTTTTTAAAGAAAATTTTTACTGAAGATTTTTTAATAGAAATTTTTTACTAAATGTTTTAATAAATTTTTACTGAACATTTTTTTAATGGAAATTTCTACTGAAGATTTGTAGTAGAAATTTTTACTGAAAATTTTTGTTAATGGAAATTTTTACTGAAAATTTTTGTTAATGGAAATTTTTACTGAACAGTTTTTAATGGAAATTTTTAGTGAACATTTTTAATAGAAATTTTTACTAAAAAATTTTTATTGGAAATTTTTATAGAAATTTTTTTACGAAATGTTCAGTGAATATTCTTTAATGAATTTTTAGTGAACATTTTGTTAAAGGAAATTTTTACTGAACATTTTTTAATAGACATTTTTACTGAAAATTGTTTTAATAGACTTTTTTACAGAACATTTGTTATGAAAATTTTTACAAAAAAAATTTTTATGGAAATTTTTAAATGGAAATTTTTACTGAAATATTTTTAATGGACGTTTTTTTAATAGAAATATTTACTAAACATTTTTTAATGGTCATTTTTAGTGAAAACATTTTTTAATAGAAATTTTTAGTGAATATTTTTTAACGAATTTTACTATTTTTTAATGAAAATTTGTACTAAAATTTCTTTTAATAGAATTTTTTTTAATGGAAATTTTTACTGAACATTTTTTTAAAGGAAATTTTTACTGAACTTTTTTTTAATAGACAATTTTACCCAAAATTTTTTTAATGGCAACGAAACAGCTTATAATGAATTTTAACTAAACATTTTTACTGAAAATTTTTTTAATTGAAATTTTTAATGAATATTTTATGAATTTTTTACTGAATATTTTTTAATGGAAATTTTTACTGAACACTTTTTATGGAAAATTTTATTTTTTTATGTAATTTTTTTTTTAATAATATTTTCTGATACAATATGTTCAGATTTACAATCAACTTTTGGTATCGAAATGCAGTTCATTAAATCAAATAACCGAAGTGTACGCACATACATAAATATAATGAGGCCAGTTTTAATTAAACAATGCTAATTTATATCAAATAAAAAATGAGAAAAATTATATACATACAAGAAAACAATTTCGCAAAAACAACAAATAAACAAAATTGTTTAAATGAAGGTAAATCAACTCCATCTACCGACTTGCGAGCGAAACTAACAACAGAGAAAATTGTTCCAGTGGAAATGGGCCAAAGCAAAAAGATAAACACTGCCTCCTGTTTTTTTCTTCTTCTAATAACTGTATACACATAAATATGAAAAACAAAAAATAATAAATCAAAAAATAACAATTCTTAATATATTCATTTTCTTTCTTTCTTTCTTTCTGTTTTTTCTTTTTTCTTCATCTTTTCTTTTTCTTTTTTTATAAAAAAATTTTCTGTTTTATGTATAAATATTTAAATTTTATTTATAAAATTTCTTTTCAAATAGTTTTTTTTTTGTTTTCAGGGTTTTTCTTTTTTTTCTTAACTTTTCATTTCTGTTTGTTTAGAAGTTTTTTTCATTTTTAAATATATTCAAAAATTAATCCTAATAAGTTTTATTATAATTAGAATAAACAATTTTTGAAGAATAAAAAAAAACTATACAAAAATTTGAAGCTTTCGAAGGAAAAAAAAACAATTTTATGCTCCCTTAAATTATTTTTCATTTTAAAGAGTAACAATTCTTCTCTTTTTCTCTTTATTTTGCATAAATGTTCTTATTTTCTGAAATATTCTTTCTATATTTTTAGAAAGTTATTATTATTGTAATAGAATACCATCTGCCGCTGTATAAAAAAAAAACTTTAACAAAACAATAGTTTTTTTTTTTTAATATTAAATAGTATTACTTAATAAATAATGTAAGTTAAATTAAATTAGAAGAAGAATGCGCGGTTTATTGGTTTTTATTTTTGTGAATAATTTTGGGAAATTTTTTATTGCAAACATTTTTCTAATTGGCGTCAATCTACTTTTCCCTTCTTCTCCTTCCTAAAAATATGGTCGCTTTTTTCGGTTTTTCTTTGTTGTTTATATCGTCTCGCCACCTGGTTGTGTGGATTTTGAGTTTTGGTATTGCAATATTTTGTTAATTGATATCTCTCTCAGTCCTCTTCTATTGCTGTGCTTTTATATTTTTATTAGTTATTTTGAGAGAAAGTAATAGCCTTCTTTTTTTCTTTTTTTAATCAATATTACTCTATGTATAAATATGAATTTGAAATTTCCTATAGGCATGTGTGTTTTGTTTATTGTAAGTGTTGACGTATGGTTGTGTATTATTGGATGCGTTCGACTGTATATTTTTATACCTCTTATTTTCTGTTCTATAAATTGGTTGTTTTTTGTTACTTTAACATTTATTTCTTTTCATAACCCCCATCTGCTGTTTTTTTTTTTTACTTAATTATATTAAATCGCTTATGAAAAAAGAGATTGTTCTCTTCTTCAATATATATAATTTTTTTTCTTTTTTAGTGTTATTTCTACCCCATTTTATTCAATTTAACCACACTTTTCTTTTCTGTTTGGTTTTCATTTAATTTTTTTACTATAAATTGCCGCTTACATTATTTAACATAAACAAATTATTTTTTATTTTTTAATAATTATTTTAACTTGTTTCTTTTTTAAATATATATATGCATTTATTCATATATATATATATATATATATATATATATATATATATATATATATATAAATATATATATTTAATTATTTATTCGATTTTTATGCAATTTTAAATTTTTTTTTAATCATACATTTTTGTGTCTATTTTTTTCATTTCGTTTTGTTTTTTTTATGGTTTTTCTTTTTGCTTAATTTTTCTATCATTCATTCACAATAATCACTTGTTTATTCAATTACTTTTAACACCTTTCCAATAGCGATAGTCTTATCTGTAATTAAATAAAAAAAAGAAAAAAAATAATAACAAACAAAAAAAAAATTTTAATTTTGTAATTTGTTTTGTTGTTTTTATTTTATATGAATACATGTACATATAAATATATATTAAGCCGTTTATGTGGAAGCATTTTAATGTGTAAGATTTTTTTTTTAGTGAAAATGAAAAAAAAAGAATTGCAGGTGTTAACAAATTTTAAGAATGCAATTTTGCTGTATTAAAAGAAAAGAAAGGTAAGAAAAAAGCAAGCAAAAAACAAAAATGTTCTACTTATATTATAATACGTTTACATAGAAATGTTAAAATAACAATTTTTATAATGCCAATTTAAAATATTTTTTTATTTTTATATAAATTTTTGTTGAATTGTCAAAATCCTTTTAAGCACTTTAGAAATGTCTACCATTTTTCCTCGTTCTATTCTTCAGCACTTATTAATTAAGTTAGAATTGTTTTCTTGTACAAATTTAAACATTAGTTTTTTTTGTTGTTAATTCTAAGATTTTCCATGAAGTTAACATTTAGTTTTTTTTGATGATGTTAATGTAAATGTTTAGTGTTAATTGAAATTAATCGATCGATTTTTATATGAAGTATTAAATATGTAGTCATAAAAAATATTGTGAGCCATTCTTTTAAATATATTGGACGCGTGACAATACTTTTGATAATATTCATTCTGTAGCATTCTATCAAATAATTTTTGGTAAAATTAACAGCAAATTTTTTTTGATTTTTTATTTGTTAATGTTTTAAATATTTGAACTTAAACAAATATCAATATATTTTTTTAATAATGTCTATTTTTCAACATATTCATTTATTTAATGGAGAATTTAACGATTGAACGAAGTTTTTGTTTGTTAAATTTATTATTAACCGAATAAATGTTATTTTACGAGCTGAAGAAAATTACGACAACTGTCAATTCTCGTCTGACATTTTTTTTGGCGGCCATATTTTTTTGTCAAAAATCTTATTTTTCTATTTTGTTTTTCTTTTTTTTTGCAATTTTATTTAATATTTTACCAATTTTATTAAGAAAATAAAATACTTATAATAAATAATTCTAAAAAAAAAAATGCATACCGCTATGTTAGAAAAATTTTAGCTGACAGAATAAATAGTATTACATATAGTTAAAAAAGAAGAGAGCATAAATACTTTAAAAATGCAATATATACAAAACGAATGCAAAAAAATAAAAAGAAGAAAACTTAAATATAAATTGTACATTTTAATTAAAAGAAAGAAAATTTTACAACATGTTAAAACTAAATTGTTTAATGTGCATCAGCAAAAAAAAAACACATTCATTCTTTTATTCCTGTTACTCCCCTGCCTCGACAAATTTCTTTTTGAATCTCGATTGTGCAAATGATTTTGATTATTTATTTTCTATACTTTTATGATTTTGATTATTTTTTCTATACTTTTATAAGTGTCTGATTAATTGAGTGCTTTTAGTAAATTCAATGAGCTACACACACACCACGTATTATAAACAATATGTGATTAGAATAAGCACCACTCAAGAGAGCTCGTGTACGATTAAATTAATAAATTTATTAAAACTGAAATTTTTGTACTGTACAAAAATTATGATTTTTTTTCTAAAAATCTTCCGTCTTTACTAAACTAATGTGACCGACAAAAAAATTTTTCTTTTTATTTCTTAATTGAATCTTTTTCAAACTGATTTATTTTGGCAATATTCATAAAACGAATGCACATTTATTAAATTATTTTACCGCAATTTTATCATTTGTGGTCGTATTTTACTGATAAACTGATCGAGTCTCAAATTGTTTTTGGGTTGATTTTTCTAATTCCACTTTATAACTTGTTCACTCTTTACAAACCACAAATTAAGAAAAGATATGGAAAAATACAAAAAATTATTACAAATTTTTTCTCTATTTTCGATATTTGCACAAACTATTTATTTAAATTATAAGCACATCGTACAACAAATGAAAGAATAATGATTCTTCTAAACTTTATAAATTCAATAAAAACGAAAATTTACTACTTTTTATAAATTCAATCATCTAACAGCAACAGGAAAAAACAAACAATTTATTATTAAAATGAAATAAACAAAAATTTGAAATGCCACGCTTACAGAAATCAAAACAATAAATGCACTGGAGTTAATATAGGAAAAATGCAGAAAAATATATGAAAGAATAGAATTTTGTTAAATGAAAATAAGTGAATTGAATATTAGTGAAGTAATGCAATAATAATAATATTAATGTGAAAAAAAGTATCATGCAAATTTTGATTTGGTACTCACTTTCGTCTCTCAGGGTGAATCTACCCATTTGTGGAAATAGTTTGAATTGTTCAAGACATATCATTCCGGAACATTCGATCCTCATAATTGCAACTTGATCCTGTTTAACAAACCTTGGACGTGTTCTTGATTTGTCACCAGATTTTTTATCGACTAAACATATAAGGGCCTATATTTCAAATAGCAAATTGAATTATCACAAGAAATTATATAATGAAATTCTATATTACCTTAACAGTAATTTCTTCAGCCGCACAATGTATGTGCATTACAGCAGAATATCCAGCACATATTATTGATTTATGTTCTAATATGACAACTTGAGCGTCGAAAATTTTTCCAGTTTTGATTGGATTTGATGCATCGCATAATACAAAACCGGGTGAGACATCTTCCTCTTCGATGCCCTATTAAAATACCATATATAGATAAAAACCAATTTCAAAAAATAGTAAACGGATATAAACCTTCAGTTTGATTTTAACATTTTCGCCAGGCCCCACTGCTCTAACTTCATCGTCGTCCGACCATAATTGATCTACAGAAACTTGTGTCTAAATTAGAAATGGGAAATTTCTTATTATTATATGGAACATTTTTTTACATTTTCAAATGATATAAAATCTTACCCTATTAGGCATGACGAGAAGATTTTGACCTTTTTTCGCACATCCCGATTCAACTTTGCCCATTACAACTGTGCCCATATCCTTATATTTGTCTACAATTGGCATTATAAATGGTCCGTCGATTTTTCGGTTTAGCGATGGTAATTCATCGATGAACGGTATGAAGGCAGGTCCCCGATACCACGGGCATGTGGATTCATCTATTTGCTCTTTAAGACCCATTCCAGTAAGTCCCGAACAAGGCATAAAGGTTAGATCCTTGGCTGGATTGAAACCCAATTTTTTGAGGTATGGTAATATCTTCTCTTTGCATTCGTTGTATCGCGCTTCATCCCAATTAACTGTCGGATCGTCCATTTTATTAACAAGCACAACCAAATGTTTAACGCCGGCAGTTTTTGCAAGCATAGCGTGCTCTCTGGTCTGCCCCCCACGATCGAAACCCGTTTCGAATTCACCTTTTCTCGCCGATATAACTAACACAGCTAAATCAGCTTGGGCAGCACCACCAATCATATTTGGTACAAAACTTTTATGGCCGGGCGCGTCTAAAATTGTGAAATGTTTTCGCTCTGTTTCGAAGAATGCTCGTCCTACTTCTACTGTTTTGCCTTTATCACGTTCCTCTTGGTTTGTATCGAGTGCCCACGATAAATACCAACTTTCTCTGGACTTTTCGCGTGCTTCACGCTCATATTTCTCTAATGTTCGTTTGTCAACCATTCCCGTGAGTGACATTATTTGACCGCCAATTGTTGATTTACCTGCATCTATAATATTAAAATTTTAATTAATACAAACAAAAAAAATATATATATCTCGACCGTACATTGGTCAATATTACATACCAACATGACCTATAAATACAACATTAACGTGTTCCTTTTTACTTTTGCTCTCCTCAATTTTGACTGCTTTCTTTTTTGATATTTTGGGCGCAATTTCGCCCTCAAGTTCGCCATCTTCAATTTCATCACCTTCCTCATCGTCGGGCGTAATCACTGGGTCCTCTTCGACATCCCAGCTGTCGACAGGATCATTACCTATATTCATCACACCGGGGAATTCTCACATTATTATTTTGATTCAAACCATATAAAATTATTGAAAAAAAAAAAAATATTCCAATCTTTAATTGTCAGCAAATTCTTTCACAGAGTTATGTATAAACAATAATAAAAAAATTACTAATTTTTCTCTATTTACACAATTATTTCACTAATTTTCATTTAAAAAAAAAATACAAATTTTCGAATAACCCGGTATTAATTGCCATCGAATGTGGCAGACAATCGCCTAGGGTGTATATAATATCACATTGACAGACAGAAGGAGACGTGTCGAAATTGAAATCATCACTTTGAGGTTATGTTTTCCACGAGAGACACACAACACCTTTGAAATAAATTGAAGTAAAAAATCATATGGAAAAACGCATGGAACATAAGACGGTCATTGGTTGACACAATACACGTTATATGGAAAATTCCTTAGAAATTATATAACACTGGCAATTATTATAAAACTCTACGTCTACAATTTTCCCTTTCTGCTGCATCTCCGCCCAACTATTCTATCATTTCAACATTTCTCGACATGCATATGACAGCAGAGACGAAGACAAGCAAGTTTACAGCTTTTACGACGTGATAGGAAAGTGGGTTAGTTTTTCTTTCTAAACTGGAACATACATTAAGGTCAAGTGAAAACCAGAAATCTATCACTCGTTCGTAACGAAAATTGTCAAAAAATATTCCAACACACATTCAATTCAAATCGACTAAAATCACAATGAAATAGAAAAACGAACAACACGTTGAAACTATTTGGCACTTTCACTTATTCAACACAAATGATTTCTCTAAAACCCAACAAAAAAAAAAAAAAAATTTATCACATTTTGCATATTTGATGAATAGTCAAATTCATAAAATACACGAGACAATGACGATATCACAAAATAAAATTCGCAACATTTTCACATATGCACGTTCAAAGTTCCTTGTTGTCGGACAAAGGACTTTAATCTTGACAGATGATCATTTATTAGGATGTTTATTTCGTACATTTTCTTTTAATCTTAATTATTTACCATTATTTTCGGTTAATTTATCATCGATCAATTCCATGAGGTTAGCTAAAGACGATGTGGTGGTTGGTGGCGGAGACTCATTTTCCACTACATCTGTCGTTGTTGTCATATCAGTACCAGCAGAGTTAATATTCATCTGTGGCGGTGTGGATGGTGTTTCTGGTGCCGTTGCTGGCGGAGTCTGTGGTGGAGTTGGAACAGTTTCTGCTGGTGACGATTGTGCTAGAACCGGTGTTGGCTGCTGCTGTTGCGGTACTGTTGCTGTTGATATTGGTGCCGGTTCTGTAGTCACAACTGGTGGGGCGGCCGAATTCATAGTCGTTGCTGGTGCTGTCTGAGGAGTAGTCTGGCTGCTAAATTGAAAGCTCGGCACAAATTCCATAGCATTGACGTTAAGTGTCGAGAATTTAGCACTAATCTCAGCGTTATTTTCCTGTGCCATTTTTTACAAACTATTTATTAAGTTAATCTATTATCCCCGTTATATATTAAACTAAATTATTTTTCGTTTCTTCAATTAAACGACGGCAACGAAGGATATGACCGCACGCGTTTTTTGCACATCAGTTAAAATGGCCACGCACTAAAGTACTAACCAACTACTAAAATCTTCCCTTTTGGGAAATTTTTTTTCAATGCGGAGAAATTTAAACGAATTTCCCAATTATTTTAGCCGGCTTTGTTGTCAAATTTAATCGATTCTCATTTAAATTCTTACTTAACGAAATTACTAATATACGGTGTGCCCGACTTGCATTGACAATTATTGTATTAATAAATTTTTTCCTGTCAATTTCACTTAAGAAATATTACATTCTAAGTGGATGTACTTTTTATTTCAAATAAAAAAAGGTAATAATCGTTTTCCATAGTAAATATTATTTTATTAGAAATTTCTCTAACCTAAAATTTTGTTAAGACAATTTTTGGACACGTTTTATACGTTTTCATTTTTATACAGACTTAGGTTAAATTTTTTATAAAAATAATATTTGTGGTTAAATTTCAATTCTATAAACTTGACGTTGGTTAAATATTTTTGAAAATTTCCATATCTAAATTGTATTGAAACAAAAATAACTTTAGCCCCAATATAATTACTGTAATATTTTTTTAATAAATTTTATGTAATATTTTTAAAAAAAAATCGAATTTTCATACGCTAAAAACAAAGTCTGAACACAATAAAAATAAATGCCAACTGTGGCTTCGTTCAGTAATCACTGCCGCTGTAGCCGAAGCATTAGTTAAAATTAAACGAAGATTTTTCAATTGGCTCTGAATTTGATGTCAGCCATATTGAGTAGAAAGTAGAGTGAGTAAAACACGTTTCTTGACCACTTATAATCAGGTCGACAAGTTATTTTCACAAAATAATATTAACGTAATCAAACTACATGTTTTGATTGATAAAAGTCCATTATTAAGTTTTGATATAGACAAGTATTTTGAGTGTTCTTTTTTATAAAAACAGAAAAATGAGCCATAATAATAGGCCGCCACCTCGAATTGATGGCATGGTATCGTTAAAGGTATGATGACAAAGATGGCGTCCGCAAATTCGCAATAGCATTTTGCAAAGTTTTTACAATAATAATTAATGCATAATCGATTAGATCTGCATTGATGGAGTGTAGATGAATAAATGGATTAAAGAATATATATTAATGAAATTTTAGGTTGACAATCTAACATACCGTACGACACCGGAAGATTTACGTCGTGTTTTCGAGAGATGCGGAGAAGTCGGCGACATTTACATTCCACGAGACCGGTTCACGCGTGAAAGTCGTGGATTCGCTTTCGTGAGGTAAATTGAAATTCAAATTATCAATAAAATTATGAAATTTTTGAGTTTTATTTTCCTATATTATGTTTGATAATTTTGTATTGGAAATTTACTCTTGCCCTGTCCGGTTTAGATTTTACGATAAACGTGACGCTGAAGATGCATTAGAAGCTATGGACGGTCGTGTACTAGATGGTAGGGAGCTCCGTGTACAAATGGCCAGATACGGTCGGCCATCATCACCGCATCGACGTGGCGGTGGTAATCGTGGAGGACGACGTCGACGTTCAAGATCTCCAAGACGTCGTTCGCGGAGTCCTCGTCGTCGAAATGCATCATTTTCAAGATCAAGATCTCGATCAGCTGGCAGCCGATCGCCACTACGCAGAAATAAATTCTCACGATCGAGGAGTCCATTGGGCAAATCACTTAGCCGAAGTAACAGTCGTAACGGTCGAAGTGCATCGCGAAGTCGAAGTTAAATTTTCAGAAAAAAAGCACATTTATTCTTTTCCGTATTGTTTTTTGTCGTTTTTTTTCTTTGAACTTAAATGGCAATTAGCAAATAAAAAAAAGAAAATCAATAAAGAATAATTTGAAGAAAAAAAAAATAATGACATGAGAAAATGAGTGGATTGATAAAAGAAGAAGAAAATAATAAAAATAAAATATAGAAACAGAAATTGAGAAAAAATAATAAAAATAATATATAAGTCCGACTACTATCAACCGAAGATAAAAGTAAGTAATATATATATTTTTTTAAATAATTTTGATCTTTTGATTCTCGTATTTTTTTTTAATATTCTCTTATATTTTGCTCTACTAGGATATTTATCTTCATTTAACAAAAAAAAAAAAAAAATAATAATCGACAATATATAAAATTTAAAGAACTGAAACAACCACTTAAGTAATGATTTTGATGAGTGTGAAAATGCAACGAATGGCACTGCGCGCTGGCTGGCTGCCCTTTATCATTTAGAAGAGTAGAACAGATAAGTACTACAACCCAACAACCAACTACAATAAAATGATAAACAAAAAAATTTAAACTATCTGTGTATGCGCAGCTAAGGTATATAATTTTGTCCATTAAATAATTCAATAAATATTTTTTTCTATTTTTAACAACATATTATCATAAAATACAGAGATTAAAAATAAATAAAAAAAATCATTTGAATCAAAATAACAAAAAAAAAATTTTATTATATATAATAAACATACGATTTTTCATTAAATCTAGAACATATAATCAACTATATTATAAGAAACAAAAACTAAAAAAAAAAAAAAACTATTAGTAATAAATTTTTAATTTACATAAAAACACATTTTTTCTAAAAAAAAAAAAAAATTAAATCGTTTGTCGTGTTTTGCATAGAACTATGATGGTCTGTACGGGACCAAATATGTTTTTGTTTTTGTTTTTTTTTAAAGCTATCAACAAGAATTACCTCTCATTTAATTTTCTATAACTAATTTAGACAAGAAAACAAATAGAAAATAGACAACAACAACAAAAACAATAAAAAAAAGAAGGTTTATACAAAATTTAATAATTTTGGATAAAGTAGAATTAGAAAGAAAAATATATATTATAAAAATCAATGAATTGTAAAAGGGTTTTTGTTTTGTTTTTTTTTAGAGAAAAGCAATTATGTTTATAAATAGGTGAATTCGATTGGACTAATTTTACTACAGTGCAGTACTTAGCTTAGTAGTAGACTCTCAATAAAATGAACATATCACTGACAGCAGTAAAATCCAAACTCACAATAGTCACCAACAATACTGAGTTTATTCACACATAAACAATAAAAACTGAGTTTAAGCACACATAAACAATAAAAACAAAAATATGACGCTTCAACATAACCAACGAACCCGCTAAGCCATCTATAGTCAGTTCGGAAACTACAATCCCCTTACCATAAGGGGAGAAGTGCAACTACGGCTACAATCCTACTGAGGTACTGTAGATGATGACAGCTACACAACAGAAGCAGTAGCAAAATTAGTCCAATCGAATTCGCCTTGTTTATAATAATGTTGGTGGTGGACATAGATTACGGGTTATCAATTTTTGTAGTTCGGAAAGTACCAGCCTTGTGTCACTTGATAACTATTAAAATTATTTTTATTACTCAAACAAAGAAATTATTTATTTTATTAATGATTAAATAACCAAATAGTATGTTAAGATTACATATGCGTAAATGTTCATTCTACAGTTTTGAAAAGATTTTTATTTTTATTCCATAGTGGAAAGATCCAAGCAAAAAAAAATATCAAACATCTAAATTTCAAATATATTTTATTTCCGTGTACTTTCCTAAGTCCAAATTGGTTATCAATTGGTTTGGTAATAATGTCAATACTTTTTTTAATGGGAAAAATTCCCATAAAAAAAGTGGTTTATAGTTTTCACATTTTTATCCTTAACCCAAAAAAGATAACAACAAAAGCCACTAACAAACAAATAACTTTATGTATTTTTATATAAATTTATATTTTGTGTGAATAATTAATTAAATTCGATTTTATATACATAAAAATATAAATTATCTAATATAATTTTTGAACAAACAAAAACAAAACAAAATTCCTTTTCTCATGAAAAATTTTCTATTTTAATATCCCCCCTCATGTAAAGTGAAAAGGATTTTTTCTTTATTTTTTTTCTTTCTACCACAAAATAATAAATAAATTGATTTTATATATCCTCCAATTTAGAGTCTAGTCGATAGGCTAGATTTCTAATTTAGTAATGAACAAAAAAAAACCGATACTCTAGAATCTTCTTTTAGGAAAGTTTTAGAAAACAGGTCATGTACACAACAATCAATTTAATAGATTTGAGTAGAAGAGAAAACAACAACAAAAATATAATATAGAATTAAGTGAAAGGAAAATTAATTGTATTATAAAAGATAAATATTGTAATTTTGGTACCGATTAAAGTACGTATGTTTATTTATTTAAATTTTTTTTGGAGATAACTTTTCCAAATTACTCACTCAGGTTGGAGATATTTTCAACAAGATAATATGTGGTATTTCGTGTGCATTTGGAAGATTTTACGTTTATTTGGATTTAAAATTAGTTTTCATACAACTATGGATATTTGTTGTTGTTTTTTTTTATTTTAAATTTGACAAAAAAACAATACGATTTGTTCGTACTCGAAATTTAACAAAAAAAAAAAAAAATAAGTCCAATCAAATTAAATTGTATGCAAAAATTAACACTAAATTTATAATTAATCAAATTACTAATATTACTACCTATTATGGGATATTCATAGAACAATTAGAAGAAAAAATGTTGAGAAAAAAAGAATATCAGGCAAATTAATAAACTTTAATTAGAAAATAAGACGAATTTATTTTTATTTGTTTTTTTTTTTTTTTTTAAAGTTCCTTTAAAATAAAAAATAAACATTTATTTTCATGAGAATTATTTGTATAAAAAAAAATTATTTCCTATTCGGCACGTATAAGCGCAACAACGTTTATCGAATTTATTTATTATAATTGCATTTTTATTAATTACTTAAGTTATTAAAAAGTTTCTTTATAATTTTTATGAAGAGAATTGAATTGGTTGTAAAACATATTATTATTATTAATTTTAATTAATTATCGAATTGTATTCTATAAATTTTGTTTCCTTTCTTATTCATATTTTTCATAGTGAACGTATTTTTTTTATTGAAATTTTATTCTTGAAATAATAATAATAAAAACACACAGGGTGTGTTATAAGTTGGTAAATATATTTTTTCAAGAGACAAATAATCTCTTATTTTAACCTCCTTTCATTTTTAGTAGATTTAAACAAAAGAAGAAAAAAAAACCAATAAGCAAATATTTATGTCGATTATATAAAATAATATCAAATTATTTTTTCTATCCTCAATTAAA
Source organism: Atherix ibis (assembly GCA_958298945.1). Lineage (NCBI taxonomy): Eukaryota > Metazoa > Arthropoda > Insecta > Diptera > Athericidae > Atherix > Atherix ibis. Next base: position 19,451,511 of record OY282609.1, on the reverse strand, counting down.
GGAATTGACTTAAATGTACAATTTTCATTAACTAAGAAATTGAAAATATCCAAAATAATTTAAACTATTATATTTTTAATTAATATTTTTTCTAGTTGGATTGATCTAAAAAAAAAAAAAAAGGAGTTGGTTTTTGGCGTAGGTTTTTTTGAAAAAAAATTGTAAGTTTTTTTTTTCGTTATTTTATTTTGAAAAATAAATTAATAGTTCTTGTTTTTGATAATATTTAAAAAAAATTATTCTACATAATCGATATAATATTTCTGAATTATTCTCCCCCCACACTCCTCACCCCTTTCCAAAAACCACTTATTAATCGTATTTAAAATCATAAATTGAACTTTTGTAAAAACGTAACAACACAAAAATTGTATATTTATTTAAAAAAAAAAAAAACTTTTTCTTTTGTTTTTGTGTTATTTAAAAAATTATAAAAATAGTAATTTTCATATACGCCAAACTAGTTGTTAGTAGTAAAAACAGGAAAATATAAATAAATAAATGATTATAAACACAATATTATTAATAAAAATCATTATTTTTAAAATGAAAGAAGAAAAAAAAAATTGAAATTATTCAATTTTCCAATTAAAATTTGTCCAAAAAGAAAGAAGGGGAAAAAAACATATTATTTTCACTGTGTAATTGTTATTGGTAAAAAGAATGTTAACGCCCTTTTCTCAAATTAAAAAAATATAAAATAATACTAAGGAAATTTCAACCTATTATTTTTTTAATAGTTTATAAGTTTACCTAAAAAAAACACTTATTAATATATGAATATACCATAAATTACATACAAAAATATAATTATCACAGAAGAAAAAAAAATATATAAAAGAAATAATGAAATTTAATAAAAAAATTACATACAAACATATTTTAATGCAGGCTGTTCCAGTTATAATTTGCTGGCGCATAATTTCTTATGGCATAATTAAAAGTAATCTCGGCCCTCTGCTGACTATTCTCCTGTTTGATGGTATGGCGTAAGGCAGGCGTTCAAGAAAAGTTAAAACAATAATAACCAAAAAAATAATGCAAATAAGAAGAGACAAAAAAAGGTGGTTTTTCTTCTTGTTCTTTTGGGCGTTTAAAATTATGTAAAAAGAGAAAAGAGAAAAGAGAAGAAGAAAAAACAAAACTGAAATGATGAGAAAAATGAATTAATTGATGAAAATACACAGAAGAAGCAATGATGCTGTGTGTTTGGGAAGGAGGGAGATAGCAACCAATTATTGAGCAGTAACAGAAAAGGTGTTTTTGATGAGGTTGTTCTCTTCCCCAGCAATAGTCAATCATATGACGTGCAGTATGGCGGTCAATCGCTGATATTTGGGAGGGACGTGCATGTGTCGCACTATACTTGGCGGTGGTAGAGAGAGAAGCCAGTTTTGGGCAGTTGAAGAACCAGAACAGAAGGCTGGTTGGCAGGTAGCAGGTATCGATTGAGAATGGCGTAGGCGGTTAATGGTGTCTGTCGGTGGTGGTGATATGGTGTTATGGTGGATGATGGATGGGATGGTGTCTTAGCACGGAGCCACGATCCACACATTCTATAGATATACACAAATAGTTGTTCTCGTGTTTTTGGTGTGTGTTGGCGTTTCACGATTTTACTCAAATAACAACTCATTGGGAATGAGATGAAAATTTCGGTGTATTTAAATTATTACGCACCAGAGCAGTCAGTGCACAACAAAATCTAGCTGACGTGAAAATATTGCAAAAACAGAGAAAAAAAAATACCCAGAAAAAAAAATTGATTTGCAGTATTATTAACTGGTAACTTTAATGTTTTTATTTTCCGTCTTTTTTTCCTTTTCTTTTCTTTCAAAATTTTGCAATGCTAACCAAACATGAGCATTGCAAAATAATTTTTTTTTTTTAAAAATGCATTAATTAATTTTTAAAATAAACAAATTTTTATAAAAAAAAAAAAAACCAAAAACAAAAACAAAACTAAAAACACAAAAATACTAATGCCTGCAATTGAATTGATTTAATTGCAGAAAATTAATCCAAGAGTAATGCCAGCAGCAGCTGCAGTTGTGCTGGGGGTGTATTTTCGGGTAGCGGTTAAGCAGTGGTAGCGTGCGTTGCAGTGTGAACTGGTTGCATAGGCGAAAGAGAACACCGACCAGCTGTGAGAGCGTATGGGGTATACTTTGTTTCCTGTAAAAAGCTAAGCTGTGTTTTTGTGGGTGCTGAGCTGAGTTATAAACTAACATACGCAAAAGGGAGACAGTTGGGTCAGTGAAGAGAAAGGCAGGAGCCCCATTTAAATATTTTGTAAGAAGAGTTTACATAAGTTCATAACTCAACAAGAATAAGAACAAAATGCTAAATGTTTTTTTGAAAATATCTTCGAGATATGGTGCTGCTCCTCGGGATGGTTTTTTTTTTTGGCGATTGGTGGTGAGTTGCTGTCTGCAATAGCGATGGTTGCTCAAGAAGGCTTGTCGCTGTTGCTGTTTACGATAGAGTGCAGTTGCTGCCAATTTGTTGCCGCCACAGTTTGGGGGATCCAATTTCGTAGCCTGTTTTCCAAGTTGGTGTTCGCCTGATTATAGAAGATTGGGAAACAGAATTCATTTAACCTGATCACGATTGTATTGCGTTCAATTGAAACGATTGTCCTGACCATTGCTGGTGTATCGTATCAAGCTGATTCAGATTCCTGCTTTTTAATTGCCGAACCGATCAGCCGAATATGCTGTGGCCATTCCTGTTCTGAGAGAGAGAGGGAGCTGTAGAGATTTTTTCTTTCATTTTTTTTTAGTTGATTTTAATTGCAGATACGAGCACGTAGCGAGTTCGAGATTTTAAATGGGACCAAGGTAAGTGTGCTTGCTGCCTTGTAGAATAATTTCAATATTTTTTTGCATAAAATTTAGGTATTTTGAATTTTATAAGAAAATATTTTCCAAATAAATAAAATATGACAGACAACAACTTTCACATTGTTTCATTTTTGTAGTTGAGATTATTGGAATTTTTTTAATTTAATTCGTTCGATTGAATGCAATTTGGTTGGTATTATTGTCTTCGATTACCCTCGTTTGTGCTTTAAAAAAAAAAAAAAAACTAACAACTACTGACAAAATGGGTATTTTTTGTATTATTCAATTTCAATTTTTATAATATGAAAATTTGATTGCTGCACCAAGTGCCCAGGATGGATAGCCAGCTAACAAAATGAATATATCCATCTGTCAGTAAGAGGACCGTGTATGACAATGCAGGATGTGCATGTTCGCCCTCCTACTTTAGTTTTGTTCAGAATACAAGAAAGAAAGAATATGCAACAAAACGTAACGCCTACTTTTTTCTTAACGAACTCGACTTTTGAATGAAAACTGCGGAGAGTTAGCGTATATTAAAATCATTTTTTTTTTATTGAAACTGCAACAACCATGAGATGAGCGGTCGGCTATTTTGCCTTCAAATTCAAATAAAGAAATTCTGATAGATGCACCAGGTGCTCAGAATCGTAAAAAAGCCAACCAACCAAATCCATTGGTCAGAGACAATTCGAGAACCGTGAGCGACAAGTCAGTACGTAAGATTGAGTGCGAGTGAAATGAACGAATTGCTTCGTTCCGAATACACGAACGTGCGCACGAATCAAACGTAAATGGTAGCAGTACAATTGCGGGTGAAACTGAAAAGTGCATTCAGTGGCGGATTTGTCAAGATTTTAAAACCTTCACAGTCTTAAGGGGAATGCACAACTCTCAGACTTTATCGCCGAAATTGATTCTGTTTTTATTTTGCCAATTATTGTTATTAGGGCGTGATTGTTATTTGACAATTGAAATTGAAATAAGCAAATAAGTGGAAAATATTATTTGTAGTTCCATTAATGAAAAATCCATTTATAAAAATAATAAATTTTTTTGAAATTGTATTTAATTGGTTAATTTGGGAGAAATTCGTTATTTTTTGGTTCAATTTGCAGTCTATGTTTTCAGTTGTGTTCATAAAACACAAGAAGGCAGATGCAAACAAACGTAACGCCTACTTTTCCGTAAAGAGTTCAGATTTTAATACAACGATTCTGACGAATGAGTTTAGAGTCCTTTTAAAATAAGTTTTTATTTATTTTTTTTTCCTAATGACACGTACATTGGGGAAAAAAAGATTTTTTCGTATTTACCGTGTAAATATGAAAATTTGATTGCTGGCCAAGGTGCCCAGGATAGCACAAGCTAAGTCAGATTGTAATAGGACTTGGTATGCGACTAAGCAGGACGAAACTTTTACGAAAACAGCGGGTGTGAGTGAAATGGACGATGTGCTGAGCGAATGCCATGTCGCATAGATGCGAACAAATGAAATGCGCCTTCTCTCCTTCTACTTAACGAGCTGTGTCCATGGGTGGTGGCGGCGGTTTCATCTTCAATTTCAGATAAAGAAATTTTGATAGATGCACCAGGTGCTCAGGATTGGTAGTAAACCAGCAATATGCATTGGTCAGACATTTTGATTTTGAGAAAAACGGAATTTTTATTCGAACATTTTCTTCGAAAACATAAATTTGTTGGTCACTTTTACTCCATACTATGCTTGCGCCATCTATTGGTATATAGCGAAAACTTCATTTACCAATAAATCAGCCTATATTCCGGTGGCGAATCGATTTTCCCCAAATATACGTCGTGGCAATCGCGCTTTGCTCAATCTACCCACCAAACATCAGAGCAGAACTTCCATTGACATTGATATAGTCTCATAGCACAACAAGTTGCCAATCCTTGAGGCGTTGTCATCGTCGAGTCCTCTCTCTCACAGCAAGAATAAACCGATAGTCAAATACTGAGCATTAACTAAAGAGAGACTTTCACCGAAAAACAATTTGACCACAAAATAAAAAGCGGAAAACAAGAGTTTTAACTGTAGTTCATATGAATTGCAATCAATGAGAGGAGAAGTGCACAGCCAACTCTAACTGAAGTAGTTGATAATTTTCATCACAAATTAATTAATATTATTTTAAAAAAAAGAAGATTTAATTAAAAAAAAAAGGAAAACAGTGAAATATCCTTCAACGATAACGAAAATTTCAGAATAGTTGACGGAAAAAATTATAATTGTTTTTTAAAATTCGAATTAGTAGAAACCAAGGTAAGCCCCAAAATTAATTCAAATTAATTTAAAAAATAATAAGTGAACGAATAGATTAAAAGAAATTTAATTTGAAATATTTGCATTTTGCCTAGGATTGTCGTCTGGTGGTGGCGGTGGTCTTATTAGGAGTGTGGACTTTTCTACCAGAAATTAATTGACGTCGTAAAATAATTAATTTGTTTCGGTTTTTGTGAACTTTTTTAAATAAGAAAAAAAAGTCAATAAATTGTGCAAAAAGTTTTTGCCAAAGAAGAAAAATATTGTGAATAGTGTGTAGTGGTGGTGTGTCCAAAAAAAAAAAAAAATTTAATTTTTAACTTCGAAGAATTTTTTTTAAAAGAACAGCCGGAGAGTACTTTTGTCTTGATTGACCATGGAAAAGAAACGACTGCAAACTGTTGCCGCAATGGCATGCATGAAATCCTTACTGATGGTCTTCAATTTAGCATTTTGGGTAATTATTCAATAAGTTTCCATTAAAAATTTAAGATTTTTTTTTTTTTTTGGTTTCAGTTAATTATAAAATATTTATTTTTTTGTTGAAAGAAAATTACATTAACATTGAAAACGTCTCCCAAAGAGAAACAATGTTGTGTAATTGAAATTATTTGATTATGGTTTTTTTTTCCAATTATCAAAAAAAAAATATTTTGATAAAAGAGAAAAAAATTAATAACAAAATATTGCGGTTTGGTGATTTTGTATGCAAATTATCAGCATCGCTGGCATTTCGTTCTATAAGAGGTCAAGTCGCGTTGGATTTAATCGTTTATTGACGCGTACGTAAGTGATTGCTCGTTTTTTTCCCTAGTCTACCATATGTTAAATGGAAAAAGTCCACCTTTGACTCTCTTAATAATTAATTTACCAACTAAAAAACTTATATTTAATAATTAGCAATTTACCAAGATAATGTAAAGTAAATTATGGAATTTTCTACAAATTTTATTATAATAAATAGTGAAAATTTCCGTTTGGCTACAAAATTATGTACGAACGATTATAATTAATTAAACATATTGGAAAGAAAAGCGTGAGTATTTTTAGAACGACACCGTATGTCCAACCGCAACATTAATTTTGATAAACGACCATTTCACACCTGACCTACCTCAAACGCAATATTGGAAAATAATTTAAAGGCTAATTATTTTTTTTTTTTAGTCCAATATGTTTTCTTCTCATTGTTGATTTTGTTATTCGGTAAAAAAATTCATTTACTTTTAAAAGAATTTGTAAAATTTTTAATTTTAATTTCCATATTTTTAGTACAGTTTTTTTTATTAAAATAAAAAAATATGAAAAGCAATTTTTTTTTAAATTTTCATTTATTTTTGTTTTTATTTTACAAAAATTTTTTTATTGGATATATAAAAAAATCATATTTTGTTATAGAATTTTTGTTAATAAAAATTGACATTTTGGTAAAGTTTTTTATTAAGACTTTTTCTATTATTAAATTATTGTATAATTAATAAAAAATTTAATTTTTTTCATCAATTTTTCACAATTCTATTTAAAGCGGATAAGTTTAAAAATAATCAAATAACACTAAACTTTAATCCAAAGTGTGCTCTCTAACTTAAGGAAGTACACCCCCTTCCCCATCCCCCTAATATACCATCATTACTTAGGATGATTATAATAATTACAAAAAAAAAACATTTTTAATTATATTGCTTTAAATTTTATTTGTTTTTACCCCCAACTTTTAATAGAAAATAATTTCTTCTTAAAAAAAAGGGGAAGTTTTTATACTTCTTAGGGATGTGAGCAAAATTCCCTTTATCCCATATTTTTCAATTAAAAAGGGAAAACATGATTTTTATATTTTATTTCGAATACATTCTATCCAACTAAGAATGCGTTTTTTCTTCTTCTTCTTAATTAACTCATTACTTCGACTTAAAAATTGAATATCTTTAAAATTCCTAATAAAAATGGCCAACATTCTTATTATTGTTGAAATTTTAACTTTAATTCTGCAAATAATCTACAAATGTTTTAAGAATATACATTTCAGTATGAATATTACGAGTATTTGATATGATAAGTATCAAAAGTGGCACATGTGCTAAGAAAGAACCTTACGACACAACTATTAGGCTACTTGCTGACTTCATTCAATATGTTGTTGGGGGGAGAAGGGAGGGGGTAAGTTCACCAAACGAAACTGGTCTGAGGTTAGGTGGGTGCGTAAAAAAGCAAAAGTTTTATTAGATGTTGTGGAGCAGCAATTAGAGTTTATAGTTAAATGATTTAAGTCTCTTTATATAGACACCTAACTAAGAATTATTTAACATTTTGTTGAGAACCGCGATTAACTAATTAGCTATGAATGACATCCAAAACAACGAAATTGTCTAATAAATTATATTATATAAGAACTAGAAAGGACTCCAAACAAAAATTTCCTATTTGCTATCATGAAGAAAAAAACTATTTTTGCAAATGTATTAATTTATACTGAATTGTTCGTAAACTACGAGAATCGTTCAATAAGTTCTTAGAAAAAAGGAAAAAAACTGTTTTTAAAAAAAAAAAAAATTTTATTTTTCAACATAATCCCCTTGTAGCTCTATACACTTTTCCAACCGTTTTTCCAAAATTTTTATCCCGTCCAAAAAATAGGATTTCGGAAGTTCTGCAAAATACTCATCCGTTTGAGCAATGACGTCCACGTTGGAAGTGAACCGTTCGTCCGCAAAGCCATTTCTTCAGATTGGGGAAAAGAAAATAGTCACTCGGGGCCAAATCTGGTGAATAAGCGGGATGCTGCAACAATTCCATTCTCAATTCCACAATTTTGGCCATGGAAACGCATTGTCCTGATGCAAGAGGATTTTTTTCTTCTTCAGATGGGGGCGTTTCTCTTTGATTTCCTCGCTCAACCGTTGCAATAACGACGCGTTATACGCTCCTGTTATTGTTTTTCCTTTTTCCAAGTAGTCGATAAAAATGATGCCCTGCGAATCCCAAAAGACCGTGCCCATCACCTTGCCGGCCGATGGCACAGTTTTTGCCTTCTTCGGAGCCCGTTCACCCTTGAAAATTCACTGTGATGACTGTCTCTTCATTTCTGGAGTGTAGTAGTGTATCCAGGTTTCGTCCACAGTGACATATCGACGAAGGAATTCGGCTGGATTGCGATGAAATAGTGCCAACATGGGCCTCAGAGTCCACTACACAATTGCGCTTATTCTCCTCTGAGAGCAACCCATCTTGCCGAAATTTTTTTCACAGACAATTTTTCATGCAAAATTGAAGCGACTGTAACTTGTGATATGCCCGTGGCCTCAACTAATTCGCGCACTTTAATTCACCGATCGTTCAAAATCAGATCGTGGATTTTGTCGATGATTTTAGGAGTAGACACCTCAACTGGGCGTCCTGAACGATGTTCATCTTTTGTGGATGAACGGCCATGTTTAAATTCATTCACCCAATTGTAAACCGTCGCAAACACAGGTGCAAATGTGCCATGAACTGCATCCAACTCGGCTTTGATTTCTTTCGGGCTTAAGCCTTTCAAATGGAGATGTTTGATGACAGCCCTAAACTCGATTTTTTCTATTGTTATGCACAAATAAATGTCGTTAAATTTAATCGACGATAGAAATTGACCTACACTATGGATCGAGCTGAAATTTTGACAGCTTTCCTGTCGATAATTCTACTTACAAAAAAAAACCGACACTATCTTTACCGACACTACAAGCGCAATTTCTTGGATTTTCTAAGGACTTATTAAACGACCCTCGTATTTAAAATTTAATAAAACCTCAGTTTAACCTTCACTTTGCAATATGTGAACAAAAATATGCATGCATTTCGGTATGCTTCCACTTTCATGGAGAATGGCATATTTTCGAAAACTCTCCGAAACTCTCCAAAATTAAGGCGGTTGATATTTTTTAATTGATATTTATAAAATAAATAATAAACCTAAAATGCAATTGCATTTAATGCCAGAAGATTGACGAAAAAAATGTTACTTTCTGTCATGTTTAAATTGCATTTTTCTTTGGAATAATTGAGTTAAAAAAGAATTTAATTATCCTTTTGGAATTCAAAAAAATTTTAGTACGAAAACTAGATGTTAGTAGGTGTCATGTATACATAAAAAAATCTACACAAATGTATGCAAGCAGTACAAAGTTCTAGCCGCTTTAGCAATAATTTCCCCTTTTATATTCTTGCCACGAGAAAAATTTGTGCGTTCGCCGAATTTCCCCTTTTACATTCTTGCCACGAGAAAAAGTTGTGCGCCCACGAGCAAATATCGTGCGCTCACACGATCACTATAATTATCGGCGAACATTTCGTATTTTTCTTTGAAATAAGTGAGTTAAAATGGAGTTTAATTATGCTTTTGGAATTCAAAAAAAATCTATTATGAAAACTTGGGTCATGTCTACATAAAAAAAATCTACACAAATTTTACGATTTCTCGCCGCTTTAGCAATAATTCAAACAGAAAATTGCGTATACACACACGAAAGTCTGACGTACGGGCCTATCCAGGTATTCTTTAATCTAAGATCAAGTTCCTTTCTAATTGCACACAGTTGGAAGGGGGAATTTCTACACTTAATTTCGTGATGTTCAGTTGTAATTAAACTGTCACTCAGATCGATATGGTTACACTGCGAACACTCCCCTTCTCCCACATAGCTTGTACGTTAGTCAACCCTAGACCAGCAGTGCAAGTTTCAAACTTATCCTCAAACTAGGCGAACCTATAGACTCTATAGTATATCGTGTGATAAGTGGAAAATTTTTCAGTGCGTTACGAAAAATGCAACAGCGAAATTCGGAGCAATGATTTTCCATCAGATTTTGTGTTAGGCTACGTGAATCCGTGAGTTTCATATATAAAAAGTTCAAACGAGTTGGGGAATATTTCTTATAAAGATCTGAGGTTAGTCGGTGGCACAAAGAGGGGTCTTCAACATCGACGACTGATGGACATGTGTAACGAGTGAGGGTTCTTTTCAAAACAGGAAAAGGGTTCTTCACGTCAGATCGAACATTGCTTGTAAAATACATGTTTGGGAAAAGTACGGGTTGAGGGTTTTTGTGAAAACGTGCGGGTTGAGATGTCATCTACATCAAGGACTTTTTATCGGAAAAATAGATTCCTGTGGTTACCCAGCCCTCCCCTATTCTACTGAGCATAGTCAATATGGCTTTTTCCCCCCAAAATATAAAAAAAACCTTTGAAATGACGTCATTTCATAGTGTCGATAAAATCCGAACGAGTGTAACCGAGGAGTGAAAGGTGATAGCATCCAAACGAGATTTTCAGCTGTGCCACGAAAAACTACTTTGGAGTAGTTTTTTGATTATCTATTCATTTTGTGAGTTATTGGGTAAAAATGAAAATTATAGAAATTGTGAATGGTGTACATGGTTCCGAATACTGTCAATTACGCGTAAATTTTGATTTTGTCGATTCCGTTCAGGTATTTTCGATGTTAAATCGATACACCTTATCATGCCTAAAGCTGGATTCAAAAAGAAGCTCGATGTTTGGATGCCATACGAATTTACGCAAAAAAAAAGATGGATCGAGTTTCCATCTGCGAAATCTTGGCCAAACGGAACGAAATCGAGCCATTTCTTAAACGGAGGGTGACTGGGGATGAGAAATGGGTCACATATGACAATATTGTCCGAAAACGATCACAGTGAAATGGTAGCCAAACCAGGACTAACGTCCAGGAGTGTTCTGGTGTGAATTTGGTGGCACTATAAAGGAATCATCTACTGTGAGCTGCTTCCATATGACTAATTACTAAATTCGGACCTCTACTGTCAACAATTGGACCGTTTGAAGCTAGCAATTGACCAGAAGCGGCCAAAATTGCCCAACAGGAGAGGTGTTGTCTTCTATCAGGACAACGCCAGGCCACACACGTCTATAGTGACTCGCTAGAAACTCTGAGTTTCGACACACCCACCTTATAGTCCCGACCTGGCACCAAGCAATTACCATATTTTTTCTTAAAATTGCAAAACTTCCTTAGTGATAAGCAAAATTGGCTAAAAGAGACTATTGCGAAAATTGCCTAATCGAGTTTTTTGCCAACAGGGAACAGGGTTTCTCTGAAAAAGGCATTTTGAAGTTACCTTTAAAATGGCAACAAATTGTAAAACAATACGGTGCATATTGTACCCAAATCGGACAATCCGAAACAAAAAATCTGACCTAAACCAATATTTACGGCAAACAATAATTTAAAAATCAGTCTCATTACTTTTCTGCTACGCCCCATAGTATAGGAATGATGGTGAATTAAGTGTCACAAAATTTCGATAAGCTCGCTATTGGGTCTAGTCTACTTATTTGGGTACGGCTAATGGTGTTAGTTGCTATTCTGTTGGCAGAGTTTCTCCTTTTCACCATTCTTATTGCCCACAACTCCCATATGCCCCGGCAAACAACGCTCTACACTCCTATTACTAAGTGGGCTATGCGGGGTCACTCGATGGATTACGAATGGCTTTGATAAAAAGTAACAGCACTTCCCAATTACCGTATTAATAGCCCACAGCTCCCAATTCGATTTTCAATTTTTGTCTCGTTATGTTGGTACTCATGTCTCTCACTTATGCCGACAGGTTCGGCCATTTTGAATGTTCATGTAATTTTTGACAACTGCTTTGCTTGCACGTGTTTTTGCCCGTCTTCGATTTTTGCCCATTCCAAAAAATGGATCAAAGAATCTGCATCAAATTTTTTGTGAAAAACAAAATTAATTGCGCGGACGCATTCCGAATGTTGACTGTGGCATATGATGAAGCTACCTTGAACCGAAGCAACGTTTATCGGTGGTATAAAATGTTCTCATAGGGCCGAGATGTGTACGACGAAAAGCGTGCAGGACGCCCGAGCACGCCGATAACAGACGAAAGCATTGATGAAGTGAAGAAAATAGTATTGGCCAATCGTCGAATTACCGTTAGAGAAGTTGCTGAGGACTTAAACATATCGATTGGCTCGTGCCATTCGATTTTTACCAATGATTTGGCGTGAGACGGGTAGCCGCGAAATTCGTACCAAAATTGCTCAATTTCGACCAAAAACAGCATCGCATTAACATTGCTAAGGAGCTGTTGGACTCTGTCCACGACGACCCAAATTTGATCCAGAGTGTCATAACTGGTGACGAATCATAGTTTTATGGTTATAACGTGGAAACCAAAGCTCAATCATCCCAATGGAAGCTGCCGCACGAGCCAAGACCGAAAAAAGTGCGCCAAGTTTGCAAGTTGCCTGAAGCAATCCGCCAGAAACGCTCAGATTAGTGGAAGAACAAAAATTGGCTTTTACACCATGATAACGCCCCTGCTCACGCATCGTTGCTTGTGCGCGAATATTTGGCCAAAAACAACACACTAATAATGCCGCAGCCACCGTATTCCACAGATCTGGCCCCCTATGACTTTTTCTTGTTCCCGAAACTGGAGAGCCCCATGAAAGGACGACGCTACTCTACGATTAAGGAGGTAAAGACGGCATCGAAGGAGGAGCTGAACAAGATTGGAAAAAACGTTGGCACAAGTGTATAAATCTTGTGGGGATTACTTTGAAGGGAACAAAATAGATATTCATGAATAAATAAATAATTTTTGAAAAAAAAAAAAAAAAATTCGCGATACTTTTTGAACAGACCTCGTTTGGAGCTGACGTATAAGGGAAGCATCCCTGCCGAAATTGTAATTATTTTTTTGAATTTGTTTTTGTTCATGAAAAAATCAATTGAAAAAAAAAATGTATATCCTTCAAAACAGCTGTGACCGATAGAGTAGAGTGTATAAGAGGACTTGTTAATAATAACAAATAAAATAAAAACCAAACAAATTTTCCAGTTAATATACAATCAAACTAATAATATTGTAAATAATGTGATTAAATTAAATTGGAAAAAAATATGAAAATATAAAAAAAACCAAAAGTTTTCAAAAACTTTTTAAAATTTTAATAAAAAGAAAGGAAAAAAATCCTACCTTAATTGTAGCTTCGCCTCGGTTGAAATAAACATAAAAATGCACATTTAAAAATAACTCTTTAAGAAACAGAAAAAAATCACTAAAAATAAAATTAGTTTTAAAACTTTTACTTTTAAAATTAAGTGAAATTGAAATTATAAAAAAAAACACTCATAGAAAATGCACTATTTTTAATACTTTATTAATAAAAATTAATATATTATTAATAAAAAAAAACACACACGCACACGGCCACAGCCATACACACCATTCAATACTATTACTACCCATTCGCAAAAAAAAATTTTAAAAAAATAAACGTAATAATTTGTAAGGTAAAAAAAATTGATGAGAAAACGATTGCAAAACTTAATCAGGCGGCTCTTCGGCACGAACTGACGTGATTTCCAAATTTCCAAATATTTTACGTACGATTCACGTTTAATGCTTACGTACAAGTGAGTGAGTATGCATTTGCCATAGTAAATCTCATTTTGATTCTTTTGTTTCCCTGTTAATCAAATGTATTTGTTTTTTTTTTCTTCGCACATCAAGTTTACATTGATAATTTGTAACCAATTCTAACGGGGTTATACAAAAAATAAAACAAAAATAACATACGACCTTGAATGCCGGCATTGCTGCAGAGATGTTGGCAATGCAGTTTATCGTTGGCCTTCTTTTCTGCTCGCAAACAGCTTAATTACTCTTTTCTCATCGTTACTGATAACACCATTTCCCAAACACTACTCGTACGAACGATCATCTCTCTCTCATAATTGTCAGATTAGGGTTTTTATTTTGCAATCAGATCTCTTCTCTTTGTGCATATATCAGAAGAATTTAAATCATTAAAATTTTACAATTAATAGTTTCTCTTTTATTTCATTGAGGGATTATTTTTTCTTTCGTTTTCAATTCTCTTTTTTTTAATAATAATTGCTGCTTCTTATTAAATTTTAATTGAGAAACGAAATCCGGAGTAAAAATGATTTCCGCGCCCTAATATCGTTGCATTGCACCAAATTTAATTACAGCGGCTAATTTTTTATTTACAATTCAAATAGAATTTTTCAAATGTTATTGTGTTTTTTTGTTGTTGTATTATATAAGCATTAATTTATAATAATGTAATAATTTTAAATATAATTAATCTGATTTTGAAACCATATTAATTATACAATATTTAAAATGATTACAAACGTTAATGGAGCACACGACATCGTTTGAAGTCATCGAGTTTATACAGGGTGGACCATTTAAAAGTTGCATTTTATAAAATAGTAAATAAAAAAAAATTTCTGGTTTTATTAGAAAGATTGAACCTTGAAATTTAAGAATGAAACACAACATCATTTAAATGACTGCCACGGCTGGCCTTACAGTACCCCATTCGTTCGACCCAATTTTTCAGTACATTTTCGATTGTCTGGGCCTGTATCTCTTCAATGGCAACTTTGATTTCGTGTTTCAAGGCCTCAATTGTCTCTGAATGGCTTGCGGAACATTTATCCTTAACGGCTCCCCACAGAAAATAATCCAACAGCTTCGAGGCGGCCAATTGACATCAGAATTTCGGCTTATTATTCGGTTTTCGAAAGCAGTGCCCAAAAGTTGGATTGTTACGTTGGCTGTGTGGCAAGTGGCCCCGTCCTGTTGAAACCAAATGTCGTCCATTTTGCATGCCACGAAGGCGCTCACCATTGACCGTAACGGCGGCTCCTTCATCGTTTTCGAAGAAAAACGGGCCAATGATGCCTCCAGTCCAAAATCCGCACCAAACCGTGACTCGTTGTGGATGCATAGGCTTTTCCATGATAACGTATGGATTTTCTGAGCCCCAGATGCGATAATTTTGTTTGTTGACATACCCACCGAGGTGGAAATGGGCCTCATCCAAAACATAATTTTTCGGTAAAAATGCTCATCTTCGGCCAATTGAAAATTGTTGACCTGATCGTTTACGTGAGGTCTTTATAAAACGAGGCAAAGTTTTTAGAAATATTAATTAGACCTCCTTTTATTGGGTTGTCAAGAAAGTAATTTTGTTGCAATACGAAATTACTTTCCAAACAACCCAACAGTTTATTTATTGGCCTTTTTTCTTTAAGCGAATCATTCAAATTGTCCAACTGATGACGGTACACTTCAGAATTGATCGTTGTGTTGCTCGGTAGAAGCTCAAAATAAACGATTCCTTTGAAATCCCACCAAACAGATAGCATAACCTTTTTTTGATGAATATTGCTTTCGAAGTGCTTTGACCTGGTTCATCTTTTCTACTCCAGGATCTTTTGCACTTAAAATTCTTGTAGACAACCCATTTCTCGTCCCCAGTAATGATACGCTTCAAAAATGGATCATTTTCTTGGCGTTTGAGAAGCAAATCACAAACGTCAATGCGACGGCACAAATTTGTTTCCATAAGAAGATGAGGAACCCATATGTCGAGTTTCGAGATTAAACCTAGCCGTTTTAAATAATCATGAACGGTCGAATTCGATAAATTTAATCTCTCAGCGATCTCACGAGTTGTTATTCGCCGGTTTGCATTAATTAATGTTCTTTATCAGCTTCAGCTCGCCTTCTAAAACGTAGTGCATCTTCGAGATCAAAATTGCCGGATCTAAATTTTGCAAGCCAGTTTTGGCACTGGCGCTCACTTAACACATCTTCTCCATACACATCGGATAATTGTTTTCTTGCTTGAACAGCATTTTTATCTTTCTACAATATATGCCGAAAATGGTGTTTTTCACTTTCCATATTTAAAAGCGTATCAACCAAAAAATACTGTGCAGAATCAATCGAATTTTTTCACAAGCAAGCCTTGGTATGTCAGCTGTCAAAATGCATATAATTATGTGGCTTAAATGTGAAGTTGGCTGTGAAAAAATACGATTAAGTCCTCTGTTGAGAAACAACGAAACTGCTTTCTTGATAACCCAATATTTCGCGGTCGTTATAATCGGTGACTGTGACTTTAATTGTTGGGAATCATGACAGCAACAGAGATATTATTAAACATTCCTAATAGCAGACATATTATATTTTATTTCAGTGGTGGTAGTCTTGCAAGTCTTGAAGCCATTAGTAGTGGTCCTTAATAACATTCGACATGAAGAGGTCATTTAACTTCTTTGACTGGACAATGAGTAATAATTTTTTATCAACTCCAACGAGTCTAGGCAATATCCTTATTGAAATTTTGGGCTTGGAAGATGCTCAGAATTCGGATGGGACATTCTGGATTTTCTTCCATTGTCGAGTTCGCTCGTTGATACGAAAATTCCAGATGTATAATCTTAAATCCGCCATTTTTTAGTCAAAAAACACATGTTTTTTTCATAGAAAGCAAAAACAAATTTATTCAAAGTACTTGCCCTCGCTAGCTACACATTTTTCCCATCTCTCGGGCAATTTGTGGATACCACGCCCAAAAAATTCCTTCTCTTTCGAGGCAAACCACTCATCAAGCCCTTTTCGGACGTCTTCGTAAGAATCGAAGTGCTGCTCAGCGAGCGCGTGTCCCATCGACGAAAACAGTTGGTAGTCGGAAGTTGCCAGATCTGGTGAATAAGCGGGTTGGGGTAGCACCTCCCAGTTGAGTGTCTCCAAGTAGTTTCGGACCATTTTTGACGTGTGCGATGGTGCGTTGTCGTGGAAGAAAATCAGCTTGTCATGTCTTTGTTGACAATCCGTCCTTTTTTCACGTAGAGCATGGTGCAATTTGATCAGTTGTTGGTTGTAGCGGTGTGGGCATTGACAGTTTCACCAGGTTTCAACATTTCATAGTAGACGATACCCAGCTGATCACACCAAACGCACAGTATCGTCTTCCGTCCGAAGCGATTTGGTCTTGGGGAAGATGTTGATGGTTGGCCGGGATCAACCCACGATTTCTTGCGTTTAGGATTCTCGAAATATATCCACTTTTCATCGCCTGTCACAATCCGATGCAGGAACGACTTTCTTTTTTGTCTGGTGAGCAAGATTTCGCATGTGTTTTGGCGTCGCTCCATCTGCCTATCGTTCAATTCATGCGGCACCCATTTTCCGATCTTTTCAATCTTCCCCATGGCACGCAGACGCATGGAAATGGCTGGTTAAGTAACACCCAATTGCTCCGCTAGCATTTTTTTACGATTGGGTATCGTCTTCGTCCAAAAGAGCCTGCAATTGATGGTCCTCAATCTTCCTAGGCCGATTTTCACGCTTTTTGTCCCACAAATCAAAATTGCCGTCCTTGAACCGAGGAAACCAATCTCGGCGCGTTGTTTCCGATAAAGCACTGTCACCACAGGCCTCCATAAGCATTTGATGCGATTCGGCAGCCGATTTCTTCAAATTAAAGCAGAAAAGCAGAGCATCCCGCATATGCTCTTTTTCTGGCACAAAACTAGACTTGATTACCAAAGGAAAAATGTATGTTGTTGTACGAAATTGCTGACAATATGCACTGATTAATGTTGATAGAGGTCAAACTCAACAGCGGATTTAAGCTCATATACCTGGTATTTCGAAATTCGTTATTTAATTCACAAATTAACCCATTTACTCCACAAAATGTCAATACATCGAATTATAAGTTTTTCTTAGAAACCATGGTTAAGTTTCTCTCATACGGAATCTCATGGTGATTGTGGCGTTTTTTTTATGGCCATGCCATCTAAAGGACCTTTAGACATATTAACTATGAAATTATGGAAAATTTACACTATGAATTTTTAATGAAAAATATGAATTTTTTTTAAATAATTTGCATAGGTATCAGGCGTTGCTATATTATGCGCTGGAATTTGGATGCAAGTTGAATTGCATAAATATTTGGAATTGAATGCTGACTATTCAAAAACGGCACCGTACATTTTGGTTGGAACAGGAGCATTGATATTGTTTGTTGGCACATTGGCATGCTGTTGTACAGTTAAAGGACAACCGTCTCTATTGTATTTGGTAAGGCAAAATTGTATTGAGAAAAACCGATTTTTTATATTTATTTATTAAAAAACTTTCAGTTTGGTGGATTTTTAGCTGTAATAATGATACTTGAAATCGCATTAGCCGCTTCGATATATGCGTACAAGGATAAACTTGCTGATGGATTTGATCGTGGATTAAATCAAACAATGATCAATTATGGACCAAATTCAGTTATAAAAACAGCCGAATTTGATACAATGCAGGCAAAGGTGAAAAATTTATAATAATTAATTTATTGGTTTTCTTTTTCCAAAATATACAAGATTTTTTTTCTCTTTTTTTTCATTCAGTTGCAATGTTGCGGAAGTCATGATTATAAAGATTGGTATGATCTAAATCGTCCTGTTCCAAGATCATGTTGTATTAAATCGAATTGCGATGTACAAGATGAGACTGAAATATATACTGAGGTAAAATGGATAAATATTTATTAATATTTTTATTTTTTTCAAATAGTTTCTTTTCTATTTATTTCCAAAAACAGGGTTGCTATTACAAAGTGGTGAAATTTCTTAACAATAATATGGCTATTATTGGCGGTGTAGCATTATTAATGACATTCCTTCCACTTATTGGTACTGTATTATCTTGTTGTTTAGCAGCAAATATATCTAAAGCTAAATATGAAGAAATGGCATAGATCTAAAAATGGGAAAAAAATTTAATTTCTGTATGTATATTTTTGGTTTATAAAAAAAAGAAAAAAAATTCATAAAAAAAAACAAATTAAAATAAATTGGATTGGTTTTTTGTTTTTTAAAATAATAAATGTTCGCCTTTTTAAAATAATAATAATAATAATAATTGTTGTTGTTGTGGTTGTTTATCTTTTATATATTTGTTATTATTATTATTATTATGTGCAATATTATTATTATTATTGAGTGCATTTTAAAGTTTATGTACAAAAAAGTGGTGTGCAAAAAAAAATATGGCGCAGAGCGTTGTCTTTTTTTTTTGAAGAAGAAGAATATTTCTGTAATAACTCAAGTATTACTCTTTAATTTTAAGGAGTTATAGTTCCATGACAGATGGGTTTTTCCCCTTTTGTTTTTTTGGGGCCTGGACATTCCTAAAATGAAGAATGTCCGGTCCCAAAAAAAAGGGTAAAAAGTAATCTTATTTTTAGTGTGGTAGGTTTTGTGTTTTTTTTTTTACTTTTCAATAATAAATTTTTATTTTAATATTACTATTGTCTTTGGGTTTAAAAATACTATCTTACATCGCCTTATCCACCATAGACTCTGGGTATTAAATCATTATTTAATCACACTTTTAATTCCAATACTTATATCGGTCGATTCTTAGCTAGTAGCACCTCTAATTTTAATATATAGTCCCCAGATATTTTCAATTTAATTTAAATTTGGACTCAAAAAATCATTTCCCTTAAAATATGGAAATTTTAAAAATTAAGGTTTCTAAATTTTTTTTTCTTGTAACATAAAAGCGATAAAAATATAAAATAATGCTTTCTAAATTTTTTTACAGTGCAATATTTCTATTAGGCGGAACTGTAATACATCTTCGAGGAGTTTCAAATAAATGGAAAGGTATCATGAACTTATCATATCGCCCCCAATAAATGTTCCATTTTTTTGGGGGCGATATGATAAGTTCATGATACCTTTCCATTTTTTTGTAGGCGATATGATAAGTCTCATCGTGACTAAATTAACCGGTAATTCTTTGCCTAGTTGCCTAGGATAAACGGTTAATCGAAGTTTTATGGCAATTGCAAGAACCAAAAAACATAACATCTTCGAGGAGTTTCAAATAAATGTCTACTGATGTTGACACCTTTCCATTTTTTTGGGGGCGATATGATAAGTTCATGATACCTTTCCATTTTTTGGAGGCGATATGATAAGTCTTATACTGACTTAACTGGCCGGTAATTCCTGGCCTAATTAGTCAGACAACGGTTAATCAACATTTTATGGCGATTGCAAGAACCAAAAAACCATCTTCCATGAATGTGATTTTTCTGTCCCTCTCGCACATAAATTGAAATATTAATTTTACATTCTAAATTTGATTATATTCATAATTTCGTCTATAAAAATCCATCCAGAAGAAATGTTCTTCTTCACTTAATTATCCTTATTATTACCACCAGTAAGTATTACACTGTAACCAGTAAATTACCGTTGATTAAATAATATATGATCAAAATAGATGAAATAACTGCGAGTCATCATTTTTGCACACCACTGTATGTATGTATGTTAAAATAAAAAACAAACAAAAAATGATTTACTTACAAAAAGGTAAATCCACAGAAAGAAAAAAAAACAATACCAAAAATTTACAGATATTGGATAAGAGAATTTTGAAATTATCCTCAAAAAAAAATAATTACTACAAAACAAGGACTTTAAAATTCTTTAAAAAAGAAAATTAATTACGAACAGTTTTTGAAATAATGTAAAAAAAAATTTTTTTTTAATAATATAAATTGGATAAAATGATAAGCCACTCACTCCTTCTACTGTATTAATCAACTATAAAATTACTAAAACTTATTACTCTATTTATAATTACTAAAATACGTAAACTCTATTGTGTATTTATATATACTAATTGTATTCAAAAATATTAATTGTGCTTTTAAAATATATCAAATTTATTAATAAAAAAAAAATTTAAATTAATAAAAAAATATCTCTCCAAAAAAAGAACATAATCAATTTTCAAGTAATTTTTAAAATGAAACAACAACAAAAAAAACACACACGAAAAAAGGAATGTAACTTTTAAATAATGAGGGGAAGAGAAAAAAAATGATTCAACAAAAAAAACGACAGTGTTGCCTTTTGCAATTGAACATATTTTTTTGATCAATTACATAAAATAGCTCAAAGCATATCAAACGAATAGTCTGCAATGCACATTATATAATATATATAGCATGTCCTTGTCCTTCTTGTATGTAAGTAAGCAAAAGCAAAAAAAAGTCAAAACAAATAAAAAAGACAAGGAAAAAAATTTGGATATATTTATTTTTAATAAACTACCATAAAAGAATGATGCCAAAAAAGGGCAAAACAGAACATTTTTAAATGTCATATTTTTTTTTCTTCACCACAATTATTTTGTACTTTTATGTATGGCTGAGAATGTGCTTGCATGTACGTGTGTATGTGGATTTAAAAATACAAAAAAATAAACAAAAATTACATTAATCAATCTCACATTTATATTAATTAGTTCAATTTGAATAAAGAATTAAAATTGATCAACTATTTGATGAGAGTGAATTTAGTTTTTTTTTTATTAAATCAGAGAAAATGGAAGACAAAAATGGAGAAGGGAGGGAATTCACAAGTCAGTAAGACTGAAAATAGGCAGGAATGGTTTTAGCAGAAAGGAGACACAAATGCTGGCTAAGAAATACGAATGAGATAATTGCGGATACTAACTCTCTTTTAAGTTTTTCGATAATTCTTTGCCATTTTTTAAGCGTGCAACTAACCACACTTACAGAAGTCGCAAGTTCTGTCATTGTGAACTACTTCTCTCCTTAACAAAACGAAACTAAACTGTAACCACTTCACCTATAAGTGAAAGTAATGCCAGAAAAAGGCGTAAAACTTAAACTATTTATTTAAAAATTATTATACAAAGTAATCTCCATGATTATGTACTACCTTATTCCATCTATTAATTAAATCAAATATGCCTTTCTTATAAAATTTTCGTGGTTTTGAATTAAAAAAATCTGAAAGGACCGATTTTATATCATTCATTGATTTGAAATTTTTTTCTCGTAAGAAATGCTCCATCGATCGGAATAGGTGGTAATCCGACGGTGCCAAATCTGGTGAGTATGGAGCTTAGATTAAAGAAGCACTGGATAGGCCTCTACACAAAAATTCTGTCCAAATTTTGTTGGCAATACATTCATAGAACGCACACACATGCAATACAACAGAAACGGCGTAAATCATTGGGAGCCAATTTTAAACTTCAGTATGCGATTGAAGCGGTTCGTTCAAAATCATTTTCATATGTGATGTCATTTATGCGTAAACGAATAGATTTTTTAATATTGCGGGTTTTATTGTTTGATGGAATTAGTTTTGGAAATTTATAATACGTAATATCAATAAATAAATAAATATTATTTATTTATTTATTAGATATTTCAGTATATATTATTTATTAAAACAGAATTATAAAGTGGAAGAGCATATAAAAATATATCATAAATTGTAAGTTATTTGATTATATGAAAACAATTATGTGCACAATAAGAAGATAATCGTATACAACATTAAAGGAAATGCTTTAAAACTAAATTACAAGATGAAAAATTTAATGTACTTTAAAAATTAATAACTAATATTCTAAAAAAAAAGAAAACAATATTAACATATGTAGTAAATGCTTTATAATATGGTCTAATAGAGCAAGCAAAACAAATTTATTTAAATAATAAGCCTACCGAAGAATATACTTTATTTATTTTAACACACTGAAAACAGCAATGAAAAATAAACTGAAAAATTCGGTACCTTAAACTTTTTTACACACACTTTACGTACACCGGCACTGAATTATTTTCTGATAAACATTAAACTGTCAACATCGGATTTGTTTACATTTATTTAATGACCAACTTTTCACTTTTTCGCCACTTTTTGGAAAAAATAAATCACTAATAGCCATTTAGGCACATCAAAAACTAAATATTTGTTATATTGGTTAGTAAAAATGAAGATGTCAACTTACCGAAAGAAAGAAAATCCCGGTTTCCTCTTTTCGGCGAATTTCTAGCAATTTCTAATAAATTACTTAAATTTCCGAGTTAAAAACTTCGTATTAAGTTTTATCAAAAATATAACTATTTATAAAAATACTTCCTTTTTCGTAAATACTTGTAATTATGTAAAAAAAACACTTTTAATTGCACTTTCCGATGTGCCAAAATAAAACTTCACAATTGATAAGAATAGCTCTTAAGATTCCACTTTCATGGAGAATTAAAGTTTTCAAACTCTCCGAAAGTCTACAAAATTGAGGCGCTTTATATTTGATTCACATTTACGGAATAAATAATAAACAATATCAAAAGATTGTACATAAAATACAAATTGCCTATCGTTGTATTTAAATTGCATTTTTGTTTCCAATAAGTGAATTAAAATTAATATAAATTATTCCTTTGCAATTCAATAAATTTTTATTACGACAACTAGATGGCAGTGAGTGTCATGTCTACATAAAAAAATTTTGACAACAATATCCCTTTGTAATAATTTGGACACAAGAATGCGTATACATATACGGTAGGGGCCTATCCAGGTATTCTTTAATCTAAGGTATGGAGGGTGCAATAATGTGTTCCAACCCATGTCATTTTTTTTTCGGGTCATATCGGCAACATGTGGTCTGGCGTTGTCGTGTTGCAGGATAATTTTTTTATCTCTACCCAGGTCAGGCCTCTTTTGCAATAATGCCGCTTTTAAACGAGCGAGTTGTTGACAATACAACGGAGCTGTGACCGTGTCGCCTTGTTTCAACAACTCAAAATACACGACACCCTTCGAATACCACCATACACACAACAAATGTTTTTTTTTTTTGGTGAAGTCCGGGTCTTGGAGTTGGAATTGCCATCTGTTTAGGGGTTAACCACTGTATCTTTTTTTTAATGTTGGCGTACAGAACCCATTTCTCATCTCCAGTGATTAATTCGTGAAGAAATGAGTGACTCCGTTCTTGTTCACGCAAAACTTTGCATGCGGTGTTGCGTTCCGTCTTGTTGCGGTCGGACAAAGTGTGCGGAACCCAAACACCCTGCCTTTGGACTTTTCCAATTTTTTAAAGACATCTTTGAGTACTGGACCAGGACACACCGACCTTTTTCGATAATTTGCCCATACTCATTCTTGGAGCCGTCCTCTTCCGGACTCGTCTTCCAAATCAATGTTTCCAGTTTTAAATTTTTTAAAACCAACGTTGACATTTCCTGACATTCAATATGTCACCATAAATATCAAAAATATTTCTCGTGGCTTCACTGGCGTTTTTTTCATATGGAACTGAATCAAAATGCAACTCCGTAAAAATTGCTCCGACGGACAGAATTCTGCCATTATCGTTGAGCTTGAGAAATTTTTTTTTATCAACTTAAAGCGATCTTCGAATAGTATGATAAATATAAAAAAAATACTTACATACGTCTTTGTGATGGTCTGGAGAGGACTGTTTAAAAATTGCATTTGCAAAATACGACATTAATTCTGGGTTTCCCTAATATAATAGCTTCTTTAGGATGCTGACTAAGCGGAAGTAATTTTTTGTTTTATTTCGAAAATTTTTTTTTTTTTTTGTCGCAATATGTATGTTTGTATGATTGTATGTATGTATCTATATATGTGTGCGTATATGTTAGAAATATCTAATTCAGAGTAAGTTTCTGCAGAATTGATTCTATAATAGCTTCTTTAGGATGCACGATAAATTACTCATTAAATAGACATCATCAATAATATCAGTGATTAAATGTAGCAAAAAAAAATCATTTCAAAAGTGGATATTAACAATAGATAAAAACTAAACAAAAATATATGAAAATGAAAATTTTATTCAAAAAATAAAAATGAATTTCAAATGCTAGTACAGGGGTTGGCAACGTTTTTTTGGCCGCGGGTCAAAATCTACCAAAATGTGAGAATTAAAAAGAGATTTGGGTCTGGAGATATTTTCTTATTTTAAACAGTCTTTTAATAAATAATAAGATATATTTTATTTAGAAATATAGTTGAATGAACAAAAAAAATTTATTTCAATTCGATATCAATGGCTGCCCTGATTTTGAAGTTGTGACGTCAATTTAGTGAGGTTTGGTTTATATGTTAATTAGTCGTTTTAAGACGAATACAAGCATTTAAATTTTCGGCTAGTTAACCTGTTCCTGTTCTTGTTTTATATAAATTTCATTTGTGAAAATATATGTGCTCACATTTATAAGTTGAACAGAGTGTGGACAAAATGGCAAAGCAAATTTTTTCCAAAGATAATAACTTCATAGGAAGTAATGCCCAACATGTTCTAAATCTTTACGCAATTTCTTAAATTTATCCATTCATAATGTTGAACTTTTAAAATTAAACATTTCTTCATTTCAATTTTTCATGTTTCTTTATTAATACAAGGGAAAGAAATGCATTTTTTTTGGTTTTTATATCAATTTTAAATAATATCAATTTTGAAGTAAAACTCTGCCATTCCTCATACATTTTCAAAATTGTGTGGTTATTTCTTTTGGTCTGTTAAGAACAAAAGTCTCAAAAACCATTGTTTATCATTGAGTTCGAGATCATTTTCACCGATTTCGTGAACAAATATTATCAAAACACTCTTCAAATCTATTAAGAACTTAACCATCGTATTTCAGAATGTAACAACAAATCTTCATATTTTCGATTCAATTTCCTCCAAAAAAAAAGCTTTAAAGCGTCTGTGTATTAATGCCGATCGCGCTATTAAATCATGTTTGCGATCTTAACAACCTTTTCCATTACATTCTTAAGTTGTTGCGCAGACGCTTTTGCAAATAAATTTTCGTCATGTATGATACAATGAAATGATAAAAGTGAGCGGCCATTAGTTTTACAAATCCAACATTTTTTCGTCTCATTTTTGGAGCACCATCAGTTGTTATTGGTAAACAATTTACTTTTTAAATCCAATATTTGCTCATTTTCGAAAATGCGTAACTATAATTGCGTCATTATTTCTTATGCTACTGAACATGTGCTACGTATATAACTATAACTGACACATAACTGAGAGAACGACACGCCGCGCGCCCAATAACAGTAAAATTTGTTCAGACAATGTCGCTCTATTCCGCCTACTATCATCAATGCGATGAGTTATAATTACGCGACGCTAATTTCGATAATGTAGTGCAGCCCATACTTTTCTGTTTTATATCAGGGGTATACGCTTAAATTCGCTGTTTGGTCATAGATGGCGTGTGAGCGTATGAAGCTACCATGAGCACGCCATACTTTTTTCTTTACGAGTTTGATATCTGTTAACATTAATCAGTGCACATTGTCAGCAATTTCGTACAACAACATACATTTTTTCTTTGGTAATCATGTCTAGTTTTGTGCCCAGAATGAACTAAAGTGGATCACTTGAAATGATCAAATGGGTCAATCGGTTACCCGCGAGTCATAGGTTGTCGACTCCTGTGCTAGAGGTTCATTAAAGAGTCACTTCTAGCAGTGCTGAAAAATTTCCACATTTCTAATTGAGCGAAAGTAATTTTTAAAATATATGTATGTATGTATATATATGTGACGTGTACGTGTTCGAAATATCCAATTTAATCGCATATAAGACAAATTATTTTTATTATTGAAATGCATCCAGTAATTTTCAAATTTACATGTTTCATGCTACAATTTCGTAAACGAAAAAATATTTTTTTATTTTAAAACGCATTAAAATAAAATTTATAAATGGAAAATTTTGTTACAATCCCACCCATACACTCACATAAGCTAAACATAAAATAATATACTCTACACGTGCATATAAATATAAAAATTTCATAAGATTTAAAAAAAAATTATATTATATTTTAATTATATATGTAATATTTCAAAATGAATAAAATAAATAAATACAGTTAATATTAACAATCCATCATATTGTAAAATATTTTATTTGATTTTTTAATTTTTATCAATAATTTTTTAATAAAAAACCAAAAAAAAAAAAAACCCCAACTAAAATTGAGTGAAATTTCATGAACAGAAATGACGGGGCCCTGTTCATTCTGTCATACCTTTCAGAACTTATCTGAACTTATGGAGAATGATCGTAAAGCATTGGTCGATTTTCAGAGAACCATAAAATGGTGGAAGATGAACCTTGCTCAGGAAGGGAGGCCCTCAGGATCGAAAACTGACAAAAATGTGAATCCTTTCGAGGACTTCTTTGTAAAAAAAACAAATATTTTTAATAAAGTCATTTGAAAGGCTCAGGAAAAGGAATCTTAGCTTCACGGTGACAACGCTTTCTGTTGTTGCAATTAGATTAAAAAACTACAAACAGTTATACAAACATGCACACAACATGCATACTACAAATATTACACATACACATTAGCATTCACTTGTACACAGCTGAGCACCATGGCTTTAAATGTGCGTTGCACAGTTAGTCGTACGATAGCACTCATCAGTAACACGCGCTAACTTAACATAAAGTCACTTCTTAATTGATAAATAATAGTTTTTTATTTTAGAGATTTTCTAAGAAACAATTAAATAAATAATGTTAAAAAGTAGTATTTATTCATTTATGTGAAATATATTTATCATATTTAGTTGGTTATATTAAAAACCACACTGTCACACACGGCCATCTCCATC
Source organism: Atherix ibis (assembly GCA_958298945.1). Lineage (NCBI taxonomy): Eukaryota > Metazoa > Arthropoda > Insecta > Diptera > Athericidae > Atherix > Atherix ibis. Next base: position 19,424,002 of record OY282609.1, on the reverse strand, counting down.
AACAATGGTTTGTTAAAAAAAAAAATCGATTTCTATAGTCTGCAGCCCTCTTTTCCCCTGATATCAGTCCGTATGACATTTTTTGAAACCCAAGATCAGAAAACAATCTTGTTGGTAGAGTCCATAATATCCAAAGAGGATGTAGAGAGAAGAGCTATGCATGTGTACATCGGTGGATGTGTGCAGAAAGGCTTCAACTGGCCAATTCCATATTCATATATGTTTTCTATTTCATAGAAAGCAAAAACAAATTTATTCAAAGTACTTGCCCTCGATAGCTACACATTTTTCCCATCTCTCGGGCAATATGTGGATACCACGCCAAAAAAATTCCTTCTCTTTCGAGGCAAACCACTCATCAAGCCATTTTCGGACGTCTTCGTAAGAATCGAAGAGCTGCGCAGCGAGCGCGTGTCACATCGACGAAAACAGGTGCTAGTCGGAAGAGGTCAGGTCTGGTGAATGAGCGGGGTGGGGTAGCACCTCCCAGTTGAGTGTCTCCAAGTAGTTTCGGACCCTTTTTGGCGTGTGCGATGGTTCGTTGTCGTCGAGGAAAATCAGGTTGTCATGTCTTTGTTGATAATCTGTCCTTTTTTCACGTAGAGCACGGTGCAATTTGATCAGTTGTTGGTTCTAGCGGTGGGCAATGACAGTTTCACCGGATTTCAACATCTCATAGTAGACGATACCCTGCTGATCACACCAAACGTACAGCATTGTCTTCCGTCCGAAGCGATTTGGTCTTGGGGAAGATGTTCATGGTTGGCCGGGATCAACCCACGATTTCTTGCGTTTAGGATTCTCGAAATATATCCACTTTTTATCGCCTGTCACAATCCGATGCAGGAATGACTTTCTTTTTTGTCGGGCGAGCAAGATTTCGCACGTGTTTTCGCATCCTTGGCCTGTTTCACCGCTCTTTTGACTCGAGCAATCCTGAGTCTCAATTCGATGAGATTCGTCGTACTAAAAAAAACGGGAGTAGTCTTTCCAGGTCATATTTCTTTCATGGTCGTAATGTTGCGATTACGTAATAATACCATGTAGCTTGTTGTTTAGACATGTCAGCTGAAAAAGGGAATTGTTTGAGCAGCTGCATGTCTGTAGATTTTTATCACGATTTCTAACTCAAGGTTAGGAGATTGAGCAATGGGAAGATCAGCAGAAGCTTTGAAAACAGCAGCTCATAATTTTCCCAATTTGCTCGCTCTTCTATGAACCGTGGCAGTGGTTTTATTTTAACGTGCGCAACATTTGCCTCCACAAGTATGGGCAAGTGGTCACTTCCTTCAAGGAAGCCATGAATTTTCCATGAATATAATCGAAAGTTTCGTTTAAGAACGGAGGTTAAGTCAAAAACAGAGCTAGTACCTGTGCCTGAGAAAAAGGCCGGTGAACCATCGTTTAGATGAGTGAAGCTCAAATCGGTAGAGTTGATCCATTCCAATCGGCTGGTGAAAAACGCAGGCTGTGTTCAATGTATATATATTCGCAATGTGGACTTTGGCAGAGGTGTTTAAAGAAATAGGGATTGTCAAAAAATGTGAGTAGGATATGGAGGGGTCTATGAGGAAATATACGCCACCTCTTTTGTTATTGTTGATTTTGTCAAAAAATAAACATTTATATTTCTGATAGAATGGTTGCTTGTCGGAGTGAGGTAATTTGGTTTCTTGCAAGGCAACTATTTTTCGTGAGTACTGATTTAGGAGCAGACTGAGACCTTCTAGGTTATTAAGGAGTGTTGTTTATTACACCATTTCTATGAATACTTACCATAGTAAAAAGTTAGGAATCTGCTCAAAAATAGTGTTGTATGAAGAGAGGACAAAATAGTGGAGTAGAACTAGACTGTGATTCTGTGAACAATTAGAAGTTTGCCAAAAGGCATGTCACTTCCTATTCACCAGATTGCAGGCTCGTACTCCTAGAAAAACCAATATTAATGTTATTTTTTGGAGCTTGTGCCTGGTTTTCCAGACTTAATTGTTTGAGCTTGTGCTTGGTTTTCCAGACTTCATTTTTGGAGATTGTGCCTGGTTTTCCAGACTTTATTTTTAGAGCTTATGCCTGGTTTTCCAGACTTTATTTTTGGAGCTAGTGCCTAGTTTTCCAGACTTCATTTTTGGAGCTTGTGCCTGGTTTTCCAGACTTTCTTTTTGGAGCTTGTGCATGGTTTTCCAGACTTTATTTTTGGAGCTTTTACCTGGTTTTCCAGACTTCATTTTTGGAGCTTGTACCTGGTTTTCCAGACTTCATTTTTGGAGTTTGTGCCTGATTTTCCAGACTTCATTTTTGGAGCTTGTGCCTGGTTTTCAAGACTTCATTTTTGGAGTTTGTGCCTGGTTTTCCAAACCTTATTTTTGGAGGTTGTGCTGGTTTTCCAGACTTTATTTTTGGAGCTTATGCTGGTTTTCCAGACTTCATTTTTGGAGCTTATGCCTAGTTTTCCAGACTTTATTTTTGAAGCTTGTGCCTGGTTTTCCAGACTTCATTTTTGGAGGTTGTGCCTGGTTTTGCAGACCTAATTTTTGGAGTTAGTGCCTAGTTTTCCAGACTTCATTTTTGGAGGTTGTGCCTGGTTTTCCAGACTTCATTTCTGGAGCTTGTCCCTGATTTTCCAAACTTTATTTTTGGAGCTTGTACCTGGTTTTCCAGACTTCATTTTTGGAGCTTGTGCCTGGTTTTCCAGACTTCATTTTTGGAGCTTGTGCCTGGTTTTCCAAACTTCATTTTTGGACTATGTTTAGGAAAGTGGTTTTCCAGACTTCATTTTTGGAGCTTGTGCCTGGTTTTCCAGACTTTATTTTGGGAGCTTTTACCTGGTTTTCCAGATTTCATTTTTAGAGCTTGTGCCTGGTTTTCAAGACTCTATTTTTGGAGTTTGTACATGGTTTTCCAAACTTCATTTTTGGACTATGTTTAGGAAAGTGGTGCGTTCAAGGATCGAAGTCGTCTTTTACCGTGCTAATTAATATGGGAATTTGTTGCTGGTGGCTCGGGAGTTGATTGAATGTATTTAGGGATTTTGATGGGGTGCTTATTGATTTACGAGTACCTAAATGGGCTTAGAGTTCTGTATTTGTGATTGTTTTTTTTGACAATTGCCGTTGAAGAATTGAATAGCTTACGCTCCAAAGCTTTTTTTGGAAGGAGAGGGTGTAATTTTGTGTTCCTTTTTGGAAGGAGAGGGTGTTTGGCTTGTGCAAAAGGACCTAAACGAAAAGTTGAAGACATTTTCGAAACCAACTATGTAAACGGGGAATATCATTTGTAAAATTGAAATATGAAAATTAAGGTCCTAATTATGAATTAGTCTTTAAGAGAAATATTAAACCAGCTGCTTCTATGCCAAAATAGTTCATGATTTTTGTTACAAAACATTTTATTATAATTTTATTATTTATTAGATACATTAAAATGATTAAAAAAAAAGAAGCCATTATTAATTTACGTCAAAATATATGCAAAAAAACTCTTATTGTGATAAAGTAATAATGAATAAATATTATAATATAGAAAATGATATTCTATTACTAAGGCTATTTTAGTAATATTTCTTGAAATTTTGAATTTGATTGCAATAAATGTGGAAGTTGTATTTTATAGCAAAAAATCATTTCCATCGAATATACATTCACTAATTTGACTGGAATTGAAAAATAAAATATAAAACAAATACCATTTAATATAGAAATTAAGAGTCTTAGTAGCTTTTTAAAAAAAGAAAGGAAGAACGAAAATCGAAATGTTTTGGTCCTTACATTATTCACAATTAGCCGATGTCGATTGTACTTGCGAACTGTCCTTCCTGACAAGCGAAGATTTTGTCGATGAATCCGAAGTTGTTTTTTCCACTTCCAAACCTTTTAAAAATTTAAAAAAAGTATAAATTTCAAGAAATTTACTTGCATTTAATATTGTAAAATTTATAAATTTACCTAATCTTTTACGTATAAGCTTATATACGGTTGGCTTACAAACGAATGTGACAAAAATAAGAATCGATAACATTAATTCCAATGCCCATTGAATATAATCAATAAAATCTAATGTTATAAACGATATGATAAGCTCTACGGTCCATGATAGCCCCATTGAGATGAATAATTTTATATACATACAAAATGTATCCTTATCTTTATTCATATTTTGTAGATCCTTTTTTCTCATACGACTTATTTCACGTTTAATTTTCATAATATTTATTAAAGTCAATATGAAAAATATTATATTCGGTATAAATGATAATATGAATGGAATAAACACTATGAACAGAACACTTATATCTATAAAAAATATATTTTATATAAAATTGTTGTTGTTGGGATTTTGTAAAAATTGTTATCCAATTTGTGCTCCGGAAAGTAAAGTTTATTAAAAATATACTTAAAATTTAGATTTCGATGAACTTTTTATTTTATTATATTTATTGAACCTTGCCATTATACATATATAAATATCATATAATTATGAGGTAATAATTTTTGATGACCTGTAAGTGGGTTTTCAGAACTCCATATACATTAATGTTTTATGCTGATTGACTTATTTACCAAGCGGAAAATGATTCTCATCACTACAGAAATATTCTCCATATTCGCAAAAATATTTTACAATTTTAATATACTATTCAATAGTTATTGTAATTAATTGTTAAATGGCATAACATAAACTAAATCAAATGCTAGTATTTTGGGGACTGTACTTTCAGTACCACAAAATGGATAATACTAAATATTTTTAAATACCTGAAAAACATCCTTCATAAGATATCATATCAAAAGGATTTATCTTATTCATAACAATTGTAATAATAGTTAGAATTAATGGTATACCATAACCATACAAGCTAAAATATAATAGACGACGAAGCTCTCCAGATTTACTATTGATGCTTTTCTGCTTAAATGAGCTTAAAAAATAATTTCAATAAAAATCTTCAATTATAAATTCTTTTTTATCAATAATTTTTAATATGATACCTACCCAAAATTGTACCAAATATTAAAACATAAAACATTCATCCAGGTACCCATTGATAGAAGAAAGAATGCAAATATGAAATCTAAACAAAATAAAATTTATAAAACAAACAAAAAAATCAAAAAATATTAATCAACTTACGTAATGGATTACATGTCAAGTATCCAAAATAGTGCTCTGTTAACATTTGAAATACATTCGTTGCCAGCATACTGGTAAGTTCGCATAGTAAAAATTTACCAGGTAAATTTCGTAATTTCGGTATCCAAAAATATACGAAAATTGTCATAAATATAAATATACTTCCAATAATATCAAGAATAACCGATATAATCTCAGCTGTTGTCGCCTTATAGCAGGTAAATGTAGTGGTCTCTATCTCTTAAAAGAAATAAAATCCACGCAAAAAAAAGAAGCAAAAACAAAAAGAAAAAGGATATCTTAGAAAAGGAATCCAAAAAGGATATGTATGAAATATATAATTAACACATACTGTTTCTACACCCAAATGCTGAATATTCTCGATGCAATAATCGTCCAATTCTATAAACTGCCCTTCATCATCGATATATTGTCCAGCCATATTAACTGTTGGATTAGAGTCACTAAACCCAAATTTAGTGCATTTCTCATTATGAAAAAATCCATGGACTGTGAAAGAAACGAAAAAATAAGAATCATTATTAGTAAAAATAATAATCCAATATTTGGATAAATCTGTACAAGTTTTACTAAGATCATTTTACAAAGTATAATCATCTCCCCTGGCTTCAACGATTTATTCAATACAAAAATTTTTTTTTTTTAAATAATTTTCCATATCAGAATTAAATGAAGATAATTTTGTACGTCACTGTAATTATATAATGTTTTGTGTGTTACTGTAATAAATGCAATTTGTAGAGTATAGTTTTGTAAGTCAATTTAATATTTCAATTCGGTCTAGACTGTGTAATTGGTAGCCTACGTTTTTTGGACATTTTTTTAGGCCCGTACTGCTAATTTACAGCTGTAGACCGAAAGTGTATATTTCGTTTGATATATTTTTTTAGAGTCAACCAAGATGTGTCATTGGTGTCGTCATATTTTTTTGCTAAGATCGTATCTATGGTTTGATATTTTGCTTAGGCCGAGACTGTTTTATTGGTCCTTCTTTATAAGTCGGCAATGTATATCCGGTTTGACATGTTAATAAGGCCGAGACTTTTTATTTGGCAACCTTTTTTTTGGCTAAGACTTTAGATTTTGTATAACAATTTTTTAGGCCGAGACTATAAATTTGAGTCTTTCTTTATTGGCCGAGAATGTACATCTGATTTTAAAATTTTTTTTACACCAAGACTGTACATTTGCTATCCAAATTTTTTTGGCTAAGACTTAAGATTTGAATAATAATTTTTTAGGCCGAGACTGTATATTTGCTATGCAATTTTTTTCGACTGATACTTTAGATTTGAAATAATAACTTTTTTAGGCCGAGACTGTACATTTGCTAACCAAATTTTTTTGGCTAAGACTTTAGATTTTTAATATTAATTTTTTAGGCCAAGACTGTAAATTTGCTATCCAATTTTTTTGGGCTGACGCTTTAAATTTGATATAATAACTTTTTTAGGCCGAGACTGTATATTTGCTATCCAATTTTTTTTTGGCTAAGACTTTAGATTTGGAATAATAATTTTTTAGGCGGCGACTGTACATTTGCTATCCAATTTTTTTCGACTGATACTTTAGATTTGAAATAATAACTTTTTTAGGCCGAGACTGTACATTTGCTAACCAAATTTTTTTGGCCAAGACTTTAAATTTTAATATTAATTTTTTAGGCCGAGACTGTATATTTGCTATCCAATTTTTTTCGACTGATACTTTAGATTTGAAATAATAACTTTTTTAGGCCGAGACTGTACATTTGCTAACCAAATTTTTTTGGCCAAGACTTTAAATTTTAATATTAATTTTTTAGGCCGAGAATGTAAATATGCTACTCAATTTTTTTCGGCTGACGCTTTAGATTTGATATAATAACTTTTTTAATCCTAGACTGTATATTTGCTATTCAAATTTTTTTTGGCTGACACTTTAGATTTGAAAATACAATTTTGTAGGCCGCGACTGTACATTTGCTATCTAATTTTTTGTGTGCAAGAATTTATTTTTAGTCACAATTGATTTGATTATTAGTGATAATTCGAGACGATTTGGGCACAAATCAAAGCCATATTTTAACAATTCAAGGTTATTTAGTGGTTATTTACGAAGGCCGCATTTTAACAATTCAAGGTTGTCACCAAAGTTTGACAATTATTTACTAAAAAAATATAAGAAAATGATTTTTTTTACATTTTACAAATAAATATCTACAATTACTACATAGACGCTTAAGTCGTCGATCAGTATTCATAGGAAAGGAAATATAGTATAGCTCTCGAAGAAGAGATTAGTTTGATGGGTAAGACGAGAGCGAAACGAGACATACCATATTCACATAAGGTCCCATTCCACTAAGATCTAAATGAACAACACTATTGTGAACACAAATGGAAGCATCGACAATGTTAAGAAGTCTTTTTGACAGAAGAGAATCGATTTTAATCGGGAATAATAAGGCTTAGGGAGAGCTCCGTCAGTGCATATTAGTTTTTGTAGGGCATTTAGAACACGTGGCTACGATAAGTTCAAATATTTCTAAAGAAAGTCGTTCCTGCATCGGATTGAGACATGCGGTAAAAAGTGGATATATTTCGAGAATCCTAAACGCAAGAAATCGTTGGTTGATCCCGGCCAACCATCAACAACTTTCCCAAGACCAAATCGGTTCGGACGGAAGACGATGCTGTGCGTTTGTTGGCTTCAGCAGGGTATCGTCTACTATGAGATGTTGAAATCTGGTGAAACTGTCAATGCCCACCGCTACCACCAACAACTGATCAAATTCCACCGTGCTCTGCGTGAAAAAAGGACAGATTATCAACAAAGACATAACAAACTGATTTTCCTCCACGACAGCGCACCATCGCACACGTCAAAAATGGTCCGAAATTACTTGGAGACATTCAACTGGGAGGTGCTACCCCACCCCGCTTATTCACCAGACCTGAGCCCCTTCCAACTACCACCTGTTTTCGTCGATGGGCCACGCGCCCGCTGAGCAGCACTTCGATTCTTACGAAGACGTCCGAAAATGGCTTGATGAGTGGTTTGCCTCAAAAGAGAAGGAATTCTTTTGGTGTGGTATCCACAAATTGCCCGAGAGATGCGAAAAATGTGTAGCTAGCGAGGGTAAGTACTTTGAATAAATTTGTTTTTGCTTTCTATAAAAAAAACATGTATTTTTTTTTACTAAAAAACAGCGGATTTAAGCGTATACACCTAGTACATGTCATTCGTTTGTCAGAGTACAGTCTTATACGAACTTTAGTGTCTTGTGTCTGCTATAAAGATACATGGAAGGACATGCTCCATGGTTGCACTTGGTAAAACAGTCGTGGAGGATTCTAGATTTACGTTTAGATCATATCGTAAAAGTGCTATTTTTTTATGTGAAAGTCCTAAAAATTCCATCAGATTTCAAACTTTGTGTGAAATCAAATACCAAACACTTAATTCCTTAATTTTTTTTTTTTTTGAATACCAACTGGAAAATACGCAAATAAAAATCAATTTTTCTCATTTTTTTTTAATGATATTATTGAAGTCTTTCGACTATTTTCTATTGATTCATTTGACCTCCAATTCAACACACGCCCTCATAAACCCGCATTTTTAGTTGGTATACTTTTACGAGGAAATAAAAAATTGCGTGAAAGTTCCTATCATGACTAATCGTTGCTGTGGAATTTCTATTTTTTGTTTGTTAAGTAAAAGTCCTTTTTCGTCCTTTTTATTTAGGTCACATTATGCTAGTTACAGGCACAACATTAACACAAAAGTATTATAATCGAAATAGTAAAAATAATATACATAAATAATGAACAGCGAAGAGAAATTATAGTTGCGTGACTTAAGTGAATCGCCATTTTTTATATTGTACTCGTATGTGACGCTCATGGGAATGTAAGTCATTAAATCCGTTTTAAGCGTTTAGAAATTATTGATTTTAAGAGCATTTTTTTTAATACTAATAGTGTTTATTAATATTTATGTGGATTCGAGCAATAATTGTGATCTTATTCGAAAAAAAATTATTCATTTTTTTTTTTAAAATCGATTAATTTCTTCTTAAATTGTCGTTTGGCATCGTCGTCTTTTTTTACATCATTTTCGATTTCCCATTTGCTAATTTTCTATCAACACAAGCTAACTAATTTTTAGAATTTTCCTCTAATAATAAGATAATAATAATAAAAAAACTTACACAAAATCGTTCTAGAATTAAATGTGCTCTTGATTAATATGACTTTTCACGAGCGGAGTCGATTTTTTCTAGCAAAATTAATTTACTCTAACGAATTCACAGATTAAATGCGGTTGTGTCGATATGTTATTTGTATGATATTGAGGACTGTCTTTTTTTATGTAGACTTTTTTTCTATTTGCTATGTTAACATTTTTAGATTATTTAATTGTACTTAAAATTTTAGATTAAAAGATATTTTTTTTAGATTAAAAGATATTTTTCTTTTTAGTAAATTTTAGATAAGAAATATTTCTTTTGCTAAATGGCCTCATGGTCGTGGCGCTACATAATCTTATCACAGAGACCTTACATACAAATGCACATACTTGTAACAATATGGGATGTTTATTTTTATCTTTTTAATGCGATGGAGCCACAGTTATTTTTACAGCTAGAAAAGTATTTGTCTACTTTTATTGCAACGCCACCACAGTCATTTTGCTGAACTAATATAACGTACACTTAAAAAAAAAAAAAAAACAGCTGATATATAGTAAAGATCACCCAACGGTTCTAGCACATGTACTTTTCGGAAGTATTTTTCAGCATCTAGCGGCGGTATAGAGAACGCCTTTCGATACACGCTTTCCTAAATTTCAGAATTAACAGTGTCGCCGCATGATGTATCGTATTGTATTTTAGGGAGTAAATTTAATGCATTCAAAAATAAATAATGTTTCTTGTCGTCTATTAATGAGGCTTAAGTGTTTCTTGATGAGGCCTATTTTTAGCTTAATGTAGTGAAATTGTTGCTGTTAGAGTGAGAAAATTCCACAAGGGATATTGAAACTGTATTATTTGATGTGGCTCGCAAGCCGGCAATATCGTCGTAATATAACCCACCTCATGCAAGAAACACTTAGTTTGGTCACCACTCTATGAAAGGTTGCTCCTTTCAAAGCCCTCTTCCGTCTTTCGTTCCTACTTCGCTAACCTTTTGGCAATGGAATCTTCTATACCAATCACAAAACTTTTCTTCATTTTATCACCATCTATGGCAAGTGCCTTTACCATGCTCACTCTACCATACCATCTTTCCTGTTCCATGCATGAAGCAGGTAAACATTCCATCGTTAACCTTTCGTCAATTCCAATGGTGAGCGGTCTCAACCAGTTGACCGCTCCCCTCGTTTTATTTCACATTTTTGTGCCACTGAACCAGCTACATTCATAACAGTCACTGGACCATTGCTAACAGTCAGTAACCAGTTATAAGCTAGTTACCCTAACTTTTGGTAGCAAGGCCTACCTAAGCCTCTACTATCATCTGCAGTGATAGCACCAGGGATCCTGCCATCTCTCAACTCCAGGTATAGGTGTCAATCCTAAGACTGTATCCACGGTGTAGGTGTCAACCACATCCACCACATTTCAGCCAAAGACTCCTCACCTCCGCCGGGCACGGTAGACGATCTACCATGGGGCTCCCGAACCAGTCAGCTCTACTTTTAAGACCATGTGGTGGATACTGTTCGCTCGAAGAGCTACATAAGAAACCTTATAAATTCCTTGGCACTGTTAGGCCAGCTCAGGTGCCTCGGGTTCGCCAAAATCCGTAGGCCACTTCTGGCATAGATCTTATAGCCCAGAAGTTGCCCTCCTTGTGGGGAGGTCGCGTTACAGTCAATATGAGCTCGTCATGATTTACGCTTATATTTTTTGAAAACGGCGAACTCATAGACCTAATGGAGAATATGAATCCAGCAGGCTGGTGATACTACCCATATTTCTTTCGTAACTATCCATTCAATGGCGACAAGATCGTGCGATTTAACACCATTCTACCATTCTTGTAAATCAGCTTATCAGTGATAAATCAGCCAAAAGTGACGCTGTGGAAGCCAATAATGATTGTGTTATAGCGAAGATAAAGCCGAAGAAGAAGCAGCTATCAAATATTGAACCGGATCTAATGAAAACAAAATTGTCGTTTCGATAACATCTTTTCGCCGTCATCCTCTTAAATCCGGACCGGATGAGTCTGATTTCCGGGAGTTAAGTTCAGGCTGAAGTTGGAAAAATGCTGGTGCTTTTTGCCGTCATCCTCTTAAATCCGGACCGGATGAGTCTGATTTCCGGGAGTTAAGTTCAGGCTGAAGCTGGAAAAATTCTGCTGGTTACGAGAATCGAATACAAATCGAACAGATCCGTCATTCGATTCTCGGTTGAGGTAACTCGCGAGGTAAATTTTTCGCCAGCTTTATCCTTCATTTAACTCCCAAAAACATAGTTCAGGTCCGTAAGTCTATTTTTGTTGCAGTAATTGTTTCTATCGTCCGTGAAGTTCATTTTTTTTCCAGGTTCCAGGTTGACTATTTGTCGTTTATAAGTCCTACGTAACGCACACTCATTCTTTGTGTAATATTACTGTCATTAAGTCCTACATCAGAATCCTGTTCTCGGCAAAGTGTAAAAGTAACAAGAGCACATTTTTCCTCATTTACCCTCAGTGTTCACCTTTACAGCTAGAAGGAGTTGATGTGGTTTTATAAAACAGTGATGACACCGTTCGCTAGATAAGGATAGCTAGTATCATCACCATATATTGTGGTAAGGATATTTTTGTTACGATCTTATGTAGATTCAATGGATAGAGTAAAAGATTGTTGTTGTTTAGATTACAAGTGTTTGTTTGTTTAGGACGCTCGAATTATAATTGAATCTTTTTTCGTTGTATTTCCCCTTCACACACTGTATTTCTACGATCTAACTATATCGACCGATCCCTTAAATAGCGTTTCACGTTACACTTCCCGACTTTATTCCATCGTTCGCTCTATTACTTCCCAACTTTAACTGAGCCACTTTTCTGACTGAATTCATCACTTGCTGGCCGAGCAGCGGTCGTATTTATACTGCTCCGATGTGCTTCTAAGAACATTCAGGAATCAAACTTTCTGGAACCGCTATTCTAGAATGTTCTATAACACGCCAGAGACATGTTTTGTTGTAAAATTAATGTGGGTATAATTGTTATAAAGGATTGGACTTAGAATGCTACCCTGAGGGACATCGGCGCTGATAGGATAAATGTCAGCTACCTGAAAATATCGCTCTGATTAATTTATTAATTAATTAACAATTATTAATATTATCAATAAGATTATAGAGAGTGATTGGGGGAAGGGGTTATATAGGAAGAAATTGATGATACCAATACGAATACTGCTCGTACTTTGTACTGTGTACTGACGTAATACATACGTGAGATAGATTTGGGCAAAAACATTTAAAAAAAACGCTTCCTTGGCAAAGTTTCAAGTAAATTTTTTTTTTCGTACTCATTTCTTTTCCCCTCACTATCTCTCTTTCGGCCACCCCTAAAATAGTTTCGTCTCGTGTTATTTTTAATAGATTTTTTTCTGATCTTTTGCTAAATAGAAATTTATTTTTATCAAATTTTTATGTACTTTTGATTATTTTTAAAGCATATATGATTAAGCGAATTCTTTCTACAATATATTTTTGTTGTTGTATTTTTTCCTTTAAATAATTTGTTATGTTTTGTTATTTTTATTACAATTTTTTTTTTGTTGATTGATTTATATGCCAAATGTTTGATGTAAAATTTTATGTTTTTGAGAATTTCCGATGATGATTTAGAACTTTGGTTTTTGATATCATAAAAAATATAAAAAAATTGTTCTTAAAATTAAATGAAGATGAAATGTTTAAAAATACAAAAATATGTAAAACGTGTGCTCTTCAAAAGATAGAAAAAAATTAACTCAAAAATAAAGACTAATTTTTCATGTTTAACTCATTAATCTTAAATGAAAAGGAAAGGAAAAATATATATTAAAATAAGAGATAATACGCGTGTCACGTTGGATATATTAGCTCATCAGAATCAGGATTTTTTCGAACTTAATCAACATATATTATCTCATTCCCCACTACCCCCCCCCCCCACCAAATTTAAAATACATGAATTTCATACTATTCTAAAAATTTATCCGAATTTCATGCTATTTATTCTCATTTTGGTTTTTACCTTTTTATCAATATTTAAATTTACAAAATTTCTTTTTTTTTTTTTTTTTTAATTACTCTTTTGTATTGATTAAATTTAATGATAGTGTAGAAATTTGCGTAGAATCTAGTAAAAAAAAAAGAACGAATTTAATTGTTTTTTTTCTAGGTTTGATAAATCATGTTGGTAGATGGCGTTAGAGTGCATTGTTATTTCATTGGCTGTTGTAAGGTTTCAAAAGTGGAACAATTCTTTGCGATGCAACGTGACAATTTTTTATTTTTTTTTGGAATATTTTTGAAATTTAATCGAATTTATTTTTATCATTTAAATGTGTTACTTATAATAATCCAAAGTTCAAATAGGTTTTATAATTTAAGTTTACTTTTGATTGTTAGTTTCGAGCGTTTTTCCAGCAGTCCAAGAAGTTGGCTCCCAGTTGTTTAAGTAAAGTCCCAAATAGCGTACTTTATCATATTGTGGAATTATATTGATAAAGGGGTAGGTTTTCCTTCACAAAGTGTGAAAATAATGTGAGCACTCTTCTGTTCACTTACCCCCACTCTTCATCTCTTAAACCAGGATTATAGGTTGTGGATATGGGATTGTAAATTGTTGGAAGCTATGTCATGATTTGTATCCAGGTACCCACAGTACCTTGTGGGACTCCAGATAGAATAAGATATATTTTCGAGGATTCTGATTTAATTGTAACTTGGAAATGACGTTGGGAGAGATATAAATTTATGATAAGGTTGAAGAAAGAATGACATTGAGTTTCCAGAGGAGTCCAGGATGCCACACACGATCGAAAGGTTTTGTTAATTTTTTTTTTTATAATCTTTTGCTTCATAAAGTGGGAGTAAACACCCATCGTCATTTCTCCAACTAACGGATAGAGAGAAATGCACAGGTCCTGAACAAAGAGAACATTTAGAACAAGATGTATTACGTTGTTACGAACATAAAATGGGGCATCAACAATTTTACGTTGGAATTGGAACGTTTACTTGAGCCCCAAAGTTCAATTCCATAAGTCCAAATAGGTTTTATAATCGCATTGTAAAGGGTTTTTGAATAAGAACTTGACAACTTTTTTTTAAATATCTCGCAAACCATTTAAGATATATCAAAACTTTTATTATTGGCTTATAGTACAATCAATGCAATTATGAATGGAACTTGACTTCGGTCATATGTCCACCACGGGCACGCTTGCAGCGGTCGATTCGTTAAAGCCAATTTTCGATGACTCGGCCACACAATTCGACGGGAATGGCCGCTATTTCTCGTTCGATATTGGCTCTTAGATCCTCTAACGTCGCCGGCTTGTTGGCATAGACCATCGATTTAACGTAGCCCCACAGAAAAAAATCTAGAGGTGTTAAATCATAAGATCTCGGCGGCCAATCGACAGGTCCTTTTCTCGATAAAACACGTTCACCGAACTTGGACTTCAAGAAGTCGATTATTTCTCCCGCTGTGTGGTATGTAGCACCGTCTTGTTGAAACCACATATCACTGATGTCCAGCCCATGCAATTGTTTGAAGAAATAAACATGTCTCTGTAGCGTGACGGTCATTTTCATCAACGAAGAAAAATGGCCCACTGACGCCACCGGCATGAAAACCGCACCATACAGACACTTTTTGTGGATGAAGTGGTGTTTCATGAAGCACATGAGGGTTTGCAGCACTCCAATAATGCATGTTTTATTTGTTGACGAAGCCATTCAATCAAAAATGCGCTTCATTACTGAAGATGTGATGCGCTCTTAAAGTTGCAATCACCGACCCAAAATTTTCGTAGTAATTTTTAATCACTTGTAAACGTTCTTCGTTCGTGACTCTTTGCATGATGAAAATGTTTAAGTTACTGAGCGTTTTGACAGTGGCAGCGCACTGATTGGTTTAAGGGTGCGTTAACAGTAAGAAATCAAAAGTGTCAAGTTAATATTCAAAAACCCGATATATTAAAAGTTTACTTTTTATTCATTTACCCTCACCATCCATCTTTTGAACCAGGAATGATAGAATCAGATGAGATATCATGGGTATAAAATGGGTTTAAAAAAATATTTACTATTTCAAAAAATTTCCATGTCCAAATTTGTTGCAAATTTATTTGAAAATTGCAATTTTCAATGGAAAATTATCGGAATTTTCTACTTTTGTATCTGAATTAATTGTTTTTTATTACAATAACATATAATTTTTAATGAGGTATTTTTTTTAAAATTTTATCATTTTAATTTGCAACAATTTCTTTAGGTCCTACTTTCCTAAAAAAAAAATTTATTTGCTTTTTTATTTTAAACTGATTTTTAGTAATTCTCGAAATATTTACAAAAATCTAAAAAAAAATTTAAGCCAGCCAACGCCATTTTAACATTTAATACCTAAATCGAATCGCATTTAATAATCTTGACTTCTTTATTTGGTTTTTCCAAAAAAAAAATTCAACAAATACAAACAAAAATAGACTAAAAATAAAAATGAAATTCTTATTATTTTTTTTGCTCTCGCAGCTAGAGGTTTTTTTTTGGGGGGCATCACAGTTTTTGTGATGCAATTTCTTAATTTGAGAAATTCCTAGTTTTTTGCTATTGAGTATTTGAGAATCTTTCATTTTTATTTTTATTTTTAATCATTACAAACAAACGACAAATAAATTATTTCCGTTAATACATTTGATGATGACAAACTGCATAAATAATTTCCTCTCTTAGGACGTTTCCTTTTGTGAATTTTGCTAATTTCTATTTTTGAATATACAAACTGAAAACATCACAATTTTCGACTCTTATTATTAAACTAATTCCCTCCTACCATACTTATTAAAATAAAAACCCAAAAACTAATTGACATTAAGCAATAATCAAGTTAATATTTATTAAAATTATAATCAAGTCGAGAACAGATTGTCGATTGATTTAAATGTTTTGGTGACATAAACACGTCCTTTTTTTTTAATTATTTTTCCATTTGATCTTATTAGAATTATTTGCGAAAACTACGGAAACAATATTTTCTCACATCGCTCTAAGTGGGTATTTTTTCAAAGAAGTATAAAATTAATGGCAATTTGCAAAAAAAAAATCAAAAAAAAACTCACTAATTTTGGGGAAATTTTTAAGAAAATTTCTAACTGGTCTCAATTTAAATTTATTGCAATCGCTATCATCCTCTTTTCAAGATCTTTTTTTTGAATACGAAAAATTCTATTCAGTTTTTAAAAATATAAACTTTTTCCACATTCTGTGTTTAATGTAAATTTTATTTTTACGAAAATAAAGAGTTATCTATTTTTTGGTTCGGAAAGTATAGTTTTGCCATTTGACACATTTTGAATTTCGATTTTCGATTTATTTGTGGCGAATTTTGAATTTCCGCGGGGTACGTATATTCGATTTTCGATTTATTTGTGGCGTTATGTTGGTACTCATGTATCGGTCATTTTAAATGTTCAGTTAATTTTTGACATCTCCTATGCTTGCACGTATTTTGGCTCGTCTTCGATTTTTGCCCATTTTCGACCAAAAACTGCATCGCATTAACATTGCTAAGGAGCTGTTGGACTCTGTCCGCGATGACCCAAATTTGTTCCAGAGGTCATAACTGGTGACGAATCATGGGTTTATGGTTATGACGTGGAAACCAAAGCTCAATCATCCTAATGCAAGCTGCCGCACGAGCCAAGACCGAAAAAAGCACGCCAAGTTCGGTCGAATGTGAAAGTTTTGCTTACAGTTTTCTTCAATTGCAGGGGCGTGGTGCATCATGAGTTCTTGCCACAGGGTAGAACGGTCAATAACGAATATTACCTGCAAGGTAAGCGGCAATTTCGCGAAGCAATCCGCCAGAAACGCTCGGATTTGTGGAAGAAGAAAAATTGGCTTTTACGCCCCTGCTCATGCATCGTAGCTTGTGCGCGAATTTTTGGCCAAAAGCAACACAATAATAATGCCGCAGCCACCGTATTCCCCAGATCTGGCCCCCTGTGCTATTTCCTTGTTCCCGAAACAGATTCTTTGATCCATTTTTTGGAATAGGCAAAAATCGAAGACGAGCCAAAACAGGTGCAAGCAATGCATCTGTCAAAAATTAACTGAACAATAAAAATGGCTGAACTTGTCGGCATAAGTGAGAGATATGAGTACCAACATATTGTTAGGTAATATTATTTTAGTTGAAGGTATGCCATTTTACACCAAAGATTAATTAACCGACCGTGGTATGCGTAGAAGATACACCAGATAGATTGGATGCTAGAACAACAGGCTTTCTTTTGTTTGCAGATACTCAAATACGGCGAAAAAGTGAAGATGAAAAAAAAAGTTACTGTCAAATTCTTAGCGCTATGGCCGCATGAAAACTAGATTTTTTTTTGGACTTAACAAGAAGATTTTAATCTAAGCCATATATAATTTCAAGAAGATATCACCACAAGCCACGCAATATGACAAATTTTGGCTTTATTGGATGCAAAGTTGCCAAGACGCTTAATTGCGACATCAATTGACATGCAAGATCATGTGATTTGACGTCGTAGGAATTTTTTGTATTGGACTATGGAAAAAATAGTGCTAACGCAGATTATTCTCAAATTTTTGAAGATTTAAAAACCAACTGGCCGAAAAGTGTGAAAAATCATCAGAAAAGAATCATGAAAAATTGCATTAATATCTAAATTGTACGTGAAGTTATTTAACTAAATTTTCCAAAGGATAACCTATTAAATAACATTAACTAAAAAGACTTTTTTTCTTTACTGAATAAGATAGATACTATTTCCTAGGTTGGATTGAATTTTAGAACGTATATCAAAAATACATTACAACTTTTGGAGATATTGAAAGGTTACGCTTTGAAAAGTTTTTCTATTTTTAATATCTCTTAAGTATTTTGAGTAGAAAAAAAACGCTTAAGAAAATTTCGGGACTTAGTTTCTCTAAAAACACTAGGAACTTTTCTCTTATCTATGTAAGTTATCATCATTCAAAGAGACAAGCCATAATATAAATTGTCCATTCAACATTCAACATGTTTAGATAATTTTTGGCAAATTGCCATCGATATATTTTTTTCTATTTTTTTTATAGAAAATCTCCATCTAATAAAAATTTAATTTATTTCAGACAGAGTATAATATATTTTTTAATGTTCAATCCAATCACAGACAAATTCAATTGCGTTTATTGAATCTTCAATCAACAATGATCTTAATGCAAATTCACATATAGCAAAAATTTTATTAATAAAAAAAACGATTAATCATCATCGTGCAGAATGGCTTATGGCGTCCGAAATTCTACTCTTTTACGACTATGCTCTTAATGGATTATGTTATTCTAAACCCAGCCCCCACCCTCGCGTACAAATTCACAAAATATTCAATTTTCATTAATAAAAAATTTTATATTTGTTTTAAAAATATTTCTTTTTTAATTTACGGATCAAAATTACAACGCATCTAATTTACCATTGAATCTAACCTCAAATATTCTCGAAAAGAATATGTTCTCTTCTGAACACCATGTTCGACTTAATTATTAAGATTTTATGCAAAATTCATTGTTCTTTTATTAAATTTTATTCTATGCTGCAAAAAAAAAAACTCAATTAATTAAGATAATTAATTAGTTAACCTTACATCACCTTTAGATTAATGGGGAGAAAAAAAAACGGGATGAAAATAAACAAAAACAATACGATAGTGAATAAAAAAAGAAACAATTCAAATCTCCTTCGTAAAGAGGTAAAGAGTTTATAAGAGAAAAAATTGAGAGTTTTTGATGCTCTCTCACTCGGAATATTGGATGTATGCAAAAGTTATGACCGTTTTTTATGCTCCTAGGTAAAAAAAATTTTTCTTCAGAAATGATGAATAGTAGTATCTTCTTTTAAATGATTCCATTGTATAAAGGATCCTTTCCCTCTACTTTCTATTCAGTTTTGGCCTGGCCAGAGTACAGTGAAGAGCCCTTGTATTTTTTCAAAATGTTGGTCGATAAAGTGCATTTACGCATTGTTTGCTTTATAAATTCCGTAAAGACAATAACGCGAGTGTGGCAACCAAAACTATTTGCGAAGTGTATGGAGCAGATATCATCAAAGTTCGACAGGTACGAAGATGGTTTACAAAATTCCGATCTGGGGATTTTTCACTAATTGATAAACCACGTACCGGGCGGCCATTGAAGTCTGATGATGACAAGTTAAAAGTCATAATTGACACCAAACCACGTCTAACCACCAGGGAGATCGCGTCGATGATGGGAGTCAACCAAACAACCGTATTAAGACATTTGAAGCGTATGGGGATGGTTTCGCGGTACGACGTTTGGATACCTCATCAATTGTCGGCTGCCAATTTATTGGATCGTGTTTCAACGTGCGTTGCTTTGAGTGCGAGACAAAAATATGAACCTTTTTTGCATCGTTTGGTAACGGGAGATGAGAAATGGGTCGTGTACAATAACGTGACAAGAAAAAGACATTGGGCTATACCTGGACAAGCCCCATTGTCCAGGTATAGCCCAATGTCTTTTTCTTGTCACGTTATTCGAAAGCCGAAATCCATCAAAAAAAAGTTATGCTTTGTGTTTGGTGGGATTGTAAGGGTATTGTGTATTTTGAACTCTTGGAACGCAATCAGACAATTACAGCAGAACGATATTGTCAGCAATTATCCAAGTTATCCAACAAACTGGTCAAAAGGATAGACCAGAATTGGTAAACAGAAAAGGTGTAGTTTTTCATCACGACAACGCGCGACCACATGTGGCTATGATGACCCAACACAAGCTAAATGAGTTGAATTGGGATGTTATCAAGCATCCACCATATTCTCCAGATCTTGCTCCTTCCGATTTTCATTTATTTCGATCACTTCAAAATTTTTTAAATGATAAAAAATTTGATACAATAGAGCAGGTAAAAACATCCCTTAGTACATTTTTCGCATCAAAATCCACGAAATTTTACACTAATGGTATTAATAAGTTAATAGAAAGATGGTAGAAGGTTATAAGAACGGATGGAAATTATATAATTGATTAAATAAATAATACAAATCTAAAAAAAAATATGTTTAATTGTATATGTAAAAATCGGTCATAACTTTTGCATACACAGTTATATGATCGCTATTATTTGTGTTCTTTTTGCTTAAAATGAGCTTTTAAAGCAAAAGGAACAATATCAACTTGAAAAGTAGAGCCAGTGCAGGCCGGAAAGAGAACTACTGGGAACTCAATTTTCCTTTTAAATTTATCGGAATTTATTGAGAGAATATAAAAAAAAGTTCCAGATAATTGCACGCATCTCAATCAATAACCAAGCTCGCTCGAATTCAACGCTCAATTTGATTTCCTGCTTAGACTAAGCAGGATTTTTGTGGCGTTATGTTGGTACTCATGTGTCTCATTTATGATTTTTGTGGCGTTATGTTGGTACTCATGTGTCTCATTTATGCCGACAAGTTCAGCCATTTTGAATGTTCAGTTAATTTTTGACAGTTGCTTTGCTTGCACGTGTTTTGGCTCGTTCGATTTTTGCTCAATTTTGACCAAAAACAGCATCGCATTAACATTGCTAAGGAGCTGTTGGACTCTGTCCGCGACGACCCAAATTTGCTCCAGAGCGTCATAACTGGTGACGAATTATGGGTTTATGGTTATGACGTGGAGACCAAAGCTCAATTATCCCAAAGAAAGTTGCCGCACGAGCCAAGACTGAAAAAAGTGCGCCAAGTTCGATCGAATATGAAGGTTTTGCTGAGTTTTCTTCGATTGCAGGGCCGTGGTGCATCATGAGTTCTTGTCACAAAGTAGAACGGTCAATAAGGAATATTACCTGCAAGTTAAGCATAAAAAACGCCCGGATATATGGAAGAACAAAAATTGGCTTTAGCACCATGATAACGGCCCTGCTCACCCATCGTTGCTTGTGCGTGAATTTTTGACCAAAAACAATACACTAATAATGCCGCAGCCACCATATTCCCAAATCTGCCCCCCTGTGACTATTTCTTGTTCCCGAAACTGAAGAGCCCCGTGAAAGGACAACGCTACGCTACGATTGAGGAGATAAAGACGGCATCGAAGGAGGAGCTGAACAAGATCACAAAAAATGATTTTTTGAAGTGCTTCGAGGATTGGAAAAAACGTTGGCACAAGTGTATAATATCTGGTGGGGATTACATTGAAGGGGACAAAATAGATATTCATGAATAAATAAATAATTTTTGCAAAAACACAAAATTCGCGATACTTTTTGAACAGATCTCGTAGTATCATCTGCAGTGATAGCACCTGAGATCCTTCCATACCTCAACTCCAGTCAACCACAGCCACCACATTTCAGCCAAAGACTCGTCGCCTCCGCCGGGCACGGTAGACGATCCACCATGGGCCTC
Source organism: Atherix ibis (assembly GCA_958298945.1). Lineage (NCBI taxonomy): Eukaryota > Metazoa > Arthropoda > Insecta > Diptera > Athericidae > Atherix > Atherix ibis. The sequence goes on along the minus strand of OY282609.1, from coordinate 19,402,225 downwards.
CCGAACCACGTGGTACCAGCCAGCTCTATTTTTAAGACCATCTGGTGGATACTGTTCGCTCAAAGAGCTACATAAGAAACCTTATAAATTCCTTGGCACTGTTAGGCCAGCTCAGGTGCCTCGGGTTCGCCAAAACCCGTAGGCCACTTATGGCATAAATCTTATAGCCCAGAAGTTGCCCTCCTTGAGGAGAGCTCGCGTTACAGTCAATATGAGCTCGTCATGATCTACGATTATATTTTTTGAAAACGGCGAACTCATAGACCTAGTGGAGTATGTGAATCTAGCAGGCTGGTGATACTACCCATACTTCTTTCGTAACTACCTCTCGATAATTCTTGTAAATCAGCTAATCAGTGATAAATTAGGCAAAAGTGACGCTGTGGAAGGCAACTATGACCGTGTTATAGCGAAGATAAAGCCGAAGAAGAAGCAGCCATCAAGTATTGAACCGGTTTTATTGAGAAAAAAAAATTGTCTTTTCAATCGCAAGATAAATTTTATCTTTTCTCGCGAGATAAATTTTTCGCCAGCTTTGTCCTTCATTTAACTCCTAAAAACATAGTTCGGGTCCGTAAGTCTATTTTTGGTTTCAGTAACAATTTAGTTTCCATTGTCAATTTTCAACTACTGTCTAGGAGTCGTAGTAATTGTTTCTATCGTCCGTGAAGTTAATTTTATTCTAGGTTCCAGGTTGACCATAAGTCCTGCGTAACGCACACTCATTCTCTGTGTAATATTACTGTCATTAAGGGTTACATTAGAATCCTGTTCTCGGCAAAGTGTAAAAGTAACAAGAACACATTTTTTCTCTTTTAATCTTAGTGTTCACCTTTAAAGCTATTTTAAAGTGGTTTTGTAAAACAGTGATGACACCCTTTCCTGGATAAGAATAGCTAGTATCATCACCATATATTGTGGTAAGGATATTTTTGTTACGATCTTATGTAGATTCAATGGATAGAGTAAATGATTGTTGTTGTTTAGATTACAAGTGTTTGTTTGCTTGTTTAGGACGCTCGAATTATAATTGAATCTTTTTTCGTTGTATTTCCCCTTCACACACTGTATTTCTACGATCTAACTGTATCGACCGATCCCTTAAATAGAATTTTACGTTACACTTCCCGACTTTATTCCATCGTTCGCTCTATTATTTCCCAACTTTAACTGAGCCACTTTTCTGACTGAATTCATCACTTGCTGGCCGAGCAGCTGTCGTATTTATACTGCTCCGACGTGCTTCTAAGAACATTCCGAAATCAAACTTTCTGGAACCGCCCTTGTAGAATGTTCTAGAACACGCCAGAGACATTTAACGGCGTTAAAATGTTGTGACAAAGAATATCATAGATGAAAAATCAATCCAGGGTGACAGACACCGTCGAAAGAAATACCCCTAAACAATATTTGCTGGATAGTGGAATGCTCAGCTCTCAATCCAAACCGATGCAGAAAACAATTTTTTAAAATGTAAATTTAAATTTCACAGAAAAAAATCCCCCAAATCGTGAAATAAAAAAATAACCCTAAATCGATAAAGAGAAATTAATTCTTACTCATCATTATAATTATTTACCTGGAGTTTCAATAATTTTAGCTATATTATTTTTATTAATTTCGATAAATCCAATATTATTTAAACTATTCGATGCTGGTTCACATTTGAATTCATTGATAATATATTTGGAATTGGCATTACAGCATCGTGGAAGGCATGTTATATGCTTACAAATCGATTTATCCTGGCACGTTCGAACTAGAAATTTAGTATTAATAATCAATTCGGAATTGTTAGTGTCCTCAGTTGACGACCATAAATCCATACAATAATCATTTGGCTTAAGAGATTCAGTTTTTATTAAGAGATTGCCGACCCGATCGATTTGCAAATCTGCAATATCCTCAATGATGTATTCCACAAAAATCTGATCTGGTTCACATACTAATGGTGTGGAATCGAAAAGAACTGGACCATCTAAAGCTTCATCCAAAGTATCTTGTAATAGTTGGTATGCATTTTCATCAGAACAGGAGTTCAAGTCTTCATTGAATAGCTGATCGACGGGGCAGCATTTTTTCTGGTAACCCAATTCTAAAGTGGGTAATTTTCTGCTGGTAGACGACCACTCAGCACATCCAACCGTATAGTACTCATCGCCAACCTTTGCTAAACAACTTTGTTCATTCAAAACTTTGCGGTGCTGTGGGATTTTCTCAACATTGTAACTTTTACATTCTGGTAGATTACCGGTTGAATTTCCACCACCTGTCATCTTCTTGTCATCCTCAAGATATTGGATAGTCTTTAATGTGAAGTCCGCCGTTTGATCATCAATATCTTGTTGTTTCACGCACTCATTAACATCCAAAGCATATTCAAAACCATCATTACAACACGTCGACAAACACAAACTAACACTTAGAAATTCGGCTATTAGCAAAAATACGCCCCCAACTAAACGGAATAGTAGCATTTTTTTTTTTTTTTTACAAAACTCCAATTTTAATCAATTTGTATATATAAGTTAAGTGTAATAAATATTATTATTTTTTGACAATGACGATTTTTTGAAGAAAAATACGTAAAAAAAGAAACTAAAACAAAAAAGTTCTTTATATGTACACACACACACACCGACGTATTACGTCATCGAGAACCATATAAAAGAAGAGCGAAAAAGAAAACAAAAAACAAAAAACAAAAAACAAAAAGCTTTTCGATTCTTTTTTCTTTTCCTATTAAATAATACCAAATCACATCACTTGTTTTTGTTTTTTTTTTGTTTTTTTTTATGTTGTTACGTTTCTTTTTAATTGTCTTCAATAATAAAAACGATTACATTGACGATGGCATTAAAAAAAAAAGTTTAATTTTAGTTTTTTTTTATTGAAATTTCGTTCGTTTTTTTTTTGTATCTCGCGATTGAATTGAACACGAACCAGAGACGCTTCCAACTTAAAACTGAGTGTAAACACATAGCAGGACTGCCGAAAACTTTTCCAAATTCTGTTTGTGGCCTGTCCAAGAGAACTAACTCATTTTGAAGAGTTCGAGTCTCTCAAATAACGAGAATATCTACAAGACAACAACACAATGCGTCGCCATCTATCTCGTCAACCTACCACTCTCTCTTCCTCTCTCTCTATCTATCTCTGTCAATCTTATTATTACAAAAATTACAATGCAAAAAATAAAAATAAGCTTTCGGTTGAATCGCCTCATTTGACGAGGTGAGGTATTTCTCCTTCCCTCTTATTTTTTTTTATTTTTCTCTTCATTTTATCGTTCTTGCTAATCCAAAAAAAAAAAAACAAAAAAAAAATTATCTCCAAAATAACTAAAAATTTTATTATAAAAAACTCAACTAAAATCTGCGTAAATATTGAAGAAGAGAGAGGAAAAAAGGAAGTACAGTTGAAAAATGGTTAAATTTTATTATATATATTAGAAAAAAATTATACGCAAAAAAAGAAATTTGTTATTGTGTTAGTTAGAATAAATAGAAAAGTTTATTATGAATTTCGAAGTGATTCTCTTTTATAGCCGAAATGTGATAAAAGAAGGCGAAATGGAACGAGTCAACAACCAGTGAAATATGAACTTTTACTGAAAATGATGCTTAGTAAAATGGATCAAATATAATTTGTTTTTTCTCAAATATAAAAATATAAAAAATGGATCAAATATAGAATTCTTTCTTAATGTTAATGTGTGTAGGAAAAGAGTTTTATTTTTTATTTTTTCTATTTTGAAGACCTTTTTTCAATGGCAATGGATTAGTATTAGTTTATGCTGACGGAACCGGTCGTTTTGCAGGCAAATTACGAGCTTCGAAATTGAACGTAAAATGGAGTTAATTTGGAGTTTATACTGAAGAGAGAGAAAATAAGAGAGAAAAAAGCCCTTTTGGGAAATGTTTTTGCCGTCCTCAAAACAATTTTTAACATCTTCCTGGTAATGAGAACGGAAGTGATTCCAGAAATGCACTGCCTATTTACAGTTGATTACCAATGTTAGAATACAAAATGGAAGGAGTTCTTAACTGCCAGATGTTATTCTAGTACTTATTGATTTGTATATAAAATGGATCAAATATAATTGGTTGCAAAAAGAATTCTTAATGTTAATATGTGTAGGAAAAGACTTTTTTTTTTTTTACTATTTTAAAGACCTTTTTTCAATGGCAATGGATTGGTAATAGTGTATGCTGACGGAACTGGTCCTTTTGTAGGCAAATTACATGCAAAATAGAGTCAGTTTGGAGTTTTAAATGAAGAGGAGAAAATATGATAAGAGAGGAAAAAAGCCCTTTTGGGAAATGTTTTTGCCGTCCTCAAACCAATTTTTAACATCTTCCTGGTAATGAGAACGAAAGTGATTCCAGAAACGGACTGCCTCTATTGAAAGACGATTACCAATTTTAGAATACAAAATGGAAGGAGTTCTTATTTTTAGCATCTACCAGATGTTATTCTAGTACTTACACGTATTGATTTTGTACATATATTGAAATATTATGAATTTGTAGAGGGGTTGAAGAGGAGGGGGAGGTTTATGTTTATTGCAAAATTTTGTCCAAAAAACCGTTTTTTCAAATTGTTTAATTTTCGAATTTGCTTATTTTTCTAAAGCAAATTTTTGTTACAATACGCTTTAGTATTGAAAATTGTTTCTGCCGTCCTCAACACAATTTTTAACATCTTCCTGGTAATAAGAACGGAAGTAATTCCAGAAATGCACTGCCTATTGACAGTTGATTACCAATGTTAGAATACAAAATGGAAGGAGTTCTTATTTTTAGCATCTACCAGATGTTATTCTAGTACTTATTGATATTCAAATTGTATAAAATTATTATAGAGCAAAAGTTGACAAAAATTAATACGTTCAAATGTCAAATCCAAATATTAGCTTTGTTACCGTTTTTTTTTTTGTTGTTGTCATATTATAACATGAACATGAAAATAAAAAAGAGAAAATATGGTTTGTATGGTTTTTTTCTCTTTTTTTTTCTTCTTTAATAGTGCAAATTTCAGCAAGTGTTGTTTTTAATGATCAAAATAGCTGAAGAGAAAAATTAACCGAAGCGATGGAAAAATGGCTGAATTGCTACCTGAAACACGGATAGAGAGAGAGAGGGAGGTTCGTATTTGAGTCTACAGAAAGATCACATTAATAAGATTTCAATTATTCTCTTATTCTTCTTTTATTATTAGTTAATGAAACAGAAGAAGAAAAGGAAAAATACGAAATTCACAATAAGTTTCGAAAAAATAAATAGAGTTTCGAAAGACAAATATTATTTAAAAATGGTAGAATTTTTTTTAGATTTTTTTTTTAACTTGAAATTTGATATATAAATAAAATATAGTTAACAGAAAAAATAATACTATTCAAAAAAAAAAACAATAAATATGAAAATGTGTTTTTTTTTTTGTGTTAATTCAGACGCAATTGTTGTTAGTATTTGATTAATAAAACTTGTGCAATATAACAGCTGTTTTTTAAAAAAAAATGTTTAATGCTTTTTATTTGTGATAAAAAATTTTTTCTATACATTTTTAAATTAACTTTTTTTTTTATTGACACTAATTAAAATTTTTAATTTTTAATTAAAATGTTAAAATTTTTCCATTTGACTGAGGAAAGATTTTATTTTTTTTGCTATAATTTATTTAATAGAATTTTTTCCTTTTTTAATTTTAAGTAAATATTTTTGAAATTGCTTTTAATGCCAACATTTCGAAAAGTATTTATAAAAAAAACAACGAAAAAACTAAATAATTAAATTTTAGGAAAAATGAAGATTTTTTTTTTGTTTTAAAACTCTAAATTTAAAATTATCAATTTTTTACAAAAAAAAATGAATTTTCACATGGAAATTTCTTTAAAAAAAAATCAACTTTTCATATTTTTCAAAATTTTACAAAACTTTTACCTCTTTTGACAGTCAAATTATGTGTGCTAATATAAATATTCAAAATATAGAAAACTATGAATTTTTCAGACATTTGTTCCTACCTTTTCGCTGAGGTAAAATTAGAAAATGTGTTCTTTTTTTTAAATTAAAAGAAAAAAGAATCAATTTTCAAAATGGCCACTTTACGATAAGGCTTTGATTGTGAATCTATTCCCAAAGAACAGGGAAAATTTCAAAAGTTACGCTAAATTTTTTTTGTCTTGTTTTCTCTTTTTGATTTATGGTTGTTGTTGTTCTTTTTTTTTTTATATAAAAACTTGTATTTAAAAAGAAAAACCGAGAAAAATCTCATGAAAAATTACATTTTTAAAAATTGTTTAAAAAAAAATTATGTTCAAATACAGGGCAGGGCGGTAAATTGGCTTTTGGCCAAATATTATCAGTTATTGTGAATTTAAAGAATAAAATGCAAAATGACGCATCATAAGACACATGGCGAGTAACATTTTTAGCCAATTTAAAAAAGTATGTATTTTCTTTTCGGTTTTTTTTTTTTCATTGGAAATTTTTGTGCAAAAAACCAATTTTTTACATTGTCTAATTTTCGAATTTGCTTATTTTTCTAAAACAAATTTTCTTAAATCGATAATTAATTTTTTATCATTTATTATATTAAAAATAAATAACTAAAAACTCAGAAAAATAAAAAAGATTAGCTATGTTTTCATAGTTTTTAGAGGAAAAATTAATTAATGCAGATTGACTACCAAAAGAAAGATGTCATTTTTGAATAAACAATTTTCTGATTCGTTTAAGTAAATTTTACTACTGTAGTAATAACTGACCTACGTGAACATATTATCACCATTGTAAACATGAGTGAATTTTTATCTTCAAGAGGGCATTCATTCATTGATTATGAGGGCATTCATTCATTAGCACACATGCCAGGCAAAATAAGAGCGATGAACTAATGACTTCGATATGAGTCTTAACTCGAATCAATGGGTTTGAATTTCGAATAAACCCAACTGTTTTTTTTACACCGTAGATACTTTCCAACGAAAACCGTGTGGAAAAAAATAGTCTGAAAACAAGGATTTTGAAATGTTTTCCCGAACTTCAAAAAATCATATAAGATAAAAAATGGTAACTCTTCTAAAAAAACGTGCCAAAAAGAGTACTAATTGGAGTATGGCTACGAGAAATTTTTGTCATCAGCACGCGTCAAATTTTTGCTGCACAACGTAAGAGGGTAGCGTTAAAATTGCTGCGGATTTAACCCAATGCTCACACCAATGCAACAAATTTTAGCTCTCCTGATCACACAGTTCGTGTAATGCACGAATTATTCCTGACAATGTGCGTAGATAATTGACATTGCACAAATCGAGAAAGGGAGTTTGCACGAGTTAGAACGAACCAAAGTCACGGAAATTTTTAATTCGCGCAACATCCCAAATGTTTTTTGGGCGCGGATATCCCTTCTTTTTCCTTAGTACGAATAAAGTTTAACGTCTACCTCACTTGGAAAGTAAAATAACAAAGAATAATTCACAGAAGAAATTACAGCGACCAAAATTGACATTTGACAATATAGCACGATCACCGCACAAACAAACGTCAAACTGTGCGATATATGTACGAACTAGTTCGTACACTGGTTCGTGAAAAATACCCTTTTCCCCAGGTTTGAGCATACAAAAAATTCCTGCATTGCACAGATCGCATACGAAACTAGTCCGTGTACTTTTTAAAATTAAAAAAACGTCGCACAAATTGATTCGTGCAGTTGCATGGACCGTGTGATCTCAGCTTAATTGTGATGATGACATTGCCCGCCAATATCAACTCATGCTCATATATTCAAGTGTGATGTTCGTTCAATTTTCTGAAGGAAAAATATTTTCCATTTCATTCCTTTCCGCAGAGTAATTCAATTCTCATGAAAGCATCGGCAAATGGTCGGATCGAGCCAAAAGTAACAGAATTTTTCCTTCAAGGTATCCGTTTGTTAGCCGGAAGATGGGCGAAAAATTGGAAATATTTTCACTAGAGTCCAACTTTAAGACTCTAGCTCTAGCTCCCTCTCCTTTTATTCTCTGGTAAAGACAAAATAGCTTTGAAATGTAAATCTTTGAAGAGCTTTAACCAATTTCTATAAAATTCTAGTTTTTCGAAAATATTCTCCAGAATGAATTAATTTTCAAGAGCAAAGAAATAGTGAAGATTGTTTTTTTTTAAATTTTAAAAAGTTATAAATTCAAATAAACGTTGTAGACTGTATTACTGCAGATGTAGCTTTTATCTAACGACATATATTAATGTCATTAAATTCTGAATATTTCGTTAAAGTCACACTTGAATTTTATGTAATTTTATTTAGTGTACTTTTAGCCAATTTACCGGTTAAAAGTTCCTGAACTGTTTTTATTATATTGTACCTATCATCTGGCGAAATATGCTCTTAGTTTTTTTTCGGTTGTGATTCGATTATGCCACTTACCAAAATATTTCATTTCAATTGACTCAGCTAATTTTTCTGTGCTTTGAAGTAATTTCAATCAACTTAAGACAGATGTACTGAATATATTTTTTTTATACAATTTTTTGCACAAATTTCTATTTACTTTAGTAGGCATTATCGAATTTTCCTGAGATCCGTCACTTTCTGGCCAAATGAACATGTGGCTTTTATTTTCATTTCTTAAATCGTTACAACCGAGATTAAAAAAAATATATATTTCGTTTATAATGAGCTACCGATGTAGTTAATTTTATAAAGACTAAACCTTTTTGTACGTCGAAAGAAAATACAAAAATTTCCCGTTTTTTTGGCCCGTCTGACAGTTGCGAGCACTTGCGCAAACTAAATTCGAGCATTGTACGAGCAGTCTTCTAATCATAGTGTAATTGATTGAATTGACATATGCAAGAATATTTTCATTTTTCAATAATGATTCAATAATGATAAATTTCAGCATGTTGTCCCCGGTTTGTTCTTGATATATAAAGTCACTCGTTATAAAAAGTTTATTTTCAGATTTCACATTTTTTAATTCAGTTTTCACTTTTTTTTCAGATTTCACATTAATATTATTATTATTTTAACTATTTTATTAAATTTGATCAAAATTATTTGATAATTTGTTTGAATCGAGCATGTTCAGCCTTTTTGTCGTCCTTCTATTTCTGTATTCCAGACCTTCTTTTCTTTTATGCTTTCGGACATCGAAACGTTCCCATTTAACAGGATTACAAGTTCTTTTATCGTCCATTCGAATTATTTGTTGTAAGTTTTGTCATTGCTATAACAGATGACGAATTCGAATAAATGTCACTAATTCGTATTCATCAGATTCATTATTTTCCTTATCCAAATAATACTTATTATTCTCTTCGCGCTTAATATTATAAATGCTATTTTTATTGAGAGAAAACAAATAGAACTGATACTAAAATTGAAATTTATAAGTACTTGCTTCTGTGGCAATTAGACTACAACCGATTAATTATTTTCCTTTTTTTTGTGATCAGACAACAACACTAAACAATTTACCATTATTATCTTTTTATTATTTAGAGAAATTTGGTTTGAATATAATTCAAATCATGTGCTTTGACAGTAAAATTTTAAAAAATTCAGAAAGTAGAGTTCATTGATTTGGGAAGTGAGACATTCAGTTTTAACATGAAAGAAAACAATTTAACAACAAATCCAAACTTAAAATTTTACTATTTTACAAAATTAGGAAATTTTTCCTTTTTCTTAAGTTTTTTTTTTTGGTGAAAAGGTGATAAATGTCAACAGGTTTTGTAAAAATATCACAATTTCAACAAATACAAAAAGTTATCAACTTTGCCCTATGATAAATGAGAACATATCTTAAAAGGAGCGAAAAAAAAAATGTTTTCCTTGGCTTAGCTCCATACAGAATATTGCATAGAAGCGATAAAATCTTTTTAGATAAATTGAGCGTATAAGAAAAACCTGCATTAATAAAATAGAAAATACAGAGTGTGTCTACTTGGACTGACTTTGGCATTGGATTATTGTAGCCGTTGTGCTGCGTCTGTCGTCGGTAATAATTCTGGAGCTAATTGAATTTTATATGGAAATATGCTCAGATCAATCCTCAAAATGTGTCGTAACGATGTTTTGGAGATGCCCAATTGAGTGACATGTCAACGGATAGGGCCTCCACAGCTTGTTCATTAAAATTTGTTCCTGGCACCACGCTCCTCAAAACCGGTTATTAAGTTTCTTATCATGTTTGCACTGCGAACTGTGACAGATATTATCTTTATGTTGTAACAATAGATTGTCCGGAAGATAAATAAAATTCAACAATTTTAACACGTTGTTGCACTGACTATGAATACATTCACGATTTAAAAGCGAAATTTCCCATTTCTACGCGTCTGACAAGAAACTTGCGCAAACAAAAATCGGGCATTGTACGAACAGTCTAATCGTAGTGTAATTGCTTGCATGGACATCTGCAAGAACAATTAATTGCGATGCATGAGCAAAAAGGAATTTCAACATGTTGTCCTGCCTTTATTCTTTATAATCTGCACACACAAAAATAATCAAAAAAATTTGAAAAATAAAAAAGTCCAAGTTCGGTCTTAATTTTAAACATTATCTCAAACCACTTACCTGGCAAGAAAACCCCCCAAAAAAATCCCTTTTAAAATCATTTATCCGATTTTTTTCAACCTTTTTATTAATTTTATAAAAATAAGATGGCGGCTACATAGAAAATACAGGGTGGGTCAACTTGGACTGACTTTGACATTGGATGATTGTAGTCATTGTGCTGCGTCCGTCGTCGGCAATAATTCTGGAGCTAATTGAATTTTGTATGGAAACATGCTCAGATCAATTCTCAAAATGCGTCGTAACGATGCTCTGGAGATGCCCAATTGAGTGACACGTCAACGGGTAGAGCCTCCACAGCTTCATATAGTTCGTAACTCATCAAATACAGCACCGCGCTCCTCAAAACGGGTTATTAAGTTTCCTATCATGTTTGCACGGGGAACTGTGACAGATATTTCCTTCATGTTATAACAATAGATCGCGCGGAATATAAATAAAATTCAACAATTTTGACTCATGATTTAAAAGGGAAATTTCCCATTTTTTGCGCGTCTAACAAGGCACTCACACAAACAAAAATCGAGCATTATACGAACAGTCTAATCGTAGTGTAATTGCTTGCATGGACATCTGCAAGAATAATTAATTGCGATGCGCGAGCAATTAAGACGAGCAAAAAGGAATTTCACTATGTTGTGCTGCCTTTATTCTTTATAATCTATCTGCACAAAAAAAAATAACCCTTTATTTTAAACGCCACGTCAAACCACTTACCTGACAAGAAAACCCCCCAAAAAAAATCCTATTTAAAATAATTTTCATTTGATTTTTTTCAACCATTTTTATTAATTTTATCTTTGGTTTTTTATAAACAAATATTAACTATGACTAATAAAAAGTTTTTATGAACTTTTTGATGTTGACATGTCGAAGATTTTAGTGGTTGGTTGATATCCTGTCGATTTACCTTCACCTCTACATTTCGATATTAATAGACCTGAAGTAAAGAAAAAAAAAACCCCATTACATTTTTATTAGAAAAAATAATATTTCATAGCAAAAAAAAAAAACTTGCCGAATTGCTTTCGCATTTCAATAAAAACACTCTTCTTGCAGACGAACAGTAAGAATATCAATAATCCTTGCAGTATATTTATGATATCGGCTATCATCACAATCAAGGCTTCTTCATTCAAATGACTACCAAACACTTCGAATAGTAACGATATGCCCATAACGAAAAATAATTTTACATTCATTATTAGAACGTCCTTGTCGATAGCGACTCTTTTGCTCAAAGCACTCTTCTCTGGTGAATTAGCATCTTGCATACGTCTTATTTGGCTCTTAACTCGATTATAGTATACCAGTGTCATAATAAAAAACACTATATTTAATAGAATGAATATTGTACCGGGAATCTCCTCAAATACTACCTCCTCAAATTGCCCCTCTTAAAAACACAGAAAATAGTTAACAAAGAAAATTTCAAGAAAATGCGTATGAGGAATATCCTTGATAGCATTGCCTAAGAACTTACTGGATGTTAAACATTCATCACTGAACGCACTACGAACGTATTTAGTATACAGCAAAGTTATTGTCAAAAGGAATATCGGAACACCGAAACCGTATAGACTGTAGTACAGAAGCTTCTTATTTTGGCTCGATTTACTTCGATGATGGGATGCGTTCAATGTACTAAACAGAAGCCAATATGTTCATTTATTGTTTTAGGAATATTATTCTTTTCCATCCTAACGTTGGTACTTACGAGAATGTTCGCCAAATATCAAAACACAATACGTTCAGCCATGTGTACGATGCCATATCAAAAAAGTACAGCGCATACGCTAAACATTTATGAAAAATTTAAAATTAAACTAAAAAAAATGCAAAATAATATTGTATATTGTCTGATGTCAATTTTCAATACAGAAGCATTCATAGAATGAACTTAACAGATGTAGACAACTGGACAATCGATCAAATCTGTTGACACAAAGCGACAAACTTTTAATTTGAAAACTGATCTGGACCAACGGTATTAAACCCCGGAGTTCTACTAAAGCTTAGATTCCACCGAACGTCTAAAAGACGATTTAAAGGTGAAATTTCTCGAAATCTTGCGCAAACAAAAATCGAGCATTGTACGAGCAGCCTAATCGTAGTCTAAGTGCTTGCATGGATATCTGTAAGAATAATTAATTGCGATGCACGAGCAAATGGGACTAGTAAAAAGGAATTTGAAAATGTTGTCGTCCCGCCTTTATTATAGATTTATAAAGTTGCTCATTATAATAAGGTTGCTCGTTATAAAAAGTTTCTTTTCAGATTATAATCCATTTGTTAAAAAAAACGTTGTTGCGATCTATAAGATATTCTCCGCTATCTCACAAGGCAGCAGGATAGCCCCATTTGCCCAAACAACTATTGGCCAATACCAGAGAGGCTTCAGTTCAGGAATATCACCAACAGATCAGATCTTCTCTCTGCGGCAGTCGATGGAAAAAACTGTTAGCCAGAGTATAACCTCTAATCATCCATAAGAGAGTTCGGCATCCCAGAAAAATTGATTAGACCGACTAGGCTAACCATGACTAGTGTGAGAGGAACAGTGAGAACTATTCTAGAGTCACTTTTAAAGCCATTAACCGCATGAGCGGTACCATCCTCATTAAGTCTACTCTGCCCATAGCATACGCCGACGACATTGATATTATGTGTCTGATCGAGATTTTAAGCCTTTATCAAGATTCTGTCGCCGGCGACGGTGCCGCTATATGGCGGCAATGTTGGCGTCAAAGCTAAGAGAATATAGCTTTGAGAGAGTTGTCAAAGGTATTCTATGAAATCGATTGGATGAATTCACAGAAGAGCAAAAGTGCTTATGTGACGCCCAATCTGGCTTCAGGAGGGCACACTCCACCTTGGATGTTATTGATTTGGTCGTTGGAGGTGTTGTTCACATCATAACCTTTGATGGAATTCCATTCTTGACGCCCTGGGCTCAATAGGTGTTCCGGAGTACACTACCTGGATAATAGAAGACTACCTAAGTAGTAGGATTCTTTTGTAAAGGACGCGCAAGCTCCCAGAGGGTTCGGTTAGGGGGTCCTCTATTGTGGAATGTGATGTATGATGGTATTTTCGGGGTCCATATTCCAGAGAAGGCGAGAATCATCGCATTCGCTGAAGATGTTGCTGTGATCGTAGTTGCCAAGTGTGTGGATGAGGTAGAACAGATCTATAATGAGACTGTTGCTTCAGTTCCTGAGAGGGGGAAATGATTGGCTGAATTTGCCATGGTACTATTTAAGAGAAGGATACGATTGGTGAATGGGTAGTGAATGTGTATGCGAGTGACACGGACGGTGGCCGCAACCGGGTGAAAGACCAAGGTCGATTCCAGGTGTTCCTTCGGGTCTTAGCAAACCCGCATACCTAGCTGGCTTAGCGGTGCCCAGGAATTTACAAGGTTCCTTACGTAGCTCTATGAGCGGAGTGCAAACTGAAGTACTCTTAAAATAAAAATTGGTTCCATGGGCATCGGGGTTCCCCATGGTGTTAAAACACACAGTGCTCGATAATGGTGAGGCGCCTTAGTCAGCAACGTAGTGGCTGTGGTTAATACCCATATCGCAGGTACGGTCTGCGGATTGCTGGTGGGAGATACTGGTAATTATTTCGGGTGCTGTCACTGCTTATGAAAGTAGAGGTTTAGACCACAAACAGTCGGAGTAGTCAGCTTGTAACTGATTATTGAATGTTAACTGCCAGTAATGGTGGTGCGCTGATTGAGCGTATCGCAATCCCTATAGTCGTTGGCGGCCCGTAGTATTATGTCTAATGATGGGTATGCCACGTTAACAAACATAATAATTCTGTTGCTTCAGTTCGAAGTTGGCTCATGGCAGTTGGTCTTCGGGTTACGGACCATAAGACAGAAGCAGTCTTTATCACGGGTAGGAAGAGTAGAGCGAGTACCACCATTAAGATTGGCAAACATGAAGTGATCTCGGGACCATCTGTAAAGTACCTAGGGGGGATTATTGATGCGGAGACGCAGTATCAGGAACGCCTATTACACAATGGAAGGAAGGCTGTGGGGACAATTATGGCACTGGCGCGCCTAATGCCGAACCTTGAGGGTCCCAGGCAGAGTAGGATAACCTAGTTGTCGACCGTGGTCGGGTTAATTCCGATGTATGCTGCACCAATTTGGGCGGATGGGCTGATTAGATCAACCTACATACGTGGAGTTATCTCAGTTCACCATAGGAGTCCATTGAGGGTGGCCTGTGCATTCCGAACAGTGTTTTACGAGGCCATTTGTGTTGTGGCCAGAATGAAATGCTGGCAGATGAACGGCAGAGGTTGTACCACCGGAGATGCTGTGGCGCTATCCGTGGCATGTACGGAGGAAAGAAACGAGTCCAAAAGGAGATGGCAAAATCGTTGGGATAATGCCTCTGATGGCATATGGATTCACAGTCTTATCTCGGCGGTGGATCCATGGACAGATCAACGACATGGTCATGTTGGGCACCGCCTATCCCAATGTTTGACGGGACTCGGAATTTTTTCGGGCTTACCAATACCGCTTTAAATTGGATTCTAGACCAATGTGTCCTTGTTGTGACGCGGAGCACATATTCTTTTACTGCACCACCCGATTCAATGCGGAAAGAGAAATTGGCACAGAAGTGCATTGTCGGGCCCCTGACCCGACAACGTACTTCGAAGTAAATTACTTTGCTCGAAAATTCTGACCATAACGTCGAAGCTTGCCAGTCCTGATGTATACTTCGAAAATTAAGGTTGTTAGTAAAAACCATTGCAAAATCTTGTTTGCATTCAAGAGGAGGATTCTTCGAAGAATTTTTTGGTCACTACATGAAGATAGACGTTTCCAGAGCCTATTTAACGATGAGATCCTGAAGCGTTACCGTGACCGCGTGGTTGTGGATCAAATTAAGCTCAATAGGCTGCGGTAAAAGTCTACAGTGCCTCCATTTAGGGCCCCAGAAGACGAGATAGGATATAAGTGATTGTGAGTTTAACACCAAGTCGGGGTTGGTAACCAAAGAGGAATTTATGGATAAATGCGAAAAGTTTGGATAGATGAGAAACCGTGGAAGACGAACCTCGCTCAGGGAGCCTACCACATCGAATACTGATGGAAATGTGAAAAGAATAAGAGTTCTCGTCCGGAATAAATTGGAAAAAAAAGTTTTTCAGAAAGAAGTCCTTGAAAGACTTAGAAAAAGAGTTGTCTACGTCAGACTGGACATTGTAGACACTTGAATGCTCCACCAAAACAACACCTGTCCGTTTTACGGTTATCTCCATCAATTAGTTTTGTTGGAAAAAAGATTCCGTTACCTCATTCAACCACTCCCCTCCCCCACCGTCTCTTTCATTTTACTTACTCAGAGACTTTGTTTTTGTTACTCAAAATAATGTGACTTTAAAGGATGCTGCCAATATAACATCCAAAGGAGTGTATCCGAGGAGCTGAACGCGATTGAAGAGTGGAAACAACTCCTCCGCCGATGTAAAACAAACAATTTTATTAAAATACTCAGACATTTTTTTTGGAAGCTAGAAAATTGACATAAAAAACAATTTTGCGCTTTTTAAAACTTATGAAAAAAAAAATGAAAAAAAACTAAAATTTATTTTTAAATTGCTTACCCCAAATTTGGCATGATTGCAAAATTTCTATGAACATGAGCAGAAGAATTATATAATCCATCAACAAGTTAACTATTTGGCACATTAGAATCTTTCCATGTAAATTTTGTAATTTCGGTATACAAAGATAAACAGCCAATGTAATCGCTAAGGAGATGATCGATATGGAATAGCCGATCGGCTTGAAGGCATCCATAAATTCCAACCGTTTGTGGTGGTCAGTTTTACATTTCAAAATGCGTTTCTGTAAAAATTCCCAGCAAATAAAATTTTCGAAATTCTCAATTGCACTTTTTCGAAAAGGGGACCTACTTCAATACTTTTACCCAATTTTACATAATCCACACAATAGGCGTCTTCCAGTTCCTCCGTTGTTGTTTCGTTCGCAAATCGCAACTGTCCGGTTTTATAGTCGAAAAATGGTCGTTTCGTTTTAAAGTCTTCTATCGGAAGTAAGTGCTTTGGACAATCCAAGCCACTCCTAACAGCAAATGCTAGGTGAAAAAAAAACAGTAGCGATTTGAAGAATATTCTAAAATTCATAATGCCATGAGGGATGAGCAGTAAGCTATAATATTTTCTGTATTTTCAACTGTTCAAAGTGGGAGAATCTTCAATTTTCTACTATTCATTGTCATGTGACAACTGTAATACGTATATTCTGTCCAAGATAGAATTTGTTTAGTTTAAGATTTCCCATTTTTTATTAATCACCGAAAAATTTATTACAATTATAAAAATTTTCTACAAAAATGGTGATTCTGCAGTAGGGAACGTTTCGCGCTTTAAGTTTATAGAGGTTTGCTTAAGGTTAGCTGAGTGGAAACCCTAATAGGCAAAATTGTCGTATATGGGGGCTCTAATAAACCCCAAGTGACTGTAGAGAAGGTATTGTATCCGCGAAAAGTGACTATTTAACTTGAATTGAAAATAAAGAAGAAGAGACCGTACCGTCAATTGCGATAACCGATTTTCTTTTCGTCCTGAAATTGAGGATTTTAATCTGGAGCACATGCAGTTTCAACAAGACGGTATCGAAAGCCACAAAACCTAAATTTTTTTTACTTTATTGCACGAAAAGTTCCTAGGACGCGTAATATCGAGATTTGGTGTTGACAATTGACCTCCAAAAGAGGGCAATCTGAGCCTTTTAAAAAACCTGACATGACTGAATTATAAACCGAGATTTTGGAAGAAGTCATCAAAAATCACCTCAAAAGCGTCAAATTCTGCAAGAAACTCGTAGATAATGGCAAGGTCAAACCAAAAAAATGATATAAAAATTAGAACGAGACTTTCATAACCACTTAAATTTCGTTGATAAGCGATGAAAAAAAAATTAGCACAAAACATTTGGGAAATTCCAATTTGTATTGACAAAACACGGCCACATTTTGACTTTATTGCACAAAAAGTTCGCAGGACACGTTTTACCGAGATTTGGTGTTGGCAATGGACCTCCAAAACGGGGCAATTTGAGACTGTTTGAATTTTTCTAATGGGTCTACGTAAACGATTATGTTTACGCAGATAATCATCATTTTTTAGAGCATAAAAAAACCAACATGAATGAATTATGTTAGAAGTCATCAAAAATCCACTCAAAAGGGTTAAGGTCTGGAAGTAGCTCGTGGCGGTCATTTTAAAATTTTTATATAATGGCAAGGTCGAAGCAATAAAATGATATAACAATTTAATTGATTCCTAAACTAGAAGTATGTGCCATTCCGCCTTACAAAATGGATAAAAATTTTCGAACGAGACTTTCATAACCACTTAAATTTGGTTAATAAGCGATGAAAAAAAATCAGCACAAAACATTTGAGAAATTCCAATTTGTATTGACTAAGTTTTTAAGCCACTGTAAATGCCGGCAAATATCACACATGAAATTCATAGTAAAATTTTTACGCAATGAATGAACTTTTAAAGAAAAACATAAAAAAAAGAAGAAAACAACTCTCCAAGTACTCTCATCGAGAGAAATGAAAAAGTACAGAGGAATTCTAATAAAGAGCAAGTAAATGCGACTCTTTGCCGAGAGTCTCGATGCCGGTTGGTGGTTAATGACAGTGGCTGTGGTCAACTGTTCAACACTCGATGGATGGGGTTGGTTGGACGTTGTTGTTCGAATTTTTTGTTTTTGCTGATTAAAAATTGGTGGAAAAAATAATAGGAAATTTAGGGGTTTTTTTTTTGCTATTTTAATTAGGAGTTGTTAAAAAATTTAACCAATTAAGTTGGTTTTTAATTAGTAACCTCAAGTTGTGGATTTCAGAATTTCTCTTTTCGAAAAAAATTTTCAGACTTTTTCACTTTAAACATTTTTAATTTGATTTTTTTGTAAAATATAGAAAATTCATGGAAACTTATCCAAAAGGCCACCAGTGTTTTTTTCTTTTTTTTACCTGTCCGTTTTAGTGTTAAAATTCCATTGTTTTTATTGTATTCATGAAAGTCCACCGCCACATTTCGATAGCATTCATAAGTCGTATTTTGTTCAAGATCCCTACTACTGGCACAGCATCGTGTTATGCAGGGAAACTTTTTGCAGATATCTTCTGAAAAGCATATTTGAAAGACGTACTCTTCTTCTGTAGCGATAGTGCTGGTGGTGTTCACCGTTTTACCATAATTCCGATCGATTATATCAAAACAAAAATTATCTAATGGGATTTCTATTTTGCCAAAAATTATTAGACGCGTTTCGTTTAATTGAATCAATTTCTTTTTTAAATTAAACATAATAAGGACTTCATCCGAATTGCACATAAACTGAGAGTTTTCCGTTTCCAAAATCACAGGTTCGTCGAAGAGATTCTTATAGCGGGTGTCCATGGCAGCAGAGGCAGGACTATCATCAGATGTCAGATGACGGCAAATTTTCTCCATTTTATCGTAAATACTATCAAAGTGGCAACATTTCTTTATTCGATTAATTCGCTTTGTATTAGTGCTATTGAATAATTCAAGATTCGAATCACTAACGACGAACCGCATCGAACACTCAATCGCATGGTAATCGGTTTTATTAACACCCAAGCAAGTGCGGTTTCCGTCAATAATTTCCGTATTATTTCCGACCAGCAAAACTATTTGACTTTTGCTATGACATTTTCCATATTTTGGTATAACGCGTGTTCTCGTCGAGTTTGAATAGTTAAAATTCTGTTCGTTATTTTTTACTGAACTCAAGTCATCACATTCATATTCGTAAAAGTTGGTATTGTTGGAAGTTAGGGGATCACCACCACCACCAGTTTTTGGGCAACAAACTTTCATGCCAACAGCAGCAACACTGACCAAGGCAAAGTAAATCACTTTCAGACGGAACCATTCCGAATTGACACTCATTTATCCCGGTTTTTCCCTCACAACGATGACGACACAGACTAGTTATTAACTTAATTTTTATAAGCACTTCCGAATTATTGCATAAAATATGCAATCGACACCTGCACCTTCGTATGTACACGAGAAGAGGGAATTTTTATTCAAAAGATTTTCAAATAAATACGAATTTGACCAAAAGACATCTCGAACTGAATGTTTGTAACTGAAAACTGCACACTTTCTGAAAGACCACCGAAAGTCGTCTCGCCGCAGCACCAACACATGGCCAAGTTATTTTGATTACGGAAACGATACGAAAGATAATGCCGAAAATAATATACTACAATACATAACAGAGTGGCTAACAGAATTATACGAAAGCCTTTCATTTCAATAGAATACCGCCTAGATCATAAGGTCAACTGGGGGTGACTTTGTGTTTCGTGTGGGTTGGAGACATTGCAAGATTTGCTAACGAAAAACTAGTTAATTGGACCTTGAACAAAAAGCAATTGGAATTTAATAAATTTCTTTTTTTTATTATTATTTAATAAGAATCTGTTAAAAAATTAATAAGTTGATCGAAAAGGTCCTATTCAAAAAGAAATTCTCGTTTAAGTGGCATTAAACGAGACCCGGTTTTGGGGAAAAACTTCCATTTTTTATGGGAATTTTTCTTTTTTAAACAGCAAAAAGAAAAGGGGTCGGACTTACATACTTTTTAACGAAAAGGTCTTCTAAATAGATAGATTTTTAGTGAATTATTAATCCATATTGTATCTATATACCAGGGGTACACGCTTAAATCCGCTGTTTGGTCATAGATGGCGTGAATGAGCGTATTAAGCTACCATGGGTACGCCATACTTTTTTTCTATGAGTTTGACGTCTGTCAATATTAATCAGTGCACATTGTCAGCAATTTCGTACAACAACAGAAAAAGAGCATATGCGGGAAGCTCTGATTTTCAGCTTCAATTTGAAGAAATCGGCTGGCGAATCGCATCGAATGCTTATGGAGGACTATGGTGACAGTGCTTTATTGGAAACAATGTGCCGAGATTGGTTTCGTCGGTTCAAAGACGGCAATTTTGACTTGTGGGACAAGAAGCGTGAAAATCGGCCTAGGAAGGTTGAGGACCATCAATTGCAGGTTCTTTTGGACGAAGATGATACCCAATCGGAAAAAATGGTCGCGGAGCAGTTGGGTATTACTCAACCAGCCATTTCCATGCGTCTGCGTGCGATGGGGAAGATTGAAAAGATCGGAAAATGGGTGCCGCATGAATTGAACGATAGGCAGATGGAGCGACGCCAAAACACATGCGAAATCTTGCTCGCCAGACAAAAAAAGGAAGTCGTTCTTGCATCGGATTGTGACAGGCGATGAAAAGTGGATATATTTCGAGAATCCTAAACGCAAGAAATCGTGGGTTGATCCCGGCCAACCATCAACATCTTCCCCAAGACCAAATCGCTTCGGACGGAAGACGATACTGTGCGTTTGGTGTGATCAGCAGGGTATCGTCTACTATGAAATGTTGAAACCTGGTGAAACTGTCAATGCCCACACCGCTACAACCAACAACTGATCAAATTGCACCGTGCTCTGCGTGAAAAAAGGACGGATTATCAACAAAGACATGAAAGCTGATTTTCTTCCACAATAACGCACCATCGCACACGTCAAAAATGGTCCGAAACTACTTGGAGACACTCAACTGGTAGGTGCTACCCCACTCCTTTTATTCACCAGACCAGGCCCCTTCCGACTACTACCTGTTTTCGTCGATGGGCACCGCGCTCACTGAGCAGCACTTTGATTTTTACGAAGATGTCCGAAAATGGCTTGGTGAGTTGTTTGCCTCGAAAGAGAAGGAATTTTTTTAGGCGTGGTTTTTTCCGAGAAATGAAAAAAATGTCTAACTAGCAAAGTACTTTGAATAAATTTGTTTTTGCTTTCTATGAAAAAAAACGTGTAGCTTATACACCTGGTAACAGTAAATAGTAAATGAAAATAATTAATATTAATAATGTTTTTATTTTTTTAGTTCGAATAGAAATTGACGGTCACGAATTGATAAACACTATGAAAATGAGAATGGACTAGAAATGGAGTGTGTCGTCGCTAAAAGTTGTGCGTCTAAACTAGAAATGGTTCTGATCTCGGGCAATACTAGCAGAAAAAGGTTTTTGCGGAACATTAATTCGGGCGCCGTGCTCATATGAGATTGGACATTTCGAGAAGCTCTCTGCAGCGTATTTCTCTCTATGGAAAATCATCTTCAGGGATGAGGAGGCTCATTGTCATCTTGATGGCTTGGCTAATCGATAAAATTATCAATAATGAATTTAAATATATTCTTTTCTGTATAAATAAATAAATCGAAGTATTTATGCAGAAAAGAATATATCTAATAAATAATTCATTATTGAAAAAAATAAAGTTTTTTCATTCGGCATTTCTTATTTAAAAGGTGTCCCAAATATCACAAAAAATTTGAATCATGCGGGATTTTTGCGGTAAAGTGTTGCCAACGAAAAAAATGACAACGTGACAGCTATTAGAAGGCTTTATTACAAATGGAGTGCTACACGAAAGGACAATGCGTTTTAATTGTTGAGCAATATACTAAAAATAATGAAGGTTTGGCAGTTACAGTTCCCAATTTTTGTACAAAATATGGTCGGAATAGTGAATTAACTTGACCAACTGTGAAGAGATTGACTTCAACAAGTCGCTCAACACAAAACATCGAAGAAATTAATGAGAGTTGCTAAGAGTCCAAGAACATCAATTCGGGACTGTGGCCATGAATTCGACATTTGGAACAACTTTCTACAGCGTGTTCTCACGAAATATTTGCATCTTCATGCTTACAAAGTTCAATTGATTCAAGAACTGACCACGAAAGGAGTTCGTTGAATAGATTAGGCGACAACAAGTGAATGCTGATAATTTCGAACAAAATCATCTTCAGCGATGAGGAGGCTCATTGCCATCTTGATGGCTTCGTTAATCGACAAAATTGCGTCGCATTTCGGGTTCAGAAAATCCACGAGTGATTGTTGAGAAACAAATGCATCCACCACAACGTGTTACTGTTTAGTGGGGCTTTTGAGCTGGAGGCATCATCTTCGAAAATGCTGCTGGTCAGGCAATAGCAGTTAATCGTGATATGATAATCCATTTTCTTGCGTCTAAATTGTAAAATTCTGGGTGTGGACTCAATATGATAATCCAGTTTTCTGCTTCTTAATTGTAAAATTCTGGGCGTGGACGATACGTGGTTTCAATAAAACGGTGCCACATGCCATTGAATGGATCAGGCGACAACAACAAGTGAATGCTGATAATTTCGAACAAAATCATCTTCAGCGATGAGGAGGCGCATTGTCATCCTGATGGCTTCGTTAACCGACAAAATCGCGTAACATTTGGGGTTCAGAAAATCCACGAGTGATTGTTGAGAAACAAATGCATCCACAACGGGTTACTGTTTGGTGGGTATTTTGAGCTGGAGACATCATCGGACAGAACCGCTCTTCTTCGAAAATGGTGTTGGTCGCGATATGATAATCCGTTTTTTTGTGTCTGAATTGCAAAATTTTGGGTGTGGTCGACACGTGGTTTCAATAAGACGGTGCCACATGCCATACAGCCCCGAGAAACAATTCAATTACTGCACTCACTTGCGTGAATTTTTGGGACACCATTTAAAATGGGTAATTGTCGGCAAATTTGGCTCTTATTGCATTGCAATTCTGCGGGATTTTTGGCTTCAAAAAAAATTCATATAAATAAAGGGCGATTGCCTATGTTTTTAGTCTACAATCTAAGGTCTATCAAAAATGAAGAAATTTACAAATTAAAAATAAAAGAGAAATTCCTTGATCTCTTCAAAAATATTCGAAAATAATTTTCCCTCATTTAAAAGAGGATATAAACAGAAACCAAAAATAAAAAAAATATCAGAAACTTGTTAAAAAATATTTTTAATACTGACAAATGATTTGGACATTCAAAAATTAAATGAGAATATTTTTATGTTTAGCTTCTGGTCGATGTTGACATATCAAAGTTGGTGATAGCTGACTGATTAGCTGAAGAATTTCCTCCGCGTTTAAATTTCAATATTAATAGTCCTGAAAAAAAAGTGTAAAAAGGAAATTTTTTTTAAAAGCCGATAGAAACACTAACGATAAACAAAATGCTCGCCTAATTCTTTTCGTAATTCAATAAAAATACTTCGTTTGCAGACGAACAGTATGAATATCAATAGTCCTTGCAGCATATTTATGAAATCGGCTATTATGACTATAAAGGCTTCTTGATTCAAATGGCTTCCGAACACTTCGAACAGCCACGATATTCCCATTACGAAGAACAATTTCACATTCATTAGCAGAACGTCCTTGTCGATTCGGAAATTTTGACTCAGAAAACTCTTCTCTGGCGAGTCAACATTTTGCATGCGTCTTATTTGATTTTTTACACGATTATAGTACACCAGCGTCATGATGAAAAATACTATGTTAAGCAATATGAAGATTCCACTAGGAATTTCCATAAATATTATATCCTCAAGGCTTCTATCTAAAAACGAAAATAAAACAAAAAATAATATTCTTATCGCAATTGAACGAAATTTTTTTTTGGCACTATTTGTCCAAGCAGAACTTTTGATTTTTTTTCACATCAATAAATACGGTCCATAGCCAATAACCATCTTCCAATTGCAAAAATACCCCTAAATGGGAAAGGTGGTATTTCTAGATGGAATCGGGGATAAGACGATTCCTTACTGAAGCTTTGTGAGTGGGAGTGTACCTAGTACAGTACTCTTGAAGAAAAAGTGTGCTGTGGTTGATACCTAAGCGCAAGGTGGATTGTATCACCGCAGATGATAGAAGAGGTTTCGGTAGGCCTTGTTACTAACAGTTACTGATTTTTACTCTAGAGCTGACTGGTTACGAATGGAGTTGGTTCAGTTGAAAAAATTAGATGGAAGTTGAAAAGGTGGTCCCAGAAGAGGGATAAGATACAGTTCGCTGGCCTCAAGGATGTGAATGGTGGATTTGGACGAGACCGATCAGCTTCATGTTTAGAACAACCCGGCAAGAATTCGTTGCTATAAAAGAAGGAAATATTAGAGTCTAGGCAGCTTACGTGTACCATAACAGATGCAAATGACTTAAGGTCAGTGAGTTGAAAGAAGGTTCTGTGTGAGAAGTGAAAGTTGCATTTGATAAAGGTGGATGACAAGATAAAGGGTGCAATTGTCTGAATTTGGTTGGCCGAATTGGCAAAACCCTGAACTAGTTGGCGGCTCTGGGCATCATGTCTAACGATAGGTGGCTCTAGTCCTAAGAGGTACCTGAGGCTTTTGGCCATACCCTCCCCCCCCACCATCGTAACTACTTCCGTGTGATCGTCGAGATGGACATTTTTACGACCTTTTTTTTCAATCCACCCACTGAGTCCTAAGAGGTACTTGAGGCTTTCGCTCATACCCCCCTCCCCCTCACCCGCCGTAACTATTTCCGTTTGATCGTCGAGATGGACATTTTTACGATCTTCTTTCAATCCACCCATTGATTCTTAAGAGGTACCTGAGGCTTTTGGCCACATCACACAAAACCCCTTTCCCAACACCCTTAACATTTTCTGTGTGATTGTCGATACCGACACTTTAACGACTTTCTTCTTTCAATGTGTGGATTAAAATAGGCAAATCGATGGTACTTATTGGAAACCGTGCAAAACTTTCCAACGTCTGCACCTTAGAGTACGCCCCCTAGCTGGCTGCTGCACATTTAAAACCCACAGCCACCTCAAAGCCTACGCCTAAAGTCAGGGCCCATTCTTGGTGGTCCTTAGGGTCTTGACAATATCAAACCGGTCCGCCGTTTGATATTGTCAAGACCCTAAGGACCACCAAGAATGGGCTCTGACTGTAGGCGTAATCTGTTGTAAATGCGAACACGGGGTCAGAATGGGTGGGCCCTGACCCCGTGTTCGCATTTACAACACATTACTCTGAATTTGGAGCAATCTTTCTTTTGAGCAATGCCTAGCAGAATTTCAGGGTTCGCAACCCTAAAGTCAAGTTTTGTACCATGCACCATATAATTGGGAAACTGCCAGCAGTAAATTCTGGTCCAAAATATTCGGATCAAGACACGTCAAATCGTAAGCTTAGGCATCTGTCAACAACTCCTCATCATTCATTACATTTGTGACTTTTTATCGGCATTATATATTTTTTGTGTGCGTGAAAACGTTGAAATTTAAGCCAAAAATAAGCGTCATTTGTGGGAAGTTTTGTTTTTTTGTCTTTAATTGGAAAAAATCTACAGCTGAAAAGCGTCGAATGATTGTAGAAACTTATGGTGAGACTTTTATTAGTGAGAGAACGTGTCGCGAATGGTAATATAATATAAGATTTATCCACTGTACTAGATAACTACTTTGCCCCTTGTTAGCCACTGGCAATCATTGGAATGATAAACTGGTATACTAAGTCTGTTCAAAAAGTATCGCGAATGTGCATTTCCGCGGGTTACGTATAATCGATTTTCGTATATTGTGGCGTTACGTTGGTACTTATGTCTCTCACTTATGCCGACAAATACGGCCATTTTGAATGTTCAGTTAATTTTGGACAGCTGCTTTGCTTGCACGTGTTTTGGGTCGTCTTCGATTTTTGTTCAATTTCGATCAAAAACACCATCGCATTAACATTGCTAAGGAGCTGTTGGACTCTGTCCGCGACGACCCAAATTTGCTCCAGAGGTTCATAACTAGTGACGAATCATAGGTTTATGGTTATGACGTGGAAACCAAAGCTCAATCATCCCAATGGAAGTTGCAGCAAGAACCAAAACCGAAAAAACGCGCCAAGTTCGGTCGAATGTGAAGGTTTTGCTTACAGTTTTCTTCGATTGCAGGGGCGTGGTGTATCATGAGTTCTTGCCACAGGGTAGAACGGTTAATAAGGAATATTACCTGCAAGTTATGCGCAAGTTGCGCGAAGCAATCCGCCCGAAAACACCCGGATTTGTGGAAAAACAAAAATTTGCTTTTGCCATTTTTGGCCAAAAACAACACACTAATAATGCCGCAGCCACCGTATTCCCTAGATCTGGCCCCCTGTGACATTTTCTTGTTCCCGAAACTGAAGAACCCCATAAAAGGACGACGCTACTCTACGATTGAGGAAATAAAGATGGCATCGAAGGAGGAGCTGAACAAGATCACAAAAAATGATTTTTTGAAGTGCTTCGAGGATTGGAAAAAACGTTGACACAAGTGTATAATATATGGTGGGGATTAGTTTGAAGGGGACAAAATAGATATTCATGAATAAATAAATAATTTAAAAAACAAAACACAAAATTCGCGATACTTTTTGAACAGACCTCGTATACTTAACATCCCGGCTGCGGGGGCGGATCTACCGATAGTCATTAGAATACCCCCCATACAGGGAAAGGGGTTATAAATATTTTTTTAATCTTAACGATGGACTATGGCCTCCAAAGTTAGGTAAACCGAAATTTGTGGGACAACAAATTATCATCACCCTAAAAATAAAGACAACCACCCCATCAGCACAAAATCGAGCCATGTAAAAATCAGAAGGCAAAAAGAATTTATAAAAATTCTAGTAAATCGCTGATGTGAAAATTGGAAAATTTCTAGATATCGTTGCCATCTGCGAGATTAAGACAGTAGAAATCCTGAAAACGAAATAATTATTCCGAGAAGAAATGAAGTCGCCATTAGAGGCTTTCTGGTGAAAGGAAGTTAAAATCTTGTAGACGTCAACTATTCCGACAAGTAATGAGGTCAGAAGGCACTAGCAATCACAAAATTATAAAGGCACTGCTTGAACTCTTACGCAACACCAAAACAGATCAAAAATATGTTAGCTTACCTTGAAACCAGCATCGAATGCCCAAAGCATTACGAACGCATTTACTGTAAATTAGTAGCACTGCTAGTAGGAGTATCGCAATGCCGAACGCATACAAATTGTAGTACAAAAGTTTTCTGTTTTGATCTGATTTACTTTCACAATGCGATCTGTTCAACGAACTAAAGAGCAATTTTTTAAAGAAAAATTATAATTTAATTTCCATAACGACCAATAACTTACGAGAATGTCCGCCAAATATCGAAACACAGCACGTTCAACCATGTGAATGTGGACATGAAAAAAAAGTACATCAAATGACCTGAATTTGAAATGCGTCAAAAATTATTATTACGGAAAACCGCTAATTTATTAGACAAAATTACAAATGTGACTTACCCCAAAATTTGCATGGCTTTCGTATAACATTGAAAATCATTAATAAATAAATAATAAAAGTTGCCATCAGATTGACTACTTCGAAAAGTAATATTTGTCCATGTAGATTTCGTAATTTCGGAATAAACAGATAAACAGCCAATGTCAGGGCCAAAAACACAACCGAAATGCATAGGCCAGTCGGCTTGAATTCATCCACAAATCTTATATAATATTCAGCTTCACATTCCAAAATGCGTTTCTGTAAAAATTCCCAACAAATAAAATTTTCGAAATTCCCAATTGCGCTTGTTCGAAAAGGGGACCTACTTCAATATTTTTACCCAATTTCACATAATCCACACAATAGGCGTCTTCCAGTTCCTCCGTTATTGTTTCATTCGCAAATCTTAACTCTCCGGTTTTATAGTCGAAAAATGGTCGTTTCGTCTTAATGTCTTCTATCGGAAGTATGTGTTTCACGCAATCCAAACCACGCCTAACACCAAATACTGGGGAGAAAACCATTATTTGTGGTTTCAAAAATATTCTAAAATTCATAATGCCATGAGGGATAAGCAGTAAGCTATGATATTTTCTGTATTTTCAACTGTTCAAAGTGGAGGAAACTTCAATTTTCTACTATTCATTGCATGGTTCGGAAAGTACAGCCTTGTCATGTGACAACTGTAATACGTATATTTCACCCAAGGTAGAATTTGTTTAGTTGAAGATTTGCCATTTTTTTTATTGAGGATAGTTTAATCATCGAAAAAGTCGTTACAATTATAAAAAATTTCTACAAAAATGGTGATAAGTAGGGACTTTTCGCCCTTTTATTGTGAAGGAGTTTTTTTAGAGTCTTGTAAATGAGGCTCTAATAAACCCCAAGTGACTGTTTGATTTGAATTGAAAATAAAGAAGAAAAGACCGATACCGTCAATTCGGATAATCCATTTTTCTTTTTGCCCTGAAATTAAAGATTTTAATTTGGAGCACATGTGGTTTCAACAAGACTGTATCTAGAGCCACAAAACCCGACAAATTATGACTTTATTGCACGAAAAGTTCCTAGGACGCGTTTTATCGAGATTTGGTGTTGACAAGTGACTTCCAAAATCGGGCAATTTTAACGCTGTTTGAATTTTTCTTGTGGGTCTACGTAAACGATTATGTTTACGCAGATAATCCTCTTTTTTTAGAGCATTAAAAAACTGACATGACCGAATTATGTTAGAAGAAATCACCTGAAAAGGGTCAAGGCCTCCAAGAAGCTTGTGGCGGTCATTTGAAAAAATTTAGATAATGGCAAGGTGATAGCAATAAAAATTATATAAAAATTTCATTATTTTAAATCTAAACTTAAAGTATGTGTGCCATTCAACTTTAATTTCCACCTCACAAATTGGATAACACTTTATGTCAATAATTGATACCGTAAATTGCGATAAATGACTTTCTTTTGGTCCTAAAATTAAAGATTTTAATCTGGAGCACATGTGGTTTCAACAAGACGGTATCACAAGCCACAAAACATGGCTAAATTTTGACTTTATTGCACAAAAAGTTTGCAGCACACGTTTTATCAAGATTTGGTGTTGGTAATGAACCTCCAAAACGGGGCAATTTGAGGCTGTTTGAATTTTTCTAATGGGTCTACGGTCTACGTAAACGATTATGTTTACGCAGATAATCATCATTTTTTAGAGCATTAAAAAACCAACATGAATAAATTATGTTAGAAGAAATCACCTGAAAAGGGTCAAGGCCTCCAAGAAGCTTGTGACGGTCATTTTAAAATTTTTATATAATGGCAAGAACAAAGTAATAAAATGATATAAAAATTTAATTGATTCCTAAACTAAAAGTATGTGCCATTCAATTTTACTTTTCGCCTTACAAATAGGATAACATTTTCGAACGAGACTTTCATAACCACTTAAATTTGGTTGATAAGCGATGAAAAAAAAATCAGCACAAAACATTTGAGAAATTCCAATTTGTATTGACTAAGTTTTCAAGCCACTGTAAATGCCGGCAAATATCACACATGAAATTCATAGTAAAATTTTTACGCAAATGAATGAACTTTTAAAGAAAAACATAAAAAAAAGAAGAAAACAACTCTCCAAGTACTCTCATCGAGAGAAATGAAAAAGTACAGAGGAATGCCTAATAAAGAGCAAGTAAATGCGTCTCTTTGCCGAGAGTCTCGATGCCGGTTGGTGGTTAATGACAGTGGCTGTGGTCAACTGTTCAACACTCGATGGATGGGGTTGGTTGGACGTTGTTTAATCGAATTTTTTTTCGCAGAAATAAAACTTGGAGGAAAAATAATAGAAAATTTGGGGTTGTTTGATTTTTCTTCTAAATTTGTCTCCCCTTAAAAAACAAAATCAATGAAAACTTTGTTTATGGCCCAAAATTACCATAGAAATGGCTCGTCACGCACAAACCATTCGTTGCGTTTGGTTTTTTTTTCCATATAACAACCAGGATTAGGCAAGAATTTTTTGATTTTCTACCCTTTGAATATTTTTGATTTTATTTTTAAAAAGTCAACCAAAAAGAAAAAAAATACAGATCATAATCATAGGTAATCTCCGAAGCAAGAAGATAGAAATTTTTACTTAGCGGTTCTACTGGTAAAAGCTCGTCATTTTCATCGTATTGGTGGAAGTCCACCTGCACATTTCGATAGCATTCATAAGTGGTATTTTGTTCAAGATCCTTACTACTGGCACAGCATCGTGTTATGCATGGAATATCCTCGCAGATATTTTCCGAATGGCATGCTTGGAAGACGTACTCTTCTTCCGTAGCGATGGTGGTGGTGACAATTTCACTTTCGTTCAGCGAAACCACATCGAAGCAAAACTCTTCCGGTGGGAATTTGTATTTGTCATCAACAATCAGTCTCCCATCCTCGAAATGGACCTTTTTTTTAGTACGAAAATACACAACAAGAACTTGATTCGATTTGCACATAAACTGGGAGTTTTCTGTTTCCAAAATCACAGATTTGTCGAAGAGATTTTTGTAGCTGATCTCCATGGCAGCAGAGACAGGACTATCGGATGGCAGATGATGGCACTTTTTCTCGGTTTTGTTGTAGAAATCATCGAAGTGGCAACATTTCTTTGCGCGTCTAATTCGGGTACTTTTGGATAAATCCTGATCCGAATCACTTGGCTTTGAACACTCAATCGCATGGTATTCGGTTTTGCTTAGAACCAAACAAGTCCGATTTCCGTCAATGATTTCGGCATAATTTCCTTCAATCAACAAAACAACTTGGCTTTTATTTGCACAAATTCCATATTTTGATGTTATGTGCGTTGTCGAATTTGAATAGTTAAAATTCTGTTCGTTATTTTTTACAGAACTTAAGTCATCACAGTCATATTCGTACAAGTTGGTATTGTCGGAAGTTAGTGGATCATCAGCAGTGCCACTTTTTGGACAACAAACTTTCACGCCAGCAACACTGACCAAGGCAAAGTAAATCACTTTCAGACGGAACCATTCCGAATTGACACTCATTAACTCGGTTGTTTTTTTTCCTCTTCTTTTGGACAATCAAACTAATTATGCACTTCCAATTTTAATTGAAGAACTTAACACAACAGCACATTATGTCATTGAAAATAGAAAATTAACACCTACAATCGCAACGAAGCACAAAATTCCCCCCGAGTTTGACGCAAGAAATCAACCGAAACGACAATGTTTCCTTAAAGCTAATGTTAACAACTGCGGGAACCGTTTGCACTCTGAAAAGAAATGATAACAACTCTAGCAGCGCTCCGAATGCTATCAGATATAGGCAGAGACAGAGAGAGAGAGTGCCCTACGAAATTATCTGAGAATGGAGTGCAAATGCGCCTATTTTTAAATTCCGAATTGTTTTTATGCTCTCCCTATCTCTCTGCTTCTCCCTCTCCCATAACAACTTTATATCTTGTATCAATTTTTTTTTTATTTAGAGAGAAACTTATTTTCTCTTATTTTTGCATGTACAAAAATTAATTGAATGAAAAGTCAAATTTATTGAGAGTTATTTTCTCTTCTTCTTTTAATTACTATGAACCGAAATGGAAGTGAATCACCGCATTTTAGTTGGGCGCCTGAATTCCGAAATGGTTTCAATCTCAGCTAAATACGAGTCTCTTGGGAATAATCTGAGTATCGTCGCTTGCCGTTGTTAGGTTTTTAACCCTATCATCAACGAAGTGAATAATTTTTACTTAATTATTATATATGAAAATGAAAATTTTAGTAAATTATTGAGATAAATTAATTTTAAAATAAATATTTTCATATATTTCAATTTCATTGCATTTTTGTTAGTAGTTAAATAAAAATTAAGAAATGAACAAAAACAACTGTTGTAAGGTTTTTATAAAACGAGCAATCAGAAATTTTCTTTGAAAAAATCAAATCTTTTTTGTTTTTAAATATTAATTTGAAATATTAATTAAATCAAATCTTTTTTGTCAATGCCTAATTTTCATATGATTTTATTTTTTTTATTAAAGAAATTTTCACGTAATTCTTATTAATTATACAAAAATATTGTATAAACTGTACAAATTTTTCTTATAGAAATCATGTAGAAAATTTCAGTTATGTTTTTATCTTAGATTATAGAAGAACTGGGGAAAGAGGCCTCTTTCTCTATACAAAAAATTATGGTTGAATTTTGTTGACATAACAGAAACGGCGTAAATCATTGGGGGCCAATTTTAAACTTCAAAAAGTTTCGTTAAAAACCATTTTCATATGTGATGTCATCATTTATGCTGCATAAACAAAACAAAATTTTTCTTAAAAAAAATATTTCGGATTTTATTGTTTGATAGAATTAGTTTTGGAATATAAATAAATATAAATTGCAAAAGTTATTTAATTATATCCAAAGCGGGGAAAGGGGGGGCGGGGGGGGTGGACGGTTAATTTCAGAAGAAAGTATTTTAGAAACTAAAGAACTAGTACAATTATTTTGTTTAAAATCGAACTATTCTAACCTGCTGTCGGATTTGTTTTTCAGCACTTGGGCAAATATTTTTTAAAACACTTTCAGAAGAAAGTACTTTAAGAAACCAACGAACTTGTAGGCTATCAAACTGTTTGATGTGAATTCTCCTTCTAAAGTTGAAAAACAGTCTTCGTAATCATTAAAAGGCATTTCGACCAATCACAAACTAATTTTTTATTAATTTCTCCAGTAAAAATGAAGATGTTAACTTACCTAAAGAAAGAAATTCCCAGTTGGATGACCAGCAACTCTTTATAAAACACTTCATATTCTGAAATAAAAACTTACTATTAAAAACAACAAAAGTATGCAAGCATTTCGGTATGCTACCACCACTTTTATGGAGAATGACGTGTTTTAAAACTCTTCGAAAGTCTACAAAATTGAGGCTTTTGATATTTAATTTTAACCTAAAATACAATTCCATATCATATCAAAATATTGTACAAAAAATAAATGTTGGCTTCTGCCCCGTGTTTAAATTATATTTTTGCTGGGAAGAAGTGAATTAAAATGAATATAAATTATACTTTTTGCATTTTCAATAAATTTCTATCATAGTACGAAAACTAGATGTCAGTGGCAAGCAGTACAATTTCTCGCCGTTTTAGCAATAATTTAATCTAAGGCTAGGTTCGCCGAATTTCCCCCTTAAATATTCTTGCAACGAGGAAAATGTGTGCGCCCACGAGCAAATATCGTGCACTCACACGATCACTGCAATTATCGGTAAACATTGCGTATTTTGCTTGGAATAAGTAAGTTAAAAAGAATATAAATTATGCTTTTGGAATACCAAAAAAAATTTTATTACGTAAACTGGGGTCATGTCTACCTAAAAAAATCTACACAAAAGTATGCTAACAGTACGATTTCTCGCCGCTTTCGCCAATAATTAAGCCAGAAAATTGCGTATACATAAACGCAAATCTGACGTACAGGCCCATTCAGGTATTCTTTAATCGAAGTGTTTTATCAAATATTTTAACAATCTCCCCCCCCCCCCCCCAATACCTCTCCCCTTTCCCTAATCCCCACCAACGAAATAAAAAATTATTTTGATTTCATAATACAATATATATTCCAAAGCCAACTAACTAGATATATAAATATACAACGTCATATGATTAGTTGAAAATTGAACAAAATATTTAA
Organism: Atherix ibis; assembly: GCA_958298945.1. Classification (NCBI taxonomy): domain Eukaryota; kingdom Metazoa; phylum Arthropoda; class Insecta; order Diptera; family Athericidae; genus Atherix; species Atherix ibis. Next base: position 19,368,175 of record OY282609.1, on the reverse strand, counting down.
TAATATTTACACAATTTTTTGAATTTTATAAATGACATCTTTTTGCGTCGCCAGCCCAATTTGGAGAAAATGGAAAATTTTAAATCGAAAAAATTGGAAAATATCAAAGAAATTATTTATCCAGAATTAAAAACAAATTTTCAACTTTTCGAAATTGAAATCCTCGAATCGATATACAAATCGCATAAGAATAAGCCGCTCGGTAAAGGTCGTAGTACACCAAAAGTGTTAACGCATCCAAATCAGGTGTTTGGTCGAAAGAATCTTAAATCACCAACAGTTTATGAGGTAATTTTGCCAAAAAATAATGACGTTTATATGGGAAATATTTTAGCGGAGCCAAGTGAAAGGATTAATCGAAGGTAAAGTGATGAAAGAAGTTACCATGCTCTGGGGTCATTAAAATATCGTTTCTATTTCCGTTTAGATATCATCCCGCTTCGTTTAATCCGGATGAGGTTTTCGGCATTCGAACATGGACGGATTCGACTGGGCGGCAAGTGAAATGCTGTATGACTGATATTGACTATCCATCGCATGTTTGCATATTAAATGCAGCTCAAGAAAAGTCTAACAACAAAGCCACAAGAGGACACAGGACTATTCCGTGCCTAGAAGATGGCAATGCGACGAAATTCAAGAATCAAACTTTCGGCATCAAAAGCGTCCAAGACAAATACACCGTCAAAGAGTTATTGTATAACAAAATTCCGAATGACGATTACGAATCCCTCCGACAGGCCATATCCTATTTGGCTTTAATTCGATTCCAGTACGGATGCTCTGCCCAAAATAATAACTTTAAGGATATCCTAGCAGTATGCCGAGAATGTGACAAAAATGAGAATGGCAAATTGCACTTGGATTCGGTATTCAATATTTTACAAGCCTTTTCTGTCGATTTGTGCAAAGCGAAAATCAAACAAATTCTAACGCACAACAAGATTATGGACTCGTGTGATAGTGTTGATTATGAAAGCTTCTTGAAATTAATCAATTGCCAGACAATATTACCATCATTGGAGGCAGGAAGCTCTGTTGATTTGGCTATAGACGCTGACAGTGCCACTTCCACTCATACTGGAAACGATTCGATGGAAAAATTTAATAAAATCAACAATGAACGCATAGATAGAGATGGGGCTGTGAAGTGTTCTAAAAGTTCTCCAAACAAAACTAAAATGACTAAAGGACTCCCAGACGACTATCCGATTAGTGCAAGAGCTTTAATATCGCCTAGTGTACCCACTTTGTTTGGTTTGAGTTATCATGACTACTTGTTGCCAAGACCAAAGGAACAGATTCGAGAAATTTTCTCTAAATTCTGTGCGGAGGCCAAGGACCCAAATCAATTTGAACAGATTTATTCGGAATGTCTTCAAGTTTGGCCAAATGAGATAAATCTCATTTCGGTTGAAGTATTTCGATATGTTTTAAATATGCACAGAATCCGAACAGAATACAAATAAACAAAAACGTTTAAGAAAATTTATTTAAGTATTTAATTATTTATTATTTATTGTTCAAATAAAAAATGGTTATTATTAACAGTATTAATAAAAATGTATTCATAAATGATGTGGTTTTATCTAAAAATAAAACTCAAAGAAAAGAGAAAACAGCTTGAATTTATTTTTAACTTTAAAAAAATTTTTTTAAAATCCCCCCAAAAAAATACCCCAAAACTATATAAAATTTGTTTTTTTTTTGTGCCTAACAAAAAAATTTCAACAAACAGCAACTTTTGGATAAAAATTCAATTTTTTAATTAAACAGCATGCATTTTTTTAAATAAAATTTTTGAAGACAATTTTGAAAAACCCTCCCAAAAAAATACCACAAAACTTTAATAAATTTGCTTGTTTTTTTTGTGCCTAACAAAATCTCTTCGATAAACATCAACTTTTCGTAAAAATTAAAATTTTTAATTAAACAGCATGCATTTTTTTAAATTTAATTTTTAAAAAAAAAATTTGAAACCCCCCCTCAAAAAAATACCGCCAAAATTATATAAAATTTGTTTATTTTTTTTGTGCTAAACAAAATCTTTTCGATAAATAACAACTTTTTGGTGAATATAAAAATTTTTATTTTTTTAAATTTAATTTTTTTAAATTTTTTTGAAAACCTCCCCAAAAAAATGCCCTCAAACTATAATAAGTTTGCTTATTTTTTTTATGCTAAAAAAAATCTTTTCGATGAAGAACAGCAATTTTTTGATGGAAGTTAAAAGTTTTTTTTGCACAATTTTTAGGCTTTTTGAAATCCTTTAAAAAAAACCTTTTTTGGAAGGTTTTTTCTGTGTTATTTTAAAATTTCAATACCAGAGCATAGAGAAGATGTGAAATTCCACTTATTTTTTAACTTATTAATTATTTAGAGAAAATTATAAAAAGCCATATAAGTTAAATTTTATTTGGTAAAAAATATGTGAGACTTCATTCAATGCGCACAGGATTATGAATTTTTCATAAAAAAACTAGTTTTTAAAATTTCTTCTAAAGTGTGATTTTTATAAAAAATAAAATTCTTAAATGTAATTCTTCTTAGTTTCTATGCAAAAAAAATACATTTATCCAAAAAAAAAAACGGTAAAAGGAAGTTAACTCTTTGTACCCTTTCCTTTAGAAATATTTAAAAAAAACAACAACAAAAAACTAAAGAAAACTACAACAAATAGTGAATAAATAACATAAAATAATATAACAATAAAAAAAATAATTACTTAAGGTAAAAAAATAAGAAAATAAGAGTAATTTTAACAACTATTATTGTATAAAAAAGTAATCCAATTTAGGCTTTTAGAAAGTAAAATTTAATAAAACGTACTTTAAATTTAGATTAATATTTTTCATTTATTTATTTAATTTCTTAGACTTTGCTATTATAGGTAAAATTTGAAATTATTCAAATTGCCGTCGTAAATGATTTATTACAGGACTCTGTCTTTTTAGAAGGAACTGTTTTTAATGGCTTTTTCGTTTTGTAATTCATCCCTTTTTTAATCGATGTTGGTTTTTAAATGTTCTACAGTTTGAAGATTTCCTGCATAAAAAAGATATATCATATATAGCTCCCCCCTTCCCCCTCACACACAACTCAAACTGGGTCAAATCGCAAGATCTTGAAGGCCAAATTGGCATCATTAGATCTCAAAATTACCCCTGCTATATTATAGTTTGTAGTGTCGTTTTGTTGAAACTACATATGGATCTTATGGTTCAGATTAATTTCTTCAAGTTCAGAATTGACAGGTTACAGTCTCGCCTTCGTTATTTTCAAATAAATACCGACCAATAACACTTCCAGACCAGAATGCACACCAAACAGTACAATGTCTTCTTCACAGTCATTTGAAGGAGGGTTTTCAGAGCCTCATATATGACCATTTTACTTATTTCCCATATCCACCAAGCGAGAAATAAACTTCCAATAATCCCCTCTTAAAGTGTGAACTTTTACAACAGTTAATTTAGTTTTTACCAATTTTTACACTTTTAGTTACATATAAAATGGCAAATCATCAGTTAAATACTATCGAAAATAACAAATTTGTTTGTCACCTGTCAATTTGACAGTACTGTTACTTTCCATACTAGAGAAAGTGATTAACACGTTACAAATCGGCAAGGTGTGGAACGGAAACAAGAAAACCAAAAGAAAAAAAATAATTCCATTTAAACAAAACAAAAAAAAAACAATGAAGGAACTAAAAAAATAAATAAAACAAAAACAATAATAACAAAATTGTGGGTGGATTGGACAAAAAAAATATCAGAAATCGGAGTAAAATAAAGAAATTATGATGTTTTTGTCATCAAAGTGAAGAAAAAAAACTACCTTTAATTGAATCGAGAAAAAAAAACGAGAAAAAAAGAGGGAGGAAATGATACTAGAAGAATTTTCACGAGGATAATAGGAAAAACGTTAACTGTAGTAAGTTCATTATGTACACACAAACAGGAAATACCTCAGAGCTTTTGAGTGAAAATATGGACTTTCAGCGACAGTAAGTAATCAATACCTTTTTGGTTGTGGCTTTACACTCGCCACGGTATGGGAAATCTAGTCGAAAAAATCAAGGAATATCGACTCAAAATTGTAGGAGTAAAATACGAGCCCATGAAAATGTAACGAACGCAGAGAGGAATTATGGGTGAAAAGTGTGCGTGCGAGAGCATTTATGAGAGTGTATGTAACTTTGATAATAGAAACTGCTTCGACCGAGACTCGATCGTATGAGCGGAAGAAGGGTTACACACGTACGCATACGCTTGCATATGTGTATGCATAGAAGAAAAAAAAGCTTACACTTATCACTTTTACGAGAGAGAGAGTCCAAAAGCTTTTAGCATTTAACAACGAGCTATAGTCAGTCGCTTAATGGGATGTCAAGTAGAGAGTCGAAAAGAGAAAAAACGGCCACCGGAGGATATGGTAGGTAACTAGAGTAAGAGAGAGTAAATAGAACATGTGGACAGGAGGAGTTTTTGTTCGGGGAAATTTGTTTCTGCGCAAAAGCTCGCCTGACAGTCAGTCACTCAGTCAGTCAGTCGGTCAGTCAGAGTCGGCTATCCCCATTCAGCCACCCCCACCAAATCGAAGATATTTTAAATATTATCAAGGAAAAAAACCGTATTTAATAGCGTGAGAATCGGATTCGGTTATGTACGGGTTGAATTTATTCCTGACCCTACCATTACTCTCTTTCTCACTCACTCCATCCAAATTGTTGATTTCGGACTTTTCTTTTACTGACATTTTTATGCATACGTAATCGAAATAGTAAGTGAGATTCAAACACATACACACACAGAGATAGAGAGAGAGAGAGACAGAGGGACAGAAAGTTAGAAAGAGCAAAGCTAAAGGGCAAAACAGGCTCAGAAACTGACAGCTCCTTATATATACACTGCAGGCCAAAAGTATACAAACCACCTTGATTGATTGATAAAAAAAATACCAATTTTCAAAAAACTTTTCGATTAAAATTCTAATAAATTGAAGAATATTTTTAATTTTATTTTATTTTTTTTTTCATAGAAGAGTATTAGGTAAATAAGAATGATTAAAAGTTTAAATATTTTTTTTATTATTTCCTGAAATATTACAGAAAAAAAAGTTTGTAGTCAAAAAAAATTTAAATTTTTATGTCGCTGTTGTGAAAAGTTTAAGAATTTTACATATCCTATGTATAAATTTATCTAAAGTTAAAGGTATTTTTAAATTCTATTTAACTGGAAATATTAGGTGTAAGCGAAAGTTTTTTTTTATTCAAAAATTAATCCAAAATATAATTTCATTTATTAGATACAACTGTCTGCCAGCAGCGTTCTGGCGGCAGCTTATCCAACCCCCTGGAAAAGAAGTCCTCGTTTTTGGACGCAGAGTATTCTTCCACTGCCATTTTTAATTTATATATTCATTCCCATTAAGCAAGTTTTGCAGCGACCTGAATAGTCAGATGGTGCAATATCTGGAGAATACGAGGTCTGTTCAAAAAGTATCGCGAATTTTGTGTTTTTTCAAAAATTATTTATTTATTCATGAATATCTATTTTGTCCCCTTCAAAGTAATCCCCACCAGATATTATACACTTGTGCCAACGTTTTTTCCAATCCTCGAAGCACTTCAAAAAATCATTTTTTGTGATCTTCTTCAGCTCCTGCTTCGATGCCGTCTTTATCTCCTCAATCGTAGTGTAGCGTCGTCCTTTCATGGGGTTCTTCAGTCTCGGGAACAAGAAAAATTCACAAGGGGGCCAGATCTGGGGAATACGGTGGCTGCGGCATTGTTAGTGTGTTGTTTTTGGTCAAAAATTCGCGCACAAGCAACGATGCGTGAGCAGGGGCGTTATTATGGTGCAAAAGCCAATTTTTGTTCTTCCACAAATCCGGGCGTTTCTGCCGGATTGCTTCCCGCAACTTGCGCATAACTTGCAGGTAATATTCCTTATTGACTGTTCTACCCTGCGGCAAGAACTCATGATGCACCACGCTCCTGCAATCGAAGAAAACTGTAAGCAAAACCTTCACATTCGACCGAAGCAAAACGATGATGATTTGTCACCAGTTACGAGCCTCTGGAGCAAATTTGGGTCGTCGCGGACAGAGTCCAACAGCACCTTAGTAATGCGATGCTGTTTTTGGTCGAAATTGAGCTAAAGTCGAAGACGAGCCAAAACACGTGCAAGCAAAGTTGTCAAAAATTAACTGAACAATCAAAATGGCCGAACTTGTCGGCATAAGTGGGGACTTGAGTACCAACATAACGCCACAAAAAAATCGAAAATGGAATATACGTAACCCGCGGAAATTCGCGATACTTTTTGAACAGACCTCTTATGTATGTGTGTTTTGACAGCTGACTTGCTTGTAATAAAATTCGATTGATTCTGCACAATAGTTTTTGGTTGATACCCTTTTAAACATATGGAAAGTGAAAAACAGCATTTTCGGCATATTTTACCTTTTTTTATTATAGAAAAGATAAAAATGCTGTTCAAGCAAGAAAATAATTATCCGATGTGTATGGAGAAGATGTGTTAAGTGAGCGTCAGTGCCAAAACTGGTTTGCAAAATTTCGATCCGCCAATTTGGATCTCGAAGATGCACCACCAGTTCTAGAAGGCCAGTTGAAGCTGATGAAGATACAATAAAGGCCATTAATTGGTGCATAACAACTCGTGAGATCACTGAGAAATTAAATTTATCAAATTCGACAATTTATGATCATTTGAAAAAGTTAGGTTTAATCTCAAAGCTCGACATATGGGTTCCTCATCTTCTTACGTAAAAAAAGTGTGCTGTCGCATTGACGTTTGTGATTTGCTTCTCAAACGGAGAGAAAATGATCCACTTTTTAAGCGTATCATCACTGGGGACGAGAAATGGGTTGTCTACAACAATGTTAAGTGCAAAAGATCCTGGAGTAGAAAAGAGGAACCGATACATCTCTTCGAAACCAATATTCATCAAAAAAAAAATGTTATGCTATCTGTTTGGTGGGATTTCAAAGGAATCTTTTATTTTGAGCTTCTACCAAGCAACACTACGATCAATTCTGAAGGGATATTGGATGGACTGCTACACTCACTATACTCTCCAGACCTAGCACTTTCCGATTATCATTTGTTCCGGTCTCTACAAAATTTTTTAGACGGTAAAACGTTTAATTCAAATGAGAGGAGGTCAAAAATCACTTGGATCAGTTTATTGCCAGCAAAGAACAAAAATTTTATTAGCGTGGAATTATGTTAATGCCACAAAGACGGCAAAGGGTATTGTATTCGATCAGACTGGGCAATATTTAATTGAATAAAATATTAATTTACTATAAGAAAATCGTCTTTAATTTTTTTTTAAAAAAACGTCAAACTTTTGGCCTGCAGTGTACATCCACGTATGGGGTATAAATTCATGGTGTTTATGGAAAATGTAGTTAGTAGAAATTTACATACATTCCTAACGAGAGAAAAAGAGAGAGACATGCAGGCAGAGTATCATAGGTGCATGTGTGTGTGTGTATGGCTAATTATTAATATTATTATTATTATTATTATTTTGGGGGTATTTTTATATGTTCTTTTCCACATTAGGCTTAACCGCCCATTTTTTTTATTTTTTTTTTTATTTCTGTTAATCATTTTGTTATCCTTTGTCCACACATGCCATGATTATTAGTTTTTAAAAAAAAATATTTTTGTATTTTTTTGGTCTGAATGTGAATGTGAAAAACGAGGAAAGAGGATTTGGGCGGGAAAAGGGGAAAGGGGGGGTTATAGCTTCACTTTACATATTGTTAATATGAAATAAACAATACGAAAATAATTTGATATGAAATGGAGAAAAAAAATGTGAGAAAAATAATAAGAATTTGACTAAAAGGAAAATATTATTGAACGAACAAACGCCAGCCAGCTCCCCTTCAACCCCCAAAAAGTGTGTTTATTTGGTTAAGATAGAGTCGATAGGTTAGGGATGGAAATCTGCGTGTAGAATAGAGAATAGAGAGAATAGAATGGAAAATAATAGAATTGGAATTGGATTAGAGTTAGAGAAAATTCTAAGGACACAGGATAGGAAAGGACTAAACTATTCGGATTTTTGCAGAAGGGAGAGAATCCATGCCATGATAAGCATTAAATTTTTATTAATCAGAGAGTAAATTAGTTTCCACTGACCAAGAAGAAAAAAGGAAAATAGAGGAAAAATGTCCTATATGCGAAATTTTGTATGGAGAATCGAAATTCATGCTCCTTTTTATCACAGCTTTTCTTCTCTGAGATTTACCATAGAAGGGGAAAGAGTGATCATATGATATGATATGATGTGATGTGATGTGGTGGTGGTGGTGTGGTGCTGGATGTGGTGTTATTCTGTAGGGTTGAGGATTTCTTTCGTCTGTCATTTAGAGAGACAAGATAGACAGACAGATACTATGTTTTCAATGTATTCACCTTTTATGCTCTTCTTAAGTTCCCATTTTTTTTTACATATTTCATCAAAATGATTTGAGAAGGGGGGGGTGGGGCTAAGGGTCAGTTGATTTTTATGAAGTTTTTATTGTTGTTGTTTTCTGTATTTTTTTTTAAATTATGTATGGTGGTGTTCCACCCAAAATTGCCTTTTGTTCCCTGCTTGATCTTTTTCCTGGTAAATTGTGTTATTTTGTTAAGACCCCCCCATCCTTCGCCAACTCCTTTTTGTTAGTGTTATTTTTTTTTTTGACCTGTAGAAGAGTAACCAACACCATCGTGTTATATGGTTACCATATCCCATCGTGTTATACACACACACACATACACATAAATATTTAAGAAGAAAAAAAAAACACCCCAAAAGTAATGAATTTCAATTATTACAATATTATTATTCATGTATTAGGAGGTAATATTTTTATTTTAATTTTATTATGCAAAGAATTTTTTTGTCAAATTTTGTTTTTTTCCCTTCTAAATAAGGAAGAATTGTAGGGGAATAAGGGAGGGGGGTGGCAGTAAGTGTATATAGTAAGTGGAGACAAAAAAAAGAGCTCTAAAAAAAACAACTCTTAACCAAGAAAATAATAGAAAAGCTACAAAAATAAATAAAAATAAAAAATATTAGGTAGATATACTCCTATGTACGTATACGGGGGTGTAGGCGGCTGCTAGTAGAAAATGTAAGCTTTTAGTATCCTGGTACGAGTGGTTGGTTGGTTGGCTGAGTTGGTTGCAGTTTAGTTACGACAAGTCGAGTATATAGTATTTGCTCACGGGGCACAAAATTTTCCACGTTCTCACTTAAATTGTAATAGACACGAATACAGATTGATTTTCTCGTTTGTTTGTAATTGTAATTCTCCTATTTATTTTAACTCTGGATAACCTGAGAGTAAATTTTTTGGCTGATAAAAGATTTCAGAACGTAATTCATTTTCATACTACGCCTGTGTGTGCTTAAAGTAGCGAGTCTTTTTTATACTATCTCTACTTAAATTCTAAATAAAATTATTAACAACTATTTTCTTTTACATTTTTTTTCCAAAAAAAAAAAACAAAAAAATAAATATATTATTTAGTAAAAATACATATTTTTTTTTTTACTAAAATTTGGACGAGAAAAAACTAATGAAATTAAAAACAAAAAAAAATTCAATAGAAAAATTGTAATTATTAATTTAATTAATGAATTTTTATTAATTTCAACTATTATTATTATTATTATTATTATTACTATTATGAGTTATATCTATTAAAAACGATAAATAATTAGAAAAAAGTTGCATACAAAATATTAACTAATAATAATTAATTTAGAAAATGTTCTAAAAAAAAAAGGTTCTTCATTTAGTAATAATACTAGAAAAAAAAATTACCACATAAAAAAAATTAACTTGGTGAGAATAAAAATAAAAGTTCTGTGCAAATATTTAAAGAGAATTTTTTAAATATACTAAAACAAAAAAATTCTTTTAACTTAAATTAGTTTTTTAAACCACTTGGTTTTTTCTTATCAACCACTTGGTTTCTTTTTCTGATAAAAAATAAAAATAAAAAAACCAACAAAAAAAAAATTAAAAGCAAACCAAACTAAACTAACCATCCCCTACCTCCTCCGCCCATTTAAAAAAGAGTTAATTTTTTTAAGTTCATTAACACTAACTGCTTAATAAAATAATAGTAAAATAGTAATAATAATAAAAATTTCTAATAAAAATACCATATTTAATAGTGTATATTTTCCTAATTAATCAGTGATATTTGATTTTCTTGTTTTTGTCCATATTTATATATATTTATACAATATATATGCACGTAAATACACAGATACACATTCAGTATGTGTTTATATTTATTAGAAAAATAATATTATATTATATATTATTTATGTGGTGTGGTTAAGTGTCCTCCTACGCGTATCCTAACCTACGTGTTTTCTCAGTGTTTGTGTGCGATTTTTTTTTTAACTAAATATAATTTTTTTTATTTTTTGTGTTTTTTTTTTAAATTAAAATTAATAGTAATTTTTTCTTTCAAATTTTATTATGAAAAATTTGAAGGATAAGAAAGAAAAAAAAACCAAATCCTAAAATTACGAATGAAAATTAATGGAAAAATATTAAAATTTTTTTTGGTTTTCCATTTTTTTTTTTTTAAAAAAAAAGAAGAAAAAAAAATTAAGTGAATTTTCCTATAATTTAAACAATTTTTTTCAATTATCGTAACTAATTTGTTTGTTATAATTAAAAAATATTACTCAAATTATAAAAAAAAAATAGTGTTTACCAAAAAAAAAAAAAAAATGTTAAATAAAATTTTTAAATATGAAAATAATTTTTGAAAAATAATTTTTCAATAAAAGAAAAAAATTAAGTGTAAATAATGCTATAAAAATAAAAATTCGTATTGATCTGTCTCTTTCTTTCTCTCTCTTTCTATCTCTTTCTCTAGTGGAATATGAAAAAAAACAGAAAGAAAAGAAAGAGAAAGAAATCAACCAACCACTCCCACTCCCACCCCCTTTTCCCCTTAAACGTGATTATTTTTCTACACAACAAAAAACAAAATTAAAATAATATAATTAATATCCTTTTTTTGATTGTAATTTTTGTCGCTTTTCACTGAAAAAATATTCTCTCATTTTAATCCATAGAATTTGCATTTTCTATTCCTTCTAACAATATTCAAACACAACAAAAACACACCATCACATCAAATGTGTTAAATATAGTTAAAAAAAAAAGGTGGAAAAGATCACATTTCAACAAAACAAAAATAAAATTAAAATTAATTAGCAAAAAAAAAAAAACTAATAAAACAAAAATTAAATTTATCTAAACTATTAAAAAAAAGTGAAAAAATAAAATATAAATTAAAAAAAAAATTCTATCGTGAATGATCATTATTATTACTATTATTAATTAATAATAATCTACACATAGAAAATAAGAGAAAATTTATTGGTCGAATAGAAAATAAGAGAAAATTTATTGGTGAAAATAAGAAGAAAAAATCGACAGGCAGAAGAAAACAATAAGGAAATTTTCAGAAAAAAGGAGAAAAATAACTCATCGTAAAATAATTTACACAAAAAAAAAACTGAGAGGAAAAAAAAGTAAGTTTCACCACCACCAATCGGAGAGAAAAAAGGATAATTTTTTATAATATTGTATATATTTTTTTTTTTTGCAATTTGAATACAGAGTCCTTTTAAGCAATCAGGGATAAATTTTTATGCGTACATGAAAAGAAAAGAAAAAAATATTTTGATTTGAATTTTCCTACGAAAAAATATGAAAAAATAAAAATATCCTTAATTGTACAGAGTACAAAACCACCCCCACCCCAGCCCTCCCTTTTGTGTGTAGAGATTTAAAAAAAACCTTTTGCGATTTTTACACTTTTTCTAATTAAAAAAAGTTTCTTTTTATTAGGTTCGATCGATTTTCTTTTTTAAAATTCCCTTTTTTCTGATGTCCTTTTTATTTCTAAAAAAAAATTCCAAATTATACTAAAAGTGGATATAATTTTTTTTGTTATAATTTAACTATACTTCTGATAATTTTCATAAAATTGATAAATTTTGTACAATATATACTCTTTAAGGGTTTCCTTTTTTCCTGTTTTTTTTTTTTTGTTTATTTTTAACGAATAGTTTTTATGAGAATAATTAATGCAAAAAAATGAGAAAAACAAATTCAAACTAAAACTTAAAGAAAATAATTAACCCCCTTATCGTCCTTACCAAGGATGGTAAGGAGGAGGGGGGGGGGGTAGGGGTGAAAAAAATAAGGCAATAATATATTGGTTTCGTTTTGTTGTTGTTTAAAATAAAATATATTTTCATTATATATACCTATTCCTTAATCATTAGAAAATGACAAAAAGAAAACCAACTCAACAAACCTATACAAGCATGGAAGAACACACACATACACACACACATGCATACATCAATACACATACACACACACACACACATCACCAATAACAAAATTTGTCGTTTAATCTACAGAATAACACACATTGAAAAAAATCCACCAGCACCAAAAACGCTTTATACTGGCCTATTGTATGCGTATGTATATAAGGAAACGGAGGTAAAAGTAAAAAAGAAAAAGAATAAATAAAAAAACAGCCGAAGAGAAATAATACAGAAAAAGAAACACTAAAGGAAGGTGTGTGAGAAAATTTCTTAAATGAAAAAAAAAAAAAATTACAAATACACTTATTACGAAGCAACTGATAACGCACATATATGTGGATGGATGTATTAGTTTTAGTACTGGTATTTTTTTTTGTTTTGTTCGAAAACAATAGCCCTTGTATAATTTTGCATGTATGCGTGTGGAGTGTAATATGGCCCATGTACACGTATGCATGGAACACATACAAAATGTATATATGACGATATGTATGGGTGTTTGTGTGAACGATTTGATGGTGTTATTGTGGGAAAAAGAGCTTTTCTATGTTTATACGAATGATAGAGGCGATGCCTGCCTGCCATACCATAAAGACAGCAGCAGCACACAATGGCACAGTCAGTCAGTCCACCCACATAATGCTCTTGTATGGCCACAAGTTCTTTTCGTACTCCCATACACAAAATACTACTGCCTGCATGTATGGATAAGAACGTCAACAGTTTTTCCTTACTTTCTTTTTTGTTAACATTTTCTCTTAGTTTCTCCCATAATTTTAACTCATTCTTTCGTCTGCTTCTTTCTGTTTTTATTCTTATCTACTCTCTCTATGCTTTCTAAACGTTCTTTACCACATTTAGTCTGTTTGGCTCTATTTCTCTTCTCTGTTTTCCTATTCAATTTTTTTTCCAATTCAATTTTTATTACTTTTCATTTTTTCCTTTTATCATCTGCGAACTGTTTTGCCTATTGTTTCCTATTGTCTTGTTTTGCTTTTGTTGTATTTTTTAATGTCTTTTTAATAATTCTATTTATTTCCTATTTTTTTTTCATCGGAAAATTAAACATTTTTTTTAAATTTCTTCTTTGATGTGATATTCTCTTAGTTTGATAGGAGACAATATAAAAAAAAAAAAAAAAAAAGAATACTTTTGAACAATGCATGGTCGTATAGCTACGACTGTATACGCAATCATATATGCCTACTTCTCTTATCGAGAATATTAAGACTGAACAAAAAATAATAATAATAATAATAATAATAGAAACAACAAAAGAAATAATATAAAATCTTTTACATATTATATGGAGGATATGTTAAGAGTCAGTCAGTTTCGAATATTATTTTGGCATATAAGAAAGTTAATATTTGTTAAGAAACTTTTCTTTCGATTGTGAAAAATAGTGTCTTTTTTGTAACAAAAAAAAAGGAAGAAAAATATGCCTTTTTTTGTCTTATTCAACTAAATACATAATAAATAAAAGAAATTTTTTTTATATAAAATTTATAAAAAAAAAATAGAAAATGGGAGAACATAAAATCATTTTTCTTATCCTTTCGTTTCCTGAATGGTGGTTGTTTATCAGTAAAACTCGTTTTACACGACGCTATTTTTCCTGCTGGTTTTTTTTGTTATATTCGCTGCTAGTTTTGAAGATGGATACAGCGTTTAATTTTGTGCTGGTTTTTTATTCGTGTTGACCTTTAATTATAGAAGAATGAGAAAGGAGTCTGTTCAAATTTTTTTCGAAAATACATTCTTAATAACACATACACTTGCAAAATAACTTTTCACGAAAAACTTCGTATTTTGAAATGAAAACTTTCTATTTACTGTCGTGAAGAATAAAACTATTTATGGAAATATATTAACTTATACTGAATTATTCGTAAACTATTTAAAATTTAATAAAACCGCACTTAAACCTTCACTTCACAACAAATATCTAAATGTAAACAAAAGTATGCAAGCATTTCGGTTTACTACCACTTTTATGGAGAATGGCGTGTTTTGAATCTCTCCGAAAGTTTACAAAATTGAAGCGTTTGATATTTTATTGTTATTTACAAAATAAATAATAAGCCTAAAATACAATTATAATTAATACCAGAAAATTGGAAAAAATAAATATTGCCTTTTGTCGTGTTTAAATTATATTTTTGCTTGAAATAAGTGAGTTAAAATGGATATTAATTATGCTTTCCTAATTCAAAAAAATTCTATTATGAAAACTAGATGTCAGTGGGTGTTAGTCTACATAAAAAAATCTACGCAAATGTATGCAAGTAATACGATTTCTCGACGCTTTAGCAATAATTTAATCTAAGGCTAGGTTCCACATTCTTGCAACGAGGAAAATGTGTGCGCTCACGAGCAAATATCGTGCACTCACACGATCACTATAATTACCGGCGAACATTTTGTATTTTTCTTTGGAATAAGTGAGTTAAAATGGAGATTAATTATGCTTTTGGGGTCATGTCTACATAAAAAAATCTATACAAATATATGCATGTAGTACAATTTCTCACCGATTTTTTGCAATAATTTAGACAGAATATTGCGTATGCATATACGAAAATCGGACGTTCGGGCCTATTCAGGTATTCTTCAAATCTAACGTGTTGATTTCAGACGATCCTTGTTTTAAAGTTTGATTTCTAGCTGGTTTTGATTCTTGCGTAGTAACAGTACCTGTCATTAAATATAAAACCACGAGTCGCCTACGACCATAGGGATTGAGTTACGCCAATCAATGCACTATCATTAGTGGCAGTTTACAGTCAGTAACCAGTTACAAGTTGATTACTCCAACTGTTTGCGGCGAGGCCTATATAAGCCTCTACTGTCATAAGCAGTGACAGCGCCCCAGATAATTACCAGTATTACGGAGACCGTACAATATGGGTATTAGCCACAGCCAATACGTTGCTGCCTAAGGCGCCTCACCATTGTCGGGCACAGTGTGTTTTAACACCATGGGGCACCCCGAATCCCTTGGTACCTATTTTTGTTTTAAGAGTACTTTGGTTTGTACTCCGCTCTTTGAACTACGGTAAGGAATCTTGTAAATCCCTAGGCATTCAGGTACGTGGGTTCGCCAAGACCCGAAAGTACAACCGGAATCGACATTGGTTTTTCACCCGGTCGTTGCCACCTTGCGTGTCATTTACACACTCATTCACGCACCATTCTCGCTCTCCTCTCAAAAAGTGCCACCGCAAATCTATTAAAACATTCATACTGTTCTGTCATACTTAACACACCACTCACATCCACACAATCAACATTCACTACCTAGGTCCCGCAAATTCTCGTACATGCTACACTCGATGAGAAGGTGCTTGGCACTCTCCTGCACCGCCACACAAGGGCATCTAGTCTCCACAGCCAGACCACGCCCGTACAGGAACCCATTCAAACTGCCATGTCCCGTGAGTAAATACCCAAGGAACAGATCAAATTCAAATCCAGACGCAGACACAAAGCACACATCCATCAACGTTGCCAAATTCTCATCCCATCGACGTTGCCAAATTTCATGCATTCTATTGAGGACCACTACAAGATCCTGAACCATCAAGTGGGGTACCGAGAAGTAGTGAATACTTCTACGCAGCACCTCCAGTTCCCATGGAATTTTTCCCATGAGAACCTGCATCGCATCGGTTGATACGGTTCTACATACATTCAAACATGCACACAAAGCCAGACGCTGCACTGAATTTATGCCTACTCTTGCATACTGGTAATGCACAATGTCACCCCATACACACGACGCATACATAGCACACGGAACAAACACACCCTTGTACGAGACTTTCATTGCTCTGGATCGTAGTCCCCTATCCTTACGGAATACTCGCACCAGCATACCAACCAAACCGCCCACGCGCCTTATTAGATGTTGCAAGTGAGACCGAAAGTTCAGCCTCTCTCCAACGTTAATAACAGTTAACAGGAACTATTTGTTGGTTTCCTTTTTTTTAAAAACTGAAAGAAAACAAACATAACGTTTGTAAACATTGAAAATTTTTATTAAAAATGACAGTTGAATTTATTATAAATAAAAAAAAACAAGATCATTCATATGAACACCCACGATTCAGTTTGCAGGTCTGCATTCGAACGTTGAAATGTGCGATGACTTTTCGCAATAAAACTCGTTTGGTCTTGAATTTGATGTTAAATCGCAAGATCTTGGCAACAAATTAACATCAGCATTTCGTGAGATTATTCGATCACCGATTATGTCACAATATCGTTTAGAATTGACTGTAATGGCCTCTTCCAAAGAAGCCCAAAAACTGACTTTTTAGGATACATCACTTTTCGTAATCACATGAGGCTTTTCGACGTTCCAGATTTGACAATTTTTTTATTTGTTATCGTAGTCGTCGATTGCTAAGGCAAAAATGATTTCCGATGAAATGTAATTTTTTTTTACAGACCATCCGTTTCCTCAATAAGTTTGATTAATTCAAATGCGTTGTCCTGTTGTGAATGACTTCATGACTAAAATCACCATGACAGATGGGCCCGCCCTATTTAATCGCATGCACAAATAGTTAGCGATGATTGATGGGGAGGATTAGTTAAAAATAAACACCTTTATGATAAAGGCTTGATTTTAATTATTACAAAAAATAATTTTTTGTAATTACAATTTTGTTCATATTAATCCTTGAAAAAAAAGTAAACAAAAAAAAATATATCAAATTTCTACAAGAAGAAAAAGGAATAATCAAATTCAAAAATTGGTTAAATTTCATATTAGAATTCTGCGTGTACACCCACACTTTTTTTTATAAAGAAGAACAACTGTTCGTGTAGAAAGAGACAACACTCAACCACTTTTATAATTATGCAAATGATAACAAATAAAGCAACAGGATTTTCATTTCTCGGATTTTAATATTGTTTATTTAATATTGACAAAATAGAAAAGATCTTTTTTTTACTATTCCTTATTACTGATTCCTTTTGGAAATATTGGTTCCCTTTCGGCGTTAAGAAATTACTTTTGTTTTTTAAAAATAAAAATTTTGTTTGTTTTTGGACCTAATTTTTTTTTTCTTAATTTAAATTAATTTTTTTAGGTTTAAAATACAAAATTTTCCAACTTTTAAAGACTTTTTTTGTTGTTTATTTTATTTTTAATTTATTTTTAAAAATACTCTAAAAAAAAAAATTGCACGTTTTTAAGGACCGTTTTCTGTTTTGTTATTATTATTATTAATTTTTTTTGGGTTTTTATAAATTTCTAATTATTTTTATTTTTTCTGAGATAAAAAAATATTAATTTTCAAAGATTTTAGGAAAAAAAATTAAGTTTTATTTTTTAAATTAATATTTAAAAAAATACTAAGAAAAATTAAAAGTTTGCAAAAGAAAAATAAAACTTTCAGAAAACAATATTAAAAAAATATTGAAAAAAAAACCAAGAAGAAGCACGAAGAAACACTAACGAACGCATATCTTTCCATTTGTGCTAAAAGTCTCTTCATGCCTTAGTATAGTAAGGACAAAAAAAATTTAAACAAAAAAAAGGGGGGGGGGGAAAGGTGGCAATAAATGCATAAAAGGATCTAACCAAACTCATGCATATATGGTTTAAAATGTCTACTCGTCAATTTGAAGCACACACTAGAGAGAATATCCTTTTTATGGTGTACAAATTGCTTAGCTTTATCGTTCTCATAATATTTTAGGGAGTGCGGGGGGGCGAAAAATATGATAAGAAAAAGAAAATTACATCAAAAATAATCCATCCTCGAAATAAAAGAACAAAAAAAAACTAAAATTAGGAAAGTGCCTTTCATAAAAGAAAAAAGGATATGTGCCAGGAGGGTGTAGCTAGAGGCAAAGGAGGAAGGCAGGAACTTTTAAAAAGATGGGAGAAGAAGCTTTATAGACCGCTGTGCTTCTATCTTACGTTGGATGAAAGAGGAAACAAAAAAAAGAAAAAGGATTTTCCTTTAAAAGAGAGTGAAAAAAAATTTATAAATAATAAAAATGTTAAAAATCTTTATGATTTGCGTATGCTGCGCTGTTTTGCTCCTGTTCGTCGTACGTGTAGCTTTTTATTGTTTCTTATGCGAACTCATTCATTTTTCATTTTTTTTTGTTGGTATTAATCATACACGGACTATCCTCTTTTGCTAAATACTCTGGTACCCACAAAAAAAAGAAAAGAACAAAAACAAAAACAATTCACATGAACAAAAAACCGATCCTGTATATGAGAGAGGAGGGTAGCCAGGCGCTCTCACCTGTCCAAATTCATTTAAATCATGTACGAAAAAAAATGAAAGTAGAAAAATAATAATAATAATAATCACTTCGTTTTGTTTCGAATAAAAAATAATACATACGCTTGTGGGTGTTAGTTGGGAAGGGGGAGGCTTTCTTATTTTTCCATTTTCCCCCCTTCGTTTTTGCTTCTTGTTTTTATTTTGTTGATATCATTGTTTTTATTAAAACGCCTTCTGCCGCGAATAGACACAGCAGTTTTGGCTGTCTTCCCATTTTTTTTTGTTATAAATTCATTCGAACATGAAAATTAGTCCAATTTAAAAGAGAATTTCGAATTTCGAATTTCAATTCAATTCCAATTTGTTTAGAAGATTCTACGTTAAAACAACTATTATTATTATTATTATTATTATTACTACTACTATTGTTGTGGTCATTACTCATTTCCTTTTAAATTTATTTAATATTAAAAATATTTTCAGCAAGGACTTGTCCTGTCTTTTATAGAGGCTTATCCAAATTTACCCATCGAAAAGTAAAGTTAAATAAAACATATTTTAAATATAAATTTTAAATTTATTTTAAATTCATTCTACTTATTGAATCATGCCATTATATATTAAGTCTTAAAGTATTCAAAAAGCAGTCAAAAAACTTCTCTAAAAAATTAAGGACTATCTGCGTAAACCCTTAATATTCCACGTTGATCAATAAGAAAAAATCAAACTGTGTCAAATTGCATGATCTTAGAGGCGAATTGACAAACACTTAATCTCAAAATTACACATTATAGGAAATTTTCGTACAATAAAAGCCGAAATTTGTCGTGTTGTATGGCCTGTGGTGCTGTTTTATCAAAACCACATAAGATCCAGAATCAAATGTTCAAGTTTGGGCCAAAACAGGTCGATTATCATACGGCAATAGCGTTTAAAATTGACGGATTTTAAAGAAATACGGGTTGGGCAATGTGACACCTTCTCACCAAATCACTTTTTGCGGATACAAAGGTTCCTTCAAGAGTCACTTGTAGGTTTTCGGTGGCAGATTCGTTAGATACGTAATTTCTCACTGAAGCGTCAAATTGCATGATCTTGGAGGCAAATTAGCGATCACCTAATCTCGAAATTACACGTTCTTGGAAATTTTCGCCCAATAAAAGCCGAAATTTGTCGTGTTGTGTGGCTTGTGGCGTCGTCTTGTCAAAACCGCATAAGGTATAGAATCAAATCTTCAAATTTGGACCACAACAAGTCGATTATCATACGGCCATAGCGCCCAAAATTGACGTATTTTAGAGAATTACGGGCCGAGCCGTATGACATCTTCGCACCAAAATCAATTTTCGCGGATACAATGGCTTCTTCAACAGTCACTTGTGGGTTTTCGGTGGCAGATTTTTCAGATACGCCATTTCTCACGGAAGTCGATTTTAAAGCACGTTGTTTTTTACTTAAGTCTTTTTTTACTTGCGGTAATTTTTTTGATCAGCTCATTTTTCACGTACGTCGTTTTTAACGTACATAATTTAACGCACGTCGTTTTTCACGTACGTCTATGTTTACGTACGGTAATTTTTTTGATGAACTCATTTCTCACGTACGTTTGTTTTGACGTATGGTAGTTTTTTTTTATGAGCCAATTTGTCACGTACGTCTATTTTAACGTACGGTAATTTTTTCGATTATCCCATTTTTCACGTACGTCCGTTCTAACGCGTGGTAATTTTTTTGGTGAGCTCATTTTTTACGTACGTCATTTTTTTAATGAGGCTCAGTATACCCTCATCAAAAAAATTAGGCTCAGTATACCCTCATAAACTGCAGAATTGCATCCTTATTTATATACCAGATCCTTTCCCTTCCTATAGAAAACTTCCCTCTCGCATCCCAATTGGAAAGCCGTGACCCAAAAATTAGACAAACATTAATTTTACAGAATTTTTTTAAGAACATTTAAAAAAAAACACAACAAAAAAAGACAAATTAACCAAATTTAAGTTAGATAATGTTATATATGCGTTTTACAAATAATCCCCCGCAATCAGATTACCAGCCCAAAAATTCTATTTTTGATAGAAACAAATCATGATAATGTGTATTAGAGTAATTATTAAACAAATACAATAGAAAATCCAATAATAATTTGTATCAAATTATAGAGTAGCAAGGATATTTTCTCAATTTAAAACTATCCGCACTGAAGCTATGGCTTTTTATACGAGAGTGAATACAAAGGATTTGGTTATAAAAAGAATGGAATGTGTGAGTGTGACTGTATAATATTTATTGATCAATAAAAATACTCCCCACACGTTTGAGATAGAAAAATTTGAAGATTATCATTATGAAATGGATATAAAAGTTTTAGTCAATTCTTAATGTCCACTACTCCCCTTCCCCCGAACCCTAGCTAGAAACTTATTAAATAAACAACGATTGATCATAATTGTTGTCCGCAAATAGATGCTTTCTCACATAACAAATGATGAATTTTTCTAAACGCTTATTAGTTTTGTTATGTTAGTTAAGTAAGTAAATAAATAGGCAATAAAGTAAATACATTTTTTTTTGTTAACATACAGAGCGGATAGCCCTGCCCCCTTAATGGTTGGTTATATACCCATTACAGGTTAAACTGATATCCGATATTCGAATGCTAATCGAAACTTATTATTTTAGGTTTTTCGAAAAAAATCAATCCTTTCCAAGGTACAAATTTATTTACTATTTTTTTTCTATATTTCAAACACAATAGGGTATGCAAATTTTAAGGGTGGGTTAAAATTCAATGGAAGCTTTTTTTTCTATTTTGTTTTTTTTTAAAAGCATATTTTTTCGATTTATTTTCTTATTGAAAAGCTTTTATATCTTTTTCCTTGTTTTGTTTTTTATTTGGTCTAAAATATATCCAAAATTTTTTTTTTAAAGTTAGGATATTGCGTTGAGAGTTTGAAAAAAAATTAATTAATAATTTTTTAATAAAACCAAAAAAAAAAAAATTTAGGTCGCATTAGTTGGCCAAAATTTTTCATTTATTGTGTGATTTATGGCACCCTTTTTTTTGACATCACAAATAATCACCATTAATATCTTCAAGTTTAGGCAGAAAAAAGCCGGTTATCCTTAGAGTACTAGGTCTGTTCAAAAAGTATCCCGAATTTTGAATTTCCACGGGTTACGTATATTCGATTTTCGATTTTTTTTTGTGACGTTATGTTGGTACTCATGTCTCTCCTTTATGCCGACAAATTCGCCTATTTTGAATGTTCAGTTAATTTTTGACAGCTGCTTCGCTTGCACGTGTTTTGGCTGGCCTTCGATTTTTGACCATTCCAAAAAATGGATCAAAGAATCTGTTTCGGGAACAAGAAAAAGTCACAGGGGGCCAAATCTGGAGAATACAGTGGCTGCGGCATTATTAGTGTGTTGTTTTTGGCCAAAAATTCGCGCACAAGCAACGATGCGTGAGCAGGGGCGTTATCATTGTGCAAAAGCCAATTTTTGTTCTTCCACAAATCCGGGCGTTTCTGGCGGATTGCTTCGCGCAACTTACGCATAACTTGCAGGTAATATTCCTTATTGACCGTTCTACCCTGTGACAAGACCGTTCATAAGGCACCACGCCACTGCAACCGACGAAAACTGTAAGCAAAACCTTCACATTCGACCGAACTTGGCGCGCTTTTTTCGGACTTGGCTCATGCGGCAGCTTCCATTGGGATGATTGAGCTTTCGTTTCCACATCATAACCATAAACCGATGATTCGTCACCAATTACGACCCTTTGGAGCAAATTTAGGTCGTCACGGACAGAGTTCAACAGCTCCTTAGCAATGTTAATGCGATGCTGTTTTTGGTAAGACCTCGTATAGCATTCCGAATTGTCAATAATAGAGCCTCATAGATGGTAATTTTGTGCATATTTATGTATCCTTCAAGCGAGAAATAAGCCACGTTTATAGAACGCTTAACAGTTCCTAATATAGTATGTCAAATGGCGATTCCTTAGCTAAATAACAATTACATTGAATTACATTTGGATTCGATAGCTTTTAAATGACATCGCTATACTTTTTCAACCACAAAATGGATAGTAGTTCCTTATTTATTAGTAAAATTATTTTTTTTCTAGCACAAAATAAAATACAAAAATATAAAATTCTCTTTTTTACTAAAAACCTCCAAAGAAGAACCATTCAGAAATTCCAATGTGTAAGCAAAAAGATTGAAAACTAAAAGCAAACAACAAAAACATCTCAAAGCGTCTCGTATAAGGATGAAGAGCTTGTTCTGTTCATCCGCATTTTACTCAATATCATAAAGGACTATTTATAGTAGAATTTTTTATGCACACTCACTGAAGATGACTTTTATAAAAAAAACGATACAAGTATCCCTTTTAGTGTTAACTTTGTAAAAAAATGGACACAAACTTGGTAGTATATTAAAAGTGTCATTAAAAGTGGTTAGTTACAATCTAATCAAAAATATATTAAAACACAAAAGAAAAGAAATTTTAGAAAAAAGAAAAAGACAAATTATAAAAAGCTTATCCAATTACTAGACAAGAATTTCTCACAACTTTTATTATTGTCTTTCATATTTAACAGTTGGTATTACTGACTAAATTCTTTTATTAATATTTTTCAGCAATGGAAAAGGGTTAAAAGCGTACAAATATGATAATTAAAAACTCTGTAAAATTGTCGGAAAATAAATATTTAATTTTTTTCTAATCAATAAAAAGTTTTAAAAAAAATTGGGAAAATTTATGGAAAAGTTGGAAATAATTGAAAAATTACTTATAAATTTGTTAAAAAATAATGCTTTTGATAGTAAGAAATAATCATCAAAGAGCAGTAAATTTCTAAATGTTTAAAAATATCAAAAAAAACTCGTAGAAATAGTAATAAACGAGTCAATTTGGATAAGTAACATACGCGAGATGTGACGGAATGAGAGCGCAAGTATACGCTACGTTTGGTAAGTATAGAACCTCATCTAGTACGTTACGAAAATTGGAAAAGCGAAATTCGGGCGTGCCTTTAAATTTTGTGTTGAGCTTCATGAATCGGGGAGTTTGACATACGAAAAGTTGAGGGTGCTTAAAAGAAACAAAGCTGCTTAAAAGAAAAATTTTAAAAGGATTTTTTGGAAGGCTCAGGAAAAAATGGACTTCACTTAGGAAGGCTTTTAACATCGAAAACTGATGAAACTGTTAACAAAGTTTCTTAAAAAGAACAACAAAGGTTCTTTTTAAAAAAAAAAGAACTTGCAAGGCTCAGAAAAAAATGAACCTCACTCACGGAGGCTTTTAATATCGATAACTGATGAAACTCTGGATTGTATTAGGGCTCTTGTGAGGTCAGACCCACGATAATATCAACAAAGCTTCTTAAAAAGAAGAAATTTAAAAATCTCAGAAAAAGGTTTTTTGGAAGGCTCAGAAAAAAATGAACCTTATTCAGAAAGGCTTTTAACGTCGAATACTGTAGATACTCTGTATTGAATGAGGGTTCCTGTGAGGTCAGACCCACGATTCTGTCAAGATCTGTCATGAAGAATTTTAAAAGTTTAGAAAGAGATTCTTAAAAAAAAGATCTTGAATAGCTCACAAAAAAGGTTTTTTGTATCAGATCAGACACTGCATGTTCCTCCAGGACAACGCCACCGGTTACACGACTATCTCTATCAATGGGGTTTTTTGTCGGAATAGAAAAAAGAAGATTTCTGTGCTTTCTCAGCTGCCTTATTCATATGATCCCAGACCATGTGACAGTTTTTTTTGTTCCTCAAGATCAAAGAACACTTGAAAGGACGTCATCTTGATGGCCAAAAAAGACCCATAAAATTATTACACCCCGTTCCCCCCACAACACCAACAAAAAGAATGGTACCATATAAATTTGTTGACTATTTTAATTTTTAAGTTTTTTTCTTAAAAACTAACTCATACTCGGACTGATGGAAGACATTATATTTGGCGCAGTTTATTATTCATATTTTATGCTTAGCTCAACATTTAAGTCACAATTGTATGCATTCCCATTCGATTATGAAGGTTTTAAAAAGTTTCACAACAAAATTAGTTATCTTTTCTTGGCGTCATCGGAATCGTGTTGAGGCCTTTATCAACATTTACATTGTACGGTAAAAAAAATTCATCGAAATAAGGAAAACACATCAATTTATGCACTTTAAATCAGTCACAATAGTTGTCGCCTATTACGAATGTTTTCATATTTGAATCCACCCACTATCGTGAATTTTTTAGATTTACGCATTTTACCTCTTTTTGAGTCTTGAAAGTCTTCACCAAATTGGGCACTGTTCGTTCATATACTCAAGAGGAAACCACACAACCATTATACGCCCTTCCCTCCCACCACAATTCGTCCTTCATGAATTTTATTATCCATTAACGAAAATTTAGCATAATCGAAGGATTATTAACTATAAATTGATTAATCTCCTTTTTCTTGGAGTACAACAACAACAAAAAATACCAAAAAAATCGAAATTTTTTTTCATAATAA
The DNA here is from genome assembly GCA_958298945.1 of Atherix ibis. Lineage (NCBI taxonomy): Eukaryota > Metazoa > Arthropoda > Insecta > Diptera > Athericidae > Atherix > Atherix ibis. The sequence goes on along the minus strand of OY282609.1, from coordinate 19,342,971 downwards.
AAATCCTTTCTTTCCACATGATATGTAGGACTTTAAAAATGCATACTTATGTGTGTGTGTATGTACTCTAGGCGGAAAATGTCAATTGTTCAATTGTTCAAAAGGACGAGAATACAGTATAGAAATTATTATTATTATTTTTTTATTTTTTATTTTATAAAATCTGCAAGGAAGAGTTGGTAATAAATTAAAGAATCTCTCAATAATTTTGTAAAGAAAATTGCATACAAGATAAAATTCAAGGAGAATTTTTTTTTCTGTCCGACTCCTTCTTGGTTGAACGTTGGCAAATTTTCAAAAGAAATTGACATAAATTCGAGTAGATGTGAAAGTTCATTGGAAAACATATTTAAAAAAAAGGGGAAAAATTTACAAAAAAACAAAACCTCCACTTCGACGATGGGCATCATAAGCAGATCATCAGCATAAAATTGATTGTAGTAAATGTGGAGCGGCGCGAAGGATACTTCTGCTGTAGACACTGCATTATAAGAAAAATTTCAATTCATTATTAAATAGAGAAATAATGGAACAAGTATCCTTGTCATATAATATATATTATATACTACAATTCAAGTTCATATGCAGGACAAGCGATATAAGATTTAATGTGTACACAAACGATACAGTTTAATTTGTAATAAGAAAACCTCCGGTAAACTGTTCGATATCATTGAATATTTACCATAAGTACGAGGTCTGTTCAAAAAAGTCTGCCAGATAGTCGAGTAACACAATCCCAATTGGTGTGAACAAATCGCGGTCTTCACCAACACTGGACGCTACGGGAGCAATATTTTCCTCTGTACGCACTCCACACACACGGGTTGGTGATTTGATGTCCAATAGCGTCAACTTGCTGCAAAATTTTGTCACTATGGCTTTTGAATTGTCACTTTACTCAGTAGTTCGATTATGACTACCATAAAATGCTTCAAGTACGCAAAACGCATTTTTTTACAGAGTACAAATTTTGATAATAAAATTGAATAATTTGTAAGCGTTGTGTTCGGGTGTAAGTAAATCTTTGCATGGAAATGCTAACTAAGCACTTTAGACTTTGACACACGTCACGTGTCGAGCATAATCTATCAAAAATAAAACTACGAAAACCCAAACAGAAAAAAATCACCGATACCCACGCCACAAATTTTTCTGCCTGATTTTAAAGCTCTAAGAGCAAAGTCGGCGAGGTAAATTCACTTCCTCAAATTCAAAATTCGCGATAAGTATCGCGAATTTTGAATTTCCACGGGTTACGTATATTTGATTTCGGATTTTTTTGTGGCGTTATGTTGGTACTCATGTCTCTCACTTATGCCGACAAGTTCAGTCATTTTGAATGTTCAGTTAATTTTTGACAGCTGCTTGGCTTGCACGTGTTTTGGCTCGCCTTCGATTTTTGCCCATTCCAAAAATTGGATCAAAGAATCTGTTTCCGGAATAAGAAAAAGTCACAGGGGGCCTGATCTGGGGAATACGGTGGCTGCGGCATTATTAGTGTGTTGTGTTTGGCCAAAAATTCGCGCACAAGCAACGATGCATGAGCAGGGGTGTTATAATGGTGTAAAACCCAATTTTTGTTCTTCCACAAATCCAGCCGTTTCTGTCGGATTGCTTTGCGCAACTTGCGCATAACTTGCAGGTAATATTCCTTATTGGCCGTTCTACCCTGTGGCAAGAACTTATGATGCACCACGACCCTGCAATCGAAGAAAACTGTAAGCAAAACCTTCACATTCGACCGAACTTGGCACGCGTTTTTCGGTCTTGGCTCGTGCGGCAGCTTCCATTGGGATGATTGAGCTTTGGTTTCCACGTCATAACTATAAACTCATGATTCGTTACCAGTTATGATCCTTTGGAGCAAATTTGGGTCGTCGAGGACAGAGTCCAACAGCTCCTTAGCAATGTTAATGCGATGCTGTTTGTGGTCGAAATTGAGCAATTTTGGTACGAATGATATGTTTAAGTCCTTAGCAACTTCTCTAACGGTGATTTGACGCTTGGCCAATACTATTTTCTTCACTTCATCAATGTTCTCGTCTGTTGTGGACGTGCTCGGGCGTCCGGCACGCTTTTCTTCGTTCACATCTTCTCGGCTCTCTGAGAACATTTTGTACCACCTATAAACGTTGCTTCGGTCCAATGTAGCTTCACCATATGCCACAGTCATCATTCGGAATGCGTCCGCGCAATTAATTTTGTTTTTCACACAAAATTTGATACAGATTCTTTGATCCATTTTTTGAGAATGGGCAAAAATTGAAGATGAGCCAATAACGCCACAAAAAATCGAAAATCGAAGATACGTAACCCGCGGAAATTAAAAAATCCGCGGATACTTTTTGCGCAGACCTCATATGCCTACTCGTCCATAGAAGAAACGTAAAAGTACCACCTCCAACTCAACCCCTTTCCAAAAGTGGTCCACTTTTATCAATTTTTTTCTACTCACGAGTATTTTTCGTATTTTTCATATTACTTAAGTACATAAATTTGTCTTTTATTTGTAATTAAAAAAAAATAAAAACGGAAAAAAACAAAGATAAACTATAATCAAAATGAGAGAATTAGCATATTTTCAAGGTCAAGAGCTTCCGTTTTCGTAGCAAAAACAAAAAATTATTATGTGAAAGAAAAAATAAAGGAAGAAAGGAAAAAAGTAGGAAAAAAAACGCTTGCTATTCATTCTGTGTACACACGGTAAATGATAAATACACACACATGCACCCATCCCGTGATTCCATATACGTACGTCATTTGTAGCCTGGCGGCAGAAGCTGTTCTTGACAACAGCCCCCGCCCGACTGGCAAAAGCTGTTCTTGTTCTTGTTCTTGAAGCGTACTAGATTTTTGTGCACATATTGTGATAAATAACAAACAAATAATGAAGTACTTACTCTCTTATGCTCGTTTATCGGTTATCAAGATGAGCATCGGCCTGGACAGGTCTCTGCATGCAATATTTTATTCTCTTCTGATATGGGGGCGGAGACAGATGCTTTCGTGACGACAATTAGACAAACTCAGATGCTTTTGGATTGGTGAATTTTTTTTTTGCAATTGAATTTTTTTATTAGTTTTCTTTTTGAAAAAAAATTGTAAAAATTGTTGGGTTTTTTATCTTTTTTTTATGTATTTTCTAACAAAAAATTGGTATTTACAAAGAAAAAATTGTATTTTAAAAATTTTCATCTGAAGAAGTTTTTTTGTTTTGTTTTTCTACATAAAATGTGATTTTTAGTTAGTGGGGAAAAAAAGGCAATTTTTTTGATAATAATTTACAAAATTTTGTTAATTTGAAAATTGTTGGTTTTTTTTTTAGGAATATTTAATATAATTTTTTTAAATTTAATAATAAGGAAAAAAATATCAGGTGTATAAGCTTAAATCCGCTGTTTTTTAGTCAAAAAAACATTTTTTTTTCATAGAAAGCAAAAACAAATTTATTCAAAGTACTTGCCCTCGCTAGTACTACACATATCCACGGGCAATTTGTGGATACCACGCCAAAAAAAATTTTCAAAAAATTTGAAGAAAAAAAAAAAAACAACAAGAATAATAGAAATTTCCATCTTCAATAATTAATGATTATTTAATGAAGTGTTCTATGGCTGACAATGAGTACTTATACTAAAAAAATTGCTCATAATTATGCTATATGACCTGTGAAAATCCCCTTCTTGATATTATGTATTTTGACAAATATTATTTTGATAAAAGGTACCAAAAAAAAACACCAAGGAACGACAAATGTAAAATTCCTTACAGCGACAATCATTGTTCCTGTACTACCTTTCCTGCTGCCATCATCGACGAGTATATTGTCATCATCAAAGCTATTGTGTGCCAAAATTAACTCCTTGTGCTCCCCTTACCGATCCCACCGCCCATTTTACATGACAATTCCTTTCCAGAAAGTGAAAATAGCAAAAACAAAGTACACTGAATCCCTCAATCCATTTTGTACGAAGAAATTTCAAATCGATTAGAATTAATTTTTCAAAAAGGAGTAGGCCTAATAAAATTCGTATTTAAAGGATTATGCGATTTATTTAATTTATACGATGATAAAGTCCTTACATTTATTATCATAAATACGAGAAGAGATGTCTTCCGTTCCTCGAAATATTCTTATCGCCATTTACAGGAGTTTTTTTTTTCTTCTTCAAATTTGCTGTTAATTCTTGTACTTTTATGTTTATGATGCCAACGCCCCCCTTATCACTTTATCCCTTATTCTTCTTACATGTAACGTACCAAAATAAGTGGAATTGTGGGACTACTAAAAATCCACTTACGTAATTAGTGGAGTTTTCGAAGCTAAATAATTTTGTAATTTTCGATGATAAATAATTAACAAAATTGAAATTGAAAAGTGTTTCTGTTTTCTGATCCGAAATAATTTCATTTCAATTCTTTTAATTAGTAATTATTGCCGCCTTTGAAAAACATTCTAGTAATATTATTCACAATTTTTTTTTTTTGGAGGAAGACTACATTGCTTTGATCTACTAATATTATTCATTCTTTGTTGTTTATTAACTAATTAAGGAAAGTTGAAATTTTTAATTCACACAAACGCTTTTTGATTAAATTCATTTTCATATTTTCACTTTGATCTAATTTGGTTACAAAGGGGGACATCTACTAAGGAATTAATTCCAATTTAATATTGTAATTGGAAATTTATCTAATCCGAAAGATGTTATGTAAGTTTCATTATTCGAAAGGCTTTTATAAATTAGTTTATTATTTTAATATTCGAATTGTTATTATGAAATTTTTTCCTTTGAGCGGGAGCAGAGAGAGTTTGATTTTATAAAATGTGTAATGCTGTATATTCTGGAAAAAAAGAATTAGAAAATCAAAAAGTTTATAGAGAAGAAATTTATATTTTCGAAAGTGGTGAAACTTAAAATTTTCTAGTTGCATTAAACAAAAACCCTGATCGAAATTTTAATTCAGATTAAAGAACGACTTTTAATTATCGAATTTAAAATATTTCGAAAATAAAAAACCTCCTCCCAAAAAAAATTCATAAAAACACCTTAAGAAAAATCCGAAAAATAAAATAAAAAATTCCACATATTAGATCATAACAAATAGTCGAAAATTGCTTTACTCAATTTGGCTTTGTCTTTAACATCTTAGAATTTTTTTTAAAAGAGTTTTTTAATAAAACAAAATTCATCAGAACCTCTTAAATTTTATCATTTTCGAAATTAAGTTGTTCGAAAATATATTTGCCAATATATTTTTTGTTAAATTTAAAAATCAATTTGCAAAAAAAAAAACAGATTGAAAACTTTTTGGAGAATTCAAATTTTCAAAAATCGCCTTTTTTCAGATTTTCGAAAATTTCAACAAAAAAAACACTTAATTTAGAGAGAAATTAAAAAAAAAATACTTTCTTTTAATAAAAAAATTTTTAAAAAAAAATTATTTAAGAAAAAACTCGAATTTTAGCATTTTCGAAATTAAGTTGTGCGAAAATATATTTGCCAATATATTTTTTGTTTAATTTAAAAGTCAATTTGCAAAAAAAAACAGATTGAAAACTTTTTGGAGAATTCAAATTTTCAAAAATCGCCTTTTTAAAGATTTTCGGAAATTTCGAAAAAAAAACTTCATAATTGACCGAGGAATTTAAAAAACACTTTCTTTTTTTAAGAAAAATTATTATAAAAAAAAAACTCAAATTTAAAAATTTTCGAAAATCACGTTTTTTTTTAAATTCTTGATCAATTATTTATATAAGAAAATTACTAAACAAAATTTTTGGAAAAAATTAATTTTCGGAAATTGTTTTTTTTTTAAATTTCGAAAAATTATGAAGAACGGCCAAAGTTAAGATTAAAATTTACGCAAAAATGATATTATGGTTTGGAACAGAAGGGGAGGGGATTTGGGGGGTTTGACTTGATGGATAATCAAAAAAATTTATGTCTAAGGAGAATAAAAAAATAGTACACAATTAAAATGGACTATGTTCAATTCCTTTTGACCACATTTTATCACATGTTGGGTGTAAATTGTTTTGGCCAAAACCACAAACTATTCGGTCAACTTTCGATTCCACAACAATAATAATAATTGTGGTAAAATCCCAGAAAATTCTCTATTACAACTTTTGTGTGGTTTTTAATAAAATATTTTTGAAAAAAAAATAATAAAATACTATTTTTAAGTATGTTGTATAAATAGATTTTTTGTTGTATTAATTACAGAAGAAAGAAGAAGAAAAAAACCTATCAACAGAAAAATTATTAATTACACAAAAGAAACCGCCCTAAAATCAATTAAAATTTTCGGATTTTTCTTCTTATTATAAGAAAAACAAAAAAAAAATTATATTTAACTTTTGCATTCTGTATAAAGAATCTAATTTTATTTATAAGAAAATAAAAACAAATAAAACGAAAACTATAATTTTAAGGACTAATGGTCTGGTGGTTTAACACTTACACTAAATTCAGTTGAATTTAATATAAAATTTTGATATTAAATATTAAAAAGGAAAATTTCGAAGAAAGAAACCACTACTAATCCTACAAACACACACACACATATACACAAATAATAAAATTTCATTAATTTTAATTTGATTATTTCACCTTTTCGAGTTACACAAATTAATGGGAAGAAAAAATATATCCCAAAATTGTTCGTGTTGAAATTTTGTAAATTAATTAATTTTTTTTTTCATTTGGATATGAACAAAAGGAAATAAATGAAGAGAAACGAAAACAACATAAACAAATATAGTAATAAAAAAAAAAAATTCAAATAGAAAATTAAGTGAAATTCCTATTTTTAACGTTGTTAGCCTTTATTAAATCAATAATATTCTATTTATATGTGGGATACTGGAAAAAAAAATAATTTGCGGAGGTGTGGTGGTGGCCTCTGTGCTATATTCGTGAATAGTCCCACCCCAATTTAGATATGTACGCAGAAGCCTATGCGTTCTTTAGTTAAAGTCGTAAACAGATTCTACACTCTTTGTCTAACCACACATTTTTCATTTTCGTTTTGTTTTTGTTTTGGTCATTGTTGTTCTTATTTGCCGTTTTTACTGGGCAATAAATCGTATCACCAAGCAAGGATCTTTTACAAAGAAATACTTTTTTCTGTTCTTGCTCTATTCTCTGTGTGTTCGAAGGGTGGGAAGAGTGCACAGGCATAGCTGCACTCTTACCATAAGAATTATAGAATTGAGAGAGAACAGAAAAAGAAAAACTCTTCTCTTTTACTGGGCGGGAGAATCGCTAAACGAAACAAATTCCCGCAATTCTCTTATCTGTATTTAGGCGTACTTATTAGGTTTTTTATTTAAAAAAAAATATATATATAGTATGCCGCCATATTAAAATTATTAAATTTGCATTTTTATTTTGTAGATCTTTTAGGTGCATTTAAATTTAATGAGACTTTAACAGAAATATGCAAATTTTATCTAGAAAACAATACGACGTATGTTCAAAAAATATCGCGAATTTTGTTTTTTTTTTCAAAAATTATTTATTTATTCATGAATATCTATTTTGTCCCCTTCAAAGTAATCCCCACCAGATATTATACACTTGTGCCAACGTTTTTTCCAATCGTCGAAGCACTTCAAAAAATCATTTTTTGTGATCTTGTTCAGCTCCTCCTTCGATACCATATTTATCTCCTCAATCGTATCGTAGCGTCGTCCTTTCATGGGGCTCTTCAGTTTCAGGAACAATAAAAAGTCACAGGGGGTTAGATCTGGGGAATACGGTGGCTGCGGCATTATAAGTGTGTTGTTTTTGGCAAAAAATTCGCGCACAAGCAACGATTCGTGAGCAGGGAAGTTATCATGTTGCAAAAGCCAATTTTTGTTCTTCCACAAATCCGGGCGTTTCTGGCGGATTGCTTCGCGCAACTTGCGCATAACTTACAGGTAATATTCTTTATTAACCGTTCTGTGGCAAGAACTCATGATTCACCACGCCCCTGCAATCGAAGAAAACTGTAAGCAAAATCTTCACATTCGACTGAACTTGGCACGCTTTTTTCGGTATTAGCTCATGCGGCAGCTTCCATTGGTATGATTGAGCTTTGGTTTCCACGTCATAACCATAAACCCATGAATGGTCACCAATTATGACCCTTTGGAGCAAATTTGGGTCGTCGCGGACAGAGTCCAACAGATCCTTAGAAATGTTTATGCGATGCTGTTTTTGGTCAAAAATGGGCAAAAACCGAATACGAGCCAAAACACGTGCAAGCAAAGCAGCTGCCAAAAATTAACTGAATATTCAAAACGGCTGGACTTGTCGGCATAAGTGAGAGACATGAGTACCAACATAATGCCACAAAAAAATCGCAAAACGAATATACGTAACCCGCGGAAATTCAAAATTCGCGATACTGTTTTTACAGACCTCGTATTTGAAGATGGGAATTTTCGAAGTATTTATGATACAAAATTAAAAAAAATGAGAGAGTCATTCTCTGACTGTGCACAGATTACTCCAGTTGCTTTAGAAAAATAACTTGAATTTTTCTAAGTAAACAATTTTTCTTGTTTTTTGATGGTGGGGGGAGGGGTAGGTGGTGTGTTTGTTTGAGTAAAATAATTTCTATCAATTTTAAGAAAAATTGCTGCAAATCAGATTAAAATGTTCATTGGAATTTTTAATATATTGTATAACGGATATTATTTTGATAATAATCAATTTTACACTCCCATTTTTACACCATCTCAAAGAGACAAATAGAAAAAAAAACACCAAAAAAAATGTCTTTCTAATAAAGTTTTTTTCTGGAACAGGTAACTAACTGGGTGGAGGATGGAAGGTGGGTAAGGGTGGATTAGTATTAGATAAAAAGGATGACTAAGCTAAGCATCTGTTAAATAATTTCGCAAAAACTTTTTTGGATATTTGCCGAGGAACAAGTGTAAGACCGGATATACTAAAATAATTTTAGGGGAATTAATCTAAAACGAACAACAACAAATAAACAAACAAAATAGTATATTTCCAGTATTTTGGTAGTCGAAGGGCGGGCAGGGGGTAATAAGTAGAAAATTTTATGGAATAAAGCCAATTTGTTGGAAATTGGGCTCAGCCAAATTTTATGCTATAAAACTTTAATATCGAAACCAATTATACAAAAATCATCATCTCAGACAAAAACTACTTATGTGTTTTGTTAGGTTTATTTGGCTGAAAAGGGGGTTGGGGAGGTACATTCTCTTACACTTGCAAAAAGAAAAACAAAAAACATGAACCAGACGACAGATTTTGCAAAGGGCGAAAAAACCAACAGTAAATTTTCCCACCAATCACTTTTTGTGTCATGTTTGTCAAAAGAGGGGGAAGGGCGGAGGGGGGAGGGGTTATAGGGATTTGTTTTTGATAGAGCAACAGTATGAGTACTTTTTGCACGATAGGTTTTGCCAAATTTGGAAATTTCTTTTTTTTTTTGCTATTTTATTCTTACTTTCATGAATGAATGAAAGTTTGTGTTTCGTAAAATAATTTAGAAATTTTTTTAAAGCATTTTTTTTTTGGCAGTTTAAAGAATCGAATAAAAACTTATTTTAATAACAAAGAAAAAGTGATTATTAATAGATTAAATTTAAATGAAAAGTTTATAAATTGTATTAGAGCAAAAGTAGAGTTTTTTTTTTTGGTGAGGTTTTTTTTTATTCTGTGTTATCATGTTTGTGGTTTGGAAAGTACAAGCATTGTGATTTGATAGGTGTCGAAAATGTATGGTAAATTTTTTTTAAAACTGAGGTTAAACAACACGTTTACATGGTGGAAAATTTCAAGAAGAAATTATGAAGTCTCCTTTTTCACTCGGTAAATACGTCAATAACCAGAATTACCGTATATGAGGCTCTGAAAATACAAAAACCATTGTATCCGCGAAAAGTGCCTTATTTAAGTCATTATTTGAAATTAAGAAGGAGTTCAATTCTGAGCTCTTTCACCCTTTGATAACCGATTTTTTTTCGCCATAAACTTGAAGATTTAGTTTATTCTGAACTACATGCGGTTCCAAAAAAAACGGCGCCACAAGCCAAACAACATAGCATATTTTGGCTTTATTTTGTGAAAATTAACTCAAAACAATTGAATCCTGTAAGACATCAATATGAGGCTCTGAAAATACAAAAGTGACTGGGGTGAAGCCATTGTATCCGCAAAAAGTGACATTTTAAAGTCTAAAGGTGGCATTATTTGAAAATAAAGGAGGAAAGACTTTCTAAGCCTCATGATCCTTTGATAAACGATATTTTTTGCAAGCCAAACAACAGAAAATTTCTCAAATTAGATTGATGTCAATTAGCCTTCGAAATCAAGCGAATTAACGATGTTGGAGTTTTTTTCCAGAGCCACATGTTTATGCAGACAATCCCCAAAAATGTAGAACATTTAAAAATCAATATGCCTTAATAATGGCCGAACGATCACCGGAAATTTACAATTTCGGCTTTATTTTGCGAAAATTTCGGCTTTATTTTGCGAAAATTTCTCTAAACATATGATTTCAAGATTTGGTGATGTCAATTGGCCTCCAAATTCATTCGACTTGACGATAATGGAGTTTTTCTTGTAGAGCCACTTGTTTATTCAGATAATCCTCAAAACTTTAGAGCAATTAAAAAATCAACATCCCTCATGTAATGAGCGAATAACCACCGGAAATGTACAAAAAAGTCATTCAAAATTACCTCAAAACAATTGAGTTCTGTAAGAGATCAATTACGAATGCTCATTTTTCTCTTTGTGGATACGTCAATAAGCGTAATTTTCGTATATGAGGTTCTGAAAATACAAAAGTAACTGTGGTGAAGCCATTGTATCCGTAAAAAGTGACATTTTAAAGGTGACATTATTATAAATTAAGGAGGGGAGACGCTCTGAGCACTGTGACCCTTTGATAACCTACTTTTTTTGCCATGAACTTGAAGATTTAGTTTAGTCTGAATTACATGTGGTTCCAAAAAAAAAATGGCGCCGCAAACCCAACAACATAAAGAATTTCAGCTTTGTTTTGCGAAAATTACCTCAAAATATGTAATTTCCAAATTTGCTGAACTCAATTGACCTCCAAAATCAAGGGAATTAACGATGTTGGAGTTTTTTTTCCAGAGCCACTTGTTTATGCAGACAATCATCAAAACTTTAAAGCATTTAAGAATCAATATTCCTCAAGTAATGGCCAAATAACCACCAGGAAATGTAGAAAAAAAGTCATTCAAAATTACCTTCAAATAATTGAGTTCTGTAAGATGTCTCTTGTGGTAGCCATTTAAATAGCCATGTTTAAGTAATATAATGGCATAAAAGTATAATGGAAATCTAAATTGTAAATGTGCTTCATTTAACCTTACTTTCTGACGCACAAAATGGATAAGCCTCTATTAGAAAATAAAAATTTTATAGAAAAAATTGTTGATATTTTTTCCTTTAATAATTTTATAAATTTTTTTCCTTGGATCATATCTATTGTAAATTGGGAGCATATCCTTTTCATTATTTCTCATTATTGTAAGATATTTTTTAGTATAAGAGCTCTAAATTAACATTAAAAATTTTTTTATCATTCTTTCTTGTCGTCCATAGCTAAATAGATACGAGTAATTACTAGATTAATTTGTCAATTATGAAAGAGCTTATTACTTGGTATAATATTCTCTTTAACATTACATCAGAAAAAAGGGGTGGAAAATTAACAATGCCAAAAGATATTATGCTTTAGCATAGAAAGGGTGGGTGAGGGAAAGAGGTGGAGTTGATGGACAATCAAAAAAATTATTTTTTAAATGAAAAATTATTCTTTCAGATTTTTCCTGCTGTTAAAACCTAAACCATCTATTATTTAGAAGGAAAAAAAGTGTCTGAGAAAAATTATTTCTCATTTTTCTAATAATTTTCTCTTCAAAAGATGTATTTTCTTTATTCAAAATAATTTCAATTATTTATTTATATAATAATCAAAATACCATTTAAGATTGGATAGATTATGTGGTTCTTTTTAAGAGGATTAGACCTATTTTTTTTTTTTGTTGAGAAAATAACATTATATAAAATGGGAGACGTCAAACTAAAGAAATTCTGCCTTATTCGAGAACGATTCAACAATTCGAGAAATGCTCGAATTAATTAAGCCAATTGTTCGTCTCAAATTCGACCAAAAAAACGAACATTTTAACACCGATTACACGATTCGATCAATGGACGAATTATTGCCTCAGCTCGAACATTTTTGTTTAGTGTCTACGGAAGAGAAATGAAAATAACTCGATCACATCCTCGAACAATATTCGAGCAGTGTTTACATGTGAGCTCGATCAAAGTTCGTGCAGTCAGAATTTGGTCGATTATTTGACATTTAGCCCTTGTTTCGTTTTCCTGAACGATTTTCATTTAATTTTTTTTATTTGCGTTTTGCAGTACAATACATTTGGCAATCAAGAAAAAGATAAAAAATATTAAATATATTAAAAAATGTAAAATGGGATAATTCAAGATAATGCAACAATGAAAACGAAGAAAGAGAATGCAGCAACAATGGATGACCACTTCGACCAGGACAGAACAATTCGCCTTTTAGAACCAATCACGCTGTAACAAAATACGCAAAAAAAGAGATTTTTGCGAACTGAATTCAAATTTATTTTTTATTCAAATTCGTCGGAAATTATTTTTGAATAGAAAAGATCTAAAATCGACGATGCTGGACCATTTTTTAAGGTGAACACGTAAAATTAGGCCATTTGTGCGACCACGCCTCTTTTAATCTTTTTTGAAATTTAGTTTTTTTTTAGAGAAAAATCTATGCTTTTGTAAGGATTAGATTTTTTTAACAGAAATTTGGAAATTTTTGGTATTTTCTTTGCTGAGTTTTCATAAAAGTTTTCCTACGTTTTCATAAAAATTTTGCTGAATTTTCATAAAAATTGTTCTTAATTTTCATAAAAATTTTCCTAAATTTTCATGAAATATTTGCTGAATTTGCCTAAAAATGTCCTAAATATTCATAAAAGTTTTGCTGAATTTGCCTAAAAGTTTACCTCAATTTTCATAAAAATTTGCTGATTTTTGATAAAAATTGTGCTAAATTTTCGTAAATATTGTGCTGAATTTTCGTATTTTTTTTGCTGAATTTACGTAAAAGTTTTCCTAAATTTTCATAAAAATTCCCTGAATTTGCCTAAAAGTTTTCCTCAATTTTCATTAAAATTGTGTTAAATTTTCGTAAATATTATGTTTTTTTTTGTAAAAATTTTCATGAAAAATTTACTGAATTTTCATAAAAGTTTGGCTAAATTTTCATAAAAATTTTGCTGAATTTTCATAAAAAGTTTTCGTAAATTTTCTTAAAAGTTTTGCTGATTTTTCATAAATATTGTGCTGAATTATCGTAAAAATTTTGCTGAATTTTTGAAATTTTCTTTGCTGTATTTACGTAAAAGTTTTCATAAATTTTCATAAAAAATTCTCTGAATTTGCCTAAAAGTTTTCTTTAATTTTCGTAAAAATTTTGCTGAGTTTTCCTAAAAGTTTTCCTAAGTTTTCATAAATATTGAGCTGAATTATAGTAAAAATTTTGCTGAATTTTCGTAATTTTCTTTGCTGAATTTACGTAAAAGTTTTCCTAAATTTGCATAAAAATTTTGCTGAATTTTCGTAAAAAATTTTCTGGATTTTTGTAAAAAATTTCCTTAATTTTTATAAGAAATTTGCTGAATTTTCATAAGAAATATGGTGAATTTTCATAAAAAAAAATTGCTGAATTTTCATAAAAAATTTGCTGAATTTTCAAAAAAATTTTCCTAAATTTTCATAAAAAATTTGCTGAATTTTCATTGAAAGTTTTCTTTAATTTTCGTAAAAATTTTGCAGATTTTTGATAAAAATTGTGCTGAATTTTTGATAAAAATTGTGCTGAATTTTCGTAAAAATTTTCCTACATTTTCATGAAAAATTGTGATGAATTTTCATAAAAATTTTTCGCAATTTTTAACCTAACAAATGTCATGCAAAGAAAAGGCCGCTTTCAATTATGGAATTTTTTTTATTTTTTTCTCAATTTTCGGTCGGAAATTTATGATTTTTTTTATTTTAAAAAGTTCTAGTACAAAAAAAAACATATAATGTGATAAGAAAATTTATATCTTTAAAGAAAAAATAAACACTAATGAAAATATGAAAATATTTCTATTTATTTAATAAAAATGATATCAAATCAGTTGAAATTTTATGCTATAAACAGTGAAAAATTCCAAATCCCATTGAAAAATCCTTTCATGTTTATTTATTATTCATTTGGTTAGAGTGTAATAGCAAAACGAATGAAAAAAAAACAATATTGAAGAAAAAAAATTGCTTAATTATTTTCTCATGCTTTTATCTCCTCCCATACACTCTATTTTTTCTCACCGTTTTCTCCTTGATTTACATTCTCTCTGATACTAATCGGTTGACTTTAATGGGAAATCACCTTTTTTAATGCGGTTTATTTGTTTGCGTTCAACAACAACAACAACAAAAACAATGAAAAATGAACAAAACACCAAAAAAAACAATAAAAAATTAGTACAACAAAAAGAGACGACAATAAAACTTCGAAGAAGAAATTTAAAACAAAAAACCCACAGCAAAAAGAACAAATATTCAACAAGAAAAGCTATGGGGACTAACAGAAAGGAGTAGACGATGACAAAAAAAAACCCGCCATCGTCCATATCGTATTTCAATGCAACACGAAATCATTCAACTTAGTTACGAGTACGAGAATGGCTGGCTAACCTATGGAAAATACTAAAGCGTGTGTACAGTTATGGCTAGTCCCTAGATACACCCCCTCTCTCTGCTAACCAATCACATACCTTCCATTCTATTTGGATTTAATTTATGATGATAAGATGCCATAAAGCTTTTGTTTTTATGCAACTGTATTAAGTTTTTGTTAGCCACCCCCCTCCCCCCCCCCACCCCCTCTTTCGAAAAATCCAGAACGTTTTTTTTTTAATAATTACAACTACTCGTACTATAATATAACATAGAGTATAGTTATCAAAAAAGGAAAAAAGGGAAACCGTGAAATAAAGTAGAGAAAAACACACAAAAGAAGAAAACAAAAAACAAAAACAACAACATGAAAAGCGTCCTGCTGCCCATTATCAAAACAGAAAAATTATTATTATTGTTATTTGTTGCGTTCTCCTCTCTGTTACTCTTTCGTTGTCGTTGATTTGTATTGCACACTTTTCTCTATCACACCACATCACATCATACCAGCATCGAATACAGTCACTCTTTTTTAATACAAATGTCAAAATAGCATGCAATCGAATAGGTTTTTTTTATTCATTGAAATGATGAATTATAAATGAATCAAATATTAGAAAATTAAATAATCCCAACGAAAAAATATGATATTGTTTTTAATTTTTATTTATTTATTTATTAATTTTTGTTTTTCTATTTTTTTTTTCAATTAAATATTTAATTTGATACGCAAAGATTGAACGTTTGTTATTTTGTAAACAGTTCGTCAGTTAGTCAGTTTTCGTATAACAGTTGGTAGAAAGTGCAATTATTGTATTTGCGGTATAACAGTTAAGTAGTTTTGTTTTAATGTAAGCACATTAGTTGTATTTTTGCAAAAAGATTTATGGATAAAACTAAAAGAAATTTAAATTTTTCAATTGAAAAATAAAATAACACCAAAAAAATTAATCACTTTTTTTTGAAAATACACAATAATAGTTCATTAAAAATTATTTTCTTTTTAAAAATTTATATAAATAATTGCAAAGAAAGGTTTACAAAAAAAAACAGAAAATTTGCAAATCATTAAATAATAATAAAAATTCGGACAAAAAAAAATTTAATGAAAATTTTAAATTGGATTTTAATGCAAAACTAAAAATTTTTTAAAAAAATAAATTGTGACTTTTGTTTTTTTTTTTGTAAAAATTTTGCTGAACTTTTGTAAAAATGTTCCTAATTTTTCATAAAATGTTTCTGAATTTTCGTAAAAGTTTTCCTACATTTTCATAAAAAGTTCATTGAATTGTCGTAAAAATATAAATTGAAATGTTGCGAATAATTTTAAAAAAAAAATTCACTAAAATATTAATTTTGGTAGCATTGAGTTTTTCGAAAAAAAAATCACAATTGAAAATCAATGAAAATTATATAATTTTGAAAAAAAAAACTAAAAATTCGAATAAATGAAAAAAAAATTCTGTCCAATAAAAATGAGGAATTGAACAATAAAAAATATAAAAATAAAAACAGAACAATAGAAATTGCAATAACTTTAGAGTGAGAAAAATAATCTTTGTAAAATAAAGAAAAAAATGAAAAATTCACACGAAAAAATTAAGAAAATTCATGCGAAAAAAGTGAAAATTCACAAAAAAAAACGAAAAATTTACTCATAAAAAATGGAGAAACAGAAAAAATCACACGAAAAAAATAGAAAAATTTACAGGAAAAAAGTTGAAAAATCGACACGGAATAATAAAAGTTTATAAACTTTTTTTTCACAAGAAAAAATTGAAAATTAACAAGAAAACGTACCGAAAAATTCACACGAAAAATAAACAAGAAAAAATAAGGAAATTCACAATAAAAAAACAGAAAAGTTCACACGAAAAAAATGAAAAAATTTACCCGTAAAAAATGGAAAAATTCAGACAAAAAACAATGGAAAAATTCGGACTAAAAATATATAAAAATTTACTCATAAAAAATAGAAAAACTTACTCGTAAAAAATGAATTTACTCATAAAAAATAGAAAAACTTACTCGTTAAATTCACAAGCAAAAACGTAGAAAAATTCACATGAAAAAAATCCAAAAATTCACGTGAAAAAATTTAAAATTCACAATAAAAAAAACAAGAAAAATTCAAACAAAAACAAACCGAAAAATCGAATTGAAATAATAAAAATTTACACGAAAAAATGAAAAATTCACAGGACAAAAAATTCAGATGAAATAAAAACGAACAATTTACACAAAAAAAAAAAATTCACACGGAAAAATTCAAGTCCAAACATTTACACGAAAAATTTGAAAATTCACAGTAAAACAACAAAAAAAATTCACACGATAAAAATGGAAAAATTCACGCGAAAAAATCACAAAATTTACTCAAAAAAACTGAAAAAATCATCAAAAAATTTCAGAATTTTCTGTTTTTGATACTTGAAAGTGCACAATTTAGGATATGAAAATAGAAATCGCAGTAACTTCAATAAAAATAAAACAACTCTTTTATAAAATCATAGAAAAATTCAAAATAAAAACTGAAAGGAGTCTGCGGAAAAAATTAACAAAAATTAAATTTTTAAAATGGTTTTGAAAAAAATTCAAATGAAAAATTTTCCAAAATTATAAGAAATGGAATTTTGGAATTTGGTAAATTAGATCAAAAATATAAAATTTCAATTCCTAAGTACAAATTGAAATAATTTTTTTAAAAATGACTTAGTTTTATTAAATTTAAAAACAAACAAAATATTAAAATATTCACTTTAATAATTAACACAAACAAAAAAAAACAAAACCAAAATCGCTTGAATTTCTTACCATGAACTTTACTAACGGATTTGGGTGCACTCCTAAAAAAGAACCCTGATTAAGTTTTGTTAAATGAAGAAAAATTTCGTTTTCGAATTAAGGAAAATAATCTGCTTTATATTCTCTAGGTCAGAGAAAAAGTCCTTAAAAATCATTAATTTGTTTCTCTGATTTTGTTATTTTGATCTCAAACGGCCTTAATAATTAGTATCACGCTAACTTAAAGCCATTTATCAAAAACTAAAGAGCACCTTAGCAATTATTTTACAAAATAATTACAATCCGGAACAGCAAACGAGAGACCTTCCATCCTTCCATAAAGTAATGTAGTTGGTTCTTAGTGCCGATCCAAATCAAGGTAATTTTAGCATAAATTTAAAAAAAATACAAATTTTCGCAACACCAATAAAAGATTTGGATTTTATCAAAAATAATAAATACACAATTTTTTTTCTTTCAGCACGATTATGATTGAAATATTTTTCGAATACTTTATGTCCTTTTAAATCCTTTCTGTCCTTCTCGCTCAACTATTATTCTTTATGGAAAATCTCCTAGAAAAGTTGATAAAAAATTAAGTTCTCATAAATAACCAAAAATGATTAGGACGCAATTAATTTGCAATCAAAACAAGAAAATTTCAATAAGCTTTGCACCAAAAACAAAACCCCCCCCAAAACAAATTAATTAAATAAAACTAAAATTATTAAATGGTAAGGAAATTTAATACGGAATTTTTGTTGGGAAAAATTCAGTTGAGAAAAAAACTGCTGAATATTTTTTATGGAATTAAGACGTAGAATTTCGAATTTTTACTGTCAATTAAAAGTTTTTTTGTGGTCTTATCAAAATTAAAAAAAAAAAACGAAAGAAACAACAACCTAATAAGCCTAAATTAAAAATGTCCTTTCAAGAATTAGAAAAGTAATTTTCTTCGACTTAAGAAAAGAATTGAAAAGAAACAATTAAAAACAGCCGCACTAAAAATTATTGTCCTTTCAACAAAAACAATATTTTTGCGGTCTTTTAAAAAACTTACCAGAACAACAAATTTAATTTAAAATTAACAAATATTTGTTTAGCCCTCCATAAAAAAACAAAAAAAAACCTAAATTAAAATTTAACGAAATTTAGCAAAATTTTTGCGAAAATTCAGCAATAATTTTACGAAAATTCAGCAATATTTTTATGAAAATTAAGGTAAACTTTGATGAGAATTCACCAAATTTTTTATGAAAACTTTGGTCAACTTTTATGAAAAGTCAGCAAATTGTTTATAAAAATTTAGGAAAACTTTTACGTAAATTCACCAAAGAAAATTACGAAAATTCACCAAAATTTTTATGAAAACTTTTTGATCAACTTTTATGAAAACTCAGCAAATTTTTTATGAAAATTCAGCAAAATTTTTATGTAAATTCACCAAAGAAAATTACGAAAATTCAGCAAAATTTTTACGAAAATTCAGCAAATTTTTTATGAAAACTTTGGTCAACTTTTATGAAAAATCAGCAAATTGTTTATAAAAATTTAGGAAAACTTTTACGTAAATTCAGCAAAGAAAATCACGAAAAACCAGTAAAATTATTACGACAATTCAGCAAAATTTTTATGAAAATTGAAGAAAACTTTTATAAAGAAATCAGCAAAATTTTTAAGAAAATTTAAGAAAACGCTTACAAAAATTCAGCGAATTTTATATGAAAATTTCGAAAATTTTTTTTAAAAAATTCTGCAAAAAAAAATACCAAAAATTACAAAATTTAAAAAAAAAATCCAAAAAAAACTAAATTTTTAAAAAATGTTAACAAAGTGGTCCGGCATCGTCGATTTTAGAATTTTGCTATTCAAAAATTATTTTCTTCGAATTTAGATAAATAATAGTAATTTTGATAATAAATTTGAATTCAGCTTGGAAAAATCTCTTCTATAAAGATCTCCAATAATTTTAGTAAGATTTAAGGAAGGTTCCAGGCAAGTTAAAATTATGCCTAAACGAACGTTCAAATCATACCTGAAGCAAAAGTCCTTCTACCTGGGAAGCCATCTTGAAATTAACAGAATTGAGAATTTATTAAAAATCTCTTCGTGCATAAAACATTTACAAAAAAAACAAACTAAACAACAAAAGCACATTTTTTAATAATAAATTTCTAATTACATTTTTTGTAATTAATTTTTTTAATAATATTCTAGGATAACTGCTGCGTCAATTATGCGTTAAATAAAGGGGGAATTGGGATAGAGGAAGCACTGGAATTTTCTGTTCTGGTATCATAAGTACTTTTCCATTTGTCATCGTCACTGGCTGACCATCAATATGCTCAATACTAATCAGTTTATTAGAGTTTTTTTTTCTCTCCAACTAATAAACCAATCCAGGGGAGTCTTCCCTCTCCATTTGTATTTTACATTTGATGTATAAAAGTATATTTTCCTGCTCCAATAGTAGTCGTAGTAATTTTATCGATTAGATAAAAAAGCAAAATTCGTTATTGTTGTCATTTTTAAAAAAGCTTTTGAAGTCTTTGGAGTCCTTTATTTATTCTACGAATACCGAACCATGACATGTTATAGTTGAGCGGGGATTTGTCTCCATGAGAAGCATACGGATGGGGTATATGTGTAAGTGCACCTCGTTTGGACTAAATCTTTCCTAGATAAACTGAAGCTAAAGTGTAACCAATTCCCATGGGCGCAAATGAGCAATGCGAAATGGAATGTGTTCAAGTATGCTTATTGTGTGCGCAATTATTTTAACTTAAATAAATCCTTTTGGATATTTGGTAAAAATTTTCTATTCTGCGTTTCAATAAATAGTAAATAACAATTTAAATAAATTTTCTAAATAAATTGTTTCTATAGAGAATGAACTCTACACAATAGCCTATCTACACGTAGAATGCATGAAAGAACTAATGAAATAGCACCAATTATATTTAGATAAGCAACGCTTGCCAACGCAGAGAAGAAGTCATTCTAAATGTGGGCGTTTTTATGAAGAAAAAGGGAAAATTATTTAATCCTTTTAGAATCGATTCTTTACTATAAGAACGCCGTTTCCTCTACTGCATATATGTGCATGCATATGCACATAAATTGCATCAATATTAAAATTCCATAGAAAATGTAAATGCAGAGTATTGCCTTGAAGGATTTCACTTATTTGACTTTTTTTTTTATTGGAATTTAGTTATTAGCCTTAGAGAATTTTCCGTATTCTTATTGGAGTGCACTTATGCGTTAGCCTTTTCCGAAGGATTTGTTCTCTGTTTAGTTGAAGGAAAACCTTTTTAGACTTGATGCCAATTACACATGCCATAATTGAGCAAAAGTACAAGTAAATTGAGTATGAATAATTTGTAATAAAGTTCAGACTCTGTGCTTGGTGAAGGGGGACAGGTTGCTTTAGTAGCTCAAGGAAATGGACAGCAATTTTAAGTTAGAATGTTTTTGGTTGTTCTGTTATTTTAAGGGCTGCAATTTTTCTATTTTGTTGAAAGGATAATTATTTTAAGTTAGGCTTTTATGGATTTTCTGATTTTGAAGGGCCATTAAAATGCCTTTTTTTGGAAAGGACTAAAATTATAAGTTTGGTTTTTTTTTTTTAAAGGACAAAAAGTTTAATTTATTGTGTTTTTTTTTTCTTTGCTAAATTTTCCTAAAAGTTCCCCTAAATTTTTTTAAAAATTTTGCTGCATTTTATTAAAAATTTTGCTGAATTTTTGTAAATTTTCATAAAAATTTTGTTGAATTTTATTAAAAATTTTGCTGAATTTTCGTAATTTTCCATAAAAATTTTGCTGATTTTTCGTAATTTTTCATAAAAATTTTGCTGAATTTTCTTTAATTTTCAGAAAAATTTTGCTGAATTATCATAATTGTTCGTAAACATTTTGCTGAATTTTCGTAACTTTTCATAAAAAACTTGCTGAATTTTATTAAAAATTTTGCTGAATTTTCGTAATTTTTCATAAAAATTTTGCTGAATTTTCGTAATTTTTCATAAAATTGTTGATGAATTTTATTAAAAATTTTGCTGAATTATCATAATTTTTGTAAACATTTTGCTGAATTTGTATAAAAGTTTTCCTAAATTTTCATAAAAATTTTGCTGAATTTTTAAAAAAGTTTTCATAAATTTTCATCAAAAATTTGCTGAGTTTTCGCAACAATTTCGCTGACTTATATAAAAATTTTTCTAAAAAAAAAAATTTGCTGAAATTATATACAAGTTTTCCTAAATTTTCATAACAATTTTGCTGAATATTCGTAAAAATTGTGCTGAATTTTCCTAAAAGTTTTCCTAAATTAACATAACAATTTTGCTGAGTATTCGTAAAAATTGTGCTGAATTTTCCTGAAAGTTTTCCTAAATTTTAACAATTTTACTGAATATTCGAAAAAATTGTGCTGAATTTTCTTAAAAGTGTTCCTAAATTTTTATAAAATATTTGCAAAATTTTATTAAATATTTTGCTGAATTTTCGTAATTTTTCGTAAAAATTTTCCTAAATTTTCATCAGAATTTGCTGAATTTTCGCATAAAATTTACTGAATTTTCCTAAATTTTCATAAAAAATTTGCTGAATTTTATTAACAATTTTGCTGAATTTTCGTAATTTTTCATAAAAATTTTACTAAATTTTCTTCAAAAATGTACTGAATTTTTGCAAAAATATTGCTGACTTTTTTAAAAGATTTCCTAAATTTTCATAAAAATTTTACTGAATTTTCGCAACAATGTTGCTGAATTTTCATACAAGTTTACCTACATTTTTTTTGCCTAGAAATTTTGCTGAATTTTTGTAAAAATTTTGGTTTTCTTGAAAAATTTCGAAAATTTTTGATATTTCAAACTTTTTGTGAAAATTTCGCAAATTTTGGGTTTTTTGTAGAACTTTTCTTTAAAAAAAAAATACCAACAATATATTGAGCAGCCTTCATATTATCAATTAAACAAACAAGAAGAAAAAAAACCACCAAAATCAATGTTAATAAAAATATGCCAATGAGCTTAAAGTCAATCGGAAAACTATTATCAAAATAATTACCATAAAAAAAAAACAATTCAAATGGAAATTAAAAAACACTTTATCTCAAGTGCATTTTTAGAGCAATTAAAATTAAAAAACTAATATTGTAGAGAGTAAAAATTGAGTTTATTGACGTTAACATTAAATCGTCAAGGCAATATGTGTCATGTTACTTACTGGTCTTATGAGTATACGCAGTGTTAAGTATGTACGGCAATAAAAAAAAACTGAACGGTTAAAACAGTAAAAACTTACCTTTAAACAAATTTACCTACAAATACACACCTAATTAAATATAACCTTTAAGAAATACTCTACATATTGGAAAAAAAGCAAAAAAATAAACAAAACAAAAAGAACAAGATATTATCATAGTCAGATTTATAAGCGAAAATTTTATAAAAACAAATATTATTAAATCATAATTATACATTTTCGTACAGCGTTTTTTTCTTTTTGGTTTATACAAAAGAGAAAAGGCAAAAAAGCACACCTTGACTTATCAATTTACCTGAAGAAATAAAAGTTATCAACAAAAAATCTAGAAAATATTAAAACGGATCAAAATTCATATTTACCAAATAAATAAAAAAAATTAAATTAATTTTTTTTCAAAAATAACTGTTATTTTTTAAATTATTAATTAATTAGGAAGAAATTGTAACACAACCAAAAGTGAGCCAGCAAGACTTACACGTATACTGGCTAAACATTATCAACAAGTTCTTATAGAAAATATTTCCACTCCGATAATCATAATAAAAACAAAATTAAAAACAGGTAAATTCTGTGGTGTGGGAATTTAAAAAAAAAAAAAAACAGGAATCGTTAAAGTGATTATGTAAGAATAAAAAGGATTCTCCTTTATTGTTGGCAACAAAAAAAATCCACAAAATAATACATTTTCAGATATAATTAGGTAAATTTTGTTACCTGGCCCCAGAAGGTATGAATAATGAAAACCTTCCAAAATTAACAATAAAAATAAAAAATATTTAATTGTAGTGCAAAATTAAAAAAAGAAGAAAAGAAGAAAAATCAAAATTATTAATCGTTCTCCTTTTTTCAGGAGATTTCTCTCAACCCAAAACAAGCCAAAAAAAAAAACCCACAAAAAAATATGACAACCATTCTTAACGTAAAAGATTTAATGGTATTTACTTAAAAAATTCTTATCATATTTTATGTGCTAGTGAAAGTGTTGATTATGCACCAAAAAAAAATAAATATAAAAAATCAATGAATTTTGTAAATGTTTTTAGTCGATCGCACACGACCGAATCTAATTGTTTTTAGAATAATGTGTCCTGTTTGTTAGTGTCCTTGTACATTTATACAGCTTAACAATTTTATAAATGTGTCCTGTTTTCATATGAACATGTCCGGTTTTTTATCACCCAAAAATTATGTCCGTTTTATTAGTGCAAAATTTATGTATTTTTATTTTAGAAAAAATAAAAAATAATATTGCTAGTAATAAAAGTAAACGCACTATTTTAATGCACAAAATGAAAAAAAAAACAACTTGGATAAATTGGATTTCAATTGCAATTTAAAAAAAAAATGACTTTTGTAAAAACGTCCAAAATTTTATAGAAAAGAATATGAAGAAAAATAGGAGGAGATAAGAAAGCAACGGAAAAAAGGGGAGGGCCAATATTTAAATATCTTTAATCAGGTACAAACGAATATTTTTTTCTTATTCTTTTAGAAGATTTGCTAATTTTTTAAAAAGCTTTCAAGCTAAAAAAAAAATTCTAAAATATAGGAAAATAAACAACAAGAAAATTCGAATTTACATAAACATTTGGAATTTTTTTATGAGAATGCAGGCTTTTCCAAAAATTTTTGGTCGATTTTCGTTAAATTTTTTTGACTTCAGTAAAACATTTTTTGATTATTCATAAAGTTTGTTAAAAGTTTAGGCAATTAAAGATGGAATTTCGGTAAATTTTAGGTAAATTTGACTCTAACGAACAAAAAAAATGTTTGGAGAATTTTCATTAAAATTTTGGTAAATTTTCGTACAATTTTTGGTAAATTTTCGTACAAAATTTTAATGAATTTTTATAAAATAATTTGAGAATTTTGAATGAAATGAATTTTCGGAAAAAATGTTGGTGACTTTTCATGAAAAATTCTTGTTTAAATTTTTATAAAAAATGTTCTGAATTTTTGTGCATTTTCATCAAAATTTTGGTGAATTTTTGTACATTTTTTTGTGAATTTTTATCAAAATTTTGAGAATTTTCGTAAAATTTTTACAGGATTTTTGTCAATGAATTTTACTTAGTTTTCTTACAAATTTTAGTGAGTAGCATCAAAAATTCTGGTGAATTTTCTTAATTTTTTTTCAATTTTCCTAAACATTTTGTAAATTTTTGTTAAAATTTTTGTGAATTTTTGAAAAACTTTTGCGGGACTTTTGTTGAGGAATTTTCCTAAATAATTTGCATGATTAAAAATTTTGGTGAGTTTGCTTAAAAATTTTGTGGAATTTTCGTAACTTTTTTGGTGAGTTTTCCTAAAAATGTGCATAAAAATTTTCGCAAATTTTCATACAATTTTGCTGATTTTCTTAACAATATTGATGAATTAGCATCAAAAATTTTTGTGAATTTTTGTACATTTTTTTGTGAATTTTTTAAAAAAATGAAAAGTTCTGGCAAATTTTTCCTGATTTTGGTGAATTTGCGCCAAAAATTTTTAGTGAATTTTTGCAAAAATGTTGGTAAAATTTTGCAAAATGTTTGGTGACTTTTCATAAAAAATTGTGTGAATTTTCCGAAAAGTGTTGGTGAATTTTTGAGAAAATTTTTTTTGAACTTTCCTAAAATATTTTGTGCGCTTTCGAAAAAATATTGTTGAAAATTGAGGTTTTCTTAATAGCATTTTTGGACTGTTTCAAAGTCTTGGCAAATTGTTAGTTTACAAAAACAAAACAAATCAGATTCCATAGAATCCTTCCACTCTCACCTCCTAAAAGAAAAATTACCAACTTTTCAATGATTACAGAAAGTAAAGAGTTAATAAATAAAGTTGAAATTGGCACTGAGTTTGAAAAGCGCACGCTTCACACGGAATTACAACAGAATTACAAGAAAATTACTTCATGGCAAAAAATTATGCAATCAAAGTTTCTGGTACTCATCATAATTAATAAACTAATTCCTTCTTTTTTTTTTGCCACTTAACCCTTAATTCCGAACAACGCCTTCTACTCATGTACCCACCCCAGCAGCAATCCCCATCATCCCAAACACTGTCACTATTTCAATTGCATCGAATACTTTAAAACGAACTACGGAAAAACTTTTCTTCAGCATGAATTAATTACAGTTCCTTCCCCGCTTTCCCCCCACCACACCATCACGTAATGCTCCACACAATTTTTCACTTTTAACAAATAAGAGATGCTCTTTTAAAAAAAATTTATAACACGAAAGCAGCCTATTATGATGAGTACTTTGATAACAATTTTCCTATTACATACTTGAGTAAGGGTGGGGAGAAAGGGGGACAGGAAAGAGTCACTGCAGTTGGATATCAATGAGATTTGGCCTACTTTAATAGGAAAACTGTATGCAACTGCAACAAAAAAAAAATGCATTTATTTCGGATGCTTGCAGTCGGTGATGAATTGGGCAATTGGGTGGGGGGATGGGGGGGATTTACTTCCTATACTATTAACTAATAGGAATGAAAGAAAAAACTTCAAACGACATGGAATAGAAACCAAACAACAGAAAACTGATGACACAAATCCACTTTCTGCTGATGACAACACAAAGTTTCTATGCCACGTATTAGTTGTCAAGCAGAACATGATCCTGTGAAGTACTGCAAAAATCAATGACTGAAAAGGCTATCATCAAAAAGGATATGAAAATGGAAAAGCGGGGGTAGGGGGGAGGAATTATCCTTAAATAATCAAAGGCGTTTACAGTGTAATATGCTGAGTGTCTTGGTGGGAGGTGGGGGATGCGATATACAGCAAAGAGGCACAAATATCATCTTCATGAAAGGAAAACAACATAATTCATTATTACAAAAAGGATACCAGCTGTCCAAAAAATAAAGAAAGAAATAAAAAAAAATTACTTCATCAACGTTATGCAGAGTAAAAAAAAAAGATAAAAACATAAAATTTGTAGGGAAAAAGGACTTTTTTTTTGTTGAATGAGATGGCCAAGGATACCTCAGCCTTTATGCCAGATTATCGGGTTTTGTAAGTATTCGAAATGGTGAGTCTTTCCTATTAGGAAATTTTATCGTAATTTTGGGTGAAGTTCGGAGGTGATCTGTGCCGAATAATGAAAAATTTCCTTGATTAAAAGCAAAAAAAAACGGTTGTTTTTAATCAAGGAAATTTTTAGTATTTTTTTTCCATAACTTAATTTTCACATAAACTAAAAATCAATATGGTCGGTACGGAGTGTCCTAAATAACCAATCAGCTGTCTTCTTCGATTAGGACATTTTTTTTTGTTAATAAATAAATTTTAATTTTGACTGGAAATGAAATTCATTTAGAATCACTAAAAGTTTTGATCGAAAAAATCTCCATAAAATCCAAGAAAATTGTTTCAAAATCAACGAAAAACTGACAAGGATTTGCTGTGTGATTGGAGCTTCGACCACAAAAGAATCCAGCTATTAGTAACTGTATGTTTGGGGGGAGAAGGGGGAGGTGTTGTACTTTGGATTTTCTACAAAGAAACAAGTGATCTTAATCACTACTAAAATTTTCTCTCAAACTATTTAGGGGGTCCCCCGAACGACCAGGAATTGTTGAGCTATTCCGAAGTCCTTTAAATTTTGAATACCAATAAACTGCAAGGTGCATCAGAAAAGCAATGAGACTGATATCTTGCAGGTTAGTCCGTTCTAGACGTGCAAGGTTCATCCTCATTCGGTAACTATGCAAGCCTGTTGCGGCCAGCGAAACGTTGCATTGAGCCTTTGAGGAATATTCCTTATCAGGAACACAACCTTTACGGTGGCAGTAGAAATTTTTTGAGAGCCTAAAAGCAGTTGGAGACAAAGCTCGCTCAAGTAGACCTCAAACATCGAAAATTGATCAAAATATGGAACGAGTGAGGGCAGCCTCTTCTCAACAAAGTTCTTGAAAGGTTCAGCTCAGCAGTAAATAGGTTCTTCGTATCAGCTCGGTCTAAGTAGATAATTGGATGATAATGCCCCGACCTATAAGCGAAAACTGGATTCCTTCGGTTCCCTCTTTCCCACCATTTATCTGATCTAAGTCCTTGCAACTTTGTTTTTGGTTCCCATAACCAAAAACTTTTTGCAAAGACCACTTTTGTCATCTGGTATTGTCGATTATAACCCGCAGATCCACAGAAGATTTTCAACAAAAGCCCCTTGAACTACCTTAAAGGGTAATCTCCCTGAACTCTTCAACTACTAAATAGGAAATCATTAAAAGAAAACCAATCACTTAAGTTAGAAAAATTTTATTTTCGATGCAAAGGAGATTTTGTACACAATTTTTTTCTAAAAAGGGATAGAGTAGAAGATTCCTGCAGGATTAAACTTGTAGTTTACCAGGTACCTGGTGCTGGTTGGAGATTGATGGATGCAGCTGAGTTCAAATGTCCTGGCAATGGAGCAACGTGTTCAGCACCGCGTGTCTTGGCTACATAGGTACCCTCATGTGCGAGGGCAACTGGAGCAGCATGAGCCACAGCTAGAGGGGCAGCATAGGCATGATGAGCGAGTCCATGGGCGGCATAGGCCAAAGGTGCAGCATGAGCAGCATAAGCCAATGGAGCGTGATGGTGGGCAACCGATGATGAGTATGAGACGGCGGCTGGATAGTGTGCAGCTGAGTGCACAAGTGCTGGTCCACTGACTGCTGTGTAGGACAGTGGATGTCCGCCCAAGTATGGCAGGACACCACCACATTCAACAACGGCGGCTAAAGCGAACATGACTACGACAGCGGCGAACTAAAATTGAAAAGAAAACAAATCGTTAAATTTTGGAATTTCTCAAAGAAGTTCTTCTCGATTGTGATGTGAACGCTTCACTGATCCTGTGTGAGCGAGCACCTCCTCCTGTACATACCTTCATGTTGATTGATTTAATGTGTTGTCTTAGAAGGACTTGAAGAGAAGTTGATATTGCTTTGAGTAGCAAATGTTTACTGATACTGACTACCAATTCTTCAGCGGCTTTTATACGATCGATTAATGTCACCAAACACTCGAGACCGCCGGAACCTAACCGATTTGGAGCAAGTTTTTGGTTTTGTAGCCCA
The DNA here is from genome assembly GCA_958298945.1 of Atherix ibis. Classification (NCBI taxonomy): domain Eukaryota; kingdom Metazoa; phylum Arthropoda; class Insecta; order Diptera; family Athericidae; genus Atherix; species Atherix ibis. The sequence continues at coordinate 19,314,065 of OY282609.1, read as the reverse complement.
GGTGGTGGTTGGTGGTGGTGGAACCATTTACACGTTCATTCGCACCGTCTTGGCTACAAGAACCATAGCCGATTGGTATTGGGAAAAAAGTGAACGCGATAGCATTGAATTAATTAAGAAGTTTGACTTACGACGATGGCAGTTTAATTTGTCTAAATTCAATCATGTTTTTGGTGACAGCGAACAGGTGCTATGAGGAAATCTCGAAATTGTTACGAATTTAATCTCACTCAAATCCAATCGAATCGAATATGTACCATTTCCGGTAATGAAATCGAAACTGTCGTATGGGTACGCCACGCCGCTGGTCTTTTATTGTTACACTTGAAATTTTTAGCGGATTATTTTTTTTTTTTTTGGCAAAGTTCAAAGATGACAATAAGAGACAGGTAAACTGACTACTTAGGAAAGGTGAGGAGGGAATAAACAACATGTCAATTCGAGAAGTGAACAGTGCGAGTGTCCTTCAGTGTGATGTGTCGTGAGTTCAAGGTGATTTTTGTCTAATTTTACCTGCCGTATCAGTGTTCCGTGTACCCACATTACAGCAGCAAGTACGGTAGTCGATTTAATAAATTTTATTTTCAATAAAAATTCCCATATTCATACCCACCCCCTTTCCTCCTCACAACCATCGATTAGAGAAAATCACTTTGTTGTTAGCCTTTTTTAACATCAATTATTCAAAAATCCATCCTTTCGGCACACACCATCGCCGAATAGATAATTTTCCATTTTATTTCGATGTATTTTTTTTTGTTGCTCTTTTACTTTTTCAAATGATAACAAATGACAGAAGAAAAACTTTCCAAATTGACCTCAAAATAATAAATTGTCATCAAATATGCAATTTGGTAAAATGTACACAAGACCATCTATTCCTATTTTATTGATAATTTTCCTAATGTTCATTGGAAATTTCCAATTCCGAACTATAAGAATACGAACTTTTTGGGGCAAGGTACTCCATTCTATCTTTTATTAACTTGGATTTTCTTCATAAACAAAATTGACACTCTATTTTATGTGGCCAAAAACTTTCAAAGTATCTTCCCCATTCCTTTATTCGATAACGATTGATTTAATGGATAATGATATGTTTATGGTTAGTTTTTTTTTTTGGTATTGGGATGTGATTATAATAATTTCAAAATAAATAAATAAAATAGTTTTTGTTGAAATTCGATTGGCAAAGATTTCGAATTTTCACATTTCATAATCAAGACTTGCACAAAAATCAAAATTGCTGGACGGAGTTAAGTTATTTACCAGAAAAAACTAGAATTTTCTAGCTCATAAAGGAATTTTTGAAAAGTTTTCTAACTATTTTAAGACATTTTTCAGAAAAACAAATTTAAGTTATCCAAAAATAAAATTAGAAATAAAAAGAAAAATAGCAATGTCCGTTGGGATAGTTTTTTTAAAAATAAAAATGTCTATTATTTTCCCTTAAAAGCTTTAAAAATCAGCAATTTTATTTAAAAAAGTAAGGGTTTAATTAGTTATTTTGGTACATTTACTTTTGAAATGAGTTTTTTTTTTTTGTTACACATTTATTTTCTTTTGCAAATTTGTTAAATATTTAAAATTGTTTTAAGCTCAAAAAAAACCAACAAATTTATAATATTTTTTTAAAATAAAATTAATAAAAGAAAAAAACCAAATCAATATTGTAAAAGCGGTGAAAATATCCACTAAGTTATTTGCCAAAAAAATCCAAAATTATTAAAAACCCAAAATTAGAATTTTTTACTCATAAAGGAATTTTCGAATATTTTCCCAACTATTTTGAGACATTTTTAAATATCTGAAATTGCCAGAATTTGTACTTTTTTTTGGCAAAAGAGAATCCGTTAAAAAAAATTAGAAACAAAAAGAAAAAAACAACAAAATTTCCTTTTTTAGGAATATAAAAATTTCTATTATAAGCTTTCAAAATTTCCTTTTTTAAAAAAAAAGTGTTTAATTAATCATTTTAGTAAAAAAAAATAAGAATAATTTTCGCTTTTACTTTCAAAATGAGTTTTTTCGTAAAAAAAAAAACAAAAAAAACATTGAAAATATATAACTTTCTTTAAAAAAAAAATATGTTAAATATTAGAAAATTTTTGTTAAAACTTGTTTTTTTTTTTGGAAAATTTGTTAAATATTTAAAAATTACTTTAAGCTCAAAAAACCAAAAAATTTATAATATTTTTTTTTAAATAAAATTTATAATAGAAAAGAAAAACTAAATCAATATTGAAAAACCGGTGAAAATATCAACTTATTTTCCAAAAAAACCCAAAATTAGAACTTTCTAATCCATAAAAGAATTTTTGAATTTTTTTGGCAAAAGAAAATCCGTTAAAAAGAAGATTCGGAACAAAAAGAAAGACAGCAAATTTCGTTGGGATAGTTTTTTAAATAAAAATTTCTATTACCAGGTGTATAAGCTTAAATCCGTTGTTTTTTAGTCAAAAAAACACATTTTTTTCACAGAAAGCAAAATCAAATTTATTCAAAGTACTTTTCCCTCGCTAGCCCATCTCTCGGGCAATTTGTCGATACCACGCCAAAAATTTTCATTCTCTTTCGAGGTAAACCACTCATCAAGCCATTTTTGGACGTTTTCGTAAGAATCGAAGTGCTGCTCAGCGAGCGCGTGGCCCATCGACGAAAACAGATGGTAGTCGGAAGGGGCCAGGTCTGGTGAATAAGCGAGGAGGGGTAGCACATCCCAGTTGAGTGTCTCCAAGTAGTTTTGGACCATTTTTGACGTATGCGATGATGCGTTGTCGTGGAAGAAAGTCAGCTTGTCATGTGTTTGTTGATAATCCGTCCTTTTTTCACATAGAGCACGGTGCAATTTGATCAGTTGTTGGTTGTACCGGTGTGGGTATTCACAGTTTCACTAGGTTTCAACATCTCATAGTAGACGATACCCTGCTGATCCCACCAAACGCACAGCATCGTCTTCCGTCCGAAGCGATTTGGTCTTGAGGAAGATGTTGATGGTTAGCTGGAACCAACCCAGTATTTCTTGCGTTTAGGATTCTCGAAATATATCTACTTTTCATCACCTGTCACAATCCGATGCAGGAACGGCTTTCTTTTTTGTCTGGTGAGCAAGATTTCGCATGTGTTTTGGCGCCGCTCCATCATGGTACAATTCATGCGGCACCCATTTTCCGATCTTTTCAATCTTCCCCATGATACGCAGACGTATGGAAATGGCTGGTTGAGTAACAACCAAATGCTCCGCGAGCATTTTTTGGGATTGGGTATCGTCTTCGTCCAAAAGAACCTGCAATTGATGGTCCTCAACCTTCCTAGACCGATTTTCACACTTCTTGTCCCACAAGTCAAAATTGCCGTCTTTGAACCGACAAAACCAATCTCGGCATGTTGTTTCCAATAAAACACTGTCACCATAGGCCTCCATAAGTATTCGATGCTATTCGGCAGCCGATTTCTTCAAATTGAAGCAGAAAACCAGAGCTTCCCGCATATGCTCCTTTTCTGGCACAAAACTAGACATGATTACAAAAGGAAAAATGTATGTTGCTGTACGAAATTGCTGACAATGTGCACTGATTAATTTTGACATATGTCAAACTCATAAAAAAAAAGTATGGCGTGTCCATGGTAGCTTAATACGCTCACTTACGCCATCTATGTGTATGACCAAACAGCGGATTTAAGCTTATACCCCTATTATTTTTTCTAAAAGCTTTCAAAGTCCGCCTTTTTCTTTTAAAAAAACAAGTCATTTTATTAAAACAAAAAATAAGGATAATAATTTCCACTTTTACTTTTGAAATGAATTTTTTCATTAGAAAAACAAACAAAAAATATTCAAAAATATGTAATTTTTCTATAAAAAAAATATGTTAAATATTAGAAATTTTTTGTTAAAACTTTTTTTTTTGGTTGCAAAATTTGTTAAATATAAAAATTGCTTTAGGCTCAAAAAAAAATTTACAAAATTTTTCAGTTGTTTTTTTTAATAATATTTATAAAAGAAAAAAAAACCAAATCAAAATTAAAAAAGAGGTAAAAATATTTTTAGAATTTCTGTAAAGTCTTGAAAATAAATTAAAAAAAGAAACTTTTCCAAATGAGAAGTAAAAATATTTAAAAAAAAAAAGTTTTTCTTAACTGAAAACTCTCATCATACACAGCCCACCCTTCATTGTCAATAGCGTAAAAAAACATCTGCCCTCCTCCTCAAACCTGAAAGAAATGGCAAATTCGCAACAAATTATCAATATTTAAAAATTGTCATTTTTTCTTTTCGTTCTTTTGCAATTTATAAGGTGTGAACATAAATTTCTCCAAAAAAAAAAACTCAAACAAACGACTTTTTTTTGTCAGTGAACAACACAGAATTTTTATATAGAAAAAATATATTTTTACCTATTAGTAAATTTGTTTTCTCTTAACACACACACGCAATTCTATTAGTAATAAAATAGAAAAACCATATAAACAAAGAAAAACAATTCTTAGTAAATTTTACAAAAAAATAATTTTCAAAATTGATGGAATAGGAGGGGAGGAGCCTATTCGTTTCGGTTTTTTTGGTGAATAATTATTGTAGAAAATGGGTGTGAGATGATTTTTTCTATGAGAGCTTCTCTTATAGGAAAATATTTTTCTTTTTATTAGCCAATGGTTAATGAATGAATAGCGAATTGTTTATTTTCTCTGAGAAATGGTTAAGGATTTTTTTAATTTTAGAGAAATTTTCAGAGAAATGGCTTCGAATTTTTACATGGAAATTTTTAAGAATATTCTCAAAATTTTTCTCATCTTACCAAAAATATGATTGTTTTTTTCTTTATTTAATTTGTATTGTTTTTTTGTTGTTGTTATAATTTCTTATATAATAATTGGTTAAAATCCAATAGCTTAAAAATCAGAAAGAATTAATCAAAAAATAAAATTACTATCAATAAAAATATTAACGAGACAAATACGTGTAAAATTATATAACATTTGATAGAGTGGTCGGGGAAAAGGGGGTAACCTAAAGAGAGTTAATAGCACATGCTGCTACCGTTTCGATACAGTCCTGCTGTTGAATTTGCAAAAAAAAGAAAAAACAACAATAAATAAACACAGTCAATAAAAGATATTTGATTAAAGATTTCTGTTATACCCCAAAAAATATTGAGTTGCAATTTTTAAGTGGTTTTTAAATTATCGTAAGTCCAAAAAAAAAACAAAAGAAAATAAATTAAATTTTGCACAAAAAAAAAACCTACTATAATAAAAATGCTTATAATCCCACGTGTACTGGTAAAAAAAATACCTTTAATCTCATGTCCGAAGGTCGTATAGAAAATAAAATTATTAATTGTGAGTTGGTTTTTTTTGTCCCGTTTTAAAGTAGACTGAGTCAAATTGAAGTCATACCCATGCTGAGGGGAGAAGGGGAGGGAAGGGGTAATAATGTTGTTGACTATAAACTCGTTTCAAATAATATTCAAATTAATCACAAATAAATACTTTTAATTAGGTTAAAAATTCCTATTTAGGCAAACCAGAAATTATTGATTCAATAAAAAAAAAAGTTAAACACTTGGAATTTCCGGGGAGAGGAGGGGTTTATTTTAATTTTGTTTTTTCTACGTTCTACATTGTAAAAATTACTTTTCAGAATAATTATATTTAGAAGAATTTACCCTAATTAATAGCATCGAGATTTAATTGCAATTGTTAAATGATCTTTTCAGATCAAAATTGACCAACTCTTAAGAAAGTTTTTTCTTTTCTTCCAAAAAAAAAAAAATTCAGAAAAAAAATAACAAATTAAAAAAGCGTACACCAAAAATTTTATCGAAAGGTAATTAATCGAATTTTTCCTATGCTATTAAAATTAAATAATAAATATTTACCTATTAATCAGGCTTGATTAAAATGTCAATCTACAATAGGTATGCACATAAAAGAGAGTACCACCAACTCAGATACGGAGAGTTGGAAGGTCATTTATGAATTTGGAATTTTTTTTTTAACAATAAAAGTAGTTATTAAAAAGATAGAGAAAAAAATTATGTCACTTAAAAAATTAGATTTTTTCCTAATTTAAATTTGTTCATTTTTTTTTTTAAACTTTATTTATTGTAGTAACTATACCGACTGCGAGTATAAAAGAAAATAAGAGAATTAAAAAAAAATGCCTCGAGGTACTTAATTTCGATTTTATTTTGTTGATTTTCTTTTTAAATATTAATAATAAAAAGAAAGAAAAAAAAACAAATTGTTGCAGTGAATTTGCTAAAGAAAACCATCCCATTTCAGACGGTTATTTTGTAATAAAAAAGGAGGTGCTAAGTGGAGTGGGATGAACTATCAATTGTAGTCAATGGGAATGTGCCTTATTCAAGAATGGTTTTTGGTTTGGATCACAAATTCTCAATAGACATTTTCGTTGATCCTTATTCATATTTTTCCCTTAAACAAATATAAGATCGAGTTAAATAGTGTTTAATCAATAGTTAATATTTTGGAAGCCAAAAAATGGCGCTTCATCTTTTTCCAATAACACAAAAATGGTTTACTAAGTATTTATGTAGTTTTAATTATGAAAAATCTGTAAAAATTTTAGAAATTCTATAACTTTAGGCAAAAGTAAAAATGTTATCAAGGAACAACTTAGTTAAGGATTTTCGAGTTTAAAGAATCAAAATTTGAGTTTTTTTTTTAATTTTTCACACAAATTTTAGACCTTTTTTATTGGGAAGTACAAATGGAAAACGGGCGTTATTGTGAAAAAATTCCGCACATATTCATTCATGCTTCAAAGTATTTTGCATCGCTAGCTCCAACTTTTTCCCATCTTTCTGGCAGCCATTTTGAAAAAAAAAACCATTACTTTTTCCCATTTTTCTGACAGCCATTTAAAAAAAAAAACCAACATTTTCCCATCTTTCCGGCAGCCATGTTAAAAAAAAACCCAAACTTTTCCCCATCTTTCTGGCAGCCATTTTGAAAAAAAATCCATAACTTTTTCCCATTTTTCTGGCAGCCTTTTTTAAGAAAAAAACCCCAACTTTTACACCTCTTTCTGGCAGCCATTTTAAAGATAAAAACCCCAACTTTTTCGCATTTTCCTGGCAGCCATTTTGAAAAAAAACCCCAACTTTTTCCCATTTTTCTGGCAGCCATTTTGAAAAAAACCCCAACTTTTTCCCGTCTTTGTGGCAGCCATGTTGAAAAAAACCCCAACTTTTTCCCATCTTTTTGGCAGCCATCTTGAGAAAAACACCAACTTTTTCCCATCTTTCTGGCAGCCATTTAAAAAAAAATTACCAACATTTTTCCATCTTTCTGGCAGCCATTTAAAAAAAAAACCCCAACTTTTTCCCATTTTTCTGGCAGCCATGTTGAAAAAAAACCCAAACTTTTTTCCACTTTTCATGTGATTGCATGTTGAAAAAGCTGTTAGTCTTTTGAGGCGATCCATGAATCGAAACTGTTGGTCAGCTAGACCACGCGTTAGCGATCGGAAGAGATAGTAGTCGGAGGGCGCAATGTCTGGTGAATACGGCGTGTGGGGCAGGACGTCCAATTTCAGTGTTTTCATGTAGGTTTTACTCACCTTATCAACATGTGGCCGAGCGTTGTCGTGCTGCAAAATCACTTTGTCATATCTTTGCTCGTATTGTGGCCGTTTTTTCTTCAATTTTTGGCAGTTGTGTTCAGAAGCGAGCTCTTGCGATGGTTTGCATCACGATTTCTTCGCGTTGGGTGATAGTAATGGATTCACTTTTCATCGCCAGTCACAATAGGATACCCAAAACCCTTCCTTTTTGCCGTTAAAGCAACTGTTTGCACGTGAAAAATCCCCATTCGACGCCTTCGGGCTTCAACTCGTATGACACCCTAATTACTTGCTTTTGGATCAGTCCCAAGGCTTTCAAATAATGGCAAATGGCTTCTTGAGTCACGCCCAATCAATCTGCCAGTTCATGTTGTGCTTGACATGAATCTTCATCCAGTAATGCCACCAATTCTGTGTCTTCAAAAACGTCGAAATCACCACTTTTCTAGCGTTGGAACCATTTACAACACATTCGCTCACTAATACAAGCCTGATCATAAGTTTCTACAACTATTCAACGCGCTTCAGCCGCAGATTTTTTACAATTTGAAGGCAAAAAGCAAAAGTTCCCGCATTTAACGCTTATTTGCCTCTACCTTCGACATTTTCACGTATAAAAAAAAAATAAAACGCCGATAAGAAGTCACAAATGATGAGAAGTTCTTGACAGATGTCAAACCTTACGATTTGACATTTCTGAGCCGATATATTGAACCAGCATTTACTGATGGCGCCATCTATTGGAATGTGATGGTTTCTCATTAAAAATAAAAATACAAAGAAAAAGAAGTAAAAAAACCCATTTTCAACTTGAAAAATAATATAAAAAATTAATTTGCCCCCTCTCCTATTTATATTTATACAATATATATATATATTTTAAATAACAATTTATTAATTTAATAAAAATACGACTAATTCCCTTTTTTAAAAATTATTTCAATATTTTTTTCTTTAAAAATTTCCCATCGAATTTTTTTTTTTGTATAAATAATTTCATAATAATTTAAGTATTAATTATGAAAAGAAAATTTCTTTTTTAAACAAAAGTTTCTGGTTATAAAAAATACCAAAAATAAAAAAAAAAACCAAAAAAAAAGTTTCTGCCCATAAATAATAATATTTATAAAAAAAGAAAACCTTACATTTTTCAGATTTTTTTTTTAATCAAACAATTTTACTTAAGTTAATTTACAAGTAAAAATAAAAATAAAAAAAATTCAAATCAAAATATTTTATAGGCTTTTTTTTTTCTTTCTTTAAACATTATTGAAATAAATATATTATATTTAAAAAAAAAATCCCTTTATAAAAACGGTGTTGGTGGTGGTGGTTATTGTGATAAGAAAACTGAAATAAATGTTAAAATTATTTTTTATAAAAATATTTATGAAAATACAATTTCAAAAAAATTTTTATTAATAAAAACAAATGTCGGGATTTTTTTAATATTAAGCAAAAAAAAAAAGAAATACAACAACAAATCAAAAGGACTTGTTTTTTAATAAAATTAACCAATTCAGCAATTAAATTGTTGACGGCCGGAAGGAGGACAGACATTGGACAGATTTTCCAGCTGAAACAAGTGACTTAGAAAAAAATAAAAATTTCGATAATTTAAAAAAAAAAAACCAAAACAAAAATTAAATAATTAAAAAAATTGTTTTAACTCAATTAATTTCATTAAAAAAAAAAATGTGTTTTTTTTAGATCTTATTTATTTAGTGTTGTTTTTTTTTGCAGTTTAACTTAAAATCTACAAAAAAAATAATAACTTTGAACTCGATTTAAACTACAATAAATTCTGGAATAAAACACCAACAACAAAAAAAACAAAAAAAAATTGTTTTACTTTCTAAAAAAAAAACAAGAAAAAAAGAAAATTCTCTCAATGCGCTCGAAATGCACAAATTAAAAAATTTCTGGTAAGTCCAAATTTGCTCTTCTTCTAAATTAATGTTTGCGTAATTTTTAATTTCCTTAACTGTTATAATCTAAAATTTTAGACCAGTTAGATTTATTCTTTCAATTTGGTTTTTTTTTCATGATTATTTCAATAATTGTTCTTTTATTTTCTTTATCTTCTCAACCTTAGCTTAGTAATTGTTATATATTAATTTTTTTTAAATATTCTATGTATTGTTAAAAAACAATTAGTTTAAATTAATATTAATTATGGATAAAAATTAAATTTCAATTATTACTTAGATTTAGTATTAAAATAATTGAGAACAAAAAAAATTAAATCAAATTAATTCAAAGTCTTTACTTGGAAACCTCTTTTCTATTATATATAAAAAATATTATACAATATATCGTGCCATCTCAGTTGTTCTTATTTATTTTTCTGTCTTCTTTCTTGTAGATGAAAAGAAATACAAAAAAAACGGAAAAAAAACATAAACAAACTTATTTATTATAGATAATGGTAGATATTATCATATAAGTACTTACATATTCTATAAACTATGCGCTCTCTTAATAATATTTTATACACAGTCGTAAATACTCGTATATAATCGTTCGTATTCCGTATTGTAAATAATATGAACTCTATTTTTTAGGTTCTGTTATCTTTTTCTTTTTCTTTTCTTCTTTTTTTGACTTTTCGAAATAATTGCATTCGAATCACTTAATGAAATGTGAAAGAAAACCAGTTTCCATACTTTTATGTGAGAGAGTAAGAAGAACAAAAAATACTATTTCTTTTATTCGCTTCATTTTATTGTTAATTGATTGAAAAATTGTACTCCTTTTCTCTTTTATTAAGAAAAATGTTGATCAGAAATTTTTCTCTTTTTCTCTTTATAGTTAAGAACAAATTCTTGTTTCGTTCTACTTACTCTCTCTATCTCTCGCTGATTATTTGGCAATTGTTTCAAAAGTAAAAAAATTTATTTAATAATTAAAAACAATTAACGCTTATTTGATTAATTTAGATAATTATGAAAATTATTGTTAAAAACCGAAAATTATTTTCTTAAATCTTCGAAATTAGTATTTTTACTTATAGATTTCTCTTAACTATTTTATAACTTTCATTTTTTTAAAATAGCAGTTTAACTAAATTTTTTCTTGGTTTTTGTCTCTTTTTATTCTTATTCTTTTTGGAAATATTGTAGTTTAATTAAAACTTTGGCTTATTTATAAAAATTTAGTTTTTTTTAAATAGTAAAAATTAATAATAAAAAAACAAAAAAAAATACTACTTAGAATGAGGTTAGATCTTAAGAACATGTCAGGAGAGAGGAGGGGGAAAGGGTACCTAAAAAAATGAGAAATTTTTAAAAATGGCGTGGGGTTTGTTTTTTTTTAAATTTTATATTAAATGTTGTCCAAAAGTTTTTTTTTTTGGTTCTTAGATGTGTTTTTTTTTTATCAAAAAATAGTATGATTTATGTTTTTAATTAAATAGTCAAAAAAACTTTAAAAAATAGATTCTTTTTGGGGGGTGAGGGAAGGGGGAATGTGTCGGTAAAATCTTGTATAAAATTGTGGCTTTTTAAAAAAGTACTTTTTGTTTTTAATTTGAAAAAAAACAAAGAATTTTCATTTTTTTAAAATGTATTCCTATGAAATTTGGAAATTTTTTTTTAAAAGAAATTTCTCTAAAAATGACAAAAAAAATTTTTTCTTATGTAGTTTTATTAAAAAATTTTAACAAATAAATTAACCGATTTTTAAAAAAAAAAAATTTTTTTGAAGTTTCTCTTTAAAATTGAAGAAAAAAGTAATTTTCAAAAAATTTCTTTAAATTCAGACCGAAAATTAATTATTTTTAAATAAAAAACCGAATTTTTTTTTTTTTTTTTTCTAAATTTCTAGCGAAATTAAATATAAATCATTTTTAGTGTTTTCTTTAAAATGTTTTTTTCAAAATATATGAAAAAAGATAATTACTTTTAAAAAAAGTCTAAATTTTTTATATTTTCTAAAAACAAAAAAAAGATGGCAGTAATTGTACTAAATTTTTTTAAAAAAAAATTTTCAATCCAAATTTCTCTTGAAATTTAAAAAAAATTAATTTTGTATTAATGTTTCTTTTTTAGATTTGCATGAAAAAAAAATTTCAAAAACTAATTTGTTGGGATTTTCAATGAAAAAACTTTCGCATCTAAATACAAAAAAAGAAAAAAATCTTGAATTTTGTTTTTAATTTATTGCGAAAATAAATAAATTAATTTTTAGAAAAAACTTTTATAAGAAAATTTTCTGAAAAAATATAAAATTTATTAATTTTAAAAAAAATTTTTTTTACGAAAATAAGTTAACTAATATTTTAGTATTTTTTTACTATTGCTTATGTTTTTTTTGTTCCCGGTGGAGAGGAAGGGGGGTGGCGCTGTTTGATGGGAATCTTGTATAAAATATATTTTAAAATGAAGTATTTTTTTTTTAATTTAAAAGAAAAGAATTTTCATTTTTAAAAAATTTATACCAAAAATAAAATAACAAATTTCGGAAAATTTTTTTTTAAAAGAAATTACTCTAAAAATGACAAAAAAAAATATTTCTTTTTGTATTTTATTTTTCAAAATTTATAAAGAAATCAATTACCAATTTTTGAATAATTTTTTTTTTTTAATTTTTGTTTTTTAAATTGAAGGGAAAACTAATTTTTTGAAAAATTTCTTTAAATTTAGACCAAAAATTAAATAATTATTTTTGAATTTTTCAAAATTTTCATTGAACTTATTCTAAATTTTTAAAAATTAAAAAATAATTTAATTTTTATTGCCTTTTTTTAAAAAAAATGCCTATTCCAAATTATATAAAAAAGAATAATTAGATAATTTGAGAATTTACAAAATTGATTGTCAACAAAAAAACTTGTGAATAAATATACAAAAAAAATCCTTAATTTTGTTTTTAATTTATTACGAAAATAAATGAATTAATTTGTAGTGCTTTTTTTCAAAATTGATACCATAAAAACAAGTATAAATATTGTATATTTTCTAAAAACAATAAAACAGATGGCAATAAGTGTACTCAATTTTTTTAAAAAAATATTTAATTCAAATTTCTCTTAAAATTTCAAAAAAAATCTTATATTATTAATTTTTGTTTTTTAAATTTGCATCAAAAAAAAATTAAAAAAAAACTAATTTGTAGGGATTTTCAAGAAAAAAACCGCATAAAAGTACAAAAAAAGAAAAAAATTTCTTTTTTTTTTTGTTTTTAATTTATTGCAAAAATAAATTTATTAATTTTTAGAAAATAATTTTGTTAAAGCAAATTTTGGAAGATTTTTTTAAAAGAAATTTCTCTGAAAGTGACAAGAGAATATAAATATTTTTTTAAAAATTTATAAAAATTTTTAGTGTTTTTTTTTAACTTTTGCTTGTTTGTTTTTTTACTCAAAATTTTTACTGAAAAAAATACGCATTTTGTGGGAATTTCTTTTAAAAAGAGTGTCGGTAATTACTTTTTTGCATTTATCCTATAAGAAAGGCATCTCCTAAAATTGGATTGAAACAAAAATTAATAATTTTAAGAACTTTTTCGAAGCTTGCAAAAAAAAAATTACAGCAAAATAAATTTTTAAGAATTTTTTTAAGGAAAAAAACGTTTGCCAAAAACTATTGGACTCATCAAAAATTTTTGTTTTTTTTTTATAATTTTGAAAATTTCTCCAAAAACTATGCTAAATAAAATAAATTTTAATATTGCCATAATTTAATGTTTACGAAAGTTTTTAAAGTTTATTCAAAATTAATTTTTTCAATTGCGATGAATTTTTAAAAAATACTCAGCAAAAGGCAGGATTTTTTTGAGGACACTCCGAAATAAGTACATTTTGTTCATTTACACTTTTCGTAATAAAAAAAATTTTTTTTTTTTTAAAAACTCGATTATGATGTACTTATTTACTCTGTCTCGTTCAAGGATATAAAATTTCTTTCTTGAAATTTTTATGAAGATTATTATTGAGTAATTTTAGAACGAGGGAATTTTTTTATTTTATTTTTACTACGCTTAAGTAGTCTGGTCTGTCCTTATCGGTTATACATTTCGGAGCTATAAATTTTATGAACTCATAGGAATATGAAAATTTATATTGATAAAGAGTATTTCTTTTGTTCTAACATAAAATAAACAATTCTGATAAAGTATCCTTAATATTCACTTAAGAAATATGCGATAAAATTTCCTTTTTTAAACGTGTGTACACCTTGAATATTTTTAAAATATTCATTTTATTTTTACTTAACCTTAATTTGGAGATCATCACTAAAAGAGAAAAAACCTCTAAACCAAAACCAATCCCACTTTTTGTGGGGTTGGAAAATTTGAAAATATATTAGTTTTTATTTCTTTTAAGAAGTGTTATTTTTTTTTCATATTTAATGTTGTCCGAGATTTTTTCTTCTTCTTAAAATTATTATTTTTATTTTATCAAAAAATGGTATAATTTATGTTTTTTTTTAATTAAATCATCAAAAAATCTTTAAGAAAATAGTTTTATTGTTGGGAGGGGGTGTTTTAGACGATAAGATATTCCATAAATTCTTATTTGTTAAAAAAGGTTTTTTGTTTTTGTTTTTTTTTCTTTTGGAGACGCTATACGTAACTAGGGTAATATCATCGCTTTTGTAGTAATTTTTTTTTTTACAATTCTTAAAAGGTTGTACGTTTAGTGACTAATCTATTTAAAAAAATAGAATTGGCAAGCCTTAAACTAAATAAAAATCATATTAAATGATATAAATTTTCAACAGGTGCCAAATAACAGGGCTATACTTTCCAAATCGCAAAATGATTAACGCGATTTAAAAAAATTGCAAATTGTTCATAAGCTTCTCAGTAAAATTGGGAATTTTTACAAAATATCTTAAAAAAGTTTCAAATTTTTACATCTCCAAAAAGGTTACTTTACTTATAATGTGCCTCAAAAATCTCCTCTTTTTGGAGACACGAAACCTAATTATGGCCATATCATCGCTTTTGTAGTCGTTTTTTTTTACAATTTTAACAGATTTTTCGTTTTGTGATTAATTTATCGAACAATATAGAAAATGGCAGGCCTTAATCTAAATAAAAACTGCATTGAATTATATAAATTTTTTACAGATGCCAAATAAAGGAGCTGTACTTTCAAAATCGCAAAATGGTTAACATGGTTTAAAAAAAAGTAAACTTTCCAAAATTGCACAAGAAAATTTCAAAATGTTTCCAAAACTCCTCAGGAAAATTGGAAATTTTTACAAAGCATCTTAAAAGAAATTCCAAATTTTCACAGCTCTAAATAGGCCACTTTGCTTATAATGTGCCTCAAAAATCTCCTCTTTTCTCCCCTATGGCAATATCATCGTTTTTTTAACAACAATTTTAATATTTTCCGTAATGTAATTAATTTATGAAATAAAATAAAAAATGGCAAGCTTTATACTAAATAAATATTATATTGAATGATACATATTTTAAACAGATGATAAATAAAAGGGCTATACTTTCCGTACCGTAAAATGGTTAACTTGGTTTAGGAAAATTACGAAATTTTTCCATAGCATTTTTTAGAAAAATTCCAGAATTTTCCAAAGTTTTCTCAAATAACATAAATTGTTAAAAAATATACCTTATGTGTATTTAGGCTTAAAAAAAATATTGTAAAAAATTACCTATACTAACCCACCTGTTGGTGAAATTTAAAAGTTAATTTCCTTTTTCAATAAATCGACTCCTTTTATTTGGAAGTAAATTCATTCAATTCTGATCCTATAAAAAAAAGTTTCGAACAGAAAAAAGGCATATTTTTTTTATTCGTATTTCCCCATCATCACCCCTTAAATATGCGTTAACCCGTGCCATATTCTTATACCGAACAATAGCCACAGAAAGGAGATAGGATACGAACGGTACCTAACAAGTGCTGGTATTTTTTTTATATTTTTTTTTTGTAGAATAATGCCACCTTTTGTATATTAGTTTTTTTTTTTTGACTATCATTTTCAATCAAATAAATTCCATACAATCGATTATATTGTGCTAGAAGGAAATCTACGATTATCGGGCATATAAAATATGCATCCACCCCCGTCGTCGCCGCCGGATCGCGTACATACAAAAATGTCGACGTGTACTTTTTGGGGAAATTTCTTCTTCCTTTTTTTTCTTTTTATTATTATTATTAAGACAGGTTAAAGCAGGTTGGAAAAAAAATGTTCATTGCGTTTGTCAATCGTTGATTTAACGACAAAACGATTCGATAGGATTTTTTATGTAAACGTAAAATTGAACGTAAACACAAAAGGTGGAGTGATGAGGGGGTGTGGCGATGCCAGGGGTGGCTGAAGCTTTAACAATGTACAAGGCAAGGTTTTGCAAATTGGTTAATATCCAATACAATGTATTATTGTGCTTTCGATGGGGTTTGGGGTAGTATTCCTTTACTTCAAGGAATTATTTTTTATGGTTAAAAGGTGCGCGGGTGATCCGTAATTCTACTCTAGGAATGGGATCATCGGAGTACATACACATTTTCTCTGCCCATTTTTATTTATCAATTAGTAAGTAGATTTTTTTTGGGGGGACAGAGGGGGGGGGGGTCTAAATAGGTTTTTTTCCCAATGCACGCACAGTCATCTACTAATCAATAAATAAAAATGTTTATTAATGTTTATAGTCTAGAAAAGGTTGGTGGTTTTTTTTGACTATAAATTATATTTTATTGGAAGAAAAATAACAATACTAATTGTAATGAGTTTGAACAAAAACCATACAGTTTCCGGTTTGGTTTTATTGATTCCATGTCCTTTGGTAAAAATTAGTTTTTCTAAGTGAAAATACATTTAAGACCCAACATTAAATTCACGTTATTCATAATTTTTTTAATGACAATTCTCTCAATCAACAATGCGTTATCCTGTCTAAAATTGGGTTTACCTACTATGATGATAGTGTGAAAAGAAGAAATTTTTTTTGTGTGGATATAGTGCAAAAAAATTATTAAAAATAAATTATTAAAAAATTAAAGATTTATTTTTATATTGGGTTGTTCGGAAAGTAATTTTTCGTTTTTTCCCCAACAGTGGACTTAATTGTATTTTTTCACAACCAACTTCACACTTAAGCCGCATAATCATATGTATTTTGACAGATGACATAGTAAGGCTTGCTTGTAAACAAATTCGATTGATTCTGCATAGTTGTTTTTGGTTGATACCCTTTTAAATATGGAAAGTGGGTGTATGGAAAGGATGTGTTAAGTGAGCGCCAGTGGCAAAACTGATTTGCAAAATTTTCATCCGGCAATTTTGAT
Source organism: Atherix ibis (assembly GCA_958298945.1). Classification (NCBI taxonomy): domain Eukaryota; kingdom Metazoa; phylum Arthropoda; class Insecta; order Diptera; family Athericidae; genus Atherix; species Atherix ibis. The sequence goes on along the minus strand of OY282609.1, from coordinate 19,297,212 downwards.
CTCGAAGATGCACCACCAGTTCTGGAAGACCAGTTGAAGTTGATGAAGACACAATAAAGGCATTAATTGATGCAAACCGGTGAATAACAACTCGTGAGATTGCTGAGCGATTAAATTTATCAAATTCGACTATTCATGATCATTTGAAATGGCTAGGTTTTATCTCAAAGCTGGAGATATGGGTTCCTAATCTTCTAACGGACAAAAATTTGTGCCGTCACATTGACGTTTGTGATTTGCTTCTCAAACGCCAAGAAAATGATCCATTTTTGAAGCGTATAATCACTGGGAACGAAAAATGTGTTGTCTACAACAATGTTAAGTGCAAAAGATCCTGGAGTAGAAAAGATAAACAGGCTCAAAACACTTCGAAAGCCAATATTCATCAAAAAAAAAAGTTATGCTATCTGTTTGGTGGGATTTCAAAGGAATCGTTTATTTTGAGCTTCTACCGTGCAACACAACGATCAATTATGAAGTGTACTGTCATCAGTTGGATAAATTGCATGATTCACTTAAAGAAAAAAGGCCAATAAATAAACTATTGGGTTGTTCGGAAAGTAATTTCGTAATGAAACGAAATTACTTTCTTGACAACCCAATAGAATCATTTTTAAATTTTGTCCGATTGTTCATGAATATTATCGTAAATATTTGAATAATTTATGCATATTTGTGTTTAGCAAATCCTACCAAGAATCCTATCAAAATTCTAAAAATTCTAAGAAGGGAAGGGGAGGTAGGAGGGGGGGGTGGCTTATTGTCTTTCGTAATTTTACATATGAAACAATTTTTAGCATTTACAATAAAAAAAAAGTTAAACCAACCCAGGTCCACCCTTTTTTGATAAAAGAAATTTTTAAGTAGTTTTTATCCGAAAGTCTTGGGAATTTGAGTTTTATTCATTATTTTAACTGAATTTTTATTATTTTCTTTACCTTTTAAATTTATTTTTAAAAAATTAATTATTTTTAATTTTTTATTAAATGTTTCCTTTTTATAGAATTCTTCTTTTAAAAATTGTCCGATTGTTTATCAATATTATCGGTAAATTTTCTAATGAACAATTGGCCTTCTAATATTAAGCTAATTCGTGAATTGCTATACATTTTTATCCTATCCAGCATATTCCTTAATTATCATCATTCAATATATATTCTCATAAACACATAAATAGTTTAATATTTAGTAAAAATAAAAAAACAAAAATTTAAAAAAATTGACAAAGGATGACTTTGATACGGAATTTCTTATTAATAAATAAATAAAATAATTTAAATAATTTGTTAGTATTTTTTTTTTGGTATATTTCTTATGTTTTTATTTATCTCAAAAAATGTTTAAAAGGAAATTCCCTTAATAGTTTCGGATTTAGTATAAAAGTTTGTATAAAAAAAAAATTTAAAAAAAAACTTATTTGTTGTGATTTTCAAAAAAAACGTTCGCATAAAAATACAAAAAAAGAAAAAAATTCCTGTACTTTGTTTTTAATTTATTGCAAAAAAAAACTCAATTAATTTTTAGAAAAATCTTTTATTAGAAAATTTTCCTAAAAAAATATAAAATTTGTTAAAAGATTTTTTTTTACGAAATAATTTAACTAATTTTTTAGTGTTTTTTTTTCTATTGCTTACGTTTCTTTGTTCTTGTTGGGAAGTGGGCAGGGGGGATTGTTAAACGGGGAAAAAAATTATACCAAAAATAAAGTAATAAATTTTCGATAATTTTTTTAAAAGAGATTTCTCTGAAAAGCACAAGAAAAAATATTTTTTTTTTAAATTTTTAACGAATAAAATTAATTAATTTTTTAGTGTTTTTTTTAACTATTGCGTGTTAGTTTTTTTTATTTTTTACTGAAAAAAAACGCATTTTGTGGGAAATTTTCTTAAAAAGAGTGTCGGTAATTACTTTTTTGGATTTATCTTTAAGGAAAGGCATCTCCAAAAAATTTATTGCAATAAAAATTGCATTTAGTTTTAATAACTTTTACGAAATTTTTTTTAAAAAAAATTAATTTTCTTAATTTTTTTTTAAAGGAAAAAAACTTTTGCCAAAAATTAATGAAAAAAAACAACTCACTAAAAATTTTTGTTTTCCTTTTAATTTTGAAAACTTCTCTATAAACTATGCTAAATAAAATAAATTTTAATATTGTCATAATTTCTTTCATGTTTACGAAATTTTTTAAAATAAATTATAATAAATGCATTTCGATCAAAACTATTAGTAATTTTTTTAGATTTTTTTAAGCACATACGTGTATTTTAGTAAAATTCAAATAATTAAACAGCGAAGATTATTGGATTTTTTTTACAAAAATAAGTTAACTAATTTTTTAGTATTTTTTTTTGGTATATTTTTTATGTTTTTTTTTAGTATTTACAAAGGACGACTTTGAAAATGAATTTCTTATTAATAAATAAATAAAACTAATACCGACGAAAAATGAGAAAAATTATTAAAAAATTATCGACGATGAAATTTTTAAATCGAATTATTCCTACCCCCTTTACCCCTACCCCCCCCCCCCCCCTACCAACCTTCTTCCACGTAAAACCAGTAAGAACATTTTGGTATTTGCAAAATAATTTCCCAAAAATTTGGAGACTTTCTTTTTTTTATAGAAATTATTAAAAATTTTATTAATTTTTCCCATTAAAATTGTAATATTTATTGTTTTTAATTTCCCATTAAAAAATCCGTTACCAACGGATGAGATAATACGCTTATTAATTTAAAAAAAATATTTTGTGTTTTTTTTAAGATATTTTTAAAAAAATTTCATGTCAAAACCCACATTTCGAAAAAAGAAAAAAAATTGGAAAAGCCAAATTTGGTGGATTTTTTGCTCATTTCCGATAGAAACTCTTAACTAACGATTAGAAGGAAGTGTAAATTTTCATATTTTTATTCCAAATTAATTTTGTACTTTTTTTTCGACTATCAGGAATGCTTTTTGTTTCCTAATCGGTAACTGTTTTAATCCTTTTTACGGTAAGAACAAATAAAAAAAATTAACTTTTTTTCTATTATTTTTATAAATTTTTTAGATTAAAAATACCTCTTCTCTTCCCCCTCGATGCCTTTAAAATAATCTCTACACTACCATTTCGAATGCAAAATTAAATTGGCCACGGCCGGAAAAACCACTTAACAATTTTCTCATCTAATTTTGTGGTTGATGCAAAAAAAAAAAAATTACCAAAAAATCTAAAAGGTTATTTTGGAAAAAAGAAGAAAAAACCACAAATTTTGTGAGATTAAAATTAAAACAAGAACAACTAAAAAAAAACAAAATGCCAACAAGAATAAAAACAGACAAACAAGAAAAGAAAAGAAAAACCCCAAAAACTATTATTTTAACTAACCACACACATCCGATCAATAGATCCTTTTAACTAGTAACATATCTTGGATTTTTTGTTTTGTTTTTTTTTTTTTGGGTTAAAAAAGAAAAGGGGGGGAAAAATTTATTTCTCAAATTAAATACAAAAATTTTTATAAGTGATATGATTTGGTGTAAAAGTATTATTTTGAATACAATTTAAATAAAATAAAAAACAGAGAAAAAAAACACCATCTAAACAACAAAATAAATATTTAAAAAAAGGATATTTCGGGAGGAAAGCCTTCAACAGCAAAAATTTACACGGAAAATTACACAACTTTTCATATAAAAATAAAAATTAATTACATGGAAACGAAATCATTCGAATAACCTCAACAAAAATGCACCGAATCCTTTTTCGCAGGACTTTCTATCATATGTGAAAAAATACAACAACAAAAAATTATTTTTCGTAAATTGTTTGTGCCTTTGCTATTCGTTAACCATTTTTCCCTTAAAAAGTTTCGAAGAACGAAAATTTTCTCAAAGCTTTCGGAAGTCTCGAATAATCTTATCGAAAAGTTGTACAGGATATCGAAAGCTGTTCACATGCAGAAAAGCACAAATATGAGCACGAAAGCTCTAGCTTCTAACTAAGAATTTGGTTAGTGGTTTTTTTGTTTTTAGAATTCTAAAAAAATGCCTAAATTTGAAGAAAAACAAATGTTTTTGTTTATAAACTTTTTAATCTTTTCTTTTTTATTTTCATTCTTGAACTTTAAAAGAAAAGCTTTCTATAAGAAAATACTTGAGAGTATTTGCTCAATGGAACGCAGAACTTTTCTGACAGAAGTAAAATATAACCTCAAAATACTGAGTTTATTCAGCTTGTCAATGTTTTCAGTTAAGTTTCAAAAATTTTTAAACGGGGGAACTAAATATCTACTTACACCATACGCTGAGTCTCCAAGTAGCACTCCTCCTGGTATAATTCTGGACTCATCCTTAGTAATACGCCTGTAAAACGCCGATTTTCGTAGAAGCATTGCACCAGGTTCACCACAGTGCACATCTATAAACTTTTTCTCGGCGTTTACAATTCCCTGTAAAAGAAGACTATAATATTTTTTCCTATTGCAGTATGCTTGTTTGTCACGTTTAGGAGGATTGATTTCAATATGAGAACCATCAATAGCCCGAACAACACCTTTCATAAATGCAAATTGCATCTGGTTATTTTGCATTTCCGATGTTGTTGACCGTTTTATGTAATTGGCAGTCACTTCAACAAACCATTTTACGACGTGGTATAAAAATTCGATGGACACTGTTTTCTGTGACATCAAATCTGTCTGCAATTTGTCGGTACACTTTCAGTATTTGTTAGAAACCACAACGTGATGTATAGAGTGGTCCATCTAGCGGTACCATTTTGAACCACTATTTATTTGAAGTACTTGAGTATTATATGTCATTACGAATTGACAGATTGTTAGTTGAAAGTCAGAATTTTACGAAATAGTAATCCATGCGCTTGAAGAAAAATGGGAAATATTGAGAACTTACTTCCAAAGTGGTGAGTCTTCAACCCAAACTGTGAGAAATTTAAATAAAAAAAAATGAGTAAAGATCGAATACTATCACGTGAATTTGTGGGCAAATTCGTGAAGCGAGTTCGCGAAAGTGGTTTGTTGGTTGCCAAAACAACTCGTTCCCGCTCTAATACGACGGTCATTCAACAAGTACTTAGCCTACAAAAGAAAAACGAAAATTTTGGAAAGGTGGCAATTTATTTTTCCACATAATCTCCTTCAAGCTCGATACACTCGGCCCAGCGATGGTTTAACTTTTGTAACCCGTCCAAAAAATACATTTTCTCGAGGGAAGCAAAATAGGCCTCCGTGGCGACGATGACCTCCTCATTCAACCCAAATCTATTCCCGGCGAGTGATTTTTTCAGGTTTGGAAACAAAAATTAATCACAGGGGCCAAATCTGGAGAGTACGGTGGATGGGGCAGCAATTCGTAGCGCAATTCGACCAATTTGGCCATGGCGACGGCGGAGGTGTGAGCCGGCGCGTTGTCGTGGTGGAACAGCACTTTTTTCTTCGCAAAGCGGGGCCGCTTTTTCTTCAATTCGACGTCAAATAGGCCCAATAAGTCAGCATAGTAGCGCCCCGTGCTTCTTTTACCCTTCTCGAGGTAATCGACTGAAACTTTGACAGTAGGCTACTAAAAAAATGTACTGCACGATGGTAAATTTCTTTTGTGACAGCAGTTCCATCGGGCGGTGAGGCTAAGTACTTGTTGAATGACCCTCGTACAGTGCGTACGACTGAAAATATTGCCGCCGTTGCTGAAAATGTCCGTGATCATCCATCAACATCAACTCGACACCGTTCTCAGAAATTGAACATTTCTCGCACTTCTCTGTTGAGAATTTTGCACAAAGACCTCGGTATGAAAGCTTACAAAGTTCAATTAGTCCAACAGCTAAAGCCGCATGACCATCCGATGCGTTTTCGGTTTGCCCAATGGGCTCAAGATAAATTGGCCGAAGATGAGCATTTTTACCGAAAAATCATCTTCTTGGATGAGGCCCATTCCACCTCGGTGGGTATGTCAACAAACAAAATTGTCGCATCTGGGGCTCAGAAAATCCTTACGTCAACATATAAAAGCCGATGCATCCACAACTAGTCACGGTTTGGTGCGCATTTTGCAGTGGAGGCATCATTGGCCCGTTTTTCTTCGAACACGATGAAGGAGCCGCCGTTACAGTCAATGGTGAGCGCTATCGTGGCATGCTCAACGAATTTTTGTTTCCAAATGTTGAAGAGAATGGCATGGACGACATTTGGTTTCAACAGAACAGGGCCACTTGCCACACAGCCAACGTAATAATCCAACTTTCGGGCACTGCTTTCGAAAACCGAATAATCAGCTGAAATTCTGATGTCAATTGGCCGCCTCGGAGCCGTTAAGGATAAATGTTACGCAAGCCAACCAGAGACAATTGAGGCCTTGAAACATGAAATCAAAGTTGCCATTGAAGAGATACAGGCCCGGACAATCGAAAATGTACTGAAAAATTGGGTCGAGCGAATGAGGTACTGTAACGCCAGCCGTGGCAGTCATTTAAATGATCAATCTTTTTAATAAAACCAGAAATTTAAAAAAAACAAACACTAGTTTTTTTTATTTACTTTTTAAAATGAAACTTCTAAATGGCCCACCCTGTATATTTCAACATCAAAACCAACTGCAGTGTACGTCCTCTATGACTTAAGAACGGCTTAAAAACACACTCCAGTAATATTTGATTCCATTTCTTTTCGCTTTTGCTGCACGAATAAATTAAACATAATAAAAATATGACACTTCAACATAACCAACGAATCCGCTAAGCTATCTTTTTTCATTTTAGGAACTAAAATCCCCCTACCGGAAATTGTATGCGCAACTACACAAGCGAAGTACTCATCTGTATGAGCAAGAGTAGTTGAAGCTTTTTTGAGTAGCAAAACTTTCCCAATGGAAGACAGCTAAAGTCTGTTCGACAATTTAAGGCGGCTTTTTTTGCAAAGTTCAGAAATACTGGAAAAAGCTTAACTTAGTAACTTTCCATATTTTCACTGAAAACAAGGGTGGTGTATGTCCATACTTAAATGGATGGAAAGGAATTTTCACCGCAAAGAAAGGAATTTTTCTATATGAAATTATTCTGAAGAATGTGAAGAAGAATTTTCATGTTTCGTGATAATGGTTGGTTGACCATTAAAAAAACCGTACTCTTTTTTCTTTATTTTAATTACATTTAAAATAATTACAAATTAAACAAAACAAAATTATTCCATTTAAATTTTTTTTTATTAAAATGAGAAAAAACTTATTTAAAGTGCTTTTGGCAATAACTTTTCAACAAGAAAAAAAATAGGTAAAAGAGAAATAGTCCTTAAAATATGCACTATGTAATTAACCACAAAGAAAATCCAATCATTTTCCTTCGGTAGTACATACGAGTATGTAAAAATATTCTCAAAAAGACTGACACATCCTTAAAAGGAGAGTGGGCTGGCGGGCTGGTATACACTCCTCCAATAAACCACATTTTAAACAGTTCTGAGATGGTTTGTTAAAAGAGAATTTAAGTCTAATTTATGCAAATCGTTTCGAATATTCAATTAGCATTTAAAAATTTATGCGTTCACAACATAACTTTTGGGCAATTTTGAATATTTAAACAAGGACCTTTTACGTAAATTTGGATTATTAATATTATAAAAAATTGAAATCTTATTGCTTACCTTTTCGACTATTATTATTATTATTATTAATCGAATTATTATTATTTGAATCGAATTACGATTTATGTATGGTAAAATCATCTAATTTTATAACTGTTTGAATATTAAAATATTAATTATAAGGCGAGTAGATAGAGGTGTAAGAGGAGGAGTGTAAAAATTAAGGTTGAAAATGAAAAATCAACAATTTTCTTTGGTACAAAATAATCAAAAAAAAAAAACCGAAAACAAATCGATCTGGAAAAATCAATTTACGATGAGATGAAATTTCAGTTTTATAAGAGCAATTTCCCATAGGGTATTTTTGGAATAAAAAAAAGGAAATTGGATAATTTTTACTATTAAAAAAAATAAAAGAAAAGAGGAAAAATTTGAAATTTTAAATTACTAACGAAAATAGGTTAGTCCGAATTCGATTTTTTCTTTTTTTGTTGTTATACGATTCACAAGAGTATTTTTTGATTAATTGAACTAAAAGTAGTCCCCCTTTTCAAAATCATGTCCCAATTTTATTGTCGATTTTTCTTTTCCTTTCCGACCAAATCCTTTTAAGGTGCAGGACACAAAATACTTCCGCCAAAATAACTAAAAACATGTATGTGCGTCCGAACTACGAGATTCAAGAATACAAACAAGTAGCGTCTGATTTGAATTGAAAATTTTCCCAGCACAGTCACTTCAGATTTATTTCGAATAGTTTTCCTGTTGCCGTTCAAGTAAATAGTCTGTTCATCATCCATTTCCGTTTCCTGCCCTCCTCTATCAGTGCCAAGTAGTGCTTGTTGGCATGACAGTGTATCTGTTGCATAAAATATTTGCAATATTTATTCCTCCTTGTTCTGTACGAATTGTCTTCTATTCAAATTTACACATGAACACGGCCTCCTATTCCGAAACTCTGGGACATAATCCCTCTCCCCCCATAAGCCGACCACGTACATACGAAGAGGTCCCCACCTATAATCAACCGTTCGTGTCTTGAATATGCGAATATTTATGTTATTTGACTTCAGTTTTTCTGTCTTGCACTCTGACACTCAATTAAGAGTTGTCGTTATTAATTGCTGTGATTGCGCTTTTACTTCCGTAATCGAGGCGTAATAAAATGCTCCCATTTGAAGCTCAATAGGTAAATAGCCAATGAACATGAGAACAATCTTACAGGTGGCTCCATAACGTCAAAACTATTGCACGGTCCCATACGGCTTGCATGGTCGTTTGTCATTTTTGTCATTCGTTATTATACGTTATACGTTGGGGGTTTAGTCGAACGTATTCAAGGAATAAATTAGTTAATATTAAACAAGTTGAAATTTTTTCAGTCATATTTTTGGGGTTACAATTATTATTCCTTTTTTTATAAGCGACATTTTTTCCCCTTAGAAAACTACATTAATTGTTGTCCAAGAAATTATAATTTATTATTTTTTAGCCCAATAACAATTATATTTGCTCATGTCCCAAAAAATTACATTTTTTTTTCGCAGTAAAAATAATGATGGTTTTTGTAGCCCAAAAATTTTATAAGTTTCTGTCCCAAAAATTATATTTGTTCTTGTTCTAAAAGTTATATAAGTTTCTGTCCCAAAAAAAAAAAAAATTGTTTTCGTATATAAAATTACATTAGCTCCTGTTTAAAAAAATAACTCAGTTCTTGTCCCAAAAGGGGGATTAACTCCTGTCCCAACTAAATAAGTTCTTATGCCCAAAAAATTGCATTCATTTTTACCATAAAATTATATTTGTTACTGTCCCAAAAATAATAGTGGTTAATATTTATTGTGGTCCCAAAAACTTGTTTCTGTCTCAAAAATTCTGTTAGTTTTTGTACCAAAAATTTTATAAATTTCTGCCTTAAAAAATATATCAAGTTCTTATCCTGAAAGTTATATAAGTTTCTATTAGCTCCTGTTTCAAAAAATAGATCAGTTCTTGTCCCAAAAATGACATTACCTTCTTCCCAAACTAAGTAAGTTCCTATGCCAAAAAAAATAAATTTATGTCAACTACAAAAATTATATTCGTTTCTGTGACAAAAATAACGGTGTTTCCTACCTCTCTCCAAGGATTCAATACATTTTCATCCCAAAAATTATATTAGTATTTGAAAAAAAATGTGGCCAGTGTCCGACACAAAAATAAATATTTATTCTTTTCCCAAAAATTTGTTTTTGTCTCAAAAATTATATTAGTTTTTGTACTAAAAAGTTTATAAATTCCTTGTTAAAGAAATTTTACTAGTCCATGTTCTAAGAAAATTGTTCGTATTTTGTCCCAAACGATCTATTTATTCGTGTCCCAACAAAATTTATACAAAATTATATCCAAACGTTTTATAAGTTATACATAGGCTATCCCAGAAGATGTATAAGTAATCAGATATTACATTAGATTACATTAGATCATGTCCCAAAAAAAAAGTTATTGTCTTAAAATAATTTTTTCTAACAATTACATTAGCTCCTATCCCAAAAATTACATTAAATCCAGTCAGAAATACATTATTTGTCCCAAAAATTTTAGAACTCTTATTCTTAATAATTACTTAAACTTCTGTCCCAAAAAAATAAATTGGTTCTTGTCCCAAAAACTAGTTTTTTTTTTAAATTTTATTCCAAAAATTTCACCATCCCTAATATTTACATTCGATTCTATTTCAAACAAAATTCGTCCCAAAAATTATAGAAATTTTATTCTTAATATAAACTTAAATTTCTGTCCCAAACAAAAAATTAGTTATTATTCCAAAAACGATATTAGCTTCTGTTCCAGACAATAAATGAGTTTTTATCCCAACAATTATCACCGTTTCTGCACCAAATATATGTATTTATAGCTGTCCCAAAACTGATATTTGTTTCTTTTCCAGCAATTATTTTGAACAAGATTTTTTTCTACCCAAAAAAAAAATTACATCAATTTTGATAACCAAAAATGCACAAAGAAAATAAGTGTGGTTTTCTTTCTCTTCTAAAATTACTGTCCCAAAAAATATAGAAACTTTTGTTTGTCACAAAAATTACTTAAGAGCTAATTGTTACCCAAAAATTCCCTTTCTTTAGAGCTTCTCTTCCAGAACATACATTAACAAAAAACAAATTAATTTACTGTCCCAAAAATTACATTAGCTCTCGTTGTTTCTTCTCCCAAAAATTTCTAGAAAATTTTATCCCAAAAATTACATTAGTTTCTGTCCCAAAAAAAAAATAGTTCTCGTCCCGGAAACTATCTCCTCTTCTGCATCAGATATGATATTATTGCCTGTCCCAAAAACTAACATTCGTTTCTCTTCCAATAATTATTATAATCCGATTTTTGATGCCCAAAAATTCACACAGAATAAAAGTGTGGTCTTTTTTCTATTCTAAAATATAAATAATTTACTGTCCCAAAAATTATAAAAACTTTTGTTTGTCACAAAAATTACTTTGGAGCTAATTGTTACCCAGAAATTCTCTTTCTTTAGAGCTTCTCTTCCAAAACTTACATAAACAAATAACAAATTAATTTACTGTCCCAAAAATTACGTTAGCTCTTGTTACAAAAATATGTCAGTTGTTATCCCAAGAAAATAAATTGGTTTCTTCTCCCAAAAATTTCTAGAAAATTTTATCCCAAAAATTACATTAGTTTCTGTCCCAAAAAAAAATTGTTCTTGTCCCGAAAACTATCTCCTCTTCTGCTACAGATATGATATTATTGCCTGTCCCAAAAACTAACATTTGTCTCTCTTCCAATAATTATTATAATCAGATTTTTATTACACAAAAATTTCAGTTTTTTTGATGTCACAAAACAATTTCATTCAAAAATTCATACCTGAGTCACCCTGTTCACTTCTAAATAATAACGCAAATGTGAGCATATGTTACACTTTGTTAATATGATTTATAAATGAAGTAAGACCTAATATTTTCAGTTTGGATGGATGGAAATTCCGAACAAAATTTTAGTCTCAAAGTGAAATTGCCCACATAAAAACAGAACGAATGACGACGAAATGTGAACGGAAAATAATATTTTTTTTTTAATTTTATTTAAAATATAAAAAACTCTTTTTAATTTAAATAAATTTCAGTCCATAAAGTTCAGTTCTATTGTGGTAAAGTGTACATTAAAAAATTTGAGAAAAAAATCATGGCGTTGATAGCTCACAAAATGATACTTTCAATGAAGAAAAGAGCGAGCAATAAAGTCGATGCAGTAAGTTGGCAAAATCATTTTTTTTTAAATCTAAATTAAATACTTGTAAATAATTAATTAATTAAAAATATCATCCATTTGAAGTGATTTTTAGAGAGAAGAGTAGGAGAAAAAGCACAATTAAGCAATTGTTTTGTGGTTGGCACATTATTTTTTAGTCTCGTAGGAGCACTTACAACAGAAAAGTGAATGTTCATAAAATATTTTCAGACTTCAAACATATAAATTATGAAATACTAGTAGATGGTAATCAAAATATCCTAGCTAATATTGTTTGTAGGGGTGTTTTCACTCCTTAAAAATAACAAAAAAAAAAAACGAAGAAAAAAATTTAATCAATACCAAAATTTTCGTATTTTTAATAATTCCCTTGTGTATAAAGGAAATAGATTTTACGGCCAGACTTTTAATATTCATTTTAACCTCTTATCTATAACTACCGGACTGATTGTACACAAGGGAGGGAGGGTTGTAAAGCTTTAAATCCAACTCAAATAAAACACCTGCTCATGAAATGACCCTGAATTGGTGTAAAACAAAATTGTCTCTATTAACAAAGCATACACAATCCTTAAGGGAATCATCCCCGTATTGAAATTGTTCAATGTTTTTTGCATATTTATGTTTAGCAAATCCTATCGAAAATTCTAAGAAGGGTAGGGGAAGGGGGGTGGGTTAATGGCTTTCTTCAATTTGTGGTCTTTCAACAGAAACAATTTTTAGTATTTACAATAAACAATCTTATTGCTTTTGTTTATTTATATAAAAAAAGTTTATTTTTATTTTATTGTATTGAAACCAACCCCACACATCATAAAAGCTCCGCCCTTTTTTTGATAAGACAAATTTTTTATGGAGTTTTTTATCCAAAAGCTCTGACTTGGGAATTTGAATTTTATTCACTTTTTTAACTGAATTTTTATTGTTTTTTAACTGTTAAAATTTATATATTTTTGGCAAAATAAAAAAAAACCAAACAAATTCTGAATCCTGGAAACTTACTCGATTATAAAAACCCAAAAAAATCAATTTCAGGAACTAACCTGAGGGATATAGAATGAATTTGAATTCAGAAAAAAATACTTGGGAAAAAATGGAATTTTGCCAGAAACTTTTTCTTTGTTCCTAAAAAAAACTGAGTATAAGGAATCACTTCAGGTGATTAGCGCGTGTGCGGCCATTTCTTTTCTCTGAAACAAAACAAAGAAAAGGTAAATACAAGTAAAAAAAAAGCTAATCAACTTAGCACGTTTTGATACTAAAGAAAGATTTTTTTATTTTACAATTTCAATAGTACGGATCATTAGAGTAGTGAGTGGATTAGTTAATTAATTTTTATTAGCATTAATTTCTGTTAGAAAAAATAATGGAAAAATTACATATTTTCGCATGTATTAATTATTAATGGATATCGTTACAAATTATTGTTAAGACTTAAACTAAAAAATTAATCATTCTTAGATTGACTGGTTGTTAAAAAGTAAAGTGAAAAAATAAAAATTCTTTATTCAATTAGGAGTTTAAATATTTTTTTAATTAGAAATTATTTCTATAACAAATTAAAAATTCTATTATTTTAATTATTAGAAGAAAAAAAAATTAAGTTTGATTTTTTGTTTCAGTAAAAAAAAAAAATTTGTCAAAAACAAAAAAAATGACAATTTGCTAAAAAAAATCCCAATAAATATTACTAGTCCATGTTCTGAGACGATTGTTAGTATTTTGTCCCAAACGTTCTATTTATTCGTGTCCCAAAAAAAATAATTGAATTTTGTCCTAAAAAATTTTATAAGTTTCTGCCTTAAAAAATATATCAAGTGCTTGTTCTAAAAGTTATAGAAGTTTCTGTTCCAAAAAATAAAGTTGTTTTGGTATTCAAAATTACATTAGCTCCTGTTTCAAAAAATAAATCAGCTCTTGTCCCAAAAACGGCATTAACGCCTGTCCCAACAAAGAAAGTTCTTATTAATATCTAATAATTTTGCATTAATTTCAACCATAAAAATTACATTTGTTTTTGTCCCAAAAATAATAATGGTAAATATTTTATCTTGTCCCAAAAACTTGTTTTTGTCTCGAAAATTATATTAGTTTTTGTACCAAAAATTTTATAAGTTTCTGTCTCAAAAATTATATTTGTTCTTGTTCCAAAAATCAAATTTGTTTTCGTATACAAAATTACATTAGTTCCTTCCTGTTTCCAAAAATAACTCACTTCTTGTTCCAAAAAAAGAGCATTAACTCCTGCCCCAACTAAGTAAGCTCTTATGACCAAAAAATTTCATTTATTTCAACGACCAAATATTATATTTATTTCTGTCATAAAAATAACAGTGGTAAATATTTATCCTTGTCCCAAAAACTTGTTTTTTTCTCAAAAATTATGGTAGTTTTTGTCCCAAAATGTTAAAGTTTCTGTCCCAAAAATTATATTTATTCTTGTTCCAAAAATAAAAATTTATTTTCGTATACCAAATTACATTAGCTCCTGTTTCAAAAAAATAAATCAGCTCTTGTCCCAAAAACGGCATTATCTCCTGTCCCAACCCAACTAAGAAATTTCTTATGCCCAAAAAATTACATTCAATTTAACTACGAAAATTATACTCATTTCTGTCCCAAAAAAAAACAGTTGCTCCTGCTCCAAAAATTCAATACATTTTTATCCCAAAAATAATATTTATTATTTTTATCGGTCTGCGACACAAAATTAAATATTTATCCTTGTCTCAAAATTTGTTTCTGTCTCAAAAATTATATTAGTTTTTATACGAACAAATATATAAATTCCTTTTTTTTTAAATAACTGGCAATTTTCTTAGAACTGTCTATGTTCAGTGTTTTGTCCCAAACGATCTATTTATTCCTATCCCAAAAAAATTAATTGCGTTTTGTCCTAAAAAATTGTACAAAATTATATCCGAAAGTTTTATGTTTTTAAAGCTGTCCCAGAAGATCAGATATTACAGTAGATCCTGTATCAGATATTACAGTAGATCCTGTCCCAAAAAAAATAAGTTATTGACCCCAAAAAAATGTTCCTAATAATTACATTTTTTCCTAACATCCTATCCCAAAAATTACATTAAATTCGGTCCCAAATACATTTCTTGTCCTATAAATTATAGAACTCTTGTTCTTAATAATTACTTAAACTTCATGTCCAAAACAATAAATTGGTTCATGTCCCAAAAACTATTTTTTTAAATTTTATTCGAAAAATTTCACCAATATCTCACCCACAAATTTACATTTTATTCTAAAACTTTCAGTGGCACGTTGCAACTTTTCGTATGCGACAAAATTTGATGGCAATTCGCTGCTTCAAATTTTGGAAATTCCATTTTTCGCAACAAATTACAAATATACAAATTCGATTATTAAACTTTCTAGGATTGGGCAGTTACCGAACGATGGTATGTGAAGTGGAAGTTCGCAGAACACTGTCATTAAAACAAAAACCAAATTAGCAACACAGTATAAAAAGAAAATCGATGTTATATACTGCAACAGATTGATTACAGAAATAATTGTCCTGTTTTGGGGCCGTTTTACCATTCATCTTTTTTAATGTTGAGTTAGAAAAAGGAAGCAAAACAAAAATTTCGAATATTATAATTTCTCAACAAAAATTTCACATAAAAATAGAAGAAACACTAAATCTTAAATAGAAATTTACCAGAAGAAAAAAAAATCACTTAAATTTGGCCTACTTAATGAATGTTGATTAATTTTCACATTTCTTAAAGGATATCCGCGCCTATCCTCCAGCTACCACTGCCCCCCAAACGTTCTCCACTAATATATATAAAAAGTGATTGTTTGTTTGTTTTTCTTTTCTTTTTTTTGTTATTATACACTTACACTAATGCACATATTTGTTATGGAGGAGCAACTATTTATTAGAGAGAAAACAAATTGATTCTATTTTCGGTGGTTAAAAATATGTTTATCTGGAACACAAATGGAATCGAGGTCTAGTAAGATTTGCCTGCATTAAGCCCAACTATATTACAGGTATTCCAGGTTAAAAGCAATTCCCTTTCACTTTACATGAGAATTTACTAAACTCTTACATTTTGCTAATTTAATTTTCAAATATATTCCATCCCTTCTGCACAAAAAAAAAAAAATAACAAAAAAATACCAACCAATTCAAATCCATCCATCATAAAAATTTTCGTATAATAAGAAAATGACTATCAACCACCTTGAACTTCTGCCAAGAAAATTTTCAATTGAAAAAGAATTCAAAAAAAAAAAAATTGCATTTAATGTTGTTGTTGTTGTTGTACATGTTTTTTTTTTATCAATTTAAATATTTATAAAAAAAAATAAAATGTTTTAATATTCGAAAAGATTATCTTTTTTGATAAATTACCTATTCTGCAGCCACCTTTACTGGTTGGTTTACTTTTAAATAAATAATTTTACTCGTTATTTCTCTATCAAAACTGGCAATTTACCATATATATTCTGAAAAAGGGGGAGGTGGGGGGGGATTCACATTTTAAATAACGTGTTCATCAGATTTGATATATATTTAATGGTAGGATTAAATCCTCCACAAATTGCCCCTCTCACAGACTTCTTTTCCCCAATAAACAGAATACAAGATCATCTAAATATAACCTTATAGGTCTCTTTAGCGGAGTGGGTGTGTAAGGAAGAGAAAGAAAGAGAGAGAGAAAGAGATTTAGTTCCGCATACTTGTCGCTTACACTTTGACCTAATAAAATCATTTTAAAACGGCACCAACCGTAAATGATTTGTTTCATTGTTACAGCAATTAACCCGATCGGATTTTATTCGCTGGTTGGGAATATCGACATCCACCCTCCTCAGTTCATCCCTTAATCCACACACGCACACCCCCCACCCCCCAAATTGTAACTTGTATACTCGTGCATGTACAATCGTTACGAACAAAAAAAAACAAAAGACAAAATAACAGTTCTTCTTCTTCGTATGCGTAAACGAACGAATCAAACCAGAAGAACACTTTTATTTCAATACGCAATATTTCAGGTGCCAGGGATAATCATCATACCTGCCTGCGCTCTCCGGAACAACACAACACACCGATTATGTATGAACTCGTTCACATTTTGTGCGCCCTTGTGCAGGTTAACCTATTATTATTATTATTATTTCCCTCCTCTCCGATTCGAACTCTCTTTTCTAAGTTTCGTCTATTTACCTATTTTTATATAAGAAGAAAAAGGAAAAAAGAAGAAAAACACAATGAAAAACAAATGAATGAAAAAAATAGGCGTTTCTATTGTTTTGGAAATGTTTTTTTCTTTTCCTTTTTGCAAAAATAGCTTTTATTTTGAATAGTACAGCACAGAAGCAGCTGACGACGAGCTAGCTTGAACTGTTCCAATTCGTTTACACATATTCCGCCGGACTGACTGCACTACTCCCGCCTGCCTACTGTGTACTCGCATCGAACGATCCTCTGACCTTTACTGGCGCGGCAGCTCGTTCAGATTTAAATTGGTGAGGTAGGACCGTTCACTCTATACACGTACAATATCATCATAGCGAAAAGTACACAACGAATACAATTTTACTCGGCACGGTCGTAATCTAGTCGCAGTATGTAGACGTACGTACGATGATGGTACTGATGATATCGTCATCTGTTCTAGTACATTCTAATTAATCGACGACGGACGGTGTGTGAGGAAATCAATTTTACATACTCTTCCTGTGGTGGATTTGTTCCTTTTTGTTCCACAATAAATCCTAGATTTTACAACAGGACTGTAACTAAAAAACCTTCCAATCCAATTCATTAAAAATCTTTTTTTCCTCTTTTTTCTTTTTTCTGTTTTTGCCCTATGCACAAGAGTTTGTACTCGTACGTATACTAGTACATACTTTTGCGGTCGCAGTTTTGTGTACATTGAACATAAAATTCAAGTAGAAATTTTCCGATTGATCCGTGTCGTGTGTGTGTGTATGTGTTCGTTCACCTTTAACATATTTTTGTTGATGATGAGTGAGTGGAAGAGAAATGTTGTCAATTTTGTGCCAAAAATCGTTGTTTTTTTTAAATATTTTTTATTTGTTTTATTGGCAAAAAATTTCCATCCCTTCTTTCCAACACATTATCAATAATTGACTTAAAACTTTTCATTTATTTACGGATATCAACGATGATAATAATAACTGGAACAACATGTTGCGCATGATTCACGTTCATATATGGCTAGGATATGTATGTATGTGTGGATGTATGTATGTATATGAGTAAATATACCACCCACTACCACAATGAAAAAAATTCCCAAATGTATAAAAATTATTGTGAATCGCTTTTAAATCGTTTTGTATTTGTTTGTAATGTGCTAGTGTGTGTGTATGTGTGTTTGTGTACCTGTATGCGTTTGTATGGTTCGGTGGGGGTGGATGTAGATATATATGTACTTATGTGCTTATAATGAAACTATGAAAAGTAGGATAAAATGTTCATCGACAACGACGACAAGCATGGCCACGACAACAAAATATCGACAAGAGTCGGATTTCTATTCTCAGCAATTTTACTTCGTTACCTCTCTCCCCCAATACTCCTGAGTAGCCGAAAATGTTCTTTAGTAGTTTTTCAACAACAACAAAAAAACACCCTTCACTTACCTGCCCCCATCCCGCCCCTTTGCCGATAATGACCATTTGCGATAATCCCAAAACTATTATTCATATTCAGCACACACCTTTCAATTGGCATCATTTTCCATCGTCCTTTTTCGTCCTTCGTAAACCCCATTTTCCAAAGGATATTTTGTATTTTGGTTAGTTTACGATAATTTTAAATAATTGATTGAAATTGTTACGTACAGTTTTATTCGTTGTGCGTACACCTTTTTTTCATAATGTAATTGGTTCGGTTGTATTCGAATGTCAATGGTGGGGATGGATGGAGTTGTGGGCTCAACTTATCACCCACACTCATCCATTTATAAATCGCAATTTTAGCAAAAAGGTTCAATCTTGATATGGGGGCTGCATGTTTTTTTTTGTTTCGTGTATAAATTTTACGCTGCTGCTGCTGGTAGGTGTATCGTTATTTACTGGTAATAGTTTGGAAAATTTCCTAATTCTCTCACACAATATCCATCCCCCCAACTAGATACTTAGTCACCTACCACCTGCTCTTGCCACCCTACCGTTTGTTGCTTGGGATCTGGACTCCTGTGGTGAAAAAAGTAATAGCTCTGAACGGACAATCATTATTAAGTTAAACCAAATCCAATATTGGGGCTAACTATTGTTTTGTATGTGCATGTATATTAGCACATTTATATAGTTGTGATATTAAATAGCTCATATAAGGTGTCCTTTCTAAAAGCTATACAAACGTAATCTTGAAAATTCATTAACACTTCTATATTTGCTAAGGAAGCAAAATTGTTTACATTATTAGAAATGGTGATAGATAGTTTTTTGTAGAGGGGGAAGGGGGAATGTGGTTCTAGTGTAGGGGTGAAGTGTTAAGGGTCTGTTTTGTATGTTGTCTGTGGCAAACGAATAAATAAGAAAAGAAAATATAGTGAAACCAGTGCAGATTAATGGTGGGGTGTCCATATTATTAACGAATTCATTTGTCTCCTTATGTGTCTGTATATATAAAACGATATGCGTTCGTGCATTTCAATCGATCCTCTGTATGTATGGGGCAATATTCTACCACAAATAGATATTTATGCATACAAACAAAACTGAAATGGATGTGAATTTTTGCGTGTATTGGTAATCTTAACCTATGTAAATGTGTGTAAAAAATACACCACAAGTTGGTAAATGACACCTTCAGGAGTCAGTGTTTGGTTAGTTTCTGCCGCGATTTAGTTTCGTCAGGTTTCAAAATTTCCGAAAAAAATAAATATTCGATCAAGAAAAAAACCTAACAAAACAAAAAGAGAAGAAAACAATACAAAATGAGCCAAAATCAAAAGACAGAATATAATATAGACTAGAATTAATGGAATCGACATAAATTAAAAATTTTTTTTTTAAGTGAGATTATTGAAAAAAAAGCTACTAAAAATAAATTAAAAAATTAATAGAACATTAAATCATAATCGATAAATTTGTTGTTTTTCTTTTTATTTTTTTAAATATATTCTCTTGCCATTTTCGAATCAATAAAATGCAATTAAAATCAAATAAAATAAATAATTAACAACAACAAAAAATTAATTAATAAAAAAACGATGGATAAATAAATTATTTTCAATTATTATTAAAATAGAAGAAAAAAATTCCATAATTAAATTTTTTTTGTATTCGAAAATAAATTTTAAAATTCTTATAAAAAAAAAATTAATAATAAAAATTATCAACGGACACAATGAAACCTGGAATAGGCGGTTAAGTTTTAAAATTGAGCAGAAATTAACCTTTTACCAAAAAATAAGAAACTGTAACAATTTTCGGCGTTATTTGTGTTAAATATTTTTTTCTGGATTTTTAATAATGTTTTTTTTTTTTTTTTAAATACAACTAGTACTATTACTACTAATTCTGATATACAATAATAAATTAAATAGTTAAAAAGTGATTTAAAAAAAAATAATGAAAAAATGGAAGAAGAGGAAAAAAAATGACGGGTTTGTTTTTGGTCTCATTTTGTTTGTTTTATTTTCTTAACGAATTTGCAATTTTTTTGTTGAATTTTTTTAAACAAAATCGAATACTAACAAGAAGAGCATGAATCATGGTGAATTACGAATAATAAGTAACGATAGAACATGTATTAAAAGCTAATTTATTGTATTGGTGGTTGTGATGGTGGTGGTTATTATGGTTAATTATAATTATTACTATTATTCCTAATTATTGTTATTATTATCTTCATTGCTATAATAATAATAATAATAATAATAATAATAATAATAGTTCGCTAACGGTTAAATGGTAATGTGTTTGTATGCGAAATGGTGGTGTATTGTTGAATTTTCATATTAATTTCTTGTATTATAATATAAAAAAAAATAAAAGTTATAAAAATAATCGATAAAATATAATAAAATTTATAATTTACTGAAAGCTTATTATTTATTTTTAGTTCTTTCTATAAATTATGTTGTCTAGAAATTTCTATAATTTTCCACAAAGAATTTTCTATAAAAAATGGTCTTTAAGATTTTTTCTATAAACAATTTTCCATAAACAATTTTCCATAAGCAATTTCCTATAAAAAATTTTCCATAAAAAATTTCCTATAAAAAAATCTCTTTAAATAATTTTCTATAAGTTGTCTATAAAAATTTTCTATAAAAAATGTTCTATTAATAATTTTCTATCAAAAATTTTCTTTAAGCAATTTCCTGTAAAAAATTTCTATTAATAATTTTCTATAAATTATTTTCTATAAAAAATGGTCTTTACAAAATTTTCTATAAACAATTTTCTATTAAAAAATTCTATTCTATCAAATATTTTCTCTAAAACATTTTCTAAAAACAATTTTTTTTTTAAAAATTTCCGGTACAAAATTTTTTATAAATAATTTTTTGTAAAACATTTCCTAAAAAAAAATTTCTATTAATAATTTTCTATAAAAAAAAATTTATAAGCAACTTTTTATAAAAAAATTTCTATAAAGAATTTTCCGCAAACAATTTTTGATACAAGAATTTTCCATAAACAATTTCATATAAAAAATTTTCCATAAATAATTTCCTATAAAAAATGTTCTATAAAAAATTTTCTATAAACAATTTCCTTTAAACTATTTTCTATAAAAAAAATGCCCATAAAAAAATTTCTATAAATAATTTTCTATCAAAAATTTTCTTTAAGCAATTTCCTGTAAAAAAATGTCTATTAATAATTTTCTATAAACTATTTTCTATAAAAAATGGTCTTTACAAAATTTTCTAAAAAAAAATGTGATAGAAATATTTTCTCTACAACCTTTTTTATATACCAATTTTTTTTTTAAATTTCCAATACAAAATTTTCTATAAATAATTTTCTGTAAACAATTACCTAAAAAAAATTTCTATAAATAATTTTCTATAAATAATTTGCTGAAAACAATTTGTTATAAAAAATTTTCTATACAACATTTTTTCTAAACAATTTCCTATAAACAATTTTTTTTAAACATTTCTCTATAAAAAGTTGTCTATAAAAATTTTCTATAAGAAATTTTCTATAAAGAATTTTGCACATAGAGTTTTTTTAAGAATTTCCTATAATATTTTCCACAAAGAATTTTTTTAAAGAGTTTTCGTTTAATATTTTTACTAATATTTTTTTGAATATTTTTGTTGGTAAATTCGTTTTTATTTTTCTTAATTTTTGTAAGAAAGAATTCTTATTTAATTGAAAAAAGTAAAGAAAAAATAATATCATCTTATTTAGATAAAAAATAAAAGCATAACTAAAAATATAAAAATTTCTTAAATTCGAAAAATAAAAGTTTGCAAAAAATAGATTTAAAAAAAATATGCATTATTTGTGCCTGAATTTTACATCAGTGAATATACTATATTTGCGTGTATGCGTGTGGGTATTTTGTTTTCCCTATTTTCCCATCATCATTTTTTGTAAGTTTATAACAAAATTACTAATGCAGTGAAATAAAATCGAACGATAAGAAAATTCAATGTTATTCAAATGGTTTAAGCAATTAACGTGTAATTATCAGAATAATAATAATAAAACTAATAATTTCTAGGTTAAATATGCAAAATGAATAAATTTTTATTAACCGATGAAAAGGTGAACTAATCAAAAAATTATATTTTATGTGACGGCGATCGGAAATTCGAAAGAAAAAAACTGCTTTCCAATTATAAATGCATATGTAAGTGCGTTTATGTGTATTTATGTATGTATGTACCAATCTCTGATATGCGTACTTAATGTGTGTGTTCAAGAAATTTACAAATTTCCAAAATAATAGCAAAAAAAACACGAAATAATAATAAAAAAATCTAATTTGTGAGTAAATGAAAGACAAAAAAAAAACACCTTCCTCCGTATTAAACTCGTACGTACACACAAAAAATTAATTATTATATTAACATAAATAGAAAAAATATTTTTATGCTAGATTTGAGATGGCGAACGAAATAATATTTATAAATTATTGTCACTATTATCCTCTTAATTTAAGATTTTGTTACTTAATCTGATATTATTTTTATATATTTTTTTTGGGATTACCTATTAGGAAAATCGACTCCATATTAACTAAACTTTATTCAGTTTTTTGAATACTTCAAAAAATATAAATTATTGCTAGCACTAATATTCTATGCTAAAAATTCTATAAAAAAATTATTGATAAAAAAATTCTCTAGAAAATTATTTATTAAATATTTTTTTATAGAAAATTCTTTATAGAAAAATCTTTATAGAAATTTCTTTACAAAAAATTTATTATAAAAAATTCGTAATAAAAAATCATTTCAAGAAAATTCTTTATAGAAAATTTTGTATGGAAAATTATTTATAGAAAATTTTTAATAGAAATTTCCTTACAGAAAATTTATTATAGAAAATTCTTACTAAAAAATTCTCTATCGAAAACTATGAAATATTCTTTATAGAAATTGTATAAAAAATTTTGTATAGGAAATCCTTCAACGATAATTCTTTGTAGATTATTTTTTTTAGATTTTCCAGAAAGAGAAAAATCTTTCTAGAAAATCCTTCACAAAAAATTCCTTACACAAAATTCTTTATAGAAAATTGTTTACAGAAAAATATTTATAAAAAATTGTTTAAAGAACATTCTTTATGGAATATTCTTTACGGAAAATTCTTTATGAAAAAATTCTTTATAGAAAAATTTTTTTCTATAAAATTGCTTACAGAAAATTCTTCACAGAGAATTATTTAAAGAAAATTCTTTATAGAAATTCTTTTCAGAAAATTCATAATAAAAAATATTTCAAAGACACATACACGTATATCGAAAATTATTTATGGAAAACTCAATATAAAAAATTCTTTATTTTTTAAAATTATTTTTTTCATAGATCAATTTTTACAGAAAATTATTTCCAGAAATACTTTTACAGAAAATTTCTTATAGGCAATTTTTATGGAAAATCCTTCACAGAAAATTATTTAAAGAAAATTCCTTACAGAAAATTCTTTATTAAAAATTCTTTAATTCCTTATGAAAAAATTATTTATGGAAAAATTGTTTATAGAAAAATTATTTATAGAAAATTATTTATGGCAAATTCTTTATAGAAAATACCTAACGGAAAATACATTTGTAGAAAAATTCTTTATCGGAAACTATAAAAAATTCTTTATAGAAAATTATTAACAGGAAACTCTATATCGAAAATTCTTTATAGAAAATTCTTTACAGAAAATTTCTTATAGAAAATTCGTAATAGAATATCTTTCAAAGAAAATTCTTTATAGGAAATTATTTATAGAAAAGTCAATATGGAAAATTCTTTAAAAAAAATCGGTTAATGAAATTGCATAAATTTTTTTTTTAGAAAATGTTTCAACAAAAATTCTTTACAGATAATATTTTTTAGATATTATTTTATGAACCATTGTATTTCTTTATAGAAAATTATTCACAAAAAATTCTTAATAGAAAATTATTTGCAGAAATATTTTCATAGAAAATTTCTTATAGAAAATTCTTTATGGAAAATTTTTTATAGAAAAATTGTTTATAGAAAATTATTTATAGCAAATTCTTTATAGAAAATACTTAACGGACAATACATTTGTAGAAAATCTCAACAAAAAAGACCTTCACAGAAAATTCTTAATAAAAAATTCTTTATCGGAAACTATAAAAAATTCTTTATAGAAAATTATTCACAGGAAATTCTATATCAAAAATTCTTTATAGAAAATTCAATATGGAAAATTCATTAAAAAAAATCCGTTATATAAAATTGCACAACCTTTTTTCTTTTAGGAAATATTTCAACAAAAATTCTTTACAGATAATATTTTTTAGATACGAGTATTATTTAATGAAAACTATTGTAAGAAAAATTCTTTATAGAAAAATCTTTCTAGAAAATCCTTCACAGAAAATTATTTAAAGACATTTCTTTATAAAAAATTATTTATGGAAAATTCCTTGTAGAAAATTCTTTAAAGAAAAATTATTTATAGAAAATTATTTGCAGAAATGTTTTTACAGAAAATTTCTTATAGACAATTATTTATAGTAAATTCTTTATAGAAAATACCTAACAGACAATATATTTGTAGAAAATCTCAACAAAAAAGACCTTCACAGAAAATTCTTAATAAAAAATTCTTTATCGGAAACTATAAAAAATTCTTTATGGAAAACTATTCACAGGAAATTCTATATCAAAAATTCTTTATAGAAAATTCAATATGGAAAATTCATTAAAAAAAATCCGTTATATAAAATTGCATAACCTTTTTTTTTAGGAAATATTTCAACAAAAATTTTTTAAGGATAATATTTTTTAGATACGAATATTATTTAATGAAAACTATTGTAAGAAAAATTCTTTATAGAAAAATTTTTCTAGAAAATTATTTAAAGACATTTCTTTATAAAAAATTATTTATGGAAAATTCCTTATAGAAAATTCTTTAAAGAAAAATTATTTATTGAAAATTATTTGCAGAAATGTTTTTACAGGAAAATTTTTATAGACAATTATTTATAGTAAATTCTTTATAGAAAATACCTAACAGACAATATATTTGTAGAAAATATTTTTAAAAAAAGCTTTACAGAAAATTCTTAGTAAAAAATTCTTTATAGACGAAAATATAAAGAATTTTTTTAAAACATTTCTCTCCAATTTTTCATTACTTATTTCTTTATAGAAATTGAGAATTTTCCATATCACAATTTGCATAAAAGAACTTTCTTTATAAAAATTTCTTTAAAAAAAAAATTTCTTTGTGAATATTTTCTTTACAGAATTTAATTTATCAAAATTGCAAATATACTTTTGAACATTAAAAATTATTCGATTTTTTATTTTTACTTAGCGCAAAAACACCAATTATTTTTACTATAATAAATGAACTCTTTGATTCTAATACAATATTTCCATGGCATATAAACTTACATACTTTGTGTGTATAGGTTTTTCCAACTATCAATTATACTATGGTAAAATATTATTTACTAACCATTACACATACACCCCCAATATCTAACGTTGTCTATCCAAACGTAGTGTATCTAAAATGTAATTTTCAGTCAAAAGTGAGCAGTTGGGAAAAAATCTAAGTATTTTTCTGAAAAACACACTTTGTGTAAAAGCCCATCACGTATCCTTACAAATATCATACAAATGCACCAACAGTATGTGTGTACAAGTAAGCAAATGTGTATGAACTTGGGGGTATATGTGAATATAATAACGTTATCATAATTTTCATCTTTCTTCTATTTGAATATGGCAATTTTTTAAAAACTTTAATTTCAAATGTTAGACAGTAAAAATAAAAACAAAATAAATAAAATCTCATAATTAAATTTATTTGTTGCAATGTGAAACGCAATCCTGACGACAAACCCTGATTTTCTTCTATCATAATCAACCTGTCCTTTCGTCTATTTTTTTTTTTTTGGTTTTATCCTTTTTCTTCTTTGTCTCTTATTTAGAAGGAAAATAAATTTAGAGTTTTCTCTTTAAATCACAGCGTTTTATACTTTATTAAAAATATAATTTTTTTTTTGAGTTTCTATCGTCCTGTGTTTTTATTTCTTTCTACACCCTCAACGTTGCTAGTTTTTTTTTTGTACCCACAATTTTATGTTGTTTTTGGTTTTTACTGTCGACTTTATGAGAAGGGGTTTTTTTTTGCTGTCGACAGAAAAGGCACACATAATATGTTCACCTGTACGAAAGGATTCTTTTTTTATATACTTTTCTGTCATTCAATACTCGCTGTCCTTACATACTCTTACCTATACATATAAATATTTTTTATTAAATTTTTCATTAGAATTGTGTATTGATTTTTCACCATATCCTTATTAGTTTTTTTTCTCTTATTTTCAGCTTTTACTTAACGTTTAGTAAAGTATTTAATGTTTTTTTTTTCACTAATAATTCTAGTCTTATTTATAAATTGATTTATAGTAATTTATAATAACAACAAAAACAAAACAAAAAAGTATTGTAGAAAAAAATTTAGCATAGAAAAAATTATCCTTTTTGTTAGAAAAAAAAATCATTTAAGTACAAAATTTTAGTAATTATTTTTTTTTTCTACTTTCTTGATTAATCTTAAAAAACATTTTTCTTATTACAGATATGCGCATTGTTCGTACATTTCAAAAAAAGGGAATTTCATATAGAATAACTCCTTTGGTTTTGAAAAAGTAAAGAAAATCTTATTTGATCCTGTTTTTAGAGATTCTTTTTTACTACAATATATTGAAAAGAAAAATGCCTTTCTTGTGTAGCTTGTGCCAAAAAAAAACCAAATTCGCTTAATATTAACAGAACAGTTAAAATCCCAAAAAATTAATGGCGTTTTTTTCTATTTTTTGGGGAACAGCATAAGCTATCGTCTTGAATGTGCAGTTAAGTATCCACAAATCATCGAAAGAGTACAGCTTTTTTTTCATGTTTCTATTTATTTTTATGCAGGAAGAAAACACAAAAAAAATCTAAATTAAATACTAAAAATTTGTGCTTTTGATAAATAAAATTTAATAAAGAAAAATAATTAATAACAACAAAAATAAAAACAAACGTCAAGAATTATTTTTAAGTAAATCTCAACTTTTTTTGAGATTATAATTTTTTTTTAATAATAAAAAAAAATCACAAAATTAAATATTTTTAAACAAAAATTAATTGCTGTAAAAAATACTCTAGTTAATAAATTAAAGAGAAAAAAAAACAATAGAAAAATATAAAAATATGGCCCAGTAAATTTTTATTTAATTTCATTGGTTTTATTTTCTGAACTCGTACACTGGTTATTATACCAGTGCCTCTCAAAGTGCCCCTCAAAGCGAAGAGTGGTAAAAACCCAGAAACAAACCGCATTTGTTAAGTTAATCGATTCCAGTCAATATTATAAAAGGTTGTTATCAAATTTGCTCTTCGGAAAGTAAACCTAATTTATGCATACTTCAAAAGTAAATTTTTAATAAAATTTTTAATTCACTATTTTTCTGGACTATGCCATTTGGCGTAAAATATAACGCATTATTTGGTGATTAGACAATTTATGATATTCAAACTAAACAAATTCTACCTGCACGGGACATCACTGCACTTTCCAAACACCAAAATGGATAACCCTTTATGAATTTTCTGTGTTGGAACTACTTTCTTTAGTAGATTTTTACTGTCGAAATATTAACATTATAGTCGTTATACAGTTGGAGGTTACCAATTCTACATTGTTTATACTAAACTACGGTTAATAGCTTAATTAGGGATGCAATAAATCCTATTTTTTTATTACTCTAAATATTAATGATCTCTAACATGATTTTCTTTTTACTAATGACGATATAAAATATTAATTTTATTTCATTGTAACTATTTTACGATTATTTCATATTTTATAGTAAATAGAATCTGTTGATTCAATTATTTTTGTTATAAGGAAATATTTGAAGAAAACTTTAAAAAGTTATTGAGAAAACGTGGAATATCTCTTATGGAAAATTCTTTAAAGTACATTCTTTTTAGAAAATTCTTTATAGAAAATATTTCATAGAAAATATTTTATAGAAAATACTTAATAGAAAATTATTCACAAAAAATTTATTATAGAAAATTATTTATGGACAATTCTTTAAAGGAAATTATTTACAGAAAATTCTTTATAAGAACTTCCTTATGAAAAATTCTTTAAGGAAAATTTTTTAAGGGAACTTCTTGATAGAAAATTCTTTATGGAAAATTCTTTATGGAAAATCCTTTACAAAAAATTCTTTATGGAAAATTCCTTATGAAAAATTATTTATGGAAAATTCTTTATGGAAAATTCTTTTAAAAAAATTCTTTATGGAAAATTCTTTATAGAAAATTCTCTATGAACAATTTTTTTATAGGAAACTCTTTATGCAAAATTCTTTCGAAAATTATTTATGGAAAATTCTTTGTGGAAAATTCTTTATGGAGAATTCTTTATAGAAAATTTTTTACAGAAAATTCTTTATGGAAAATTCTTTATGAAAAATTCTTTATAGAAAATTCTTTGTAGATGGTATTTTTTAGATATTTCTATATGAAAAATATTGTAAGAAAAATTCTTTAAAGAAAAATCTTTCAAGAAAATCCTTCACAAAAAATTCCTTACACAAAATGCTTTATAGAAAATTCTTTACAGAAAATTATTTATTAAAAATTGTTTAAAGAACATTCTTTACCGAAAATTTTGTATAGAAAGTTCTTTACAGAAAATTCTCTATGGAAAATTCTTTATGAAAAATTCTTTACGAAAAATTTTTTATATAAAATTCTTTATAAAAATTTCTTGAGAAAATTCTTTATAAAAAATTCTTTATGGAAAATTTCTTCTAAAAAATTGCTTACAGGAAATTCTTACCAGAAAATTTGTTATAGAAAATTCGTAATAGAAAATCTCTCAAAGAAAATTCCTTATAGAAAATTTTCCATCAAAAATTCGTTATCAAAAACTATAGAAAATTTTTTATGAAAAATTCTTTTTGGAAAATTATACACAAAAAATTCATTATAAAAAATTTTTCATAGAAAATTCTTTATGAAAAATTATTTACAGAAAATTCTGTATTAAAAATTCTTTATAGAAAAATCTTTATAGAAAATCCTTTAAAGTAAATTCTTTATAGAAAATTTTTTAAGGCAAATTCTTTATCGAAAATTCTTCATAGTAAATTCTTTACAAAAAATACTGTAAGGAAAATTCTGAAAAAATTCTTAATAAAATTTTTTTATAGAAAATTCTTGAAAAATATTTTTTATAGAAAATTCTTTATAGAATCTTTTTCGAATAAAATTTCCTTTATAGAAATATAAATGCATATTTGTATTTCTTTTCATAATTAAAAAAATAGCAATAGGGATTATTGGGAAAATTTTGAAACTTTTAAACCCCAAAAAGGTTGTGCGAAATACATTTTCAAATATTTTATATATTAATTTTTATTTTAGAATAGAACTAATTAACTCATATAAAGAAATTATTAGCAAATAATAATTCTAGTTGGATCAGTAAAATTTGGTGTAAAAAATTACACAGAAAAAAATTATTTCCACGTGGTTTAAATTAATATTACCCCATAATAACAGCCCTATCCTTATATTGTATGATTTTTTTTCATTATTATTTAGTAAATAAAAATCATCACATAACCCATCCTTCTGTAATTATATTTGATAGAAAATTCATAATTATTCCTTAAAATCTCGATGATTTAATTCTTAATCAAAAATTAATAAAGCAATTAGAATAATAATTTTTGTAAATTCCTCAATCAATACTTTTAAGTTTTATTATAATTTACCCTTATTCTCATTGTTTTCCCTATAAAAAATAGAAAAAAATTATTTTCTTTTAAGCTTTATTTGCAAGTAAAACTATAAAAAAAAACTCTTACGATACTATCCGATATAAGTAAAAGTTCTTAATTAAGTATTTTTAGAAGATTTTTTTCCTTATCGCACTCTGTTATCACATACATTCCTAATACTTTGTACACTAAGAAGGAAAAGTTCTAATCAAAACAATTAAATCGAACATAAAAGTTATATTAAAAATTAATTATAAACTAATAGAATCGGAGATCTATTATTTTTTTGTGTTACTTTTTTAAGCGTTTTTTTCTGAGCAAAAAAAAAATATAGAGCAAAAATCCACCTATTTTTAGAAAGCAAAACAAAATAAAAACATGGTTTCCTGGAGGAAGAGGTCTTAGTGGGGTTGATGAATTAATTTTAAAATTTAAACAAAAATAAATTTTAAAAAAAAATCAAATAAATTGAAAAATATTTAAACTAAAAGAAGGAAAAGAGGATGTACGCTAAAATGTCGAATTCAAAAAATTTCTAAAACAAAAACTAAAAAGGAGAACGTTTTTATTATTTGTCAGGGATTTTTTTTGGTGATTTATTATCTTTTATATAAAATTTTTTTATATAAAATTTTTACAAGTACTCCAAAAGAGTAGTAGTACTTGTTAATCTACACACATTCACACAGGCATACACAGTTTCCATGCACTTCAGAATATCGCGTGCCTTATGCCTTATGAATTTAGGTTAACCACGAAAAATCCAATTTTTTAAGCTCTTTTTTCAACAACAAAAAAAACTACAAAATATGAGCAAAATAAAAGAAAAAAAAACCAAAAAGAAAACGCTTCTAATCCCCATCATCATTTTAGTAGTGGTATTTTTTTAGTTCCTCTTTTTTTATATTTAAAAACTTTTTTTTAAAAAAAATTCCTTTAACACCCCAAAATGTGTAAAGGGAAACTTTTTACAAACTTAACGGATGTAAAAAAAAATTAATCTATTTTTTTTTGGGGGATTTGAAGTTTAGAAATGTGAAAAAAGTTAAGGAAAAAATCAAACGAACACGAAACAGAAAATTTGTTTAATAATGAAAATGAGAAATTATGAATTTCTTTCCTAGAACGCAACAATTATAAAATCGTTGATCATCATCACTATTACGCCAACCCTCCCAACCCCCCAACCCCCTTCCTCACACACACACACACACACATCCTAATCATAACCATTCAGTATAGTCCATTCGTTATCCATCCATCAACATATGTAAAATGTCATATTGGATTATGGATGATTCTTATTCAAAACGGACGTTATTTTATTGGATGGATTTTTTTTTATGGAGGGTGGAGCTGAGTGGGTGGATAGGTTTTTTATTACTTGAAATTATTTTCTAAAGATTTATTTTTTGACATTCTCTTTTTGTGAAAATAAATGAAAAAAAGAAAAAATTTTAAGTTTCTTTTAAAAAAAAATCTTTTTAAAAGAAACTTAATTTTTTTTCTTTTTTTATTTATGAATTCTACTTTAAACGGAATTTTATTATAGAAACTATTATAAGTTTAAATATCGAGAAAAGAAAAAAAAGAATAGAGAAAAAACCATAAAAGCTTTTTAAAATTTTCGATTAATTTTATGAAAAGAAGTTTTTGGTGAATCATGGGGCGGGATAGCTGCTGCTGTTGCTAATGTACTCCTTCCGAATGGCTAAACTGTTTGGGGAACAAATGGCACTTCATCACCACATATTTTCGGTCAACTATTGGCAATAGGCAGTGTGAAAAAGGGGGGTTGCTGACCAAAAATCTATTCAAAAGAACATTTACAAAAGCATTCTTAGTCGTAAATAGAATCTCTGTCGCTATAAGGACAAGGACAACAATAATAACAACCGCACTAGCAATAGTAAAAAAAAATACGAATAGCAGCGCTCAAATCGAATAAAGAGTTTTCCATCTCTTCTATGTAAAAAATACTTCTAAGCTTCCAGAGAGTCTATAATATTGTAACTAATGCACTATTTAAAAATGGGCTCTCTACAATCTTGGCGTGACTACAATAATACCGATAACAATTGTGATTGCACAATAAACACCAACCAAAAAAGAAAAAAAAATCAAAACCAAAACCACAACAAAAGCCCAAATATACTAGAAACCGTATGAGAAAAGGCGAACAGAAATTACAAAGAAATATTAAAGAGAAAGAAAGCTCCACAGAGAGAAAGAGAAAATAAAGCACAATAAAAACAGCTGGGAAAAAAGTCAACCATCACTCACTCTCAAAGGGATTAATATGTTGTGATAAGTGTTGGATAAAATATGGTAAAATCGGAATATTCTACTTGTCGTCGTCCATTGCATATAGCATACGAACATAGGCGCTTCGGAAAAAAATAGTAATAATTAAAAAAAGAAAAGAAAAACCAACCAAATAAATAGAAGTGTGCATAAGAGGAGGACGAACGGACGACCTTAAGTTTGCTTGGCGAGGGAGAAGAAAAAAAACTACACGACTAATAAAGGAATGGATCGGGAGAAAAGGGGCGGACAGTATATGGATGGGTAGAGAAGAAGATGATATTTTTATTATTAATATTTCAGAGAAAATATTTTGTGTGCGTGTTGAGGGTGTGTGTGTGTGTTAGTGTTTGAACATTTTGCAAGGACACCGCCGCCAAACTATGATATTTTGATCGATAAATTTATAATGCAAATGTTTGTGAGCGAATATAAGTTTACGAATGAGTGAGTGAATAGAAGTGTGTCAGTAAAATAGTGACTGATAGTGGTGGAATGAGTGTGAATTACTTATGGTGAGTGAGTGATCCACAGAGACAGAGAAAGAGAGAGACAGAATGAATATTTGTTTCTAAATAATAAGATTTTGGTCGGATTACATATGTGCCACCGTCGTATATGTAACTTGTCTAACTGCGGCCCCCTCCCTTGGGGCGAAATTTCCAATTTCATAAAATGTACTCGTATTATACTTGTGTGTATACTTTTTAGCCCTTTTTGGCCATAGACTCATATTAAATATATCAAAAAGGATCTCAATACGAATGGAGAATACATGC
Organism: Atherix ibis; assembly: GCA_958298945.1. Classification (NCBI taxonomy): domain Eukaryota; kingdom Metazoa; phylum Arthropoda; class Insecta; order Diptera; family Athericidae; genus Atherix; species Atherix ibis. Next base: position 19,263,819 of record OY282609.1, on the reverse strand, counting down.
GTCTGAAATGTATTCAATAGACGAAAAACAGAAAATGATTAAGAAATGGAAAAGCCTTGAATGAATTAGTGGTTCGTATCCCCTTCCACCCTTACCCCTTTTACAAAATATTTACTTTCTTGTTGTTTTTCCTAAAAAAATTAATGAATGAATATCCAATTTTAGATTGTAAAAAAACAACGAAATTTATTTTTTTTTTTAATGAAGGGAAAAGTTGACTCCCACTACCCCTATCCCCCTCCTCCCCTCTGCTAAGATTGTAGACTATCTACTTGGGTTAGAATTATCAACTTTAGTTAGATTAATTTGCTGAGTAAAATGTTTACCTAAATTTTTTTTTGTATGTAAAAATTCCCCAAAAAGGATTAATTATAAAATTATCGAAGAAAAAAAAATTTCAATAATTAATAAAAAAAGGTTTTTTATTTTCAAAACAGAAAACAGATTATAGATATTAAATTATATTTAAATAATTTATAAGTCATTTATTTGAAGAAAAAAAGAAGAACACATCAAATGGATCGATGGATGGGTGGATGGTATTTTTATCAATATTTCAGAAATTGTATCTATCCAACTTAAGGGTTCTCTGTGCGAAAATCAAAAAAAAAATTCCTATAATTGAGGTAATTGTTATTCAAATCCCACCTCGAATCTAATGAATTTTTCATATTCGGTTATTTCAATATTTTAGAAAAAGGTGAAAATGAAATTTTTTGCTTTTCTATAAGAGAAAGTAAGGATAAAATTTTATAAATCCAATCTGTTAAATATTTTTGAAGATTTTCTTATTAAAATTTTACTAGTTGTATGAAAATTGCTGACTTTTTATTTGCAAATAATAAATAATATGTTAAAGGGGGTTGGGAAGAGAGGAGAGGGAGTTGTTTGTTTACAAAATATCCATTCATATCAGAATATTGTTTTATGTTTTATTAATGAAAATTCTTTATATTGTAGAAAAATATTTTAAGAAAAATTCTTGATAGAGAATTTTTTATAGAAAATTCTTTATGGAAAATTTGCTAAGGAAAATTTTTTATAGAAAATTCTTCTTAGAAAATTATTTACAGAAATTCTTTATGGAAACTTCTTTATGAAAAATTCTTTAGGCAAAATTTTTTAATAGAAATTCTGGATATAAAATTCTTTATGGAAAATTCTTTATGGAAAATTCTTTATAGAAAAATATTTACAGAAAATTCTTTATAGAAAAATTTTTATATTAAACTATGTACATAAATTCTTTATGAAAAATTCTTTATAGAAAAATCTTTTAAGGGAAATTCTTGATACAAAATTTTTTAAGGCAAATTCCTCATGGAAAATTCTTTATAGAAAATTCTTTATGAACAATTTTTTTATAGCAAATTCTTTAAGCAAAATTCGTTATTCTTTATGGAAAATTTTTTATGGAAAATTCTGTAAGACATTTTTTTTTAAGGAAATTCTTGATATAAAATTCTTTATGGAAAATTATTAATAGAAAATTCTTTATAGAAAATTATTTACAGAAATTCTTTAAGAAAAATTCTTTACGAAAATTTCTTTATATTGTAGAAAAGTCTTTATAGAAATTAATTTCCAAAAAATCTTTGTAGAAAATTTTTTACAGAAAATTCTTTACACAAAATTTTATATCGAAAATTCTTTATAGCAAATACTGGGAAAATTTTTTGGTAAATTCTTGATAAAAAATTCTTTATGGAAAATTCTTTATAGAAAATTCTTGATAGAAAATTCCTTACAGAAAATGCTTTATGGAAAATTCTTTAGAAAATTCTTTATGGAAAATTTGTTAACGAAAATTCTTTATATAAATTATATATGAAAACTTCTTTAAGAAAAATGTTTTAAGGGAAATTCTTGATATAAAATTCTTTATAGAAAATTCTTTATAATAAATACTGCAAAGAAAATTTTGTTGTTAAATTCTTTATAAAAAATTATTTATGGAAAATTATTTATGGAAAATTCTTTACAGAAAATTACTTCTACAAAATTCTTTGCACATAATTGTTTATATAAAATTATTTTAGTAAATTCTTAATAAAAAATCTTTATAAAAAATTCTTTATTGTAAATTCTTTATAGAGCATTTTTTAAGGACAATTCTTTATAAAATGAAGACTGCTGACTGGTTATTTTCAATAATAAATATAAATGTTAAGGGAGGGGGATTTGTTTACAAACTTGAAGAGGGGAAGTTCATTTTTTTATTTATGAACTTCCCCTCTTCAAGTTTGTATCACGCATAATTTAGTCCTGTATTCATATTCAGAGCTAGATACTTTTAAATACTCTCACAATATGAGTGGAAAAACTGAACTCTTTTAGACAGACTATCGATTACCTCGAAAATAAACGATTACCTTCTGATAAATTTATGTACGAATTTGTACCTTTTTTTCCTTTTTAATTTGGGAAAGGGGGTTCATATTATTTTGTAATCAAAAATTCCAACAAAAAAAATTACCAATTTTTCCAGAGTCGAATAATTTAACTCATGAAAATATTGGTTTTTTTTTCTTTAAATTTGTAAATAATGACCATCAACGCAATTTTTATTTTGAATATTTGATTATAATTATTATTATTGGCAGTAGAATTTTTCTTTCTGATAGACTTTACTGATATCGGTAATGTCTGGGCAAAATTCAATGACGCTAATTTAGTTTCGAATTTAAATAATTGGTTTTCGTTTTAATTGATGGTGAAAATCAATAAAATGTTATTATTTTGAAATGTAGACAAGGTGAACACAATCAAAATTTGAATTATAATAATTCTCTAGCATGCCAGTAGGTGTACTGGTATGCCAGTGTAGCAGTCTCAGTTCAAAATATCAATGGGATTTGAGTAGGTCCTTAGGTTATGTTAAATTTTCCCAAAACTGAAGAACATGTAAAAATTCAGGCGACTTAGTACAAGAAAATTGTTAAGGATTCAAAAAAAAATTGTAAAATATGGAATTTTTATATACCGATGCCTTTTGGTATTTTTACTTTTTATTTTTTAAGTGGAAATTGCTTTTCTTTTCTTCCAAAGATTGTTATAATAAAAAAAAACTCTGTTAAATCAGCACTAATTAATAAAATGAATATTCTTTGGTAATTAAGAAGAAAAACCTATTAAAATACTGCCGGCCAGTATAGAGAACTATTTTTTCCTTAAACTAAAGTTTATTATTTTCAAAGTTTTTTCGCCGGTTTTAAAGTTTAAATAATTTGTAACTAAAATACTGGAGAGGTATTCAAAAAAAAATTTCGTGGGAAATTAGTTAATTAATTTGTACTTGCAATTAATTCTGAGTAGTTTTTTTTTGATTACCCAAAAAAAAGTACATATAATTTTTTTAGAGACAGGAACTTAAAATGATTTTTAGGGAAGAAAAGATGTCCAAAAACATTCAATTTATGATTTTCTAATCCAAAAAAAATGTCATTAAAATTTCTTTCATTTTACCCTTTTTGCCATTGATTATGAAGTTTTCTATCGTAGAGAAAAATCTCCAAAGAGAACAGCAACTACGAAAATAAGTTTAAGTGAGATGGAAAAAGCGAAAATAAATAATAATAACCAAAAAAAAACAATATCAAAGAGAGGCGTTAGTATTTATTAACATAATAAATACGATAGAAAAAAAGAGGTTTTCAAGTGAGGGATTTCGAGAAAAAAATTTTTTTAGAAAAAATTAAAAGAACATTAATCAATAATTTTCTCTTTTCACAATAAGAAAAACTAACTAAAAAAAAAAGACAAAAAAAGTGTCTTTAAATACAAAAAAAAAAAACATTTTTATCAATTAAACCGAAAATTTGAAATTTCTTCCTTTTCAGCTCATAAACAAAACGAAAACAAACAAAAATCCTATAAAAATTTAAGCTTTTCAATGTAATTCAAAAAAAAAAAAAAAATTATAATAATGTAATTCAAAATAACAACAAAAAAAAATAAAAATATTTTTAAACAACCAAAAAAACTATCACATATTATATAAAAAATACTCATAAAATCTATATATTTATGTATGTGTGTGTGTGCAAATTTATACTATGTAAAATAAAATTTAACTAATATAATAATTATTTAAAAAAAAAACATAATATCATTAATAACATATTTTAGATAAAATATAAATAAATAAATTATAGTAAAAAATTTTAAAAAAATTGAAATATTTTTTTAAGAAAATCTATTATCCTTTTGATTAGCAAGCAGTAAATGGGAAATTTTCAATTGATTCCGTTTTCTGAAAATTATGTCCTCTTTTTAAATTTTATCTAATTTTCATAACAAAAATCCTATTATTTACAAAAAAAATTTGTATATACATAAACCAACATCCACCTTACCCTACACCCCCCCCCCCACCCAAAAAATGGGAATACGTAAATAATTGTTTATATAGAATTCAAAAGAGAATTATTACAAAAAATTAATCAGAAAAATTCAAATAATTAATAATTCAAAAAAAAAAATTATTTATAATAATAATAATGATATTATGTTTCATAGATATATCTAATATACTATGAGAGAATATATAATATACCCACAAAGTGTCTTGAAATTAAATAATTATAAATAATAAAACAAAACAAAAAAACAAAAATAACAAAAAAAAACAAGAGAAATAACAAAAAAAAATTATTATATTTTATTATATACGAAAAATAAAAAATAAAAGAATTTTTTTTATTTTTATATAAGTATTTATATATGCAAAAAATATATGTATAAATAATAATAATAACCTAAAAGGGGATGTAACTTTAAAATAGAAAGAAAGAGAAGAAAAAACCAAACAAATAAAATTATTTAGTATCAAATAGAAGAAGAAGAAAAAACACAGAGAGCAAAAAGGGTGATTGTTAATTACTTTATCATTTCATTGAGTGCACAAACAAGGCATAACCGGAATAAATATAGGCGGTGCAAAAAAAACAAAAGATGAGCAGAACAATATGAGATAAGAGAATTTTTAATGCGAACTGAGAACGAATCTCCCCCCACATTGATTGTTCATCATTGATTTTGCATGTTTGTTTTTCTTTTTGTATGTATTTTGTACCATTTTGAGAATAATCAAAGAGAAGAGAAATTTAACATTTTCTTTTCTATGATCGAATTTAAATAGATAGAGTCAGAGTTTAGTCAATATTGTTCTGCCTATAGAAAAGGATAGAAAATTAACTTAACCCATTCCCACGAGAATATAGAAGATTGAATATTTAAGTGTATATGAGGAGAGAAAAAATAGTCGGTAAATTTAGTAATAATAATTATCAATAATAATAAATCATATAGAAAAATATTATCATTATTATTATTATTACTATTATTATCATATAGATTTATATAAATACATATATTTTTTGTAAAATCTTTCATTTGATATAGTTAAAAAAAAAAAATAGAAAATATTTTAGGTTATTTTCTTTTTTTTCTTTTGTACATATATATTTTTTTATAGGATATTAAAGAAGAAAAAATCATTGAGAAATAATTAATTTTTTAAAAAAGATTTAGATTAAATTCTATTCAATTAATTTATATGTTATAGATACAAAAAAAAAAACCTAAAAAAAAATTGATATATATTAACAAACACCAGACGACAATATACGATAAATAGATTTAAGAATTTTTTTACATATTTAATCATTTATAATTATTATAGATAAATAATAGTTAAATTATAAAAAAAGAAAAAACAAAAAAAATTCATTAGATTTGTTATTTGGGTTTTTTGGTATTTTTGGGTTTTTGGATTGATTTTACAAAGTTCACATAAAAATATATATTAGATAATAATTTTTTTTAAAAAAAGAATACGAAGAAAGAAAGGAACGAAAAAAAAAACAAATAATAATTAAAAACACCTCCCATATATGGTATATATATTTATATAGGTATGTTGTTTATGTTTTGTTATTGTTAAAAAAACTTTTTATATAAAAAAAAACACGATAAACGTATTACAAAAAAAATATTAAAAAAAAACTATTTTATAAATATTTATATTAAAAAGAAATAAAAAAAAAATATTATTCATTTTATAAGAATTTGTTAACGTTTTAGAGTATTAAATACTAGAGGAGAAACTGAAAAAGGGAGAGACAGCGTGTGTTGTGTTATTAAAGAATAAATAAACAAAAAAAAAAAAAAAAAATTTTAATCATATCCGATAAATAATATTTTTTTTCGTTTAATTAATTAATATTTACCATTTTATACACATAAAAATTCGATTCACAAAAAAAAAAAATAACACAAGAAATTTCCTAGAAAATTGAATAAGATGAATTTAATATTTGTCTAGAAATATTTAAATTGGTTTTTTTTTCTTTAAATAATAAATTAATGTAAAAAAAAACACTTAAAAATACAAACAGATAGAAATATTGATTACTTTTTGAAAGGTAAAAAAAAATTACTACTAATTTAAACTCCTAATAATAATAATAATAACAGCAAAAAAAAAATCAATAAAAAAAAAATAATATTAAAAATAATAGAAAAGGGACAGCAAGAAAGATAGACAACGAGAAAAAGAATAGGGCAAAAAAGGCAGTAAAAATCTTAAATTAAATAAATAAAAATCTATAAAATATAATTATTAAAAGAATCTTATCTAACAAAAATTAAACTATAGATTAGAAAGTGTATGTGTATATTTATAGTGTAGAATAGAATTTCAATGTGTTTCAAATATAAATGTTAAAAAAAAACAGCAAAACTTCGAGAAAAAAAAAGGGTGTAAAGTAAAAATCTACATTCAAGCTGCCTACTACTACTACTACTATAGGGAAAAAATTATTTTCTAAACAAAATTTAAAAAAAAGAACCGAAAGGAAAACCAAAACCTTTTTTTAGAAAAAAAATTATAAGAACCTTGTTAATTTTAAACCCCTAAAAAGACTTTTAAAAAGAAAAATTAATAAGCATTTTTAATTTAAAACCCTTTAGAAAAAAATAAAAAATAAAACACACCTTACAATTTCAATTAAAACCAAAAATAGCAGTTTTTTTTATACAGTCCCTCTTTTAAAGTCTTAATTAGAGTTTTTTTACTAAAAATTATATTTTTTTTTTAGTAGTGAACAAAAAAAAAACTTTTTTTTTCTTATTAAAAATTATATCTTTTTGAGAAAAAATTACAAAAAACTAACAAACAAACAATTGATTCAAAAACTGTTTCTTTCCCAAACTGCTTCAATTCTATAATTACCCTTAAGTGGGAGTCAACACCCCCCCCCCCCTCACCCCTCCTCGTAACCTTATTAATGCAAAGGTAAAGTTAATAGTCAATTTTTAATCTGCACAGGATATCAATAACTTTCCACATTGACAACCAACAACAATTCTGTCACTTGTCAAATCAAGCAGTTTTATTTTTTACCTACTTTTTAATACACATAATTAAAAAAAAACACCTCCTATTACGTATTTCAGAAAAATCAGAATTAAATAAAAAGAATTTCATCTGTAAACTTATCTTTGAATATATTTCCCTAAATAAGAAAATATTACAACCTCCGATTTATACGAAAACACCATAATTTTTCATATAGAAACCAAATCGGACACTCCCACTCCGCATAAAACGAGAATTTATTACCGCCTCCATAAGGAGAAAAATTCAAAAAAAAAAAAAAAATAATTTTCAAAACTACTTTTTCTCTCTATTCCAATAATAATAATAACGAAATAATAATAAATAAAAAAATAACGAAAATCCTAATCAACAAAACAAAAACTAATGGGAAAACAAAATATCCTAAAGAAAATGGTTAATAATAATAATATTTTATATGGTATTATTGAACAGTGATAGTAAATTGCAATAAATAAAAATAATATTTATGATAAAAGCCATATTATGCCTTTATTTTCATATGCAGTATTTATATTATTATAATATGTTTAAAACGTACATAAAAAAATATTTCCATATAGAATTCAAAATTAGAAAATATATAGGATGATGCTAAAGAGAAACAAACAACAATAAGAAAATATTTTTAATCACAAAATAAAGAGAGAAGAAAAAAAGAAGAACAGACACACACACACACACGCAAAGAGTGTGATGAAATATGAAATATTATCTCAGGCGATATCATGGAAAATAATGTTGTTATAGTTGCTTTTTTATTCAAGAAAACAAAAGATCATAAAAACAAGAAGAAAAAAAATTCCATTTTTATCCTTTTAATTAATTAGTTAACAATAAAAAATTTATTGAATTTTCATACAACGTTAGTGGGGGGCACAGCAAGTCAGCATTATTATTCATTATAAGCGGGGTTGAAAAATCAACAAAGAGTTTTAAATAAAATTTAAAAAAAATAAAAAACAATCGATAAACGTGTAATTTTCGATTGCACAAAAATTAACTCAAAAAAATAACAAACACACACACACACACACACACCAACAAGCAAAAAGAAAACAATTTAAAACTAATAAAAATTAAAGTATATGAAAAGAAAAGATTATAATATAATATAATATAAAATAAAATAATTTAAAAAAAAAGTTATAGGAAAAAATAAAAAATAAATTTGAAACGCCTAAAAAATAATTCATGTAAATAATATATTAGCTAATTTGGTGTTAGAAATATTTAACGAAGAAGAAAAAACCGAGAGAAAAAAAAACTAATTATAATATAAACAGTAAACAAAAACCCTCCCCCCACCCCCCAAAACCCCATCCAAGAAAATAAAAATATTAAAGGAAAATCATAGTAGAAATTTCTATATAAGAAAAAGAAAGGAAAAAAGAAGAAGCAATCTTTGAAATTAGCAAACACCAAAGCGCACTTTCATCGAGAGAGAGAGAGAAAAAAATAAGTGGAAATAGTGTTGGTGGTGGAGTCAATAATCGAATATGTATGCGGCTGCGGGTGGTGCATCGCTTGCATCACGGCAGGCACGTCAAAAGCAGCGTCAACAGAACAAGAAAAACTCCGCCCTATTACAGCAGCAGAAATTAGCAGCGATAAAAGCTGGCTGCGTAACAGCACCAATACCAATAAAGCAGAGTAAACAATTTCATCAGCTTCCATCGACATATTTGCGGACACCACAGGCGCAAGCACGTAAATTGAGCGCAAGCTATGCGACGCAAAGTAAACTTTTACTGCCAATTTCTGAAGGTTCTAATCAGCACAACGGCTATGATCAGCAACAGCAGCAGCAGCAGGTAACCAGTCCACTTTCACAGAAATTCCATTGCAGACATGAACGACTGCAGCATTTGACTAAATCAGCTACCGCAACTCTGCCGTTGGTGTCGCACGTGGAAGCAACACCACCGGCAACACCGCTTCTACCGCAAGGATCAAAATTGGGCGATCCCAATTACAGTTTGCAGATTCAATTTCCTCAAGATTCGATCATCGTAACACCAGCAACACCACAAACCTCGCCTGGACATGCTACTTTGCGTACCGGAACAGAAGCTGGTGGACCGCAATTGGAGCGGAAATGTAGCTTTTATCGTGTTAGAAAAGGGGACGCGTTCGAATACGATCCAAACACACCGGTGACATCACCCACACTGGTCGGAGGACGTCAGCTCGATCCCTGCAGTGACGATGGCAATCTCACATACGGTCTTCCGAACGGTGGCAGCGGCCACAAATGGAACGAAGCTGCTGCTGCTTATTGCGAAGATGATGTCTGTACATGCGATCACATTGAGGTAATTTACACCCTCTCTTCTGATCCAACCATTCGCTTAAGCCCCTCCCCCCAAAAACAACAAGAAAAACTTTTGTAAGTAAACAAAAAAAAAAGAATCCATTTTATCACAAAAAAAAAAGAATGTTTGTCGTACGCTGAAAAGAAATAACCAAAAAAAAAGAAGAAGAAAAAATTCTCATACTCTGCCGCCATTTTAAAACGCATTTTTGTTGTTGTTGTGTGCAATTTTATACGAAAATCATTTTAATTTTTTGGTATAAAAACCATTTTTTCATTCTTTATTTGCATACATAACTGTGTACGTACTCTTATCGATAATTGTCGCTTCATGAACGAATGTTTTAAAGTGTTATGCTCCTGCGTACGGATAGCTTATGCTCGCTCACCAGTTGTTTTTTTTCTCTCTTCTGAATTACTTCATTTACTTTTTTAAACGATTTTGATTAACAAAAAAAAAGCTGCTTGGTGAATGTTTCGATTTGATAACAAGTCCGATTTGTGTTGATGGGCATTTAAAAATTGAGGTTGTCTCTTTTGGTAGAAGGGAAAAGAGAAGATTCTACAGGATTTTTGAGCAAATATACATCAAGAATTTTTGATGTTTGGTTTTTTTTTAATATAATTGCTTATATTTGATAATTAAAAATTATATTCGAATTTGGACAATAAAAACTATTGTATATGAAAATTGTACAAAGATATTTTGGCGCCAGTTGTTGGGATTACTACTGGTGCTAAGTAAATTTATATGTAACCAAAAAAAAATTATTATACCATACAAATTAAGAAAGTAAAAAAAATACCCAGAAACAATTAATAAAATTGTGTTAGGTAAAAAAATTTAAAGAAAAATACTAGGTGTATAAGCTTAAGTCCGCTGTTTTTCAGTCAAAAAAACACATGTTTTTTTTTCATAGAAAGCAAAAACAAATTTATTCAAACTACTTGCCCTCGCTAGCTATACATTTTTCCCATCTCTCGGGCAATTTGTAGATACCACGCCAAAAAAATTCCTTCTCTTTCGAGGCAAACCACTCGTCAAGCGGTTTTCGGACGTCTTCGTAAGAATCGAAGTGCTGCTCAACGAGTGCGTGACCCATCGACGAAAACAGGTGGTAGTCGGAATTCGTCAGGTTTGGTGAATAAGCGGGGTGGGGTAGCACCTCCCAGTTGAGTGTCTCCTAGTAGTTTCGAACCATTTTTGACGTGTGTGATGGTGCGTTGTCATGGAGGAAAATCAGCTTGTCATGTCTTTGTTGATAATCCGTCCTTTTTTCACGGTGCTATTTGAGCAGATGTTGGTGGTAGCGGTAGGAATTGACAGTTTCACCAGGTTTCAACATCTTATAGTAGACGATACCCTGCTGATCCCACCAAACGCACAGTATCGTTTTCCGTCCGAAGCGATTTGGTCTTGGTGAAGATGTTGATGGTTGGCCGGAATAAACCTACGATTTCTTGCTTTTTGGATTCTCAAAATATATCTACTTTTCATCGCCTGTCACAATCCTATTCAGGAACGACTTCTTTTTTGTCTGGCGAGCAAGATTTCGCATGTGTTTTGGCGTCGCTCCATCTGCCTATTGGTCAATTCATGCGGCACCCATTTTACGATCGTTGTGTAACACCCAATTGCTCCGCGAGCATTTTTTGCGATTGGGTATCCTCTTCGTCTAAAAGAGCCTGAAATTGATGGTCCTCAATCTTCCTAGGCCGATTTTCACGCTTCTTGTCTTACAAGTCAAAATTGCCGCCTTTGAACCGACGAAACCAATCTCGGCACGTTGTTTCCGATAAACCACTGTCACCATACGCCTCCATAAGCATTCGATGCGATTCGGCAGTCGATTTCTTCAAATTGAAGCAGAAAACTAGACATGTTTACCAAAGGAAAAATGTATGTTGTTGTACAAAATTGCTGACAATGTGCACTGATTAATGTTGACAGATATGACATTATTTGAATTATTGGCACAAGACTTCTTGCAGGACTCGATCGTTTGGGATTTATGAGATTCTTTAAATTTTTGATATTTAGAAATAGTTTAAAAATTCCCTCAGGGAAAATAAGTTTTTTGAAGGCTTTTCACAAAGTTCTTTTTTTAGATGCATAAAATATAGTACAAATTTTGAGGATAGAAATGTTGAGGATACTTTTTAAGAAAATAAGGCTTTTAGGCTCCGTTTACCTAAAAAAAATTTTTTTGAAAATTTATCTTTGAGATTTAAGAAATCCCTTTTTGTTTTTAAAGTTTTAGATATAAATTTTAAGGACACCTTTTTTTTTAAAAAAAATAATATTGCGAAGTCTTTGACCCAAAAAAATTGTTTAATTAACTTTTAGAATTTTAGGCCAATTTTTGAATTTTTTAAATTTTAAAGATACTTTTTTGAAGAAAAAAAAATTTATTTCAAAAACAGTTTGCCAGAAAACCTTTAGAAAGAATTTATGTTTTTGGATTTTTCAATTTTTTAGAAATTATCCCAAGAAGAAAACAGGAAAATTTATAAAAATTCCTCAAAAATATCCAAAAAAAAGCGAAAACTTTAAGAACATCTATTTTGGAAAACAAAAATTTCAGTCTTTGCCCCAAAAAATTTTTTAAAATGTAGAAAAATAAGAGTTTTGAAGATAAATTCAGGCCAATTTTGGATTTCTTAAATTTTAAAGATTTGCAAAAAAATTTAAAGACACTTTTTTGAAGAAAAAAAATTATATCAATTTTTTACAGATTATCGACATCAACCAATTTAAATAATTTTCTTTGGCATTTTCATAATTTTTAAAATTTTTTTTGTAGTTTTTAGAAATTTTACAATTTTTTTTGGATAGCAGTGGGGGGGGGGGGGGTGTAGGGGTTTGTTTTTTACCCACCACCCCCAGCTTTATAGGTAAAATTCCCAAAAAATGTTATAAATCTTGTTATTAAACATAAAATATGATATGAGTTCGAGATGAACTCGATCTTTTGGAAGTATTGTAATTTTTTATGTTTTCTCACATATTTGTGGGCTTTTATTTCCCATTATTTTCTATGTAGACACATTTATCTCCTCTTTCCTATGTAGACACTTTTCTTTTGGCATTTTAGAGAGAGAAAAAATAGCTTGCATAAATTTACGAGGTCTGTTCAAAAAGTATCGCGAATTTTGTGTTTTTTTTTTTCAAAAATTATTTATTTATTCATGATTATCTATTTTGTCCCCTTCAAAATAATCCTCACCAGATATTATACACTTGTGCCAACGTTTTTTCCAATCCTCGAAGCACTTCAAAAAATCGTTTTTTGTGATCTTGTTCAGCTCCTTCTTCGATGCCGTCTTTATCTCCTGAATCGTAGCGTAGCGTCGTCCTTTCATGGGGCTCTTCAGTTTCGGGAACAAGAAAAAGTCACAGGGGGCCAGAATACGGTGGCTGCGGCATTAATAGTGTGTTGTTTTTGGCAAAAAATGGCAAAAGCCAATTTTTGTTCTTCCACAAATCGCGGGCGTTTCTGTCGGATTGCTTCGTGCAACTTTCGCATAACTTCCAGGTAATATTCCTTATTGATCATTCTACTCTGTGGCAAGAAGTTATAATGCACCACGCCCCTGCAATCGAAGAAAATTGTAAGCAAAATCTTCACATTCGACCGAACTTGGCACGCTTTTTTCGGTCTTGGCTCGTGCGGCAGCTTCCATTGGGATGATTGAGCCTTGATTTCTACGTCATAACCATAATCCCATGATACGTCACCAGTTATGACCCTCTGGAGCAAATTAGGGTCGTCGCAGACAGAGTCCAACAGCTCCTTCGCAATGTTAATGCGATGCTGTTTTTGGTCGAAATTGAGGCAAAAATCGAAGACGAGCCAAAACACGTGCAAGCAAAGCAGCTGTAAAAAATTAACTGAACATTCAAAATGGCCGAACTTATCGGCATAAGTGAGAGACATGAGTACCAATATAACGCCATAAAAAAATCGAAAATCAAATATACGTAACCCGCGGAAATTCAAAATTCACGATAGTACATGCATAAGAAAAAGAAAATTGCAATATTCGAATTTTCATAACTATTTACTGGCACAAATAAATTGAATAAAAAATATTTATCCTTAATTAATTCCACAAAACTATTCAATTATGCACTCATTATGATTATGTGGTAATAAATGCCAAAAAACATTAATCACAACAATTATTTTGGGTGACTACCACTACTAAAAAACCACCAAAACAGACAGGATAAATAATTTAAATTAAACTAAGTCCTTGTCGTATTAATTAAGAGATAATAAAGTTAGTCTGCTACAACCCACCCCCCACCCCCACACACACATACAACCTCGCACTACACTTGTGCCCTGACACGATTAATTTTAACTTTCAACAATTTAATTTTTTAAGGATAACACTACCAACAATTCGCGCAGCAAAATAATAGTAAGAAAATTCAATATTGAATAAGAATAAATGTTTTTGCCAAACAAGAGAAAATTCCAATTGATTTTGGTAATTTGCATAAACGAAAATCGGAAAGGAAGAAAAACTAGACAAGGACTTAAACTATCTGCTGCCAGGATAAGCACACTTTTTTGGCACTTATCCAATAAGTTCAGCTTTTACTGCTGTTGGTGGTAGATTCCCTTTCATTAGCCGCCATATCGAGAATTTATATCGGTTCACGTGGTTTTTTCTGAAAAGGCAACGGTAACTTTTCGAACACTCACTTTCGAAACAAATATTTTTCTTAGTGAATTGTTCAAAATGACCTCCATTCGAAAGGTGAAACGGAACAAATTTGATGGTTGACCAAGTACTGGTCACGTTGTAACACTTATTATTGACGGAGTTCATGTTAATGTGTGATATAATAAAATCTAATGATCTGAGCCCGCCCACCATCACCTTCACTCATCCGTACTTGAGCGCGGGTATTTAGAAGACCCAAGACCCGACCCTGAACTTTGAACTGGAAAACGTGTAATTCTATTGGCAACAAACTACCCTTCCTCGCCCAGGGTTGAATAGGCAGAAGTGTTGGGCACAAATAAAACTCCTATTATCCAAGTCACAACATAACAAATATCAATTTTTGTTAGTGACTTTGACTAGCCATGAATTTCTTTCTATTCAACCCCCCACCCCCCACCCCTCCAAAAAATGACGCACAAACCTCCCAAAATCAAACTAAGCCCAACCGAAAACCCTAAACACATCTTCTTGAATGTGTTCCGTTTCCCATCCATTCATTAATAATGGAATTATTTCTTATAATTAAAGGTCTCAGAATGTCCTGTCAAAACTTGTCCTTATTACATTGCACGGAATCTGATTAGTGTTTTCGTTGCTGTTGCCGTTCAGGGGCACATTTGGTCTAATTACCTAAATTGCTACCTTATTTATATATCAAAAGATCAACCAACAATATTACGTGAATGTGGGTGGGTGGGTGTGGCTTGTGGTGTAATGGAAACTTTATTATTTTTTTTTTAATGGTGAAATTATTTTAAAAAAAACTTTGAAAAAATGAAGAACAATTTTTTTTTCTGCTGACAGTTTTGATTAATGGAAATTGTTGTATTTTTTTTTTAAATTTTTGTATTTAAGCAAATTTCTTATTTTATGGTCACCAATTTATCCTTATTATAAAAATTTACTCTTTTTAGATTTTTTTTTAAAAATTTTATGTAAGTTTTGAGAAAATTTCAGGCTATTAAAAGGTTTGTTTTCGAAAAATATGAAATAAAGATATTTTTTTTCAAGAATTTATAATTTCTTTAAATTTTTAAGATTTAGAAAAAGTTAATGTTTACTGAACCTTTTTTTTCTAATTTATGGGATCCTTTCAATAGTTTAGATATTTAGAAATAGTTTACAAAATCCCCTCAGGCAAAATAATTTTTTTGAAGGCTTTTCCCAAAGCTCTTTTTTTAGGAGTTTTGGGATTTTTTCAGTTCTTGGTATTTAGACAACTTTTTTTAGAGTTTACCGATTTTTATCAAATTTTTAAGAAAATTAGACTTTTAAGCAGCGTTTATGAAAAAATAATGTTTAATAATTTATCTTTCAGAAAAAATTTTAAGGACATCTTTTTGGGAAAAAAAATATTTCAGTCTTTGACCCCAAAAAATTGTTCAATAAAATTTCTAGAATTTTTTAAAATATACAAAAATTAGCGTTTTTAAGAACATTTTGGCCATTTTTAAATTTCTTAAATCTTAAAGATTTGCAAAAAAATTTTAAAGATACTTTTTTGAAAAAAAAATTAATTTCAAAAGCATGGAATCCTTTCAATAGTTTAGAAATTTAGAAATAGTTTACAAAATCCCCTTAGGAAGAATAAGTTTTCTTAAGGCTTTCCAAAGCCTTTTTTTGAGAAATTTGGGAATTTTGTCGGTTCTTGAAAGTTAGACAAATTATGAGGATACTTTTGAAGAAAATAAGGCTTCTAGGCTACGTTTACCTAAAAGAAATGTTTTTGAAAATTTATCTTTAAGATTTAAGAAATTCCTTTTTGATTTTGAACTTTTAGAAAATTTATAAAAACTCCACAAAAATGTCCCAAAAAATTGTTCAATTAAATTTCTAGAATTTTTCAATTTTTTAAAATCTAGTAAAATAAGAATTTTAAAGATAAATTTAAGCCATTTTAAATTTCTGAAATTTTAAAGATTTGCAAAAAAAAATCCTAAAGATACTTTTCTGAAAAGAATAAAATTAATTTCAAAAATGGTTCACCCAAAAACAATTAAAAAAAATATTTTTTTGGAATTTAGGAAATTTTTCAATTTTTAGAGATTTTTCCAAAAAAAAACTCGAAAATTTATAAAAACGCCTTATAAATGTCCCAAAAAAAGCCTTGCTTTGAAGAAAGATTTTCAGGACATCTTTTTCGGAAAAAAAAATTTCAGCCGTTGACCCCAAAAAAAATGTTCAATAAAATCAATTTTTTAAAATCTAGTAAAATAAGAATTTTAAAGATAAATTTGAGCCATTTTTTGATTTCTCTACTTTTAAAGAATTGCAAAAACAATTTTAAAGAGTTCGCCCAAAAACCTTTTAAAAGAATTTCTTTTTTTTTGGAATTTACGGAATTTTTTAGAAATTTTCCTTTAAAAAAAACAAGAAAATTTATAAAAATTCCTCAAAAATGTCCAAAAAAACGCAGTTAAAAAATTTCGATTAAATAGACCTCAAAAAGATTTGTGGAGATGAACTTCTAAAGGACCTCAAAAATACCTTTCCTATACAAAAAAAAAAAATATTTAAAAAAAAAATATTTTCTGGGAATTTTCAAAATTTTTTAAATATTTTTTTTAGTTTTTAGAAATTTTACAATTTTTTTTGGGGGGGGATTTTTTTTCTACCCACTGCGCTCCCCCATTTTTATAGGTAAATTAACAAACATTTTATTAGTAATTATAAAAAATAAAACGAAATAAAATTAAATAAATAAATTTTCTGTAAATTCTGCGCTCCCCACATTCTCCATAAATAACAAATAATTGGCACACTCGTGCGCTAGTATTTATCTTTAATAGTCAATGGCAAATATGGAAAATATTGCATGCATCATGAAAACACATTAGAAAATTTCTGTGTATAACGTATGTTATCAGGTATTTTGATTGTTTTGAGTTGGCATTTAGACATTTTGTGATATTTTCCATAAATCGTTATAGAACCCAACCACATGCATTTGTTACTAACCAACCCCAAAATATGTTTTGGGGTTAGTTTGTAAGTAATGGAAATGGTACTCCTCTCGTGTGTGTGTTAGTCTTATTAATTCTTTTATAAATACGATAATTTTAAGCACGTAGGAGTTTATAGTGATCTGCATAGTAAAAATGTCTCTATGGCTCTATGGCAAAAGTACATAAGTGCACTAGCGTTGATAGCAAGCATAACAATTTGACGCCCAATAATTTATAAAATACACATAATAATAATAATAATAATATTAATGTGAAAAAGCGTCAATTTATATTGTATAATTTTTTTTTATTGGAATGATTTTATTTATTTAGTTTTTATTAGAAAACTCTTTGTTTTACGACAGCATACATAAATTTATGTTATATGTTTTTGTCTATGTGTATGCATTGTTAAAATATTATTGTTAAAAAATTTTCATATAATAAATGTTCGTTTTTCTTGTTGGAATTTTTACCGTTTGTGTGTATGTATTTTTAATTTATGTAGATAGTAGTAGGTAATTTTTGAAAAAAAGATGCTTTACATTTCAACTACTTAATTTTTTTGACGAAAAAATTCTGCACCGTAACCACTTCTTATAGAAGGGAATGAGTAATGCGATGTGGAAGCAGTTCAAACAATACTTACAAAAGCACTTTTTCTCAATAGAACCATTTTTCCCGTTTGAACTGAGTGTTTTTATTGGTGCAAAGAAGCTAAACTGTAAGCACTTCTCATAGCAGAGAATTAGTAATGCGAAATGGACATAGTTCACAAATACTTAAGGAAGCATGTCATCAACAGACATTTTTTAATGTGCTTCCCCTTTTTTACTACTTCTTTTTATCTATGAAAAAATACTATCCATTTTGTAATACATCCTTTTAAGGGAGAAAAAAATTCTGCACTGTAACCACTTCTCATAAAATTGACTGAGTAATGTGAAATGAAAGGAGTTCAGAAATACTTACAGAAACACGTTTTCAATAGAAAATTTTTACCCCTTCACACAGAGTATTTTATTGGTGCAAGGAAGCTTAACTATAACCACTTCCAATAGAAGTGATTGAGTAATGAGAAATGGAGGTAGTTGACAAGTACGAGGTCTGCTCAAAAAGTATCGCGAATTTTGAATTTCCGCGGGTTACGTATATTCGATTTTCGATTTTTTTGTGGCGTTATGTTGGTACTCATGTCTCTCACTTATGCCGATAAGTTCGGCCATTTTGAATGTTCAGTTAATTTGTGCTTTGTTTGCACGTGTTTTGGCTCGTCTTCGATTTTTGCCCATTCCAAAAAATGGATCAAAGAATCTGTATCAATTTTTTTGTGAAAAACAAAATTAATTGCATTTCGACTGTTGCCAATGGTATATGGTGAAGCTACGTTGCACAGAAGCAACGTTTATCGGTGGAACAAAATGTTCTCAGAGGGCCAAGAAGATGTGAACGACGAAAAGAGTGCCGGACGCCCGAGCACGTCAACCACAGACGAAAACATTGATGAAGTGAAGAAAATAGTATTGGCCAATCGTCAAATCACCGTTAGAGAAGTTACTGAGGGCTTAAACATATCGATTGGCTCGTGCCATTCGATTTTTACCAATGATTTGGTGTGAGACGGGTCGCCGCGAAATTCGTACCAAAATTGCTCAATTTCGACCAAAAACAGCATCGCATTAACATTGCTAAGGAGCTGTTGGACTCTGTCCGCTACGACCCAAATTCGCTCCAGAGGGTCATTATGGGTGACAAATCATGGGTTTATGGTTATGACGTGGAGACCGCACGAGGCAAGACCGAAAAAAGCGCGCCAAGTTCGGTTGACTGTCAAGGTTTTGCTTACAGTTTTCTTCGATTGCAGGCGCGTGGTACATCATGAGTTCTTGCCACAGGGTAGAACGGTCAATAAGGAATATTACTTGGAAGTTATGTGCAAGTTGCAAGAAGCAATCCGCCAGAAACGCTCAGATTTACGGAAGAACAAAAATTGGCTTTTGCACCATGATATTTTTTGTCCAAAAACAATACACTAATATACGTAATGCCGCAGCCACCGTATTCCCCAGATCTGGCCCCCTGTGACTTTTTCTTGTTCCTGAAACTGCAGAGCCCCATGAAAGGACGACGCTATGCTACGATTGAGGAGATAAAGACGGCATCAAAGGAGGAGCTGAAAAAGATCACAAAAAATGATTTTTGAAGTGCTTTGAAGATTGGAAAAAACGTTGTCACAAGTGTATAATATCTGGTGGGGGTTACTTTGAAGAGGACAAAATAGATATTCATGAATAAATAAATAATTTTTGAAAAAAACACAAAATTCGCGATACTTTTTAAACAGACCTCGTACTTAAGGCAACACGTCATCAATAGAAATTTGTTTATGTGCTTCCCGTTTTTACCGATGGAAAAAATACTATCCATTTCGAACTACATCCTTTTAATGGCGAAAAAAATTCTGCACTGTAACTACTTCCCATAAAATTGAGTAAGTAATGCGAAATGGAAGGAGTTCAAAAAGTTGATAAATCCCATTTTTAGTATGTGTCCATTATTTTAGCAAAAAACAAATTCTAATAAAAAAAAATCACTATATTCTAAAATTTGTAAATATTTTCTAAAAATTAAATAAATTAAATTTTCGAATCATGCAAAACATAAAAATATAAAATAGCAAAAAAAAACACAAAAAATGGACAAATTAAATAAAAAAAAATTAATTTTTCCATAAAAAAAAATTAATAATAAAATAGATTAGTTATAATATTTTCCCAATGTTTAAGTTTTATTTTCTTTTAAGCAATAAGTAAATGCCTTCAATAATTGCTTTTTAAGAAATAAATACATGCTATAATAGTTTTTTTTTTTTAGAATGCATGTTAGAACTAATGAACATTTATGTATATATGCAATGCTTTGTAATACAAAAAAGAACTCATTCCAAATGCGGACATGTACCATATACAAAAGAGAGATATGGAGTTATTCTTGAATCTAAGAGAAGACACTGTGGAAGTTGGTTCTAAGAAAGCAACTCCATTTCTTACTGGGGTGGGTTTATAAAGGGAAATTAATTCCTTAGTGTTGTACTTATAGTTTTTGGGGTTTTTTTAGTGTTCGTTTTTTTGTTATAATATTTAATATTTCCCATAATTACATATGATAATTTTTTCCCCCTCTCCTAACTTATGGAGAAAATATGGAGTCGATTAATTTGATATTTTCCCTTTAATTTTTTTTAAAGCACTTTCATTTTTTTTTTCTTTTTTTTTAATTTTTTTTTTAATTTAGTATGTTCTAAAAAAAAAAAAATTTGTTTGAAAATGAAAAATTTTTATTTTATTTTAAAATAATTTTATAAAAAAAAAATTATTGTCATAAAAAAAAAAAAATTATAAATAATCGCTTAGGATATTTTTAACGAGAAAAAAAAATATATTTTTATATTATACCCGTTTAGGATATGTATGCATGGCTTTGTGATATTTACGTAAAATATATTTATACAATATATACGTGTATACTCTAACTGTATGTATGTGTGTGTACTCGTCTAAATATTTAAAAAAAAAATAAAAATCATGTTATTTTTAAGCCAATTAATGAGATTTGAAAAGTTTTTTAGAGTTAATATATAAAAAAAAATTTTTTTTGCTAAAAAATCTTTGAAAATTAAATAAAAAAAGAAAATTAATTAAAAATAATTTCAATAAAAGTGTTTAAAATAAAACAAAAATTTTACTGTGCATATTATCGGGGAAAAAAAAATTGATAATTAATAAAAAATTGATAATTAATTTAAAAAAAAAAAAAACCAACAAAAAAATAATTAATAATAATAATTATAACATAAAAATAAATTTAAAAAAAAAATTAATTAAATACGCTTAAAATTAATTCCAGCAGCGTGTGTACACAAAAAAAAATATTTTTTTTTTAATTAAAAAAACTAACAATAAAAAAAAATTGACTATTAATTAATAAAAAATAAAAAAATTGAGTCATTACTAATGAATAGAAGAAAAAAATTCTCTCTATAAGAAGACAATAACAATATAATAAATTCCATGAATTCCGTTCGATAGCTGGCCAACATAATCGAAATAAATAGAAGAAAAAAAAAACATATATATATATATACAATCAAAATATAAGAAGAAAAGAGAAACGAAACAAAAGCCTTCAAAATGCAGGCTGCTTTGATGTTAAGATCGAAGCAGCGGGTTGCTCGACGAATGAAGCTACGGAAATTGGGCAAATTAACCGATTTGCCGAGTAACGTTGCAACTAAGGAGATACCCCCGTACCCACCTTATCCACCAATGTCATGGGTATGAGATGCAAATAGTTAAAATTATACAAAAACACACAAAAAAAAAACACAAAAGAAAAACAATTAATAAAAATAACAAACAAAAACTCAGTTAGTTGCCTTTACAAATTTTTCAATAATTTTTTAAAGATAATTTCTCATCAATACATACATACTAATTTACACAACAATTATAACAATTTTCATTCTTTCCATCATAACAATAGAAGAAAATAGTAAACAAAACAAAATATTTTCATTCACATTTGATCTTCTTCTGTGTACTTACTACAAATAGTTTATAGAAATTTTAGAAAATTATTAATCTAGTCAAAAAAAAAAATTGTGGTGAATTTATTTTCAATTGCTTTAATTGATTTGTGTTTTTTTTTCTTCAATTAATTAATTAAGATTATTTTTTTTATTTCTATTTTAATAACAAAAAATATGTTGTTTTTTTTAATTTACAAAAATAAAGTTAAAAATTGTTTTCTTTTTACAAAAACAAAAAAAAAATCACAAATTAAATTTAAAAAATTGACCTTTTTTTTTTCTTATTTTACAAAAAAAAATTATTGAAGCTTAAAATTAATTGTTATTGGAGTAATTTTATAACAATAACAAAAACTGGTGGGTGTTACCAAAAAGTGGGTGGTGCTTAAATTTATTTTTTACTATTCTTCGTTATAAAATAGTAAAATTTTTTTGGATTGTGCGAGTAAATTTTGATAATTGAAAAAAATAGCTTCTTAACAATCTATGGCAAAATTTTTGGAAATGACCTTTAAAAAAAGCAATTTACCCACCCTATTTTTGAAGATGCCAAAATTATCCCTGATCATTAAATTTGGTTTCCATTTAGAACAGTCCACAATCCAACAATGGTAATCGTGCGCTTGATTTCATTGCGTTCTCTCTTGAGCGATAAGAGTACTGTGCCCAGGCGTGTTCCTGAATATATCACATACCTTGAATCGAGTGTGGCACCCTGGACTGCTCTAAAAACTCAAGACCTTCCTTCCCCTCATACACTTCCTTGTTTTAAGATCATATCTCTTCCAACTCCATTTTCAAATTATAGTTATTACTAATTGTTCAAGGTCAAATACCACCTATTTGTTATAAAATAGTTAATTTTTTTAGGATTGTGCGAGTAAATTTTGATAATTGAAATAAATAGCTTCTTAACAATCCTTGGTAATTGTGCGCTTGATTTCATTGCGTTCTCTCTTGAGCGATAAGAACACTGTCCTGGCGTTTTCGTAACTTTATCACATGCATTTAATCGAATATGACACGCTGGACTGCTCTAGAAACTCAAGAGCTTCTTTCTTTTAAGATCATACCTCTTCCAACACCATTTTCAAGTTACGCAGAAGAGCTGAAAGTATTTTATTAAGAATTTTACGTTTTTGGAAAAATTTACTCTTGCTATCTGGAAATTTCTGATGTAGTATAATATAGACATGCTATATAATAAACTCAATATACTTTACCGTGGTGAATGATCCACTATTTAGTGAAGCCTTTAAAATTACAACTCCACAACTTTTAGACTTGTCGTATGTCAGAAAATTTTCTCAACCGTTAAAGTTATTGCTGGTACTAAGAGTTGCAATTGTTTCTAAATTGTTGCAATGAAATATCCAAAAAAAGGAATTATTCTGAATTAAAAGGAGAAGCTGAAAAATATATTCCCTTACAATAAGGAAATGTTTTTTGATTGATGTCTACAAATCGGCTAAACAAATGGCATTTTACAGGCCCTTGCATAAAAATAAAATAAGTTCAAAACATATTATAATATTTTGGTGCATACTCATGCAACATGCATTGGAATTACTAAGCATAAATTGTTTGTGAACTACATACGAGCATGTACATAATTTTAGAAGTGTAATGAATTGGCAAATTTTGGAAGTGTATCTGTAATGAATTGGGA
Organism: Atherix ibis; assembly: GCA_958298945.1. Classification (NCBI taxonomy): domain Eukaryota; kingdom Metazoa; phylum Arthropoda; class Insecta; order Diptera; family Athericidae; genus Atherix; species Atherix ibis. The sequence goes on along the minus strand of OY282609.1, from coordinate 19,240,164 downwards.
AATTATCTTCGAACATCATAAATTAATTAAATAGGCTGAAAGCATAAAATATATTGCCTCAACTCATAAAATCTCAATTATGCCTTTGTTAGCTTTTCAATTTTTCATTACCTCATAATCACAGATGAATTCATTAATTGTGAATTTTTCCATACAGGAAATCTGACAAACACTGAAGGGTTTTTAATCAGAGAATATTAAATGGACATTCAATACTTCATATTAAGTACCAGACGCGAATTTCGTAATTTCTGGTCCTAGTTACCATCAAAATATTCTACTGTTCCTCAAGGCACAGTATTCTTGATCCAATCCTATACAATATTTTTACCTTTAACATCCCAACTAATCTCAAAACCCAAAACAAACGAAACTCCAAGCTTCCAAAAATCTACAATCCCATATAAAAATTCTGAGCAGAAAAGTGTTCATGTTACCTTCACTCTCTTCAAAAATGCCCCTATTCCAATATACCTTAATAGTAACGTCTTTTCCTGAAAAGACAAAGTACGCTTCTTGGGACTAAACCTAGTTGGAATTTTTACACGAAATAAAAAAAACTTATGAACTTACCAGACGTTATCGACTACTACTTAGACTACTGGGCAACCGATCAAAACTGACATTAAAGAGCAAACTTTAAATTTACAACACCATTTTTAACCGATCTGGACTTACAATCTTTTCAATGGAAAATCCTATGAAAAATCGTTGATGCTCAATTCTATATTCGTTATCCATCGTTTTTTTAATGTTCTCGTTATATAAAGTTTCATTCCCGATTATACACTATAATCCTCTTGTTAGAAAACTAAACTCCTCTCTTACATTCCCCATAAACACTCATAGGCGTTTAAAGAGAATTTTAGACCAAGGAATTTCTTGAAATTTTTAAATAAACTGCTAGCTCTAGAAAAAACACCGATGTGTGTTTACTTTCCAAAGTTCAATTTAATGCGCGAAGTTCTTATTAAACGGAACCCCCTGCAAAATCGCCATCCATTCATTCTCTTCGTTTTAAACTCTCACCTATTTTATGGTTAATGATCCAAATAATTCGCTAAATTACATCATACGAAAATATTAGATAAGAAATATTTTTTTAGGTCTAACAGATTAGCTTATATGATACGAGGTCATATAATACTTTTCAGGTGATTTGTAGGTCATAAATTACTCTTAAGATAATTAAATTAACTCGTTTCGTATTATTACTTTTAAGAAATAATATAGAAAATTGCTTAATGAATTTGAATTTAATTTTTTTATTAACGAATAATCAAAAAAAAAACCTTTAACACCTTTAAAAAAAACTTTTTAAAAAAACACAAAAAAAGGAAACACTAAAACACCAATTAAAAGAAAATCTGAAATTCTAGCCTCCGTAGATAGATGGTTTTTTATTAAAAAGCCTACTGACGCCAGTAGAATCAAAGATTTTTTTTTATTCTTTTCAGTTTCTTACTTGTAATAATTCATTTTTTATTGCTGTCAGTATCAATCTCAATCAATTTTTTTTTTAAAGAATTCTATAAATTCCATTAGTTTTTATTTTTATTAAAAATTATATTATTTAGAAAATAAAATTAAAAATACATCTAAAAAAAGTATATTTAAATATAAAATTTATTATTGAAAGCAATTGAAAATACGCACTCAATTTTTTTTTAAATTATATTGTATAGCTCCTCTGTCTACCTGTAGAAAAATATCTATTTTAAAAATAAACGATTTCAATAGCTAAATTAGTATCAAAAATAGTTGTAAACAAATTTTTTTTTAAAAAAGAAAAAGAACACATAACAAGAAAAAATATATAAATTAGAAATCAATAAAAATCAAAATATTTCTTTTTATTTATATCAATAATTTAAGAGATTTTTTTTTAATAGTATAGTTTTTTTTTGTTTATTTAGGAAAAACTTAAAAAATTTCATTAATTTTAAGAAAGCAAAATTTCGAATTGTTCTTTTTTTTCCATAGAAAATAATTAAATAATATTAGTTTAGAGAGAAAAGTTCTCGTTTTCAAAATAAAATTTATTTAGTTATTTTTGCACTTAATTTTCTATAAATTTACTCCACCAATTCTTTGAATTAGTTATTTTTATAGAATAGAAAAGAATTTGTTTTTTTCTAGTTTTTTTTTATAGAAAATATCATATTTTAAAAAAATTTTAAAAACAAATTATTCCAAATACCCCCCCATCCTCCCCAATTTCACCTAGCCTTTAGTTTATTATCTAATCGTTTTTATTACGTTAAGTAAAAATATTGTTTCCCCCTCCCCCTCCCCCGCCGTTTTTCCTCTCAGTAAATAATATTCAAAATAATAAATTATTAAAAAAAACTAACATTAAAATACTGAAGAAAAATTATAGAATTTAAAAACAAATTATCCCAAATACCCAATCATCATCCTCTTCTATTTCCCATCGCCTTTTAGTTTATTCTCTAATATCTTTTATTACGTTAAGAAAAAATATTGTTACCACCCACCCAAACCCCCTCCTTTTTCAGTAAATAATAATAATAACAAAAAAAAATAACAAAATATCAAAAAAAAACGTTTATATACTTAAGAAAATTATAAAATATTTAAATTCACCAAAAAAAATAGACCATTTTTTAAATTTTCAAATATTTCTTATTTGTTTCATTCCACATCATCCGCCATTGTTCCAAATTCTTTGTAAATATTACAAGACTTTCTTCCATCCCACTTTATTCTCATTTCCACCAATTTATTATTATAAATATTGTAAGAAATTTTAGCAAAAAAAAAAAATTAATTAAACAAAAAAAACACGAAATAAAAAATACAAAAACCAATCATTGTTAATTAAAAAAAAGTGCATCAATTCACATTCAATTGCAAAATTAAAACAAAACAAAAAAAAAAATAACGAACAGAAAGAAAAAAAAATTTGTTTATTTTGTTTCTTATCTTCTGCTTTCAGCCGCCTTCTTCCACATTTCGAACATTTTCAAAAAAAAAAAAAAAATTAAATAATAATACATTATTTACTCTACTAACGCTCGCTTAGACGAATCATTTTTTTTCTTCTATTCTGCTGCACATTATAACAAGTTATTACGTTCCACTAAAAAAAAAAAAAAAAATGAGAAATAAAAAAAAATTCAAACTATATGTGTTAACCTATATACATAGCTATATCTATCTATCAATACATACTATGCATAGTGAGATAAAAAATAATAAAATGAGAAAAAAATGCCAACAAAAAATTTTTTTTTTAAAAAATATTCAATAAGATAGATAATTAGCGAATCATAAATAAGCAAGAGCCACAATAGACAAAAAGAGCAAAAACAGAACAAAAGCAAAAAAAAAAAAATGAAAATTGAAAGAGAAAAGAAAATGACCAAAAAAAAAAGATAATCTCAAATAGAATCAATTCGATGATAAAACACAGTTAATAATTCATGTACGTATAGATATATATGCACATGCGTATACTACTTATCCTACTACTCTAACTCTATTACTATTGCTACAAAAAAAAAAAAATAATAATAAATGTGTGTGCCATATATTTATTGTACGTTTTCTTCTTATATATATATATATACATACTCGTAGTTATATTTCTTTTATCATTATTATTATTATAAATACTATATTGTTATTATTGTTAATTGTATATACATACTCGTACATACGTGTACGTCGTAATTATTTGTTTAACTTATTCGCATTTTTTATTTAACTATTTAACTATATACTCGTACGTAATACACATGCCATATTTTTTTAAAAATATTTTTACTAAACAAAAAACTATTAAAAAAGTTTTTTTATTTTTTTTATAAATCTACTTGTATGTATGTAACTGACTAACACACAGATTATCTTCCGAATTGGGAGTGATTAGTATGAGAGAAAATTTCATTTTTCATTTATATACTTAATTATGTACGTTGAGAAGAGTTGCTCCGACATAACCCTATGTACTCGTATTATCAGTAAGTCAGATCAATTCTATTCTATTCTAATCTATTCTATTCTATTCTAGTCTAGTCTATTGTATCAATTTTCTATGTTAATTTATGTTATCATCTATGGTACGTATGCATAGTAGTTTTGTTCGTTGTTGTTTTGTTTGTTTGTTTGTTTGTTTTTTTTTTGGTTAAAATTTTGTTAATATAATCAAGAAAACCACCAATGAGTAACTGATGAGATAAACATAATAGAAGATAGAGAGAGAGAGAGAGAGAGAGGGCAGACTGACTGATTTATGTATTTTTAATATAGAATAATTTTGACTGCATAGTGATTTTTTTTTTGGCTTTTTTCTTTTATTTTTTTTTTAGCCTAACTTTTATTAATAATTTATTTTTGAGAGAAAATCTCATATTTTCTTATTATTATTATTATAATATCATAAAAATATTTTCTACATAAATCATTATTATAACATATCAGATGCTGAGCATTATTTATGTGCATTTAATTATTAATGGAAATTTTCGATTATTTATTTATTTTTTTTTTTTCGAAATAGACGAATATGATAAGTGGAAAAGATGTGTTAGGAGGAGGTGATTTTTCGCAAAAGCGTAAGACTAGTTTACGAGGTGTGGTTTATTTATTTGCATAAACTAAAGGCGTAACTTCTAGTTCAAATTTCGTTTAATACGAAATTTTTAATAAAAACAGAAAATAGTAAAGTTTTCATATTGAAAAATAGAAAAGATATTCACATTTCGTGGCAAATTTTTGTATTAAAACTAAATTTATTGTTTATTTTTTTTTTTAAAAATTACTATCAATATTGCAACATTTGTTATTATTTTTTTTTAAAGTTTATAAAAATGTCTTAGTTTTTTGTAAATTTTTGAGATTTTTGTATAAAGAACAGATTTACAACAAAATGACGGCGATGCCACTTCTAAAAAAAAAATATACAATAAAAACAGAAAATTTTGTAAAAATTTTTCGTAAAACAATTTTCGCAACGTCCATCAGCCAAGAAAAAAAATAGTTTTTGTTCTAAATTTGCAACCATTTTAATTTTTCTAAAAAATTTACAAAATTTTTGCTTGATTTCTATCCCAAAAATTAACCCTTGAAATGTTTGCAAAAATTTCATAAAATCTTTTTTTTAAGAATTTTATATTTTTTAAAAATTTGAAATTCACAATAAAATCTTTTTTTTTTTTAAACTTAAAAATTTGTATCAGAAAAAAACAGAAAATTGTGCCAGAAAACAGTATAGTTTTCATTTTGGAAAATAGAAAAGATCTACAAATTTTTGTAATATGGCCGAAATTAATGTTTTCCTAAAAAAAAAATTAACTATCACGGTTGCAAAATTAGTAAATTTAAATTATTTCGCAACATTTTTATTTTGGTGTAGTTTTTAATACAAAAATGTCATAGTTTTCTGTAAATTTCTGAGAATTTTGTATAAAGAACAAAAACAGATTTACAACAAAAAGACGGCGATGCCGTTTCTATCATATAAAAAAAATTATGAAAACCGAATATTTTTAAAAATTTTAGATAGATTTTACCTATAAATATCGTTACAGAGATTTCACAACCATTTTTATTTTCCCAAAAAAAAAATAGATTTCTATCCTAAAAATTAATTTCTGAATTATTTGCGAAAACTTCATTAAATCTTTTTTAAGAATTTCATATTTTTTTAAAAATCTGAAATTCTAAACAAAATATTTATTTTTTAAACTAAAAAATTGTGTCAAAAAACAGTACAGTTTTCATTTTGAGAAATAGAAAAGGTCAAATTTCATGGCAAATTTTTATATTTAAGACAAAATTAATGTTTTCCCCAAAAAAAATATACTATCAGGATTTCAAAATTAGTAAATTTAAATTTTTTCGGAAAATTTTTTATTTGGTGTATTTTTTTAAAATTTCATAAAAATGTCACAGTTTTTTTCTAAATTTTTAAGATTTTTGCATAAAGAACAAAAACAGATATTTTATAAAACTGAAAATTTTATAAAAAAATTAGATCGAATTTCCCTGAATTTTCACAACTTCCAGGCAGCCAAGAAAAAAAATGTTCTATTTTTGAGAAATTTGCAATTAATTTTTAATTTTCCCAAAAAAATTTTAAGAATTTTTGCTTGATTTCTACCTCAAAAATTAACCCTTAAATATTTGCGTTTATTTTATAAAATCTTTTTTTAAGAATTAAACAAGATAAATTTAAAAAAAAAAAAAACAGAAAATTGTATAACAAAAAATATAGAAAATTGTGTCAGAAAACAGTACTCGACAAATTTTTGTATTAAAACTGAAATTTATGTTTTTTTTTAAAAAAAATTTACTATCAGAATTGCAAAATGAGTAAATTTAAATTTTTTGGAAAAAAATTTTTATTAGGTGTATTTTAAAAATTTTATAAAAATGTCATAGTTTTTTGTAAATTGTTGATGACTTTTAAAAAAAAAAATACAAAATGGCGGCGATGATTTTTCTAAAAAAAAATACATACAATAAAAACTGAAAATTTTGTAAAAAATTAGATAGATTTTTCGTAAAAAATTTTCGCAAATTCCAGCCAAGAAAAAAAAATTGTTTTTTCTTTAAAAATTTGCAACTATTTTTATTTTTCTAAAAAAATTTCAATAATTGTTGCTTGATATCTACCCTAAAAATTACCCCTTAAATATTTGCAAAAATTTCATAAAATTTTTTTTAAGAATTTTATATTTGGTACTAAAAATTTAATAAAAATAAAAATTTGATACCGAAAAGTCTCAATAACGTTTGATTATCAAATCAAATCGGCAAAGGATGATATTGTAACATTCACACCAGGTTTCGTATAATCAAATTTTTCGAGGACAAACTTGAAATTGTCAGATTTTTTTTGTCAGATTTTATTTGAATCATTTTTCACGACAGCATCTAAAAACCGACAAACACAGAAGCGCAAGTACGGTTGAGTGTACATATAAAATCCGTTTATAACAAGTCGTCTATTATCAAAATGCTGGTGGACTTTTAGATTTGCCTATCATCTTTCCATGTATAATAAAGATTGAATCTAAAGTGGTTATTTTATGACATCTCTTCAGGTGTTTAAGGTTACGGTAGAAGAGCGTCGAATTTTTATGTAGAATTTCTCGACAAATATTCCTCTCGAAATGGCATATATTCGTATATCTTCAAGATACAAAAGAATATCATATTGTCCTTGCTCCAAAGGATAACAGTCAGTGTTTTTTTGCCTAGTTTGTACAATATATCCAAAGGTTGTTTTTCTTTTATTTCACATCATTTTTTCCTCTTTCGTAATTTTCTTTTCATTTTCAATATTGTACATTTCAATAGAATTTATAGAGTAAAAAGGATCCTTTTGAAAAGTTCACTTTCTCCCATAAACCCTTGGCCACTTGTCTCTATACAATCTTGGATTTATTGTTATTGTTTGCCATATTTATGGATACTATAGCAGAATCTATACGCTAAGTCCAAGAGCTATAACGAGTGTCCGTTTACTCGATAAGACTAGAGAGAATTCAGCAAGCCAATTATCAACTTTGGAAAATAGTCTCCAAACTATTCCCATAAATTTTTGGCTGACAATGGACGGACATATTTGCTTTTTCCATTTTTTTTCTTCTATACTTAATACTAACTTAGTAGTTTCGAAACTTTTTCTTTGTTGAAATAGAAAAATTTTCGCAATTACAAAAATGAAATTTTTATTCAACCTTTTAACAAAAGTATTCATAATTAAAATGCGTAATTTTTTTCCTTTTTCAAACTACTTTTTAGATATTAAACTTTCTTTTTTTTTTGCAAGTCAAAATGTCCTTTTGCATGAAAAGTTGTTACATTTATATTAGAAGAAGAAGAAGAAAAAAACCGTCCCCATTAAAAGTGACAACGAAACATGCTATTTTCAAAGTTTTATTGATTTTCGGGTTAAGCGATAAAAATGGAAAGGACACGCAAAAAGCTTTGGCACAGGAAATATTGCTTTCCCATTGATTTTCTTGTAAATCATTTAAATTAATTTTCAATTGAAATTTAATTTGTAAAATTATTTTAAATAAATAAATGCCAAGTAGCCTAAAGAAAACGGCTAAAAAATGTAATTTATAAAAAATGTGCACAATTATTGGGGACGTGAAATTTTGATTAATTTTTCATTGGTTTTGGTTTTTTTTTTTAATTTTCTTATAAAAATTCAAATATTTTTTAATTAGCTGTGATGGAGAGGGGGGGGGGGGGGTTTAGTTTTAAATTAAAAAATTGGAATTTTACCGAAACTTTTTTTTTTTAATAAAATTGGGGAAATTTTGTAAGATTTTTATTGTTTTTCAATAATAATTTTTTTCAATAATTCCTATTTTATTTATTGTATTTATGTATTGGGTGAAGAAAAAAAATATTTCATAAAGCAAAAATTATCGATTTATAACCTTTTAAGAGTAAACGGGAAAAACTCAATTTGTTTCTAAATTTTCGCGTTAAAAACAAATTTTTTATTTTACAAAATTACCCAAAAAAAAAAAAAAAATACTCTAATTTAAAGTAAAAAAATGTGAATAAAATCCGAATTTCATAATTTTACTAATAAAAATCACACACTCAATTGGAAGGGGAACTTATTTTTTTATTGAAATCCAATAAAAAGCACATTTTAGTTTTTTTTTAAAACAACCCCACCCACCTACACAAAATGGGAGATGCCTTTCAATTTTTATTGATTATAAACAAACGGAAATTACTAAATTTCGTTAAAAATCCATAACATTTTTAATCAGCTCTGATGGATTGGAATTTTTTTCCAAATTTTAAATTAAAAAATTGAAATTTTACCGAAGCTTTTTTTTTTTAATAATAATAAAATTGGAAACTTTGTAAGATTATTATTGTTTTTAATAATAACTCCTATTTTATTTATTGTATTTACGTATTGGATAAAGATTACTTCTCGAGTTATAACCTTTTAAGAGTAAACAGGAAAAACTCAATTTGGTTCTAAATTTTCGCCCTAAAAACAATTTTTAATTTAACAAAATCACCCAAAAAAAAAAAATCTTCAATTTACAGTAAAAAATGTACATAAAATCGGAATTTCATATTTTCACTAATAAAAATCTCACACTCAATTAGAAGGGAAATTTTATTTTGAAATCCAAGAAAAAACACATTTTAGTATTTCATTTTTTTTTAAACAACCCCGCCTACCCTCTCCACAAAATGAGAGATGTTTTCAATTTTTATTGATTATAAACAAACGGAAATTACCAAATTCCGTTAAAAAAAATGGGTACCGTTGCAGGCAATTAGTAATGAATTACTAAAAAAAAAAATTAGGGTTTTTCCTAACCGGCAGTTTTTTCCTAGCCTAAAAAAAAATCACTGTTTTCCTAACCTAATTTTCAATAATCGAATTTTTGAATATTCTTCAAGTTGAGCAAAAAAAATATTTAACAAAAAAAATTCTATCTAATAGCCTATTAAGCTTAATAAATAACAGACGGTATCCTCCATTAAATCTTTCGACATTTTCATTATCAGCAACAACAACAAAAAAAGGGAGGTGAAGAAAATTCAATTTATTCCATTTTGAAAATTAATAAAAATAAGAGAGAGAAATATCAAATTAGGAAAAAAATTATTAATGAAATTTTAGAGAGTAAACATTTTAATTTAAAACAGAAAAAAAAATATTTTAATTAAAAAAAAACAAAAAACAATCAAATCCAGCAGAAAATCTTCTCAAATTCTTGATCATTCGTTCTCTCATTTCTTCTCGATATAATCGTACTTTCTTTTCTTCCATTCTCCCTCTTCTGCGCTCTCTGGCTAAAAACTTTTTCTGTTTCATTCTAAAATTGTACAATTTCTAATAATAAATCATAATCAATAGCTTTGCCGCATCTACTTTTGTGTTAAAATTTTCTACACCATCGATTTCGATTTGAATGATAAGCAAAAAGTCCGTTCATCATGGATATTAACGCCTATTTTTCATTTGTAGATACGTGTGTGTGTGTATGTACCATCGCTGACTGAACAATTGTATTCAAATAGTTTTTAGTTGTGTAGTTAAGTTAAGCTGGTTGATTATTTGTTTTGGTTTCGCTTTTCAAAAAAAAAAAATAATATTTCCAATTGGTCCGCTCCCGACGATTTGATGAAGCTTCATTTTCTTCCTCATACCGTTTTGTCTCTTCTCCTATTCTATACATTCTAATTAGCCGTTATTATGCATGAACAATTTTCCTATTAGAGGCACACTTTTTCGTATATACATATACACGTTTTTTTTAAATAATATAGTGGGCGTGTTCTGTATGTAGTAAGTAGCCTTTGTGCGTATGCTCATATGTAAGTATCTGCATATATATATTTAGCTATGTGCATATTTTTGTTTCTATATTAATACAGCTATTATATTATTGAAATATGTATTTATGTCTATCTATTCTTTTATATAAAAATCATAATATAATCTTAATAAAAACTCCTATTACATTATATATAAAAACATTTTCCTTATTTATATATATAAAAAAAAAATAATAATAATAATAATAAAAATGCATTTTAAAAGAAATTGAATATGTATAATTATTTTTTTTTATAACTTATTTGTATGACGATGTTATTGTGAATAATTTTATTAATGGATATATAATAATTGATTAGTGAATGGTTGGTTGGTAATTAATTGTTGGAAGAATAAAAGAAATTTTTTTAAAAAAATTCTAGTGCGCACAAGGTCGAGCCGCGTGGCTGGACAGGAGAAGGCGATGTAGTGTACAAGAAAATAATTCAGCTTCCTGTCATCGTAGATGGGTGAAACGAAATCGGGTAATTTATTTTTTTACTTTTAACAAATTCTATAAATTAACATTTTTTTTATACTTTTTCTCATTGCAAACAATCTATTGGATGACAACAACAACAACAACGACGGTCAATCCCAACTTTAACGACAACTCAATAGATTCAAGATTCTTCCTTTGGCGGCTCTTCAGATGATGAAGATCTATTAGGCGTTCTCAGAGGGCCTAGCTCTTTTGCGAACGCATTCCTCTATGTTGGTCTAGGTACCATAGCCATAGGTTTAGTTATAGCTTTTGTCGGTACTGGCGAAAAGGGATTTAAAACAGTTGAACTAAGACTTATAGGACCATCATTAATAGGTTTGTCGTTTCTCCAGAAGAGAAAAACTAATCCAATTTTTATTAGATTTTTAAATTTTTTAAAACAAAATAACTAAATTTTTCATTCAAATTTTTTTTTTAATTTTTACCAATTTTTGGTTTTTTTTTAATTATTTTCTAAATTAATTCCTTAATTATAATTTTCTCTTTTTAGTTGTTTTTTTTTGTAGCAGTATTTGCTTTAATTTTTAAAGAAAATACTTTATTTGAAGTTTTGAATTTCGATTTTTTGAATATTAATTTTTTTCAAAAAAAACTTTCCTTTTTTTATTTAAATTTTTAATTAAATGTTTGTTAATTTTTTATGAAAGATTTCGCAATTAATTATTAATCAATAAACTAATTCCTTACTTTTTTTAGTTTATTCAAATTTTGTTCAGAATTTTTACAAAAACAAAAAAATGTAATTTTTTTTTGTCAAATTTATTATTTTTTTATAGTAATTTTTTAGAGAGAAATTTCAAATTTATTGTTCAATTTCTTAAATTTAATGGTCAATTTTAAACAAAAAAGGCGATTTTTTTGTCTTAATTGTTAGACTTATTTATTTTTTATAGTTTTTTTTTGGTTCCTTCTTTTGTTTTTTTTTAGAGAAAAAAAATCCTATTTTGATGTTTAATTTTTAAATTTTTTTATTAATTTTTAGAAAAAATTCTAATTTTTTAAATTTTTTTTTGGTTATTTTTGTTTAATTTTTGAAATTTTTTTTTTTAAATTTTAAAGAAAACATTCTTATTTTCTTAATTTTTTTTGTTTCTAATTTTTTTTTTTGCTTAATATTGAGGAAAAATTCAAATTTTTTTTACTAAATTTTTTAATTCTTTTTATAAATTTTTAAAGGAAAAACTAAATTTTTTTCGTTTGTTTTAAATTCTTTTTAACAAATTTTAAAGAAAACATTATATTTTTTTATAATTTGTTTGCTTATTTTTGTTTAATTATTAAAATTTGTTAACTATTTTTTAGGAAAAATTCAAATTTTTTTTTTAAAAATTTTTTTTGCGTTTTAAATTTTTTCTAACAAATTTTAAAGAAAAAATTTAATTTTTTTGCTTGTTTTTGTTTAATTTTTAAAATTTGTTTACTACTTTTAAAAAAAAATTCAAATTTTTTTTGATAAATTTTTTAATTTTTTTTATAAAGTTTTAAAGAAGAAATTTTAATTTTTTTTGTCAAATTTCTAAATTTTTTTTTATTAATTTTTAGGATAAATTCAAATTTTTTCATTTAATTTTGTATTTAATTTTTAAGGGAAAAATTGAAATGTTTTTAATAAAATTTTTAATATTTCTTAAATAGTTTTTAATTTTTTTTTGTTTGTTTTAAATTTTTTTAAATTTTTAATTTAGAATTTATTTTTTAATTTTTTTTGTTTTATTTTGATTAATTTCTAATATTTTTATTTATTAATTTTTAAGAAAAATTAAAATTTTTTAATTTTTTTTATAATTTTTTGAATAAATTGTAATTTTTTCGCTTAAATTTTTACTTCATTTTGATGAAAAAATTGTAATATTTTTATAGTAAATTTTTAAATATTTCTTAAATGTTTTTTAAAAAAAAATTCTAATATGATTGTTTAATTTTTAAAATGTTTTTATTAATTTTTAGGGAAAAATTCAAATTTTTAAATTTTTTTTGATTATTTTTTTTAAAGAAAAATTCTTATTTTTTTGTTTACTGTTTTACTCAATTTTAGGGGAAAAGTTCTAAAATATTTTTAATAATTTTTTTGTTTATATTGGTTTAATTATTTAAATAAAATTTTAAGTAAAAATTCAAATTTTTTTTGTCGAATTTCTAAATTTTTGTTTTTATAATTTTTTGGATAAATTCTAAGTTTTTCGTTAAAGTTTTTACTTAATTTTAAGGAAACAATTGTTATATTTTTTTAATAATTTTTTCATATTTACAAAATAGTTTTAAGGAAAAAATTCGAATTGTCTTGTGTAATTTTTAAAAAATTTTTTATATATTTTTAAATAAAAATTAAAATTTGCCTGTTTTAATGTTTTTCTAAATTTTTGTTATCTAATTTAGGCATTGGTCTAGTATGCTGTATACTTCGAATATGTTTTTGCATATGCCCTTCGCATTGTTTTAGGAACAGAAAACCTCGCAAGAAGAATGCGGGCAAAGCGGATGCCGATCATACGACGTCTTTATTGCGCGGTGAAAGTAAACGAGTATCGATTGCGAAAAGTACCACCACACAGGTTTGTTGCTAATATGCTCCGCATTTACTCCCACACACGGTTAGAAACATTTTGTAACAATTGTATTTGAATAAATTTGCATAAACTTGACAATAGGCTTTACTATTTTTAGTTGAATATTTTTTTGTCGATTTAGTTCTCATTGTTAAAATTATTTTGAAATTATTTCAAAGTCTCCCAAAAAAAAACAGGTCACATTTTTCTGTTTTTTTTTTTTATAAAATTTAAAAATTAATTAAAAAAAATGCTTTTATTTAATAAATCAAAATCTATTTTTTATTTGATCAGAATTCTAATTTAAAACCCCTCCTTCCCCTTCCCCACTTTAGAATATCTGATACCTTTCAACTTGTAATTATTATTGTAGCTGCAAGGATAAACAGTGGCCCATTAGAGAAGATTTAGTGAAAATATTCACACATTTTTTTAATATTTTCTATCGATTTATAAGTCGTTTCTCATCTTTTCTCCTTTTTCGAAGAGCCACTTAATTTTTTACTCTCACTTTTCCTTAGCCCCAATGGCCGTCTACTTTCCGAACTATAAGAATTTCTTATTTCGTTTAAAAATAGTTTTTTGCTATAATAGAAATTATGATAAATTGGTTAGGAAAATAGTATCGATTTTCAAAAAAAAATAGTTAAAAGCCCATTTTCTCTGCTGCAATTTTATTAATTTAATTTCGTTTAGTAGAGCAGGCACAAAATTTTTGTTTTGGTTTTTATTGGTCTCTCCTTGAATTGATTTTTTAACATTGGGATTTTTTTTTGTTTTTTTTTTTAGAAATTTCCCTTAACACACAAATCGAGAAGCAATACTAAAATGCTAAACGATGGAATGGAAGCTTTAAGACAAATCGCAACAACATCGTTATTCTTACAAAACGAACAGAAAATAACAACAAATCGGGTTGTTCCTATTATCAAGGAACCAAAAACTACTACAGGTAATATGTGTAAGTATAATTTGCTAATTGCCATCGATAAGGTGCTGTGTGGCATTTTTTTTCTAAGTTAATTTTTTTTTTTTGTTTTCCAAAAATATTTTTTTGAACCGAAATTACGACAAAATGAATATTTCCACCCCTCATTCACCAACAACAAAAATTAAGACTTTTATTTTTAAAATCAATTTTAACACAAGATGTTCTAAAAATACCATTTCTATCGATTTTCAAATAAGAATTTTTATGACAAATTTATTTAGAACAGAATGGAAAAATTTCAGGGTTGTGTTAAAAATTATCTTGTGACAAATTTTAAAAATTAAGGTCCATTGTTGGTAATATTTTCATATTATTCACTAAGAATTCAATTTAATTATTCAGAAAACTACTTAATAATACCTGAAACTGTCTTTATTTGATCTTTTAAAGTAATTTTTGTTCCAAAAATAACTTCAAATGGAATAATTTTGATAAAATTACTAAAAGTTGCAGCCTTTAAAAAGCATCAAAGTAGAAGAAAGGATTATGCCGGTTCGAACTAACTTTTTTTTAATTAATTATTAGAGTCTGGATACGTTAAATTTACTGCATGCGTCAAAAATACTGTATTGGTTATGTGTTAACTTATGTTATTGTTAAAAAAAGCAATGTTAACTTATGTGAATTTAACAAGCAATGTTAACTTATGTTATAACTTATTGCTAAAAAAAGCAATGTTAACTTATGTGAATTTAGTGAGAAGAAATGGAGGCCAGAAATGGTTACTTTACAGATTATTGACAGCATCAGTAGGATTACTGACTTCTGGTCTCCATTATCACTAAATTCCCAGAACAGGCACACAGAACCAATGCAGTATTTTTAACGCAATTCTAAAATTACTAAAAATTGCAACCCTTTAAAAGCATCAAAGTAGAAGAAAGGATTATGCGGGGTCGAACTAACTTTTTTTTAAATTAATTATTATAAGTACGGATACGTCAAATTCACTGCATGCGTTAAAAATGCTGTATTGCTAATTTATGGGAATTTAGTGAGAAGAAATGGAGGCCAGAAGTGGTTACTTTACAGATTATTGACAGCATCAGTAGGATTATTGACTTCTGGTCTCCATTATCACTAAATTCCCATAACAGGCACACAGAACCAATGCAGTATTTTTAACGCAATTCTAAATTTACTAAAAATTGCAACTCTTTAAAAGCATCAAAGTAGAAGAAAGGATTATGCGGGGTCGAACTAACTTTTTTTTAAATTAATTATTATAAGTACGGATACGTCAAATTCACTACATGCGTTAAAAATGCTGTATTGGTTGTGTGTGCCTGTGTGCGTGTGGCTGATCACAATGCTAATTTATGGAAATTTAGTGAGAAGAAATGGAGGCCAGAAGTGGTTACTTTACAGATTATTGACAGCATCAGTAGGATTACTGACTTCTGGTCTCCATTATCACTAAATTCCCATAACAGGCACACAGAACCAATGCAGTATTTTTAACGCAATTCTAAAATTACTAAAAATTGCAACCCTTTAAAAGCATCAAAGTAGAAGAAAGGATTATGCGGGGTCGAACTACCTTTTTTTAAATTAATTATTATAAGTACGGATACGTCAAATTCACTGCATGCATCAAAAATGCTGTATTGGTTGTGTGTGCTTGTGTGCGTGTGGCTGATCACAATGCTAATTTATGGGAATTTAGTGAGAAGAAATGGAGGGCAGAAGTAGTTACTTTACAGCTTATTGGCAGCATCAGTAGGATGACTGACTTCTGATCTCCATTATCACTAAATTCCCATAACAGGCACACAGAACCAATGCAGTATTTTTGACGCAATTCTCTGACGCATGCAGCAATTTTTGACGGACCCGGACTTCAAAAAGTTTAAAAAAAATAATTTTCTCAAAAAGCTTTGAAATATAATAAAATGAATCTGAATGAATGCATTTCTATTCCGTTTGAATATAGATTCTCCAGTAGATGCGAACGCTGCACTAAATGTATGCGATATCAGTGATGATGACGATGATGAAGAGTCCCATTGCATTAGTAGTAATAGTAAACAAATGGATACAATAGGAGAATCGCAACAGAAGAAATTTACATGTCCAAGATTACCGTTGCATCATAAAAGCTCCAAAGATGCTGATCTACAATTAATGGAAACATCTTTGGTGACACTTTCAACACCGCCATCGGACAAGAAAAAATTATTAGTGCCATCAACTTCGCAAATGACGCCGCCGGATACACCCGGAAGTGAATTTATGCGTAGTCAATCCTATGCGATCGAAAAAAATCCAACTGCCAATGGAACAAGTAGCAATGATACAATAGTTCAGCCACCGTTTATAGGAACAAAAGCGTCAAGTAGTATTTATTCACCTCCTCCTGCTCCTACTTCTCCTTCTCCTTCTCCTTCTCCTTCTCCTTCCCCTTCTCCACCTTCTTCTGCACCTTTTGCTCCTTCCTTCCCTTCAACATCTTTAGCGACAGCATCATCAGCGGCTAGTTGTTCAACAGCAACTACTTTTATGACCAAAAAAATGTTCCCTTCTTCACAACAATCGCATCATCACACACCCACAACAACCGTTAACCCCGAATTAGTTCTAAGTCCGGCGAAACTTGAACAATAATCACGGTTTTTACGAATAAAATTGTATATAAACTCTATATTATAGATGAAAATTGTCGTTTTATTTCGATTCAACACCTTTTATGATCTAAACCCCATGCACCCTTAACAAAAATCGGTACTCAAATACTTCTCTTAGGGATGATGACTTATTTTGTTTTTTTTTCTTCTTATAAGACGTGGAATTTCTTCTCCAAGGAAAAAAGAAAAAATCTTTAACATTTTTCAACAATACACAAAAAAATATTTTTACAAAAAATTGAGACCATATCTATTATTTTAGGGAAGTCTTAATGTTAATCGTTATTGTTTTAGCCTATAAGCCAAACAGCGGAACTTATCCAATTTAAAGTAAGTAAAAGAACATGCAAACACGATTACTGGAGGTGACATGATAAATAACGCAAAACTGATAACGTCCAAATTATCTGCCGGCATTAACCAATCCATATTAACCTCGAGGTATGTTACACGAGCACATGCGTTAATAGTGGACTCGAAACAGCTTTAAAAGGTAAGCAAATTCTTGACAAGGACGTAGAGCTACCCGTGCTCGTATATAGAAACTATTTCGTATGAGGAAGCAATCGTTTCATTGAGCAATCGCAGCAATACGACAAAATTCACCTGAAAACACAATCGATGAATTTTTTTGCGTTCACTTTACGCAATTACTGCTATCCGGTTGGGGCCTTAGGAATTCGTATCTGAAACTGAAACTGAAACTGGTCTCAGCCCACTAAGAGTAGTTTTATTTTATTGCCACGCAACAAAAAAAAACGAACAATCGAGGAACTAGAGTTGCTCAACGGTCTAGTGTATAAAAGCCGCTGAAGAATTGGTAGTCAGTATCAGTTCACATTTGCTACTCAAAGCAATATCAACTTCTCTTTATATCCTTCTAAGACAACACATTAAATCAATCAACATGAAGGTATGTACAGGAGGAGGTGCTCGCTCACACAGGATCAGTGGACGAGAGTCGAAAATTAAACGATTCAAAATTGTTTTTTTCTTTTTCAATTTTAGTTCGCCGCTGTCGTAGTCATGTTCGCTTTTGCCGCCGCTGTTGAATGTGGTATCCTCCCATACTTGGGCGGACATCCACTGTCCTACACAGCAGTCAGTGGACCAGCACTTGTGCACTCAGCTGCTCATGTTCCAGCCGCCGTCTCAGTCTACTCATCGGTTGCCCACCACCACGCTCCATTGGCTTATGCTGCACATGCTGCTCCATTAGCCTATGCCGCCCATGGACTCGCTCATCATGCCTATGCTGCCCCTCTAGCTGTGGCTCATGCTGCTCCAGTTGCCCTCGCCCATGAGGGTACCTATGTAGCGAAGACACGCGGTGCTGAACACGTTGCCCCACTGCCAGGACATTTGAACTCAGCTGCATCCATCAACCTCCAACCAGCTCCAGGTACCTGGTAATTACTTCCACATCCGGTCTTTTTCTACGCAATCTATCTTCTTCCGCCCTTTTGTAACAAAAGGTTTTCTACGAAATAAATTAATTTTGAATGAATTTGAATCGTTTTTTATTTGTTATCCTCGAGATTTTGAAATTTCGAAATTGTCCAAATTTATTTATTTTCGTTGCATTCGAACAATTTTCACACAGAAAAAATATGATTAAACTTAAATAATTGCAATTCCTTATAAAAATGGCCGACCACTTATGACACTGAAATGGTTTGTCACACAATAAAATAAATTTACTGCCAGTTGCACAATTCCAATCAGAAAAACAATATTGCATGTAGAGTTAAAGTGCAGGAAAATTTCTTGTATTTTAATTACCTGCTCACCAGCAAAGGTGATTAATTTAATTGATATAATTTATTAACCGGATTAGAATTGAACTTTTATCAGGACGACGATAAAAATGATTTATGGTCTCTTGTTTTGTGCATAAAATCTTAACGATTCTATCGTACGTTAAGCAAGACTTTGAATGAGGAAGGATTTTTTTAATGCAATTCAGAACAATTTAGAATTTCTAGTAGCCAAAAAGATATGCTTTCCCAGCACACCTGATTAATTAATTATTAATTATTATTTTATGAAAGTTCTTTAAATTGTCTATTATTGGTCATCAAAAAGAATTTTTTTTAAATTCTTGGTATTTTCATTGGAAGCTAATGGTGGGGTAAGGGGGCATTCTTTAAATTATATTTTTTAAATATTGCCATTAATTTTCAGGTAGAAAAACACCTAAAAACACAAGGACTACTCCCGCCCTACTAAACTCCTCATTTCCTTACTCAGGAAAAAAAAAAAAATTTCAATTTTTAAGTCACAATAAATTATAAAATTTTCCATCTTTTCATAAAATTTTCCAATTTAATTTTCGAGGGATTAAATTAATAAAATTAGCCAATTTTAAAGACTGCCCCCTACCCCACCATTAGCTTCACATGAAAATACCAAATTAAAGTTGTTAAAATTAGCCAATTTTTACCAAATTTTTTCGGCTAATTAGCTTGGAAAAAAATTTTTTTTTTAAAAATTGTAAAATTTTGTAAAATTAAAAATTAACAAAATTTTTTTTTTGTTAAATAAATTAAAAATGTTTTAAGAAATTTTATTCACTTGAGAAAAAAAAATTCGTACTAATTTTCAGGTAGAAAAACACCTAAAAACACCGTTGTTAAAATAAGCCAATTTTAGTGTTTTTCTGGCCTTAAAAAGTCCTGAATTTTTCTCAAATTTTTTCAAATCGGCTTGAAAAGAAATTGTAAAATTTTATAAAATTAAAAATTAACAAACATTTTTTTTTTTTTTTGTTAACCAAATTAAAAATGTTTTAAGAAATTTTTCTTTACTGGAGAAAAAAAAATTCGTACTAATTTTCAGGCAGAAAAACACCAAAAAAAAACATTGTCTTCCGCCTCGTTGCCCCTCATTTCCATAGGGAGCGCCGGTTCCCCTCCATTGACTACAATCTGCGATGAATTAAATTATTGTAATAAAATTAGCCGTTGTTAAAATAAGTATTTTAGTGTTTTCTGACCTTAAAAAAAAATTTTAATTTCCCAAAATTTTTCAGCTCATTGGCTTCAAAAAATTTTTTTTTTAAAAGTTGTAAAAAATTTTCAAATTAAAAATGAACAAAAAAAATTATTTTTTTTGTTAACCAAATTAAAATGTTCCAAGCATTTTTATTCACTTGAGAAAAAAAATTCGCACTAATTTTCAGGTAGGAAAACACCTAAAAACACATAGACTCCCGCCTTGTTCCCCCTCGTTTCCACAGGAAGACCAATTCCCCTCCACTAATTACAATCTGCCATGGATTAAATTATTAAAATTAGCCATTATTAAAATAAGGCAATTTTAGTGTTTTTTTGACATTAAAAAAATCCTGAATTTTTCCCAAATTGTTTCGGCTGATCGGCTTGGAAAAAAATTGTAAAATTTTATAAAACTACAATAACAATTAACAAAAATTTATTTTTTCTTTGTTAACCAAATTAAAAATATTCTAAGAATTTTCATTCACTTGAGAAAAAAATTCGCAATAATTTTCAGGTAGAAAAACACCCAAAAACACATAAACTCCCGCCTTGTTCCTCCGCATTTCAAAAGGAAGCCTCGTTCCGCTCCATGAATTACAATCTGCCATGGATTAAATTAATAAAATTAATTAAAAAAAATTTCTGAATTTTACCCAAATGTTTTCGGCTAATCGGCTTGAAAAAAATTTTTTTTTTTTAAATTTAAAAATTTTATAAAATGAAAAATTCACAAAAAAAAATATTTTCGTTGTCGAAATTGAAAATATTTCAAGAATTTTTATTTATTGACAGAAAAACACCTAAAAACACATAGACTCCCGCCTCGTTCCCCTCATTTCCATAGGGAGCCCCGTTTCCCTCCATTAATTACAATCTGCGAGGGATTAAACTAATTTTCTAACCTTAAAAAAATTCAGAATTTTTCCCAAATTTATTTTTAAAAAAATTGGAAAAAAATTTATTTTTAAAAAAATTGTAAAATTTTTATAAAATTAAAAATTAACAGAATTTTGTTTTTTGTTACCCAAATTTAAAATGTTTTAAAAATTTTTATTCACTTGAGAAAAAAAAATTTGCCAGTGCAAATTTTTAATTTTTTTTAAATTAAAAATTTGTACTCGTTTTTAAGGCTTTTGTCTTGAATTTTTTTTGTTTTTAATTTTAAAATATTACAAATTTATATTAAAAATTACTTAAATTTAACTTTTAAGCCTGATTTGAATATGTACAGGTAATTTCTATTAGCATAAGTCAATTTGAACAAGTTTTAATTGATATTTACCTTTTTGAAAAGTCCTAATTCCTATAAATTAGAAGTAGAAAAAAACATTTATTAAACCCTGGGAAAAAAAACTCCTTAAGCACAGCGTGGTCTTTAAAACAAATTCAACTATTAAAGTAGACAAGATATGCCCTCTATTTTTGGTCACCCTAACAGACTAAACTATTATTTTCGACTTAAAAATCTAAATTTCACTGCCAAAAAAAAATCATTTAAAAAATAAACTTTCAACAAACTTTTTTCCAAAAGTAAAAATACCTAACTTAAAAATATTTTTTTAAAAATTCTTATATGAAAAAAAAGAAGTCAATTTTGTTAATTTACATTTATTAAAATTTACATTTTTTGTACTTTATAAAAAAAAATTTTATTTTAATTTAGCCCAAAAATTGAGTCACTTCTCATCAGTGCAAAAATCCTGGTTGAACACTTACTAACCGCAGTAGTCTCTCAATTCTCACCTGAAGAACCGGATAACTTTCTGTAGCCGAACGCGCCCATTTTTTTAAAATTAATTTTCACGTTTACGTGTCCACAAAACCATAAAAGAAAAACTTGAAGACCTTCTTTAAAGAACTGTTATTTTAAAACAAAATTCGATTTCCTACTTTCAAGAAAATTTCATTATTTAAAAAAACACACAGTAATTCATAGCAAAAAGCTTTTTAAAAAAATTCATAAAAATGGACAGGAAAAAGGGTGTCTACTGTTCATTATGAAAGAATATCTAAATTAAGTGTTGAGTCTCTTTTTATATGTTTTTTTTTTTCTCTTCCATATAACTTCTAAAGTTGTCCAGAAAATTATCCTAAAACGGTTATTGCGTAAATAGAGACCAGCAGTTCTGACTTGGGTGTTTTGAGGGCAAAATAACTATAGTAAAAATAATGTTAATTATGGAAATTTCTATAAAACTATTATAGAAATGAGAACAAATTCATTATTGTGAATATTCTAAAATTACGGAATGCCAAAAACCATGGTAGAAGAATGATGTAAACCTTGACAAAATTAATAATAATAATAATAATAATAATAGGAAAAATTTTCAACTATAACAACACCTGCCTGCCAATTGCACAATTCAATTATGGAATTTTATGCAATAAAATTAAAACAATGCCAGACGGCAGCACATATTATTTTTGTAATATGAACAAATTTAGCGAACTTGTTTATTAAGCAAAGTTGACCACCACTAGTCAAGTCAATATTAAGAAATAATCACAATCGTAGTTTGTAATCGGCACAAGATCAGGTTCCGCTAAATAGGCCCCCACCCACTAAAATTGCGGATAATTTTTTTTTTCTTAAGGCAATCCGACTGAACCAATTGTACGGATTATAGTATAAAAGGTGCTGAAAAATTGGTAGTCAGTATCAGTTCACATTTGCTACTCAAAGCAATATCAACTTCTCTTCAAATCCTTCTAAGACAACACATTAAATCAATCAACATGAAGGTATGTACAGGAGGAAGTGCTCGCTCACACGAGATCAGTGCAGCCTTCACATCAGAATTGAGAAGAATTTCTTTGAGAATTTCCAAAATTTAACGATTTGTTTTCTTTTCAATTTTAGTTCGCCGCTGTCGTAGTCATGTTCGCTTTCGCCGCCGCTGTTGAATGTGGTGTCCTCCCATACTTGGGTCATCCACTGTCCTACACAGCAGTCAGTGGACCAACACTTGTGCACTCAGCTGCTCATGTTCCAGCCGCCGTCTCATACTCATCGGTTGCCCATCATGCTACTCCATTGGCTTATGCTGCACATGCCGCTCCATTGGCCTATGCTGCACATGCTGCTCCTTTGGCCTATGCCGCCCATGGAATCGCTCATCATGCCTATGCTGCCCCTCTAGCTGTGGCTCATGCTGCTCCAGTTGCCCTCGCCCATGAGGGTACCTATGTAGCCAAGACACGCGGTGCTGAGCACGTAGCTCCATTGCCAGGACATTTGAACTCAGCTGCATCCATCAATCTCCAACCAGCTCCAGGTACCTGGTAATCACATACCTACAACAAAATCTTCGACGTGATCTTTCCTTAATCTCTTATAGAAGAAATTGTGTAAATAAATTGTTTTAAAAAAAAATCCAATGTTTTCTCTCTCATATTTAAATCGACAAAAAAGGTGTCGGCCATTTTTTTTTCAAACAAAAAAGCTGAGACAAGGACTTAAAACGTTAATACTAAAAATTCGTTCTTATTTCAACAAACCTAATAAAATTTGTAATTGTCAAAAGGTGACAAAATAGATCCTAATTTAAGGTGGTTTTCTTGGATTATTTTTAATATTTTTTTTTTAAAAATTTTACATAATGAGAAATTAACTGCCATCGATTAACTGACACTTTTTTTGTCATATTGCAAAATTCTTTACAACCCAAAACTTGATACATTTTATATTTTTTTTAGTGGGGAAAGGGGAGATTTTAGATAATTTTTTAGAGCCTAAATTATTTCTAGTCATTTAGAATAAAAAATCTACCTACGATTTTTGCGTATTTTTAAAAACTGTCCCGTTACAATTTTGGTCCAATTTACTAATGCTTCCACAATCGAAAATTTTATACAAAATCCCAAGTTTATAATAAAAATCGGCACAAATCCAACTTTGATTGCCGATTTGAGTGTGTTTTGATTCGGTTTTACTACTAAAAAAATTTTCTAATAAAGAATTATCCAATTTTAGATACGAGGAATGCGTTAAATAAAAACCCATTTTATATTTAGATTTCGATAAATATTTAATTTTATTAGTTTTCGTCAAGTTTGCCATTATGGATGAATCAAAAAATTATTTAATTATTATTATAATGGGCGGTAGGAGACTTTTTTAAAAACACGATTCTTTTGAGTTAATTTTTGACGGCAACTTTTCTGCACATTTCGGGATGGTATTCATGTAAGTACTTGAGGAAAGTTTAAGGGTTTTAAAATGATTTCAAGTCCAGGCCAACAAAATTCGGTTTTAAGTGTTCAAGTTTAGGACGCAAACATTTTCTTGTAATATTGACTCGCCTTCTACGAGCCAATAACATCTTCAAAACTAAATGCACATGAGACAGTAAATTTTTGTGGTTACAATGGCTTCTCCGGAGTTATTTCTGGGTTTTAAGAGCCCCATAAACGGCAAGTTTCCAGCAAATGAGAAATAAGCTTCATCGCTCATAATTTTTGTTTTTATAATTTTAAGGTGTGACTTATATAATCAAACGACACAGATTATAAAATGGCAGCCTTCAACCAAAACTTCAATGACATTTAACATTTGACAACTAGCAAATGACATAACCGTACTTTCCGAAACATAAAATGGATGACTGTACGAGGTCTGTTCAAAAAGTATCGCGAATTTTGAATTTCCGCGGGTTACTTATATTAGATTTTTAATTTTTTGTGGCGTTATGTTGGTACTCATGTCTCTCACTTATGCCGACAAATTCGGCCATTTTGAATGTTCAGTTAATTTTTGACAACTGCTTTGCTTCCACGTGTTTTGGCTCGTCTTCGATTTTTCCCGATTCCAAAAAATGGATCAAAGAATCTGTTTCGGGAATAAGAAAAAGTTACAGGGGGCCAGATCTGGGGAATACGGTGGCTGCGGCATTATTAGTGTGTTGTTTTTGACCAAAAATTCGAGCACAAGCAACGATGCTTGAGCAGGGGCGTTATCATGGTGCAAAAGCCAATTTTTATTTTTCCACAAACGCGTGCGTTTCTAGCGGATTACTTCGCGCAACTTGCGCATAACTTGCAGGTAATACTCCTTATTGACCATTCTACCCTGTGCCAAGAACTCATCATGCACCACGCCCCTACAATCGAAGAAAACTGTAAGCTAAACCTTCACATTCGACCGAACTTGGCGCGATTTTTTCGGTTTTGGCTCGTGCGGCAGCTTCTATTGGGATGACTGAGCTTTGGTTTCCACGTTATAACCATAAACCCATGATTCGTCACCAGTCATGACCCTCTGGAGCAAATTTGGGTCGTCGCGGACAGAGGTCCAACAGCTCCTTAACAATGTTAATGCGCTGCGGTTTTTGGTCAAAATGGGCAAAAATCGAAGACGAACGCCCATCGAGTGACCCAGTACTTAGCGCAATTCGTCATAGCCTACTTAGCAATAGGAGTGTCGAGTTGCAATGGGTGCCAGGGCATGTGGGAATTTTGGGTAATGAAAGTGCTCACAAGTTGGCTGGAGAAACACTCCGTCGACCAGTGATCACAGGCATTCCAAATCTGCCTCGCCTACTAAACTGAATGGCAACTAAAACCATTAGCCATCCGCAGACACGATGAGTGGACCAATAGCGACACATTTTTGTCGATTCATTGGACAACCACCAATAAACCAGTCTATTCAACATCCATACCGAAATTCTGAGCGCGGAAACTCCTCAGAATCCGAATTGGACAAACGGCTCTTACTTATTACTTCCTTTTTGACAACACCAATCGTCCCTTATGCCAATTCTGTGGCACCCATTTCACTATCATCCACATTCTATACGAAAGCCACATAACCAAGAATAACTTCGCGAGCAGGTTTCCGCCCATTGTGGAGTTCCTGGACCAAAGAACTCCATTCCTTAAGTCCCCTATTTAAACTTCTCTAACATACTAATTTCCTCCACAAAATACTAACCACAGAATAGTATCTTTCAGTTAACTTACCACACGTACTATGAAGTCATCCG
Source organism: Atherix ibis (assembly GCA_958298945.1). NCBI lineage: Eukaryota > Metazoa > Arthropoda > Insecta > Diptera > Athericidae > Atherix > Atherix ibis. The sequence continues at coordinate 19,214,167 of OY282609.1, read as the reverse complement.
CCAAATGGCCTCATGATAACTTTTTTAGAAACAAATAAAAAGTTATCTCCCCCCCCCCCCCCCCTTTTAATCTAAGCTAATTTCTATACCCAAAAATTGACTATTTCTTATTCCTAAAATCAGAATTTAATTTTTGTAAATTTTTCAAAAATTTCTGTATCGAAAAATTTACCCCAATTTGAGGATCATATGAAAAGAGACGCCAACAACAACAAAAAAACCTGTATCATACATAATGAGAATTGTAGCGAAATAATAGGCAAAGTCTAACGAAACAAAATAAAATTAATGATACGAAAATAGTCCCGAATCAATGAAGTGTTAAGAAACGCGTTTATCCTAAAATGACTTGTTTTCATTGGATTTTATCGGTTCCATTATAGGTGATTAAATTCCGTGTACAGTTTCCTCATTGGGCACACCACCACCACCAGCTAGCCGTCATGGAGGAATTTTCACCTGAACAACAAGAGCCACAATTCGAATTTCACAATTAAGTCAATGTTATTGCGTTCACTTTTTGCTAGAGTTTTTAATCTCCAACCTTTGGTTTTTTTGAAAAACTAGTCCCCCTGCCCACTAAAAGTACATTTTTCCCCAATGTTCTTTTGTGTATATTTTTTTTGTGTTTTTTTTTTTGGTTCTGTTAAGGTGACATTGATTTGGATAATTGGAGCAATAGTATGAACAATTGTATAAAAGCCGCTGAAGAATTGGTAGTCAATATCAGTAAACATTTGCTACTCAAAGCAATATCAACTTCTCTTCAAATCCTTCTAAGACAACACATTAAATCAACCAACATGAAGGTATGTACAGGAGGAAGTGCTCGCTCACACAGGATCAGTGGAGCCTTCACATGGCAATCGAGAAGAATTTCTTTGAAAAAATTCCAAAATTTAACGATTTGTTTTCTTTTTAATTTTAGTTCGCCGCTGTCGTAGTCATGTTCGCTTTCGCCGCCGTTGTTGAATGTGGAGGTGTCCTCCCATACTTGGGCGGACATCCACTGTCCTACACAGCAGTCAGTGGACCAGCGCTTGTGCACTCAGCTGCTCACGTTCCAGCCGCCGTCTCATACTCATCGGTTGCCCATCATGCTACTCCATTGGCTTATGCTGCACATGCCGCTCCATTGGCCTATGCTGCACATGCTGCTCCTTTGGCCTATGCCGCCCATGGACTCGCTCATCATGCCTATGCTGCCCCTATAGCTGTGGCTCATGCTGCTCCAGTTGCCCTCGCACATGAGGGTACCTATGTAGCCAAGACACGCGGTGCTGAACACGTAGCTCCATTGCCAGGACACTTAAACTCTGCTGCATCCATCAATCTCCAACCTGCACCAGGTACCTGGTAAATAATATCATCACAAAAGTGTTCTTCTGTCAATAGTCTTTCTCTATCCTTTTTTTCCAAATCAATTGCATAAAAATATTTCAAAAAAAAATGTAATAATAAAGTTTTTATAACTGAATTTTGTGCATTTTATAATTAATTTTATTATTTAGGGGGGGAGGTGGGGAGTTGGGTTTTGTTGTCGGTATTAAAAAGTGTTGGATATTTTTTTTTTGCATCGCGAACCAAAAAAAAAACCATTATTAATGTGTGGGTGATTGGAATCGAAATGCAAATAATCAAAATGTATTGTGCCCAATCTGAATTCGCCGTCCAAAGGCTATCGTGTGTTTTTAAAATAATATCGCCACGATTATGGGGCAGATTGGATATAAACGCATTAATTTGCGAAATATTTTCATTTTTTTAGGTGACCCTGCATGACTGATGCAAACGATAAGTCCTCATTACAACCAGAAATGTATGTACATGCATACCTGTCTGTGGTAGGTAGGTGCCAGTATCGCTATTTGAGTAAAAAATAATAAGTTGCTTGTCTAAATACTGTTAATCTAAATAAATCAAGGCACAATGCAAACCAGTCCAAAGCATTTTTCCGGCTTCATGGCGAAACTCAGGTCACTAATTATTATTGGCTATCGTCATTTCGCAACCTATTTTCAAATCTGAAACAATGTCTCCCCAGATATGGCGGTGGCCGCACAGTAAATCCATTCGAATCGATCGCTCTTTCCGCCTAACGAAAATCATAAACATGAACACGCCAAACGTACGCCACCATCGACCGACCATACGAGTAATCCGTAACTCGTGCCTTGTAAGTTAGTAGCTATCGCGATTGGGTGTGACTTGGTGGTTAGTATTTACTAAGCGAGATAAGTTGCCGCTTTGCCGGTAATAATAACCCAACTTAGCCAATGCAGTCGTAAGTCAAGGTCCCGATCTCATTGCGGTTGACATTGATCTTGTGCACGGGACCGTTACGAGTAACAATCGATATGGTTCGCATCAGCGAGAGGTCGGACGTGCACATATCATACCACCATACGTTCATTGGCAAAGTTAAACTCGTACGAACTCTTATTAATGATCATAAATTCCTAATCACACTCAACGTGCATACACGTATGTACGTACATACTTATGTCTACTCGACCATAAGTCTTATATCGTATTCTGACAGCGCAGAGAACAGAGCACAGCACAACAGGTTATTTGGCGGCTGGTTATGCGATTGAAGTGCCGCACCCCCGTCACCCTTGATCGAATGTACTCATAATTGCCAGCTGCTTGTTCGCTGCGAGAGTGAAAGTGAAATTACTCAATGGAATCTTGTTTGGGCACGCCGTACAACCAAACAGTCATACATACGTACGTACAACGAATATGCGACACATTATCGTATGTACAATAATAGCAAAACAATCGCAAGAAAAAAAAAACATTCATAATTCGCCACTTAATTGAAGTGTATTTAAAGTGAACAGCTGGTAATTACTCGTATCTGAGCACAATTCTGACAAATCATTCCGCATTCAAACGTTTTGGGCCGCACACTTCCTTAATATGTATTATAACGAGTTCTTGAAAAGGTTTAGTATTTCGAATGGAACGAGAGGGTAAAGGGAAGGCGGAAGGGAAAATATGATATTATGGCTTCTAGGGTTTTTTTTAATTATTTTTTTTTTCATTATTGAATTATTTTTTAAAAAAAGGGAATTATTGAGTCCATTTTTGGTGATAATGCTGTGTGTATGATTTGCAGGTGTGCCCAAAACTTCTCTTGTAAAGATTTAAGGATGTCGTAAATGTTTAATTTTTCTTTTCAATATAAAATCCTTAATTTCCTTATTATTTTTTGGTGCATTTAAAAAAAATTATCAAAACAATACAGAATATAAAATGGCACTTTTTAAAAAAAAATCTTAATTTAGTCCAAAAATTGAGTTATTTTTGAACAGTGCAGAAATCCTGGTTGAATAGTCACTAAAAACAGTCTCTACCCAGCCAATAAAACCTTGAAAACTAAATACACATGAGACAGTAACTGTTTGTGGTTACAATGGCTTCTCCGGAGTCACTTCTGGGTTTTCAGAGATCTATAAACGGCAAATTTGTTTATTGACTTAATGTAGTTTAAATAAAATGGTAGGCTCTAAACTAAACAACTCCAAACGTCGATGATATTTATATTTGATTGATGGCAAATGGCATAACTGTACTTTCCGAAACACAAAATGGATGACTGTATAAATAATTTTTATCTACGATAACTTTTGGAAAAAATTCGACATTATTTTCAATAGTTCTGGAAATTGAAATTTCTCATCAAAAATTCATACATTTTTAACTATTTTGCCCTAATTGAATTTAAATATTAATTTTTTTTAAGCTCAAAATTTAAGTAAACAACAATATTTGAACCATTAAAAACAATTTTTTTATTATAGCTTTTTTCCCACCCAAAATTTATTGTCTATAATAAAAATTCTACTAAAAATTTGAAGCCATTAAAGAACGGATTAATCATAAAATTTTCACCAAAATTATTTTTTCTAAATTTTTTAACAAAAATCAATACGATTCGTAAATTTCTATCCAAATTAAATGTTTAATTTTTCTTTTCAATATAAAATCCTTAATTTCATTATTATTTTTTTAGTGTATTTAAAAAAAAAATCAAAATTTTGAGAAGCGAATTCCAAACACAATCGTGCTTCCAAACTTTGATACCAACTAAAAACTTTTCTTAAGCTTTTCACCATTTTATAAATAGTTTGTTTTTAATATCGTAAAACAGTCGATGTTCTGTAAACTGTAACTGTTGACAAATGAGCAAATGCTGCTCAAAATGATCATGAAACAATAAAATGTTATTGACTTTATGCTTCAACTTCAAATAGCTGGGAAGCATTCACCGACCAATCACGCTTAAGCTCAAGGAGAATGAAAGAAAAAAACATCAAATAAGATATTAAGATCGTAGTAGGGTCGAAAATTATTTCTTTTTCTTTGTAGTTATGGTAAGGTCTCTGCGATAAGAGCCAGAGGTCGTTATGTAGCGCCACGACCATGAAGCCACTTGACGACTTCTTGTTACGTGTAGGTTGGCGTTGGCAGAATTTTTTTTTATGAGAGGTTTCTGAGACAAGAGCCAGGTCAGAAGCCATTTCGAAGCGCTACGACCATATTTTGCGTGAGTTTGTATTGCCAGCTTTGCGAAAATGGTCAATAGTTAGTAGGAAGGAAATTGTCAGAAACTGTTAAATTTTGTATAGAATATAAGATTAAAAAAAGGCTTGACAAAGGAATGGTTGGGGCTAAGAGGTTCGTATTGGCAGAAGTCCTATTCAAAAAGAAATTCTATCTTAAATGGCATTCGTCTAGGATATGCGCAATAAAGGAAATGAGATTGGTTACCAAAGATGTAATAATGGGTAAGTACGGCATATGATCTAACCGGATTCGAAGAGGTTTTCTTGATCAGATTTGTGGAAATGGTTGTTGAGTAGACTGGCTTTTGTTGGTTTAGAAATATTCCCATGTTGGTCCAACGTGGGAATAAGTGCCCTTTTGTTTGTTAACAGGCAAGATAAGTTCGGGATTTTACAGAGCACTAGACAGAAGAGAGCCAACCTATTAGTCCAGTCATTTCCCAGGAAGACAACATGACCAGCAACCCAAATCAACTCTATTTTTTGTTTGTTTAATAGATTCCGGTATAACATAATTAAGGAAACGCCAACAAGCACTAAAAATGAGTACCTCTTTGGTAATACCAACCGGACGTTTACAAAAAAAAAATTCCCATTTTTTTTAAAGGTAAAAAAATTGATCACCAAAATCCTCGTATTTCCCCCATTGAATGATTATTCCATCAAACAACAACTTCCTATCCGCAATCCAAAATAAACAAACATCATCCAAATTGTGGGTATTTGACTCGAGAAATTTTCTCATTAATCTCATACATGCCCTACCCACCCCCCCCCCCCCCCACCCAATCAGAGTTGTCTAATAGCTGGTAAAACGTGTATTTTAAATATGGACAAATTAACATATTATCAAGAACAGTTCTTGAGATAGTGGATCAAAATAAAAACCTACGCGGGCCACACATAGTCCGCTCTATGAAATCCGGGTTTAAAAATTCCTAATTCACTATTAATAAGAAATTCACAATAAATCTAAATGGAAATAATACTAAATTTATTATTATTCGTTCAATAATTGTTTACACCTGTAGAAGGTGTTTGTATTGGTTACTATTTTTTTTTAAATTTTTTTTTTTAAAGTACAATAAGTTTGAAGGGCAATAATCGGAAGGATTTAGTAGGATAAGCGGTTAGAAATTTTTTTTTAGTGCATAGTCAGTTACTAACTAAGAAAATTGAAGAAAGTTTTTATAGCCATTTCGAAAAAAACTGAAAAAAAATCAAAAAAAAACTGGAAAGTAAACAATTTGTCCAACTTGAGAAAAAATTAAAAAACGTTTGAATTTAAAAAAAAAAAATTATTTAAAAATTTATTTTTCTATTCGCTTAATTTTGATTTTGTTTTTTTCTTTTGGTGGTTGGTGAAAGGCAGTGGGGAGCGGGTGTATTTTTATTAGTTTATCTTTAAATAATTAGAAAATTTGCAAATATTCCAATTTCTTGTTAGACAATTTCACACAAAAAAAAATAGTTTTTAAACAGTTCCCGGTGCTGGTTCCAAATTGATTGAGGAAGCAGAATTGGCATGACCGGGCAACGGAGCAACATGTACAGCTCCACGTGTCTTGGCAACATAGGCACCCTCAGCGGCGGCTACCACAATTGGTGCTGGATGGGCAACAACTGCTGGCGCAGCATGAACGGCAATTGTTCCTGGATGGATTGCGACTGCTGCTGGGAGCACAGCTGGAGATGCTGCTAAAATTGTTGGCCCATGAACTGCTGTATACGATAGTGGATGGTGGATCAGTGGCCATGGCAAAACGGATGACTCAACTCCAAAAGCCAATGCCAACAGAACAGCGAATGCGAACAACTGAAATAAATGTGAATATTTATTCGGGATTGTGTCACGATTCAAAAATCCTTCTTTGTAAGTGCAAGAAAGTCCCAAAATTAATAATCGCGATTAATTCCCAAGTCAATAGAAAATTTTAATTAAAATCAATCAATTTAATGGACACAAATTTGTCATTCAAAGAATTTTTTTTTTGAAAAAGTTTCTTTTAATTTTAAATTTTTGCCAAAAAAAAAAACAAAACAAAAAAATTTAGTATCCTTTCGACTCTAATCCATATTTGTACCTTCATTTTGATGATGTTGATTTTTTGTTTTCTTCTTTAAAATTTGACTAAAGCTTTTTAAAAAACAACCCAAAAATAGCACTTTTAAGAGAGAGAACAAAAAAATCAATTTCAAATTCGATTTTGAGCGCACACACTTTTCGAAGCGTTTTCCAACTGATGCATTTCCTGCATTTTACTCTGCTTTATATAGAGGCTCTTAGATGGGATATTCTCCTTTCATCATCTAATGTTAATCGATGGTTAAAGCTAATTAATAATGGATCAGAATAATATTAATGAGGTGTAGATGTCGATTTTTCTATCAATTTCAACATCGTCGGTGACACACACGGTTTTGTTTGTCATTATTCCATCGCGGGCGTGTCTCACAGTCCATTTGCGGTTCTACTTTTCCAAGTTAGTCAAAGAATTTCTCGAATTAATGCATTCAATAAATTATGTGAATAATTAATAAATTATTGCCTGTCTTAGTTGAATTCTAATCAAATTGCTAAATTACCTTAACGACGATAATAAGACCCTGATTATTTAGAATGGCAATAGAATAAAAAGTTGTCGCTTGACAAAACGCCAATGGAAATTATCTTAAAAATACTACCAACTAATTAGGAAAATGATATAGTTTAAGAAAATTACAGAACACATAAAAATACGTTCAATTAACCAGGTAGTCAGGTGTGATTGTAGGCAAATTTTGAATAAATTGAATTTATTATTAAATGCAAATTGAAAAGAGTTTTGTGAGATTATTTCAGTGGCAATTGAAATTACATCAGAAAACATATTCCCGGTTTACGTTTCAATTTTCATTTGTGTTCCACGTAAATAAATTGAACAAAAAAAAAAAAATTTAACTGAAAAAAAATTGCTACTGATAATCGTATACTAACAAAATTATCGAAGAACTAATATTCCCAGTTCCCAAAAATTTCAAGCCCTCGCAAAGGGTTAATCTACCATTCTGCACCTTCCCAACACAAAAAAAAACTCCTGGTTATGATCTAATAATAGCTCCTATTCTAAAGTAAATTTAACGAAAAGCTTTAGTTTTATTTACTTACCAGGTGTATAAGCTTAAATCCGCCGTTTAGTCATAGATGGCGTGAGTGAGCGTGTTAAGCTACTATAGGCACGCCATATTTTTTTTTTTATGTCAACATTAATCAGTGCACATTTTCAGCAATTTCGTACAACAACATATATTTTTCCTTTGGTAATCATGTCTAATTTTGTGCCAGAAAAGAGCATATACGGGAAGCTCTGCTTTTCTGCTTCAATTTGAAGAAATCGGCTAGCGAATTGAATCGAATGCTTATGGAGGCCTATGGTTACAGTGCTTTATCGGAAACAACGTGTCGAGATTGGTTTCGTCGGTTCAAAGACGGCAATTTTGACTTGTGAGATAAGAAGTGTGAAAATCGGGCTAGGAAGGTTGAGGACCATCAATTGCAGGCTCTTTTGGAAAAAACGATACCCAATCGCAAAAAATGCTCGAGCAGCAATTGGGTGTTACTCAACCAGCCATTTCCATGCGTCTGCGTGGCATGGGGAAGATTGAAAAGATCGGGAAATGGGTGCCGCATGAATTGAACGATAGGCAGATGGAGCGACCCCAAAACACATGCGAAATCTTGCTCAGCAGAGAAAAACAAAGTCGTTCCCGCATCGGATTGTGACACACGATGAGAAGTGGATATATTGTATTTCGAGAATCCTAAACGCAAGAAATCGTGGGTTGATCCCGACCAACCATCAACATCTTTCTTAAGACCAAATCGCTTCGGACGGAAGACGGTGATGTGCGGTTGGTGGGATCAGCAGGGTATCGTCTACTATGAGATGTTGACATCTGGTGAAACTGTCAATGCCAACGGCTACCACCAATAACTGATCAAATTTCACCGTGCTCTTCGTGAAAAAAGGACAGATTATCAACAAAGACATGACAAGCTGATTTTCCTCCACGACAACGCACCATCGCACACGTCAAAAATGGTCCAAAACTACTTGGAGACACGCAACTGGGAGGTGCTTCCCCACCCCGCTTACTAGTCACCAGGCCTGTCCCCTTCCGACTACCACCTGTTTTCGTCGATGGGCCATGCGCTCGCTGAGCAGCACTTCGATTCTTACGAAGACGTCCGAAAATTGCTTGATGAGTGGTTTGCTTCGAAAGAGAAGGAATTTTTTTGGCGTGGTAACCACAAATTGCCGAAGAGATGGGGAAAATGTGTATCTAGAGAGGGCAAGTAATTTGAATAAATTTGTTTTTGCTTTCTATGAAAAAACATGTGTTTTTCTGACTAAAAAACAGCGGATTTAAGCTTATACATCTGGTATTTGCCTGGTACATGTCCATAATGACTTATTAGTTGTCAGTAAATCGTTCCTAATTATTTCAAGTCCTCAATTCTTTATCCTACCTGAACATTTTTTTAACTGAAGTTGACCGTGACTACGACGATGATCTCTTCAAGGACCGGTGAAATACGAAGCATATTTGTATTATTTTTGTCTCAAATTGAGTAATAGCATTTTTTTCTTTGGTCAAAAATGACCCTCATGTAGGATAAATTAGTTTGAAATAACCACTTTTAAAGTTGTTTTAAACAAAATGAAATTCAAAGGATTTTAGATTGGGAAGAAAAATTAAAATTCAATTTAATAGAAATTTATTGGTGCCACGAAAAACCATTTTCCTAAAATTCATATTAATTTCAATTGAAAACAATGTTTTTCGACAAATTCTCTTAATAAATATAACCAAATCTACAAAATTTAATTAATTTACATTTGCAAAGAAAGAACCTAAAGTTTACAAAAAGCTTATAAAAATGGTGTCATTGTCAATTGTAGTTTTTTGTTTATTCAAATTACCAACAAACAAACAAAACTGTTTGCATTAAATCAACGAGAGAATGTAGATAGATAAAAAGGTAATCATAGATTTTGTAACTACCCCAATTCAAATTTGATTAGCAAAGGTCTTCTTCAGATTACACACAGTCAACTTGCCGTAAAATCCCAATGCATCATCTCACATTGAAGTGTTATCCAGTGTATTAAGTTTCCTAATATTTGCTCAACTTGATAGCCTATTTAGATATGATGGACTCAAGCAAATTCAGTTTTTGTATAAATTACCAAAAAAATCCGCGTTAATAATCACAGGTAATTTTCTTGCTTGCTGGCGAAAAGCTTCCCACGGCCAACAATGAGAATATTGATGAAAATTTTATTTGGCGTCATTTTTTTCGGTTTGTAATATTATTCAAAGAAATTCGAAAGAAAAAAAAATTTGATTTGAAATTTTTTTTTGGGTGGATAAAAAAGGTACTGGACGAGGAGAAGAACAAACTACAAGTGATGATGGCATAGCGAACTCGATGAGAGCAGATTTCCACTTTGACGCCGAACGTGACACAAGGTTCCTTTTATATACAAGATCGAATCGTAAATTTCCACAAATTTTGGAAATGGACAACAAAACATCATTGATCGATTCCGATTTTAATCCGTTCGATCCGACAAGGTATTAATTGGTTCTTTGCTCTAAGCTTTGGCAACTTTCAAGAAAAAAATAATTATTTTTTTTTAATTCTTTTTTAACAAGATTTATTGTGCATGGCTGGGGAAATAGTGGCGATTCCGAAATGGTTACTCTTGTTCGAGATGCATACCTGGAACGAGGTGATCACAATATAATCGCTGTAGATTGGGGGATTGGAGCGCGTGGCAGCTCAACAACAGTTAAAAGCCGAGTTCCGTCTATTGGTCGACATCTCAGCCAATTCATCGTGTTCTTAAATAGTGCAGGTCGTCTTCGACTTCAGTCAACCTACATTATTGGCCATAATTTTGGCGCTCACATTGCCGGTTTTGCTGGGAAATATTTACGAGACGCACGAATAGCAGCCATTTACGGACTGGATCCGGCACAATCCGACTATGAGCAAGATTCGGTTACCGAACGACTGCATGTGTCCGATGCAGAATATGTCGAAGTCATTCACACCAATACGGATGGTTTTGGCTTTTTAACACCAATTGGCGATGCTGATTTTTACGTTAACTACGGCAGCTCCCAGCCAGGATGCAATTCAGATTACGTTCTCTGTTCACATCAGCGATCGTATCAATATTTTGCAGAGTCTATCCGCACCAGTACGCATTTCTACGGCACTGAATGTGATAATTACATAGAAATTGTGTGGACGCAAAGATGCACACGAAGAGGAAACGATGAATTCGTAATGGGTGGACTTACGGCCCAATCGAATCGTCGTGGAGTCTTTGCCGTTAAAACAAATCCAAGTGCCCCATTTGCGATGGGATCGACAAAAAGTTCAAACAATGCCATCAACACCGCATCTATTCCCATGGCTCCACCTGTCCTTACAACGACGCCACTTACAAATCCCACAACCACTACAAGCACAGCTGGTACCACCACACCAACAACGACAACCACAGAAGGTGATTCTATTCTCGAGGAATTATTTGGTTTTGATTTGGATAGTCCTGAAGAAGGGGGTGATGATGATGATGATGATGATTATGATTTTGGTTTTTCATTTTTCGGACGAAATCTTACCACGGAAATATAAGTAATCCCCGGGGGGAGAGGGGGGTATGCATGGATTATTGTTCAGGGGTGGAGTATATATTTTAAATTGCTAAAAATTCTTACAGTAATTCTATTTTGCCTTAGAAAAAATAAGTTTTTGTTCTCATAAATTACTAATTTATTAAGAGCGCTCTATTTTTATAATTAAATAAAAAAAAAATTGTTCAAATGACTTTCACGACTTCGTTTGCAGAAGGTAATTCGACAGGTCCAATTTTGGATGAATCTTCTGCGTTATCATGTCACCGATGGATTAAGTGATGTTGTTCTTCAGCGCCTAAAGTGTTGTCGGTTTATTGGTAATTCCACGTAGATCCAGAAAAAAAAAGTTGGAGGACGTTTAATCGTCTACAATAAGTCTGTTAACACCAAATGCCGTCCAAATTCATGTTGTCCAATTGAGTCCAAACAAAAAATCTGTTATCATTGCTCGATACCTCTCACCAGTGACAGTTATTATTGCGCTAGCAGAACGTCCTCGACCAAAATCCACACTAGACAATGAGTTTTTCTGGCTGAAAAAGGAAGCTCCTGGAACTGTTGTGATTGCCATTCAGTCGAAATGCCCTTCGCCGTTAAAGATAATTTTTCACTAAATCTGAAATTCGATAAGATTCCACTATTTAGATGCGTACTTCTCTATAATTAAATGGTGGCTGTGTCAGAACACAAACATATAACAATAAGAAAAAGCTGTCACTTGAAACATCAAAATGATAGGCTGTCAAAGATAGAGCGTATCTATTGAAAAAACCTTGATGTTCTCAAACTTAGATTATAGAAGAATTAAATAGGACTCCACACAAAAATTCTGTCCAAATTTTTCTGAGAATCCAGTCGTAACACAGTTTTAAAATAATCTTTTACGAAACACTTTATATTCTGAAATAAAAACTTCCTATTTACTGACGTGAAGATTAAAACTATTTATGCAAATGTATTAATTTATATTAACTTGTTCGTAAAGTATTTAAAATTTAATAAAACGGCACTTAAACTTTCACTTCGCGACAGGTATTTAAATGTCATCATTAACCATAAGAAAAGTATGCAAGCATTTCGGTAAGCTACCACTTTTATGAAGAATGGCGTTTTTTAAAACTCTCCGAAAAAGTCTACAAAATTCAGGCGTTTACAAAATAAAAAAAAACCAAAAAAAAAAACAATAGCAATTTCACATCAAAAGATTTTACAAAAAATAAAAATTGTCTTCTGTCGTGTTTAAATTTTATTTATCTTTGGAATAAGTGAGTTAAAATGATTATTAATTATGGCTTTTGTAATACAAAAAAAAGTCCTATTACGAAAGCTAGATGTCAGTGGGTGTTCATGTCTACATAAAAAAATCTACACAAATATATTGTATATATGCAAGTAGTACGATTTCTCGCCGATTTTGCACTAATAAATTATTTTAGTAATTAAATTTAAAAAAACACTAATAAATTATTTGCTAATTGTTTTTTACTATTTCAAGCAAATAATTTAACTAGAATTTAATCAAACAAACAAAAATTTATATCATTTTACATACTATAAATACTATAAAAATATAAAATTGGCATGCAAAATATCGAACTAATTTTTGTTTTTATTTTAAAAAGCACATTTTTAAATATATTTTTTTAAAAGTAACTAAGATAAATTTCCAACACTTTAAAAAAATAAAATTTTAATATAGCACATTTATTTGTACTCACCTGAATTAAATTGGTATAAAATTGAATATGGGGCATATGAAAGCGACAGATTGATTGGATTTATGGTTTGTAAAAGAAATTTGAAGGAAAAAAATTAAATAACATAAAATAAACCAAATCGGACGGCAAAAAGCCAATCAGAAATATGAAAACGAAACAGTTTCATACCTAATTGGAACAATTGTAACGGACGCACACGTTCTAAGATAACCGAAAAAGAACACTGATTCAATTTGGAAAAAACTCTCTTTCAACCCAAGCCTATACTACATCAACTAAATAACGAAATATTTATCATATGGTATTTAGTATAATTTTTTGTAAGGAAATTCTTATAAAACACGATAAAATCAATTACCGCCAAATGAAGACATAATAATTGCCAAAATTATTAATAGTAGAAAATTTGCATTTTCAAAATTTCTAACCAACAAATTTTACCCACTTACCTTACCTTACCCACTAACACAAAAATCTCTTTTTTAACATTAATTGGAACAATTTCATATAAATACGAGATCTGTTCAAAGAGTATCGCGAATTTTGAATTTCCGCGGGTTACGTATATTCGATTTTCGATTTTTTTATGGCGTTATGTTGGTACTCATGCCTGTCACTTATGCCGATAAGTTCAGCCATTTTGAATGTTCAGTTAATTTTTGACAGCTGCTTTGCTTGCACGTGTTTTGGCTCGTCTTCGATTTTTGCCTCAATTTCGACCAAAAACAGCATCGCATTAACATTGCTAAGGAGCTGTTAGACTTTGTCCGCGACGACCCAAATTTGGTCCAGAGGGTCATAACTGGTGTCGAATCATGGGTTTATGGTTATGACGTGTAAACCAAAGCTCAATCATCACAATGGAAGCTGCCACACGAGCCAAGACCGAAAAAATCGCGCCAAGTTCGATCCAATGTGAAGGTTTTGCTTACAGTTTTCTTCGATTGCAGGGGCTTGGTGCATCATGAGTTCTTGCCGCAGGGTAGAACGGTCAATAAGGAATATTACCTGCAAGTTATACGCAAGTTGCGCCAAGCAATCCGCCAGAAACGCCCGGATTTGTGGAAGAACAAAAATTGGCTTTTGCTATTTTTGGCCAAAAACAACGCACTAATAATACCGCAGCCACCGTATTCCCCAGATCTGCCCCCCTGTGACTTTTTCTTTTTTTCGAAACTGAAGAGCCCCATGAAAGGACGACTCTACGCTACGATTGCGGAGATAAAGACAGCATCAAAGGATGCACAAAAAATGATTTTTTGAATTGCTTCGAGGATTGGAAAAAACGTTGGCACAAGTGTATAATATCTGGTGGGGATTACTTTGAAGGGGACAAAATAGATATTCATGAACAAATAAATAATTTTTGAAAAAACATAAAATTCGCGAGACTTTTTGAACAGACCTCTTATAATTAAATTACTGTAAATGATTAAATTTTATATATTTTTAAAACATTTAATTCGATTATTCACTTGTTAATTGATATTAAATAATTAACGAACTGTGAGATGATCGGTTAATTTTGAACGGTACAGAAAAGATGGCGGTGGATATTCACGCAAATACCATTAGCGCCATATACGTGCAGATGTAGAAACAGGCTAAGTGTGCTACAACATCTAAAACCGTGCAAATGTTTTAAGTGATAAATTTCGATAGAAAATTACATGGTTTTTCTGAGGTTTTACAAAAAAAAAACTTTTAAGTAGATAAAGAAAAAAGTTTGAATATTAATATTGTTATTGATTTAATTTAGAATGGAGAAAAGCTCAATAAAATGTTCAGTAAATAATTTTCGAACACTTATTGTCTCACAGTAACTACTCACACACATGTGAACGTACGCTTTCTACCTCATCTGTCAGTGGTATAGAGCAACGTCTACAATCACTCCGCGACAATTAAATCCCAAAAATCGAAAATCCTCCAAGATACAATTTAGTTTTTAAGAAGAAAAATCTAAATGAAATTATGATTTTCTCGAATAATACAGATGAGATTTTTTTTGATGCAGTTCTGTGACTAAAATCAGTTTTGTGAGATTTGTTCTTATTCTTCCTGCAGAAAGAGGTCAATAAACTTTTTCGCTCTTTCCTCCCAGCGTATTCTAAAAAAAACGAATGTAATTAAATGATAAATATTTTGTGAATTATAATAATGATAAATTCAACGGAAATGTACAAAAGTCGCATCGAAATTTATATATAAATTTCTCTAATATAAATCAATGAATTTTAGAGAAAAGAAAAAAAAGTCCAAGTGAAATTTCTCTGGTTTCGTTCTATGACGACTGGCTCAGGTGAAATATGTCAAATTGTACTCTCAGAAGACAGACGGACCATAACCTCGAACAGTTTCTTTGAAAAGCGGACCGGTCCGTATAGTTTGTGAACATTTTCCATTATTGGACATTTTTTTTGCTATGATTTTCTAAATTTTAATTGGTTTGTTTTTGTTTTGTCCTATTTTCCATAATAAACAAAGTGTATAAATCAAATTTGAAGAAGACGGTTTTATTGTGTTTATGTTTTGTTTTTGTTTTTTTTTTACTTGAAAAAAGGAAGGAGAGCATTGAAAATTTTATATTTACGCCGTCTATTAATAATAATAATAATAATTGAATTTAAAGAAAGAAAAACAGACAAACAAATAAAATATATATATTCGGAACGTTTGCTGAATGAAAGAATCGCAATTTGCTGCGACAATATCCGAAGTGATGGAAGAGAAGAATAGCAAAGAATATCGGAATGGTGGTGATAATAGTAAGCCGGGACAGGAAGTCGCCTTGATGAAATTGAAAATCTACATTTTGGCTATACGGCCATGGACATTGTCTGGAAGTTTTGTGCCAACCGTTCTGGGATCTGCAATTGCCTACCGTTCCAAATGGTCATCGGAGTTCAATTTTATCACATTTCTATTGACAATATTCACAGTGGTGACGGTGCATTGTGCCGGAAACGTTGTCAATACGTATTTTGACTTCATTAAAGGAATCGACAACAGAAAATCGGACGATCGAACTTTGGTCGATCATATTCTCACACAAGATGAGGTAAATACTATTTTAGACTTGTTGTTAATTTGGCTTTTATTTTCCAGAAAGTTCAATTTCTTTTAATAAAATATATTAAAAAAAAAAAAAAAAAATTAATTAGAAAACGTCTGCCCACTTGCCATTCCAACGGAACGCTTGGGGGATCTCTTTCATCGAGTAAACAATAAAAGTCAATGTGCACGATGGGAAAATATTTCCGACGAAGCCTACAAATTGGTAGTGCTGCGTTTTAATATAACCCCCCCCCCCCCCCCCACACACGGCCTGCTTTCAGCGACCTACACTAAAGAATGTGTACCAAATTTATTTTCCAACATGGAATCAATGTGGAAGATTATTCCGTTCAAGGGGCGCCGGGAAGAACTTTTATTTGTTTACTTTTCATTTCAACAAGATCGGAGAATCATCCATGTCTGTCTGGAATGGCTGTGCTATCATCAGCAAAACTATTTTTATTGTTTAAGATTCCGATTATTTATTTGCATTGCACGGAGATTCGTAATCATTTCGTATTTTATTAATTTTTGTTATTCTTTTTTTTTCAGGTAGTATCGCTTGGCGCCATACTGTACATGTGCGGATGTCTTGGATTCATATTTTTGGCAATTTTGAGTCCAGCCAAAATGGAGCATTTAGCGCTGGTGTACTTCGGTGGACTGTCGTCTAGTTTCCTCTACACTGGTGGTATTGGATTCAAATACATTGCATTAGGCGATGTACTAATTCTCGTCATATTCGGACCCTTATCGGTACTGTTCGCCTACATGGCACAAACTGGACACGTCGACTGGTCGACCATATATTATGCAATACCGTTAGCACTCAATACAGAAGCCATCCTTCACAGTAACAATACTCGTGATGCTGAAAATGACAAAAAGGCCGGAATCGTAACATTGGCCATAATTATTGGACGGACTGCATCGCATGTACTCTATGCCTTCTTACTGTTCACACCGTACAGTATATTTATGGTGCTCGCTTTTAAGTATTCGTATTGGTTTCTATTGCCTTTGGTCACATTGCCGCAAGCCTTTCGAATAGAGAAACAATTCCGAAATGAGGCTAGCATGCAGCAGGTGCCCCGTCAAACGGCCAAATTGAATTTCTTTTTTGGTATTTTGTATGTTTTCGCATGTTGCTGTGCAACAAATCTACCCACATTCGATATTATGCGAAGATTCTAATCATTTACGAACTAACAAAAAAAAAAAAAAAACAACAAATTTTCTTTTAGTTTTTTTCTTCAACGAACTTTTAAAAAAAAATTTTAGTAAAGTTTAGATAGTTTTTTTTCTTAATGTTACGGGTTTCTTTTTTGTTTGTTTTGTATTTAATAATTAATTTGTGTTTTTTCTCTTCTTCGTCCTTCTTCTTTTTATTATTATTATTAATTACACAGAAAATATACTCAATCTAAATACGTTCGAGCGAACACCAAGAATATCTAACCATAGAAGAAAAGTAAAGCAAAAAAAATTACAATAAAAAATAGTAGTTAAAATTTTTTTTTCTGTTTTTTTTAAAATTACATTAATCTTGATTCTTTACACATATCATCAGGTAGGGGGTAGGGCCCCCCAATAATTTTTATATTGTTTTTATTTTTAAAAGAAGGGCTCTTTACTTCATCCACCAAAAAAGAATATCACAAAATTGTCGCGTTTGGTTAGATAAATTGAAGAGAAAATTTTAAAAAATAAAAAAAGTATTTTTTGTACACTCCGCAGAGGGTATTTCTTGGTCTGCAATCAAAACTAACACAAATTTTCTTTAAAAAAAAATTAAGGAAATAATTAAGCCCCCTTCACCCCTCAAGGAAAAACTGAAAACAAAAATCTCATTATTTTAGTACAATTTTTTTTTAGGTATTATTTACTTAAAAACGCAAAGAAATTTCTTTTGTTAATTTTTTGTAATAAGACAAGAGAAAAGGATTCTATTCAATAGTCCTCCCCTTATTAGTCGAAACTCGCGATTTTAGTTTCGAAATTCTTCGAGTTTACAATTTGGGAAAGTCTTGACAAAAAAAAATTATTTTTAATTTTTATATTTATTAAAAAATGGTTGATAGGTAATTTAATTAAAAGTATAATTAGTTTTTTTTTATATATATAAATAAGAGGAACAAGAAATAATTAATTTTTTTCTCCATATAAGCACTTGTGGATTTATACGAGAATTTTGCTATTATTTCCTGTGCAGGTGTAAGATTTTCTGGACTGACAAAAAGTCGTATAAGTGAAATTATCAAAAGTGGAAATCGTCCTTGTTTTTGCTGTTTAATGGCAGCTTTTTTCGTAGTATTTTTCTTTTAACTATCATAGTTTAAAACTAATAAATAAAAAAGGATTTTTTTTCCACAATATTTCCTTCCGATTGATTTACTATTCGTAATAAATTATAAAAATTAAGAAAAGATTTTTCGAATTTTTTTATTAACAGATAAAAAGGTAGTTTTCCTTTCTATTATTTTTTTGGTACAAAAATGTTCTTTCGAAATTAGAATAACATTTTTACTGTTTTCCATATGGTAATTTCGAAAAAAAACCCTAAACATTAACGCTTAATCGCCATTTTTTTTTGTGCCTTCAGTATTTTTAAATTTTAATAGAAATTTTCAAAATTATCAAAAAGGAACAACTTATCCTCTATTACTCGCCCCTTTCCCCCCTAAAAATGTCCTTTTTTAAATTTTATTTTGATCTTTTTTTAAAAACAATTTTTTCAATTTTTTGATAAAAAAAACAATAATTTTTATTATTTTATTTTTAATTAGAAAATAAATTCTAAAAAACGAACAATTTATCCTCTATTGTCCGCCCCTTTCCCTCCTAAAAATGTCCTTTCTTAAATTTTTATTTTCAATTCAATAAAAATTAATAATCGATTTAAAAACAAAAGATTTTTGGAATTTTTTTTGAGCAAAAAAAGGCAGTTTTTAATGCTGAATCGCCATTTTTTTTTTTTGGTGCTTTTTAGTATTTTTAAATTTTAGTGGAAATTTTTTAACTTATTTTTAAAAATTTAGAAACTTTCGCTTATCTTCTATTGTCTGCCCCTTTCACCCCTAAAAATGACCTTTTTTTAAATTTTATTTTATTTTGATCTTTTTTAAAAAGGGATTTTTTCAATTTTTCGTTAAAAGAAAACAATTTTTATTATTAAAATTTTTTTTAATTAAATTAAATTGTTTTTAAAATGTTTTTATTTTTCTGAATGGAAGGATTTTTATTTTTGTACAAATAAAAAAAACTAATAAAAAAAAGAAAAAACCCAAAAAAAAAGAATTTTTTAGATTAAAACTAAAAAAAGAGGAAAAATAACGGTATAAAAATCTAAAAAAAACACGCCTTTTAAACACTAAAAAGGTGTATAAAATACACAAAAGGTGAAAAATATTGTTTTAGCGTTAATCTTTTGGGTATTTAGAATTTTTTTTTGAATTTTCATTCAAAAAAAAGGAAAAAATTTAAAAACCTCCAAAAGGAAAAAGGCGAACAAATCCTTTAAAGGTTAAAATAAGGAAAATCGTTTAAAACAAATTCTTTTACTGTACAAGTTAACACCACTTATTTTTTACGATAATATTTATGTTAGTTCACAGAATTAAAAAAAATCGAAGAAATTCTTAAGAGAAACAAAACCAATTCAATTCAACTAAACTGAACCTAGACTAAAGAGTAAAAAGTTCATTTTAAATGAATTTCAGGACAATAATATCTATAATGAATAAATATTTTTAAGATAAATATAAAATCAATCAATTATGAACAAATCTATGGCAAAGAAAGATTATTTTTACATAAAAATAATTAATTAGTATTAAGATGGGCAAGCAAACAAACAAATAATAATTATATATTAAACGATTGAAAAGAATATCAAAATAGAGCGAAATTGAATATCTATATTTGTGTTTTTGTATAGAGAGAAAGATGAATATTAAAATAATTTATTAAATAATAATAATAATAATAATGAATAGGAATAAAAAATTAATCATATCTGTACGGTGGAAATTGATATTACTTACTATACTTACTTACTACTTTTACTAATAAAATAATAATATTTAATTATGTACACATTGATCGGACGCTATTTATATTTTGTAATTGTAACGATTAATTAATAATATAAACAAAATAAACGAATAAACAAATAAAAATATGGATTATGAGAGGTTTTTTTTTTTTAGAAAACCATGTTGCCTTTGGGAGAGTTGAGTTTTTGAATTGACGGATGAGCATCCAAATAAAATTGGAAATATTTATTTGTCTTTAAAAAAAAATAATATTTTAACTAAATTCATTGACAGTAATGTGGATATTAGGATGGTGTCCGGCCCTTAGATTAAAGAATACCTTGATAGGCCCTAACGTCAGATTTTCGTATATCTACACACAATTTTCTGTCTAAATTATTAGTGATAGCGGTGAGAAATCGCACTACTTGCATACTTTTGTGTAGATTTTTTTTTATGTAGACATGATACCTACTGACGTTTTAGGTTTATTATTTATTTCGTAAATACCAATCAAATATCAGGCTCCTCGATTTTGCTAACGAATAAAATTTTGAATTACAACTTTTTATTTAAGGCGTTTTCCTTTGGACCAATTTTGCTACTACGCGGTAGTTGTAGCTGTCATCTACTCCACCTCGAACAAACGACCACATCGAACGGGGAGTTACCCATACAATTAACTGTAGGGGGATTTTAGTTTCCGAACTGGAAATAGATGGCTTAGCGGGTTCGTTGGTTATGTTGAAAAGTCATATTTTTGTCAGTATTGTTTATGTGTGAATAAACTCAGTTGATTATTGTTTATGTGTGAGTAAACTTAGTATTGTTTCTGACTGTTTTGAGGTAATGTTTCTACTAGAGTTTAGAATTTGGCTTTACTTTGGTCATCTACCGCGTAGTAGCAAAATTGGTCCAAAGGAAAACGCCTTTATTTGCTTAGCTTAGAAATGTTATTTTACTGCCACTTGTTCCTCAGATCTACTTTACTTAACCAGCAGCTACATGAGATGTTGAATATTCTTTTATATAATAGGTAATTACAGTAACAAAACATGATTAAATAAACTATTAATTTGCGGTTGTGCGGTGCCAAGATTATGATGAGAAAGCAAAGAAACCCAAGCGGCTGTGGCAATGTAGTGTAGATCTTGTTACCGAAGGTAGATCGCCCCATTGTCTAATGGAATGACTGATGACACGGTAAAATTGTCTACTAGCAATAGGAACGCGGTAGTGGAGAGCGTTGAGCATATTTTATTTTACTGTCCTCGATTTTGTTTGAAGAGAGAGATCTGTTACAGTGTTATGTGTTGCTAAACTTCTGACGCAGGAAAGCATGCTGCCTGTCATATTGAATTCCGAAAAAGGTTTGGAAATTGTGCGATGTTTCCTCGGAAGCAGTTTTAAAAAAAAAAGATTTGTGTTAAAAAAGTCGGTAGTACTAAATCGACAGATAAGTGACCCAAAAACTTAGATTAACGAATTCCTGGATAAGCCCTAACGTCAGATTTTCATATACGAGGTCTGTTTAAAAAGTATCGCGAATTTTGTGTTTTTTCAAAAATTATTTATTTATTTTGTCTCCTTCAAAGTAAGCCCCACCAGATATTATACACTTGTGCCAACGTTTTTTCCAATCCTCGAAGCACTTCAAAAAATCATTTTTTGTGATCTTGTTCAGATCCTCCTTTGATGCTGTCTTTATCTCCTCAATCGTAGCGTAGCGTCGTCCTTTCATCGGGCTTTTCAGTTTCGGGAAAAAGAAAAAGTCACAGGGGGCCAGATCTGGGGAATACGGTGGCTGCGGCATTATTGCGAAAAATGGCAAAAGCTAATTTATATTCTTCCACAAATCCGGGCGTTTCTGGCGGATTGCTTGCGCATAACTTGCACGTAATATTCCCTATTGACCGTTCTACTCTGTGGCAAGAACTCATGATGCACCACGCCTCTGCAATCGAAAAAAACTGTAAGCAAAACCTTCACATTCGACCGAACTTTACGCGCTTTTTTCGGTCTTGGCTCGTGCGGCAGCTTCCATTGGGATGATTGAGCTTTGGTTTCCACGTCATAACCATAAACCCATGATTCGTCACCAGTTATGACCCTCTGGAGCAAATTTGGTCGTCACGGACAGAGTCCAACAGCTCCTGGGCAAAAATCGAAGATGACCCAAAACACGTGCAAGCAAAGCAGCTGTCAAAAATTAACTGAACATTCAAAATGGCCGAACTTGTCGGCATAAGTGAGAGACATGAGTACCAACATAACGGCACAAAAAATCGAAAATCGAATATACGTAACCCGCAGAAATTCGAACAGAGCTCGTATGTACACGCAATTTTTTATCTGAATTATTGCAAAATCGGTAAGAAATCGTACTACTTGCATGCTTTTGTGTAGATTTTTTTTATGTAGACATGACACCCCTGACATCTAGTTTTCGTAATAGATATTTTTTGAATTCTAAAAGCATAATTAACATCCATTTTAACTCACTTATTCCAAAAAATATATAATTTAAACACGACAGAAGGCAATTTTTATTTTTTGTACAATCTTTTGATATGAAATGGAATTTTATTTTAGGTTTATTATTTATTTTGTAAATATCAAACGCCTCAATTTTGTAGACTTTCGGAGAGTTGTTAAACACGTCATTCTCCATGAAAGTGGTAGCATACCGAAATGCTTGCATACTTTTGTTATTTTGAGCACTTATCGGAAAGTACAAGTGAAAGTGTAGTTTTTTTTATCTTTTTTGAAGTATTTACGAAAAAGTAATAGTTTTATTGTTGATAACATTTAATAGAAAGTTTTGATATCAGAAAATATTTGGGTTGCTGGTAATGCAACGAAATGATGACGATCCTGGGAATTTCTTTCTTTTGGTAAGTTGACAACTTCATTTTTACTAGAGAAATTAATAAAAATTTAGTTTACAATGTGTTTGATTAGCTTTTAGTGATTTGTTTGGTCCAAAATGTGGTTAAAAAGTGAATTTTTTTTAAATAAATGTAAACAAATGTGATATTGACAATTTAATGTTTACCAGAAAATAGTTCAGTGCCAATGTATTTAAAGTGTGTGTAAGAAAATTTAAAGGAACGAATTTTTTTTAATAGTGTAAAAAGTACTTTAATTTCTGTTAATTCTTAATTGAAAATCTAAATGTAACATTACAGGTTTCCACAAAATAAATGATTGAGGGAAAAGTGGATTATGGCAGCAGCTTCGGTTATTCCTAGGCATCACGATATTGTGTGATCGCTCCATTTTCGTAGACCAGTCATTAAAGTAGAAGCGACCAGGATCAGATTGGGAAGAAATGCTATTCCTTCTGTATTTGGTATATGGAAGAGCCGCAAGATAAGTTTTAATACTACAGAATTGATGTATAAACTAATTTACAATCAAATCGCTATCAAAGTTAGGGAGAATTTTATAGAAGCTACCTTATTCGAGAATACTGTTTTTTATTTTATCAATAGTGGCCACTTTAATCATATAATTAATTACATAATGTGTGCTTTCGCTTGCTCTATTAGACCATTTTGTAATGCATTTACTATTGTAAATAATATTCTTTATTTTTTTAGAATATCAGCTATTAATTTTTAAGTACATTAAATTTATCATCTTGTAATTTTTAGTTTTAAAACATTTGCTATAATGTTGTACACGATTAACTTCTCTATATTATTAAGAATTTGATGTTATGTTCTACATAATGCACAATGCCTATTTAAATTAACATTTCAATTCATAAACACACATTTATATTATGATATAAACAAGCTTTCAATATCTAACATTAAAATTTATATTTACTAAGAGTTGTGGTGTGGTTTTTAAATTGCAAAATTTAATTCATTTTGCATTTCTGGAATGGATTTTCATTTGTGCACATAATTGTTTTGATATAATCAAATAACTTACAATTTATATTTTTTATATGCTTTTCCATTTACAAATTCTGTTTAAATAAATAATATATAGTGAAATAAATAAAATGATATTTTAAAATATAGAATACTGTGTTTTATTGCAAATTTCCAAACCTTATTCCATCAAACAACAAAACTCGCAATATTTTTTTAATAAAAATTCTATTTGTTTATGCATAAATGACGACATCACATATGAAAATCGTTTTAAACGAAACTTTTGGAAGCTTAAAATTATCCCCCAGTGATTTACGCCGTTTCTGTTATTTTGCATTTGTGTGCGTTCTAAAAATATATTGCCAACAAAATTCGACCAAAATTTTTGTATAGAGGTCTATCCAGTTCTTCTATAATTTAAGGTGTCCGCCCAATGTGACCCGAGAAAAAACTCTGCGTTGAAAATGTTCATTTTGTACCCAAAAGCAAACAGGTTAGAAAGAAATTTTTTTAAAGAAAAATCAGTTAATTTCAATTGAAAATGAAAATTTTCTGTAAATAATTTAGAAAAAAATACGAAGAAATGAAAACTGTTCAGTCTGGGAAGGTGTGGCGTTTAAATTCGCTCGAAAAACCGACATGCCTCCCTTGTTGAAAGGTGTTTTATTTGCACGTGGTTGCCGTTTTGTGATATTTTCTCAACTATTACAGAAATTTTCATAGCTTCGACAAATATTTCTCAGCATTTTAAAGATTTTGTGGTTTTTAATTTTCAACAATTGCCCCCTTCCTTAACAAGCTGTTTGCTTAAATTCTCTCGCAACGATTTAAATATCCAATTTGGGTTCAGAACTCTTTTCTACCCACTCTGTTACTTCTGTTTACTGCGATTGCTGACGCTGACGGTGACACCACAGATGTAGAAACTTCCAGGCTATCCTAGCTCATGGACGATTGTGTACCACTTTATGTTCAGCTTCTATGGTAGCCGATTTTGCTGCTACTGTTTGGCTGTTGCTGTTGCGTTAAGTTCACCTTTGCTTTTGTTGTCTCTTTTCTACCTGTCAGTGTTATTTCACAAAAAAATTACCGTCACGAATAACTAAATACCGTACATACACAAAAGCACTGCCAGTCAACATAACAATCTCCTCTGCTTGTTTTTCTTCAGCTGTTTCGCTGACAATTTGTGCTCATGTATATAGTCTGTTAATATAATTTTCTTCTTTTTGCTTTTAGTACGCTTTTAACAAATTGCGTATATGAGAAATTACAGTTCTGATTACTTTGACTTGAATTTTATTTTACCACACGTACAAATATGAATCCCACGATTTAGATTTCAGACCGCAATACACAGATCACGTAGGGGTCACCAATGTGGTTTTTAATATAACCAACTAAATATTATAAATATATTTCACATAAATGAATAAATATTACTTTTTAACATTATTTATTTAATTGTTTTTTAGAAAATCTCTAAAATAAAAAACTATTATTTGTCAATTAAGTATGTTATGTGACTTTATGTTAAGTTAGCGCACGTTAATGCTGAGTGCTATCGTGCGACTGACCGCGCAACGCACATTCATTGCCATGGCGCTCAGCCGTGCGCAAGTGAATGCCAATGTGTGTGTGTGGCTTGTGTAGTATGCATGTGCAGTATGCATGTTGGTATAACTGCTTGTATGAATATTTCGTTTTTTAATCCAATTGCCACACACTCCCCCACCAGTGACTTGCACACGTTAAAAAATGAACGAATCTGTTCGGTAGACGAATAATTCTCCCCGAACGGGTTTGTTTTGGTAAAGAATCTTTGAAAAGCTTAGTGTCTAATGTAATATTTTTATTATTATTGTCACTAGGCGTTTTCCTTTGGACCAATTTTGCTGTTATCATCTACTCTACCTCGAACAAACGAGCACATTGAACTGGAAGTTGCGCATACAACTTACGTTAGGTGGATTCTAGTTGCTAAAGTGAAAATAGATAGTTTTGCGGGTTCGTTGGTTATGTTGAAGAGTCATATTTTTGTCAGTATTGTTTATGTGTGAAAAAACTCAGTTTTTATTGTTTATGTTTGAGTAAACTCAGTATTGTTGCTGACTATTTTGAGGTTATGTTTCTACTAGTGCTTAGAATTTGCTACTCGCAGCTACCGACTAGTAGGTCATCTACTCGCAGCTACCGACTAGTAGCAAAATTGGTCCAAAGAAAAACGCCCAATGTTCGTTTCTTTTGTCGAATCATTGATTATATTGGTTGGCGGTTCTATAAAATTTGCACTGGGTGGTTCGTCCATTTCGACGACGGAGACTTTCAGTCTGTCAATTGTGACGGTTTTTTCGATGCCATCGACAATAATGTCGAAATTTTTACGTGTTCGGCGAACAACTTTGAATGGGCCGTCGTAAGGTGATTTGAGTGGCTTTGTCATCATGCAGAAATACGTGGGTGCAATCTGCTAGGCTTTTCTATACATAATAATTATTGGACGAATGGTTTGATGTCTTCACTGGTTGCAAATTTTTCATCATGTTGCCAAGTTCAGTGACAAAGTCCGACGTGTTTTTTGTGAGTGGGGCTGTCTCGAGAAAATCTTCAGGAATTCGTAGTGTTTGACCGAAAATCATTTCAGCCGGCGAAGCATTAATATCCGGTTTGAAAATCGTTCGAAGACTGAGTAGAAGTAATGGAAGAATGTCAAACCAATTCGATGCATTGCCATGACATTTAATTGCGGCTTTAAGTGTTCGATGTAATCGGTCGATGAGTCCATTGGATTGTGGGTGATACTCCGCAGTGCGAAAATGTTTTCATCCGATGATTTTGTTGAGTTTGGTAAAAAGAGTTGAATCAAATTGGCGCCCCTGATAAGTGGTAATGTATTGCGGTACACCGTAGTGTGAGATCCAACCACTAATCAGAGTTTTGGCGCAAGTTTCTGCAGTTAATCGATACTGAATGGCTACTGACGTAGGCAATGGGCCAACAAGATCGATGTTGATGTGTTGAATCGTTGATTTTGTACTTTTAAATTGTCCAAAATGGCTCTGTTGTATCGTACAATTTTGCATTTATGGCATTGAATGCAAGACGACGCCCATTTTGAAATGTCAGCTTTCATGTTGGACCAAACATATTTTTCGGTGATCATTTTGATTGTTGCCCGCTTCCCTGGATGTGACGCATTGTGCAATAGTTCGAATATTGGTTTGCAAAGATTCGAAGCAATGTCTGGACGAATGTTGTCAGTTGACGTGTCGCAATATAATTGGAGATTTGAATTGGGTAATGATACCCGTGCAAGTTTTAACGACGAACTTGGATTTTTCAGAATTTGTTCAAGTTTGTTGTCGTCGATTTGCGAAGATGCGACGAGCTCGATGCTTAAATCGTTTGAAATGGTTTCAATGCGTGAGAGTGCATCAGCAATAATATTGTCCCTTCCGGACACGTGACGTAAATCAGTTGAAAATTGACCGATGAAATCCAAATGACGTAGTTGTCGTCTGGTTTCTGTAGAAACGTGAAAATCAGCGGCTTTTGATCAGCGTAAATGATGAAGTTTCGACCTTCGATTATGTATTTGAAAAATTTAATTGATTGATAGATGGCCAATAACTCACGATCATAATTGCTGTATCTGATTTGCGTGTGAGTCATTCTTTTTGAGTAAAATCCCAATGGCTGTAATTTATTGTCCACGATTTGTTGCAGAACTGCGCCTACAGCAAAATCGCTGGCATCAACATGAAATACAAATTGGGCTCCCGTTACTGGATGAGATAAACAAGTGACAGATGTTAAGTCTGACTTGCATTTTTCGAAAGCTGCATTAGCTTCATCCGACCAACCAATCAGTGATTGGTCCTTTTTCTTGTTCCCCCTAACTATGGACTGTAGTTTTCCCTGTATTGCAGCTGTATATGGGAGGAAACGC
This sequence comes from Atherix ibis, assembly GCA_958298945.1. Lineage (NCBI taxonomy): Eukaryota > Metazoa > Arthropoda > Insecta > Diptera > Athericidae > Atherix > Atherix ibis. Next base: position 19,186,252 of record OY282609.1, on the reverse strand, counting down.
CGATAAAAATGCATGACGAAGTTCGAAAGCTTTTCTTCGTAATAAAAGGACGAAGTTCGAACGAAGTTCAAAATCGAAACAATTTTTTCGGTATTTATGAAGTATTCCATTGGCGGTTATCATGTGTCCCAAAAATAGAACTGTTGGTTTGCCAATGTCACATTTCGCCATGTTGATTTTTATATTGAATTGTTGCAGACGATTCAATATAAAAATCAACATGGCGAAATGTATTGAATTGAAAAATCTGGTTCATGTAGCGTTGAAACGTTTGTGAGGCATTACGAAGACAGAATGGCATGAATTTGAATTCGAAAATGGCGTAGTAATGGCTGTTTTTTACGGCTCTCTTCGTCGGTTGGGACCTGATGATACACATATGCTTTGATGAGATCAATTTTTGTGAAAATGGTTTTTCTAGCAAAATTTTGAGCAAAATCATGGATGTGTGGAAGCGGATACCTGTCCGAAACCGTTATAGCGTTGAGTCGTCTATAATCACCGCATGGGCGCCACTCGCCATTGTGTTTTTTTACCATATGTAGCGGACAGGCCCATGAACTTTTACTTGGTTGACAGATTCCTTCTCGCATCAAGATTTCAAATTTCTTTTTTGCAGCATTTAATTTCTCAGTGTCTAGTCGACGTGCGCGTGAAAAAATGGGTTGTCCATTTGTAATTATTTGATGGTTGACATTCGACGTCAGTGTTGGTGAGTTGAATGATGGCGGTTACGCTAAATCCCTAAATTTATCGAAAATGTCAAAAAAATTAATTGATTTGTTGATGATGCTGATCCGTTGATAGATGGCTAGTTGATAGATGCATTCGACGTTTATTTTTGTAATTTGATCAATCAGCCGTTTGCATTTGATATCGGCGAGTAAATTGAAATGGTCTAAAAAATCAGCGCCAATAATTGCTTGTTTGACGTCAGCGATAATGAATTGCCAAGTGAAATTTTTGCGAAATCCCAAATTTACGTCTATGTGTGTTTTTTCAAATGTTTTTATCAGTGTGCCATTTGCGACGAAAAGTTGATAATGTTTTTATCAGTGTGCCATTTGCGACGAAAATTTACAAGGTTCGGTACAGTTTTGTGCCATTGCACCGAACTTGAAGTGATAATAGCAATATGGACTATTATTGTTAGGACATGAAGTGGATCGTACTGCGATCTTTTGACTTAACGCGACTTTTTGAGCGTCCGCGATGTCAAAAATATTCGTAAATTGGGAGAACTTTTTTGAAAGTTCCTCAATCTGATGTGTTAAAGCGGAAATTTGAGGTGACATGTCGTCAGAAGTTTGCCGTGAAGTAGAGGCCGTTGCTACCTCGCTAATTTGTCGAAACGTTACACTTTCTAAAATTTTGTCCGCCATGCTTGCAATTTTTGTCAAATTGCCGTCAGTAGTGGAGATAACAGGACGAATTTTTTCTGGCAAACGTTCAATCCAAAGTGTTTTTAATGCCTCATCTGAGGATGTATTATTTAATAATGGCGGATGTTCAATAATGTCAATGACTGGCTGTAGAAATTTTGGATCCAACGATCCCAAAATGTGAATGAAATTCGTTGAATCGGTTGTAATGCCAGCTTCCATTTGCATGAAGTATAATTTTGGAGCTGTTTTGATGAATGGTGCTGGTTTGACAGACACCCTGTTAATTTGATTTGCCGAATTATTTGGCAAAATATTGCTTTAATGTGTATGTGTAGCATGTGCAGTATGCATGTTGTATGCATGTTGGTATAACTGCTTGTATGAATAGTTTAGTTTTTTAATCCAATCGCCACAATTTTATATATTTTATAATGATTTATAAGTTTGTAGTTGATTAGTTTGCTAATAATTCCATCAAATAATATTCGTTGAGAATAACGAACGCTACTAGGGTAAATAGCACACATACTTACAAATTAAATACTTACCTTAGATGTACATGCTTTGATTAATATAAGTTACGACTGAGAGAACGTTTTCATTTTAAGTGCATTATTAATAAAATATAAATAAATACAAATTTATGTAAATTAAAAAAATTAACGACAAAGAACATCTACGCTGCACCACACAACCTTTTAAATTAACCGACATTTTGAATTTTGTTCATTATCCCAGCGCTGTTTTGTGGTTGCGGAAAACATTCGCAAAACTCTACTTTAGCCTATACGAATTCTTAACTGTTATAATCTAATAAGTTTTTTAATAAAGTCTTTTTTTTCAAAAAAAAAATCGTTTCATTTAGTTATTTGTAAATTTAAATGATATTTTAGTTTGCAAATGAATTAATTAATTTATATTAGTCCATTTTTGATCTAATTGATTCTATAAACACAAACTATTCGTCGAACAGAGATTTCTTCGAAAAGGTGAGTTCGATTATTCCCTTTTTTCAATGACATAAACATTGCCAAAGCCAAAGCCGACTGTCAAATTGTGGTTGTGCCTTTGCAAGGGAATACGAAATTTGTAGAGAAATGGCTATGAGTCCATTGGAAAAAATTCAGGCACTTGATGCTATCGAAAAAGAAATAGTAATGTGTCTACAAAGTTCTGGTAAATATTTGCTGTAAGAGTTTATCCGGACAGTGAATAAAATTTGGAAAATCATGTTTAGGTCAGGCATTATCGGAATTGGGCAAAGAGAAATCAAGTCAAAAAGGTGCCGAAAACCATACACAACAATTTCTGAAATCTTTGGCGGCCGTCGAATCGAAACTTAGCGAACAAATAAATTACCTGACTCAGGTGTCTACAGGACAACCGCACGAGGGTTCGGGATACGCGGCGGCTAAAGTGCTCCAAATGGCTTGGCACAGGATTCATCACGCTCGTTCTCGGGTCAAGGAATTGGAAGAGGCTAAAACTAAATACACACAGCTGGCTGCGGCTAGGCAACAACAATTGACTCGTTCTAATGAGTTCTTTAATTAGCGTCACATATTTTTTTTTGTATATAAACACACCTGGTTAAGTTGGGGGAGGAGGTCTGTAAATAGCATTTAACCATTGTAATAATAATAAATAAAAATACATTGCAATTTTCTATAAAGTGCTTGGCAATAATTACTATTTAATATCGAAAAAGTTATTTTCTACAACGAAACGGACACACTGAAGCAAGATGTTCCGCTCGTGAACTATTTCGTTTTGAAGGAGCTTCTCGAGAATTGTCGACGGTTTGGCTTTGCGCAATTTTGAAAAATTCAAAAGGTTCCGTTTTACAGGCGGAATATTTTCATTTATCTTTTCGTTATGTTTTGTTGTGGAATTTCGTCTCCTTCGTTTCCGATTTTTGTTCCGATTTGTTTGAGATTTTTCTGGTTCATTTTCATTAACAAGTTTCGTTTTGGTTGGTAGCGATTCTTTTTCGGTGTGCGTAATTGCGGGACTGTCCGGAAGGCATTCACCACTTGTGATCAATTGCTTTTCGCACGGAACTTTTTCAGGAACATCGTCCTTATCTGTGGTAGCGTGAATTGCTTCTTCCTTTTTGAACGGAATTTCGTCTGGAGCTTCATCGTCACTGCTGTGCGAGTCATCCGGTTGTGAAACCAAACTCACATCGACCGATTTCATAGGTTGCTCTCCAAATTCGCAATCTTTTTCAGTAATGATTTTTTGTATTAAATTGTCTGATGCCGCTTTATCACTTTCGCTTGTTTGGTTTTCTTCTAATGCAGATTTTTCGATTACGTTGTCGTGTTTGGGTGAATTAATTTCATCGGAATCGTAACTTTCCTCATCATCGCTTCCGTACAGTCCCAAAATACTTGTCAACGCATTGGTTTCCTTAATGCCTCCTACATAGTCTTTCAATGTGGAAGTGCCTCCAAATTTCCGAATATTACGGTAGCGCTCTTCATTTTCTGATTCAATCGTGCCCTTTTCTTCTGTCGCTATTGTGGCTTCTTTTTCCGTCGCAATTGTGACCTCTTTTTCCAGCGCAACTGTAGTCTCTTTTTCCGTCGCAACTGTGGTCTCTTCAACCTTTTTCCATTTATCCTTGACTTGGCACGTCCTTCTTGGTTTCCTATGCTTTAAATTCTCTTCCGGTCTCTTATTCTGTTTGAATTTATTCTTTCCATAATCGCTAAAAGGCGGCTTGATGTTCGATAACCTCTCACCGCGTTTCTGTTTCTCTTCTTGTATCTTCTGCCTCAACAGTATATTAGCCCGCGTCGGATAGTTCTTTCGTCGTTCTTCTCTCCATTTCGCTATTTCTTCCGGTGTGTTTGTCTTTTTCATCGAATTGTACAAGCCTGTTACGTGCTGTTGTTCAATATGTCTCAGAACGATCGCCTCATTCGCTACGAATGTGCAACCGTCAATATTGCATGTTTTGTGGTTACTTTCGTGCGATTTCAAATCAATCATATTTTTATGCCCAATATCGCATCGTTCACACCAGAATTCAAATCCTTTCTGAAAATTTCAACATTTCCATTACACAAGGTTTTTTTTTTTAAAAAAAAGAAAGAAAATATTTTCACCCTCTTACCAAAATTTTATGTTCTTCAGACGCATTATTGTAGCTGTTATATTGGGTAAATTTCAAATTTTTTACATATCTCCTTTCATATGGGGTATGCTGCTGCTGGTGTCTAAAATTCGAATTTGATTGAATTTGTACTGGCAACTCAACTGGTGTGGATGGTGCGGTCGGTTCCTTTCGGTCTGTTTTACTCTTTATATCTTCGAATACAGGACTTGGCAATAAAACTTTCCCACCTACTTTATTCATTCTAATTGTTTTATTATATTTTAAGTTAATTATTTGAAAATTAGAAATATATCTGTCCGTTTAAAGGTAATTTTTTACATCGCAAAAAAAATGAATGACAGATCACAGGCCAGGTTTTTATTCACCAAAAATGAATCGCTTTTTGAATGTACCATAACCTCAAATTTTGTTGTCAAATGTAGGCCATTGTCGTTCTCAACAAGTGGGGGGGGGGGGGGGGGGTGAGTTATGTTGTGTTTTCTTTGAATTTTTTCATTTTTTTAATAGAAAATAAACCCAAAATAACTTTTTTTCTACAGAAAATAAACTTAATAAAATAAGGGATATCGATAAAAGTTTAACTATTATTTCCGTAACAATAAAATTACCATAAAAAACCTAAATTCTTCAAAAACTAACTTATTCAAAATAATTTTAAATAAACTATTCCATATTACAAACAAATCCATATTTTGTAAATTAAAATTAAAGAATAAAAACACATTTTTTTTATTATTCCATCAATTATTAAGTAAAATCAATTTCCTCTTCTCCTTCCAGTCATATTATTATTGTAATTATGGTGAACATTCTGATTTCAATTGTTCAAGAAGAAAATCTTCTTTATTTGTTTTTTTAATAGAAAATTCTATAATATTATAATTAAATAAAAACGATGACATTGAATTTATGGGCCTCCTCCACGCAATGCCAAAACTAAATGAAGTACTGATCCGCCTTGAACTTTATAATCGGCGGCGGTTTTATCATCATTCCTTAAATACAACAAACAAAAAAATATATATTAAAAAAATTCAATATATACAACAGAATGAAAAAAATTGTTTCAAAATATCAAGATATTCGTTATTTGGAAAATTTTCTCGCAATTTCGCCTTACATTTGCTTTCCGGAGAATATTAATCGCTGTTGTTGTGGAGGGATTCCTTCTTTTTCCTCGACCCTTTCTTTTATTCTATCGACTTTGTCTGTTGGTTCTATGTCTATTTCGATTTCCTTACCAGTTAATGTCTAAAAGAAATATAAGAGAAAATATTCAATCATGTTGATGAATGACGCGAATGAGTCAGATGGAAAAGTTTGGAAACATTTGATTGATGATAGATTATTTTGGAAGCTTATCATTAAATATTTCCACCATTGTCAAAAACGTTTCCATTTAACACTTAAGCCATTGCAGAAATTGCACAAAACTATTTCGACGATGACATGCTAGTGTAATCTGACGGAGAGCCAAATAAATGGTGGGCCAAATAAATTTGCCAAAATAAAATTCCATCAAATATTTACCTTAACTTTAATAAGCATTTTGTTCTTATTTTATTCGATATTTTCCAAATTGAAATGATCCAGCGTTCCTAAACAGTAAAACGCCGAAATTTTTTTTTGTACACTAAAACACTAGATCACTGCCAGTAAGAATTTTTGACAGTTTAGCCCGGCAACCTATGCCTTGAACTGTAATTGCAAATGGTGGTCAACGTGAAAACGAAATTCTCGCCATATGGTGATGGTCTTTGCTAAATTTAACTGAGCATTTTGAAAAGTTCGCCACCTACTAAAAAAATTGTCTTTTTTTTTGCAATTAAAAAAATTCACCAAATTTTATCCAATTAAAGAATAAAAGACATATAATAAATAATAGACTGTTCCAATAAATATAATAAAATAGTATATTTTCAATAATTTACAATAGAATCAATCATCATTAACAAGAGCATAACTCATCTAAACATTTTCCTATCACATCGTATATTGCCTTGCTCAGCTCTTGAATCTTAAACGGTTTATCTTGCGGTGGTACATGTACAAAAAGGCTTCGTTCACAGTTTCGATCAAGTGAATTCAAGTATAAATAGCCGCATAAATACTTCCCGACATCAGTTGAACAGTAGAACATATTTTTCTCATATTCACGATTCAATTCATTTGTTATATTTTCCACATTGATTTTCGTAAATAATTCATCAATTTTTCCATTATTCTTTAGGCTGACTGATTGACAGGAAAGAACTTTACCCTTGCAATCGGGATCTTGAAATTCATTATTAAAAGCACGTCTTTCCAAATTGATTTTCGTTGCATTTGTATGGACACCACAATGTATTACTAGCTGTAATTTTTTTTACATTAAATTTAATTTGTCGAATAACTATACTTTAAGGACATTTACAATACCCCCCTACCCCCCCCCCCATACCTTCGGATTTGATTTCCAGATTTTATCAACAACATCGTTAACATCATCATAGGCGACAGGAACATGTATTTTTGTTATTTTATAAACTTTATTATTATGGCATATTTCATCAGGTAGAGTTTTAACCGCCTCCCAACTTGTATTCACTTTGTGTATCCCAAACGGACCAAAACCAGTTACCAAAATCGTATTATTGTTGTTCATTTAGTATGGGGGTTATTTACCTAACTTTATAGAAACTTTCGAAAATGACAACTCACAAGAAACGTAATTAATTTAGCAAAGCACAGAAAATTCATTTAGAAATTATTTAGATAAAACGAAAAATCTCTTATCAGTAATATCTTGTCTGCTGATAGCACAAGAGATTTTGGCAGAACAATATAAACAAAGAAAAAAAGAGAGAATACAAAGCCATTAAATAAAGAGAACAATAGTAGAATGAATTTATTAGTAAAAAAAAATTTACGTACAAAACAATTTTGATTAATTGACATTTAGAGTTCTCCACAAGTTTATATTAATACAAAATTATAATAAATAAGATTTATTACAATAAATAAAAATATTTTAAATCATTCCAGTTCAACCAGGTGTTTCACTTATCACCTTTCTTTGTTACTATTTCATAAACGTCAATAAGACATTTAATTAAGTTACCAATAATCTATCTAGCAGAAATTGTATGTCGAGTGATCATCTATTAAGAATATTTGTCGATATAATAATTTTCCGATCATATTTTAGAGTTTCGCAAGAAATTTTCTATAAAATTTATCCATAATAATTGAGTTATTGAAAAAGTGGAGAAAATGGGTATGGCTGGACCGCCAGAACTACCGATTGAATCAACAGGAGATCTTCTGATGAGCGGAGACCATTTGAACACATACGCTCCCAACACAAGCGATGAAAGTGACATGGACGAGACGGCCACCTATGACGGATACGAACCATTGCCGACAAGCGAAATTGCTGAAGATTTAGCCAGTCTGGAAATTGAGAATAACACCACCAATGAAGAATCAAATTTACCGGAGGTGATAAGTGCCGATGCTGAAATAGAGGCGACAGTATGGAGAGAACCTAGACCCAGAGAGCTCACCATCGAATTGGATAATAATCGTACACAAGAGGTAATGAAATTTTCTTCGTAAATAAACCGAGCAGCAATTCACAAAAAATATATGATTTTATCTTTTAGATAATGCAAGCCATGGCGAATATAACATTGCCAAATACAGTAATTCCGACTTGGGCACAAGGTGTACCGGAAGAGAGATGGAAACAAGATCTTCTGGAACGAATACGAGAAACAAACAATTCCACATAAATTCCATAAATGAAAATACCAAATTTTCAATTTAGTTAATGTTCTCACTGTTTAATTTAAATATAAAACTGATTCAAGCAAATGTAATAATAATAATAGTTGTAGTAATAATAATAATAATTAAAAAAAAAAAACAAAAAAAAACAACATCATGCTTTCTAAAGAAGAGATTTCAAATTGTCGCAATTAGTAAATTCGCACATTCAGCCACTTTAATAAATGTTGTATTTTTATGCTTTTCGGCGAGATCGCACATTTTTTCTGTAACAATGCTATCGGATGAGATCTTCTCCGAAATAGTTGATTTTTCAGACGAACATGCTAAATTACCAAGAGCTTGCATTGCACGATACAATGCCTCCTCACTGCTAGCCCATTTGAAGAATTCCAAAAGTGTTGTCATAAAGTTAAAACTTGAATGCTCAAGTTTATAAATTGATAAATTTAAATAGAACGTAGCGATAGCTATTTGCAAATTTACGCTTCCCTGTCGAATACGTGATATAAGCAGCAAAATTTCTGGTAAGCTTATTTCAATAAGTTTGCGTCCGAACGGATGGCTCATCATATTGACTATACAACGAATAGCCATCAGCTGATTTGGCGGTAGGCAGTCGATTCGATTGATTATAATTTTTAACAAAGCGTTAGTCATTAGCATGGAGCACGTCTGCTGATTACGTACTGCCACCCTTGCTATATCGAGGACAGGAAATAGAATATCTGAGAATAGAAAAAAAAACCATCCACAAATAGGCATTTTGAATTAATTTCGACTGCAATTCGGATAACGGAAAGAAAATTACCTTTGGGCCAATTTAAGAGAAATTGCAGTGCCTCAACTGATAATTTATCCATACTGCTTTCCTATAAATTTGGAAAAAAATAGTAATAAAATAATTAGGATCCAACAACAATATTTAAGAGTCATACTTTGTCTAATAAATTTACAGCCGCTTGTAAAAAATCATCCGATAATTGAGTTTGTCCTTGAGCAGCTTTATTATTAAATTCTCTGTGTGGAAGAAAGAAGGAAGAAAACCAAGCCAAATTAAAATGAGGTTATGCCGAAGTGAGAATATTAATGTTCACCTTAATTTATCGTAAATTTTACTAGGATCGCAAGTATCGATTGTTGCATAAATTTTTACGGGAAAATGACCAATCTGCAAGGGCTCAGACTTATTTTTATCTATACAGAAGAATAAAAAAAATACGTGTTAAGACAAGCGTTCAGTAATAATAATTGTAAAAATATTCTACTTTGTTCTAATCCCGGTTTCTGATCGATGTGGTAACTTGACGTACTCGTAAATGGATCCACATTACCAGACATGTTGGCCAAACTATTTAATCTATTTGAATTTCCATTGCTGGGTGTGTACCTCGAAGCTCCAGTAAACGGATCAGCATACTCTCTGCAATTTATTCAGAAATTTACAAACAATCTTCTTAACAATAATTATTGTTTATGAATTCTACCTGCTGACGGTTTGTGGTGCTATAGAATCGGCATTTTTAATTATAAAATTTGCTACTTGATCTAAATACACTTGGGGCAGATTATTTTTATGAATAAATTTCTGTGCAGCATGCCAAGGATCTTCGTCTCTATTGTAGGGTAATTTAAGTGGGGGTTCTGTATCCGAAATATCAACACTAAACACGTAATCGTACTCCTGAAATTGATGCAATTCTCATTTTTATTGTTTTTTTGTTTTAATAATAAAAAAAACGCAGATTGATTCTGAAAATATTAATAATAAATCTTACTTTGCCTTCATAGATTTTCTTTGGATTTTCCTTGTCTTCTGCAGCGCCCATAACGTCACCTAAACAATTCCATTGATTGTTTGACCATTCATAGCATAAAATCTTCCCGTCGGGTTGACGTACGATTCGTGTTTGTCCATTTTGTCCAGGTTGTAAAAGACTCTCTGGTCCAGGTAAGCTTTAAATTTACAAAATTCATATAAGAATGTGACTTCTCTAAAAATTATATTCATTGACTCTTTCTTTACTCGTTTAGTTTAACTCCGCCCAAATGATTATTTACTTCTTGCTTTCGAACATTAACGGCAGCTTCGTAGGCGGCAAGTGTATTCTCATCCGCATGTCGATTTGGATCTCGACTGAAAATTCGTACCACTCCATCGCTGGATCCAGCCACAATATCGCCGTTCCGTAAGCAGTCAACAGACCATACAGACTGTGCTGGTAACGATAATGAATTTCCCAATTCGCCGCCGCTTTTTAAACTCCACATTCTTACTGTGCCATCTTCACCGCACGACACAATCACATCTTCTGACAAAGCTTTATTTAGCGTTATCGAGTATATGTAGTTTGTATGACCGAATAACTCTTTTAAACATTCTCCATCAGAACTCCAATATTTTATAACAGCATCATTACTACAACTAATCAAAGATCCATCGTCTAATCCTATCAGTCCTCGTACGCAATCTTGATGTCCTTTAAATAAAAGTATTGCATTACAATCAACGAAACACAATATTATCGTTCAAATCAGATTCAAATGTATACCTTTCAGAACCATCAATTTTTCACCCTTTCCGTTCCATATGAATATGTTCTTATCGGCCGATCCAGTTGCGTATTTATTTGGTTTTAATGCTGTCACTGCCCAAACAGCGGCTTCGTGTCCCTCCATTTTCGAAAGGCAAACACACTGAGTCTCTTCGATGTACCATAAACGAGCTGTTTTATCCCAACTGCCAGATACGAGAAGGTTCGGTTCCAAACCTTTTGACAATGAACAGATCGTGTTCGTATGCTCCCTTAAAATCGCAAACGGTACTAAAAGATCACTCTTATAAAGGCAGATGGTTGAATCGTTACTGGCAGTGCATACGACATTCAATTCCTCTAAATAGTACACACAGGCGACGAAATTTTTATGATCTTTCAATATCAAACCCTCCTGATAAGCTCCACTAAATTAATAAAAATAGAAATATAATATACCCTGTAAAAAGAAATCTATAAAAACATTTTTACTTCATGTTTTTCCATATCCGTGCGGTTTTGTCTCGTGAGCCTGACAATATATTATCACCGGCAGCTGCACAGACTGAACGCACATCCGCACTATGACCGATCAATTCACAATTTAATTTGTATTCATCTAAACTAACAGATGAATCCATTATTTATATTCTATTCGAATATTCAATTTATTTTATTTTTTGCTAAATCAGCCCCAAATTAATTTTGACGGGAAATTTTCCTTTGTCACGCCACACTTGTCAAAATATCACTTCAAACGCGACAAATAAGAACAGAAAGTTAATTAAACGTTTGAGATCAATTGAAGAGTATTAGATAAATTATTAATTATTTGTTTTTTTATTTTTATTTCGAATAAACTATGATTTTATAGTAGAAGTTTATAAAAAAACAGTAACAAAATTGAAACACCACGAAAGGTATCGTTACCTTTGATTAGATAGTCATTGAGAAAGTGGAACAAATTATCACTTTGGCCAACTGTTTGGCTTGCGTAGGATAAAAAAAGTTCGTAAAATTAAAATAAAAGACTAATAATTTACGTAAAAACATTCAAATCTTGAATATATTTTAAAAAATTGTATTATTAATTGAAAAATACCATAGATAGAAAATGATTTATTAATTTTATTATATTTAAATAATGATAGAAGATAAACCCATTTTCAAATTTGGAATTTTTATCGTTATCATACGAAACATTCGTATTCAGTTACAGCAACAAAACAGCATTAAATGAACAGGTGACGAAAACAGATGATATGACATAAAATAAAATTGGGCACATGGTAACTCGACTGTTATAGGTGCCCTTGTCTGTTTTCAGTTTTTTAATCAATGCCACTGTTACGACGTTGGTTTCTTATTTTAATCTAGTCCATATAGTATAATAAGAAAAGTAAAAAAAATATATAAATTAATAATAATATACGTTAAAGTGTAAATGAAATATAATTTTTCTTTTATTATTTTAGAGATCGTCTGTGACAGGTAGTTCCGTCTTAAGGTACTGGAGAGTGGTATTTGGAAGACACAAGAACGGACAGGATTTGGAAGAAGAAAAATGGGGGTGCGGGGCCTGACCAGTTATATAGCGAAAAATGCTGAACGTTATCTTCGTCCATACGAATTACATGATTGTGATTTAGTTATTGATGGTGATAATTTAGCATGCAATTTGTATAAATCATCATCGATGTGCAATTCAGCATTTGGTGGCGACTACGATATCTATTATAGGACGGTTGTTGAATTTTTTCAATTGTTATCCGAATGCAATATTCGTTCTTATGTTCTCCTTGATGGTGGTTACGAAACAAGAAAATTGCGTACGGTCGAGAGACGATTACGAACTAAAGTCGGAGCGGCGAAATTTGCAAATCCGTGTGGTGGTACATGCATATTTCCGCTTATGATGCGAGAAGTGTTCGTCGATGCGGTACGAGATTGTAAAGTGTCAATAATGCGTTGTCTTTTTGAAGCTGACCACGAATTGGCAGTTCTATCCCGTCAACTAAATTGCCCCATTTTGAGTTATGATTCTGATTTTTATATACACGATGTACAGTATATTCCTTTAGTTACACTTACGACAAAAGCTCTAACAAAATCGGTAACGCAAAATTCATCAAATAGACGATTGCGCCATTGTGAAGCGAAAAAAATTAGTAAAAAAAAGAAAATCAAAATAATAAAGAATTCTACAAATACAAATGAGCAAAAAGATTCGGAAAACTTAGACGTTGAAGAGTCAGTGGGCAACGGCAAAAAATCGAAAACTTATAAGTATTTGGATTGTTGTATTTACACAATCAAAAATTTAATAACTCCCGGTTCACTTACAGACGATATGCTACCAATTTTTGCAGCGATTATCGGTAATGATTATATTCAGGGTGGTACTTTGAACCATTTCATATCGCAAATTGGGCAGAAGTTTATAAGTAAAAAAATGCCAAAACAACAGAGACGGATCACGATGATATTAAGGTGGCTAGAGCATGAGACACGTGCAACTGCTATTCAGAAAATAATGTGTAGAACCAAAAAGGAGAATCGTAAACGAATACTTGCACAAATAAGCTCTGCTACTGATCTATACTACGAAGAGGACAGTAAAGCATTGGCGATTTTCGGTTTAGAAGACAAAGATAAGAAAAAACCAATTCGTGCAAAGTTGAAAAAATCTTCAAAATCAACGGAGGAATTTTATGAAAATATGGTGCAAATGGAAGACCATGTATCAGAAGAAAGTACCTATGACGAAACGACCAGCGAAATTAAAGAGTCTAGTTCCGAGGAAGATGATGAATCCGAAGACTATCTTTCCAGTTCGGAAAATACTATCGTTACTGTTGACTTTAAGTCATCGAAGGAGCACGACAGCGATGATAACATTAGCGATGATGTACCAAATTGGTTTAAAATGAAAGTCTATCAAGCAGAAGTTCCACGATACTTTGTCGATTTAGTCCATTTGAAATTATACATAAACAATCCTCAAATTGAGAACTTTGCATACAAAGATTGTAATTTGATTGCGATAGACATACTTAAATATATATTTCGCCTTCTAAATGATCATTGCTATGTATTAGGAGAATCACCGGTTTTGCGGTATCTATCACGTATGGAACGTATCACGAATGTTGCCTATACAAAATATCCCGTACATAGGATGTATCCAAATTTCGATCCGGAACGTAAAGATCTCGAAGCATTCAAAGTGATTTTCGATAGTCGTGTAAGCAAAGAGATATTTAACGCGATAACTGATATACCATCTCATCTGCGTTTATATCTTCTTGCTATTGTCTATTGGGCCAATAAATCGGTACATGCGACAGCTGAACATGTTCATTCATTGATAATTTGTTTGATAATTCTTAATGTAGCCAATGCCTCTGTAAATCCGATACGTGATAAAAACATTTTCTTAAAAAAATATAAAAAACTAATAATTAAAGCGAAAAATAATCTAAATACAAACAAAAAGGTTGAGGATGATGGTAATAAAAATGATGACGATGAAAGTGATGAAGAAATCTCATCAAATCCTGTAAGCGGTGATGTTAACAACGACGATGATGAACGCAGCTGTAGTAAGAGTTCTTTGGAGGACGATGAAATAGTTGATCTTAAAAATGATTCTGAAAATAATATTCTTGGCCGCCACATCAATAATAATGGAGAGGCTAATTTTAAAAACGAATCTGAACATATCAATGAAAAATCAGAGATCACTAGCCATAAAAAAGACACTGTACCACAAAATGTTAAGGTGCTTAATCTTACAAGAGGCATGAAACCAACGAAGAAAATCGAATACGTATCGAAGGATGAATGCATTCTTGTGCAATATTTTACATTAAAATTCTTCGATGTTAATGAATCGTTCCGTAGACGGCATAACGATTTCTCCAGTAGCATAATCCATGCATTCTCCGAATTTCAATCAGTTTTCTTTCATATGTACTCGTTAAATATTCTTCTAAATTATCCTTACCAAACAGTAAAAATATCCGATATATACAATGGAGTATTCTTATATAATATTTATGTGAAACTTCGCGATCGTAAAGATATTGACTTTTATGTAAAAAATTACATATTCAAAGAATCACCAATCATGTATGAATTCTATCATTTCCTAATGGAATGGTGTCGTAAATTCCTTTGCATTTGGAAGCGTTCAGGTAAAAAGAAGTCAATTTACAAACGTAGCGAAAATCGTAACGATATTATTCAAGATGAATTATTACAGAAAATTGCAAATCTATTAACCGAAAGTGATTTGGAATTATCTTAGCTAAAATATATGTAAATTATATCTATTAAATAATTTCTATCAAATACATGTTATTTGTATAGTTTTTTTTAAAATTTTTTTAATATATGGAAAAAAAAGAATTTAACATTAAAAAAAAAAACCATTGTTAACGAATTAAGAAAAGATGTTAATAAAAAGAGAATTTGTTGGTTTTTAGATTACTAGACAAAAATAGTCTTTCTGTGATATTTTTATGAAGAACAAATAAAAATATAATTAATTATAAACAATTTTGAAATGATGGGAAATTAATTTAAAAAAAAAAACACTCGACAAAATTTACAATCGCACAAACAGGTAGTATTTTTCACGAAAACAAAAGACATTTTTTTAACAAGAACACGCCATTTTGTCAAATTGAAAACTACTGAATATTCATAACAATGAATGCAAATTAATATTTTATTAAATAATAAAAGTAATGAAAAACGAAAAGGGTTTTTTAATTATTTTGTCCAATTTTTTTTTTTTTTTGGTACACAATAATTTGCTTTTTTTTTTGCACAAAAAAATTAATTTTTGCAAAATGGTAAGAAATGTTTTGATTAGATAGGTAGTAAGTAGTAGGTGAAACTATGCTCTATCGCTTTTATTATTATTAGTATGATGAATAGATTGTTCTCTCTCTGTCGTTCTGTTTATGTGAGTGAATGTTTGACATAGATTTATGTGTGTAATTAAGCTAAACGGCCCAGTCATTGCGCGGATCTCTTACAGTGCGGGTTGCTATCGATTCAGGGTATTATTAATTAAATTATTATTATTATTATTATGCGGATTCAATAAAAACTTAGTTTATTTAGTAAATTTGTAAATAATTAAATATTTTTTTTTAATAATTGTAAAAAAAAATAAAAAGTTAGAGTTTTTGTGGTTGTGTATTTTGAACTGATCAATTCACTTATGCAATTAATTGCCGGCACTCGAACGCATACATATGCGCAAATATAATACAATTAGTACCTAATTTTGAAAAATGGTGTAAATACAGAAATTTTTAAAAATTGAAAATCAAGAGGTTGAAATTTTAAAAAATGGTGTAAATACACAATTTGTACCTAAATACCTAATATAAATGGAGGTAGAACTTTTTAAAAATTGTGTAAGTATTTATTTTTTTATTACTCTAGCATTACTTTTCGAATAATAACCATCGCATTTATAATGTTCGTTTTTTTTTTGAGTTCATTTTAAATATTAAAATATATTTTTTAGTTATTAAAAGTTTAACTGATTAATATTGTTAACTATTTGAACGTTGCATCCAATTATGTTCGTATGTACACATACACAAGAATATCTATGCCGCACGCTGACTGATTGACTTACAACGACGTTCAATGACAATTTTCCATTAATATCAATTTTTTTTTGTAAATTAATAAAATATTTATAGTTGAAGAAATGTACAAATTAATATATTTATTGAGTAAAAATCAAATTCATATTCAAATATTTCTTATAATTGTCATCATTGAGAAAAATCAAATTTATATTCAAAAATTTCTTATAATTGACATCATTTTCTTATAATTGGGAGTCCTCCCGCAAGAATATATACATATTTGTACTCTCAATACATATCTCTCACTCGAACTGTTCTCTTTTACCTCTTTTTATTTGCCACAAAAAGATATTTCCTTTTCATGATTTTTCTCAGAGATTTAAATGTGAGGAGATTGATGATAATTTTCGAAAAGAGTACAAACAATAGCATGTAAAAGGAGTACAAGTGGTTGGTACTCGCAAATATATGAACGCAGAGAATTCTCTCTCAAGTGGTTGGTACTCGCAAATATGAACGCAGAGAATTCTAAATCGAAATGTCGAAAATCGAATTTTTTGCCAGTTTTGCGAATTTTTCCTTCAAATATTTAATGTTACCACTTGCCTTCTCACTTCCCTTTTGGCACCCGCACGCATAAAAACTCCCCTGGCAAAAAATTCGATTTTTTTTTTGCACGAGCCGGGGGATTTAAGCAAAATTTTAACAACTTATCGAAGATATTTACGAAAATATCAAATTTGAAAAAGTAAAAGATTTTCGTTTTATTAAATTCATATTAATTATTATATTTATTTCATTTATTTTTCTGTATTTTTTCTTCAACATTATTTATAAATGATTATTATTATTATTATTATTACCTAATTTTTAAATCGTAACAAAAACATTTTCTCTTTTATACTTAATAAATAATACAGTTAATAATTACTCTTAATCAAATATTTATATTTCTAGAAATCTTATATCCTATTTAATTAATAGTACTTTATATATATGTACAAGAAGGAAAATATATTGTAGTTAATTCTTCCCCGACTTCTAATCGTTTAAATTCTAATATTTAAGCTTGATAAAAAAAAAACATTGCTAATTTTTCACATCATATTTTTTGCGAGCAAATTTTTTATATACTATTTATAAAAGTAGATTTTTTGCGCATAATATACAAGACAAAAAAAAAAAACAACAACAATAATACCAATCACTTCTGTATGATTATTATTGAAAAACTTTCAGTTTTTTTTATCGTTCATATTTTGCGTAAATAACTTAAAAGACAGTTTTTTTTTCTTTCTCTGTATTAGATCTTTTTTTTTCTTTATTAAGGGAAGAATTTTATAAAAAAAAAATGCAATTTTCTCTTATAATAAAAGTTAAGTTTTTATCATCTCTCTTTTTAATAATATTATGTACATATGCAGCCACTGACTTAATTTTGTTTGTTTTATTTTCTTTAAAAAAAATTAACAGGCTACTTATTCTCTCAACGAAGAATATTTTTGTACTAAGTTAAAACTTTAAGAATAGAACATTTTTTTACAACCTAATCACGATCATTTTCATATGTACAACACACAAAAAGAAGAAAAAATTCATTTAATAAATTATTTTTAGTATCAGCTGTCTTCGCGCGCGCACACACACATTTTTTTTTAAGAATCAATTTAGATAGTATAGAAAAAATTATGTGTCTTCCTTAAAACTTACTCATATTTGTGGAGATATGAACGAAAGTGCATTTACTGCCATTCCGGCAGAAGCCCCTTTGGAATTGCTTGCATATTCGATTATTGGCGTTATTTTGTAACCAATTGCGTGAATTGTTGGTGGAGCCTTGTTGACGCCAGTTACCACTGCCGCCGCCACCACCACTATTACCGCCACCACCACGATCCGATGGTCCTTTGATAGCATTCCGCCAATTACCGATGTTGCCACCACTGCCGACACCTCCGCCGACTCGTTGATTATTATTGCCACGTGGATTAATATTCTTGTTATTGTTCATGCCAATTTTTTTATTCATATTCATGTTCATATTCATATTTGGATTCATGTTCATGTTCATGTTGGGATTCATGTTCATGTTCATGTTGGGATTCATATTCATGTTCGGATTCATGTTCATGTTCGGATTCATGTTCATATTCATATTTATATTGGGCGGGTTCATGGGATTCATTGGATTCATGTTCATATTCGGACTCATATTTATATTGGGACTCATGTTTAGATTCGGATTCATTCCGCCTGGTGGTCCCATAAAGCTGTTGAAACCTCCACCAGGATTATTGCCATGTTGGAAATTAGGCGGCGCCCCGAACGCTGGCTGCAGCATGTTCATTCTCATGTTACGATCATCGGGTTGTCCGCCGATCAAAAGACTAGGAGGCCCCACATTCATGTTCATGTTATTGAAGTTATTCATCTGCATTCCCATATTTGGCTGGTTGGGGCCATTTGGATTTATAGCGCCTGGAGGTCCTTGCCATGTGGGTTGATTGAATGGCATAAATGAGTTGAACTGATTCGGTGGGCCGAAATTGTTCTCGCCCATACCGATGAATTCGTTGCCCATTAAATGTGGCGGTGATCCTTTCGGTTCTGGCCAAGGCATGTTTGTGAAGTCGTTGACGCCATCTGGATTGCCGGTCACATCATCTAGTGGAATAATTGATGGATCAGTCGCTTGGTATTGATTCTGATCCATATCCGGCTCCGAAGGTGAATCGGGAATCGATTGACGGGTAAAGTAGAGCGCCTTCAAAGTGGTCAGTTCACGTTCGGCTTGTATCTTCTTCTCTTTACTGTTGCTGCCATCTGGATGTAACGGTATGTCTTTGATCGCGATCAAAGGCATCCAGCAGACCTGTTCGGTCATTGTGTCTTCACAATTCAATTTTCTACCTTTCAAGAACGTCTCGCGTTCATTACTGCGTTCCATTTGCTTCATATCCGTGAAAGTCTTCGTCACGTTCACTCGTTCCGTTTCGTCAAGTTCAAAGTAACGGAACTCTTCGAGCTCCTCTTGTGGCTTCCATTTTAACTTTTTCTTGGGTCCTTTCCGTCTGTGCAGGAGCAAAACTCCAGGAGGTCCATCTGGACCGCATCCAGGACCAGGCGGTCTGTTCGCTCTCTCCTCGGGAGTTTCTGGCTCCTCCGCTTCACGACGCACGCGCTCCTCCTCTTCTTTTTCTTGTTTCACTTTCTCTTCGATCTCCTCTTTTACACGTTTCAACGGAATATCATCCTCATCATCATTCCTCTCTTCATCACAATCAGTCTTGTCATCGTCAATAACAATTGACTTCTCCTCGTCTTTATCTTCAAGCGTGTCCTGATAGAATTTGAGCGGTGCCACTCTTTGTGCATGCGAACTTGTTGCACTCGGACTTTCTGGTGGCGATATTCCCGATCCATCTTTGCCAGCATCTTTAGACGAACTAGGCCTACGTTTCCGTTTTCTTGTGTCTTTTTTCAAATGCGCCGACGCTGACAACGCATCCATAAACATATCACTCTCAACAAGAGTCGAAGCTAAAAAACAAAGCATACAAAAAAAAACACTAAAATTAATAAAATCTATTAAAAACTCTTTTTTGAATAAAAAAAAATTGACAAATAATAATAAAAATAAAACCACGTTGAGAAAACACCCACCCACCACCACCATAAATGGTGTCCGGCAGGCAAACGATCCTGACGAATCCACTTTAGACGAGTTTTGCTTTAATTAATTACCGTCGACTCGAATTGATAATCTGAAAATAAAGAACGCAATCGGGTGTAAAATAGAAGAAGAATATAGAAATAATGTTGGGACAGCTTTTAGTTGATTTTAACTAGCCGCAAATAGGAATGATAAATTCTAGAGCGGAGTTAGTATAGTACGCAACCTGTAAACATTCTATAAAATACGTTGCATTATTGCCTTCCCCGAAAAAGCTGATATATCGGTATTTTGGAACAAGTGTGGACTTTTGATCATAATTTAGCGATAAACCTTTTTCAGTAGGTTTATTTATTTTAGGCGTAAACGTTGCTAGATTGTCAAGGATCGTTTAGAACATTTGCATTGATTTGCAGTGAATTTTAAGCGAAAAATCTACCCCGATTTTATCGGTTTTTGATTACACTTGCGATGAAAATCGAAGAAAATATTGCATGTCAAGGCCTCCTAAGATATAAATTCGAACAGATTCCTTTCTTTGAATAATGTCATGCCGTATAACAGCAGCTTGTGAACTAACTAAATCCACGCATTCAAACAACGCCTAAAATTGACCGTGACGGTTTTTTTCCGAATGGCTTTCAGTAGACTCCGTCAGTCAAGAAATCGTAAGGAGAGAAAAGTAATTTCACAAGTTTCCTAATAGTTTTTATTATTTTAAATCAGCACCCCTTGCCTCGCACTTAGCTCCTTTGTTTCTTTTTTTAATGAAAAAAGTTTTTTTTTCTGAAAGATAATTTTTGACAAAATACGTAACAGTAACTGCTAAAAATTGGTTTATTTTTTCCAATGCAACTATTAACTTTAAATTGGTTTTTATGGAAAATTAAAACTCAACGGGAATTAATTGTTATTATTATTGAGTGAAAATACGTGAAAATTTACTCTAATGGGGTTACCTTAAAATTTGTCTCTAGGAAGGGAAATATATTTTCGATGGTCTTGACTTTAGTGTGGCTAATAAAAATATCCGATTTCTTGAAACGACTACCCCCCACCCTTTTGGACACATTTTGTATTTTCAAATTAAAAAAAAATTGCAAAAAGGAGTTTTTGAAGAGAGGGGAAAGGGGTAAGGGGATGGTAGAAATACACTATAATCGCTCATGGAAAACGAACAAATACACTCGACCCCCCCATCCCTCAATGCACACACGAAACCGTTTCAACAAACGTCGTTTTATGGACTGTATTTTCTCTTGGAAAATTGATTTTATACTTTAATAGAGAAAATGCAACCTCATCAAAAATGGATTTTTATGAATATTAAATTTTTAGCCTTTAATAGGTGGAAAAAAAGCACTATTCACAAGAAATAATCAATAATGTTCCCCTTAAGAATAAGAACCGATAATTTTTCACTTTGATTTTAATTTTTTCTTTATGTTTTAAGGCAAAATTTCCTTGTTTAATTAGTTGTCAGTATAGTGTGTTGATATAGGGTAAAGGTTTTTCCCACATTTAATTTGGGCAACCGTTGAGAGGTATTTTTGATGGCAACCGTATAGGTTTTTTTTTGGGGTGGTAAATGTCTTTTCGCCATTTAATTTTGGTAAACGTTATTTTTTTTGTCAACCGTAGAAGCTTTCAATTTAAAATGAAAAACAACCCTTAATGTCTCTTCAAAATAATTTCTATTGAAATCTAAACTTCCAATTGGAACATCCTCCCCCAAAGACCTCTTAAATGTTTCAGGGTTAGTTTATTTCATATTTATTTAAAATATTGGTATATATAAAATTGCCTTGAAACATTTAAGGTCTTATAAACTTAAGCTTTGAGCTAGTATGAGTTTTAGTGAAATTTTTCTTAATTCCCATTTTGAGCGATGAATAACCACACACAATCGACTATTGTTGATCATCAACCAACCAACCAATCGGATTATTTGAAAAATTGCAATTTAATAAAATTAAAAATTTGATCACAACCTATGCCTTCCCATTGCCCTGTTATTAAGCAATAAATCGATCGTTCTTTAAACTGTAAATTAATCGAAAAATTAAAAAAGAAAATTTACTTAAAAAAAAAATAATCGCAATTTCTACTTTGAACGTTGCAGCAGAATTTGAACATTTTGAAGTTATCCTTTTTATCCGGGACTACCATAAAAAGAAGGGTTATCCCCGAAAAATCATGGATTCTTGAATGAAAAAAGTTGGGAGAAAATTGTGCATTCTTGAATGAAAAAAAAGTTGGAAGCTTGTTTTTTTTTAGTAACTGTCAATTTTGAAGACTTTTTTGGAAAATTTTTTGATAATGCAAATCCTATTCGACCGAAGATCAAACAAAATAAACCCATCCTTTTGCTCTTGTTTTGTAGGGTTTTTTTTCGCTCTATTGCTGACTATTGGAATAAGGATTGAAAAAATCTACTTTTCCGATGAAGGCGCTTTTTCTTTTTGGATCTAAATTTGGAGTATTTTTTGGCAAAATTATTTTCTCTAATGGAATGAATTTTTAATCTTTTAATTATTGCGCACATTTTCAAATATTTACTTGGTTTAATTAAAAAAAAAAAAGGTTTTTATCGCTGTTGTTGGTTAAAAAAAGAAAGAAAAAAGCATTTAAAAATAAAAATGTGTAGAAGAGAAGAGGTTAGGAGGAAGATAATGGAGGTAGAAAATGAGTTAAAACGAAACTCGAACAGAAGAAATGATAGAAGTTCCTTGCTTACGCTGTGGTAAGATACTTTTTGAGATGTTATTTAAAAAATTTGGAGATAAAAAATGTTCATAAATCTACATCCTTATTGAAGTTATTTTTATATAATGTGCTCGAAATGAGAGACAAAATTGACTTGCCAACAACAATAATAAGTGATTATCAGAAATTGAAATGTTTTTCTTACAAAAGGAAGAAACACAAGAATTTGTTTTGATTGTGTGATAGAATTACATGGCGAGTCTCCTAATTGAGATAATTTGAAAATGTTATGAAAATATTTCACGAGTAATGGCCATTTTTGTTGACAGATATTCGAGACTCGCAGTGGTGTTTTTATTTGCGTAATAAAATTGAAATTACTGTGAAAATGAAACTTTTCAATTGTTCTCTCTTCAACAACAACATAAACAAAATTATGCACTCGGAGCGACATTAATAAAGTAACATAAATAAATAAATTCATTTGAAAATGAGTGGTCATCGGATTTCGAGTTTCGCAGCAGAACTAAAACTCAAAACGTGGACAATACATTTTTTGTGCGTGATAATCTCTCCCTTTTCTCATACATAGTTTTTTGTTTCTCCTTTCCATAATAACCTTTTATTCAATTTGTGAGACTGACTCACTCATCAACAATATTTATATTTTCTCTTTTTTTTTATCGAACAAACGCTCTGCCCTCTCCTTTCAAACGCTCGCAATGAAACTAAATATAAAAATGAGGAAATTTTTGTTCTCCGAAATTTAGTTTAAAAATGATTTTTTTGGTAAAAAGATCCGCCCAGAAGAGGCCCGCCCACAATTTCATATTTATTGCCAGCATATTATAATATAACCGTTGTTGTGACCCCACACAAATAAATATTATTCTTAATTTTAAATATAGAAGTTTTTGTTTATTTTGTTTTGTTTTTTTTTTTTGGTTTGAAATTAATCAACTTTATTTACGATTCACTTTATTTTTCTTAATTTTCATTAATCAAAAATAATTTTTACATTGCAAAACAATTTGTTCTGCAATAAATATTTTATATTTAAAATGTTAAAATTGTTTTTTTTTCTTTCTTTCTTTCTTTCTTTAATTCTATCTAAAGTAATTAACTATTAATAAATATACTATTGGCCTAATTAATAATTAGTTGATAATATAAAATAAATGCCGAATAATAATAATAATCACTAGTAATTGTAGTAGTAGTAAGTAGTTATTTATAAGTAAATAATTGAGATTTCTTGTTTTTTTTTATATTGCATATTAAATTATAAATAAGAATGGCTTTAAAAGGAAAATAATTTTTATACAACACCTGTGCGCATTTCTAGTATATCGTATATCACAGCCTGCCCCCCTGCCAGCCTCCTTTCCAAGAAACAAAAAAAAATGCAATTTCATTTTTTAGCATCGCACTATTATTAATTCCCGCCTTTTCTGGTACTGTCATAGAGTATCAAATTTACGCTACGATTTAAAAAAAAAAAAAAAAAAATTAAGAGATAGAGAAAATCAGCGCGCACGTGAGAGAAAAGATGACCATCACTCTCACTGCAAGAATCTTTTTTTTAAATGATCGTCTCTCTTCTTTTTGTTTTATTGCATTTTTTGTTTCCGCAGATTTGTTTTCTACTCTCTCTCTCTCATTTATCTTTAACACGATTTTTCTTTTTCTCTCTTTTCAATCAAAACGATCAATAATCTTTAATGGGAGGATCAATAATTTGACAAGCAATGAAAAAACGAAACAGCCTCATTTCTAGAAAGGAGGTGCTGGTAGAAGTAAATTACTATTTTTCTTGGTTATCTCGTCGTTCTGATTCCGTGTTTCTTTAATTATTTTTGTTTTTAGTTTGTAGTTGTTTGTTTTGTTTTGTTTTGTTTTTTGTTTTGATATAATTTTTAATTTACCAATTTCTTATTAAGAGAATAATCATTGCGTAATAAAATTAATCAATACAAAAACTGTCGAGTAAAGACATAGTATAGATGTCGTCGTTGAGCAAAAATAATTTATCTCATCTGAAACAGGAAAAAGAAATGAAACAGAAAATATTTTTGGGAATTTTTTTTGCGAGAAATGTCAGAAAGTATATAGCTGCGCTACCCAAGCTAGAAGAGTGCTGATTATTGTTGGATGCTGTGTTACTGGCGTAGTTAGCTGTCTATCCCACACAAGCACACCACATATTACTTGAATAATTTTTGTTTTTGTTTCAAATCGAGTGATACGAAAATTGAATTTTTTAATAGCAGCCGCCACCAGCTGGGCATAATAATAAATTTCGTTGGAAAAAGCAAAACTCGTTGGAAAAGTGATTCGTCTGAAAAATATAGAGAAAAAAAAACGCAAATTAAATTCGAATTTGAAATGTGCTTACGTTTGGGCTTTGGCGCGATTAATTTAATGGCGCCTGGCTTCTCAGTAGCATTTGCAGTGCTTAGCATATCGATTTTGAGCTTCTTTTCTGGAACCTCCTTGGATGATGGTGAGGAGTTAGCAAGTGCCGACGATAATGGACTGCCACCAATAGTATTTGTTTCTGTTTGAGAGGACGGTGTGATCTGAGCAGACAGTGGTGATGCTGCTGCTGCTGCTCCTCCACCACTTGATGGTGATGCTACTTGCAATGGCGATGCCGGCCTCTTAGACCCTACTATACTTGGAGGTATTGCTGTGCCGGGCGTCGATTGCGAAGGTGGTTTCTTCAGTCCCTTCCGTGATGGGGGTGGCGGTGCTTCTTCCGCAAGACCATGGCTGCGAAATTGTGATTTATACGTTTTCACTGTTTTTGGCCGGTTTTCAGCATCTCTTCGTACCTCAATCGAGATGGATGCCTTTTTTGATGGTATTGTTATCGATAAGGACCCATTTGAGCTTTCATCTTTAGGCTTCTTCGGAATCTTAGCTAATTTGTCCAAAGATGGTGGCAGTACTTTTGATAATGTGTCCTGATCTTTTTCAGCTTGTGTCACTTTCTTCTCTTCTTTATCTTCGATCTTTTCTTCTCTTGTTTTGCTAGTTTTGGAGCTGCTACTACTCCGCTCTTTGTCTTTGTTACTATTACTACTGCTGCTGCTTCCCAACTTTGACGATTTTCTATCGTCTCGATCAGAAGATTTTGACGTCTTCTTATCATCTCGACTGCTGCTAGATTCTTTTGATTTTTTATGTGATGACGAAGACGAAGATGAAGACGCCGACGACGAAGATTTCACCTTACCACTACTACTACTACTAGTATTATTACTGGAACTATGACTGCTTGACTTTGAAGATTTACCACTAGAACTAGACGATTTTCGATGACTGGAAGATGATGATGATGAGGATTTATGCTCTTTACTTTTATCTTTATCATGCAATTTTTCCTTATCAACATCTTTCAATTCTTTTTCGTCGCCATCTAGACGATCTTTTGAATTTTCACTATCCAATTCCTTTGATGATTTCGTTTCATTCTCACTACTTTCGCTACTATCGCCAGCACTTTCATCTTTAGAAGGATCATTTTCCGATGTCAGCACTGGACTACTTTTCGCCACTTTTGATATTATTTGCTTTCCATCTTTAACAACAATTTGATAAACGATTGTTTTCTTTTCTGGTAATCGAGTTGCATTTTTCGTTGGTGATTCTGGCTCCTCCAATTTCGAAATATTATCTATCGATAAAGGATCCTCTTCGATTGATGTTTGTGCTGATAGCACCGGCTTATGTGGCTCTATTATTATTGTTCCACAATTATGCTGCTGTGGTATAACATTATTTTGAACTGATTTTCCACCAGTTGTCGATAATGTTGTATTATTTGTAGCTGCTATTCCAATATCGGCAGCACTATTGGTATTGTTATTTGTATTTGCTGCTGCTCCACCAATATTACTAATATTACTATTAACAATAGATTCACCTTTAACTATTTTCAGCCATTGTTCGACTAATTTACTTGCTAATATCCTTACACCTAATGGATAAATGGATACGAAAATAATTAATCACAACACAAAAAAAAAATTTATATTAAAATTATGATTTTTTTCTTTTTCTAATAGATAATAAATATAGTTAATATAGAGAGAGGCATATATTGGATTGGGAACTTACCCTCATTATTAGTCATATCCAAAGATAACGATTTAACTAATTTCGGTGCATTATTACTTCTCAACCTTTGAACATCGACTGGACACAATAATAATAATTCTAATATTTCCTGAACTAATGGCCAATTCTCAGCCCGTATTCCATCATTTAACCATGAATGTGTTAAATACCATCCGCCAGCACCCATAAATTCTCCAATTAATTCTGTATTTGTTGATTTCAATATTTGAATATATATGCATTTTGATACTAATTTTTTAGAATATTTCGCCATTAATCTAAATATTATCGAGAATTTAAAAAAAAAAAAAAAACTCAATTAGTTAACATTAAAATTATTTTACCTATTACATAAAAATTTGGAAGAAGCAAAAAAAAAACATTTTTTTTATGAGAAAATATGACATTTAACTTACCCAGCTAGTCGTTTGACATCATTCGCACTACGAATACCTCCATTTGGAGCGAGGAGAATATTCAAACACGTCAATAATTTTAATGGATCAATTCGGGGCTGAGAGAAAAAATAGAAAATTTCCATATTAAAACAAAAAGGAAAAAAAACCGTTTACAAGAAACAAAAGAAACTTGTAAAAATAATGCTTATTAAATCAGAATGCGTTCTCGATTGTACAACACAACCAATGCGTTCTAAAGTTCGAATCATATGACAACTTCAACCACTACTACTCCTCCCACTCCCACTGACATAATGAGTAGTACATTTTTTCCCCTCTTTTTTTTATCTCGCGACTCTAATCGTATTTATAAAAAAAAAATATTAAACATTGACAATTTATATAAATAACTACGAAATCTAGTTAAAAAAAAATTATTTCACGGATATTATGTTAATTTTTTTTTAATTGTTGTGTTGTATTGTGAAATTTCGATAAAATTTAACTCACCATCTTTAAAGTGTTTCTCAATTCATAAAAATCATAGACAAACTTCTCTCATCTAGTACTGCATTTGTTTCAACATCACCATATAAGTTCTCTCTATATTTTGTTATAATTTTATTGCCTTGAGAAGAAAAAATAAACGAATATTACAAATTTGTATTTTATTATATTAATTTTTATTTAAATATATATTATTTTAAAAAAAGTTATTTATTTTATTAGAAATCAAATTTTTTTTAATTCAAATACAAATACGAATTACACCATCCACTCAACACGCATACGCACTAATCATCATATAATAACTTACTTACACACTTATAGAGTTATTGGGAGAAACCAGAAAAAACAATTATTTTCTTTTGTTTTTTTTTGGAATAAATTAAAAATGCTGTTTTGAAATGTTTTTACTATTCGTAAATAAATATGCTTTAAGGAAATATTAATTGAAAAAAATAAATAAAGCTTGAAATGAAGATGAAGCATGTTCCGGGATTATGATTTATGTGTGAGTGCTACTACTAAAAGTTATACTTGAAAGTTTAGTGCTGCCATATACATTTTGTACACGAAATTTGTTTTAAAGTAAAAACTACGTGAACCCGCCAAATCTAATCTGGCTTTAAATCAAATAACAAATAATTCCTAAATTTAAAATTCATTTTTAAATCACTTAAAATGATATAATATAAAAGAAACTTTAATATAAAAATAAAAATTTAAAAAAAAATTATCGTGACACTTGGATTGTGTTCTCTGAATAGATTCCACAATTAATTCTCCTACCATACAAACACATATTTAACTCTGCACATGAGTCATCATCAACACTCAAATACACGCAAACTCAATTTTATAGATTTACTTTCGTTTTTTTTTTTTTTTTTTGTTGAGGAGAAACGCTTTAGCAGTTTATTAATATATTTTCTTTCTAAATTACATTCAATTCTAAAAAATACAATATGATTTTTGATTAAGTAAATTGTAAATATAAATTATAGCAAGCACTGAATATAAAATTGGGTGTATTTTTTTTCTTTTCATTCAATATGTGTACACGATGCCACGCCGTAGTTTTCTTTCAATAGAAGAGGAAAAAAAACATGGCGGCTACGGCCTCTTTAATTGCAATATGAACTATAGAAGTAAAAAAAAACAAAAAACAAAAAAAATCACACTCATCCTCTTCTTTCACGAAGTTCATTATTACATATTCTTTTTCTATGTTAAATCTTATAATAAATATTAATATATCATACCATGTTGTTTCCTTGAATATATATATATATATATATAAAAGACGGAAATACTCGTTTCACCGTTTTTTCTTTCTCAATTATATCGGAAATTCAATTTTTCTCTCGTTTTTCTTTTCTTTTTACTTTGAACAAGGAGCAATTTTTTATATTTTTGCATGAAAACCCATTTGGCACAATTAATAGAAATAAAATATATAACGAAGAAATAAAATTTTATTTTCTTATTTTTGAGCTATTTGGAAACAAATAGCTCTTATATATATATATATAATAAATGGTCTTGATTCTTTATCCAAATGAAATCCGTTAATTTAGACCGTATATTTTTTTTTTTTTTCAAAACACTTGATAAATTCTTCGAGAATCTACTAAACTAATTTCCTTCCCTATTACGCTCAGACGAAAACCAATATGGTGG
This sequence comes from Atherix ibis, assembly GCA_958298945.1. Taxonomy (NCBI): domain Eukaryota; kingdom Metazoa; phylum Arthropoda; class Insecta; order Diptera; family Athericidae; genus Atherix; species Atherix ibis. The sequence continues at coordinate 19,156,743 of OY282609.1, read as the reverse complement.
ACAATAGATAGATTGACTGGCTACTTAGCTCAGCATGAGCGACTTGTCTCAATGAAATTCCCTCAAAAGTTTTCGTCAATTGCTGCTGCGTTATAATTTTATTATTACAGCGAAAATATACTTTTTCCACAATTTTTTTGTGTGGATTATTTTCAATTCAAAATAAATATATCCATCTACTACTAATTATTTCAATAATATGTCACAGACTTTAAAATTCTGCCTAAATTCTTCAAATTCAAAAAAAAAACAAAAAAAATTACTGTCTTTCTCTCTTACTTCAGCTGCTATGTCGAGACTGCCACGAATAACCACATCTGATTATACCGATTATAATCCGTTCAATGCTGCAACTTGAAATGTAAACTTGATGCGAAGCCTTAGTTGTTTCGTTTTCGCTTGTTTCAATATGTAATAGATTCCACTGTGTGTATGGAATGTAAATATTTTCTGAGAATTCAAAGTAGATTTTATACTTTTGCTAATTTTCGTAAAAAAAAAACTCTTTTATTTATATTCTTTTTGATTTAATCTAATTACAAAACAGTTCCAAATTTTTTTTAAAATTATTTTTTAACATAAACAACAAAATTTTTTAATAATTTTCAATAAAAAGATCAAAAGTTCCAAGCTATTTTCAAAAAATTCATTTTCTATTTGCATATAAATCGAGAATGTTTCTTTTAATTTTAAATACAATGAAATTATTTTTGCAGCAAATGTTTATGAAAAATTCCAATATATATTTTTTTCTAATGTCCATCATTGTGTTTTGGTAAAAAATAAAAACAAAAATTTAAAATAAATACCATATTTATTTGCAGTGCATAAAAGGAAAAATAATTACTTTAAATAAAAAAAACCACCACTGACTGATTTATACAATACACGTATATAAGCAACATCATCATAATAGGCGAATTCGATTGGACTAATTTTAGACTCTCAATAAAATGAACATATCACTGACAGCAGTAAAATACAACCTCACAATAGTCACCAACAATACTGAGTTTATTCACACATAAACAATAAAAACTGAGTTTACGCACATATAAACAATAAAAACAAAAATATGACGCTTCAACATAACCAACGAACCGGCTAAGCCATCTATAGCCAGTTCGGAAACTACAATACCCTTACCCTAAGGGGAGAAGGGCAACTACTGCTACAATCCTACTGTTTAGTTCGTGGTACTGTAGATGAAGACAGCTACACAACAGTAGCAGTAGCAAAATTAGTCCAATCGAATTCGCCTAATGTTTTAGTGGTACAGTCCGGGATGGGCCTTGACATCCTTTACAATCTGTCTCCAACGGTGTCTATCTTATGCTGCTGATTTCCAATTTCGTACTCCAATAATTCTTAGGTCTTGTTCAACACTATCTAGCCATCTTTGTTTAGGACGTCCTCTATATCTTGTAATTGTTGGTATCGCTTTAAAAATAGATTTTTGAGCTCTTTCCTGTGGCATTCTGCTAACATGATCGCCTATTTTATTCGCATACTTTTTATGAATCGACTTATGTCCTCTCCATCTATTAACTCTAAAAGTTCTGCATTTGACCATTCCGGTCCACACTGTGTACCAGTGCGGACGTACTTATTCCTCTGCGTATATCGATCGATAGTAAATATTGTGGTTTTTCTAGTCTTTTTTTTTCGAAGTGAATTTTATCAGTGCCTTTTTCTCTTTTCATAGTTTTACTTCACTTTGTTATCTCCCTCCCTCGCGTGTGTAGTGAAAATTTAGTGTAGGTGCAGCTGCAAACCGTAAAAATGGACGTGGACGTCGACGTCGACGTCAGGCCACCGGACCCCCCTCGCCATCAGATACTTTCTAGTAATTTCTACTTCACCCGAGGCAAAATTTAAAGCGAACCAGCTCTGTCCTTTTAAAACTAGTCTGGCTCTCAAGAATATCAGCAATGATATTCTAAAAATAAACGATTACCGTAACGGTGATCTATTGCTAACAACCAAATCAAGATTTTCTTCTAACAAACCGGTTTTTGTCAATGACATCAAATTGTCCTTCACCCTACACCCCTCCCTCAATCAAGTAAAGGGAACGATTTTTTGCAAGTGGCTTGCAAATACTTCCGAAGAGAAAATCGTTAGCAACCTCACGGATTACAACGTGTTAGAGGCTAGGAAAATAGTATCTATGCGTGACGGTACACAATTATTTGCGGGTATTGTTGTTTTGACCTTTGACGCGTACGAACTCCCTTCCAATATTAACATCCTTTTCCACCGATTTCAAGTAAAAAATTATTACCCCAACCCCATGAGATGTCGCAACTGCCAAGTACTGGGTCATACAGCTAAACACTGTAAGGCTTCGACGGTATGTGCTAGTTTTGGACTTGCGCCTCATCCTGAAAAGACATGCACACGTGCATTTTGTGTTAACTGCAAAACAGACTCACACACCTCAGGAGACCGTTGTTGCCCTTTGTACGCTGAGAGAAAAACTATTCTTAAAGTAATGACTGACAACAAATATTCAAAAAATCTCAAATGGTTGCCTCCACAATTCAATCGAACACCTCCTTTGCACAAGCAGTCCGTGCGTCATCTTATCCCGTCGATACATCAGTATCCTCATCATTGCCACCAACGCCTTCTGCGTCCACCTCAAAAAAAAAATTGCCTTCTGCGCCCATCCAAAAAAATTGAACCCTCTCCTTCCTAAAAAGCTTTTGAGCGCAAGCTATCCAATTCTTCAACGCCAATTGTCAAGAAACCTTTCACAAATGCAGAAATCATCGCCTCCTCTGGTAAACCAATTACCACCCCATCAAAATCCCCACTCCCAAATTCCCAAACACCTCCAACCCACCCCCGATCGACCAGTGAACAAGTTGCTATACTAATTAGCACGGTGAAAGACCTCGACCCAGAAGATCCCAACACCGTTCTTAACATAGTCCAAAAACTGAAGTCTGGAAACCCAGGCACAAGCTCTAAAAAATAACATTGCTGATGTTTTTTGTAAGAGTACGAGCCTGCAATCTGGTGCACAGGAAGTGGCATGCCTTTCGGCAAACCCCTAATAGTTCACAGATTTACAGTCCAGTTCTTCTCCACCATAATTTTCTACCTTCATGCAGCACTATTTCTGGGCAGATTACTGTCCTAGCTTTTAGGCTTGCCTATCTTTCTACTATTGTAAGTATCCATAGAAATGGTATAAGTAATAACGCCAGATAATCCATTTTGCAATGGAACATCTACGGGTTCCTTAATAACCTAGAAGGTCTGAGCCTGCTGCTAAATCAGTACTCTCCAAAAATAGTCGGTTTGCAAGAAACCAAATTACCTCACTCCTACAACCAACCATTTTATCAAAAATACCAATGTTTGTTTTTCAACAAAACCAACAACAACAAAAGAGGTGGTGTAGGTTTTCTCATACACCCCTCCATATCCTACTCACAAATTCACGTTTTAGCAAATTTTTTGACAATCCTTATTTCTGTAAATACCTCTCCCAAAGTCCACATTGCAAATATATATATTGAAAACAGACTGCATTTTTCACCAGCAGATTGGCAAGGTCTAATTAGCCAATTACCCTAAAATACCATCATTCTTGCAGATTTCAATGTCCACTATACCAATTCGAGCTACACTCTACTAAACGATGGTTCACCGACCTTTTTCTCAACCAGACGTACTACCTATGTTCTTGACCTCACCTACGTTCCTACACGGAACTTTGGGTTATATTCATGAGAAAGTTCATGGCTTTCTTGAAGGAAGTGATCACTTGCCCATACTTGTGGAGGCAAATGTTGCGTACGTTAAAATAAAACCACTGTCACGGTTCATAGAAGAGCGAGCAAATTAGGAAAATTACAGAGCTGCGATTTTCAAACCAATCTCCTAACCTTGAGACAGCAGAAAGCGTGATAAAAATCTTCAGACGTGCAGCTGCTGGGACAATTCCCTCTTCAGCTGGCATGTCTAAAAAACAACCTAAATGGTATTCACAACCTAAATGGTTGAGGTACTGGCACAGTCCTGGGCCTCGTTTTCATCCAACAACCACCTTAGTGTTTCATGTCGTAGACAGAAACAAACTTCACGGAAAATCTCTCGCCTATGCCGTCAGCCTCCACCCTAATCTTGAACCAGCCAGTAACGCTTGCGGAGTTCAACTTTTCGTTGAATTCCTTCAAGGGAACCACACCTGGTTGGGACAAGGTTTCTTTTAAAATGATTAAAGAGGCATCTTCGACTTTTCATATTAGAATTGTCAACCTCTTTAACAAAATTCTGGAAAAATCTATTTTCCCAAATTGCTGGAAGGTCGCAACAGCTATTCCAGTTCCAAGAAAAATCTTTCCCATTCTTCGGCTAACAACTTTAGACCAATTTCATTACTGCCTTGCACTTCCAAGATCCTGGAAAAGATCTTAGCAACAAGACTTAACCAACCACTTGCCAATAGACTCAATCCCCAACAACGTAGCTACAGGTCAGGCAGGGGAACTCTGAGTATGCTACTTGAACTCCAACATTCAATCCACAATTGCTACAAACGTAGACATTGTGGTTTACTGTTGTCCTTCGACCTAGAAAAGGCGTATGACCGAATTTGCCCACACGGGGTACTCTTACAGCTGGCAGAGTGGGGAGTAGACTCTGCAATATTGGAACTACTACGTTCCTACTTAACTCGTAGAACCTTCACGGTACGCGCCAACGGTCATTTTTCATTAAAACGCGAAATGAAAAACGGCATCCCACAAGGATCCCCATTATCAACGATCCTATTCAATATATATATTCACTCCCTTTCCCACCAACTATCATCCTTTAACCACTATATATATGCCGACAATATTTTGTTTTGATGGCCCACAGCTCCATATTACGGGGAGCTGTGGGCCATCAAAACGGCAATTGAAATTGCGACCAATATTTCCAGCCAACAAAACGTTATTATTTTTAGCGACAGCCTTGCCGCCCTTAAAGCCATTTGTGGCCCATCGAGTGACCCAGTACTTAGCGCAATTCGTCATAACCAACTTAGCAATAGGAGTGTCGAGTTGCGGTGGGTGCCAGGGCATGTGGGAATTGTGGGTAATGAAAGTGCTGACAAGTTGGCTGTAGAAACACTCCGTCGACCAGTGATCACAGTCATTCCCAATCTGCCTCGCCTACTAACAGAATGGCAACTAACACCATTAGCCATCCGCAGACACGATGACTGGACCAATAGCGACACATTTTTGTCGACTCATTGGATAACCACTAATAAATCAGTGTATTCAACATCCATACCGAAATTCTGGGCGCGGAAGCTCCTCAGAATCCGAATTGGACGTACTGCTCTTACTCATAACTTTCTTTTTGGCAACACCAATCGTCCCTTCTGCCAATCCTGTGGCACTCATTTCACTATCACCTATATTCTACAGGAATGCCACATAACCAAGAACTACTTTGCGAGCAGGATTCCTCCCATTATGGAGCTCCTCGATCCAACAACTCCATTCCCTAGTCCCCTATTTAAACTTCTAACATACAACATACTAATCTGCTCCACAAAATATAACAAAATTCTCAACATTCTATACTACTAACCACAGACCGGTCTCCCTCAGATGATTTCCCACACGTACTACGAAGTCACCAAATGGCCTCACGGCCGTGGCGCTATAAAGTGACCCCTGGCACATGTCTAAGGGACCTTACAAACAAACAAACAAATAATCACTTACATTTTTTAAAAACTCCGCACTTATTGCATCTTCGCCTGGAGCTTTATTTCTCTTTAAATTTTAAAGAGGAGGATCTTCTCCTGGAACTTTATTTCTCTTTAAACAATATATAAGCAATCAGTTAAATAATAATTATTTTCAGTTTTCCAATATATTTCACAAAAGATTTACTAAAAAAAATTTTTTTTTTCTTATTGATAATTTATAATTTTTTGTGTTAAAAATATTTTCTCTTCTTTATTATTTTTTTTTATGAAAATCTAACTGTTTTTATCTATTTTATTTTATTATTTACCTTAAATTTTCTCAATTTATACAAAGTTTTTATCCAAAATTTCAATTGTTTTTTTTTTTTCTTTTTCAATTATTTTCTCGAAAGAATAATAATAAATATAGTAATAGTAGTTAATTATTATAATAATATTATCTATCACAATTTTGTTTTGTCCTTAAAATCTAAGATTAAGAATAAAAAATTTTTTTCAGAAGAAGTAATTTTCATGACCAATCAAATGTTGCAATTCCAAGAAAAATTCCGAAATTACAAACATTTCACAGGTTTATGGTCAAAAGTTGTATTAAGTTACGCCCATTGATCTACTACCAATAGGAACAAATTGTTAATGATTTTTAGTTGCGCCTAATTGCCTACTATGTTTTTTTTTAATTTTCTTTATTTTTCAATATTTTTTTTCCTTACACAATGAATATAATTTTATTTTTAGTTCTGAAAAAAAACCGTTACGTTTTGTAATTTTCCCTTTTGTTTTTCTGAAAGTAAACTGCTTTTTCACAAATTCCACTCTTTTTAAATGAACGCCTTTTGCATATGCAATTTGAGTTTCTTAACTCAATGTTTATTTCGATTTTTTGCTTGTACCCTTTTTTTGTGTTGTTTATCAATGTTTACTGTTTTTTAACAAGCCCATGAATAAAAGTCATTCATATTTTAAGTAATTATTCATTTTATTTTATTTTCCATGTTTTTTTTTACTCATATTAATATCTATTGTACTAATAATATTAATAAAAATAATAATAATAATAATAATTACATATGTTTATAGACATATTAATACAAAATGTCTACTTTTGATTGCATTTCAATATACTCGTATATCTGTTTATTATTATTATTAGTTTCTCATTTTTTTTGTAATGGTATTTAAATTACTTTTTCCATACTTTTCTATTTGCATTGCAATTATAAATTAACAATTAGGTTTTGGACAAGGAACAGGAAGTCCAACAGTCTTATGATTATTGAAAGACTGTGATCGATTTCACCTGCTGTATCATTTTATTGTTTTCCTCATTTTTTATCTTACATTATTTATGATATAAATCAAAATTTCAAACCTTCCAGCGCTCTAGTAAAAAACAAATACACGATTATTGCGATGTATAGTAGAATGAAGTGAAACAAGTTCAACGATTATCAGCAGGGAACTTCCCGCTCAACAAAATTGGCATGACATTAACTTTAAATAGACTTTGTTAAAAAAAAAAACCAAACTATAAATATAAATTAATAATTTTACTTTAATTTATATTTTAATATTTTTTATTGTTGCAAGAAAATAGAAATGCAAAATATTGTATGTATATAAAATAATTGATAAAAATTAAAAAAAGCAATATTGTTATTTTTGATCCTAAACTTTTAAATAGATCAATTTTCTATTCAAAATAAAAGTTGAGTCAATAACCAATTTTATGATGACATAAAAGTTCATAGATTTTTTTAAAAATAAGAATTTCTGTGTAATCACTTGTCTTTTATTTGTAGAAAATAATTGTTCATTCTTTTTTTATCTTACTTTTTTTTTATGTTTATACAATAATTTTCTTATATCCAGCGTGCTAATGCCATACAAATTTAGTAAAAATTAAACATACACAACAGTTTATTCGATTTGTTTTTATAAAACGTTAATTGTACTTTATCCAAAAATTCAAAATTCTATTGTTACGAACGAATCAAAACCATTTAAGAATATTTTGATACATAATTTTTCTATATTAATTTTCTTAATTAAATGTAATAATTTTAATAATTTGTCAACAATATACTAATATAAACCGAATGAATGATTTTTTGATATAGTATTTTAATAATAAATAACAGTTGATAATTTAATAATTTCACTAATTTATGTTCGTCCCTATTCAAAATAAATTAGAAATCGCATTGAAGATAAACCTAGCTAAGAGGATTGACTACTGTCTAGTCATATGGCCTCATGAATTAGATCCCTGATAAATTTTCTAAGGACCTTTTTCGGACATGCAGAAAAAACTGCACCACCCACTAACGTCTTTATTTTGTACAAAATACGCAATAATATCATTCAATTTAAATCATAATTGAAAAAAATTACTACTCGAACAATAAATTTAAAAATATTTACACAGTACTGCCGTGTCAATTAACGTTATATTATTTCAAATCTAAAAACTACAACACATTTAGAATGAGTAGATAAAAAAAATTGTTTTCAATTTACCCACAGCTTCAGGGGTATTCACTAATTCGTTGGAACTCTAGGACAAACCACTAATTCATACTGGTGACCGAGTGTGGCGATTTCCTGTCTGGGACCATTTTTTACGACGTGTTACCGCTTCGAAGACGTTCAAAATATGGGCATAGAATGTGATGACTACTGTTGGCAAATTTTCGACAACAAAAAACGGTATTTATTAATGCCACAATAAATTTATTAACATTGAGTAAAGAAATATTTTTTCGACTAACAATCTCCTCTCACAAAAAAATTAATAAAATCCAAAACAAAAGTGACCACCTCTACCCAGCAAAAATTGAAGAAAAAAAAAAAAAAAAACCCAATAAACACCTCACCACCCACCCACCTTAAGACAAACAAATATGTTATTTGAAAAATATTTTCTTTTATTTCTAATCGCCAATGAAGGCTTTCCAATCAATCTATAAGGTGTATAAGATTAAATCCGCTGTTTAGTCACAGATGGCGTGAGTGAACGTATTAAGCTACCATGGGCACGCCCTTAGATTATAGAAGAACTGGATAGGCCTGTACACAAAAATTCACTCACGCGTAGAACGCACACACATGCAATAGAACAGAAATGCCGGAAATCAGTGGGGGACAATTTAAAAGTTCAGTATGCGATTGAAGCGGTTCGTTTAAAACCATTTTTCATATGTGATGTCATTTATCCGTAAAAAAGAAGATTTTTTAATATTGCGGATTTTGTTGTTTGATGGAATTAGTTTTGGAAATTTGTAATAAAACACAGTATTCTATTTTAAAATATTATTTATTTATTTGTTTCACTATATATTATTTATTAAAACATAATTATTAAGTGGGGAAGAGTATATAAAAATATAAATTGCAAGTTATTTGATTATATGAAAACAATTACACATATTTGTGCAAAATTTAAATCAATTTCAAAAACGCAAAATGAATTAAATCAGAGAATGTGATATTATAGTATGTTTATGTTGAAATAAAACCACACCGCAACTTAGTAAATATAAATTTTAATGTTAAACAAGCATAAGTAGATACAAAAAGCTTCATTATAATATATGGTAAATGTGTGTTTGTGAATGGAAATATGGTAATTTAAATAGGCATTGTGCATTTAAATTAAATTTAAAAAAAAAAAACATTAATTACATAGAATATAGAAGTTAATCGTATACAACATTATAGCAAAATATTTTAAAATTAAATTACAAGGTGGAAAATTTAATGTACGTAAATAATTAATAACTAATATTCTTTAAAAAAAAATGAAAACAATATTATTTAGTAAATGCATTATAATATGGTCTAATAGAGCAAGCGAAAGCACAAATCCAAACAAATTTATTTAAATAATAAGCCTACCGAATATACTTTATTTATTTTAACACAATAAAAACAGCAATGCAAAACATACTGAAAATTTAATTCCCTTAAATCTTCTTACACACACTTTACGTACACCGGCACTGAACTATTTTCCGATAAATCATGGGGAAGATTGAAAAGATCGGAAAATGGGTGCCGCATGAATTGAACGATAGGCAGATGGGGCGACGCCAAAACACATACGAAATCTTGCTCGCCGGACAAAAAAGAAAGTCGTTCCTGCATCGGATTGTGACAGGCGATGAAAGTGGATATATTTCGAGAATCCTTAACGCAAGAAATCGTGGGTTGATCCCGGCCAACTATCAACATCTTTCCCAAGACCAAATCGCTTCGGACGGAAGACGATGCTGTGCGTTTGTTGGGATCAGCAGGGGATCATCTACTATGAGATGTTGAAACCTGGTGAAACTGTCAATGCCCACCGCTACCACCAACAACTGATCAAATTGCACCGTGCTCTGTGTGAAAAAAGGACGGATTATCAACAAAGACATGACAAGCTGATTTTCCTCCACGACAACGCACCATCGCACACGTCAAATATGGTCCGAAACTACTTGGAGATACTCCACTGGCAGGTGCTACCCCACCCCGCTTACGAGTCGCCAGACCTGTGCCCCTTCCGACTACCACCTGTTTTCGTCGACGAAAGACGTCCGAAAATGGCTTGATGAGTGGTTTGCCTCGAAAGAGAAGGCATTTTTTTGGCGTGGTATCCGAAAATTTTCCGAGAGATGGGAAAAATGTGTAGCTAGCGAGAGCAAGAACTATGAATAAATTTGTTTTTGCTTTCTATGAAAAAAAAGCGGATTTAAGCTTATATCCTTCTATATTTATTAGACGCCCTCTATTCGAAAAAAAATTATACAACATGTTAGCCGTCTTCCATTGGGCCTATTTTGCTACTCGCAGCTACTTGAAAGTACTTGCCCAATGGAACGCAGAGCTTTCTGAGAGAAGTAAAATATAACCTCAAAATACTTAGTTAATTCAGCTTGTCAACGTGAAGTGGAGTGGATGAGTTTCGGAGAATTTTTTAATTTGATAAATATTACAAAATATCTAAAAATTGCACCTATAACGACGGTAAAGCATTAATAAATGTTGTACGAAAACAACAGGGTTGAAACTCGTTCTACACTTTTAAATATATTAAATAAGTTAAATTAAAAGATATCTTATATATGTGATAAATTGATTATTTTTATTTTTGTTAGCCAATGTATTTACAATTGAGAGTGTCATAATAAATATGATGTTACACAAATACATCATTTAAGTTTAAATTAATTTAACAATCCATTATTATCAATATTTTCAAATATTTGCTGCCTCGCACGTGCACCATTGTTGCTGTCAATTCCTTCAGATTCTGCGTAATTCTGTATGTTGTTGACTTCATTATCGAAATATTCTAGATGTCACAGAAATCATTTTCAGTTATGTTTCCAAAACCCTTAAACGGGGGAACTAAATATCTGCTAAAACCGTACGCTGAGTCTCCAAGCAGCACTCCTCCTGGTATATTTATGGACTCATCCTTAGTAATACGCCTGTAAAACGTCGATTTTCGTAGAAGCTGTGCATCGTGCATTGCACCAGGTTCATCACAGTGCACATTTATAAACTTAATCTCGGCGTTTACAATTCTCTGTAAAAATAGACTATAATAGCTGTCTTCCATTGGACCAGTTTTGCTACTGAACAGTACTTCGTAGTAGATGCCCAATGGAACGCAAAATTTACTGACAGCCGTAAAATATATATAACCTCAAAATAGTCAACAACAATACTGAGTTTACTCACACATAAACAATAAAAACTGAGTTTATTAACGCATAAACAATACTGACAAAAATATGACTCTTCAACATAACCAACGAACCCGCTAAGCCATCTATTTTCATTTTGGGAACTAAAATACCCTAACGTAAATTGTATGGCTTAACTACTATTGCAATGTACTGATTTGTACGGCGTTGAGTAGATGATGAAAGCTAGAACTACTGCTCAGTAGCAAAATTGGTCCAATGGAAGACAGCTAATATTTTTTCCTATTGCAGTATGCTTTTTTGTCACGTTTAGGAGGATTGATTCTAATATCAGAACCATCAATAGCTCCAACAACACCGGGTACACCTTTCATAGCTGCAAATTGCATCTGGTTATTTTGCATTTCGGATGCTGTTAGCTATTTTATGTAATTGGCACTCACTTCAACAAACCATTTTACGACGCGGTATAAAATTCGATGGACACAGCTTTCTGTGACATCAAGTCTATCTGCAATTTGTCGGTACACTTTCAGTATTTGCTAGAAACCACAACGGTATGTATATATATTTCAACATCAAAACCAACTGCAGTACGTCCTCCATGACTTGGACTGTGTAAAAACACACTCCAGTAATATATGATTTCATTTCTTTTGGCTTCTGCTGCACGAATAAAGTAAACATAACAAAAATATGAACACTTCAACATAACCAACGAACCCGCTAAGCTATCTATTTTCATTTTGGGAACTAAAATCCCCCTACCGTAAATTGTATGCGCAACCACTATTGCAATGTACTCATTTGTACGAGGTAGAGTAGATGATGACAACTAGAAGTACTTGTGAGTAGCAAAATTGGTCAAATGGAATACAGCTAATGTTTCCCACATTTATTAAATATGTCTTCCTCATAACTATTTTTTTTGTTTGTTTATTTCAAACTGAAAAAGTTATCTTTTTAAGCAATTAAATATAACAAACAAACAAAAATTAAGATCATTTAAAATAAAAATAATAAATTTTTTAAATTTTTATTTATTGACTTTTTTTGTTTATTTATAACTTGTCGGTTTTCTTTTTGATTCTCTATAAATTTATATAAATTGAGCAATTTTCAATTATTTCATTAAAAAAAACCAACATAATCAACATGAAAATAACCTAATTTTTTTGAATATAAAATTTATTAAGTTTTTTTATGTTCCTTTATCAAAAATTTTAATTTAATTATTTATAAAAGTAGAAAAATTACTTTAGAACTTCTTTTGTATACTATTTGGGGATTTGTGTAAAGACGACATATAAAAAAAAGAGAAAGACAAAAAGATTTTTCTAAATATTTTTTGTTTGTTTTTTAAATGTTATTAAGTTAAATATTTTTTTTGGGGTTTTTTCTTTATAATCAATTAAATATAGATTAAATTGAGAGAAAAAAATTGATATTATTTAACGTCGTTTCTACCTTTTTTGCAAAGTAGATTATTTTATATTTTCGCTAATTTTCCTAAAAAAAATAACTCTTTTATTTATATTCTTTTTGATTTAATCTCTAATTAAACCAATCTAAATTTTTTTGTAAATTATTTTTTAACATTAACAACAAAACTTTTTAATAATAATCGAGAATTAATTTATATACGGTGTGTCTAAAAAATAACCGAACTTCATATTTAAATCATACAACTTGCAGCGCCATCTATTGAAAATTTACAGCGTTAAAACGATACATTCATCTTCTTTCTAACGAATTAAATTCATGTTAATCGGATGACAGATGTGAAAGTTACAGACATTTCAATAAAAGAAAAAATGTGCTAATGTTACAAACCAAAAATGGCTGGAATATCATCATACTCGTAAAATGGTCCTTTCATCTTGGTTTTCAGTTTTGGAAATAGAAAATAGTCACATGGTGATAGATAAGTCGAATACGGAGGGTGGTTGATGAGAGAAATTCGTTTATTCATCAAAAATTCGTTCACTTTTTTTGTCTTTATTTAATTCATGTGGAACAAAACGCGCACAGACCTTTCTTTTACCCAAATCTTCAGTTAAAATTCTCCAAATAGTGTTTTTACTCGTATTTAATTCCTTAGCCAACATTCTCGTAGTAAAATTTGCATCGATACCAATGATTTCACGGACTTTTTCCATCAATTCAGCACGATTACTATTGTAGCTTCTGGACGACCTGGTCTTAGGTCGTCCTTTAAAATCCTCACGACCATTTTTAAATCGTGTAAACCACGTATAAACTTGTGTACGACTCATACAATCATCGCCATAAACTTTTTTCATCAATTCGTATATCTCAGCGAATTTTTTTTCAAGTTTAACACAAAATTTTATATTTGCTCTTTTCTGTTTTCTAACATTAGCACACTTTTTCTTTTATTGAAATGGCTGTAACTTTCACATCTGTCATCCGATTTACATGAATTTAATTCGTTAGAAAGAAGATGAATGTATCGTTTTAACGCTGTAAATTTTCAATAGATGGCGCTGCAAGTTGTGTGACGTATATAATAAATATTTAATTATAAATAATTTAAAAAAAAGCATAAAGTTTTTGTATTAATTTTTAGCATAATTCCGGGACAAATTGTAAATGATACTGCACTTATAAGCCCTACAATTGTTTCAGAAAGCTAATTTTATGGTAGAAAACAACAACATTTGTACACCTACAATATGTATGCACGTGAGCCCTACACACATTTGGACTTTTTCCTCAATATTCAAATCGATATTTTCAATTTACTTAGAAGGTTTCAGTTTCATATCAATTATAATGCAAATTCGTATAATACTATTCTATCTGTTGTTCAGGGAATTATTAATTAAATAGATTTGTGCATAAAATTATATAGTTTAGAAACATTTAAACTTTAGAAAAAATATTGAAAAAGTACAAAAAAAGAAGAAAAATGCTTACAAAAGTTCTACTATTTTTGTTAAATTTTATTATTTTGATCATATCGGTACAGTGTAGTTCGTTTACGGTTACACATCAAATTTATATAGATGTAAAACATAATCGCGAACTTTTGGGTCGTATTACGTTCGGTTTATTTGGTAATTATGCACCAAAAACTGTAGAGAATTTCCGGCAAATTTGTCTGAACGGAATCGATGGAAGAAGTTATGTGGGAACGAAATTCCATCGTGTTATTGATAGATTCATCGTACAAGCTGGTGATATTGTTTCAAATGATGGAACTGGATCAATTAGTATTTATGGAAAATATTTCGACGATGAGAATCTTACCATTGAACATACGGGGCCTGGATTTTTAGGTTTGTTAGGATTTTATTAAGAGTAGAAATTTTATAGCTAAAAAAGCATAAAAACCTGCAATTTTATACGGAAAAGTGTAAGTTTTTTTGTTCCTTAAAAGTGGGGGTTGTTCGAAAATTGAAAAATTGGCGAAAATTATCGAATTTGCAGGGAACTATTTAGGAATTTAGAGAAGCTTCATTAAATTTGGGGGTATATTGTTAATTTGTTGTAAGTTTAAAAATAAATTAGAGTTCATTGGAGTGGACTGTGGGGCAACGGAACGTGTTCCAGAAAATGTCAATTTTGTGCAATTTTTCTTTTATATTTTCATGTTTTCTGAACTTACACAAAAAAAATGATATTAGTTAATATTATTCAATCAATCAATAAACTGGAATTAAATAATTAAAAGTAAATAGAAAAACAACAACTTTTTCTCTATTAAATACGAAATAAAATTAACGATGAAAATTTGATTATTAAAAAGAAAAACAAAACAAAACAATAATTAATATTAAAAATTATGGAAAAAAGACTAATCATGCAATAAATCGAAATTATCGATTTTTTTGTGGCGTTATGTTGGTACTCATGTCTCTCACTTATTCCGACAAGTTCGTCCATTTTGAATGTTCAGTTATATTTTAACAGCTACTTTGCCTGCACGTGTTTTGGCTCGTCTTAGATTTTTACCCATTTTCGACCAAAAACAGTATCGTATTAACATTGCTGAGGAGCTGTTGGACTCTGTCCGCGACGACCCAAATTTGCTGGTGACGAATCATAGGTTTATGGTTATGACGTGGAAACCAAATCATCCCACTGGAAGCTGCCGCACGAGCCAAGACCGAAAAAAGCGTGCCAAGTTCGGTCGAATGTGTAGGTTTTGCTTACAGTTTTCTTCGATTACAGGGACGTGGTGCATCATGAGTTCTTGCCACAGGGTAGAACGGTCAATAAGGAATATTATCTGCAAGTTATGCGCTAGTTGCGCGAAGCAATCCGCCAGATACGCCCGGATTCGTAGAAGAACAAAATTGGTTTTTGCACCATGATAACGCCCCTGCTCACGCATTGTTGCTTGTGCGCGAATTTTTGGCCAAAAACAACACACTAATAATGCCGCAGCCACCGTATTCCCCAGATCTGGCCCCCTGTGACTTTTTCTTGTTCCCGAAACAGATTCTTTGATCATTTTTTTTGAATGGCCAAAAATCGAAGACGAGCCAAAACATGTGCAAGCAAAGCAGCTGTCAAAATTAACTGAACTTTCAAAATGGCCGAACTTGTGAGAGACATGAATACCAACAAAACGCCACAAAAAATAAATCGAAAATCGAATATACTTAACGCGCGGAAATACAAAATTTGTGATACTTTTTAAACAGACCTCGTGTACTCTAACACACCAAATAGTCGGCGCCATTTTTCTAAAAAAATTCACATAAATTGCGTAGTGTTAGGCGAAGTATTAAATTCATAAGGGCCATTTGCTTTGTCCAAAAACTTGCCAAAGTAATAAGTTTTTTCTTTTCCCCCAATTGCAAAATGATTTATTATAATTATTATAAGCAAAACGGTTTCCATATCATTATGAGTTTAGAGTAAATTTTAGAGTTTTTCGGAGAATTCTTATGATCATTAGAGAATATTGTAACTCATATACCAAATTTTTAGTAACGGAAGTTTTCATTTTTCAGGTATGGCAAACCGTGGCCCTAACACTAACGGATGTCAATTTTATATAACAACAATGGCGGCACCATGGCTAAATGGTAAACATACGATTTTCGGTAAAGTTGTTAAGGGACAGGCGGTTGTGCATAAAATCGAAAAGGTTTTTCCGATTCTCTCTATAAAGTTTGATTGGAATTTATGAAATATTCAAATTTAATTTTAAGGTTAAAACCGATACCGACGATATTCCAATTAAAAAAGTTATTATCACCAGTTGTGGTGAAATTCCCACAGACGAGCCATTCGAAGTGACCGATGAACTTTATGGGTAATTGTTTTTGTGTTTTTGTTTTAATTATGGAGAAAAAAAATCAAACATCTTATACATTCTTTTTCATGCAATTACCATTAAGAATATGGAATTGGATTGTGGCAACAGGTCCACCGCTTGGGATGTCATTCACAATTTTGGCAATATTCCATTATTTTATAAGAAAATTGAATATGTTCTGTTAATGCTGTTTATTATAAATATTCACATATCATTCAAAAAAAAACCAACAAAAAAAATATAAATTTAACAAATAATTTCAATATTCGAAAAAGGTGTTTTTCTTTTTGCTTTTTTTCCTCTCTCGTTTATTATTATAATTTTTTTTATTTGTATTCTTTTCAGTTAATTTAATTTAAATTTCAGATCGAACATGTTTCGATCTATCTTTGTCGGTGATAAATGATGCACAACATAGAAAATTTCTACTGCAAAACTGGCCATAGTCCTTCTCGGAGGCGACATTCAAACAAAACTCCTCAATAACTGTGCATGAAGAAGAATATCTTGTCGATACAATGGTGTAGTCCTTATCGCCAGGAGCAAGACAAAAAGAATTCGGATTAAAACTGAAACAACTGTAAATGCAAAAAAAATTGTTTTTTTTATATTTTATGCCGTTCAAAAAAAAATGTAAAAGAAAATTATGACGTTACCACGACGATTTTCCAGAATTGGTGGTGGTGGTGGCCCATTTAGGTCGAATACTAATTTTATAAGATTTACTTCCGAAATTCTCGAATACAATAACTTGTTTCGTGTTCATTGTTTTGATATTGCCCAAGTGTAGGCCCTTTTCAAGATCGGGATCTGTTCGTATGGGGATGCCCTTGATTGTATACTTCAGCGGGACGATCTTAATTTACAATAATTTATTTAAAAATTAATTAAAAAATACCGCAAAATTTTTTTTACTATTTCTCCAAAGTATTGCACATGAATTGGTATCGTTTTCGTATATTTTCCGGGATCACTAAATTCTGATGTCAACAGAATAAGAACACATTGTCCAGGACCTAATATTCCACCTTTTGGATAGCAAAAGACATTCGCATCATCCTGTTTAGTAGAAGATCATCCCCAATTTGAAAGAGAAGCGAAAAGAAATTAGAAAGAATTATTTGTTAGCAAAACGGTGTATACGCCTAAATCCGCTGTTTGGTCATAGATGGCGTGAGTGAGCGTATTAAGCTACCATGGGCACGCCATACTTTTTTTTTATGAGTTTGACATCTGTCAACATTAATCAGTGCACATTGCCAGAAAAAGGGCATATGTGGGAAGCTCTGCTTTTCTGCTTCAATTTGAAGAAATCGGTTTCCGAATCATATCGAATGCTTATGGAGGCCTATGGTGACAGTGCTTTATTGGAAACAACGTGCCGAGATTGGTTTCGTCGGTTCAAAGACGGCAATTTTGACTTCTGGGACAAGGAGCGTGAAAATCAGCCTAGGAAGGTTGAGGACCATCAATTGCAGGTTCTTTTGGACGAAGACGATATCCAATCGCAAAAAATGCTCGCGGAGCAATTGGCTGTTACTCAATCAGCCATTTACATGCGATTGCGTGCCATAGGGAAGATTGAAAAGATCGGAAAATGGGTGCCGCATGATTTGAACGATAGGCAGATGGAGCGACGCCAAAACACATGCGAAATCTTGCTCGCCAGACAAAAAAGAAAGTCGTTCCTACATCGGATTGTGACAGGCGATGAAAAGTGGATATATTTCGAGAATCCTAAATGCAAGAATTCGTGGGTTGATCCCGGCCAACCATCAACATCTTCCCCAAGACCAAATCGCTTCGGACGGAAGACGATGCTGTGCGTTTGTTGGGATCAGCAGGGTATCGTCTATTATGAGATGTTGAAACCTGGTGAAACTATCAATACCCACCGTTACCACCAACAACTGATGAAATTGCACCGTGCTTTGTGTGAAAAAAAGGACGGATTATCAACAAAGACATGACAAGCTGATTTTCCTCCACGACAACGCAACATCGCACACGTCGCTGAGCAGCACTTCGATTCTTACGAAGACGTCCGAAAATGGCTTGATGAGGGGTTTGCCTTGACAGAGAAGGAATTTTTTTGGCGTGGTATCCACAAATTACCGTAGAGATGGAAAAAATGTGTAGTACTAGCGAGGGCAAGTACTTTGAATAAATTTGTTTTTGCTTTCTATGAAAAAAAACCAGCGGATTTAATCTTATACACCTGGTAAAGAGTTCAAAAATTATCCGACCATTTTAATGAAGAATCTTGCTTTCGTAGGTGAAATATTTGTAATAAATAGTTTTGTATCCTTGCGCTCCAGTACATTTTGCATTATTGTGATTGTTGACGGAGAAATCTTTATCTTCGGTGGTTTAATGTGGCAGACAATTCGGAATGGACTGCCTTTTTCACTTCCAAGTGGGATCACTCTGAAAATAGGAAAAGTTTTGGTTTTTTTTAAATTTTTTTTATATATTGACTTACGCTCCTTGCAATTCGAACATGCCAACATTTTTTGTAAATATTTTTATCTCAAAATCGACACCACTTTGAGCCTTGATTACGCTACGAGTTGGTGTTATGCTAGCATCGACACCATCGACAGTTTGCTTAAATTAGTTTGAGAATATCAGAAAAAGAAGAGTCGAAAAAGATTTCTATACTAACCAAGTGAAGAGTAATGAATCCATCAACTTCGGCAACATTTCGAACTGTTAATTCTAAGGTTTCTGCCATTTCGACAAACGTTTCCAATTCGTAGTAATTGTTGCTAAGGACCAGATGTGGTAATACACATTTATGAGTTAAAATGATCCTTCGTACAGGTTCCATATCCTGGTTCATGCTGAAAATATCTCTGTACGGATTTCGGTCTGCATCGAGGGCTACAGTTGTGGCTTGTAAATCCAACGGAACTGTATATGGACCCAGAGAGTTGGGTATCAGTTTTACCAACAACGTTGCACTCTGGTTCGGTTGAATGAAAATCGGCTGGCAATTAACTGACCATTGTTTAGTATGTTCCGGTAACACCCACAATTTGTCAAGGTACGAACTGTTTTTATGAAAAACTTTTGAGATTACATTCAAATCCACATCGCGATCTGGGAGTTTCTCTTCTTTTCTTTTTTCCAATACATCTTTTGATATTTCCGGTACTTTTTCTGTAATTTTTTTTTTTAAAAACAAAAATAATTTCACTTCCATTCATCATACCCAATAGAAAATGATAAAAATCATGATTAGATGCGCTGCTGCTATTGTAGCTAAAGCTCGATTCACTATCTGCAATTGATGAGTATGTATTTCCTGAGTACTGGAAGTCGTTAAAGAGTTCCTCGTAATAATTCTGGTATAAAACTGATTCGGCTTTAGGAAGTTCGCCAGTTTCTGTAGAATCTTCTTCTTCTTCCATGCAATCAATGCGTTCATAATCATTACTTGCGACTGTTGGATTTTTCTGATTATTCCTAAACTCATGGAAGAGTAATGGTTCATCGTATCCGTCATTTTTCACATTTGCAACAATAACAATTGGCAAATGCGTTAAATTTTTTACGGTGAAACTCTGTTTTTGTAAGATGCAAATGCCAACATCACCAAAATTTACATCGTCTAGGCTTGTTGTAATTTCTAAGGGAATTATTTGTCCACTATTTGAAAAATAAAATAAAATAAGCTGAAAATAAGTATAAAAAAAGCACCCCCAATAACCTTATAAAAATGTCCACTGGCTGTACAAGTCCAGCCGTTTTGAATAGTATCTTCTCAAGGAACTTGCCCTCGATTCGGTTGGAATATTTTATGATAAAAACACCAAAATCATTGGCATCAAGTTCCATTTCTTTTGGTAAAATATTTATTGTGCCACCAAAACTATTTTCTATGCCCAACAGTAGGATTTTTTCACATGAAAATCCTTGTAAAAATAACAAGAGGGGAAGAGGGAGGGGTCGATAGAATAAAATTAATTAATTTTATTATGATTTTCAACTATTTTTTTGCTTACCTATATTAGCAACTTTCAGTTCAAGAAATCTACTTTCGCTCGAATACAATTGCCCCAAATCGAAATGTTTTGTCTCGAAACGAATTGTTGGTTCTTTAATAGCTCCGCAGAGTCTTAGCCCAATTCGATCCTCTCCGATTTCGTCAGTTGAAATTGCCAAATACGCATTCTCTATGCACTGTGAGTATTTGTTCATATTTTCATAGGTTTTAAAGGTTGGACTGTAATTTATTTGTATTTTGGTTGATGAGAATGGACCCAATACTCCCATCTGGAATTGAGAATAGGAAATTTACCCAATTCTCGTTTGTATTTGATTATTAAAAAAAATCAAAGTTCAACTTACTCGGGGCTTTATTTGAAATCCAAATTGTAATATTTTCATATTAAAATTTTCTAATAAATTTCTCTCATTATAAAGACCAGAAATTGAATTTCCTATATATAATCATAAAAAAAATAATATTTTTATTTTATTTAAATAGCAAAATTAAAATGATGAATACTTGTTTTGGTTTTTCTTTCCATTCGACACCATTTATATTTAATCATATCTGGACTATCATTGAAAATTTGAATAATTTTTTCTGAACAAAATCCTTCAGGCGTTGATGGGAATTCAATCAAATTTGAGGATAAATCTGGTTTGTATTTAATACAATCACATTCCAATTCAATGCAGATTTTATTTTCTATTTTAAAGAAGTTATTATATTAATAATTCCGAAGAACGTAAATTTATTCATACTTTCTGGAAAGAGAACATAAATTTTTGTTGATATTTTGGAGATTTTCTTAGAAAAAATTTCGAAGCGAATAATTTGAAAACTTTTCCGATTTATGGTAAATTCTGTGGGTGACCACTCCAAACTATGATAATCCTCATCTCTCGTGTAAGGTTGTTTTTTCACTGCAGCAACTATTGTTTTCGAAGTTCTATTTATTATTGCGGTTTCATAATAAGCAGGTACATCTGGCGATGTTTGTGGCATTCGAATTTTTCTAGGTAAAAATATTCCAGGCCGTTTGTTAAGAACTATTTTTTAATTAGAAAATTCGAATATAGTTAGTTTTTTTTAGAATTTCTCCCTATTAGAGAGTGTGTGATATGGATGCACTTACAAATTATTGGAATTGCCACTCTTAGTTTTGGTCGTTTAATTTCCACACCAAATTCATAATAGAAACTTTCAAATGTTTTCTTGGAGCAGAGATTCGGTTCGTAAATTATATCAATTAATATTCCAAAACCGGGCAATATTATTCCCTCGTCCCCAATCGATGTTATTTTGAAATTTGTTGGTAATGTTTGGAAAATAATTACATTTTGTTGTTCCTATTAAAAATATTAAAATAGTTTTTAATTTTACAATTGACTGATTGGCTGCAGAGCGCATTTTAGTCAATATAGTTTCAGTAACTATTAATAAAATTTCTTATTTGACTAAAAATAAAATATATATTTTTGTTAAGAAATTCTCTAAATTATTTAACAAAATATTGTCGCTTGCCAATACAAGAAAATCTATTACACGAAGCGCCATCATAAGAACGCACACGCTTAAACACTATAAATGTTTACCGTCGATTCATTGCTGATTTTGACCCGTTGTCGCTGAGTTCTTGTAGAATTTGTCATCATTACAATTCTTGGCTCAATTGCAATAATATTTTTTAAATTTGGACCAATATTATTATTATTTAATGAGCACATGGTTTTTTTTCTATTTATTTATTTTCTGAAACTCTTTTAAAAAAATATATATATAATTAAAAAAACAAACAAAAAAATCAAAAAATTATGACATAAAAAATTGTGAAAAATTCAAAATGATTTACGCCATCTATTCGATTGGCAGTGAAAAGTTTGTTTTTAAATATTGGCATACCTGTCTATATATTGGCGGCCATTACAAATGACATTTATTTCAACCGCGATTTTCACAATGTAAAATTGGAATAATATAGCACCGGCATTTAAGCATTTTTTTTAATAAAATACCAGTGAAAAGTTGAAAAAAGCGGGAAATAGTTCATGAAAATGGCTAATCTAGTTAATAAATGTATGTTATCGATAGAAATAATTAAGAATTAGTTGTTAAGTAATAATGAATTTTGTTAGTAGGAAATATGACATAACCTCACATTTTTGACAGAAAATTTTCTGCAATTATTTTATTTATAATAAACATAATTTTTTGTGTTTTTTTTATATTCAATTATAGTTTTTCTCCAAACCCAATTGCCACTACGTGAATGGAGAAGATTTCGTGGGAAAATCAATATTCAACGACCTCGACAACCCCATTACGAAAGAGCTCGTGTGATTGCGGTTACGACGCCAATTTTTCCAAGACCACCTATTAATATGAATTGTTTCAATGATTCGCATCTAACATTTAAACAGAAATTAGCAAATCCATACAATGATATAATTGCTCGAGAAGTTTTCAATTGGTTTGATCATTCGAAAATGGTTGGCATCTTCCATTGGAATTCGATGAATGCAGATGATCATTTTAAAGCTCGCGTCGTCTTTCATAAGCATAATATGCATTTGAAATCTTATGGAAAATCGATTATTGAAAAAGCAATCAACGGAACAAAATACGAAGCTGTACGACCATTACTTCTATCTAAACATTGTCTAGTCTTTTCGCCAGAACAGGATGTTTTACAAATGTTAAAAGTAGCCAAAAAAATACCACAATTAATCCTAATCGGTGGTATTGTTGAGAATACGCTAATGAATAAGAATGAATTTACACAATTCGCAACAATGCCAAATTTACAATTGGCACAAGCCAATATTGTGTGCACTTTAAATCAAGCAATGTCGGTGCTTACGCAAAATTTGCAAGCACATCAAATGCAATTAACTAATATTTTGGATGTTCATTCGTCCTCAAAAGCAGGTGATGATCCGAATAGATAAAGGCTTTTTTTTTGTTTTTTTTTTGTACTGTAAAGAAAATATGAAAAATGTAAAGTGTTTGTGTAAAGAGGGGTGAGGGGAAAGAATGATAATAAGGCGATTTTTGGAGTGTATATGAAGAAAAAACAAAGGAAAAATGGAGTTTTTATCGTCGAAATTTAGGTATTATTAAAATATTACTATTAAGTAGTTTAAAAAAAAAAACAAATAAAAAGAAATAAAAGATAGGACAATGTTGTTTTTAAAATATTTTTTTTTAATTAAAACAAAATCAATTTTCCTATACATATCCACACACACACACACACGCACTCACTCACTTTTTCCTATCATTATTTCCTAAAAAAAATTAGCCTAAAAATTTATTTTAATAAAAAGGCCATTTTTAAGTATAAGAAAATATAGCATAAGAAAAGAATATTAACTAAAATAAAGAAGAAGAAAAACTATAAATTTTTATACCAAAATTTCGATTTGATTTGAAAATTCGTCCATTTTTTTTTTTTTTTTAAGTGAGCTAAAAATTAAAAAGAGGAAAGAAGAAATGCCAGAAAAGATAAAAAAAGGAAAACACATTCTTTATGTGGAATGCCTTATTAAAAATAAATTTGGAAAGATACTTTCTTCTGTCTCCTTTTAGAATCTTCCTTTTTTAATGAGAATAAAAAAAAAAAAAACCAAAATAGAAAATGACCAAAAACTACAATAAAAATAATTGGATTTGTTGTCTTAAATTTTGTTTGTTTTATTTTACAGAATGTCCTATGTTCCCGGCCCGGCTCTCCATTCATTCACACACACACACACACAATCGCCCACCATCCAATCTCAACCCAATGTCAGTCTGCTGATAATGTAATAATCCGTCTTGTTGGCTCTATGTCGTTCGTACACATCACACATTTTCACGCGATGTGCTCCCTAACAGCACACAATCGAAAACCGAACAGTTTACAGTGTCCTTTAGTCTTTTTTTCCTGCGTTCCTTCTTTTTTTCTATAGTGAACAATTTACTCCGGCCGAATTCATTAATCGTTGACGATAGTTGCCAGCTAAATTGGCCAATGCCTCGGCGGCATCGAGTTCTTCCTTTTGATGAATTGTGTTGGAATCGTAAATTGCGCTGTACTCAATGCTGGTAGCCGTTTTACTCCTTCTCCGTTCAGATTTGCCTCTGTATGGATCCAAAAAATTACAAGAAGAAGAAAGTTTAAGATTTTTTTAAATTTTTTGTTTTTTTCTTTTCTGTTAATTTTTGTGATTGTTTAAATTTAAGATACGAAATATTCTCTATTTTCTTGGTACATACCGATTTGAAGTCCATTCAATATAATTGTTCTTGTTTGGTGTAAATTTCGCTGTACTCTCGAGCCATTTCGATAGTTCAGGACTATTGGCCAGTGCCGGATTCGATTTGTTGTCATTGGTGTCGCGTAGGTACTTCTCCATCATTTGATGTTTGTATTTGGTACTGGCAGAGCATACCAGATGGTTTTGGGATTGATTTGGATCCAACAGGCTTGTGGGATCGCCTGGATGGATGTTGTCCTCGTGCATTTGGTCATCGGTCGTTGTTGAGCTGATTTGAAAGCATTGCGGCTGCATCAACATCTTGTGGGGAGTGTAACAATGATCGACGGTCATGTCGTTAGCGCTCTTCGAATAGTCCGACTCGTTTAGGCAGCGATTGCTGACAAAATTCACCTGATAATTGCTCTGATAACAATTCGGTTGATGGTGCTGATGGTGTTGGTGGTGGGTGTGATGGTCCGCAGCGAAGAATTCTGAGTTGTTGTTGATTGTCATCAGACCGTAACGATGCTTCCCTTGCGTATCGTCGTAGTTATTATTATCGGAATGTGATGGCGAAACTGATATTTGGGATCGCTCCTCATCACCCCAAATACTATCGCTAGAACATATGCTAAACTGTTCAACATTGCCCTTGGCGTTTGTGTTGTAATTCTTAATCAAATTTCCCCAAGTCTTTTTCGATGGCTCCCGGCCAGAATTCTTCAGTTTTCGACGCCAATTCGCAAACCAATTGCATATTTGCGTATATGTGAGGCCAGTCTCATGGGCTAGAGCCTTTTTCTCATCTCGGCTCGGGTAAGGATTTTCACGTCGCCGTATCAGCCAATCTTTGAGCATTCGTTTGATTTCGGGCGTAAAAAGACGTTTTATATGACGATGTGTATCTCCAGGTGGCCATGATCGTCTGAAATTTAGTTACAAATGTGAATTTTTCTAAATTCCAATATTCAGAAATTTTTTTCTTTTTCTACTAATTACATTCCCTTAAAAATATATATTAAAAGAAAATTTACTCTTATTCATTAGTAAATCAAATCAATTAAAAAACAAAACAAAAAAATTAAAATTATAAAAATTTATTAATTTGCGTACACACGCATTATGTATATACACACACATATGCACGTATAAGTGGTTTAAGTGTAGGTGATGTTTCGAATGTTAATTAATTAATTTTTTCCGCCGCCTTTTTTCCTTCGCATCGGAAACGGTTTTTGTGAAAGCATATTTTCTGCCTGCATTTTAACGGTTGTTATTTTCTTCTATTTGAACTTTTCTACATAAAAACTTTTATTAATTATCTAAAAAAAATTTTAAATTAAAAAAAAAATGCAAGAATATTTGTCATTATGGAGGGAGGGGAAAGGGGGGGGGGGTGTAGGTATTGCCGTTGGCCGAAAGCATAAATATCTTATGACAATTTATTTATAGGCCATATCAGATTCGAAAATCAAATATTTCGACGAATATGATCTGAATTTGGATTTTCATTTTTCAATAAATTCCACAAGAAATTTCTAATTTGCATTAAAAGAAAAAGATCTTAGGAATTTTTTCAAGATCAAAAAAAAACTTTAAGAAAATTAAGAGTAAGAATTTTATAGCTAAAAAAGAAAAAAAACTGAAATTTTATACGAAAAAAGTCATTTTTTTCTTTGGTATCCTTAAAGTGGGTTGTACAAAAAGTGAAAAACTAGCGTAAATTATCCAATTTGCAGGGAACTATTTAGGAATTCAGAGAAGTTTCATTAAATTTGGGGGTATTTTGTTAATTTGTAGTAAGTTTAAATACAAATCAGAGTTCATTGGAGTAAATGTCAATTTTGAAATAATTTTCAAAAATAAGCAATTTCTTGAGTACATAATCAATTGTGGGCTTTTTTTCCAAAAATTTCAATTTTATGTGCATCTTTTCTTTTATATTTTCATATTTCTGAACTAACACAAAAAAAAATGATATTAGTTAATATCATTCAATCAATCAATAAACTGGAATTAAATAATTAAAAGTAAATAGAAATAAAATTAGCGATGAAAATTTGATTATTAAAAAGAAAAACAAAACAAAAAAAGAAAATAATATTAATAATTATGGAAAAAAGATATTAACAAAAAAAACTAATCATGCAATAAATTTGGCAAAATTTTGTTAATTATTAAAAAATGTATTTTGCTTTTTATATTGTTTTTATAGCTGGTCAATAGTCACTGTGACTGTTTTGTCCTAAAATTTCGTTTCAAATTAATTTTTGTCTGTTTTTTTTAATTATCAATAAATTTGTTCGATTTAAATTAATTACTTTTAATTTTAATTTTTTTTTTGGTAAAAGAAAAACTCAAACACATACGCACACACACACGCGTTATCGCAAAAACTATCAAACGATAAGCAGGCAGATTAAACGAACCTACTGTGTCGTCGATTTCTTACTGGTCGCGAAGGTTTGTCCATTTTTTTTGTCTATAAAAAAAAAGAATATATTTTCAAGAATCAAATGTCACCTACAAAAAAGTCAAAAAACGATTCTCTTTATCAAAATTTTCTTTATAAAATATTTTCCCTTCAAAAATTTAATTTGTGTACAGAAAAAAAAACAATTTCACGTTATTTTTTTTTTCAAAAAACCATAGAAGTTACTTAAGACCAAAATCAGTTTAGAATTTTTCCACATAAACAAAACTTCGAATGTGAACAAACCCAGTTGGTGACCGTGGAAATTTCTTGAGACACGAAATGGGTTGGTATATTTCTATAGAAATTATTTCTTGGGTGTTGGATTGGGATGAGGTAAATGTAAAAATTTGGACTTACGCACTTTTTTTTATTCCTTCTAGTTTTTTTCTTATAAAATAAACTACTTTCTTTGAATTTTTGCCCCTCCAAAATTTTGATACCCAGCCCAGTTTCCGTCTTTTTGAATTTTTTTTTTATGAAATTTTGTCGGTTTACCTTTTTTTCTTCTCGCTCTGTCTATTTCGTTTTGGTGTCTCCATTTTTCCCTATATGTTGGGCATGATTTTTTTTTTTCTATGGTGGGTATGGTAGAATCTTTTTACAATCTTCGAAACCCCCACGATCTCCGCAAAAAGCAAGCATCAAGCATACGGAATCAAAGTTAGGTGTTTTCTGAGTATGGTCGTTGTAACACCTCATATGTAAACGGACCCAATTTTCCGAATCAAAACCTCAAATGTAAACGGACCCAATTGGTGAGCGTGAACATTTTTTCCGGCACGAAAAGAGCTCAGCGCTCAGCACGTGCCTTACCCTTTCATTAGAGAAATAATTTTTTTTTCTTCTGGATTCAAAGTTAGACCAGAAGTTTTCCGAATTAATACTTCAAATGTAAACGAACCCAATTGGTGAGTGTGGAAATTTTTCCCTGCACGAAAAGCAATCAAAAAATTTTTTTTTGACATAAAACTTTAAAGACCTTAAGAGAGGCTATACCTTAAGACGTTTTTCAAATGCTCCGAAACTAATCCATTTTTTATAGTTAAAAAAGTTTCTCTTCTAACCAAAATAATTAATGTTTTTTTTTCATTATGAGAAGATTTTAAATATGTTATTTTTAAGACCTTAAGTGCTCATTCGTATTTAGTTTATAAATTTTCAGAAATAAACACACTTTTTATAATGAAAAAATTTATATTTTAATAGAACTAAGCACGGACTATTTTCATTATAATAGAAATACGCACCTTGAAAAGACCTCTCAGTGCAACGTTTAAATATAAACCCACTGATTATGATAAATAAGTTTCCCTTTTATCGATTTTAATTTCATTACAAAAAGGTCCTTTACAAGACCTACACATAAAACTTTAAAGATCTTAATATTGAATTTTTAAGACCTTGATCAGACGTTAGAAAGCACAGCCTTACAGCTTTGGCTTATGGGCTCTGAAAGGTTAACTATGATAAGGTAACGTGAAAATTGGTGAGTGTGTAAATTATTTCAGGCACGAATAGGGTTCGGCGCTCAGTACGTGCCTTACTCTTTCATAAGAGACCAGGTCAGTCTGGCCTTCACAAAAAAAGAGACGGAATTTTTGTGCTTTTGCGTCCGACTTCCAATCAGAAATTTTCCGAATCAAAACTTCAAATCTAAATAAACCTAAATGTTGGTGATCGTGAAAATATGCTTAGCACGTGGCTATGCCACCTTTGTTTTTAGACATTTTAGAATCTTAAAATTTCCTTAACCAAACCAGTTTATTATATAAAAATTTCCAAAGAATGCAATTTCCATGTTTTTCTTGGATCGGGCCATTTTTTTTTTGGCAGAAAGTCAAATCAGTTTTCCTTAATTTTCCATAAAATAATAAATTTTTTAATTATCATCCATTTTGAAAATCATACAATTACCCCTCCCCCTTCCCCCCTAATGATTTGAATTTTTTTTCCTATTGCCAGGAATTATTGTATATTAATTTGTATCCTACGTAAAACGGTATATTTTTTTTTTATACACATTTTGGCTCAACCGATGGTGTGGAATTGCTCATAGATGCGGGGGTGTTGTCGAAAAGAAAGAATTTATTTCATTTCGAAATAAAACATGATTAAAATAAATATTATTTTTTTGTTTATAAAAAGTTTAAAAATAATAATCGTAATAATAATAATAAAGTGGGACAAATTTTTAATATAAATCGCGTGTGTGCTGATCGCAAAGATAGAAGGAGGAGAGTAGAGAAATGTCTGCGAGACGACAGAGAGAGAGAGAGAGAGAAAAGATCTAAATTGCAAAGAGAAGCTGAGAGAGATAGTGAACTGAAAATGAGTAAATACGAAAGTTCTTAATTCGTTTGCGTATTATTATGAAAATACGAACGTCCGCGCACACACATTTCGTACGATTCCTTTCATGTGTGTCCATGGATGCATGATTGCTGCCTCTCATTCTCGTGAGTACTCTGTGGCCTTAATGCATACACATACGTATAAATTGAGTAAGAGTGTTTTTTGAACGCTTGCGTACAAGAATTGAAAAAGATTTTCTTTTAATTTTGTAAGAACAAAAATTGCAAACTAAACTGTAAATACTGTCAAAAAATTCACACCAACTTCATCCGAATTAACCAATTTATAAATTATGTTTAATTCAATTTTTTAATAAAACTACAAATCTCATGTATTCACTTACATTATTTCTATTTGAATTTCAACTGTCAAACAACAATCCTGCCATGTAACACAATACTGAAATGTATGGCATTACTTGGACAACAACTGCAAAATTAGAACAATAACTATTGCGGCGATGTGCATTCCCATAAGATTGTGAATGTTTTGAAATTTTGGCAGCACAAACTCAATGCAATTTTCATTTTTAGTCGGAATTGTGAAGTCTGTCATTAGTTGATTTTTGATAATGAGCGAGATTGAGTTAGTGAGAACGTACAGTGAGTGGGGTGTATTTTTACACTATAAAAAGTTTTTCTTATGGAAATTGAAAATATTGTCGTTTAGTTTTCCGAGAGAGGGAAGGGGAAGGGGGATGTTTGTAATTTAGGATTTACAAAGTATTTTGATGATAAAAGTAGGTATCCTTTTAGGTTGATTTTTGTTCCTTTTCCTCCTTTCGAGTTTAGTGCATTTTCTTACATGTGCAAAAACATACCGTTCCATATAAAATTGAATACCAAATTATAACATTACTACAGGGTGGCGCAAAATGAACATTGCTGTTAATTTTATTTCAATATGTTGTTAAGAAGACTTGATGAAATTTGAATGGAACAATACACAATCGTACAACGAACAACGATCCATTGTTTTTTAACTCAGCGTTCATATTTTAATGTACGAATTAGACCCTAAGAAGTCTGCAATAAACTGTTTGGTTGTCAATTTTCAATAACAAGAAAACAGTAAGGAACCTTCCTGGTACCGGAAGATGACGTACTAGGCATGTTCCCTGACAGACTATAATCAACGAATTGATGCAAGATTTGAAGCTGGCAGACTTTATTATGCCATTTATTTCTGGCAAAAATCAGAATTTATTTTCAGAATTTGATTATCAACAAATAATGTTCAATTCCAATTAAATATTTTCGTAAAAAATCAAAACTGCATGATATGGACTACGGAGACTACAAGAGGGGTTCATCAGTGACAATTGCACCCATTTAAGTGTACTCTTTAGTGTGACGTAAAAGATGATTGGCACATATTTCTTTGAAAATATGGACGATGTCGCAGTTTTCATCAAACGTAATTAATACGAGGTCTGTTCAAAAAGTATCGCGAAAATTGTGTTTTTTTTTTCAAAAATTATTTATTTATTCATGAATATCTATTTTGTCACCATCAAAGTCATCCCTACCAGATATTACACACTTGTTGCAACGTTTTTTCCAATCCTCGAAGCACTTCAAAAAATCATTTTTTGTGATCTTGTTCAGCTCCTCCTTCGATGCCGTCTTTATCTCGTCAATCGTAGCGTAGCGTCGTCCTTTCATGGGACTTTTCAGTTTCGGGAACAAGAAAAAGTCACAGGGGGCTAGATCTGGGGAATACGGTGGCTGCAGCATTATTAGTGTGTTGTTTTTAGCCAAAAATTCGGGCACAAGCAACGATGCGTGAGCAGGGTCGTTATCATGGTGTAAAAGTCAATTTTTGTTCTTCCACAAATCCGGGCGTTTCTAGAGGATTACTTCGCGCAACTTTCGCATAACTTGCAGGTAATATTCCTTATTGACCATTCTACCCTGTGGCAAGAACTCATGATGCGCCACGCCCCTGCAATCGAAGAAAACTGTAAGCAAAACCTTAAAATTCGACCGAACTTGGTGCGCTTTTTTCGGTGTTGGCTCGTGCGGCAGCTTCCACTGGGATGATTGAGCTTTGGTTTCCACGTCATAACCATAAACCCATGATTCGTCACCAGTTATGATCCGCTGGAGCGAATTTGAGTCGTCGCAGGCAGAGTCCAACAGCTCCTTAGCAATGCTAATGCAATGCTGTTTTTGGTCAAAAATGGGCAAAAATCGAAGACGAGCCAAAACACGTGCAAGCAAAGCAGCTGTCAAAAATTAACTGAACATTTAAAATGGTCGAACTTGTCGGTATAAGTGAGAGATATGAATACCAACATAACGCCACAAAAAATCGTAAATCAAATATACGTAACCCAAGGAAATTCAAAATTCGCAGATTTATAAAAAAAAAAATTTATAAAAAAAAAAAAAATAACTTTTGCTTAAATAAAAATATTATGATATAAAGAATTCAAAACACAACGTTCATTTCGCACCACCCTGCACATAAATCTACATGCATACACACACGCACAGCAATCATCTCACACACCTAAAGCACATTTTGTGCGTACCAATATCGTTGGCAGAAAATATCATCTCAACAACCAACAGCAGCAGCAGGAGTGGTAGAGATACTCGTCGTAGATTGTGCCAAAATAGGTTCAAGTATTCAAATAACGATTGTGGAATTATTTTCTCTTTTTTTTACGAAATCATCTATGATCAATTAAATAGAAAATAATACGAAAAGATCACTACTGATTCAATTATGAAATAATAACAAAAATACTCGATTTTGTACAATTTTCATTAATACTAATTAAGATGATAAGTTGGAAAATGTTCAATTTATTTCACAAAAACATTGAATTACGCAATAAGAAGACTATCACCATCGATGATGGTGTGCAAGAAAAACATAATAAGAACATTGAAATTGTATTTGAAAATTTCTCATTATCAATAGAGATAAATGAAAATTTTCTTAACAATATTCAATGTGAAAATCTGAAAATTATCTAATTCATCAATTTCTATATGAATTTAATGAAAATTTTATCATGTTTCATTGAAAAACATTAGAACAAACCTTGAACAATTTATCACACTACTACTAAGTTTGTGTATGTTAAAAGGACTCGTTTTTTTTGTTAATTAATAATTTTTCTACAATATTTATTTGATTTTAATAGTAGAGAAATTGTTTTCCCTTTATTTTTTTATTAATAAAAAAAACTGCCTTTTTTTTACACACAATAAAACAGCAAAAAGAAAATTTTTTTTTCTTCACTTCTTATCACTTTAGGTGTAAAAACTAATTTTCTATATTCGCGTTTATAATCTCTTTCACGATTAATTACTAATTATTTGTTTGCTATACTTTTTTTTGCATAGAATAGTCTTTAAAACAAAATAAAAAAAAATAAAATATGGACGATTTTTTACACGGACTTTTGTTCATCGAGAAGAAACTTTCGAAAATGAACGATCATAAAAGTAGGTGTAAAAATCAGAGAAAATCCATTTTATTCCGAAGAGAAGATAAGCCGCCCGTAGTCCGCACATATACACTGTGTATTATTTTGAATATCATCTATTTATTATGTGCAGATGCATCTAAGTGTAAGAGGGATGTGGCACGTGTATTGTGTGAGAATAAGAATTTTTGAGATGAGAGAAAAATCTGCACACGATCGATCAGAGAAAATTTTCTTCTCAAAATTCTTTTCGATCGATCGGAAAATTTGTAATATCTCAAAAAATGGTCAAAATTTTTTTCTTTTTCTTTTTAAATATTTAATATATTTTTTTTGTTGAAAATATTTAATTCCATTTTTAATAGAACTGATAAATTCTAATTGAATTAAAACGTATTTGTTCTAATAAAATATTTAAAGAAAATCTTATCTTAAAGGTGATTTGGAGGGGTTGGGGGGTTTGGTTTGTCAGTTTTTTTTAAAAATTAGGTTAGGTAATTAAAAAAAAATTATAATGTAAAAAATAATAAAAATTCATTATTCTTATAAGATCGTTTATTAAAAAGAGACTAAATTGAACATGAAAATAGTAATTTTCTCATCGTCAAGGGTTTTTCATTAAAAGGAAGGAGTCAAAAAAAATTGACAGTTACCGTGGCTCCAACCTCATGTCGTAAGCACCCATTGATGCCGTTCGACCAAAATCCTCACCAGACAATAAGTTTTTCTGAATTCACAGGAAGCCCCTGTAACTGTTGTGGTTACAGGGGCTTCCTATGCAAAATTGTACAGATCTGGGCTTTTCGTCCCTGTTGTCGTTACTGGAGCTTTCTATGCAAAACTGTACAGATCTGGGCTTTTGGTCCCTGTTGTCGTTACAGGGGCTTTCTGTGCAAAATTGTACAGATCTGGGCTTTTCGTCCCTGTTGTTTTCCTGTGCGAAATTGTACAGATCTGAGCTTTTCGTCCCTGTTGTGGTTACAGGGGCTTCCTGTGTGAAATTGTACAGATCTGGGCTTTTCGTCTTTGTTGTGGTTACAGGGGCTTTCTGTGCAAAATTGTACAGATCTGGGCTTTTCGTCCCTGTTGTGGTTACAGGGGCTTCCTGTGCAAAATTGTACAGATCTGGGCTTTTTGTCTCTGTTGTGGTTACAGGGGCTTCCTGTGCAAAATTGTACAGAACTGGGCTTTTCGTCCCTATTGTCGTTACAGGGGCTTTCTGTGCAAAATTGTACAGATCTGGGCTTTTCGTCTTTGTTGTGGTTACAGGGGCTTTCTGTGCAAAATTGTACAGATCTGGGCTTTTCGTCCCTGTTGTGGTTACAGGGGCTTCCTGTGCAAAATTGTACAGAACTGGGCTTTTCGTCCCTATTGTCGTTATAGGGGCTTCCTGTGTAAAATTGTACACATCTGGACTGTACGATCTGTACAATTTTACTTATTTACGTAGCCATTCAGTCGAAAATGCACCTCATCGTTAAAGAGGTTTTTTTTGCACTATCCAAAATTCATTATTGAATCGTGAAGCTTTCCATGATTAAATGGCAGCTACAGAAAAACACAAACGTAATAAGAATGACAGCGCTGCCATTTCAAAACGTCAAAGTAAAAAGCTGCCCCCCAAAGATTGATCGTATCTTTTCGAAAGCCCTTTTTTTTCTTCTATTTTACTCTCAAATTTTCTCTTTCACTATATGTCAGTCTAACTCTTGCACACTGTCTCTTTTTCCGCGCTAATGGCTTATTTTTGAAAATAGACAAAATTTCATGTTTTCTTCCATTATTGCAAAGTGGTTTTAATTCTTTTCGAAATTCATGGGATTTTCTCCTAAATTTTTATTCTTTTTTTTCCTTTTGATTAGAAAATGTTTATTTTTGCCAAGTTTTTCTTATGGAATTTACTATATTTAATAAGATTGCAGGTATTTTTATGTTTCCCCCAGCAAGTAAGGATTTTTGTTCTATAGAAAAAATGTTTTTTTTCTCCTTTGCATTTAAGTTAATTTGATTGCCAAAGAATTATATAAAGTACAACGAATACAAATTCGAGTCGATAAGAATTTTTTCTTAACTAATTTTAGCAAAGACGATGTAATTATATCCGAAAACAAGATGAAAAACATGATGTGGAAAACATGATGTTTTTCACGATTTGAATTCGCTTAAATAGATTCTGTTTCATGGTATTCTTTACTCCCAACGCACACATATCATCATGTTCTTTTCGTATTGCTCTCTCAGAGAGCAAATGGGAAAATTCAAAAATAAAACAAAAAATTACAACAAAAAAAATTAAATCTCGTTGCGTAATCTGTAGTAGTTGTTTAGGGACAGTTGTTATATACACAGTGGCGGCGGCGCAGTCAAGATGCTTTTGCTGTTGTGCTCGTTTCTATCGTTCAAACGGAGAATTCTCATTAGTTTATTTTTAGGCATACTTGGTTTCGGTTCTTCTAAAAAAACAGAGCTGCTATCAATTCTCGCCAGAACCATTCGAATTAAAGTCAGTCTTGTTATTCTTCCCAAAATAATATTCTCAAATCTACCTATTTACATTATTGTATTAGTATTTACTCTACCATATGATAAAAGTGTCACTTGCGCACCTACATACTCTCACTAATAAACAATGCTCCCATATATATATATATATATATACATGTACATGGTAGATGGACAACATTTCTTCCAATGACTGTGCATGTGTCGGAGACAAGTATTTATAATCTTGTATCTTTGCAAAAAAAAAAATAACATGAACCGATGTTTTCGAAAAATTCGTAAAATTTCAGATTCTAATTTTGGTGATTCTTTTCTTATCAACCAAAAACAGAAAAGTAAATTAATTCATTTCGAATTGATAGTTTCAACAAAAAAAAATCCAAATAAAATAAAAAAAGAGAAGAAAATTTCGATGAATAAAAACAAATTTGAAACATAAAATTAGATTTTATAAATATGATGTTTTTCGTAATGTTTTCTTTGAAACTATTTTTAAGGAGACCTGTTGAAATTTTCAACATTTTAGTGTATTCGTAAGCATATAAGCGATTTTGTGTATAAAACTATAAATTTAATACTAACAATGTTATTTGGCTGATATTATAATTAATTAATCGATGTTTTTTTTTTGTAGCTCGCAATCACAAGGTACGAGTATTTATTTATACATATATAGTAGTTTTATTGGATCAAAATAATTATATTGGTAGAATTTTTCTTTAAAAAAAAAATAGAAAAGAAATCTTTTATTTGGAAATATTTGAAAAAAGACATTTGCTTTAGGGAAATACGATGTCTGTTCAAAACGTATCGCGAATTTTGTGGTTTTTTTTTCAAAAATTACTTATTTATTCATGAATATCTATTTTGTCCCCTTCAAAGTAATCCCCACCAGATATAATACATTTAAGGCAACGTTTTTTCCAATCCTCGAAGCACTTCGAAAAATCATTTTTTGTGATCTTGTTCAGCTCCTGCTTCGATGCCGTCTTTATCTCCTCAATCGTAGCGTAGCGTCATCCTTTCATGGGGCTCTCCCAGATCTGGGGAATACGGTGGCTGCGGCATTATTAGTCTGTTGTTTTTGGCCAAAATTCGCGCACAAGCAACGATACGTGAGCAGGGTCGTTATCATGGTGTAAAAGTCAATTTTTGTTCTTCCACAAATCCGGGGGTTTCTGGTGGATTACTTCGCGCAACTTGCGCATAACTTGCAGGTAATATTCCTTATTGACCGTTCTACCCTGTGGCAAGAACTCATGATCCGCCACGCCCCTGCAATCGAAGAAAACTGTAAGCAAAACCTTCAAATTCGACCGAACTTGGCGCACTTTTCTCGGTCTTGCCTCGTGCGGCAGCTTCCATTGGGATGATTGAGCTTTGGTTTCCACGTCATAACCATAAACCCATGATTCGTCACCAGTTATGATCCGCTGGGGCAAATTTGGGTCGTCGCAGACAGAGTCCAACAGCGCCTTTAGCAATGCTAATGCGATGCTGTTTTTGGTCAAAAATGGGCAAAAATCGAAGACAAGTCAAAACACGTGCAAGCAAAGCAGCGGTCAAAAATTACCTGAACATTCAAAATGGCCGAACTTGTCGGCATAAGTGAGAGACATGAGTACCAACATCACACCACAAAAAATCGAAAATCGAATATACATAATCCGCGGAAATTCAAAATTCGCGATACTTTTTGAACAGTACTATTCTCGTATAGTACTATCCATTTTGTGGTTCGGAAAGTACAGTTCGGTAATTTAATAACTGTTGAACCTATATATCAACCTAGGTAGAATTTGTGTGGTTTATTTAAAGTGGTGATTTATAGAAACTTTCTTTGGCGATATGGCAAAATTGCCATATATTGTCCTATAAAAACCCAAAAGTGCCAGTAATGTAGCCATTGTATCTACTAACAAGAAAATTTCTGGTATGTATTTCAGTCTGACGGTGTTATTGGATAGTATTTGCTGGTAAATGAAGAAGAGACACCGTTACCATCAATTCTAAAAACTATCCATATGAAAATCGACTTTTTTCGGCTCAAACCTTAAGATTTTAATCTGGACCATTTGTGGTTTTAACAAGACTATTCTACAAACTACACAAAACGATAAATGTTGGCGTTATTGCGTGAAAACTTCCCAGGAGGTGTAATTTAGAGATTTGGTAATGTCATCAGGCCTCTAAAATCGTGCGATTGGACATTGTTAAACTTTTTCTTGTAATTCTACGAAAAATATCGTGTTTAAGCAGCAAAACCCGCAAACTTTAGAGTATTTTAAAACTCATATCCATCAAGTAATGACTGAATTACAGACCAAAATGCGCATAAGAATCATCAAAAATAACCTCAAAAGCATCAAGTCCTGGAAAGAGGTCATGTGTCAGCCATTTAAATGATATTATACTTTCCATGAGTTATTTTTTTTTTTTTATTCGGATCAAAGTTTTTCACCAACAAAAGATAAATATATAAATTTTTAAAAATGGTCCTCTTCAAATTTGAATTATTAAATTTTTGTTGTTATTTGCAAAAAATACGCAATAAAAAAACAATTTTCAGATAATTTTACAGGATTTATGTAAACTCACAAATATTCAGTTGGCCTGAAACTGTTTAGCAATAACGCTTGTCATGCCATCGACTATTCAGCACTTTACCTAATCTATTTGCGATTGGCTCTGCTCACCATTTACTCAAATCTCATATAATTGAACTGTCCACACATTTTTTTCCCTCTTCAATATTATTTCTCTTAAACAACAAGTTGATTTGTTCAGAAACCTGTGTAGTGCAAAAATGTTGAAGAGAATAACATTCGAAATCAAAGAGAAATTGAAAAAAATGAGAAGCACAACTCAAAATTATGGTGTAGAGTGAGCCGGCGAAATGCAGAGAAAAGGATATCGCATTAGTATTGGTTTGATTTGTGGTCACATCGTGAGTGGCAAGTATGTCAGCAAACTATATACAAGATGTCAACTCATCTTGTCACATATGCCATTTCTTTTGCTCTTGTTGACCGTTGTCGCTCATCGATTCTCATTGGTCTTGTTCGTTGTATAGCTGAGTGAGCGAGCCTTTGTTCCGCGATGACTGTTGATTTGCATTTAAAATGGCCGCAACGTATTTGTGACGTCAAAATCGGAACAATGGGACGAAATGTACTAGGCGGCCTTAGTTCCAAGGAAGGCGATTGCCTTGACGATGCGAAACCGGAGACGCAACACTACCACCACGGTTTCTGTTCGCTTTCTAGTGTCAAATAGTTATGGCCGATTGCTTTATTTTTAGTGTCTGGCGGTGTGGTGTGACGATTCATTTACACAGTCAGTAAATATTCGTCTCATGTTTCGTTATATTCTCGATTCGTATAGTAAAATCGAATAATTGAGCCTCAACTCATGTTCGAATAAATGTCTCAGAAGAGAAGACAACTAACTGACTAGTCCCGCGTTTTTTTTGGGTGGGCAATGATTTCTGCTTCTCCACTTATTGGCTCATCGGTGTGGATTGAATAGAGAGTATGTCAGTCACCACAAAGTGTGTGAAGAAAACATTGCGTAGGTGGGCTGCTACACAATTTCTACACTCCACATGGAATTTTTTGGTGGGAAATTAACGACTAACCGAACAACATAAAAGTTACTTAAGTGCACCCATGTTAAAAGTACGTACACGATTGTCGTTTGCTTAATAGTGATAAAGGGAGAGGAAAGATTGTCGGAATTTCTTCGTTCTCCACTAGCGCCCTTACTTATTTACTATAATTAATTATTTAGTAATTAATACAGTTGAGAAAGTGAAACAAATATCTGACAAACGCACTAGGCGAACAGTATTCAAGAAAGTAAAAATTTCGAATTTGAACGTCAAATGGTCGGTCGCGGCGCCCCCAGTTCACAATTGCTGCTTTGCACAATTGCTGCTTTCGTCGTTTTACGTACATTAGGCATCACGCACACACTTGCGGGTACGTAACGGACTACATTCGTATTCTCTTTGTTACAGTTATAATTATTTGGACATAATATTCGTTATTTATTGTGAAAGATTTGTTTTTAAATACAAATTTTGGTATTTTTCTTTAGGAATTTTGTATTTAAAATTTGATTGAAATTTATAAAAATCACATTATTTCAAGCAATCTCAAACTTAGCCGACACATCTTTACAGACGAATACATTTACAGTCGAGTCTATTTAAAGGCAACTACAT
Organism: Atherix ibis; assembly: GCA_958298945.1. Classification (NCBI taxonomy): domain Eukaryota; kingdom Metazoa; phylum Arthropoda; class Insecta; order Diptera; family Athericidae; genus Atherix; species Atherix ibis. Next base: position 19,116,797 of record OY282609.1, on the reverse strand, counting down.
TTACAGACCACACACTACAGCCATCGTCGATGTTTATTTTATATAAAAAGCGGCAATGACCCTGTTTACTGTCATCGGCGAACATAGAGAAAACGGCATTGATTGGGAATGCCATGACATTTGTTGTTTGTGTCGCGATTTTACGAACTTTACGAATGAATTAGCTGATAGCGTGCAGTGAACGGGTGGGAACGAGACAAAACTAAGTGAATCACACTATCCCATGTCACTAATTCATTTGTAACGTTCGTAAGACCGCGCCAGAGCGTTTTGCTGCATAACATTACCAATATTTCGAATAGGGCAGCAGAAATGACAGCAGCTAGTCGATTGCCTTCGATTAGACGATTCGCGACCGACCGCACCGAATCGAGGTGAATATTCCACAATTGCGTACAAATGCCTGGCTGGGCGTGGCTAAAAATAGTGAGTGAGTCCAACATTTTGTCTTTCTTTTCGTGAACACATAAATGCATATGAATCGGTGATGGTTTGGCTTAGAATCGGCAGCACTAGTCTTCTCGTTCTTGCAGATGGATCTTCAGCGTAGAATAAAAGAGGTTAGGCCAATTAGCTCCTCCTACATTTTTATATAATTTTGAATTCAGCAATGTGATTTTATACCCTTTTGCACACATCCGCGCGTACGATTTTTGGACGGGCGGTTCGGATGGTTCGCTGGCTATATTATGGTCGCATCGGTGAACAAATAACACCAACCAACCAACATAACCAACCACCACCATTCTTTAATTAAAAATTACGCTCAGTTTCGTTTGTTGGAATTTCGAAAATTTTGTGTTGGTCGAAATTCACAATTTATCAAATAGGCTTCCATAAAGCGCAGCGAGCAAAGATGTCGCATGCAATGTGGCGCCACAGTTTATTGTCGAATTGTGTAGCACATGATGATGTTTCGCTTGGGTAATCTCTCTCGCATACGTGTGCTCTTTGCTTTCTTCCAATGTCAGGCAAGTAGCTCTCGTTTCTGTCTATCCGGTTTGCTCTTCTACATTTTGTGTAGAGCCGATGTTCAGTGTCAGATTGATTCGGTCGCGTGTGTTTATTTGTGGAATGATAGCGACGGGCTAGTCTGATTATGGAGCGAGTACATTGGAAATAGTTTTGGCTCAGAGAAAGGGTATTTTTGGTATTTCAGTTGTTTTGGGAATTATTCTAAAGAGAGAGCTGCGAGCACAGCGTAGAAGGTACGCTCTGTTTTGGTTATTTTCGCGGTGTTTCTCTGAGATCTTCTCCCAGCATGCAGATGACGGGTATAAAAGTCAGAACAAGTCGAGAGAGTGCAGAAATGGTGTCACATCTGTGCGATTTCGATATACTCCATTCCCACGTGGTAGATAGAGTATTTTGCACGGTCGCTTGCTTTGTCCAGGGGCTGGGGAGTCTAATATCTATTTGTTGTTGAATTGAATTGTTCCGTGCCAGAGCCTATTTGCTTATCAAACTCGACGAAGAAAAACGAGCAGAAAGGAAACGAACAAAAAGCGTGAATCGAAACGATGTTTCTGTTGTACCTGGACGCGCGTCATGTAACAGGCATCCAGAAACTATAGTGCGTATGGCATCCAATAGAATCGAAAGCACGAGAGTCGCTTATGAATGAGATACGTTTCACTATGGCATAATGACACGGTCGAATGGTTTCTCGCTCGACTGCGATGCGAGTGTTTGTACGTATATCTTTCATGTGCTTGGTTTTTATGAATGAACCAGTCTATGCGGCAACCGGCGGCTCTCACCAGTATCGTTGGTCGTCTGGCTGTTCACTCTGGCTCAGTTTACTTTCTCGTAAAAATACTACGATGCGAGATACTCATCAATATGACGTCATATCTGAACAGATTAAGTTCAGCGTTACAATCGCTTGCAAAATTCGGCTCTTTAGTTGTTTTGATGGAATTTTATTTTTATTTTTTTAATTTAAAATTCAATCTCTTTTACGTTCATTTAAATGATGAAACAAAAAAATCTCAATTGTTTCTAGAAAAATATTTATATAGAACCACTGAAACGAACAGGAACGACTATTTGAAATAATTGTAAAACCCCTGAAAAAAGACGTTTTAATGAGCAATTATTGTTGTTGTTGTTGTTTGTAACGTCCCTTAGACATGTGCCATAGCGCCACGACCGTAAGGTAATTTGGCGGGCGACTTCATAGTACGTGTGGGAAGTTATCTGAAAGAGACTGGTCTCTGCTTAGTAGTATAGAATTTTGTTATATTTTGTGGAGCAAATTAGTGTGTTGTAGAAGCTTAAATAGGGGACTAGGGAATGGAGTCTAGGAGCTCCACAATGGGAGGAATCCTGCTCGCGAAGTAATTCTTGGTTATGTGACATTCATGTTGAATATGGATGATAGTGAAATGGGTGCCACAGAATTGGCATAAGGGACGTTTGCTGTTGCTTCCGCGCCCAGAATTTCGGTATGAATGCTGAATAGACTGATTTATTGGTGGTTATCCAATGAGTCGACAAAAATGGGTCACTATTGGTCCAGTCATCGTGTCCGAGGATGGCTAATGGTGTTAATTGCCATTCTGTTAGTAGGCGAGGCAGATTTGGAATGACTGTGATCACTGGTCGACTGAGTATTTCTCCAGCCAACTTGTAAGCTCACAATTCCCACATGCCCCGGCACCCATTGCAACTCGACACTCCTATTGCTAAGTAGGCTATAAGTACTCGGTTACTCGATGGACCACAAATGGCTTTAAGGTTGTCGCTAAAAATAATAACGCTCCGTTGCCTAGGAATATTGCTCACAATTTCAGTTACTGTTTTGATAGCCCACAGCTCCCCGTAATATGGAGCTGCCCTATAAGGGAAGATTCCACAACATAGTGCACGGGTGCTGCAGCCAAAAATTTTGACGACCGAAAAAGATGTAGTATCGGTGTCAGCGGTGGCATCCGTGAACAACAGCCGATGATCTTTTAATCTGTCCAACTGTTCAAGGAAAAGTTTCCTATATGTGGACGGATCAGTTTTAGCCTCCTTAAACCTGTCAAGAGAAGCAGTCACTTTGAAGTTTATTCCCAATCACGGTTTCCAATCTGGGGTGTGGAAGAGAAGTTTGGAAAACGAGGCGGAGGATGGATGAATTGCTTTCTACGTAGGATATTAATAAGGGTAACGATGATGATAATGTTTTTGATTAAAGTGTGGACGGGATAATTTGGAAGGCTTAGGTTTTTGTACATTAAATTAAGGCGAGCTTTTTCAAGATAGAAAGAGATAGTTTTTCCGACCAGTTTCTATCAGTATGAACTCCATCGGAGATGTCCGATGAGCTTCACTGGCTAGTCTAATGCAACGGTTTATCGCTGTGAGGAAATAAAGTAAGATTCTGTCCAAAAAGGTGTTGGTCACGCTAATTGGCCTCACTTTGTCTTACCTTACTTTAGCTGCTGACTATAAGCAATTTTTTTTTTCAGTTTCATGCGATTTTTATGTCGCTATTATAATTTCACTTTTCGATACCTACGAGTATAACTTGCTTGAAATAAATTTCACTTTCATATGATTGTATTTTTATTATTTCTTCCGGTGCAACAGTAGTTTTATCATCAAAAACCAAGTAAAAAAAAGTTAAGGAATTTTTGAAAAATTCCTCAAGACAAAATTATTTTACAATGTTATGCAATTTAAATAATTACGTATCATTATTGCATTTTGTTGTACCGCACCTGTTTAAGATAGTCTGTCTTAATCGGTAGTTAGTGTTGTACGGTTATCAAAAAAGTAAAAAAAGAAGGTACCTTAGGAGATGTGACGCAGAAGGACCCAAATTATCAGTGTCCATTTTAATGTTCAACTCATTTGGGTTAAGTTGGAATTTTTTTTTTTTTTAATTTTTTATATTTTTTGTTGTGTTTTTTGTTGTGTTTTTTGTTGTTGTTTTGGTCATTCTGAGTGATAATTTGTGCTAGAAAATTCAATCGTAAGACTTTTTTTGTTCAAAATTTATTCTATACTGTTGCGAAAATATCGAAAATTTACAATCTAACAACACAAAATTGCCACCACCGTTTATTTTTTATATATGGTAGAAAAAAATATCTAAATTTTCTATTAAAATGAATATCCAAAAATTATTTAATATATTTCATAGTTAAACATATTTTTTTTCTTCACTTAAACACTTATTCAAAATAATATCTTAAATAAAAGCAAGGATCTTTAATTAATATTTTAAAAAAGAATTTCATTTACAACAATTTTACGGAGGATCTTGGATGGTAAGGCCTGGACGTGATAGGAATTGGAATATTTCGTTGAACCCCAAAGTTCAATTCCATAAGTCCAAATAGGTTTATAATCGCGTTGTAAATAAGAAGTTTACTTTTGATTGTTAGTTTCGAGCATTTGTCCAGTAGTCTAAGAACTCGTAGGTAACGTCTAGTGGCTTCACGTTTTTTTTAGTCTAGTATGAGGGTTTTATGTTAATCTCTTGTATAGGTAAGGTCCCAAATAACGTACTTTATTATATTGTGTAATCATGTTTCTATTAACGTATAAAGGGGTAGGTTTTCCTTGACAAAGTGTGAAAGTAATGTGAGCACTGTTTATGTTCATTTACCCTCACTCTCCATCTCTTAAACCAGGATTGAAGGTTGGTGGATATGGAATTGTAATTTGTTGGAAGCTACAATATGTCAGGATTTTTATAGAATTGGATATATTTCCGAGGATTCTGAGTCAATTGGAACTTGGAAATAACGTTGGGAGAGATATGAATTTATGATAAGTTTGAAGGAAGAAAGCTCTTGAGTTTCCAGAGGAGTTTCCAGAGCAGTCCAGACACATGATCAAAAGCATGGAAAATATTTAAAAATACTCCTGGGCAATACTTTTGTCTCTCAAAACAGGATGCAATGTCGGAATGTCATTGTTGGATAGTGTACGAGGTCTGTTCCAAAAGTATCGCGAATTTTGAATTTCCGCGGGTTACGTATATTCGATTTTTTTAGCGTTATGTTGGTACTCATGTCTATCACTTATGCCGACAAGTTCGGCCATTGTGAATGTTTAGTAGCTGCTTTGCTTGCACGTGTTTTGGCTCACCTTCGACTTTTGCTCAATTTCGACCAAAAACAGCATCGCATTAACATTGCTAACGACCCAAATTTGCTCCAGGGGGTCATAACTGATGACGAATCATGGGTTTTTGGTTATGACGTGGAAACCAAAGCTCAATCATCCCAATGGAAGCTGCCGCACGAGGCAAGACCGAAAAAAGCGCGCCAAGTTCGGTCGAATGTGAAGGTTTTACTTACAGTTTTCTTCGATTGTAGGGGCGTGATGCATCATGAGTTTTTGCCACAGGGTAGAACGGTCAATAAGGAATATTACCTACAAGTTATGCGCAAGTTCCGCGAAGCAATCCGCCAGAAACACCTGGATTTGTGGAAGAACAAAAATTAGCGAAAAACAACACACTATTAATGCCGCAGCCACCGTATTCCCCAGATCTAGCCCCTGTGAGTTTTTCTTGTTCCCGAAACTGAAGAGCCCCATGAAAGGACGACGCTACGCTACGATTGAGGAGATAAAGACGGCATCGAAGGAGGAGCTGAACAAGATCCCAAAAAAATGATTTTTTGAAATGCTTTGAGGATTGGAAAACACGTTGGCACAAGTGTATAATATCTGGTGGAGATTACTTTGAAGGTGACAAAATAAACATTCATGAATAAATAAATAATTTTTGAAAAAACACAAAATTCGCGATAGTTTTTCAACAGACCTCGTATATAATGAGTTGGACGTCGTTACGTCAATTTCTGAGCGATACATTCTCAAAAGCCTACAATTTTATGCCGTTGGCTTTTTTAATTTTATTCCTGTTAAAAGAGTTGAATTTGCGGTTCTTGTTAAGATTTAAGCCTAGATACTTAAGATTCTCCACGCGCCTCATTATCGAGTTACTCTTATCTCCAAATCCACAGTCCACGAATTTCTTCTTCCCTGACGGCGTGAAGCACAAGCACTCTGACTTTGGAATGTTTACTTGAAGAAACCCATTCCTTATAGTATTTTGTCAGTTTATTGACTGATACCTTCAAAGCTTCCAATGCTACAGTTTAGGTCGCATTGATGCACTGTAAACTAGGGTATCGTCAGCGTAAGCCTGACAATACCTCCAGGCTCATTAATTGGTCCTAAACTATATAACCTTTTGATTGTTAGTAGTAGTAATACGAATAGTTTTGAGTAGATATATTTATTTATAATCAGTTTAATTACCAGGTGTATAAGCTTAAATCCGCTGTTTTTAAGTTAAAAAAACACATGTTTTTTTCAAAGAAAGCAAAAACAAATTTATTCAAAGTACTTGCCCTTGCTAGCTACACATTTTTCCCATCGATCGGGCAATTGGTGGATACCACGCCAAAAAAATTACTTCTCTTTCGAGGCATACCACTCATCAAGCCATTTTCGGACGTCTTCGTAAGAATCGAAGTGCTGCTCAGCGAGCGCATGGCCCATCGACGAAAACAGGTGGTAGTCGGAAGGGGCACATGTCTGGTGAATAAGCGGGGTCGGTTAGCATCTTCCAGTTGAGTGTTTCCAAGTAGTTTCGGACCATTTTTGACGTGCGCGATGGTGCGTTGTCGTGGACGAAAATCAGCTTGTCATGTCTTTGTTGATAATCTGTCCTTTTTTTACGCAGAGCACGGTGCAATTTGATCAGTGGGCATTGACAGTTTCACCAGGTTTCAACACCTCGAGAATCCTAAATGCACAGCATCGTCTCCCGTCCGAAGGAAGATTTTGATGGTTGGCCGGGATCAACCCACGATTTCTTGCATTTAGGATTCTGGAAATATATCCACTTTTCATCACCTGTCATAATCCGATGCAGGAACGACTTTCCTTTTTGTCTAGCGAGCAAGATTTTGCATGTATTTTGGCGTCGCTCCATCTGCCTATCGTTCAATTTATGCGGCACCCATTTTCCGATCTTTTCAATCTTCTCCATGACACGCAGACGCATGGAAATGGCTGGTTGAGTAACACCCAATTCTTCAGCGAGCATTTTTTTGCGATTAGGATTTTTTTAGGAAATCCTAAAAAAATTCTTAATACTTCATTTAAAGGATGTGGGAAATATCCTTAAAAGAGACTATAAGACTGATAACATCTTTATTTAGTATTTAATATTAGTAAATTTCTAAATTCAACAGTTTAGAAAATTAATATTCTAGAAAATTTCGTTTCTCTTAATTAAAACAAAGGATAAATTAAAATATCTTTTTAAAATTTTCTCATATTAATAGAAATTTTCATTTAATTGATGTTATAGATTATAATAAACCATTTACATTGTTTTGTCCATTTTTGATGTTAAAAATCTAGAATCAGTTCAAGGAATCTTAAAGTTAAAACAAAAAACAAAAACACGATTTATCCTTTAGAATAAGGTATGAAAAAAAGTATACAACGTATATTGTACGTTGTTTTTTTTGTAAATAAAAATAAAAACCACAACAGTATTTAATGTAAATAAATTACTTAAAAAATAAAACTTATGATGACATCTTTAAGTTTCCTTTCTTCTATTATAAACTGATTTAACGAATGTTTATATTAAAAATTTTCTTAGTAAACAGCAGGAAATTTCCAATTACTATATTTTTTTTTGCATATTTAAAAATTAAAAATAAACTTAAAAAAAAAACAAACCAAAACAAAATAAAATGCTACAAAGAAAAATTTGTTTGTAATTTTTTCTTGTACTACCATAGTTTTTTAAAATCTTTAATAATAAATAAAATTATTTAATTAAATTAAATTTAATATGAACATCATCTTATATATTTAATTAAAAATAAAATTTAATTATTTTATGAGTACTAGAATAGACAGCAGCTGCTCATATCATTTGGAACTTTTCTCCTTGAAATCTTAAATATTCGTAATCGATTTGACCGCTACTCTTGGGGTTTTATGATGACTTTAAATACTCGTTCATGTCATAATTTACTTAATTTATTATAATTCTTAATTAAATACGAAAATTTCTGAAATTCACTTTTAGGTGAAAATATGTTTTCTTCCTTCTTTTTTTTCATTTTTTTTGTTGGTACTAATGCGTACAAGTTCGTATTGAAGTGATTGAACTAATTTAATGTAGATAATAAGAATGATAATAATGACAAGAGTTCAACAAAAAAAATAATAATAAAAATAAGGTGTATCAATTTTGAAAATGTTCTTAAACACTTGATAAACCATTCAACACAGACATCCACCCACCCAAAATAATATTTAAATCAGAAATGATGACGGTAACTGGCAGTAAAAATGACGGCGACATAAAATATTCTTTTTTTTATTCTCTTCCCCAAAAGAAAGTGCTGAAATGGGGTTTACGCTTTTTTGCTTTCGTTTTCTTTATAAATATTTAAAAAAAAAACAATAACTTAAATAAATACATGAAATTGGAAGCAAAATAAATTTCCAACAAATTTGTAACTATCCAATTACCCCCTTTCCCCTCAGCTACAAAACTAAGAATTATAAAAACTAGAAAATTTTATAAGAAACAAATTTTTTTTTATATTGCCTAAACGTTTTTTTTTAAATATTTTAAGAGTGATTTGCCAAAAATAGATTATTTATTGCGGAAATGTTTAGTAGCTGAAATATTTATAATTTCTTCAAGAGGAGGGATGCGATAGTAAATCTACTATAACATTTTTTATATACAATAACATTTTTTCTTAAAGTAGAAATTGTAAAAAAATAATTTCAAAAATACCTAAAAGTGTTTTTTTTCTCGATAATTTATAGATGGTAATAAAAAAGTTCTTTTCCAAAATGTCTCATGATTACCTGAGATTTTTTTTTCAAATAATTTTTTTTATCAAATTTGGTCTTCGGAAAGTAAAGTTGAATTGGAGACAATTGAAATTCAGATTTTGATGAAATTTTTAATTCATTAAATTACTTGGAATCTTGTCTTGGAAACTTTACGAATAATAAAGCCAAAATATGTTATGCTGCGTAGCTTATGGCACTGTTTTATTAAAATCACACATGTTTTTGAGGCCAAAAATCGTCAAGTACATGTAAATAAAGTCGATTATCGCACGGGTAAAGCGCTCACCGGTCTCCGACCGCCTTCTGACAGCCAGGTTCCACTCGAAGTTCCGAAACATCACCATCGTGCAATGCTATGCCCCAACTGAAGTAGAGAATGACGCCAATAAAGAAGCCTTCTACCACCAATTAGAGACGTGTATTCTCTGTGCCGCTATATGCTCCATAGGAGCGACTGTGTCTCATGACTATGTGTATAATGTATAATGTAGAAATGAAACCTGTCAAATAAAAAAAAAAAAAAAAAAAAAAAGCGCTCACAGTTGACATTACCGATTTTTTCTTTTTTATTTATAAAGAAATACGGATTAAAAAACCCTCAGAACAAAATGCACACTAAAAAGTATATACTAGATATAATGGCTTCTCCTACGGTTGCTTGTGGGTTTTCGGAGCCCCATTTATAAGTCTACTCATCCGACTGGAAAATTAGCTTCCTCATCGTTGAAGAAAATTTTTTTTTTTGGAAAATGTGCGCCACCTATGGCAGAATCATCCTTTTTTGTAGAAAGTTTTTATAATTATTATGTGTTGTTCGGTGATTAAATGATTTGTAATACAAAATGCCAAAATATAAACTAAATAAATACTATCTTAGATGACACATACGTGTATGTTTGACATCTGTCAAATGGCATGGCTGTAATCTTAGATTATAAAAGAACAGGATAGGCTTCTACACAAAAATTGTGGCCGAATTATGTTGGCAATACATTCTTAAGAACGCACATACCGTTGTTGGTAAAATAACAGAAACGGCGTAAATCAGTGGGGGTCAATTTTAAACTTTAACAAGTTTCGTTTAAAGCCATTTTCATATGTGATGTCGTGTCATTTATGCGTAAACAAGTAGATTTTTATTAAAAAAAATATTGCAGATTTTGTTGTTTGATGGAATTAGTTTTGGAAATTTGGAATAAAACACAGAATTCTCTATTTTAAAATATTATTTTATTTATTTCACTATATATTATTTATTAAAACAGAATTATAAAATGGAAGAGCATATAAAAAAATTTGATTACACGTATATCAAAAGAATTATGTGCACAAATAAAACTTAGAAAATATAAATTTTTATGTTAAAACAATCATATTGAAAGCTTGATTAAAATCGGCACTATTGATGAAAGGAGAAATAGTTATTCTCGAATAAGGAAGCTTCTATAAATTACTCCTTAACTTTGATAGCGATTTTATTGTAATTTAGTTTGTATAAAATCGAACTATTCTGACCACATTTCGTCAGCTGCTGTCGGATTTGTTTTTTTTAATAATTCTGTAGTATTAAAACTTACCGTGTGGCTCTTCCATACACATATACCAAATACGGAAGGAATATCATTTCTTTCCAATCTGCTCCTGCTCGCTCCTACCTTAATGTCTGGTCTACGAAAGTGGAGCGAGTACACAATGTCGTGGTTCCTGGGAATTCTTGATGCTGCTGTCGCAACACAGTTTTCCCTCAACCATTTATTTTGTGGAAACCTGTATTTTACATTTAGTTTTTCAATTAAGTATTAACAGAAATTAAAGTTTCTTGCACTATTAAAATACGTTCCCTTAAATTTGCTTACACACACTTTACATACGTCGGCACTGAACTATTTTCTAGTAAACATTGGACTGTCAACATCACATTTGTTAACATTTATTCAATGAAGAACTTTTCACTTTTTAAACACTTTTTGGACCACATAAATCATTAAAAGCCATTTAAACATATTATAAATTTAATTTTTATTAATTACTCTAATAAAAATGAAGATGTCAACTTACCCAAAGAAAGAAATTCCCGGCTTCCTCATTTCGTTGAATTACCAACAACCCTTTATATAAAACACTTCATTTTCTGAAATAAAAACTTCCTATTAAATGCTTTTTCGTAAATACTTTACAAAATGATAAAAATCACACTTTCACTTGCACTTTCCGATAAATGTCAAAATAACCACTTTTAAAACAACAAAAGTATGCAAGCATTTCGGTATGCTACCACTTTCATGGAGAATGTCGTGTTTAAAAATTCTCCGAAAGTCTACAAAATTGAGGCGGTTGATATTTACGATATAAATAATAAACAAAAATACAATTGCATTTAATACCAAAAGTATGAAAAAAAATAAATGTTGCCTTCTATTCCGTGTTTAAATTATATTTTTTTGTTGGAATAAGTGAATTAAAATAAATATAAATTATGCTTTTTGCATTTTCAATAAATTTCTATTACGAAAACTAGATGTCAGTGGGTGTTACGTTTACATATAAAAATCTACACAAAAGTATGCAAGTAGTACGATTTTTCGCCGCCATTGTAATAATTCAAACAGAAATTTGCGTATACATATTGAAAATTTGATGTTAGGGCTTATCATGGTATTCGTTAATCTAAGGTTTGGAGTCACTTATCTGGCGATTTAGTACTACCGACTCTTCTAGCCCAAACCTTATTTTTTTAAAACTGCTTTCGAGGAAACATTGCACAATTTCCAAAACTTTTTCGGAACCCAATATGACAGGCAGCATGCTTTCTTGCGTCAGAGGATTAGCAACACAACACTGTAACAGACCTCTCTCTTCAATCAAAATTGAGGACAGTAAAATAAAACATGGTCAATGCCCTCCACCACAGAGTTCCTATTGGTAGTAGCTAATTTTTCCGTGTCATCGGTCATTCCATTAGACGATGAGGCGATCTACCTTCGGTAACAAGATCCAAACTAAATTGCCATAGCCGCTTGCGTTTCTTTGGTTTCTCATCATAATCTTGCCACCGCAAACCCGCTAATTAACAGTTTATTTAATCACGTTTTGATACTGTAATTACCTATAATATAAAAGAATATTCAACATCTCATATAGCTGCTTGTTAAGTAACGTAGATCGAAGGAACGAGTGGCGGTAAAATAAAATTTCTACGCTAAGCAAATGAATGAAAAGTTGGAATTCGAAATTTAATTTGTTAGCAAAATCGAGGAGCTTCTTGATATTTGATTGATATTTACAAAATAAATAATAAATCTAAAATACAATTCCATATTCATATCAAAATATTTTACAAAAACAAAAATTGCCTGTCGTTGTGTTTAAATTATATTTTTGTGAATTAAATTGAATATAAATTATGCTTTTGGAATTCAATAAATTTCTATTACGAAAACTAGATGTCATAAAATATCTACACAAAAGTATGCAAGCAGTACGATTTCTCGCCGCTTCTGCAATAATTCAGACAGAAAATTGTGTATAAATATACGTAAATCTGACATAAATTTACGTATATGGGCCATCCAGGTATTCTTTAATCTATGGAATTAGAGAGAAGGGTGGGCGGGGGAGGACAAATTTTCTTGTCGAACTTATTATTTTCGGATAGACAGGATAAGAATAGTTGTCCCCCCCATCCTCCTATCGTTTTTGTCAAAAAAACATTTATTTTCTATTTTATTTGATATTAGTTCCAAATATGGAAAATTTGACGCACTCGTTCTATCCGGTTGCATTCACAATTGTTTGATATTCGCCAAAAATTTACATAATTAAATACAATTGCAATCATAATTTATTATTTATAACTGATTTTTCAGACCATTTTTTTTAAAACTACAAATGCACCTACATTATTTCTATTTCAATTTCAACTGTCAAACAGCAATTCTGCCTCAGAGTAAAATACTAAAAAATGTATGAAAGTACTTGGACTACAACTGCAAAATTAGAACAAGATCTAATTCGGCAATAAAACAGTCGAAGAATTGTGCATTCTCATAAGATTGTGAAGATTTTCAAATTTTGACACCACCAACTGCATGTAGTTTACAGTTCAGTTGGAATTCTGATCTTAGCATAGCAAAGAAAAAAAATTGATTAAGAAGAGAGGAGAACACATTGAGAGCAAAATATTAGGAGAGAAAAACATTCACTGTTTACGCCGCGGTAGTGCAGTGTCCAAAGGCCGTGAAGTGAGAGTGTCGAATAACTCGTATCAGATACGTACGTACGTGCACTGAAAGGTTTGCACTTAAGCAGTATGACTGGACTATTTTGGTGTACGTACGTATATCGTTTATGGTGTCGGGCCGAGCTGACGATAACGAACGGGAAGGGAATGTATTCAATCATGATTGCTTTGGTGACATTTTGTGCAATTTATTCAAAACACGTACGAGTAATTGCAGAGCCGATGCTATTCGCAAATTAGTTTGGTCGGTAGATGTTAACTGTGCCATCTTTCGGATTAGATGTTGTTAACCGTTTGGTGGATGGTGGAGTGCTGCTTTTCTGATTCAATTTGAATGTCGACATCTGTCAGGGGTGCTGCCGCCCACATAGTTGTAAGGTCATTCCCAGATTTTGTGGGGCCACTGTCTCGTCTTTGAAATCGTTTTAAAAGTACTTTCGCGACAAATTAAATTGAATTTGGTATTTTTTTTTTTTGCGACTGCACCGAAATAGACCGGATTGAGTAGAGCCAAGAAGTCTCAACTGACAAAATTTACGATTTCGATAAATTCATAAACACCATCGACTGACGACGACTAGCCACGCATTTTGATTTCTGCCGCTAATTCGTTAAGTACTCGTAGAGCTTCTGTCCACCCAGGATGACAGTGATGACGATGACTTTTAACGATCACAATCCCATAACACCACAACGATCGGAGACCAAATCGTACTGATGGCCACCAAAGTTGGATGAATTCAATGCAATTTTACGTTAAGCACACTGTTCTCAATTAGAGAATATCAAGTATTGCAGGAAAAAAAAATGCATAATTGAACTTGTTGTGAGGTGTATACGAATTAATTTACTTAGTATGTTTGTATATGAGGTATGCAAGACATAGCACCATGACCATGAGGCCGTTTGCCGGTATAGAAACGAATTAATTTATTTGATCGCTTTTATGCCTAAGAGATTTTTTGATGACATATTGAAATATGAAAATTAATTACATATTGTAGGATGATACGTTCAGTAACCGCGGTCCGACATAAATTTAACCAGAACGCATTAAAAATTCGTTAATTATTCCAATATCCCCTAATTTTTTTCCCATTTTAAATATTAAACAAGAAGAAATAGGGACCGTAAAAAAATGCGGAAAAAATATGTAATTTCATTTGAAAAATTCGCTTTTGTTTAGTTATGCAATGTTCGGAGTACAGGTGTAGCGGTAGTGATGGCCGGTGGACACAAAGAATGCATACAGGTGAGCTGAATGGCAGGTTAGGTTATCCTTGTCGACCTCTGTTCGTGGTTGGGACAACAACCAATAACGACTAATTGTTCGTAGTTCGTGTAAAAATCCACATGTGCATTGAACACCTGAAGTTCACTTAAATTTTAGGCAACTTTTATTCAATTAACCAGTAGATGGTGTAAGTGCATCTGGCAGACATCATACTCGTCTAAATGCATTCGCGCCGTGCTGGTCATGCTATGTGAACGATGGCGTTAGCTGTAGTGGTGGCAGCGGTTATGGCTGTGGCAGAGGCTGCTAAACGCGCGACATGTGGAATTTTTGGTAGCAGATTATTACGTGCGCTGGCTGCTATTCTACTATCCTTTCAACGTGAGTTGCCCTTTGTCCTGGACACAGGTGATCATACAAAAGTGCCCACAAATGTGAACGCATTTTCACGCTCGCTTTAAACGCATAACCGATAACTTAATTGCACATGACTAACCTGCTGTCATTATTAAATACTTTCTATTATGGTTCAACGGAATTTCCTTCATGTTTCGGCATTTCCCATGAACACAAATGTATGTACACCCGCAGGAAAGGGAAATAACATATGCTGTATTGCATTGCTATTTCCTTGGGATTCCCTTTTGATTTTTACACGATTACTCTTATTTTTGGACTGATTATCTAATAAAAGGTGATTTTTTAAATTAAAATTATTGAAAAAAAAAAATAATTTTTTTCCAATTTTCCATAAGTCTAAAATGGCTTAGAAAAACCCACAAAAAAAGAAAAAAAGTTTTCCATTTTTCTATTGTTGAACATTTAAAGAAAAACTCATTCCTTAAAACTAACACTCAAATTATTTGAACCATTAAAACTTTAGTCCTTTTTTTCAGAGATTTTAGTTTTTATTAATTTTTTTTTAATGATCATTTTTAATAGCATTTTTATTAAAATGTAAATTTTTAATGCTTTGGGCGACAACTAAAGTCACATCGGCTAAAGGACTTTTTGGACTTTATGAAATTTCATATTTAAAAAAAATTATAGCTTTTCTAAGAAACTCTATTAATTTTTAATTTTAAAAATATAAAAATATAATTGATAATGATATGGAAAAAATTGTATTGCTTTGCTGTACTTGAGTTAATAGTTTTTCTATTATTTTTTTTTCTGTTTGTATACTTTAGTATCAGTAGTTGATAATGATTTTATTTTTTGTTAGTATCAAAAATTGGCCAAATATTGTATAAATTTTCAGATTAAAAAAATATACTTTTTTTGGGGGAAAAAAAGCTAGTCTTTTTTTGTTATCGTTTTATACTGATTCACATTAAAGTACGATTGTACTTAAATTGTGGGGTCAATATTATTCTTTCGGTACATTGCGGTATATACTTGTAGGTGAGATTAAAAATTGGACATAAAACCCCAAAAAAAGAAGAAATTGAAATTAATTTAGCAAATATTTATGATGATCTTATCAGTGTACTATGGAAACAATCGATTATCTTGCAGACGGACATATGCACCTGTAACGTTTTATTATTTTTAATAATTATTATTGTTCGGTCAATAAGTGCTTATTATCTGCAATTTTCATTTATTGACAGTTAATCATTGAAATTTATTCGATATTTTCTTATCATTTTATATAATTTTAATTGGAAAATTGATATTTCAAATAACAAAACTGGGGAAGTAGTTAGTTTTTTTTCTGATTAATAATAAATTGTTAAGTAATGCAAAATTTGGATCTAATTTGGAAAAGTTTTGTTACCTTATCCAATTTACGTTTCGATAACCCTTTATTTTTAAAGGACACAATTTTTTTGAGGTAAGTTTTGATGAGTTTTTCGAATATTTCGGACTCAAATCTGACTAGTACTTGACGGATGTTGGTTTTTAAATGATATAAAATTTGAGAATTGTCTGCGTAAATATTTTTTTTTGCATATCTATACAAGAAAAGGTGGCAACAGCGTCAAATCTCACCAGTTTGGTTGGAGGCCGTCAACAAATCTCAAAATTATGCGTTCGGGGAACGTTTGGCGCAAAAATATTAAAATCTTTAAGTTCTCACAAAAAAAAAAACAACAACATCTGTGCTCATCTGGCCAAACTGCTCAAAATTGACAGTTACCGTTTTGTCTTCACAGGTATCCACCGATCTATAAAAAAATGTTATCCAAAAATAGTTTTTAAAACTCTAAGTCAACTGTTCATTAAAGTTTTGGGAATTTTCTACAAAAATGATCAATTATGTCAAATTGAAATATGTTAAACTTAATAAAAATTACCCTCGATAGTATATATAATCAATAACTGTCAAATGACAGGGCTGTACTTTGCAAAATGGATAACTTTGATGTCGAATTTTGAAAACCTTTGTCAAACGAAGCAGAAACTGACAAATTTTGAGAACTTATAGGATTCTAAGAATTTTTGTGTGGCGCTACTTATACTTTGTCTGGATCCTTTTGCTTGAATATGGTTTTTAGATAGTATTGGGCTACTCATTAGGTCTTTGGACTACTCATAAGATCAGTCGGGCTACTCATAAGGTCGGTTGGGCTACTTATTAGGTCTTTAGACTACTCATAAGGTCTTTGGACTACTCATAAGGTCAGTCGGGCTACTTTGGACTACTTATAAGGTCAGTCGGGCTACTCATAAGGTCGGTTGGGCTTTAGACTACTCATAAGGTCTTTGGACTACTCATAAGGTCAGTCGGGCTACTTTGGACTACTTATAAGGTCAGTCGGGCTACTCATAAGGTCGGTTGGGCTACTTATTAGGAATTTGGACTACTCATAAGGTCAGTCGGGCTACTCATAAGGTCGGTTGGGCTACTTATTAGGACTTTGGACTACTCATAAGGTCTTTGGACTACACATTAGGTCAGTCCGGCTACTCATTAGATCTTTGGGCTACTCATATGGTAATGCATTTTTGGATTTTTTGGCAGAAACTTACAAATTTTTGAAAATTTAAAGGATTACAATCCTTTTGTTGAACGTACTCATACTTTGTCTAGATACTTTTAGTCAAATATGGTTTGTAGATATTATTCCAACACCTACAGATATGACCACAACTGACAGTCCTTCGTTAAAGGTGAATTTTTATTACCTTCACTGTTCGAACAGCATTCAATTTAATAATTGCTATATTTTATCCTTTATAACCTTGGACATATATTCACATGTTTTGCGTCTCCTTTACACACTAATTCCAACCTGAGCACAGATGATAAGTGCGATAATAATATTAAAAAGTGCATAATAAAATGGTAATTAACTAAAATACAAAGGCAACCCTTAACGACTCTTTATGGTTTTTTATTAATTTTGTTTTTTTTTGCTTTTGATTGGAATTTTTTTTTGAAGTTTTTCAGCAAATTGTAGTTAAATTTTGTAGCATTTCCGTGTTATTTAGTGCTTCAAAACTTTAAAATTGTGCCCACAACCACACATTGCATTCGCATCTGCACATCATAATTTTTAAACAGATAATAATCGTTTAGCTTCGATAAATTAGCCGAAAAGTAGAATTAAGTCAATTAAATTTTGACAGAGAAATAACCCTCTTCCCTTTCCCCCCTCTTCCCTTCCGTTGTCCGCCATTTCATAGAATTTTTTTTATTTTCCACATTTTCAAAATCTACTTTGAGTATGCCAAAAAATTTTTATTTTAATCTTTTTAAAGGAAATATTGGGTGTTTTTCTAAAGAGACCGTTCTTCTTACAATAACCCCCCCCCCCCACCTTTTTTTGTTGAAAAATAAACTGTCAATAAATGCACACTAAAAAATTTATTATCTGAAAATTGAGAAAATCTATAGACTCATCAATAGATGAGAATCAATTATTAAAAGTTATTATGACAGATATCGATTCTATACGGTCACATTTGTGTCTTTCTGAGGCTCCTTGCGAGTGGTTTTGTTGTCAAGTATCGATAATATTTTGGTTGTTTTAAGTCTAAGAAGAAGAAGAAAAAAACTGAATAAAAGGTGGCGGTCAGGTGTGATGCGGAAAAAGTAGGTGAATAGTATAGAGACCAAGAGTTGATGGTCTTCGGTTAGGTGGGGCCTGTGGACGTAACAATCTATTTTAAACGATCGAAGACCATTCAGACTAAATGTTCGCTTTGAACAGAAGAGAATTTTGAGCTTCAATTTCGGCGATTAATAAATTTCACCGGCAAAGTCAGAATAAAAGTTTTTTCTGTTCATTTTTTTTTTTGTATACAAAGATAAATTTATAAGAAGAACATTTTTATTAAATGTTTGTTTCTACGTGAAATGTGTACAAAATTGTGTAGCGATACTTGACAAATTTCCATGTCCGCCTGAACAGGTGTAACCTATTTTTTTCTTCTTCTTCTTCTGTGATTCTGTGTTCAGAAGACAACGCGACAAAACAGACAAGAACGACGGTGGCATTCGGGCACAAATTCCTGTCCATTTGACTTGACTCTTCGATAAATTTTCTGTTAATATCTTTAAATTTTTTTTTTTTACCATTTTCAAATCGAAGAGATTTTTTCGAAAATCCCTCGAGAAAAATTGCGTTCATTGGTGAGGAAGTTGGTGGTGGGCAGCGGTCTTTCCTTACTGATAGTGGGTGTAAAATTGACTGCGGCTGCTGCATAATTCTGTACTGTATGCGCAACGTAATGTGAACCCCTCCCCCCTACCCCCTCCATCAACCATTATTTTTAACTCGATTTTGACTAAACTCTTTTTCCAGATTTGAAAATCGGTTTTCGTCTTTTTTTCTTCCCTGTTAACAGTTGACATTTGTCTTTTTTAATATCCCAAATGGGACTTTTGGTAAATGCCTTTATATATAAAATACAAAAATTTTGTTGATAGTTTTTCGTATTCGAATTTTGGTGGGGAGGAGACAACGACTTTTATGTTGGCTGTTGTATATTTTTAAGCAAACTGTCGCAAGACCCACAACACACAAAGTAGACCAAAATAGCAGATGGGAAGTTTTTATATGTAAATTTTGGATGGTAACCCCTCATTTTTTAAGGGTTCTGGCATACGTAAAGAGTACGTTACATGTGTTCGAGGTGAAAATGTCACATGTCATACACAGGAGTGCACAGTGACAAAACACCTTGTCACTTATTGAGCGTACTTCTGTTGCCTATTCGGTTTGTGTCTTCCACTATCTCCGTTTTGAGAAATTATTTTTAGTCTGATTTAAAATTTTGGTTAGTTCCTTCCTTCATTTTCTAATGGGAAAGTGAAAAAATCCCTTCTCTTTTCACATTTCTATTATTAATCGTCTGAATCTTTAAAACTATTTAAAAATCCAGTGGAATAGTTCTACTATGCTTAAATTAATAGATTATAAATCTTTCGATAATTAAGATGTCACAAAAATCGGAAAGGCATTGTAAAAGTAGGGCGGAAAAAGGTGTTTTTTCATATTTTTAGGTAATTATTTAAGGCAACCAGACAAAAATGCTACATTACTCATAATATTTGTGTAATAACAGGTTATCTATTTTGTAGTTAGGAAAGTGTCACCCTGTTATTTGACAGGAGTCAATAATTTATGTCATTAATATTTTTATTTAGTTGAAAGTATGCCATTTTTATACAAAATTTTCTTCCCGGATGCGGATCATTTTATAAGCTATACAGCAATAAACTACACAACCTCATATGAGGCTCGGAAAACCCACATGTAACACTGTGGAGGAGCCTTGTTAATGACAAAAAGTGATTGTCTAGTTTCCATTTGGTTCTAAAGGTCCGTCAATTCTGAGCGTTGTGGCCATATTATAAGTGATTTTTTAATACGGACCTAAAGAATTAAATCTGGACCATGTGCAGTTTTCTTAAGACGGTGCCACAAGCCACACAACATGGCAAATTTTAGACTCTGAACTCTACAAAAAAAAACTTAAAGAAATTACCTTAAAAAATAATAACGAGCCCTGCAAGAAGTATTTGGGCAACCATTTCAATAATTGTACATTTTATGCATAACAGAAAAGTTCAAGCAAAATAATCTCAATTTATTAAAAGTTACTTTCCGTAGAACATTTTTGAATAATCATCAAGTATTTTTTTTGCTCAATTTTTTCCGAGCAATTATTTTTTAATTAATTCCTTTTAAATCACATCATGTGACGTAAGAAAATTGTAAATTAATTGTCTTCTCATATTTTTAAGTAAGAATTCCGAATAATAACCCAAATAATCTTTGACATTCGAACTTGTGAACATAAAACTTTGAACAAACAAGCAAATGCAAAGGAGAAGATTTCAGAAAAGAAAAAAATAAATCAATTCAAAAATATATGCAATCATAAAAAGTGATTTGTTTATTTGAGCGTCAGATACACATGGTATTTTTGGGGCGATTCCGGTCGATTGGGGTATTAAGTTCGGGCGGGCAGCCGTAATCAGGCAGGCCCCCAACAATTTATAATGTCAACATGAGTAGTGTCAGTGCCGTAATCGGTTTTGTTTGTTGTTGTTGTTTTTTTTTGTTGAAATTTTCTTTTGGGGTATTTTTTTTCTTTTCTTTCTCGATTAGGGCTTATCGTTATGTGGATGAGCTACGAGGTCACATTAGGGGGCAACTTATAACTCAAAACATCTGCGCGCACACACAAAAATTTCAGAATGGAATGGAATCAAGTCAATTTTGTTGAGGATTTTTTTAACTCGACCATCAAATAGATTTTCATCGAATAGATGGATCCCTATCCCCCCTCCCTCCATCCATCCTTGACAATGCACATATGTTAGCATATCACACGGAATGTTATGACTTTTCGGTTTGAAATTTATTTTCAGTTTTCAGTGTGACTTGAAAACAAAATTGTCACAGACCGCCTCCGCATATTTTGTGTTTAATTCGAAACAAAAATTATTGAACGCATTGCAATGGCAGATAATCCTAATAACTCAAAAGATATCTTCTGCTGTCCTCATCATTTCCATGAGGAGATCTTCAAAGTGGAATTATTTTTTTTGGTCAAAAAAACAAAATGAAAAAAATCCCGTGCGTGTCGTAATTTTCAAAAAAAAAATGCGGAATATCTTCTCTTTGTCTCCTAGAATGATTTTAGTCCTTTTTGTGTCTGGTTGTACCAATTAATCATATACGAAAATGAAGTCTCTCTCTCTCCAATCAGTGTCCTATTGAAAAGAAAAACTACAACCAGCTGTGAACAAAATACTCACAGTTTCGGATGCGTTCCTCTATTGCTGGATGGGAGGCATGATGATGAATTATCACATCCAGATTACACTCGTTGATTTGGCAATCGGGAATATTAAATGCGGCTGTCATTTAATTTGGAAAGCACATAAATTTCAGAGTGCCTCTAAATTTTTCGGAAGGTCCGAGTAATTTCTTGGCACTGCCACCAGAGAAACTTGTCTGAATTTTTAAGCCTTTTTGAAAGGGGGACGGTGGATCGTTGACTTAAACCGACAGAACTCTAAACATTCTCGTTCGTTTACTAATTCGTACCGTTGTTGTGTGTGTCGAAAAGAAAAATTATGAAAATTCCCCAATTTTCCCAAATGTGAAAATTGCGAAAATTCATCTTTTCCTCTTTTTTTTTATTTTCAACTAATTTATTATCTTAATATGCGAACGAATCTCTTATTTATCTTTGCTCTTATTTCAGGTTAAGCTTTTATTATAACGTTAAGGTGAATAGGCTAATGAATTATATTGAATTATTTTATTTTCATTCTTTTCTGTATGAGCTTTTTTCTTCTTCTGTAAATTTAACATTTAAAATTGATTTTAAAAAGACAAACTTTTTTTTACATAAATTAACTTCTAGACTTGAATTAATAAAATGGTTTTTCTGTGGTTGGAACGGTTTGTTAACAAGTGCGCTAAACTTGAAATTTTTATTTTTTAATAATTTTTGAGGTATTTTTTTTTCACTTAAAAAAAATTCTTGTGCTTTTTATTATAAACTTTGTGGAAATTGTAAATTTCCAAAAAAATAAACAAGACAATTTAGTGAACTTTTCTTCGTTGGGTATTGGAGTACTCTCACAATACAAATAGTTTCTGATTATGAAAAGTAAATGCTTATCCATTTTGCAGTTTGGAAAGTGTTACCATGTAATTTGGCAATTGTTAAAAAAATATCTCATCAAAGATAGTATTTCCTAAGTTTAACATTTGCCATTTAAAATTCGTCCTTTTATGGGGCCCTTCAGTTTCGGGAACAAGAAAAAGTCACAGGGGGTCAGATCTGGGGAATACGGTGGCTGCAGCATTATTAGTGTATTGTTTTTGGCCAAAAATTCGCACACAAGCGACGATGCGTGAGCAGGGGCGTTATCATGGTGCAAAAGCTAATTTTTGTTCTTCCACAAATCCGGGCGTGTCTGGCGGATTGCTTCGCGCAACTTGCGCAGAACTTGCAGGTAATATTCCTTATTGACCGTTCTACCCTGTGGCAAGAACTCGTGATGCACCACGCCCCTGCAATCGGAAAAAAACTGTAAGCAAAACCTTCACATTCGACCGAACTTGGCGCGCTTTTTCTCGGCCCTCTGAGAACATTTTGTACTACCAATAAACGTTGCTTCGGTCCAAGGTAACTTCACCATATGCCACAGTCAACATTCGGAATGCGTCCGCGCAATTAATTTTGTTTTTCACACAAAATTTGATACAGATTCTTCAATCCATTTTTGGAATGGGCAAAAATCGAAAACGAGCCAAAACACGTGCAAGCAAAGTAGCTGTCAAAAATTAACTAACAATTCAAAATGGCCGAACTTGTCAGCATAAGTGAGAGATATGAGTACCAACTTAACGCCTTAAAAAAAATCGAAAATCAAATATACGTAACCCGCGAAAATTCTAAATTTGCGATACTTTTTGAACAGATCTCGTATGATATTTACAATATGAGACGCAGTTCACACAATACGACAAACGATATTATTGCGCTAAAAGTCAATTGCTCTCCAAGATCGTACAATTTGACGCCAGTGCACTCTTTTTTGTAAAATTACGCAAACGACCGTATTTACACAATAATTAAAACATTAAAAAATCAATATTTCTCAAGTAATGAGCAAATTATAGCTCGAAACAATTCGTCAAAAAATTACCTCAAAAAGATCGAGTTATCCATGAGTTCTTGTGGCAGCCATTTTAATAATTCTATATTTAATGCATAATGGCAAAGTTTAAACAAAACAATTAATTAAAAATATTATCAAAATTTGATCTTAAAATAGGTTTTATTAAACTTTACTTTCCGAACCATAAATTGAAAAGATTTGTTTTTATTGCGTGATAGCTTTTCAGTATACGTAATTTCTAAAAATTTATTGTTAAGTAATAAAACTATCTAGAATAAAAAATGGCAAACCTAACACTAATCAAATCTTATCTTGTATAATATTTAAAAATTTTTTGAATTAAATGCCGGCGATATACTTTTTGAACCACAAAATTGATAATCCTGTTTTTCCTTCGTATTTATTTGAAAAGGTTTTCAATTTTTTTCTTAAAAATGTATGTAAATATCTCCCCTTCCCCCTTAAAAAAATTTAAAAAAAATCCCTTTCAATTGATTAATTATACTTTGTAGAAGGTTCAATTTGATCTATTCCCAATAAAAGTTGATTCAGCCTGAAAGAATACCTTTCATAATAATTGATAGCGTTTATTAACCTTTTATATTGGATATGGACTGTAAAATAATCATAGTGTCTGAAATTTGAAATGTGGAAAGGATTCGATACTATCCCATTATGGCCGGTCATCTTCATAATTATCATCATCACCAACGCCACCGACTGCCACCACCACCACCACCACTAATGGGCTTTTTGCAATGGTCATAATTCAATGGTTTTGTGCTTTCAGTTTTCATCCATCCGTCCACATCCATCAATGGGTTGTCTGAAGATAATCCCTTGAGAGAACTTTGCCCCAAGAATTGAAGATGTGCAATTCCTTTTTTTTCCCAATTCGATTGCACCAAGAGTGTGGGAAAGTGCTTCTGGAATGCCAGCCACTTGCAGAAGTTCGCGTGCTAACCAACATTTTAGAAATTCGGCCCTCGGTATTTCTGTCTATTAGCTTGTTGGTGGGATGCACATGATGTCTATGCACAATGCCTGGATGGATCTGCTCCATTGCCATCCACTTTCGGTAAATACGCATTTTATATGGGTAGACCATCGTGTATTCCATACTACAACTGCACACGCACCTATTTACGCCTGCATTTAGCATTGAAGGTCCGTCCGATGTTATTTGTTGTGTTGTTTCCCAGTCGTGGACATTTCATCCTTGAGGCTGTCACGACGCCGTATTTTTTCAAAAAATATTATTCTTTATTCGTCGAAATGGCTAAAAATTATTCCCAAATCTATACTTTTTCTACATACTCATAGTTTCAGATGTATTTAAAGTATCGATTGATATAAACTCGACCCCCCCCCCCCAATCATTGGTTCAAATCAATGTTCAGATTTCGAAAATTATTTTAAGATATTATTTTTTTTCGATCAATTTTACCTAAAGTGGACATGGAACTTGGTTTTTATTCGTGTTGATACTCGTGCAGGTGTCGGAACTGGGGGCTAATTTTTCTTCTTTTAAAGACGCTGTATAATGCGTAGAATTTTTACCCACTAACACCCACATGCCTTTTATTCAAATATAAATAAATTTGGACCTTTTTCGTCCGACCACCGTTAGATATTACCTCATGGGGAGTAGACTGACATCAAGTCTATTTTTTTAATGTAGATACTGGTCCACTCCTCCATGGCTTATTCCGTTCAACGTGGCTATCCTCTTGTAATCGATAAATCCCAGTATTACTGCCATCTTGCTTTAGTCTGATTTCTTTCGTCCTTGGTGACGGCGTAAGCTAATCGATTTTACTTTCACCCTGTCATCGAGGAGATATATTCTGGGTCATTCAGCCACCAAAAGTTCGATTGGCGGCATGTTAGCTATAATACAGAATGCGTCATAGGAGTCAGTACGGAATACTCCCGAGACTCCGAAGTGTGTTTGTACGTTTTTGTCACCATAACTTTTGTCCAAATAGAGGCTGCGTAGAGTATCATAGAGCTGATAACTGTCGATAGAAACCTGCACGGGCTCTGTTGAGGCCCTCTGCGGTTAGGCATGATCCTTGTTAAGGCATTCACGACTTGCCTTTTCAGCAGCGATTTTCAAATTGTCGCCAAAGCCCTACTTGGTGTCTATCTGAGATAATATCGCAGTCACCGATGGTGAGAGCAATAGACTCCTTTACTTTCCTGCTGATCACTAGTACCGCCCCAGTTCAACAAGTTCCAGGTCCACTGATAATAGCCAATGCCACATAATGTGAACTGTATCATTTTCGTTTGGAGTGATCTCATCTATGAATTTGCCACAATGTCATCCTCAAAACTAACCCCACAATTATTCCTTTTGACAACGCATGGGTTTCAGAGCAGCGCACGTCATATACCAGGTGTATTAGCTTAAATCCGTTGTTTGGTCACAGATGGCGTGAGTAAGCGTATTAATCTACCATAGATACGCCATACTTTTTTTTATGAGTTTGACATCTGTCAACATTAATCAGTGCACATTGTCAGCAATTTCGTACAACAACATACGTTTTTCTTTTGATAATCATGTCTAGTTTTCTGCCAGAAAAAGAGCTTATGCGGGAAGCTCTGCTTTTCTACTTCAATTTGAAGAAATCGGCTGCCGAATCGAATCGAATGCTTATGGAGGCCTATGGTGACAGTGCTTTATCGGAAACAACCTCTCAAGATTGGTTTCGTCGGTTCAAAGACGGCAATTTTGACTTGTAGGACAAGAAGTGTGAAAATCGGCCTAGGGAGATTGAGGACCATCAATTGCAGGCTCTTTTAGACGAAGACGATACGCACCATCGCACACATCAAAAATGGTCCGAAACTACTTGGAGACACTCAACTGGGAGGTGCTACCCCACCCCACTTATTCACCAGACCTGGCCCCTTCCGACTACCACCTGTTTTCGTCGATGGACCACGTGCTCGCTGAGCAGCACTTAGAAAGAGAAGGAATTTTTTTGGCGTGGTATCCACAAATTGCCCGAGCAATGGGAAAAATGTGTAGCTAGCGAGGGTAAGTACTTTGAATAAATTTGTGTTTGCTTTCTATGAAGAAAAAAAAATTGTTTTTAAGCTTATACATCTGGTATAATATTCTATAACAATGGATCGAGGAAAGAGCCCTGCGGATGCCTTGAATCATTTGATTAGCAGTTGTGCTAATGGGTATTTTTCCACTCTTCTATTCAGAAGAACATATAGAATATTGGGGGTGCTGTAAAAATCATTACATTCACATAATATCCTCTCAATTTCGAATGTTTTGATACAAATTACGGCAATATAAATTATTTTAAGACTAGAAAAAATCCTACAAAATAAAATAAACAAAAATCAGTACAAGAAATTTTTTCTACCCCTTCAGAAAGGGGGAAAAAATGTGTTCCTGTTCAAGAATTAATTGAGGATGTGTACCACATGGCGTTCAGCCTCACTGATAACTATTCAGCCTTTACTTAACCAACAATTTGTTGGTAGTGATAGGAGTCACCATACAGCCAGAAATGATCTCATCACAAAGTTTTCCCTTTTTTTATTATTATTATTATTTAGAGTTAAAAAAGAAAAAAGAGAGTTTATGTTATATAAAACAGACCCCTTTTCTTGAATGAAAACAGAAATCTTTTCGGTACATTAAGTATAACAACTCTTTAGGGGTAGATTTTCTTAAAAACAAATTCTTCTAAATATTTTCTCGTATTGTTTTTTTTGTTGTTATTTTATTTTGGAAATTCTTGTTTAAAAAAACAGTTTCTTAACATTAAAAATATCAATTACCAAAAAAAAAATAGAATAAAACAAAAACCGTAATGGAATTGTTCAAGTACAAGGAAGGACTATCTCGAAGAAAACAAACATTTTTAAAGTACTTCCGTTTTTTTCAGTTTTTCCTTTTTCTTAAAGGATACTAAGTCTTTGTAGAACAGAAAGTGGAAAGAAAATTACTCTTTATTATTTAGAAAATATTGTATATAAATAAAAGTAAATTTTTTTTTCTCATCAAATTAACTACGAATAATGGTTATTTCCGAAATATATATTTAGTATTAAATGTGAATCCATAGGAGAGGGTAGTGGGGGGGGGGGAGGGGTAACTTGTAAATAAATAAGGGAACAGTAAAAATTTAATTTATAGTCCAGAAATTTGTATTTTTTTTTGGTGTAAAAATCAATTTTCAAGTATTTAAGACCCACTCTGCTAGAACCTAAATTTATATTTTAAAAGAAGATTCTTTTCAAAATTTCGTCGTTTTTTTTAAATATATTTTTACCTTCACTTTTTAAAGAATTTTTGTAAATACTCGTAATTTGCACATGTTTGACAAAGAATTTCACGTAACAAATTTTAGCAAATGATTTTTTTTTCATTTCTTTCTTTTTGTGTAAAATGAAAATCCATTAGAATCCATGAACGGATGATATAGGATCATGTGAGATGATGAAAGAGGCGTCTACCATATATGATATGGTCGTATGGGCCACTTTAATATTTAGGGTGTCATATAGACTCTTCTTTGGTATTCCAAGAATACTTGCCGGTTCGAGGTTCCGTTCTAGACTATAAGTTTCGGTAGAACTACTGCTGTGTTTGTGATTATATGGTCTACAGATTTTCGGTTTTTTTTTACCAAAATCCCTAAGAAATTTCAGCAAAAATTCTACATTTCCTTATGAATTTGTGCAACTTGGAATTTCTTTGAAACCAAAAAAAAAAAATATATTAAAAGGAATTAGTCCTCTCTAATTTCCATTTAATATTTAATAAATTTTCAACAAATTGCCTATTTTAAATATAATAAATTTTTAGGGTTTTTTCAAATTATTATTAAGTGATAGTTTTGATTAATGTTTATTTTATGATATATGAGCTGTGCCAGAAAAGTAAACGAGACTCAATTGCTTGTACTTTAGTCCCTTCTGAACCTGCAATACACGTTTCAGCCTTGTTGTCAGATAGCAATGAAAAGTTCCCCATCAAAAGCACTTGTTTTTCAGGGTCTCAAAGTACCATATACCACCTTTATCAAAAAGTTCCCGGAACTTCAAAAAGTTCTAAATCTTAGCGTCATAGCTTGGCATTTGCAAAAGTTACGTAGCCATCTATCTCTGTGTGTGTTAGCGATTTTTTACAATTTTAGAAATGGATTTAAATTTGCAACAACGAATGTTGGAAATGTTGGAAAAGCTCTTCGGCAATGATTCTCTAAAGAAAACGGTCGTTTACCAGTGGCATGAGCGGTTCAAAAGTGGTCGTGAGTCAATTGAAGATAATGAACGCAGTGGCAGACCATCAACATCGAAAACCGACGAAAACATTGATAAAGTAAAAGAAATATTGGTCAATAACCGCAAATTAACCATCAGAGAGATAGCGGAGGACTTGAACATTGCCTATGGATCCGTCCAAGACATTTTGGTTAATGATTTGGGTTTCCGTCGTGCCAAAAGACCTCAATTTCATGCAAAAAAGAGACCGTGTTGACGTCGCAAAAGACATGATTTGCGAGGCTGAATCCGATCCCACATTCATCAAAAGGATCATTACTGGAGACGAGACGTGGGTTTATGAGTACGACACGCAATCCAGACATCAGGCAAGTGAATGGGGTTCACAAAATGAACCGAGACAAAAAAAAACACGTCGTTTTCAGTAGTGCATCATGAATTTTTGGCAGAAGGCCGGACAGTAAACAAAGAGTATTATTTGGGCGTTATGAGACGTTTGCGTGAGGCAATTCGCCGAAAGAGACCAGAATTGTGGGCAGAAAACTCGTGGATTTTGCACCATGATAACGCACCGTCGCACAGTGCCATTATTATTCGTAATTTTTTGACGAAAAATGTAACAATTACCATCCAACAACCACCTAATTCACCTGATTTGGCTCCCTGTGACATCTTTCTGTTCAATCGAGTTAAAAAACCATTACGGGGAACGCGTTTCAACAGCCGAGAGGAAGTAATGGAAAAATCGCAGGAAGCACTGATGGACATACCGAAAATCGAATATAAAAAATGTTTTGAGGATTGGATCAAGCGCTGGTATAAGTGTGTTTAAGTCGATGGGGATAACTTTGAAGGGGACAGTATAGATTTAGATGAATAAACTTGTATTTTTAATTTTCTGAATAAAGTCCGGTAACTTTTTGATCAAGGTGGTATTTGGAGAGAACGAGCAGCAGTGGAATACGATTCTCATTCAGGGTGGCGCCCAACTTCGCAAACTAATGAAAATGTTGAACGAGTGAAGTCCAAAACTATCTGTGAGGGACTTTTGAGGTCCAAAACAACCTGTCAAAAAGTCTTCGATGACCAAACTCGTCCTTCATGCCCGTTCCTTGGTCTATCAATTCACCGTTCACCACATTTTGAAAAAAATAATAATTAAGCCAGCATTTTTTCTGGGTAAATTGGCATTCGTTTGAATAGGACTCCTTTCATAGTCCCTAGTAGAGCTCCTAGACCCAACAACTCTTTTATCAAACTTCCTCAATTTGCAAATGAGCTCCACAATTAAATAACAATCGCTGACTTTTATCTCCAATTAACTATCGACCAGTTTCCTTCAGGAAGCTGACAACACAAACTCACAGAAGACATGGAGTCGTCAAATGGCATCTGCCAAATGATAACAACGAAAAGTTATTGATCAAAAGCACTCCTTTTTCGGTGACACAAAGTATATTTGGAGGGGATGAGCGGCAGTTGAAGACGGTTCTCATTCAGGGAGGCGTCCAACTTCGCAAACTCATGAAAATGTCGAACGAGTGAGGTCCAAAACTATCTGTCAGGGACTAATCAACCTGGTCCCTTATGTCCGTTCCTTCGTCTATCAACTCATCGTTCACCATATTTTGGACGAATTACCAACTAACACAGAATTTTTTCTGGGTAAATGGGCATTCGTTTGAATAGGAGTCCTTCTATAGTCCCTAGTAGAGCTCTAGACCCAACAACTCTTTGCCCAACCTTCCTCAATTTACAAATGTGCTCCACAATTTTACATAATAATCTCTGAATTTTATCACCAATTAACGATCGACCAGTTTCCTTAAGGAAGCTGACAACGCAATCCCACAGGAGACATGGAGTTGCCAAATGTCCTCTGGCTCTTGTCTTAGAGATCTTAAAATCAAATATTGCAGGCCATCTCCGTCAATGAATTTTTCTTCGTTGGTATCTATGCTCTCCCCTTTCCCCATTTAGCTAATCACAGTCCCAATTTACCTAATTTCCCTCCACATAGCTGGTGCATATCACAATACTGAAATTACGAAAAGTTGCAACGGGGCTATGGGGAGCAAGCGCAGAAATTTTTCGGTGGCTTTGGGCATTTATCGAGAACCAATTGAAGACGAATCTCCCTCAGAGAGGCCTTCAACACCAATACTGATGAAAATATGTAATAAGTGAGAAGGCTCTAGTACGATCAAAGACATACTGTCAACCAAATTTTTAATAAAAAAGTCCTTGCAAGGTCAGAAAAACAATTTTTCATGTCAGATCAAATATTGCAGACACTTGGATCCTCCGTCACACGGAATTCGCCATCAACAAGTGAAATTCGGTGGTCTACCAGGACCTTCCCCCCCAATCCCTCTCAATGTACTTGATCTCAGATGATGTATACATTTTCTTTCCTCGAACCTTTCTCTACTTGAAAGGACGTCATCTTGGTATGATGATAATAACATCAAAAGGAGTGTAACCGAGGAGCTAGTTTAAGGCAATTTTAGTTTAAGCCTGACTCTAGGGCTATCTGTCAACCTAGCCAAAGGGATTATTTGCGTCAAATCAAAAAGTTGTTCTCGGCAGACCTTGAATGCGTCACACAGCCATCTCCACGAACAAGTTTTTAACGGACAAAGGGAATCCTTATGGTTCCTTAACCATCCTTTTTAGCTGATCGCAGTCCATGTGATGTTTCTCTGTTGTTCAAAATCAACTATTTTGATCATATTAATGTATAAAAATGAAATAAAATTGGTAAAAAAATCAGTCTTATTTCTTTTCTGCCGCAGTTTCTTGTACAAAAGCGATTCCTTTGTTCGAAAAGAAAAAAATTGGAGACTAAAAAGACGAGAATACGTAAAAAATAAGCGAAATATTTAAAAAAAAAACTGACGTCGTAAATTTTTTTATCACGCCGCATCTGGCCTCAAATGTGCTGCGCGCTGTGCTGTTCGCATGCCATTGAATATGCAAATGCTTAACTAATAAAAATTCGTGGTTGCACAGATAATAATTCATAACCGAGTCAAAATCGAGACGAATTCTTTCTGACGACATCACCTGAACACTCGAAATTCTGCCAGAAGGTCTTTTTGGGTCTCTCTGGGCCAGCAATAGGAATCTTGAAGCCTTGCAGCAGGCATAGTTCTGTCTAACAATAAGAACACAACCTGCAAAATAAAATGTGAACTTGCAAACGGTACCCATTAACCAAGTGACCACAGTTAATTTGCTGGCATCAACCTGCCGCCGCACATTTGTTGCCCCGTCATTGCCATCCGTCATTACCATCGATATCTCGATGCTGTCAGCGTTTAAGTGTCAGCATATTTTCTATGTAATCGGGTCTCGCCATTGTCATCCCCACGATGATGGCAATCTAAAAACGCACCGGGCGCACAGGTTCAATCATTAAACGGCATGTGCTATTGCAGTTTGACTCATATTTTCAGTAGGTTAATAGGAACATGAGGGCTATTATATATAGGGGCCAGTATATGCCGCCTTCTTTGACTGGGAACTTGGACAAACCTCAAACAGCACACACACAAACACACATGGAACATACGGTTTCCAACTCAATTGCCAACCAGCCAACCAACCAACCAACCAAATATGATAAGTGACAAATGTTCCTTATTTCGGTTTTCTTAATTTCATCTTTTATTGAGTCCTTACACCTGCTGACAACGGTCATGGTCTATAGCAGTAGCAGCAATAGCAACAGTAACAGCCACAGCAACATCAGCAGCAGCAGACGACACAACCGTACGTTAATATTACCCAATCGCGAATAATTCCGTTAAATTTTTTATTTTGTTTTTATTTAGACCTTTAGTAAGGGTCTTAATAAATATTTTTAATTTATTTAAATTCGATAAGATGCCAGATCGATTATGAGGGATGATAAAGGAAAAAAAAGGTGCTGCTAATAAAGAGAGGATCGTTCTTTGAAGGAAATAGTGTATCCTTGAACAGAATAAGGCAGAGCAGCAGACTGTTGTCACAATAGCAGCCGGTAATAATTATAACTTTTATGAGGCAATAAAAATGACTCCGTTCGAAAAGGGATTGTGTTTTAGAGGCTACAAGAAATTATTCCAATTCTTAGGTTAGTGAATTTTTCCTCCCATAGATCACCAGAACCAATTTTTGGATCAAGAGTCTCTGGCGTTCGTTCATCAGTGATTTTTTAATAAAAAAAAAGTTTGCTTCTTTACGAGGATGTGGCCAGGAACTCACTTTACCTCATTCGATCATACCTGGGGTATCTCATAAATAATTTCTGCACCTCTTGACCTACTGTTTTTTTTTTATTTTTTATTTTTTAAGGAACGCCGGTTTAATTTTCAATCAATTCAAGTGGATTCCATTTATGAGATTGGAGTTGTTGCTCGTTGTTGGTTATATTGTGCATTTCCACTTTAATCTTTTTACCAATATCAGTCCTTGTTGTGATAAATTCCTTGAGCTAGAAGTATACTGTAATAAATTTCCTTCAGTTCATATAAAATCATTTCGATACTTTCAATTTTATGATGGCACTTCCTTCTGCCTTCTTTGCCAGAGATGACCTTTTTGGTGGTGAAGTCGGTCGCCTCTTTCGTATCGTTGTAATTTTTGTATCACTCATTTTCAGCTTAGCAAGAAATTTTGCATTACCAAAATTTTATTTTTAATAAATTTTGCTTCCTCCTTAAAGGACGAAGATAATTTTTCAGGTAGTTTCAGTTGCTCTGCTCAGAGACATGTCGCGTCATTTTGTTCAAAATTGTCGTCCATATGCTGACAAATGTTTATTTGGCATTTGGTGTTTGTCCAAAAAAATTTGTACTTTCAATAAGTCCTTCTACATGTCCTTTCTGATATTCCTCAAGTATGGTTCAAGTGGATGTGCCAGTAACCATATTGGCTAGACAGAATGCTAATTCCTTCTCGGTTGCGATGACACTCATCACATTCGGAATGTTGTTAACAAATGCCAATCTCAGCATGTTCGTACAATACACACACACACAAAAAAGTGGATTACCAATAATTGACTATCGGCATTAAATAGTAAACATTTTTTTTACAATTGTAATGGAAGTTTGACGACAGGTAGCACCAGACCAGACTGATCGAAATGTTTTCAGGTGAATTTTCCAAATGAGCTTGGCGCCAGTAGCTCTACGTGCGTCTGAGGGGAAGATTCATTTTTAATATGAATTCTTTTATTGTTTTTCTATTTGCCTTAGAAAAAATTTTTTGGGAAAACTGTTTAGTTAAGTAAATTTTTTTTGCTTGTAATTTAACTTAAAAAAAAATCGAAGAAGGTCGGTGGATGACACAAAATATTTCTTGTTATTGGTTCTCCTTTACAAACATCTCTAAAATGGGCAGCAATATGTTAATATAAAAAATAATTTCATCCCACTTCTAATAATGTTTGATATTCGATGGTAATTTTTTTGCAAAATACAGGGTGCTTTTTATGTTCAAGGTCGATTTTGTTCGGCCGCCATTTTGGTTTAGATAAAATTTGTCTGTTGGTATTTGGCAGTTGTAGAGAGTGGTCGATAACAATTTTTTTATGGAAAATCTAATAAATTGGCAACAACGTTTTGAAACGGAGAAAAATTTGTGAATACGCGGAGAAAAATATGTTTTTTTTAATTTTTTTTTTGGTGTTAATCATATGCCAAGCAAGTCAACTATTCAGTTTGTAATGAAAAATTTTAAAAGTATGCATACACTGGGAGATAAAGCGACGGACTAGGCAACAATTAAGGCAATGTACACCTGAAAAGATTGATGAAGTGAGGCAGACTGTTGCTGAATGTCCGAGTATCTCTTATTGACGCCGTGCACAAGAAGCGGGAATATCTCTATCATGTTTGTTAAAAATTCTCAAAAAAGATATGCTTTTTTGCCTGTATAAAATTCAATTGACACAACAAATTACCAGAAGCGGCGTCGAGACTGGAGTGCTCCAGTTTTACAGCTCGGTATAGACGACCACGGTTTTTGGTAATAAAAGTACACTTCGACTTGGCTGGCTTTGATAATAAATAGAATAGCCGCTATTGGGGCACTGAAAACCCTCAAATGATACACCAAAAACCACTAAACCATCGGAGAGTAACTGTATGGTGAGGCACTTGGGCCGGCGGGCATCAGTGAGCCATATTTCTTTGAGGATGCTGGAAGCAATGCTGTAACAGTTACTGGTGACCGCTATCGGAACATTTTTGAAAACTTTCTTCTGCCCGAATCGGATCAATTTGGCATACAGAACATGTGGTTTTAACAAAACGGTGCCACATCATACACAGCTCGTGCTACGCTGCAAATTTTAAGAGAAATTTTTGCTGGCCGAATTGCAAAAAGTGATGATATCAAATGGCCCCATGATGCCCTGATTTGATCCTTCCCGATTTCTTCGTATAGGATCCTTTTTTTATTTTAGTAGGGTAGAAATAATTGAAAGAGAAAGTGTGGGAGTTTAACCAGGGGGTTTAAATCAGGTGATTGGGAGGGCCAATCGATAGACTCACGTCTCTCACTTATGACGACAAGTTCGGCCATTTTGAATGTTCAGTTAATAATTGACAGGTGCTATGCTTGCACGTGTTTTGGCTCGTCTTCGATTTTTGCTCAATTTTGACCAAAAACAGCATCGCATTAACATTGCTAGGGAGCTGTTGGACTCTGTCCGCGACGACCCAAATTTACTCCAGAAGGTCATAACTGGTGATGATTCATGGGTTTATAGTTATGCGGTAGTAACCAAACCTCAATCATCCCAATGGAAGCTGCCGCATAAGCCAAGACCGAGAAAAGCGCCAAGTTCGGTCGAATGTGAAGGTTTTGCTTACAGTTTTCTTCGATTGCAGGGGTGTGGTGCATCATGAGTTCTTGCCACGGGGTAGAACGGTCAATAAGGAATGTTACCTGCAATTAATTCGCAAGTTGCGCGAAGCAATCCGCCAGAAACGCCTGGATTTGTGGAAGAACAAAAATTGGCTTTTGCACCATGATAAACGCATCATTGCTTGTGTCCAAATTTTTGGCCAAAAACAATACACTAATAATGCTGCAGCCACCGTATTCGCCAGATCTGGCCCCCTATAACTTTTTCTTGTTCCCGAAACTGAAGAGCCCCACGAAACGACGACGCTACGCTACGATTGAGGAGATAAAGACGGCCTCGAAGGAGGAGCTGAACAAGATCACAAAAACCTTGGCACAACTGTATAATATCTGGTGGGGATTACTTTGAAGGGGACAAAATAGATATTCATGAATAAATAAATAATTTTTGAAAAAAAAAACAAAATTCGCGATACTTTTTGAACAGACCTCATAATGTTAAAGACCATATATAATCGACTAATAAAATATAATTTATAAAACTGTATTTTATTTAAAAGTTATTAAAAAAAAACTTCAACCTGGAACATAAAACGCACTATGTATTTATTCCGTTTTAAGACGATTGATTCCATTCATGCACAAAATTGTATACTGAAAATGCCATGATGCATGCTTCGAAGGTATAAAAAATGATCCTACATTAAATTGCAGTTTTGCAAAAGATGAGTGGAACCAAAGGGGGGGTGGATACGAGCACATCATGGCATTGTTTAATTTTTACTTTTCCCTAATTGGCTTTTAATAAATAAATTGCTAAGCTCCCCCCCCCAGCAAACTCTACGTTTATCCGATAGCTTTCTGAATGAGATTGAGATTTTTCTCAAGGAGGGAGGCAGTACCCACGACATCTTTATCCTGGGGCCTAATATGGGACCGGTCGCTATTAAAAGAAAAAAAAATTTCTCTATCCTCTGGCGATCTGCGCACAGAAAATGACCAGTTCTTGTCTGTAGAGAATGTAGGGGCGGTTTTAAAGCACATCGCAATAATTTCTTTTTTTATATCTGCTACGTTCGTGGATTGATGAGAACGGACTACAAATTATCAATCATTCGGGAAAAGGATTTTCAACCAACTTAAAAATCTGCAGACATACTAATCATAAATAACGGAATATTTTTTTAAATAAAAAAATTTAAAATTCAACTGTGGCCCCGTAATTTTGTACAATTCTTCAAATTATATACATTCTGGTCTGTTGTATACGTAGGTGAAATTTACTAAATCAAATTTTGAATAAATTTTTACTTTCTAAAAAAATTTTTCTTTTAATATTTTTGTGCACATTTTAAATCTTGTTCTTCTATAAGAAAAATAAAAAAAAACTCATTTACAGGTCTGTGTCTTCGAATTATCTAAATCAAAATCTAGAATCTACAAAAAAAGAAAAATTCTGCAAATTTATATAAAATTTTTGAATTTTTAACAGTTATTTTTTTTTTTATTTACCTGGAGAAAGGTGGACACGTTTTTGATTAATTACAAAAAAATTATCATAAAGCAGACCAACTACTAATCTGTTAATAAAATAAACCCAATTAAATTTTAAATAAAAATAAAACTGAATGAGAAACGGGAGCGTCAAGATAGTAAATAAACATTTATTAAGAGCCAATCCGGATGTTTTTCGATAAAAAATCTTTTATATAAAATAAAATAGATGGAGAGAAAAAACTCGAATATATTATATGGCATATGGTAAAATGAATCAAAATTCTAATAGTTTTGAATACTGTGATCCACTCTCTTAATTTTCATGTACAAAACAAGTATGCTAATATATATTATCTTGAATAATAACCATAATCATAATAATAACAATAATCTATGATAAGCTGGACTGTTTGGTTAAATAAAAATCTAATTAAATAAAGCAAAACGAAAATATATTAGACAAAAAAAAACTATATACTTGATTATCCAATATGTCGTTTGGAAAGTAATATTCAATCAAATATATTCAAAAAAAATTAATTTTAATAGAATTTTTATGAAATTATGTTGATTGGATCTTGCCATTATACACTAAATAAAATATTATTAAAAAATATAAATATATATGGTAAGACTTCTTGCAGGACTTCATCTTTTTAAGGTAATTTTCGATGACCGTTTAACACATTTTCGGTTTGTGATTCGGAAGTTTATTGGCTTTTAAATGTTCAAAAGTTTGAGGATTATTTGCGTAAATATATTTCTTTTGGCATTGCTCTTGGAAGACAATTTACAACACAAAATTTAAAAAATTATATATTCTAGAAACTTTTTGTGCTATAAAGCAAAAATTTATATTGTTATGTGCCTTGCGGTACAGTTTTTATTAGTGTACCGCATATGGTGCAGATTAAAGCCTTAAAGCTCATTTCAAACAAAGTTGGTCTCTCTTTCTTCTTCTTTTTCAAGTAAAAACGGAGGTCAATAGCATTTCAAGACTAAAATCCATACCAGATAGACGAAACGTCGTAGATTTAATGACTTCTCCATTGTCACATGTGGGTTTTTAGAGCCCCATATATGATAAAACTTATTAATGTATTTACCGAGCGAGAAATGACTCTAACCTCTGAAGAAAGTTTTTTTTCTTCAAAAAAGCACATAAGACCTCAGTTGTTGATTTTAGTTTAGTTTCTTTTTTAATTATTTTAAAAGATAAATTAAAGTCATCAAAAATAATATCTCTCTTATCAATATGAAAGGCATTGTTTTATCACAACTTGGACGTACAAAAATCCTCAACAGGGTGACGGTGGGGTTAGTTAGAATTTAAAATTTAATTTTGTGCATCCTATTAAACGACTCTACCCAGTCCTAGTTAATGAAAAAATTATTCCTGATCACCAATTTGGCATTCTGATCTGAACACTCCACTATCCAGCAATGCCATCGCATTGTTGATCATATTCCACCCTCTCTTGAGAGGAAAGAGTATTGCCCAGGAGTATTTTTAGATATCTCCCAAGCATTCCGATCCTTGTGTGGCATCATGGACTCCTCTGGAAACTCAAGAGATTCCTTCGTTCAACCTTATCATAAATTCATATCTCTTCCAACGACCTTTCCAAGTTACAATTAATTCAGAATCATCGGAAATATATCTTATTCTAGCTAGAGTTCCACAAGGCAGTTTTATTGGTCCCATGTTATCAAATATTTACCCATGACATCCCATTTGATCCTAATATTCAACGCGATTATAAAACCTATTTGAACTTATGGAATTGAAAACTTTCGGGTTCAACGGAACGTTCTAATTCCTATCGCGTCCAGGCCTTACAATCCAAAATCCTCCGTAAAATTGTTGATGCCCCCTTTTATGTTCGAAACAACGTAATACATCGTGATCTAAATCTTCCCTTTGTTCATGACCTGTGCATTTCCCATTATCAAAAATTTCACTCCCATTACCCTATCATAATAATCCACTTGTGAGAGAATTGTTTTGTACTGCCCTCCCCGGAAACACTCATCGGAGACTTAAGAGACAATGGCCAAAAGATTTTCTAGAGGAATCTAACTTCCATATTAGTTGGAAAAACGCCGATGGGTGTTCACTCCCACTTCATGATGCGCTATTTTAAAAAAAAATTAACACAAATTTTATTGGAAAACCAAAATTAATTCAAAAAAAATTTTGGTAAAATCTTTGATCTTTAATAAGACATTTAGAAATTTATATAATAAATTTTACATTTAGAAAAGAAAAGAACAAAAACTTTATAGCGATTATAGGACAAATTGACTGGCACCAATAGAAACATTGTTTTTTTTTGCACATAAAAGGAGGCATTTAAAATTTTTCGAAGGATGCGGAATTGTAGGGTTTGGATTGGAAGGGAATTGGAATGCTTAGTCGAACCCCAAAGTTCAAGTTCGTATTATAAAGGTAACGCACAACCGTTTTTTGTGGAATATTACTGCCGTTTAGGCTTATATCAGGGACATGCTCTCGGCAGAGTGAGAAAGTAATATGAGTAGATTTTTGACCATTTACTCCACACTCCACACCTTATGAACCAGATTTTTAAGGAGTGGATGTGGTTCTGTAGGATATTTGTGATGTGCAAGGACGGCTGTAATGAGGACATTATTGTGACAAGGAATATCGTGGGTGTAAACATTGTAAACAATTGGACTTAGGGACCTACTCTGAGGCACACCGGCGGAGATAGGATACCTAATATTGTCAGCTATCTGAAAATATCGGTCTGAGGG
Organism: Atherix ibis; assembly: GCA_958298945.1. Lineage (NCBI taxonomy): Eukaryota > Metazoa > Arthropoda > Insecta > Diptera > Athericidae > Atherix > Atherix ibis. The sequence goes on along the minus strand of OY282609.1, from coordinate 19,076,978 downwards.
GATGTGGAAATAACCAAAGAGTAAGACTCGATGCAACTTCCCAAGTAATCCAGCATGATATACACAGTCGGAAGCTTGCGAGATGTTAAGACAAACGCCTGGCCAGTATTCCTTTTGCTCCAGAGCGCACACTATGTAATCGAGTACGTGATGACACTGCTGGATTGGCTCTAAATCCAAACTGATGCTGAAGAAGCACTTCGTCGATTTCAAAAATATAATAAAGATGTTTAAGGATTAATTTTTCTAGGATTTTTGATAAGAATAGAAGTAGGATTATAGGTCTATGGGAAGTAGAAAGATTTTTGGATTTGTTGGGTTTTGGGATCAGTTTGATTATTTAAAACTTCCAAAATAAAGGAATAAAAATGATGTGTGGAAGATCCTATTATTAGGAAAAGGCTTTTTTTGAATATTTGTGTAAGTATTTCTGAGATTATCCTTTAGTCTACCTGAAAATTGTTTAACTGAAGTTGATCGCGAATACGCTATGACACTGCTGCTGGATAGCGGAATGCTAAGCTCTAAACTGATGCTGAGTAAGCACTTCGTCGATTTCCAAAATATATTAAAGACTCCCACTTCATGATGCACAAGCTTTTTAATTAAAATGTTATGTAAATCTGCTTGTTCCAACAAAATTGTAGTTGCAGATAAAAAAAAAAACATTTTTCTGCAATTATCGTATGGAATAATATTATGCAAAAAGGTATGTGCATATTTCGAGGAAAAATTCTTTCACAAAAATATCTGCCACGATATCAGTGGAATCTGATATTTAATCATCGCATGCATACACTATACACAGCCAATGATGTATGTTAATGAAGCAGACTATCTTATCTACTACTCCATATTCCTAGAATATCAGATGTTCTGATTATAAATACGGACTTTGTTCTTCTATTCAAATCAATCTGGATATTCAGAAAAGATAAACCAACTGTTTTATGTTCAATATAAACAAACTGAAATACAAAATTCTAAGTAAATTGAAAATGTTGAACTTTTATAGCCTTAACAAATTATTATAGCACTTTATCAATATTTGTTTTCACAGGTAATTGAAACCAGTTGTAAGAATACAACCTTCTGTCTGGGCAAAAATATTTTTTGTATACCTTTTGCACAGGTAACAGAAAAAGCTAAAGCGAAATTTTATTACATAATCTCAGAGAAATTATGGGAAATTATTGAGGAGGAAATGTTCTTCAAAATAGACTGCATTGCTGTGATTCTGTTGTATAGGGTTTTCAAAAAGGAGTGATATGATTTCTTTTTTTTTTTAAAAAAACACACTAATTGTTAAGGAAATTCAAATGTTTTTTATTTAATGTGAAGTACAATCGATACAATTAAGTTCTGAATAAAACGTCATTCAAATGGCCTCCACGATTTCTTTTGCAGGAACGAATTCGATGAACCCAATTTTCGATCACCTTTTCCACTAACTTAAGTCGTATATCATGAATAGCACGTTCAATATTGACTTCTAAAGCTTGAAGAGAGTCTGGTTTATTGCTAAAGATCAGTGATTTCAAATAACCCCTTAAGAAATAGTCTAATGGTGTTAAATAACAACTTCTTGAAGGCCATTCAATGTCACAATTTCTTCAAATAATCGAATCTCCAAACTTTTCTCGCAATAATTCGGTTGTTGCACGTGCTGTGTGGCACGTAGCCCCGTCTTGTTGAAACCAGATGTTGTCAAGATCAACTTCTTCCAATTTCGCCCATAAAAAGTTGGTTATCATCGATCTATACCGCTCTCCATTGACAGTAACGGTGTTACCAGCTTCATTTCAAAAGAAGTATAGACCGATGATTCCACCAGACCAAAAACCACACCAAACTGTCAATTTAGGCGAATGTAATGGGTGTTCATGAATAATTTATGGATTTTCTTTGCACCAGAATCGACAGTTTTGTTTATTTACCGCACTACTCAGATGAAAGTGAGCCTCATCGGAGAAGATGATTTTCTTAAATTGGAGAACGATTATTTTGATAATAAAATTGAATAATATTGTAACCGTTGTTCTTGCGTATATCCCTCCATGATGAAATTGTAAACATTACTGAATACAATGAAAAAAAAGACAGATCATGACATATTACAAATGGCCGAAACGTCACTTAGAAATCATATCACTCTTATTGGAAAACCCTATATTATGGGATTTTTGTGTGATTTTATTTTTTAACATAATTTCGGTTAATAATTTTTCCAAAAAAGTTTTTGCAGAACAAGAGACAAATAAGCTCCAAAATTTACCAATTTCCAAAAGAACCAACATATTTTTTTTTTTGTACAAATTCTCATACCTTGTTTATTAATCAAAACAATGAACACTTACAAAATTAATAACCACAAAATAGTTCCTAACAAAAGAAAAGAAGAACAAAAGTCAAAATTATTTTTACCTAATTTTTTTGGTTTTTTTTTGTTTGGTCCACCCTGTTTGCGCTGATTGCAACCGTCAAATCGTTTATTGGTGTTAATGGTGAGTAGAGGAGCGATAGGTGTTTTTTAGTTGGCGCCATTAGCCCACGGGTGGCGTTTGAAAAGAAAACAAAAATCATGTAACACCATCGCCGCGCCGCCGTATGGACAGAATACAAATCGTAAAGTGGAAAAACAAAAAGAAAAAAAAATATCCGATGAATATATGCGTACACATATTTAGGTAAGTATGTGCATGCATACATAACTGCGAAATCATGTCCATAACTTAGCATTTATATATAAATTACAATATGCTTTTATAAAGAGTGAGAGAAATGGAGAATAGAAAAGATATCAACCGGCGCATATTTGTAGTGATAGAAAGAGGTGAATTCATACAAAAAAAAAATCCAAACTACGAGTATATGTACGTACGAGTTAGACATATCGAAAAAAAAGAAGAAAAAAAAAACTATTAGAAATGCAATAAAAAATAGAATGACTCTTTTTCGCTTGCTACTCTTTTCTCCTTAGTCTTTGTATCGCTTTTTTCTTTTTCACTTTATTCTTTAATTCTAAATATTTTTTCTTCTTCAATTTTATTAATCATCATATCTTTTTCTTTTAATTTCTCATTTTTAAAGAAAAGTATTTTGTTGTTGTTTCTTTTGGTTTTTTTGGTTTCAAAAAATTTCCCATCCATTTAAGTTTTTTTTGTGGCTAAACTGATCAGTTTTATTGTACATACACATATGTTCAGTCTGGCTGGAGATCACCACCTTTATACCTGTTTGTTCAATGATCTTATTAATACACGTGTATATTTACCTGAAGACGGTGAGTTGAATTGATGAACATTCATCCACCTGAAGTTATCGAAATTCCTGGGATCGAAAATATTTCTTCCGTGGTAAATTCGGTGCTCTGATGTAGTGAATTGCGATAGTGCAGGTGATTCTGTCGATGGTAAAGGGCTATATGGACGATGACGATGCCGAGATGATTATGATTATGGAAACGGTACAGAACGACATGATATCGCGCACCGCATGATGACGATAAAATATTTACAGTTTTTTTTTTGTGTGAAGATAGCAAATGATTATATTGTGTCGATCGATGATGTGCTGCTGCCTCCTCCGAGCATAGAAAAAGATACTGACCTGTCGTCTGTCGCCTACAACTTTCTGATTATGGAGAGGAGAATCAATCTAATCCGGTGCTCCCCGGTGCTCAAAACGAAATTCGAAAAGATTCCAATTCAGATACAGATTAGGATCCGATGTAGCGATTTAGAGAACAGTCGGCGGGATATGAACACCGTAGCCAAGGCGCCTAATTTAAAAAGGTAAAGACTAAAAGCGACAACAAAAAGAATTGGAAAAAACAACAACCGCAGAAGTGAAGGTGTTCTTTTCACAACTTGACGCGACATAAAACAATTCATTGCTTCGAATTGATCACACATAGTGAGTGCCGAATTCAAATGAAGATGATTCTTAGATTCTCGGATAATGATTGAAAGTCATCACAGCAGCGTCAGTGGCAATGACAACGACTGTGGCGGCATTTATTAATAAAAGCTCATCTGGATAACAATAAAAGATGTCTCCAACTTTTTAAAAATTTTTTTTTTTATATTTTCACCAAATTGAATAAGTCTGCCTTCCCCTCTAACCTCTTCCCTTACATTATATTTTTAATATAAGAGATCATCTCCTCTTCTTAGTGACGTATTGTTATGTGTATCTCTCAATTCATCTAAAGAGTATTCTAATAATTCAGAATTCGTTTATTGGAGAATTTCATATTCTAATAATTTCTGATATTGTGAGCCTTTTTTTTTAGATCTCTTGCATTTTTTTAACTCTCTACATCCTTTCTCCAATATTTTTTAAAAGCGATTATAATTAATTCAGATCAAATTTGAATGTTAGAAGTTACATTGTCTGTGTAGCTACTTATACCAGGTGTATAAGCTTACATCCGCTGTTTTTTAGTCAAAAAAACACTTTTTTTTTCATAGAAAGCAAAAATAAATTTATTCAAAGTACTTACCCTCGCTAGTACTACATATTTTTTCCATCTTGTGGATACCACTCCAAAAAAATCCTTCTCTTTCGAGGCATACCACTCATCAAGCCATTTTCGGACGTCTTCGTAAGAATTGAAGTACTGCTCAGCGAGCGCATGGCCCATCGACGAAAACAGGTGGTAGTCGGAAGGGGCCAGATCTGCTGACTCGAAGCGGGGTAAGGTAGCACGTCCTAGTTGAGTGTCTGCAAGTAGTTTCGACTATTTTTTGACGTGTGCGATGGTGCGTTGTCGTAGAGGAAAGTCAGCTTGTCATGTCTTTGTTTATAATCCGTCCTTCTTTCACGCAGACCACGGTGCACTTTAATCAGTTGTTGGTGGTAGCGGTGGGTATTGATAGTTTCACCAGGTTACAACATCTCATAGTAGACGATACCCTGCTGATCCCACCAAACGCACAGCATAGTCTTCCGTCTGAAGCGATTTGGTGAAAAGTGGGTATATTTCGAGAACCCACGATTTCTTGCGTTTAGGATTCTCGAAATATATCCACTTTTCATCACCTGTCACAATCCGATGCAGGAAAAACTTTCTTTTTTGTCTGGCGAGCAAGATTTCGCATGTGTTTTGGCGTCGCTCCATCTGCCTATTGTTCAATTCATGCGGCACGCATTTTCCGATCGTTGAGTAACACCCATTTGCTCCGCGAACATTTTTTGGTATTGGGTATTATCCAAAAGGGCCTGCAATTGATGGTCCCAAACCTTCCTAGGCCAATTTTCACGCTCCTTGTCCCACATGTCAAAATTGCCATCTTTGAGCCGACGAAACCAAACTCGGCACGTTGTTTCCGATAAAGCACTGTCATAATAGGCCTCCATAAGCATTCGATGTGATTCGGCAGCCGATTTCCTCAAATTGAAGCAGAAAACTAGACATGATTACCAAAGAGCATATGCTCTTTTTCTGGCACAAAACTAGACATGATTACCGAAGGAAAAATGTATGTTGTTGTACGAAATTGCTGACAATGTGTACTGATTAATATTGACAGATGTCAAACTCATAAAAAAAAGTATGGCGTGTCCATGGTAGCTTAATATGCTCGCTCACGCCATCTATGACCAAACAGCGGATTTAAGCTTATACGCCTGGTATAAAGGGTTATTCATTTTACAATTCGGAAAGTAAAGCCATATTATTTAACAATTTTAAATTATATATATTAATATAAGGATAATATTTATTTAGCATAAGGACTGCCATTTATCACTGCGATTTTTTTAAAACCATTTAACTACGTTTCGCGCTCTAAGAGAAGACTATTGTAGACTCATCTTTCGCTCGCAGGATACGTTAATAAATAAAATTGCCCTATATGAGGGTTCGAAAATCCTTTTATGACTATAGAGAAGCCATTGTATCCGCGAAAAGTGACTGTCTGGTATGCATTTTTGTCCGAAAATTAACAAAGAGAGACACTGTTTCCATCAATTCTGATAGTCGATTTTTTTTGGTTTGAACTTGAAGATTTTAATCTGGACCATATGTCGTTTCGACAAGACCATAAGACACACAACATGACTAATTTTGGTTTTATTGTGCAAATAGATTATAGGACAGACAGCGTAGTTTTGCGTGATTTGCTGATGTCAATTGGCCTCCATTAGACCTTTATCTAGTCTTTTAATCCGTAATGAAAGTAACTAAAACCAACTAAACCGTAATGAAAGCCACACAAAAAAAAAATATAAATATAAAAAAATTCAATTTAAATCAAATAGAGTTGAGAATAAAATAAACAGCAGACCCAGCCTAGACCTTATGAACTAAGGTCGATAATTCTCAACCACAGCGGGTGATCTCGGGCCTTCGGTAAGACGATCAGTTCTGACGCCAACATTAGGCATAGTTGGACCAGTTGTGCTGTTGTCGGGAAGTCGGATGTCTTATGAAGAAGTGTCTGCACAAGTGTCTGGAGATGATTTGTTCTTTTGAAATGCATCAATTTTTGTGCCTTGACATTCAGATTAGAAAGATTTCCCATCGCACTGACTGAGTGCAGAGGATCATCTCGATATCATCGTTTGGTTGTAGGACTGTTACTACAAGGGCCGAAAGATTTTCAGTATTCCTTGTTTTTGTGCCAAAATACGATCAGTAATGGTAGCGCATCCAGATCATAGAATTATTTTTAGCCACTTGACTTAAAAGGGGATTAACTATTTGAGTTAGGGATTGCCGAGTATTTTGGTTTTCTGTTGAAGGTAAATTTCTTTCTTTGTAAAGATAATTTGTTAAAGCACCTTTTATTAAATGTTAGTATAGTCCTTTTTCGACTGTATCAGTCCGTATAAGGATGCGATTAAGTTGGGAAGAAAACAAAAATTGCATCAACATTTTAACAAAGTCCACCTGTTTTGTAATTATCAATTTAGCAGGTGAATAATAGCTCCTTTTCTATAGGTAAAAATAATTTTTTTTTGGTTAGAAAAAAAAAACAGACATTGAGAAAAAGGTTCTTTGCTATTTTACCTGTTTTCGACTTTAGTTTTTCTCTTAAGAAATTCCTAGAAATATTCGCCATTATCTGTTTGAGGGGAAAAGATAAAAAAATATACTTTTTTTTTTGTTGGTAGCTCCGAAGGTTTGTAGGGTGAGGTGAGGGTGTTTTTGACGACTGATAAGTGTGGTGGACCCTTGCCTGGGGATAAATTGTACACAGCTGTATGAAGCAAAACAGGACAATGTAGAAAGATACCAAAAGTTATGATGACACTGTTTTTGTATAATATTTAAGGAATATCAGATGGACATTAATGCTGTAACTTGTTCGCTTCTGCAAGATTCACCCTCGAACGAATTGACATCACATTACCAACATAATGTGCATCTTTTCGTTCCGCATTCTTATGGAATGTCCTTTTTGTATTGTCTACGACGAAAACGCAAGGATTTCAACACTTGTTCTAAAATTATAGTAAAATGGTAACAGCAGTTATATAGTCACATTCGCCTTAGTATTAAGGACACCACCACATACGGTTACCAATAACATTGTAGAGGGGTTGTTATTGAATGCAAACAACAAAAAAAGAATGAAAGAATTTTCTTTCGTAGGGAAAAAATAAAATGGTAGCAATAAAAAATAAGAGAGGAGATAATGATTTGGCTTGGCTGGCCGCATGCACATGTGTTTTGATAATATATTGTATATCCTTTACCCGGAGTTGAGTTGGTTGTGCAGTTGTTACAATATCTTCTTAGTTGGGGATAAAAGTTACATCTGGACCGAAGAATTGCAGTTCAGAATATATTATTTGCTTTCCATCCTGTCATTTCCCTTCTTTCTTTTACAAATTTATTCGTGTTCTATTCCTTTTTCACCCTCGGACAGAAAAGGAGTCAGTTGTCGACATCGATGATTTAAAAATGTTACTTTTTTTGAGTACAAGTAATTTGTTAAATCAATTTTTGGTTTTTTCTTTTTCTTGTTAATATAAAATTTATGTGAAATGGAGATAGATTTGGACGAAGAGGATTTTTTTTTTAAAGAATTGTTAGGAATTAATACTGTGGAATTGAAGTAAAGAGTACCGATCTCTCTGCGTCCAGCAAAATTAGAAAACACAGGTTCACATATTATAGTGATTGGCGTAGTCGATATTTTTTTCTATAAATCGTATTAATAAGCTTTTTTAATGATGATCGAATAGTAGCCGACAACAAGAAAATTTGAGGCCATTTTAATATAAATTTTATTAGTTATTTTAATTGACATAAGATACTCTAATAATAGGGAATAAAACAATAAAGTTGGGGAGTAAACGAATCGGAAAGGATTGCAATACTCTCATCTGTAGTGTTAGATTTCTTCAATTTCATAAGATGAGGCAAAAAAATACTACAGTGACTCAGTCCTCTTTCAAGGGGTAGTAAAAAGTTTCGGTCATAATGAAATTCCAGTTGTCAGCTCAAAGGACAAGGCCAATTTTTCCGCAGATTACTTCTACGCATCTTCCTCTCTTCCATTGGAGCGCGTCGAATTTTCTATGAAGCAAATTTATTTTCGCACTCGTACAGTTGGAAGAGTCCCGAGAGATCTTGATGTATACAAATTCGATGGTCCAAATGATATATCCCCCATAGTTCTGAAGAGTTTTGGTCTGAAATTTTTCCGCATCGCTGGAAAACAGCATTCGTTCTGTACTCTTTCCCCTCAGTGACCAGTGGCTGATAATATATCCATTGAATCGAGAAAATTCCTCAGTGACCAGTGACTGATAATATAGCAATAGATCCACTATTGATTTGAAAAACTTACCATTCTTGAGGATCATAGTAATAGGTTGTTAGGAAAATTTTTTTTATTACGAGAAAAAAATTAACGAGAAATTTTTATAACGAGCAATCTTATAGATCATGAACAAAAGAAGACATTACTTTCTTACAAAAATATAGAATGCGGCATTAATGATTTTGTTCTTTTTCGCTTATTAGGAAAAAATTTTATATAACGAGTAAAAAATAACGAGAAAGTTTTTATAACGAGCAATCTTATAGATCTAATTATAGATTAATGATTTTTCAGATGATTTTGGATTGAAGGGATTGAATTCGAGAGCAATTAAAACGCGAAGCAGAACTTCATAATTTCTTACTGAATGTCCTTTTGTAAATTAAAAGTTTTTTCTTTATTGTCAATTTTTATTCGGTTGTCGATAAGTCTAAATAGTTGTCAATAACGTTTGTTAAGTTCAAGTATTTTTAGTTCCGTGTGAGAGATTCATTTTAGTTGCTTGTGCTTCTCCAGGTTTAGTCGCAATTGCCATTAAGATATACAGGAATCTCTTCTGCTCATTAACCTTCACTTTTCATCTCTAAAGGCAGTCTTGAATATTTTGCATATGGTATTGTAAACTACTGGAGGCTACTTGGATATTTGAATAGAAATGTGGCTGTGATAGCTTTGGCATTGGTTGCGAATTCGTAGGTAGATATAAAGATTATAAAGAACTGGACCCAGAATACTAACTTGAGATATACCAGGTATATTATTGCATTGTCTCTTGTCAGCTGTTGTGCTATTTAAAATATTTTCTTTTGAATTTTACTTTAGGATAGAAAACATAACCGGGAGCTTTTCAATTACGAAGCTGATGGACTATAGTTCTATTATTTAGTAAAAGAATATAAATTTTCCCATATCCGATCCCATTTCTGATTAATTTCTAAAAATACCATAACCAATTTTATCCCAGATGCATTAACTATTATTTCAGCACTTTGATATGTACAAGATGTGTACGCACTTGAAAATATAAAAATTGTCTCAATCTGTTAACTGCATTTGATTTAATTGCAGTCAATCTGGACTGGCTTTTAGGCTCAATTACGCCGCATCACTAACCCAACAAATCTGTTCGTAATTCGATGGTCTCTGAAGCATGAATGCCACTTGAGACCGTATATGATGTGTTAGCTAGATCTCGTTTACAACTAAATACACAGAAATCGGCACATGTGTCAATTGTGGTAATTATTCATTTGCCCTTAAGAATTATACAACAACTTGGGTTTGTCTCAAGTGAAATGGACCAAAACGCATATGAGTGTGACTTCGTTTATGAATTGTACTTGCTCAGTTAAACCGTAACATGTGTGGGAGGAGGAGAAGAAGGGCCAAAGGAGATTCATGTGAATTTTCTTTCCTTTTTTTGTTTGTTGAGTGAATAAACTTATAATATTCTTCAAGTGTTACTCTTACAGATAGAGACGACCTCCTTTAAGAAAGGTTTCAATTCAAATTTGGTATTCCTTGCCGTCAAACATTTTTTTTTCCTTTTTACTCTCTTAGAACATGCGGTGTACATATTTAAATATATTTTAACTAACCATTCAGTCATTCTATTGCACACAACCGTCACTATTTATGGTATTTGGATTTGTTCGGTGGTAAAAATGTTGGGAATCATATTTCAGCGCTTTAGAAAGAGTACAAAAAAAATATTCTTAAAGAAATTAATTATTTTTATTTAAATGAATGAGTGTTTTGATCTTGAAATGGATAATTTCATAGCACAAATTGTCATCTGGTATTTCTACATTCATATTATTTTTTTCCCTTATTTTTCAATAAGTTTTTTCAACTTTCAACCCTGATATATCTGTTACGGTTATTTAATTTTTACAAAGTGTACTTAATGGCCCCATATGCCTTTTAGATTTTAATTCTTTTTTTAATGTCTGTAAATTGATAGGAATTCATTGCCATCTATGGAAAAAGGACTAGAAGTGGTTGGAAGTTTTTCGGAAGTTAATACTTGAATTTTTGGTTGTAGGATTTTTTAACTCCTGATAAAAAACTATTCTTGCCTTTCAAAATATTCTCCTTAATTGCATGAGATTTAATTGTTCTAATATATATAATCTTATTAAACATTAGTCATATTATAAATAAAAAAAAATTTTTTTTTGATGTGTAACAGAAAAGCTATGAGACTGGAATCATATAAGAGAGTGATCTGCGAAAAATTGCAGACTTCCGCTCAACATATATATTGTACGTTAGAACGACGTAGACGTGCAGTACAAGTTTCGACGTAACGCGACCCGCTCATTACCGGGTTAAGTAACGAATAATTAATGTAGTTTAGTACGCGGTCAACTGATGAGGGAAGAAGGACCCTTAAGATTGCGGGGCTATCTCTAAAAATTATTACATTGCGATATTTAAGGAGATTGATTGCAGTTTTAACTATTGTGCTAAATCGCCATGGTTTGCCCTGGACAGGGGAACTTGTATTGGGAAAGATGTGACGTCAAATTTTTTGTTAAGCTTGGCGATCCACGTGTTTGACTTACAAAGTATTGAAACGGGGATATGGGAGATACTGCTTATCAAGAATACAAGCTTTTCGGTGGAATTAGATATTTTTGGAGGGCCGCGAAAAGCAATGGAAGTCGAATCTCTCTTCCAACAATGAAAACTGATAAACATATAGAACGAGTGAAGGCTCTTGTGCTGCCAACCACATTTTTTTAAATAAAAATTTCCTTGAAAGGATTTTGAAAACCAAAAACACTTATTGTAAAAGGACTTCATTTTGGTACCGCCGATAACATCCAAAGGAGTGTAACGGAGTGCAACCGAAGAGCTGAAGTCATCACTGCTACGAAGAGTGGAAACAATGCCAAAGGCAACTACGACGTCTGTTCAAAAAGTATCGCGAATTATGTGTTTTTTTCAAAAATTATATATTTATTCATGAATATCTATTTTGTCTCCTTCAAAGTAATCCCCACCAGATATTATACACTTGTGCCAACGTTTATTCCAATCCTCGAAGCACTTCAAAAAATCGTTTTTTTGTGATCTTGATCAGCTCCTCCTTCGATGCCGTCTTTATCTCCTCAATCGTAGCGTATCGTCGTCCTTTCATGAAGCAAGATAAAGTCACAGGGGGCCAGATCTGGGGAATATGGTGGCTGCGGATTGCTTCTCACAACTTACGCATAACTTGAAGGTAATATTCCTTATTGACCGTTCTACCCTGTGACAAGAATTCATTATGCACCACGCCCCTGCAAACGAAGAAAACTGTAAGCAAAACCTTCACATTCGACCGAACTTGGTGCGCTTTTTTTTGTCTTGGCTCGTGCGGCAGCTTCCATTGGGATGATTAAGCTTTGGTTTTTGCGTCATAACCATAAAGCCATGATTCGTCACCAGTTATGACCCTCTGGAGCAAATTTGGGTCGTCGCGGAAAGAGTCCAACAGCTCCTTAGCAATGTTAATGCGATGCGGTTTTTGGTCAAAATTGAGCAAAAATCGAAGACGAGCCAAAACACGTGCAAGCAAAGCAACTGTCAAAAATTAACTGAAAATTCAAAATGGCCGAACTAGTCGTCATAAATGAGACACATGAGTACCAACATAACCCCACAAAAAATCGAAAATCGAATATACGTAACCCGCGCAAATTCAAAATCGTAGTAAAATTTCCCATCTTATAATTCTAATTAATCAGAAACCTAATAAATTCAACTGCTTCGTAATTATTAAAACTTGAACATTTCAAATTGACAACTTTTCAAGTCAACTGTTTTAACATTAAGCAACGATGAAGTGAAAGAAAAAACACAAAACATCATTCAAACACAAAACATAGAGTCACCTTTTTTTCCAAATAAATAATATAATTGATAATCCGCATTTTTTAATTGATGATTTTTCATTAAGAAAGATAAAAAAAAAACATTTTTTCAATGTTAGATAAAATCTTAATTCACCTGTTGATCTGTTTGAGATTAGACAATCCGATAAAACGATATATTTGCTTAAGGAACTCGGGGAAAGGGGAAAGCATATGCATCTAAGCATATTTTTCCTATATTATTTATCCCTTTTTAAAAAATGAGAGTCAATCAAAAATTATTACTAAAAAGAAGAAAAAAAAATTTTTTTGTGAAAAAAATAAACTGATGATGGGAGGATATCCTTAAAAGCGTTTGCATATTTTATAATAGTTGCCACTAATCCCACTGAATGTATTATCGTTGACTAAACAGATGGCAGTAGGCAGTATTGCCAATGGATAATTAGAAGGGGGCAGTCATCGTTAATCTACGCTTGCTTTCGTACGTGCAGGCGTCCGCCATAGTGAACACGTGCCATCATCGACCACCATACGGAAGCTGTTTGCTTGTCGATTGGTGGTGGCTCCCATACTCATTCGCTTTCACTCGTACGAGTCAACGTATATTAGTGGGGGAGCGCTACGACTGTCATGCCGTCGTAGGGTTGCGTGCGTGCGTTGTACTGCAATGGTCGGTGAACCTTTCATGCGTCGATTAATTAAGAGCGGAATGCCCAAATGCGAGTGTGCAAGATTACCGTAACGGTATACGCTCTGTTACCTTGTAACGTATTACGTTGTCTCCCTTGTTGTTGTTCGGTGTTTATCTCTATTAGTTTTTTTTGGCTTAATATTTGTGTTGCTATTTTTCGATACGTTTAGAATAGTATGTAATACAATACAGGATATTACCAAATAGGATGGAGGACTATCTTTCTCTAAGAGTGCTCTAGAATAGATTAGAATAGGATAAAAATAGATACAATAGAAAATAGAAATCTGGTTTAATGAATAGTATTTTTCCCGGTTGCAATGAAAGGGGGAGAGAGGGGATTTCGTATAATATTATTTGAAAATGAAAAAAAAGTTTACAATCTGGTAATATATACGAGGTCGGTTCAAAAAGTATCGCGAATTTTGAATTTTCGCGGGTTACGTATATTCGATTTTCGATTTTTTGTGGCGTTATGTTGGTACTGATGTCTCTCACTTATGCCAACAAGTTCGGCCATTTTGAATGTTCAGTTAATTTTTGACTGCTGCTTTGCTTGCACGTGTTTTGGCTCGTCTTCGATTTTTGCCCATTTTCGACCAAAAACAGCATCGCATTAACATTGCTAAGGAGCTGCTGGACTCTATCTACCACGACCCAAATTTGCTCCAGAAGGTCATAACTGGTGACGAATCATGTGTTTATGGTTATAACGTGGAACCCAAAGCTCAATCATCCCAATGGAAGCTGCCGCACGAGCCAACATCGAAAAAAGCGCGCCAAGTTTGGTCGAATGTAAAAATTTTGCTTACAGTTTTCTTCGATTGCAGGGGCGTGGTGCATTATGAGTTCTTTCCACAGGGTAGAACGGTCAATAAGGAATATTACCTGTAAGTTATGCGCAAGTAGCGCAAAGCAATCTGCCAGAAACGCCCGGATTTGTGGAAGAACAAAAATTGGCTTTTGCACCATGATAACGCCCCTGCTCACGCATCGTTGCTTGTGCGGGAATTTTTGGCCAAAAACAACACACTAATAATGCCGCAGCCACCGTATTCCCCAGATCTGGCCTCCTGTGACTTTTTCTTTGGAAAGAACGACACTACGCTACGATTGAGGAGGAGCTGAACAAGATCACAAAATTTGTTCAAATAAAATTGTAAGAAAAATATTCTTAAAATTTTCTTATTTTTTGCTTTCCGAAATATATTTTTCATGCTCTATTCTCAGCCATGATGTTCTTTTTGGTGACACTATCCCTACCATGTCCCAATCCTGTAGCATTTAGTTTACGCATCACTCACGTATTGGTTAGTCGAAAAAGATCGTGGGTATTTTCGACAGAAACGAGTATTCACTCGGTTCCGTTCTGCAAATTTTGATGTTGCAAATGAGCCTCATTCTGGGAAATTCTTGAAAAAGTTGAGCATCATCAAAAATTTTTAAACCATTTTCGAAAGGAAATTTCCTTTGAAATTTCATCAAGTGATGAAATTCTTGGAAAAGTTGAGCATCATCAAAAATTTCAAAAAGAAAGTCGATTTTAGGTGCCTTAATGAATTGAGTGTGAAAAACAAGGACCTGATTATTTAACATCTGCGATAAGCTGCTGAAGCGCAATGAAATCGAGCCATGAAGTGGCACCTGGCACATGTCTAAGAGACCTTACAAACAATAACAACAACGTTGTCATACGTCTAATTGTACCTTCAGACCCCCTCCCCCCCTCTAATTGGGCTCTATTAACAAAACTTTTTACGGCTAACAAATATTATAGATTTTTTTAAGATTACCCTTAATTACGAACGTGTCACCATAGCACGCTCAAAAATCGATATGGCAAATAGAAAAGGAAAGAGAACGGAAAGAATCCTGTCTGACTATCAATTTCCTAAACATAACAAGGTGCATTTTACAAACCCATCAAAAGGATGTCATCGAAACTCAATTGGGGGAGGGAAGTTGGTTTTTGCCCCCCAATTTCGATCTTTGACAAGTCAGTCAGTCAACAATCAACACCAAAAACACTGTCATGTTGATGAGTGAAAAATTTACTGCAATGCGATTCATTCATGCATATTTTCAGATACTCGTATTTACATGATGTTATCCAGCGTCTTTTGCCACGTGACACGTGTGCGCATAATCTCCTAATGACGTCATATTGTTAGAATGTTCGTTGGATACACGCGACAAATTACGAATCTCAGATAACGAAGATAATTTTCTTAAACAAGTTTATTTATATAATATTGTGATATCCTTTTTATGTACGAGTTACAGAGTAGTTTGTGCATACATTTTTTCTCTATCGTTTTACTTATAAATTTTCTGAGATAGACTATACAAATGTGTATGTTGGATAGGGATAGAATTTTTATTCTATTGTTAATCTTTCCTATCATCATTGCTAGCAAAATAAGTGTATTTATTTATATCCGAATCTCAATAAGGTGATATGGATTTTGGGGATGCAATGACGACGATGCTCTCATACGTAAAAGGTATTTTTGATATTTTTATACGGCAGCAAATTTAAATGGTTATTTTTGTCATAAATCTAAGAACTATTAAGAAATATGTACATTGTAATGATTGGTATTAATTTTTATACAATCCATTTTTATTATATATCATGTACACACATTGGTACGTGGGTAATCTTATTCGTGTATCTCTGGTTAGCAAAACATTTTCTAAATATACTCCCAATAGATTAGATGGATTTTGTGCGTTACCGATTATATATGGTATATATTTTTTTTTTAGTATTTTTCACTTGTGGGAATAGACGAGGAAGTTTCCTTGGACTGACGTAGTTTCTTTACTATTCACGTTAAACCTATTTTTATAAATGCATTTAATGGAAATTATTAATTTTGATATGATTTTTTTTTAGATTTTATTAAAATGTCAATTTAAATCAAGTATTTTTAATGATCTAAAAAAAAAGAAGAAAACAAAACAAAATTTTATTTAAAGGATTCAATCAATAAATTGAAAGTTTTTTTTTTGAATTTTTATCAATTATCGGTGAGGAGGTTGGGAAATGGTCAAGTCGGAAGTTTATAGAAAATGATGCCCAATTTATCTATTATATTGTATGAAATTCATACAAATCTTAATAAAATTTTGGTACGAGCGCAACATTTCTAAACTTTAAAAATTCTAAAAAAAAATAGTTCAAACTTACGAGGTCTGTTCAAAAAGTATCGCGAATTTAGTGTTTTTTTCAAAAATTATTTATTTATTCATGAATATCTATTTTGTCCCCTTCAAAGTAATCCCCACCAGATATTATATACTTGTGCCAACGTTTTTTCCAATCCTCGAAGAACTTCAAAAAGTTTTTCCTCAATCGTAGCGTAGCGTCGTCCTTTCATCGGGCTCTTCAGTTTCGGGAACAAGAAAAAGTCACAGGGGGCCAGATCTGGGGAATACGGTGGCTGCGGCATTATAAGGTGTTGTTTTTGGCTAAAAAGTCGCACACAAGGAACGATGTGTCGGCAGGGGTGTTATCATGGTGTAAAAGCCAATTTTTGTTTTTCCACAAATCCAGGCGTTTCTGTCGGATTGCTTCGCGCAACTTACGCATAACTTGCAGGTAATATTCCTTATTGACCGTTCTACCCTGTGACAAGAATTTATTATGCACCACGACCCTGCAAACGAAGAAAACTGTAAGCAAAACCTTCATATTCGACCGAACTTGGTGCTCTTTTTTTGGTCTTGGCTCGTGCGGCAGCTTCCATTGGGATGATTGAGCTTTGGTTTCCACGTCATAACCATAAACCCATGATTTGTCACCAGTTATGACCCTCTGGAGCAAATTTGGGTCGAGGCGGACAGAGTCCAACAGCTCCTTAGCAATGTTAATGCGATGCTGTTTTTGGTCGAAATTGAGCTAAAGTCGAAGACGAGCCAAAACACGTGTAAGCAAATCAGCTGTCAAAAATTAACAAACTTGTCGGCATAAGTGAGTACCAACATAACGCCAAAAAAAATCTAAAATCGAATACTTTTGAATAGACCTCGTATCTTTCAACTTGTAATTTTGACATATCGAATGTAAACAGTCATTACGTGCGGGCTATTTTTTAAAATATTGTGTTTTAATTCGATTTAATAGTGAAATTATTATAAAAAGTAAGGTGAACATTTTAATAATATGAATATACAGAAGAAAAAAATATGTTTTAGTTATGCGAAAACCAAAGATTCGCGAATCGTAAACAAACGATTAGTTGTGATCAGAATGACGTTTCAATGACGGTCGCCTGATTATTTTCCAATGGGGGTTTTATTAAAGGCTGCTTCCATTAGGAAACAAACAATGTGAGTAAATTTACTATTTATAAAATGATTCGATGATCCTATTTTTTTTATATATTTTTTAAATTTAATCAGAAAAGTATGTGTGTATTGTAGAAGTTCTGTTTCATGTTTTAAAATTTAAATTTTTTTAAATTTAAATTTAAAAAAATTTAAATTTCAAAACAAAAAAGTTTTATTTCCAATAGTTTCTAATTCTAAATTTATTAAATTTAATAACCACCTCAGATATTTAATTAATTTAAATAACTTCGTTTATTACTTTTTAAAATGTGCGTAAAAGCAATTATGTACAAATATAAAATTGCCCCTATCTGAAAGTGATGCCCTTGAGCAGAATGCATGTGCGAGTAGTTTTAAGGTTGTATTCGGTGTTTTTGCTACAACTTGTGGCTCACAAATTGTCCATTCTTACACTCTATAATCTAAGGATCATACCGTTGATTGGCTACTCGAGGTAATAAACTGGACGAAGATTCCATGCATGGCGCTGCTGATTTAGGTGCTACCTCTTTAAATTTTGGGTAAGGAACAAATTATAACTGCCATCGACATGGCTACCATAACACATTCGTAACGTTTAACGAATTGAGCTATCAACTTTGTATACAAGCAAAATTATCGAATTCTAGAGAGTTACAATTCTCAAAAGATTCAAAAAAAAATGTTCATTCAACATTTTGTATTGATGAGGTATAATTGGTTCTTAATTTCTTTGAGAATAATTTAGTGTTGTTATAACTTTAAGGGCTGATCTATGTCGACAGATAATTTAAAGCTATTGGGGCATACTTGTAAAGGATGGACTGACACTGGTCTGAAAAAGATGGCATCACATGTTATTCTGCTAGAGATATAATTATAATAATAAAAACAACAAAAGGAGGGAAAAAAGTACAAAAAAAGATATCATCTGTAGAAAATTGGATAGATAATTTTCCAAATGGAATTAATAATTTCGATTTTGTACAAATTTTAGATCAGCCCAATTCGGAAAAAAATCTAATGGGCAAAATATATCTACACATAATGTCCTGTGTTGGTGGAAACTAATTGTGACCATATGCTAAGTTGGGCTTCTAAATAAATTCGCTGAAATTTGATTAGATCAGATTAGATGTCAGTAAAAGAATCTAGTTTTTTTTTGCAAATCTGAATCGGGGGTTTTTTTTTATCACCGCCGAGTCCATGGCTATCCATGTTGTAGTTTTAAAAGTAAAACTAAATAAAATAAACTTATAAATTTTGATATAATAACACACTTTTATAATGTCTGTACCCTGCCCCTTTATGTTACATATGATATAAAATATTTGTTAAAAGGCTGCCGCCAGGAGAGCATACGATATTTTTAAGATAATTTTTTTGGCTACTTTGAAATTTTCGCGTTTTTAGGGACGAAGAAAATTTTTTTCTTAAGAAGTTTTCGCGTTATGTCAACAGGTCAAATTGGGTTGTTCGGAAAGTAATTTTGTTTCTTTTATAACAGGTTATTATTGGGTTGTTCGGAAAGTAATTTCGTTTTTTTTTATAAAATTGAAAGACGATTTTCTTATAGTGAATTAATATTTTATTCAATTAAATATTATCCAGTCTGATCCAATACCCTTTGCCATCTTTCTGGCAGTAGCACGATTCCAAGCTCATAAAATTTTTATTCTTTGATGGCAAAAAACTGATCCAAGTGATTTTTGACCTCCTCTCATTTGAATTAAACGTTTTACCATCTAAACAATTTTGTAGAGAGCTGAACAAATGATAATCGGAAGGTGCTAGATGTGGAGAGTATGGTGGGTATGGTAGTATATCCCATCCAAGCTCCAAAAGCTTTTTCCGAGTGGTCAAACTTGTATGTGGTTTCGCATTATCCTGTTGGAACACTATACCTTTCCTATTGACCAATTCTGGCCTTTTTTCACTAAGTAAATCATTCAATTTGTCCAACTGATGACAGTATACTTCAGAATTGATCGTTGTGTTGCTCGGTAGAAGTTCAAAATAAACGATTTATTTGATATCACTATCCACGAAACAGATAGGATAACCTTTTTTTTGATGAATATTTGCTTTCAAGATACTTTGAGCCGGTTCATATTTTCTACTTCAAGATCTTTTGCGCTTAACATTGTTGTAGACGACCCATTTCTCGTCCCCAGTGATGATACGCTTCAAAAATGGATTATTTTCTTGGTGTTTGAGAAGCAAATCACAAACGTCAATGCGACGGCACAAATTTTTTTTCCGTAAGAAGATGAGGAACCCATATGTCGGGCTTTGACATTAAAAATAGCCATTTCAAATGATCATGAACGGTCAAATTCGATAAATTTAATCTCTCAACGATCTCACGAGTTGTTTTTTGCCGGTTTGCATCAATTAATGCTTTCATTGTGTATTCATCAGCTTCAACTGGCCTTCCAGAATAACGAAATTACTTTCCGAACAACCCAATAGAATAATATCCTCTTCCTCGTTTATAAAGAAATTTTGGGGCTAAATGCTCACCAAACAGTCACTTTTTGCAGATCTAATAACTTCTCCACAGTCGTTTGGGGGTTTTCAGAGCCCTACATATATCATAATTTTGTCTATTTATATATAGAGGGAAAAAGTGTCTACGGCAGCGTAGAAAGTTTTTACAATTTTAATGGCAGCTATTCTATAATATATAAAATAGGTAACCTTAAACTAAATAAATATTACTTTGGATAATATATATATTTGAGAAGTTATTAAATAAGAAGGCTTTACACTCCGAACTACAAATTGGATAACTTTGTATTGTTGACCTCGGAAAAAACTCTTATAATATGGTAAAATAGCCCAAAACTTTTAGATAGGATATTTTTTAGGAAGAAAAAAAAACCAATTTAAATTGAAAATAAATCATTATACAAATAAAATAACAACAATTACAAAAGATTATTAATAGTAACAGCAACCGCAAGAACAGCAGTAAGAGTAATAGAAACAGCAACAGAAACAGCGACAGCAATATTAAAAGCATCAACAGAAGCAACAGCAACAGCAACACCACCGGCAACAGCAACAGCAACAGTAACAGTAACAACAACTGTAAGAGCAGCATCCAGAACAATAGCAACTGCAATAGTAATAACAAGAGCAGCAGCGGCATCAATACCAACAGTATCACTAAAAGCAACATCAACAGCAACAGCAACATAAATAGTAACAGTAACTACAACAGCAACAGCAACAGGAACAACAACAACAATGTGCGTTTGCTCAA
Source organism: Atherix ibis (assembly GCA_958298945.1). NCBI lineage: Eukaryota > Metazoa > Arthropoda > Insecta > Diptera > Athericidae > Atherix > Atherix ibis. The sequence continues at coordinate 19,056,065 of OY282609.1, read as the reverse complement.
AACAACCCTTAAAATGTTACAAATATTTGATAAAGGGTAAAAAAAAAAATTGCCTTTTATTTATTGCATCCTCTAATATCAGGGATTAGTCTCTGGTAATTCCAAACTTTAGGGGGTAAATCAAGACATTTGTTTTTTATTGTAAAGGACATATGTACAGAATAACATTTTTTAGTCTCATTTAATTTTTTTTTTTAAATCTATAATTAGGAAAATTTACTAAAAATTAAGTAGGCGAATACGGTTCGATGTGAGGTCTGTGAAAAGACTTAATTTTATCTAAATTTTATATTACTATGAAAAAGTCCTTTTTTTCTATTTGCAGCTTACAATTGTATTGTAACAAGCAGATTTTTATAATATTTTAATTAACAATCTTATGCGTAGTAAACCTCCATCGGCATTCTTAAACGTCTTTAATATGATACATTTTTTAAATCGACGAAGTGCTTCTACAGCATGAAATTAGAGCATTCCGCTATCCAGCAGCAGTGTCATCGCGTAGTCGCGGTCAACTTCAGTTAACCAATTTTCAGGTAGGATAAAGGATAACTCCGGAAATACTTAAATAAATATCCAAAAAAAACCTTCTTCCTAATAATAGGATCCTGCACACATCAATATTTTCCTTTATTATAGAAGTTTTCCATAATCAAAATGATCCCAAAATCCAAAAATCTTTCTACTTCCCATAGACCTATAAGCCTACTTCCAATCTTATCAAAAATCATAGAAAAATTAATCCTTAAACATCTCTATTATATTTTCGAAATCGATGAAGCGCTTCCTTAGCGTCAGTTTGGATTTAGAGCCAATTCAGCTGTCGATTACATAGTCGATTACATAGTGTGTGCTCTGGAGCGAAAGGAATACTGGCCAGGCGTTTGTCTTGATATTTCGCACGCGTCCGACCGTGTATGTCCTACCCTCTGGTTATTTCCACATCCTAAAATCCTATCTCTCAGACCGATATTTTCAGATAGCTGACAATATTGGGTATCCTATCTCCGCCGGTGTGCCTCAGGGTAGGTTCCTAAGTCCAATTCTTATCCTTATATAAGAGAAGACGTGTAATGCATGTTCCACTTCTCCAATCATTGTGGAACCAGAGTGGGCATGCTTAACTTTGAAGCGAAATTTTGTAGGCTCTCAAGCAGCCATGACCCGTTAACATCTGCGTCACAAAGCGGCAATGTTGGAAATAAATCCTCGACTAGTCCCAGTATCTTGTTGCCATCGTGGCATGGTTTCCTGCTTCTCCTCTTTGGCGATGATATCTTGGCGAACCAATATTTTTATGTATTGTATATATAATAGTGCGCCATGACCATAAGGCCATTTATCGAAAAAAAACAATATATTTTTCTAATTTTTTTTTCTATTATCCTAAAATTCCTAATTAACTGAATACACACTAAGTTATTTTAATCAATAATAAAAAAAACACACTCGCTAAATTTAATAATTGTTAAATAATTTTGCACATCATAAAAAGAAAATTCGAAAATATTTATTTAAATTTAATAAGTTTTAAAAATACATTACAAAAAAAAAAAACAAAAAAAAAACAAAAAAAAAACGCATTACGCCAAATCGAAAAAAAACATTCAATTTTATTGAATAGTTTTCTTCATTAAAAACACAACAAACAAGCAATTTTCTTTAAATACAAAAACTGAACAAAGCCCCCCCCCCCCCCCCCCAAAATAAAATTAATAGTCAAAAAAAAAAACAACAAAAAATGAAAAGAAGAAGAAAAAAGTTTTTAAGAAATTTTGCCAGCTGAAAGAATTTTCTTAGCAAACAAATAATATTGAAAGAAAAAAATTAAGAATTTATTAGACGAAATGATGGAATTTGTTTGCTGACACACAAATAAAATATGTAAAGTGTAGGTGGTAGGAGAGGTGGGGTAAGGGGGGATGTTTTGTGCAAAAATTTCTACAATTTGTTCAATTTAAAGTTTTAAGAAAAATATTTATTTTCTTTTAAGATTTTCCAAGTTTTCTTTTTTATGAAATATTTTTTATACTCTTACCTCCACCTTCCACCCCACCCCCCCTCTTCACAAGAAAGATTTGATTGAAATAATTAAGAAATAGTAATAGTTTAGAATGTGTTAAAGGTAATTTTAGTTTGTTCCAAATATTATTGCTAATCCATATCATTATTATTTAGATTTACGTGTTGTTTTTTGTTTTCTGTCGGAAATTTATTTTCATATTATTGTGCTCAGATTATGGTATGATTAGATTGATGGAGTGCTTGCCTATATGAAGGGGGGTATGAAAGTATGAAGACGGTTAGAGATAGTCAGAAATAGTTATAGGAAAAAATAGACTTCGAAATTGTGAGAGGATCCTCTTAATAAACGCCTCAGAACATATTTACATATGTACATAATTGCGTTCGAATCTATCCACGAAGGAAGGTGTTACTAAAAATACACAAATAACTTTGGATATTGTTAGTTCAGCTGCTCATACGCGGTGAGCTGTTGGAATTCCAATCAAACCACATGTTTAACTGTGGAATCAGCCCAATATGTTAACTTCTGGAATGGAGTGCTTTCATTACCCCATCTCATCCTTTGGCCATATTGTTGACGGCGGTTCTTGTTGAATATTTTTTTTTCTCTCGACGAGGAAAGCATACAGTTTTTTTTTATATCTAACATTCGGTTAAGTGAAGAAATAAAAACAGACTATTGAAAATAGATACGTCTCTTCAAATGATATGAGATCTTTAAGATCTACACATAGACAGATTCGGATATGTTGTTTTTAGTAAATACGAAGATATGCGTATTTAAGAAGGTATTATCGATTGGGGAATATAATTATTTAAGTGAAAATATTAATATTATTATAATTGAATTAAGATTCGTATGCGATTTTTTTCTCTCCATTTAGTATATATTTTTTCTTAGTATTCGGTATCTTATGTAAATGAATAACTTTTTGTAAACATAATTTAAACAAATCAGCATTGATGAGAGAGAGTCCAATCGAAATATGATCTAATTCGTCGTGGCCTTTTGCCTTTTGCTATGTGGTACCAAATTCAAAGTCGAACATAATCGCACACATTTTCTTCAACAGTTGAACTTGTTTACTTTTTAAACATTCGATACCGAACAGTGATTGTCTGTCTGGTTCTGCAAGCATTTCTTCGGTAATTTTTTTATGTTTATTTTTATAAATCGACGCCAAAACCCAAACAGTGTCAGTTCCTTTTAGTCTCCCACAAATGATGGGTTACTACACATATGTAAAAGGAGAGGAGCGCTGCTTAAATTGTTAGGCAATTTTCTTGGTTAAGGAATTACAAACAATAATGTTTATTTCTCTTTTTTTTTGTATTTCTTCTTAAGAGCAGCACATATGGTATCTATTCGTAATTAAATATAACATTTGCATGAACAAAATACCAAGAATATATACTATAAATAATAAAATATCGATATTTAAGTCAAATGCATATAAACGAATGACAATTTCCCATGTACAAGGTCTGTTCAAAAAGTATCGCAAATTTTTTTTTTTTTTTCGAAAATTATTTATTTATTCATGAATATCTATTTTGTCCGCTTCAAAGTAATCCCCCACCAGATATTATACATTTGTGCCTCAAAGCACTTCAAAAAATCATTTTTTGTGATCTTGTTCAGCTCCTCCTTCGATGCCGTCTTTATCTTCTCAATATCGTAGCGTAACGTCGTCGTTTCATGGGGCTCTTCAGTTTCGGGAACAAGAAAAAGTCACAGGGGGCCAGATCTGGGGAATACGGTGGCTGCGACATCATTAGTGTGTTGTTTTTGGCCAAAAATGGCAAAAGCCAATTTTTGTTCTTCCATAAATCCGGGACGTTTCAGGCGGATTGCAACTTGCGCATAACTTGCATGTAATATTCCTTACCGACCGTTCTACTCTGTGGAAAGAACTCATGATGTACAACGCCCCTACAATCGAAGAAAACTGTAAGCAAAACCTTCATTCTACGACAGAAATTGGCGCTTTTTTCGGCTTTGGCTCGTGCGGCAGCTTCCATTGCGATGATTGAGCTTTGATTTCCACGTCATAACCATAAACCCATGATTCGTCACCATTTATGACCCTCTGGAGCAAATTTGGGTCGCCGCGGACAGAGTCCAACAGCTCCTTAGCAATGTTAATGCGATGCTGTTTTTGGTCGAAAATGGGCAAAAATCGAAGATGAGCCAAAATACGTGTAAGCAAATCAGCTGTCAAAAATTAGCTTAACATTCAAAATGGCCGAACTTATCGGCATAAGTGAGAGACATGAGTACCAACATAACGTCACAAAAAAAATCAAAAACCGAATATACGTAACCCGCGGTAATTCAAAATTCACGATAGTTTTTGAACAGACCTCGTATTCAGCAATGAAAGCATCAATTACCAAAGTAGCTGCTTACTCAAATATCCTACACGGAAGTGGAGGGGGGAGGAAGTGGTAGTGGTTACTACACAAACATACACAAACGCACTTTCATGTATTCATTATTACATATATATATATGTATATTGTATATAGGGTGAGATAAAACGGTTGTTATTTTATTTCTTCCATATTGGATATTCCGCATTGATAGAATGGATGAGGGAGCTGATTTTCTTACAATTTGTTTGTTTTATTGGTTGACTATCTGTTTTTCTTCTTCTTCTTCTTCTTCTTCTTCTTTATAACGATAACGAATAAATATCGTTTCGCATAAGGACTAACTATGGTACACAACACTTAAAGTATAAAAGTATAGGGTTGGAGGGGACGGATGGGGATATAGGTTGAAGCAGTAAAAAACCCTAAGAAGGTCATATAATATTGAGTACTTTTATTTGTACATGGTATAAATAAGTATATAAGTGTCATATGTAGAAATATATACAGTTTTAGCATTGGTTTACGAACGAGTTGTACAATACACAATCTTTCGTATTTGGGTTGTTCATATAGAAATCCCAGAGAGTCAATTGTCCCGTCGTCTTTTGTCGTCTGTTGACACTTGGCGACGCCAGTTGGTCGCGTACAATTCTTGCTTCGATCTGCATTTGTTTCAGACTCCTTGCCATATTATACCGCCGCCGTCAGAGTCACTATCGTAAAAGGAACAATCTCTGGAGATTATCATCGAATGGTAAATGGGCAAAAATGCGAGCATCATCATATCATGCATGTACGCTCTCACGTCATTCTCGTACTTCTTCCCCATACGGATATAAATCTGAAAACCCTTCAAAAAAAAAAACAAATGAAAAATCTCAACAAATAACAAAATAAAACTATTGAATAACTATTGGGGCGAAATGAATACGTTCAATATGTGGATAGATGCACACTTTACTTATGTATAGTTTGGTAAGAAAAATATAGAATTTGAAGTGTTGAATCATCTCCACACGTTTAATAAATCTCCGAACAAAAGATAACAATTTTCATATTCACTCCTCACTACCATCGGTTTGCAGCTTAAATTATGAAAATTACAAAAAAAATCTGTTAAATCAAAGAAGTTTTTCAATTTTACTATTTCCATCCTTTTATCAAACTAAGTAGATGCAAGGAATTTCACTAAGGTTAATTGCAGTAATCCGAACTTCCGTCCGGTATAGGGAAACTTTCTTTGCTAGAAATTTCCTAATTTATCTAGATTCTCCGTGACTATCGGACTGAGATGAACTGTATGTACCATAAATAAATATATAAATAAAAGGTGAGCGAAACTATTCTTTTGGGAAAATTCAATTCATAAATTTTTGGGAATTTCCAAAATTCCAAATGATTTTCTGCTCATGGTATTCTCAACAAATCGTTAAGGAAATCGCCTGTTAATAAGTTAGGCTGAAACTAGGACATCCCACAACTAATCTCTTGATCTGAAAGTAAAATAAAAATTAAAATAAAGACAAAAACAAAAAAGTCCAGTCAAAGAAATTACCTGATCTTATGCCAAATTATTATTTGAAGACGACAGATGTCCTAATATGCGCCATACATGCATGCACACACATATAATGGCTTACGTTTTATTACTGCCATTAAGGCGGTTGTGGGCGCGGTCTTACTTACAATTATTTTTCGGTCCAGATTTTAGCAATTTCTTTCTGAGTGATTTTCAATTCTGAAATTTCTGGGTTTTTCCCAATCTAGAATGAATTGAAAAAAATAATCTTTTATGGATTCTTGTTATTATTGTACACATAGTTATAAAAAAAATGTTTTTTCTTAAATATTCAAACTAATATTAAAAGTGATGTGTTAGATGGTAACAAGATCAATTAGATGATATTCTTTTGATATTGTTTTATTGGAATAATTTTAGAAATTGAAAATATCTCTAATACAGGGTTTTTTTCACTTCTTTTCTATTAAATAAAACAAAAAAGGAAATCTGGCATAGACATAAAATTATTTTAATTTGAAATTCGGTTTTATTTCACGTACGAGTATATAACAACGATTTTCTTTTTTTTTTTACTGTGTTGCTAATTTGGTTTTTTGTTTTTAAATATACATGGAAGAAAAGTAATGATAGTGTTCTGCGAACCATTCATTCCACATAGCCTCGTTCGGTAATTACCCAACTCTGTAAAGTGTAATAATCGAAAATGTGTTTTTGCAGTTTGTAGCAAAAAATGGAATACCCAAATTTTGGAGCACCAATTTGCCATCAAATTTTGTCACATACGAATAGTTGCAATGTGCCACTGAAATTTTCAGAATAAAATTTAAAAAAAAAAATAGTTTTTGGTACAAGAAGCAATTTATTGTTTTGGGACAGAAGTTTAAGTAATTATTAATAATAAGAGTTCTATAATGGTTGGGACAAGAAATGTATTTGTGACAGAATTTAATGTAATTTTTGGGATAGGAGCTAATATAATTGTTAGGAAAAATAATTTCTGGGACAATAACTTATTTTTTTGGGACAGGAACTAATATAATATCTGGTACAGAAACTTATATATCTTTTGGGATAGCTTCAAACAGATTAAACTTTCAGATATAATTTTTGTAATATTTTTAGGACAGTAATAAATAGATTGTTTGGTACAAAATACTAACAATTTTATACTTTTTGAACAGACGTCGTTGTTTGCGTTCAATTTGAATGACTTTAATGATTGATGGTTTATTGAATAACTTTAAATAACCCCCACAAAATAAAGTCCAAAAGTATTTTCTTGGAGGCCATTGCACATCTGCATTTCTTGGGTCAGAGATAATTTCGTCTTTTAGTAAATTATAAGATGTATTTTATTAAGAAAATAATTACAAACATAGTTGAATGAACAAAAAAATTTATAAACGTTCTCTTCGGCCATTTTGAATGTTCAGTTAATTTTTTGACAGCTGCTTTGCTTGCACGTGTTTTGGCTTGCCTTCGTTTTTTGCCCATTCCAAAAAATGGATCAAAGAATCTGTTTCGGGAACAAGAAAAAGTCACAGGGAGCCAGATCTGAGAAATACGGTGGTTGCGGCATTATTAGTATGTTGTTTTTGGCCAAAAATTCCCGCACAAGCAACGATGCGTGAGCAGGGGCGTCATCATGGTGCAAAAGCCAATTTTTGTTCTTCCACAAATCCGGGCGTTTCTGGCGGATTGCTTCGCGTAACTTGCGTATAACTTGCAGGTAATATTCCTTATTGACCGTTCTACCCTGTGGCATGAACTCATGATGCCCCACGCCCCTGCAATCGAAGAAAACTGTAAGCAAAACCTTCACATTCGACCGAACTTGGCGGTCTTGGCTCGTGCGGCAGTTTCTATTGGAATGATTGAGCTTTGGTTTCCACGTCATAACCATAAACCCATGATTCGTCACCAGTAATGACCCTTTGGAGCAAATTTGGGTTGTCGCGGACAGAGTCCAACAGCTCCTTAGTAATGTTAATGCGATGCTGTTTTTGTTCGAAAATGGGTAAAATGCAAAAATGAGCCAAAACACGTGCAAGCAAACTGAACATTCAAAATGGCCGAACTTGTCGGCATAAGTGAGAGACATGAATACCAACATAACGCCACAAAAAATCGAAAATCGAATATACGTAACCCGCAGAAATTTAAAATTCACGATACTTTTTGAACAGATCTCGTACACCAACGTCGATGCTTAAGGACAACAATAGAAACGAAATTGCTGAAATAACACCAGAAGTCTGCGTAAATGTTATGGAAAAAACTGTGCTTAAAAAAAAACTCACCTGACCACAGACTCAGCCTTTTGACCGACATCGTTTTTAATATTGTACATAATAATAAAGACCATATAATCAATCAATAAAATATACATTATTAAATTGTATATCATTAAAGGGTTTTTTTAAAAAAAACACTTCGACCTGGAACATAAAACGCACCCTGTAATTAAGAATGAATTCTTTTACTTAATTTTTAGTCTGGAAAAAGGGTTTGAAATCAATATCGAAAATTATCCTTTTTGGAAAGGGACGAAAAAATATTACTAGTGACAAAAAAAGGAATTTTTGTTTTCAGTTAACATTTAAATCAAGGTAAGAGTATCATTACATCAGTAAATTTTCGGTAGTGTGGCTACTTTGCAAAATAACCCCTTGCTCACTATTACTTATATGAAAGCAGTAAACAAGGGTGAATATGAAATTGAAGACGATTTTTTCGTATATTTTTTTTACTAGTTTTAATGAGTTTTTTTCCAATATTATTGCTACTTTACTTACTGTCTGAAAAGGAAGTTCAACAAAATTTTTTTCATCAGCTATATTGAGTGATTATTAAATTTAAAAAAAAAAATAACAAAAACAAAAACACCACTACAAGTTCAAGTAATTAAATAAGTGATCGCATTTTTTTTGTCAACTAAATTTTATGCTTGACCCTGCTGCCTATGCGTGTACGTACGTAGAAGTGTAATAAAAAATCAGAAAATTCTGAGATGAGAAAAAGAAATAAAAAAAAAGGCAACAACAAAAAAATTGCTATCGCAAAATCGCATCATATTACATGAGCTGGTCTGGTGGTGGTGGTGGTGTGGTATTTGATATCATCAACTGGTTGATAGTTTTGTTACTTTTACTTTTGTTTGTTTTTATATACTTTTTTTTTTTTTTTAATTTTCCCATCTTTTGATATGTACATGCATAAAAAACCTGTACATTGGTTGTTTTGATATGATTTTTCTTTGATGAAGAAAACCGTATCTGATTTGGAGAATAAGTACCCGGAATTTACATGATATTTTGACAGAGCTTCAATCACAAGATTCTCCTAAGAAGAGGAATAACTATTTAATGAAATGATTAACAATTTTCTTTGTATTTGTGCTATTTCTGGATTCTAATATGAGGCCGATGTCTGTCACCTTAACGTATTTCAAGTGGAGCCGAAAGTATTTTGAGGCTGCCGTAAAGAGAGCTGTCACAACCGGAAACTGACACATTTTATGTACATATACTCGTATGTACTGTGTACTGTAAACTTGCACTCGACATATGTACATGCGTTTGATAAATTCAAACGTTCACGAAAATGGTAACATGTCGTACGAGCAAATCTACAATTCGTCTGGTGGTGATGTATGGCCAAATGTCAAATGCTGTTGGGCAAGATATGTACGCACGCTGATGACCAGGATGATGATGATGATGACGAAGAGTGATGATGGTGGCGATAATGTTTAGGCGAGTCAGAAGTGAGAAAAGTAGCAATGAGTGCAATTGTCGAAAATTATGGAGAGAAAAAAAAATCTAATCGCCAACTCTATTAACTCTCATACAATGTATGCGACCAACATTTGACCGCATGCACACGGTTAACCCATCTGCATGCACGTACTCGTATATGCTCATATGGTCATAGATTAGTGAATGGCATGCATAGAGACTGGACTCTGGAAGAATTTAAATCCCAGACATCGAGTAATTAGCGTAGCGTAATTCAAATAACGATAATAGTATTCAAGTGATCAGAGTGGAAGACGACACATAAGATGCAGGCGCCGCCGCAAAATTTTTCAGCATTTATTCCTTTTCTTTGGAATTTTTGTAGGTTTTTTTATTTTTTTATATTCGATTTGTTTTGGTTTTATTTTCAATGGTGGTAGTTGGGTATTCTCTAAATCGAAAACGTACATACCAAATACCAAATGGGTTATGTTATGGATAACAGTAGCACCATTTCAAAATGTCCCATGTGCAAAATTTAAGGAAACGCAAAAGAAGGAAAACGGAATGGACGGACTGTCGTAAGGTTTTAATAAAGTCTCGAAGTCAGTCGACGCCAAAGTGCAAGGTAAATTCATTTTAACAAGTATTCTATGTACATACTCGTACATTGTTTGGTACGTGCTTGTGCGCGCCCACAGACGACGCGGGTTATGATATGCGATGCGCGGTTCGATGCTATACGATATATGTATGATGTATGTAGGTAGGCATTTGCAAGTATTCCATTTTTTTGTTTAATAAATAATATTTATTTTTTCTAAACCATAAGAAATGGTTGAAAAGGAACAGGGAAGAGTGAGGGAAGGGGAGGGGGGGATTGTTGGTGATGAGTAGCAGATCGAAAAATGTATAAAAGATTTTGGTTTGGTTTGGAAAGAAAGTCAGAAAATTTTTCATATTTTTAAGTAGCATCCAGAATCCAACAGTTTCCAGCAGTACCACCAATACTAATAAAACGGAAGGTTGGTAGCCATTCACCACCAGACCGTCAGTAGAGTTAAGTTTAAAAAAAAAAAAAAAGAAGCCAAAGATCTATATCTGCATTTGGAACCAGTCTCTTAACTCTCTCACATAACACTTTTTGTGCTTGCGTAGGCTGAAGACAGGCGCCAGCTGTGTCATATTTTTCCTGTTTTAGCTTTAGTCAATCCCCGAGTTTAAAATGAACCCAAAAGCAGCATAGCACAGACTAGGCACACACACAGTTTTTTTTTTTATAAATGGACAGACAGTTAACTCTCGCTGACTTCTCTACTCTCGGTCAAGATGGGCATCATCTAGTCCAAATCGATACTAGTCCGTCCATAGTCCATTCTGAAACGGAACGATATTTGTGTCGATATGGTTAATTGGTTTTATATACATTGGCGATCGGTAGTAGTCGATCATGGTCATGGCTGTAACGAATTACGCAGCTTTGCGGTATTTTTGATCTTATTAGTGGGGGATTCTCTAGAAATTGAACTTGATTTTTTTTTTGCACCATCTACTCTTATTTTTGTCAGGTTTTCTTTTTGCTCCTGTTTGTTTTTGGAATTTTGTTATAAAAACTGATCATCATATACACATAGTTTAGGTTTTGACCTTGCTGTTAAAAATGATTTGTATACCTTAAAAATTCCATTAGCAAAATTTTATAAGATTAATAAAAAAAAATCCGTATCCAATTTGTGCTTCGGAAAGTATAGTTTAAAAAAAGTGCACTTAAAATTAAAATTTTGATAGAATTTTTATTAAATTATATTGTTAAGGAATTGGCTTTTAACATAATTTAAATAAGTACCAGAAAACTTTTCAACTTGATCCTTTTAGAATATTTTTTTGATGGATTCTTTTTTTTTTGCATAGTTTCATAAGAGTTGACCATACCAAATCTCGAAATTATGCGTTCTGGAAAATTTTTCGCGTAATAATGCCAAAATTTATCGTCTAGTGTGGCTTGTGGTGCCGTCTTATTAAAACCATATATATGGTGCAGATTAAAATCTTTAAGTTAAGGTAAAAAAAAAAATCGGTCGTTATACAGCCGTGGAGGTTTCAGTAATGATCTCCGGTTCTTAATTTTTAAAGAAATACAGTTCAAAATGCACACAAGGCAGTCACTTTTCATGGTTACAATTGCTTTTTTGATTATAGAAGTTAGACTCTTAAATATCCTCTTAAAGTACAAAATAGTAAAAATTATTTCAAATTTGTATACGTGCTATGGTAGTTGGACGGTTGATAATGTCAAATGGCAAATCATTATCTACACAAATTTATATTAATCCGAAGTACAAAATGGATACTTTTATATTATTTTTCTTCCTGATTTAGCGTAACTAGCACGCCTGTCTTTAGTACACGGGGCTTCTGAGTTCGAATACACCTAGTAACATAGCCGCTGTGCATTTTGATAGTCACCAAATGGCCAGAGTTATCTTGACGGTAAGAATTTTCATTTTTAATAAAAATTTTACTAAAAATTTCCTTAAGAAAATTATCAAACTATAGGAAATTTTTTAATATATTAAATATCCTTGAATTAAAAAATTGCTTATAACTTCGTTAAAGTACGGCAGAGTGGATTGTTTTTGAAATTATGTTAGTAATTTTTATTGCAAAGGTATTATACGGAATTTGTATTATTAATATCATAACACTTAATAGGATTACTATTTTGAATATTCGCATATATCGACTGACGTACTATAATTTATTTAATTCTAAAAATATTACCTACAAAAATATATTTTCTAATAGAAAATAGATAATAATTTTCCTAACATCAGAATTTTTGGAATTATTCTTAAGGTTAAAAATTAATTATCTACAAACAAACAACAACAACAACAACAACATTTTATTAGAATATTTTTAAGTACACACTTAAAAATAGAATAAACACAAAATTCTTTAAGGATTTATTTATCTGAAAATTAACAGAAGAATAGTTGAGAATTGAGTCCTGTTGAAATAATTAGAATTTTTGGAATTGTTTACAAATGATTTTATATATAATCTAATCTCGTTATTTGTAGAATTTTTCAAGTAAATTACAAATTCAAAATATAATATGTTTTTTATAGTTTATCGTTGAATATATAGAAATGAAAATTCTGAAGGAAATATACAAAAATATGCAAATTATAAACATTGGTGGTGGTGTGTCCATTTGGAATTGTAATAAATCCAAGAATTCCTAACAAAATTAATTTCTTTTGAGATTATCTTTATGTTGTGTCTTGGATGAGGCCTGAACCGGTGGTAGCTGAACCAGCTGAACCGGCACTACCGCCGCTAATGCAAGTTTGTGTAAGCATATGAACGGCATTAGATAACATTAAAAGATACTTTCAGATGGTCACATAGTCATGGAAATATTCTGTTAGCCGCCACTCAATCGATTTGGTTGTACAGCAATCGTACGGAAAAATTGGTTTCGTGTAGTTACACGTGGTAATCCGGCATTTACGTAGATTGTCATCTAAAAATGTCTCTAATAATTCCTGGTACATCTATTTTAAATTCAATCCTACGTAGGGGATATTTTTGCAACAAAAAAAAAACCCCTATTAAGAAATATTCAATAATTTAGTCATAGGGAAAATACGACGAGTCTTTTTTTCCTCTTTGGAGCATGCTTGTGTACATCTGGCTAATTGATAGTCTTATTATAAAAGTGGAGGTGTTATAATAAATATACAGATGAGACGGTCGATAATCTTTTACAACATACTAATTGGCTCCATAAAATCTAAAAACAGTCTTGTTTAGATGGTCGCCAAATGGCCACACCATTGTGGCGCTATCAAGTGGTCTCTAGCACATGTCTCTAAGGGATCTTACATTAAATTGAGATTTTGCCATCTTATATTAGCTCCAACTACTTGTCGCCACATTCAGAAAAATTGAATCAGAATTTTTCACTTATCCATACTTGAGACTGTTCTGATCAAATTAAGTGCGTTGCAATTGTTGAAGAAAGATGTATCCTCCTCTAAAGTATTCTCCTCCAAAGAGTATCCTTAAATAATCAAGGCAGTAAACAAAGTGCGACAGTGAAATTTAAGCATTTATGAGGCTCTATTATTAGTGAGAATTGGCGACACGACGTCCTCCTACTATGACACTAGAGCTAAGGTGCAGGTGTTATTACTGCTGTAATCTAAAGTGCGAATTTTCATATTAGGTATGCGAAAGATGATTCAGTGGCGCCTTTCCGATTTTATACAATGAAAAAAAAGAAGAAACGTCTTATTTGGTTTCGGTGTTTTCAGTTATCCTATTGCTTGTATGCGTAATTGTATACTCGATGTTTTTGGTGATTCTCGTTTAAGAGCATCGGGGTCATCGTCGATTAAGATTAAGATTTGCCGGACGAATAAGTTTAGTCTATACTCTTAATTCCATAACATGTGAGTTGATTTATTCACGGTCCGAGTACGTCCAGTATGACCTGGTACAATCAGTTTAATTCAGAAATATCCCCATTCTCCATAGGTCATATTGCAACTATACTAACAACGCCAAGACCTTATTTCAAGCAGTCAATACGAATTTTCCCTTTTCCACTTGACTTGCAGGCTTTACAGTTGCGTGAGTAAAAATATTTATACGAGTCTGTTTGGATGAACGCACTTGTGCCGTCGATACGGCGACTCGTACAAGTGCCAAAGTCAAAGCACAGTCAATCGTACGCAAGTGCATGCAGCAGCGACAAACGTGTGTTGGGTAGGCGCAGATGAAGGCAACGCGGCAAATGCTATCAGTGCTGCTGCGTTAATGCCTGAGCACTGCGATTAGACGAGTTCAAGCAAGCCTATGCGCCAGAGTCGTCGTCAGTGCAAAAGCTGTCCGTCGTCCGTGATAGTATCAGTTGTTGTCGGCGTCGTCGTTGTTGTCGAGAGCAGCAATTCCTTTCGTAGTCAGTATTATTCGCAGTCACGGAACAGACGTCCGTTAGAGCGGATGGAAATTTTATAAAAGAGCTTTTTTCCAACAACATTCAATTCTATTGCTGCTATCATCAAGTTTAATTTAATAATTTTGTGTTTCGTTCTCAATTGTCTCATCAATTGTATTTATTTCATAAGAATAATTTACATTAAATAATCTATTAAATTCCAAAAAAGGAGAAATTTAATTAAAGAAATTTAAGTGAAAATATTAAATAAAATTTGATATAAATGAAAAAAGTGTTAAGTATGTTTGTTAAGGAGTAAATAGAAATATTTACCATTTCAACTAATAATTATGATAACATTTTTTGTTTGTTAATAATTGTGAAACTTGAATTGATCTATATTATTTGAGAATTTAAAAAATGTGAATATCCTTTTCCAAAGAAAAAAAAAACGAAAGTAAAAGTGCAAGTGCAAAAAAAATTCCACAAAAATTTAAAAAAATTTAAAAAAAAAAATTTTTTGTGAAATTATTTTTAAAGTGAAGCTTTTTGGTGAAAGTCCAGATTTTTATGTTATATTTAAAAAAAAAAAACAAACAAGTGCAAAAAAAATAAACCGTAAATATTTAAAGTGTAAAAATATTTGCTGCTAATTTTGAACAGATAGTAGAGCTGTCAGTGTAAATTGTTAAAGGAAGACTATATCCTTCCGGACTTGGAATAACCAATAAGATACAATTGTATTTTTAAGGTGATCGGATTTTTTTTTTGTTGGCAAGGAAAAATTGTAACGAAAAAAATGGCAACAGATTCACTTTATGGAAAATTAAATGCATCCGAACTTTCAGCAATTCTACTATTAAAAGGTGAGTTTGATTTTTATTTAAATTTTATTTATTTCATTTGTAAATTATAATAAATTACCTTATTTGAGTGATATTTCAATTAAAAATTAAAGAGTATTTTTGTACAAAAGAATATTATGGCGGGAAAGAGTATCTTTATTTTGATAGTGTTTAAATTCAGTTTTTAGGCGAAATTGCAACAAAAATAAAAAACTTCTAATTTAATCGAATGGCAAACCAATATTTTCACTATCTTACAAAATAAATAATAATAATAAATACAATTTTTCTTAATTTTTTTTATATTTCCCTAAAAGAAAATACTTTTATTAACATTCCATAATGTGTTGTCAATATTAAAAATGGAAAAAAAAAATTATTAATTACTCTCTGTGACCTCAACTTAATAGGTCCCCAATTGATATGACCACATGGTTTTTTTTTGTTAAGATTTTTAAATTATTTGTTTTTTATTTTTAAATATTTTATTGCAATTAAAATTATTGACTTCTTATTATAAGTAAATTGATTAGGCACCACCAACCTAGTAATCCTCCAGTCAGATAAGATAGAAATATTTTTAATTCTATTCTTAAACACTTTAAGATAAATAACAACAATTAACCTGTCATATTATTGAATATGCGATTAAAATCATATCAAAATTCAAATTTATGTGAATTGAAATGATAATTATTTGTTCGTGCATAAATTATTGACCTGACAGCAAAAATGCATTTTGCATTTTAATGTAATGGAATTTGTTTACTTAATTTTGAGTATTTTTTTTCTTTCTATTATTCAGAAAATATGAGTTTTTTTCTATTTTTCTATTATTTTTTTCCTTATTAAATAAAATTATTCAAAAAATTACTTTAAATCCTGAAAAAGGTGTTGTAATTATTAATGAATGAGGGAGGATACACCGTCGGTGATGAATATTCTGTATTATAAAAATAATAACAATTGTCATATAATATCGATAAGAAAATTGCATAATTTTCTATTAAAAATTTCCTACAATATTTCTCTTTTTATTATATTACAATTAAAGGGTTATATGTTAGCATAAATTATTTGTAATTAATTTGCACTTGAAATTGATCGACAAACAATATAAAATTTTGTTGAGTTTTCACCCTTAAATACTATACTAAACACCCTATACAGTCGTCTAAGGTAAGCAATTTGGTCTAGTCGTAGTCTATCGAAAATATTGTAAACTTTTATGGTGCATTCGAAAAAAATGTCATGGAAAAAATACTCCAAGTACCATTTCTGGATTAGAATAAAAATCTCCCATTTTTTTTATCATCAGCAATTTCCATCCAGATGCATAAGTAGTGATGATGGTAGTGGAAAAGTATTAAAGCCACATGTCTAGTTTGGAACAACATTGATGCGAACATTATAAAACAGAATGTGGGTAGTTTATATATATTGGGAATTGGGGAAGAGGGGTTGGCTTGAAGCGATGACGAGAGAAAATGGAATAAATTGGCAGGAAAAAAACTCGACCAATCGAACGAAATTGTACAAAATCACGGACTGGTGCTTGTTGGAAGCTAGCAACCAACTATCATAACATTGAGAACGTTCAAAATAGTACCAGATGTGCATTTAAGAGATGAGTGCACATACATCCCTTTACTTCCATTGCCGATCGAATATGTGAAACTTGCACTTGTAATATTTGAAAAATGTTTTGCCAAGCACGTACACTAAATTACATTGTCCGTTCTCGACACGATAAAATGTACATCTTAAACGATTGAACCATCATCAATCGGTTGAATTCTTTATTATCCAACACAAGAGTATGTTATGTTGCCAAGGTTGTAAAGTTTCTTACAGCAAAAAACAACAAACAAAAAAGTTGACGAAGACAACTTCGAAACGGATTCCCTATGAGTCATATGTATCTTAAATTGACAATAAATACCTTTAATTGTCTATTACAACATCTTAAGATGGGATACAAAACACAAAATAATTGATTAAACCCCCCAAAAAAAAACGGTATTTGTACATTACTCGAGTGAGAGTTCAAAATTTGCTAAGAAACAACTTCTCCTAACAGAAAAAAACGATATTTAAAAATTTCAAAAGAATTTTCGTAATATTACGGGGGAAAGAACAGAAAAAAAATGATTTTTTATAGGAAATATTTTGATTATGCTTTAAAAATTTCTCCTAACAGAAGAAAACGATATTGAAAATTTTCAAAAGAATTTTCGCAAAATTATGGAAAAAAGCCAGAAGAAAAGGATTTTTTGTAGCAAATATTTTGAATATGCTTTAAAAATTTCTCCTAACAGAAAAAACGATATTCAAATTTTTTTAAAAGAATTTTCGTAATATTACGGAAAAAACAGAAAAAAGGATTTTTTATAGGAAATATTTGAATATGCTTTAAAAATTTCTCCTAACAGAAAAAAACCATATTCAAAAATTTTTTAAAGAATTTTCGTAATATTACGGGGGAAAAAACAGAAAAAAGGATTTTTTATAGGAAATATTTGAATATGCTTTAAAAATTTCTCCTAACAGAAAAAACCATATACAAAATTTTTTAAAATAATTTTCGTAATGTTACGGGGAAAAAAAACCAGAAAAAAATGATTTTTTATAGGAAATATTTTGTATATGCTTTAAAAATTTCTCCTAACAGAAAAAAACGATATTCAAAATTTTCAAAAGAATTTTCTCAAAATTATAGAAAAAAAACAGAAAAAAAAGTATTTTTTATAGGAAATATTTTGGATCAGCTTTAAAAATTGAAAGAAATCATTTTCGTTTTAGCCGAATTTTCTTTAAAAACTTTTGCATTAAATTAATATGATTTGACATAATTGCTAATTAGGATAATCTAGCTGAGAGATTTGAAGGGAAATTAGTAAATTCTTCTAAAAAGGGGGGACCATCCTTGTTGGTCTTTTCAGGATTGAGTACTTTCGGAACGCCTATTAAAGAGATGATAATTTCGAGATAGCCAAAGAATTACTTTTAACTATCTACTTTTATGTTATGTATACGCACGCACACAGATCCATTCGAAATTCGTATAATTGAATGCAGAACTTGCAGACGCTTAATCATTTTGCATAATTAAGAAAGAGAAAGAGAGAAAGAATCATATTACGACCTTTAGAGTTGCGGAGAGTTTCTTTCGGAAGAGATTTTCTTCATCCTTTAGAATAGGTCATCAAAAACAAACAACAACAAAAAACCTGCGAAAAGTGAAGAAATAATGAAGAGGAAAAAATGGTCATGAGTGAAAAAACCAAAACAAGAAATCAACAAACGCATCATCATTGGAAACTGCAAAATCTGTGATGTCGACGGGCAAGAATTAAGTAGATTTCGATGGAGCACAGTTGATACGAATTAGATACAAGCCAAAGTATGCTCGTAACGTACACAAAACCATTTAAGATTGTTCCGAAATACGGCAGCAGCCAGTGTCAGTATCAGCGCTAGAACTAGTGTAAAAGTATGCACATTCGCAGGCACATAATATCATCGGTACATACTCGTATATCGGTTATATCCACTTGTCGTCGACGTTAATATGAATGTGGATGGATGACTATATCGCATGGGAATTGTATGGGAATGGCCGGTCAACCCAACCGCTTGTATGGATGGACGGATGGCTGGCCGGCTGGCTTGTTGGCTGGCTGGCTTTTTGGCTTGTTGGCTTCTGGCTGACACGGCAGTCAACATGCGCACATATCGTATCGGCCAGATGGCGCCAACCGAACACATTGACGCCCGCACTACACCAACTGGTTTGTAATCTCGCATCGATATTCCACCCAACGATTACGGACACGGCCCACACGATTGAACGGGGGAATCAAGCAAATGGACCTGCACCGCGCGTCCTGCTATTAGGATAACATAAGATCGTTTGAAGTGAGGGGGAGGGAAGGGGGAGGGGGGTTGGGAAGACTGAACCAAAACGCCAGTAAGCCAAAGCACAAAACAAGAAGATAATCCAGTGTTATACCACCATACCACCACATGCCACTGTCACCCTCGCCGAAAAAAATTTCCATTTTATACCGTGAATGAATTGGATGGACTACAGACGACGGGCGTATCTCAGCCTGTCGTTAAGTGTATGCATAATATCGGTGGTCTATGTTTGTACATCTGGCGAACCATTATTGGAACGAGATAGTTAGCAGCAGGCAAGCGGCAATCTGATTGATAGATAAGGAGACAGTGAGGAGCTTTGTTAAGTGCGATATTATATTTTCTGCACGCCTTTTTTCTCTCATCTATTTTTTATGTTTTTATTTTCATTTTTTTTTGTTGGTGCCTTTTTTTTATTGTTGTTATTGTTGTTGTTGTTGTTGATTACTGTTGATGTTGTTGTTGAATTGTTATTTAGAGAAATTCTAATACTGATAGTATATATGCGCAAAAAGATTAGAAAAAGTGAATTCCAGAAATCAGTGAAAAATTCCTTTCAGAGCAAAGTATTTCTTATGATTTGAGGAGAATATTAAGAATTTCAGTGTGATAAAAAGGAGAATGCTGGCTGTTTTTTGCATTATTTATTTGTAGAGAATTTTTCAACATTTGAACATAAATAATTTTAATTTTGATTTTTATTATAAAAATCATATAAAATTTGGTAATTAAATAGAAGGGAGTGAGGGGGGGGGCTGTAGGGGGTTTGTTCAGTGTGTACAAAATTTCACTTTTTATATGGCTTTGTTTTTGTTGATATTATGAGGCCTAATAGTTAAAAATCCTAGAAAAAAAAATCAGCTTTATGATCCTTAAATCACTTGCTTATATACGCAACAGGGTTCGTTTTAGTGGTGATTTACTAAAATGAGGGTTTTTCGTTTAGGGCTTCTTGATATTTAAAATTGTATAAAAAAAGTTTTTATATGAGTTATGGTGGATATTTTTAAAAAAATGATATTATTTAAATGACCTTTACGGCTGCGTTTGTTGAAGATGATTCTCTTTTAAGGGCGTTTACTTACACGATCTTTTAATCATATGTCACTACGTTCTGACAAAAATTCATACTCCAGACAGTAAGTTTTTTTTTAGATGCGAAAACTACCTTCTTTTTCATTCCAAATCGATAATTTTGATTGCTTACGTAGCCATTTAGCCAATAATCCAGAAGTCAAGATGATTGTTTCACAAAATCTTGAATTTGGTAAGATTTAACTATTTTGATACGTTATCGAATTGTGCAGTTCTCCATGATTAAATGGTGTCTATAACAAAAAATATAAACGTAGTCAAAATAATAGACGGTCAAAGATTGAGAGTACCTATTGAAAATCCCCTTACATACATGCGGTTATTTATAGTGGCACCACTAAATGCCCTTGAACGTTTAAAGAAAAATGTCCGGCAAAAAGCTCTATGAAAATGAACTAAATCCTTCTGCGTCAATCCGGATGCATGGTGGTGATGCTTTTGCCAAATGAAAAAAAAAAATATATAAAAAAAACATTATAAATCAATAAAATAAAATAAAATATCAGCATTCTTGTTTCGATACTTCCCAATTCGAATAAGATGATTTTCTCCGCATAAAAGTATTGTCGTCTTATTATTTGTTTTTTTTTTGTCAATCCTTAATGGTCGTTCACAATCGCAGCATAGTTAATTTTTTTTTACATAATGCATAATAAAACGATTTATATTCTATGTGCGTATTTTTATTAAATAAATATTTTTTTCTTTGTCAATTGTACAATATATGCTCCTTATACGTTTTTATTTATGGTACAATATTTTTATTGGAACTTTTAATTACTGCGAAAATGATGATACGTTTAAAAGGTAAAAATCAGGTGAAAAAAAAACAAACAAAAAACTATTTTATTCATCACAATCGCAGCGTATAGGTTTTTTAAAAAAAAAATGGTTGCTGATTACAGATTTAAACTGTTTATAAAAGTTTCTGCTTAAAATACATAAAATTATCAAGAGAACAATTATTTCCGATCGCATAGCTCATTGGGAATTCCTGAAGATGCTTTGCACAAAAATTCACTGTAATTAATATTGATTGCCGTATCACACACAAATCGATGATCAAGTGCTCTGATTAAGCCATTATCTCATTTTGTTCGAACGGCAGGAGTGAATTCATTATTTTAGTGGATTCTCTCACAGCGCCAACTAAGTGGAGATATTTACATTATCGGCAACACTCGACTACTGGGGTATGGTGGGTATTTGGATTGGATGTACGTACTGTAAATGATGGGATAAGGTAAATGGGCTAAGAAAAAGAGACGCCATCCAACCCTAAGAATGTCTGAAAAATCGTTCAGGTATCGTACCAGAAAAATTCCAAATACTCAGCACCATTTTTTGGTCGTTGTTGCCGCCATCACATGAATTTCTGATATAAAAACTATTGCATTTTGGACAAAGTCCATGAAATCTGCGGGGTCTCTCTCTCTCGACTAAACGGACTTGCACAACTTACTAATAGAATTGGCCAAAAGTTAAAAACCTACAATCCGAGTGGGATATAGATTGCCTGTGATAGGGGAAGGAGGGGGCTGTGATTTGGTGTATGGAAAGGATTGTTTATGGTAAAAAATTCAGATTGTCCACGCGTATATTTAATGCTATCAAATGTGATCAATCGGATCAAGTTAAATGTGGTTAAAAGAAGATATTTTCAAACGTGAAAAGAAAAATAAACCATTTAAATCGAGTTCATCCAATCTTCAACTATTTGACGGACATTAAGAGCGAAAAAAAAGCTGGAGAAGAGGAAAAAAACCAAACAATTTCAGTAAAGTTGTGAAAAAAAATTACAGATAGTTAAAGGAGCACTGTAAAATCAATTATTTACCTGTCAGGTTAGTAAAAAAAAGAGGAATAAATCACCGTCAAAGTGTATATGTACATATACCAGGGGAGGAGCGCATCGCGTTTGATGATATCTTTTTTATTTTTGGCGCAATTAACTTGCGCACGCATAATTTAGAAAAGCCACCTTTTGGTGTTGTCCTTTTTGAATTTCTGCATTTTTGTGCAATGTTCGTGTTAAGCATTTATGCACTAGAGTGCATTCTTTGAAAAGAAGAAGAACTTCTTTAAAATATTTTAAAAAATTTCCAAAAAAAACCATTTTCAAATTTACAAAGTTTTTTAATTTATGCCTAATTTTTTTCTTTTTTAACTTCTGTTAATATAGTTTGAGTATTGTTATTATCATTAAACCAGCATCCCACCCACCCCCTTGACGAATGTGCACAGAACATTTTAAAGTCTTCAGTTATCTTTTTCAAGTTCAACTTATAAATTAATCAGATTCTAACTGAAAATAATAAATGAACATCAATTTTTTTTCCTCAATATTAAAATTTCTAATATTTATCATGAACCATTACAAAATAAACTCATCATCATCGACCAGCACCACCTATCCTACTCCACCACCTACACATGTATTAAACAATTAATTTTTTTTGCTGTTTAAAAAAAAAAAAATTGTTAAAAACGTACTATTGACGGTGGCGCCGTAATTCCCATAGCAAAAAATATCGTCTCAATCGAACGTGTGTGTCATTCAAGATTGAATACTTTTTATTGTGTTTTGACAATAGGTAGTACACTAATCGTATTCGAATATCTATCCAATCGAATGCATACTACAATCTTAGAATAGTCTCTTAGCACAGTGCATATGGGTTTATCTTCATTTGAATTCAATCAACTTAGACTGCGAAATAATGCCGGTCAACCAGAAGTGTACTCGTTCTCTGTGGGGATATATATGATGGTCGGGGTAGTATGGTAGTCTAAGTTTAATTCGATCTAACGATTCAACGAGACAATCATATATGCGTACGCCGCCATAATAGCTAGACAAATGCCGAGACAAAAGAAAGACCCCAAAACTGGCCAACTAACTACGTACTCTTCTTGCACTTTGTGAAATTGTATGCAAAAAAAAAATCTGAAAGGAATTTTTGAGAAGTGCGTTTATGGGAGCACAAAGTCAGTCATACGAACTAAGATCCAACCTTTTGGTCTGTTGTAGACGGAAAAACGATTGCATTGCAATTGTTTTCGAAACTTGAAACGAATGCAATTAATGGAAATGATGGAAATTTATTTCTTTGAACTAATAAATAGCTAAGAAATTTTATTTAATGATCAAGCAATATTTTCTACCACCGGTGGTAGTATTCGATTATAATTCAATTTCTGTTTAAAATAATTTAATCGGATGTTGATTCAGAAGACAGAAAACTATTCTCATCAGTCCACACACTAACCCCCCCCCCCCCTCCCTCCACCCTAATCAGAATAAGTTGTTTCAAATACTTCTTAGATGTAGGAGTATTTGAGCAATATTCTTTCGACTGCAGCAATATTTTTAATGTAAAATTTTTACTACTAGAATTATAGAAAAAATATGGAAAATATTGTATTTTTTATGTAATTCGGAAAATACAGCGCTGCCACTGGACAAATGCCAAACATACGAGGTCTGTTCAAAAAGTATCGTGAATTTTGAATTTCCGTGGATTAAGTATATTCGATTTTCGATTTTTTGTGGCGTTATGTTGGTACTCATATCTCTTATTTATGCCGACAAGTTCGGCCATTTTGATGTTCAGTTAATTTTTGACAGATGCTTTCGAAGACGAGCCAAAACACGTGCAAGCAAAGCGGCTGTCAAAAATTCACTGAACATTGAAAATGGCTGATCTTGTCGGCATAAGTGAGGGACATGAGTACCAACCTAACGCCACAAAAAATCGAAAATCGAATATACGTAACCCGCGAAAATTCAAAATTTATATTTAACCCACGATACTTTTTGAACAGACCTCGTATATGGAAAATATTTTTTATGCAATTACGAAAAGCACAGCGCAGCCACTGGACAAATGTCAAACATATATTGTACATTATCTGTAAAAACTCTCTACAATTATGATAATTTTGCTGTAGTCACGCTTGAGACGAAAACAAAAAAAATCATTTCTCGCTCGTAGAATACGTCAAGAAGCATAATTACCATAAATGAGGCTCTGAAAACCCGCAAGTGACTTTCGACAAGCCGTTATATCCACGAATCTGGTGATTATTTTGGTTCTATTGGAGCAAATTTATTTGAAAATTAAAAAGCAGAGTTTTTTTTTGCTTAAATTTGATAATTAATTATCAGTTTTTTTTATGCCTAAACTTAATAATGGTAAAATTCAAACTCTTTAATTTATGTTTATATTTTATGCATAATGGAAATTATTATATTACAAAATTTAAGTCAATTCCATTTTCGAATTCCAGAATGCATTCCAAAAATTAATCAATTATTAACAGAAGAAATTATTACAGAATCTTATACAGCTAATATTATTAACTGAGCAAAAATTCAAAAAACCCCCAGTCAGCCACCGTATTTGCAGTGATTAATTTTGTTTAAACAACCAAAAATTTTAGTTTTAAATTTTCTTATTTATTTTGTAACTCACCACCACCACCACCACCCATTATTCACTTCTAATTATAATGTTGCAGATAATTTCACCTTCAAAACACACGTTTCTAATCTTATGTGTTTATTGTTGATAATAAAAGTTGTGACTCTAGTGAATATTGCATGATTGTTGGAGTTGGTAGAGCGGGTGCGGGGGTGGAGTACATACAATATTTTAATAATATTGCACTATTTCTGATGATTTAAAATCAAAACACCTGCGACTTTTTCAATGTTTATAATCAATCATGTTATTGTTGAGTGGGGGGGGTTTGCTTTCTTTTTTTCTATATTTATTCTGCCTCATCTTTCATGCCCTTTTTTTTTGGTCTATCTTGATTATGTTTATATTTTCTGACCATCTGGTTGGTAATATATTTATATTAGATTTTGTAAATATTTAATTGACCTCTTACCGTACCGATTATCTAATTTAGTTTTCATGTTTAAATAAAAAGTGTGGGTGAAAAGAGAGGCGATTTGGTGGGGGATTTTCTATAAATTGGGTGCTTCCATACATCAGAATATGATTTAGTTAATGGAATTTTTTAATTATTTAATTAGGAAAATAATTTAAAACAAAAATTCAAAATGGAATTTTTTTTTTATACAAAAAATGTGATGGAAAAATTTATGCATTTTTACAGAGGTTTAAAAATACCTTATGCAATATGCATAAATTTTTGAAACTTAAATATTCGGCAAAAAAAAACCAATGTACCATATACCTAATAAAAAGAAGAATGCATAATTTTTAACCGTATAAGCATAAATATGCGCGTACAAACATAATCGCAAAAAAAAAAATACAGAAATGTACACACACACACACCATCGATATAAATTGCAAAAAAGGAGGAGTAGTGATTGATATTAAAGGCGAAAAATTCACCAAATCATTATTATGTGAAAAAAGGCGATTATTTTAACAGTGGACAGAGTGTGACAAAAATACTGATAATAAAAGATGAGTTGAATACAACAACAAAAAATCAAATGAAATCAAATCAGAATATAAAAAAATTAAAAATAATAAGTAAGGAAGATAAAGAGAAAGAGATAAATGGGAATTGTGGAAAAAGAAAGAATTTCAAAAGTTCCAGAAGTAGAACCATCAAATACGGTAAGACCAGGGCGGCCCCCAGATTGTGAAGTAAAATATAAAATAAAAGTAACAACCAAAAAATAAAAAATAAAAATAAGGTGTACGACGACGACAACGACGACGACGACATAGCAAGTGGAAGAAAGATACACAATAATAAGAAGTCGAAGACAGGAGAGATGAAAAAAACTAAAACAAGTTCGGCATGTCGAGACGCGTTTAGCGCAATCTGGCGCCATTCAAAGCATATTTCTCGATCTATATGCATGGTTTTATGTGCAAACAAGTCTGTATGTCCATGCGAAAAATACGAGTACGATGGAAAGACGGCGGGGCCTTTTTGCATTTGTACTTTTGCTGCAATCTGACTGTCGGTATCCGTGTTGCTGGCAAACTCAGTGAGCCATAGGACGACGGTTGAAGGAAGGAGGACTACGAACAGCAGCAGAACCGAACCACAAGTACGATTATATACGAGCAGCAGCAAGTTGGCAAACGAAACACTGTTGAGTGTTTACTAGGATTCTGGGTACTCCATACGGTTGGCTCCAGTTGCCAAAAATGTTTGCACTTCTTCGATGGCCTCTAGTCATGCATGTTGCACACCCTTTAGTCATCCTTTTAAGTACATGGTGGAATATGGAGGATTTAGGAAAATAGGAATACGACCATAATGATGACTTTGGTCGAAAGGATGATGACAACTAACTCTATACGAGGCGCGGTACAAAGATAGATGGGCCACTTTGGTTTTTCTCCACTTACATATAGTTATGTTCATGCATAAGCATTATTTAATATAGAAGCAAGTCTGCATAAATAGTATGGTGGGGTTGGGTGCATGCATCAAAGATAGTAGAGATACTTGTAAAAGTTAAAAAATTCATGGAATGAGAGATAGTGCACCATTTGTTGTGGATGAAAATGCATATCAAGTCGAGTGTAAGCACGAGTAACTTTAACTTTAGTCAGGTTGGTTTTTTGTCTGTTTGACAAGCGAAAATAACACGGACGAACAGAAGAATTTCCTGTCCGGAGAAGATCTCTCAGCGCCCATGCGATCGATAGTGAACTTTAGTGATGTGACACATTAAAATTAGTCCATTTTCTTCACTTTCTGCCTTTTGCCGTCCGACGTTTCTTTTATTCAATTATGAAGTTGTACAGACACTCTTCCCTATATATAAGTACATACATAAGCACATACTCGGTCGATACTCGGCCGTCCGTGTAGAAGGTTTATTAGAGAAGCAGATATATGGTACTTATGCATAGAGAACGGCAAATGACAAATGCTCGTATGCACTCTCGTATAAGTCAAACTGAGTGGGAAGAATGGATGTGCGAATAAAACGATCAATGAGAGAGTTTGCTTGCTTGCTTCTTGTTACAAATTTGCATAGAACAACACAATTAAAATGCAGCTAAGAAATTTATAGGCATAACATGCTCTCTAATAACAGTTATTATCAATGATATGAAGTGTTAAAAACCGTCAACATGGGTAATCAATAGAGGTGATACTCGGGTACTTAGTCTGATAAGTGGTTATGTCAAATAATTGCGTCCCATCTTTAGTGTTCAATAGTAGAGTCTAGAGGGTAATTACCATAAAATATAATAGATTTTTTGTCATTAATAAGATGCGTGAATCAAAAAAAATGGGTAAATATTTTTCTAGGCATTGTTCAGTTCTTTAAAATTTATTCAAATTAACCCTACTTTTGCAATAAAAATTCTAAATTCTTTTTTTTGTCTACAGCACTTTTTATCGACTTAACTTTTTTTCACAAAAAAAAATTCTAAATTCAGGATTTTCTAAATAGTTTTTCAAAAAATGAGAATTTTCGTAAAAACAGAATTAATAATTAATGGGGAGTTAAATGTTTTCGTAGTAGCCCCTTAAGAGAAGTGGATGCGAAAATTGAAGAGCCAATAATAATACTGCACAAATAAATAAAGATTAAATTGCCCTAAATTAAAATTGGATTCGTTTTTAATATTTTATTAATTTTTAGAACACTAATTTGATTAAGTTAAATTATTTTTCTTTATTTTTTGTTGGAGATTTTCAAAAGATCTAATACAAGTGATTTATTAATATTATTATAATATTATATGTAGAAAATAATACAAATATGCGAGTAGTTATTTTGTAAAAAAAGGTTTTTTTTTCTTCTTTTTCTTCTTTTCGAAAGGATGTTCCTGATTGAACGTTGAATTTAAATTTAGCGGCCATTTTGTTTGCGTTGTTATTTCGTATAGCGTTCCCCATCTTAGATTAAAGATTTATTGTATATAATTTGCATATGCGATTTTTATGTCGCCATATTTATACCTAGCGGGAATAAATCAAACAACGTGTATATTTTTTATTGTTGACACAGTCCGTTACTAATATCTAATTTTCGCTATCAAATTATACATTTTGGCTTAGAGTCCGTTTCTTCCCGCTAGGTATAAATATGGCGACATAAAAATCGCATATGCAAATTAGGTTTTTTTTTCTTCTTTTTCTTCTTTTCGAAAGGATGTTCCTGATTGAACGTTGAATTTAAATTTAGCGGCCATTTTGTTTGCGTTGTTATTTCGTATAGCGTTCCCCATCTTAGATTAAAGATCTATTGTATATAATTTGCATATGCGATTTTTATGTCGCCATATTTATACCTAGCGGGAATAAATCAAACAACGTGTATATTTTTTATTGTTGACACAGTCCGTTACTAATATCTAATTTTCGCTATCAAATTATACATTTTGGCTTAGAGTCCGTTTCTTATTTTTTTGGCAATCTTTTGACATAAACAGAACCGTATTTTTGGTGGGGGGGGAGGCTTTTTTATTAATTTTTTTAAACATAAATAAAAAAACTGTAGACTTTCAAAGAGTCTTTTTAACCCCATCTACCATCTACCATATAAACTGGTGGTAGCAATTCGAATGCGGAGCATATTTAAGATATATTTACATTTTTAATTTTAACAGATATTTATTACCAAAATAAATCGACTTTTATTATAGTTTTAAATTTAGTATTTTCTAAATAGTTTTAGCAAAAATGAGAATTTTCGTAAAAGCCTAAATAGTTTTCATCATATATTATTAACTCTTTCCTTTTTTTTTTATTGTTCCCGAGTTTAACATTTTTTTTTTAAAGAAAATATCCTCACTTCCATTTTTTATTGAATAGTCAATAAATAAAAACTTGGCTGTTTAAGAATATCAATTTTTCGGTACCTAGAAAAAATTATTCTGTAACTTGAATGAGTAGAAAATAAATATAAATAATCTAAAAACGAAAAAGGTACACATTTTCGTAATAGGATCCAATTGAAGAACACCTGAAAAATCTGTGAGGATCACATGACGGAATTGTTTTTTGCCTTCTGGGTTCATTGATGTTGTTTTGGCTGGCGATACTCTGCTGATAATGTTCTGATGCTGACGGTGCCATTGCCCATATTTGTCTTATTTGATTTCTTTCTATTCGTTGAAACATATTTTTTCTGATAGCAAACGAAAATCTGGATAACAGTGAAGATTGGCAACAACAAAAAAAAAAACGAAATGAAGAAAACTAACGAGATACGTTACCTGATAAAAACGACCACTACTGAAGTGTGTTACAGGTAAAAAGATCACCTCCGAAGTCTTTGCTAGGGTAGAAAAAGAGTTGAGATAAAAAAGGTTGAGACGAAAGACACTCATGAGATTCCAAGATGACCAGAGATTATCCCGATATTGGTGGTGGTTGCTGCCAGCGAATATATTTGAGTCTCTTGGTTTTAAGAAATCGGCTGCTTTCAAAACAAAAACTGTGTGTGCTGGTGGAAAAAAAGTAATGACATAAAAAAAAAAATATAAGAAACGTGAAATAAACGAGGATGATTGGAATAATAATAAAAAAAAAAATACACAAACACAAAATTGTATGACGGACGAACGAGAAAAAGACACAATTACCTTTAAAGGAATGTGGGGGAAAAGAAGTGAATCTCACACGATTCGGTTGAGTTTGGGGCGAAACTTTTACAGGTAAAATTTCCTTAAGTAATTCGAATGCAGTTGACCATATTCGTCATATAAATCCATCCACCTCATCGTGTATAAAACAAGGAGGGCACACAGTTCACGGTGGTAATGTTTTGAAACTTTTGTTTATTCAATCTTCCAATTGGCTGGGATACGATTTTTGAGTGATCCTCATTCTCTGGAGTAGTTCACCTGTGAATGACTCTATATAAACTTGATTATCGGTTCGCTTTCGAACACTTCATGTTCAACCAAAAACGTGAGATCTTTTGAGATAATCTGTATAGGATTTGGTAGGACTATTGAACTAGAACAACAACAACAAAAACCCAACCAACCAACCATTGAGCATAAGATGAATAATAATAATAATAAAAATGAAAAAAATAAACAAAAGCTAAAAGTAGGTGGATGAAGGTATTTTAAAAGGACACTATCAAGGAGAAGAAACTCACTGACGGAATGACCGAATCGGACGCAACTCTTTGAAGATCCCATCCATGGACTGGCAGTCAATCGGTTGATGGTAAAACTTTTTTCTACCCAGGACTGTATGGTCGTGGATATTCACTTGAGAGCCAAATAGTAGCTGATTGGATGGATATTTTGTTGGTTTGGTTGATGCACGATCTAGTCTCCAGTTAACTAATGACTAGGTAGGCTAGGATGGTGGCTATTCCGAGTACCTGGTGTAGTGCAGTGGCGGTTAAGTTATTCGGTTACTAGTTAGTCTCAGGTAGAAATGATGGTCTTTTGTTAATTTCGGATGTTATGTGCTATCAGTTCTTCACCGAAGGCACCTGTGTGGCGGAGTAGGTACATAAAAATAAGAAGTGATTGAAAGTTTTTCACCGTTGTGTCTATGTGAACAAGTGCTGCTGTTTATGGCGCTGATCGTGACCAACAAGGAGGATGGTAAAAACAGTGACAGACGCCATTTACAATAGCAACGGTGTTGGTGGCGACATCGTTTAATGTCCGATCATATTTCCTTCTTTTGGCGTTATTTTCGACACTCTCCCATGCCAGATGATACCTCATCATAAACTAGCAATTAAGTAAAGTTCCACATAAATTTATCAAAATATTGGCTTGTCCGGAAAGTAATTTCGTTGTTTCCCAACAGAGGACTTAATTGTATTTTTTCACAACCAACTTCACACTTAAGCCGCATAATCATATGTATTTTGACAGCTAACTTAAAAGATCCTGGAGTAGAAAAGATGAACTCAAAGCATTTCGAAATCCAATATTCATAAAAAAAAAGTTATGCTATCTGTTTGGTGGGATTTCAAAGGAATCGTTTATTTTGAGCTTCTATCGAGCAACACATCGATCAATTCTGAAGTGTACTGTCATCAGTTGGACAAATTCAATGATTCACTTAAAGAAAAAAGGCCAGAATTGATCAATAGGAAAGGTAAAGTGTTCCAACAGGATAATTCGAAACCACATATAAGTTTCACCACTCTGCAAAAGCTTTTAGAGCTTGGATGGCATATACCCACCATACTCTCCACATCTAGCACCTTCCGATTATCATTTGTTGCGGTCTATACACAATTTTTTCGACGGTAAAACGTTTAATTCAAATGAGAGGAGGTCAAAAATCACTTGGATCAGTTTTTTGCCAGCAAAGAACAAAAATTTTATGAACGTGGAATCATTCTACTGCCAGAAAGATGGCAAAAAGTGTATTGGATCAGACTGAACAATATTTAATTGAATAAAATATTAATTCACTATAAGAAAATCGTCTTTCATTTTATAATTAAAAAAAAAGCAAATAACTTTCCGAACAACCCAATAATAAACCACCCCAATAGGTCACTTTTTGTCAGAATGTAAAGGATCCTCGTGAATAATTTATAGATTGGCTTCAGTCCAGTAATGAAAATTTGGTTAATTCACAGATCCAGAGAGATGAATATGCGTCTCAGCTAATTACTTTCCGAACAACCCAGTAAATCTTTCCTCCATTTAGAAATCGATCATTTTAATTATTGTAACAGATCACAAAAGACTCAGGAACACGACCTTTGTATTTACATAAACATTCCCTCGCTAAGTTTACTGAGAAAAAAAAATCGTTGTCTACTTATTTAGGATATTCAGAAAAGATCAATAATAAAAAAAAGGGAAAAATTTTCTGTAGCTATTTTTCCACCCACCCAAAGAGAGAATTCCCAAATGTGCAG
This sequence comes from Atherix ibis, assembly GCA_958298945.1. Classification (NCBI taxonomy): domain Eukaryota; kingdom Metazoa; phylum Arthropoda; class Insecta; order Diptera; family Athericidae; genus Atherix; species Atherix ibis. The sequence continues at coordinate 19,023,775 of OY282609.1, read as the reverse complement.
TTTGAGTTCATATAAAGTTTCTCAATCGAATCTGTTTCATTTTATTTTTATTTCTTTCAACTATCACAAATAGATACTTTTCCTCCAAAAAAAATATAAAGCCGGATGGGGAAGAGTAGGTGCGTGGAAATGGGGGGCATAAAAGGGGCAAATGAAGATTTAATTAAGAACTAAAAATGAAAAGCAGACCTTATTGGAAAACGGAATGTGAGGAGAAAAATACCGCATAAAGTGCCCATTATAAATTTCAATTTCCTGTTTTTGAACAACAACAAACGTCAATAAATTAGTGCCGCTTTTGGTTTTGGTAATGTTTTTTTTTATCGAAAATAGACACAGCCCTTAGCATGAATATTTGTAGGCAAAAAAAAATAAAAGTTTTGTTTTGAAAATCAAGAAAACAGGATTCGAGTTGTGTGTGCAGTAACAAAAATAGCATCATCATCTTCCCATATGGTATCACCTGTTCCGGTTATTCTTTGTTAGTACAGATTTTCTAATTTGTACGATATTGTTTTAGTTGTAGTAGGCTTTTTTACGAGAGTGATTACCACTATATTTTGTGATTGAACTCAAAATGGTCTACTATTTTTGGCATTCACTGAGTGAGCAGCAAGGATTTCCTCTGACCATAAAATAGCCACTGTCCAAATGGAGGAGAAATTAATTGTTCCATTGTTGTCAAACGTGGAACATATTTTTTTTCTTTCTTATGTACGTACGTACGAGTTGATTAATATTTCGAAATAATCGGGCGCCACTCACCACCACATTTACAAAAACAAAAAACTTTCCGCGATTCAAAAAAAATATAGTATCTTAAATAATTCGATACGATGCGGATAGATAAGTAACTATTTACGGATGCAGATGGTTGATTTTTACGATGATGACGATGTTGATGTCCATCGATAATGGGTGATTATGCGATTAGGTTTAGGTGTACAGTGTTTGGGGAGAGGATGTATCCAATTTTGAGAGCGCCAACACTTTCCGTTGTCGATTGTTCAATTATTTCACGGATGTCAGAGACAATATACACTTTTGAATCGATTATCACTGATCAAATGTGTTGTTTTTTTTTTGTCTGTTCTCTGAAAATGGAGTGAAATCGTTTGTGGATTCTTGGCGCGGCAATTTGTAATAAAATCGCATGGAGAAAAAAACTGTTGATAGTATCGCGTCCCAGTATCGTGACTATAGGTAGAGAAGAGAAAATATGAAAAAATGCAAATTTTTGGCAGATTTTGGACGTAAAAGTAAAAAAATCGATCGTGGGTGTATTGAAAATAAATATCTTTTAATGGTCAAAAGACTGTGGCAATCTTCTTTTTAGATATTAACTGTGTCATCACATTCAATTTGGCTTAAGATTATTGTGATAGGACCGACAAAATTATGGGTTTTTTTTTCTTGTTCTTGTAAAATAATTGGTTAGCCGGAAGTCATTTTCAATTTCATTAAAAAAAACTATTAATTATTTGCTCAAAAATCATGTTAGTTGATTATCAATTATTTTTTTTATGAAATTAATTTAATAATAGCACATGGAAATCGTATTCACTCAATAAATGAGGTCATTTTCATAAGGAGAAAAATAATTTCTTTTTTGTTTCTTCAAATTTATTGGTTTTTTTTTTGCTTCAAATTTTTTTTATTTAAAAGAATTTTTTTTTAATAAAAAATTTTCCCTTCTTATTGATTGCAGGATCATCAATGTCTACAGATCGGGACGCAGGATTTTGTTCGGGCAGTTCAGAAACAGGCGATGATCTCTCAATGGACAATTCACGAACAGAGCCTAGAAGTCCAACAGATGCCTCTGAAGATTCGGTAGAGGTGAAAGTGATGCCGATTTCATTTGCGAAAAATAAACGCAAAAGTACAGAACCATCGCGTGTGGTATGCGAAAAAACGGTTGGTCCATTAAAAAAACGGATACGCTACACACCAGGAGAGAGTGTCTCAGAGACTGTTCGTAAGCATCACTTTCGGCCATGGGATAATGGCCAAGTTGTCAATAATGTGAGTCCGAATCCGGCTGAGGTCCTGACAAGGCATCCAGGCGTAACAACATTGCATCGGCCGCGATCTACACCGGACGATATTGAAGTCCAAGATCAACCGTTAGCGCTAGTCATTAAAAAGCAGCATAGTTCGAGTACAGATGATGATGAAAGTATGACAAACAATTGTACACGAAGCAAAAGCAGTAGTAGTGAGAAAAGTAGAAGTAATAGTGAGTCTCGGAAGTGCCAAACACCAAGTAAAAATGATACCAGCACAATAGATCAGAGACATAAGAAATTTCGTTTGTCCCGCCAGAATGACGACAGTGAAAGCGTAAAGACTACTGCGGATATGGAAATCCCTTCGACAATCGAAAACAATCGTAGTCCATCAGTGTCATCAATCCCACAAGTTCCTGTTAGCCTTGGGAGTTGCAGTAATAGCAGTAATTGTAGCGTATCTAGCCAGCGGCCACAGCAACGTAACTACAAAAATATGACCCGAGAGCGTCGTATCGAAGCGAATGCCCGTGAACGTACAAGAGTCCATACAATATCAGCAGCCTATGAGACCCTCCGCCAAGCCATCCCCTCGTACTCAAATACCCAACGGCTATCGAAATTGTCCGTTCTAAGGGTGGCATGCTCATACATTTTGTCCCTAAGTCGAATGGCTGGTTATGATTATAGTGAAGATCAGAGCGCACCATCCATTAGTGAGTGTGTCGCAATGGTGACCAGTACCATACAGACCGAGGGTAAAGTACGCAAAAAGAAAGATGATTAAAAACGTTATACTGGAAAATTTTTGTAAATAATATTATGGGGATAATTCACTTAAAATAAAAAAAAAAAAATGGGTGCTCTTTTATATATAAATAAGAAAAAGAAAACAATTTCGAAAAATTCCATTTTTATATGGAAAAAATTCAAAGATGGCGGCAAAAGTTTAAAGAAAACAAAACAGAATTAATAATTAATGGGGAGTTAAATGTATTCGTAGTAGCCCCTTAAGAGAAGGGAAGAGCCAATAATAATACCGCACAAACAAACAAAGATTATGTTGCCTTAAATTAAAATTGGATTCGTTTGTAAAAAAAAAAATAAAAACACGATAGACTTTTTACTTTTAATATTTTATTAATTTTTAGAAGACTAATTTGATTAAGTTAAATTATTTTTATTTAGTTTTTGTTGGAGATTTTCAAAAGATCTAATACAAGTGATTTATTAATATTATTATAATATTATATGTAGAAAATATTTAATACAATTATGCGAGTAGTTATATTGTAAAAAAAAGGTTTTTTTTCTTCTTCTTCTTCTTCTCGAAAGGATGTTCCTGATTGAACGTTGAATTTGAATTTAGCGGCCATTTCGTTTGCGTTGTTATTTCGTTCCATCTTAGATTAAAGAGCTAATCTATTGTCATATTTCTCTATAATTTGCATATGTGATATTTACACCTAGCGGCGATAAATCAAACAACGTGTATATGGTAAATTTTTGTTTGTAGACACCGTCCGTTACTGATATCTAATTTGCGTTATGAAATTATATATTTTGGCACACAGTCCGTTATTGTTTGGCAATCTTTTGATATAAAAATGGAAAACCGTATTTTCGGATTTTTTATAAATTTATTTTTTGTAACCATAAATTAAAAAAACTGTTATGGCAAATTTTATCAATTTTGTAGACTTTCAATTAGTTTTTTAAACGTCATCCTCTCAATAAACTGGTAATACCAATTCGAACACCGAGCATATTTAAGCTATATTTACATTTTTAATTTTAATAGATATTTTCGACCAAAATAAATCGAATTTTATAATAGTTTTTATCGTAAAATAACTTTTATTTTATTTTTAATTCTGTCCAAATTTTTTCCGAGAATATATTCGTATAAGAAGAACGCACACACTTGCATAAATAACCACCTATCACAAAATACTTTGTATTCTGAAATCAAAACTTCCCATTTACTGTCGTGAAAAATAAAAATATTTATGAAAATGTTTTATTTTTAACTGAACTTGTTCGTAAACTATTTAAAATTTAATAAAACTGCACTATAACTTTCATTTCGCGATAAGTTTACTAAATATAAACAAAAGTGGTATGCTATCACTTTCATGGCGTGTAGAATGGCGTGTTTTAAAACTCTCCGAAAGTCTACAAAAATTGAGGCGCCTAATAAAAATAAAAATATATCCTTCTATTGTGTTTAGATTATATTTTTGTTTTGAATAAGTGAGTTAAAATGAATATTAATTATGCTTTTGTAATTCTGTAAATTTTTTTTATGAAAACTAGATGCCAGTGATGGGGGTGTCATGTCTACATAAAAAAATCTACACAAATGTATGCAAACAGTACAATTTCTCGCCGTTTTAGCAATAATTTAATCTAAGGCCTAGGTTCGCCGAATTTCCCCTTCTACAATACATTCTTGCCACGAGGAAAATGTGTGCGCGCAAGAGCAAATATCGTGCACTCACACGATCACTATAACTATCGGCAAACATTTCATATTTTTCTTTGGAATAACTGAGTTAAAATAGAGATTAATTATGCTTTTGGAATTCAAAAAAAATTTATTACGAATACTATTGTAAATGTCAGTGGGTATCATATCTACATAAAAAAAAGTATTCGAGCATTACGATTTCTAAACGCTTTTGAGATAATTCAGACAGAAAATTGCCTATACATATACGAAAATCTGATGTACACCTGAGATTTTATTCTATATAATGTGACATATGTTTAAAAAAAAATTAAAACCAGAACTACCAACCGCAAAATTCAATAAAATACCGCAAAATTTAAAGTCAGTTTATTCTTTCAAACATAAACATTCTTTTAATTGTTTTTTTTTTTTTTAAATTTTATTTGTAATTAGAAAGAAAAAAAATTAAGAAAAATAAATATTGTGTAAAAAATCATTCATATTCTCGCCATATTTTATTCTAATCAATAAATGTTAATATTTTTTTTTCTTCTTTTTCAATTAATAATTTACAATAAATTCCCCTTTTCTTATTAAGAGGAAGAAAACAAACAATTCAATGTTGATAAAATAGTATATATGGAAAAGATTAAATTAGTAACAATAATAACAAAAAAAAACAGAAAAAAACTCAAAAAATTAAATTTCTTAGTACAAATTATATATTAAGTAAAAAACTCGATAAGAAAAAAATATTAGCGTATAAAAACACAATTCAAAAGTATATCGTATGTTAAAGATTTTTCTATTTTTTCTTATTTTCAAATATTTATAAAGAATATTACTTATAAAAAATTTGAAAATTTAAAAAAAAAACCATTTATCTTTTCCAAGACAATAAATTATTATAAATATTTTTTGTTCACTATTTCCGCAAAATGAATTTCTACAACTTTGCTAGAAAAGTTAAAACTAATGACAATAAAAAAAAGAAAAAACAAACAAAAAATGTTAAATTTTATGAAAAAATTGCATATATTTATAAAATAGTAAATAATCTATACAAAAAGCTAATAATTAAATAATTCAGGTAAACAAAAAAAAACAATAAAAAGTTAACTATTAACAATAAAAATTCAAAAATATTTAATTAAACTTTTCAATCTGATAGAATATTTATTAAAATTCATATAAAATTTTTACATACACACATTACATGCATTTGCTAAGAATAAGAAAAAAAACGACGAAATAAAAATATTACAATAAATACGCTAGTATATTTTGAACTTACGACGAACTAGAATGGGTGATGATGACAGTTGTAATGAGCTTGTCAATGTGTACATATGTATTATTGTATTAATTGCATGAATGGTGGATACACATCCATTCAGAATTAAAGAGGGGAAAAAACACACACACAAACACAAAGAAATAATTAGAATAAATCTCATATTTTGTAAAGTGCCATAAATAAAAAATAATATATTTAAAAATAATTGTCTAAATTTTATTTCGTATTTTGAACCATTACCAAATGTTTAGATGCGCTTGTACGGATACTAGTGGAGCGAGCAAGTGTGGTGAGTTTTGTGCTATTCTCTCTTGTTACTGTTGGGTTGGCAACTAAGTGATTGCGGATTTTAATTAAGAAGAAAAATTCAAAATTTTTACTTAAAAATATCCGCTGTTTTTTAGTCAAAAAACAATTCAAAACTTTTACTTGAAGCTTAAACCCGTTGTTTTTTAGTCAAAACACATGTTTTTTTTTCATAGAAAGCAAAAACAAATTTATTCAAAGTACTTGCCCTCGCTAGTACTACACATTTTCCCCATCTCTCGGGCAATTTGTGGATACCACGCCAAAAAAATTCCTTCTCTTTCGAGGCAACCCACTCATCAAGCCATCTTCGGACGTCTTCGTAAGAATCGAAGTGCTGCTCAACAAGCGCGTGGCCCATCGGCGAAAACAGGTGGTATTCGGAAGGGGCCAGGTCTGGTGAATAAGGGGGGTGGGGTAGCACCTCCCAGTTGAGTGTCTCCAAGTAGTTTCGGACCATTTTTGACGTGTGCGATGGTGCGTTGTCATGGAGGAAAATCAGCTTGTTATGGCTTTGTTGATAATTCGTCCTTTTTTCACGCAGAGCACGATGCAATTTGATCAGTTGTTGGTGGTAGCGGTAGGTATTGACAGTTTCATCAGGTTTCAACATCTCATAGTAGACGATACCCTGCTGATCCCACCAAATGCACAGCATCGTCTTCCGTCCGAAGCGATTTGGTCTTGGGAAAGATGTTGATAGTTGGCCGGGATCAACCCACGATTTCTTGCGTTTAGGATTCTCGAAATATATCCACTTTTTATCGTCTGTCACAATCCGATGCAGCAACGGCATTTTTTTTTGTCTGGCGAGCAAGATTTCGCATGTGTTTTGGCTTCGTTCCATCTGCCTATCGTTCAATTTATGCGGCACCCATTTTCTGATTTTTTCAATCTTCCCCATGGCACGCAGACGCTGGTTGAGTAACACCCAATTGCTCCTCGAGCATTTTTTTGCGATTGGATATCGCCTTCGTCCAAAATAGCCTGCAAAAGCATTCAATGCGATTCGGCAGGCAATTTTTTCAAATTGAAGCAGAAAAGCAGAGCTTCCAGCACATGCTCTTTTTGTGGCACAAAACTATACATTATTACCAAAGGAAAAATGTATGTTGTTGTACGAAATTGCTGACAATGTGCACTGATTAATGTTGACAGATGTCAAACTCATAAAAAAAAGTATGGCGTACCCATGGTAGCTTAAATGGTCACTCACGCCACCTATAACCAAACAGCGGATTTAAGCTTATACCTAACAACTTTATTCAATTAGGCATTGTCCATTTTTTTCGATGACCCTTTGCCGATGACCGCTTTCAGGCAGTGTCATAATTCCGTGTTCATAAAACTTATTACTTTTGCTAGCAAAAAAACTGAATGTGATTTTACCATACATTATCAGCGTTATTAAAAATTTTTTTATTTAGAAATAAATGGTAATCTGAAGGCGCTAGGTCCAGGGCTATATGGTGGATGTGGCAACACATTCCAATCTAATTCCAATAATTTTTGGCGATTGCCCAAAGATTCGTGCAGCTTTGCATTGTCATGCTGGAAAACAACACCACCCTTACGATTTGCCAATTCTGGTCGCTTTTTTTGAACTGCATTGCTCAGTTTGACGAGTTGTTGAACGTACACGGTGGAATTAATCGTTTGGTTTCTTGGTAAAAGTTCAAAGTGCAGAATTCCTTTATAATCCCACCAAACTGACAGCAAAATCTTCTTTTGGTGCATCTCTGCTTTGGATGTCGTCTGAGGTGGTTCATCTCGCATCACCCACGATCGCTTCCGATTAACGTTGTTGTAAACTATCCAATAATCGTCGCCAGTTATCAGTCGTTTCAGAAATGGATCCGTTTCGTAGCGTTGCAGAAGTGAATCGCAGATGCTAATAGTTAAAGTGCTGTCATTATTTAGATTTGGCTGCAACTTCAAACCTTCACCTTCATCTAGACCATCTTACCCTTAGATTATAGAAGAACTAGATAAGTCTCTCTACACAAAAACAATCTGTTCAAATTTTGTTAGCAATACATTCTTAAGAACATACACACCGTTGTTGGCAAAATAACAGAAAAGGCGTAAATCAGTGGGGGCCAATTTTAAACTTCAAAAAGTACCGTTTTACAACCATTTTCATATACGAGGTCTGTCCAAAATGTATCGCGAATTTTGAATTTCCGCGGGTTACGTATATTGTCGATTTTTTGTGGCGTTATGTTGGTACTCATGTCTCTCACTTATGCCGACAAGCTCGGCCAATTTGAATGTTCAGTTAATTTTTGACAGCTGCTTGAAGATGTCAACTTACCGAAAAAATGAACATGTCAACTTACCGAAAGAAAGAAATTCCCAGTTGAATGACCATCAACCCTTTATGTAATAAAAACTTCCTATTAAATGTTATCAATAATAAAACTATTAATTTTTCGTAAATACTTCAAAAATGATAAAAACCACACTTTCACTTGAACTTTCCGATAAGTGCTCAAAATAACAACTTTAAAAACAACAAAAGTATGCAAGCATTTCGGTATGCTACCACTTTCATGGGGAATGGCGTGTTTAAAAACTCTCCGAAAGTCTACAAAATTGAGGCGTTTGATATTTACGAAAAAATACAATTTCATTTCATATCAAAAGATTGTGCAAAAAATAAATGTTTCCTTCTGTCGTGTTTAAATTTTATTTTTCTTTGCAATAAGTGAGTTAAAATGGATATTAATTATACTTTTGGAATTCAATAAATTTCTATTGCGAATACTATTTAGATGTTAGTAGGGGTGTCATTTATACATAAAAAAATCTACACAAATGTTTGCAAGCAGTACGATTTCTCGCCGATTCTACAATAATTAAACCAGCAAATTACGTTTACATACTCGTATACGAAAATCTGACGTTGGGGCCTATCCCCTACAGGCATTCTTTAATCTAAAACCTTACACACCACAATAAAACTTTACCTACAATTGTGAATGAAAAAATTATAAAAATTTCCATTTGATTTTTCCGAGAATTTTTTTAACAATTATTATTTTTTTTTTTTTGGAAATTACTTTATTAGCAAAGAAAAACATAATTATTTTTTGCTATCAAATTTGACGCCTTGTTGAAGATTTTCTGTGCATACTGTTTAAGTACATGTGCACGAACGAATATTGAGACTCTAAAAAAAAATTCTCTGATAACCGTTTTCTAAGCTGGTGTGTCAGTCAGTCTATTATGACTAATCGAAAATTAGATAATATTAACCAAAATAATTTATTTATGTCTTATATAATTTCTTATTAATTATTTGATTGATTTTTTTTTTTAAATTATTATTTTCGGTGAGTAAGTTTTTCTTTCAAAATAAATTCAGTCTTAAATTAAAAGAGAAAAACTACATTCTCAAAATTACTTCTCATCGAAACTTATTTATTTGGACTCTTAAGATTAATTTATTAAAATATTAAAAACTTAATATTATTATTTTACTGCAAAAGAATTTATTTAATCCTAGAAAATATATCAATTGAATTCCTTTTAAAAATACTAATTAGGAATTTTCTTTGTTATTTTCTAATAAAAAGTTATCCAATTTTTGCTTCGGATAATAAAGTTAAACCGAACACATTATAATTCAGATTTCGATAATTATGCATAAAATTGCTACAAAACTTCTGATATATAATAGTTTATTTAATTCTTTGACCCTTTAAGATATTATTTTTTATAAATTTATTCTCACATTTCGAATGTTGATTTTTAAACGCTGTAAAGTTTCAAAATTGTCTGTGAAAATTCACGTGTGCTGGAAACTTTTCGCTAAACTAAAGCCAAAATATTTCATTTAGTGTGTCTTGTAGTATCGTTTTGTTGGAATCACATATGATCGAGATGGAAATCTTTAAGTTTGGAACAAAAAAAAATTGATTATTTATGTTCTGTGCTCCGTTATTTTTAAAGAAATACTCACTAAAAAACACACACAAGACAGTTTTTTTTGGCGGATATACGTACAGTAGCTTTTCAAATTTTAATTATTTACGTATTCACCGATTTTGATTATTGACGTAATTTGTCGTGTTGTGTGACTATTGGCACCATCTAGTAAATCCACAAATGATTCAGAATTGATTCAAAAAGGCTATCTTCGAGCCACAAAGCTCAGAATTGACGGAAACTCCCTTTACCTTTTCATTTGCAAAAGAATAATTGTTAATGATACCTTCAGATCGAAATACACACCACATTGTTTCTTTTTCTGGATACAATGGCTGCTTCACAACCACTTGTGGGTATTCACAACCTGAATTTGTTCGTAAAAATTTTTTACCTGAATCCATTGATAAAAAAAAGCCTCTTCAGTATCGCCTTTAAGCGTGAACCATGCCTACAGCCATTAACAACCACTACCACCCCTGATATTTGTACTTACTGGTGGTAGTCAAAAACGACGCGGTCTTGGAGATCATCAAATTTAGAATTCATGTGTACTGAAAACTTTTCACTAAATAAAGCCCTAATTTGTCGTGTAGCGTCGTTTTGTTAGAATCACATATGATCGAGATTAAAATCATCAAGCTTAGGACAAAAAAAAATTCATTTTTTAAGAAGCACGCGTCCAAATGCACACAAAACAATCACTTTTGAAGTAATTTGTCGTGTTGTATTGGCGCCATCTTGTAAAACCACAAATGATTCAGAAAGTCTATCTTACGGCCACAGAGCTCAGAATTGATGAAAACTAATTTTCCTTCTTCATTTGCAAAAAAACTAAGGGTCAATGTCAGATCGAAAACCAACCCCCCTTCCCCCCTATTTGTGCTTACCGGTAAGAGTCAAAAACTCTATAAAAAGGTCAATTTTTGTTAAAAAAAAAATTAATTACCCATAATTTTTTAAAGTTGCCATTGAAATATCGTTAAAAAAATCATCTTTAGAATACTTTTCAAATTGAAGTTTTTTTTATTATTTTATTTATCAACTAAATAACGTCACAAAAATTCATTAATTCAAATTTTTTTTCTTATAATATTAATAAACGCAGTTTCTATTAACTTCATACACCTTGGTTGGGGAGAGGGGATGATAATGTACGTAAAATATCTGCTAATTACTATTTTTAGTAATTGAAAAAGAAAAATAATTAATTTTTCATTGATTCCGGTTAAAATGCCAGACTAAACGAGAATTAATTTGGACAACTTCGCCAAAATTTTACCATCAACAATGGACAATTTTAATATATACGTGAGCAAAAACAAGAAAATTTTGAAAGAAAAAAATGCCTAACCTTCGATTAAAGTGCAAATTATGAAAGAATTGTGAAAAAAAAAGTGCCATAAGAAAAAAAAACAGAACAACAAAAAAAATTTGAGAAGGTGTTTAGTGATCACCTGTCAGAGTCACAATTTCGATTCTACTAATTGGGGACCATTTTGGTCATGTGAGAAACTCTCTCCCATATATAACAAACCCACCTTCCCCCCCCCCCCCCTCGTAGGTATACAATTTCAATTGGGCTTGTCGCAGATTTTCAAAGCACGATTTTCTTAAAAATATTAAATAAAACTTGCTAAACTGTGTATCGGTTTTATTGAAAATGAATTTAATTAAAATTTAGAACCAGCAAAAAAAATTCCAATTCTTCTTTTTGTTGTTGAATATTTTCATTTAAGAGAGTAAGACGAGTTATTTTTGGTTAAATTGTAAAATATTTTCATGTGCAAATAGATACTCCTGACAAATATTGTAGATATTTCGAGTTCCACCTTGACTTTTCACATTATTTCAAATTGGATGTGCAAAGAAAATGTATTATTATTATTGGAAAATAAAAAAAAACGCACACATATTTTGAACATTAGTATTCTATGTTAAATTTTGAGTAACGAGAAGGAAAAAAAATTGTATTTTGTCGAACGGGTCATTATTATACAAGAATGGACTCTGTTCACCTGTGTGTAAAAATGCCGCCTACTGATGACGTTGTTGACCGTCGTCTGTGGCGATTAAAATGTGCTAAATGGTTAGTCACACAAAATTACAAAAAAAAACTTGGATCAAATTATAAGCTTTTTTCTGACCAGATATTTGCGGTGAAAAATTGTTGTTTTGATTTATTTATGGTCATAGTAGATCGATTGATAATCGGGAGTTTAGAGAGATCTTAAAACTAGAAAGAATCTTTTTTTTCTTGTTCATTGACAATTAGTAAGCGTTATCATCTTGTGATTGACGCAAACATATTTTCATATGGAACCAGTTTTGGACCAGGTGAATCCGAAAAGCTTTTAACGATAAGGATCGTGGAGAGTAGAACTTTGGTAACTCTTCATTTTGGCCCGGCTGGACGAATTTCGGAATGCCATAAAAGAAGGCGAATACTCATTAAAAGTAATTGCTTGAAGTGATCATCATGTTCATCGATAGGAAAAGTTGCATTAAAATTTGTATATCATGATCGATGTGCATCTACTCGTATTCCACAATTGGTTTTTCGATAATAAACGCAATTGTACTCGTAGTACACCAAAGAAGTGATGATCTGTGTTCGTGTACTACCAAAAATCCAAATCAGTTCCATTCAAAGCAGTCTCCAATACAGATCAAAGATTGATCGGTAATCGATTTTGTTCTCGTCAGAATTGAATGCCATCAAATTGCTCCACTTGACTTTGAGATAGAATTAATGGCATGGCCCAGGCTCAGTTTAGTGCAAACCATTGTTATCGTTTACGCTTAAAGGGAACCGATAAATGATCGCACCGATCAATTTTTAGCAAACTGTAATAAATTACAAATTTGTATTCTGGACGCATAACACCGCTGCTGCTACACTTAGCAGAACAAAAAAAGGCATGAAATTTCCCCAAAAACTTGTTGCCAAAAGCAGAATCTCCTTTATCCCCTTTCAATGGATAAGATTCGGTCTAACAATATTGACTGGTTAACTAACAAGTTGCGATTGGTGCTATGCACTCAAGGATCTTTCGGACTGGAGCACAACCGAAATTTTTCATATTTTTACAGTTGGTGGTGTTGTTGGGACTCTCACAACTTGCAAGACTTTAAGAACGGGGGCATATACGATTGACGTTCAGGTACCTTCTGTGGATGATAATGATTATTCTCGTTAACTCTCTTCTGTCATCTCGGGTTCTTCGTTTTGTTACTTATTAAAGGGAAGATGGGGACGACTTGTGGAATGCATGATAAAAGAGAACAATCAGATTGCAGCACTGTTGGCCTGTCGTCGGTATCGACAACTTCTGCCGGCTCTGATCAATCCCGGATCTGATGAGTCTCTGTTCGATGGCCACGATTACCAAATGCGGAATTTCATGACGACAGGCAAAGGAATTTCCATTTCGAACAGTCAGTCCCCTTTTCATATTAAGACACTTAATCAGCGGGTGAGACTGTTGCTGCTTCTTTTCTGGTTCTTATTTTCTGTTTGTAATGATCGCTGATAGGAAAGGTGTTATTTTAAATATTCACATTCACATTTCGTAAATGAATTTATTGTTCTATTTGTAAATCGTATTAATATATAAACTTTTCTAAATGTAAAATTTATTTCGAAATAGTCAATAAATGATATTAACGAAAATTTTTGGCCCATCGAGTGAGTGCCGCACCAATATTTGGCACAATTCGACAAGGCGTACTTTGGAAAATATTTTTGAGTTGTTATGAAAAGTTTGGGCAATGAAAATACTAACAGAACGGACAACTAACACTATTAGCCCTTACCCAGCCACAAAAAAACTTGACCAAAACCAAAACATTTTTGTCTCATTGGGTAACCACATCAATAAACTGCCGCCGCTGACACCGATACTACATCTTTTTCGGTCATCGAACTTTTTGGCTGCAGCACCCGCTCACTATATTGTGCAATCTTCCCTTATAGGGCAGCTCCATATTACGGGAAGCTGTGGGTTATCAAAACAACAATTGATTAATGCGGTCAAAATCCCAGCCAACGGAGCGTACCAATATTCCCGCCCTTAAAGCCATTTGTAACCCATCGAGTGGCCCCGTAGTTAGCGTAATTCGTCATAGCCTACTTGGGCTTTGATGTCGCAGATGAGCCCCATTCTGGTTGGTCAGTTACCAAAAACTATGATGATATTCTTGAAAAAGTTAACCAAGACTGTCATAAGAGTAATCGTGACATAACTTATGAACTAAACATTCATCATCAACCATTTTTAAACCATTTGCGAAAGGATGGGCTCAAAAAGAAAGTCGATATTTAGGTGCCTCATGAATTGTGAGTGAAAAAAAAATTGGACCGATTATTTAACATCTGCGATATGCTGCTGAAGCGCAATAAAATCGAGCCATTTCTGAAGCGAATCATAATTGGCGATGAAAAATGGGTAAAATTCGAGACTATAATTCGAAAGAGATCGTGGCAAAAGAGAGATGAACGATCATGAAGAATTCAAAGGCAGAATTGACGGCTTATAAGGCTATGGTGTGTGTATGGTGGGACTGGGAGGAAATCATTTATTATAAACTGCTGCCGTTCGATCAAATTGTTCACTAGGTACTATTCCGTGAGCAACTCGAGAGATTACGCCAAGCGATTGAGAAAAAACGATTAGAATTGATAAATAGGAAGGGTGTCTCTTTCACCACAATATGCCCAGATATAGCTCAGTATGCCCCCCTAAGACTACCCTTGTTTCGATCTCTGCAGAATTCTCTCAGCGAAACCAAGTGAAAACCAAAATTATTCCGTTTTTCAACTAGAAACCATAAAAGTTCTAAACTAATGGAATCACGGCTCTGCCCGAAAAATGATGAAACATTTTCGTAAATAATGGAGAATATTCAGTTTGAATAAATTGATTTTACTACTCGTATTTAAGCGTCTCTATTTTACTCAAAAAAGCCACGAACTTTTTCGACTAACCAATATTATACATGCCGCCTGACCAATAATTATTTCACGAGGAGGATTCCTCCCTTTATGTAGCCTGTTTAATATTTTATAACACACTAATCTGTTGCCTAAAATCTTACAAAATTCTAACTATTCTAACCACTCTACTTAGCACAAATTAATTTCGTTTCATAAATGAAGCCCCAATGACCTCACTATAAAGCGACCACCATCTGCAAAAAAGCAATTATTACTTTTGTAAATTATTTCCGATAAATCCAAAATAAAAGTCAATTTTAGAAATGCAGAAATTCTAAAGTTCAGAGATTTTGTACTTTGGAGGTTCGTGTGCACATCTGTTTATGATCTTTGGAGATAATATCAGGCCATGACAGCATAAACGGGGAGTTTTGGAAGTCGACGCGGTGCAGCGCAGTTCTGCTTAAAATTAGTGGAAAATTATAAAGTCAATCTCGTCGCTCGCTCTTTCTCTCACTCTCCTCCTCTTTGACAACACAAAATCCGATGACACGAGTTCCATCGGAATGGATTTTGATAAAACGATTTGTGATCACTAAAAACCACAGTCCATATCGAGTAACAGATGTCCTCCTTCCTATACGAAACTGTTTGGTGATACTGTCTCCCTCTGCCTCTTATCGTCTAGTACCAGTGTTTAAATAGCTTTTGCTGTTATCATTTCGACGCTTTAATCATAACCAAAATACAATAGCAAAAGTTGAAAAAGAGGGCAAAAAATTAAGAAAATTTAAAATAGCTTAAAAATAATAGCTTGGTTGGTTAGGGGAGGGAGGGGGGAGGGTAATTTGGGGCATATAATTTAGTTTAGTCCAAAGTTATTATTTTGCAGGCGATTGCGTAGTATTTATAAACTGCCTTATCGGTACGCAAACGTACACGATAGAAATGCGTTTGGTGGTGATTGCTGAAAAATAATCACAAGTCATAATGCGAGCTTGTGTGCTGGGGACACCTGCACCGAATCGGTACTTGAAACGAAACCTATTTAGATAAGAAGAATTTTCTCAAGCACTGTCCCCCATATCGGCCGATTGGAACAGATGTCCGAGAAACCGATTATTGGATTAGTGCACAATAAATATATTTTCGTTGATTCCCATTATCGAAAGTTTCCTTGAACGCTGATAAATAATTTACTATCTCTAATAACTGCAGGTGTTCCAATACACCGTATTTTATAAACTCTTAAGTATTTTGTACTCAAAAATAATTGTTTACTATAAATTTCGGGTTTGTTTTAATTTTTTTTATTCAATTTTTTTTTTGAGAACTGAGGATATCACTTAAAAACAATGGTTTTTTTTGATTTATTATAAATTTTTTTATTATTTTTCTTTCTTTTTTAACATTATTTTTTTTGTTTGATTTTAAGTAAATTTAGTTTTGTAATTTTCAACTTTTCTAAAGTAAAAAGCAGATTTTTTTAACGCGTCGGGCACGAGCCTGGTAGATAAGAGAGGATTGATGCTTCTCTACCATAATCACATTCAGTCTGAGTTCACTCTCTTAAACTTAGGATATACCGTAGGCGTTTGCCTCTATTCACGCATCTATGCATGTTTTTGGGGACGTCTTAACAAGAGGATTGTTATGGGATGGTAGTCGACTATAAAATTTTTTGTAACGCATAATAGACAATTTACGAACGAAAGGAATATTGAGTATCGGCGAATTTTCAATTCAAGGAATTTTCGATTGAAGGGATTGCCTTGAGAATTCAATTCCGTATGACCATATTGGTCTGTATTTTGCTATTTTGTATGTAAGATCCCTAAAAAATGTGCCTGTATCGTTCGGATACATTTTAATGTGCCTGTAAAAATGTATCCGAACGAGACTGATCTGTGGTATGTCCAGGTCGTATCTTCCCCATAGTTCTGCAGAGGCATTCTTGCGCGCTGGCAAAGTTATCCTTTTCTTTGAGAATTTTTTTAAATAGAAAGAATACAGAATTTGATATCCAGAAAAGGTTACATCTTCTAACCCCCCCCCCTCCTCCAATTACAGACTATTACATCAATGCCCCTTTTTTCTAAGGTCATCGAAACGTTGGCTCACTAAATAATAAAATGAAACAACGACATTTAATATGGTTTCCATAGAAATATTGTAGATCCACTGCTGATTTGATAGCATATCTAGCCAAGAAGTTAAACTACAATCTTTATTTTTCTGGAAAGTGTAGGATTATTAAAGTACATTTTTAATACCTTCCAGACACACCCATGTACTAGAATACCAATTCAAAAATATTGAAAAGCTTTGTAAGAAAGAAAGCCGCCCCACAATTGGTGGAATTTTTTTTCGTGAACTAATTCAGAATTACAACAAGGATTCAGGGCTAGAAACTGACCAAGAATTGGGTATTGTTAGCTGGCGAATGAGTTAGAAAAATCTTGATCTTGAGGCTAAGGAGGTCCTTATAAGTCTTATGAACCGACTATCTTGATCTTGATTGTTTCTGAAAAAACATTTTTTACCAGATGTACGACTATAAGCTTAAATCCACTGTTTTTTAGTCAAAAAAAATGTTTTTTTCCCATCTCTCGGGACAAATTTTCTAGCTAGCAAGGGTAAGTACATGGATACCACGCTAAAAAAATTCCTTCTCTTGACATCTGTCAATATTAGTCAGACAATGTGCACTGAATAATATTGACAGATGTCAAACTCATAAAAAAAAGTATGGCGTGCCTATGGTAGCTTAATACGCTCACTCACGCCATCTCTATGACCAAACAGCAGATTTAAGCGAATACACCTGGTAAGTCATCTGTAGGGTATTTTCGTTGTTCAGGCCTTTTCAATTTTGTCTATGAATTGCAGGTCAATGTACAGTCCCAATCTTAAGGGTGGAATAATATTGTCGTTAATGTGTATGCAAAGGGAGTAAAAGTAGCATGAACATTTTTTCTATTCACTAACCTCGATTCTCCACTTTCTGAACCAATATTGAAGAGAATCAATATGGACAATATGGTAGATAAAAGAAATATTATAAAGGAGAGAGCCAGATATGCTAAACTGAGTAACACCAGTGAGAGTAGGTAAAATGTTAGAGATTTCGACCATTCGGTGAGATAGGATTTCATGATGAGAAAATAAGTGGAGGGGGAGAATTTTCTTAAGTTTATAAACTGTTGAAGGTAACTAGGAAAATGCCTGGACAATACTCTTTTCTGCTCAAGAGATGATCCTATACATCCTACAACACGAGGGGATACTGTTAAAGTGTGTAATGTTTAGTTTAATTTTTGGTTTTATAATAAATTGTGATGAATTTTCAAATTGCATATTAAAAGTTACCCTTGTGTTACATGAACAGGAACAATTCAAATTGTATCTATTAATTTAGTATTTTTAAACACGTGTGCATTCTCATTTAAAATGCACAGAAAATAATTATTAACTACTACAATAGAATTTAGATAACTTTTTGGATACGAATTTCAGATTTATTTTAAAATTACCAATAATTACCTAACAATTGATCAGTTTAATATCAAATTCATGTTAAATTGCTACCTGTTAAGGAGATCGAGAATAGTTTCATGATTGTTGCGGCGGACTTATGAACTCAGTAAGGTGTGAAAATTACAAACAGGTGTTCAAAAAATAATCAAATGACTGATTATGAATCTATCTAATCGTTTGCAAATTATAATTTATGAATATGCGATCAACGCAACGATGTCGTTTCCATTTGTTACAATAATTTCTAAACTACTGTGCAATTTCTGCACAATATTACATCATGAAATTTGAATATTACATTGCCAGTGAACTGACTACTAATATTAATATTCTATGCAAAACAAACCTCTACACTCTCTGACTAACTGTTTACATTGTCTCTCCTTGGATAATATGCATGATTATTATTATTAGATTTTTTTTTCTATTTAGATGAATGTCCATCATTGCACAACAATGTGGCGCAGGGGTGGTTGTCGACTGGAAATGGAGTAGAAAATTTTATAGTCGCAGTAAAACCAGTTTAGGAAATTTCCACCTAACAAACGTAATTGATTTTGTTGAATAGAAGTTCATATCTTGACCTCTTCTAATAGTATTTGTTCTCATTTCTATCGTTAGACTGTGCGCTCATTAAAAATTCATAATTATAGTGAATTTTTCTAAGTAAAAAAAAAAAAAAATATCTTTTACTGGAATTTATTAGAAAATTTTCTAAAAAACCATAAATTCTAGTAAAAAGTAAAAAAAAAAATTCCTTTAATGAAATTTCTGATTTCTGATCATAGAATTTTTAAGATTTTGCATTCTGATTTGGAGAGAAAAATGCATGCACGATTAGTAGTGTTTACTAATTTTTACAATAGATGGCCAAACAAGCACTTAATACAATTGATTGGAAAAAATTCAAATTGAAAAAATTTCGAATAGAATAAAAGAAAAGAATAAGAGAAAACGAAGAAAAAAAGAACTAAAATACAAAACAAAAAGGCAAATAAATCGCCTACAAACCAAGAAAAAAGATTTAAAAAAAAATTACATCGAGTTGCGTGTGCAAAAATTAGGTTAGGTGTACACCAAAATCGTATTGACTCTGTGGGGTATGTGAAAACGGCAGAAATGTTTTTTTTTTGTTGTTGCTGTTGATTATTTTGTAATAATTTTTGTGGAGAAAAAAAGGAGTATTTGTGAAGTAATAAAAATTCTCTTGTCAGTTTTTATTTGCTTATACCTGGTAGAGAGGGGGGGGGGGGGGGTTGGTTAAAACCAACCGTGTCAACAAAGAATAGTCGATTAGAAGTTTAGACAAGACTTAGCTAGGTAGGCTGGGCTGGGTGAGTATTTCGGTTGAGTTACATAGCCTCGTAGATTAACACCTGTTTCAGTTTGAACAGGTGAGCATATTCGCTTTGGGATTTATTGAACAAACGCGCTTTCGGAGGTTGATATGAGTGTAGATATCGATCGATTATTGTACATCGATCAACCATACCACCTTACCCATTTAGTCGTTAATTTGTTAATTTGTTGCCACTTTAAGCAAAACAACAACAATGACATTTTGTTGCGTTCTCCTCTGACACTTACACAGGTGCGCTATCATCTTTACTACAACCGCTACTGTCAAGCTACGACGGCAAGTACATATGAGTACACACGAAAAATATTTCACCAATGATACCATCCAATTAAGAAAGGGGGTGTGGAGGCCGGAGAGTCATTAAAAACAAACCATTTTTATAATCTACTGTCAGAGCAATTGGTATACACAATGTTTTCTCTCACCCCCTCTTAGACTAAACATTTACTCTTAAAAGCCAACAGTTTGTAATTACGGTACGGTACGGTACACTCGTACATACCAAAAGTATTTGTTTTTGTCTCTTTATTTATTTAGCTTCTTGCTCACTTGTTGCTTCTTTTTATTGTTCAATATTTAGTTTGTTTGGTTTTCTGTAAAAATTCTTTTTTTTTTTGGTCATATTTTTTAATTTGTTTTTTTTTCTTCTGGTTTTTTTGTGTTGTTAAATTGTTATCAGAAAATATTACAAAAATTCCAGAAAAAGCAAAAATAAATAAGACTCATTCTTCTGTTCTGTTCGGATAAAATATGATAAAAATTTTTTTTTATTGTTGGAGCTATGACAATAAATTTAAGAGTATTCGTGTAGTGCCGAAGAATAAAAATGTTTGTATTTAAAAAGCTTAAGAAATTTTTTCCGTATCTTGCTTGGGTGTGTCTGAGTGACTGTGCATACTTGAACGGAAAAGAGTCCCCGAGTATGAATATCTTCTATTTGCTTATGATTAGTCCATTTCGCTCTTAACTACTGAACGTAATTTCGATGAGAACTAATAATTGTAACTGAAATTGCTGTCAAAATTTTCAAAACTCTCGCAATCTTATGGTAGTGCACACAATTGCGAACATCGATTCGCCCTGTTCCTAGTACTGCCAACATATTTTAAATAGTTTTTCCTGTTTTAATAGTTTTTCCTGTTTTTTTTTAATTAATAGTTTTTACGAACTGTTTTTTGTAGTTTTTTTGTAAATAATCGAACATTTAGCATATTTCGATAATTATATAAAAAATAATATCAATTAAATAGCCGCCTTTGGACATTTTAAATTAGCTGATCCTTTGGAGATAATTTTGGATGATTAATTTTTCGTACATTTTGGGTGGTATCTCGGCTATAACTTAGTGAATATTAGATTATTGGTGCTTCAACTTTTAGTGTTTGTCGACTCTTAGCGTAACCCCATCAAAAATAAAAAATCCAGTTGCTTTAAATGGCGATCTGGGAACTTTTCAGATAAACCGCCAATGTTGCAACCGTTGTTGGGTTATTATAAGCCTAATAGCACGGCGACCTTCATCGTTTTCAAAAAATTAAGGTTCAATGACGCCGCTTGACCACAATGCACACCAAAGTCACATTCTAGGCATATAATGATATCTCGTAAATCACATGAGGACGTTCCTCCCATTGCATATGCGTCGATTTTGCTTATTAACACAACCAGAGAGTGGAAAACAACTTCCTGGGAAAACTACTTCCTGCTGCTTCAAAATCAAATCTGCGTAAAATATTTTCTGTCCATAGTTTCTATCAGTTGTTGTGTTGCAAAATATGCCAAAAGGACGCACAAATAAAGTCCATCAACTGCGAGCTTTCAACGAATCGAAAATTACGGGTCTGCAGCGCCACTACGATCCACAGGTCTTACCCGATCTTCAACGGTTCCAGTCACTTCACATTTTTTCACTACGTTGAGCATTTTTCGCTTAGTAGGACGATGAAATTGAGTTTAATCTTTTCGTAAATTTCGATTTACAGGTTGTAGAAAATTAAACATTTGACACTTTGAACAAGTGTTATTATTGACAGCTGTCTAATTTGCGGTGCTGTCAACATGGGAAAGCTGGATCATTCTCCAAATAGAAGGGGTTAAGATAAAAAACTGATCAGATACCCGCAAAGGACCCATGTTGGGGGAACCATTAAACCATGATCAATACCAGAAGTGACCTGTGAGTCTTGAGCCGGCTTACCAGGGTCTAGGAGTTTACAAGCTTAAAATACTCCTTAAAAAACTGGTACCTCCGAGCTTAGGTGCCCCCGATGTTAAAATACATGCGCCCGATCAGAGAGATGCGGCTTTGGCTGAAATGTGGCTACTGTGGTTTAAGACCCACACCGCGCGTACAGTCTGAGGACTGGAGGTGAGGGAAACCAGTTATCCAGGTCGCTATCACTGCAGATGATAGCAGAGGTTTAGGTAAGACTTTCAACCAACAGTTAGGGTAACTAGCTTTTAACTGGTTCTGACTATTAGCAACGGTTGTATCTGTGGTGGACGGAGCTGGTCAGAATGAGATGAGCGGTCTACAGGTTGAGATCACTCAACATTGAAATTGTACGGATGGATTAGACGGACTGTTTTATGGAACACGAAGGAAGGTTAATAAGTCATAGATGGAAATAGAATGAATGAAGCTTTTCTGATTGGTAGCGAAGGTAGCTGAGATAAACTAATCAGATAGCTTCTCTTAACTCAATTTAATTTGATTTAATTTCTTGTATCAGCTAAACTTCTTGAACAATTTTCAGTTATCGTCACTGGTTCTCGTTGGAGAATTGTGTGTTCGGAGGGAGAAGCGGGGTTCCAGTTGGTCAGAATGGTATCTTCTTGTTTACGCATACACACATTTTGTCAAATCTGAGTTGCGAAATATTTTGAAATTCATTTGAGATTAATTTTTTCTTTTTTTTTTCTCAAACCCAAATATTTAAGTATCGTTTGTTGAGAGTCATTATCAGTCGTTATATTTACTACTATTTGTGTGCAATAAACAGTTGGTGGAAGCGTTTAAAATTGGCACCAGACCAGATCAGACCAGACCAGATCAGCCAGTAGTAGTCGATAGTAAAAAATGTCAGCGAAAATGAAAAATTATTTCGCAATTTCTCATCTGTACAAATATTTGTTCGAACAAATAACGAATATTCATATTCAGATTTGCATGATGGGCAAAACGGACCTGTGGAAATGGAGTCTACTCGTGCCAATAATATACGAGAATACGTCTACGACTTGTCCGAATGGCTGACGCCCCATTGCCTATGAAGATGATGTATACTCGGACTAAGGTGACTGAGTGACAAACTATCCGATTAACTGGCTCAATGAAAATCATCCAAAGATAATTCTGTTCTCGTCGACATATTTCCGATAGTACATAGAAGATGAAATTTCCCTGATAGACTGCCGTCTGTCAACGAGACTCGCAAGTATTAAATTTTATTTATTTAATTTTTTTTTCTCCTTTGGGCTATTAACATAAGTCAATTGTACGAGTACAACGATTGTACGAATGTCCAAGTATCTATGTTTGTTTGTAGGTATAATATATAGGTTACACTGTGAATTAATTTTCATATTCTGGCCAACCAATAAATTACAATTTTATGGCCATCTTGTGAACAAACATGAAATTTTCATGATTTATTGCACATTCTTTCATATGCTCATTTTTCTTAATATTGCTTATTTTTTTATTATTTGACAACATTAAATAAAAATAGAAATTTCTGGATTTTGTTCGGCTGGGACTGAAATTTTGAACGAAATAATATATTTTTAATAACTTAGAAAAGCATAAAAATTTTATTATTATGAAAATTATTTAAAAAGAAATTAATAAAGGAAGACGCATTGAAACGGGTTTCATGTGCTGTAATTTATGTAGTGTAAAGCTAAATATATAAATAATTTTATTTCAAATCTAGGCCAAAATATTATCCTTGTATCGGGTTACCAATTGCATGGTTTGGAAAGAATAGTCCTGTCATATGACAGTTGCTAAATATATTTGTCAATTAAGGTGGTATTTGCTTAGTTTAAGGTATGGCATTTAGTTTAATTAGCAAACGCAAATTGATGAAAAATTTGATATTTTTTTAAAATTGTAAAAAAAATTCGACAAAAGTTGTGATTCTGTCATAGTCACGTTTGGAACAAATTTTTCTTCAGATGAAACGCTTAGTGGAGACGTGTATAAGGAAAATTTTCATTTATAGATCTTTGAGTGACTGTGGCGAAACTACTGTATCCTCGAAAATAGACCCATCATCACATGCGTGGCCCAAGGTTGAACAACGTACTGCCCAAGCAACCCGCCGTAAAGTTCAGACTGATATGCTTGCGTATTACGGGTACCCAAAGAACTTGCCCCACGACGGCTCTTGAAGCTCTTTTACACCTGCTACCTTTGCATTTGCATATTTAAACGGAAGCGTGTAAAGGGGCTCTCAGGTTAGCATATTTCAAAACCTTTAAACCAGGCAACCTGTTTGGATATCTTAGGGCTGTATCGGATCCAAAATAATTATGGAAAGCCAACTATATCTCGGACGCAATGCCGATGAAATCTAATTTAAACCAGTTTTTCAAAGTAAGTCCCACGGAGCGCTTAACTTGGAAGGAGGGGGCTGTCACGGAGCCCTTAACTTGGAAGTAGAGGGACCGTCACTCAAAGAAGGCGCCCTTGTCTTAACTTAAACCAGTCCTTCGAAGTAGTTATCACAGAGAGCCTAACTTGAAAGGAGGGCGGCAGTCACGGAGCGCCTAACTTGAAAGGTGGGTGGCCGTCACGTAGCGCTTAACTTGGAAGAAGGGGTTTCGTCACTTAAAGAAGGCGCCCTCGTCTTAACTAAAACCAGTCCTTTATCACTGTCTATCTAAGGCAATTGGTAAATGCCATCCATTTTTCAGGCCGAACTACATGCCATAGAGCATTGTGGTAGAGAAAGGGTAGCAGAAACAACCTACGTAACGCAAAGACTACATCATTTCAAACAGCCAAGGTGCATTGAAAGCTCTTGTCTCATCTAATGACCAATCCAACCTAATTTGGGATATCCACAAAGTCCTAAATCAACTGTTGTGAGTGCCAGGTCATGAGGGCATTGAGGGTAACGAACTAGCAGGCAACCTTGTCAAAAGGGAGCAAATACTCCGTTTATTGGACCTGAACGCTTTTATGTCTATCTAAATGACCAACTGGAGTCCATTATAGTCTAGAGTTCTGGGAACTGAAATAATTCCCAGGGCACGAATCACCCTAAAAAATTCATCGACTCTTATTAAAAAAAAAAGCGGCTCAGGTCCTTAAACTCAACAAACCAGCCCTAAGGCTACTCACTGTCCATTGTCTGTTTAGATATTATCGTAATAGGATGGCACAGTAATCTGTCGTTTTTGCCCGTCAGAAACGTCGGCATCTTGGTTTGGGATTCCGTGATCCCTACGAAATTCCCCGGCTACCAATAAATATGATATTGAGGTACGCTAAAAGCCCAAATATTACTATTATCAGAGTTAGGATTATTCACCACAAAAGACCATATTGGTCGAGTGGTTTTGAGACTATGTGCCTCTTGCTACCCTCCTTAGATTATTATTATCCTCGAAAAATTTTCTTTAACAAATTCGATGTAATAACATCTGCTGAACAATTTATAGTCAAAACTCCAAAGCTTTGCAATAAATATGAATGACTCTGCAAGTTGGCCAATAACAGACTTTAAGGAGGCGCTTTACAATAGCTAAAAAGCTTACAGTTTAATAAAAAGTTGATATTTGTTAATCATATCCAAAAAAATTGTAAAGACTTTCTACAAACTCTTCCATAGCCTCGTTTCGCACTTTAAGAGGAGAACAGTTTTTCAGCGATGAGGCTCACTTCTCGGTGTATATGGGGCTCAAAAAACCCACAAGTGACAAAGGAGAAAATTTTGACTTTTTTGCACAGAAACTTTTCAGAATTCGTAATTTTGATATTAGGAGATGCCATGTGGTCTCCAAGATCATGCAATTTGGTTGCCGTTGGACTTTACTGGGAATAGCACTTAAAATTACAGTCTAGACTTCATTATTTAAGGTAATTTTTCGATAGTTAAAAAACAAATCCCCATCAAGTTAAGGTGGAATCACAGATCGAAATGTGCAAAAAAAAGTGTTCAAAATTTATTTCAAAAGTTTTGAGCCCTGCAAGTATCTTGTTCAGGAAACGACAGGGATTTTTCAGTTGCTCCTCATATTCGTGTTCGGGGCTGACTTGTTAATACTTGTTAGAGAGGAAAACTCCTCTCGGACGTCTAAAATGTATCTTAGAGACCCGAACACAATTATTCCCAAAGAGTGGCGGCTGTCAAAATTTTTAAAACTCTCACAATCTTACGGGAGTGCACATAATTACGGTGACGTGGGCCAATTTTTTTAAAAATTGAAATCAAAAGCAATTTAAATGTATTTATGGGCGTTAAGTGATCTCAAAATCGAATTACGCATCATATATAAATAATAAACTGATCGGATGACCTTTCCTTACTCGTTGCAATTGTATTTTATTGATCGAACCATTTTTAGTGATCGTTACTACAATAGTTCTCATCGGAATTCTGGTCGGAGGAGGGAGGGTGGTTTTTATCGTAGATACACTCGTATTTTCAGCAGACACCCAGATGTTGAATTCCGTCCTTGTCAGCACCAGGAAAGCTCCAACAATGAATAAAACTATCGATGCATAAAATCTGAGCTTCAACTCGAACGGCTTAGTGCACATAAATCAAAATTGTCTAATTTACATTCATTATTTACATTGTAAAATGCACACAATTGGCTCGTGAACGCTGGAACAAATCGTATTTTACAGCTAAACATTAGCAAGTACTATTTTTATGGTGTTTTGCGTATTATTCAAATACGACTAAAGTACAGGCACAGACTCACCAGACGATAGTATCGATCACTCATTGATTGGTTTGGCGATCGATTTATTGTACAAACGAATATTATTTGCTTAGTTCTGAGTGATTTTGTATGGCGCACAGCAAAGATAATCGTATCAGTAATACACCGTGTGTGAGTAAATTTTTAATTCTGTCCAATTTTTTTCCAAACCACCCTTGCTCCCCTTGCATTTGCTTAGAATAATGCCTTGCAAGTGCAAATATTCTGAATCTTTCTTACTGTTTGCCATTTCATAAATTCTGCCTTTTTAAGAGTTTATGCAATCTTTTCTGTAATATTTTTTATTTACTCTTGAAAATACAACGAATAAAAGATGAGTCAGGATGTTATCTTTTTTTTTCAGTGATCACAAAATGATGGTGGAATGACCGGATTTTATTACAGAAATACTTAAAAACCGCCCAAAAAAAAAAACAATATTTTTTAAACAAAAAATGTTTTTCTTTTGTGATTTTAAAGTATTTACTCAGAAAGTAAGAGAATATTTATTTGAGGTGTGGTGGAAAATGTAAGTCCCCCCCCCCCTAGATGTACCGTACAACTTTCAACATCGTCCGGTAGGAAGGGCACCACCCTATAGAGCGTGATAAGGGAAGTTGTGTTTTAATAGTGAACGCGTTATCAAAATTGGATCAGTGATATTTTTGGATTACGATTTGCTTGGAAAAAGTTACTGCGACCGTATGGGGAGCATTCTCCCGCATAAAGTATATTGAGAGTGTCAAGAAGGAGTGGAACACGAACCTCTAGCTCAGGGAAGTCTTTAACATTGAAAACTGATGAAAATATGGAAAAAAACCTCACAATGGAAAAAAGCTAAGAATTCTCAAAGATCAAAAAATTACTTGAAAGGAATTATCGATAATATCCAAAGGAGTGTAACCGAGGAGCTGAAGTCAATTCCATTTACAGCTTGCCTTAAGGACAATATCGCAACCAAATTTTTTATAAAGAAGTCCCTGAAAGGCACACGAAAAGAGTAAGATCGGACATTGCAGCCACTGGGATGATCCCCTATAACAACTCTGACTGTCATACGGCCATCTCCATTAACGAGTTTTTGGTGAAAAAAAAGATTTTTGTTGTTCGCTCAGTCCTACTATTCACCTGATCTTAGTCATTTTTTGTCGATAATATCTAAAGGAGAAGCTAAAGGTGATTCCAATTGAAACCGATTTCAGTTGAAGCTTTCCATCGAATTCAGTTATTTAGCATAATCTGTCGATAATATCTAAAGTTTTAAGTCTTTTTGTGTGAGTATTGTTGAAGTCTAGATTTTCCTTCAATATCTGATAATGAGTTTCGATTTTGGCTCAAAGTCTGATGATAAGTCTGATTTTTGCTCAAACTATAACAACGAGTCTAGATTTTGAATCTAAATCTAACAATAAGGCTAGATTTTGGATCAAGATCTGGTAATGAGTCTTGATTTTGGCTCCAAATCTGATAGTGAGTCTAGATTTTGTCTCAAATTTTGACGATGAGTCCAGATTTTGACTCAGGATCTGATAATGAGTCTAGATTTTTGCTCTAAATATAGCTGATTTTTGCTCAAACTATAACAATGAGTGCAGATTTTAGATCAGGATCTGGTAATGAGTCTAGATTTTGGCTCAGTCAGATGATGAGTCCAAATTTTGACTCAAAATATGATAATAAGTATAAATTTTTATCAAAAAGTAGTAATGAATCTAGATTTTTGCTCAAAATCTAAAAATGAGGCTAGATTTTGGCTCAAGATCTGGTAATGAGTTTAGATTTTGCCTCAAACTCATATGATGAGTCTGATTTTTGCTCAAAATCGAGTAATAAGTTTTAATTTTACTTAAAATCTAACGAAGAAACTGAATTTTTGGCTCAGAATCTGAACATGAGGCTACATTGTGGCCCCACAAATGATAATGCATCTAGATTTTGGCTCAAGAGCTGATAATGAGTTAAGATTTAAGCTCAAAGTCAGATGATGAGTCTAGATTTTAGCACCAAATCCAACAATACGGCTATATTTTGGAAAGGACATTTGAAGAGATATGAATTTATAATAAAATAGTATGTGGAAGGAATAAAGCTCTTGAGTTTTCATATAAGCCAAGAATGCCATACACGATCAATTATATATAAAAATCTCAAAAGAGGACGCAATTTAATCAAAAACGCGATGGCATTGCTGGATTGTGGAGTGTTCAGATCAGAAACTAAATTGGTAATCAGGAATAATTTTTTCATTATCAAGGAATGTCTAGAGTCATTTGAGAGGAAGGCTCAAAGGGATTGAGAATAAAATTTCATTATTTATTTTATTTTTTACCAAATGCTTGGGAAACTACGAGTACCTCAACTTTCTCAGTCCCAGCAAGTATGATTCGCATCATTTTTCAGTGGTAGGATGTGATTGGGTTGTAAATTGTAACTTTTGTAATTTTTAATTAAAAAGTACGTAATTTTCTAAGGCATGCATCGATTACATGATATTATTTGTAAGCAATTTATACATTATTGCTTGTGATGTTATACACACAAAAAAAAAACTACTCACAATAATATTCGAATTATTCATGCTTTTAAATGTTTATGAATTTATTTTTTTCTCTCTTATCAGTAATATTTATGATTTTGTTGTTGTTGCTTTTCTTGAATTCTCCATAATAAATCCCACTTTATGAATGAGAATAGTTTTCCAGATTGCTTGTAAATACGATATTTTGATTTGATAAAGTTTTTGCTGAATTTATTATTTATTTGTTTATTATTATCGTCAACACTAACTATATAGTAGTATGATAACTATTCGATTTTTATTATTATTATTATTATTATTATTATTGATTAAGCTAATAACCATTCGAAAAAGGGATTGATATGAAATCAAAATGAATATGAGAAAAAACGAACTAACAAATTGATAAGATTTTGTAATAATATCAGCAGAAATTTACATTTTAAAAATATATTATCATGAGTAATATTTTCCAGATGTCTAAAAAGAAATTTCTAAAAGAATGATTTTAATTATTTTTTTTGTATAGCGTCTACCAATTGAAACCAAATCAATGGAGTTGAAATTGGCCATTCAGTTTTTACCATCTGCCAAAATGTCTACAATTTTGTTCGAAATTCGTATTAAAATAATTTAAATCCACTATGAAAATGGTCTATCTATGGTTTTTTTTTAGAAAAACGGCCATGTTACCAAGTAAAATTGTTGAATTTGGGCATCTGAAAATGGTAGAGCATTCATCAAGTGTCACTGCATGGTGCGCTGTTACAGTTGCTGTCAATGGTGACCAATTTTTATGGACTATTTTTGATGACATGGATGTTAAAAACTGTGCTATCAACTGGAAGGTGCTACGTGCCACACTGCCCAGGAAACAATAGATTTATTGAAAACTAAATTCAATGGACATCTAATTTCGCAAAGAGGTTATGTCAATTGACCATTAAGATCATGTTTTGTAACACCGTTGGACTTCTTATGAGAATAGTCCGTACGCAATTCAAGACCTCAAAACTAACACTGACCACAATTATGCAGAAACGTTACAATTTTTTTTTGATAATACGAAAAAAATTTCTTTTAATTCCAAAAGTATACAATATTACTCAGTGAGATAGTTTCCATTGTTTTCTATTTTCCATTTCTCCTCTTGTAAAACTCCCATGGATTTTCATTAAAAATGGAGTTCAGGTAATTTCGTACGTCATCAACAAATGTCAAGTTTTTGTTTTGGAGCGAATTCTCCAAGGAAATGAATAAATGATAATTGGAAAGTGCAATATTTGGGGAATATTGCGGATGTTGTATCCAGCTTCTTGATTTTTTCCTGTGTGATCTTGGATGGGTATGGTCATGCGTTGTCATACTCCACCAGAATGCGTCGTTGGTTATTCACCAAAATAGATCGTCTTCATTATTTCCAATTGGGCACAATACACCTCTGCAATAACTATCTTACAAGGTTTTAATAATTCGCAATGAATTATACCAATAAAAAAAACCCACCGAATACAGAGCAGAACCCCATTTTATGGTTATTGTTGGTCGTGAGCTTGAAAAAGATATTCGATTTGTCGTTTTTTTTCTTCGGCTTGGCTTCTCATCACCAGTACTGATCCTTCGATTCATATCTAGACAATCGGGACGAACAGATGGTAATCCTTTGTTCTAGGTTCCAAGACGAAAGTTCCCAAATTCCTTGTCTATTTTTTCCCAAGTCTTTTCAAGTGGTCTAGGGGCAGACGAGGTCTTGAGATAATTCTTTTATGGTTAAACATGAGCCTCACTCCACCCATGAATTTAAAACTGCATCATCTATGGTAGTTTCATAGAATTTTTGAAACCATCTACGACATTTTTGAAGTTTCATTGTATCTCCATAAACTTTGCACATAGTTTAGGTAGCATTTTTTTGTTTAAAATTTTTCCCGAATAAAAAGAGTTAACAATAAATAATAAATATAAAAAATACAAAAATTCTTAGATCAAAAGATCACTTGAAAGATATTATCGATAATATCCAAAGGAGTATAACCGAGGAGCTGAAGTCAATCCCATTTAACAACTCTCGGCTATCTCCATTAACGAGTTTTTGGTGAAAAAAAAAGGATTTTTGTTGTTTGCTCAGTCGGTTTTTGTCAATAATATCTAAAGCAGAAGCTAAATGCGATTCCAGTTGAAGCCGATTTCAGTTAAAGCTTTCCATCGAATTCAGTTATCTAACATAATCTGTCGATAACATCTAAAATTTAAAGTCTTTTTGTGTGAGTATTGTTGAAGTCTAGATTTTGCTTCAATATCTGATAATGAGTTTCGATTTTGGCTCAAAGTCTGATGATAAGTCTGATTTCTGCTCAAACTATAACAACGAGTCTAGATTTTGAATCTAAATCTAACAATAAGGCTAGATTTTGGATCAAGATCTGGTAATGAGTTTAGATTTTGGCTGAAAGTCTGATGATGAGTTTAATTTTTGCTCGAAATCTAATAATGAGCATAAATTTTGCTCAAAATCTAACGAAGAGAAGAGAAAATGAGGCTAGATTTTGGCTCAAGATCTGATAATGAGTTAAGATTTTAGCTCAAAGTCAGATGATGAGTGTAGATTTTGACTCTATATTTTGGCTCAAAATATGATAATAAGTTTTAGTTTTATCAAAACGTAGTAATGAATCTAGATTGTGGCTCAAAGTCAGATGATGAGTGTAGATTGTGGCTGAAAATCTAAAAATGAGGCCAGATTTTGCCTCAAAATCTAAAAATGAGACTAGATTCTTATCTTATTAAATACAAAAGTGAGTTTATACGAGTAGTAAAAAATTCACAAAACAATTTATCTTCGATCTTCATGTGAACTTCCGTTTCTGGTTATGTTATTGGAAAATCACTTTTGCTGCCTGTTATACGAGTATGTGCACAAATAGCCGCCTCTGGTGGTGGGTCATCTCTGCCCATTACGAATTCGTACACTAAAACGGAATGTACATCATTTTTATTGATTCGTAATAATCTGATGCAAGTTATTATATGAATTTAATTAGAATTAAGAGAATATAAATTGACGTATTGCAACTGGTTTTGGAAATGCACACATAATAATTAACTAACGATACAATTCTATGACGCCAACCCAACTAACTAACAACTGTCAACAGTCCCAGATGGTGGTTGGCTGGTGGTTTATTTTTTCTTCTACTTATAATATATAAATCTGCTCTAATATTTTTAATATTAACTATTAAAAATAATGTGATGTATACAATTAGTACATAAATTTAATTAGTGGATTAGTGTATGAATTCTTCAATAATAATCAATCTTGAACCCAATAACAGCAGCAATACTATTGTTAATATAATAATAATAAAATCGAATGGATAATATTATTGATTATTATTATTGTTATTATGTAAATTTATTAAGGCGTTATTTCGTTATTTATAAATTTATTATTAGTGCGTGTTACATTGAATTAAATTGCATTCTATGCACCATGGATGCTTGCACACAAACTAGTAGTAATTAGATTTGCACATTTATAGAATAATAGCAAACAATGACGAATCTTTTCAGGTTAAAGAATTTTTGCTATTTTTCCCCATATTAATAATAGTTAAAAAATTAACTTAAAAAAAATCTTAGAGAAGGGGGCAACGAGACAAGAGGTACTAAACGTTCATAATAAAACAATAAGATTTAATCTATCGTATTTTATGATATGCTTATACGTTTTTAGCATACGTGTATGTACTAAGAGTGTACTCCACCTCGGAAAATTATTATTGATCAATGGAATTGTACACCTGTGTTTAATATATGAGTATTAAAACATTTCCGCTTAGCCTTCTTATATTATCGTTGACGGAATTCTTGATGATAACAGAACAAGTATTTATTTACTTTGTCAAAATGACCGTAAATCACCTCACAATTTATGATAATCTATTCTTTGTACATGAATACTTATTGGTATTATTGGCACACCTAAAGAACGACAATAAATTCTGCAAATAATCGCAAGTGGTTATTAGTCCTGATACCTGATAGACTATATAGATAGACACTGGATTGGATAGGAGATAGGCTTGCGTAGACTGAACAGAAAATTTATTCATTTAAAATTGTGTTTTAATTAAATTCATTTTAATTAATTGCATGTTCAAAGAATACAAATTAATAAAATTTGAACAGAAAAATGTCCTTCCTATTAACTGGAATTATTGAATTTGCATTTATTATAAAAATGAATTTACATGAAAAGAATTATTACACCTAAGAAAGTTGCTATTGTGAACGATGGTATGAACACTCAACAAGAGATCCGCTGAATAGTGTGTTCACCTCGTTTGTGGTGGTGAGTTGTGATTTGTCAAAATAAAAATTTTTGACAATCGAGAACTGTCAAAAATTCTTATTTTGACAATACAATTGCATTTAATACGAGGAGATTGGAAAAAAAATGTTTATTCTTCACGATACCAGAAGATTGGAAAATAAATAAATTTTACCTTCTGTCGTGTTTAACTTATATTTTTGCTTGGAATAAGTGAGTTAAAATGGATGTTAATTATGCTTTTTGAATTCAATAAATTTCATATTATGAAAACTAGATATCAATGGGTGTCATATCTACATAAAAAAAATTACACAAAATTATGCAAGTAGTACGATTTTTCGCCGCTTTTGTAATAATTCAGACAGAAATTTGCGTATACATATATGAAAATCTGATGTTAGGGCTTATCCAGGTATTCGTTAATCTAAGGTTTGGAGCCACTTATCTTTTTATATTTTAAAAAATTTTATCTTTTTAAAACTGCTTTCGAGGAAACATCGCACAATTTCCAAAACTTTTTCGGAAACCAATATGACAGCATGTTTTCCTGTGTCAGAGGCTTAGCTACACACAACACTGTAACAGATCTCTCTTCACTGAAAATCGAGGACAGTAAAATAAAACATGCTCAATGCTCTCCACCACAGTGTTCCTATTGCTAGTAGCCAATTTTACCGTGTCATCAGTCATTCCATCAGACGATGAGGCCATCTACCATCGGTAGCAAGATCTACACTACATTGCCACAGCCGCTTGGGTTTCTTTGCTTTCTCATCATAATCTTGGCACCGCAAATTAACAGTTTATTTAATTACGTTTTGATACTGTAATTACCTATAATATTAAAGAATATTCAATATATCATATAGCTGCTGGTTAAGTAAAGTATTTTACTGCCACTTGTTCCCCAATAGATATGGGGAACAAATGGCAGTAAAATAACATTTCTAAGCTAAGCAAATAAATAAAAAGTTGGAATTCGAAATTTTATTCGTTAGCAATTTTCAATTCAATTTCCTAAAATTTCAATTCAATTTCATATAAAAAGATTGTAAAAAAAATAAAAATTGCCTGTCGTTATGTTTAAATTGTATTTTTCTTTGGAATAAGTTAATTAAAATAAATATGTAAATTATGCTTTTCGAATTCAATAAATTTCTATTACGAACACTAGATGTCAGTGGGATGTAATGTCAACATAAAAAAATTTACACCAATCTATGCAAGCAGTACGATTTCTCGCCGCTTTTGAAATAATTCAGCCAGAAAATTGCGTATACGAGTACATATACAAAAATCTACCGTACGGACCTATCCGGATATTCTTTAATCTAAGGTTGTAATTTCCGTATAACAAAATGATTCTCCACCAAATACCTCATTTCCTACGTATACAAATTACCCGCCCCAATAAATTTTCTTGTCGAACTTATTATTTTCGGATATTTTTCTTATTATTTTACAAATTACCCGCCCCAATAAATTTTCTTGTCAAACTTATTATTTTCGGATACGCAAATTTTGTGCACTTCTTCTGTCCGGTTGCATTCAGAATCGTTTGATATTTGCCAAAAATTTACGAATCTCACCCAAATGAACCAATTAAATACATTTGAAATCATAATTTATTATTTATAACTGATTTTTCAGTCCATTTTTTATTAAAACTACAAATTTACTTACATTATTTCTATTTCAATTTCAACTGTCAAAACAGCAATTCTGCCACACCGCAAAACATTGAAAAATGTATGAAAGTACTTGGACTACAACTGAAAAGTCAGAACAAGATCTAATTCGACGATAAAACAGTCGGGGTATTGTGCATTCTCGTAAGATTGTGAAGATTTTGACAGTTCTAACTGCATGCAGTTTTTATATGCAGTCGGGAATTGTGATCCTTCTACAGCAAAGACAAAAAATGATTAAGAAGAGAGGGGGAACATTGAGAGCAGAATATTAGAAGAGAAAAACATTCACTGACAATAGAGAAATTTGCGCTCATAATTGTTTTCATGACGAGTGGGAATTTTTACATTACTCCGTGGTACTGCTGTGTCCTATCCATCCAGGTATTTTTTAATCTAAGCACCATCCATAGTTTACGTAGTTTGCTCTAACCAGGTGTATAAGCCTAAATCCGCTGTTTTTTAGTCAAAAAAAAACATGTTTTTTTCATAGAAAGCAAAAACAAATTTATTCAAAGTACTTGCTCTCGCTAGCTACACATTTTTCCCATCTCCCGGGCAATTTGTGGATACCACGGTAAAAAAATTCCTTCTTTTTCGAGGCAAACCACCCATCAAGCCATTTTCGGACGTCTTCGTAAGAATCGAAGTGCTGCTCAGCGAGCGCGTGGTCCATCGACGAAAACAGGTGGTATTCGGAAGGGGCCAGGTCTGGTGAATAAGGGGGGTGGGGTAGCACCTCCCAGTTGAGTGTCTCCAAGTAGTTTCCGACCATTTTTGACGTGTGCGATGGTGCGTTGTCGTGGATTCCTCCAATCAGCTTGTCAAATCTTTGTTGATAGTCCGTCCTTTTTTCACGCAGAGCACGATGCAATTTGATTAGATGTTGGTGGTAGCGGTGTGTATTGACAGTTTCACCAGCTTTCAACATCTCATAGTAGACGATACCCTGCTGATCCCACCTAACGCACAGCAGCGCCTTCCGTCCGAAGCGATTTGGTCTTGGGGAAGATGTTGATGGTTGGCCGGGATCAACCCACGATTTCTTGCGTTTAGGACTCTCGAAATATATCCACTTTTCATTGCCTGTCACAATCCGATGCAGGAACGACTTTCTTTTTTGTCTGGCGAGCAAGATTTCGCATGTGTTTTGGCGTCGCTCCATCTCCTATCGTTCAATTCATACGGCACCCATTTTCCGATCTTTTCAATCTTCCCCATGGTTCGCAGACGCGTGGAAATGGCTGGTTGAGTAACACCTAATTGCTCCGTGAACATTTTTTTCGATTGGGTATCGTCTTCGTCCAAAAGATGGTCCTCAATCTTTCTAGGCCGATTTTCACACTTCTTGTCCCACAAGTCAAAATTGCCGTCTTTGAACCGATGATACCAATCTTGCCACGTTGTTTCCGATAAAGCACTGTCACTATAGGCCTCCATAAGCATTCGATGCGATTCGGCAGCTGATTTCTTCAAATTGAAGCAGAAAAGCAGAGCTTCCCGCATGATTATCAAAGGAAAAATGTATATTGTTGTACGAAATTGCTGACAATGTGCATTGATTAATGTTGACAGATGTCAAAGTCATAAAAAAAAGTATGGCGTGCCCATTGTAGCTTAATACGCTCACTCACGCCATCTATGACCAAACACGGGATTTAAGCTTATACTCCTGGTAAAGTCTTAACAGTCACCTCACACGTTGAAGTTTTTGTGATCAATAATTTTAAAGTAATTTTCTTCTTTTAAAATATTTTACTTTTGTTTATTATATAAAAGTTATTATTAAGGAGTGTTAATTGTGAACACCTCCCCCCCCCCTCACCAATTTATTTCCATTTAATATTTGTGTTGTGATTGGTTTTAAATTTTAATGAGATTTTGGTGAGTACAATTAATAAAGTTTAAATAAAAATACTCTCTGAGAACGTCGAAAAATTATTTTCTACCTCAAATTTTGATCGTCATTTTTTTCCATAATCCACTTCTTTTTTTTTAGAATAAGAAGAAATTTTTACAAAAATACCATTTATTAATTTATACAACAACTCCCAAACATACTAATTAGTATTGAATATTATTGTATTTAAAAAGCAAATTGAATTGTGATCATTTTAAAAAAAAGGACAAAAATAAATATCATAATAACTGCATAAATTCATAAATATCTTAATTGTGAATTTTCGCATAATTAATATCATCTTGATTTATGAGAGACATTTGGTGGTGTTCCTCTTTCTACAGATTTTTTTTTTATTCCTCTTATTTTCAAATAAAATAGTAGTTACCACCACATTGATATTTGGTCAAGACCATACGACTGATCTTAAATAAACTTTTCCAAGTTTAAGACATCAAATAGAGTCGATCGTGTTATTTAAGGAATTGTGTGCCGCCATGGTCGTCACGATGACAATTGATTGATTTTGATTTATCGAAATTTTAGCTACCCTTCCTTCCAAACCATATGGTGTTGATGGGGTTCGCATTTCTTTATTTCTAGAAGAAGTAATATTTTCAAGAAGAACACATTTTGTTGCTTTTTTTCTTCTTCATTATCTCAACTGAGAAAGGAACTCAGCTTCCAGTACCCTCCTCGATCACTAGTAGCTTATTTATTGCCTCTGGCACATGTCGATATGTGAAATCTTTTTCGAAATTAATATTTTATTAATTAGTTCATAAGTTCTCTTTCCCATATTTTTATGATTGACTGCCTATTTAGTTGGATGTGACTTATATTCTACTCATTTACGGGTCTTCAAGATTTGACAAAGGAGAATTTGCACGTTCGCTTGTTGTCCAGTTTTTATTTATTAAGTTTTCAAAAAAAAAAAAAAAAAATCCTAAAAATTCATTCCTCAGCTCATACAGATGTCGTGGTATTAAGTTGTAGCATAAATTATGAAAACAATGTCATAAAATTAATATCTACACTATTAATGATGGGAATAAATTTTTGTTTATAATGTTTCGAGGATCTTTATATTTATGAGGTCCAAAAAATAAAAAAAAAAACAAAATTTTAATATTTCTTAACTTGTTGTTATAAATATTCTGAAATTTAAAGAAGTCAATAGAAATGCTTTTTTGATGAATTAATTTGTAAAACTCCAAAAAAAAAGAAGAAAACTTTCCATCAGTTTATTGCAGTTTTTTTGTTGTTGTAAATTTCTTGTCTAAATTGTATCTTTTACAAACATTCATCGTGAAAATAATGAAAAATTTGAGAATTTTTTTTCTCTGCCCTATTGGGCAATTTTCTAAAAAAAAAACTTAACCTAAAAACCAAAATTTATATAATAAAAGTGCATTGTGGAAAAATGCTAGAACGGAAGTAGAGATGGCAATTAATTTTTCAATTTTCAGTGCTAACCTTCCTTCCCATTCTTGAAGTTATTCTTGGTTCATTAAAGAACTTAGTTCTTAATAAGTGCCTTTAAGGGCACAACCCGTCGAATAAGGTAAATGCCGAATTCCGTTGCGTTTCAAGTCATTTAGATATTTTGATATTTTGGGTCTACATTTTGGGTCTAGTATCGTTAGACATAATACCACGTGCTCGATCAGCGCACAACCATAACTGATAGTTAGCAGTCAGTAATCAGTTAAAAGCTGATTACTCCAACTGTTGGTGGCGAGGCCCATCTAAACCTCTACTGTCATAAGCAGTGACAGCGCCCGAGATAATTACCAATATCTATCACCAGCGATCCGGAGTTTGTATCCGAGATTTATAGAGTTTTCCAATAAGAGTGATATGATTTCTAAGTGATGTTTCAACCATTTGTAATAAGTCGTGATTTGTTTTTTTTTCATTGTATTCAGTAATGCTTACAATTTCATCGTGGAGAGATAAACGCAAGAACAATGTTTACAAATTATTCAATTTTATTATCAAAATAATCGTTCTCCAATTGCAACTTTTCGTGCGCTTTTGCTATTTTATGGTCGTAACAATCGTCCAAATGTGCTCGCTATTCGCCGAATTGTTAAAAATTTTGAGCGTACATTTTCTTTACATAATCTTCAAGTGTCAATAAGACAAAAACCGCTCGAAGTAATGAAAATATTGCTGCCGTTCAGGCAAGTGTTGCTGAAGACCGAAATTTGTCGATTCCAAGACGTTCTCAAGAATTGGGACTGTCTTAAACCACAACATGGCGAATTTTGAGAAAGGATTTGGGCTTGCATCCATATAAAATTGTTATCACTCAAGAACTGAAGCCATTGGACCTTAAACGTCGTGAATTTGTTGATTTTGTCTTAGAACAACTTGAAAACGATAACGATTTTTTTTAAGAAAATCATCTTCTCCGATGAGGCTCACTTTCATCTGAGTGGTGCGGTAAATAAACAAAACTGTCGATTCTGGTGCGAAGAAAATCCATAAATTACATTCACCTAAATTGACAGTTTGGTGTGGTTTTTGGTCTGGTGGAATCATCTTCTTTCGAAATGAAGCTGGTAACACCGTTACTGTCAACGGTGGGCGGTATAGATCAATGATAACCAACTTTTTATGGCCGAAATTGGAAGAAGTTGATCTTGACAACATCTGGTTCCAACAAGACGGGGCTACGTGCCACACAGCACGTGCAACAACCGAATTATTGCGATAAAAGTTTGGAGATTCGATTATTTCAAGAAATTGTCACATTGAATGGCCTCCAAGAAGTTGTGATTTAACACCATTAGACTATTTCTTGTGGGGTTATTTGAAGTCATTGGTCTTTAGCAATAAACCAGACTCTCTTCAAGCTTTAGAATTCAATATTGAACGTGCTATTCATGACATACGACTTGATTTAGTGGAAAAAGTGCTCGAAAATTGGGTTCATCGAATTCGTTCCTGCAAAAGAAGTCGTGGAGGCCATTTGAATGACGTTTTATATAGAAATATATCACTCTTATTCGAAAACCCTATTATGTATCAACCACCACGTAAATGCCGAAGCACCATTCCATAACCGAGCACAGCAATTGCACCCAAAAGTACAATCGGAAACGACCTTGGTCTTTCACCAGGTCGCAACCACATTGCGTGCCATTTACACACTCAAGCACGCACCATTCTCGCTCTCCTCTCAAAAAGTGTCACGGCAAATTTATTAAAGCATTCATATCGCTATCTCATGCCTAACACACCACTCACATCCATACTATCACCATTCACGACAATTCCACAAGCACCTAGGTCACACAAATCTCCATACAGGCCATACTTAATGAGAAGGTGCTTCACAAGGGCATCTAGCCTCCGCAGCCAGTCCACGACCGTACAGAAACCCATTCTTACTGCCATGTCCCGTGAGTAAACTCCCAAAGAGCATGGACATTTTTCCTGTTGTTATTTTTACAATGATCTGCACTGCATTTTTGATTGCATTGAAAAGTGTCCGAAACCTCCGGAGCGGAGGTCTAGTGCCCGCAGTAAGTAAGCCCCAATTTGACTTGACTGCTTATCCAGTCTATTTGATTATAATAAGTAATCCTTAGCCGCTGGATTGACCCCCAGTTTACCAAACTTCCTTAAAAAAATTTTGTGCTCAAAGCTTTTGTTACCAACAGTTTCCTTTTTTAAAAAATCACGTTCATCTCATTTTTCCCATCCTGTAACGTTGAGTCAAAATTTGGATATTTTTCATTTTTTTTTTAATTTCCTCAGAATTAATGCTTTTCACAAAAAAATTTTCGATTCTTTTTACTATGGAAAATGAGCGGTTTTTAAAAAAAAAAATTATTTATTAGTGTTTATAAAGTGTATTAAGAAGGAAAATGTTTTTAAAAAAAAGTGTAAAATGTGTTCTCAAATGGAATCACCAATCATCCATTAATAGCAGTGTGGAGTATGCATTTTTTGGAATTACTTTAAAATTAAGGATAATTCTCTAAACTTTTTACTGTAATTTTATTGAAGGTGATTTTTTTCATGTTGATTTTTTCGTAAAATATTGAATCTCGGAGAATTTTCAGTGTCCCATAAAAAAAAAGATTTTATTACAAGACACTGAAATTCTATACTTACGGCTCGACATGGAATCTACGAGTATATACAAGACTCAACAGATTAAAACTGAACAGGCGATACCCGCGACTACATGTACTTCTAGAAAAACGTTCTAAACAAGGCTCTACTGAAACCCATATGGACTTACTGACTACAAATTCAATCTCTTTAGTAAAAAATACCAAAAATGGCGAGTTGAATGCCGCAAAAAATTTCGGAGTGGTTGTTGAGTACACTTGTTATACGATTTTAGAAAAAAGTTGTTAAATGCCAATTTTTCTGACAAATTCTATTATTTAACGTGGCATCCCTGTCGATAAACGTGATACCATGGGTCACCTACGATATTAGGGTTTAAGCTACGCCCACTCAACGGACAAAATGCGCATCCAACTCACGCAACCCAACTTTTCAGTTTCGACTTCCTCCTCGTTCTACCTCATGTACGGGATACTTGATCAGATTCCCTTTTATTTAACCTCATCTAAGAACCATTTTTGATTCCCTCATGTAAGTGGCTTCATATACCAACTCTACCATTCCATTATTAAACTATCCTTCGTCTTCCAGGCACGAAGCAGGCAAATATTCCCTCTTATGATCGATACAAATCCAATGGTAAGGGGTCTCAACCAGTAGACCACTCCCATCGTTTCTTCACCCACATTGGTGACAATCTGGTCCCGCCACTGAACCAGCTACATCCCTAACAAATGGGACCGTTCCTAACAGTTACAAGCTACTTACCCTAGCCGTCTGCAATGATAGCACCCGAAATCCTGGTATTTCTCAGCTCTAGGTCTAAGAATCTAGCAGTGATGAAGGTCTTAAACCACAGCTACCACATTTCAGTCAAAGGCACCTGATCTCTCCGATCGAGCGGAGCGTTTTTTAGCACCTTGGGACATCTTGCTCTCCGTGGCACCAGTTTTGATTAACTAGTATTCGGTACATACTTTCACTCAAAGAACTACAATAACGGAATCTTGTAACTTCCTAGGCCTGATAAGGACCACGTGTTCGGCAAGACCCTTAGACATACTCTGAAATTGATCATAAAAGATACTCCACTGCGGTGATAAGTGAAATTAAATTCTTTTACGAAAAAATGGAACAGTGAAATTTGAAAACTTACTGTTCCATTTTTTTCTCTGATTCCTTATCAAGGAATAACTGGAACAGTGGAATTTTTTTCACTGGAACAGTGAAATTTGAAAGTCACTGATTCTTTATTTAGAAGACATGTTTTTTTAAGGAAATTAAGAACGAATTTTGCACAAGATCTCAGCTAGTCTGTTACATGTTTTTTTTTTGCTTCTATGGGGTGCGCCATCTAAATGTGGTATTTTTGATTAATTTTTAGCAAGAGGACTCCCTTCCTTCATTCTATTTGCATCTATGGCAACCGGCATCAGCATACCTACTCTACCATACCATCTTTATTATCCTTCTTTCGTCTTCCATGAATGAAGCAATCAAATTGTCCATCCGTACAATTCCAATGGTGGGTGGTCTGAATCTGTAGACCACTCTCCTCGTTTTCACACTTTTGTGCTTCCATCTGATACCGCCACCTGATCAGGTCCATCTTCCACAAGTACAACCATTGCTAATAGTCAGTATTCAGTTAAAAGCTAGTTACCTAAACCTCTGTTATCATCTGCAGTGATAGCGGCCAGTATATCTGGTATCCCTCACCTCTGGTCCTAAAACTGTACCTGCAATTAAGATCTTAA
Organism: Atherix ibis; assembly: GCA_958298945.1. NCBI lineage: Eukaryota > Metazoa > Arthropoda > Insecta > Diptera > Athericidae > Atherix > Atherix ibis. The sequence continues at coordinate 18,980,721 of OY282609.1, read as the reverse complement.
TCCACAGCCACCACGTTTCACCCGAAGGCACCTCGTCTCTCTCATCAGGCACAGTATGTTAGCAGTTTTTGTTCAAGGGTACTTGGTCCGTACTCCCACTCAAAGACCTACAGTAAGAAAACTTTTAAATTTTTTAGGCACCGCTAGAACGATTGTGTGATCATTCTACCAGAAGAATGGTCAAGTTTGGAATTTCAGTGCGTACAGAACGTTGAGGAGCCTTCCCCGCAATTCCATCCTAAACGAAACTTGAAATTGCCAAATGGCCTCATGCTCGTGACTCTGTAAAAATGGGGCCTGGGACCTTATACACAATCGAACTGATTAAATAATAATAAAAAAAAAGAATAATTCTGTTTGAGAAAAAAGCTCTCTTCTATTGCGACAAGGAAGCTTTTTAACCTTTTAACGGAGTCGTCAGACGAGTGTCAGTCAATACGATTGCGGGGATATGTGTCCGCTCAGATATGATCGATTCGTTTTGAGTACACTTGTTCCGATTGATACTAATCAGATATTCTGTCAAGGTAGATGTCATCTACGTGGAATTTTTTCCTGCCCTCAACCATCACCATCCAGTTAACTATTTTCCCATTGTTGTCATAAGAGATGTTGGCAGATGCATTTCGGAATCGGACATGAGAAACCACTTCGTTCGGATTGTGGGCCGCAGTACGAAAACATTTGTTCAAAACCATGTTAAGCATGCTTGTTAAGCGATTTTTTCCCCCCACACACCCGTTTAGGAGGTTATCATTATTTAATATTTTATTCGATTATTCCGCGATTGTGTTTTCTTTGCATCACCCAACTTTTCTCCTCTTATGTAGAAGTCATGAGTGATGGTTAGGAAGGAATGGAGAGGGGGGGGGGGGTTTGAGTTGGCATATCATCAAAAAGGACATCTTTTTTTCTTTTTTTAATCGTTTTGATTAGTTAAGTTTTTGCTTGAATGTGTTTTTTTTTTAGTTTTTATTGAATTAAAATTCTGACGAACAATCGTCCAAATGAACTTTAATTTCGACTTTTGTTCATCTGCCACGGAAGATTGTTCGAAATTCCCAGTTGTTCAAATAAAGTCGATTCGTTTGTAGGGTTTTTACTTAAAAAAGCTACGACGATTGGAGGAGATTTGTGATATTTTACTGTCGCTGTCCATTCTCGATGTCCCGACGACAGCAGAAAATGCGGCTTGCACTTCAAGAATGCTTGTACACTCGAAGAAGAGACATTCTAGACGGCAAGATCGATGGTATTCCACCTCCCATTCTTGTGCACATCTCCATTCTTGTAAGCCACCACCATTATCGATTATTTATGAAATCTTGATCGATTATCATTTTTAATATAATTTCTGATATGGGCGCGCCAATAAAAACTAATCGAGACTTTTGGAAGAGGAACGAACCGACGACTACTATTTTCGTTGTCGGTTTTTCATGTCGTCAGTTGGATTGGAGTGGACCATTTGGAGATGGTCCTTCTTGGGTGTAAGAGGATCTGTGATTGCTTCTCGAATATGTTCCCGCATATGCATTATAGGCGAAATTCGTTAAGAACTGAGAACCGAGTATTACAGTAGCCACCATAATAATATCGATTAAGTGAAATCGCGATTTTGAATCACTTCGGTTTTTGGGTTGATATTGGCAGGAAGTTGATATGGCCACTAAACAGAGTAACTCTGAATGTGAAGCGCTTAATTCACCGAATGATGAATGGTTTTATTATACAGTATGGGTCGGAGATTAGCATTTTTCATATCGGCGTTTGGAGCATCAGTTTTTGTATCTGGTGGGTTGGGTTGGTAATGAACAGCCGAAGAGCAGAGACACAAAAGAACATTTTCTAACAAATCACTTCTGTTGAGGTGCATTTTCTCAGATGTTTTCTTTGGAATTTGTTATTCTGCGTTTTGATCGTTTTTTTTTTCTGTTACGAATTCCCTGCGTTTTTTTTTTTGGTAGGACAGTTTTTGTTATAATATTTTTCTTGCAAATTCGTTTAAAAGCGAAATTTTCCTATTTTCGATTTCTTTTATGAATTTCTTAAGGCTTCAATGGGGCTGCCCTCGATGGATGGGGTCGTGTAATACGAGTATATCCAAATATTTTTAATAGTATCAATCGATGGGATCGTTGTTGGCATTGGGCCAGATATCCCGATGGTCTAAAATATACGAGAATATCACACGCATACCGATGGAAACAGATCCCTGTGATCGGACGGAATAACCAAAACAAGACGAAGAGCGTTTTCGATATCATTGTTGTTCGGCCGACTGACTTTGTTGGGGATTTAGTTGTTTTTACATCCGTCCATCTATCTATCAGTCAGTCAGTCAGTCAGTCAGTCAGTTAGGCCGGCAGTCAGTCAGTTAGTTAGTTAGTTAGTTAAGTTAGTTAAATAGTCAGCCCCGACGAGCAAGGAATCGAAGAGCCGTCGAAACAAACGATCGAGATCGGAGCTGTTCGAATATGATTGTTGGGGCACAAACATCGTTTTGGAATTCTGATCTTGAACACGTTTTATTGCGAACATATGTTTATGAATTTCAAGTGGTTATGAAATTTTTGCGATGATCGAATACTTGCCGGTTGTTTTGAAATTCCATCGATTGGTAGTTGGTTTTTTTGTGCCGTGTTCATATTCACATTCATACGAAATTATTATTCCGATTATTATTGTTAATAATATTGCCGCTGATGTACTCCTAATGAGGTCGTATTTATGGTATTATTAGCGCCATTTAAGTTTTTTCCCAAGCAATACCGACCACTTCTTGTGTTCGTTACCACGTCGCATTCATATTGGATCGTTCTCGGATAGGTCTTCCCGTCTGTGTGTCTCCGTTTTAGCGAAAACCCAAACACGCCTGGACAATCGTTCCATTTATTTATTGATTTATTCTGCCGTCTCTCATAATAGTTTCCATTTCATCCATCATCTCTTCAGTAAACATTTAATAAATCCAGATTGTTTGAAAAACTTTTGCATATTTTTTTTGAAAATCAATTTAATTAATAACGAAACGGTCTCAGTTAATCGGTTGGAAGGGGGGCTGGGAGGGTTGTATTGGCTGTCCTTTTTTGGGTAAGTTTGCTAAATTACCTCTAAAAATAGAATTTTTGTTGAAGATTCAATTTGGTTAATGGCAGTTAAATTTTTGTAATGTTTCAATTTAGGTTAACTTTTAATTAAAATTGGTTCGAACTTCTTAAAAAAAAATTAATTTTTCTTTGTAAAAGAAACTTTTTAAAAAAAATCAAAATAAATATTTTTATTACTTCTGAACATAGTCCCATTTTAGCTCATTCAATAATGAGTTTTCCCAGTGATGTCCAATAGCTTCGATGCCTTGTTTATAGTAAGAACGGTCGAGCTGTTCAAAGTAGACGTTTGACCTCTTCGTTGTTGGCAAATCTTTTACTCAAGTATGCAAAGAGAAAATAATCCGAGGGGGGCTAAATCTGTCGAACTGATGAACTGGTACATTGTCTTAGTGACGCACACCTTCTTACTGCAATAAGTTCGCTCAGTGAAGCTAATCTATGAAAATGATCCCACACGCATCCCAAAAAACTGACGCCATGACCTTGACAGGTGGCTTCAATCCATTGTTTTGACTGTTGCTTCATCTCAAATGCGAAGTAATTAACACCTTTTTCGTCCATGGTTATGAATCGGCGTAAAAACTCCGCTTAATTGCTGCATAACATCGCCCAACACTTGATCGAAACATCCCAACGATGCTGTTTATGTTCCATCGTGAGCAAACGCGGAACAACTTTATCATGTCCAAAACTTCCGTCAATTTGTCGGAAGTTTTGGACATGATAAAGTTGTTCTTGTTTGTCTCAATGTAAAATTTGAAACGCAAAAGTAATTTTACTCCTTTCGACATTTTTTTATAATACGAGGCTAGTCCGAGAAGTACACGACCTAACACAGAAAAAGCAAAAAATTTGGGAAAAAATGTCTTTATTTCTCAATATAGTCTCCATTTAGGTCGATACACGTTTTCCAGCGATGTTCAATAGCGTCGATACTCAATTTATAGTAAGAACGGTCGAGCTGCTCAAAGTAAATATTTTACCAACGAGCCATTTTTTCTTTCAAGTTTGGAAAGTAATCCGAGAGAGTTAAATCTGCTGAACTGGTGAACTGGTGAATTGTTTTGGTGAAGCACACCTTCTTACTGCAATAAGTTTGCTCAGTGAAGATAATCAATGAAAATGATCCCACACGTATCCCAAAAAACTGACGCCATGACCTTGACAGGTCGTTTCAATCCATTGTTTGACTGTTCCTTCATTTCAGGTACGAAGTAATTGATCCATTTTTCATCCATGGTTATGAATCGATGCCAAAAGTCCGCTTTATTGGTGCGAAACATCACCAAACACTTGGTCGAAATATCCTTACGGTACTGTTTATGTTGCTTTGCGAGCAAACGCGGCACAGCTTTCTCATATCCAAAATTTCAGTCAATTTGTGGTGTACTGTGATGTTCGCCTCAAAGTAAAATTTGAAACGCAAAAGTAATTTTACTCTTTTCTACATTTTTTATAATACGAGGCTAGTCCGAGAAGTACACGACCTAACACAGAAATCACGATAAATGTGGGAAAAAAATTTTTATTTCTCAACATAGTCTCCATTTAGGTCGATACACTTTTCCCTGCGATGTCCCATAGCTTCGATACTCGATTTATAGTAAGAACCGTCGAGCTCCTGCCATTAACCACAGACCCCACTTCTTCATTGTAGGCAAATCTACCAACGAGCCATTTTTTCGTTTTACCAACGAGCCATTTTTTCTTTAAAGTTTGGAAGGAGAGATTAATCCGAGCGGGTTAAATCTGGCGAATAGGCTGCGTGAAGAAGCAATTCGAATTTTAACTCATTGATTTTGAGCAGCCATTTTTTCTTGATTTCATCACGCAAAACGCTGCAATAAGTTCACTTATAGTTGCCATTGTTTGTTTTCCCTTTTTGAAGATAATCAATGAAAATTATGCCATGCGCATACCAAAAAAATTGACGCCATGACCTTGCCAGCAGGTGGAATTATGGAATTGTATTGGCCTTCTTGGAGTTGATTCTCTCCTTTTAGTCCATTGTTTTGATTTTTTTCTGCATCTCAGGTGTGAATTAATGGACCCATTTTTCATTCGTTATTATGAATTGACGCAAAATCACCGCTTTATTGCTGCGAAACATCGCCAAACCCAAGTGTTTCAAGATCGAAATATCCTCAATGCTGCACGCTGTTTATGTTCCATTGTGAGCAAACAGCTTTCTCATGTCCAAAATTTCAGTCAATATGCAATGTGCAGCATTTTTTGAAATGCCTGCTTTGGTGTCTAGTTGGCGCACTTTTAGTCGACTGTCATCCAATACCATTTTGCGGATTTTCTTCACCATTTCTGGCGTTGTCATCATGTCTACTCAATATTTTATTGTTGGAAACGAGTTAGCAGACTTGTATGATTTGTGAATTGAAGCTTTTTATCAAGTTTATCTCCCAAATCCGTAACAGGCTGGACACGTTTAGTTCTAGTTCCTCCAAACTTTTTATCAAAAATGAGTAGAGGCAGGCTCTATGAGGAAAATGTCATCATTTCACACTTCCCATGGTTAAGATGTAGGCCGTTAGAATTGAACCAGCAATAAAATATATTCAAGCCCTCCTGAATGTGGGAGTAATCCATCTGATCTCCAAGTCAGGAAAACATTTTCATATCATCAACATAGATGATGAAGTTACAGCGTTTAATTAGTGTGGAAATGTCATTAATGGCAAGAATAAATAAAAGAGGGCCGAGATGACTACCTTGTGGTACACCAGATGTTACCGCCATAATACGTAGAGAGAGCGAGTTCTGGAATGATGCCTGATAAGATCTATTGGTAAGGTAGGAGACTGTGAAACCAATCAAGTGGCATTTTCTGAAGTTTAGTTAAAATTATTGACTGAGGGAGTTTATCACAAGCCTTACTAAAATAAGTGCTTAGTAATTTGAATGTTAGAAATTTTGTGAAATGTGAAATCTATCATATCGGTTGTCGTTGATCTGCCAGACATTGATAAGATAGATAATGATGGTTCCATGAGTTGATAATAAATTACCGCTTCACACAAATACTGACACTAACAAAATGCCAAAAAGACTATCCCCCATTAACCGGCAGAAGGACGAAACTATTCGCGAAAAAAACTGATTGAAAATAAATCACACAAAAAATAACTTCTCTTCTGGATTGAAGATTTTCTATTATCTGAATTTTTTTTTTCTCTCTCGCGTTAACTATAGAACAATTTTATAGAAAAGCAAAAAAAACCTCCTCTTCAGACTATAAAGTGCACGACGGTCTATACATTTTTTTTCATTAAGCGTTCGACTGAATCGTCAACAAAAATGTTTCGTCTAAATTTAAACTCTTAAAAGTCTCTAACATCGAATGAAACTCGGCCGGCCCTGACTTAAGTGAGTGTTCTTCAATTCAGATTATTTTGTCTATTAAACTAGCCATCGACGATATGATATTATCGGTTGTGCCCAGAGTAGAGATTGACTGCAAAAGAAATGGGTTTGTGGAGAGGGGAGCAGGAAAGGAGGGGTTTTGTTTTTTGAGTAGATAAAAAGATAATTGAAAAATCTATTTTTATGGACGGCAGGGTTAGGCGGGCCTCACACAATCTGTGCTTGTTTTTTATTCGATCAGATGTAGTAGTTTCGTCTTGTTCAACTGTTTTTCCTTCTTATTTTTTTTAAGGACATATTTTTTTCTATTAACAAACCGTTTTTCTAGTCAATCCAGACAATAGGTTCGAGTTTGTTGACTGAATGATTGGGAACGCGACAAATAGTTTTGCAAATGTGAAAAATAGGAAAACCCAAAAAAAAAACGGGATTGAATCGATTTGAAGTGATTTGTTGTTAGGGAGAGCAAAGGGGGGGGGGGGGGGGTTGTTTTCCTTAAAGTAAATACGCGAAAAGAGGCGATTTTGTCGGATTGCAATCGGTTCGAATCGAACACGTGCAGAATGAGACAACAGCCCACACGACAGATCCGATCTTTACGTGGTCGAAACGATAGTGTAACATACACCGAAGAATCCGGCTGACGAAACAAACGGTCACAAACTGGCAAATCCGCTGACTAAACGGCCCAACCGAACTAGCCAACCAACGACGAACAAGGTGAGAGATTTGGCGCTGCTTAGGCGCCATCGCCATCAATATCATCGGTACCGTCATCGATATCGCCCTATTACCATCTGGATTGAATTCGTGGCGGTTGTTGTTGGCGTCGTCGTTATTGGCGCGAAGCCTATCACTTGCCAATTGCATGGACATCTCACATCCCCCCAAGTTTAGAGAAGAGAGTCGTTTTTTTTTTCTGCTATTTTGAATTTCTTCAAATCGAATCACTATTTAACATCGATCTTTCTGTGATGATCAGCGGTGGTGATGGTGATGGTGGTGGTGGTGCTATCCCCTCTGGTATTTGAATCTGCTTACAATTCAGAGTCTGTCTGGCCAGTTGCCCACCCGGCAGAGTGTCTCCTCTGCTATTCCTCCTGCTCCACACCAGCAATCAATAAAAACTATTTGAGAATCACTTCTATTATTATTATTATTATTTTCTTCTCTTTTCATTTCGTTCCTTTCTTCGTTAATTCGGATTGATTTCTTATAAAAATTTATAGGCCACTAACTTGGGGGGTGGTCTTGAAAAAAATTTAATTGAATTTAAAACAATTGAACTGAAAAATCAATAAGAATAAAAAAATTTTAAGTATTTTATGTACTATCAGTCAATAAATCAGTTCAGTTTGTTAATAATATCAAAATTTATATTTTTTTGGGGGGTTTTAATCTTCTTCAAATCATGTTGATCACAAAAAGGAGTGATAAGGGGGAGGGGGAACGTTTTCATGGCATGGCGCCTGTAATCATGGTTTAGAATTGAATTTTTCGTAAGACATAAGCAATTTAATCAAATGCATTCGAATCTCTTTGAATTATTTCCGTTCCGAATCGGTCAATGCAAAATGTTTTGTTATTCTCGCTCTCGCTGGTGGATGGTGGGGGTTGCCAATTCCAAAATCAAAGAGTACGGAGTAGTCCGGTGTCTATCCATTTTAAATCAAAGTGCTTCTGATGTCCCAGCTTTGCGGCACAGTCTTCCAGTTCGATACTCCCAGCATAACACCGTTGTCCCACCGAGAGAAGGTTATACCTAGTCTTCTGGGACCACAAATGGATTCACTGTAGACCATCTGGGCAGGATCTTTCCGATCAGTCAAATTAGTGCGATTGAGGTAATGTTCCATAATCTCGTAGAGGGCCAAAAATTCTTCGAATGAACTTCCTCTCGACAAGAGTTCGTAATGGTTTTGCTGAGAACCCAAATTTTTCGAAAAATACTTAAGGGCCAGCAAAACTATTCTTGAGGAATACGGAAGGTCAGAATTTTTGAGCAAACTAATAAATACTAACTGGAAAAGGATACTGTTGCCTACCAGCAGTTGTGCGGGGATTTCTTTCCCCATGTTGTTGTTGACTGTGACCCTCGGACCCCAAATAGGAAAATTATTTAAACTCTTACAGGGTCATCCATTTTCTATTTCGGGTAAAGTACAGTCCCATCATTCAACAGCTTTTTAACATATTAAATATTTGCTAAGTTTATGGTTTGCCATTTTTGACCTTATGAATTTACCTACCAAACACAATACATTAAAATTTTGAAAAGATTATGGAGGCAATTGCTCGCTTTTTGAATACGTCAATAAGTAAAAACGACATACGAGGTCTGTTCAAAAAGTATCGCGAATTTTAAATTTCCGCGGGTTACGTTTATTCGATTTTCGATTTTTTGTTGCGTTGTGTTGGTACTCATACCAACACTTATGACGACAAGTTCGGCCATTTTAAATGTTCAGTTAATTTTCGACAGCTGCTTTCCTTGCACGTGTTTTGGCTCGTTTTCGATTTTTGCTCAATTTCGACCAAAAACAGCATCGCATTAACTTTGCTAAGGAGCTGTTGGACTCTGTCCGCGACGACCCAAATTTACTCCAGTGGGACATAACTGGTGAGGAATCATGTGTTTATGGTTATGACGTGGAAACCAGAGCTCAATCACCCCAATGGAAGCTGCCGCACGAGCCAAGACTAAGAAAAGCTCGCCAAGTTCGGTCGAATGTGATGGTTTTGCTTACAGTTTTCTTCGATTGCAGAGGCGTGGTGCATAATGAGTTCTTACCACAGAAAGAACGGTCAATAAGGAATATTACCTGCAAGTTATGCGCAAGTTACGAGAAGCAATCCGCCAGAAACGCCCGGATTTGTGGAAGAACAAAAATTGGGTTTTGCACCATGATAAGGCCCCTGCTCAAGCATCGTTGCTTGTATTCCCCAGATCTGACTGCTACCGTATTCCCCAGAGCTGGCCCCCTATAACTTTTTCTTGTTCCCGAAACTGAAGAGCCCCATGAAAGGACGACGCTACGTTACGATTGAGGAGATAAAGACGGCATCGAAGGAGGAGCTGAACAAGATCATAAAAAATAATTTTTTGAAGTGCTTTGATGATTGAAAAAACGTTGCCGCAAGTGTATAATATCTGGTGGGGATAACGTTGAAGGGGACAAAATAGATATTCATGAAGAAATAAATAATTTTTGAAAAAACACAAAATTTGCGATACTTTTTGAACAGACCTCGTCTTTTGCGACGTTTTTTTTTTATGCAAACAACCGGTAAACACAAAACAAACAATTTTTAATACACACAAACGGTTTTTAGTTTTCGAAAATGATAAAATTGCAATAATGTTCGCGCGCTCATTGCACAAAAATGATCGAGCTTCGAAAACCAATCGAGCAGTTCGTTATATATTGTTCGTCTTGAACATGCTCGCTCGAAGGAAAGAGGTTCGTCCAATATTACACTACTGGGATGCCGGCCCGGGTGGATGCTTTTTCGTAAAACTGAATCATTTCTCGAATGACGTAAACGTGGCCTTTCTTTATGCAAATTACAAAATTGAAAACTTTTTTCGTCTGATCAGCTTGCTCTTAATGGAATCAACATGAAAGTTTTCAAAGTCGCCGAATTTTGTTGTTGTCTGATTTAATTAGGACTCAATTTATAATGTCCCTTTTCCCCTCTTCTCCCTCCCCCTACCAACAACCTCGTTTACATAATATCCTCTGTTAGTTAGGAAAAAAGTCCTTTAAAAAATATGAATCCTGTCATCGATAGGATAGTTCATCGAAAAGTGAAAGGAAAAAATGCACGGACAGGTGTGAGCCTGCTTGAAAAAATTTATACTTGAAGAGATTTTTGGGTATTTTCTTAACGTTTTTTTTTCTTTTTAGTAAATTTTCACCTTTTCTCTTCTATTTGGGTTTTTTTATTTTGTGTGTTTTTTTTTTGCATAGAAACAACTATAAAAAAATTTAGGACGCAACGTAATAACAAAGTAAGATAAGCCGACATTCCATGGACTGAATCATCTGAAAAAATTCAAATAAATTCTCATGTTACATTGTGGAGAAGAAGGCCAGGCAGAAATCAGAGGCGTAATCAGAACGCGATGGTTGCCAGTTGGGAAAAAGTCAGATGAGGAGGGGGTTAAATGAGAAGAAAATCAGTACAGGTTCAGTCAGGCCCAGAGCTGAGGGCGACCCTCACGTAATCCTCTTTTTGTTGATGGATCGATTTCTGCTAGTCGCTGGTGTTGCCTCAACCCGAACTGATTGACCAGCGCTAAGTCGTTGGTGTGGATCATCGGACTATCCAGAGTATCAACGAGATGTTTGTGCTCATAAGGTTAAGATAAGGAAACTCGACTGAAGAAATAATAAAGGGAAAAAACGCTGTCGGCTTGAAGATAGTTTTTTTCTTCGAAATCTCTAAGATTGAGGTAGCACGGAAGCATCACAACGCATTCCATCATCCACTTTGGTCATCTTGTCGTGCATCTGGCGGCGGCGGCGGCGGTTCCAAAAATCGATTTCAATCTATCTCAGGTGCACACCTGAACGAGGTAGACCGATTTTGTTGTTAAACGCAAACACTGCCAACTATACCGGTTACCATGCGGCATGTAATTGATTGTAAGGCAAAAGTAATAAAAAAAAAAGAAGAAGAGAATAAGGCAAAAAAAAACTCGACAATAAAAGAGTCATAAAAAACAGCCAAACCAAAATAAGAACATAATGAATCCGATGTTCACATTAGAAAATTCCTTTTCGAGGATGCAGGTGTAAAAGTTACCTGTCTCAGCCAAGTTGCTAGATTATTTCTGTATGGCTTGATTCGGTAGTGAGTGGCACACAGGTAATTGCATCCCTTCTCAGACCGTCTGGCTTAGAAAATGATCCCGAACGAAAGTGTGAGTGTATGGAGGATTAGGATTCGTGGAATTCCAAACGGGAGGAAGTGAACTAATAGAAAAGAAAAATGATTTTCTTTCGATAGTTACTCATCCTGAACAGGACACCCCGCACCTTGCAGCAGTTGATAATATTTCAAATGCGTCAGGTCAGTTCGGCTCTAACCACTTTCGCTTCGATTGCGCAATATTGTGCATAGTTCCTGGCCAATCATCGTTCATTCGTCATTTACCCAAAAAAAAAAAAAAATGGAACAAGAGAAAAACAATCATCGAAATCTTGTCATTTATTATCAGTAAATTATTTCCACTTTCCTCAGGTGGATTGCAGGTACGAGTTTTTTTTTCTAAGTTGTTATTTTTCCTGTTTTTTTTGGGGGACATTTTTTCCTTTTCCCACACCTGATTTTTCTGGACCAAAAAAAAACAACAACAACAACAACAAAAAAGGATTCAATTCGATGACATCAACTTATGACCATTTTGGGCATAGAGATGATATCAACAGGTGACTAGGAATTTACACAACAGGTAAACAGAATCTAATTTCTTCGATCCTTTTCTCTTCTATCGAAGCAGATTGAGTACGCGTGTGGTTTTCATTCATAAAATCGAATTTTAGTTGCTGCTCCTTTCTGGTCTGAGAGGTGGTGAAGAAAATTCCCCTTTCGCTGTTGTGTTATGAGTTCAGATCCGATTAAACTCTCACTTTTTCTTTTTTGTCACATTTAATATTAGAAGGTATTTATTCTCACAGCCAACAAAAAAGGAGTCAGTCTGATTACTCGTCTTTAAATACAAAATATTTCTTCAATTTTTTTAAAATAATTTTTCTCATAAACGACGTTATTAAGTCATCCGGTTTATAGCGAGCGGATCGATTTATTTATTTATTGTCAAAAAAAGGATTTCATTTTTCATACTTGAAGGTAGTGTGATGGGAACAATTTGTGATGGGAAAAAATTTTCAGAGCCGATTGGACTGGAATAATCGTCAACTATCAGGCAGCTTTCTTTAAAAAATCTTACAGAAGCGAAATTCTAATTTCAAGTTTTTTTCTAGGCTCTTCGATCAATGGTCGGAAAGTAAAGTTAAATAAACTTTAGTTAAATTGTTTAGGTTTTGCCATTATGTATAAATAATTATTTTATTTAAATGTCTGGAACGACATATTTGCCAGAACTCAGGACAAAAAAATTGCTGCTGATGATTGTATACTAACAAAACTATCGAAGAACTATAGGGTTCTATAGAACTATATAATTATTACAATACAAAGGGATATTCTTGTCAAAATGTTTTTATGTAGACATGACACCCACTGCCATCTAGTTGTCGTTATAGAAATTTATTGAATTGCAAAAGAATAATTTATATTCATTTTAATTCACTTATTGGAAACAAAAATGCAATTTAAATACAACGATTGGCAATTTTTATTTTTTGTACAATCTTTTGGTACGAAATGGAATTCTATTTAAGGTTTATTATTTATTCCGTAAATATGAATAAAATATAAAGCGCCTCAATTTTGTAGACTTTCGGAGAGTTTGAAAACTTTAATTCTCCATGAAAGTGGAGACTTAAGAGATATTCTTGTCATTTGTGAAGTTTTATATTGGCACATCGAAAAGTGCAATTAAAAGTGTTTTTTTTTTAAATATTTACAAGTATTTACGAGAAAGTAAGTATTTTTATAAATAGTTATATTTTTGATAAAACTTAATACGAAGTTTTTATTTCAGAAAATTAAGTTTTTTTTTATATTTTTATTTGACAGGTTTCATTTTTACATTATACATTATGACACATATACACATATAGTCATGAGACACAGTCGCTCCTATGGAGCATATAGCGGCACAGAGAATACACGTCTCCAGTTGATGGTAGAAGGCTTCTTTTTTTGTTGGCGTCATCATCTACTTCGGTTGGGGCACTGCACGATGGTGATCTTTCGGAACTTCGAGTGGAGCCTGGCTGTCAGAAGGCGGTCGGAAACCGGTTTGTAGCCCATGAGAGATCTCTTTTTGCGTTGGCCGATAGGATCAATCCGACTCCACAGTGGTGGCCGCTGTCGTTGCCGCTGTAGATGAAGTGTTCACCCGTCTGCGTTGTTCGATGAAAACCAGATAAGTTTTTTGCCTGAGGTACGGTCCGGTTGATTCTTCTTGTGCTGTTTCTTGATAAGGTGGTTTTTATAGCTTGCGGCTTATCAGGCCAGCGAAGTAACCTCCAGTGACGGTGGGGGACCCTACGGACTACATATAAGGCTTGTAGTCGGCCTCTCACCCCGGCACCATGCCGAGATGGCGGCAGCGGGAATCGAACCCGCTACCTACCGAGTGTGAGTCGGTCGACACACTCAAGGTTAAACCTGCGGCACGCGGTGTTCCCAAGCGGTCATCCATCCAAGTACTAACCACGCCCAGTCCTGCTTAACTTCGGTGATCGGACGAGAACCGGTGGATCCAGGACGGCACAGCCGTTAAGTAATTTATTAGAAATTGCTAGATTTTCGCCGAAAAGAGGAAACCGGGAATTTCTTTCTTTCGGTAAGTTGACATTTTCATTTTTACTACAGAAATTTCCAGGATTTTCATGGAATCTTTTGGGCGGAGAGGGAACGGGTTTAGTGACGAGTCCGATACGCTACAATTTTTTTTCCTGCAAACATGAAGGCAAGGTGGGTTCGATGTACAGATAACCGCACCGTTTATGCTGCTCCAAGTGTTGATGTTGCGGATGGCGTTATTTATTTGTTGTTGAAGATCAGCACCAGATACAAGTATAAAAATATTGTCGGCATAATTATAGTGGTTAAAGGATGATAGTTGGTGGGAAAGGGAGTGAATATATAAATTGAATAGGATCGTTGATAATGGGGATCCTTGTGGGATGCCCTTTTTCATTTCGCGTTTTGACGAAAAATGACCGTTGGCGCGTACCGTGAAGGTTCTACCAGTTAGGTAGGAACGTAGTAGTGCCAATATTGCAGAGTCTACTCCCCACTCTGCCAGCTGTAAGAGTACCCTGTGTTGGCAAATTCGGTCATACGCCTTTTCTAGGTCGAAGGACAACAGTAAACCACAATGTCTACGAATGTTGGAGTTCAAGTAGCATAGTCAGAGTTCCCCTGCCTGACCTGTAGGATCTTTTCCAGGATCTTGGAAGTGCAAGGCAGTAATGAAATTGGTCTAAAGTTGTTAGCCGAAGAATGGGAGAGATTTTTCTTAGGAACTGGAATGGTTGTTGCGACCTTTTAACAATTTGGGAAAATAGATTTTTCCAGAATTTTGTTAAAGAGGTTGACAATTCTAATATGAAAAGTCGAAGATGCCTCTTTAATCATTTTAAAAGAAACCTTGTCCCTACCAGGTGTGGTTCCCTTGAAGGAATTCAACGAAAAGTTGAACTCCGCAAGCGTTACGGGCTGGTTCAAGATTAGGGTGGAGGCTGACGGTATAGGCGAGAGATTTTCCGTGAAGTATTGTTTCTCTCTACGACATGAAACACTAAGGTGGTTATTGGATGAAAACGAGGCCCAGGACTGTGCCAGTACCTCAACGATAGCTGTAGAGTCGGATATAACTCTATTCTCAGACTCAATAGATGGGATAATACCATTTATCTCGAGCAGTCCTGAGTCTCAATTCGATGAGATTAGTCATACTGGAAAAACGAGAGTAGTCTTTCCAGGCCATATTTCTTGGTTTTCGTGGGAATACCATTTAGGTTGTTTTTTAAATATGCCAGCTGAAGAGGGAATTGTCCCAGCAGCTGCACGTCTGAAGATTTTTATCACGCTTTCTGCCTCAAGGTTAGGAGATTGGGCAACGGGTAGATCAGCAGAAGCTTTGAAAATCGCAGCTCTGTAATTTTCCCAATTTTCGCGCTCTGCTATGAACCGTGACAGTGGTTTTATTTTAACGTGCGCAACATTTGCATCCACAAGTATGGGCAAGTGGTCACTTCCTTCACGGAAGCCATGAACTTTCCATGACTATAACCCAAAGTTCCGTGTAGGAACGAAGGTGAGGTGAAGAACAGAGGTAGTACGTCTGGTTGAGAAAAAGATCGGTGAACCATCGTTTAGTAGAGTGTAGCTCGAATCGGTAGAGTTGAACCATTCCTCGAAGATTTTCCCGTGAGCGTTGAAATGTCCAAGAATGATGGTATTTCGGGATAATTGACCTTGCCAATCTGCTGGTGAAAAATGCAGGCTGTGTTCAATATATATATTTGCAATGTGGACTTTGGGAGAGGTATTTAACAGTTCGGCTGAAAAGTTGAGAACCATGACGTCTAGATGGCGCCTCTTGCAAAAATCTTTTTAATTATCACAAAGCACCATGCTTCAAATGATTCCTGTCAAAATTTGACAGCAATCGGTCGATTGGTTCGTGAGATATAGCATTTTGAGTGGAGCAACTTTTGTTATTGAAAAAAAAATGGATGAAGACGAATTTCGTGTATTGATAAAACATTGCTTTTTGATGAAAAAAAATACAGTGGAAACCAAAGCATGGTTCGACAAACGTTATCCGGACTCTGCTCCAGCTATTTCAACTGTGAAATATTGGTTTCGTCAATTTCGAACTGGTCGTACGAGCACAGTTGATGCAGAACGCAGTGGACGCCCAAAAGAAATGGTTACGGCAGAAAACATCAAAAAAATCCACAAAATAATTTTAAATGACCGTAAAGTGAAGTTGAGCGAGATAGCTGAGACTCTGAAGATATCGAAAGAGCGTGTTGGACATATCGTGCATGAATATTTGGGCATGCGAAAGCTGTGTGCAAAATGGGTGCCGCGTGAGCTCACTGTGGACCAAAAACAACAACGTGTTGATGATTCTGAGCAGTGTTTGGAGCTGTTCAAGCGCAATAAACCCGAATTTTTGCGTCGATATGTGACAATGGATGAAACATGGCTCCGTCACTACACTCCAGAGTCCAATCGGCAGTCGGCAGAGTGGAGAGCGAGGGACGAACCGAATCCAAAGCGTGGAAAGACGCAACAGTCGGCTGGCAAGGTGATGGCGTCTGTATTTTGGGATGCGCATGGTATAATATTCATTGACTATCTCCAGAAGGGACAGACGATCAACAGCGACTATTATATAGCGTTATTTGATCGTTTGAAGAAAGAAATCGCTAAGAAACGGCCTTATTTGAAGAAGAAAAAAGTGTTGTTTCACCAAGACAATGCACCATGTCACAAGTCGATGAAAACGATGGTCAAACTCAATGAATTGGGCTACGAATTGCTTCCCCATCCACCGTATTCTCCAGATCTGGCCCCCAGCGACTTTTTCCTATTTGCAGACCTCAAGAGAATGCTCGCTGGCAAGAAATTTAAGACCGATGATGAAACTGAGGCCTATTTTGAGGCAAAACCGAAAGAGTACTATAAAAATGGTTCCGAAAAGTTGGAAGATCGCTATAATCGCTGTATCGCCCTCGAAGGCAACTATGTTGAATAATGAAAATGAATTTTGCAAAAAAAAATATTTCTACTGTGTTTCGTTCTAAACTTTTCAGCCAAACTGTTACAGAAATAAGGATTGTCAAAAAATTTGTCAAAACGTGAATTTGGGAGTAGGATATGGAGGGGTGTATGAGAAAACCGACACCACCTCTTTTGTTGTTGTTGGTTTTGTTGAAAAACAAACATTGGTATTTTTGAAAAAAGGTTGGTTGTAGGAGTGAGGTAATTTGGTTTCTTGCAAACCGACTATTTTTGGATAGTACTGATTTAGCAGCAGGCTCAGACCTTCTAGGTTATTAAGGAACCCGTAGATGTTCCATTGCAAAATGGATTATCTGGCGTTATTACTTATACCATTTCTATGGATACTTACCATAGTAGAAAGATAGGCAAGCTACAAGCTAGGACAGTAATTTGCCCAGAAAATTTTGGTTTCCGAATGCAATATTTTTAATTGGAATCTTATTGGTTTTATTGTATATTGGTTTGTGGATTGGAAAGGTTTTAGGATAATGCTATTCTGATTGGAGTGTAATTGGTTCTTATCAGAGCTGCTCTAAAAGCAGGAATGAAGAGCATAAGAAGTGTTTTGTTCTTTTTTCTTTTTTTATATATTTCAATATTTCTTTTTTATTCCAATGATTAGAGTTTTATAATTGGTCCTAAAAAGAACTGTTAATATTTTCTTACTTTTTTTTTTGGTTTTTTTCTTTTAAATTCTATTTTATTGTTTTTTATTAGGTTTTATTTTTCATTGTTTTTTTTTAAGGTAAACGTTGACTATTTTTTTTTTCAATTTTTATTTACTTCTTTTTATAAAAATAGTTTTTAAAAAAAAATATTTTTGCAAATATATTCTAAGCACGGCAAATGTTTGTGATTACGTTTATTTTCATGAAACTATGTCTTTGCTAAAAATCAAATTTGGTAGCATAGACACCAGCTGGGACAATTACCTTAGTCAATTTTTTTTATCAAAGACAAATCAAATTAATTATTTACAAAACTCCAACCAACCTAATATAGGTTTAGTTCTTGAATATCTTAGAAGCAAACAAATTTTTATCTAAGACAAAATTATTTCAAAGATGACTAGTCCTAGACAGAAACCCGTTCGTAAATGAAAATATTTCGAAGTACGGGTATATGCCACGGTACAGCAAACCGTTCTATTTTATCAAATCGAACGAAATTTCCACCAACTCACCCTACTACGTCAATTTTTCTTAACAATTTCCACTTGTTAAAAATATCCAAATACTTGCTTATGGTACAATCGACTATCTTATCCCAATTTACGGCTTCAGTCCTGGTCACTCTAACAATATCATCATCCGTCCAGTCACGGGTGCTTTTCGCACTTCTCCAGTAGAAAGTCTTTATATTGAATCGGGATTTGTTAATTTGGAAACACGCAGAAATCTTCTGTCACTTCGTCTCATTGCGAAAGGTCTCTTTTCGCTATCATCCGCTGCATAAGTTAATAATTAATTTGTTGAATTTAAAGCGCATACCGCGATTTAAATCCGGTCTTTTGGAAAGCTGCAACTTGTACAAACAATGTAATATGCCCATTCCTTGCAAAATTAAAAATGCTCCCATTCCTCGATACTGGTTATTAGATCTGATCCTACAACGTGCGATACTCTCCTTAGTTCGCATAAAAAGCTTTCAATTTCCACTCCACTTTTTGTCCTCGAACACAACAAATTTCTGCCAACACACGTTGAAGCCGACCACTTTTATAGGGACGGATCAAAAAGTGTTTATGGCGTTTCTGCCGTTGTTGTTTCACAAAATTCGCAAACTCTCTTTTGCACAAATCTCCCAACCTTTTCCATCTATTGTATTTTCTGTGCGGAAGCCTTTTCCATTCTTTCCGCCCTTAACATAACAGCTAATATTTCTACTCAGTGTTTCATCCATACAGACAGTCTTTCGGTTTTAAAAGCAACTTTAAACCCTTCCAACACGGATCCGAATATTCTGCAAATTAAATCTGGTCTCATAAATCAAAAAAGTAGGACCACACTTCGTTGGATTCACTCTCACAGTCATATTTTAGGAAATAATCAGGCCGATGAGTTAGCTAAAATGTGCCATAACATGCCTCTTATATCTCATCACCCTCCAAGCTACTCATCCATTTTAAATTTAATAAAATATTGCCAAGCTTTGGACTTAAATAATATTTGGAAATCTTCTAACTCTTTTAGAAGTCTTTCAATCCAAACCCCCACGTACAACCCAGAGCTAGGAAGGTCGCATTGCGTGGCGTTAACCAGGGCGCGTATTGGTCATTGCAGACTAACAGAAGAGCATTTGCTATCAAAACGTCCACCACCTTAATTGTAAGTTCTGTGGAGAAATTCTCAATTTGGAACACTTTTTCTTCAATTGTAGGCATACTAAAGTATTTCTACAGTTACATGGTATAGAAAACTTACCTGCTCTACTTTCACCCCAACAAAATCCTAATGGACCTTTTTTCCTGTTGCTAAATCATCTAGACTATAGAAACCAATTGTAATGCTTTTATTTTTTTTATTTTTATTTTTTTTATTTATTTTTAATAAATTTTTAGCATAAGTAAATTTAGATTTTAAAAAATTTTTGAAAATTTTAAATCAGCAAAATTGTAAATTTTAATTTAAATACTAAAACTCTTTAATGTTCTTAAAAAAAAAAAAATACTTTGATAAAATTACCATAATAAGCGCTTTATGGCCCAAGCAGCCGCGTGCGCCAACACCAGACTACCCAGATTTGTGCTGGGACAATCTGTTTTTATAAATAAATAAATAAATAAATAAATAAATATCCAAACGAATTTCCGAACACTTTTAAAAGAAAATTTGTGTATTAATATCAGTCGCGTATGTGGATTAATATCTTTAAAAAGGTCCCCCGTTCACAAATTGTTTTGTTTTTCTGGATGAGCTAATTTTCCGATCACTTTTGAAATTTAAGTTCTGTTGTCCATGCAGAAGACGAATAAGAAGACAATAAACAAGAGACATAACATGACCGCATTTGTGGAAAATAGCAAGCAATCATTGAATCTGTCCAACTGGTCTATGAAATGTTTCCTGTAGAAGATCACTTGGCTTTTATACGTGTCCCCAGGGATTTTAGACACTCTCAACTCTGCCCTGAACCATTGTTTTTGCACTCAGGATAAGGGAAGGAAGTTTCGAAATTCGGAGTGGTTTCGGGATTGCTTTTAAGATGTTAGATCATTAATGAAAGGGAAGATGAAGCCTAGATTTTTGTACACTAAGTTAGTACAGGATTTGAGAAGGTAATGAGAGATGGATTTCCGACCAAATTCGATTGGTAGTGAATCCACCGCTGAAGTTCGATGTGCCCCTCACTAGTCAGTCTAATGTCTTGATTGACATTGATTATTCAATCCACAATTGGACAAACTTTTTACCATCGATTGAACCATTCGAGCAATGAACAAATTATAGGGTAGTCCATCTAGCGGTTGCATTTTGAGCCACTATTTATTTGAAGTACTAGAGTGTTAAATGTCAACACGAATGGACAGATTGTTAGTTGAAAGTCTGAATTTTACGAAATGGTAATCAATACGCCTGAAGAAAACTGGGAAATATTGAGAACTTACTTCCAAAGTGGTGAGTCTTCAACCCGAACTGTGCGAAATTTAAAAAAAAAATCAGCAAAGATCGAATGCCATCATGTGAATTTGTGGGTAAATTCGTGAAGCGAGTTCGCGAAACTGGTTTGTTGGTTGCCAAAGCAACTCGTTCCCGCTCTAAGACAGGGCGGGAATATTGTCGCTGTTGCTGAAAATGTTCGTCAACATCAACTCGTCAATGTTCTCAGGAATTGAACATTTTTCGCACTTCTCTGTTGAGAATTTTGCACAAAGACCTCGTTATGAAAGCTTACAAAGTTCAATTAGTCCAACAACTAAAGCCGCATGACCATCCGATGCGTTTTCGGTTTGCCCAATGGGCTCAAGATCAATTGGCCGAAGATGAGCATTTTTACCGAAAAATCATCTTTTCGGATGAGGCCCATTTCCACTTCGGTGGGTATGTGAACAAACAAAATTGTCGCATCTGGGGCTCAGAAAATCCATACGTCACCATGGAAAAGCCGATGCATCTATAATGAGTCACAGTTTGGTGCGGATTTTGGAGTGGAGGCATCATTGGCCCGTTTTTCTTCGAAAACGATGAAGGAGCCGCCGTTACGGTCAATGGTGAGCGCTATCGTGGCATGCTCAACGAATTTTTATTTCCAAAAGTTGAAGAGAATGGAATGGACGACATTTGGTTTCAACAGGACTGGGCCACTTGCCACACAGCCAACGTAACAATCCAACTTTTGGGCACTGCTTTCGAAAACCGAATAATCAGCCGAAATTCTGATGTCAATTGGTCGCCTCGGACCTGTGATTTGAGTTGGATTATTTTCTGTGGGAAGCCGTTAAGGATAAATGTTACGCAAGCCATCCAGAGACAATTGAAGCCTTGAAACACGAAATCAAAGTTGCCATTGAAGAGATACAGGCCCGGACAATCGAAAATGTACTGAAAAATTGGGTCGAGCGAATGGGGTATTGTAACGCCAGCCGTGGCAGTCATTTAAATGATGTTGTGTTTCATTCTTAAATTTCAAGGTTCAATCTTTTTAATAAAACCGGAAATTTAAAAAAATATACACTAGTTTTTTATTTACTTTTTAAAATGCAACTTTTAAATTTTGCATTTTAAAAAGTAAATAAATGCGACAATTTTGTTTGTTTACATACCCAGCGAGGTGGAAATGGGCCTCATCCGAAAAGATGATTTTTTGGTAAAAATGTTCATCTTCGGCCAATTGATCTTGAGCCCATTGGGCAAACCGAAAACACATCGGATGGTCATGCGGCTTTAGTTGTTGGACTAATTGAACTTTGTAAGCTTTCATAACGAGGTCTTTGTGCAAAATTCTCAACAGAGAAGTGCGAAAAATGTTCAATTCCTGAGAACATTGACGAGTTGATGTTGACGAACATTTTCAGCAACGGCGGCAATATTCTCGGTCGTACGCACTGTCTTAGAGCGGGAACGAGTTACTTTGGCAACCAACAAACCAGTTTCGCGAACTCGCCTAACGAATTTGCCCACAAATTTACGTGATGGCAGTCGATCTTTACTCATTTTTTTTTAAATTTCTCACAGTTTGGGTTGAAGACTCACCACTTTGGAAATAAGTTCTCAATATTTCCCATTTTTCTTCAGGCGTATTGATTACCATTTCGTAAAATTCAGACTTTCAACTAACAATCTGTCAATTCGTGTTGACATTTAACACTCTAGTTCTTCAAATAAATAGTAGTTCAAAATGGAACCGCTAGATGGACCAACCTATATATGAATAGTATAAAAATGGAAATGTATATTGGTGGGATATAAAAAAAAAGATTGACTTTATAGCATAAAGATTAAAACGGGAAAAAATGGTAATGGTATTGTACAAGTGGAATATGGGGTTACAAATTGGAACAGGGGAAGATAATAATAGATGGAAATGATAGCGATAATGATAACAATATAAAATACAGTGAAACAAGTGAAATATTGGGTGTATGCAAAAGTTATGCCCGTTTTTTATAATCCTAGGTAAAAAAATCTTTTCTTCAGAAATGATGAATAGTATCTTCTTTTAAATGATTTCATTTTATAAAGGATGCTTTCCCTCTACTTTCTATTCAGTTTTGGCCTGGCCAGAGTACAGTGAAGAGCCCTTGTATTTTTTCAAAATGTCGGTCGATAAAGTGCATTTACGTCATTGTTTACTTTATGAATTCCGTAAAGACAATACCGCGAGTGTGGCAACCAAAAACATTTGCAAAGTGTATTGACCCGATGTCATCAAAGTTCGACAGGTACGAAGATGGTTTACAAAATTCCGATCTGGGGATTTTTCACTAATTGTTAAACCACGTACCGGGCGGCCACTGAAGTCTGATGACGACAAGTTAAAAGTCATAACTGACACCAATCCACGTCTAACCACCAGGTAGATCGCGTCGATAATGGGAGTCAACCAAACAACCGTATTAAGACATTTGAAGCGTATGGGGATGGTTTCGCAGGACGACGTTTATTGGATCGTGTTTCAACGCCAATTATTGGATCGTGTTTCAACGTGCGTCGCTTTGAGTGCGAGACAAAAACATGAACCTTTTTTGCATCGTTTGGTAACGGGAGATGAGAAATGGGTCGTGTACAACAACGTGACAAGAAAAAGACATTGGGCTATAGCTGGACAAGCCCCATTAACAACTTCGAAAGCCGAAATCCATCAAAAAAAAGTTATGCTTTGTGTTTGGTGGGATTGTAAGGGCATTGTGTATTTTGAACTCTTGGAAAGCAATCAGACAATTACAGCGGAACGATATTGTCAGCAATTATCCAAATTGAACATCGAACCTTCAAAAGGATAGACCAGAATTGGTAAACAGAAAAAGGGTAGTGTTTCATCACGACAACGCGCGACCACATGTGGCTATGATGACCCAACACAAGCTAAATGAATTGAATTGGGATGTTATCAAGCATCCACCGTATTCTCCAGATCTTGCTTCTTCCGATTTTCATTTATTCCAATCACTGCAAAATTTTTTAAATGATAAAAAATTTGATACAATAGAGCAGGTAAAAACATCCCTTACTACATTTTTCGCATCAAAATCCACGGAATTTTACACTAATGGTATTAACAAGTTGATAGAAAGATGGGAGAAGGTTATAAGAACGGATGGAAATTATATAATTGATTAAATAAATACAAATGTTTAATTGTTTATGTAAAAAACGGTCTAAACCTTTGCATACACTCAATATATGACGACTCATGACGATATGTACCCAACAGGACAATCAAACTGCCTGAGCAGATGGATGCGCAAGGTTCTGCCGAGGTTTGGTTGCCCTTTAGTAATAAATAGATACATACATACCAGCCGTTAACATTTAAGGTAAACAATTCTTTAATCTGTAGTTGTCGGCTTTTCTAACCAATCAACTAATCCAAAAGCTTCAATTAACAATTCTCCAAAACGACTTTTTTTCTTCTTCTTTTTTTCTCTCCAAATTAAAAATCCACATTTTCTATTTATATAATTTTTTTTTTTAAATTTATTAATTATTAAGTATTATTTTTAATACAATATTTTTGTAGATAAAAACAAAACAACAAAATATTATCACTCATTTGACTTGCTGCCGAATAAAAATCGGTTCTTATCGTTTTCGTAAATTTTTGTAAATATTATTAATTCGTCAAAAGTTAAGCAGTTTTTAGAAACTTTGAAAATTTGAAATTATTGTTGGGAATTTGAATATTACAAAGGGGATTGGTATATAGGAGTCCTTACACTATAGGCAACTACTATAACTATTGACGAGTACAGGTCTTAATTTACAATATTTACTAATTTTTATATAAAAGTATTTTTATAATTTGTTATAGAATTTTATCTAATTATCATTATTATTATTATTATTATTATCATTAATATTATCATTATTATTGTTGCTTTAGTTTTTATTATTTTTTTTTTCGAAATTATTTTTCACTTAACAATTGAAAGGAAAACGTCCGACGAGTAAGTAGGAAGTGGAGGATAATGGTTGGCGCCGCCAATACGATGATCACATTCGAAGCGGAAATGGGTAATAGGCTAACTAATAATTTCGAGGACGTTTTCCGCTGCCAGATAAGAAATGATTACAACTCAAAATCCGAACAAAACCTAGACAAAATCGTCTATACGCCTATGTACAGAAATAATTTGAACAATAATAATTGCGGCGGCGATTAAATTATACTGTTTATTGGGCTGCCAATTGTTTCATGCGATTTAGTGCACTGCCAGCTTTGAACCATGCAATTTGTTGGTCGTTCATTGTGTGGTTCAACTTAATTTTGTCTACGGAACCGTTGGCGTGCTTAATTTCACAGTCGACTTGTTTTCCAGGAGCCAATCCACTCAGGCCAACTAGGGAGATTTTGTCGGTTGGTTCGATCTGCAAAGAAATTTTACATAAGCAAAATTGCTGATTGGAGGTTTAGTTTAGTCATTTTTTCTACCTTATCGTAGTCAGCAGCGTTTGCAAACGTTAGCGGGAGAAGACCTTGTTTCTTTAAGTTTGTTTCGTGGATACGGGCGAACGACTTGACGATGATAGCACGGCCGCCAAGATGACGTGGTTCAAGGGCAGCGTGTTCGCGAGATGAGCCTTCGCCGTAGTTCTCGTCGCCGACGGCCACCCACTTGATTCCCTTCGATTTGTATACGCGTGCAACGTCCGGTACGCCACCCCATTCGCCAGTGGCTAAGTTCTTAATTTTATTCATCTCGTTATTCTCGTAGTTCGTTGCACCGATGAACATGTTGTTGGAAATATTGTCCAAGTGGCCACGATACTTGAGCCACGGACCAGCGGCAGAGATGTGATCGGTTGTGCACTTGCCTTTCACCTTGATTAGAATAGTCATATCGGTGAGATCCTTGCCATCCCAGACGTCGAACGGCTCCAACAGCTGCAGACGCTGACTTTTCGGGTCGACGTCGACTTTCAATGAGCTACCGTCCTGGAAAAACGAAAATAAATGCCGATTATGAGTTCACATCACCACTGAGTGTTTTTTTTTTATTTACTGGTGGTGGAGCGGTGTAGGTGTCTTGTCCGGGGTCAAAGCCTCTCGCTGGTAATTCATCTCCAAATGGTGCCTTCAATTTGAACTTCTTTCCATCCTTGCCGGTCAATGAGTCCGTCAGGGGATTGAAATCAAGCCGCCCAGCAATGGAGAGCGCCGTAACCAGTTCGGGACTAAAATTAATTAAAATTCTCATAAATCATTTGACAATGTTCAATCGGCGAATCAACAATTGGCCGGTAGTTTGTCGTGCGTATTATTGTGTCGATCCAGTAAAAATTTTAAAAAAATCAAAATATTGGAAATTATTTATTGAAAAGTGAAAATGCCAGCAAGACGGCAACTAATCAAATGTATTTTACGGAAATGTATTAAAAGCGTTTGATCTATTGTTGTCGTCTTTGTTGCGTAACTGATAAGCGGGGCCAAGGCAAGCTGATTGCGTCGCAGTATTAACCCCGCTTTCATCGCAATGCCTTTATTCTCATGATAAAAATAGACAGTAAAAAGTGGGAAGCAAAATTTGAATTCACGAGTTCATCTTTAACGTTTGACGGTGAATTCGATTAAAAAATAAAATAAAAATTAGCGTCTTTTTGTCGTCGGCTAATTACCTGGTAACGAAGGCGTGTGTGGCTGGATTGGCATCGTTACGACCAGTGAAATTTCGGTTGTACGAAGTGACGATGGTATTCTTTTCGCCTTTTTTGACATCTTGACGGTCCCATTGTCCAATGCAGGGACCACAGGCGTTTGCCAAGACGGTGCCACCGAATTCTCGGAAGACTTCGGCAATACCATCTCGTTCGATGGTGGCGCGGATCTGTTCGGATCCGGGCGTTACGTTGAAGGGTATTTTCGATTTGATACCATGGCTGATGGCGTCCTTGGCGATGCTAGCACAGCGACCCATGTCCTCGTAAGAAGAATTGGTGCAGGAACCAATGAGACCGACTTTTATGTCGACCGGGTAACCGTTCTTTTTGGCGTTGGCACCGAGTTTACTGATTGGATGTGCTAAGTCAGGTGTAAATGGTCCGTTTACGTGCGGCTCCAAAGTATTCAGATCGATCTCGATTACCTGATCGTACTCGCACTTAGCGTCAGCGCTGAGTAGCTTCTCTTTGAACTTCTGCGCCTCGGACGCAATACCCTTTCGTCCGGTTGAATTTAAATAATCTGCCATGCGATTGTTGAATGGGAAGACGGATGTAGTGGCACCGATTTCAGCACCCATGTTACAGATGGTCGCCATGCCAGTGCATGAAATTGAGTCGACGCCGTTGCCGTAGTACTCGACGATGGCGCCTGTACCTCCCTTGACGGTTAGAATATCGGCAACCTTAAGGATAATATCCTTTGGCGATGTCCAGCCGCTAATTTTGCCGTTCAAATGGACACCGATGACTTTTGGGCACTTCAGTTCCCAAGGAATGTTGGCCATTACGTCGACGGCATCAGCACCACCAACACCGATGCAGAGGCAGCCGAGACCACCTCCGTTGGGTGTGTGCGAATCGGTACCAATCATCAGCAAGCCTGGGAACGCGTAGTTCTCCAAGATGATTTGATGAATAATACCGCTGCCTGGCTTCCAAAAACCAAGACCATACTTAGCGCACGCCGACGCTAAGAACTTGTACACTTCCTCGTTGATGTTTTTCGCTCGTGCCAAATCTTCTTCGCCTCCAATCTGCGCTTCGATCAAGTGATCGCAATGTACAGTCGATGGGACCGCAACCTTCTTCAGGCCCGATGAGATAAATTGAAGCAAAGCCATCTGGGCGGTGGCATCCTGCATTGCAACACGGTCCGGCCGTAGTCGCAAGTAGCTGGTACCACGCACGATCTCCTGCGTCTTGGGTGCATCCAAATGGGAGTAGAGTACCTTCTCAGAAAGAGTTAATGGCCTTCCTAATCGAGACCGTACAACGTCCAAAGTGCCAACCAATTTCTCGTACGGCAAATAGACGTTCGGATCGAACTTGGACATTGCCACCTTCGAGGCAACGGCACACGTCGCATGGAAATTGCGGGAGTGTACGTCAGTCGCATATCGACCAACCCGACGAATCTGCCATAAAAGAAAACCAAAATACGCAATTAGAAATGATATCGTTGGAATAAATCGATTTCGTATAAACACATGAGAAATTACCCACTATCACGTTTATTTAAATAATATTATTGTAAAACGAGATAAAAAAAAAACAACGGAGAAGTATTTCTTGTCGCATTTACAATTGCATAGCGGGAACAGGTGATTGCACTCTGAATAAATGCAGTTAATAAGTGTTCGCACCGCACCACCGCCACCCAATGATGACAAAGCATTTCAGTCCAGCTAACAGGAGAGCACATGCCCGCATTGTGCTTGTAATTTTATCACTCGTTGACGTTATCACAAAATCTAATAAACAATCGACTAAACACCTGATTTTGCTGAATAAATTCGCAGTAATTCGAACGAAGGTAATTTTACTCTCACAACGAATTTAATTGATGATGGAAATGACACTATTTTTAGAGAAAAAATTTACTAGAAAAATTAAAAGAAATTTTTTTTTTACGAAAACGAACTCTGCCAACCCATTGAAAATTGTACCGAAAGAACCGAAAATACGAGGGCACTCACACACGATGGCGATTGCGGGTAAGATTGTGTGAGAAATGGAGGACAAGTAGTAGGACGGTCGGTCGGACAGTTGTTATCTAACAAGAGACGAATTTTTTTCGAGGTTATCTGTTCCACTTAAACGCGTAGAATAGATGATTTTCTTACGTAAAAATCGAAGATAAACATTCCGTTTGAATGGAGATGCACTCATATTTCGCGTAAATCTTTTTTCATGCAAATTGTATGCAATCTTTACACCATATTAACTCACTTACCTCCTTTTGTAATAGCCGAAGTGAACTGGCCATTGTCGATGGAATCGATTTTTTCGCGATAAAATAAACTCAAAACAGCTGCACTTGTCTGAAAATATTAAAACCAATTTCGAAATAAATGATTTTCTTTTAAAATTACTACGGAAAAATTCAAAATAATTACAATCAAAACTTAGATTTTTCGAATATCTTCAGCCTTCTTAGCTGGAAGATCTTCTAATTTCTGAAAGGCTATTTCTACGATTATACAACCATCAGCGGATAGCCCTCTAGCAGTATAATAATTCTTCACTTTTGTGGTGTCATCTACTTTCGAGTGGCATAAATAAAACATTTTTGGTGGCGCACTGAAATATCGGTATGGCAGTTCGAATTGTACAATTATGGTATTTGGTGTGAGTATTTGTGCGTGGGTTCGTTGGTTTCTGGTGTAAATTTGGCCGTTAATGAATATTGGAAGGTATTTTAATATAAATTAAAATAACGATTATTTGGTATTAGTTATATGTGAATTGGTTTGACCAGCATTGTCGGGGTTTTTCCTGGAATTTTTTTATTATAATTCAAAGAAAAAGTATTGAAAGGGGTTTGATTAGCTTCAGTTGGTGGCGGTGTTCGGAATTCCTTACTAAATGGCTGAGCGCCGGCAAATGACTGGGCGCATATTTTCCGTTTTAAACCCAAAATTCTATGAATTCTATTGCAATAAAGCATTTTTTATAACAAATTTGTTTTTAGCGTAAAAAATAGGCGACGTTATTGTACAGATAAAAAAGTCTCAATAAGTCCTCCTCCCGCTATCAAACCAATTCAGGCGCGGCTCGTCACACTTCCAGGAAATCCCATAAAATTTACATTTTTTTTTTGCAGTTTATTTTAAAATAATTTTAATTAATTCTATTATGTACATGAATGTATATTTATTTTTGATGTTTCTTGGTTGGATTGCAAGTAATTTTGAGAGAGCGGGTCGATTTCAGGCAGTCCACTTCAGACAGCGAGTGTCCTGATGTGTGCTGAGACATCGAACGGAACAATAGCGTGTACCACAGGCGGTACACGTATAGCTAGAGAAGCTCCCGCACACGGCACAGAAATGCCTTTGCGGGAACTTCGATGGTGGCACTTGAACGCTGCAATAGCTTGGCGGGTCCGGACGCATCTGCTTCTCTTCCTCGAGCAACTGAAGGAAGTTCTTCCGGTATTTGGCTCGATAATATTCGGCGCCTTTGCTTTTCTTTTTCCTGCCGCGACTTGTCTCTAAATTGTCATAGAATTTCGGAACTTTTTTCGACATGACCAGATCGGCGTGTGGATCTTCATGGAAATTATCCTGTTCGAGTGCCTCGAGCGCTTTCCGTGCTCGACGCTGTCGGGCGGCATCGTCCAAAACCCGCTTCTTTTCAGCATCCTTAATTCGATACGATTCGCGGGAGTTCATAGTTGGAAATGATTTTCTTATTTATGCTAAAAAGTTGGTTATTGATTCTTTGGGGTGGAAGGATTAATTTTGGTCGATTTTTTCGTTTACGTGGCCAAAAGTTTTATGCGTCTTTTTCGTGCAGTGGAAAACTAATTTTATCCATTAAATCATCAACCTTCGCCTGAAGGGTTTCAACAATGTCGGTCGAGATAAACAAATGCCGTTCGTCGAGATCTTGGATTATGAACTTCTTTCCGAGGGCCAACGTATCATCCAAATGGAGTAGAAATTGCTTCATAGCCGGGTCACTATATTCCGATATTCGATTAGAACGAAAATATTAAACATTAGTGATAATGGAAAAAAGGTTAAAATTTTCCAAACCGATGAACTCTCACCATTCGACCAGAACTCCTTTTAAAACATTCACCATTAATCCAAGTTGATTTTGTTCACTAATTTATACACTCACAAATGTGGTATTCTCGATTAAAGTGGTTTTGTTAAATTGTCTTCACTTTTCGTTAATATTAATTTTTGCTCGGTTTACTTTTAATGACCATCCGTCGGACTCTTGGAAAATATACTACTCTGTCTGCTGTCAGATGTTAATACTGAAGTTGCGTTTCGCTGTCAATACAATAATTACCTAAAAGCCATCTAGTAGGTTTTTAGCGAATCTAAAATCGGAGACGTCTTTCTTCGTTGGAAAATTGGATTTTGTATTGGCTTAAATGCGTGGTTTTGTTTTTATGAACAAATGTTGGAACATTGCAACAAATCTAGCAAGGACACATGCACTAGTCAGTTAGTTAAGAAAATAATTTAGTAAATATTCATATGCCTTTGCTAAGTTTATAAAATTCCAAAATAAAAATGGATGTTGCGTAGCCCTCCCCCACATTCACCTGTTTTGTTCTATCTTTTCAACAGCAAGAACACAGTTTTTTTTTGCAATTTTTCCATTTCCACTTCCTTTAAGTGAACTTCCATATTTTTTTTTTTAGAATGGAAAACTTTGGGAAATTTCCAATTTTCTCTTCCTCTTTTGTTTGGGTTTTTAAAATCTTTTCTTTTATTTCAATTCAAAGATTTTGAATAATTCTTCACCTTTTTTCTAATTTTTTTGAGCTGCCCATCAACTGGCAAAAGTAAAAATATATTTTCCCAATTGTTTAATAAAGTTCGAAATTTATTTCCTTCTCAATTGCGCAGTTTCTGGGAATTTATACGAAATTTGAATGTGGTAATAGAGAATTGTATTTTTTAAAGTTCGGAAACTACAACCTCGTCACTTAACATCTGTCTAACCCATATATTTGCTAAGGTGACATTTATTCAGTTTTATGTTTGCCATTTTACATTTCAAATTGATAAACTGTCGAACAACATTTTAATATAGTGAAACTTTCTACAAAATTAATGAATATGATGCCGTTGAAAGAAACCCAGAAATTTACCGTCCGTTGTGCATTTTTGATCTGAATGTGTTATTGGATCGTATTTCTTGTTTATGGCAACGTATATGAATTAAATTTTTTTACCAAAATCAAAATTTGGATTGTGCTCTATTTAACTTTACTTTCAAAAGTACAAATTCCATTTAATATAATAAGTAGTGGTGAAAGCGAACAATATTTGCTATTCTACTGTCATCGGTTGGGGATTATATGCACTGCACATAATTCATTTGATAAAATTCATAAAATACCGCATTTTTATAGGAATTTAAAAAAAATAATTACAATTTATTTTCTATCTACTTTAAGCAGAAATTATTTGAAATATATTTGAAAAAAGCACTGAATCGTTTATTCGAATTGCTTCAGCCTGAAACACTATCTAGAATTCCTTGCAATGATTAGCCTGCCATCTACAGGTCAAAAATGAACAGCTTATATATAAATTCTTAATTAGTATTTGACTCACACTAGATTATAGAAGAACCTGGATAGGCCTCCACACAAAAATTCTTTCCAAATTATTCCGAGAATACATTCGTTAGAACGCACAAACATGCAAAATAACCTTTCACAAAAAACTTCGTATTTTAAAATAGAAACTTTCCATTTATTGCCGTAAAGAATAAAACTATTTATGCAAATGCATTAATTTATACTGACTTGTTCGTAAACTATTTAAAATTTAATAAAAATGCACTTAAACCGTCACTTTGCGATAAGTAAACAAAAGTATTCAACCATTTCTGTATGCTATTATCACTTCATGGAGAATGGCGTGTTTTAAAACTCTCCGAAAGTCTACAAAATTGAGGCGCTTAATATTTACAAAATAAATAATGAAACTAAAATACAATTGCATTTAATACCAGAAGATTGAAGAAAAAATATGCTATTTTCTGCCGTCTTGAAATTATATTTTTGTTTGGAATAAGTGAGTTAAAGTGAATGCTTTTGGAATTCAATAAATTTCTATTACGAAAACTAGACGTCAGTGTGTGTCAAGTCTACATAAAAATATCTACACAAAAGTATGCAAGTATTACGATTTCTCGCCGTTTTTTACAATAGTTAGACAGAAAATTGAGTATACATATACGAAAATCTGACGTTAGGTATTCTTTAATCTAAGGTATTTGAGAAAGGTGGGGCGGGGGAGGTTAATAGTTTTTTATTTTGTTCAAAGACTTGATTTTTTGTTGTAAATTCTTTTTTTTCAGAATATT
This sequence comes from Atherix ibis, assembly GCA_958298945.1. Classification (NCBI taxonomy): domain Eukaryota; kingdom Metazoa; phylum Arthropoda; class Insecta; order Diptera; family Athericidae; genus Atherix; species Atherix ibis. Next base: position 18,948,128 of record OY282609.1, on the reverse strand, counting down.
GTAATAACCATTTATTTTTAAAAATTATGTAAAAAAAAAGTCTAAAGAAAATTTTCAGAATTTTTATCTCGCTGTAATCTGAAAATTTGGGGCCAACAACAAAGTTTTAATTTGTTTTAAAAGGTAACTCGTAGTCAAAAGCCCGCTATTTTTGGACTAACCACCAATAATGGGCCCTAACTATTGGCGTAGGCTTCGAGGTAGTCGTGGGTATTAAATGTGATGCCGTCAGCTGGAGCGCAGTCAGAGTGGAAAGTTTTGCACGCTTTCCAATAAGTGCCATCGATTTTCCTATTTTAATCCACACATACCATATGCTTAGCTTAACGGTGAGCGTGGGTAGATCGAAAGAAGAAAAAAAAAATGTCAATCTCTATGACCACAAAGTGTTTATGGGGGGTGGGGGGTGTTTGAGGATATAGCCAATAGGCTTAGGTACCTCTTCGGACAAGCGAAGTTAGAGCGTAAGTAGATAATATATTTTTGAGAAGCCATGGGGTGTCTCGTCGAATCCTTGGTGGTTTGTTTGTTGCTTACTCGTCGAATCCTTTTTAGGGTGTCTCGTCGAATCTTTTTGTGTTTGTTTGTTGCTTCTCTTCCCCCGTTTTTATTTCATTTGGGTATGATTTAAAAAAAAAAGTTTTTCTTTTATTTTATTTTATTTTTAATAATTTCTTCCTTGATGGAATTTTTTTATCTAATTTCACATAATTTCCATTTGAGATAACATTTTTGTTTGTTTGTTTTTCTTTTCTTTTTCTCGTTTTGTATTTAGTTACAAGACACAAAAAATTTGACTTGTCCGCGTGTGTCGTCCCCACTTATTAGTCGGCTTATCAGTTAGAATTTCTTTTTTTCTTCTAATATTTTAATTTTTAATTTTCTTTCTTACGTTTTTCTTGATTAATAAGAGAAATATTTCTTCTTTTTTTTACAATTAATAATATATTTTTTCCGTTCTCAATAAATCGTTTTTTTCTGCTCTTGTGTTTTGTAATAATTATAATAATTAAAGATTATTAATAAAAAGTTCACACTTTTTTAAAATGATTTTCTTTCGCTTTTTTTCTCTACGTCACATTGCTAATATTTCAATTTTTAATTTTATTTGTTTTTTTTTCTTTATTAAAAATTTAATTTTATTCTTTTTAAAAGAACTTCAGAACAAAACTTTGGAAAAAATCAGTTTGGCACATTTTTTAATGTCGTCATACCAACCAACCCAATCACCCACCCCCTTCTACATACAAAATTTTTTTTTAAATTTATTGTTTTCTCATTTTTTTTCTCTCCAATTAATCAATTTTAATTTTAAATAAATAATTTAGCGTAATTTACTTATAAATATAGTTTTTTTATAGTATTTTTTCTTCTTCTGATTTTTCATCTTTTTATTAACTTATTTGTGTGCTGTTTTATTTCCCTTAAAAATAGATTTTTCCTTTCTTCTATTTTTCTTTTGTCAATTTTTCTTATTTATAATTTTTAATATTTTTATTAGGTTTTTATATATTTTTATTTCAATTGAAACATTTTCTAAATTTCCAACAATTTTTTCCTTTTATTTTTTATAGGAATTTTTATTTTTTAATTTTATTTTGTTTGTTTTAAATTTTTTTTAATTTTTTTCCTATTATAATTTTCATATTTCTAGTCTTAACTGGAAAATAATAAAATTTTTAGATATTTTTATTATTTTCCAGTTAAGAGTGGTTTTTTTTTGGTTCTTCTTAATATTGAAGATTTTCACCCCAAAAATTCGTATCGCTTTCCCCAAAAGTTTTTTTTTCTTCTTTTTAACAGAAAAAATACAAAAAACAATTTACGATTTTTTTTGTTCTTTTTTTGTTGATAGTATTTTATTTACCCACCCCCCCTTTCCTCCCCCTTATCAATAAAGAAATAAATTCAATTGTCAAATTTTTACAGATTTTTTTGAATATTGACGTTGATAATTTTTTGAATTTTTAAAAAGTTTTTAGTTTTTTTTTAAAAAATTCCAAAAATTATCAACGTTAATTTTTAATAAAAATTTTTTGTTGACATTTTCACAGATTTTTGTAAATATTCTTAAATAAAAAAAACTATTTTTTTTTGTTTTTTTTTTGTTTGTTTTAATATTTGTGAAAATAGTTTCTCTTTGGAGTGGCGGGAGGTGTCAGAGGATCTACATTTACCTATCCTTGTTTAGGTATGGTTTTCTCTGTTCAATTTTTTTAACAAGTTTTTTTTCTATTATTTATTATTATTTTTCAATTTCTAACAATTAAGCGTTTTTTTTTATGTTTTACTTTTTTTTTGCTCTTTTACAAAAACTTTTCCCAATTTTAATGGTATTTGTTTTTAAAACATTGTTTTGAACAGGAAATTTTTTTTTATTTTTTATTTTATTATTTGGAATTATATTTAAAGCAATTTTCTTAATTTTATTTTATATATTTTGTGTGTGTGTGTGTGTGTGTGTGTGTATCATATTAAAAGTATTTTTTTAAGAAATAATATTTTTAGACATTACTTTTTTTTAACATTTAATTTTTTTATTTTTATATTTATAAATATTTATTAATTTATTTCATTATTAGTATATATATTTGTTATTAATGATATGTGTGTGTACGTGTATTTTTCGTTCAACTTTTTCTTTTAAATAAATTTTTTTTTGTTATTTCTAAACGTATTTTTTTAAATTTTCATTATTAATATGTGGTTTGCCTTATTAATATTTGCTTATATAATGCGATTAATTATAATTTTTTGTGCTTTGAGCTTTTTTTTTATTTACTTAAAAGTATTTTTTTAAATTGTATTTTTATTTACCTTAGAATTAATTCTGGTTTAGTTTTTTTTCTAAATAGTTTTTCTTAATTAATAATTTCTGAATTTATTTCTTAATTTTATTAATGTAATTTTTCTTTATTAATTATTATTCGTATTTTTTTGTTGTTGTTGTTTGAAATATATTATAAGAACACTGAAGAGAAAGAACACTGATTTATTAAATTTATTTTCTGTTTTTTTTTATTTCTTTTTCTATATACAAAATTGAATTTTATCAATTGTTTACTTTTAATTTATTTAATTAATTAATTAATTATTAATTAGAATTAGAATTTGTTTTTCTGTAAACTTAATTTATTTAATATTCTGTTTGTTTAATTTTTAATAAAATTTACTCTTTTTTTAAATTTTTTCTTAAAATTTTTCTCTTATTTTACTAGAGTTTTCTATATTTTTTCCATTAAGTTTTTTTTTTTCCTTTTCTTTATTATTAATTATAATTAATTTTATAGAGATTTGGTCCTGTATAAGTAGTAATAGTAATTATATTTAATAATAGTAGAAGTAATTTGTTTTAAATATTTTTTACTGTTCACATTAATTTATTTCATTATTTCTTAAAAAATTCACATTTATTTTTTAATTATAAATTTTTTTAAAAATTAATTTTACACTTTTTTTTTGGTTTGAATTTTAAACTATTGGGTTTTCGGTAATGAAAAAAAAATCGTTTTCAAACTAATAAAAATAATTGTGAAAAATTAATTTCAAAAATAAAGAATGAAAAAAGTCGATTAACAAATAATTTCTCTGGCTTTAATGAGAAAATAGAAAATTTTTTGCATAATAAAATGTTCAGAATCACTGGCATATGTACTTATGTGTATGTGCCCAGATAATCATGTTCCCAAAACTGCTGTACTCAATAAAAGAAGAAAAGGTGAACAAATGAAAATGGCGCAACGTTACTCTAACTGGCTCCCATGGCTTGTATACCAGCGTGACAGATTAAACTAGATGCTACCTTCTCATTCTAACCTGCTCACGAGTATTTGTTCTCTTTGGCTTTATTTGCCACAAAAATTTCTGTTTGTTTTTCCTTTCTTTGACACTCATTCTTATTGTTTAGTTACTATTTTTAATTGTAGCAGTCTCTATTTTTTATTGTTTTTCCCCCCACTCTCCTATTCATAGTTAATAATGAAAGCAAGAACCGAAATTGCTAACGCAGCATTCAGACGATTAGGAAAAACAAATTCGTTTATATTAATTAATTTGCCTTTTTTTGATTAGTTCATTATTTGTTAATATTTTTTTTAACTACAATAAATGTAAGATTTTTTTTAAAAATGTTATTTAAGAAATGTACTTTGGTCAATATTTAATAGTAAAAGTAATTATATAATAATTTCTTTATTAAATTAAATAATAGAGTAACAAACAGCAAAATAAATGAGTTTATATTGTATTGTACTATTTTCGACCAAAATTTAGAAGACTAAAAAACCTCTTATTCGTTGTTCGTTCGGTTGTGATAAAAAGGATTTCTTATAAGAGAAATAACCGTTTTTGTAAATAACCATGTCAATCAACTACGTTTAAATGCTGCAATTAAAAATTCATATATTTGAAATATATTTCTACTGTTAATTTTCAATTAAACAAAAAAATATCACATCATCATTAATTGGAAAACGATTATTTATTAGTTTCCCTTAAATTTTTCGTGGGAATTGTACCATTTCTTGAGATTTTGGTTAAGTAAATGTTCAATTTTAGTTTTTATATAAGAAAAAAAAATTACAAATTTTTGTCAAGAAATTATTTCATATTTTAATCGATAATTTTTTTTTTTTAGAAATAATTCCTTTTTTTATAGTAATTATTTGCTTTTAAATGAAATTTTTGTTGTTGAAAAATTCAAATATTTGGCTACAAAAATTTTGTATGCTTCTAAAATTTTCTATTCAATTTATTTTATTTCCATTTCAAAAGGCAATTTAATCTAAAAAAATATAATATTTAAAATAACGAAATACTTTTGTTACATTTTTTTTCATATTGATAATATTTTATAATAATTTTAAAAATACTTTAATAATAATAACAACAGTTAATAATTATTTATTATAACAGTTTTGGTTTTCTTCTATTATAACTTCTAATAATACTAATAAATGTACAATATATATTTAGATGATTTATAACAAAACATTTTTGCTAATTTATTATTTTAATTGATATAATTTTTTTTTTGGAGTTTTTTATACTCAATAAATAATATTATTTTTTGTTTAAATTTGTTGCTGTGTTCTTTGAGTTCGTTAAAAAATTATTGTTAGTTATTTTTTGGGGGTTTAAATTTTTTATTCTTTTATTTAAAGTATCAACAACAGGTAGCATCTTTAAAGTCATCATATTTTAAATAAAACATAATTTAAAAATGATAATTTTTATAATTATGTGAAATTTTTTTGTATTTTTTCTTTTCCCTTCTAAATTTATACATTTAAATACATATATACATCATACATACATACATACATACATATATCTATTAGTACAGAATTAAACAAATAATTAAAGAAAATTAGGTACTTCTTAATTTCATATCAATTAATATTGATTAATTAATTAATTATCATTTTAAGGTACTTATAATCCTCTCGCTTTCTTTAATTTGAAGTTATTAATTTTCTACAAGATTTTTTTTTTAGATTTAATTATTATTACTAAATTATTTGTTTTTTTTTTTGTTCACTTAAAACTATTTTAATTTGTGACAAACATTTTCCATATTTAATATTTATTTACTTATTTGTTTATTTATTTTGGAATTTATATCTTATATTTATTAAGTATTTATAATAATTTTGCAAATATCAATTAATTCCTATGTATATATCATATATATTATATATTATTTGTAATAAATTTTTTTTATTTGTAATATTGAACATATCGATTTTCAATTTGATTTTTTTGATTAACATTTTTATATTTACACTAAATTAGTTGTAATTTCTTTAAATTCTGTTTATTTTTTATACCACAATTATTTAAATTAAGATAAGAAAATAAAAATGAAACTAGAACAAGGTAACATATTTTTAAAATTTTTTTTTTCACAAAATTTTTTTTATTTACGTAAATTTTATAAATTTTAATATTTTTACACTTTCGTTTATTTTAATGTGCGTTTTTATATCATCTCATTTTTATTGTTTAATTAATTTACTTCCGCAGATTTTTGCATAAATTTTCCAAGTTTGATTTTTTTTTATTGTTGTCTTTTATTAATTATTTTTTTCTAATTATAATTTCATTTCAAATTCATAGAAAATATGTTTTATAGAAGAAGAATTTAAAAATAATAATATATATATTTTTTTATAAATTTCCCTTTTACAATTTGAAAAAAAATAAAAGAAAACTTAATAAGTAGTTATTCGTAAAAATCGCCATTTCCAGTAGCCATTTTTAATCGCCATTTATAATTGCCAATATTATTTTAAATGAAGAAAACAAACACTCGTTCTCTTTTTTTAATTATAGAAACTAATGTTCTCTTTGTCTTGTTATAGAAACGTTAGCGTTTTTTCTCATTAGTGAAACGATTACTCATTTACTCATTTTTTCTTGTAAACGAAACACTCTCATTTTTCTAAAAGAGAATTGCTTAAATTGATTCCATCGAAGTCGTTACTTCATTGGTGTAGCACTGCAACAACTCCAGAGAATACTGAATTCTGACTCAAAATGGCGGATTGATGCTGTTAACTTGATTGGCTAAGTCGAGTGTTTTCATTGCTATTGCGCTGACGTTCTTATTGGTCAATTCAAATTTCCTTCTGATCATCAATGGAGAAACGTATTTTATGTTCTCAATTTTATGGTTTGTAGATTTTCTTTTACAAAAAAATTTGCTGTTCTTATAAAAATTTAAAAATTAAAGAAAAAAAATATATTGTATAAAATTTATAACAAATTTCAATTATTTTTATTAATTTAAATAATTTTTTGAAATTATTTTCACGATATGCATTTTATCATCGAAGAAATTTTGAAATTTTGCTTTAAACTATTTTGAGAAATTTCTTAAGAAATAATTCTAGAGAAAAATTTCTAATAATTCAATTGAATTTTAATAATTTAAATAAAAATTTCTATCTCAAAAAGTGAATATTTGAATTATATTAATTTACTTTTTATTAAAATTACTACATTTGTAAATTGAAAATTGTAACTTTTTAATTTATACAATTATGTGGATGTATGTAAATACCATAGGTAAAAGTATTTTTTAATAACATTTTCTACTACTTTCAATTGATTTAATTTATCCGAACAATATTAGATGATTTGTAGGAATCCTGTCCAAATAACACTTGCCATAAAACAAAACAAATTTCAATTTATCCAATTAAATCGTAGAATAACATACCAAATAATTTAGTTGTTTTCTACGAATATATTCTAATAATATTATTTAAATGGAAATTTACGTTTATAATGAAACAATGAACAGAAATATGTAGGTGGAAAAAGTTGAATTCTTTTAGTAATGAAATAAAAGTTTTTTGTTGTTGTTAAAAGTTTAATTATTTCTATAATATTATCATGAATGGTGGGAGGAGGAAGGGTTTGTTTCTGTATTTGTTTAGTGGTTAATTGTTTGAAAATTGTTATTTAGGTTTTTCGTTTTTATTTTTTTTTATTTTATAGTCGAAATATTTAAAATGTAAAATTTCATATTTTATGAAGTGTTTTTTCAGTCAGATTTTTTCTGAAAGCTTTTGTTATGGTTTCCACCTGTTCTAATATCTAACTTTCTGATGGCTTTTAAGTTCTATGAAGTTTCGTGACTATTTTTGTAAAGTTTGCCCTGCCCAAAAGCTTTTTGGATTTTGTGAAATATTTTTTTTTTTTTTTAAAATAATTTTTTTTTATGAAATTTTTTTAAACCTAATCAAATTGTTAATTTTATGCGGTTTAAATTTGAAAGGGATTTGTTTTAAATTATTTCAAGAGAAATGCAATTTGTTTGTAAGTGTCATGACAACTTGGGACATATTTTTAAAATTATTTTTATTTAGTTTTAATTTTTCTATTATAACAGATAATAATAATAATAATAACATATTGATTTCCTCTAAGTTTTTATAATAATAGATCTCCGCATTATTATTTATAATTGATTTTATTTTATTCATTTCTATAATTAATTATTATGCAATAAATTTATACTAAGTTAAAAGAAAAAGAAACTTGTTTGTTTATTTTCTTCGATTCTCTTAAATATAAATGTTCATAAAATTAACTACAGAATAAAATTTATGAAACTATTGAGTTATTTAATAAATTTCTTCTATAAGAATAATAATATTTTTAACAATCTACAGAAAAAAAATATATAAATAAAAACTACAAAAATTTTTGATAAAATTTCTTTTTTTTCGCTTACTGAAAAGTTTCTATTAAATTTTAATTAATAAAATTTATTTCACTTTTTAATTATTTTATAGTTTTTTTTAAGAATGTTTTTTTTTCTAAAAAAAAATTTCAGCTTTTTAAGAGTATATTTTTCTAGTTTTTTTTAATGTTTTATTTCGGAAAAAAAAATCTTCATTTTTTTAAAAAGTTCATATATTTTTTTCTACAAGTATTATTATTATTTAATATAATAAAAAAAGATAGACATTTTTAAATGTGTGCGTATATCTTTTTCTTTTTTGTTAATGAAAAGTTAAAAACAATTTAAGTACAGAACAATTTTATATAAAAAAAAATTCAATATTGATAAAAATTTGTTTTTTTTTCTTTTAATAAATTTGTCTATATTTGATTAATGAAAATTCCATGAATTAATTAGTTATAATTTAGTTTATCCTAGAACAAGAGTAATCAGATTATAAATAGGTTTTTTTTTTTACTTTTCTTAACAATAATAATAATAACATTTTTAATTGTACGAGTACAAAAACAAGTTTATTGATCATTTTAATTATATATAATTTTAATTCAATAATTTCTAATTGAAACGTGTAATAATCAAAAAGAAACAAATATAAGAAGAAGATAATTTCACGATACGAATACCGCTGAATTTTTCGTGTGAATCCCCTTTTTTTGTAGGAAGAATGTATTTGAATGCTTCTTCTTATTCTACTTTTTCAAAAAAAATTCATTTTATATTTAACAAAATGAAATAAATCCACTCTACATCAATATTAATGAAAAAAAAGGAAAAAATAAAATTTTTATTATCAAGCTCATTCCCTTTGCTCACTTTTTATCATTGTGAAAAGGTTAAAGGTGGTAGCATTTTATTAATACGAGCTTCCCTAATTTTTCCTAATGTTTTTGTTTTGTTCCACCATTCCTAATGCGTTCATTCGTTTCAATCCTATTTTGTTAATAACGAATACTAATAAAAATACGAAGAAAGTAATTTTTAAAATTTGTTTATTTATTTATCTTTATTTGTACGAGTATTAATATTATTATTCATTTATTTTTTTAATCATTTTCTTTTCTTCTTATTCTTTACTATTATTTTCTTGGTCATGTGTACACGTATACATGTACACATATGTATGTACGCATTTATGAGGATTATTTCCATGTGGTATTTTTATAAACAAATAACAATTTTCCCTTTTTGAATGTACGCCATTATTTTTGTTTCGCTTATAAAAAAAACAACAAAACACAACGGATATTTGGGTGTCTTTTTTCCTTATTTACTTTTTGTTTTTATATCATATTTTAATTTAATGTAAACATTTTGAAAATGAGTAAATTCTATTTAATTTATTTTTTTTCCTTCATTGTTCTTTTTTGAAATAATTTTGAATCGTATTTGGAATTTTTTTTTTATAATCGTATGTTTATTTACTTTTATAGGTTTTATTCCTAATTTTCTATAGAGTTTTTAATTTATTTTTATTTGTTCTACTATTTGTATAAACGTTAAAAAGGCACATTTATTGTGATTCTAAAAGAGATATTAATAGAGACCATTCATAAGAAGCTATTGGAGAATAAATTCCAAATATGCTTTTACTGAAAAGATTCCAAAGAAGCTGATAAGAAATTGATTCCACTGAATGCATGGCTTATTTCAGAAATAATATAAAATTTTCTAATATGAAAATGTGTCCATATTTTTCTTAATTATCATTTGGTTTTTTTTTTTTAAATATTACTCTTATAATGGCGTAATTTTTATTGCATAAACATTTCAACTGCTTCCTTTTCGCTTCCATGAGAAGTGGTGTTATTAATAGCTTCTACTCATTCATGAACGAAATGGTCAAAAATGGAGATTGTTTACAAAATTTCCTAGAGGGCGGATACGATCGTGTACACGTACTCATGTTATTTTTGACGTTTCTGTCGTATAATTCTCACATAATCTCTCTCTCGGTATTTCTGTCTCAGACACTTGTAGGGAATTAATTGATTGCGTATTTCTTTCCAACTCTCTTAATTTTAGTGTATAACAGTTTAATCACCTAATATTCCTTCATTTCTGCTCCTAATATTTTCTATTGTTATTTTCTTCCTGATTTTTAATTTATATTTGACTTTTTCTTTCTATTTGACTTTTTATTTATTTTTACTCTTTTTGTGGCTTATAAAAAAAGAAAAAAATGGTTTTCTTTAATTTTCTTTAATAATTTCTTCAAAACAAGTTTTTTATTAAAACAAAAACGGAAAAATAAATTTAAAATTATATTTGTTTCGATATTTGATTTGATTTATTCTATATTTATAGACAATTATTGCTATTTTTTTCCATTTTATCTTTAAATCCTATTAAAATAAATCGTACTCCTTTTATGTATTAAAAATTTTCTTCTTTCAAAGTGCATATTTTTTATTTTTTTTTGCAAAGACATCCTAAATCCTCTTATGTAGACAAATTCTAACATTAACATTATTATATTTATAATTATAATTATTATTTTCATATTTATTTGAATATAGATAATTTTTTATCTTCTTACAATAGAATACGCTTTTTGCCTTTTCTGTCAAATACTATATATAATTAATAATCCTTTTTATATATTATTCAATTTTATATATGTATGCCATGCGCGTTTTTATGTGAATTTTTTTTATTTTTTATTCTTTATTTTAAGTCGAATTTATTTTTCCCCATTAAGCTGGGAAGAATTTTCAACAGAAATCGAGAAATTTTTCTGTTTTCCCTTATTCATCGTGTATTTTTATTACAATTTTTCTTACCTATTTAATAATATTGTATTATTATTATTATTATTTTATTATAATTATTCTATTTATTCTAGTTTTTTTTTCTTATAATATTTTATTTTTTAAATTTACTCATTATTTTAGCAAAGGTAAAAACGAAGAGGGTGTAGTTGGGGAGTTCACTGTTTTTGATATATTTCTTAATAAGATTTCTAATTCGATATTAATTAGATAAATGAAAATAAATAGACCATATTTGAATGTTGTTGAATTTCTGATTAACTGGATGTACAATTGTATGGATCATCTGAACGGAAATTTGGATGATCTTCGAATGGTCGTATTCCGGCAATTTTTTTCTCATCACGAATTTTTTCAACATCATTCATAACACGCAGAAAATTTTGTCCAGCCAATTTTGTTAGATCCTCAATAGACCATCCTTCACCTAATAGCTCAGCAAATAGTGTTGGATATGTTGAAACATCTTCCAGTCCGGTTGGTGTACTAAATCATATCATATAAAATAAAAATATAATTTTAACAATAAGGAAAAAAAGCAAATTGAAATTTATTAAATTTTTTAAAAATGTTTTTTTTTTTTATATTTTAAAATAATTTTTTTATTATTGTTCTTGAAAAGCTTTCGAAGTTTTTCGGAATGTTTTCAAATTTTCTCTGAAATATTATTTTAACAATAAAAGAAAAACCAAATTAAAATTTTCTCAATACTTAAAAGTATTTAAAAATTTCTTTAAAAAAATCCTAAACTACAATTTATTTAAAAGTATTTAAAAAATTGACTTTAATCAAATTTTAAACTGTGCATATCCTTTTATCCAACATAAATTATTATTGGACGTTTTTTTTTTTTTTTTTTTAAATCATCCTTTAAACCGAAAAAAATATCATAAATTTGTATTAGTAAATACGAGAACGTCCAAAAAAAAATTCAAAATTATTACAAAACGAATGTTTTTTTTGGAAGGACTTTTCTTTTATATAAAAAAAAAATAACAAAAAAATTGTTATTTTACGTTTATTTTTTTCAAAAAGGTAGAACATGTTTTTCTCTACTTTGAAATGTAATTGAGCTTATATATTTCTTAGAAATAATATCCTTTTCACTATTATTTCTTCTTTAAAGTCACAAAATTAAAATTCTATAACAACAAAAAAATATTTGAAAATAGAAAATAGACAATTTTATCATAAAATTTTTCAAGCTTTCCTAAATTAGAAAGGAAAAAATCCTTTTTGCTTTTATAAAGAAAGATTTCCCGAAAAATCCTAAATAAATACAATAATATTATTATTATATTAAATCAAATAAACATTTTTAAATGGTTTACAAAAAATTGAACAAATTGGCTTATTTTAGTTCTAGGAAAAATTCCTTTTCTTCAATTTGCTTGGAAAAAAAAGACCACATACACAATAATTCTTCAAATTGTTCGAGAGTCCTTAACTAATTTATAAAAAAAATTATAAATATTTTGTTTGATTTTTTTTTAGTATAAAAAGGAATAAAGCCGATAAACATTTGCAATACGAGTGGATGTTAGCATAAGTTCGCTTTCGTTTGGAATTTATTTGATCAAAAATTGAAATCAATATTGTGGCATATGCTTTATGAGTTGTATATAAAATAATTGAAATCTGTTTTAATTTATTATTATTTAATCTAGTCTATATTCAGTTGTTCATTTATTATAAGATAATGGCTTTGTCTTAGTTCTATGACTGGCTAAAAAAATGTGTAATAAATTTTCTTTCGAGTGGTTTGCTGCGACAAGGCTTTTTTCCCGCATTAATCATTTTTTGGTTACATATTTGGGGCATGTAGTGACTTCCTTATTGAGAACATTTGTAAATTTCAATATAGTAAATGGGTTTTCCCTCTAAAAGGGAAAGAGGAATCCCTAAGTTTTCGTGGGTAGTATTGAGCTAAAGAAACAAAAAAAACTTATCAATAATAAACGGTGATTTTTGCACTTCTAATAAAAAGTATTTCAATTCGATTGTTAAAGTAAAAATTTAATAAAAATCTTTAAAAAAATTGATGAAAAATAAAATTGTTCAACGTTTACAAAACACTCAATTTGGATGGGAAAACTTCATATATAAGATGTTTTATAAAATTAAAAAAAATACATCGGTAAAATAGCTTAAACTTGTTTGTTTGTTTGTATATAAGATCTGTAAGATATTTGCCCCAAGGGCCACTCTATAGTGTCACGACCATGATGGGGCTATTTGGCCTATCTAGTGAAACTGGTCGAGCGTATGTTGAAGGGACCAATTAGATGTGGCTAAATTTTATAGAGAACATTAGCGTGTTTAATAAAATTGAAGAAAGGACTTGGGGAAAGGAGCTGTTGTGTCAAAAAATTCCACAATGGAAAGAGTTCTATTTGAAATGATATAAAAAGATACCAAGGAATCATACCAAGGAAGAGTTCTGAGAAGTTTTTTTGCCCAGAATTTTGTAGTGGCTGTTGAGTAGAAGACTGGTTTGCTGATATTTGACCAATGCGTGGAAAGAAATCATCCGCAGTTGGCCGAATATAGTTATTTATACAAAACCTAAAACGTTAAATGCCATTGGCCAGTGTAAATGAGCCAATTCCGGAATTACAGTGGGCACAGATTAATGGAGAACCCTCTCCGTCCGTTGAACCTCCTATTCATTGATTAAAAATAGTAACACTGTGGATGTTTTTGGGGAGATTATTTCAGTCTCAACTGCCGTCCCAATTCCCTACAATTTAACCTAAAATTGATGTGTGGTAAAAATTTAAAAAAAATTTTATCTCCCCTGATATTATGAAATTCTTTATTGCAAGTCTTTTCTGTTGAAAACTTTCAATTCAATTTATGACACCGGAGAGAATAGTTTTTTTTGAAGGATTTTTTCGTACTAAGGTAATTTTAGAATTTATTTATAAGATGTATTTTTTTAGTTCTAGATTAGGGTTATTATCATGGTAAAGAATCGAAGAGATTTTGAATTGAGAAAAAAACGGACCCAAATAAGAGAAGACCAATCAGACATGGAATCTGATGCAACAGATGTGGAACTATATGAAAATGAGGATGAAATGGAGAATCAAGCTAATAGGAGCAGTAAAGATGAAAATCTTCATCATACAGGTCCTAGAAAAAGAAGACCTTTTTTTTCAATCTGAAAGTGAATCAAGTGATAGTGATCATTATATAACTCATGGTAAAAAGAGAGTACGATATATTCCAGGTTTTGAAACCGAAAGTGAATTAGACTCTGCAGATAGATCTGCTAATGAAGAAATTTTAATAAAAAAAGCTGCTGATGGGACATTATGGGAAACAATGATACTCGTAGTTAGTAAAAATACGGGTAGATTTCCCGGTCATACCAAATTCAAAGGCGTCTCAGGGCCAACTTCTTATGCCAAAAGAAATATTATACTTGGTACTGTAAAGAGTGATTTTAATTTAATAATCGACGATTTTGTACGCTAGAGGAGCTTATGAGACAAGAAATTTGAAGTGTTCTTATTTATGGTCTAAGAAGTGGGGACCTCCTTTTTTTCCCGAACAATATGTAGAGATAAGTTTAGAGAAATACATCGATTTAGACGTTTTGATAAGAAAAATGAACGAAGTGAACGATTGAAAACAGATAAATTTGTCTTGATTTCAAGAGTATGGGAAAAATTTATTGAGAATAGCCATGCTTGTTATAAACCTGGGGATAACATAGCAGTCGATGAGTAATTGTTCTCAACGAAAGCCAGGTGCCTATTTATTCAATACATGCCGAATAAACCAAATAAATTTGGCATCAAATTCTGATTAGCTGCGGATGTTAGAAGCAAGTATCTTCTAAATGGTTTTCCCTATTTGGGCAAAAATCAAGCCCGCGGATCAAATATTTCCTTGATCGAGTTTATTGTATATAAAATTACTGAGCCATATTTAGGTTGCGGACGATATATTACCACAGACAATTTTTGTACAAGCCTATTACTTGCAAAAAGGTTACGCGTGAAAAACACTTCAATGGTTGGAACAATACGAGCAAATACAGGGTGGACCATTTAGAAGTTCCATTTTAAAAAGTAAATAATAAAAAAACTAGTGTATTTTTTTTCAAATTTCCGGTTTTATTAAAAAGATTGAACCTTGAAATTTATGAATGAAACACAACATCATTTAAATGACTGCTACGGCTGGCCTTACAGTACCCCATTCGCTCGACACAATTTTTCAGTACATTTTCGATTGTCTGGGCCTGTATCTCTTCAATGGCAACTTTGATTTCGTGTTTCAAGGCCTCAATTTTCTCTGGATGGCTTTCGTAACATTTATGCTTAACGGATCCCCACAGAAAATAATCCAACGGGCTCAAATCACAGCTCCGAGGTGGCCAATTGACAACAGAATTTCAGCTGATTATTCGGTTTTCGAAAGCAGTGCCCAAAAGTTGGATTGTTACGTTGGCTGTGTGGCAAGTCCTGTTGAAACCAAATGTCGTCCATGCCATTCTCTTCAACTTTTGGAAACAAAAATTTGTTGAGCATGCCACTAGCGCTCACCATTGACCGTAACGGCGGCTCCTTGTGTAATTTTAAAGACACTGAATAAAGTGTCTTTAAAATAACATTTTTTTTTTTTTTTTTTTTAAAAACTTCAGTTTTGGTGTTTAAGTCAAATTTACTCATTTCAGGCAAAATAAGTATATACCCAACATCCGGCAATCTAGTGTTAAAGAGTTTGAAGGACGGGTCCAAGAACGGGTCAAACTTGGTGAATTTTATTATTGTTTCCCGACAATTATAAAAACCCAACCAAAATACTATATTAGCATTTTTATACTATAACAGTTTCCAGCCCAAACAAGATTAGGAACGTAATCATCTGTTTTGAGGAGCAACGACAGTATTTGATTAGCGACGACATAAAGTGTTCATTGACTCGGTTGCAATGAGGAAGTTGTGAATGCTGTACGACATACCAGCTCTCATTTGGATATCTCTCGAACATTGTTAAGACGGATTTTGAAACTTAATCTGAAGATGTTTCCATACAAAATTCAGTTTGTCCAAGAGTAATTATCACCCAATTCAAAATAAAACTTATGCCAGTCCAAAATGGTATCAAGAGTGTCTAAAATAACAGATAGTCAAGTAAAATGTCAACTAAAAGACCCTAAAAATTTAAAGAAAAAAAACTGTTCCCTTTTAGATTTACTTCAGTTACTGTTGAATTGTCTTAAAATAATCTTAACTTGCTACGACTTTTATTAATTTATAATAAGAGAAAAAACATGAAACGTTTCAGAAGAAAACCTAAAGAATTATGAACACTATAAATGGCAGAAGGTCTGAACATTCTGAAGGGGGAAACGTTTTTAGTTGTTTTGTCTTTGGAAAAGTAAACTCTTTTGTGAAAATTTAAAATGTTAAAAGCATACTCTCACTGGTAAAGGTATTAATAATCTTTCATGGGATATTATTAACGTTAATTAGAATTTATTACCCAAAAGTATATACGTGTATCGGGTAACTAAGTAACGCAGAGAATACAACAGACAATCTCGAAAAAGTGTAGAGATCCGCCAAGTCTTATTCCCAGTTATGGGCATTCCGGGCATACAGTAACTCTGTGTGTGGGATAAAGGAGTATAGACCCTAGAATAGTCGTAAATATTTGTCTACATTTACCAGTAACTGTTTGAATTATGACAGAATATGTTGTCTAGTTTTTTTTCTTCTTCCTGTACCGTCGCATACACGTACACTAGAAGCTATCATTCATTGGCAGTGCGGGATACCATTATTCTCTCGTCTGTTGATGGTTGCTTTCAAGTAAAAGCTCCAAACTTTATTTTCGATCGTATATCAAAATTCAAAAGCGTCAGTTACTCCTATCTTCTCCTTACTTCTGATGCCATAGTGTTTAATACAGAATTCCAAATATTCGAGTTATTTGCAAATTTAGTACGGGTTTTTTGCTCTCACGTTGGAAAACGGGTGAAAATTTCAAATATTTTTACCGACTACAGGGAATGTTCTACAGCGTCGCCATATTTCAATAAACTTTTCGTATTTAAATGAGTATTGGGTAGTTTGCGGTAGTTTTTGTTGTTGTTGTTGCACACATAATCGGATAGTCTACAAGTCACCAGACATAATTACCACCAAAAGTACATGGAAATTTTCACTCCATTTAATTATTAAACACTGAATGTCATGATGTAATACTGAAGCTTATTGATTTAAATTTTCAAAGTACGACCACCATGCGGGTCTTATTGTTTACTAATATATTTTTGATAATATCAATAGAATGATTGAAGTAAACTCTCTTCTTACATGTCCCCAGTTTGTCCGTTTTCTTATATACACACACACACTTTGAGTCCATGTCTCACACATTTTTAGTAGTTTTAATACAATATCTGTACTGCTGATAAAAATTACAACGACCAAACATGCATAAAGAATATTTTATCGGTTTTATACTTGAACAATAATTGCTTTATTATCGGATGTACACTATTCGACTGTTTAGTAGCAATTGCCGTCTGCTTTTAGAAATGATAAGAGCCAAGAAATTTGTACAATACCAAAGAAGATGCAATAAGAACGATTCCCCCATATCATATACCGGTATGTACATATTTATGTACAGTTAAAAGTGATACAAATTTTTATCATGAACATATTTCACCAGAAAAAAAAAAACATTAAAAAAATATATAGACGATCGAGAACAAATATAATCGCATCCTACGACGAAAGGAAAAGCTACAAAAACGGAAAAGAATTGACAAAAAATGTCTTACAATCACCATCTACCCACCTGATAACGTACCCATTCAATAGGAATTGTATTTATATATTATTGTCCAATAGATTCTAGTATTTCTAAAAGAGCTTCTCCGTGAATTGATGAATTTCCAATTGTTGTAAAATAAAAACAAATTAAGTTAAATAAAACTAAAAGCAAAATTTTTTTACTCTATAACTTTTTGTTATCTTTAGAGAGATTTATGGTTTCAGATTCTATTGGGAGTACAAATGGAAAACTGCCGTTTCTTCTCAAAATTTGAGGCTTTATTGTGGGAAAATGCTCACGTTCAAATGCCATAATTTTTTCCTATCGTTCTGGCAGCATAAAGATTCCTTGACGAAAAAACTGCTCGTCTTTTCAGGCCATCCACGAATCGATTCAATTTTTGGTGTCTTAGTAAGATCTCTGGAAAATACGGCGGTTGGTTTTAACCACCTTAGCAACATGTGGCCGGGCGTTGTCATGCTGAAATAATCACTTTGCCGTATTGTGGCCGTTTTTCCTTCAATGCTCGGCTCAAATGCGTTAGTTTTGTTCGATAGCGAGCTGCTGCGATGATTTCACCTGGCTGCAACAGCTCATAATATACCACACCGAACTGGTCCCACCAAATACATAGCATGAGCTTCGAGCGCCTACGATTTTATTCGCTTTGGATTATCGTAACGGATTCACTTTTCATCGCCAGTCACAATACGATGACCAAACCCTTCCTTTTTTACCGTCGAAACAGCTGTTCTCATGTGAAAAACCCCCGTCTGACGTCTCTCGGCTTCAACTCGTATGGCAGCCAATTTCCTTGCTTTTAGATCATTCCCAAGGCTTTCAAATAATGGAAAATGGCTTGTTGAGTCACGGTCAATGAATCTGCAAGTTCTTGTTATGTTTGACATGACATGGATCTTCATCCAGTAATGCCTTCAATTCTGCGTCTTCAAATTGTCGGTATACTCTTATCTTCTACGTCGAAATCACCACTTTTGCAACGTTAGAACCATTTGCGACACGTTATCAGACTAAAACAATCCTCACCATAAGGTTCCACAATCATTCGACGCGCCTCAGCCGCAGCTTCTTAGAATTGAAGGCAAAAAGCAAAGCTTCCCACAATTGACGCTTATACCAGGGGTATAAGCTTAATGTTTGCCGCTGTTTGATCATAGACGGCGTGAGTGAGCGTATTAAGCTACCATAGGCACGCCATACTTTTTTTATGAGTTTGACATCTGTCAACATTAATCAGTACACATTGTCAGCAATTTCGTACATCAAAATACATTTTTCCTTTGATAATCATGTCTAGTTTTATACCAGAAAAAGAGTATATGCGGGAAGTTCTGCTTTTCTGCTTCAATTTGAAGAAATCGGCTGCTGAATCGCATCGAATACTTATGAAGGCCTATGGTGATAGTGCTTTATCGAAAACAACGTGCGGAGATTGGTTTCGTCGGTTCAAAGACGGCAATTTTGACTTGTGGGACAAGAAGCATGAAAATCGGCCTAGGAAAGTTGAGGACCATCAATTGCAGGCTCTTTTGGACGAAGACGATACCCAAACACAAAAAATGATCGCGGAGCAATTGGATCTTACTCAACCAGCCATTTCCATGCATCTGCGTACCATGGGGAAGATTGAAAAGATCGGAAAATGGGTGCCATATGAATTGAACGATAGGCAGATGGAGCGACGCCAAAACACATGCGAAATTTTGCTCCCCAGAGAAAAAAGAAAGTCGTTCCTGAATCGGATTGTGATAGGCGATGAAAAGTGGATATATTTCGAGAATCCTAAACGCAAGAAATAATGGGTTGATCCCGGCCAACCACCAACATCTTCCCCAAGACCAAATCGCTTCGGACGGAAGACGATGCTGTGCGTTTGGTGGCACCAGCAGGGTATCGTCTACTATGAGATGTCGAAACTTGGTGAAACTGTCGATACCCACCGCTACCACCAACAACTGATCAAATTGCCCCGTGCTCTGCGTGTAAAAAGGACGGATTATCAACAAAGACATGACCAGCTGATTTTCCTCCACGACAACGCACCAT
Organism: Atherix ibis; assembly: GCA_958298945.1. NCBI lineage: Eukaryota > Metazoa > Arthropoda > Insecta > Diptera > Athericidae > Atherix > Atherix ibis. The sequence continues at coordinate 18,928,238 of OY282609.1, read as the reverse complement.
CACACACGTCAAAAATGGTCCGAAACTACTTGGAGGCACTCAACTGAGAGGTGCTACCCCACCGTGCTTATTCACGAGACCTGTGCCCCTTCCGACTACCACCCGTTTTCGTCGATGGGCCACGCGCTCGCTGAGCAGCGCTTCGATTCTTACGAAGACGTCCGAAAATGGCTTGATGAGTGGTTTGCGTAGAAAGAGAAGGATTTTTTTTGAATAAATTTGTTTTTGCTTTCTATAAAAAAAACGTATTTTTTTGACTAAAAAACAGCGGATTTAAGCTTATATACCTGGTCACGCCGATAGAAACTCACAAATGTAATTGTTTATGATAGAAACTCACAAATGTAAATGATAAGTTATAGACAGTTACCTAAGCTTACGATTTGACGTTTCTAATCTGATATGTTGGACCAGTATTTACTGCTGGCACCATCTATTGGAAAACGGCGGTTTCTATTGGAAAACCATCTATTGGAAAACGATCATTATAATAACGATAATAAGAGATAATAACAAAAAAATAATAATTGCAATATATTAAGAAAATAATTTTAACAAAAAAAAAACAACCGAAAAAAATAGAAATGAGTACAATCTTTTTTAACAAATTGTATTTAAAAATATGATACGAATTGTATAGAAGTTAAAGAAAAATTTAACAAATCCAATCAACTGAAATTAAAAGTATAATATTTTATTAAAAAAAAAATAACTGAACAAAATAATGTTCAAACTAAAATGGTATTTTATGGAAAGTTTCAAGTTATTTTTTTCTTTTCTCTTCAAGTTTTTGTGAACAATATCCAAATACATTTATTTTCCATATTAAATTTCTTTATTTTACTCTTAGATGAAAAATGATATGTTTATTTATTTTAATATATATATGGGGCTGTCGAGTCTCCAATCCCCGTCTGATTATTCTTAATCAAGTGCTTTCATCCTCTTCCTACCAAGTCATCTCTCCTCCGACTCCATTAACAATTAGGCGTTACAAAACCTGATAATTCAACCATTAACAATTAGGCGTCTTATTGCAGAAAAACAAAAAGCAAGATCTCATTGGCAACACACAAGAATGCCCAACGACAAAACCAAACTGAACAAACTGCAAAAAGAACTACATGACGAAATCACTAAATACAATACAGAACGTTTTAGAAACTATACTTCAACCCTAACGAAAAACAGAACTTTGTGGACTGCTACAAGACAAATACTATCTTATAGAAAAACAAAGCACCCTTTACGAAAAACTGACGGAACCTGGGCCAAAACGGACAAACATAAAGCAGACGCTTTTGCTGAACACCTTGCACAAACATTTACTCCACATGAGGACATATTAGACAGGACTCATTGCACTACAATCGAGACGGAACTATCCATTCCTTTACCCATGAGTCTTCCCCCTAAGGCAATCACTCCTTCCGAAGTTGCCAATTTAATCAAGCTCCTTCCCAAAAATAAAGCTCCTGGCTATGATCTGATTACCTCCAATATACTCCAACAACTCCCTAAAAGATCAATAGTTTTCCTTGCCACAATATATAACTCCATCCTTAGAACAACACATTTCCCAATTCTATGGAAATTTGCAATCATTAAAATGATCCCTAAGCCCAATAAACCGGCCTACTTCCTACAGGCCAATAAGTCTCCTTCCACTTCTCTCAAAAATCTTTGAAAAAATCCTCCTTCCCCGCTTATATCCTCTACTCGAATCTTCAAATTTAATTCCTAATCACCAATTTGGTTTTAGCGCCGAACACTCCACTACCCAGCAGTGTCATCGTGTTGTCGATTTCATTGCATCCTCTTTAGAAAGAAAAGAGTACTGGCCCGGTGTGTTTCTTGATATAAGTCAAGCTTTTGATAGAGTTTGGCACCCGGGTCTACTCTGGAAACTCAAGAGGTTCCTTCCTTCCACCTATTTCCTAATCCTAAGATCATTCCTTTCCAACCGACACTTCCAAGTAAATGAATCCAACGAACTGTCCAATATCTCTCCGATATTGGCTGGGGTTCCTCAAGGTAGCATACTTGGACCCATCCTCTACAACATTTACACATCCGATATCCCAACCTGCCCTAATACCTTCTTTGCTATATACCCCGATGATACGGCCTGCCTTGCATCTAGCGAAAATCCCCAACATGCTTCCGAAACTCTCCAAATCCAAACCCAAACCCTCCAGAACTGGTTTACTAAGTGGAGAATAAAATTCAATGAACGTAAATCTATCCAGGTAACTTTTACTCTCCGTCGTGAGACATGCCCTCCCATATACCGTAATGGCAGTGCCATACCTCAACACACCGAAGCTCGGTATCTAGAACTGTACTTAGACAAACGCTTGACATGGAACTCACATACAAGACTTAAAAGACAAGAACTTAAAAGACGATACCTAAAACTACTTCGACTTCTAGACAAACGTTCCAAACTTACTATAGACAGCAAAGTTCTGTTATACAATACCTTACTGAAACCCATATGGACATACGGACTAGAACTCTGGGGATCTACTAAGCCTTCTAATTCCCGTCGAATCCAATCCCTTCAATCAAAAATACTCCGTACAATTGTCGATGCCCCCTTTTATGTTCGCAATACTGTTATTCATCGTGATCTTAAAGTCCCATTTGTTTTTGATGTGGCTGTATAATGAGATAATGAGATAAAAAGTTCCGTTCCCGTGTCCTCAATCATAATAATCCTCTTGTTCAAGAACTATCCTCCATTTTCTTTCCTAGAAATACCCATCGAAGATTTAAGCGTCACTGGTCGCGTGATTTACTTAAATACTGAGGCCTAACAGAAACACACGCTAGCAGGAGGAACTTCATTGGATGTTTACTCCCCACAACCTATCAAGTTAATTAATACTATTGCAAAAATTTGCTTATTACTATGTTGTAGTTGTAAATATCTAATTAAATAAAAAAAATATATATATTGTATATATAATTTGTAAACAAATTAAAAAAAACCGCTGAAAAAAAAATATAAAAATTAGGAAAAAATGTTTCTCATATTATTCCATCAGTAATTTTTCTTTTAATATTCGACTTTTTTTGCAATAGGAAAAATAAATTTCGCTGAGAAAACTTTTAAAAATATTAGCAAAATCTATACGAATCTAGAGTTTGATTATCTCCTATAGACTTGGAACATTTTTCGCTCTTAAGTTTGCTTTTATAGAGACGAAAAGTCAATAAGTACTCTTTTATTATGCTTTATTGTGTCTCTCTCAATCTCTCTCGGTATGTCTGCCTCTCACAGTGCTAGACTATAAAACATGAAACGACAGTAATGTATAACCGTTAACTCCTATAATAGAGGGCTATAGCGCGTCCTTGTCTTTTTTTTTTAGAACGAAGAAAAATAAGTGAAATAAAAATCTAATATTCGTCATATAAAATATGACACACGTAGACAAAACTTTCTTTACGAAAAAGTAAAAAGAAATAATATATTTACTATAAAAAAAAGTACAAAAATGGAAATGTAAAGGAAAGAAGACAAAAAAAAAATTACTTCCAAAAAAGAATAAGAAGAGATAATGCCATTAGAAATATGACCATTATTTATAGGCATAATTTTTAATAACGTAATAATTCTATTTTATGACTTTTTGTGGAATTTTTTTCGTCATCCTGTATCCCATTCCATAGGAGAGAGACATAAAAAAAAACAAAGATTTTCTGTCTTACATCTTACCTCTTTCTCTATCCATTATTATAGATATACGTACTTTTGTCTTATATGCGGATATGAATATATGTGCTTATGTATATACATGAGGGGGAGGGAGGGAGAGCATATTTGTCCTCAATTCTGTTTATTTATTTTTCTTTTTTGGTAAAATTTCTCTCCAAGATTTTTAAAGACAATTCCTCCCTCTTTCTAGATTTTATTATACAATATATATTTTTTTTTGATTTTCACATAATTTTATTTAAAATAATTCACTTAAAAGATTACGCACATACATACATAGTAAAGTTGATATTTTTTAACGGCTGACATTGTTTATTTTTTGACGGTAATACATACGGGTTTTGTATGTGGTCTTTTAAAGGATAATAAATCAAAATGTCTATTGACACATTTTAAAAACATGCACTTCGCCCTCATTTAAGCACATGTTCGAATATATATGGTTTTTTAAAAAGCTTTAAATATTTTTTTTTTTTGGCATTTGCTTTGTTATAAAATAATCAGTAAATCACTTTACTTGAAAATTTCCCCCTATATACGATTATTTGCATATATTTCAAAGAGTACAAGTACATTTTGCACATATTCTTATTTGTTTAAATTATTTTAATGATCAAATCAGTTAATCTTAAGAATATTTGAAAATTTTATTTTACACTTTCATCTTTCTATTAATAATAAATCGTAATGATGAGTGGATATGAAAATCGGGGTGTGGTTGTTAGGGTGGCTTTGAAAAACCATAGATTTAAAATTAACGCAGAAGAAAAGAAGAAGACGATAAAAATTCATACATTTCTCTTATGTAATTGACAAGGCAAGACAAGACAGTGAGTTTTAAAAAAGAATATTGTAAATTTTTGTGATATGCAATTTTTTTAAGATTTTTTTTTGTTCTCATTTTTGTTTATTGTCCTTATATGTATGATAATATAATTTTATAAAATATTGTCACTTCAATAAATTGTCACCCTTGTTTTTTTTTGTTTTTTTTTTTTTTGCACAACTCAAATAATTTCGTTATTTTAATTCGAATAAATAATAAGAAAAGAAAATTCTCTGAAAGGAAAGATTCCAATTTCGTTTCTGATTTTTTGTTTTTACCATTTTTTTGTTCTTGTTGCCTTTTCTTTTATTAAAATCAATATTGACAAATTTTATTATATATACCATATATTGTATATATATTTTTTTTTCAATATAATATTTACTTATTCATGTGTGTATGCTAATGCAAAAATAAAACCAACAAATATTCTTACTTGCAAATAGGTCTATTTACAGTCAAATTAGAATATATATTATAATAGAACTTGAATTATAGTATATTATAAATTGTAATATGGAAATGGATGTAGAAAATTTCTAGCAAAATAAAAAAATAAATAAGAAATGAAAAATTGTAGAGCTTAAAAAAGAAAGTTTAGATAAGACAGGATTGGCAGAAATTATGCAATAAGGAGACAAGAAACATATATATATATATATATATGAATGTACAAATTTGTATAAAAGTATAAAGGAAAATATTTAGTATTATTTATTGGACCAAACGAAAAATAATGCTCCTCCAACAATAATATGGATTTCGTATGAATGATTTGTATGTATGCCTGTACAAATGTATTGTGGAAATTATCTGTATTATTGTTGTGATATTCTTTATTCAGTCAATAGTCCTTGTCAACAACGAGCACAATGTCATCTTTTTAGTACAAAAAGTATAACAGAAAAAAAAATTAAGTGAAAATAAATCAAGACGTACAAATCGAGAGAAGATCTTTCTTTTAGTAAGAAATTAATTATTTTTCAAATATATATATTCGTATCAGCAGTTTTCTGCTGATAGGATGAGATAGCCCAAGGGAAGAGGGTTTTTTTTTTAATTTGGACTTTCGGCGATTTTAAATATATTTGATATCATGTTTCCTGCAGTTATTTAATATGTACTCTATATTTGTCAGCATTTCTTGAATATGTTCGTATTTTAATTCTACCAATAACTGGACGGATTTACGCCGATTTGCTGTTGCGGGGGAGGGGCTCTTTTGAGAGTCGTAACATTAAATAATATCCTTGAAAAAATTTTGTTCAGAATACCATGCAAAAGATGTGCAAATATGAAGAAAATTAACCGACTGTAGTATCCATAAATGTTGTAGAGAATGAGAGTAAGTATGTGTGTGGTGTGTTTGTAGATTTTCGTAGAGGGGGTCGCATTATTGAGCGGCTTGAGGAGGTTTCATGTGACGAAACTTCTCTATGGCGATCTTACTGCCATGAAAGGTATGCGGCCGTGTGCGGGAACAGTGGAAGGGTTGTTCGCCAGATGGTGCGTGGCTGCCCACAGGGATCTGTGGCCGGCCCCGCCATCTGGAATATTATGATGAACGGTCTCTTGGTGCAGTTGGAGGAGACCGGTTGCGGTGTGATCGCATGTGCGAATGATCTTCCGCTTATGATTGATCGGGAGAGTAGATATGCGGTAAAGGTAGCGGGAAGCCGGTATATGCAGATGGTGTCTGAATGGGGCAATAGAGTGGGAGTGAATGTCTAAGGAAAGAAGACTGTGTGTATGTTGTTGAGGGGCCCAGAGGGCACCCCAAAATTCGTTTTCAGGCGGCCTGGGTCCGATATGCACGGGAAGTATGTTACCTTGGAGTAAAAGGTTGGAGAGAAGCTGAACTGTCGGCCACACTTGCAACATCGAAGAGGGCGCGTGGCTGATTTTGTTGGCATGCTGGTTCGAGTATTTCACAAGCAATGGGCACTTGGATCCAGAGCGGTGAAGGTCATGTACAAGGGTGTGTTGGTTGCGTGAGCTATGTATGCGTCGTGTGTATGGGGTGACATTATGCGTTATCAGTATGCAAGAATAGGCATAAATTCTGTGTAGCGTCTGGCTTTGTATGCATATTTGAATCCCACTTGCTGATTGTCCGATTATGAATGAAGAGGTTCAGGATCGTAGTCCACGACAACGGCGTGTACTGGTCCTGAATAGGATGTATGATTACCCATATCGCGGGTACGGTCTCCGGATCGCTGGTGGGAGATACTGGTAATTATCTCGGCTGCTGTCATTGCTTATGACAATAGAGGCTTAGATAGGCATAGAGTAATTAGCTTGTAACTAGTTACTGACTGTAAACTGTCAGTAATGGTGGTGTGTTGGTTAAGCGTAACTCAATCCCTTTGGTCAGAGCCAACTCGTGGTTTTATGTTTAATGACAGATAAGTCACGTTAAATAATATAATACTACTGTAGTATCCATAAATAAACACAAATGCACGATTATTACAAGTACCTAAAAGACAAAATGAGTTTTATAAAAGGACATATCACCATACATGATATCTAACTAATCATATTTATATATACATATGTGTGTATGCATATATTTTACAAAACAATCGTGTACAATACTATCAATGTTATATATGGTAGTCGAATATTCCTCGTAGAGTTTCTATCAAAAGTTCCGAAAATTTATTATTCTCTTTTATCATATTTATTTATTATAATTTCAATTATTTTTATGTGATACCACCTCCTCTTGCTCCTCCTCCGCCTCCTCCTCCTCCACTGGTTTTATTTATTTATTTTGGAGCGTTTTTTTTTGGCCTATTCTATTTCAACATAGTACGAAGCACTCGTAAATATTTGGACATTTTTCGTATATTTTGGCATTTGCAATATATTGCTTACCACACCTTTTTAAATTTTTATTTTATTTTCGTTTACTATCAATTCAGTTATGTTTTGTCGTATTTTGTTTGGATTTGCCCCCTTTCTTTTCTATGTTTTGCTGTGTTTTCTTTTTCTTTTTCATATCATCCCAATCACTACTACTTTGTGGATAATATTAATAAATAAATAATAAAGAAAAAACAACACGTTTTTGGATTTGGCAAATTCATATATGTACAATTGTATATTCCAGCATCAAATAAATTTCCTTTTGAATAATAATCCAAATAAATAGAAGAAGAAGTAATAAAAACGGAAAGGAAAAGCAAAAAAAAAACTCCTCTCGAAAATATAGTAAAAAATCAAATTTGGTGAAAATATTCTCTTTTTCTTCTTCTTCTTCTTATTTTGCCATTGACAGTAGCTTCGACGAAACATCTCTCCCTTCTTATCTTCTTCTTCTTCATATTCAATTCATTTTTTGAATTCTTATTCACTGTTTTTGCTTGGTCCATTTTTTATTATATTTTTCTTCAATTTTGTCATTTTGTCATTTTGTTTTTGTTTTGTTTTTATTTTTTTTTGTTTATTATCTTATTAAATAGAGGGGAATGACTCAAAAAAAAAAATATATATGAACATATAAAACAAGCATAAAAAAGTTTTATATAAATTTATTAGATTTGTCAGTGAGACGAACTTTTTGAAGTTTATCTTTTTTATGTTCTGCTATTAATCCTGTGAAAAATTGAAAACTACTGACAGCTTACCCCCAACAAACCTTTTGTAAAGATTGGGAAAATATTTTGAAATATTCACATATGCTTGAATGTTTGTCGTATATTCGAATATATGATAGACTTGTACGAATATCTCATTCATAAATATTATACATATACACTATCTACATATGAACCATGAACTTAGAGTTAGGCAGGTGTATATGCACGTGTAGATGTTTAGTTATTGACACGTACGCAGGTCTATATAAACGTGTTCGTTTAAGTGTAAACACATTTGTGCACGTCTCATCCAAATTGAATTGTACAAAATAAAGATACAGAATTCATCCAAAATAAAGATAGATGGATATTCTGTACCACTTTTTCCTGTTGTTGCAAAAAAAAAAAGAATAAAATATAAAAGAAAATTAAAAGAAAGAAAACTTTTTCCCATCATAGTCCGGATAACATTTTACATTTTCTGTCCAATGTTTAATTGAATCCGATCTTGTCGATCTGATAATGTTTGAAAAGATAGACGATTTTTGATATTTACACCGCCAAAACCAATTTATACTCGACTTTTTATTTATTTTCTTAGATTATTGAGCAGATAAAATTCACATTTAATAAAAAACAAAACTACTACGGAAAAAAAATTATTGCAAGTTTTCTTCAAAATGTAAGTGACACGTACTCCATGTTGAATATAGAAATGAAATCCTTCCGAAGATTTTCCTTTTGATGTTCTCTTTCATCCATTTTTAATAAATTCTATATGATTTTTTTTGTGCTTTTTGGTGCTTTTTGACAAATATTATTTCCTCATAAAATTCTTAGAAAATGTAATTTTAGTCAATGTTAAGAGAAAAACACAATATTTTTATTACTCTGGAATTTTTGCGATTGTCAGATTAAATTTGTCGTGAATGAATTTGTATGAAATATTTATAAATGTTTTTTTTTTTTTATATTTGTCATATCATTTAGAAAGAAATTCTCAAAGAAGCCAATGAAATATTATTGTTGACTTTTGTATATTTTTATTAAAAATGAATATAATGAATAATAAAATATCGAATATAGTTATTTATTTTTGGTAGTCGGAAATCGTCAAGAGAAACCAATCAGTTTAATATGAGAAAACCTTGAAGATTTCTATACAAAATCTTGAAATTTTTATATAAATTTTAACATGTCGAAAACTTAGGAAGCCATATTAAATGTATTTAAAAAAATTTTGAAAAAATGAAATCTTAAACCTTGCTACTAGTTTTGATTGTCAAATATGGTCAAAAAAGGACACTGAACTTGTAGTCAAACTGTACAAGATTGCGCAAATGTCTATTGATAATCGGAAAATAATCAAAAGGGAGGGGGAGGGGAAGTTGAGTTTTTCTTGAAAAAAAAATGTCTGCATAAATTTTCGGTTTTTATAAAATTTTTAAATGAGATATTTTCTAGAGGGAAACTATTGAAAAAATATTAATAAATTTCTTTTAATAAATTTTTCTGTAGGAATCTTGAATTATGAGAATTAAAGGATACTTACTGTCTAGGGTCATTCTTAGACTAATCACATACCTTTGATGGTCTGCATACAAATCCTGACATAGCTTCCAACAATTTACAATTCCATATCCACCAACCTTCCATCCTGGCTTAAAAGATGGAGAGTGAGAGTAAATGAACAGACACTTTGTCAAGGAAAACCTACTCCTTTATACCTTAATAGCAGGACTTTACCTGCACAAGAGATTAACATAGAACGCTAACAAACGTTACCTGCAACTTCTTAGAGTATTGGACAAATGGTCCATACTAACTTTTAATCTAAAATACAATTATAAAACCAATTTGGACTTATGGAATTGAACTTTGGGGTTCAACGAAACGTTCCAATTCCTATCGCGTCCACGCCTTATAATCCAAAATCCTCCGTAAAATTGTTGATGCTCCCTTTTATGTTCGTAACACCGTAATACATCGTGATCTAAATGTTCCCTTTATTCAGGATCTGTGCATTTTCCGCTATCAAAAATTTCACTCCCATTTATCCTATCATCATAATACACTTATGAGAGTATTGTCGTGTACTGCCCACCCCGGAAAAACTCATCGGAAACTTAAGAGACAATGGCCTAGGGATTTTCTAGAGGAATCTAACTTCCATTAATTGGAGAAATGCCTATGGGTGCTTACTCCCACTTCATGATGCACAAGATTGTTAATTAAAATGTTATGTAAATCTACTTATTACAATACAATTGGAGTGGCAGATTAAAAAAAAGTGGGCAATATCGGAATGATTATTCCGATATTGCCCAGTTTCACAGAAGGTGGTCCGTATCCTATCACATCCCATTTTATAAAATGATTATATCTACGACATCCCAACTAATCCCAAAGCTATAACAGCTATCTATGCAGATGATATTATCAAATCTAAGACTGGCTTACGAAAAAATAGTGACTGAAAAGGCAAATAATGTTCATATTACTTTCACATCACACTGTGTCAAAAACCACTCATTTCTGTATTCTTAACAGACGTTATCGATAACTACTTATGCTATTGGACAGCCGATCAAAACTGACGCTAAACGATATTCTCTTAATCTACAACATAATTTTAAATCCAACATACTTTGAATAAATCATTAAAGCCCCGTTCAATTATATATTCCTTAGAAAGTTATTCACTATGACTTAAATGTTCCCTTTGTTCTCATGATTTATAAGATTGTTCGTTATAAAACGTTTCTTGTTGTGTTTTGCTCGTTAAAGAAAAGCTTCATTCGCTGCGTTTAAATCTCTTGTTAGATAGAGAAGCACCGATGGGCGCTTACCCCTGTTATTATATTATTTTTGTCACTAATATTATTGAAAAAATAAAAAGTAATTTTTAAGTATTCTATTTTTTTTCTTTTTAGCAATTATATTGGGTTCGATGTGGGTTCTGTTTAATATAAAATTACGAAGAGATACACAAGAAGTTCTTATGTACGAGGTCTGTTCAAAAAGTATCGCGAATTTTCATGATTAGGATATAGCATAAAGTATTTTACAATTCAGTTTTTTGCAAGACTACTCTTATGTACTTTGTTATATCCTTTCTTGTTATGTAATTATTACCTGTACTTTTGTACTTGTACAGGTAAATATAAAAATTAACTTTTTTCTCATAAGAGAGTGGAATTTTTAATTTCAAAGTTTACAATTCAGTCCATAGAAATGCCCAAAAATTACATGAATATTTTTCGAAATAAGCTCTTTAAAATGTCCTCTGTAATATTTTTTTTTAAAATGTGGTACCACTTCAAACTTTCTTTCTACATAGCTTGTACGTTGGACACTTCTAGAGATGTACTGTGCAACTTTCAACCCGCCCCCCCCCCCCTCCATTAGTTCACTACACAAAATTATAGAGCATGTGATAAGTGAAGTTGGGTTTTATAGATTTTACGAAAAATGAAACAGAGAAATTTAATTTTTGTTAAGGTTAGAGAGGAAAACATTCTTTATTAAAAAGCATAAGTTTTTTGGTAGTATACGAGGTCTGTTCAAAAAGTATCGCGTATTTTGATTTTCCGCGGGCTACGTATATTCGATTTTTTGTGGCGTTATGTTGGTACTCATGTCTCTCACTTATGCCGACAAGTTCGTGCATTTTGAATGTTCAGTTAATTTTTGACAGCTGCTTTGCTTGCACGTGTTTTGGCTCATCTTCAATTTTTGCTTACAGTTTTCTTCGATTGCAGGGGCGTGGTGCATCATGAGTTCTTGCCACAGGGTAGAACGGTCAATAAGGAATATTACCTGTAAGTTATGCGCAAGTTGCGCGAAGCAATCCGCCAGAAACGCCCGAATTTGTAGAAGAACAAAAATTGGGTTTTGCACCATGATAACACCCCTGCTCACGCATCGTTGCTTGTGCGCGAATTTTTGGCGAAAAACAAAACACTATTAATGCCGCAGCCATCATATTCCCCACATCTGGCCCTCTGTGACTTTTTCTTGTTCCCGAAACTGAAGAGCCCCATGAAAGGACGACGCTACGCTACGATTGAGGAGATAAAGACGTCATCGAAGGAGGAGCTGAACAAGATTACAAAAAATGATTTTTTGAAGTGCTTCGAGGATTTGAAAAAACGTTGGCACAAGTGTATAATATCTGGTGGGGATTACTTTAAAGGGGACAAAATACACATTTTGTATGTTAATAAATAAATAATTTTCAAAAAAAAACACAAAATTCGCGATACCTTTTGAACAGACCTCGTATATTACCGAGAGCAGAATCGAATGTTTTCTTATAGTGTGAAGCTAGTAATAAAAAAATTTCCTAATCACAGAATTCGTTCTTATAAGTTTCGTATTTGATTAAGAACTCAAAAAAGAAAAACAGAATTCGATATGTTATATAAAATCTTCTTCTAAATAAGTTGATCCAAATAAAAATAGTCGTAAAGCCCATTTGTGAAGGGATACTGTCTTACCTATTTGCTAATCTATTCGTCTCGCCATATTCTCGTCAATTATTCTCTTCTGGATAGACCGTCTTTGTTCATTTAGCCTAATAACTAGCAGTTGTAGAATTAATTATTGTTAAAATGACAGTATTAAGATTGAAGTGCCTACTCCAGACTATGTGGAGTTGTATCGATATTTGTTGCCATGTTTGATTTACTTTCGGAACCCACTAATGAGAATAGTCAAGGACTGGTAATTATTTTGTACGAGCTCGCATATAAGCTGGTAGTTCGTAGTCCGTAGGCTATAGTGTGTAGTCCAGTTCTCTATAAATTGTGCAAATGTAAAATCGATCCTGTATCATCCTGTGTTCGTCAAAGTTAATTTATGATACGGAATTTTTGTCTAAACTCGAAGGTCGCTAACATAACGAGAAGATAATTAATTTTGTAAGAAAATGTTTTGCCTCTTGTGGCAGTAGCAGTGATTTTGGAACGATGCGATGGATAGAAGAACGTGTAATAGGAAATTTTTGTTGTACAATATTTTTGGAAATTCATTTTGAGAAACTTTCTTGCATTAATTTTCGCTACAAAGCTGTACAAATCTTTCTGATTGAATTACTACACTTTCTGCATAATTGAATCAATATTTTGATTGTAGTCGACGAGTTGCTTTAAGCCAAAAAGGAATACGAACTGGTCTCGTTTGCTTCTAGCAAGAAAGTTCAGCGGACGAACAAATTTAAATTCAAATCGAACTCCTCGAAACTCGAACACGATCAACTTATAAAAATATAAATCCGATTATTGAATGAGTAATAAATTTTCAGAAGTTTGTCTTTTTACTCTCGAACATAAATTGGGAAAATGAGGGAGAACATTTTTTTTTTTAAAAGCAACTAATACTTGGAAAATGCATAAAATAATGATTATTTGCCTTTGAATTTTTATATTATTTTAATACATAATAACAAATTGGCTTTTTTCATATTTATTCATGTTATTTTTTTTTTGATTTTCACTTTTAAATTTTTTTCTCTTAAATATTTAATATGAAAATATTTGCTGATGAAAGGTGGTACATTGAAAAAATGAAAGGAATTTTTATTAAAATTATCGGAAATTTTTTTTATTTTATTATTTGTATTTGTTCCACCATCACCTTCCAAATTTATTCTCTTTCTTTTCAATTTTGATCTAAATTTCGATGATTTTCAAAGGGGAAATTATTTGATGTTAAGACTTAATCCGTAAAATATTGATTAAATTTGATTGTGAATGAATTTTCATAAAAATTTGCAATGCTATTCAAGATTATTTATTAAACATCGAATCATAATCCGAGGATGAAAAAATTCAAATTCAATTAAATTAAGTTGAGGACGATGAAATTCTCTTAATAAAATAGTAATCAAGTTGCTCATATTTGTGATTTGTTCTGAAATTTTTCCTTTTTCTTTTATGTTTATGGAGAGTGTAAATCAAAAGGAATCAATTAGAGTGAAAATTTGTACAAAAAAAAGGTGAAAAATTAAAAGCTTTCAATTCAAGGAACAAGAAAGGAAGAATCATGGAGTCAAGGTTTGCAGCCATCAACAACATGAAGGAAGAAATTCGCGCACGAATCGAAAATTCTGACCATATCATCGAAGCATCAGCTGTACCAGACACTAGTTTTGTAAAGTCGTTATATATTTTTCGGGAACTTGGGGTCACAGCAAAAAGCACTGCTGGAGGAGGATACTTCGAAAAATTTGTGGGGACGATTCCGGAGCGTATTTAACGACGAGGTCCTGGAGCTTTACCACGATCGCTCGGTTGTTGATAAAATTAAGATCAATAGGCTGTGGTGGGCTTGACACCTAATCCGTATGGATGAGGAAGGTTCTGATAACGAAATCTACAGGAAACGAGGTACGTTTCCAGACTTCATCACGCCTAGACCACCAGGGAAGCTCTGTTTTTACCAGAAAACGAGGTGCGCTCTGCCTTTCCAGACTTGATCACGCCTAGACCAACAGGGAAGCTCAATTTGAAGAAATCGGCTGCCGAATCGTATCGAATGCTTATGGAGGCCTATGGTGACCATACTTTATCGGAAACAACGTGCTGAGATTGGTTTCGTCGGTTCAAAGACGGAAATTTTGACTTGTGGGATAAGAGTCGTGAAAATCGGCCTAGGAAAGTTGAGGACCATCAATTGCAGGCTCTTTTGGACGAAGACAATACGCAATCGCAAAAAATGCTCACAGAGCAATTAGGTGTTACTCAACCAAACATTTCCATGCGTCTGCGTGCCATGGGGAAGATTGAAAAGATCGGAAAATGGGTGCCGCATGAATTGAACGATAGGCAGATGGAGCGACGCCAAAATTCATGCGGTACCTGAATCTTGCTCCTCAGACAAAAAAAAAGTCGTTCCTGTATCGGATTGTAACAGGCGATGAAAAGTGGATATATTTCGAGAATCCTTAATGCAAAAAATCGTGGGTTGATCCCGGCTAACCATCAACATCTTCCCCAAGACCAAATCGCTTCGGACGAAAGACAATGCTGTGCGTTTGGTGGCATCAGCAGAGTATTGTCTACTATGAGATGTTGAAACCTGGTGAAACTGTCAATACCCACCGCTACCACCAAAAACTGATCAAATTGCACCGTGTTCTGCGTGAAAAAAGGACGGATTATCAACAAAGACATGGCAAGCTGGTTTTCTCCACGACAACGCACCATCGCACACGTCAAAAATAGTCCGAAACTACTTGGAGACACTCAACTGGGAGGTGCTACCCCACCGCGCTTATTCACCAGACCTGGCCCCTTCCGACTACCACCTGTTTTCGTCGATGGACCACGCGCTCGCTGAGCAGCACTTACGAAGACGTCCGAAAATAGCTTTGTGAGTGGTTTGCCTCGAAAGAGAAGGATTTTTTTGGCGTGGTATCCACAAATCGCCCGAGAGATGGGAAAAATGTATAGTACTGGCGAGGGTAATTACTTTGAATAAATTTATTTTTGCTTTCTATGAAAAAAACATGTGTTTTTTTTACTTAAAAACAGCGGATTTAAGCTTATATACCTTGTAACAGAATATATTCAATTCGGATGGAATTGCTAAAATTTCCAAAATTTCTGCTCGAAAAAAAAAGTCTGCTTAAAAGTTTCAGAAATGGAAAAATTGAGAATAAAAATTTATATTTATAGAATTTTTTTTAATTTCGAAAATGGAAAAACTTATAATTTTGAATTTCTTTTTGGAAGTTGGAAATTAAAATAAATTAATAAATAATAAATATTTTGAATGCCGTAAACGTTGGTGAACAAAAACAATCTACAAAACATAAAAATCTCGAAATTTTATATACTCGTATTTAGTTAGTAATATCCAAGGAATTTGCAAAATTCGTAATTCAGACGAGTGATTTCTAAAAAAAAAATGTAAAAATCTTCGAAAATCGGTTGCGTATAATAACATTCGTATTTTGACAATTTCTGCTCAGATTTAGAATATTTTATACTAAAACTTTGGTATTTTACAATAAGTTAAAATTATGTTTTTCAAAAAAAAAACCTTAGACACAAGTTACCAAAGATTGTTTGTTCAAATTTTGACTATTACTTGAGTCTTAATTGCTTTTGCTCTAAAATTTTATTATTACTTGAGTCTTAATTGCTTTAATGAAATCTGCAACAAAAAACATGAAAAATACTTCCAAGAGAATCCGATCGATGCAAATTAGGGCGGCATCCAATTTTCTACAACTAACTGCAAACCTTTTTCAATTGTCCCTTAAGGACAAAAAGAAAAGCAACAGAACATCATTATCTAAATTCTTACACATAATATCACAATTTCCATATAAAAACCATAGAAAACTATATTCCTCCTAGTGCATACATATACAATAGTATGTACATTATTTCCATTAACATATTAATCCTATAGAATAGAATGAGCGAAAAGAATCCATTTGAAAAATGTAATTTCCCAAGACGATATATTCACTTAATCAGTAATTTTCCACCGCAATGATTAGAAAAAAGCTTAAAACGTCATCATTAATTTAGCTAATATTAGTTCAGACTTAATTAAAAATAAGACGAATTAAACATTAGCATTAAAAACCATAGTCTAGAAGTTTCTACAATGATGCATAAGCAAAATAGAAAAAAAACCAAACAATTTACCATAGAAGAAAAATTAAATTAACAAAAAAAAAAAGGAATCCTTGATGATGCCACCAATCGTTGAAGATAGAGGCTGTGGTGGAGGAGAATTGCACAATAAAAATTAAAAGGCAGCAAAAAAAAATTTCATAAAATTATGCTAGAAACCCTAAGGATAAATACATAAACGGATAAGTTGAGGCTAAGAAAATATTTGTCTATATTAAAGTTGGATCGTTTGTGTAATACTCTCCTAATGATAAAAGCATTCAATGTGATTTATTGTGGTATTTTTAATTTTTCTCATTTCCCTTCGCACCTTTAGTCCTGGTATATCTCCTCTCCACTGAGATCTTGTTCTTCCTTTGAACTTTTCATTTCGAACTTTTAATATTTTACTTTAGGACAATTTTGTGCTATTCGTTCATTTACTAGATTTATTAATGATTTTCGTTTTTTTTTTCGTTGCCTTCTTACCAATATTTTTTAATATTATTGTTGTATTTTTTTTTATTTTTGTGTGTATACGGTTCTACATGCATATATTCTACCAAAAAGAAGAAAAAGCAAACGTTTACAA
Source organism: Atherix ibis (assembly GCA_958298945.1). Taxonomy (NCBI): domain Eukaryota; kingdom Metazoa; phylum Arthropoda; class Insecta; order Diptera; family Athericidae; genus Atherix; species Atherix ibis. The sequence goes on along the minus strand of OY282609.1, from coordinate 18,910,879 downwards.
ATGCAAAGTGAGAAAATATTTCGTAATAGAATTAATTGTCATTCCTGTATTTCCTCTGTCCCTATCCTTTTACCTTAGAAACTACATAGTCACTGCTATAGTATGCAATGTCCTTATTTATTGTTCAATTTTTCAGCTTATCTCGGTTCTAAGGAAATTTATCCTATAAGCTTAACTTTACCTAGCTGAGATGAAGATAGGCAGATAGGTTAGCTATACGGACTGATGAAAACAAAGAGTGAAAGTTTGAAGAAGAAAAAAACCGTCTCAGATACGATCTTTATTTTTTTGGTAGCCACGTAAGTTATCGAATAGAAAAAGGAAAATTACGATAAAGGTTTTTTTTCTTTTATCGATTTCACCTGTTGGCGTTGTGATTATACCAGTTATCTGGGTGCCATATTTTCCTAATAATGATAGAAAAGAAAATTTACCACCAGTTACCATCGCAACTTTTGGCATAGCCTTAGAATATGTACACATTGAGTGGTAGTTTCGTATATGAAAGGTTATCCAGTTTTTGCTTCAAAAAGTAAAGTTAAGACCTTGCCATTAGGTGTGCGAGAATGTTATGAATGCCTTAATAGAATGGTGCTTTAATGAGTGTGTGAATGACACGCAGGGTGGCTCCAACCGGGTGAAAGACCAAGGTCGATTCCGATTGTACTTTCGGGTCTTGACGAACCCGCGTACATGAGTTGGCTTAACGGTGCATAGGGATTTACAAGATTCCTTACTGTAGCTCAATGAGCGGAGTACAAACCGAAGTACTCTTAAAACAAAAATTCGTACTATGGGAGTCCAGGTGCCCAATGGTTGGCTTGTTGGTGCGAGTATTTCGTAAAGATTGGAGACATGGATCCAGAGCGGTGAAGGTCATGTACAAGTGTGTGTTTGTTCCGTATGCTATGTATGCGTCGTGTGTGTGGGGTGACTTAATAGATTTGCCGTGGCATTTTTTGAGAGGAGAGCGAGAATGGTGCATGAATGAGTGTGTAAATGGCACACAAGGTGGCTACGACCGGGTGAAAGACCAAGGTCGATTCCGGTTGTACTTTTGGGTCTTGGCGAACTCGCGTAGCTGGGCTGGCTTAGGGATTTACAAGATTCTTTACCGTAGCTCAATGAGTGGAGTACAAAACAAAGTACTCCTAAAACAAAAGTTGGTACTACGGGAATCGGGGTGTTCAATTGTGTTAAAACACACTGTGACCGATAACGGTGAAGCGCCTTATGCAGCAACGTGGTGGTTGCTGATGTTGTCACAGAGGTTTAGATAGGCTTCGCCACTAACAGTTGGAGTAATCAGCTTGTAACTGGTTACTGACTGTAAACTGCCAGTAATGGTGGTGCGTTGATTGAGCGTAACTCAATCTCTATGGTCGTAGGCGCCTCATGGTTTTATGTTCAGGGACAGATAAGTTACGTTAAATAATATATTATAACTTGCCATTATGCATAAAATATAACTCATTCAAATTACCACTACGAGACTTCTTGCAGAACTCGATCCTTATTAGAGTAATTTTTGAAGATTTTGGTTTTAAAGTGCTCAAAAGTTTGAGAATTTTATGAGTAAACCTACCGTTTTTCGTGTAATCTTAGAGGAAAAAGTCTAACGGCGTTAAATCGCATGATCTTGAAGGCCAATTGACATCACCAAAACTTATTATAACATGTTCTTGGAAGTTGGATATCACCAAATGTCGATATTATATATCCAAGGTTGAAAGCACAAACGGTTCAGATTAAAATCTTCAAGTTCAGGCCAAAAAAAGTCCGCCATAGAGCTAAGAATTGAAGGTAACTTTATATTGTATTTTTCATCATTTTCAAAGAAACCTTCAGACAGAAACGTGTTGGCATAATTCAACAACATAGTTTTTACAAATTTAATGAATTGTCTGGTGATTAAGCAATTCAAACAGTAAAAAACCTTAAAATAAATAAATGCTATCTTAAATAGTATATATGTTTGACAGTTGTCAAATAACAGGATTGTTATTACAGAACCGACAAATGGATAGACCACAAGATCGCCACCATTACAAGTGGAAATTTTTTTTAATTTTAACGAATTGTTTGGTGATTACAAAAGCCATAGCAAAAAAAGGCAAATCTTGAACTAAACAAATGTTGATTTTTCTAATAGACAAGTCTAATATCTGTCTAATGATAGGGTTATACTTTCCGAATCATGAAATGGATAAACCACCTGTTCTATAATCTAAGATCGCCCACCACAAAACCCACCGCATTTCCACCACAACAAAATGGTCGCCATGTTTTTCCTGACTAAACTCTGTTCAGCGTAAATATTAAAGCTAATGCACGCACCATGCATATACCATACATTCTACCACGAGTACATGTCCATATGCACTTGTACGTAAATGCCTCTGGCGGATTATTTATAATGTAATACGAGTAGTATAGACTCGCACCATTCGCAACTGCCTTACTAACTAGGATGAGAGGTAAATAAAAATTGCGCAATCAGCACGTAAGAATTTCTTTTTCAGCTCTTTTGAAATGTGATGGCTTTTTTTTTACTTCCCTTTATTAAATTGCTGGAATTTTCCTCTCGAATTTATTGAGAACGCCTAAAGGGAATCCTGCCTGATAATTTTGATCGGAATTTTTCCTTCTTTTTACTGTAAACTTTTTTTCTTCTACTGCTTTTAAACTGCATTTTATAGAGTATGTGTGCACACACTTTGAAAAGTTCGTTGTTTTTATTCGAAATATTAAAATGTCTTTTCATCTTGAACGATTTGTTTTTAACGGCTTACAAATAATTTTCCTTTCCTTTTTTTTGCTTTTAATTTTGTCTTAGCATTTATTTGCTTCTATTTAAAAGATGCTCCTTTCATCCATCTTTCTGTTGGTGTTGCTCTATTTATGCTATCAAAGGAATTTATGTATTTATGTATGAATATTTGAACGTGTAAGCTTAGGAGTTCTTTGAAGATTTCTTCCTCTCACATAATTTATATTCTATAATAGTTTTATCATTATAATTTTTTGATATGGTCTAAAAAATAATTATAAAAAAAAGGACAATAACAAGAATCTTCTAAAATATTATAAAAAAATATGATATAAAATAATTATTCACTATCATCTAGTACTTATTGTTTTATTTCTTTTAAAAACCAAACCCACCACCCCCCCACCCCTATCTCTCCTCTTCAGAAATATATAAAAAAATTACCAATAGAGTTAGTAAAATAACTTTAGGAGAAAAAAAAAATACATTTACATTCCTGGTACCCTTTTAAATTGGGGAAAAAACGAAATCAACGACTACAAATAACAATGTAAAAATAGCATTTATTTTGCCCATTCGAATATAATATATGATAACAGTGTACCTTCCCCCTCCCCCCTTTCGCTCACCCCCGCCACCGACCCCCTTTCCCTCACCTATTAGTGGCTTATATTATAGGAAAATGTATGGCAACAATTTTGCAGAAAGTATAGTCGTCCTGCACTAAAGAAAATGTAAATCTTTTATGATGTTTACCTCTTGCTGGTTGAAGTTTTTGGGCGTTTTAGCTTCATCTGTTAATGGTGCGCGGTGGTGGTGGTTGGATTTCCATTTGGTAGCTTTTGATATTCCTCATTTAAGGGCCTTACAATATTTTGAATGAAACTTGAAAATTCATTCATAGTCGCTATTATTTAAGAATCCATTTTACCGAAGAACCGGCAAAGTTCTTACCAATAATTTTCTATGCGAATGGCTGTGTGGGCTGGTGTGAAGCACGTGTACGGATATACACTGCAGGCAAAAAGTTTGTACGACCATTTTAGCTTTTAGGTGGGAAACGTTATATTAAACTTGAAAATTAAAATGAGCAAATGAATAAGGAATTAATTTTTATCTTAAAATAGCTCAAATGTTTTTTTTTATCGAAAAATCTTGTTTTGCCTTTTAATGATGTCTTTTACGATTTTAGACAGTTTGTTTTATCGTATCTCTTCTGTCTAGCTCATTCAATAAAAATTTTATGGATTTGTTGTTCCTTAAGGGTGGTGGGGGGGGGGGGGTGGGTTGGGTGAATATGGCATAATCACCACAATTACGGATGATTGTAGGAATTAAGTCATATTTTTGAAAATACATTCTTGATTTTTATTTTGTAGATAGTCTTTACATAACGGCGTACTATGTTTGGGATCATTATCGTGCTGCATAGTGATTCCTTTACCAATTAACCAAAAAGAACAATTTTCTCTAAAATATTTATATAGTTCTCTTATTTTTAAATTCCTGCTATTAGCATCAAGTATCCTATTCTATCCGTAGAGAAGCAACCCCAGATCATAATCAAGCCACTGTAAGTTTCCAGTTGTATTTCTTCCAGTACTCCGACGCACTAAGATTCTTCTTTTGGATCCAAATATCTGGAATTTAGACAAATCTGTCCAGACAACATTTTTAAAGTCATCATCAGCAGTCTAATTTTGATGGAATAAAGCCCGATACAAATTTGTTTTCTGTTTTGAAGGCGTACAATTGGTATACTTAACACTACGTGGCCAAAACATCACCATTGTTAGCGACACTGACTAACCGTCGCTTATTTGTACCAAATTTGAAGTGCTCCAAGTCCTGCTGCATATTGAATCCTTTACCAATTAACCAAAAGATGAAAGAATAATCTTCTCTAAAATATTTAGATATTTCTCTAAATTCCTTGTATTAGTATCAAGTATCCTATTCTATCCGTAGAGAGGCAACCTTAGATCATAATCAAGCCACTGCAAGCTTACTTTTCCAGTAGCATTTTGCTTAGCACTCCGACGCACTTAGATTTTTATTTTTGATCCAAATTTCTGGAATTTAGACTAATCTATCTAGACCCCATTTTCAAAGTCCTCATCAACAGTCCAGTTTCGATGGAATAAAGCCCGATATAAATTTGTTGTCTGTTTTGAGGGCGTACAAATGGTATCCTTAGCACCACGCCTCCAAATAGTCCACCAGCTCTCAATGGAATTTTCACCGTTGTTAGGGGCACTGACTAAGTGTTTTTTTTACAATTCATACCTAATTTGAGGTGCTCCAATTTCTTTTTACCAGTTCGAGTAACCTTCGATGACTTACAATCTAATTATTGATCTTTTTTCTTTAAGAGAAAGAAAATTGGCATTTTTTCTTTAATTTTTCAATTAATGCCTTTATTATGTCTCCATCAGCTTCAACTGACGTTCCAGAACGTAGTGCATCTTCGAGATCAAAATTGGCGGATCGAAATTTTCCAAACCAGTTTTGACACTGGCGCTCACTTAACACATCTGCTCCATACACATCGGATGATTTTTTTCTTGCTTGAACAGCGTTCTTATCTTTTCTATAGTAAAAAAGTAAAATATTCTGAAAATACTGTTTTTCACTTTCCATATGTTTAAAAGGGTATCACCAAAAACTACTATGCAGAAACAATCAAATTTTTTCACAAGCAAGCCGTGCTATGTCAGCTGTCAAAAACATAGGATCATACGGCTTAAGTATGAAGTTGGTTGTGAAAAAATACAATTAAGTGCTCTGTTGAAATTACTTTCCGAACAACCCAATATAACATTTAATATTTTTATGAACGCAACTTTTTGTAATTTTAATCTTTAGGCACTATAAAATAATCCAATTTATCGTCGTTGAATAAACTAACAATACCATGGAACTTTTTTCATAATTTAAAATTTTTAAGTTAATATCTTCAACATCATTTCCATATTTTGAAATTTTTAAGTTAATAGCTTCAAATTATTCATCTTATGTTTACTGATATTAAATAATTCAAATTTCTGTACTTCTACAAAAAGGCCCCATAAATTTGTTATTGCACTTGCCCCTGTTATGGCAAAAGAAGGGACATGACTGGAAATTACGAATTATTTTTTTTAAAAAATATTTCAGGAAATAATAAATATTGAATTTAAACTGTCATTTATTCTAATTTACTGTATATTAATAAGATACATTTTTGATTTATTAAGATTTTAACCAGAAAAAAATGTTGTTAACAAGGTGGTCGGTCGTATACTTTTGGACTACAGTGTACATGTAAGATTTTATACAAGCGCGTGTATTTGTGATTCTACTGTGCCCTAAATGCCAACCGATTTAAATATACAATAGAGAATAAAAATCAGTTGGAAGCGGGACGGGGGGGGGGGGGGTAGTATTTTTTTTGTTGATGATTTTATTTTGAGCAATTTCACATAAAAAATCAATTTAATTGAATATATGAATAAAAATCATGCATAAGAGACATCAATTCCTTAACTGAAAATGTATGCAAATGTAAAATGCTGGTGTGCGGATGGGGGTTACCTACGATGGGATCACAGTTGTTGGTTAGGCTTATGGTGATGGTGATGATGATGGTCGACTAACGAATATATTCACACTCTGAAAAGGAGTTTTATAGTTTGATAAGAATACACTGTTGCCTATTCTGTATTGTATATAAAACCGAAGGAGCCTATAGAAATTTCACTTGTATCCTTTTTTCTAAGTGAGCACTTTAGGATGAAAACTTGAAAACTTATGTAAATAGTGCAAATGGAATCGATTCGGTTGAAACAAAATTGCAGTTAAAAATAAAGTAGAAAATTCACTTAACAATTTTACAAATGGTTACGTGCATTTAATTTTTTTTGGCTTTTCTTCGTTTTTTTTTCTTATATTTTCTCCCTCCTCTTCCCCCATCAAAATTATTTACCTTCTATTTTTAAACTTTATTTAAAATGTATTTCAATTTGATTTATTTTTTTGAATTTTGAAACTTTTGTATTTGTTGTATTATTTTTACGCGAGAGTTTTGCTTATTCTTGCATGAGATACAAGTCAGGAAGTTAAATTCGCAAAGAATTCACTAGACTAAGAAGAAATAGCAAATAGAAAAGAAAAAACAATCCAGACAATAATAAATGGCTCCTTTCTCAAACCTTCTTTTTTTCTCTCGATATTCGACAGCGGAACTCCTTCCCATCTTTTATTTTGCGAAAATCTCCTCACTTTTCCTGTTCCTGTCGCTATAAATTGTCCTCGTTTTTCGTTTGTACTTTTGTATTATATTTTGTTGTTGTTGTTTGTTTCTTTTCGTGGCCATAACTACAAATATCTTAAAGTATGAGCAACTTGAATTTTACCATCGTATCGATTTCCTATCTTGGTAAATTTATGGTTTTTCTGTTATTTTGATTCGGCAAGCTCCGGCCGTGATATACAGGCACGATGGTCATAAATAGCACACATCTACCCAGATATAGCCTTCCAAAATGGATGTACGAGGATCTGAGTATTTTGAACAGATGTGTTCATCGTTCAGAAATCGAAATTGTACAATATTCGATAGTGTTTTCTATGGCCATCGAAAATTGCCGGCAGTGCTTTTTGGAGTACAGACAGAAGACAGAAGACAGAAGACAGAAGACAGAATCAGAACTCGACGAAGATGATCATTTCCGTTGAAGTGTTACTGCTGAGATTTGAATACTCGCCTTTCTCATTGTGCACACACTATCGAACACCCATACTCCCACGTACCCACTAACTATTGTTTCCAGCAAAATATTGTTGAGTATTTTTACCACTCTGCCATGCGATACTATCCTTCCTGCGGTTCATGTTGCTTTCTCCGTCGAAGATGTAATTTTTAGTTTTTCGTTTGATTGCTTCATGTAAATGGGTCAGTAAGTTTCTTGGAGCCTCTATACGAGTATCCATCCATTCATTTTTCCACCCATCCACTTAGGAGGAGTATCTATGTATGTCTGCATATGAGTTTTACTTAAACCTTCGTTCCTATATTCATAAATCCATATTCCATCCTCAATTTCCAAGTTATCATAGTACACGTATTCGTTCATGCTAATACAAATACGTGTAGTAACACTTTACTGGAATTTAGTTCAAAGCAACCTTAGTAAAAGCAACAAACCAACTAATGGTTTTCCTAATAATTATATCTGTTCTTTCTCCCTACCCTTTTTCCTACTATCAGAACCTTCTGTCCATCTAATTCTGCAACGTTTTGTATCCTTTTATCCTTTTGTTATTGTGCAATGTTTTGTTTTCGCATTTAAAATAAAAACGGAAATTTAGTTGAGCGTAAAAGGTGGAGCATTGTTTTAACAGAGAAAATTCCCCATTTTTTTCTGTACACTTCCCCATTTTTTATGGTTTTTTTTTGTTTTTTAGGAGGTGCATCTTATAAATGGTGAATTTTCTGTGCATTTTATGATCAGTTATATGATCAATAATATAAAATGGCAAACATTTACCCAAATAAATGTTATCTTAACTGACATATATATTTGACAGCTGTCAGATAACATGGCTGCACTTTCCGAACTATAAAATGGTTAATCCGAGACAAACTCTCTTCAAATGATACCACCGCTCAAGATAATTTGACTTTTTATATTAGTAAAATTAACCAAATATAAAAAGCAAAAAATATTTTCATATTAAAAAATTACTACTTGGTCAATAATTTATTATATTTTTAAAAAATAAAAAAGAAGAAAAAAGCAATTGCCAGTAGTCATTAAAATTTTCTAGTCCATTAATATTTTTCCTGATGATCCAGTACACCAATCGTAAGTGCTTTTTGTTCAATTTATTATCATTGCTCGATTATCCCCTATTCAAGGACTAAAGAATTTTTATCCTACAAAAAAAAAAAAATATCTACACTTTTTGGTCATTTGTCGTAAACAGTTGAAATTCGAATTGATTAAGAAACTTCAATTGTTCAAAATGGAATTAAATATGAAATGTTCACAAATTTACTAGATTGATTTAAAAATCGATTTGTACAAATTTGGCAGACAGTTTAAATAATTGAATTTCTATTAATTTAAAATTACTGATTACTAATTGGATCTTGTATGATTTATAGCAGCTATAATAGCCCGATTAAGGACTAATTTATGGTTAACGATAAGCATCATTAAACTAATTCCAAATGAACTGAATCAATGCTTATATATTTATTTACAATTTGAGGTAGTAAGAAATTTATTATTATTGGTTTTTAGTCTATTCCGTTTTTATTTTTTTATAGATTACTGCCTTTTTTTTTAAATCAGTCTTTGGTATATTGTAAAATTTTTAAATTCGATTGTTGTGTAGATTTGTATTACTAATTATATAGAAAACAAAAAAATAATAGCCGTTTTAATAATTAATTAAAACAAAACCAAATAAAATATAGAAAACAAAAGGAATAAAATTACATAAGAAGAGTTTATAATTCCAAAGGATATGTGGTCAATTTTATGGTGGATATTTTTATTACTGATTTGTTATAGTTCCAGAAGAAAAGCCCAAGTACCATCTTATCATATGTTTGACGATAATACTTTATAATAATTATTATTATTTGTCGATTGTTTTTTTACAAAAATTGCATTTTAAGGAAACTTTCAAAATTTAAACCCCCCTCTCTCCACCCCTTCCAGCACTCTGCAAATATATATTTAAGGGGATATCTATCTCTCCAATCATCAATAGATAGGGTTCTATATCTCTCTATAAAGATTTACTGGTTGATTGAGTTTTTTTTCCGTCGAAACTTTTCTATTATTAAATTGGAAGAACACAAACATAAGCTTCAGTTTTTTTCCCCAATGAATGTAATGAAGTGTAAAGTTTTACAATTATTGGATAAAAAATGCACTTGTCGTTTTTCTTAGCTTGTAAATAAAAAAAAACTAAAAGGCCAACTACAAGTTCTCCCAGCATCCTTACAAATCTAAGTGTTTCAATATTAGATCTTAAGGATGAAAATTACCATCATCTCTAAGGGCAGGCAATGGTAAAAATATTTATTAAGTTTTTGTAGCTGAACATTTACACAAACATACACATACATACATCTCATCCATTCATAGGATTGGTTGGTTGGTTGGGCATATACTTGTCCATATTCTGTTATAAGGGTTTGTGTTAGATCGATTTTCTTAAGTTTATTACTCTCAGGAGATTGGAAAATTGGAATTGGTTTTATAACAGAAAGCGTATTTTATTTTATTTATATTTATTTATTTATTAGTTTGGAAGTTTTCTATGTGGTTAAAAAAATAATAAGTAACTTGTAAGATGGATTTTCGGTTTATTGCTTTAGTTTCCATTGTAATTTTTTTCCTCTGCTTTTCCAGTAATTATTATTGGGCAAAGTCATCGGGATTTTTTTCCAAAATAAATCGACTGTGACGTATGGTATGGACATAAGTATATATAGGGTGGTTCATCTAGCGGTTCCATTTTGAACTACTATTTATTTGAAGTACTAGGTTGTTAAATATCAACACGAATTGACAGATTGTTAGTTGAAAGTCAGAATTTTACGAAATTGACAGATTGTTAGTTGAAACACGAATTGACAGATTGTTAGTTGAAAGTCAGAATTTTACGAAATGGTAATCCATACGCTTGAAGAAGAATGGGAAATATTGAGAACTTACTTCCAAAGTGGTGAGTCTTCAACCCAAACTGTGAGAAATTTACAAACAAATTAGCAAAGATCGAATCCCATCACGTCAACTTGTGAACAAATTCGCGAAACTGGTTTGTTGGTTGCCAAAGCAACCCGTTCCCGCTCTAATACAGTACATACGACCGATAATATTGCCGCCGTTGCTGAAAATGTTCGTCAACATCAACTCGTCACCGTTCTCAGGAATTGAACATTTCTCGCACTTCTCTGTTGAGAATTTTGCACAAAGCCCTCGGTATGAAAGCTTACAAAGTTCAATTAGTCCAACAACTAAAGCCGCATGACCATCCGAAGCGTTTTCGGTTTGCCCAATGGGCTCAAGGTCAATTGGCCGAAGATGAGCATTTTTACCGAAAAATCATCTTTTCGGATGAGGCCCATTTCTACGTCGGTGGGTATGTGAACAAACAAAATTGTCGCATCTGGGGCTCAGAAAATCCATACGTCACCATGGAAAAGTCGATGCAACCACAACGAGTCACGGTTTGGTGCGGATTTCGGAGTGGAGGCATCATTGGCCCGTTTTTCTTCGAAAACGATGAAGGAACCGCCGTTACGGTCAATGGTGAGCACTATCGTGGCATGCTCAACGAATTTTTGTTTCCAAAAGTTGAAGAGAATGGCATGGACGACATTTGGTTTCAACAGGAGGGGGCCACTTGCCACACAGCCAACGTAACAATCCAACTTTTGGGCACTGCTTTCGAAAACCGAATAATCAACCGAAATTTTGATGTCAATTGCCCGCCTCGGAGCTGTGATTTGAGCCCGTTGGATTATTTGCTGTGGGGATCCGTTAAGGATAAATGTTACGAAAGCCATCCAGAGACAATTGAGGCCTTGAAACACGAAATCAAAGTTGCCATTGAAGAGATACAGGCCCGGACAATCGAAAATGTACTGAAAAATTGTGTCGAGCGAATGGGGTACTGTAAGGTCAGCCGTGGCAGTCATTTAAATGATGTTGTGTTTCATTCTTAAATTTCAAGGTTCAATCTTTTTAATAGAACCGGAAATTTGAAAAAACATACACTAGTTTTTTTAAATTTACTTTTTAAAATGGAACTTCTAAATGGTCCACCCTGTAGCTCTACTCTCATTTAAACGTTAAAGCTAATTTTTAAAAAAAATTTTGAATGTTTTCAAAAATTTCATTTTTTTTTTTATATTAACGAGTATTTTTTTTAAAAACAAATTTTATTTTTCACATAATTTTTCAGAATTTGATCACAAGAATTACACAAAATGGTGACCGTTTTAATGTGGTAAATATTATTATGGACTGACTAAAAAGATTAGCCAAGGTGCAAGATTTAGCCAAAGGGGTGAGATTTAGCCATGGCGCAAACATAATCTGAGTGCATTGACTTTGTTGCTTCGTATTCGTTTGTTTATTTTTTACTAATTAACCCCATGTAATTTCGATTTTTTTTTCTATATATTTATATCTACAATATTATTAAAAAATATAATTAAAGAAAATAATTTGATAATATATTTTATTTTTATTTGGAAAAAAAAATAAATAAATCCATTAGAAAAACATCGATACACACGAGTCTGTTTTAATTGCACACGGGAGAGCGATGTGATTAGAAATAGGAGCATAGGAGACGACAGTGTTCATATGAGCAGATGTGTTGTTAGTGATGAGAATTGAGACTGTGCCGCAGCGACTAATTATGTATGTGCACACCGCTCACCTTTTCTATCCGATTACTCTCATTGTGCAGCATCGTTAACTTATTGATCAGTTGGAGTCGGTCATTTACGTTTTGAATTGGGTGTGGTTTGGATAAGTGTAAAAGTGAAGTGGTTAAAATGATCGGAAAATGTATTGGAAATTGTTGGGGTAAGTGCTTGAAGATTATTTATTAAAATCGAATTCATTTTTATTATTACTTTTCTTTATATTTTTATTTGCCAATTATGAGCAATTTCATTAGCATTAAGAACTATCGATGCTATAGAGCCTTTGAATTTGATTTAAGTACGTCAATAAATAACTTTTCCACATTATTTTCACTTAAATGCGTTTAGTTTTCAATAAAGATTATATTGAATATTCAGAATTTTCAATAAAAGTGTCGGAATTAGTAAAAATCGACGAGAGATTTTTTTTCAAATAGGAAAGTGCAAAATGGCTGCTGGTTTGCAAAAATCCTATACAAGTCGGAACGTGCCTGAGTGAAAATATATATAGCTACCTGAATGCAAACACACAAATTCTATGATAATACGAAAAGGGAATTTTTGATTTTTTTTCCTTATTCCTATTTAAAATTAAGTTTATTAATTTTTGTTGTTGTTTTTATTCAGTTTCAAAAATTTCTGAAATTATTTCTTATTTTCATAATTTAAAAAAAAATAAATTTGCAATTATTTTGAATTATTTTTAGTAAAATTATCATTTCAGAAAAAGAAACCAATCACATTACGTCACGAGCTTATTGCATTCGCTAGAACCGTTAAAAGAAACCGTTTTGAAAATCGATTGTGTGTGTAAGAGATGTACGAGGTCTGTTCAAAAAGTATCGCGAATTTTGAATTTCCGCGGGTCACATATATTAGATTTTCGATTCGTTTGTGGTGTAATGTTTGTACTCATGTCCCTCACGTATGCCGACAAGTGCGGCCATTTTGAATGTTCAGATAACTTTTGACAGCTGCTTTGCTTGCACATGTTTTGGCTCGTATTCGATTTTTGCCCATTTTCGACCAAAAACAGCATTGCATTAACATTGCTAAGGAGCTGTTGGACTGTGTCCAGAGGGTCATAACTGGTGACGAATCATGGGTTTATGGTTACGGCGTGGAAACCAAAGCTCAATCATCCCAATGGAAGCTGCCGCACGAGCCAAGACCGAAAAAAGCGCGCCAAGATCGGTTGAATGTGAAGGTTTTGCTTACAGTTTTCTTCGATTGTAGGGGCGTGGTGTATCATGAGTTCTTGCCACAGGGTAGAACGGTCAATAAGGAATATTACCTGCAAGTTATGCGGAAGTTCCCCGAAGCAATGCGCGAGAAACGCCCGGATTTGTGGAAGAACAAAAATTAGGTTTTGCACCATGATAACGCCCCTGCTCACGCATCATTGCTTGAGCGCGAATTTTTGGCCAAAAACAACACACTAATAATGCCGCAGCCACCGTATTCCCCAGATCTGGCCCCCTGTGACTTTTTCTTGTTTCCGAAACAGATTCTTTGATCCATTTTTTGGAATGGGCAAAAATCGAAGACGAGCCAAAATACGTGCAAGCAAAGCAGCCGTCAAAAATTCGAAAATCAATTATACGTAACCCGCGGAAATTCAAAATTCGTGATACTTTTTGAACAGGCCATGCTGGACCTTACTACCACTGAATGCGATAGTTTTTAGCTGCAAGGAGTCCATGTTGACTTTGCTACCACTGAAAGGAACCATTTTAGGCTGCAGGGAGTCCATTTTGTCCAAATTCATAAGTTTCCATTCTTTTTTATTATTTCTCTTTTCAAAGAATATTTTGAAGAGCGCACGCAACTTGCTTATATTCTCTTTATAGTTGTGATTGCTTCTCTTTCTCATTACACCTTGTTCGTAGTGGTTTTCTCTTTTTCTTAGTAACTTATACTTAATAGAAGAGTAGCATGTTTATTGTTTGTTCCCACTTTTACTGATCACCTTTACCTTTTTATACATTATTATTTGCTTAGTAAATATTATATAATTTATTATTTAATTTAATTATTTTTTTTAAAATCATAAATTAGAAACTTTCCAAGCTTCCGTACAAGAAATTTTTAGTTTTATAATAAAGTATTGTAAAAAAATATTTTTTTATCGTGTTTTTAATGTCCGTTAAAGGGGGGTGGGAGGGAAGGCATTTGGTTCTATGTATTGAAAAAAAGACCATACGTCTTCGTTTGACATTGTTAATGCTGAATAGACTCGACTACTCTTTGCATTTTCAGAGCTCTTTTTTTTTTTTATTTAATTTTGGAGCATTTTTTTTGGGGGCATATTTTGCTGTTGTAAGTTTGAAATTTATTATTTGGTCTTAGAAATTATTGCTTTTTTGGAGCATAGTTTGTTCGTATTAGTTTGTTGTTATTTGACATGTTTTTAGAGTTCTTTTTAATTTTGTATATTAATAAATGAGTTAATGTTAGATTGTTTGCGTTTAAAATTAGAAAGTTTTAAAAATTCTCGCAAAACTTTTTTTTTAAAGATTTTATTACGGCTTTTATCGTCAAGAAATTTGTTCGCCCCCCTTTTCACAAATGTTTATTCTCTCTTCGAAGATGGAAAAATAGGAAGAAACGGAATGAAAGTTAGAAGAAAGTTTGATGATTTTTATGATTATTTTTAGACAAAATATCGTCATCACCATTATTATTATAATATTATAATTATTATTATTATTATTATTATGTGACAAGATACTATGACAGGATGTATATTTATCATGAGAAAGTTCCTTCTACGTTTAAGAAAAGTTTAATTTTAATTTGCAATTTTCAGTGCTAGTTAAATTTTGCTCCCGAAATAGAAACTTTTAAATATTCTATTAAGCTATAAAAATTGTGTGTGATAGTAATGCCTATCATAAAAATGGGGAGACAAGAGAGACAAAATGCTAGAAATGTTTGTACTCTTTACGGATGAAATATCAAAATTTGTTTACGTTCCGAAATGAAATGTATGGGAAAATGTGGGGGGTTGGACGATGGACGATGGACTACTCTCGATAAATCCAGTGGAACACTAAAGTTGTGCATTTTGGAATTTTCGTATAATACGTATTATGTGATAGATAATAATAAACATACTAAATATGGATGGAATAATAAAGCAAAAAGCTTTTAAGAAGACAACTGCAATAATTTACGAAAGTTGCTCCTAATAGCTTTCCGATACAGACCGGATGTCCAATTCTGCAAACAATACCCGAATATTATGTGGAACGGGACTGATTCCAGCATTCTATTCAAATTTATTATCTTTTGGCGTGTTTTTTCCCATCCATATTTCTCCATTTTTTCTTTTTTTGTTGTTGATATTTTATAGGCGATAGATTGGCTTGTCAGCCTAACCAAACCTGTGGGATAGGAACCCCAAAATCGTAATATCTAAAAGACAAACCGACTGGATTAGAAATTATGAGTTTGAATGGTGAATTACAATACTTTCTGGGATTGTTATTAGTTTAATGTGAAAAAGAAATTTATTGCCTGCCTTTCAATGAGATATGAATTTAATAGAAATTATTAAATGCGAACGAGGTGAAGAAAGTTTTCTCACTTTTCAAGGAACACTATTCGTTCGTCTTTCGTTTGCCGAAATCTTTTCAATTTCATACGTGCACAAAGTTTGAACAAGTGCAGTTATGGCAACTAGAATATGAGAATGGCTAATGGTGTTGCTGCCATGGGATACGCCTGACTATATGCGAAAAATTGCTATTTGGAAAAGTAGTACTTGGCGTAATGATGGTAATATGGTAAGAAGCATTTGTAGTTAGGGGAGCTCAGAAGAGTACATAAGAGTACTTGCACAAGTAGAGTCAAATTGTGTGCGAATAGATTTAAAAAACTATTCGTAGTCATATTTTGTAATGATCGCTGAAGGAACGATTCTGTTATCGTGATTCTGATTCTGCTTCTGACACATGAATTTAAAAGACTTTTTATGTTTTATTTTACATTTTTTTGAAATTGGAAATTTTTCATTTATTTTCGTACTCTCTAATTATAAAAATTTCATTAGTTTTGCAAAAAATAAAAAAAAATTAGCTGCGAGAATAGGGCTGCCAAGTTAGTGGGTTTCGGGACATGTTCGAATTTGAGGCAACAAATGCCGCTGATCGTGTTGCGAGATAAACTCTATGCCATCGAGTATTTGCAGTTATCCGTTCTAACAAAACGTCAAAAACTGATCCAATAGTTAAACTTTCTTATGGGGTCGTGGGCTAATAATGCTTTAGCACTGATAACTGCTAATGCTTATCCAAACGACATATGAAGTCGTCAAATGTTCACACGGTCTTGGCGCTATAAAATTACAAATTTTTAACAATATTCGCTGTAGTTTATAGAAACATAGGTTTGCAACAAAATTGTGTTTTTTTTAATTTTAATTTCTGGGTAATATTGGATTGTCAAGAAAGTGATTTCGTTGTTTCCCAACAGAGGACTTAATTGTATTTTTTCACAACCAACTTCACACTTAAGCCGTATAATCATATGTATTTTGACAGCTGACATAGCAAGGCTTGCTTGTGAAAAATTCTGCACAGTAGTTTTTGGTTGATACCCTTTTGAATATGGAAAGTGAAAAACAGCATTTTCGGAATATTTTGCTTTTTTACTATAGAAAATATAAAAATGCTGTTCAAGCAAGAAAAAAAATTATCCGATGTGTATGGATAAGATGTATTAAGTGAGCGCCAGTGCCTCAAAATTTCGATCCGTCAATTTTGATCTCGAAGATGCACCACCAGTTCGGGAAGGCCAGTTGAAGGTGGTGAAGACACAATAAAGACATTAATTGATGCAAACCGGCGAATAACAACTCGTGAGATCGCTAAGAGATTAAACTTATCGAATACAACCGTTCATGATCATTTGAAACGGCTAGGTTTAATCTCAAAGCTCGACATATGGGTTCCTCATCTTCGTACGGAAAAAAAAATTGTGCCGTCGCATTGACGTTTGTGATTTTCTTCTCAAACGCCAAGAAAATAATCCATTTTTGAAGCGTATTATTACTGGGTACGAGAAATGGGTTGTCTACAACATTGTTAAGCACAAAAGATGCTGGAGTAGAAAAGATGAACCGGCTCAAAGCACTTCGAAAGCCAATATTCATCAAAAAAAGGTTATGCTATCTGTTTGGTGGGATTTCAAAGGAATCGCTTATTTTGAGGTTCTATCGATCAGTTCTGAAGTGTGTACTGTCATCAGTTGGACAAATTGAATAATTCCCTTAAAGAAAAAAGACCAATAAAAAACTATTGGGTTGTTCGGAAAGTAATTTTGTAATAAAACGAAATTAATTTCTTGACAACCCAATAGTATAGTTTTTTTCTAATAAAAATTCAGGACTTTCTTTTAAAAAAAAAGAATTTTTAACTTTTATTCATTTGAACAAATAACAAAAAATTAGCGAACATATTGTATTAGTAGAGAAAATTGATTTGATTGCGTGCGTATTTTTTTTTTTGAGGTTGTGGCATAAAGTTAAAAATAATTTTAATAAGCGACAAAATCCCCACCATCTGTTAAAATTTAAATGCATTTCGAGTATTTAAGTTTTTTTCTATGTAATACATTCTGTTATGAATTTCGATTCAGCATAAACGGCAGTGCGGTTTTTATACATAAAATAGCCAAATTTTCCGAAATAATGGTGTAATATTGTATCTAGCAGTTAGTCCACTGGTGGCGGCTAAAAATGTCTGCCAACAGATTGCAAACTTCACGTCGCAATGAGTAATAAATCAATGGCCATTCCAGGATGCTATCAATGTAACCACCTAGCTACCTAGCGGGTGTACAGGTCATAACCGAATGACGTAAAGTTCAATAATTACATTTATTATGGTAAATTTGATGAGGTTTTTGTCGTTAATGCTGAATCGAAATTTCACTTACACACGTAAATGGGCTTAAATTGAAAGAAAAAAAATATTGTAAGAGAAATTCAATTAGGGCCGAAACTTAATTCAATTTTTACCCCCTTTAATTTTAATGTTCAATAATTGGAACGTTCTCTGGAAGACAATTTACGTTTATGGCAAATCAGTTAACCGATCTATTCATGTACTGCAGCACTTGGGGCTAAGTTGTTATGTCTCAGCAATCGGTGTTGTTTCGTTAAGGTTAATAGGTTGCCATTAATTTAGACTCGTAATCTTTAAAGACCCAAAACCCCATTCCTTTCTTTCTCTACCGCAAAAAAAAATGTTTTTTTTTGTCCGAAAAGTGCTTTGCTCTCTTCACCCTTGTAATGTTGGGTTCAATATTTGAACGTGTCTTTTTGGCTGCCTTGTCTTTTTGGTTTGGTTTCTGGAAAACCTACACCTCTGCACGTGCACTAATTTTTTGGTTTAATTTCGAAAAATTCCATTAGAGTAAATATGATGGAAAAAATATTTGTGCGCACCTATTGAGAAAGGTGAAGGGGTGGTGTGAAAGGACTGAATACCATCAGTTCGTTGATAATTTCTCTTTTAAAAGTGTTCTCCTAGAGGCAACTTCGTGATGACATTTTTTTCCCAGATAAGAAAACATTCAGGCACGCACACACACACACAGATAACCAAACACACACTAACATAAAGTTCTTATTAACGAAAATATTGGAAATAATTTTCACGATTATCATGACTTGGTGTAATGGATGCTCGTAGAAGTAAATGAAAAACTAATGGTTAGGATAGTCTCCTATTAGAAAATAAGGGGGGGGTTGTCTCATTTACTTATTTAAATAACCACCGCCTCTCTCTCTTCTGTCAAAAAAAAAACTAGAGCCACATGCGACTATCTGTGCCAGGAAATGGAATTAGTCTATTAGACTTTAGTTCTCTCTCTCTCTCGGCAACGATATGTTGCCATCGCCGCCCCTTTCTTTAGAAAAGCTCTTTTAGGGATAATTAATCAATGGATAATTAAGATAATTTATTTGAAACGATATCAAAGTTAGTCTTAGGAAGGCAGCGTACCATATGTGATCGAACACGTAAAAGTGAAATGCGAAATGCGAAATACTCTCGTTAGTAAATATGATCTCATAAAAGGCGGAAACAAATATTGCTGAATTATCATAAAACAGAAAACGTGAATAAACAGTAAAAATATAAAAATGCAGCGAATAAAAATACTTTTATTATGTAATTTTTCTTCTTTTCTTTTTGGACCAAATAAATTCCAATATTGACGACAAGATCATATCATCCATCACATCATTGCCATTTAAAAGAATTTACCAAAAAAAAATTTTACTGCATCACAATTCACAAAAATATTTTTTTCCTACTCGTATTGGTGTTGGTGTGGGGCTATTAAATACTTTCTTCCGGCTTTTATGCGATTTTGAGTAGGAATTTTTGGATTTTGTTTCCATTGCGCCTAGCTTTCGGCACACCTGTTCCATTTTTACCTTGTGTCTCATATGTGTAAAGAGGATGGAGCTTATGAAAGGATGGTGAAGGTGGTTGAAAGGGACATTTAGGAGCTTTCTACTAGTAAAAGATACTAAATTTCAGTGCTAAATTTCGTAAGAACGAGGTTAGAGGGAACTTAACGTTAACTATGGCGCTTTTATAGTGTGTCGTACGAATGTTATCCTATTTCGACTTTCCCTTCGGTTCATATGGTATTTGGTGTATTTTTTTAAATATTATTTTTTTTTGCATTTTATTTTATGTTTAATAATACTTTCAAGAAGGAAAAAGCTCGTAAATACAATAATAATTATTTACGACCTGGGAAGAAGAACAACTCTAGATGTCTGAGAGAGAGAGAGAGAGTGTGTGCGAAATAAAGAAGACTAAAAATAAGGGCAGTCAGATCTAAGTAAATGTATATGTACCCCGATATTGATCCTATTTTATTTGCATTTTTATTATATAGTATCTTTCATTTTTCTCTCCTTAATATGATCAATATTTTCCTTTATTTGCAAAAATTTTTGTTATCAATTCCTATTTCGTGATTCTATTTGCCGAATACAATTTTGTCTCCACCTTTCATGGAGTTCTTTTTTTACAATCTCTTTCTCTATCGTCCCCTTTCACCTCAGTTTTGTGTTGTTGATAAATTTGTATTAGTTTTCAGTTAAGTTAATATCCCAAACACACATGGGAAAATATGCTACTAGAATTGGGGTGAATGTAGTTATTTTTGCTGCTCCTTACAACAAAATTTCAGGGGAGATATTTAAGAGAACAACAAAATTAGGCAACCAAAAAAAACAGCATTTTTTATGTGTTCGAATATACGTGATACGGTCAATAAGATAATATACCATCGAAAGTGCCTGTTTTTATATATTGCTGAGTGTCAAGAAGGCAGAAGAAGGTAAAGAAGAGTTACCATACTGTTTATGCAGATAAATAGGATATCGTTAAAATTGGTAAATGGCGAATATACTTTAATTACGTGCGGTGGTGTATTCTCTTGGCAAGAAGAAAATTGACATTTTTTAAAAGGTGGTACGTTGATAAAAAGGAAGTTCCGTCGTATATTCTTCGTCGCTATTAATATAAATGCATCGAAGAAAATACAATATTTGTTGTGAACACATTTGGTTTTGTGTATTCTTGTATTTTGTACAACAACAACTTGTCGATTTTATATTCTTTTGGTCGCAATATTGTACAACGTTTTATTTTTACTACCGAAAATCATCTAACCACCAGCAATTTTTATTTATTTATTGATGAATTTATGAAATTGTCGTTTTGAAAACAGATGTTAAATTTTTTTTTTTTGAAGATTTTTACGAACAAGGACAAATTTGTTACAAGACAAGAACGAGTTCAATTTATTTGTTGGGATAAAAGGATGACAACAACATGCAGGCGAGGACCCATTACATTTAATTTTATCGTCATTCGATGGTGTTAAAATTGTCATTTTATGGTCTCTTCTTAGAATCGTCCATTAAATCATTGTTGATATTTTCTTAAATATAATAAAAATTAAAATTTAAAATGAAGATTTTTTTGACATTTTTCATCTGATTTGAATATTTTCGGATCGTTTCTGACGATCTTTTGAAATTTTTTTTTGGGGCGTATGGGTTGACCCTGACCATATTAAGTTAGCTTTTAAAAGCCTCTTTTAAAAATTTAGTTGTTCATTAAAAAAGTATTGTTTTTAAAAGTTTTATAAAATTTTTGAAAAAAATTCCTTTTTTAATTTTTACTTTTGTACTATAATTTAGTGCTTCTGCATTCTTTATATTTATTAATAATTGCTAAAATTTAAGTTTTTATATTTGAATTTTCGTTTGTGTTTATTTTTGTTGGAGAAATTGAAATTTTACATTTTTTCAGTAAGCCTTTTTATATATTGTTAGATATTTTCTCATAAATCTGTTAAATGTTCGCAGGTTTTTTTAAGGTCTTTACTTGTGAAGAATATCCTTTTCCTCTCAAATAAAAAACGTTATGGCAGAGAGCCAGTAACTTTGGAAAACATTTAGCAAACAATTTTAAACCACACGAAGACATCCAAGACAATCAATGCAACGAAAAAAATATGAAGAGAAATTTCATGGCTGTTGTCCATAACTGTCACCTCCTTTGTAAAAGCCCCAAATTACTCCGAAGTTAAATCCACAATATCACATTTATGAAAATATGACCTAATAAATTCAGAAATACTTTAAAAAAATATTAAAAAATACTCGTCCGATAACATATATTTATAATAGTGTTACGACGTAACATGACTCATGCATGTATATTGTCCGATATGGGTCGTATATCCTTCCCATTTTATCAAAAAATTCTTGAAAAAATAATCCTAAAACGTCTTTATCCTATTATTAAACCGAGAGTGTGGTTTCTCAATATTAGTTTGGATTCAACTAGTGAACTACAAAATATTCTCGATAGACCAAAGATACTATTGTCCGGATCGCTTTCTACTATCCTGGATTACTTTAGACGCTGAAGAGAATCTTATCTCCTTGTAAATTTCCACATCATTTAAAAAGTAACTGAAAATGTAGACATTTAGTCTGTTATCACCGGTGTCAATCAGGCTAGCATCCTAGGTGAAATCCTTTTTAACATAATAATATCATAATCCTTATCCAGGTAAGTATCTTACCACTATTTTATAAAACCATATCAACTCCTTAAAAGCCTGGTTCAAAAGTTGGAGAGTACCGGTGAATGAGCAAAAATGTGATCATGCTACTTTTACTCTTTACGAAGAACAAACTCCTCCCCTAACCCTCAATGGCAGTAAATTTCCATAGAAAATGAGTGTGCGTTACGTAAGACATATAATCAAAAAATGGTTGACATGTCACCCTCATATGAAAATTCAAAGAATTGAACTTAACGGACGATTTTGACAACAAAACTCAAAACGATATGAACATATGTACGTATTCGAACTTTTGGGTTCGACTAACTATTCCAATTCCCATGGAACCCAAACACTACAATTCCGAATCCTTGGAAAAATGGTCAATGCTCTCTTTTATGTATGAAACATTGTTATTCCAACTATGTGTGCATCCTCGTTATAAAAAATTGCAGTCCCGTCTATCCAACTATCCTAATCTCGTAGCAACAAAAAAAAACTGTTCACTCCCATTTTTTAAATTTATAAAATAAATCATCCTCTACTCCTCTACATGTCTCCATGTCATTGTATCTTCCCTTAAAAAAATCTGCTACTTATAAATTAGAATCAAAAAAAAAATATACTGAAATAATTCCTTCAAAACCTTAGAATTTAAATTAATTAAATTTAATTTTTGTTGGGAATTTAAAACCAGAACTTATAGAAGAGAGAAAACATTCCAAAAAAATTGTCCTTTTTTTTGTATACTCTTACAACCCAATTTAGTATGGTATTTTTTGTAAATTTTTTTTTTTGTGGAATAAATTCAATTTGATTGTAAATTTTTTTTTCTGTAGACGTTATTATTAAATGGAATTTGATAAAATAGATAAAAATGTCTCTTCAAAAATCCTTTTATCAAGATAGAACGTATGTAAGTACTTATGTACTTGTGGGGGCCATCATCTATTTAGAATTTCCATGACCTTTGAGTAGTCAATTTGCTTCCAAAATGTGAAGCTTAGTTTGGTTTTGATTTGATTTATCTACCATATAGCATAGAGAGGAGCCTATACTGAATTGCGTTCTACATATAAGCGTACGCGTACTTAACGTATGCGTGTGGAAATTTTATCATTTTGTAAATTTCGATTTATTTTTCAGCGATATATGTACATAAAAGGATTTTTGGTTATTTGTACTCATCTCCTTCTTATCATATATGAAAATTGTATGAATATTAATACAGGCAGAAAATTCATTCTTATTCAAAGCAAAAGAAAAAAATGGAGTCGTTTGATATCAAAAAGTACAACCCAAAAGAAAATATTCAAGAGCAAAAAATGTTTTGTATGAATTAAAAAGAGAAGAGAAAAAATGAAATACGTTTTTTTTTTTTTTTACTTACAAATTAATTCCGTCAAATCCAGCTCCTAGACCAACATGATCGATGCCAGCTATTCGCTTAATATGATTTATGTGAGCTGAAAATATTTTTAACATTACACATCGCGAATTTCATCTGCAAACGATAAAGGAGTCATGTGGGGGGACAAAAGAAGAGAAGAGAAGGTGAAAAAAGAAGAAAATAATAATAAAATAAAAACGAATCCAAATTATATAATCCCAAAAGAGACTTAAAAAAACGTGTAAAAAAAGAAAAGAGAATAGAAAAAGGCTTTTTTCTCTTGTTTAAAGTGAAAGTACTTGTCGTCATCGTTCTCGTCCCCTCGTAGTTGTCGTTATCGTATTAGGCTATCGTTTATCAGCATACATAATATATATCCATATAAATACATCCATATACCATCTTCCGTATCGTTTGATAACCTTTTATCGTCGCCTTCTTCCCTCTCCAGTCCATATTATTTAATAGAAGAAGCGGTAATATTACGACTATTTATGGCGTGTATGACACGTACTCGTAGTACTGCGAACGTATTCACGCACTTAAGAGAGAGGGTCTATTTATGATGCCTCTTTTCGGGATTTTCCTAAATTCTTCTTATTTCCTTGTCTCTCCCGCTGTACATATTACAAATTTGAGTTTCGAGTCGATAACATAAGCGACAACAAAAGAACAAATATAATAAAAATGAATAGAAAGAAAAAAAAATAAATTGAAAATGGATTCTTGGTAGTGTGATGGAAATTTTGCTGTATATATTGTATTTGTGGGGGGGTCGGTTGAGGGATTTGGGCAGGGGGGTTCCGGCTTTTTAAGTAAATATATAATAAAAATAAGATTATTAATAATAACTAGTAATAATAATAGTAAATAATGTCCAGTTAGTCTCTTGGTGTAGGTTGGTTGGTAGATTAGGTTAGGTTAGGTTAGTTATAGTCGGAATGCTATGTTGAGTAGTAAATTTAAGTATTATTACTTTTGCTACTCTCCAAGTATAATGGATAGCTATTACTATTTCTACTTAGTGTAGAGCACTTATTACTTACCAACAGCATCCTGTACAGTTGAATTTTCGCTACACGACAGGAATTTTGAATAGAAATTTACCATGACAAGTCCACCATTTTTTGATACCATTTTCAGTATATCGTCCTGTACATTACGACTCGAATTGCATAGCTCATAGGCTGACGAATGGGAAAATATCACAGGTGCTTCAGATGTTGTTAGAGCGTCACGCATTGTATTCACTGATACGTGCGATAAATCTACGATCATCCCTAAACGGTTCATTTCGCGAATGATTGTCTGAAATTAATGATGAAAAAAGAAAATAACGAAATATTAATGAATTTTTTTTTTAAAAGGGTGTAAAAAAACGAATTTTTATTTATTTTTTACTATAACAATATATATAAGAGAAGGTAAAAATATAGAAAAAATAAGAGCAACAAAGTACTTCTTCTCTTTTTATTAGAATTTTCCTCTAAAAGGTGAGAGAAGAAATCTGTAATTGCATATCAAAGTGAAAAATACAAAAGATTTTAGAAAAAATATGATTGTAGATGACTTGAATTCTTTTAAATAGCGGATATGAGGAGAGAATTTTGAAATTTTCTTAAACCTTTAAGCTGTTGACACATTTATTCATTCACCTTCATTCGATCGTACATTAATTGCTTCCAATTTTATAAATGACCGAATTCCAATTCTCTTACAACAAACACAATCTTTTCAATAAATGGTAAGAGCTCTGGGAATTTTCGGTGAAAATTACACTCCTTAAGTTGAAAGGGTATTAAAACCCAGAAAAGGGTTTTATGCTTTATACTATCTGGGTTAGCTGCCTCCTAACTTTTTGCCGTTATCCACTTTTGGTTTAACATAAAACTAACGGGACACATAAGAAGTAAATGCTTATAGTGTGTTGTCCATACAGGAAATATATTATATAGACAGGATTTGAAGCTGAAGCGGCAGCATTAATAGCAGTAACAGTAAGAAACAATTTTGGGCATACTTGAAAAAAAATATTTTTGTATGCGTGAACTTTTGACTTGGATTCCTTTTAACGACTTCCCATGTTACAGCGATTTGCGCCCGTAGGAAATAAAAGGGAATTGTTAGTTTTTCCGTGTCAGATTTTTTGTCCCTATTTTCAGCATTTTTCTTTTCTTTTTTTGGTTAATTTTTCTTTTCTTTTTATAATTTGGTCATAGACACGCGTTCCCAATATACTCATTCATAGACCAGAGAGAGCATATACACTTCCTATACGTAAAGGCAACAAGGAAGAGCATTGTTTTTATCAATGCTAACAAAAATAAGAAGAGAGTGAGAGGAGGGGAGATAAAAAAGTAGGTTTCATATTTATTTATTTATTTATTTTTTTTAAAGGAAGAAATAAAAAAGAGGAGAGCCTCTCGTTTGTCAAGTTGAACTTAAGGCACGAATTCTATCCAAATAACTTCTATGCGCTGTCATCATAAGCATAAATTCCTGTTTTTTTTGGTTCTATTTTTTTTTGGTATTTGGTCCCAGGTGTCCTTTTTCGCCTACGTTGAATTTATTTTAGTCTATTCGTTTTTTGTTTTGTCCTTTTTTTAATTCTATTTTCGAAAGACAAAAGAAAAAGACAGCAGCAAACAAAAAGCTTTGGTAGCAATATCAAGAGGAGCTTTGAAAACAGAATTGGTGTAGGCAATAACAGCATTTATTTAAGAAGTTAGGTGAGAGTTGGGGATTCGGGAGGAATGATGTTATGAAGGATTTACCTAAAAACTCTGGAATTTTATGTCCTTCAATTTCAATCTTTATATGAATTTTTTTTTTGCAAAAAAAAAAAACACAATCTACAAAAAACTATTTGGGGATATATATACGGCATCCAAAAAAAAGAAGGAGAGTATCGAGAGAAAATCAAGTGAATGTAGTAAAAATCTATGATTTTTCATTGCGTTGAAAGTGAGCGCTCAAATATCCAAATTTAAATTCATGCTTCTTGTGGAAGCTAATTTATTCGGAATAATTTTATTCCTTTTACTCTCTTTAGACGAGTATTTTCGATTTCACTTATTCAAATGATGTCACCCTTCCCCCTTCCGGTTATCCACTATACGCATTGTTTTCTTTTTTGTTGTATTTGTTTGATATATTCTCATATGATTTAAATTGAATAGTATTTTTTTTTTTGCTGGCGAGCAAGGACTTTTACCTTTTTTTCTTCTTTATTGATTACTCAGGCAAAGGACATTTCTATTGGATTTTTCCCTTTTCTTTTTCTTTTTGTTATTTTTGTTCTCTTATATTTGTAAAATAGAACTCGAGTAGAAGATATTAAAAAAAATTGCCAATGTCAAAATTATTGTGGATATTATTTAAAAAAAATAAAAATGGCGACTGTGATGCCATTTATCCAATGTCATATCAAAACTGACCCACCGTATGAAAAAATCGAAACTCAAATTGACATAGTCAAGTAAAAGTTTTTTTTAACAGCGAAATCTTTTTATGTACGTATGTGTGGGATCTGTAACCGATAATACTCGTATATATAGTAACTTTTTATAGAATTAAATTTACACCAATTTGTTTAATTAACCAATTTTCACTTTTAACTATCGCTAACATTAACTTTGAGTGAAATAAATAAATAATTGGGAAGGCAATACCATATAATAACAAACATAAGAGGACCGCACAAAAAAATAACCAAAAAACAACTTAAATAAACTGGGTAATGTTGGGGGTTGGGTAGTGTTTGCCTTTTAATTGGTATTCTACCATCAACGATAATGAAACTCCGGATCACATCCCATTCATCGATAGTGTTATCTCTTTTTGTTGTTTGGTTAATACAGTGTCACTCAATTTTTATTTAATTATCAGTTCATTATTCTTTTTTCATGTCACACATAACAGATAATCAGGTACGTCGAAATGGGGAAAAAACCGAAGCTAACGAAAATACATTAAATTTTATGAAAATATTTGGAATTTTGTATTCTCAACGTAATTAATATTTCAGCTATAAAAAAAAACATTGAAAAAAATATTATCCATTTAATAAAATTACGTATTTTTTTTTGTAATTGTTTATTTTGTAATTTGTATTTTCTTTCTGGATAATGACGTGGTTTCGAAATGTAATTTTCTTTTAGGTTTAATGAATATTTTTTTGTACTATAGGTTATACATAATACCTCCCCCCCCTCCCCTTGTTCTAAATAAATTATAAAAGTTCACTTATAGCTAAAAATTATAAGCTTTAATTTAAATATTATAATTTAACACGACTACAAGTGTTGCGAATAACAATTTTTTAGATGTAAATGTTGCATTTTTAGTTGTAGTTGTAGTTGTAGTTGGGTAATTGTAATTATAATTGTAACTGTAACTGTAGCTGCAGTGGTAGCTACCGAATATGACATTTATTATCCGCCATTATCTTGTGCAACCGTAAAAAACTTTTTTTTATGTGAAAATATATTAATTGCAATTATTTAATTCATTAAATACCGCTCATGTGGTATTTGTTTACAACAAAAACTGACAACAACACCCCCTCCCCCCCCTAATCCATCTTCCAATTTTCAAAAATTAGAATCATCCCAACTACCATTACGGCTTCAGCTCTTATAAAAACGGAAAATGGCTGTGTACACGTTTCGCCATTTTGTAATTGGAACCGAATACACACGATTGGTTTGGGTCTCCACTCTCACCACTCACTCCGTAGTCGAGTAGTTATTAGCAGCAGTAATTGTAGTTGGTAAAAAGTGTGAAAAGAATTGGTTTATGACTAAGCTGAGTGCACGTAATAAGTTATTTCGTATTATTTTGATGCGGTGGTAGTCGGTCAACTGTCCTTTTTTGTGGCATCATAAAAAAATTCCTTTTTCTTCTGTTTTGTTTTTCAGTTTTTTTCTTCTTCTCTGCGAATTTTATTTTATTTTCATACCAGCAGAAATTAATTAAAAACGATTATTATTTCACTTTAATAATTTATTTTAAGGGTAATCATTTTTACCAGAGAAAAAGAAGAGGAATTTCTGTTTATGGGTTTTTCTTTTTTCAAGATTATACAGAAACTTTTTAATGACATTGTCTTTTTGTCGGGGGAATTTTCTATTGTTTGGTCATTTCTGTTACCGGAGAATAGAAAAAAGTAAATTAATAAAAGTTGTGTAAAAATTTAATTTGTCCAATAATAATGAGAATAAAAAAAAATGTACGAATTATAATTTTCTAAAGTAATTGAAAATAAATTGACGTAAACCCAAAAATGTCTATTTGTTCCAGTTTTTCCAAATTGGTAATTCACCACGAAACCACCTCTCTCACTCTCTCTCTCCGCCCACAGTTTCATCTTTTGTTTAATTTTTACAAGAGGAGAAAATATTTTTTTTTAAGTATTCATGTTCAAGGTCAGTTTAGCAAAAAAACGTAAAAGAAAATATCTAAAGATAACAATTTTTTTCTTTATTATTTTTTATTCTACCCTTTTTATTATCTTAAAAGTAAAAAGCTTCTTATATCTTGTGTGCTAATTGCATTTTTAAGTATTTTAAAATTAACCGTATAAAAGTGTACAACGCACTTTATTCTCTGGGTTCTCTAATTAGGGAAAAGTTTAAGGGTTGGGAAATTTCAGAATAGAAAAAATTTGCTATATCGTTACAGATAGAAAAGAAAGAAGAAAATTTTAATGAGGCTGATGATAAGATAAAAACAATAAAATGTAATCGATCGTTTGGATCATAATTTTGGTTGATGTTCAATTTAAAGATTCATTTTTTGTGTAATAGAGTGGGTTGAGAGAAAATCGATCAAATTCTATACAATTGCAATGAACATGAAAGGATAACGAAGAGAATACCAGAAAAAAGGAGTCGATTAAGAAACTGGAAATGATTTTAATGCCATTTGGAAAGAGATTTTAATGAGGAAAATATTAATACCAAACGAATAATTGTCCTTTGGTTCGAAGATGGAATATTATTTTCGCATATATTTTTTCAGGATTTGTTCTTTATCTTTTCTAGTAGCTCTTTCCGTTTACTATAGTTAATAATGGGGCTTTAGATATCCGTGATGCTTTTCTATATGGCTCGTTTTGAGAATTTAATGTCAAATTACTTTTACAAAAAAAAAATTTCTTTCTTGCCACTTTAAAAAGTTGAAAACCTAAAAATCAGAAAAATATTATAATAGTAAATGGAGTGGAGTACTCCACTGTTAAGTACACGTTCGATTTTTCTTTTTCAATTTTTTGTTGTTGTTTTTGGTAAATAGAAAATGAGCATTAAGAAATAAGTAAATATTCTCTTACTTTTTTTGGATTTGACTTTCTTTTCTTGCTTTTGTTTTTGTTAAATTCTTATCTTCAAATATAATTGGAAATTGTATATTCTAGGCTGTATTTATTTTTAGATATTATACAAAGTAACACAAATCATTTGGGACTATGTGGTTTTGTTATTTGTTTTTTGTAGAATGATGATAGCATGACTAAAGCAGAGAAGGTGTTTACAAAAATGTAACAGGAAATGTGATTTTCTTTATATCCGATGATTTTATATGAGGTCTGTTCAAAAAGTATCGCGAATTTTGTCTTTTTTCAAAAATTATTTTTTTATTCATGAATATCTATTTTATCCCCTTTAAAGTAATGACTTCAAAAAATCATTTTTTGTGATCTTGTTCAGCTCCTCCTTCGATGCCGTCTTTATCTCCTTAATCGTAGCGTAGATTCGTCCTTTCATGGGGCTCTTGAATTTTGGGAACAACAAAAAGTCACAGGGGGCCAGATCTGGGGAATACGGTGGCTGAGGCATTATTAATGTGTAGTTTTTGGCCAAAAATGGCAAAACCAAATTTTTGTTCTTCCACAAATCCGGGCGTTTCTGACGGATTGCTTCACGCAACTTGCGCATAACTTACAGGTAATATTCCTTATTGACCGTTCTACCCTGTGGCAAGAACTCATGATGCCCCATGCCCCTGCAATCGAAAAAA
The DNA here is from genome assembly GCA_958298945.1 of Atherix ibis. Classification (NCBI taxonomy): domain Eukaryota; kingdom Metazoa; phylum Arthropoda; class Insecta; order Diptera; family Athericidae; genus Atherix; species Atherix ibis. The sequence continues at coordinate 18,880,153 of OY282609.1, read as the reverse complement.
ACTGTTAACAAAACCTTCACATTCGACCGAACTTGGCGCGCTTTTTTCGGTCTTGGATCGTGCGGCAGCTTCCATTGGAATGATTGAGCTTTGGTTTCCACGTCATAAGCATAAACACATGATTGGTCACCAGTTATGACCCTCGGGAGCAAATTTGGGTCATCGCGGACAGAGTCCAACAGCTTCTTAGCAATGTTAATGCGATGCTGTTTTTGGTCGAAATTGAGCAATTTTAGTACGAAATTCGCAACCACCTGTCTCACACTAAAAATCATTGGTAAAAATCGATTGGCACGAGCCAATCGATATGTTTAAGTCCTCAGCAACTTCTTGAACGGTGATTCGACGATTGGCCAATACTATTTTCTTCACTTTATCAATGTTTTCGTCTGTTGTTGACGTGCTTGGGCGTCCGGCACGCTTTTCGTCCTTCACATCTTCTCGGCCCTCTAAGAACATTTTGTACCACCGATAAACGTTGCTTCGGTCCAAGGTAGCTTCACCATATGCCACAGTCAACATTCGGAATGCGTCCGCGCAATTAATTTTGTTTTTCACACAAAATTTGATACAAATTCTTTGATCCATATTTTGGAATGGGCAAAAATCGAAAATGAGCCAAAACACGTGCAAGCAAAGCAGCTGTCAAAAATTAACTGAACATTCAAAATGGCCGAACTTTTTGGCATAAGTGAGAGACATGAGTACCAACATAACACCACAAAAAATTCGAAAATGAAATGTACGTAATTCGCGATACTTTTTGAACAGGCCTCGTATGCTTTTAGAAATAATTTTTTTTTAAATTATTGGAAATAAATATCCTGAACTGAATACGCTGATATATTAATGGGGAGGCTCTCTATAAAGGTGTCAATATGTTAATGGGGATCATCTTGTAGAGCTACTTGGTCCAACAACTCTTTTGCAAAGTCTTCTCTTCAACTTTTTAAACAAGCTAATAGAATAAGTATCGGTCAGCTTTTTTTAAGGAAGCTCTCAACGCCAATCCAAGTGAGACATGAAGTCGCTAAATGGTCTCGTGCTTCATAGATTAAAAATTATTAAGAAATATTTAATTCGGATATACAAAAAATTACAGTATGTACTTTTTTTGAAATTTAATTAAATTTTTCAATATCAGGAAATTAATGGCTTATTTTTCGATGGATTTTTATGATGAAATAAAATGAAAAAAAATATTCCCAAATCAGTTGCGAGGATGTTTATTAACTGTGATATTGATTTTAAGTTTGAAATTTTTTATTTTTAAGGGACATTAAAATTTTCCGCCTTATGTGTGTTCTTAGTTAATTATACAAATTTGACCAGCCTTCACTTTAATGAGTACTCACGAACAGGTAAATATACCTTATTTTTGGTACTGCTATTGCCTTAAAATTAATTTATCACGAAATTACTAGTTTTAATTAGAACACTTTCGGTACTTTTTCTTTACGTACAGCCTTGCTGTTGACAGGATTTACGTTCTTGGATTTTATTGGGCCTTACAAAGTAGGAGTGAGAATTAAATTGAAAATAAATAAATTTGTGAATGTAGGTTAGTAGTGGAAAATAGGCTGCGAGATAGGTCACAGGATGAAATGAATTCTGTTCTCTATAAGCAAACCGGATGTTTGTACACGATTTCGCTTCAGGATAATAATAACAAAAAGCATTTAGTCATAATAAAAATACCAATTCAATTTTACCGTGTGAATAATTCAAACGAATTTCCATAATTCCCATCTTAATTGTTTGTTGTGTCTCATCTGAGAAGGAGAATCGCGTTACTTTTCTGTATTTTCTATGCCAAAGAAAGAAGCGTTCGGAACAAGGGTCTGATGTAGAAGACATAATAGGAGTAAAGTGATTTTACTTTGGAGGAATGGTGGAGGTATTTATTTTTGATTGTTTTCAAATTAAGCCATTCTTCTAATTTGAGCGTCTTCTCATTTTGATGCCAGAAGCTAAAACCCGGTACCTTATTGGAATACAGAATAAACACCGGAGCATAACGAATCGTATTTTCAAAAATAATAGAACCCAACAGAACGGAGCAGAGTATATTCAATGTTGTCTTTACAGATGGTCGAATATGCGAATAATGAAAATGTGCAAATTACGGGCAGGGTTACGAGCAGGGGTTTCTGCGGGTACATACCGAGAGCGGGGTCTGGGGGGAGGTGTTGGTACAATCCTTTGTTGGTTACGCCTAAAATTAGTACAAATTTGATTATAACCAATAACTTCCAATACGAACTGTTGCCAGTACTTGTTTATTTGGATGAGGGTGTTGTCCTCAGTAATTACCGTAACTATCATCAAGAGGAGAAATTTTTCCTTATCAGCTTGAAGAGAATACTTTTGCGCTCACATAATTATTTAGTTAGCATTCAGACACATATTTACTATGATTAGGCCTAGATAAATTGGCCTTTTCGTTGTTGTGTCTGTTACTTATGAGACTCTAGCTGGATTAAGTGCGTACAGGTCCAGATGAGGACTGTTTATGGTCTTTTCGCCCAGTCGCAATGTGGATGGAGTCAAATTGTGGGACGCATTGAATGAGCAAAATGTATAGAAATGTTAGTCATTTCCTATTTAGTTAAACCGAATATTCTCAGCGTGAAATGATTATCGTTATTCCTGCTTTGTGTACGAAATGCGTCTGAGAAACAATTAACCAAACTAGAAAGAAATTGATTCAAACATTGCTTTTGTTCCACGTAAAATTTGTTGCGAAATATTGCGGGGGAGGGGGGAGGGAAGGCGTTGGACAATGGCAACAATAATACGAGTATTAACAATAGTGTGGCTTTGCCGTATAGATAAGAAAAAGGATTTGTTTTTAGTACTTTTCTATAACAAAATATCAGCTACTTATTCTATTTTATTTTTCATAACACTTCTCTGTACCGATACTAGTATTTATTGCACTTTTCTTCTTTTTTTTACTATAAAAATTATCTATAAACATTAGAGCTCCCCGGAACAGGATAAAATATTTTGCAGAACTCCATTGAGGATATTTTTTCTTCTATGATACGTAAATTTAAAAGCTTACCAGGAGGAGGAGGATATTCTGTTCTGTCTGGCATTTTTATAAATTCCCAAAATTCCATCTACTTTTTATTTATTATATTAATCGAACCCTTTTTTTTATACCATTCACTCTGTTTTGACAACAAACACCTTTAAACGTTTTTCGGATTTTCCATATATTTTTCTTGAAGATTTTTGTTTTATATTTTTTTATAATTTTTTTTTTATTTGATAAAGGGACGAACTCAGTAAAGAACCACCGTCCGGATTTGCTTTAAATATTTTCGATGAGAAAGGCTGGATAAAAATAAACAAAAAAAGCACATGAAAATTGTTTTTTTTTTGGTGTTTGGGGATAAGTTGAAGAAAGATTCTTTTAACGGGTGTGTTTGTTCCTTTCTCTAGGGGAAAAGGATAAAAGTGTTATTTCTCTTCTATTATTTTTAGCCTAGGGAAAATTTATTGTCAAATTTTTCAAAATTTTTCTATTATTATTTTTCAGTTATATTTTTTGATTGTTTTTATTTTTTTTATCGATAATAATAATTTTAATAGAATTTTTTGCATGTTTTTCCTTTGGCGATACTTTTTTTTTGTTGCGACGATATGGGTGAATCTGTAAATATTAAATTTGGGGGCAAGGATATTTGAAATGCGGTTGAGTTTTTGATTTAATGTTGAAATTTTTTCCTCAACTTGGAATTTTGGTAAAGAACAAACCTAAAAAAATGAATGGAAAGTGAAAGTAAGTACGAAATCTTCAAGTATCTATAATCAAAAATGGTTGAAAGAAAACTCAATGCTAAATACCAGGTGTATCTGCTGTTTGGTCATAGATGGCGCGAGTGAGCGTATTAAGCTACCATGGGCACGCCATATTTTTTTTTTATGAGTTTGACATCTGTCAACATTAATCAGTGCACAATGTCAGAAATTTCGTACAACAACATACATTTTTCCTTTGGTAATCATGTCTAGTTTTGTGCCAGAAAAAAAACATATGCGGGAAGCCGTGTTTTTCTGCTTCAATTTGAAGAAATCAGCTGCCGCATCGCATCGAATGCTTATGGAGGCCTATGGTGACAGTGCTTTATCGGAAACAATGTGGCAAGATTGGTATCATCGGTTCAAAGACCTAGGAAGGTTGAGGAATTACACACAAGAAGTGTGTAAATCGACCTAGGAAGGTTGAGGACCATCAATTGCAGGCTCTTTTGGACGAAGACAATGCGCAATCGCAAAAAATGCTCACAGAGCAATTAGGTGTTACTAAACCAGCCATTTCCATGCGTCTGCGTGCCATGGGGAAGATTGAAAAGATCGGAAAATGGGTGCCGCATGAATTAAACGTAAGGCAGATGGAGCGACGCCAAAATTCATGCGGTGCTTGAATCTAGCTCCTCAGACAAAAAAAAAGTCGTTCCTGTATCGGATTGTAACAGGCGATGAAAAGTGGATATATTTCGAGAATCCTTAACGCAAAAAATCGTGGGTTGATCCCGGCTAACCATCAACATCTTCCCCAAGACCAAATCGCTTCGGACGAAAGACAATGCTGTGCGTTTGGTGGCATCAGCAGAGTATTGTCTACTATGAGATGTTGAAACCTGGTGAAACTGTCAATACCCACCGCTACCACCAAAAACTGATCAAATTGCACCGTGTTCTGCATGTAAAAAAGACGGATTATCAACAAAGACATGACCAGCTGATTTTCCTCTACGACAACGCACCATCACACACGTCAAAAATGCTCCGAAACTACTTGGAGACACTCAACTGTGAGTTGCTACCTCACCCCGCTTATTTACCAGACCTGGTCCCTTCCGACTAGCACCTGTTTTTGTCGATAGGCCACGCGCTCGCTGAGCAGCACTTCGATTCTTACGAAGACGTCCGAAATGGCTTGATGAGTGGTTTGCCTCGAAAGAAAAAGAATTTTTTTTGGCTTGGTATCCACAAATTGCTCGAGAGTTGGGAAAAATGTATAGCTAGTGAGGGCAAGTACTTTGAATAAATATGTTTTTGCTTTCTATGAAAAAAAACCGTGTTTTTTTTGACTAAAAAACAGCGGATTTAAGCTTATACACCTTCAAGTGGATTTTAATTGAAATTTTAAGTTTGGGTGTAGTTTTAGGAAATACGAAAAATTGGAATTTTCATAGACGAAACCAGGAGAAATTTATTCTAATCTACTGAAACATGATATCTCGACTTTTGTGTTCTTTTGATAATCGGAAACTCTAAGTTCACCCAATTCGAATAGAAAAGTGACTAAATGCGAAAATGTTAATTCAGAGAAAACTCCTAAAAGAACAATTGCGATTACTGTATGGGCAGTACAAAATGTTTGTCTCAATTGAGCATTACAAAAGTGAGAATAAAAATTCCACAAGAAGAACTGTGATTATTTGTGAAAAAGTGTTGGGGCGCGTTAATAGCATAAAGGATGTGTTATTCATTGTTTTAGAAATTGGAATCAATGAAACATCTCTTCCCCATTCCTTAAACAGTGACGGTGTCTGTATCTATACATACGCAGGGCGTATAATCCTTGAACTTGGGACATTATCCTGCTGTTTGTTCTTGTTTTCATTTTATTTTCAGTCAGCCATCCTCAAATGATTTATAAAAGCATACATATACCCCCGACAGTCAAACAAGATTATGGGGCTTTTTTTTGTTGTTGAGATTTTGGGTTAAAAAACTCAAATATTGGAGTAGAAATTGAAACCACCCAACCGCCAAACCCATACAGATGTGCTCTCGCAATGATTACATTAAAGATGATATCGTTGTGTTAAAAATTTCAAACGAACGAATTATGCCAGACAACGACTTCTCGAGATAATCTCTGGCCTAGTGGCGGTGGTGAGAACAGCCTATCACGCCACATCATCATCATCGTCGTAAACGACAGTGAGGCATCCTTCAATAGCGATTAGATAAATCCTTGAATGGTGATGAGACATTGTCAACTATCCGTTTTTACACTTGCACTTAATAAACAGTATCAACTGTCAAATCTTGTTCCTAATTTTTTTAATAAACATTTAATAAAAAAAATCGACAACAAGAGACAACATTTGACATTTCCCTTATAGTATAACGTCTGATAGATAAAAAGGAGCATTTGCTTTTTTCTTCTTCTTTAAAACTGGAAAGGAGGGAGTACATTTTCTTTTTGTAGTATCCAAAAAAAAGAGTGGATACTTTTCCGCAACTGTCTCGATACTTATATGAGTTTCAGCAATTCGAAGAAAATAAAATAGAAAACGGAGGCAAAAATAATCGGAAATTTTGTGAAACATTTAAAGGATCAAATGGAAAACAATTAAGGAAAAGTACAAAAAAAATTGATTTCAATTTTTTTCTTCCTTTTATCTTTATTTAAGTGGGTAAAAGCTGGTTTTACTATAAAAATTATTAACCGATATGACATTTTATTGAACCTCCCCCCTAAGTAAGTGCCAACCATTTGGGATCTAATAAAATTTGGAATAATTTCTTTTCTTGATCTCCATCGTCTATTATTGAGTTTTCTTATTTTACTTTAGAATAATGTACATAGTTTAGGAAGGGGAGGGAAGGGGGGGTGATAGAGTATTATTGGTAGTAGTAGGAGTCATTGTAAAATCAATATATATAATTTTATTTATTACGACCACTTTTGATGTTGGAGTTTAGCAATTTGTTGCCTTTTATATTTATCAAAAAATGAACTTAATTTTTCTATAATAGACTTACGAGATATGACAGAAAAGTACTGGGACTTTTCCTCGTCCTATAACTACTCCGGACAACAAAAACACAATCTGATACGTGCGGTTGTGTTTTTGTTAATGCGTTACGAAAAATTGAACAGCGAAATTTTGTTGCCATTAAACTTTGTATTAAGTTTGGTAAATCGATGATGAGCTTGATTTAGGAAAAATTACAACGAGTCTATCGTGAATATCATTTTAACAGTACTGAGAAGTGATGAAGGACAAACAACGAAAACCCTCCGGAACACACTTTTTGTGCCTCCAGAACACATTGTAAATTAAGTTTTTTTTATAAAGTAGATCTTGAAAGTCTCAGAATAGGGCTTCTTTGCTTCAGATCGGACATTGCAGACACTGGGATATGACAACACCTACTATCACGCGGCCATCTCCATCAACCAGTTTTTATTAGAAAAAGAAATTCCTGTGGTTCCCCTGCCTTCCTATTCACCTGATTATCATCCAAAACCCTAGAATACTACAAAGGACGTCGTTTTGATACTTATAATGTTAAAAGAAAAGGAGTGAATCAAAGAAACTATTTTGAAGAGGATGTCACTGATATGTCAAAATAAAAAAAATTGTAGTGTAAAAAAATTAGAAAAATCTGTCTCAGTACGAATGAGAAGAACAAGTTTTTAAGTATCTTAAGTGAGAGGTGTTAAAGTGGTCCAATTGTTTTGTATAAGCAATTATAAAAAAAAAAAACAAGTGAAATTTATCTCAGACGCAATCCAAATTTATTTACATTAGCTTTTGTCCCGTTGGTTTGCACTTGTTTTGAACATTAACTAATCGTAGTTTCTATTTTTTTCTCTTTTTCTTTTAATATATAAAATCACATGTGCTAAAAAATGCCAGATTTCATTTATTGATTTGATAATTGTATCTTTTCCAAAAAATATTTAAAAAATAAATAATTTAAAAATAATATTTTGTATTTATTTAGAAGAAAATAAAAAAATTCCAATTAAAAAACCGCTAATTAAAGTCTGTTTTTTTCTGAACAGTTGCAAACAAACGCGCTTAACATTCACACGAGAGAGCATTGTGATTAGAAACAGGAGCATAGAGGACTGCGTGCCTATGAACAGGTGATAAGAATTGCGACTGTGTCGCGGCGACTAATTATGAATGTTCACACCGCTCACCTTCTCTCTCCGATTACTCTCATTGTGCAGCATCGTTAACTTATTAGAGTTGATGTGGTTTGGATAAGTGGAAAACTGAAGTGGTGAAAATTAAAGTGCAATTTTCTGCAAATTATTGGAAACTATTCCGGTGAGTGCTTAAAAAGTATTTATTAAATTCGAATTTATTATTATTATTATTGCTTTTTAATATATTTATTTGCCAAATTGTGCGAAATTCATAAAATTAGTCTTAAGAAATATTTATGCTCTAGTCATTTGGATTTGCGTTTGATTTAATTACATTTATAATAAATAACATATTTTTAACTTAAAAGCGATTAGTTTTTCATAAAACTTATAATGCGTATTTGAAATTTTCAATAAAAGTGTTGAAAATTGTAAAAGTCGACGAGAAAAATTGTTCAAATAAGAAAATCCAAAATAGCTGCTGATTTGCAAAATTCCCATAGAAGTCGGAACGTGCCAAAGTGCAAAGTATATGCGCGTCGCCATAGTTTCTAGCAAGCATGCGCACAGATTCTAATACGAGAAACGGGATTTGTTGGTTTCTTCTCTCTCTTATTCACATTTAAAATTGAGTTCATATTTGTATTTATTCGTTTTAAAAGTAAATTATTTAAAAAAATAATTATATTACGTCGTGAACTTATTGCAGATAGTTAGCAGTGCAAGCGCATTCGCTTAAAACGTTAGGAGGAACCGTTTTGAAAAGCAATTTTGTGTGAAAGAGATACACACACTGGACTTTGCTATCACCAGTTGTTTGTGAGTGCAGGCCGTTGCCAATATTGGCTGCAAAAGGAGTCCATTTTGGTTAAGTGCGTAAGTTTTTGTACTCTTAAATAGCGCACGCAGCTTGATTTAGATTCTCTTTATTCATTACCGCTTGTACGTTTTGGTTTTCTCTTTTTCTTAGTTACTCGTATTTATCAGCTTATCGCATTAATTTTTTATATTTAGATTTTCTTTAAAAAACTATGTAATTTTCTTTTTCTTTTTCTTTTGTTTGTTTGCTTGTAGTTTCAAAATATTTTCTTACTAATTAAGAATTTCGAAATTTATATCATTTTTAAGTATCTGCAAATTTATATTTGTTTGGTCGCTTGTATTTAAGGTCTCTATGACAAGGGGCAAAAGCCATTTTGTAGCAACATGAGCATTAGGCCATTTGGCGACTTTATGAAATTTATTTTTACGCATTTACAATTTTATATAATTAAGTTCTGCGAAAAATTTGCTTGTATTTAAAATTTTTGCTGTTATTCTAAGTATTGTATAGGGTGGTCCATCTGGCGGTTCCATTTTGAACTACTATTTATTTGAAGTATTTGAGTGTTAAATGTCAACACGAATTGACAGTTGTTAGTTGAAAGTCAGAATTTTACGAAATGGTAATCCATAGGCTTAAAGAAAAATGGGAAATATTGAGAACTTACTTCCAAAGTGGTGAGTCTTCAACCCAAACTGAGAAATTTAAAAAAAAATGAGTAAAGATCGAATGCCATCACGTGAATTTGTTGGCAAATTCGTGAAGCGAGTTCGTGAAACTGATGTGTTGGTTGCCAAAGCAACTTGTGCCCGCACTAAGCCCGAAAATATTGCCGCCGTTACTGAAAATGTCAGTGATCATCCATCAACATCAACTCGTCACCGTTCTCAGAAATTGAACATTTCTCGCACTTCTCTGTTGAGAATTTTGCACAAAGACCTCGGTATGAAAGCTTACAAAGTTCAATTAGTCCAACAACTAAAGCCGCATGACCATCCGATGCGTTTCCGGTTTGCCCAATGGGCTCCAGATCAATTGGCCGAAGATGCGCATTTTTACCGAAAAATCCTCTTTTCGGATGAGGCCCGTTTCCACCTCGATGGGTATGTGAACAAACAAAATTGTCGCATTTGGGGCTCAGAAAATCCATACGTCACCATGGATGCATCCACAACGAGTCACGGTTTGGTGCGGATTTTGGAGTGGAGGCATCATTGGCCCGTTTTTTTTCCGAAAACGATGAAGGAGCCGTCGTTACGGTCAATGGTGAGCGCTATCGTGGCACGCTCAACGAATTTTTGTTTCCAAAAGTTGAAGAAAATGGCATGGACGATATTTGGTTTCAACAGGACGGGGCCACTTGCCACACAGCCAACGTAACAATCCAACTTTTGGGCACTGCTTTCGAAAACCGAATAATCAACCGAAATTCTGATGTCAATTGGCCGCCTCGGAGCTGTGATTTGAGCCCGTAAAAAAAAAGAAGATTATTTTCTGTGGGGAGCCGTTAAGGATAAATGTTACGCAAGCCATCCAGAGACAATTGAAGCCTTAAAACATAAAATCATTGAGGAGATACGTGTACAGGCCCGGACAATCGCAGGTTAATGAACCTTAAATTTCAAGGTTCAATCTTTTTAATAAAACCGGAAATTTGAAAAAACATACACTAGTTTTTTTTATTTACTTTTTAAAATGGAACTTCTAAATGGTTCACTCTATAGTTGTTAGATTAAAAAAATATTGTAATTAAAGGAGATAATTTTTAATTTTTCTTTTAAATGCATCATATTTTGGATATTTTATTGAGTAATATTTCAATGAACTTTTTTCAAAAGGAAACTTTTTATAAGCCATGCGAGTTCATTGATTTGCCCAAAAAGTTAATAGTACGTTGAACTTTGTTTACTGGTGCAATTAACGGGTACCAAAGAACTTGGGGAGAGGTATTCAACACCAAAAAAAGGTTTTTGTATGGTTCTCCTATTTGGGCTTTGGTTATTATGGCATCAAATTAAATTTTCTGAATTGATTTTCTATTTTATAATTTGTGAAAATCATTTACTATTATTCGGTGGAAAACTATACAAATTTCCAACTAGCGATGATTTATTGGACAAAAACTGTTCATTTTTATTACTTGTCTATTCAGTGAATTTTTGTCATTCTGCATCTAACCTATACAAAATGATAGCAAACAGAGGCTAACAAAGATATACGATTTTATTTAACCATCAATTTCTCAATTTCCAACAAACAAAAAAATTATCTAATGCATTTGTTTTATGCACTTTTTCTGTTTAAAAATTTGAACACCTTAGAAAAAGCACATTCTTATTATACTATACTCTATTATTTTGTAAATTCTATTTTCTATTATAAAATTTTCAAGTGTCGATAGTGGATTGCTACTCTATTGGTTGTGGAATTAATTAATTCTATTATTAGTCACTTTGCATGCAAAAAAAAGTAGCAATTTTATTTGCGTAAAATTTAAAGAAAAAAAAAGAACAAAATTTATCGCCTATAAATTTAATATTTTCTATATTTTTTAAAGCAGACGCATATTCACCAACTGCATTTGTGTTTTGTTTTTAAGAAAAACAAAAAAATATTTTATAAAGTTTTATTAATTGTGTATTGGTCAAAAAATAATATTATTTAAAAAAAAAAATTTTAATTAAAATTTATAATAAAAAAATGATGATATTTTTAAAAATAATAACCTATCGAAGATAATGTACTAAAATCGTTTTATTTATTAATTTTTAAATTTAATTTCTTTTTTTTTTACTCGAATCAAATGGCAGAGTTATATTTTCGCCTCGTTCTAGTTACAAAGCGTTAAAGGGCCCATACACAGGCCAACTTGGTTGTGGACAACTGGTCTGCCTGCCACCTTGTCAAATTGTATCGTGTTTGTTGTAGTTGTCCAGCCATTTTGATAGTTGGTTTGTTGGCTGGAAGAAAATCAAAATTTTTTTATTTTTATGGGTGGAGTCATTGGTTGGTAGTTCAAGTTGTACTGTGTATGGGCTTTTTGTGTCAAACACATAGCAGTGTTGAATGTTAATATTTAAATTCTGATTTCGTATGCGGTAAGTAAACCAGTGTTATTCGAATTTACGTACTCTATTTTAAATTTAAAAACAAATGTCTATTGTTAATAATGAAGTTTGGAGAGAATTTTTTGAGGAGTTTGAAAATTCCTCAGAGTTGTGGAAAGTCAAAAGCAGTTTTTATAGAAATAAGAACAAAAAAAAGAATCTATGGATAAATTGTTTGAAATACGAGTATACACAGTGTGTATACACTGTGTATATACTCGTATTTCAAACAATTTATCCATAGATTCTTTTTTTTGTTCTTATTTCCAAAAAATAACCGAACTTATTTGTAAATCATACAACATGCAGCACCATACAACATACAGCGCCATTTTTCTTTTATTAAAGTGGCTGTAACTTTCACATCTGTCATCCGATTTACATGAATTTAGGTGCGTTTGAAAAAGGATGAATGTATTTTTTTAATGCTGTTAATTTTCAATAGATGGCGCTGCATGTTGTGTGATTTAAATATAAAGATCGGGACACACCGTGTATAAAAAAATCGATAGTGCCGCGACTGTTAGTACGTTAAAAAAATAAAATAAGTAATTTAAGAACTAAAAAAAATAGCCAAAAGTGAAAAATCTGGAGCTGGCGCAGATGATGTTTATGATCTGAACACAAAATTTTTGACGTTTTCGACGAACACAGCTACAAATATTTGAATGGTTTGAAAGGAGTTGGAACGTGTTTGGCGTGGTTGAGCAACCAAATTGGCCTATGTATGGGCCCCTTTAGGATTAATAAATTATTGATATTAGTAGTATCCACAGGTGGACTCGACTACACTTTACCTAAATATGACAAGTGCTAATAAAAACCCAAATAAGTGGCTTATTATGAAAACCTATTCAATCGGAATGATTGTATTGTCCTGAACTTAATTAATATATTTCTTACAGCTTTTTTGGAGCTCAATTTAAATTTTTTAGATAAAAATTTTGTTTTGGAGTACAGTTTAAAAAAATTTTTTGGTACAAAATTCAAATACGAGGTCTGTTTAAAAAGTATCGCGAATTTTGAATTTCCGTGGGTTACGTATATTCGATTTTCGTTTTTTTTTGTGGCGTTTATTGGTACTTATGTCTCTCACTTATGCCGACACGTTCGGCCATTTTGAATGTTCAGTTAATTTTTGACAACTGCTTTGCTTGCACGTGTTTTGTCTCGTCTTCGATTTTTGCCCATTTTCGACCAAAAACAGCATCGTATTAAAATTGCTAAGGAGCTGTTGGACTGCAGAGGGTCAAAACTGCTGACGAATCATGGGCTTATAGTTATGACGTTGAAACCAAAGCTCAATTATCCCAATTGAAGCTGCCGCAAGAGCCAAGACCGCAAAAAGAGCGCCAAGTTCGGTCGAATGTGAAGGTTTTGCTTACAGTTTTTTTCGATAGCCACAGGGTAGAACGGTCAATAAGAAATATTACCTGCATGTTATGCGGAAGTTGCGCGAAGCAATCCGCCAGAAACGCCCGGACTTGTGGAAGAACAAAAATTGGCTTTTGCCATTTTTGGCCAAAAACAACACACTAATAATGCCGTAGCCACCGTATTCCCCAGATCTGGCTCCATGTGAGTTTTTCTTATTCCGGAAACTGGAGAACCCCATGAAAGGACGACGCTACGCTACGATTGAGGAGATAAAGACGGCATCGAATGAGGAGCTGAACAAGATCACAAAAAATGATTTTTTGAAGTGCTTCGAGGATTGGAAAAAACGTTGGCACAAGTGTATAATATATGGTGGGGATTACTTTAAAGGGGACCAAATAGATATTCATAAATAAATAAATATTTTTTTGAAAAAATACAAAATTCGAGATACTTTTTGAACAGACCTCGTATATGAATAAGAGGATAGAGAAATATTATGTCCACCAATCCATAAATTATACACTTAAGGTAAAAAATTTAAATAATAAAAGTTGAAACTATTAAGCTTCATACTTACATGATAATAAACTAGGATTAAAAACTCTGCTTAAAAAAATTGTTCTTCCATAAATTATTCATTAATCTCAATTGTTTAAAGAGTTTTCTCGTTAAATATATATTTTTTTAAAAATAAAGTATAAAAACAAGGTATAAAAAATCATTAAGAGATAGGAGCAATTTGTTGAATATACTTGCATATATTCTGATCCTTCTTTGGATGTCGGAGGATACATACTCGTATCCATAATAGGTAAAATAAATAAATATTCATGACGACGATAGAGTTTTTAGAGTTAGTTCTTAGTTGTCGGTTAGTAGTTGTCGGAGGTGTTAATGTATACTTGGTTGGAGTAATGCATGCATACGAAAAAAATAATAATAACTTTAAGGGATTAAAATGTGAAAGTTTTTCCAATAGCACACTTTGAAAACTTGGAGATATTTGGTCGAAAAAAAAATTACTTAGTTAAATAAATAAACTTTTGGAATAACATACTCCTCTCTCTCTATTATGTGAACGCTGAATCTCTTCAATAGTCCGAATGGAAATGGAAACAAAATCGATACTACTTTAATGGGGGGATTAGCTATTTTGTTAAGGGGGGGCTTAAATTTTATTGTACACAGTTATCATTTTAGGTTGTGTATAAAATAGAAATCAATAAGAATTTCACTATCATTTTTTTTTTTTTTCATATTTCTGTGGATGGAGAAATAATTTGATTTTCTTGTTGATTTTATCTGTGGAATTTGTCAGTTTTTGTTTTTTCACAAATAATATTATGACACGTTTTTATGATGATTTCACCACTCAATTAAGGATTTATAAATAATTATTGTATATTTCGGTTATTTTATAAGAAATGATGATAATAAAATAATTAACTTGATGATTGACATTGTCTAGACAAAATATTTTCAGTTTATTTCGGAAATTTTTTTTGTGTTTTTTATTTAATTTAGGCTGGGGGGTTGGTAAGGGGGGGTAATAGGGATATGATGGAATTACTCTGAGGAACTTTTTGATGAACAGCTAATTTTGAGAATATAACTGAGATTATTAGTAAGATGCCTTTATTATAGGCTACACAACATGATATGTTGTGTGTATGTACACGATTAATAGAAAATGATTATTGCTAAGAGCGAATGTTACAAAAATCGTTACATCCAAAAATGCTTCTAAAAGGCGGCAGCCAGCCAAATTATTCTAATTGGTTTCGCGTAAATTCTATCAGCCCCCACATAATTTTGGATAATCGAAAATAATTAATCAAATGTTTGGTTTTCTCTCTTGTGAAGGCTCTATCGAATATTCGGGTTGGCAACTAAGTAATTGCGGATTTTAAATAAGAAGAAAAATTCAAAATTTGTATTTAAAAATATAATTTTATTCAATTAGGTATTGTCCGTTTTTGTCGATGACCTTTTGCCATCTTTAAGGCAGTGTCATAATTCCGTGTTCGTAAAACTTATTACTTTTGCTAGTCAAAAAACTGAATTAAATGTGATTTTACATAATCAGTGTCATTTAAAATTTTACTATTTAAGGAGTTCTGCATGGAACGAAGTAAATGGTAATCTGAAGGCGCTAAGTCCAGGGCTATATGGTGGATGTAACAACATATCCCAACCTAATTCCAATAATTTTTGGCGAGTGGCCAAAGATGTGTGCGGCTTTGCATTGCCATGCTGGAAAACAATACCCTTCCGATTTGCCAATTCTGGCCGCTTTTTTTTGAACTGCATTGCTCAGTTTGACGAGTTGTTAAACGTTTGGTTTCTTGGTAAAAATTCAAAGTGCAGAATTCCTTTATAATCCCACTAAACTAACAGCAAAATCTTCTTTTGGTGCATCTCAGCTTTTGATGTCGTCTGAGGTGGTTCATCTCGCATCACCCACGATCGTTTCCGATTAACGTTGTTGTAAACTATCCACTTTTCGTCGCCAGTTATCAGTAGTTTCAGAAATGGATTCGTTTCATTTCGTTTCAGAAGCGAATCACAGATGCTAATGCGTTGCGTCAAATAAATTTCCTTAAGCTGATGAGGAATCCATAAATCGAGTTTTTTAATATAGCCAAGCTGTTTTAATTTTTTTTTCAATGAATGTACGAGGTCTGTTCAAAAAGTATCGCAAATTTTGTGTTTTTTTCAAAAATTATTTATTTATTTATGAATATCTATTTTGTCCTCTTCAAAGTAATCCCCACCAGATATTATACACTTGCGCCAACATTTTTTCCAATCCTCGAAGCACTTCAAAAAATCATTTTTTATGATCTTGTTCAGCTCCTCATTCGATGCCGTCTTTATCTCCTCAATAGTAGCGTAGCGTCGAACTTTCATGGGGTTCTTCAGTTTCGGGAACAAGAAGAAGTCACAGGGGGCCATATATGGGGAATACGGTGGCTACGGCATTATTAATGTGTTGTTTTTGGCCAAAAATGGCGGATTGTTTTTCCACAAATCCGGGCGTTTCTGGCGGATTTCTTCTCGCAACTTGCGCATAACTTGCAGGTATTATTCTTTATTGACCGTTCTACCCTGTGAGAGGACCTCATGATACACCACGCCCCTGAAATCGAAGTAAACTGTAAGCAAAACCTTCACATTTGACCGAACTTGGCGCTTTTTTTTCGGTCTTGGCTCGTGCGGCAGCTTCAATTGGGATGACTGAGCTTTGGTTTCCACGTCATAACAATAAACCCATAATTCGTCACCAGTTATGACCCTCTGCAGTCCAACAGCTCCTTAGCAATCTTGATGCGATGCTGTTTTTGGTCGAAAATGGGTAAAAATCGAAGACGAGCCAAAACACCTGCAAGCAAAGCAGCTGTCAAAAATTAACTGAATATTCAAAATGGCCGAAATTGTCGGCATAAGTGAAATTGTCGGAAATTCAAAATTCGCGATACGTTTTGAACAGACCTCGTATGCGATACATTGAGCTTCTCTGCAATCTCACGTGTTGTGCTA
Source organism: Atherix ibis (assembly GCA_958298945.1). Lineage (NCBI taxonomy): Eukaryota > Metazoa > Arthropoda > Insecta > Diptera > Athericidae > Atherix > Atherix ibis. The sequence goes on along the minus strand of OY282609.1, from coordinate 18,863,391 downwards.
TGACGATCTGAATAGATAATGGCCTTGATATGGGTATCATCAACTTCAACTGGACGGGCCGGCCCGATCGTTGCACATTTTTTAGTGAAAAATCATCAGAACAAAATTTAGCAAACCAATTTTGACACTGCCTTTCTTTCAAGGCTTCATTCCCATATACGGCACATAACTTCCTGTGTACCTGCGGCGATGCGTTCTTGCCTTTTCGGAAATAATATAATCTTGTCCTTCCATTTTTAAATTTTGATGAAAATAAAACTAAATATCATAGCTAAACGATACAACTTTTTTTTACTAAATTAAAGGCGGCAGTCCAAACAACAAGAAAACAATATAGGTTAGGTGCTTTGAACACGTTGACATAACAAAAGAATGACATAATACCATCTATTGACAAAATCTGCAATCACTTAGTTGCCAACCCAATAGAAAAATTTTTGAAAATATTTTTAAAGATTGTCCTAAAAACAGAGAAGAAAAAAAATTTAGACCAATTAAGTAAAGTCTTGTAGAGGTGGAGTGCAAAAAAAAGTATTTGTTCAGAGTTTGAGGGGTATTTTCCAATAAAATACATCCTCCCAAACTCTGGGGGGAATTGTGATTTTTAGTATCCAATCTTTCTTGTAGGGGATGGCAAATTAAAGAGCAGACACACACACACACACAAATATCAACAGACTTTTTTCAACAAAATTTAATACGCTACGAGTATAATTACGATTAACCATTGAAATGAAACGAACAGAAACGGAATGAAATTAACAAAATTAATAGCTTTTAACCGCATTAAAAAAATATTTGTTTCTTCTTCTTCTTCTTCTTTCGTTGGGAGTTGAAGAATTTTATTTGAATCAACCAATATCCTTAATGGGATTATTTTTTTTTCTCTCTCCTATTTGTTGTTTGCTCTCTATTACTACAATACTTGCTGTTGCTATTTACTGTATGTAATTGTAAAGAGTAGTCAGTCTTTTATACAGTTCAGAAGGGAGGAACTGATATGCGGAGGGGCTGGTTGGTAATATTTAATGTACAAAAAAAAGGTGGAATTTCATTATTTAAGTAGTTTTCCCTGGGTGATTTGCATTTACCCATGAATGGCTGCTGATGCTCGCTTGCAATGAATTTTCTTAATAGTCAGAAGACAAAAACCGAAGAAGAACCATTTTGCCCTTGTACACTCTGCGTTAGAAGAGAGTGTCTTGAGAAGTGGGTGTAGTAATGTGTTATCGTTTTGCTATTTTCATTTTGATTCGAAAATGCAAATATTTCCGCTTTTATCTGCACAGAAATCAACAATTCATGGAGGATCCATAAAGTTATTTCTATTAACTTCAATTTAATGAATATGAATAGTGAACAAGGCGCTCTAATAGCTGACATATCCCACCGTGCGAGTGTGTAATATCTGAAAAGTCGAATGGTGCCAAAGAAGTTGTGGTTATCCGTGCATAATTTCGATTCATTTTAGTTTAAAACTCCTTCATTTCCATTTTGTTAGAACAGGTCGATTGGGCGGATATTTCAGCCCGCAACGCGTACGATTTTATAAGAAAAATTAAATGGCATCGCTTGATAGTAATCAGGATTTTAAATGTATCCTGTTGTGCTTAGAAGAAGAAGAAGAAGAAGAAACAAGAAAGGCATTGGGAAAAAAATGGATGAAAATCTTGTTTTTGTTGATGGATGTCTTCATTAGAGAGTGTTGGAAAGTAATTGTTTCGGTTCAATTGTGGTACGAGTCGAGTATAAAATAGTTGGGGGACGATGGGGGGTCGAGGGTATTGGGGTTGGGTAGGTTTCGTGTAGTATTACTAAAGAAGTAATTGTGACTTTTTTGGGGGGGAGGAAGGGGGATTGTGTAAAGGTTAGTAGTTAATCTCTTGGGCGTTTGACAAAATGAGTTCTTGTTTGTAGCTTTTTTTTTCTTTTCCCCAATTGTCAGTACCAAACAATTGTAGTTATAAATTTTTCCCCGAATTATAATTATGGTGAATTTTGTGTACCCATCTCAAATAAAAGGACAAATATAAAATTATTAAATTGAATTGAATTGAAAATGAAATCACTTATCATTGGTCGGTCGGTCGGACACGACGGCAGTTGGTCCGCGGATCTGTGTGGGTCTTCGTTGGATAATAAGGATCAGTGTAATAGTGATGAGAAAAAAATTGCTTTCAAAGATAAATATTTAAAATGAAAACGAAAATGACCAATCCGTCCAGCCATCATATACCCCCCCCCACCCATTTTTACGACGCCCCTTAACTAACAACTAAGAGAAAGATTTATGATAATAAAAAGGGGGGACGACAATAGAAATTTTGGGAACAAATTATCAAAAGGCATGCCAGGCAGAGGCAACCCACTGTTTGATTAATGGTGGTAAAGTTTCTGTTGAGGACTTAAATAAATCGTTACAATAAATCGGAGAGGGGGGAGGGATATGGGGGTAGGTGGTAAATGCGATAAAAAATGGTTTTCCACATTCTTTTTTGCGGTAAAAGTTGACAATAGCAGAAAAGGATTGGCTTTCTTTCATTCGCTCTAGATCTCCCCTCTTTAACTCCCTCTCACTCTGTGTGCCTGTTACTGTTACGATTATACCAAATTCGAATAATATAAAAACTAGAAAAGATTTAAGGGTTGTAATTAATAAATTTAAAAATAATATATTAGGGAAAGAAGAATAGAAAATAATAAGAAAATCACTAAAAGATAAATTTCGATTTGAGATGTTGGGAAAATTATAATTATTTTGAAATTGTTCATTTTTTTTTTAATCTAAACAAAATGGCGAATCTTTTTTTTGAATCGTTCAAAAAAAAAACGAACGTTTTTTGAACACAAAGAGTGTGATTAAAACAGGGTGCAAAAATGATGGGCATTGTTGTTTATAGTAAAAATGAAATTAATTTTCTAAAAAGGAATCTTTGGGAGACATTGGGTAAAAGTGGATGGCAAGGGAATAAAAAAAAATTGTAATCATTTTGAAAATATTAAAATGAAAAACCAAAGGAAATTAGAGAAATTAATCTGAAACAATGAAGGGAAATTCAAAACATTTAAAACAGAGTAAAATTTTTGGATAATGGGGCTAAATGGTTAGTTTATGTAAGTCAGAGGATTGCCCCGAGATTGGATATGGTGTATAGTAATCAGTTTTCAGTTCTTGCTACTATGCCATTGTAAGGGGGGGGGGGGTAGGGAGACTACATAATAATTAATTCTTTTGTGTTGGTTTTTGTAAATCGTGTGAGTGGTAAAGGAGCTAAAGAAAACAGTACGCCAGTGACTGATTAGATGAAGGAAGAGGCCGCCGCCGCTGCCATGATGAATGAACGAATCGAAGACAACGGAATGACTTTGTTTTCCATTTGGCTGGAAGCTGAATTGCTTAGTGATAAAACCACAACCAACCAACATTTTGGTAACGTTGGAGGAAATTTATTGATCTAGTCCTGATGATAATAACAAGAGAAATGTGGCAGGCACAACAGCAAGTTAGGCAGACAATAACACTTCATATCATTAAGTTTTTGGGTTTTAGGAGAATGAATTGGAAAAAGGAAACATTTGTTTTTGGTCGTATTTCGCTCGCTTTTCCTCTCTGATGAAAGGAGGAAAGGGAAACCGATTCGGCAATCATAGAAATGGGATTATTACCATTTCTCTATATCGTCCATGGACGAGTACAAAATGCTTTAAGTTTTTTTTTATGCCGGCAATAATACCATCGAATAAGAGCAAAATAAATAATCCTTTTTACCGTATGCCAAAGGCGCCAATTCAATTATGCTAGAGTAGAAATTTTATTTTTTTCCCTTTTTGTATCGACAGAAGCCAATAGGACTAATGAAAACTTGTGGGGCAATAGGTAGGAGATGCAGTAGTGATGATGTTGCTCATTTATTTTTATGAAATGCTGAACAGAAATGAAAACAGGATCGGTTTCGTGTTAAATTCTCACCTGTAGTCTAGTTTTGCCTTTCGGGCAAAAATTGGCTTAGCGCGATGGCGGTGTGTTTGAGTGAGTACTTAAACAAGAAAGAGTTTTATCAAAATTTCACACATCGACATGATATAGTATGTTTTCGGGGCTTAATTTGGTCTGCTGTAAGGGGTTGGTGGACCTCGTCCGATTTTGGTTTTGGTTCGGTATACGCTAATAGACGTTGCATTTTTCACAGCATTTCATGTGAAAAATGGGGACAAAAGGAATTTTAGATTTAGTGAATCCTATTTTTTTTCAATCCTATTTTTTAAATTTCGAATAAAATCCAATAAAGTGGATGAGACGACAAGGTAACCAAGAAGAAGTTTGCCTCTGTACGAGGTCGAGTATAAATATTCAAAAGTGTATTGATGGGGAGAAGGTGCAGTATTTCAGCATATATTGACTTCTGCCAAAAATCTAACATTTCCCCAAATATCCAAATGGACGAGAGCAAAAAAATAAATGTTGGAGGAAAACATTTGAAAAAAAAGGAACTGCGTTTCTAAAAACCAAATGGAATAGAATAAAATTAAATGAACGAAATGAAATGGAATAAAATAAAATGAATGTTGAAATATTACATTTTTTCGTATTGTGTGTGGCCCTTTACTTTTCTCGTTTTCGTTTTAATTAAAATTCCGAATTGTTATTTTTCTCGAAAAATTTGCATAATAAAGGACGAAAGTTAGACTATTGGTGGTGGTGGTTATGTTTTGTCCACCATCTTTTAAGGTTACCATTCTCCCGTCGCTGCCTCCTTCCTTTCACTACAATATTGCTACTGTTCCATTTCCGTCCACAAAACAGAGAATATCTCTTAATCTAAGTTCAGAGGATATAATGATTGATACGAAATAAATATTCATATTATTTTTCCCCTATTACTTGACAAAATATCCTTTAACTTTTTTTTTTGAATATTTTGTTTTGTTTTTACGAAAATTTTTACTAGAAATTATAATTTGTTGTACAAAAAAATTTACACATAATCTTGTAGTTGTATTTTGAATAATTATGTGAAAAGTCTATCTCGTTATTTTTAATCCTTGCTTTAAAAGTAAATTATTTTGAAAGTATTTTATTTATTGAAAATTTTAGCTCAATTTATCAGGGGCTATAAATAATTTAATGGGAAAATGATACAGAAAATGAAAAAAAAAACTTAAAATGCTTAATTTTTTTTTTCAAATTAAAAAATTTTCCAAATTCACGAGAACTTATTTTCCTATTTATCTTTTTTTCCTTTTAAAAAAAAAACTGTTTTTTTTTTGGCTAATAGAAAATGTTTTTTTTTTAAAACAAAATCTTTTAGTCCAAAGTTTTTTAAAACATTTTTCAATAAAGATTAAATCTAATCCAAAACAAAGTTGAAAGTTAATGCAACAACAAAAGTTGTTTTTCTGCATTCTTCAAAATGGTGAACGATGATTGGAAATGAGGCTTTCCAAAATGGCGGAGGGTGATTGGAATGAGGCTTTCCAAAATGGCGGAGGGTGATTGAAATTAGGCTTTCCAAAATGGCTAAGGGTGATTGGAAATGAGGCTTTCCAAAATGGCGGAAGGTGATTGGAATGAGGCTTTCCAAAATGGCGTAGGGTGATTGGAATGAGGCTTTCCAAAATGGCGGAGGGTGATTGGAATGAGGCTTTCCAAAATGGCGGAGGGTGATTTGAAATGAGGCTTTCAAAAATGGCGGAGAGTGATTGAAATGAGGCTTTCCAAAATGGCGGAGGGTGATTGGAATGAGGCTTTCCAAAATGGCGGAGGGTGATTGGAATGAGGCTTTCCAAAATGGCGGAGGGTTATTTAAAATGAGGCTTTCCAAACTGGCGGAGGGTGATTGGTAATCAGGCTTTCCAAACTGGCGGAGGGTGATTGGAATGAGGCTTTTACGAAATGGCGGAGGGTGATTGGAATGAGGCTTTCCAAAATGGCGGAGGGTGATTGGAATGAGACTTTTCAAAATGGCGGAGGGTGATTGAAATGAGGCTTTCTAAAATGGCTGAGGGTGATTGAAATGAGGCTTTCCAAAATGGCGGAGGGTGATTGGAATGAGGCTTTTCAAAATGGCGGAAGGTGATTGGAATGAGGCTTTCCAAACTGGCGGAGGGTGATTGAAATGAAGCTTTCCAAAATGGCGGAGGGATGGTTGGAATGAGGCTTTCCAAAATGGCGGAGGGTGCTTTGAAATGAGGCTTTCCAAAATGACGGAGGGTGATTGGAATGAAGCTTTCCAAAATGGCGGAGGGAAATTGGAATGAGGGTCTCCAAAATGGCGCAGGTTGATTCGAAATGAGGCTTTCCAAAATGACGGAGGGTGATTGGAATGCGGCTCTCCAAAATGGCAGAGGGCGATTGTTGCTATTCGTAAACCACAGGAAAATTATAAGAAAAAAAAAAAATTAGTTAAAAAAAAAGTAAAAAGAAAAACCCCTTAAACATTCTACATTATTTTTATTCCTTAAAAAAAGGAGTGTGCCAAGGATGAAAAAAATGGAAAGAAAACTTTTCCCAGAAACAATTTTACAATTTTCACTATTTTCATCACAATCGAAATAAACTGCACCACCAACCCCAACTACAAAGATCCAAACTAGATTTTAGAGTAGAACAAGTCTTTGTGGAATAAAGACCAAATCGATGGCTTGTGCGCTCGGTTTTGCTGTTCAATCAATTGAAGCTAATATGTTGAATGGTGAAAGCAGCAATAAGCAGAATGGACTTATTCAGACTGCAATCAGTAGCCACTTTGAATGAAACTAAATGAGAGCAATCGGCATTGCTGTTGTTGTTGCTTTTGTTTTCATATCCTTTCTTTGGCTTTCCAAAATGTCCATACCTGCTTAGAATTCTGTATGTTGCATTGCGACTTGCATTTGTACCTGGTCCGACTTTAAGTCCATTTATTTCAGGTTGGCCTATTTGCAATTTTGTAAATTATTATTTTTTAAGGATTGTGTCCTTTAGAGCTACTATATTCGGAAGGATGCTTTGCTGATTTGTTTTTTTTTTAACATTTTGTTTATTGATTATCTATTGTTTCTGTTAGGATGAAAGAACATGTTAATCTTAAATTGAACAGGACGAAAATTATGTATAGATTGTCTATGATATCTCCAATGAGTCTCACGGCGAAAATTATTGCTTTTACAACTTAGTGTGCGGTATTTAATATAGATCATGTTGAGATTTGCTTTTTGGCCAGTAGATAAGTCAATTTAGTTATTCTCGCATTAACGCAATTAACTTGGACATTTTATTGTCTAATTAACTTGGACAAGGGGGGATTGGGTGGTTCAGTACTATATTCAAATCGATGCTTTAATTTATAGTTCATTATTAAACTATAAATTAAAGCATTGATTTGAATATAGTACTGAAACCCCCTCCACCGGCCCCCTTAAAATTACAAAATTATAAAATTTGTAACTTTCCCAAAAAAAAAATGTCTAAAAAAAAATTACAGACCCTCCACAGTTTTAGAAAATATTACCTTTTTTCACGGACAAAAAAAAACAAAATGGCAACTATCTAAATTTGAAAAGCATTTTCGTATTTTATTTTTATTATCATACGGATGTGATGAGGACTACGGTATCAAGTTTGACGTATGAGAACTATCTATCACTAAACTCGTCATTTAGTTTAGTTGAATTTAGTTAAATTGCAAATTAATTTTTATTTTATCGAAAAGAGCTGACAATCAAATAAAAAAAAGGTTTTAGCTTTTCTTCCTTTCGGTAATGGGTTTAAACCATTCCATATATGCATTTTTACACCTCCCTCCCCCTCCACTTTAATTCTTTCTTCTACTCCCTCTATTCGTATTAGATAAATTTTGTATTTTCCGACATATTTTATTCATTTCCGCCTCTGGAATATATTTATTGTAGCCTTGGATGTGTGGGAATACGTTGATTTTTACTTTTATGGGCTGCTTGTATGGCTTAGATAGTCTAGGTCATGTGATGTATAATTGGATGTATGAAGGGAAAAGGGAATAGTTTTATTGATACTCAAATCTACTTGTACACTTTTTTTTGACTTTTTTTTCTATTTCGGACTATTTTTCTCCCTTCATCCCCCCTCCCTTATTTTTGGTCCCTTTTAATAGTTGTTAATATTTAGTTTAGGTTAAGTTGTTAGACATGGTGAACAGTTGCAGCAATTATTGGCTTATTGGTTTCAACATCGATAGCTATTATAACAATTTATTGGCCTTAATAAGCTGTTGTCCTCATTCAAGTTGAAATTTCTCTTAATAATTGTAAATGTATATAACAATAATGGGTATTTTGGATTGGTGTGTGTGTGTGTGTGAGTGTGTTTGTATATGCAAAATGTGTAAAAGGTTTTGGTAAAAGCACCATCATTTCTAGGTAGGAGAATTGAACACAATAAAACATGAGATCCGGTGAACTTTTGAAGTGCATTTGTATCTAGGATCGACGAGGACCAACTGTTAACATACATGGTCGTATTATTTCGAGAACGAACTTAAATTGACTTCAAATGGATAGTGGGAGGAGAAGGAAGTAAAGTTGAAATTACTTGCTTTAACACCTATAAATGTGTTTTATATTACGGAAAGATTTTCACCATAAATTGAGTAGATTCGGAAACGTTAAGGATGGTCTGTTTGTTTTGTCCAATCGTCGGTTGAGTTTATTTGGTTGGTTGGTCCTTTTGACTTTGCTCCTTGATCATGTATGAGTGAGTATATAAAGAAACATTATCTCACATACAGGAAGAATGGAATATTGTTGCTTGCGCTGGTCAAGTTAAAAATTTCATGAGTTGGTCTCGACCGTTGCATTTGGATTCAGTTGTATGAGTCTGCAAAGAAGGGCAAGGCAGTAAGTAAGCAGTAACAGTAGTAGTACTCGAACAAGATAACCTAACCCGTCTAAAAGGGTTAATAATAGTACGGAAAGTTTACAAAACTGGCAGGCAAGTAGGGAATGCACTGTGTAGTTGTTTTGCTTGAATTGCAGTAACGAATAAGGACGACATCGAAACAGTGAACAAAATTAAAATTTTAATGGCTATAAATGAATTCAGAAAACAGCTATTACCATCATCATCATTTATAACACATGCATTACTTCCAATCGTGAGTGCTTTGCTTGGTCGAAACTAAACATTTTTTTTTATATTTTTGATGCAAATTTTCAGCTCGGTGCATTCCATTCTGGCTTTTTGTTAATTTTTCTCTATTCCGATAAGGTTTTTTATTAGTGACTTTAGGGACTTTTATCCTTCTCTGAAATTATCTCATTGAACCTACATTTAAAGATTCTTCTATTTGGGATTGTAGGAAAGGTGTTTATTTAAGGGTTGAATATTAAGGTGTAACGTTACTTAAAATACGAGGTCTCTCTTCATTATCGCTAAAGGGAAGTGGATTTGATTCCTGCTATTTCCATTGAGATTCGGCCATATTTGTCTACTTACTATTTGAAAGGGAAGGAGAATAATTATAATAGATTATTTAACATGACTCCTTTGTCTTTAAATATAAAACCACGAGTCTCCTACGACTATAGGGATTCAGTAACTCTTAATCAACGCACCACCATTACTGACAGTTTGCAGTCAGTAATTAGTTACAAGCTGATTATTCCATCTGTTAGTGGCGAGGACTATCTAAACCTCTACTGTCATAAGCAGTGACAGCGCCGAAGATTATTACCAGTATCTCCCATCAGCGATCCGGAGACAGTACCCGCGATATGGGTATCAACCACAGCCACCACGTTGCTGCCTATGGGGCCTCACCATTGTCACAGTGAGTTTTAATACCATGGGGCACTTTGATTCCCATAGTATTAATTTTTGTTTTAAGAGTACTTCGGTTTGTACTCCACTCATTGAGCTACGGTAAGGAATCTTGTAAATCCCCAGCTCAAATACGCGGGTTCGCCAAGATCAAAAAGTACAAGCGGAATCGACCTTGGTCTTTCACTCGGTTGTAGCCACCCTGCGTGTTATTCACACACTCATTCACGCACCATTCTCGCTCTCTCAAAAAGTGCCACGGTAAATCTATTAGGACTCTATTAAGTCACGCAAATCCCCGTACAGGCCACACTCGATGAGAAGGTGCCTGGAACTCTCCTCCGCCGCCCCGTAAGGGCATCTAGTCTCCACAGTAAGTCCACGCCCGTACAGGAACCTATTCATACTGCCATGTCCCATGAGTAAATACCCAAAAAACAGACCAAATTCAAATCCATCCGGCATGAACAAGTGCGTCCATCTGCCATTTACACTCTCATCCCATCGATGTTGCCAAATTTCATACATTTTGTTTAGGATCAGTACACGCCGCTGGCATGGACAAAGATCCTGAACTTCTTCATTCATAACCGGACAACCAGCAAGCGGAATGCCCCGCCGTAGACGGTAGTGGATGCTTTCACGCAGCCCGTCCAGGTCCCATGGAATTTCTCCTATGAGAACCTGCGTCGCATGGGTTGACACGGTTCAAAAATTCATCCCGAGACAGACGCTGAGTGAAGGAGAATAGGTTTTTTGTTTGTTTTAATGAGAATTTTTCGAGATTTAATGAGAATTTTTCGTTTGTATTTTAATTTGCGTTCGTATGTTAATAATTTTGATTCCACATAAGTTTTCCGCCGCCGATTTGAAGAGCGCAATGAAAAATACTTTTGAAAGAATTTTTCCATTATACAATTTTGGTTTTTATAATTTTACCTATCCTCGGACAGGATGCAAAGGTGATTAATTTTCCATTTCTTTTTTCTTCTTCTTTTTTTTGCGTGTATAGAAAAGTTCAACTTATGAAAATATGAATTATTACTAGTGGGCCAATTGAAAAGGGAATAATATTTTTTTATTCTACAGAGAAGCAGTATAATTTGGGTTATGAAATAAGTGGGCAGGGGGAGGAGGGGGGAATGCTGGTCTTTGTGATTTGTTGAAAGTTATAATATTTTTTCCTAATTTTGTTCGTATTTGATTTATTAAAGTACATCTAGAAGAATTTATTTTATGTTCATTCGTTTGAATAAAAATTGAAATCGCAAAGAAAACGTGTTAGTATCAAGAAATTCCTCTTTTTTAATATACAATTTTTTTTCCTGCTTTTATTTCTTGAACTCTTCTTCCTACGACCTGGGGGCAGGGGGGGTGATGATGGGTGATTTAAGAGTGTTGTACAATGCGAAAAGAAAGGAAATATTTTTCCGAATTGTGTTTTAATATGTTAAAAGCTCAAACAGAAGATTTACAATAATGCATAGCGACAGTTTGTCGTTTTGTATCGTAAAAAAAAAAAAAAAAATTCACAAATTATCGGGGTTGGAAAAAAAGAAATGAACTCCTCTTTTCTACAATATGTATTTTAGCGAACACATAGAAAAGCGTTTTGATGGAAAAATTTGTTACATTGTGACTGACTACTGGAAGAAGAGGAAGTAAAATCAAAAATCTTGTGGAAATTGTAGAGAAGATCATTTTCCAGCCAAGGAGCAATAAATCCTTAAGAGATAATTGTTAAAAAAAAGTTTTATCGAATTTATTTTGTTTATAATTTATCCAAAAAAATAGTTGTGCAAATATATTTCGGCATCTCTCAATTATGACTATTTTACAAATGGCCAACAATTTGATCACATTCCATTTTTAGGGATTTTTAGTGATTTAAAAAAAAAAAAATTTCCTTTCGAAAAAATTGTTTTTAACCTTAAAAGAAAATCGTTTACAATCTAAATAAGAGCGATAAAAATCCCTTATTATTGTTGTTTCACTCCATATTCGTCCCTAGCTGGGCGTCTCAAAAAAAAAGAAAAAATTGTTAAAAAAAATATGAAAAAGTAAAAAAAAAAAATTTACGAAACATGAACAAATTTCTTCTTACTTGTTTAATTTAAGTAGGAATATTTTCGTCGTCCTTTTTCTTTAATTAAATTCGAGAGAAAAGAGCCAAACAACCATTACAATTTTCCTTTAATAAGATACTAAATCTAATGAAAAACTTTTACGTTTGAGGCGGCATATACCATCGAACATCATATACAAAAGTGGATGAAAAGTCAGTCAACCTCAACTACTTATATACTCGGTTATGTATTATATACTCGTAACGATACTTTCGTTATAAGTGTACATTTCCGTTTGGATACAGAGTGCCGTCTTATCTAAAGCTAGGAATATATGCACAGGACATAACCTATTTGTAAATGGATGGAATTTATTTTGGAAAAGGCATGCGTATGTATGTAATACGTCCCTTTATGTTTATGTGGAATATGTGCCTCAAAAAAAAAAAAAAAATAATAACTTACTACAACAGCCTAACCAAGAGAGGCAAAAAAAAAACCAATCCCAAATAATATGACCGAAAATAGACTGATTTTCATTTGCGAAAGGAAAAATTGCCCCTTGACTGGAAAAGCGAAAACACTCTCATGACAAGATGATAAAGGACATTTTTATTGTAGGATGATTAGTAAAGTACAGGGAAAATATGATTAAAATAAATAAAATTTCTATAATTTTTTTTAGCTTAATAGTAGACGTAGAAGAAACTTGTCTCATTAGTTCTACTATTCCTTTTTCAATAGCAAATTTTCTTCTTTCTCGCTTGTTATTCCTATTTTACGAATAAAAGTTACAAAATCCAAAACTTTAACCGAAATATTAGCGTTAGAGAATCAACAGAGAAGAGAGGATATTTAACTTGATTATATAAATTTTGAGAAGTTTTATTAAAAGTATGGTGGTGAGGGGAATGTGAGGGGATTGAGAAAAAGGATAATGGTTATAAGGATGACAAGTGGTATTCTTCAACTGAATTTCATGCGGATCACTTAAATCCCCCCTTAGAGTTAATAATTTCAATATACGATAAGTGCTCGTTATTAAATAGATTTTGGTATTAGTGTATATACGTGCATGTATATTTATGTTTGAATGTTTGAGTGTGTGTGCATTCATTAATATGGTTTAAGAGCAGGTAGATGGGGATAGAGTTAAGGGGAGGCTATCTAACTATAGGTGAGAGACATGTTTACACACCGATTTATGTAAGGGCATAAATATAATTAATGTGTGTGTGTGTGTGTGTAAGTATTAAATTGGTTGATGTTAAACCAAACTTTTCGAAATTCAATTATGCCAGAAATTATTTTGAATCAAATTTTGTACTATTTGACAAAGTACCATTTCCCTCCTGAATTATTTATTTTCGCTTTTTCACCAGAAAATTTTAACCAAACACTAACCCATCTCAGAACCCACTGCACCCCCCCCCCCCCCCACTCATCAATTTATTTATACAAAACAATTTTTTTTTATTTATTTTCATCCGCTTTTGTTTATTTACTATTATACTACTACTATTATTATTAGTAGATAAAGTATTTTTTTTTAAAAAGAAAGAAAAAGAAAGGATTCATAATTAGGATCAGATCAGAAGGTGAAAAATTGGCTTTCTTCAAATAAGAAAAGGATTTTTCATTCCCTTTTATAACGGATAATTTTTTTTGCTATTTGGTTTTTAATATTTTTATTTTTGACACATGCCGTGTGTCAAAGTTAAAAGTGCTCAGTTTATTATCAAAATTTGTGCTTTGTGCAAAATGCGCTTCGCTCACATTGACTATTTTATGGTCGTTATAATCGACCTACTGAGCAAGCAATTCAAGCTATAGTGAAAAAATTTCGCAGCAATTTTACTCTATTGGACGTCAAACCATGATCCCATGTGCATAGAGTGCGTCCAGTGTTGGTGAAGACCACCCGTCGGCGTTCACAACAAATTTGGGATTATTTTACTCAACTTTGTGGAAGATTTTACGCAAGGATCTTGTTCTGGAAGCGTATAAAATACAGCTCGTCCAAGTACTGAATCCGAACGACTTGCCAAAGCGTCTAATTTTTTCGGTCTTTAATATAACTTGAGGATAGTTCGTTTTTCTACAAAAAAAAATTGTGTTCAGCGACGAATTTCATTTCTGGTTGAATGGGTATGTGAATGAGCAAAATTTGATCAGATGAACAACTACAGGAGAAACAGGAACTACCCAGTCCGTATCTCTTTAATAATGACGCTGGCCCCAATGTTACCGTCGAACTTTTTATTTACTTAAAATGCAAGACCCACATCTGGCCGACATGTGGTTTCAACAATATGACGCTGCATGCCACACAGCATGTGAAACAATGGTCATACTGAGAGATGAGTTTGGTGAGCAATTTATCTGACGTTTGGCCGCCTAGATCATGGGATTTGACGCCTCTAGACTTTTTTTATTGGGCTGCATGACATCACTCGTCTATGCCGATAAACCAGCGTCATTTGCAGTCTTGGAAAATACTATTACACGTGTTATTAGCGAGATATCACCGGAGATGGCGAATATTTACATGAAATAATCTTTGAAAAGTAAATATTGTAGCTAGCATTGATTTATCAATTCAAATAAAAATTTTATACACTTTTAATTTGTCTGTATATTTTTTGGAAAATTTTAAAACCAAAAATATAAAAAATCACCCATTATTATAATTAATTTCTTTTTTTTTTGAACGTGTTATTTTTTTGCAAATGAACTTAAAAATATGTTTAATTTTTGTTAACTTTCTTTTTAGCCATTCTATAAAAGTTTGCAGAATAATTTAATACGAGTTAACTCAAAAGGTCCTTAGCGATTTTTGGGGCCTAAGATTTTTGATTTAATGAGAATAATAATTTTTGCAGAAACAAGAGATCAGTGGTTTATAACTGATCTCCTGCTTTTGCCAGAATGATTAATACAGGCGATAAGTGTGCTTACAGTCACTATTTTGCTTAAAAATAAAAATCGGTATCCCAAAATTAAAACCGTTTCACTAAAGATGAAAACCGTTGCCGACAGATGAGTGTTTATCATAGGATAAATGTCCTTTTACCTCCTCCAATTGATAAATTCTCTCCGCCATTAAACATTTTAAATTTGTACTCTTTTTTTTCCAAAAGATCTTTTGTTCATTCCAAAATTTTCTTGTTATGTTTTTAGACGAAATTTATACTTTTTACCGTTTTTCAACCCACTAGATCTATTTCCCTCAATCTAATGAATTCATCTTGCGATTCGCTAGGTATTCTTATCCTTCCTATAAGATGTGACAAAAAAAGTAATGAGACAGATGTTGAATGCGATTGAGTAGCTATGCTGGATGGAAGGCTTCAATTGAAATCGTCTTCAATTTCTCGGTTACACTACTTTTGACGTTATCAATAACACCAATAGGGGAATAAACAATATCTAATCCGACGTGAAGAAACCTTTTTCTGAGCTATTGAAAGTTTTTATCCTACGACGGTCTAACATCACAAAAACCCTCATTTGTCTGACATTTTTATTAGTTTTCGATGAGGAAAAAAGCCTCCTGAGCTTAAAGCCTCCTGAACTCCTGAACTTGTCTTATACTCCCTCTCGACCCTCAAAAAATGATGTATATATGCTACCAAAAAAACTTATGCTTTTTAATAAAGAATGTCCTCCCCTCTGAGCTTAATACAAATTAAATTTCTCTGTTCCATTTTCCGTAATGCACTATAAAAACACAACTTCACTTATCACACGCACTATTAGGTCGTCCAGTTACCGGAGGGGGGGGGATGGGGTTGAAACTTGCACAGTACGTCTCTAGAAGTGTCCAACCTACAAGCTATATAGAAAAGAAGTCCGCGGTGGTACCAACTTTTAAAAAAAAAATATTACAGACAACATATTAAAGATCTTATTTTCAAAAATATTCCTAAGATTTTAAGGCATTTTATATTGTATGAACTGCATTTTAAACTTTGAAATTAAAAATTCCACTCACTTATGAGAGGAAAGTATATTTTTATATTTACCTGTACAAGTGAAAAAGTACAGGTAATAATTAAATTACAAGAAAGGATATAAAAAAAGGTGCATAAAAGTGGCCATGTAAAAAACTGAATTGTAAAAATTGTTTCTTTCGAGGATTGAAATGGCTACTGAGGAGAGAATTTTATGGAAAAATGGGGAATAAAAATTGCCATAGAATGCAATATGATAAAATGAAATTGAAGTAGTGAAAATGCTGAAAATTTTCTTATTATTATTGTTGATAAATTAAAATCAAATGAAAGCATTTTTAAATCAATAAAACAAACACACACTGTTGCAGGGACGGGGATGTGGATTTTTGTCAAATAGATAGATAAGATAGATGGAGTGGGCGATGGAAAGGCAGGGCAGAATACTCGTACTAAATCGTGTTTAGTTAAGTTATATTCTTTCGAACAATTCAACAATTCAAGCATAATTTGTCCTTGCGTAAATAAACGACCTTCATCATTTTGTTTCCTCTTGAAGAATTGACTACTATTGCTAACCACTCAACATTTATTGTTAACTACAAGTGGAAAATGTGATCGAACAAAGGGACTTGCTCAAATTTCCAAGGACCATGCCCATCCCAAACCCAAACTACTGTAAATTCTGATTATATGTATTCGGTTCGGAAGAATAGTGTTTTCTTCAAAGTAAATTTACTTATTATTATTCGTCTCCATATTCTGCGGCGGTTGACATTTCGGTTTGGTGGGCGGAGCTGGGGGCTGTTCATACTCGTATATTCATAGATGCGTGCATAATATTTTGATGGTTCTCTACTATTCATATTACTACACAATATTAAAGCTAATCTCCTATGCACAAGGATTTTATATGAACTATGCCCCACTTGGCGGGGGTAGGGGATAGCGGTGTGAGTGGTGCTCTCTTGCTTACTGTATGTAAATACACGGAATACATGAAATGGAATAAAAATGAAGCTGTTCTCGTTATTGTTTGCACAAAGATTTTGGGCTTTTGTTGGTTTATGTTAATGGATCTTCACATTGTGTTATCACGTATGCACCTAAGCACAAACGCACGGCCATACATACATATCGACCTCTACCTATATGGGTATACATACATATCTGTGTTTGTGTTAGTTAGTCGTGTGTTGGGGATGTATCCTTCGGTCCATGATGATATTCATATCATAGAGAGCGCAGATAAGAAGAAACCTTTATTTTATACTATAATGTCCTGAATAATAGGAAAATTTTTGTGATGGAATTTTATTAATTGTTGGCAGATAAGAATGGTAGTTAGTCTGGGCTGCCTTTCGTTATATCAACAAAAAGTATTCAATAAACATTTTTGTTCTGTTCTTGTATTTGTGAATGGTAAAAGATTTTCCTTTCTCTTATTATTGATGTGATTAGCATTTCGTAGTTGTTGGCTTTGATGGAAATTATTTAGTTTTTGTTAAAGGGGAGCACATTTTCGTATATTTTTGTTGTTGTTGTTGTTGTCAGATGTGTAGGCATGTACATTATTCTCTCAAAGACAAAGCGAATATTTCTTTTGTTGTAGATAATCGCTTTTGGTAATGTCTAAAAAGCATTTGGATTTTCTGGGAAATTTTCAATTGCCGGCATTTTTAAATGGACAAATTTTGCTCATTGTGAAATTGCTGAACTTTATTAATAATTGCTACATAAGCATAACTATAGGATAAATTGTAATCAAGCTATTAGTTGAGATTTTTCTGAGAAAGTTTTCCGTTTTCTTTATAGATTTTTAACCTAAGATTCTTGGTGATTATTCACATTTTCTGGGAATATTCATGGCATTTTTACTAAATTTTTTATTGTGGGAAAATTTTTTCTAAACCTAAAGGAAACACGTGCTGCTTGTCAGAAAGCTGATATAAAAAATTTCCTCTTTTTGGATCCTGGAAAAATTATGGACTTTTTTTTTTGGGACCTTTCAGCCTCTTACCAATCCTTGATAATATTTTTGAAAAACTCCCTATTAAAACGACTCTACCCAGTCCTAGTTAATAAAACTAGGATCCAGTAATGCCATTGCATTGTTGATCACATTGCAGTATCCTCTCTTGAGAGGAAAGAGTATTGCCTCTCAAGAGAGAAAAGAGTATTTTTTAGATATCTCCCAAGCTTCTGATCGTGTATGTGGCATCCTGGACTCTTCCGGAAATTTAAGAAATTTCTTCCTTCAACATATTACCTTATAATAAGTTCATATCTCTGCCAACGTCATTTTCAAATTGCAATTAACTCAGAATCCTCGAAAATATATCCTATTCTAGCTGAAGTACCACAAGGCAGTATCCTTGGTCACATTTTATGTAATATTCTATTGAAGTTCAATACTGTACAATGACAACTACAATACGCAGTGGTCCCATCAGGATGCCTTGAACGACGTTTACAAGTGGATTTTCCCAGTGGTTTTCTGGGATTCACAAGGTGTGATCCACATCGATTGCCTCGAGAAGGGTAAAACAATCACGGGGCGCTACTATGCTGACTTATTGGTCCGATTTGACGTCGAATTAAAGAAAAAGCGGCCCCGCTTTGCGAAGAAAAAAGTGCTGTTTCACCACGACAACGCGCCGACTCACACCACCGCCGTCGCCATGGCCAAATTGGTCGAATTACGCTACGAATTGCTGCCCCATTCACCGTACTCTCCAGATTTGGCCCCCTGTGACTACTTTTTGTTTCCAAACCTGAAAAAATCACTCGCCGGGAATAGATTTGGGTCGAATGAGGAGGTTATCGTCGCCACGGAGGCCTATTTTGCTTCCCTCGAGAAAATGTATTTTTTGGACGGGTTAAAAAAGTTAGAGCATCGCTGAGCCAAGTGTATCGAGCTTGAATGAGATTATGTGGAAAAATAAATTGCCACCTTTCCAAAATTTTCGTTTTTCTTTTGTAGGCTAAGTACTTGTTGAATGACCCTCGTATATTCCATCAACTAAATCCGGTGAACACCCTCAAAAAAGATGCCTTGTTTGTTTTAAGGGCCAAATTAGTACCACAACATTTAAACACCTACGAGTATTTTGAAAAGTATCCACTTTATAATATTACAAAAATCAACTAGAGTTAGCGCATAGCATGTTTTATATTATGAAATAGATGAATTCTTGCATAAAATATACTTTTACAAACTATTCCATATCCCAAAATAGTAAATATTTCAAATAAATGTCCAACCAAAACGTTAAAAAAAGAACTTCTGATTAATTTAATAAAATCGAGATTTTTTGAACATTTTGTAATATCACAAAGAAGGTTTTTTTTCTCCACAGAAATTCGCATATTTTTGGATGATTTTCAATTTGGCAAAAAAAATTTACTTTTTCCACCTTCGTCGAAGTAAATTTAGAAGCTATCTTTAAAATAAAGATAAAAATAACAATAAAATCACAAATAGGTAACGTGGGCTTAGAACAGATAATTTTTAAAAATTTTCAATCCTGCTCTTAAGGGTAAAAGTAACAGCCGAAAAAAATGTTTAAGTTCGAATACTTTGTTGCAAAGACTACTCCTTTAAGAAGGGAAACTCATCAGCTGCTATACAGATACAAAGGCACATTCACTTTAATGAGCAAGCTCCTACTTAGCGGAGAGGAGAACATCCTTGGATTACAGAATACCTGGATAGGCCCTAACGTCAAATTTTCATATATGTATACGCAAATTTCTGTCTGAATTATTTCAAAAGCGGCGAAAAAATCGTACTACTTGCATACTTTTGTGTAGATTTTTTTATGTAGACATGACAGCCACTGACATCTAATTTTCGTAATAGAAATTTATTGAATTCCAAAATCATAATTTATATTAATTTTAACTCGCTTATTGCAAACAAAAAAATAATTTAAAACACGCCATTCTCCATGAAAGTGGTAGGCATACCGAAATGCTTGCTTACTTTTGTTGTTTTTAAAGTTGTTATTTTGGCTTTTATCGGAAAGTGCAAGTGAAAGTGTGGTTTTTGAATTATTTACGAAGTGTTTTATAAAAATATGAAGTGTTTTATAAAGAATTTCGGGTAATTCAATGGACTGAGAACGCCGGGAATTTTTTTTCTTTCAGTAAGTTGACATCTTCATTTTTACTAGAGAAATTAATAAAAATTTAGTTTATGATGTGCTTAAATGGCTTTTAATAATTTATTTGGTCCAAAAAGTGGTTAAAAAGTGAAAAGTTTGTCATTCAATAAATGTAAACAAATGTGATATTGACAGTTCAATGATTACCAGAAAATACCTAGTTCAGTGCCTGCGTATGTAAAGTGTGTGTAAGAAAATTTAATGGAACGTATTTTAATAGTGCAGGAAATACTTTAATTTCTGTTAATACTTTAACATTTAAATTTATATTCACTAAGAGTTGTGGTATGGTTGTAATTGTCAATATAATATCACATTCTCTCATTTAATTTATTTTATATTTTCGGAATGGATTTTTATTTCTGCACATAGTTGTTTTGATATAATCAAATAACTTGTAATTTATATTTTTTATATGCTCTTCCATTTTATAATTCTGTTTTAATAAATAATATAGAGTGAAATAATTAAATAATATTTGAAAATAGAATACTGTGTTTTATTGCAAATTTCCAAAACTAATTCCTTCAAACAACAAAACACGCAATATTAAAAAAAATCTATTTGTTTACGCATAAATGACATAACATATGAAAAAGGGTTTTAAACGAACCGCTTCAATCGCATACTGAAGTTTAAAATTGGCCCCCAATGATTTACTCCGTTTTTGTTATTTTGCATGTATATGCGCTCTTACGAATGTATTGCCAACTAAATTTGGACAGAATTTTTGTGTAGAAGCCTATCCAGTTCTTTTATAATCTAAGAGAACATCTTTAAAATTCAGTTAAATAAATAATTGTCATTAAACCAAAAGAAGAAGAAACAGTTACGGTTTAATTAATGAATTTTTAATTATTTCAAAACTTAAAACATTCAGTTTTTTTTTGGAGCTGAAAGGAGTGTACCGTGGTTGTCTTTACTTAATTTTCTTCACTGAAGGCTGTGTTGTAGGAATATTTATCTTATTTTTCGTCGAAAGAAAGAAATATTGACTATGTTTGTGTGAAGGTTAAACTAAGATAGGTGATGAAAGTGAGATGATAAATTTAATGGACAACTTCCTCCATTGCTTTAGGTAGTTTGTCGTCATTTGTTTTAATTTTATGAGTACTTGCATTATTCCTTTAGTTTTGCCAGTTTTCACTGTGAATTCAGAAGCGTAGATGAATTTGAAATAAAAAAAAGGGGAAAATTACAAAAATCCGTTGTAGAAAGAGTGGTACTGGAAAATGTTTCCACTGACTCCTTAAACATGTTTATTGTACGTGCAAATAATAGTAGAAAATATGCTATTTCCTTGTGGTGATTGTTAATATAGTCGTAGTGTTCTACAGTTTTTTTTTAACTCAGTAGTCAGATAAAAGTCTAGGATTTTTACTATAATTAATTTGATAGGCCAACGACATCTCTCTCTCCCTCTCTCTCTGTTTTGACTATAAACAATAGACTCCATAAAATATTGAATTTTTCGAGTGCATATATAGATAGATGATATAGTTAGGAATAAAGCCTGAGAGGATAGAATCCTGACAGGATTTGAATAAAATGATACTCAACAATTTAGAAAACAATAAAAAAAACAGGCTTTTAAAAGTTGTTAGGAGGGGGGTGGGGTGTAAGAAAGTTGGAGTTATACATACTTTGCTCTATACTACGTGGAGTAAAGCGAGACTAACGTTTGGCCTTTACGAATGTGAGGTGAGTTGTCAAGGGAAAAAAATTAAGGGCAATAGTGACGGTAGCTGAGGGCTCAATATAAAGCGATGTGTAGATGAGGAGCGGCCGAGGAGAAAGTTTTCAACGCCATATAGATATGTGTAGATTCACATAGAAAGGCACTAACTATATAACTAACAACTCCGCTTAACTGAAGAGGGTAATTGAAAGCGTTTGCGAATGAATAAGGAAAATGTAATCAAGTTAATTTAGCGAAATAAGTTGGTCTTCAATAACTCTACTCTCGCCAAATAAAATATGTACTATCACGTGGAGCTCATATTCATCCATTCATCCCCGTTGTTGATAAGTATTATTCGTTAGTACGTGTATATGAAATTTTGCCATGCCACTCGCATTTGTATCCATCCGTATTGATGGTTGGTTAGTTGTGTTTTGTACGGAGAGTATCGTGCACGTTTCCATCGAGACCAGACTCACTTACTCACTCACCTTTTTGCTCATATACGAATTTCCGCATCTATATCCGTATCCGTATGGAGGTACATCAGTGCTTGTTTAGTTAGATGTACATTAGTCACTCGGCTATTGAACAAAGAATATACTCTACCGGTTGATGGGTCTGCTATAAAGTACACGAAAGCTTGAGGCGTTAACTATAATAATACAGGATACTATGCATTTGGAGCAAATAAACCGCCCCAGGGAGCGTTAACACATACGACTTTCACTCAAATGTGTGTTCCTTCCCCATTGCGTACCTCCAACCATTATGGCTCACTCCTCTGGATGGAACAAAAATATGTCTATCATTATTCGTCACATGGTATTCGCTTTCCTGTTTTTCCGTTAATTTTTCCGGTCTTTCGTCTTTAACGAGGACGAGGATCATCGAATGCGAAACCATTGCCTGTCATCATCGACTGACTGTGACTACAACGACAGTTTTTCTTAAGCGAAAACAACGGATTTCAATGTGCTGTTGACACCAGAAATTACTTGTAATTGTTACTAACTCAATGGTTGAGTGCCATTTCTTTTTATAAGAAACTATCGAAGCTGCCACGAATTCCCTAGCTATTGGAGTTATCCTCATCATCCTTATTGACGACTTGCTTTCACTGACAAGAGTCGAGTATAAAAGTTTCAATAGAATTTTTGCTGATTTTTTAAGGAGAGGGGGCTGCTTAATAGAGTAGAGTTCAAAAGTAGAGGAGATGGAGTACATGAATGACATTGATGGAGTACGTAGACGTGAGCTGCTGCAATGGACGAAAAGAATTGAACGCTTTTCAATCTGGCCGTCTATTTGTGGTTTGAATTGTTGAAAATGCTTTTGACATTCAATTGAGTAGGCATGCCAAACTTCATTTACTTTAGTCTATCGGGAGTGTGTCATTTCCTTTCTTTTTTCTTTATTTTTATTAGAACACTCACTAAATAAATAGCTGTGAGAACAGTTTATTTTCTTCTATTTCAGAAGTTTTTTTTATGTGCTCCCATTTTTTGGTTGTTGAGATTTTTTGATATTTTTTGATAAGAATTTCAAAGAAATTGACAAAATTATTCAATTGAGTAGCAGTAGTAGTAGTTTTAGTAGTAGTAGTTGATGTGCATAGTATTGGGTGAGTCGATATTTTTGATAAAATCGGATTGAAAATGATAATGGTAAGAAAGTGTCTTGTTTGAGATATCCTGTCAAAAATGACATGAAAAGATTCTCAATTTGTGATGTGATAGGGCCAAAGAGGACGACGAGAGACTGCTGAGTGTTTTGTCAAGTGAGTTTTTTTTTAAATGAATCGTTACTTTTTCTATAGTAAAAATAAAAAAAGATATAAATTCTGCTAGTATCGGCATAAAAAAAATGTCCTTTTTCCTACGAAAATAGTTTATAAAATTTTCAATAAAAAAAAATGCAGATTGACATAAGATAAGTTTTTTTTTAAAAAAAAAGTCAATAAACGAATAAAAAAATAATTGAAAGCTTTTGGCAACGTTACGAAAATATTGCTAAATTTTTTTTTAAAAAAAAGGCCGATTCTTATAGGAATTTGCAGAAAAAAAGCTGTTAGTTGAGAGAATATGTTTTATTGTTAGAATTATCGAAGAATATAAACGCAAATCAGTTTTTTACATTTCAACTTTTGTATCTTTTTAATGGGGATGCTTTTGGGATTGTAAAAAAAAAACCGTTTAAGTGACAGCGAGAAACACAGTGGAGGGAAAGGCTTTGGCGTAAATAACGAACAATAAAGAATGGGTAAGAATAGATTTAGTTAAAGCGTTTGTCGCTTATCTTAATGGCCAGCTACCGATCAATTTGGAACATTTGGAAATAGTGTTTACATTGTCCCTTTTACATACGATACACAACATGATGACTATGGAGCCGATCCGGGGTTTGAAAACGATAGCAGCCTGGCCCAACCCAGGCCAGCCCCCACCCCCCCTCCCGTTTATTATTTTGAATCGACAAAAGACAATCTACAACAACAACAAGACTTAAAACTAGTAAATGTGATTTAGAAGTTTGGAGGTGAATTGTCGTAAATATGTTATCTGATTTTGGTTGAAGAATGTGAACTGTTTTCAAGATACAATTTGGTCATAAATATGTTGGGGGTGGTCGTCTTTTATATATTTAGCGAAACAGACCCCCCCACCCTATTTACCACTATCTCCTTTTCTGGCTATCATCGTTTTGATTTTAGATATAAACATTCGAATTGGGACACTTGATCTATTTATTTTAAGCGATGGTAATGATTTTCGGTTTTTGGTGTTTTTTTTTAGTTTTATATGCCATTGAGTTTTTTTTTGGCACCATTTTTGAACATTTTTGGATAGGAAAATTACCGAAAAATTGCAGTATCCATTAGCAACTGTATATTTGATTTTTTTCTCTTAGAACCCCATTTTTATTCAGTTTTGTTCATTACTTTTTATCTTTCTTTATTATGATTCACAAAAATACGGATGGCTTACACAATTGGTATTTTTAAGCGCTGGACTATATAAAAAAAACCGCATAAAATCAGTTTAGTAGAAGTCCAAATAATCCAAATAGTTCCCATCCCCTTTTTGGTAAGGCTAAAAATGGAGAAAGAGGAATGTTTTTATAAGAAAATTTTTAGGGTTCACAATTACTCGTATATATCTGAATTTTTGGGTTTTTAGGTCACAAGATCATAGAAAAAATTTCTTATTACAATAATAATAGTAATGAGATATGTTACTCCAAAAAAGATCATCAATAGAAAAATATCTATAAAAATTATTCAATAAACAAATCTATTTTTTTTTTGGCATTTTAAATTGGTAAATCGAAAAAGAAAAAACCATTAAATAAAAGCAAAGAAAAATTTTAATATAATATAATTTTCAACAATTTTTATATTCCTTTCTCCTTCCTTCATTTTAACAATAAAACATAAAAGTATATGTTAATTAAATTAATAATTCTCTAATAATTATATTATTTAAATTCATTTTTGGCAATTATTTTTTATTCACCACAGTATGTATACATGCTCATATACGCAATGGCACATCTTAATAACAATCTTCTTAAGAACAGAATATTCTGTTTATTTAACGTGACTTATCTGTAATAAAACCACGAGTCTCCTAAGACCATAGGAATTGAGTTACGCTCAATCAACGCACCACCATTACTGGAAGTTTATAGTCACTCAGTAATCAGTTACAAACTGGCTACTCCAACTGTTTGTGGCAAGGCCTATCTAAACTTCTACTGTTATAAGCAGTGACAGCGCTCGAGATAATTACCAGTATCTCACACCAGCGATCCGGAGACCGTACCCTCGATATGGATGTTAACCACAGCCACTACGTTGCTGCCTAAGGCGCCTCACTATTGTCGGTGTTTTAACACCATGGGTTACCCCGATTCAAGTGGTACCAATTTTTCTCTACGAGGAGGTGATACGAGGTCTGTTCAAAAAGTATTGCGAATTTTGTGGCGTTATGTTGGTACTCATGTCTGTAACTTATGCCGACAAGTTCGGCCATTTTGAATGATCAGTTAATTTTTGACAGCTGCTTTGCTTGCACGTGTTTTAGCTCGTCTTCGATTTTTGCTCAATTTCGATCAAAAACAGCATCGCATTAACATTGCTAAGGAGCTGTTGGACTCTGTCCGGAAAAAGCGCCAAGGTCGGTCGAATGTGAAGGTTTTGCTTACAGTTTTCTTCGATTTCAGGGGCGTGGGGCATCATGCCACAGGGTAGAACGGTCAATAAATAATATTACCAGCAAGGTATGCGCAAGTTGCGAGAAGCAATCCTTCAGAAACGCCCGAATTTGTGGAAGAACAAAAATAAACTTTTGCCATTTTTGGCCAAAAACAACATACTAATAATGCCGCAGCCACCGTATTCGCCAAATCTGGCCCTCTGTGACTTTTTCTTGTTCCCGAAACTGAAGATCCCCATGAAAGGATGACGCTACGCTACGATTGAGGAGATAAAGGCGGCATCAAAGGAGGAGCTGAACAAAATCACAAAAAATGATTTTTTGAAAAGCTTCGAGGATTGGAAAAAACGTTGTCACAACTGTATAATATCTGGTGGGGATTACTTTGAAGGGTATACAAAATAGATATTCATGAATAAATAAATAATTTTTGAAAAAACACAAAATTCGCGATACTTTTTGAACAGACTTTGTAGGCACTCTATTGTGTTGCATCGCACAGACACTTTTCTCTTTCACTCAATCCTCTCTTATACAGGAACTCATTTATACAGCCATGGCCGGTTATCAAATAACCTGGGGACAGGGCACATTCAAACTTGTTTGCCGAAGCAAACCTGACACATGGGATGAACCTCTGCGTACATCTCCCATTCTCACTCTCATCCTAACGCTGTTGCCAAATTTCATACATTTTTTTCCAGGACTAGAGGCCAAGCTCCTGAATTTCCTCATTTAGAACAGGGCAGCCTTCCGCCAATACAATGCCACGCCGCATCCGATTGAGAATAGGTCTACGGAGCCCCTTTAGATCCCGTGGAATTTTTCCCAATAAGACCTGCATTGCATCAGTGGAGACTGTCCTATAAACATTCAGACATGCTGTTGATTCTGTCTCTAGCATACTTGAAGCGCATCACATCACCCCAAACGCAAGCTCCATACGCCACACATGCAACAAACAAGCCCTTATATAATATTCTCATTGCCCTCCCCCGAATACCCCATTCCTTTATAAGAACAATAATAACAATTCCGCCATCACCGACAACACCAAAAATATGTATTTGTTCCTTACATACAAGGTGGTGGAGGGTGGTTTTCTATTCTTTTGCTGTCGTTCTCTCTATACCTCTCTCTCTGTTTATAAATTTGATTCTTTAAATATTTCCTTGCTCTTTCTCTTATTATTATTATTATTAATAATCTAACTTATCTTTTTTATTTATAGATAATTGGTAATTTGGTACTATCTAAAATAAGAGAAAAACAGAATCGGAATTTTTATCTATGGAAATTAATGCGCATATTCTCTTAAAGAGCTTTTGTCTGTATAATTTTAAAAAATAAGAATTTAAAATTATACAGACAAAAACTCTTCAAGAGAATACCAAAAAGCCCCAAACTTTTGAATTATTTTATCTGAACAGCATATAGTAAAAATAATAATAATTAAAAAAAAGCTTTATATGAGAAAAATATTCACAAATAAGGAAAAAAAGGTGATAAAAATTCGATTAACAAAAAAAAAGGTTATGAAAAAACAGAGTTTATTTCTGTAATAGTTGAAAGCAACATAAAATCTGTGTCATTAATTTAGGTGGTCTTCCTT
Organism: Atherix ibis; assembly: GCA_958298945.1. Lineage (NCBI taxonomy): Eukaryota > Metazoa > Arthropoda > Insecta > Diptera > Athericidae > Atherix > Atherix ibis. The sequence goes on along the minus strand of OY282609.1, from coordinate 18,835,921 downwards.
TGAAAATATTTTTATTAAAATGTTCTCAAAAATATTTCCTATTTTTAACCATTTTTAACAAAACGAAAAGAAACAAAAAATAAATTTTTGTATTCATTTTTGGTTTTTAGTAAAAAGAAAAATTGAAATTTAAAATTTGTTTCATTTTATTTTTCAACTATCGCTACTAGCATATTCGTAAATAAACTCGAGGAATACCTTACACAAAAATAGTGAATAGTTAATAAATAATTACCCCTTCAATCTCAACCCAAATGGTAAAATGTACCCGAATATTGTTAATTCCATAAAATCACTTACACGTATACTCGTACTCCTGCTACAATAGAGGAATCCTTGCGTCGTTTGAAAAGGAACAACAGAGAAGAATGTCAGTCATTAACAACATCATCATTGAACAAGTAATACTTCCGATTAGGATACTTGAAAAGTTCATCATTGTCCTGGTTTATTGCTTTGTATAAGCGAGTGTATACAAGTGGGGATGCTCATTATAGTATCTATAAGATAATGATTAAACCCGTTGACGAGCGAGTAAGAAATTTAACATTGAAAATATTTGATTTCTGCACTTTTTCTTTTTGTCTGAGATTTTTCTTTTTTCATTTCTCTTTAATCGATTGAACTGTAGAGTTACTTATTAAAAACATATTTAATTTTGTTTTTAAAAAAGGATATAATTATCCAAAAAAATTTAAGAATACTCTTAAATAATTAATAATTTTCTCATTTATACCATATCTTCTCTGATCACCCCTTTATTCCATACTTGATCGATTTTATAAATAAAAAATAAAATTCGACTAGTAATTTTTCTTCAAATTATAATTGCTTATACATTATAGTATAAGTTATAAATTTTTCAAACGTTGAATATTCATTTCTTTTTTATTGGAGGTTCTGATGTATTTATTCCTTTGGAATCGTATATGTGATCTGTAATACAATAGAACTTTGAGAAGAAGGTTAAACACAATCAAATCTAACTTAAGCAATTTGATTGTTGCTTATGCTCTGATTAGACCATTTGAGAAATGCCCGAATAATTCGAGTCCAATGTTCGTCTCACCGATTACACTATTCGCATAATGGACGAACTAATGCCTCAGCTTGAACATTTTTGTTCGAGTCTTCGGAGGGCCAATAATATTTTTCGTTCACGAGGTCGAACCTTCGAACATTTTTCACATGTGAGCTCGATCAAAATTCGCATACGTGGGCTCGATCAAAGTTTGCACATGTGAGCTTGATTTAGGTTTGCACACGTGGGCTCGATCAATGTTTACCCAGTCAGAATTTGTGCGAGCTACGGTTTTTTTCCATTCATCTGACATTTGACATTTGTTTCGTTTTTATGAACGATTATCAATTGTGTTTTTCTTTCGCTAGATAGCTGTATATCTCGTAAAGTATTGATCGAACAAGTTCAGACTTCTGACATTCCGTACTAAAAAAATGCTTTTACAGTTTTTTGATGGTTGATTCAGTTGTGAGTTATAGGGTTTAAAAGATGGAGCAATGTAGCTGATGTTGGACGATAGCGAAGAGCTGCAGCGGAAATAGCGTCTGGGTGGAAGAAGCGTGGTAAGGACGAGTAGAAATTGTACAGTAGAATGATTTCGATTACCTTTTGTAACTGATATCGCCGTTAATCGTCAAATAAGCTCCGCCGCTAATGTCTAGTTTGGGCAGTTCAATATCACTGCCATCGTTGAACAATAAATATATTTTTTAAAATTTTTTTGTACAAATAACCGGCAAATCAAAACACAAAACAAACAATTTTTAATAACACTTCGAAATGTCAAATTGCAATAATGTTCGCGTTCAATGATCGAGCGTCGATAATTTGAGGTGACGCACCATTCGAGTAAATCTAAATATTTTATTCGTCTCGAAGATGATTGATCGAAGGTAACCGATGCTCGAGTATACATTACACTAAAACTACGATTTTAATCGTAGCTTTAGTTATTGTCGTTTCTCGTGTCTCCACTATTTTCCTCTTCCAAATAAAATTTCACTAATATGGGAACAAAAGTATTTATATGAGTTTCTACTAATGAAAAAAAAATTAATTTTATTTTAATACAATTGGAAATTATTTTAGTTTTTATCCAAAATGCAAAACTTTATTTACAAAAAATTTCATAATACGAAACTCAACAATTCCCCACTTTAAAAAAATGATAGACAATTCTTTATGGTTTTTTGTAAAATTCAAGAAAAAGAAGAAAATTCCGAAAAATTGAGGGTTTTTATGAACAATTCAGACCCCACAGTTTGGTTTTCGAAAATTAGAACCTCAAAAAAATGTATTGAATTCTGTAATTGGTTGATGTTAGTACCAATCACCTGACCTATTTTTTTTTCAACCAAAAAGGAGAAGCCCAAATCGAATAAATGTCCCCCTATCCCCCCCATATTTAGTATAAGTTATAAATTTTCCAAACGGTGGAGATTCATTTCTTCTTATCGTGGGTTTTGATTTCGTTAATTTGATGTTTTTTCTTCTAAACAAGCCCATTAAATTTGATTTGAAATATTTTCTGAAATTTATCCGACAATTTTTCTAAATTTCCACCCTACCAGAACAACAACCTCAACCAAAGAGAGATGGGATGGAAGTCTATTTCTTTGGGTTGGACTAGGTGGCCAACATTAAATAATGCGTGCATTAAAAAAAAAATCAAATTGAATAATGTTTTTTATTTAAAAATACGCGTACAAGAGTGAATGAGAGCGAGGGTGTTTGTTTTTTGGTTTTTTTCATTAGATAACAATTTACTCAACAAAAAATTATGTACGTGTACACACAGTTATTAGCGTTGGGGTTGGGGGATAGGGAGAGGATTGTATGCTTTATCGAAAACAAAATATGGCAATTTATTTTTAATCGATACTCATAAATATCTGGGCATAAAAGATAAATACGAATATTTAGATCATTTTTATGATAGTGTAGAGCATATAGTAAGTAGGCTATATATTGTCGGATTTATATTTTTTTGTGTGTGGATAATTTAAAACCATATTTGGGAGGATGTGATTTTTCTTTTTTCTCCTTATGTGGGTGTGGGCTGACAGCGAAGAAAGCACGTTTGGATAGGGTATAACTAATGTTTCAAAAAATATGGTATATCCAATTCATATCCAAGAGTGAACAGTAAGTAATAGTAGAAAGAATTTTGGTATTAGCATCTGTGTAAAAATTATAAATCTGCCAGGAGAATACGGAATACAGTAGTAGTACCCCTACTAGCCAGCGCCAAAGAACCAGAAAAAAATGGTCTACATTAATTTTGCCAAGCAAAATGAATTTATTTTTAATAAAAGTTTGTCATCCTTCATTATTATTATTACTAGTCGTATATTTTTTTCCGGATATATTTCGCTGATGTACTATCTGCACAAACATTGCGTCTTGTTTATTATCTTTATTCAGTTGCTACTATCACAGTTGGGCATTTTTCTTTATGTATGTGCATTTTTTTTTTTAGTTTTTTGAGATAATATTCAGGAAAGAAGCATATTTTTATGTAAACATATTTTTGGAATTGTTGGTGATTTTTTTTTGTATCACACAACGCTGTTATTGCTATACATAAATTCGAAAATTCTCATATTTCAAGTATACGAGGTCTGTTCAAAAAGTATCACGAATTTTGAATTTCCGCGGTTTACGCATATTCGTTTTTCGATTTTGTAGCGTTATGTTGGTACTCATGTCTCTCACTTATGCCGACAAGTTCGCCCATTTTGAATGTTCAGTTAATATTTGACAGCTGCATTGCTAGCACGTGTTTTGGCTCGTCTTCGACTTTTGCTCAATTTCGACCAAAAACAGCATCGCATTAACATTGCTAAGGAGCTGTTGGACTCTATTCGCGATGACTCAAATTTGCTCCAGAGCACGAGCCAAAAATTTGAGTCATCGCGAATCAACGAGCCAAAATCGAAAAAAGCGCCAAGTTCGGTCGAATGTGAAGGTTTTGCTTACAGTTTTCTTCGATTGCAGGGGCGTGGTGCATCATGAGTTCTTGCCACAGGGTAGAACGGTCAATAAAGAATATTACCTGGAAGTTATGCGCAAGTTGCGAGAAGCAATCCGCCAGAAACGCCCGAATTTGTGGAAGAACAGAAATTGGCTTTTGCACCATGATAACGCCCCTGCTGACGCATCGTTGCTTGTGCCCGAATTTTTGGCCAAAAACAATACACTAATAATGCTGCTCCCCTGTGACTTTTTATTGTTCCCGAAACTGAAGAGCCCTATGAAAGGACGACGCTACGCTACGATTGTGCGTAGGTGGGTAACCAATGAATGAGGTGGGAAATCGTACTTGTCTTTCTTAAGAATCCTAGGATGAATTTTTGTGTTTAATTGTTGAAAATCGAAAAAAATGGTGGCCGTAAATTTTTCGTGACCAAAATTGACATTATGCCTACATTGGCTATAATAAAAGTACACCCCCCCCCCACTCCATTAATAAAATACATGAAAAAGAATTTTTTTATAAGAAAAATATAATATATGAAAATAATTGCATTCGAACGAAAGAGAAAAAATGCACTTGCCTTTCTAATTAGTGAGAATTACTGTGCTCGGTGAACACAATGTCAAAACCATATCTTCAATTTGTGAAATTATGAATTTTTTCATAATAGAAAAATTGCTTTATATTTAATACTCAATGTTCATTTAAAGCAATAAACGCAATGTTAACAAATATACACACACAATCTCATAAACTAATATGTGCTTATTACCTGACAGAAATTTTTTTCTCAAAAATTGCATATCAATGAAAATACTACGAACAACATTTCAACTTTTCTCGAAAATACTGCATAGAAAATTTTCTTTTCTAATTAAAACGAATCTGTTCGTCTTTGGGCGGTTGGCTCTCCTCTTTTCTCTTCCCGTTCAACTGGCAGCAAATTTTCTAAACAGGCGAACGGTTATATACAATGTGCGAATTACACTATTTAAATGTTATCAATTGAAAATAATTTCGATTAGATTATTCCATTTACCCAAAAAAGTCTACTAAAATCTCTAATCTTAGTTGGCTTTGGAGACTAAGATTTACGAGTATTTCAAAAGTCACGGCACGTGGCGTTTTCGCAAATTTTATGCCAATCTTCTTGTTGACTTGGTGGTGGTGCTACTGCTTCTGCCCCTGTCCCTGCTCTTGCCTCTGTCTTTCTCCGTACCCATGCATCTTAGGCCCTATTCCAAGGTCCTGTTTCTGTTCCAATTCCTCTGTTAGATGTTTTTGGTCTATGGTTTGGTTTTCGTTGCTTTTCTAATTTCTTTCTCAAATACACGTCCAAACATAAATCAGTTTTGTGAACGAATTTATGCAAACTAAGCTTGTATTTATGTTAAGTGTCAATTTGGAATTTGCAAGAATCCATATAGAAGCGTTTTTTATAAGTGTGAGAGAGAGCTATAAAAAAGAGCCTTCCCATAAAGAAAGTATGATTGGCGCAAGGGGTGGGGGGTAGGAGGTATATAAACTGTATGAAATTTTATAAGGACTTTGTATATTTATAGATATACGAGTATATATGGACTGTGTACTCGGTTAAAACGTATCTCGGCTCAGATAGTGATTCTGATTTTGATTCAGATTCAGATTCTGTCGATTTACATAATTCAATATTTTGCAAACATTCTTATCGCCATTGCCGATAAATTTATAAGACAGGACCTTATTGTTGATTTTGCAGAAGCAACAATAGGGGGAGGGGGAGGTAAGAGGTTGAAAGGAAATGAGTTGAGTTGAGTTGAGTTGAGTGTACCACTAACAAGCTAGGCAATAATATTTAGGATGAGAGTGTAGTGTTTGTGGTGGAGGAAAAGGGGGGTTCAGCTCAGATGGAACATCAAAAACTGCCTCTTCCCTTTTATAAACGAATATCCCCAGTACGTTTGTATGTATGTAAATATGGTGTATTAGATTTAGTAGCATTTTGAAATTTGGCTTGCTTTTTGCTGTCTCCTTAAAATTACCATCACATATTTGAAATATTGTTTTATGCATATTCATAAAAAATTGATGTACTTCTTTTGAACTTATTGAATAAAGAACAAGTGGGGTGTTTTGTGGGACAACTGTTATCCTTGTACCTTGTTCCAATGAATATTCTATGGCTCTCATTTTTACTATTAATAGTTGTATTACAAATTAAATCAGCAGCTGTGAAACTATAATATTTATTTGACCACAATAACTTTACTCAACACGTGTTTTTGATGCGACTATCTTCCCCCCTTTCTCCTCTCCCCCCACCCGAACACCCTTTTTTTGAATATAAGAGTAAAGAGTTTTGTAAGCATGGAAACATGTTTGGGATCAAACGGAAACCAAACATTAAGTGTTATTATCTTAATTGCATGGATGTAATGGAAAGTTGAAGTGATGATAAATAAATTAGAAAATATTATTTTAATTTTTTTAAAAAGTGCATATTTGCCGAATTACTAGTTGATAAGAGAGAGTAAAGCACGGTAGCATCTGGTAGCTAAGAGCAGAAAAATTTTAATTATTCCATTGCTTATTTCTAGTTTAATATTCCATCACTTATCTGTTTAAGGCTCCTTGTAAATATTATGCACTAGTCATTTTTATAGATTTTAATGGAATTTTGTGGTATACGAGGTCTTTACAAAAAGTATCGTGAATTTTATGTTTTTCTTCAAAAATTATTTATTTATTCATGAATATCTATTTTGTATACCCTTCAAAGTAATCCCCACCAGATATTATACAGTTGTGACAACGTTTTCTCCAATCCTCGAAGCACTTCAAAAAATCATTTTTTGTGATCTTGTTCAGCTCCTCGTTTGATGCCGCCTTTATCTCCTCAATCATAGCGTAGCAACATCCTTTCATGGGGATCTTCAGTTTCGGGAACAAGAAAAAGTCACAGAGGGCCAGATTTGGCGAATACAGTGGCTGCGGCATTATTAGTGTGTTGTTTTTGGCCAAAAATAGCAAAAGTCTATTTTTGTTCTTCCACAAATTCGGGCGTTTCTGGCGGATTTCTTCTCGCAACTTGCTCATAACTTGCAGGTAATATTTCTTATTGACCGTTCTACCCTGTGGCAAGAACTCATGATGCATCACGCCCCTGCAATTGAAAAACTTGGCGCGCTTCTTTCGGTCTTGGATCGTGCGGCAGCTTTCATTGGGATGATTGAGCTTTGGTTTCCACGTCATAACTATAAACCCATGATTCGTCACCAGTTATGACCCTCTGGAGCAAATTTGAGTCGTCGCGGACAGAGTCAAACAGATCCTTAGCGATGTAAATGTGATGCTGTTTTTGGTCGAAATTGAGCAATTTTGGTACGAATTGCGCGGTGAACCGTCTCACGCCCAAATCATTGGTAAAAATCGAATGGCACGTTCCAATCGATATGTTTAAGTTTTCAGCAACTTCTCTAACGGTGATTTGCCGATTGGCCAATACTATTTTCTTCTCTTCATCAATGTTTTCGTCTGTTATTGACGTGCTCGGGCGTCCGGCACACTTTTCGTCGTTCACATCTTGTCGGCCCTCTGAGAACATTTTGTCCGCGCAATTAATTTTCTTTTTCACACAAAATTTCGAAGACGAGCCAAAACACGTGCAAGCAAAGCAGCTATCAAAAATTAACTGAACATTCAAAATGGTCGAGCTTATCGGCATAAGTGAGAGACATGAGTACCAACATAACGCCACAAAAAATGGAAAATTAAATATACGTAACCCGCAGAAATTTAAAATTCGCGATAATTTTTGAACAGACCTCGTATAATTGTGGAAAGGATTTTTCTTTTAAAAAGCATCGAAAAAAGTAGTGTTCATTGATTAGGAGAAACTATTTATTATTCACTGTTAATAAGTACTTCTTCTGTTCCAATTGATGGAATTTGATTTTATTTTTAAGAGTTGCTGTTCGTTTAAAAAAATATTCACTCTAACAACTTTCGTAAATTTTCCATAAACTGTGTTAAAATTGCTTAGTGTTCATTATTTAAATATTATTATTAATACAAGTACTTTGATTGGTTAAACAAAGAGGACTATGAAAATAATCCTTTACCAAAAATAGAGATTTTTTCGTGTAAATATTGAGAGTGCTTTTTATTAAGCAATTAATTAATTACCATACACGTTTGGTTGGCGGAATTTGGAAGGAGTTATAATTTTTGCCTTTTGAAACCATAAGAAACAATACGAATTTTTGATGTTATTTTGGTTGAATGAAGCCAAATAAGGATCGGAGCGCCAGTGTCTAGTTAATAATGGAAAAATATATATAAATGGAAGGTCAAGTAAAAGGATACAAAGAAAAATTCACGTTCTTATGCAGAAGTTGTTAACAGAATATGAATATTCCCTGCAGTAAGTCCTTTTAAATAATAAAGAGTGTCATGGATTTTTTTTTGTTACCTAAAAATTACCATTTATGCCAATAAAAGTGAAACAAATATAAATATACGATGTGTTCGAAGAGCGGAAGATTCCCATTTACAGAAAGGATGAGTACGTATTCAAATAGTAATAGTGGTGGGTGTGGAGGAGAAAAATGAGCTTTTCCGGTGGCATGTCTGTACTATATACGTTCAGCATTGGTGGTTGGTGGAATTTTTTCGTATCCTTGGATGTGGACTGTTGTGGTTTTGTTTTGCCTGCAGGTTAAACGGTTTGAACTTTCAATTACTGGTGTTCAAGTAGTAGGCCATTTGCTATTGTCCTTGAATGCTACAATTTCATTGTTGTGATTTTCCCTCGAGTTCTTTATTTATTCTTTTTTTAATTATTATTCATTGAAGCTGTATATACTTAGTCTCCCAGCCATGTTTATATTCCTTTACTGGTCCTATGAGTTTTATTTTTTTTTTAAATAATTTTAACTATTCGTACACTGTAGCTAACTTATTGTAGATAAAAGCATTAAATATTGCCCAAGAAATACAAGTAGATTCAATTGGGTGAAATGGGGGGAACATTATTTTCTCATTTTGTCGTGCAGAAAAGTTTTCTTTTTGTTGTTGCCGGAGAGAGAAAATTTTCTACAAGTTTGAATATAAAATCCATTCTTTTGTGGAGTGTTTTTTTTAATTATTTACCTTTTTGTAACTCTTGTCTTATATTAAACCACATCCCTATACTCCATCGCTTTCTGTTTAAAGGATTTTTTTTTGGATTGCTATTGGGTTAATCCAAAGTTGTCTGAAGAGCAAATTCCAAGTGTAGTGATATTATTAATATCAATTTGTAGAATGTTAACGTTTTTATTAAATAATTTGTGTAGAATATTCATCGTTTAAGTAAACTAAATGAAGCCTTTGAATTTGATAAATAGTTTGTAGTTTAAAATTGGCAAAAGTTCTGCAGATAAATAGCGAAGAATTGTCATGGAATTTTTGGATTTAGTTTTCTTTTATAATATTGGTCGCCTGTAATGAATGATACTTTTCTCAGTGTATTTATTACTTTGAAATTGCATATGTAATCTGTAATACAATAGGACTTTGAGAAAAAGTTTCAACACAATCAAATCTAACTTAAGCAATTTAATGGTTGCTTATGCTACGATTAGACCATTTGAGAAATGATCGAATTATTCGAGTCCAATGTTCGTCTCACCGATTACACCATTCGAGCAATGAACGGACTATTGCCTCAACTCGAACATTTTTCATGAGGTCGAACCTTCGAACATTTTTCACACGTGAACTCGTTCAAAATTCGCCACATGGGCTCAATCGAAGTTTGTATACGTGAACTTGGTCAAATCTCGCACATGTAGGCTCAATTAGCGTTTGCACACGTGGGCTTGATCAAAGTTCGAACAAGAGGGCTTGTTCAAAGTTCGCACACATGAGCTCGATTAAAGTTTGCACACGTGAGCTCGAATAATGTTCGCCCAGTCAGAATTTGTGCGAGCTATGATTTTTTTCTTCATCAATTTGTAATTTGACATTTGTTTCGTTTTCATGAACGATTATCAATTGTGTTTTTTTTCGCTAGATAGATGTATATCTCGTAAAGTATTGATCAAACAAGTTCAGACTTGTGCTCGTTGGAAAAGTGACATTCCGTACTAAAACAATGCTTTTACAGTTTTTTTAAGGTTGATTCAGTTGTGAGTTATAGGGTTTAAAAGATGGAAGTTAACAGAGAGAAAATATTGAACCGTCGAACTATATTCGAGCAATGTTTGCATGTGTGCTCGATCAATATAGTTAGAATTTGTTCGAGCTACAAATTTTTTCTTCATCCATTTCACATTTGACATTTGTTCTGTTTTCATGATTATAATAATATACATTATTAAAAAATGGAAATAGGATAATTTAATAGAATGCATAAATGAAAACGAAGTACAGAAATGGCAGCAGCATTCACAGGTATGTGGTTGATGTTGGACGATAGCGAAGAGCTGAAGCGGAAACAGCGCCTGGGTTGAGGTAGCGTGATAAAGACGAGTAGAAATTGTACAACAAATTTTACCGTGTTGGCAAGAATGATTTCGATCACCTTTTGGAACTGGTATCGCCGTTAATCGCCAAATAAGCTCCGCCGCCGATGTTTAGACTGGGCAGTTCAATATCACTGCCATCGTTGAATAATATATTTTGTTAAATTTTTTTGCACAAATAACCGGCAAATCAAAACACAAAATAAACAATTTTTAATAACAGTCCTTAGAAAAAGATGGAAAAAAACTGTTTTTTAAAAAAAAAAATTTTATTTTGAACATAATCTCCTTTTAGCTCTATACACTTTTCCAACCGTTTTTCCAAAATTTTTATCCCGTCCAAAAAATAGGATTTCGGAAGTTCTGCATACTCATCCGTTTGAGCAATGACGTCCTCGTTGGAAGTGAACCGTCGTCCGCCAAGCCATTTCTTCAGATTGGGGAAAAGAAAATAGTCACTCGGGGCCAAATCTGGTGAATAAGCGGTATGCTGCAACAATTCCATTCTCAATTCCACAACTTTGGCCATGGAAACAGCGCAGGTGTGTACACGCGCATTGTCCTGATGCAAGAGGATTTTTTTCTTCTTCAGATGGTGGCGTTTCTCTTTGATTTTCTCGCTCAACCGTTGCAATAACGACGCGTAATACGTTTTTGTTATTGTTTTACCTTTTTCCAAGTAGTCGATAAAAATGATGCCCTGCGAATCCCAAAAGACCGTGGCCATCACCTTGCCGGCCGATGGCACAGTTTTTGCCTTCTTCGGAGCCCGTTCACCCTTGAAAATCCACTGTGATGACTGTCTCTTCGTTTCTGGAGTGTAGTAGTGTATCCAGGTTTCGTCCACAGTGACATATCGACGAAGGAATTCGGCAGGATTGCGATGAAAGAGTGCCAACATAGCCTCAGATTCTCCTCTGAGAGCAAACGCGGCACCCATCTTGCCGAAATTTTTTTCACAGACAATTTTTCATGCAAAATTGAAGCGACTGTACCTTGTGATATGCCCGTGGCCTCAACTAATTCGCGCACTTTATTAATTATCAAAAATGTGCAAATTAAAATATTAATTTGCACATTTTTGATAATTAAGAACAATTCTTAGACGCCCACAGTTTGGTTTTTGAAAATTAGAACCTCAAAAAAAAAATTGCTTGAATTCTGTAATTGGTTAATTTGAGTACCAATCACCAGACCTAATTTTTTCAATCAAAAAGAAGAAGCCCAAATCGTATAAATCAATACTTGTAAAATCGATAGCAATCACCATTGTGTATTTAATAAATTTGCATAATCCTGTGTATCTTATATGAATTTATTACGAAACTGGTTTACCAAATGGAATACGAACCGATTGCCATATGAGGAGGACTCTAAAGCAGCTTTAATATTTTATATAGTCAGTCAATAATTGCACCTGTTACACTTAGTCGATTATGAATAATGCAGCCTTTTGGCTATGAATAATGTGGAAGGAAGGGGGGGTTCCCTTCTTCATAAGCAATAGCAAATACTATTGCTTATGGTTAAGAAGGAAGGGGGGGTTCAGTTAATTTTACTAAAGAAACTCTTCTCTGACACCAATGATGCATGATTCAAATCGGAATCTCCAAAGGCACCAACTTAATTTTTTATTTTTATTTGTTTAGAAATCTAAAACTGCATATGTGTGTAACATATATTGTAACAAGCAGATTTTATGACAAATACACTATGATGACAGGACAGGAACATACGTGAGGAAACACCAATCTATGTTTCTCTACCTAACGAGATTTTAACATTTTCAGAAATCACGTGGCTGACGAGTGTAAATAGGGAAGGGAACAGAAGGGAAACTCCTTATTGAGAATGAACCTTTTTATAACGAGAGACACACAAATCATGAATGAAGGGGACATTGAGGTCTAGGTGGATAACTTTGTTACGAAAATATTGAACGTGGCATCGACAATTTTTCGGACAATTTTAGATTGAACGGATTGGAAGCCTTGGTAGAACTCTATAGTTTAATACCGTACGTCCAAATCGGTTTTTAAATCGGTTTCGTTCGGTTGTCCAGTAGTCTAAGGAGTATAGTCGGTAATGACTTTGTCTTTTTATGGAATAATTTCGCCATTAAGTATATTGGGATTGGGTGATCTTTGCAGAGGATGAAGGTAACATGTACACTTTTCTGCTAATTTACGTTTACTCTCCACCTTGTAAACTAGTCTTTTGGAGATTTTTGATATGGGATTGTAGGTTTCTGGAAGCGATTTTGATATTGGAGTGGGATGCAAGAATAGCGGTGTCATTATAAAGGTAGCTGTTTTAATTTTGGTATAAATATTGTATAGATTTGGACCAAGAATACTTCCTTGTGGAACAGCAGCTGTGATAGGGGATATTTCAGAATGGTCAGTGTTAACTGTTACTTGGAAGAGATTTGATCTTAAAATAAGGAAGTACGTGAAGGAAAGGAAGATCTTGAGTTTCCAGAGTAGTCCAGAGTGTCACATTCGATTGAAAACCTGGAGAACGTGTATATCTAGCAACACGCCCAGACAGTACTCTTTAAATCAACCACACGATGACATTTTTGGGTTGGGGAGTGTTCTGATCGGAAACTACGGAATTGGTGATCGGGAATAATTTTAGCATCAGAAGTTTTTCAAAGATCTTTTCAAGGATTGGTAACAAGCTGATAGGTCTACACGAGGATGGAGAATTTACTGTTTTTTTTTTTTTGAGTTTGAGTTTAGTAATACGAAAAAATATTGTTAAATATGTAGATGGTAAACGCGAGTGTTTTCTTGAAGAGTTATTTGAGGAAAGGAGCTGTTATTAAATCAAAACCAGAGGTAATTTTTTATAATTGGGAAGTTGGTGGATTAGATTTGTAATTACGAATGGGATAAAATTTTTGGGACAAGGACTCACAAACAGTGGAAGTGTGAGTCCGTCATAAATTTTCTGTGAGTGCGTCTTATCTTCTGGGTCCTTGTGTGAAGTGAAAGTATTCACCACTGTACTTAATAGATCTAGTTTTACCCTTTTGCCCCATTCGATTAGTTTTAATACTGAGTCATCATCACCATTTCGCCGATTTTACCTAGAAAAATACTATTGCTTATGGTTAAGGATAATTTCACAATTTTTGTCCACGTCGAAATTTCACCTTTGTTTTCATGTGTCGTACCATGGATCCACCTACCACCCATCCACGATATGTTTTGTGTGAAAGGAGCTAATTTTTTTTCATAGACACTCGCATAAATTCATATTAGAACGGGGATTTGTCAGCTAGTTTTAATAATGAATGCACGCATTCGAAATTTATTTTAATTAAAATCCAAAAAATTAATAGTACAATAAATTTTTTACATTTAAAATTTTTGGTTGGGCCGCTAACGAGGGGAATCATTAAGAAATACCCAAAGTGGAGTTTTAATAATTTTTTAATAATACGTTTTGGTATACAAAACGTATATGCAAGTAAGAAGGTTAAAAGAACAACCGTGACTTTGATGGGGTGGTTTGTTGCTAAGCCAAATGGGCGGTTAATTTGATGGAGGTCGAAAAGGAAGGGGATTATTATTCTTTGCTCTTTTGTGTAGCTTAATTTTTAATTGTCCTTAATCTATCGTTGGAAATGTTCATAAATTCTGAGAGCATAAACATTAATAGATGAAATGTGATATTAATGGATGAATGGATGGATGGATGCCAGATAATTTTATTACGTACAAAAGTTCTCATCCAAGGGCCATAGGGCTATTTATTCACTGCTTTTCTTCTTGAACAACGTACGACGACGACGACGATAAGGGCAACGATCCGACCGTATATGCACGGGTCCTAATTAAAAAGTAAAATGTATACGGAAAAAAAAATATTTTCACATTTTAGTATCATGAAAAGTAGCAGTTACTAACTCTCAGTAATTAGATTGATTAATTACAGTCGATTGTGTAAAACTGAATGGTTGGAATGGGGAATTATGTGGAGAGCATATGCTCAGCTCAGTGGGGGAGGAGTGGTTTCTATTAAATGGTATCATTTTGGTAGGTTGAGGACGGGCAATTTACGTGTGCATGTACATAAGTACCTTCCCACAAAAAGTTGATTTGGCCCAAAGTTCTTTTTACGAAAAATTTTCGCTTTCTTGTCAATTTTTATTTAAGGTTAGTTAAGCTTTTACCGACATATTATTAATATATGGTAATCTGAATTTAATTCAGTTTTGCTGTTTGTAAATTTTTACATAATTTTATATAGAAATATTTTTTTGGTCTTAAGTGAGACGTACCTTACATCCAAGTCATACTTTACTATACGAGACTACGATACATACAGAACTGGTCACCCTGACAATACGACGCATGGTCGCACAGCTATCCTTATAAGAAAATCCATTAAACATTACATTCACTCCAATTTCTCCTTCGAATCCATGCAAATCCACAGTTTTGTTATTTAATTTTCATGTAGAATCTGTATACTGTCCTCCGGAATAAAACCATATCTGGTTCCGAGTTTTTATCCTTCTTGGATTCTCGTTCCTCGCGGGTGGTAATTACAATGCTAAATACCCACAATGGGGTTGCCACGTTGCTAACCCTCGAGGAAAGATTTATCATACCAAATAACTTCCCCTCCAAATCGAACATACTGGTCCACTTCTAGTTCGAAACAATCTGATATCCTCGATTACTTCATTAGCACTCCTTCAATTACCATTAATTCTAGTATTGAAACTCTTTCCGATTTCAACTCTGATCATAGTCCTGTTCTCCTCACCCTTAATTCTAAGCCAATGTTAAAGACTCTTCATCCTAGGCTCATAAATGTCAAAATAGATTGGAACATATTTAGAAACAAATTAGATAGAAAACAGTAGATTAACTTAAAATGAACGGTAAAAACAGCAAACGACATTAATGATGCTCTAAAATGACCTCACTATATACGAGGTCTGTTCAAAAAGTATTTTTCATGAATATGTATTTAGTTCCCTCCAATCCTCGAAGCACTTCAAAAAATTATTTTTTGTGATCTTGTTCAGCTCCTCCTTCGATGCCGTCTTTATCTCCTCAATCGTAGCGTAGCGTCATCCTTTCATGGGGCTCTTTTTTTCGGGAACAAGAAAAAATCACAGGTGGCCAGATCTGGGGAATACGGTGGCTGCGGCATTATTAGTATGTTGTTTTAGGGCAAAAATTCGCGCACAAGCAACGACGCGTGGAGCAGGGGCGTTATCATAGTGCAAAAACCAATTTTTGTTCTTTCTGGCGGATTGCGTCGCGCAACTTGCGCGTAACTTGTAAGTAATATTCCTTTTTAACCGTTCTACCCTGTGGAAAGAACTCATGATGCACTACGCTCCTGCAATCGAAGAAAACTGTAAGCAAAACCTTCACATTCGACCGAACTTGGCGGGCTTTTTTCGGTCTTGGCTCGTGCGGCAGCTTCCATTGGGATGATTGAGCTTTGATTTCCACGTCATAACCATAAACCCATGATTCGTCACCAATTATAACCCTCTGGAGCAAATTTGGGTCGCCGCGGACAGAGTCCAACGCTCCTTAGCAATGTTAGTCATTGGTAAAAATCCAGCGCCACGAGCCAACCGATATGTTAAAGTCCTCAGCAACTTCTCTAACGGTGATTCGACGATTGGCCAATACTATTTTCTTCTCTTCATAAATGTTTTCGTCTGTTGTTGACGTGCTCGGGCGTCCGGCACACTTTTCGTCGTTCATATCTTCTCGGCCCTCTGAGAACATTTTGTACCACCGATAAACGTTGTTTCGGTCCAAGGAAGCTTTACCATATGCCACAGTCAACATTCGAAATGCGTCTGCGCAATTAATTTTGTTTTTCAGACAAAATTTGATACAGATTCTTTGATCCATTTTTTGGAATGGGCAAAAATCGAAGACGAGCCAAAATACGTGCAAGGAAAGCAGCTTTCAAACATTAACTGAACATTCAAAATGGCCGAACTTATTGGAATAACTGATATAACGCCACGAAAAGTCGAATATACGTAACCCGCGAAAATTCAAAATTCGCGATATTTTTTGAACAGACCTCGTATATATACAACATGCACTCATAAAGCCGCTCACATCTCTTACAATACGACACAACCACACAACAATATTTCCCAACTAAAATACGTACATTAATTTAAAAAAAAGAAAAATTAAAACGCAGTTTTCCTCGGAAATTAAATCTACTATTCTGCGCCTTCCCAATAAAAAAGTTCCTGGTTATAATCTAATAACAGCTCCTATTCTAAAGAAAATTTCCCGTAAAGCTTTAGTTTTAATTATATACATTTTTAATAGTATCCTGCGGACAACGTATTTTCCTTTACTCTGGAAATTTACTATCATTACAATGATTCCTAAACCAAATAAACCCATTAATTCTTCTTCCTCTTATAGAACTCGCAACCTTTTACCAATCCTTGGTAAGATTCTTGAAAAACTTCAATTACAATAAAACAACTCTTTTTTAATTATTCCTGATCATCAATTTGGCTTCCGATCTGAACACTCCACTATCCAGCAATGCCATCGCATTGTTGTACACATTGCAGCTTCCTCTCTTGAGAGGAAAGAGTATTGCCCAGGAGTATTTTTTTAGATATCTCCCCAAACTTTTGATCGTGTGTGGCATCCTGGACTTGTCTGAAAACTCAGGAGATTTCTTCCTTAAACATACAACCTTATCATAAATTCATATCCGTCCCAACGTCATTTCCAAGTTGTAATTAACTCAGAATCCTTGGAAATATATCCCATTCTACCTGGAGTACCACAAGGTAGTCTTCTTGATCCCATTTTATATAATAATTATACCCATGACATCCCATCTGATCCTAATACTATCATTGCTACTTATGCAGATGATACGGCCATACTTGCTACCCAAACACATCCTGACATAGCTTCCAATAATACTCAACCTTCCGTATCATGGGGTTGTGACTTGTTTGACATTTACTATGCTTCAGTGGACTATGGAATGATCGATTAGGGAAAGTTTTTGAATTTTCCACATTCGTTGCTTTTATATTTACGATTTTACGTTTACAGACAAAATACCAATGATTGAATGAACGTGAAAAAGACGACGACGACGACACTGAAAATAGATCAAAAATTCGTTCAATACGATGGAAGCTAAAATTTTCTGGTGAAGTGGAAATGGGTTTCTGCTGGTATTATAGACAATAAAAATATTCATAAGTGTTCAATACTATCACCAGTTTGTTAGATTTTCTGTAGACTTTTGCCCTTATAAGAAGATTTGTATGCGAGTAAATTTTTGGAAATTCCAAAAAGCAAGGGGAACACTTTTGGTGAAGAAGAAATGCTTAACTTTTCAAAATACAACAAATTGAATCAATATTATTATTTGGAAAATTTCGAATTGAATTTATCTTGAAAAATTTTTTAGTCAAGTTCAAATATTAATGGTTTGTTTCGTGTGGGTGAACAGCAGCTGTAGCGGAGTTGTAGGGGAGAATTTTAGTTTTCCAAAACTCTGGTTGTTTTTAGTCTGTTGATTTTCATTTTAGTCCGTTCTCCCTTTTGTTTCATATCAAAACTTAGGTTAGTATAATATTGGATAAGGATATGAGGAAGGTAAGGTGGATTTGATGTTTGATGAAGGCAGAAGAGGAGGGATGGTAGTAATTGTACGAGTTTGAGAATTTGAAGAGATGGAATATAGCAAAAGGGTTACCATGAAATAATCATTAAATTTTGGTCCTTTTTTTCCTCTTTCTGTGTTATGTATGTAACTCTAGACTATAATCTCTATCGATTTAGGAAAGGCAAAACGTTTTTAGTTATTTGACCTTTGAAGTTTTGAAGTTAAAACAGTTGTCTGGTAGAGTTGATCAGAAAAAAATAACTAGAATGGACCAATTCTACCATAAATGTATTGTGTGTACGGTCGTTAGGTTGGGGTTGAGGGCTGGGGACTGGAGGTTGTCGTCATCATCATCATCATCATCATCGTGCTTATTGAAACGAAACCGAAACTTTTCCTTTTGGAATTTTGTTGTTAGTATTGAATTTATTTTGAAAATCGGTTTCGAAATACTCGTGATAGTGTAGGGTAGCTATTTAATAAAGTTTAGGGTAGAATAATCTTAATGTTTTGATCAAATTAATTTAAATAATTTAAATTGAATTAATTTTTATTTATTTACAATATGTTTTTTTTGAGCATTTTTAGAAGAATACATTTTGGAGTTTGGTTTATTCGAAATGGATTTTTTTTTTGAGAATGCCTAACAGCGAGTTTGGTGGTATTTTTGTTTAGAAAAGCTAAGAATTTTTAAGTTTTTTTAAAAAAAAAATCAACGACGATTACACTGTTTGTGCAATGCACGATTTTCTCCTAAAATAGTTCAATTCTACAGCTCGCCGGTTATATTACACTGAGCGTGAAATTGAACGATTTTTGTTCGAGGACGGGTAAATTTTCTTGTGTAAATCATGGAGGCGGAGAAATTTTGTGTCGTTCATGTTGATAAATTGCTTAATTTTTATTATTTAACGCTATTCTGATTTATGCAAAGTGATGAAAATTTAAAAAAAAATTGCAAACATTTTTGTAGTGTAGTGTATAACAAAAAATCGTTCGTGTATAAATTTAAAATAAGTTTAATAAATTGACAGTTGGAATATTAAAATAAATTATAAAATGCTTACCAAAAAAAAAAATACATGAATTGAAATAATCAAAATAAAAATAAAAATGAATGTGGAAACGTCATTCATAATGCAAAGTAAATCACCAATAAAAAATACCCAAACCGTTTGCACGATCAAAAATGTTGAAATCTCTTTTTGCTCGTGTAAATTGATCGTACATCGCGAATAATTATGCTTGCCAATTTTCATTTAAGCGGTTATACTATGATTTTTGCTTGCGGTGTAGCTGAATAAAAATTTGTACGTGCTTGTGCATATATTATACTGTTAGACTAGCAAAAAAGGGTAAATTTCTCTAATAAAAGGAAAAATTTTTAGTCTCTAGACAATTTATCAGAGTTGAAATGTTATAAATAAATTTAAGAAATTTGTGAGAAAAAAATTTTCAAGTCCATTTTCTTTAAATAATCAAATAATTTTCAGTTTTCAATCTTATTTAGTAATAAGTATGTAAAGTCGTGCGTAAAGTTGGAAAATCCTTCCACCTTACTTTTATTTTGGGTGGAGTGGGGGTGACTGGAGTTATCAATCGATTTTGTTATGAGTTTGCACACTTGCCCAAAATCCAATTTAAAGTTTAATCAGTCCACCTTGTCACGTTTAATATTGGAAAATGGTATCAACAATAATTTTGTTTGTTTGTCTTTTCTGTCCTTTTTAGTTTAGTCAATTTTATTTAAATTAAAATTATATTAAAAATCATTGATAAAAAATTTTGATTTTATTTTTTTGTTGAATAAACTAGCAATATTAAATTTACATGAAAAGTAAATTTTTTTTAAAAAAATGCTTATATAGCTTAGGGGTTTATTGTAACTACTACAATGTATGCTAATACCATTATAAGTTCTACTATTATGGAAATAGATTCAAGACCTCTATTTCTCTTCTCGCCTTTCTTCATCATCATTTGTATCCTTCGATAGTTATAGAAAATATGTACTTTTACTTGATTTTTGAACAAAACCAGTAAGGATGATTTAATTGTCTTTTTATAGAACAGATTAGATTTATAGTGCCTGAATTAAGTTATTGTTATTGATTTTATAAACGTTGCGTAGTTATGGATATTTTATGATGACGATTTGATGAAAAATTGTCAATCAAATTTGTTACGCTGTTTGCATATTATTTATCTGAAGAATTGTTCATGCATGAAAATCGAATGTATTTTTTTATGGTATCCACTAAGGAAATATTGTTTCGTCTTTCACATTTTCTTAAACGTAATAGACAAAATATCGGATATGGGGAAAAAGTTATTATCCTATTTCGAACAAAAAAAGATATTTTATTCAATGTATATCCCATCTGAAGTGGCAACTTTCGCTAATTTTTTAAGTAATAAACACGGATAACTCAAAGAAAAAATTGTGGTTCTTTTGACTCGATCCATTTATCAAGAAGGAGGAATTCCCATTTAACTTCTTTCCAGTATTTCTGGTTTTGCGACGTAGGGTCCTGGTACTGTTGTGTAGCAGAATCAGCTTATCATGCTCATCATCCAATTCCGGGCCGGTTTTTCTTTCAAAGCTCGATTCAATCTTTTTAGTTACAGTCGAGTGGGTTGATAACAAATAACATCATTCTCAATAGACAGACATCATGATCTTCGAACCATCGTTCGGTAATGGGTTGACGTCTGTTGCTGTTCTGATCGATGTCGTTGATCGTTGTTTATTGATTGGATTAAATAATCCTTGGATAGGCCCTAACGTTAGATTTTTGTATATGTACACACAATTTTCTGTCTAAATTATTGTAAAAGCGGCGAGAAATCGTACTACTTGTATACATTTGTGTAGATTTTTTTATGTAGAGATGACACCCACTGACATCTAGTTTTCGTTATAGAAATTTAGTAAATTCCAAAAGCATAATTAATATTCGTTCTAACTTCCCAAAGCATAATTAATATTCGTTTTGTAAAAAAATACAATTTAAAAAACACCATTTTCCATGAAAGCGGTCGCATACCGAAATGCTTGCATACTTTTGTTGTTTTTAATGTTGTTATTTTGGCATTTGTCGGAAAGTGCAAGTGAAAATGTGTTTTTTATCTTTTTTGAAGCATTTACGAAGTGTTTTATAAAAATATGAAGTGGTTTATAAAGAGTTTCGGGTAATTCAATGGACTGAGAACGCCGGGAATTTTTTTCTTTCAGTAAGTTGACATCTTCATTATTACTAGAGAAATTAACAAAAATTTAGTTTATGATGTGTTTAAATGGCTTTTAATGATTTATTTGGTCCAAAAAGTGATTAAAAAGTAATCATCATTCAATATATGTAAACAAATGTGATGTTGACATTTTAATGTTTATCAGAAAATAGTTCAGTGCCGGCGTACGTAAAGTGTGTGTAAATTTAAGGAAACGTAATTTAGTTTTGAAGGAATTGTTTAACTTCTATATTATTAAGAACTCTATATAATTAATGCTTTATTTTTTAATTCAGGTTGCATATTTTTGTTTACTCTAGATACTTATCGCGAAGTGAAAGTTTAAGTGCGGTTTTATTAAATTTTAAATAGTATACAAAAAAGTCAGTATAAATTATAGCATTTGCATAAATAGTTTTATACTTGACGTAAGGCTGTGCGCACTGATTGGTCGTATCTACAAGTGTAAGTCTGTGCGCTCTGATTGGTCGTATCCCAATCATTATGGTTGTAGGCGACCTGTGGTATTGTGTCTAACAATAACTCAATCTTAGTTGGTCATTGGTCGCCGTACGTTAGTTGGTGTTGTTCGTTGGTGGTTGATAGGTCATCGGCGATATTACTATGGCCAATACTATTGTTGTAAGAATTTTAGCAGTTGCATCTGTTCTTTTAAATGATGGAATAGCGCAATATGGTCACCTCACCAATTATAGAATGCTCGTTCTTATATTTAGTAATTCGCTCGCTCTGATGTATCCGACATCCGATCGAATTTCTTCTGTGAAAGACTAAGGTGGAATTCCGGTTGTACTTTCAGGTGTTGGCGAACCAGCGTACCCGAGCTGACTTAGCGGTGTCTAGCGATTTACAAGATTCCTTACAGTAGCTCAATGAGCGGAATACAAACCGAAGTACTCTTAAAACAAAAATTGGTACCACTGGAATCGGGGTGCCCAGTGGAGTTCAAACACACTGTGCCCGATCTTAGTCAGTAACGTGGCGGCTGTGGTTAGTACCCATATCGAGGGTACGGTCTCCGGATCGCTGGTTGGGAGATTCTGATAATTGTAAGTTTCGCCACAAACAGCTGGAGTAGTCAGCTTGTAACTGGTTACTGACTATAAACTGCCAGTAATGGTGGTGCGTTCATTGAGCGTAACTCAATCTCTATGGTCGTAGGCGATCCCTATGGTCGTAGGTTTTATGTTTAATGACAGATAAGTCACGTTAAATAGCATAATACTACTGTCTTCCCTGCAACAATTTTCTTTAACCGAATGAATTTAATTAAGGTTAAAGTCTATAGAAATCAGAAATTTTCAAAGTGAGTACTTGGTGTCGGCCACGCACTGCGAACCAATGCCAACTGCTTCGTTTGAAAGCTTACGCTAGTGCAGATATTTATTCGAACATGAATCTAAAAGCCTAGAAAGGTCAAGAACTTATTCCCACACAAATGTACCCATCAGATTGGTTTTATATTCTTTGTTCAATTTGAGGCTAAAGAAATCATTTTGCACAAACATTTAATATTATTCCACTGCACGTGTAACCAAATTTGATTTGATTTTATTTTCTAACTTGTAATCGCGATGGTAGAGTTTTGATCCCTTAAGGGATAGATTTATAATTTCGATTTTAAGTAATAATAACTGAACGTATTTATGGAAGAGCAACGCTTACAACTAGGAGCACCACAATCCAAAAAGTCCTACCCAAACCAAGTTAATCGAATTCAATCTAATCCATTGATTCTGTTGTTGTCAAGTCTACTACTCCACCCTCTTCCCTTGTGTTGGTATTGTTGCTATATTTGTTGTTGTTTTTTTTGTCTTTGCTAAGAAAATCATTTCGCTTTTAGATTATTTCACTTTATTAACTTTTATACTATCTTACCAATCAGCCTAACCAACTCCCACCCCTCCGCCAACGTATTCCAGTTATTGAATGATAAATTTCTAAGAAATACGAACAAAAAGTAGTATTCGGATTGTCTCACTGCCTTTAATCAAGATGATTTCCAAAGGAATTGGTAATGGTCTGGTTTCTTTGAAATAATTTCAATTTGTTAAAGTGCAATCTCTTTAAAGGGAAATACGATTTTTGGTAATTGATTCATTTATCAAAAAGCATGTGGTCAATTGATTTCAAACTAAATGAATAAAAACATTGAAAAAAAATTGCTTATCATCTCCTCCCTCTTCCAGATGAGGAGACAAATAAGTCTTGTTGGTGTTATCTTTTGGTAAGTTTTAGTTTTGGTCATATTTGAGGATAGCATGGAAAAAAACTTCGAACGACACACTAGAGAATGAATGTGTGTGCAAAGTATCATTATTGGTTTATTTTTTTTTTTTTTTCAATAATGTATCCTGTTTTCATGAATACAGTATAAGAGAGATGTGCGACGAGAAAATAGTATCTCGAAAACTTAATAAAAACAGAATTTATATAGTTGGGTGATAGTTGCTTTCATTTACTTGAGTATAGTTTTTTTTACTACGAATTTTTTTCCCCCCCAATTTCTAATTTTTATTTAGATTTTACCCTATGACTCTCTATTTACTTTTTACCATATCAAATGTCAAAGGTAGTCTCGTTTTTATTCATTTATTTACCACCCCCCCCCACTCCCCCTCGCCCTACAAAAAGAGAATTCATAGTCAATCTATTGAAATACTAACAAAAACGGAGGATATTTTTCAATAGTCCGAAAAAGGAAAATAAAGTCGTCCTCTTTGTGATTATAAAATCTTTACCATGTTTATTTATTGGAGAAAAGGGGGGGGGGGGGTTGATAGAAAATAAAATTTATCAGAGTATTTAATGAAAATACAAAAAAAATTACTTTTAAGTAGAATTTCTTTATGAGAAATGGAAGGTGAATAAAATTTGTGGTAATGTGACAAAGAGAAAAGTGACTCATGAGTTGTAAAGGACAGAAGCGCATTGGTTTAAATGAGGCGTATTTGGGTATGAAAAGGTGTGGATTCGGTATAAAAGACTACACCTCTGAAACTGTTCAATTTAAAGTTTATTTTTTTGGTAAAATGGAATGTCATCAAAGAAATCAATTCATTCCCTCTCCTGAAACCACCCCTCACTTCTTGATACACTCTTCTGTACGTAGCGTGAAAAAAACAACATTATCCTTGGTTGTGGCCGATTTTTCATTTATTTCAGACTAAAACAGTTCTCCATTATTGATATTGATTGTGGGAGGGATTGAAGTGTAGAGCAGGGGAACGAAATTGTGGAGTGGATGGAGAGCAGTCGATTCCTTATCCCCAACACCATATTATATGAAGAAAAAAAATTCGTACAGACCATTATGCCATGGCGACATACTGTACACCATTGCGTCGACAGTCACATTTTGGTTTTCGGCAATTTATTTCTTAACATTTTTTTCGCTCTCTTTCACGTTTTTTTTTAAATATGCTTTTTTTTATTGTATAATTCTTTTGCCGTACTTTTTGTATAAATTGTGATAAGGATTTTTATCAAGAACGTTTACAAACAAATAAACAAAAACAAACAAACAAACAGACCAGCAAACCAATAAGGATATCTGTAAGAGGACAAAATAAATACAAACACACACATTTATACAATCCTTGATGGAATAGAATTTTTTTTTCTGTGAATGGATCGGCAAGGTGGGTAGGTGGTTGGTCGGTTGGTTTGGATGGATGGATGGATGAAAAAGGAATTTGAATTCAATGCCAAAACTAAAAATAAATGTCCTTAAGAGTTTCTTTGTATTTTGTATAGAGAAGAAAGGTAGAAAGTCGTTGTTTTCGAACCCGAATTGGAAGGAATTGAGTAGAAATTTTGTGGAAGGAATTGTGGGAGAACAAAAGAGGTGAAGGAGAGTAGGTGGATTATTTGTAAAAGTAACGATCCGGTATGATGTCCGTTTTCTTTAAAACATATCTTTTTCTTAGTTTTTTTTATTCCCTTCTCAAATAGACTCACTTTTATACATCAATTCCAGACAATATTTTCGAAGATGTATGCATTCTTGTGTATGTATAGATCTATGCACGTATTGTACATTTACAGTTAAAACGATCTCATCAAATAATATTAGCTGAGAATTTGTAAAGGTTTTCATTGAATCGTAGGATATTTATTATTATTAAAGTGTATGTTCTCTCATCCTCAATTTCCAGCCGACCCATATTAACTCAAATATACAGACCCGTACTGTGGTTGATGTTAGTTCTTCTTAAATCAACATGGCAGCAGTATTCATTTTCATTTATTTCTTTTAGTCCCCTGGAATTTTACCGTTTGCCAACCTGTACAGAAGACCGTAATGGTGGCCGTCGTTAGAGCATAATTTCTAGTCATTTGTTTATTTGAAATTTGAATGAAGAGCTGAAGAACCATTGGAATTCGTTGAAACTTTCGATTAAGAAGTTGTTGGTAATAGTGGTGATAGCAGAGAGTCTGGTAACAACTACTAAAAGCGAAAAGTTTTACTAAATGTAACTAGTTGTGATTTAACAGGAGGCAGCAATCTTTCCCCAGCATCTCTTGTTCATCCTGTTTGCCTATATTTTCTATGGGGTTGCTGCGGTTACCCATACTCTAGTGTGCTGTTCCTCTTCGACTCGATCTTCGTAAGTATCGTCCCTGTCGTCTTCGTCTTTACTGTTCACAGTCATTTTAAGTTAAGAGTTTTGTGAAAAATTTATGCTTTCACTTCACGTACCTATTAGTGTACTATTCATCTTAAGAGGGGGGCTCTCTTAAATGGATTGTTATAAATACTTGAAAACGCTAAAGAGTGCTTAACATTTTAAAAACTAGTTCTCGAGGCACTTCTCAAAAACTAGTCCACAAATATTCCCATGGGACCCAAATATTCCCAATTATTCCCATGGTATTATTATCATCGTCGTCATTCACTTTTCTGATTATGGAATCTCACAAGTTTTGGGGAATATTTTCATATAATTTGCTTGTAATTTTTTTTGCTCGTTTTTTCTACAATACGATTAAGGAATTTGAAAATTTTGTATATTATGTAAGGTATCTGAGACAAGAGCCAGAGACAAATTTGTCGCATCACCATTTTCCGTGTAGTTTTGCGTTGGTAAAAAAAATTGGTTGAACAATGGAAGAAATTTTATTAAATAAGAAATTTTGGTTTAAGTGATATTCATTTAAAATATGGGGAATAGTATATGGCATGAAGCTTCTTTAAAAGAGAAGCTCTTCCTTGTTTGGCCAATGTGTGAAAAGAAATCTTCCACTGTTGGTCCGGTCTATTGGCTTACGCATGGCTAATGATATTTTAAGTGTGCCATTTTGTTAGCTGGCTAGGAAAGTCCTGGATTTCAGCGCAAACCTCGCTAATGGCATGACCAGGAACCCAATGCCCTTCAAAGTATCTATTGTTTAACAGGTTGCGATAAATCAAACTGAGCACCGGATCATTTGACGACCCACGAAAAGTTTCGAGGACTGGGTATTGGTAAATATGGTCATATTGCTGTGTACTGGGAGAGGTTCTCAACTGTTGGCCTAATTGCCTACAGAAACGTGTGCTAGTCGATGGCTTATGGTCAACGGCTGCATTCTGCTATAGAGACGAGTTACTTCTATGAAAAGTTTACTGTAGCTAGATGGTCGGCCCCGGCGGAGGGATGTTAAGTATATTCCAGCGTCTCATCCCTATGATGGCATAAAAAATTAAAATAGCTAACAAGGCGCAAAAGTAGATATCCGATAGTGGATATACCGTAGCTGGCAAATGTTGATATTAAAAATTAATAATCACACAGTAAACCCTACGAGGAGGTTGTGCATGAACAAAAATGATGGAAATAGAAAGAGGAACAGGTGAATGAGGAAAGAATAGAAGGACGTTGTGAAGGAAAGGAAGAGGAAAAAGGTCAGGAAGTTACAAGGTTCCTGCTAATTGCTCATTGAGCAGGGTACAGACCTAAAGTACTCTAATAAATAAATTAGGTACCACGGGAATCGAGATGCCCCATAGAAATATGGGGTCTGTTCAAAAAGTGTCGCGAATTTTGAATTTTCGTGGGTTACATACCATATATTCGATTTTCGATTTTTTGTGGCGTTATATAGGTACTCATGTCTCTCACTTATGCCGATAAGTTCGGCCATTTTGAATGTTCAGTTAATTTTTGACAGCTGCTTTCCTTGCATATGTTTTGGCGCGTCTTTGATTTTTGCCCATTCCAAAAAATGGATCAAAGACGCTGTATCAAATTTTTTGTGAAAAATAAAATTAATTGCGCGGACGCATTCCGAATGTTGACTGTGGTATATGGTGAAGCTACTTTGGACCGAAGCAACATTAATCGGTGGTACAAAATGTTCTCAGAGGGCCGAGAAGATGTGAACGACGAAAAGCCAAGTTCGATCGAATGTGAAGGTTTTGCTTACAGTTTTCTTCGATTGCAGGGGCGTGGTGTTCGTTCGTGCCAAATCATGAGTTCGTGCCACAGGGAAGAACAAAAATTGGTTTTTGTGGAAGGACAAAAATTGGCTTTTGCACCATGATAACGCCCTTGTTCACACATCGTTGCTTGTGCGCGAATTTTTGCCCAAAAACAACATACTAATAATGCCGCAGCCATCGTATTTCCCAGATCTGACCCCCTGTGCCTTTGTCTTGTTCCCGAAACTGAAGAGCCCCATGAAATGATGTACCCGCGATATAGGTGTGACTGTGGTTGACACCTATATCGCGGGTACGATCTGCGGATCGCAGGAGGGAGATAATTGATGACAGCAGAGGTTTAGAATAGGCCTCGTCACCAGAAGTTGTGGTGATCAGCTTGTAACTGATTACTAACTGCTAATTCTCAGTTACGGAATGCGCTGATTGAGCGGAAATCTCAATTCCTATAGTCGTTAGCGACTGGTGCTATATTGTCTAAAGATGCGGAATAGCACCACTAAATATATAGAGAAACAAATGTAGCTAGATGGATCAGCGTTTGGCTTATTGTACCTGCTGAGTGATGTGGACACCCCCATCTTCGCTCCTGACCGCGGTTTTCTGTCCGGGTGCGGGAGGTGAGTTGGGTAAATCATAGATTAATATTCGGAAAAGCAAAGATTTGTTTATAGTTAAATTGTAGATTTGTTTTGCCTCTTGTTTAAAAAGGAACAATTTTTTAATTTTGTTTTTTAGTGACATTACAAAATCATAAATATTTGGTGAATATTTTGCATTATAAAAATTTGAAAATAAATATTTATTTACTTACCTTGCCAAAAACTGTCAAACCACCGTGTTTGATGTCGTATTTTGGTGCGTCTGCTTGACTAGAATCTGCCCATGGTGTATGACAGGTCGATGTCAATGTCATATAACGCACCCCAATTGCGTATAGAGTTCGTAATACCGCTAGTGATCCGCCTAACGAATGTCCACCTTCGACTCCGGTGAGCGAGCATAATTGATGGTTTTTGTGTGCCTCGACGATATCTAAAAATAATGACGACAATCATGCAATCAAATAATATAGTTTTTCCTATTCATTGTACAAAAACAATTGCCTACAGTTTGTTTTTATTATTGAAAGCACAAACAAATATTATGTAATAAAATGGTTATTAATGGTGAAGTGGTGCTCTACAGAACCGGGGGAACCAAGAATACAGAGAAAAGATAACATTGAAGAGAATGACGAGATTTCTTGTGAAGGAGGAGTGAATTAAGATTGTTTGTACTGGATATCCTCCAACATTTGTTTAGTCATATGATGTTGTTGAAAATGTACCTTCTATCTTTTTAGCCCCAATAATACCACCGTCCTTAAATATTTTGTGTTCACTACTAGTAGTGCCTCATAATATGCCAAGAACGCAAAAGGAATCATGTTCTTTTCTTAGAACCGTTGAATCATGTGTGGGGTGGTAGGGTAGATGGGATGAAATGTGACAATACGTCCCTTGTAGATGGTATTATTCTAAAGAGATGGAGCGAGAGAGGAAAAACGTAGCTCCTACAAAAAATATTATAAAACTAGAAAAAAACTACTTGTAGTAGTTGATGCCTTGAGGAGAATTTTTTCTAGTAAATGGACATTGGGGAGACTGGATTCTCTATTGACGGAATGCTCGACATTTAAACGAATATACTCGACGAATATTAGCAATTTATTATTTTCTTACTAGAATGTGTTTTTTTTTCTTTCTTCATTTTTCTCAATATTTACTGTGGGGAATTGTTATTGTTTTCCCTTGTCCCTTGTCCCGCCTCAATCTCTTACCAATTTGCCATTCTCAATTCTCAATCGCCCCAAATTTCAACCTTTTTGGCAATTTAAAAAAAAATTATTTTATTCATTCAATCCCAATATGCTGCTGCTGGGATTAAATGAAAAAGTTGATCCGATAAATAGGATGTTGGTGTGAAAGCCCAAGTCGGAACATCTTAAATCTGTGAAAAGGCTTTTGGCAGAAGAGGACATAATGGAGTTCATTTTTGCCTATTTTCTACTTGAAGAAGTTATTTTTTTTTTTTTTTGGTTTTCATACGTGTGGTGTATATTTCGGTAATAGGAAAGAAAAATACAATTTGTCGTGGGGCTTTTCAGTAGCTAACAATATTGAAGTTTTATATACTCGCACGAATACATACACATTCACATTATAGAAAATGATTCCTGTTGCAAAGTCTATAGCGAAAAATAAAATTTTTTTGATTGAAAATTGGCAGAAGTTTGAAAAAAAAAGATTGTAAAAAAATCCTGGCAGCTCTTAATAAGCGCCATGCCATAGCATAAATGCGATAAATGTAATTTGGTGTAGTAAAATTCTGAATCTCCAAAATATGATGGTTGGTGTTGGTTGGTTGGTTGGTGGATACACTCGTATTAAGGAGATTACGTACACGGATATTGAGCAGTGACACATGCGTCACATGACCTTGTATGATGGCATATTGGGGCATAGGATGTGTGCGAATACTTTCCAAAGTTGAGATATTTGCCATGTTTGCGGTGTAGACTGATTGTACACGTACGAAGGGTACATGACAATTAAAAGTGGTGAAATGTACCATTGGAAAAGTGAATGGGAAAGGGAAGGGGGGGGGTAGCTTGTACCGGAAAATGAATAGCATCTAGTCAAGGTCTCTGGATGGGGAATAGCAGCTTTTAGTAATCCTAGTATAATGTTAGTAAGTTCTTGGGTAGCTTTTCCAATGGTGTCGATGATTTTGACAGTGTCAGTAGCCGAATAAATTTATTAAGTTTTTTCTTTTTTTGTATTTTTTTTATATTTCCTGATGGTTTTTTTTTCTCTATTCCATTTGAAATATGTTTAAGGATCGTTTTAAACATTTTCCATTCCTATTCGGATTGCCCTTTTTATGTTGGAATGTATATAATGCAGAGGAGAACCAACCTTCTCCCCTCCCACAACATGAACAGAACAGCACAATATTGGGAAATATTGTAAAAGAAAATTGATTTCTGATTTTATAGAAATTGAATTCTGATGTTCGCTACTTACCAGATGCCGATGTACAGGTCGTCAGTTGCGGCGAGTAACGTTCAGTCAACCGTTTAATTACGTCGATTTGTTCCAGTGTCAATTGGACCGCATCACGATGTTGTGCCTCGCACGGTACATAGGCTGCCCAAAACTGTAAAAGAAAAATGGCATAATTCTCCTTAACGACGCACATGTAGATAATATGAAAAGCGTAAAAATCGTAAACTATGAATTATTGTAATACCGGCATTCCGCTGGCCCCTCCCCGTTGCTACTGAAGCGAACGGAAGAGTGCCGAAGATGGGAATATTTTTTTCGATTAAAGTTCATAAAATAATTTATGATTTTCGGATTACCACCTACCTACCTTCCTTACAACCATTAAGTCGTATATTATCAACTATTGCCAACGTACACCCACGCCCACACCAGATGTAATATGGTCCATTCGTGCACGTACAAGAATGTAATGTTAACTATAATAGGTGAGGTTAGGAATCGACGGATGGCTGAATAAATAGATGGTGTGGTTGATAGGGTAATATTTTTCAGAAATTGGAATTGAGATGCATTTGCTGTTGCCCTGGTGGTCACGTTTACTCATACAGATAGACAGACAGACAAACAAATATGGAGAATGATTTTGTTGCGTAGTGTTGAGTGAGTGATGTAATTGGACATGCACGTCAAAGATGAGCTCCTCGAACTCCCCACCATTTATGGTATTATTTCTGCTTAATTAAATTAATTCATTCAAGTATGATGGCAGATTTTGACACGGGGACATGAGAATCGAATTACATTTACGATTGGATTTATGGGCATTTTTACGCGTTCTTCTTACTAGACTCGATTTGAGTCTATTTTGTAGATATTTTCTGTATTAATCGTGGTTGGGCAAATAGGAAGCGAGCGGGTTTGTCATATTTGTATGATTCGCACAATAATTCACGTTCAATTGGATCGAAATCTTTGCCTGCTCTAAAAGCGTAACCAAAATTGTATATTTCGCAGAACGTATGCAAAACTGGTACCAAGGCGTGTAGGAGAGATGTCGGAACGAATTAATGGGTTATTGCTGTATGATTGGGGATAAATTGAAGATGAGGATTATTTAAAGAAAAGAAGGCACTCTGCCTATGATGGATGACTCGTGCTATGACGCGGTCGTGTTTGTCCTAAAAGTACTAAAGTACTACTACTCTTTGGTAGTAGGTCCTCATTTCTTTGCTGTTGCTCACTCAGCTACACTTTCTTTGGATTATTTTAAATTGAAAAAAGCTTCGTATCTTAGATAATAGTCAGGAGCCATTCAAGTTTCTTATGGATGGGCTTAATCATTCAAATTCTTTTTCTCTTTTAACATTGCTTTCGGAATATGGGGAACTTTTACAAATGTTCTTATTATATTTTAGTATCGATTTAAAGACCATGTTTTTATTTTCGTTTACTTTTCATGCTTTCGTTTAGTAGTAAAGGCGTCCATTTTTGGTTGTTGTCTTTAACAAAAATGGCGAGATTTCCTTTCCGAAAGGTACCATTGATATTTCCATGTTCCTGATGGCTGCAATTTTTTTAGGTGTTGTTCCAGACTTTCTTTTGGTAAGGGAAGGATAACAGGATAACGTAAATTAAAATAGAATAGAAAGCAAAGTGGTTTTTGGGAATTAGCATAGGATCATGCCTCAGTGTGAGGAATTCGCACCCACTGAGGCATGGTCCTACCCTTGAATGATAGTCTAGTACGCTAACAGCTGTATTTCTCAAAATTGATCATTTTGAGTTTTGTTAAATTTGGGGAGGTTTGCTTAATCAGAGGTTAACGAGAGGATTTGAAAGGAGATTCACAATGGGAGAAATCCTGTAAGTTTACTGGTATTCGCTCAATATATGTGGAATGTTTAGCAGAACGCCAGAGGATTAACAGATATGCCGTTTGTGGCTTCCAAAAATTGAGTTATGGAAAATTGAGTTATGGATTGTGCCCAAAAAAAAGTGGAAAAGCACTTATCCATAACTCATTTTGGTAATGATATTGAGCAGTCAGGACTTTTTGCAGTTGGTCAGTGAGATGCTAGTTGGTCCGTGAGATGACACTGATCAGCATGTTCATTTTCCATGATTCCCATGTGTCGCGGTACGCAACGCAACTCTATAGCATCATTCAATGGGTCACGAATATAGGTCAAGGTAATTAGAAAAAACCACAACTCCTCATTTGGTGGGTACCTTTGACCACGATAACTGTAAAAGTAGTTGTATTAAAATCGGTTGACGCATTCATGAACAGTTCAGTAAAAAGTTCCCTGCAGATAAATAGGTCGGTAAAAACTCTTTTAAACTGACCTAGAGATATAGATACTCTCAACACCTCTGCCAACCATGACTTCCAAATCTGGATACGATAACGCATTTAGGAAGTGCTTGGCGAAAGTGAAAGAATCTGTCTCTAATGCTGAGACTATTAAAGATAAAAACGACAAATGTCATTTAGAGTTAGGGTTGGCTGGAACGAGGAAGGGGGGGTGTTTGGCTGCCCACAATAGTTTTAACGAAATTATGGAGCGAATAATCAGAAAAGCTAAAATTATTACAAATTAATCGGACTCAGGCTTGGGAAGATGCAGAGAGATGGTTTTTCGATCAGTTTCGATTAGGATTGAGTCCACCGGGGAAGTTGGAAATATTCAGAATGTCAATAGCAGAGTTGAGACGTGTCAAGATAGCGGATCAAACTACTGGCTAGTCTGATTCGCTACCTAGACACGTCTTAGCCCTACTATGGACATTCTGAATATTTTGAAGAAATAGTGAACTGCTCCATCTAAGAGGGCTTTAGTTACTAAAATTGCTTCATTTGCAAAAAAAATTTTTTGGATCAATTCTTTTGCAGCGTTCGTATTAAAAGAGAAGAAAATGCAGAAAAATAAAGCAATTCATTTTTTGGTGACAATTTATTTACGTGTATCTTTTCTCTTATCGTATTTTTCTTCTTCTTCTGTTTGCTCTCTTTTTTCGGTTAAATTATTATTATTATTGTTGGAAGCTCATTTATTGTTCATATTCGACAGGGCTACGTGCTGAAATTTTCAATTTTTCCATCTTACCTTAACAAAAGGGTAGTAAAATGTTGATAGATCGATTGTGGGTGGTAGGATTTGGTTTGACTATGAATTTAAATGGTGGCTAAATGAATGG
The DNA here is from genome assembly GCA_958298945.1 of Atherix ibis. NCBI lineage: Eukaryota > Metazoa > Arthropoda > Insecta > Diptera > Athericidae > Atherix > Atherix ibis. Next base: position 18,801,864 of record OY282609.1, on the reverse strand, counting down.
TGGATGCTGGATGGTAGCTTTTTCAACGGTGCAAATATTGCTGTTTATGGTATTTTTCACTTTACCATTAATAGATTACGCACATTGTTTTTGAATTATTGTACGAGCGCAAATTCATTTTATTTCATTTCATTCGTTGTTCTGTTTTTTGATTTTTTTTTCTTCACTTACATCCTCACCTACCAGCCTCGCCAACCATTTAGGACGTGGCATGGTAGTACACCTTTTAGCTGACATGAATTCATATTTGCTTTTAACAACCGAAGTTAATATCGGAATTGTGTTAGGAGAAAAAATGAGCTGTCCCACCATCCACCCACCACAAGCATTATTTTATTATTAGTCGCTGTTGTTCATCTCATTTTTCATTTAAGTTTGAAATATTTCACAGTTTTCAGTTTATTAAAAACAAGTCAAAATTGACAATACTTTGGTATTTTGTGGAGAAATATAGACTGTGCCTCCCTCTACTCCAACTGAACAAGGATGGTGGGTAAAAATTCATTTCGAATGTTGGCGGAATTTTATTATTATTATTATTATTATTATTATTATTATTATATTTATTATATATATTTTTCTACCATTTCATTTTTATGTTGGGAATGTTGATTGTTTTTTTTTTTTTTTTTGATAAGCGTTAGAGGGGGAGTTAGGGAATGAGAGTATTTTATATGTGTTATTCGATAATCGTTAGAGGGGGGGGGGGGGGGGGGGTTAAGGAATGAGTAATGCCGATATATGTGGTATTCGACAGTAATCTAGACTAGAGAAGAAAATTAATTTTCCATTAAGAAATTTGTTGTAGAAAATGTTATTTCGATTTAAGCTTATTTTGAACGCATACACATATGTGTATATAGTGGCATTTTCTCTTTATATTTTGGCCAATAGAAGAATAAAAGGGGATAAAAGCTTTAAATATAAATGTAACATCTAAAATGACATTTATCATCATCATCATCATCACCACCACTAGTTGTCATTATAATATATTTATTTATTATGAGTATTTTTTAACATTTTATATTTGCCTCTCGAAGAAGCTTTTTAATGTCATCGAAAATGTTAAAATATTGTAGAATTGATAGAAAATGGAAAAATGGGGGATCATTTTAATGGAATGTATCGAAAAAGAAATGGTTTATTAACAGAAATCAACGAAAGGAATATTAAGTTTGTTTGGCGAGGAGAAGGTGGAGGAGTAGTAGTCAGGTCGAAAATGAAAGAGAAATTGTCATTAATAATAGAATTTTCATTGTAATATCTTTTCGTGACTCCGATTCAAATTAATTTACTTTAATGGGCAATAAATCAAGACAATTTTAATGAGTATACCTGTCTACGTGTATCGTATCCCATTTCCAATTCGTGTTATATCCCATTCTACTATATATTATTCCATCATCGTATTCTGTCTTATCCCACAAATATGCTCATTATCTATCACCCGTTTTATTTTGACACCTTTTGATATTCTATTCTACCAACCAATGAACTGAGAACTGATTCCTTTCTTTTCATAAAGAATAAATTTCAAATCAAGACCGAAAATTTAGTCCCTATACCAAACTTTACCAATTAATTATTTATTAAATAAAATTGAATCAAATGGAAATTAATTGTTCTAAAATATTCGCACTAATACAATTTATTATAATGCATAGAGAAAGGTAGAGTCGACAACAGGCATTTGGGTGGAGGGAGGGGGGTGTAGTTAGGTGGTAGGATTGGAAGCCATAAATAAAAGTGATGGTTTAATAAAAGTTGGAAATTTTAACAAACGTATGGAAAATCTGCTTTTGATTTGATTCATTTTCATTTTGTGCAACAAAAAAAGAAAAGAAAATAAAAGCAAATTATTAGCATGAAATTATTTAATTAATTGAATTCATTTATTAAATATTGTAAAATCGCCTTTGCCCTCTTTCAAAATATGTTTTTGAGTCTCTCTTTGTAAACATTTACCCGAATTGTCCAACAGAGACAGGGCAACCGAGGAGAGTGAATTTTATAAAGGGGTTGAATTTTCAAAATATCTTATGGTGTTTTATTAAAACGGCTTTTATAGGTAAACATGAACGTACAATTGTGCAAGGACTAACAAGGAGCACCTACAAACCATGACTACTACTACTACTTGTATTCGAGTCGAGTACGGCTGATGTGTCATTTTTGTGTGCTTTCGAATGGAGAATATTTTGTTGAACCTTATGTGTGTAATATTGCAGAAAAGTGCCCCAATTATACCATTAATCTTACAATATTCATGTTACCTGTCTAACTGGAATGATTTAATATTTACTCAATTAACACTCAATTATGCATTGGCTATGGTTACCGTAAAAGGGGGAGAAGGTGTGATGATGGTGGTAATGGCGATGGGGATGCATACACATTTGTACTGAAATTAATTACCATTTGATACATTACATAACATACGGTAACATATTTCTCCTAATAGACAAGTCAACGAACCAATCTCGAGATAACCCCCAAAAATGCTTAATTGTCAGTACCATCTTCCTCACCATTCAGCTCTGTAACTCCTGAGAAGGAATGAGGAAGGACTTTTCTAAATGATAAATAAATTTATCGATTAATTTATATTTTTGAATATTTTACATACGCAGAAGGCCCCTTTTCTCCTCTTCAACCACCTTCCCTCCAACCCCTCCAACCAAAAACAACATTTTTTTAAATCTTAAATTACGTTCATAGGTGTCTCTAAGCACAACCCCTTTTAGGATTGGCATTTTTTTTTTTTTTGCTTATTCAATTTCGAATAAATTGCTTAGGGGTGAAAATGTCTACATTAAAATTTGTTACGATTTCTATGTAAATGGAAAACGGAAAATTTTGGATGTGTTTTTTTTTTAAATATTTTATTTTTAATTATTTGATAGGAAAATTCTTTAATGACTTTTGGTGTAAGAGATTAGATTTTCGAAGAATTCTAATTTTGGTTCTGACTTTTCAAGAAAAAAATATGCCCAAAGATGAAGATGTGAGTGGGTAAAAGCGTAAAGATTTTTATACAATAGGATTTAAATAAAAAAAATTGTAGGGGTTTTTTTCCGGTTTTTTTTTTTTTTTAAATCTTTAATTTTGAAGCCCAAATGATTCTTATTGCATGCACTCTTGTGCCACCGGCTTCCGGTTATAAAAAGTGCCAAACACGTGATTTTATTGGAGATTTTTTTTTCACCGCATTTCCTTGGAGAAATTAAAACTTTAACAATTTTTTAAAATAAATTATTTCATTTACTAAAAAAAAAAAAAAATTCTTCTGGGGAATAACAATGGATATTAATTGGATGGAAAATTTCATCTCAATTACCTGACAGTAAAAAAATGTATTTCTAACCTAATAAACAAAAATTGTTGGAATGGGAATTTTTCCAGCAAAAATAAATGTTTTTTTTTCATTTTTCTAAACAAATTATTGTACTTTTTTCTCCTACAAATTTCTATAAATATTTGCGCAAATAGTTTGTGTGTTAGTTTACATCATTAGTTTTACAATCATTCACCATGACAACACAGAAATGAGAGCAGAAACAGTTGTTAAAGGTGATTCAACCACCCACCCTCTTCCTCCACCTCTTTCGTAGTCAAAGGTAAGAATAGTATATAATGAAAATTAGGTAATGTAATTGTTTTCTAGAATATATCTACCGTATAAATGAGTATGTCTACAGTCCGCAAATAATTTATGAGAGAATAAATTTTGTACGAAAAATGTTGCTTGATTTTTGTTAAAAGTTGCGTTCAACATGGGGGATGAGGTGATTATTTTCCGACTTCCAAAGAATTGTCGTAATAAACTTTTCATATTGTTGGAAAATGTTGTGCTCATTTTATTGTAAGGTAGCCTATCCCCCACCCATGAAGGAAACCAGTACCAAATGGAAATGATAGAAAATACAAAACTGTTTCCTAGAACTTGTAAATAAAAATTTGGGCTTCATTAACTCCATACAAATAAATAATGATATTAGCCTTTATTCCATCCATTTCTTAGCTAGAACTGGTGGTGGGTCAGGGGTTGAAATTAAATTTTTATGAATTTTTAGGTTAACCTGAAATGGACTGACTATATTTATTTGATATTTCTTTTTTTTTTTTGGGTTATTGGTAAGAATATATCAACATAATAACGAGATGGGAGATGTAAGAGAGGCGGTAGAAGAAAAGTTTTAGATGCTTTTTGGTCCAGAATTCGTTGCAAAATATCAACATTTTAAGGTTTCTGGTAATATCAATAACTAAATTGCCTACTTGGATGCTGTCTAAGAGCAACCAACCAACCAACCCTCTTTGTGCTAAGTATAGACATTAGTATTTTTTATTGCGTACTGCCTGGTGGATGGGTACAACCAACTTCTTATAGTCATAAATAATTTTCGTAAACTTATGAAAAATAACCAGAGGCCTATTAGGTTAAATATCGATGTTTATCCAGGTTGGTTTTACTGTTTCTTCGAAATATAGATGATATTTTCTTTTGTTAATTGAAAATGGAAATAGAAGAAATGTACAAGCTCAATTATGATAAAAAGTTGGAAAATATCAATTGTTGAAGAAAAGGTAAAGGTTAATTTGAAAAGTTTATAATTTATAATAATGGCCGGATGGTTGATTTGGTTTATTGAAATTTCTATTTTGCTACTGTTAACAGTAAGTATTTTTTTATTATCCCAAAAATATGAAGAGGTTGTTATCCTTTTTGGAATAAAATTTATAGTTAATTTATTACAGATTGATTCTATTTAAACTATATCCCATCGGAAGTGATAACTTTCTTCCATCTTTTCTATAAAGATTTATTATAAAATAATAGTTCCACCAAACAGTTTGTCTACCAAACATACTCCACCAAACAGTTTGTCAATTTGTGGTCCAGGTATGGGACTGGCTCCTTGGTATTAGCTGTCCCATACTGAAAAAGGAGATATTACGTTGCTGAGTACCATCCATAAGATAATTCCCATTATTTTACTAGACAGGATAGCCCCATTTGTCCAAAAAATTAGTAGACAACGCTAGAGAGGTTTTACTAAAGGGAAATCAGTAACAGATTAGATCTCTCTGCGGCAGTCGGCGGAAAAATGTTGAAATATGGTCAAGACTCCTTCTATCTGGTCATCGAGTTTAAATCGGTCATGAAAGCATAGCCAGGATAAAATGAGAGAGTTTGGTATTTCAGAAAAATTGATTAGGCTGACTAGGCTCACCATGACTAATATGAGAGGAATATTAAAAGCAACCGAATCGTGCGATCTCTTTAACCTGTTCCTGGAAAAAGTGATTCGTGACTTAAGAGTAATTCCATTCTCATTAAGACTACTCAGTATTTATGAGGGATGGAATTAGGGCTTACATTCTCATTAAGTCTACGCAGCCTTTAAATATGCTGACATTTTGTGGCGATCAGAAGGAGTTGAACGGGAGGGACGCCCTTTTATTAAGATTGAGTCCAAAAATCTTGGGCTGCTTATAAATAAAGGCAAAACCTGGCAGCATCGGCGTCAACTAGCACTAACCACATACAGATAGGAGATAAAATAGGAGCTTCAAAGAGTAAAATTATTCTCCTATTTGGTGTCAAGGATAAAAGCCCATAACAACATTAAGTCAGTCTAAATTATTGAAGTTTGCTCAAAAATTCTGACCATACCATCGACGTAACTGCTGTACAGGACATAAGTAATCTATTATTTAACGTGACTTATCTGTCGTTAAACATAAAACCACGAGTCGTCTAAGACCATAGGGATTGAGTTACGCTCAATCAACGGACCACCATTGCTGGCAGCTTACAGTCAGTAACCAGTTACAAGCTGATTACTCCAACTGTTAGTGGCGAGGACTATCTAAACCTCTACTGTCATAAGCACTGACAGTGCCCGAGATAATAGTCAGTTTCTCCAACCAGCGATCCATAGGCCGTACCCGCGATATGGATATTAACCACAGCCACCACGTTGCTGCCTAAGACGCCTCACCATTATCGTGCATAGTGTGTTTTAACATCATGGGGCACCCCGAATCCCGTAGTACCAATTTTTGTTTTAAGAGTAGTCCGGTTTGTATTCCGCTCACTGAGCTACGATAAGGAATCTTCTTAATCCCTAGGCACCATTAACCCAGCTCAGGTACGCGGGTTCGCCAAGTTCCGAAAGTACAACCGTAATCGACCTTGGTCTTTCGCCCGGTTATAGCCACTTGGTCTTTCGCCCACGGCAAATCTATTAAAATATTCATATCGTTCCCTCATAACTAGCACACCATTCACACCCATACTATCACCATTCACCATAATTCCACGTGCACCTAAGTCACGTCAATCCCCATACAGGCCACTATCAATGAGAAGGTGCTTGGCACTCTCCTCTGCTTTCCCACAAGGGGACCTAGCATTCGCAGCCAGTTCACTCTCGTACAGAAACCCATTCATACTGCCATGTCCCGTGAATAAATACCCAAAGGATAGACCAAATTCAAAACCATCCGAAATGAATATGTGCGTCCATTTGCCATTCACACTCCCATCCCATCGCCTTTGTCAAATTTCATACATTCTATTCAGAACCGTGGACTAAGATCCTGAACCTCTTCATTCATAACCGGACAACCAGCAAGCGGGATGCCCTGCCGTAGACGGCAGTGGATGCTTCCACGCAGCACCTCCAGGTCGCATGGAATTTCTCCCAGTCCTCATGGTCTTCGGAAATATGCATCTAGCCAGGCCTCATGCAGTCTTCGGAAATATGCGTTCTCAGCAAAAACAATTTAACGGCGAGATCGTGGACCATAATCGCCGGATTGTGAATAAAACTAAACTCAATTTGCTGCAGTGCACTGGACACCTAATCTGGATGAGGAAAGTCCTGCCCGAAAAGACTACAGAGTGGAGTGACGGCGTTAACCAGGTCACCGAAAATATGCTGCGAGTGTCGAACTGCTGGAAGTGACCGCGATGGGAAGCCGTGACGGGTCATCAGGCCTAGACCGGTTGTAGCGTCGTTGATGATGGTGCAGTTTGAACATATGAGAATTTTTTCACATTTTTCTCTTTAGATCCTTCTTATGGTCGAGTGCATATCATTTAAGTAATAATATTCACGTTTTATTATAAAAACTTTGCCCGAGCACAACTGCTAAGAATATTGCATAAATTTCTTATAATCCCATAGGTGTAAAAACCTTGGCAAAAGTGGACTTCCATAGTTTTTTTTCCCATATTCCCATCAACAATAATACGATTGATGATAATGTGATATATAAACACCGTCGAATAGGAAAATTTATTCTGTATTGTTTCTGCAATAAAAGCTATTAAAATTGGAAAGCATTACGAAAATTGAAGTGAAAGTTGTGTGACACCAGAATTAACTCTCATATAAGCTGTTGTGACAGTTTCTATCAACATGCTTTAAGTTTAACGGGTTCATGAGTGTACTTGTAAAAAGGTGTCAGTCGCCGATACCATTTAACGCGCGACACTATGGCGACATAGCGTAACGGAAAATAATTGTTCTATACGATACTGGCCAAATGGTCTCACAGCTTATAAATACCAATAGTATATCTATTCCACTCCCATTTTAGCTTCCTACTTGCCTGAAACCTATACTCAGATGCTGTTTAGATACACTTGGAAGGCGCACCTACACTTAGCACGGATATGGTCGTTCCATCTCTTATGTCCACCCAATAAATAGCCCTTCTCCCCTCACAAACATTCACTTCAGTCCTTTTTACAAAAATAGAAATTATTTTCGTTTAAAATTTACAAGCCTTTATCACAATTAATAATTTAATAAAAACCAAAAATCGAAACAGAAGTGGTCCCCAATTTTAGTGGAAAAAAGTAAATATCATCCAAATATTTAAAGCATATTTTCTATGATTTCTTTTCCTGGTTTTTTTTTGCAACTTTTGTCAGGTTTGATGGACAGAATGTGAAAAGGGAAAGAATCGTAAAAAAAAAAAAATTTTTTAGTCCTTTTTAAATTGCTTCTTAGATCTCCCCCCAAGTTTTATCCAAAAATTAAAACAAAAAAAAAAAGAGTGTTATCACAATTTATGCCAATCTCAACTCACCCACTACCGCCACTCTTTTTCGTTGGTTTCCATTTCAAAAATTTCCATTTTAAGATATTGAAGTGAGACTGTCAAAAAGTTTTCCCTTTAAAATTAAGTTAATTAAGAAAATATCTATCATATCTCAATTTTTCTCGTGTTGGCGGTAAGGAGGGGATGTGGGCAGGCTTGACAAGTATCCCCCCAGAAGTGTATCAGTGTTCTTTTAGATTTCATTTCTTCTCTTGTATAGAAAGAATTCGATATTAGGTCGCATCAGGTGCAGACTTTCTCAAAGATTTCTTCTGGATTCGAAAATGAAGGAGAATTTCTTATATGAGTTATTGGAAAAAATTTGATATTTATTATGGTGGAAGGATAAAAAAAATATAAGCTCAAGATGAGCAGCTCTGTTCTTGTGTGTTGGATTTTTTTTTTTTGGTTTAAAAAAGGCGATTTTCTATCGTATATGATTGTGAGCGAGCAATTAATCGATTGAGGAATTATCAATAAATTAACTAAAAACACTCTTCCTTCCATCTGATTTTTCAATAGTGTTTTTAAAAAATTGCTATCGTTTTCAGTTTTTAAATAGTTATTATATAAATTTTTATTATATAAAGTTTGGGAAGGAGCCGTTTTTGGCACCCCCCTTTTTTTTGTAGAGAGGCATAGCCCATCTATATCTTTTCTATGTTATATCCACTGTTGAAAAGTTTTTGTGTATGGGGGATAATAGCATCGTTAATTATGAGCAAAAGTTCTTTCCATTCTGCATGTTTTCACTTGAAAGCCAATTTATCTAAACTTTTCAAATCTGTTTCGAACAGGTGAGATGAATAGAACCAAAAATTTTAACAAAAAAAAACTTGGGGAACGAAAAGGTATCCAAAAACAGAAAAAAAAATTGAAACGCTGCTGACTTGTGCATAAAACGATGATAAATAAAGTTTTGCTCCTGTTGTGTCAACTCTTCAACATCTTCTCAAAAAACTATGAAGGATTTTCTTGGATATTTTTTTAAAAACATATTCAATATTAAATTCCAGAAATTATTTTTTTTATATGAATTTTTACCAATCACCCTAAGGTAAGGGCAAATCTATGTACTAATTGAGAATATTTATTAATTTAATCATTAACTTTTGAGATAAGGAGTTCCTCTTTATCAGTTAAAATTTTAATTTGATTGAAGGTTGGAAACATGCCCTTTTATATCATTGAAAATTAAGTCTTCGTCGTTATTTCCATTTTCATCTTCAAAATTATATGTACACTCATATTTTCAATCAAGTTTCAAGTTGATTTCTTCTCATTTAATCTGTATATTCAAATATTTAAAATAATAATTTTATATTAAGCATATTCTAGGAAATAAAAAAAAATGAAATATTAAAAAAGAAAAAGGACATTTCCTCCTTCCCAGCCTAAAAATGCTGAACTGAACTTTTATTTTTTAACATTTCCTTTATGACAAATATTTTCTTGGTAATAAATAAATTTTTGTTAAATATCTTCTCTAATCAAAGGAATTATTGTAATTATTTGAAAGGAAATATTCCAAATAATATTTTTTTGAGATAATGAAAAATGGATGAGAGTCTTTATGCGTCTAAATTAAGTGGTATTATTTGAAGGCTCAAAAAGGTTTTCTTTGGATATGGAAAATTTTCTGAATAGCCCATATTTCAATTTCCTAATAATTTTGAGTTTAGCATCTAATCCGCTCATCGTATCAGTACTCCAAATATCTGGATCTGGATAGTCTCCAAACGATTGAAAGATTTTTTTTTCTATTTTCAGAATTTGTTCAATTGAATGGTTTTTTATTTTATTTTACTTTTTTTAATATCGAAACTTTATCTTAAATTGTTTGGACAAGTTCATTTGTAATCTTTCTGACATTATAGAATCTGGTATTTTTCTGAAATTTATTCAAGAATCAAAATTATATGAGATTATATGATAAATTTGAAATTATTATTGTGAGAAAATATTCTTAAAGAAATTTGAAAATATTTTCCATTGTAAGTGTTAGGAGGTTGGCTCTGGAAAGAGGGACGGGGCGGGAAGGCGTTTTATTGAGTAACGTAGCAGAAAATTTACTGTTGGAACGTCTGTTTAATATTATCGACCACCAAATTTGAAAGATCAAACTATAAGCGATAAGTTAAAAGAATTCCATTACAATAAAAAAGTAAAAAAAAAAAAAAATCACCACCATCTCATGTGACAGCTGTCAAACATATATGCCATCCAATGCAGTATTTGTGAAGGTTAAGATTTTCCATTTGACATAATTAAAACGTAAATAACACATTTAAAAATTAGCGAAACTATGCAAATGTGGTGATTCTACTGAAGTCACACTTTGAACAAAATCTTCTCTAAAAGGCAAAGTCCAATTAATCACTCGGTGGTTACGTCAATAAGAAAATATATCTTATATGGCGCTTTAAAAACCAAAAAGTGATTGTGCAGAAGTCAATATAACCTGTTTGACAACAAGTGATTGTCTGTCGTACAGTTTGGTCTGAAGCTGTCATTTGTCCGTATTTCTTTTGAACGTAAAATTCTAAGATTACCCACTCTTTTTGGCCTTAACTTGAAAATTTTGAACTGTAGCATATGTAGTATATACCAACTTATCATCCCAATGATGACAAAAAAAATATAGTTAACAAGGGGCAAAATTAGATATCCGACAGTGGTGGATGTGCCCCGGCTGGCTTGATGTGATATTGTAGTTGCAATTCACATGATTCCCCCAAGGGGGGCATGGTGCATGGTACAAAAAGCCCGAGCGGCGACTAGGAACTTACAAGGTTTCTGACCGTAGCTCTAAGAGCGGTGTACAAACCTTAGTACTCTTAAAACATAAATTGGTACCACGGGAATCGAGGTTTGCAATTGTTGTGCTCGAAAATATGGAGATGTTCTTCGACATTTACGTGGTTGATAATCAACTACGCAATAACCGGTCTAGGCCTAATGACCCGTCCCGGCTTTATATCGCGATCACTCCCACCATATTTTTGGCATTAGGGCCTTCACTCCACTCTGTAGCCTTTTCCGGCAGGATTTTCCTCATCCAGATTAGTGGTTCAGTCTGATTTTTATCTCGGGCACTGTCACTGCTTATGACAGTAGAGGTTTAGATAGTCCTCGCCACTAACAGTTGGAGTAATCAGCTTGTAACTGGTTACTGACTGTAAACTGCCAGTAATAGTGGTGCACTAATTGAGCGTAACTCAATCCCTATAGCTATAGGCGACTCGTGATATTATGTCTAACGATAGTTATGCCACGTAAACAAACAGTTTGTGTTTATTACACAGTAGTCTTGAGTTCGAATCCAGCCAGTGACACAGGCCGGAATAATTGAATTTAAAATAATTTTAAGGCAGAATATTCAATAGAAAACTCATTGAAGATACAAAAACCAAAAATAATTATTCATCTAAAATGACATAAACAAAAACATACTCAACCATAAATATAATAAATGAACTCCTCCATCTGTGTCCCATCACTCTTCTCCCTTTTTTTTCTCATTAGAAAATTATAAATAAATTACGAAATATTATTTAGTGTCTGTGGTTAGCAATTAAATTTACTATTTTCTTGGTTTGTGTCTAACCTTTTACAAACTGTGAACTTAACTACAACCCCTCATGTTATATTAATTCGACCCTAACAAAAACCGAAATTGTGTTGTTGACAACAAACAAACAGAAAAAAAAACAAAAAAACTATATGCAAAATAGTTTTCGTGTCCTTTATTCTGATTTAATTTTGTTGAGGGTTTTTTTTTCTTCTTTTTTTGAATATATTTGATATAACCTTCATTCTAGATGATGGAGGGATAAGAGGCGCTGTAGTCGGTAGAAAGAGAATATGATAGAATCATATTGAGAAGAAGGGAGACAAAGATAGATAAAAGTCAGATTTGATCAAAATTCATGCATACTTAATATTTTGTACCTAGTTTTAGTTGACCACTAAACAAAAAAACAAAAGCAAAAAATGGTTTAGCCGATAGTAGCCATAAAGGTGCCAGTAGTGAATATGAATATTTATTAGGAGCTTAAGTCCATTGGTCCTGTCTCCTTTGCTAGGACTCGTAATTGTATTCGTCCTGTTATTCTTCCAATCCCCCTGCCGGGGATAAATGCCGATGCCATATTTAAATTGTGCTATCGAAAATAGTGCCAAAATAGGTTTTTCAGCTCTAATTCGACTTCCTTCCCCATTTTCTATTATGGCTCCTCTCCTCTTTGCTTTAGGTCACTTTGAGGACATGATAGTTTTATAAAGGAGCATGTTTTGTTTTCAGATTTATTTTGAATTGAGTCGATACAGATAGTAGGTTGAGTAAGCTTTTTAAAAAAAAAATTCTTTTTTTATTAAACGACTTTTTAGATCCTACGTCTAACCTCTTTTCCCGCATCCCCTTTATCTTTCTCTATTCTGTAGAGAACAGATTATTACTATGATTGCTGAGAAGAAGAAAAAAAAGGGAAGAGCACGCTGGACTAGAAGTAGGAAGAGGTGAGTTAGGCGAAAAGTTTAAACTGTAATAATATTCTGCATATGTTCACGTAAGTTTAGGGCATTATTCCTTTAAAAAAAACAAGTCCTGTTGTACAAATAAATAAATCCGTATTTATTGGGATTTCAAAAGTTTTTCCCTTTTGCCCAAATTATAATATAGAAAATCATTAGCATAAAATAAATCAGGAAAGTTTTTGGGAATTTTTCTAAATTTTTGTATATATTTGGTAGGAGAATTTTTTGCTTTTATTGTAGATAAAAATCAAATGGTAAATAGATAGAGTTTGTGAAGGATGGTGGTAAGGAGGGGTGTTTAGGGAGAAAGAGGGAAAAAATAATTTTTTTTCTTGTTTTGTAAAAGTAAAATTTAAGAAAAGAGAAAATGTCCTTTTTTTTGGGTATTTTAAAACTTGATTTTTATATTTCTAAATATTTTATTACTTTTTTCTTTTCTAAGAATATATATACTTGGTTTGTTAGGAGGGGAAAGGGGGGGGGGGTGAGTCTGTTGTACATTTAAAGTGACTGTCTGGCTGACTGAAATCTTACTAAATTATACCATTTAATTTTTGTTGTGGTATAGAAAAATCAGTACTTCTTTAAGAATAATTTAGTATGAACAGAAAACATCTTTGGTGGCCATATGGCGATTTTCCATATTATTTATTACGATTAATAACGCAAGTAATATGGTTGAAAATTCTTCTCTCATTGCAAGGATATTCTTCTCCTTCTTTTTTCATAAATTTTTCCCAAATATAATTTCTCATCTACGCAATATTTTTTTTAGATTTGTTTCGCTGTTCTCTCCTTTTTCTTCTAGTTCTTCTTCTTCTTTTCTGAAAGCATTTTTGTTTGTAGCAAAAATTCGTTTAAAGTAAAGTAAAAAAAAAGGGAAACTTTTTTTTTGTAAATTTTGAAAGGAACAAATTATTGGAAAGATTCAACTTGAATAAAAAAGTTTATTGAAGAGAAGGAAAAATAAAAAAAAAATTAAGAAAATTTCTTCCTTTTTCTTAGTATTATTAAACTCCTACGCAAACTGAAAACGTGAGAAAAACTCATTGCCTCTTCTTTCTAGTGAAAGTTTTTTTTTTTATTTTTTTTTAGCAAAAGTTTCTATTTCTTATTCTAACCATGTGGAAAGATTAAATTTTTTACGAAAAAATTTCTAATTTGTTGCCAAGTTTGTATGTGTGTGTATGTGTGTGTGTGTACTTTCCTATTGGTGGTTTTTAAGCTCTTCTTTTGGGGAATTTCATTTAAAAGGCAAAACATTTGTACGGTTTTGTTCCCTTTTAAATTATTCAAAATTCGACTTCTCATAATCGACTTTTTATTTTGTTTTGCCCTAACAGAAAGGAGAGCGAATATTTTATACGTAATAGTGAATAAAACCCCCAATTTTCCTGTTAACTTTTTTCTCTATTAAGTTCTTTTACTCTATAAAATATGGAAATTCTCCTTTAGAAAACATATCATAACTAAAATATACAAACTTATAACTAAAAATACTATTTTTTCTGTACCTAAATATAAAAGGCGATTGGTATAACGACGGTGTCTCTCAGTAAGTAAAGTAGTTTATTCATAACGAAGAAGATTACATTAATATTTACGTTAGGAGGAAATTGTTTTTTCATTTTGCACACTACCACAAGTTGGGGTTTATAAGTGATATGAGAAGACTCGCGCCCCTATTCCATAAAATTAACCTTTACTGCACCATAAATATGGATTTACCAAAAAAAAAAGTTGAAGAAAATAACGAATCAAATATATTTTTTCTTATTATTTGGCTCACAAATTTTTCCCTTTTAATCAAATTATTGAGAAAGGATAGAAAAATATTTATTTTAAATAAAAAATTATGTTCTTAAAAAAAAAAAAAAAAAAAAATGTGGAAGAAGGAAATCCTTCCAGATCCTTTAATTTTGTAATAACGGCTTATGGTGATATAATGTGAATTTTGAAGGGGGGGAGGGGGGGTGAGGGTTGTTGGTTTATTTGCAAAATTTATCGATGTCATTTTAGACATTTTAATTCAAGGCTGTCCTTAAAAATTTTTAAATCAACTTTTTTACATCCCTCAGCACTCCCCTTTCTTTTTGCTTTTACAACACTTTATTTTGAGATTAATATTATGAAAATAAAAATAAAAATACTAACGATTCTGTAGTAAAATTTCAATCCGATAAAAATACTCTATAAAGGATATGCTCGTAGCTTGAATTTGGAAATTATTTTCACTCTTTTTGGCTTGACTATCAATTTTCCTTTTTGTGCATGCAAAGGAAAAAATTGTATTTCCCTGAAGAGAGCAAAAGAGAAAAAATTCTATCGGAAAATGTCAATTGTAGTTTTTCGCCAGTTTTGCAAGTTTTTCTATAATTTTTTTTTGATATTTTATTATTGTTTATTCGATGAGTATTTTTTGTCTGGATTCTGTTTAAAACAAAAAATATAAGAAAACCATTCATGTATTTTACTGATTGAATTTATTTAATGTTTCCTTTTTTTTTGTTCGTCCTGTTTATATAATATATATATATATGATAAGAAGATGATAAGGGGGAGAAAAAAAATCCTTGGGAAAATGGAAAAAGAAAATCTTTGGATATGAAAAAATGATTAAACGAAAAGTCAGCTCAGCAAGGGGAAGAAAAATAGACATAAGATAAGAAATAGAAAAATAACCAAATTCCGCATTACTTAACCATAAATCACAATTCGATGAATAATGTATTGTGTACGGATGGACGGAAGTAGGAGACGATGCACACACCCACCTACCCATATAGTCAGCTCCCAAGAAAACGCCAAGTGGAAAAGCTGCATGGCACGGATTAATTTTTTTCCGTCCATCCATCCACTCATTCATCTATTTATTTATAAAGGACGTCACCACCCCCCACCCCCCTCTTCCATCGAGTGGTAACAGAGCAAATAGTAGTAATAGTCGGTTTATTGAGTAAATAAAAAACAGGGAAGACTGTGTGACATTGCGAATAGATGAGTTGACAAACGGACAAATGGACAGACGACAAAATGGTTAACAAGCAGCACCATTAATAAGGGGCAAAGAGCCAAAGAAAATGCTTGAAGATGGAAATGAGCCTATTGAGTAGGTGACGGAACCGAGAATGGAGTTGGAGTAGGGGAAAAAAAATTGACTGTGGAATCGATGGGAAAAAATTTCGACGACAATAAATAATATTTTTTTGTGCTTAGCGCACTAAAATAAGTAATCGAATCGTCGTATCTGAAGAAGAGTAAGGCAAAAAGTAGGCAGAAATATTAAGATCGACCCAGAGAAAAAGATGTTTCCTGTCCTGGCGACTTCTTGTCCTTAAATAGATGAACGACACAGCATTGTACCTCCTGCCTTTGGTTGGTTATTTTCTACTGATTTTTTTTTTGACTATGAATTTTTTCCATATCCAAAAGAGATCAATGGAAAAGTGGTCGTCGTATTACTACGGCAGCGACGGGTGGATGAGGACTACGATTATAATCCGACAGTAGATAAAAGCAGGGCGGGAATGGCTTCTAATTTGGAAAAAAGGATACTTTTGTCTGCGTTAGTTGGTTATTATGGTGGCCGCTAGAGGAAGTGAGTTGGGGTTATTTTGTCGTCTTTATTTTACTATAGAATTTATATTATTCTTTTGGTATTTATGGAAGAAGAAAAAAAATTCCGCCCTCTAGAAAATTTGAAAAGACTTCACGTTCGGTAGCCTATGACAGGAAAATCTGCCCATAAATTCAATAGTTTTCGATTTAGTCAATATTGTATATTTGTTTTGTTGTCATCATCATCATCCTTACCTGGGCGGAGACACGTCCTTTTTTTAAACGCTGCAAATCAGTATGGCTCCAATGACTTCGAGCCCAAGGCATCACTACTCTAAGATCGTCATCGAAACTGTAAATCAACAACAATCAAAAAGAATTTGATTATATTCGAATCAAATGTCCTTTTTTTTATTTATTCTTTTTATGAACTTACTTAAAATCGTTTAATTTGTTATGTAAAAATTTTCGTATATTCCATGGTAGATCGTTATGTCCATCGATTAAAGGCACTGCTTCTAGAAGTTGTGTAGCTGCTTGCAGGCGTTCTTCAAAGGGTGCACCTGGTTTTTTTTTTTAAATTTAAATTAACAGACAAAAAAATTCAAAATTTTATTTAAAAGAAATAAATTTTAAAAAATTTTTTCTAAATTTTTTCTTGTAATAATAATAATTTTTCTTGTTTTTATTAAGTGAAAAAGCTTCACTTTCATAGTTCAGTTGATATTGGGTATTTATTTTCGTTAAACTTGGGAAAAATATTGAAAAAAAATGGTATAATTTTTGGACACCTTATTAAGTCTTAGCGTAAATATCAAAGTTTGTTGATTTGATATGAAAATTAGAGAAGGAAAAAATTGTGATTTTTTCCCATTTTTTTTTGTTGGGGGATGAGACGCGGGATTATGCTTTAAAAATAGTCTTTTTTAAAAAAGTTCTATCGAAGCTGCTAATTTATATTTAAAAAATTTTTTTTTTAAAAAACTCGAATGAAAATTAACTTACTTGCAGCTACACGTAAGGCCAATGGTACAGCAACACTGGCAGCCCCAACTATCAGTAGAATTGAGCTAACAGCTAGCCAATGACGTGACGGATCAAATCCTGTAATAGAAAAAAAAGAAGTGATGTTAAAGAGAGCGGAAAATAAGAAAATTGAGTGATCAAATCGGTTAGGCTTACGTAAGGAACTTGTTCCGGAACTGGAAGAGCCTCGACTCGGGCATTGCCTATGCCTCCAGGGCATGGCTGCTGCCAACTGCTGCTGTTGCTGGTGCTGATGCTGGTGCTGGTGCTCCTGTTGTTGCAATTTACCCTTGATGGTGACATTTCGTGCACCACTTCCAAGGGATGTGTACGAGCTACCAATAAGTACCGAATCACCAGGACTGCAGTTCAAGTCATTGCCCGTCGTATGGAACTGGGTGTAGGGGGCATCGCTGAAGTCGTGGTTGTGTTGCAGCAGGTGGTATCCGGCGTGATGTTGTGGGGCACTCAGAGAAAAATTCGACAGCGATTGGGAAAAGTACCTGCCATTGGATAGATTGTCGGAAACAAAGTGGTCTCCAGTGTTGGCGCGTAGGGTGTTTTGCCGGTGCATAGCAAACTGTTTAGCACAATAGCTACTTGGTCCGATGGTATTGTATTTGCCCGGAAATGACTTGTTATTCAAATTGGCGATGTAGTTTGGCGGTTCCTGATGATAGAAGAAGACCGAATCCTCTGGTTTGTTGCTCTTAAAACACTGCACGTACGCCTCGTTCTTGATAAACGAATACGGCGTCAGGGGAATATTCTCTTGATTCGATCGATTTTTACTCATTTCGACCTTTTTCGATTTGTTGGAGATTATGGATGTCGATGGTGGTGGTGGCAGGTTCATACCGGTTACAGCCGTCATCGATGCTGGCGGTACAGTTACAGTTGTCGATGACATATTATTCCTGTTGATATTGCATAGATCCGGTTTGGCTTGCTGCTGTACAGGTAATGTTGTCGAGGAGAATCCGACATTTGCACAATTCAAAATTGTCGACGTACAATCGTTCAGCATCGATTCACTCGATTTTGTTCTAGCATTCGTTGTCGTATGATGCCCTTTAAGGAAGCCCTGTTGATATGAGGCTGCTGTTTTTTTGCGATCCATTGAAACTGGCGGCGGAGGAGGTGGTATAACATCAACATCTGTGATTGAATCGCTCTGTTTTAAAAAAGAAAATAATTTCGGTATGTTTATTTCTTAAACTAAAACTGATTTTTTTTTTCAATTTTTCTACCTTTTCTATCTATGTCAGTTGATTTTCTTATTATTTTCATATCATCAATAACAAAACTCAATCATGAAAAATGTCCAATTTTAAGAAGGTAATGATGGAATTTTATTGAAAAATAAATAATATTGTGAGTCGGTAGATAAGTAAATGAGTATGTTATGATTTGGTGTAGGAGGGCACCCACCACCTCCCATAAATTTGTTAGAGAAGCAAATAATATGATTGATAATTTTGTGGAAAATATTTGAAAAATTGTAGAAAATATTTTTTAATAAAAAGATATACGATAAGCTAGCATAGCACAGCCATCCATGTGTCGAGGGAGAAAACCTGAAAAATTGAGATGGCCAGATTATAATGTTGATAGCTTTGGCTGCATAATACCAGCTAACGTCCACTACCCCATACACGGCGGCAATATTTCTAAATGCGATGAAGACGCAAGAGTAGAATTTTTTTAGGTCCTCGGATATGGATCTTTTCGCATGTGTACGAAGATAAATAGTCACCACTCCTCAGGTATGAGCACTAGTCATATTTGGCTCTGTTGGTGGTTCCCCTTATTAAGTCATTGTGGACAATACATGGGCATGCATAACATTTTCATTTTCATGTGGCTCAGCAGAATAGTAAATTGCACAAATATGAAAAATTCCCATATAATGTTTGGGCATTTATTATGTTTTTATTCTCCTTTTGGGGAATGAAGTGGCATTTTTTCCGTATCGTTCGTTAGTGGTTTGGTTTGGATTGACCTGGTCTGCACTAGCCTAGTTTGGTTTGGTTCCATCCGCTTTGGGTCTGGTCTAGCCTAGTTTTTGGTCTGGCCTTGCCACTTTGCACAAATATATCATTTTGAAAAGCTCTCACTTGTGCACCATATAAAATTGGTACTTTCGCTGGTTTTGTTCCTCTACCTACTTTTTTGTATATCATATTCTGCTCTATTTTATGTATAATATTAAGCATAATTTTTCGTACTTTTAAGCACATAATAGTAATAATATTTATTTATTCAAAAATTACACGGAAAAATAGTATAGAAAAAATTCTAATGCTTTTTTCTATCGGATTGTTTTATTGCAAGCCTTTTTATATATACGCGGTCTGTTCAAAAAGTATCGCGAATTTTGAATTTCCGCGGGTTACGTATATTCGACTTTCGTTTTTTTTGTGGCGTTATGTTTATAGTCATGTCTCTCACTTATGCCGACAAGTTCGGCCATTTTGAATGTTCAGTTAATTTTTGAAAGCTGCTTTGCTTGCACGTGTTTTGGGTCGTCTTTGATATTTGCCCATTCCAAAAAATGGACCAAAGAGCCTGTATCAAATTTTGTGTGAAAAACAAAATTAATTGCCCGGACGCATTCCGAATGTTGACTGTGGTTTATGGAGAAGCTACCTTGGATCGAAGCAACGTTTATCGGTGGTACAAAATATTCTCAGAGGGCCGAGAAGATGTGAACGACGAAAAGCGTGCCGGACGCCCGAGCACGTCAACAACAGACGAAAACATTGATGAAATGAAGAAAATAGTATTGGCCAATCGTCGAATCACCGTTAGAGAAGTTGCTGAGAACTTAAACATATCGATTGACTCGTGCCATTCGATTTGTACCAATGATTTGGGCGTGAGATGGGTCGCCGCGAAATTTGTACCAAAATTGCTCAATTTCGAACAAAAACAGCATCGCATTAACATTGCTAAGGAGCTGTTGGACTCTGTCCACGATGACCCAAATTTGCTCTAGAGGATCATCATAACTGGTGACGAATCATGGGTTAATGGTTATGACATGGAAGCCAAAGCTCAATCATCCCAATGGAAGCTGCCGCACGAGCCAAGACCGAAAAAAGCGCGCCAAGTTCGGTCGAATATGAAGGTTTTCCTTACAGTTTTCTTCGATTGCAGTGACTTTTTCTTGTTCCCGAAACAGATTCTTTGATCCATTTTTTGGAATGGGCAAAAATCGAAGACGAGCCCAAACACGTGCAAGCAAAGCAGCTGTCAAAAATTAACTGAATATTCAAAATGGCCGCACTTGTCGGCATAAGTGAGAGACATAAGTACCAACATAGCGCCACAAAAAATCGAAAATCGATACGTAAACCGCGGAAATTCAAAATTCGTGATACGTTTTAAACAGACCTCGTATAGTAAATTTTGAAGGAGATGCGTAAAATTAGTACCCCTAAAAATATTATTGTAAGAAAGAAGATTTGCTTTAATTAACCCTAAAGCGATGGTTGCTTTTTAATAAATTTTTTTCCTGACTAATTGAAGAAAATTTTATTTGAGTTTATTAGGAAATTTGCATATCCTTTTTTTCCCAATCAGTTTTTCCCTTTTTTTTTTAAAAAAAAAATTACTAATTAACAAATCCATTTTTGATTACTCAAATCAATTTAATTGCAATTATAATATTATCTAGAAGTAGAAGAAATTACTACTTTATTGTATTACTGGTTTCGTTCTTTTATTATTATTCACTTTCATGGGAGATGATTTGTTAGAATTTTTACCAATTGAAAAAAAATTTACATAATTTCTCAGTCCATCCTCCCTCAATTATGTAATCAAATTTAAGATGCTTTAGTTTTTTTTTGCAACCATCTTAATTTTGATTATGCGACTATTTTTTGTGTAATTGCACATACTAGCTAGACTCTAGAATCTGCGGGGGAGTGTTGAGTGATCGATAAAAAATTATAAGAATAAAGGAGGTAAAAAAAATTTCTAACTAACTACTCACCTCTAAACTAGTGCTACTCTGTGGATATATAGTGGAGCGTTCCACAGAGTTTTGTTCGCATAATCCATTTGTGAATTCCCTTGAATCGATTACCTGTAAAATAGAGAATAGAGAATAGAATTTATTAGAGATTGACTGACGGTAGAAGTGCCACTTTTGGCTTGGGATTGGGAATGACTGTAAATGGAAGTGGGGGTGTGTTCTTCCGTTAACAATATAAATTGATCAATTGATATATGGGTTGTATTGGGAATGATGGGGTATGGGGAGTGGAAGGTTATTGATAATTTTATTATGCAATATGCTCTGGTGGTGGTAGTAATTGTTGGATGAGGAAGTAAGTAAATGGAGAAATGACTGGTTTTGACAGTGATTACAATAACGCCGTCATGAATATGATTCGTAAGATAGATGGGAAGGAGTACCTGTTTTTCAGCTGACATTGTTCTGGATTTCTGGCGTTCCCTCTCCAGTCTCATAAGAATTTGTGCGTTCTGCTCGCAGGTGTAAGTGTGGGATTTATTTTTTCTATCTAGACTATACTGATAAAGGGGTCGATTTGGATTCGACAAGATGTCACTATTATCGGCGGCATCACAACTACAAAGTGATTGATTGCTGCGTCCCTTGTTCCGTTTTAGGGAGCCACGATTATTCGAGAAGACGCGTTCATCGACTGTATTAGTTGCACCGATGCTGCCACCGCCAATGAAGGTGCCATTGCCATTACCATTGCCATTGCCATTCCCATTGCCATTGCCATTGATACCAGCACTACCACAATTCGAAAATGTCACATTCTGGGTTCGTGCCCGAATCAATTGTAATGGTGTCGCTGTCGCTATTGAATCCGACATATGGCTTCGAATTTCGAAGTTATCGAAGCTGGAATCAATCAAATTCTCTCCATGTTGGTAGAGACTACCGCTAATCTGATGGTTCTGACTTGGAATCTGATTTTGATATGAATTAGACAGAATGTATCCACCTCCGCCACATTCTGGATTGCCATTACGCGACAATTGTTTGTTTTCTCGTTGTCGATCTCGTTCCCGTTCACGTTCACGTTCACGTTTTTGTGAGTTTGACCTACTTAGGCTGTGCGATACATTTTCGGTTAAAATTTCCTTATTTATCCTTTTCGAGGGTGATGAAAAGTGCATGTCACAGTAATTAACATCGTTATTGCCATCTATACCACCGGCAACACCGGTTGCCCCGGAAATACTATAGCTCATGGATACGCCACAAGCACTCCCACAAATACTACTGCTACTGCCACTGTTTGAACAGCCATTCATCCGCTTCAGATGGGGATGCTTTCGATCCCCTGAACTGAAGGTGGCATGCTGGTGCTGATGTTTTGGATTTGGTGCTGCCCTCTTGCCGTCAAACATTACAAACGATTGATTGATGTCTGTCATTTTTCTTGACAAGCTTCTGCTATATTCTTGCCAGTTGTTTGGTTGCCTGTCACCACTACAGCCACCACGCTGCAGTCCCCCCTTTCACTCACTCTCTACTTTTTGTTAGTAGCTCTCCTCTTTCTTCACTGTCAATGTCAGTGTCAGTTTTTCGATATCGAAAGTGTCGTGCGATATTTTCTAAAGAGTTCTCACAGTTCTTTCACTGTTTCACCACTTTTTCAATCCTTTTTGAACAACTTCCCTTAAATTTTGTGATATAAACTGATTGCCTTTTGTTTTTGACTCCTTTAGAAGTCAATCTGTTTACAATCTAAATTACTTTATTATCGTAATTATAATAGCAGTATGTTTGGAATTTTGAATTTTTAATTTTATATTTTCATTAAATTTCTGTTAATAAATAGTCTTCAATTTGAAATGGTTTTTGATGATGATTACCAGCTGAGAAACTAATTGGATTTATTCAGTTGTGCTTATTTATTTATTTATTTTTATATACATTCGAAAAAATTATTTGTACATTTTTCCTAATAATATCGAAAAATTACCTATAACCAGTTTCAAAGCACGCACCACTACAACGTACAACTCGATAGAAGGGATGTTAACAGTAATAAGGCTCACACGGTTTTTGATCACTACTCATAGTCGTCCCATATCTCATGAAATATTAACAGAAAATTTTACGCCCTCGTTAAATATTTCAAAGGACCAAAAGCAAAAAAAAAACCCCAAAACCAGTTCGGCTCTGCAGAGAAATGATATTATCGGAATTTCTTTTTTTTTGAGCCCTTAGAGAATATAATATTCATTTCGAATGGGGGAGAGACGCAAGTAATTGTATGGCCTCTGTGCGCCGCACTTATTTGGGTAATGATTTGCCAAATTATTTATTCATTTAGTTTGTTGTTTTGTTGTTCGCATTGATTTTATTCTCTTTGGCTATTTGGCGCTCTGTCCCTCTCTCTCTAAGTTGTGGGGCAGAAGTTTTTTCTCCACTTCTTTTCGTCAACGTCCTTGAACTTTCTTCTTCAACCTTTTTACTCTTATGCTTTTATGCTTGACGGCCGATGGTTATTCTAATATGAAAATATTAATTTTTATGAAAACTGCCAACACTGGCGTAATAATCGCATCCGAATACGAATCGGAATCAAGTGTTTTTTGTTGACTAGAAAATTCGAGCCGCGAAAAATTTACATTTTATTTTAATATGAGGGACTTCTGGCATTATTTTTTTTTTATTGTATTTATTGTTGTTGTTGTTATGTTTGCTATCATTTGCTATCGTTTGCCATCTTGTCACTAATACTCACACCATTAGAAATGGTAAATTTGAGAAAATAAAAAGGACACTATCGACATTTATTGATACGATTATCATGTGCAAAAGGATCTGACTTTCTAACGACAATATTGATGTTACGATTTTCTCTCTTCTTTTCGTTATTTCTCGTTTGGAAAATATTCTAATTCAATAAATTATAAATTCTAGTTGATATTTTCTGTAGTCCATTTCTCTTCCAGATCACCCTGTGGTCTTTGATTGATTGAATGACACGTCAATTCGCATTAATAATACCATGCCACTTTTTGATTCGTGCACTTTTTCTCTCTTTTTTTCTTTCTTTTTTTATTTATTTTTTATTTATCGTGATCTTTTTTTGTGTAGATGTGGGTGGATAAAATGTCAACTTGATGATAATCCAATCTTGTTGTGTTGTAAGAAGCAACTAGAAAAAGAGTTTAAAAAAAAGAAATGACAAAAAATTGATTTTACTTATTTGAAATGATAATAATTTGCCTATCAAAAAATGGTGTAAAAACTTTTTTCTTCTCCTTTTCCTTAATTTAAATGGAAAATATTTCAACAGAAAAATGATAATATAGCGCTTTATTCATTTCGTGCTGTGGAAAATAAAACCATGTCATTTGAAAGTTGTCAATTATAAATATCATCTAAAGTATGATAGGTAATTAACTAATTAAAAATTTACCATTTTAACTACTGAATAATGTGTTAAAATTGTAAACATTTTGTACATTTTTCTTCAGTAATGAGCTCATTTCTTGCACGGTGGATACGTCCATAAGCAAAATTGCCTTATAGTGGGCCTCTGAAAGCTTCCACAAAAAATTTTGGTCTGAAGGCGTCATTTCATTGAAAAGTCAATTTTGAGCTTTGTTGTTATTTTTGTGTAAGTTCCTTTATAAACGGCGTCAAACCTATGACGCCATTTGTGAACTTTATGTTTCGTGTAAGTGGATGTTACCAATTTCCTAAATAAACCTGGTCTGTTTTTAGTAGGCTTGATGATCAGTTACAGGTGGTTAAATTTTTTGGAATATTTTAATAAGTTTGATTAGGTGAAAAAGTGGATCTAGGAAAACAGCACGGGATAGGCAAATAAGCCGTGTGTGGTTTCTAAAAAGAAAGCTATAGATAGAGCAGAATTCTGAGCAGTTTTTATGACCAGAATTTCAGCAAGGATGTTGATTAGACGGTTAGTCCCGTCTGTATTTGTAAGTATGGTTGTGGATGATTTTTGCCATTCTCTAAGAAGGCATAACAGATTGCGAATTTTTGTGAGCAGCGGACCCCAAAAAGCTTTTTTAGGTGGCTTTGAGGATGGAATAGCTTTGAGGGTGGCTCGACTGACTGTCAGTAATACTTTCGGGTCTTGGTGAACCCGCGTACCTGAGCTGGTTTAGCGGTGCCTAGGAATTTACAAGTTTTCTGATCGTAGCTCAATGAGCGGAGTACAAACCGAAGTACTCTTAAAACAAAAATTTGTACTACGGGAATCGGGGTGCCCTATGGTGTTGGAAGACACTGTGCCCGACAATGGTGAGGCGCTTTAGGCAGCAACGTAGTGGCTGTGGTTAATATCCAAAGCACGTGTACGGTCTTCGGATCGCAGGTGGGAGATTACTGCCAATATCCATTTTACAATTATCTCGGGCACTGTCACTGCTAATGACAGTAGAGTTTTAGATAGTCCTCGCCACCAGCAGGTAGAGTAGTCTGCTTGTAACTGATTACTAACTGTAAACTGGCAGTAATGTAGGTGCGTTGATTGAGCGTAACTCAATTCCTACAGTCGTAGGCGACTCGTGGTTTAAGGTTTTTGACAACTACGTCACGTTAAATAACAACATATAACTGACTGTCAGTAAGTATATACCAGCTTCTCATCACAATGATGGTATAAAAAGGTAAAATAGCTAACAAGGGGTAAAAGTAGATATGTGACTGGCAAATGTTATATTAAAATTCATAATAAAACCATTAATATCACATAGTAAACCCTAAGGGGGTTGGGGAGGGGAGGATTGCATGGATATAAATGATGAGGAAAGAATAGGCGGAAGTAGAGAAGAAAAGTAAGAGGATAAAGGTCAGGAATGTACAAGGTTGCTGACCACTGCTCGCAGAGCGTTGGAACAGACCTGAAGTACTCTAATAAAAATAAAAATAGGTACCACGGGAACCGAGACGCCCCACAGAATGAAATTCAAAATATTGAATAGATCTTTCAGGATTATGGCGTTGAAGCTTTGCATAGCTTTCATGTATAATGCTTTTATATTATTTGCTTGTATATGCTAATGTGAGTGGAGTCGTACCTGTTTGTATTCTATAAAATAAAATAAAATGAACTAGCTTCTGTGCTCGATTATTGCTGAGGTGCTTTGGCATTTACGTGGTGGCTGTGGTAGAAACCTATATCGCGGTTACGATCTGCGGTTCGCAGGTGGGAGATAACTGGTAATTATCTCGGGCGCTGCCACTTCTGATGACAGCAGAGGTTTAGGTAGTCCTCGGCACTAACAGGTGGAGTAGTCAGCTTGTAAATGATTGCTGACTGCTAACTATTATTCATGGTAGTGCGCTGATTGGGCGTATCTGAATACTTTTGGTTGATGCAACTCGTGTCATAGGTACCTAACGAGTGGTATGGCACGTTAAATCAAATAATAAATTTGACTGTCAGTAAAGATTATGATCTTAAGGCATTTGGAAAAGCCCACTACTCTCCATAGTAAGGGCATATTAATTACTAGACAGTAGTAAAGAACATAGCTTAATCTGAACCTTTTGGGATTTCAAGAAAACCTCACCTACCCCCAAGCCACAAAATATGATAAATTTTGGCATTATTTCGGAAAATTTATCCAATACGCAAAATTTCAAGGTTTGCTGATATCAATTAACCTTCGATTTAATGACGGTTTGAATTCTTTTGATAATTCAAGTACTGCTCAAATTTAAAAAAAAATGGTAAAATTACAGTCTTTAAATGCATGAAATTAGTTTGTATAATTAATTACTAAAAAAAAAATCTTTAAATTTTATCGTATGATAATGAAAGCTTTCTTATCCTTTCGCATATATGTGCATATGTTAATGGGTCAAGGGATAAGGATGCGTAGCGTTAATTTTTATTTTTCATATGCAAAAACTATTTTTCCCTTTTTTTTTTAATCGTTTTCCTCTCTCCCGTTTTACTGTGAATACTATCATCAGGTTCAGTATGTTTTTGGCGTTTTTTTCGGCATATCCTTTTTTTGTTTTATTTTTTCTTCAATGGAATTAAAATAAATATGATTAATCTACAGTCTAAACTTTTTATTTTTCTTTACTCTGGAGCACAGTTGGCACACAATATATAATTTTTTTCAAATGCCTTTACAAGTTTTTTTTTATTCTTCTAATTCCTATTTTGTTTATCCCGATTCCTTGTGGAAAAAAGAGCTTTCAATTTTTGAGGTAAGTTTTTTTCTTCACATCTTGTGGCCATACATCTCAACAAAACATCAGTTGAATAAGAATTCTATTGTTGGATAATATATGTACACATGTGTTAGCATGAAAGAGAAAAATAATAATTCGTGATCAAAAAATGAGCATAATTTCTCAAATACACAATTTTTTTCTTCTTTAAGAGTGTTTAAAGTTGAATTTAAGTATGGAATAGGGGAACGCACTTCGTATTAGTAATAGTGATTAATACTATTTGTGGTCATAGTATTCACTTGAATAGTGAGAAATGGTGGATGGACGATATAATAACGGGGAGGTATGAAAAAAAATATAAAATGAAAATAAATCAAATTATAATAAAGGTAAAAATTATAAATAATATGATGTGAGGTAAAAAAAAGAAGATTGCTGCCCCCCCCCCCCCCAAAAAATGCTAAAATAATAACGTTGAAATTCTGCGTTTTAGCCTGTCAGTAGGAAAAATTATTGGACGAGGTTGTATGGATGAGAATGGGTGGCTGGGTTTAGTAGATTTACACAATATTAAATGAGGGTATAAGTTGAGTTGTTGGAAGCAAGCAAAACACACTTACATCAGTTCATAAACATTGGTTCTATAGTGTAAATGGTCTCATTTACGAAATATACAACAATAACGGTGGTGAAACATCAAATAAAAAGGATTTTCTCTCATTTTTCGGGGCTCGTTGCAGGAATGGTTGAGAGTTCGGATATGAGATGAACCGGAAAAAAAATTATTACCATCAACGGTGGCAATTGGCTGGCTTGGCTGGCTTGGCTGGCTTGGCTGGCTTGGCTGGCTTGGCTGACTTGGCTGGCTTGGCTGGCTGACTGGTTGGTTCGTCCCTATAGATACGTATAATAATAAATATTCCTGAGTCTTGATCTAAAACATACTGTAAATATCCGAACGAGATATTCGTAAATAAACGTATAGTGAATAATAGGTCGGATAGGTGAAAGGAAACATCGTTGGAGTATGTATACCATAAGTAGACACTATTATGGTATAGGAGGAGATTGGGTGTTTCTAAATGTTTTTTGAGATATTTTCTCAAATCATGTATATTTATGAATTTGAATTAAAATTCTAGTCCTGTTACTTTTGTACATTGTGTAATTCTATGGCAAAATTATATATAGTTTGGTGTTGTTTGCCGAGAACATATAATCGTATTACAGAAAAGAATTACGGTACCCCCCCCCCCCCCCCAGGTCTAGGTACGGGAAGTCCAGAAGAAAGGCATTATGGCAGCTTGGGCACCTTGGGCCCAAGAAGTATGGTAGAGCAAATGAGAATAGGTACGACGCACCAGCCCAGCAAATACCAAATAGGAAACAGCAGCAGTAGACAGATTTGTTCTGTTTTGCAATGTTTTGATGGAAGCTTTAGCGAATGGGATAGTCCCCCGGTATCATGGTTCAATTTGTACTTCCGGTAGAGATGTTGTAAAAGGCATTTTTCACCTTTCGGGCTTATTTCGTTTTGTACGAGAAAATACCTTTTTCTCTTTGGGTTAATGAAATTTGATTTTTTTTCCATCCTCGTTAAACTGCTACAGGAAAAGAAAATATGTCAGCAAAGTCATTGTAGAAGAAAATGTGAGATTACCATTTTTCCATCACGATGACTCTATCTTTTATGATTTTATGGATTCGTGTGCAGAATGATTTACCAGATATATTGTGGATTGTACAGTACAAAAATAAACTACGATTATATATGTAGAGTGAGATACTATTGTCAGCTCCACTTTCCTATCAGTAGTTGTTCTATGCCAAAGCCACATTATCATGGCGTGGGTTGTGTGTGGCTTAGATAGGCGTTGAAACGGTTGAGGTGAGGTAAAAATCGAAGTTAGTCTATGAAAACGACCAGAATTCGAAATATGTATGGTCGAACACCTTAACGGAAGAAAATTTATGCTTATCTTCGTCTTTGCTGGATGTCCTCGATAAACATCTCTATTCGTCGTTGTCGGGTTGTTTTTTTTTTATTTTTTTTTTATTCCTTTCCGCATATCACCGTTGTGTGCCCATATTTTGGGGTGTGATGGTTGGCTTTTCAATTTGGTTAAGTTATCCATCCGGTTTCAATTTTTCATTTCGACAAAAATCATACGCTATGAAATTGAGAGAAGAACGTGAATCCGAAGCACTCACATGAATCTTCCCGTAAATTTCTGCCCGTTCCTGTACCAAAAGAAGATCCCATCGCCAAAATATTGGAAAGTAATTGGCCTATAGTCTACTGAGAATATTGTACTCTTGTGCATATGCCAATTTTTATATTTTGCAGCAGTGATTTTTGGGGATTTTTATTTTATATATATATTTTTTTTTACTACTATAATTTTGCTGGTATAAAAGTGTATGTTTTGTATACACTTGAAAAATCCATTTTCTTGTGATTTCCTTCTGTAATGGAGAAAAGGCTCAGCATTAGTACTAAGAGAGGATCCTTTATGAAATGAGAATGTTTTTTTTTCTTTTTGGTGAAAATTTACAAAAAGTAAATAACTTTTTTGGAATCTGAATGGATACATTGTATTCCATTTATTATTTAGCTTATTTCCTCGACTATATGTAATAATAATAATAATAATAATAATAATAATAATAATAGTAAAGAAAATATTGTTAGATGGCAGAGGAATGAATGGAGCCCTTACAAGA
The DNA here is from genome assembly GCA_958298945.1 of Atherix ibis. NCBI lineage: Eukaryota > Metazoa > Arthropoda > Insecta > Diptera > Athericidae > Atherix > Atherix ibis. The sequence continues at coordinate 18,771,734 of OY282609.1, read as the reverse complement.
GTATATTCGTCTCTTTAGAACATGACCATCAATTTAGTTCCTGTGTTGGATTTGCTCATTTGATATATTTTATTATACATAATACTGTGTATGTATATGATATTCTGTCTCAACATGATCATATATGTTGTGTGTGTAGTGTACATTTGGTATTCCTCAATCGCTTATAAATCTATTCAAATAATCTTAGGACAAGCCTCGAACTAATGTAATTCCAGTTAAGAGAAGCGAAGCGAAGCCAGACCAGGCCGATGTCAAATCATAGCACATTAAACCAAGACCAGATTTGGTATGGTAGTTATTTACCCTCTGAAAGCCCCAATGTCAGTGGTTGGTTTTCTTTTTTCATTTTTCATTTTTAATTTTTTTTCGTACATCCACACTTTTCCTGATGTGGTAATATCCTTCTTATAAGACGAAAAAATGTCACATAATATTTAGCCATAAATACTGTTGCGAAAAAAAAAACGACCAAACACACAGCCATAAACACAGTAATTTGAAGAAGAAAAAAATTATTTGACGGTTTTCCTTTTAAGATTTTTTACATTACAAGATTGCCAAGAATGTACGAAAATATGTCGTGAGAATATTTGAGACGGATTTTTTTTTTGTTGGTAGCAGGAATTGGGAAATGTTTAAATAAATGTCTTGGTAGAAGGGTGAAGGCGGGTTACAATAATGATATTATATACGGAAGTTTAGTTGAACCATTTTTGGATTAGCTCAGTCACCGCAAAGATGGATAATTGTGAATATCCGAGTTGACACAATGTCTCAAGTATGAGTGAGTGCTCACATGTCTAAAAAGGAGATTTTTTTTTGTTTTTATTCCTTTATAATCCTTGTTTTTTATTTTACATAATTTTTTGATTAATTTTAGCAGATATCTACAACTAAAACATAGTAACAAGCAGATTTAGATAATAGTACTAATTAACTAGTAGTGTTTATGGGGAGTTAACATCCATCGAAGTTTCTTCTGTGATATAAGTTTTAAGTCTTTATATTTAAGCAAATCGCCAGGCCAGTGACGCTAATGTCTTATGATGAGTAGAGTTGTAAGAAAGCAACAATATAGTAACAAGTAGATTTATATCATAGTATTACTTAACATGAAGGATTGTAGGGAGTAAACATGGAGGTTTCTCTTACCTGCATGTACATTTATGGCATATGTTAATTATTAGTATTTTTGTATATCGAGATACAAGTGATGCTTAAGTCTTCGGTGTATGTTTCAAGGAGAAAAAGTTGAGGTTAGCTCTTATCTAAGATGGCATTCGAATTGGAAAAAAAATTGGTGGAATTTTTTATAATGGGGCACAGCTATATCAAAAACAAATGGGAACTCAAGATAACAATGAATAATAGTATTGCGAACGTAAAAGGGAGCATCGACAATTGTACGGAGTATTTTTAAGTATACCCCAGAGTTCTAAGTCCATATTGGTTTCAGTAGGGCATTGTATTAAAGTACTTTGCTGCCTATAGTAAGTTTGGAAAGTTTGTCTATCGCTATCGTCTGTTTAGTGCTTATCTTCTAAGTTCTCATATGGGTTCTTTGTCAAGCGTTCGTCTAAGTTCAGTCCTAAATACCGAGCTTTGGTGTGTTGTGGTATGGCTCAGCGATTTGGGTATATAAGAGGACATGTTTCATGACACAGAGAAAAGTTACGTGGATGATTTAGGTTTATTTTTCACTTGGTAAACCAGTTCTGGAAGGCTTGGATTTGGGTTTGGAGACTTTTGGCTGCATGTAAGGCAGATTAGCAAATCGCGAGACTAGTGACGCCTCCACGGGAATAGAACTTTTTATAACGCAGTTACCTGTACGTCAAAAATAAATGCCACTTCAAGATCACGATTTTTTTGACTGAGTATTTTCAGTCAAAAAACTACTGCGAACATAATAGGGAGTGTCGATAATTGTACGGAGTATTTTTGACTGAGGGGATTAAAATCGACAGGAACTCCAGAGTTCTAGTCCATAAGTCCATATATGCTATGAAAGTATTTTGCTGTCTATAGTAACTTTAGAACATTTGTCTAGAAGTCGAAGTAGTTGTAGGTATCGTCTTTTTAGTTATTGTCTTTTAGGTCTTGAAGGTGGGTTCCATGTCAAGCATTTGGCTAAGTTTAGTCGTAGCTAAGTTTAGCCGTTGAATTAGTGATCAAACCAGGTGTCAGCTGTCAAAGTTTTTAGATATTATGATGTAAAATCTAAAAACTTTGACAGCTGCATTGACTTGTCCTCTGTTACTGTAATTATGATATTTTAAATTTGGGAATTCAAAATCCTTCGACTAAATGTCGACGTAACTATGCTTGGTTCTTAATGGAGTCGAGGAAGTAGAAGAACTGTAAGGCAAGAGTTATGATGTAATTCGATTCCTTTTTGCACCATTACTCCATATTACCCATGACACTTCGTTAGTGGCGAATATATTAAGAAGTTTTCCAATATCTTTAGGCAACTGTCACCTTTCCGGTCAGGTCATTGTTGAAAAGAGGACCTTATGTGGACTCTGGATTACAGGAGGTGAAAGTAAAACCGGATTAGTATATGTATCGATTTATTTATTGTTTGAATATTTATTTGTTATCATTTCAAGAAATATTATTACTGACATGTACGTGGTCTGTTCGAAAAGTATCGCAAAATTTGAATTTCCGCGGATTACGTATATTCGATTTTCATGGCGTTTTGTTGGTACTAATGTCTCTTACTTATGCCGACAAGTTCGGCCATTTTGAATATTCAGTTAATTTTTGACAGCTGCTTTGCTTGCACGTGTTTTGGCTCGTCTTCGATTTTTGCTCAATTTCGACCAAAAACAGCATCGCATTAACATTGCTAAGCAGCTGCTGGACTCTGTCCGCGACAACCCAAATTTGCTCCAGAGGATCATAACTGGTGACGAATCATGAGTTTATGGTTATGACGTGGAAACCAAATTTCAATCATCCCAATTGAGGTTTCTGCACGAGCCAAGATCGAAGAAAACGCCAAGTACCGGTCGAATGTGAAGGTTTTGCTTACAGTTTTCTTCGATTGCAGGGGCGTGGTGCATCATGAGTTCTTGCCACAGGGTAGAACGGTCAATAAGGAATACTATCTGCAAGTAATGCGGAAGTTTCGTGGAAGAACAAAAATTGACTTTTGCCATTTTTTGCCAAAAACAACACACTAATAATGCCGCAGCTACCATATTCCTTAGATCTGGCACCCTGTGACTTTTTCTTGTTACCGAAACTGAAGAGCCCCATGCAAGGACGACGCTACGCTACGATTGTGGAGATAAAGACGCTAACAATGACTGTGTGATAGCAGATATTAAACCAGATTCATTTGAAACATTGGCAAAAAATTGAGACGATCGGATTTTTGACAAAATTTAATTTTTTTAATACCCGATAAGTGTGAGCACCACCACTATGAGGAATAAGTTTCCGATCCAAGAATGAGAATTTAAAGAAAATTTAAATTGAAAAAAAAAACAAAGAGTGTGGGTAGTATGTGTTACTATAGCAGATAGTAATTAATTTATTTCTTGTTAACAATCGTTTTATGTTTTCAGCGGCAGAACTTATTGTTTTCATGAAATTCATCCCCTTCTTCTCTATCGCTCCCCTAGTGTCTATTGCGAATATACTTTGTTCAGGTATTGTTACGCTGCTACTATATTCATCTCTGGGGAAACTTTGTCAAATACTTGATCCAATGTTGAGTCCCCATGTGCGGCGGTTCATACTCATATGGAGATCATGTTTTCCTCCGCCTAGTATCAAGCATTGCTGGATATACGAGTGAGTATTCCATCACGTGTCCTTGTTGCTAGTGAATATCTTGTATGAGAAAATCATATTTACCATTTGCTCTAGTAAACATTTTAGGTGAGGAGGGGGGGGGGGCAGCCCTTTCCAAAACTGCTGTTGCCAGTGATGTCTTCTTATGTCTTGTACCACAGTTTAAGTATTATTTGTAGAAATTTATGTACAAATCCGGATTATCCGGATGGATTTGTAGTTGTTTTCTCGAGTCAATAAATTCCATAATTTTTTTTTTGTTGCCATAAAGAACTTATTTCCTGTTTGGTTTTTGGTTATTTCCAGTATATTTTAACAGATTTCCATGATATGACATTATTTCTTTATACCACAAATAGCAAATATGGAAATTTTCAAATCCCAAATATTTTATCCAAATTTAAACTAATCGAAATTTTACGATTGAGGGGCACGTGGGGCGAGGGTGGTGTGTTATAAATTGTCTTTAGAGTATTTTGAATATATTCTTCTATTATTGCTGGTATTTGTTGTTACAATATTAAATAATGGCTTACACCTGTTGGTAAATATGATTTTTGACAATAAATTTCACGATAAATGTGCGGAGAAATGGTTTATTTATATTTTTCTTTTTTACATTTAAAAGAGAACTTTGTTTGGGACAAATTTAGCATATTGGGACAAATTGACTTACACACACATAGGAGGTATTTAAATTTTGAGAATTTCGAGATTTTCAACTAAGGGAATTTTACAGTATATTATTGTACTTTGACATTGAAAATAACAGCGCTGTCATTCTTATACGTTTTTGGTTTACTATAGCCACCATTTAATCATTGAGAATTGCAATATGCAACAACGCGACGAGATAGTGAATATTTATTACAAAAATGTTGGGCTCTGTTCGTCAGACGTGCCGTGAGCTGCGTGAAATTTTTTAATTTGATCGAGAGCACAATTCAACGGCTTACCGAGGAAACCACGTTAATTCCGCGGCTGTCACAAGAAGTGGGACTTTCTAAGACATCAACTTCTGAAAGACTATTGTAAAAATACTCCATACAAGATGCAGTTACCTCCAAAGCTAACGCCACAAGACTATGTGAAGCGTCCTGCATTCGCTGACTGGGCCCTTTAACGAAAAAAAATTTATTAGGCTAGTGTAACGGAATGGTGCGAATTGCCACATGGTAGTTGAAATAACAGAGTTATTGCAGACGAAGTTGCCACGTCGTGTTATTTCGAGATATGCTCATATCAGATGGACGCAAAGATCGTGCGATTTGAGGTGCTTCGATTTTATACTACGTGGGGCTACGTTAAATTGGTAGTCTATGTCACTTTCCTTGCTGGAGAACAACATCATTGAACCTAATGTTGAGGTACAGCCCCACATTTGGATGTTACAAATCACTTCACTCAAGTAAAGCCATGGGGACCATTTGAACGATGTTATTTTCAAATGTTAATGGTTTCAAATGTACAATTTTAAAAATTCGGCGCCCCCTAATTAAAAACCTTTATTTTTAAAACAAGTTGGATTAAAATCGAACACCATTCTAAGTGATAGAAAATAAAATAAAATCCCTTGGAAAGATGCTGTAGAATTTCAAGAATTTGATCAACTCGCAGATGGGAGGCAGCATTTAGCTTTCATCTTTTTAAAGCAGTGCATTCTCAACATCAATTGGATCGGAAGAAAAATGTTTATTTTTATCAAAACCGAAATTTCTTAGTAGCCATTTTGTTTTCGGCATTGGTTTGTTGGTCGGTCAATTTTGTGGTTAGTCTGTGGGGTGATTTGCTTAGAGTCGCCTTTAACGCTTCAGCTTGGCTGAGTGCTTTTTCAGGTCACATAATTTATTAGATTGTAACTGCGTGTTCATATTTCCGAGCAGTAGAATGCCACCACCTCAGAACCATCCTGACCAACTGTGAATAGAGAAATTGATGTCGTTTTTACTTATTTCGACACCTGCTAAGCTAAGATATTGAATAATATTGCAATGTGCGAATAGGGGTTGATGATGGGCTTTTCGTATAAACGAGTCTAAGGTTGTATTGCACAGTGCCGAGCGTGCATAGTGAATGGTGGTGGAGTAGTAGATGAGAATTCTGGGAATGGAGGGAGGGGGCTTAGGGTGGTGAGTATTTATCCTTTTTTTTTCTTCTCCTTCGAATAATACTCTTTAGAAAGGATATTTTGTGGCATTCATAAATTTAGTGTAGAAATTTTCTATTGAAATTTCTTTGATATAGTACAAGGGCCGGAAGCTGGGAAAATACAGGAAATGGAAGATAGAGAGAGAGAGAGAGAAATAAAGTAAAAATTAGGATCAAACCATTTTGAACAAATGAAACAATGAAAAGGTATTATGTTTTAGGGATATGTGTGTGTGTGTGTGTTACTCGTAGCGTCCTTATAAGTTAATAATTTTTATAGATAGTACTCGGTTTCCTGTTGTTTTTGTAGAAAGAGCAACACATGAGCACGTTACTGCCCTCTAACTTGAAGATTTTCAAAGTATTAGTTTTCTAACGCTTTGAATCCTTTGAAAATAAATTTACGACAGGAAGTTTCCTTTCGTTTCGTTCCAGTATGTGATGCCATGAAATCATTTCGTTTTCCCTTTTTCATATTCTTCGTGTTACTTGTATTATTGGAAGTTGGTGAGTCGCAACATTAAAACAAAAACGGATCCTTTTTTGCAGTTTACCCCTTCTACGGTTTATTTTAGCTACATTAAATCCATTCAACTTCTCTCTGTCACTATTGATGGGAGGTGGGCAAATTTTCTGTATATGCGTCGTGAGTGAATGTTTTAATGAAATGAAGTATATTTGGAAATTTGTTTTTTCTCTCCTTTTTCTCCTTGCTAGACTTTCGATAACATTGCAAATAAATGAACTTTTTTAGATTTCCTGTTGAAATTGAACAAATTTGGCCTTGAACACCATAGTATATAGTATATATTCTAAGAGCTTACAAAGTCATAGAATAACTGGGCTACCATGTTTGTTGTGAAAGTTTTTTTTTTACCCTTGAAATTTTCCCATAAAGTCATTGTTAACCTAATTTAAAAGTTTTTATTATATTTAATAGTTTTTCTATTGATAGTCTTAGAGAGATTGATAGTATGCCGCAGTACTCATTGAGAATATAAAACTTGTAAAAAGGAGGAGTAGGTTTTTGGAATTGAAGATCAATAGACAAATATGAACAAGTTGATAAAAAGAGAAAATTGTTTTGTTTTAACTTTTTCTACAATAACTTTTAAGGATGGGTGAGTAGGTAAATATAGTAAAATTGTACGAAATTAAATCTTATTTAATTTAATTTCAATACAATCTGTGCACTTCTCGTTAGTTATTCTTAAAATTGGTAAAAAACATAGTCCATTTTATATAAAAAAAATAATTTTTGTTTATTTGTTTAAAGGAAAATCTTTAAAATTTTCACAAAATTCTATTTGATAAATATTTTGGGAAGGTGATAATAAAAAATGTCTGTAATTATCAATTTATTTGCTTTGCCATCATTTATTCTCATTAAAACGAAATTTTCCTTAGCTAAAGAAATTACATTTTAAACAATGTATTTTTAAATCATGTCTGGGGTAATTATACTTTGATATTATAAAACCACAACAATCTTCTTTGATATGAAATTCATTATAGACGAGAATAAATTTTCTGAGGTATTTTTTTTCTAAAGACGTTTATTCATTCATTATTCTAACCTGTGTTGTTAGGTCTGGAGGGAAAAGAGGATACTTTTGCAACAATAGAAATGGAATCGTGACTATTGTAAATAAGATACAAAAAGAAAGGTATTTTTGTTAAAAATCCTAATCTGATTAAAGGAAATTCTTTGTCAGATGTTGGATTCAATCTGCCACACGTACTACTTAATCGCAAACAATGTCCTCAGCCATACTTGGAAAGTATACTGGGCCATCAGCGAGATCTTCTTACCATTCAGTCTACTCAACGATAACTGCTTAATATACGAGTAGCGGTCGTTCCACTCTTATTCAAAACTTTATTTTTAGAAACCATACACGGCCCATTTCCCAATCCTGTGGCGTTCCGCCAAATATTGTAAGCGAATGTCAGCAGACCCGGAAATTCTTTCTGAGTAGGACTCTTGCGATTCTTATAACATATCGTTTGCGATTATGTTAGTACGTGTGGCAGATTGAACAAAGCTGCGAGCGCGCTTAGAAAGTTATACTGGGCTATCAAGGAGATCCTTTTACCAATCAGTCTGCTCAATATCTTTACTGAAATTCTGTACCCGAGAAGTGCTCAATATGCGAGTAACTTTATTTTTAGGAACCACACATGGCCCATTTACCAATCCTGTGGCATTCCGCCAACTATTTGTAAGCGAATGTCAGCAGACCGGAATTTTTTTGTGAGTAGGACTCTTGCGATTATTGCGGTGCTCCTAGATCTATAAAGCTCATTTTTTCCATGAGCTTTATAGATCTAGGAGCACCGCAATTATATAAGGAATGATATTTGGTTATTTTCATATAATGTAAGGTACATTACATGAAAATAACCAAATATCATTCCTTATCCTTTCATCCACTACCGTCTACGGCAGGGCATCTCACTTGTTGATTGTGCGGTTATGAATGAATAGGTTCAGGATCTTAGCCCATGCCAACGGCGTGTACTGGTCCTGAATAGAATGTATGAAATTTGGCAACGTCGATGGGATGAAAGTGTGAATGGCAGATGGACGCACATGTTCATCTCGGATGTGTGCTTTGTGTCTGCGTATGGATTTGAATTTGATCTGTTCTTTGGGTATTTACTCACAGGACATGGCAGTATGAAGGTGTTTCTGTACGGGCGTGGACTGGCTGCGGAGGCTAGATGACCTTGTGGGGCGGCGGAGGAGAATGCCAAGCACCTTCTTGGGTGTATGTGGAATGCAGTGCGGATGTGAGTGGAGTGTTAGGTAGGAGAGAAAGGTATGAATGCCTGAATAGATTTGCCGTGGCGCTTTTTGAGAGAGGAGCGAGAATGGTACGTGAATGAGTGTGTAAATGACATGCAAGTTGACTGCGACCGGGTGAAAGACCAAGGTCGATTCCGGTTGTACTTTTGGGTCTTGGCTTAGCGGCTTAGCGGTGCCTAGAGATTTACAAGATTCCTTACCATAGCTCAGTGAGCGAAGTACAAACCGAAGTACTCTTAAAACAAAAATAGGTACCACGGGAATCGGGGTGCCCCATGGTGTTAAAACACATTGTGTCCAACTTATGCTGTGGTTAATACCCATATCGCGGGTGCGGTCTCCGGATCGCTGGTAATTATCTCGGGTGTTGTCACTGCTTATGAAAATATAGGGTTAGATAGACTTCGCCACTAAGAGTTGGAGTAATCAGTTTGTAACTGGTTTCTAACTGTAAACTACCAGTAATGGTGGTGCGTTGATTGAGCATAATTCAATCCCTATGGCCGTAGGTGACTCGTGATTTTATGTTTAATGACAGATAAGTCACGTTAAATAATATAATATTACATTCCTTATCCTTTATGTATAAAGTCTAAAAAGAAACAGCTAAGAAGAAATTTTTTTCTTAAATCAGTTCTGAAAATTAACTAAGAGTTTATAGTATACTACAAAAAAGACAACCCTGAACGAGACTAATTCGAATATATTTCTAAGTAGTTGTGGACAAAATCGTTTAGATCGTGGGTGCCTTTAGTAAACAATTTGGTTCCTTTGATGGTATACGAGGTCTGTTCAAGAAGTATCGCCAATTTTGAATTTCCGCGGGTTACGTATATTCGATTTTCGTTTTTTTGTGGCGTTATATTGGCACTTATGTCTCTCACTTATGCCGACAAGTTCGGCCATTTTGAATGTTCAGTTAATTTTTTACAGCTGCTTTGCTTGCACGTGTTTTGGCTCGTCTTCGATTTTTGTCCATTCCAAAAAATGGATCAAAGAGTGTGTTTCGGGAATTAAGAAAAAGTCACAGGGGGCCAGATCTGGGGAATACGGTGACTGCGGCATTATTAGTGTGTTGTTCGCTTACAAGCAATGATGCGTGAGCAGGAGCGTTATCATGGTGCAAAAGACAATTTTTGTTCTTCCACAAATCCGGGCGTGTCTGTCGGATTGCTTCGCGCAACTTGCGCGTAACGTGTAGGTAATATTCCTTATTGACCGTTCTACCCTGTGGCAAGAACTCATGATGCACCACGCCCCTACAATTGAAGAAAACTGTAAGCAAAACCTTCACATTCCACCGAATTTGGTGCGCTTTTTTCGGTCTTGGCTCGTGCGGCAGCTTACATTAGGATGATTGAGCTTTGATTTCCACGTCATAACTATAAACTCATAATTCGTCACCAGTTATGATCCTCTGGAGCGAATTTGGGTCATCGCGGACAGAGTCCAACAGTTCCTTAGCAATGTTAATGCAATGCTGTTTTTGGTCGAAAATGGGCAAAAATGGAAGACGAGCCAAAACCCCGTGCAGTAAGGTCGAATCCACCTAGTGACATATGCCAGATGATCCTTAGTTGACCTGAGCTAAGTGGTATAGTGATAAGAAATTATCCTTAAAAAATGAGAGGAAAAAAAACAAAAACTGTAAGGATTGTTGCATTATATAAAATGGACTATATAAAAAATCAATTTAATAGGAAAAATTCCACTCAGCAAAAACGTTTGTTGCTTCGCAAAATGACTCCGAACAATTTATGAGGGGAGGGTGGGTGAATTTTGTACGGTGCAGTTTATAAAAACCACCTATAATTGGATTGCCCAGAATCGAATACCACTCGTTGAATATGTCGACTGTTTATTTTTCTAGCAACCAATATTTTTAAATGGAACTTTGGGTAGAGCCCGTTTACTGAAGGGGGGTTTGGGGGATAATGTGAGTGTTCAGTCGATATCAGATTAAACTGCAATGCCATATTTCTAAGATTCTATGTTAGTGAGCTAAAATTGAAAAGCAATTTCACTGCTTGTGTGTTCGTTCATGCATTCTGTAAACAATGCCCTGTGATGCTTATTATTTTCGGTACAATATTGATTATAAATTTCTAATTGTTTTTGGGGTTTGTTAGCGGTTACTCCCAAAAATCAGTTCAATCTTGATGGTTTTGGCCATTTTTCAATGCAGTTTTTTTTTTTTGTATTATTTTCTATCCTGTTCGGGTTTGATTAGAAGTAAATTTTGTAACAATCCAAAAAATATTGAATTGTCAAGGATGTGAGGAATAGGAGAGGTTATACGAAGTTCAAATTTCAAATGTGCAAAAATAAACTATGACAAAAGAAAGCAATTCTAAGTTCTTAACTGTCTGTGTTAATTCGTATATTGATAATCGCGAACACGAACCAACTGTGAATATATCCAATCCTGACCGATCCAAATTCGATTCGATTCAATTTGATTCGTGTGGAATTAATACAGTAAGAAGTTTGCTAGAGTGAAGAGTATACTTTTGGAATTTATCCCCTATGATCGCTGAACCGAGAATCTGAATATTCAATGGTCGGAAATTTTAGTATTCTGCTTGCACACAGTCTAGTATGGGTGGAAGCTATAATTGTGCCCAAAAAAGTGATGGCAGCAATAGTGAAGGTGGTGGCGGCGATAGTATCTAATCATCAATTCTAAAATGCTACGAAGCTGTTATTATGGCAGTACGAAAAAGAACTAATGCCGCTAGACTTTGACTAGAAAGTAGCTCCTATGTGTGAGTCCTATGCCCAGACTTCACGGAATTCTCTTATCGCACACCACCCACGCCTGTAATTTCACAAGCTCCGAGCATTCCACTACTATTCGTTGTTCAGCATCTGACCGAGAATAGCTGCATTTCAATATATCATAAGCAAGGGATTTTTTTTTGTGGCTCTGCAGAAGAGCTTCTCTGCCATTTTCGACTTACATCCATTGGTCTCGGGCAAGGGTGAAGCGTGGTGGTTGGGTTGTACGGGATGGTATTCTTTAGTAAATATTTTCACGCATAGTTTCCATTCGATTGTTGGATAAATTCCACTTTTTTTCCTGTTGTAGTTGTTTTAACTTTTGGACCCAGTCTAGGTTGTGTTCTGTTCGTTATCCTTTTTCGTGGAAATTTACTTTTTGTTCCTTTTTTTTGTGTTATTTTTGTCAACTTTTTATCCTTGTTTTATTTTTTCAGGTTTTTGTTTTTATTTTTATATTGTATATATTTTCTACAATAGTACAACTACCAATGTCTTATTTGCTTATAAACTGGGTACATGCATATTTTTTTTTTTTGCATTTATTTCGTGTAAGTTTTATTTATAGATAAATCCCATTTCGTTTCTTTATAAATCCTACCATCATAGAGAGACTGGCCAAATATTTGGAAAGTTTTCATGCACAAAAATACATAAAATATGCGGACGCGGTGGGTAAGGGGATGTAATCTATAAAAAAAAAATAGTGTAAAAACGTTGAGAAATGGGTTAAAATAGTCAACATTTCTATGATAAAGGATTTTTCTAGTGCCGTCTCGATACAAATTTATATGCAAAAAGGGTTCTTACCAAAAGAAAAAAGAAGAAAAAACATCTTCACTACCTGCCCAGGTTGACAATTCTAAAAACATAGCCAAAGTACTACTATGTCACATGTGGAAGGGGGGGGGGGGGTGGAGCTGGTGTTGAATGAATATGTGTATTTGGCGCCACGGTAATGCCCAATAAAGTTGAGCACTGATCAACAGAATTGAATTTTTCAGTAATTTTACATTTTGGATGTACTCGTATGTGCACGGAAAGTTTTTAGTTGGAAGGGGAGAATAGGAGATGGATTGAGAACGTTATGGATTTGTTGACATTATTCGTCCTTTATATGCTGAATTTAAGGCAAGATCACATCTATCTCCTTGTAGATTCTGTTCTTTGGAACCGACTCGTCTAAGCACACGCATCATTTGTTGTTGGTTGGTTGGTTGGTTTGTGGGTTTGTGGGCTCGTGGGTTCGAGACTTTTTGGTTGGTTGGAGGAAAAATTCTAAATCCGAAAATGTATGTGCTGTGCTTCTGCTGCTTGCTGCCACCTTGAATAAAAGAAATCCACATTTTCTTATCATTTGTTACAATTGACAGAAAATACATTTTTTTTGTTGTTGTTGTTGAATTTTCTATCTCTCCAAGGATAGATATTTCTGCCACATTATTGCAGGTAGATAAAGATGCTGCTTGCCTTTAACTTACTTCTTGTTAGTGATATATTTTACAAAGAATGGAAGGGGGGGGGGGCGATATGAGATTAGAGAATTTTCGGTTGGGAATTTGGTTTATATTTTTAATATGAACCGGAGTTGGCAGTGAGTGCGGAAAGTATATCGGTAAATGGGGGATTGGATGGATGGATGCATGTTTATCAAGTTGATGGAAGATTTGAGTGACAGCACCGCAACAGAAAACAGAGACAGTAGAGGGTGATAGGTAATTGGCGATAGTCGATAGTCCATAGTCGATAGTCGATAGTCCATAGTCGATAGTGGTAGACGATTGAAGATAAACGGCGACAACCAATAGCATTTGCGACCGTACTAGGAGTGGATGGATTGGGTCAGAAATAATGGCTGGGCTGTGTAGCTCAGAAAGGACGACATCACCTGGTTAATGTTAGTTGCTGCTTATCAGAGATTTGCGCTCGGGTACCTATCCGCACTGGTTGAATTTCGTTTCATTCTGGATTTGGGAATTGATTGTTTGTATGCGCGTTCATATTTCTGAGCGATGTGATGGTGGTGAGCTAGGAAGGTAGAGATCTCCGGGGACCGCCATGTACAAGATAAAGATTTGTTCATTGATAAGTACATCAATATGACGCGATATTTTCATTTCGAAGCGCTGTGTTTGTACCGGTTTTTATTGTATTTTTCCAACCCATCCGAATTACGTTCTGTCTTCGTGATACACGTTCTCGTCCATCTCACAATAAAAATACTCTGAACACACTATTTTTGGGGATATTTTTTTTTGAACACACGGGAATATTTGGTAACGCGTATAAATTGGTGCGATATTTTGATTATGCTACCGCACCATTTTATTTCTTTTACGTATACAGTGGATGACGCTGAAATGCTTCCCTTAAATAAGGGGGTATATTTACATTGCCAATAAATGATTTTATTTTTATTCTTCTCCAATTTGGTTCGTATGAACATGAATACTGAACACAATATATGCTGTCGTTGCCATTTATTTACCAATTTAAGATTCAATGATACCATCAGGTTTTCCTACCGACCCCTACCCCTTTCCCCACCACCACCTCTTCACATATACTTGCTTGCAATATTTTGTATTTGTTTATATTTTTTTTTCACAATCACGCTCTGATACCCCATTACCAAACGTCATCTCATACCTTTCCGGTAGCTTATAGCGTTATTGTTTTGGGTGGGTTTGGTTTTCGTCTTTTTTCTCTCAAGAAAATCGCATCCTTTAAAGCGTGGATGGGGAAGGGGGGGGTTAGGTATTGTTTATAATAATTTTTTTATTTTTATTTTTCAATGTGCTTTTTCCTCTTTTTTTTGTTGTTGTTTGTTTTTTAGGTCAATGGCTATGTTTTTGAATTTTACTATAAGTGTGGGTGGGTTATTGGGATGGCAAGCCTGATTCTTATTTTCAGGTTTATTCTGTACTTTAGTCGTTTAGGATTTTTTTACTGTTTTTACTCTGGTTGGCATCTTGTATATTGTTTCTTATTTTAGTAGAGCAAAGTAGTTACCCGTAATATTATTATTGAATGTTTTGATTTTTATTCATCTGTACTTTTTTTTCTCTATAAAATCAGCTCACTACTAGTTTGCTGCGCTGGCATGGAAACAGTCGGAATCTTTTAGAATATATTGAAATCGGTAGGTTCTTTGGTGCGTCATAATCCAAAAATCTGTCTCTTTATTATAAACTTTTTATGGTGATTTTGTTGTCGAAGAATATTGCTGCTACTGTTGCTACTCGTATTATTGTTGTTTACATTTCTAAACCTTTTTTTTTATTATAGTACAAGGTAATATGTGCAATTTTTTATTATTCATACCAGTAAATATATAACATTTTGCTAAAATTTATATTTTCAATATAGTAAAAAGATTACAATATATTCCGTATTTTGTTTTAGTCTGTTTTTGTAGATATCGTTATTAGAGTTTGGTAATTTTTTGGCATTTTTATATATTTTTTTCTTCTTCTATTCATACCTATATTATATTATTTTTATTGATTAAAGTAAAAAAAAGGTAAGAAGATATTTATAGTCAATTTTATATTATGGAAAATATTTTCCAGATTACCATTGATGGGATTTTTTGTTTGTTGAGTGTGAAAAACATCTACCAAAGAGAACTCTTTCCTTTGCTTATGTTATTTTAAAATTTGTGGAATTTATCGAAACAGAATAAGTTTTTTGTTAAATTTTTTTCTTTGAACCTGGTTGGTAGTTTTGACAAATTTATTTTGGGGAAAAATTGGAATTTCATCAATTTTTTGTAGAAGATATTAAATCACACAAAAGTCGTTTAATATATTTGAAAATAATATGGAATTCTTGGGAATTTTTGTACCCCAAAAAAAAATTTACATGTAAAGGACCTTTGTCAATCTTTGTTATTTCAAGTGAAAATAGTCTTTAACTAAATGCGAATTCTGAAAAATATTCGGACATTTTGGAAAAGTATGATTTCAATAGAAAAAATTCCTTTACAGATTTTTTTAGGATAATTTTAGAGAAAAGATTGGATCCTTTTCATCCAAAAATGTTATTAAGAAATAGAATTTAAGAAATTTACATGTGCTCTAGTGCAATTATTTATTTATAACAGTCTATTGATTATTTGTATTATTGAATTTTCGAATTAATTTATCTACATGTAAAGTAGCATTTTTCGAAACAAACAAAAAAAATAATGTTCGAAAAATGCTGATTTCTTAATTTTGCACCATCAAAGTTGTGTCTTGAAAGAAAATCTTATCTAAATAATTTCGTATTTTAAACTGTGATAAAATTCATTCGAATAATAAGAATTTGGATGATGAAGATTGGGGGCTGGCTGATGTGTGGTTGGGAGTTGTTAGCCTTGAGATATTTTTTATAAAGCAATTCTTTTTTTTTCTTTTTTCTTTTGTAGCATCAAATGTGAAAATATGAAAACTCATTTCAATAAGAAAAACTCTTTTTGTAGACAATAAGACTAGAAGGATCATTGTGGGGATTGGGGGAAGTGGGATTGAAAATGATAAATGGCAGGTGCTCATTCTCGTTTGTCTGTCTTTAAGGAGTTGTAAGAAATTTTGCGCACACCAAAGTCTTTGTACCAAAATCATAGAAAGAAGATGGAATAGTGCACAATTTACAATTTCAATTTTCTTATGTCTCAGTAGGTATTTGTACTCGTATTAATATTAATGTTGATATTTATGTGTATATGGTAGAGAATGATGGTAAAATGTGGACATTGGTAGAGAGCAATTTACCAAAAGCTTCATCTTCTCCGGTAGGGGTGGTTGTTCCAGTCGTGCATTAGAGAAAAATCCTTGTGCCTTTTCTCTACACTTTATTTTATTGAATTGAATGTTAAGCATTCGACTGAAATTGTTTATTGTCCATTATTGTTGTCTCTTTCTCTCTAACCAAGTGTACATTTGTGGCATCATTGAACTGCATAAATTGTCAGGTTTCTAATTTTGCTGAGGTTTCTAAATTTGTTCTAAGATTGTAGACAGAAATGATGGTGTATTATTTATTTTCATACCCAATCCAGTCTTGTTGTACTATCCTTAATAGATGTTATGGTTTATACCTTTTGCTTGGTGCTCTCTAGTACAGGTATGTGTAGGTAGGTACGTTTGGCGGCGAGTCGTTATACCTAACGTTCTGTCTAGGAAAATTTCATTTCGCTTGAATTTTAAGCAATTTTTAACGCAGCACCACCACCACCACCACCAACTTGTCGAAAGCAATTTATTTCACTTAAGAATAATAAACCCTTTTAGTTGAATTTTCGTTCGAGCTATCAACCAAGAATTCAAAAAGCATATTTGACTTTATGTAATAATGAATTGCTCGAAATGAAATTTTCTCAGAATGTTAGTTCTTAAAAGCGACTGTGATACTCTCTGTGAAATATTGCCATTACGACCGACTTTACAAGAAAGAACATCTTTTCCATTAGTGTAAGTTTCACTTGCTCAAATTGGTATGACTTTTCTTTACCACAACAAAATTTAAAAAAAAAAAAACAATAAATAAATCATATTTAAAATGATTTATAAAATTTATTATTGATTTTGATTTTTTTTATTACAAAAAGAAAATTTCTGTAGAACTAAAAATCAGATTCTCAAAATGTTTTATTTATACTAAGGGGTGTGTCAGAATAGTGAAAAAAAAATTATTGAGACCTATCTGATAACATTGCGGACTTCTTCTCCTCCCTCCACTTACATTGTGCGTTGGTCCCCTTTGGGCGTGCAGTACAAATTTTAACCACGTTAGGTAACTACGCGATCCTATAGAACGTAATAAGTATGAGACATGTGCCAGGGACCACTATGTAGTGCCACGACCATGGAGCCATCTAGAGACATCATGACAGATGTGGATTGGCATTGCCAATTAGAAGTGGTTAAATTTTATGGGGAATATTACATTCTTTCAGAAAATTAACGAGAGGACTAGGAAAGGAGTAGTTTGGTCTAGGTGATCCACATTGGAAGTAGTTCTACTTGAAAGGCAATTCTGGGTTTGGTGGAGTTTGGTTAGGATATGAGAGATATTTAGTTGAACGACACAGAAATGGCATGAAGGGCATGATCGGCTACCGAAGAGGAAATCATGTGTGAGTGCGGTTTGACTATTCCGAATTTTGAAAAGTTTTCTTGGAATGTTGGAAAAAGAATCTTGCACAGCTAGCCCAGTCCATTTGTCTGTGGCCAAAAATGACAAATGTCATTTAGTCAGTAGATGGGACAAGTTCGAAATATAAGTGGGCACAGAATGTTGGAGCTCTTCCCCTGTCAGTTGATTAGTCCGTGAAGCTGCATTTTGTATTGCTGTACGATAAATTGAGCAGTGGTATTTGGGGCAACAATGTACTTGGTAAATCTACAAGTTTTATAGACGAACAGTTACAACGAGTCTATGGGGAACACACCTTGTCAAGAGCACAAGCTTTTCGTTGGTGTTAAGCATTTTTTAAAGGCCCAAAAGTATTGGAAGACGAACCGCGCTCCGGAAGGATTTTAATATCTTAAACTGATGAAAGTATGGAATGACTAAGGGTTTCTGTGAGGTCAGAGCGTCGATTACCTTTACAGTTTCTTGAAAAGTTCAGAAAAATGGTTGTTTGCGGACGAACGGACAGTGCAGATACTTGAATGCTCCACCATGACAACGGAGAAAACCCTTGTTAATGAAAATGTGATTATTAATGTCACATTTTCATTAACAAGGTTTTTCTTCGTCACACCTCAGACATAAAAATTTTGGATACACAATTTTCATTATTTCAAAAAATCCCCGATCATATTCTTTATAAAATTACTAGTGTGACCTTTTTTAAGGGAATTTTTTTTTTGGATGGTAAATTAATAAATTTTTGTACAGATTTTCTATTGCGGTTAATCTTGCTCCTATTGGAAGTGCTCCCATAAATTTTCAACCGTAATCGGATATTTTCGATAATCTTGCTCTCCTTTTAGAAGTGTTAAGCCCCCAAATCTCCATTAGTTTTTTTTTATTGCACTCAATTTGACTACAGCCAAAACTAAAAAAAGAATAAATTTTTCAATTTTCCAATGTTATTAAAAAAAAATAATTTTCAAGCATTCCTGAGGACTTTTTTTATAATGTATCTTGTATCTGCCAAGTGTCTATCTAAATAATAACCATTGACAATTGTTTTCGACCTATTTTCCTAAAAATATCTATGCCCCAATGGTAAAAATGGAGAGTAATATTTTAAAAATTTGATCCATATTTTTTTTGTTAAAAAAAAAAAAACAAAGTTCAAAAAAGGATAAGCGTGGGATGTATGCATGTTTGGAATAAATTACAGGAAAAATGAAAAAGAAAAATTCATTTACCCAAAAAAAAAAGAAAATGTTTGTTGTTTCTTTCTTTCCAGTAACCCATTTATTCAATTTTTTTTTTTACATTTATTTGTTTATTTGTCTTTTCTTATGGAAAAATTCCTTTATCCTTTTGCGGATGTTATTTTGAAGATAATCTGTCCTGCGATAAAGCCTTGTAAAAATGTTGAAATTTTTGCTATTGGCAATTGGAACTCTTAAAGAATTTGAAAAGCAACAAAATAAAATTCTTAAAAAAAAACATTTTTGTCTTGAATGTGATTTTTTAATTCCTGTTTTTATTTTCAGAATATAATTCTTTTCATATTAAAGGATAATGTTTTTTTAAGAAATGACAAAAATCATTTTTTTATTTAACTTTTTCTTTTTTAATCAGAAAAAAGGAACATTTTTTGTGGAAGCCCCATAATTACCGAATTGAAAGGAATCCCCTTTGAACGAAGAGTCTTTTATTTATGTGTGTCATTTTGGCTTAAAATAATTTTCCTTATTAAGAATAAATAAAGAATTTTCAATATTTTTGCTTTATGGATGGAGGGGAAACGGGGAAGAATTTTTATTCCAACATCCTTAAGGCAAAATTTGGGAAAGAAGAATTACTTAAGGGGATTCTCTTTTTCTAATTATTTTTTTTTAAAATTTTTTTATTCTAAGCAGCTTTTAATCGAAAACCTAAAATTTGTTTAAATTAAATTTTTTATTTGTGCAATTGTTATTTTTTTAATAATTATTTTTAGTCGTTTTTTATTTAATTTTTTTTTAAAAAAATGACTAACGATTTAACGATATTTTTATGTATTTAAATGTAATTATTTAAAGTGCATTATGCACCCACAATTTCCTCTCTAATGTATAGGCCCACTTTCACCCATAAAAGGAATGGTGAAATACTCGGTATGGACTTATACCGTACTAATATTAAGAAATACATTTTTTTGTCCTTCCTTTTAACATAGGAAATATTGTGTGCATTTATCAAAATAAGAAAAAGACGAAAATATTTTCTGGTGAAAAAAAAAATTGATGAATAAAATTCCAAAGCTTTTTATAGTTTATATAGGCTGTAAAAATGCAATATTTTATACGTTTTAATACTCGTAAAAAAATGTAATTTCTATTAAAAAGAAATTTTTCTTATTTTCTTTTCTTTTTGTACAATGTTGCAATCTTTAAATAATTATTTATTATGGCAATAATTTATTGATGGTTAAGTGTATAAAGCTGCGCTACTTTTAAGTATAATTTTTTTTTCTTTATTTTTTTTTTAACCTATAATAATTTTTTTACCCATATTACTTATATTATATTATGTTCTGTTATATTATAAGAGACTTTAGGCGTGCATATAAAATAGATTGTGTTCCTTTAGCCTGAAAGCAATATGAACGAGGACAAATATTTTAAGTTGTCTTGTGTATTCTTCCTATTTTGGCTTGTACATTTCTGATTTTATTATAAAACAAAAATTTTACTACCACTTTACACATATTGTATTAGAATAATCGGTTGAGATTGTTTTTTCGCCCTCCAGAAATATTTCGTATTTCTATTAAACAGTGGACGGTTTATTTGGAGTTAATTGTGCTCAAATCTAAAAAAAAAATATCAACAACTTAATTTTTTATTGGATACTGCCATGAACGAAATGGAGAAATTTTTATCTTTACAGGACTTCCATCACATACCCTTCAAACGAGGAAATATACTCTCACTTTGAATGTGAAAAGAAAACAAGATAAAAAATCCTGATTAAAGGACGGGGATAATCTTGGAATGTGTAATAAAGAAGCAATTTGATTTGGATTAATAAAAATGTTTTATAAAATATTTTTTTCTTAACTATAATATTTAATGAGGATTCCATTGTGTGCCTAAACAATTTCCATGAGCATGTAGAATTTCCTTTTATTAATAATAGTAATAGTCTAAAAAATAATTTCGAGAAGTTTGTATAAATTTATCTTTATTTTATTAATTATCTATAATTGCAAAACTTTTTATAACGAGAAATTTTTTATAATAAATAGAAGGTAATATGATCCTTTCTTCTGCTCGTTTACTTTCACTCTTCACCCTAGAAAAGTCTGTATTGCAGATTTAAGATTTTCCCAGAAAAGTCAGTCTTGGAGATTTTGAGAGCTTTTACTATATTTGAATGGGAAGCAAATAGCGGTATCATCCGCATAGGTGGTTGTGATAGTTTTGGAATTTATTGGGACTATGTCCTATGGTATATTTAAGAATAATCAGTGATACATGCCACCAAAAAATGACATTAGTATTAAAGGTATGATTTTAAAATAAGTATCTTAACAAATTGCAACCAACTTTTTTGAAAACAAAGGCCAACAAATTTTTTTAAATGCTTTTTTTTTTTATTTTAATGTTTTTTCTCATCAAAATTCTAACAATAAAATAATATTTTTTTTATTTACAAACCTATTAAAACTAATATTAAGAAGAGTTGAAATTTTTAAACAAACAAAAAAAAAGACGCTGACAGGATGTTATCCTGTGAAGCTTTTGAAAGCTGCGCAAATTAGAATTTTTCATTTTAATTAATGGAATTTTTTTTTTGGTTCAATAAAAAAGGTAACTTTAAAAATATTTTGTGTTTTTTTTTAACTAATGAGTTGTATAAAAGTGAATAAAGTCCTTTTCTGAATATGATTTTCTGTTTGTTAAAAAAAAAATACATATCAAAGGGATAATGAAATGGAATATTTATCAAAATATTAATTACTCAAAAAAAAAATTTCTTAATTAAATGAAATTTTAAGAGCATTGGAGAAATCTTCAAAAAGGCCCAATTGCCTATATTTTTTTCCTAGATTTCTAATATTTTCATATTGAATTTGTTTGATTTTCTCGATATTATTTCTTTCTTTAAAAAAACGTTTTTTTTTCATTCAAACAAATCTAATTTTTTGCAAACAATTAAAGGAGAACAATTTTCAAAATTTTGCAGGAAACCAAAGTACGAGCACAACTGCCGCTCAAGGAGAAGAATAATAGAGAGCTAGAGGGCGTGAGCTAAGGTGAAGCTGGTCGGTCATATGTTACGGCAGAGATGATCGTTCTTATTGAGATGATGATCGCCACCGCCCTCCATGGATGTCTCTCTTAACTGCATCGATTAGTGTTCTCTTTACTTACGAATGTCGTTACACGTACAACAGAAAATCGTTTCGGTCGGCCATTAGCGTTGAAGATGGATTGTTAAAAGTGGTTGGGAAATTGTTAATTTAATAAGAAAAAAGTTATTTTCGGATGTAAAAATTAATTTATTAATTAGTGTGAGTGCATAAAAAATTATTTTTAATTTTCTGCAATGACTTTACAGAATAAATAAGAAAATAAATCATAATTGTCAGCGTTCTTATGAACACTTAAAAATTTCATTTTTTATCGGAAAAAAATGTGCTTTAATTAATTTTTACTTTTAATATACTTGGGAATTGATTTTTTACTTTTAATATAATCGCGGGAAAAAATAATTGATCGCAAAGTTGTTTTATTCGATAAAAATATTTTTCTTATGAAATTTCTAAAATGGCCGTTCGGCGGGATGCAACATTTCTTTTTATAACTTAAAGTGTTCGGTAAATAAAGTGTGTTTAGTGAAAAGTGGTTCGTTCAGTGTAAAAAAAGTGCAGTGCGAATGCAGAAAACGTTATTTTGGATTAAATTTTGGTAAGTGGATTTAAAATATTTTTCATTTTTTTTTTTTACAATAAAATTGTTAGCGATTAAATAATCAAAAAAATTAAATTGATAAAATATAAAAAATTTAATAGGATTTTTGTTGATCATATAAACGCCTGGAAAACCGTTGATTTAACGGTTCCGCATTTCTATTTGAAATTACACATAGATGTGCGTTTGGGTTGGTCTTCTGTTCACTTTCGGTTGTGTTTTCGTACTTTCCGGCCGAATCCATTTGCCTCTTTTCGCTCATGCGACTAGTGTTGCTAGTCATACACACATTTGCGCATAAAGCTTGCCGAGTACACTTCACGTTTTTATGCAAGTAGAATTTTTCTCTTTTTAGGCTTTCTGGTAGGAATAAAATTCCAACTGAAATTGGAAACAGCGTCCGGTCGGACTATCAAAATTTTAAACCATTCACAGTTTGATGAGAATGCAAAAAACTCCGATTGTTTTCTCGCCGAAATTTTATCTTGTTTTGTAATTTTGCAGTTGTAGTCGTCGAAGTACTGCCAAAAATTTCATTTTTTTGTTATGTTGCAGGATTGTTTTTTGACAGTTTAAATTCAAATAGAAATAAGATAAGTGAATATATTATTTGTCGTTTTATTAACAAAATTGAATAAAATATCATTTATAAATAATAAATTATTATTGCAATTATATTTTTAATTCTCTTTTTTTTACCGCTATAAAAAAATGGGTCGAACATTTTTTTTTGAATAATTGAGGAGTTTTTGTCAGGTTTGTCGCATTTTCTTAGGAACTGGAATATGAGATGCCAAATAATGAGATTTGTTATTTTGTGTACAGAAAAAATTAACCCTTTACGAATCCACATTGGAAAATCGCCAATGGAATTTTCTTGGACAAACTATTTATTTATATTGTATTGATGAGAGTTAGGTTTGGTGCGGATATATTCAGACAATTAAGAGACAGGATTTAATGAATGGGAAATCAAAATTGGAGTCACAAAGCATATTGAACTGGAGCCAGCTCGATAGCCAGATAATAAGTATTTGCTAGTTTTTGAGTTTGCGTGTGTAAATTTGCTTAAATCACATTTCTTGCTTCTACAAGAAAGCCCCATATATGTAAGATAGTGTTAACAAGAAACGAAAGAGGAAACCAAAGAAATTATACATCTTGACTTTTTTAGTTTCCGATATATGATTTCGACAGATATATAGTTAGGCAGTGCTTTACCAAATTTGGAAGTTGTGATCACTGCATGTGTACCTTAATAAATTTCGACTGTAAATTTTATAAAATCGCACAATTAGTTTATTTAAAAATGCATTAAGCTAATAAGTAATATAAAAAATCAAAAAACCCGTCATCGTCTCTACATGAATAATTTTTTTACGTTTGGTAAGACCAAATTGTAACTGGACAATAGAAAATTTCTATGGAAATTATAAATCTACAAAAATTTCAATTAGAAAACAAACGAAATATTTACGTTATTAATTAATGTAAAAATTTATTGATAAAACTAAGTTATTTAATTATTAAAAAATTGTTCATCATTGCAAGTCCAAGTATATAAATACAAAATAACAAAATATATAATAGATAATGTAGCGCATCGTGATACACTGTACTCAAATAAAAATATTAAATTGATTTCTTATTCTAAAATTTAAAATTATATAAGTAAAAAAAATTAAGTCTTAAATGTATAGTTTATGTTTTCATAAATAATAAATAATCAGTGAGTGGTGATATTTCGGGAGTGTTTTTATTTTACTTTTATAATTTAATTTTTTAATCGCATTAGCTGAAATGTGTAAAAAGTTGCCGTAAAGCTTAAAAATTCGGGATGTAATCAGTGAGCGTTAAAATTTCGCGAGTGTTTTGAAAACCATAAAAAAATATAGTTCGTCGACGTTCAAACACTTTGTAAAAATTGCGGTAAAACTTAAAAATTCGGGATGTAATCAGTGAGTGGTGATACTTCGGGAGTGTTTTTACTCTTATTTTCTATTTTAAGTTTTATTTTATAATTTAATTTTTTAATCGAGTTAGCTGAAATGTGAAATTTATAGTTTACGTTAGTGAGTAAGTTAGTTTTTAAGAGGGATGGTAATTTAAGGTTATTTAAAAACAAATTAGCCCTAAATGTATAATTTTAAGTAAGCATAATATTGTAGATTAAGTTATGTTGTTAAATTAGTTTTCATAAATAATAAATCATCAGTGAGTGGTGATATTTCGGGAGTGTTTTTGTTTTCATTTTTATTTAAATTTTATAATTTAATTTTTTAATCAAAGTAGCTGAAATGTGTAAAAATTTGCCGTAAAACTTAAAAATTCGGGATGTAATCAGTGAGCGTTAAAATTTCGGGAGTATTTTGAAAACCATAAAAAAAATATAGTTCGCCGACGTACTAAAAAATTGTAAAAATTGCGCTAAAACTTAAAAATTCGGGATGTAATCAGTGAGTGGTGATATTTCGGGAGTGTTTTTATTACAATATTATTTCAATTTTATAATTTAATTGTTTAATCGAATTATCTCAAATATGTAGAAAGTTGCCAAGATAGATTAAGTTGTTAATCTATCTTGGCAACTTTTTACATATTTGAGCTAATTAAAAATGGAGCTTTAAATGAATATAGTTTTAAGTAGCCAAGAAAGAAAAAATAAGCTTACTGGTGTAGGACTTAAAATGATGGATTTCAACGTGACAAGGTTTTGAACATCCGACCATTACTGTAAA
This sequence comes from Atherix ibis, assembly GCA_958298945.1. Classification (NCBI taxonomy): domain Eukaryota; kingdom Metazoa; phylum Arthropoda; class Insecta; order Diptera; family Athericidae; genus Atherix; species Atherix ibis. The sequence continues at coordinate 18,746,382 of OY282609.1, read as the reverse complement.
AAAAATTAAAAATGGATCGTAAAGGGTTAATTTTGTGCAAATAGTATATGATATTTTTTCTCTTGAATGTCTTTCTTTTTAAGAGAAGGACTTAAAATAATCTTTTCAAAAATAGCACTTATGTTTTAAACTACCTAAGCCTATTGGTGCGTGCACTTCATAGAGAAAGTTCTTATACCATTAATTTTTATGTAGGAAACTGCATTTATTTTTCTTGCGGAGAATGGCCGGTGAGGGGGTTACTCCTTTAGTATTAAAAGTGTTTCCATTCTTTTAAGTCACACCACCAATAAACGTATTAATCGCAAAAAAATATATATAAAACTAATCTTATTTATTCTCGACTATAGTAGTAAATCAAGGGTGGATAATACGTGCTCAAATAAAAACGTAATAATACCACAGACAGTGTTGATTCAATATCAAATTTTATTTGTCACGTTCAAATTGATTATTTTTCGATTCATTCAAATACTGTTTATGACCGTTTCTTAAATCTGATTAAAAAAAAAAGGTGCGGGGTGTGTTGTGAAAGAAAAAATTATTGCTGATGTGAAATTGAAGAAGGAATAGTAGATGATCTTTTCGGGTTCTAAACAGAGAGTGGTAGGATAATGAAATATGGATCGATTTCTGCTTATCCTCGTTGCGTTAAACCCCCAGACATGGATAATATTTTTGAATGTGTCACGATCCAACATGAAAATTTTTTAGGATTTGTTATCAAAAGGAAAATTGTTAAATGAAATTGTTCTTGAAAACTATTAACAATATATACAAAATTTTGACACTTCGTCTGCACACGACGCTTGTTTTCGTGCTTCATTACCTGCTGGATTCGCTGCTGGTTTTCAATCTGGCTTATGGCGCTTAATTTTGTAATGATTTTTATATGTCACAGGTGCTTCTTGATGCTTCCGTAGTGACCGTTCGAATATCAGCAAAAATGGACATTAATGCAATTATATCAAAAGTCGTATATTCGATTTTCGATTTTTTCTACGTTATATTGGTACTAATGTCTCTCACTTGTGACAAGTTCGCCCATTTTGAATATTCAGTTAATTTTTGACAGCTGCTTTGCTTTCACGTATTTTGGCTCGTCTTCGATTTTTGCCCATTCCAAAAAATGGATAAAAAAAATCTGTTTCGGGAACAAGAAAAAGTCACAGGAGGCCATATCTGGGGAATACGGTGGCTGGGGCATTATTAGTGTATTGTTCTTGGGCAAAAATTCGCGCTCAACCAACGATGCGTGAGCAGGTGCGTTATCATGGTGCAAAAGTCAATTTTTGTTCTTCCACAAATCCGGGTGTTTCTGGGGGATTGCTCCGTGCGTTGATTGAGCGTAATTCAATCCCTATGGCCGTAGGTGGCTCGTGATTTTATGATTAATGACAGATAAGTCACGTTAAATAATGTAATATTACATTCCTTATCCTTTATATATAAAGTCTAAAAAGTAACAGCTAAGAAGAAATTTTTTAACTAAGAGTTTATAGTATACTACAAAAAAGACAACCCTGAACGAGACTAGTTCGAACATATTTCTAAGCAGTTGTGGACAAAATCGTTCAGATCGTGGGTGCCTTTAGTAAACAATTTGGTTCCTTTGATGGGACTTGCAAGCAGAGCAGCTGTCAAAAATTAACTGAACATTCAAAATGGTCGAACTTGTCGGCATAAGTGAGAGATATGAGTGTCAATATAACGCCACAAAAAATCGAAAATCGAATACACGTAATTCGCGATACTTTTTAAACAGACCTCGTATATCTTCCGAAAACAAGTATAAAACGAAAATAAAAGATATTTGCTCATGTCGCACATATGACAAGATAATGTGCTCATTGGTTCTTGCTAAAACAAGCACGAAAAAGAGAACCGCCCCTATTTCTGGAATCTATCTTAAAAACAAGCAGTGATGTCATTTCTAGCAGCACAACCAGCAAGTAAGAAAACAAGCATCGTGTGAAGTGGCAATTACCCTGTTAGAAAACTATTCTGCATAGTAATATATTAAGCGAAATTATTAAACAGCGGAGGAGTAAAAAATTTAGGGTATAGTTAGTAAAATTTAAATTTAGCGTACATTTCTCGTTGTGATTTTTCTCGTTTTTATTTTGAAAATATGGTATTTAATAGAGTTTCTAATTAATGTTCTTATGTGCGTAGGCGAATACTGTGAAATAACCTATGACCTACATAAATTGTAAACATGCAATTTACAAGAGGAAAATACTCTAACGCGAGAAAACGGGAGAATGCAATTTTTATATTACTGGTTTTATTTTCTTTTATAAAAGTAAATTAACCACTTTAGATTGTTTAAAGTGTGCGTATAGAGTTTTTTTCTGTTAAATTATATCATAATGATTGCTGTTAGCCTCCTAATGGTATAAGGAAGTAAATGCCTGAGGGTGTTTAAAGAAAAATGTTTAATAGAAGAATTAATTCCTGTTGGAAATATAGTAAACTAGTTATTAATAATGTAGAAAACTTTCCACAAGAAACTGGAATAGAATTTCTTTCCATTGAAGGGTCGTAAGTATTGGTAGATCAAGGTATGATATGTAAAAAGTGTATATGGTTTTATGAATAGTGAAGTACTAGAAAATATAAAAGTTAAAAAAAAAGATAATAAATTTAGAAAGTTTCAATTTGGAATTTTTCCAAAGCTCATAAAAATAAATATTTATATATAAACGAATGTATTGGGTGGATTGGTTGAATGGTCGAGTTAGTCATTCAGTCAGTCGGTTAGTTCGTCATCTCGAATCAACTTCGATTCGGAAAAAAGGACTTTCGTAACAATCGGCCGGTTGATCGTTGCAATAACGATAAGCCATTACGTTACGTTTATGTGCTTTCATCGACGACGAATCGAATTGATTTTTTCCGCCCCAACAAATATTCTATGAATTGCTTTCATATTTCTCTACGTGAATTTCACCAGAAGCAAAAAGGCTGTTTTTTTATTGTCTCCTTATATCTGTACGACTATCAAGGGTGTTTGGGGACAGGATTAAAAGGGGAACATATGGTGGCAAAAATCGTTTTTCGACCGAATTAATAAAAATGAATTTGGGAAGACAGTGATGGGCTAAGAGCTGTACAAGAGCTGTAAAAACCGTCACGAAAAATTGCAACCCTAGAACAGCAAAAGGCAGAAGAATATTAATTTGCAGGATATAAGGTTACTCAATGATGAAAAGTACTTTTTCGTCAAATTCCAATTTCAATATGAATTTGGCAAATTTGTTTTTATTTTCTTTAATAAATAATAATAATCAGCAAAAAAAAAGTATCTATAAATAGGTGAATAAGAGATAAATTATCTTCTACTTTTTCATATTAGATTATTTTGTTGTCGTTATAAAAAGAATAAGATTGTGGAATTTCCACAAATTCAAATAGAAAAAAAAAAAATTCCAATTTGAATTGCGTATTTTATTATAACATTTTATATCAGGGCGCGATTATCACTAATCATTTCATCTATTATTTTTGATGCAAGGGAGGAAAAAGTATTTTGCATGATATTTTTTAAGAAGCAGCAATGGGAATGGGGATGACAAAAAAAACTGTAAAATGAACGCCTAAAGAATAATAATCGTAATAATAATTGAAATAATAATCTGCTATCTTATTTTTCTAAGCTCGAAGGAAAGTTAAGTGGAAAATCAACCCTCGCAGGAAGGGGAGAACAAGAGGATCTTTTGTAGGAATTTTTAGTCTAGGCTAGGCTCTACCTACCTACATATTTTCATGTGTACCTATATAGTAGGCAGCGATGTCTTAGCTTAGCCTATCTTGGATATCATTTGTAAAAATGAATAATAATATTTTATATACGATGACAATTTATGTTCGAGAATGAGTTGTGAAATAAATGAGAAATCCTAAATAACGCGGTCTAGAAGAAAAAATGCTTAAGTCGAAGAAAAAAGGACGAAAGAAATGAAATGAGAAATGAAAATAACAGAAAAAGGAAGAAACGGAGTGATTGCTAGTGAGGATGCTGGAGGAAGGGTAGTAAGTAATGTATGTGGTGGCAAGGGCTGAAAAATTAGAGGGTAGCAAAAAATGAGTGATGGAATTATTATATTTTTTTTTTATAAGAATAATCTTGTGATTCCCTGGCAATCGTTAGCTGCCATTTCTCATTCATTCATTTCTCAAGATTATTCGCGGTTTGCTAAGGTTTCTTTTTTCTGCCTTCTTTGCAACTTTTTTTTGCTCATTTTCCATAATAAGTTTCTTGTCTTTTTTACCAATAAAGATAATCAGTGAGCAAGGGGAATCCAAGAGGAGTTTTTTTTTTTAAACTTCTTGAATGTCAAAGAAGACAGAAGAAAGTGAATTTTTTTTTCTATTTGAAATGCTTACTCATATTTTTTAAAATTAAAGAAAAAATTACACTCATCCATCCAACCAACACCATCGGTTGTTCTGTATCTAATCTTGTAGACAGATAGAATCTAAACCATTTTGGGAAAAGTGATGTTTAGGTAGGTTAGGTAGAGGGGAGGAGGGGGGGATCTATATGGATGCAGTGCATATAGGTAGGATATAAGTGGGGAAGAGAGTGTATGGATGTGCTGAAGTCAGAATAATTGCAAATTTTCCATTTGTCTAATATTAACCAACGAACGAATCGTGATTATTGTAGCTACGAAAGTATTTTTGGTTTTGTATTTTGCCACTTTCAACTTTGTAGACTTTTCTTTCTTTTCTTCTGTTCGTTTGAGGTCGAAGTTGTTTCCTGTTGATGCGATGGCACTACGTGGCAATTGTTATCATATTGAAGAGGTCAACAAGAGCACTTAGTTCGTTCTCTCTCTTTTTCCTTCTATCCTCTTTCTAAGTAAGTCCTAAAAGTGTGCTTTATTGATTCATATTATAGCTAAGGAAATTATATTGAATGGGGAATACCAACTTTAGAAAGTCTTAACTGATGAGGAACTTGGGATGGCGAAGAAGGATCTTAAGAATCTCTCAAGTACATAGAAATAACAAAATTTTCTATTCATATTTATTATTTTATTATATTTCTCTCTCAATAATTTGTTAATTGTGATTCTCTTTTGGTTTTTACTATTGTGTAATTTAATGCAAAAAGGATGTTGGATAGCTGATTTTTAATATTTTTTAAAATTTATTTTTTATGTTTACTAAATGCTTTTTTAAATATTTTTAAAGCTGATTTTTAATATTTTTTTAAATTTATTTTTTATGTTAACTAAATGCTTTTTTAATCTTAATGTTATTTTAAATAATTCATATAAATAAAATAATAAAATTAGTGAATTTAAAAACATTCCCAATTGAGGATGTTATCCAAATTAGTTTGGAGATGGGAATTGTTTGAAAAAATCTCTTTTTTCATTTGTGCCTATTTTAATAATCTAAAATAAACTGTTTAATTGGATTTAAAAAAAAGAATTTCGCCCATTCCTAAAATATCTATAGTAAAATTATATTTTTTCTCAATATTTTTCTTATTATAAGAAAATTTTTTTATGAGCCTGTGCTGCGCATTTATGGATCAACGAATCTGTTTCAGGAACAAGAAAAAGTCACAGGGGGGCAGATCTGGGGAATACGGTGGCTGCGGCATTATTAGTGTGTTGTTTTTGGCCAAAAATTCGCGCACAAGCAACAATGCGTGAGCATTTTTGTTCTTCCACAAATCCGGGCGTATCTGGCGGATTGCTTCGCGCAACTTGCGAATAATTTGCAAGTAATATTCCTTATTGACCGTTCTACCCTGTGGAAAGAACTCATGATGCACAACGCCCGTGCAATCGAAGAAAACTGTAAGCAAAACCTTCACATGCGACCGAACTTGGCGCACTTTTTTCGGTCTTGGCTCGTGCGGCAGCTTCCATTGGGATGATTGAGCTTTAGTTGCCACGTCATAACCATAAAGCCATGATTCGTCACCAGTTATGACCCTCTGGAGCAAATTTGGGTCATCGCGGACAGAGTTCAACAGCTCCTTAGCAAAGTTAATGCAATGCTGTTTTTGGTCGAAAATGGGCAAAAATCGAAGACGAGCCGAAACACGTGCAAGCAAAGCAGCTGTCAAAAATTAACTGAACATTCAAAATGGTCGAACTTGTCGGCAGAAGTGAGAGACATGAGTACCAACATAACGACACAATAAATCCAAAGTCGAATATACGTAACCCGCGATACTTTTTGAACAGCCCTCGTAAATTATGGTTATTACGTTTTGTAAACTTAATTGAAAATAAACCCCCCCCCCAATCTTTGGCCCTGTCGTGAATACGAGTAACTATCAAGTAATTTAGTTAAGCTAATGAAGTTGTTCAATTAAAAGTTTTTCACAATTCCATTTCCATTAGCATATGCGAGGGCGTCAATAGAGCAATTCAATTATATTAACGCATAAATTATGCAATTTCGCGTCAGGTACAAATGTACAGATGCTGTGAAGGTATAAAAGTAATATTTACGCATATAGGGCAGAGCTACTATAACATTGGATTTTCATCAAAAAAGAGGCACACCTTTTCTTTCTTTATTTTTTTTCAATGATAATGGTTTTTAAAAAAAAAAAAATATACAATGTTTTCTACTCATACATAACCATACGAGAAGGACTATTTGCTCCTTCAATTTCTAATCAAATTTAAGTGCCTTATTTATTCTAAATGTGTAAATGAGAAACCACATTTCTAATATACTTAACCAACCAAGCAATCCTATCTATTCAATCTTCTTCTCCTTTCCTTATTTAAATGCTGATAATTTTAGAATATAATAGAACAAATTCGATAGGGAAATGAACGTGGATCTAATATCTAATATTGGAATTGTGGAGTGATGGGGTATAGGACAGAAATTTTGCAATTTGTTAATAGTTGAACAAAAGGGTTTTGTGTAATTTTGTATTAATCTCTATACTTTGAAACGTCACTTTCTCTCCGGTACTACGTGTATATCTGCTCCCATACTCTTAGCCCTCTTTGCCTAACGAATCTTTGCCAATGAAAATTTCGATTTTCATTTAATTTTACTGCTACTACCCTCAATGCTATGGTTCATTATAAATTAGAAAATTAATCTTAATTAAAGTAAATCAGTAAGAATTTCTTCGGTCCGTTTGTATTTCTGTATGTGTGTATATATATATTATTGAATTTTATGTCGACATTTTCAATTCCGAAGGCCATTATTATATTATTTTGTTAAAAATTACTTTACAATCAAAACAGACGAACTAACTTTTCCTATACTATCTCTTTCGCTTTGTTTCCATAATAAACAACAACAAAAAAACTTGAAAGTTGTCGATCAGTTAGTTCTCTACAACTACTGCTATTACTACACTCCTACAACTACCCCCACTACAACTACTCATACAAGTTTGAAAGTTAAAAAAAAAAACAAATGCAAAAGTATAAAATTTGAAAACTTTCCATATTTGGCGAGTAACTTTGTCGGAAAATAAAATCTGAAAAAGCAAAGATCAAATCGATTTGAGATTCCAAAATTGATTCAAAAACAATAACAGAAAAAGGAAGACTATCTAAAGTTATGAGTAATACCCTCAAAAGACACACACACACACCCATCCTTTCAAGAATTTCGTTAGGTTTTCACCTATAACCTTATATAAAGCACCTCAGCATATAATAAAGTAATAAATTATGTATGTAAATAAATTTCATAACTTTTATTTATTTATTATTTATTTTGGTTAAGTTTTTATTTTTGTGATTTTCTTTTAACACTGAATAAGTAACTGGAAAGTTTTTCAATTTTCCAACTTTCGATTTTTCTTCAATTTCTCTCTCTAATCTCTCTCTCTCTCTCCCTCCCTGCCTTACTCTCTCTTGTTATCACATATTTTTTTTTTTTTTAATTTGTCTCCCTGATCTTCTCTGCACTCATTTACTCTTTCCACAACCTTTTGTATGTTTGATTATTTTTCTTTTGTTTCTTTGGAGTTTTTGTACTTAACAGAATTCATTTTGTGGTGAAAGTATTTGTACAAGGGATGGGTGGGGGGAGGGGTGCTGGTTTTATGTTTAAATATGCATGAAAATTTATATGAGAAATTGTTGGGAAATTTACTCTAATCCCTTACTTGACTAATGTGGTGTAGTTCGGACTCTACGGAATAGTACTATATGGCCTGGAGGAGTGTGGGGATGGACCATCGTATTTCAACTAAATGCTCTTAGTTAAATATATTATTACACATTCCAAGTTGTAATTAAATTGAAGGCTATACACTGAAACGAAACATGAAATTGACGTTGATTAATAGTCAGTCCTTTTCAACACCGGTTTCTAAATCGGCATTCCACCTTCAGATCCTTGTAAATAAATAGGATCCCAGATCCATTCGTCGTACCTACTCTACCGCTATGATTTCTCTTGTACTATTACTAGCATTATAATTTAACTAGCTTTAAATGAGGATTATTCCACAGGCAAATGATATTGACATTACTTTTGCATGAATTGATTTTCTTATATGTCCAACCGTGGTTGGGCAAGTTTTAGCAAAACCAAATATTGTTGTTTGTGTGTATCCGCCGGGGACAATCTCCAACTAGATATATTTTTTTTTTTGCAACTCCTTCCTCTAGAGAGTCGAAAATATATAATTTCTACTTCTCTGGAAATAATATTTTAGTTTCTAATAGACCACCAAAGTATCTTTAATTTACTAATTTACTATAACAACAATACCACCTATCTTTCCAGAATTTTCTTTCGAAACAATTATTGAAAATATGCAAATTGATATTTTTTACCATTTAGAGTTTATTTTTAAGAGTCATTGAAATGATTTTTAATATTATTTAAAGTAAATATTTTACTGAAAGGTAAATATTACTAATCTTTTTATATTTAACGATTGGTATTAATTGAAAAATTCCTTGGGTTATGGGAAATTTTTCTTGTAGTTTTTTTTTGCTTTTGCATCCTAATTGGCTGTTCTCTTACTCTTTTATGATTTTTATTTTTTTTCAATTCTATAAATTTTTAGAAAACTTTCTTACAATAAAAAATTCTGGAATTTATTATATTTTCGAAAAATCGTAGAAAACAATTATAAATTGCGCCTTTTGATTTATGGGGTTGTTCGGAAAGTAATTTTATTTACTTTCCGAAGAACCCAATAAACAACCAACTTCACACTTAAGCCGTATGATCATATGTTTTTGATAGCTGACATAGCAAGGCTTGCTTGTGAAAAAATTCGATTGTTTCTGCATAGTAGTTTTTGGTTGGTACCCTTTTAAACATATGGAAAGTGAAAAACAGAATTTTCGGCATATTTTAATTTTTTACTATACAAAAGATAAAACTGCTGTTCAAGGAAGAAAAAAATTAACCGATGTGTAAAGAGAATATATGTTAAGTGAGCGCCAGTGCCAAAACTGGTTTACAAAATTTCGATCCGGCAATTTTCATCTCGAACATGCACCACGTTCTGGAAGTCCAGTTGAAGCTGATGACGACACAATAAAGACATTAATTGATGCAAACCGGCGAATAACAACTCGTGAGATCACTGAGAGATTAAATTTATCGAATTCGATCATTCATAATCATTTTAAACGACTAGGCTTAATCTCAACGCTGGAGATATGGGTTCCGCATCATCTTACGAAAAAAAATTTGTGCCGTCACATTGGCGTTTGTGATTTGCTTCTCAAACGCCAAGAAAATAATAAATTTTTGAAGCGTATCACTACTGGGGACGATAAATGGGTTATCTACAATAATGTTAAGCGCAAAAGATCCTGGAGTAGAAAAGATGAACCGGCTCAAAGCACTTTCAAATATTCATAAAAAAAAAGGTATGGTGGGATTTCAAAGGAATCGTTTATTTTGAGGTTCTACCGAGCAACACAACGATTACTTCTGAAGTGTACTGTTATCAGTTGGACAAATTGAATAATTCACTTAAAGAAAAAACGCCCGAATTGGTCAATAGGAAAGGTATAGTGTTCCAACAGGATAATGCGAAACCACATACAAGTTTGACAGCTCGGCAAAAGCTTTTAGAGCTTGGATGGGATATACTGCCATACCCACCATATCCCCCAGACCTAGCACCGTCCAATTATCATTTGGTCCGGTCTCTACAAAAATTTTTAGACGGTAAAATGTTTAATTCAAATGAGCGGAGGTCAAAAATCACTTGGATCATTTTTTTGCCAGCAAAGACCAAAAATTTTATGAGCGTGGAAACATGCTACTGCCAGAAAGACCGAAAAGGGTCTTGGATCAGACTGTACAATATTTAATTAAATAAAATATTAATTCACTATAAGAAAATCGTCTTTCATTTTTATATTTTTAAATACAATATATAAATTGTCATTTTTATAAAATTACTTTCCGAACAATCCAATAGTTTGTTAAATACTCGTAGTTCCGACTCTAATTAAAGTTCAAATTCAGTTGATCTTTAATGGATCAAAGCTATTAAGAAGTCGATAATAGGCATTGTATTATATTGTAATAGAATTTCGTTTCTATTTATATTAAAAAATTGGACGGTATTGTTTTTATCAAGACGACGACAGTCAATTAAAATGCATTCACACAAAATTATTAATAATTTGTCTTGATTGATAATCAAAGTTTCTAACATAAACAATAGTCGAATTAGGAGATGATACGTGCAATGTAGGATTTTTGCTATTAATAATTAAAATTGTTAAGATTTTTGTTTCGTATGAATTCGGAGGAATAAAATAGATTTTATTATTTCTCACTAATATGCCAGAATAAATTATTGGTCGAAAAATTGTACAAATTTCCTCTCATCGATGTGTATCCAGAAATGAATGAACAAATTAGACAAATTAAGCAAAATTGATGATTGATTGAATGAATGAATGTACCACAGAAAGTCCTTATATGCGAGTGTGTGTGTGTGTGTGTGAACAGTATAGATTTGGGTTTTGATAATTAGAAATGTGATTAAATTAAAAAATACGAAGAAAAACTTTCATTCTCGCTGGCTAAAGTTAAAGTTTGTTATCATTGCTGTAGATAAGTTTAACATATTCGATAACCCAACCGCAATTAGAAAAAAAAATAATAATATGTATATTAGTTGTGTGAGGAGGAGAGAGGGATTGGAGAGGAGATAGAGTGGGGATCGAAATTGAAGAGGATTTATTTGGTTTTTTCTTGTGTGTTTGTGTGAAAACTTTACCAGATAAATGCCAGGACGTGTAATCCAGTTTGAAGAAGTCAACACCTTCTAGCAGTGCATGAAATTAAGTTAAGGAAAGTTTTTCTTTTGGAGTTTTTCCCAATAATTTCCTTATTCATATACACAATTTGAATGGAAGGATCTATCAATGAAGAGTATCCCAAAAGGCCATAGGCTCATTTTGAGGAATTAACATTGATAGAGGAAGAAATGATGGTCAGGAGAGATGCAATTTGATAAGGCATCATCGGGCATATTTTTGTTTATAAAATGTATGAATAGTTATCTAACCAATATGATGATGTAATCGAGAGTGTATATAATTTTGAATAAGAAACAGGAGAAAGCTAACATTTTGAAAAGTCAACACACGTCGCAATATTCTTGGTGTTCTTTTGTATGGAGAATTTTCGAATGTTGGAATTGTGTTCCTATTTTTACCGAAATAGGTCATCGTAAGATGTACACCAAACCACATCACACACAACATTTAGTATATTAGCGAAGACTTCCAACATTTAAATTCTGAAAACGGCATATTGCTGGCATATAAGGGATGATTGCTAAAACTTTGCTTCAAATTCTGCAACGTTGTCCAGAAAGGAAAAATGAGAGAGCGTTCGTATTTTTAATGTATGCAGCCTAGGATATATAAGGAAGTGTAGTCAAGTCTCGGCTTTCATGTGCAAGGCAAATAATAGATTCAAGAAGAATAACAGATTCGTTTCCTTTTTTTCCTTTTTCTTCTTCAAGTCACTTCGTGTTTAAATGAACAAGTAAGCCTTGTCAGCGTTCTCACGTACTCTGGTTGGTTTTGTACATACTTACACACATTGATACTGGAGCCTATAAGGATGTGGTAGATGCGAATGGTTTGGATTATTTGCATAACGATTCTGGTGTATTATTTCAACTACCCCAATGTGTTTACACTAAAAACTCCATCTCGATGCCTATAATAATGTTTCGAAAGTGTTTACATGTGTGTACGGACAAAACATGCATGCTGCATGCTACGAAGTGGATCATCATATTGACCTAAAGATGTGTCCAGGAGTTAGTTAGTTAGCCTTCTTTACTCAAAACAAACACTTAAGTTGGAAAGCTGTTTCTACACTAGCATTTTTATCGTGTCGAGACCAGCCTGATAAAATGTTTATCTCTGGAATTGGCCAACCATCTCAATACTAGTTACAAAAGGATATGTGAACTGAGTTAAATTAAATTGAATATTTATATATATGAATATATATTTTCCTATGGCAATATTCACCGCAACACATTTCAATATGGAGTAGGTTAGTACGTTACGAGACCGGGAATGAGGAGCTTTACTAACGGTATGTGGGTGATGAGGGCACATACTCGTATGAATAGAATTACGATGGTCTGATGGTAGGTAAGTAGTTTGATTGTTACACAAACGACAAAATCGAATCGTAAAAAATTTATCGTCCCAAAAAGTTTTCGGCTCTTTCGAAGGGTTTTGTTGGATACAAGAAAACTAAACGGAATCGTGTCGAAAATGAAAATAAAACAAAAAAAAAAGGCAATTGTGGGGGTGGGAATGGTGAATTCTTAAAATTGTACGTGTACATTTATTGATGGTTATATAAAACTGAAGATGAAGAAAAGGACGAATGCTTTTTAGGGCTGGTTGGAAGAGGGTAGTGAATAGTGAATTTTCACAAAGTTGAGTTGGATAAATGATTCGAGTAATCTGAGAGGAGCTTTATAATGCAAATATACAATATGTACTTTTGCTCGTACTAGATCGTTAATGTAAGGACATGGATTTGATCTGATTTGATATTTATTGGGATTTACTTGTTTTCTCTTTGGTCATGCTGGCTAAATTTTTTGCTTTATTTTATTTATTTTTGATTTTGTTTTAAAAATAAGGAAATAAAAGTTTGCAGCTTATTTATCTAAAATACTTGATTGCATTTTTTTCTTCTTCAATTTGATTATTTCCTATTTGGTTGTTAAAATTTTATTTTTGCAATTTGAATTTGAAAAAATATCAAATACCAAAAAAAAATCTATTTTATCAAAAGGAATTCAGGAAATGTCCTTTTTGTCATCTTTTCTTTTTTCTACTTTTTCCCAACCAACTTATTTTTCTCTCCCATTTTTGATTTGTATTCGCTTATGAATATCTTAAATCCGGACTAAAATGCCAATTATTATTTACTATTGTAACTGCCAACAACCTAAGTAAATGGAATCAAAATGAAGCTGTTATCAACAAATACGTACATACAAGGATAAGTAAAAGACCGTCAGCAGAAAACACCCTAAAAGCCAGCCAGCCACGGGTAGGTTTCCTCCTTTTTTATACATGATGTGATAAAGAGATTGTAAGATTTTTGTCCAGCCTTATAATAAATCCTCTTGGAAGTGATTTATTTGTGAATTTCTTTGGTAGGGCTGCTCTAGGCTAGTCTTTGCATCTTGGGAAAATTTCTTTACTATTTATCTATTTGAATGCGTAGGTGGTGGTGGTTGATGCTAGTAACCCATGACTCACAATAGTAGTTGAATTCCAAATGCTGATATACAAATAGTTTTTACAGAATGGTTTAATCTGATATGGAGGAATTCTTAAGAAGTAACATTGGGAAGAAAAGAAGAAGGATAATAGCAATTGATAAAATTCGAAAGAAAATATGTTTTATCAATTCATGTTTGGCATAATTTCTAACAACTTATTTATTATAATTGATTTCTATTATACGATAGATGCTAGATAAGAACATGAGAAGGGAAGATTTGTATTGGGTCAATCAGACGGTGATATTTGAGATTCTATAATTTTTTCATACCGCCCATTTATGCATGTGTTTGCGTAGCTTTTTTTAATGTAATATTTTAATTTGGTTTTTTTTTGTTTTTTATATGCAATTATTGACAATACAAGATCTGTTCAAAAAGTATCGCGAATTTTGAATTGCCGCGTTTTACGTATATTCGATTTTCGATTTTTTTTTGTGGCGTTATGTTGGTACATATGCATCTGACTAATGCCGATAAGTTCGGCCATTTTAAATGTTCACTTAATTTTTGACAGCCGCTTCGCTTTGCACGTGTTTTCGCTCGTCTTCGATTTTTGCTCAATTTCGACCAAAAACAGCATTGCATTAACATTGCTAATGAGCGGTTGGACGCTGTCCACGATGACCCAAATTTTCTCCAGAGGGTGTCATAAGTGGTGATGAATAATGGGTTTAAGGTTATGACGTGGAAACCAAAGCTCAATCATCCCAATGGAAGCTGCCACACGAGCCAAGACCAAAAAAAGCGCCAAGTTCGGTCGAATGTGAAGGTTTTGCGTACAGTTTTCTTCGATTGCACGGGCGTTGTGCATCATGAGTTCTTGTCATAGGGTAATACGGTCAATAAGGAATATTACCTGCAAGTTATGAGCAAGTTGCATGAAAGAAATATTACCTGCAAGTTATAAGCAAGGACCAGAAACGCCCGGATTTGTGGAAAAACAAAAATTGGCTTTTGCCATTTTTGTCTAAAAACAACACACTAATAATGCCGCTGCCACCGTATTCCCCAGATCTGGCCCCTGTGACTTTTCCCGAAACTGAAGAGCCCCATGAAAGGACGACTTTTTTGAAGTGCTTCGAGGATTGGAAAAAACGTTGGCACAAGTGTATAATATCTGGTCGGGATTACTTTGAAGGGGACAAAATAGATAGTCGTGGATAAATAAATACTTTTAAAAAAAAACACAAAATTCGCGATACTTTTTGAATAGACCTCGTATATTAGATTTAGCTTTTGTTTGTCAGTAGGTTTTACAATTGTTTTTTTTTTTTTTTTGATAAGTGAGTGCTAAAAGGCCATTCGATAAATATATTTTTGGAGCAATCAGAATTATTTGCGAAAATTTCTGAATTAGACTTGTGCAAGTCCCAATCAATTCGAGTGCAAATATTTTTTTATATAAAAAAATATTTGCACTCGAATTGATTGTTGCTGGACTGTCTTTGACCATTGACAATATAAAATCTAAAACAAATCTTACATAATTTTAAGTATTTAAATGCGATTGGTGACTTATTTTGTTATTAGTAGTAGCTCATAAAAGAGGATATTTAATTTTTGACCAACTTTTCTTATAATTGTCCTAAGAGAACAAAAGTCATTTTAAAAAGGATTTGTTTTTTTTTAAATGCATATTTTCTTTACAAAGCACATGTCCTTAAAGTACAATTTATCCAACAAAAAAAAATCAATTAGTGTACAAAACAAACGCCAAAAAAAAATTAAATTTCATCAAATAAATACAAATTTAATATGGTCTGTTGTAGATATCGTTGAATTAGAAACTCATTTAGATTCTAATCTAAATTATCCTTGGAGAATTATATAATATATCCTTAGAGTTGCCAAACAATAAGTAAATGATAGAGTCAGACATAAATAGCTGGACAGAGAGAGAGAGAGTGAAAGGGGGTTGGGGATAGAGAAAGAGATGAAAGTAAAGAATGACTAGTTGAGGGTATAAATGCTTTCACTATAAGGATGAATCCTTGGCTTCATCTTATTTAAATACAATAAAATGTTACAAATCAGCCAATTATATTGTTGTATAGATATTTGATCTAAATCGATAGCACTTTAACAAAACATTAAAAAAAAATACACACAAAAACAAAAACAAAAACAAAATTAAATAAAAATACAAATAAAAATGTTTATGAAAGAAAGAAGAGATGACGATGTAAGTGAATGAACGAAAAGATATAAAATCGAAATTCGATAAGATTTGAAATGTATACGCAGATTGCTTAGAGACTCAGAGATACGAATGAAAAAGTCCCTCCAGTGGATTTACAAGCCCCACCATGAATAAACAAGTTGTATTGGATTCTCAATTTCTTAGCACAAGTCTTAGTATTGGCTAGATGGAATAATATCGGTTGGGGGGACGGGACGATATATTCGAGTATTTAATGTGAGACATAGTATGGGCAAGAGGAAAAGTTTGAGTTTGCGATGAAAGAAGTTGGCAGAATCGTGGAGTTTTTTTTTGAATTATTAGTATAGTATTATTAAAAGTAACGTTTTTTCTATGGAATATAATTCGAATAGGATTAGTTTAATTTTTCATTATCGATTTGATTACGAAAAAGATTTTATTGGGAAAAATAAATTGGAAGGAAAGAACGAATTTTCTTATTGAACACGAAAGTATTGTGTTAACTGCATTCTAAAAGGATATTTACTAAAATGTCATTGATCTGCGTATAATAATTTAATAAAGGGTGGACCATTTAGAAGTTCCATTTTAAAAAATTAAATAAAAAAAAAACTAGTGTATGCTTTTTCAAATTTCCGGTTTCATTAAAAAGATTGAATCTTGAAATTTAAGAATAAAACACAACATCATTTAAATGAATGCCACGGCTGGCGTTACAGTACCCCATTGGCTCGCCCCAATTTTTCAGTACATTTTCGATTGTCCGGGCCTGTATCTCTTCAATGGCAACTTTCATTTCGTGTTTCAAGGCCACAATTGTCTCTGGATGGCTTGCGTAACATTTATTCTTAACGGCTCTCCACAGAAAATAATCCAACGGGCTCAAATCACAGCTCCGAGGTGGCCAATTGACATCAGAATTTCGCCTGATTATTCGGTTTTCGAAAGCAGTGCCTAAAAGTTGGATTGTTACATTGGCTGTGTGGCAAGTGGCACCGTCCTGTTGAAACCAAATGTCGTCCATGCCATTTTCTTCAACTTTTGGAAACAAAAATTCGTTGAGCATGCCACGATAGCGCTCACCATTGACCGTAACGGCGGCTCCTTCATCGTTTTCGAAGAAAAACGGGCCAATGATGCCTCCACTCCAAAATCCGCACCAAACCGTGACTCGTTGTGGATGCATCGGCTTTTCCATGGTGACGTATGTATTTTCTGAGCCCCAGATGCGACAATTTTGTTTGTTGACATACCCACCGAGGTAGAAATGGGCCTCATCTGAAAAGATGATTTTTCGGTAAAAATGATCATCTTCAGCCAATTGATCTTGAGCCCAAAAACGCATCGGATATAAGCTTTCATACCGAGGTCTTTGTGCAAAATTCTCAACAGAGAAGTGCGAGAAATGTTCAATTCCTGAGAACGGTGACGAGTTGATGTTGATGGATGATCACTGACATTTTCAGCAATGGCGGCAATATTCTCGATCGTATGCACTGTCTTAGAGCGAGAACGAGTTGCTTTGGCAACCAACAAACCAGTTTCACGAACTCGCTTCACGAATTTGCCCACAAATTCACGTGATTGCATTCGATCTTCACACATGTTTTTTTAAATTTCTCACAGTTTTGGTGAAGACTCACCACTTTGGAAGTAAGTTCTCAATGTTTCCCATTTTTCTTCAAGCGTATGGATTACCATTTCGTAAATTCTGACTTTCAACTAACAATCTGTCAATTCGTGTTGACATTTAACACTCAAGTACTTCAAATAAATAGTGGTTCAAAATGGAACCGCTAGATGGACCACCCTATACAAACTAAAGAAAGTGGAAAAGTACTAGCGTTAATACATTTTCTACGGTTACTAAACTACTGGGCATAATTGATGAAATTTTGTCCAAGGAAATATTTCGTATCATTAGTTATCACCGATATTTGAAGGGCTCCTACCTTCAAATATCGGTGATAACTAATGACCGATCCTGGGGTAGGTAGGGCCGAACAATAGATTTTTGTACACCTTTAAGGATAAATTAATTTGTACAAAATCTGCATAAAATTATCCCGCTTTTCTTGATGAAAATCACAAGGGTAAATAAAATCAAAACCGCACCTTTAATCTTATTTCTTTCCAAATGCAAATATTGGGTGTAAGGTCGTTTCTGAACACTTGCAGTTGTATGCGTTGTCGATTCTTAGCGAGAATTCTGATTCGACAGAAATCGATTTAAACCATTAGATTACTGATGAACTCTCTGTTTGGGTGCCACACGAATAAAGCGAAAAAAATTTAATGGATCGAATTTCAATATGTTCTTTAAATCTTGCTTGTCATAAAAGGGAACCATTTTTGGACCGCTTGGTGACTGGTGATGAAAAGTGGATCGTTTTTAAACATGTGGTAAGAAAAAGGGCTTATGTTCACAAAGGGATCCAAAGCTGGCGTGCATCAAAAGAAAGTTATGCTGTGTTGTTGGAGGGATCTGAGGGGTATTGTTGCTGAAACAAAATTCATACGGTGAATGCTGATCGTTACTGTTCGCAACTTGATGTTTTGAATAAAGAAATTCAACGTAAACGTCCATATTTGGCCAATAGAAAGGATGTAATTCTTTACCATGACAACGCTAGACAGCACGTGGCAAGAAAAACTTCACAACCAAATTGCAGAGTTGGGTTGGGGAAACTCTACCTCAGCCAGCATATTCTCCAGATATTGCACGTGATGATCTGACTATCATCTGTGCAGGTTGCTGTAAAACTTTCTTGATGGAAATGAATATAAAAATTATGAGAGTGTCCAAACGACAGTGGAAGAATACTTTGCGTCCAAAAACGAGGACATCTTTTCCTTAGACAGTTGTAACTAATAAAGGAAATTATATTTTGGATTTTTTTTTGGAATAAAAAGAGAAAAAAAATTTAGTTTTTCCTTTAGAAAAAGAACGACAGAACTTTCTCTTACATACAATAAATAGAATTTTCCAAAAGCCGACAAAATCAATTAAGTTGAAATTTCGAAAAAAATTGTTTGTTTGTATTTAAGGTCTCTGAGACAAGAGCCGGATGCCATTCTGTAGTGCTACGATCATAAGGCAATTTGGCGACTTCATATTACGTGTGACACTAGTCGATATTTAGTTGGAGGGAGCAATTTATAAGTGGTTAAAGTTGATGGAGCATATTTGATTGTTTCAGAAAGTTAGCGATAAAACTTGGGAAAAGGAGGTTAAGGGGCTTCACAATGACAGGAGTCCTGTTCAAAAATAAATTCTTGGACATTCATTTAAAATATGGGGAATGGTGAGTTGAACGTAATTTAAATGGCATGAAGAATTCTGAGAAGTTGTCTTGTCCAAAATTTTGGAATCGTTGTTCAAAAAAATTTTTCACTGTTGATGCAGTCAGTTTATTTGTGCATGGATAAAGAGGAAACTTTTTTAAGTGGAAATAATTTTTTTCTATAATAATGTAAATATAATAATTTGTAAAGGAAAGGTTTATTATATATTGGAGTTATGTGGGGAAGTACGGCATTACTAAAAATTTTATTTTAATAGGTTGAGAAAAATAAAAAATTAAAAAATTCTTGAAAAAAAGGAGTATTCGCTTTTTGGAGTATTCACCTACAACACACATACACACTCTATCTCTCGTAATTAAGCATTAAAATGTAATTAACAGTAAAAGTAATAACAATAAGAAAATCATGTTTAGAATAGAAAATCATGTAAAATATTCTATGACTTTGATTGGGGTTAAAGGTGGTGGGAATTGCGATCATAAATAAAGTTTTATGAAGGGTTTAGGTGGTTGGATGGTATTTTTCCAATTTCTATAGTTGGAGAAGAAAAAAAACTGAATTTGCATTTCTAATTAATGTTCAGATCTACTCATTCGTATACAAGTTGAGTTGAGAGCAAATGTTATAAAGAAAAAGTTAGCTGGTGGGGCATTACTCGTAGATGACGATCAACGAAACTTTGGCTAAGTTCAGTGTACTTTTGAATGGGGAGGGGATGGTGGTCGCTATGACAGTGAAATCCGTCGAATAATACAAATATGTTGTGCCCGTTATTAATATTCTTTTTTTACGTATGTATATACCAAAATATCTTTGCCATCATCTTTTGATATAGCTTCACTTATGTATGCTCTGTAGTCTCTCGTGTACTAATTTCTATCCGTCATCGTAGGTCACGACATCTAAAGTTTATTATTGTTGGTGGATGAGGGGTGGATAGGAGTCATTGGCGTTCTTCAGATTTAAGTTGGTTTATGTAGAATCTTATTTTCAACTGCTATCGAGCCAAAGTTCAACTGAAGCAATGTTTTCTTTACCACGAGCCACACAACATGAGCAGCAGCTAAAACCAGCCAAAACGGATGAGCTCTGAACGATACACTATCACACGATACTAGTTTTTTGTTTATTCTATTGTAAATACACGAAATATTTCTTACAAACATAAATGCGTCTACATACGTTACGATATTTTAGTACTTCGCAAAACAGGCACCTTAAACCTACGCTTATAAATCTAACTATTTTACCGATATTAGCAGAAGAGATTATGGCAGTCGGAACTTTCTGTATGCAAACTTTTCGCCAAAGTCGTATTCATCCCTTTGAGGTATTGACATGTGTAGGCGGTGTGTTGTTTATATTTTCGTTTTTTTTTGTTGATAACCATTCATTTGCATAGAAGGCTTATACACTTTGTTGAATGTTTTAGTATTGCTAAGGGGTAGTGTTGATAAGATGAGTAAGAAAGTTTGCTATTTTCATCGTTCCATACTTTTGAGTTCTCCTCCGGTCGCCTGTTAACATCGATAACAGAAACTTTCTTGTCTACACTTTCAAATCAGTTATGAAGAAAACATTGCAATTATAATAATAATAATATGAACAAACAAACAGTGAGCGACCCGTCGTCTGAAACCTGAATAACTGAAAAGAAAACAAGAAAACGCGAATCGAACAAAATATTTTGTTTCTTCATCAAAATAGTGAAGCTCTTGGAAATAAAAAAAATACATATTCTTAACTAAAATAAGAAAATTGAAAGATTCAACAACTTAATGTGAAGAAAATAAAATGAAAGAAAAGTGAGGTGGGTGAAAGTTTTTTTTTTTTTGGCGGGTAAAGTTAAGGGGATGTGGTTGAAATGATAGTGTAGGGTTGTTGTAAGAAATAGTCATGATAAAAAAGATGGAAATTTTATCTATTTTCAAGATTGCTGATAGTGACTGAACGGGGGAATAGAATGGGAGTGAATGTTTCAGACAGCAAGACAGTGTGTCTGTTGTTAAAGGGTTTTTTGGCCCAATATTCGTTTAGAGGCGGTCGGGGTTCGATACGTGCGGCAAGTTCGTTACCTTTGAGTAAAGGTTGGAGAGAGGCTGAACTTTCGGTCTCAGTTGCAACATCTAAAGGGGTGTGTGGCCGGTTTGGTTGGTATGCTGGTGCGAGTATTTCGCAAAGAATTGGGGCTTCGATGCAAAGCGGTGAAAGTCCTGTACAGGTTCAGTATCTTAGTCCACGACAGCGGCGTATACTGGTCCTGAATAGAATATATGAAATTTGGCAACGTCGATAGGATGAAAGTGTGAGTGGCAAATGGACGCACATGTTCATTTCGGACGTATGCTTTATGTCTGCGTTTGGATTTGAATTTGGTCTGTTCCTTGGGTGTTTACTCACGGGACATGGCAGTATGAATGGGTTTCTGTACGAATGTGGGCTTGCTGCGGAGACTAGATGCCCTTATGGGGCGGCGGAGGAGAGTTCTAGGCACCGTCTCATCGAATGTGGCCTATATGAGGATTTGCGTGACCTAGGTTCATGTGGAATAATAATGAAATGGTGATAGTGTGGATGTGAATGGTGTGCTAGGTTTGAGGGAACAACATGAATATTTTAATAGATTTGCCATGGCATTTTTTGAGAGAGTGAGAATGGTGCGTGAATGAGTGTGTAAATGGTACACAAGGTGGTTTCGATCTGGTAAAAGACCAAGGTCGATTCCGGCTATACTTTTGGTGCTTTGGCGAACCCGCGTACCCGAGGTGAGGATTTGCAAGATTCATTACCGTAGCTCAATGAGCGGAGTACAAACCGAAGTACTCTTAAAACAGAAATTGGTACTACGGGAATCGGGGTGCCCCAAGGTGTTAAGACACACTGTGCCCGACGATGGTGAGGAGCCTTAGGTAGCAACGTAGTGGTAATTATGTCGGGCGCTGTCACTGCTTATGACAGTAGAGGTTTAGATAGGCCTTACCACTAATAGTTGGAGTAATCAGCTTGTAACTGGTTACTGACTGTAACTCAATCCCTATAGTCGTAGGCGACTCGTAGTTTTATGTTTAACGACAGATAAGTCACGTTAAATAATATAATATTACTATTTTCAAGATTCTATTTAAACTTTAAGGTTAGTGTGAGTGGGTGCTATCAGTTTTCTAAGTGAATCAGGTCTGTTTTATGTCGGCCAGATCAAATTAAATTTTCATCTTAGTTTGTCTAATCAGTTTAAAATAGGGAATTTGTACATGAAATATTTGAATTCCAAACTACAGGTTTCCAAAAATAAAAAAATTCTGGGTGGTAGAAGTATGCCCCGTGTCCTGGATTGTGAGCAGTTTTGGTGCTCAAAATTTCGGTAAGCATGTTGAGTAGATTAGATTGTTGATAAATGATCAGTGCGATATAAAACAAAGGTCTTACTATTGATGTACAGTCTGTATTTCTATGTAAGACAGTATTTTTGTTGCAACCTTGTTAATTTTATTAGTTCGCCAGCCGCTCAGCACGGTTTTTTCGCATAATTCACACATGGCTCGGTATACAATCCGGTAGTACTATTGGTCAGGAGTTTATGTCGAATCTCGTTGAGTATAGGATCATTCAAGAGACCACTAATAGCTTCGAGGATTATCATGATTATTTTCAGAGATATAGATAGTCTCATCACCGCTCCCAACCACGGCTTCCAATCGGATTGCGGAAGGAAAGTTCGGAATTGGAGACGGAATGTTTAAGGATCTGTAGGATGAAATTTTAGAATTGGACCGGATGAAAATTGTTATTTTGAACTAAACTATGTTGAGGATAATTAGCAAAGAAAAGGTCCATTATAAATTAGTCTGACTCGAGCTTTGTGAAGATACAGAGAAATGGGTTTTGGACCAGTTTCGTTTAGGATTGATTCCACCTGGGAAGTCCTATTTGATCAACAATAACAGGCTCTATGAGATTATAAATTATTTTCTACGTCATAGAAATTAGATTTATTTTTGGCTATTTTTTTTACTATCATTAAATAAGAAAATACTTGAAAAAGTATTTCAAATAAACTAAACACCTTCGAAAAGATATTCGCATATTTCATTAAATTTATTTACTGATTAAAGTGCATACCATCAATTTGTCAATCTCTATATTAGGAAATGTTAAACCATTCATTCAATTATTCGTTTATCATTCATTGGTTTAAATCAGAGCTTTTGCATAGTATTCATTCGATATGTGGGTGGCCGAGAAGGTTGACCTCTGCATGTGCGCCGTTGACTGTTCACAAACTACAATATTTTGCCTGACATTTTTAGTACTTAGCGTGATTAATTTTCTATGCATAGTCAAAAGTTCAAAAATAAATTAAACGAAACATTAAGTATCTTTTAATTGTCTCCTCCTTTCCCTTCTAACGGATAAATTCTTCCGAATCAAATTGCACAGAATTTTTGTGCTCTCCTAATTCCTATCCGTACACATGCCTAGGCAGACTACTATCAGTAGTATTTATGATTTATATTCTATACAATAGATGGGATATTTTATCAAATTCCAAAATGGCAAAAAGGTAAAATGGGGCAATAAAAAAACAAGAAATTGAAGACTATGATAAATTATATTATAAAAAATATTTCTATGACTCGAAAATAAAATGGCGAAACGAAGATAATAATAAATTTATAAGAAAAATGTTGAAAGTTCAAGCTTGTGGCGTTATATAATTAAATATGAAGCTTTCACTATATTTTCAGGTATTTCAGAGTACTGGTCATAATCATTTAGATGATGAAGGAGGTATTGTCTATAATAAATTACCATGTTCGACTATTTTTTTTATAGGAAGTTGTGAAAGGAATTAATTGCCTGCCATTTTATTAAAAATAATTTCAATATTAATATTAAGTAAGTCTATCTACGCATAGTGTACAATCAGTACCTGAGAATGTTCGATTGGTCGTATTTAACGTTCAGTAGAATATCTGCTTTAGGTAAAATCTTTTTTTTTAAGTATTTGTAATTTTTATTACTTTTTTTAAACAAACAGTTTGATTAACTACGACATAATTTTTTAAATTCTTAAATTATAGAAATGATCGTAAATATTTACTTAACTTAAGCGACAAAATTTTTTATGAAAATAAAAATACTGCGTAATCAGTGCTTTTTTAATAGCACAATTTTGAAGGTTTTAACTTTGGTTCATAACTGATATCGAAGTCTTCATATAGTAGCACAAGTATTTGTGCTTGTCAAATTAAAAATGTTTTTTTTTTGTAGGACAAACAACCCCAAATAAGGGTTGCTTGCCAAATTAAAAATGGTTTTTTTTTGTATGAGTTTGCTTCATCGGGATGCCGGTCTAAATTTTGCGCTTTCGTCATTTAGTTCGATAACGCAGTCGCTCCATCGAAGTTCGGACTTGTTTCGCCATTGTAAATTGTTTAAGCAGAATTTTTTTTATTTATATTAGAATAAATTAACAGCCCAAGTAATCTGTTGAGAGTATTTTATAGCCACGTTATCCTATGATCTTATCGTTAAATAGGATCCGAAATAGTCCATTCTCAGTTAGGAGGCCACAGTTTCTGAAGAATGCATTAGAACTAGCAAAACGAAGTTCCTTCGATTTTTTGTTGAGAATTAGCGAAATAATTAAGATTGACTAGAGTAGTCTCTGTTGGCTGGGAGCGACTAGTACTGGCACCCACGCCGCCACCATGCACTTAAATGTGTCATCATTGATGTGCAGCCCAAGATATTTTGTTGCCTTCTCAATTTTGGCGAACGCTTCTTATACAGATCTTTCTGATCGACACATAAAATAGACGTAGTCGGCGTATGCCTAAAGCTGATCAGATTGGATGAGGATGGTACCTCTGAAGCTTACTCCTGAGTCATGAATCACTTTGGTACCTCTCATTAAAACGCCTGAGTCATGAAACCTCTCACACTAGTCACGGTGTCACCTCCGTACTTAATAAGTTTACTGGCGGTCCCGTCGATACCGGGTCGCTACTGTCGTTTTTTCTATGCTTGATGGTGACAGAAAGTTTTCTTTAGCTGGCTTACCTCCAATTCATGTTCCCACCCCATAGCCTTAATATATCCATTTGGTCAAAAATCAGATCATCCTCTTTGCTGCTCACACAGTTAGGTAAAATCAGGTGATCCTACTCATTGGTAGGTAAAATTTCCGCGAATCAGGTGATTTTGCAAACCGGTGTTCATTATTCCAGTCCTTTTCATCTTATCTGTGAATCCTCTTCTATCCCCTTTGCTTATTCACAATAATTCTCTACGTGTGCTCCCATCCTCTGAGAATGCAGCGTGTGGGTCGATCCGTTTTGTTGCTCGTTTGCAATCATCGTCAAACCCACCGTACCGACTCTCTTCTTTGTGGGCTAATGCCTAGTACTTTTGTTGGGTATAGTGTGTCCATCGTAAATAATTCGAGTTTAAATTTTTTCTTTAAAAGCATAGTATAAGTGGGGTTGTGGACTTTATGATATTTTCATTTAAATAGTATTTACTTAATCGGTCAATCAATATTATTGTATGAGAGGATAATATATTAATATTAAACGTAAAAATTAAATATTTTTCCAATTATTTTATTTGGACTCATTTCTCCACAAAATCTCGAAGGTTTTTTTAATTTTTTTTTCTTTAAACATTTTAAATAGAGGCACAATGAAATAAAATGATGTGGAATTTGTTGAAAATCAAACCACAGAGCAGCTGCTAGACAGTACCATGGCTACTCCCAGTAAAATAGGTCCATAATGGCGATTAATTACATGTTTTTGATAAAACATTTTTCTTTCATGTGCGAATATTGATTAGGCGTGCATTCATTCACGTTTACAGTGCGATAAACATTATATAAAACAACATTTGAACAATAATCCACCCACGATTATTCACCAAATTAATAGATTTCAAAATAAAATCCATATTTCTGATTATTTCAGCGGCCTATATATTATAAGGGAATATTTACTATCGTAAATAGTCTAGATTATGAAAGCATATGTCGCGTGTTTAGTTGGTTAGGTGTTTGTTCGATTGGTTAATTACACTACCAGTAGTGGAGCTACTTAGGTAACGAATAAAATCTGTATATTAGTGAAGGGATTTTTTGGATTCCTATAATACATTTCTCTGCACGTACTCATTCCATATATTTTTCAAAAACGGTCAATCATGTTCTCGAAATACTATAGTCCCAAACGAAAACTGTGGCAAATTTAATTAATAGCCTGTGAATGATTTTTAATTCGGAATCAATCGTAATCGATATCGAATGAAGTGATGAGGTGAAGGATTTTTTGCTCTTGTTCGCTCTCTGTTTTTCCTATATTTCCCATTTTTTCTCTTCATTTTTCATATTATGCGGTTTGATAGAATCAATGATTCTGTTTTGCCATGCTAGGTTGTAAGCTGGAATTGTTATTCCTCTTCAATGCGTTTATAAAAAGAAAAACAAAATCGAAGCCAAATTGGTCTGCCAATATTTGTATTGAATTGGAATGAGGGGAAAATAAGGACTCGAAGTTGATTGATTTCAATTTTGACATGGTGCCATGTCCAAGCAAATAGTTTCTACTCTTACATTGATAGTTTCAATCATCACTACCACCACCATCGCAACTGGCGAGTAAGTCGTTACACTATTCGAGAGTTCCTTGCTACTGTTTCCTTACAGATCCCTTTTGAGCTTTCCAGCTATTTGCCAACAACTTGACAATGGAACGAAAGGACATTAGATGATGAACAGAACCGACTGGGATTCCTGACTAAATTGATGACCGAGAATGTTGGTAATCTGCCAACTGTTTGAATTATTCCCTCTACTAATTCGAACGAACATAT
Source organism: Atherix ibis (assembly GCA_958298945.1). Lineage (NCBI taxonomy): Eukaryota > Metazoa > Arthropoda > Insecta > Diptera > Athericidae > Atherix > Atherix ibis. The sequence goes on along the minus strand of OY282609.1, from coordinate 18,719,275 downwards.
GCGCCATAGTTTTGGCTAGGATTTTTCATTCTGATGCACTTTTTATTTTCGGATATTACTTGGTTTTTACCGAAGCTGCTGTCTGTTGTCCTACCATTTTGATTTTATCGCATAAAGATTTTTATACTATTTTTTTTTTGTTTATTGTCAGTTTTTCTTTAAGGAATTTTTCCTTAAGTTTTTTGAAATAATCAAACAAATGGATAATATACGTAATCGAATAATTTAAAAAGGTTATCTACACATTTGGAAGTTATTTTATCTTGTCTGTTATCCTTCTGCCTCTCATTTATGATAGACTGTTGTGAATCCTTTCAAAATATTATTCAATCATTTTCTTCACTTGTTCGTTCTATTTACAAAGGAAAAACAATCGATTTTGGAATAGTTTTTATACAATTCAACTGTGCCCCAACCATTTCCGCCCGATTCACATTTATCTGACGATTCGGTGCGTGTTTCCATCCAATTTTGTTGTTGAATAAGTTGGAAAAGTTCTTCGAAAGTATTATGAAACACGAAAGGAAATAATTTTCTAATAAGTAAAAACGTGCAGATCTTTTTCTTATCCTTTATCTCTTGTTATGGTGTTTGAGAAGCAGGCAAATTTGAACTAAGGAACTGATAAGGAATTATTTAAGAAATGCGAATAACATGACTTGGTGAAAATTTAGGTAATAAACTTTTGGCTTTTATGAACAATAATAAAACTTTAGACAATATATTGAAAGAGTTTTTAATGCGAATTTTTCTAATATTGGGAAAAAAGTTGACAAAAAAAAGGATTGACAATAATTAATAGTTGTGGTTTTGCTTCTGGTGTAAGAAACTCTTATGTATTCTTTCAAAATTTACATGCCTTCTATTTCGAAATTCACAACTTAAGCTAAAATTGGATTACTCGAGCAATATGTTCATCTCAAATTCTTCTAATTGGATGCAATTTTTAATACTGATTATAAACCATTCGAGCAATGAACGAATTATTGTCTCAGCTTGAGGTTTTTTTTTTGATTTTTAGGAAGAAAAATGAAAATTTCTCGATCAAAGTTCGTCCAGTGATCACTCGTGAGATCGATCAAAGTTCGTCCAGTAAAAATTTGTTCGCACTTCCATTTGACATTTGGTTCAGACATATTTTTGGTACAAAGAACCGGCAAATCAAATTACAAAACGAACAATTTTTAATACAAAGACGTTCTTCTTCACACAATCACAATGCGGCGAAATGTCAAAATTTTAAGCTCTAGCTTAAAAAATGGCCGATTTTTCGAATGGCGTAATCGTAGCTTAAGGGGTTCGATCTTTGACTGCCTATTACTCTGACGTTTTGTAAATGACAGCACGGTTGCCATTTTTCTAATTTAAATAAGGAGAACTTCACTATTCAGATAGTGAAATTTACTATACGAGGTCTGTTCAAAAAGTATCGCAAATTTTGAATTTCCGCGGCTTACATGTATTCGGTTTTCGATTTTTTTGTGGCGCTATGTTGGTACTTATATCTCTCACTTATGACGACAAGTTCGGCCATTGTGAATGTTCAGTTAATTTTTAACAGTTACTTTGCTTGCACGTGTTTTGGCTCATCTTCGATTTTTGCCCATTTTCGACCAAGACCAAAAACAGCATCGAATTAACTCTGTCCGCGACGACCCAAATTTGCTCCAGAGGTGACGAATCATAGATTTATGGTTATGACGTAGAAACCAAAGCTCAATCCTCCCAATGGAAGCTGCCGCACGAGCCAAGACCGAAAAAAGTGCGCCAATTTCGGTCCAATGTGAAGGTTTTGCTTACAGTTTTCTTCGATTGCAGGGTCGTTGTGCGTCATGAGTTCTTTCCACAGGGTAGAACGATCAATAATATTACCTGCAAGTTATGCGCAAGTTGCGCGAAGCAATCCGCCAGAAACGCCCGGACTTTTTGAAGAACAAAAATTGGCTTTTGCACCATGATAACGCCCCTGCTCACGCATCGTTGCTTGTGCGCGAATTTTTAGCCAAAAACAACACACTAATAATGCCGCAGCCACCGTATTTCCCAGATCTGGCCCTCTGTGACTCTTTCTTATTCCCGAAACTGAAGGGCCCCATGAAAGGACGACGCTACGCTACGATTGAGGAGATAAAGACGGAATCGAAGGAGGAGCTGAACAAGATCACAAAAAATGATTTTTTGAAGTGCTTCGAGGATGGGAAAAAACGTTGGCACAAGTGTTTAATATCTGGTGGGGATTACTTTGAAGGTAACAAGCTAGACATTCATGAATAAATAAATAATTTTTGAAAAACACAAAATTCGCGATACTTTTTGAACCCAGATTTATTTGGTAAAAAATTATTTTCAGCGAAGATGCACATTTTTGGATAAATTTCTACGTAAACAAGCAAAGCTAACGCAAATGGGATGAAGAACCGGCACAACAGTTCCAGGAGCTTCGTTTGCTGCCAGGAAAACTTACTGTCTGATGTGGATTTTGGTTGGGCCGTACCGTCAAACGATGATAACAGATTTTTTTTAGTCCAATCAACTTTGACAATAAATGGTTCTAACAGGACGGTGCGATTTACTACACAATATTTGAGCAAGGGACTTATAGTAGACGAAGTTTTGACGTCGCGATACTTTGTGACATACTCACGTCAGCTGGTCATCAAGATCGTGGGATTTATCGTCTTTAAATTTTTTCAATGGTGCTACACATAACATGATTCAAGCATCGATAAGATTCAGTCCGATTTCCAAATTAGACCTCTCGGATCACTTTCTTCAAATGAAGTCCTTTATAAGCAATAATGGTATCAAAGGTAGTCGTAGGGTTTTTAAAAGAATCTCGAATTAGGAGAGGAAGGTTTTAAGGGATCCAAAATGGATATTTTATTTTTTTAATATTTCTTATTAAATCTTTATTTAATTTATTAAATTATTTCTATTCATCCCTTGGCATTATCTGAAATTTGTCAGTTTTCGATTGGACAAAAAAAAAATATTTTGTCGATTTTATAAATTTTTAAATTCTCCGAAAAGGTAAAAATAAAGGTATTATTTTTCGTTTTCACTAATATAAGCGTAATCGCCATCACCACCCGGATCAATATTCAGATTTTCTATCGTTTATGGTAATAATATGTACGCGCTTATATCACTCACAGAAACTGTTCAATTCATGTTACCTTCGATGGTGCAATTATGTTTATATCAATTGTCACTTCCTGCAAGTCTCTTGTGAACAATGGAACGTTGTACCTTAAAATTCTCCATAATTTATACCGAAATGAATATGCTTTTGTTTCAAATAGAAATCGCTAACATATGGTCGTTTGTAGCAGTCATACATAGGGGATGGGTGAGAGAGGGTAGGTGGTGGTATATGGAAGCGGATAACAGGTAGCAGAGATTCATGAAAGATTTTATGTTTATTTTTTGTTTCGTTTCCTTTGAATTTTTCACCGCTAAGGAGGTGACAAAATTTTCATTTAACTATACAAATAATGTATTCATTGGTGGGGGGGGGGGGGGGTGGGGGTTCAGTGTATTGGTTGGTGTATATAATGATGGGGTATAGGGACACAGATATCGCAAATAGTAGACGAAACAAAACCCACGAATGGTAGCTATGGTAAATTTCGATAAACAATGCTGCGTTACATCGTTATCTTCTTTTCCATGTAAATAAAGTGTAAATGATCTCATTAGAATTCAGTGTTCGTGATTATTATTATTATAGTCTTCCGGAAAAACGAAAGCTAAAATAATGTCAACCCACATTTTTCTCCTCCAGTCCCCACCTTTTTCGGTACTTTTTTATTTTCTCAACAATTGAAATTCATTAGATTCTAAACAATTTTCTCTGCCTTATATTCACCAATTCAGCATTTTTGTTGTTTACGACACTCCCAAAATGCCGCCAGAATCCTACTTTTGATTTTTCTTATTTTCAATACGACAGAGAAATTGTGGATTCTATCAATTCGAATTTCTCCCTTTCCTACCTGCCTGCCTACCTATTTATTGTCGACTAACGAACAGAACAATGTCAACGAATTTTCAATGATCTAATAAAAGCAGGTTTGCAAATCATTGGCATTCTTGAGTAAATTTTTTAAGAAAAGAAATTAAAGTTATCCATTAGGTTTACTATTTTTATTTTATTTTTTTTTCAACTTTTATACTTTACACGGTATGGGATATGGGGGTTAGTATTTGTTTCCTTGCAAGTATTAATGAAAAAAATTGTCTGCTCTTGATATTCATACACACACATACAAACTTTTCAGGTTAATTAGACACCAACATTAAGAGGAGTTTGTTGATGTGGCCTATTTTGATCGTGAAGGACAACAAAAGACGACGAAGAAAAAATTTGTATTACCATTAAAATGTCATAAAATGAATGTAACGAAGAATAAAATGGAAAATGGCAAATGATAGCATAAAATGATTATGAAAGGAAAACAGAGTATAATGAGTGGAAAGTTAATTATGAATACCTGCCATTTAGAATAGAATAGAAAATGATATGGCAGGATGCGATATGATACCATCCTCCAATACGATTATCCGATAGGATATGATAGGACACGATACTATGATACGAAATCCATTGTACGATAATATCGCCTTCATCATTATCATATATTGTATAATATTTGGATTTTGTATCTGACTATTCAGTTGGTGGAATATATAATGTAGAACAAAAACTTATCCTAATGAGGGTGTAGATAAACGAAAATTGCATAAAGTTTGTGGTGTTACGTGCCATATGCTTTTCGCGTTCAATCATCGAACAAGTCTGTCCACCCTGCCCTGCCATTACCTGGCATCGGGATTGTCTTAACATCTTTATAAGAATTTCACCGTTGAAAGCAGTTATCCATGTGATGGTACTTGTTCCTTTTCTTCCTTTCTATCATTCTTTACCTCCTATAACCCTCTCTTATACCCCTCGTCTAATTCACTCTGCTATTTTGTGTCTATAAGTCGCGACAGGGGAAAAATAAGACAGATAATCAATTTCTGTCTTGTCTTATTTTTCCTTGTCGCTGCCCGGGCACATATATACTCTTTTTCATACAAAGGCTACATACAGTTTGTGAAAGAGTAGAATCCTATGGTGGTTTATAGGCCCAAAGGGGATGTATTTAGTAATACCAGGTAAAGCCCTCTTTGGATTAGTTATGGTGATGTAATTAGCAATTTTAGCGCCGTTTTTACCCTTCAGTAAAATGGAATAAAAGAAAGAAAAAACGTTAAAATGAAAAGATTATAATAAGAATGTAATGTAACAGTGTTAGGAAAAAATGAGCAATATATAGAGAGAGAGAGTACATTAAAGAAAGTGGGAAAAAAAATATCGAATAGAAGAGAAAAAGCGAAAGTTTTTCCTGGCAAAAATACTAACCTTTCCCGTCGGCAAGAGCAGCAATTGCAGGGAGTTTTAGCACAGTCCGTAAATTACTCGTATTTCATGTTGTTGGGAAAATCGTTTATTTATTTTGTCCCAATTTTTTGTGTGTAAACTAGGGGGTCCTAACCAGAAAGGAAGAGATCATCAAGCTTGTTTTTTTGTTTCCTTTAGTTTTCTTTTTTCTTTTTTTGTTATTTTAGCCCCTTCAACAAACTAATCTTACTGCTAAATGTACACAATCATTACGTATAGCTTGAAATGCTTTGGGGAAAAAATTGCCTAATATTAAGAGAGAAAAAAAAACTATTTTGGGGATAGGGGTTGCAGATCAATTCAAACATGAAATTCTTGTCTAAGCAATATTTTTAGTTAATTTTTGCAATTGAGAAGAGTTTATTAAAAAAGCCCCCTAATTGATGATATACACACACACAAAAACGTTCTTCTTTTTTTTTTGATTTCTGTTGTTCCAGAGAGGTAAATTATTTGGAAGATAAAAAAAAGGAATAATTGGTGATGGGTTGGTGGAGAGAAAGAAAGTATCGAATATTTTCGAAATGCGTATTATTTTTGAAGGGTATTTTTGGTAAATTCAACAAAAATCTTAAACGTACGAGTATGAGTGTATACATTAAATTGTTGTTTGTCTATACCCAAAATGTTCTGCAATTTTCCTCACCCACCCACGTGGGTTTACTCAATTCGTTGTTTGTCCAACCCCTATGGATGTTAATTTGCAAGAAAAAAAAATTAAGGAAAAACATACTTCATTAAATAATATCAGACGTGCCAGTAAAATCGTTTGAAGCTTTTCAAAGCTAGAATAATATCAACTGATGACGTCAAAAAAAAAATTACAAACACGTGTGAAGGGGGATTTTTTTTTTTAGCAATGTAGGTAAGAGTTTGAAAATTAAGTATTTACCAATGAATCAAAAGAGCTTCGAAATTAGTTATACTTTATAAATTCTGAATTAAATCAAAATGAATTTATTGTGAACGAACAGCAGCTAATTTTCCAGTTTTATGAACATTTGAAAAATTTCTAAATAATTAAAATTAAACAAAAAACGATGCGGGAATATTTAAATTGCAACCATTTTTATTAATTATTTGAAATGTGAACTAACTTTTCTCCGGAATGCTAATGGACTGAGTTCCAAACGACCAGCACTTGACTTATTACTACATGACAAACGAATTGACGTAGTACTCATTATAGAAACACACTTTACGTCCAGGTCCAACTTCTACATACGCGACTACACAACGTTCAGGGCTGACCATCCTGACAATACTGCCCACTGTGGCACTGCTATCCTCATGAGAAATTCCTTATCCTTTCCTTTTCATTCCTATATTGCAGAAGATTTTCTTCAATCCACCGCAATATCAATTGATTGCTCCCCTATCCGCTTAACTATTGCCGCAACCTATATCCCTCCTAATAAACCTAAAAACTCCCTTGAATTCAGGTCATTTTTCCTAGGTCTTGGGAATTCCTTCATTACTGAAGGTGACTTTAACTCCAAACACCCACAATGGGGCTGACGAGTCTCCAATCCCCGTGGGATGATTTTTAATCAAGTGGTTTCATCCTCTCCCTACCAAGTCATCTCTCCTCCGACTACCACTTCCTTGCCAACTTCCCGATCTAAGCTTCCTGACATTCTAGATTATTTTATAACTAGTCCCATGAATTCCTCAAATATTAATGTTAATTCACTCCTAGATCTTAACTCTGATCATAGCCCTGTTCTACTAGTCCTCGATTCCCAATCCACTCCAAAAGTCAATGCGCCGAGACTTATTAACGGACCAATTGATTGGGAATTATTCAAACAATATATTGACGAGCATTTAGACTTACGACAAAGCTTAAAAACAGAACAAGAACTAGATGATGCGGTACACAAGTTTACATGTTTATTACAAAACGCTACAGCCTTTTCTCAAAAAAGCAAAAACTCGAAACCTACACAAAACCTGACAAATCAACCATTAACAATTAGGCGTCTTATTGCAGAAAAACGAGAAGCAAGAGCTCATTGGCAATATACAAGAATGCCCAGCGACAAAACCAAACTGAACAAACTGCAAAAAGAACTACGTGACGAAATCACAAAATACAATACAGAACGTTTTAGAAACTACACTTCAACCCTAAAAAACTATCTTATAGAAAAACAAATACTAACTTATAGAAAAACAAAGCACCCTTTACGAAAAACTGACGGAACCTGCTTTGTTTTTGGGAAGGAGCTTGATTAAATTGGTAACTTCGGAAGAAGTGATCACTCCTGGAAACAATCACTCCTTCCGAAGTTGCAAATTTAATCAAGCTCCTTCCCAAAAACAAAGCTCCTGGCTTCTGGAGCTTCAATATAATCCAACAACTCCCTAAAAGAGCAATAGTGTTCCTTGCCTAAATATATAACTCCATCCTTAGAACAACACATTTCCCAATCCTCTGAAATTTGCCATCATTAAAATGATCCCTAAGCCCAATAAACCAATAAACCACCACACTTCCTATAGGCCAATAAGTCCGAACACTCCACCCTATAGGCCAATTTGGTTTCCGCGCCGAACACTCCACTACCCAGCAGTATCATCGAGTTGTCGATTTCATTGCATCCTCTATAGAAAGTAAAGAGTACTGTCCCGGTGTGTTTCTTGATATAAGTCAAGCTTTTGATAGAGTTTGGTACCCGGGTCTACTCTGGAAACTCGTTTTCCTTCCTTCCACCTATTTCCTAATCCTAAGATCATTCCTTTCCAACCGACACTTCCCAGTTAATGAATCCAACGAACTCTCCAATATCTCTCCGATATTGGCTGGGGTTCCTCAGGGTAGCATACTTGGACCCATCCTCTACAACATTTACAAATCCGATATCCCAACCTGCCCTAATACCTTCTTTCCTACATACGCCGATGATACGGCCTGCCTTGCATCTAGCGAAAATCCCCAACATGCTTCCGAAACTCTCCAAATCCAAATCCAAACCCTCCAAAACTGGTTTACTAAGTGGAGAATAAAAGTCAATGAACTTAAATCTATGCAGGTAACTTTTACTCTCCGTCGTGAGACATGCCCTCCCATATACCTTAATGGCAGTGCCATACCTCAACACACCGAAGCTCGGTATCTAGAACTGCACTTAGACAAACGCTTGACATGGAACCCACATACAAGACTTAAAAGACAAGAACTTAAAAGACGATACCTAAAACTACTTCGACTTCTAGACAAACGTTCCAAACTTACTATAGACAGCAAACTACTGTTATACAATACCTTACTAAAACCCATATGGACATACGGACAAGAACTCTGGGGATCTACTAAACCTTTTAATTCCCGTCCAATCCAATCCCTTCAATCAAAAATACTCTGTACAATTGTCGATGCCCCTTTTTATGTTCGCAATACTGTTATTCATCGTGATCTTAAAGTCCCATTTGTTTTTGATGTGGCAGTATCTCGCTATAAAAAGTTCCGTTCCCGTGTCCTCAATCATAATAATCCTCTTGTTCAAGAACTATCCTCCATGTCCTTCCCTAGAAATACCCATCGACCACTTAAGCGTCACTGGTCTCGTGATCTATTAAAATACTGAGGCCTAACAGAAACACACGCTAGCAGGAGGAACTTCATTGGATGTTTACTCCCCACAACCTTTCAAGTTAACTAATACTATTGATCAAATTTGTTTATTATTATGTTGTAGTTGTAAATATCTAAAAAAAAAATTAAAAAAAAACTTTTCTCCAATATCGGCGGCACTCATAGATATGGTTCTTAAAAGAAAAGATTTTTTTTATACCAGGTGTTGGAATTAATTCGCAGCGTTTTATAAAAGATGGCGTTAGCCAAGTATCCATAGTCACTCATACTCCCAGAAGCTACTGACATAACGCAACTTTTCCACTATATGACATTTTGTTATAGTGTCAGTAGCACTTGTTGCCCAGTGTCAAACATGTCAAAGTTCGTGCCTGAAAAATCGTTTTTGCGGGGAGTGTTACTCCATTACTTCAACATGAAGAAAAGTGCCGCGGAAAGTCATCGTATTTAAGTGGATATCTACAGCAAACGTGCTCTTGCTGAGCAAACTTGCAGAAAGTGGTTTGCGCGGTTTAAAAATGGAAATTTTGATTTGGAAGACATGGAACGTCCCGGACAGCCGAAAAAGTTCAAAGATGAAGATTTGGTGACGTTGCTCGATGAAGACCCGTGCCAAACACTCCGGGAGTTGTCCATATTGCTTGGAGTCGACTTTTCGACGGTCGTGGGTTCCATATGAGTTGAAACCAAGGGACGTCGAACGGCGTTTAGTCACCTGTGAGATTCTTCTCCAACGGCTGGCAAGGAAGGGATTTCTGCATCGAATCGTCACTGGTGACGAGAAATGGGTACTCTACGACAATCCCAAACGCAGAAAATCGTGGGGCTTGCCCGGTCATGAATCGACATCGTCCCCCAGGTCGAATATTCATGGAAAGAAGATCTTACTGTGTATTTGGTGGGATCAGCTGGGTCTTATTTATTATGAGCTCCTCCAACCGGGTGAAACCATCACTGGGGACATATACAGACGACAATTGATGCGTTTGAACAGAGCATTACAAGAAAAGCCGCCGCAATATAAAGATCGGCACGACAAAGTAATTTTGCTCCACGACAATGCAAGACCCCATGTTGCGAAAGTCGTGAAAACTTATTTAAATACGCTGAAATGGGAAGTTCTGCCTCACCCGCCATATTCACCAGACATTGCCCCATCTGATTATCATTTCTTTCGATCCATGGCGCATGGCTTGTCAGAGCAGCACTTCGATAACTACGAAATGACCAAAAATTGGATCGATTCTTTCATCGAAGCTAAAGAAGAAGAATTTTTTCAACGCGGTATCCGAGCATTACCAGAAAGATGGCAAAAAGTAGTGGATAACGAAAGACAATACTTTGAATAACGCTTCTGTAATGATACTGTCATAATAAAGCACGAAACTTTGCAAAAAAAACGCTACGAATTAATTACAACACCTGATACTTTAAATTTTTAAATTTTATTTTACATTCAAAACAAAACCGATTGAGGACAGATTAAATTTGAATGTTAAAGCTGAGTGCTCTAAAATTTATTTTTTGAAAAATCAAATGACCCCAAAGTCTGGCGCATACCATATTATAAAAATCTTTTTTGTTATACAATTTAAGTTTAAATCAACATACTCCATCAAAAAACCTTCGTTCATGTCATTTTTGCGGCGTTCAATTCACCACACTCCATATTTTGATTGAACGTCGCTTCACCCAGAAATTCTCTTTAAATAGTATTACTTTCGTTAGGGATCACCCTTTCTTTCAATTAATCGAGTATGATCTGAAAAATTTAACTATTTCTAATTGATTCCAGTTTTATAAGAGAAGCTGGCAATGCCAACCCACACGTGCCAGATGACCTCATGGTTGTGGCGCTACAAAATGGCGTCTGGTTCTTGTCAATTTATGTGTATATATTCGTAAGGGCAGAACATTTTCAATTTTAAGTGGTTTGTTTACATTTTAAAATAAGTCAACAAAATAATATCCTTAATAATGATAATATTTACACAATATTTTGTGGCTTTAATAGAAGTAATTTTTAAAAAAAAATCATACTACAAAATTAATATGACTTTAATGATACTAATGTAAAAAAAAAGTTTTGATTCGCTTTATTGAAGATTTGGGTAGGAGTATGGGGTTATTTGGTAAACAAAATCAGTGGGCTCACGAACTAGTAATAATTTTATTTTATAAGGAAAATAGTAGTACAATTTTTGATAGTTGATGGAAGAACAGGGAAAGGAAGGATCGGGGAAAAAGCAGCACTGTACATGTACAATGTCAATTAATAAATAAGCTCGTTTTTGTGAAAGTCATCAATTTGTTATAAAAAAGTAAACACAAGCTGATGCCATGGAATATCTTCTCGATTTATAGTTCTTGTAGCAAGGCAAGATGATAGGAGATGAAAAGAGGCTGTAGAAAGAGAGATAGTTGAGCGCTTGAATTTGGTTTATTCGTCCTTCATCTGTAGTCTTTAATGTTATCGAAGATAGATTTAGACTTTAGCATTTTCAAATAGAATAGAAAAGCAGTTTAGCGGAGTTAAATGCAAGCTTTTGGAATTGGAAAAGGCGAACAGGAAATAGAAAGATTTGTGACTTCGGGTCCTTGTAATACGTACCAAAGGAAAGAAGGGCCATTATCACATACAGGGTATCCTTATACTTGTACTCTCTTATCCGTACTGTGTGTATTACAGATATTCACCCCCATCCCCCTGCATAAATATATTTTCATGTGTAGAATATTGATTTTACATCATTATTACCAAGATCGACTTACGAGAACATGCAGCAAACAGCAGCTCTCCTACCAAACTAACTACTGTTAACGAGGGGTGCTATCAAACGGCTTTAGTATTGATTCAGAGTTGTGGATACGCCCCATACCCCCGCATAGAGTACTTTATTACTTTCTTCAAGCATTATTACTGTTGGTTGAGAGAATTCGAGCGCAAGACATAAAAATTAAGGAACAGTAAAGCTCAAAGCATTATGAATTACTAAAGGATTTACAAAAGAAAATATGTAGCTCACGCAGTATTAACATTGATGATCTTTATCCTATTCGAATAGATGTACGGCCAAGTATTATGGAATATTATCATATACTAGAGACAATCGTAATCAATTTTGTTTTGTTACCGAAGAAGGTGTGTGTTGGGGGGGAGGACCGAATAGATGTTGTTTTAGAATTAGAAATAATTGTACTAGTAACAGGAGAAATCTTTAATTTGAACTTTATTTAAAATTTTGTTATATTTTCAATAATCTTTTAAATCTTCTATAAAATCAACAAAATAATGCTTCGATGCGTTTCGATTAAAACTGAAACACAATTAATCGTAATTGAATTGAAAAGCTTTTCCGTATCTTTAATCGTTATTGTTAACCAATTAATTTGAACTTTTCTTTTACTAATAACGGAATCAATATAAGTTTTGTTGGTAATATTTGTGTTCTTTTTTTTAAGGACGAGTTGGGTTTTTGTTTTGTCAAGTAGAAATTTCCTAAATAAATATTATATATAAACTAGAAATAAAACATAAAAATAAAAGAGCAAAATCTAATGAAATGCTTGAATAGAGAATTTTCAATCAAATTTTCCCGATGTCTCTTAAAAGAATGCTCAAAATTCTTCCGAAATTCTTACCAGCATTTTACGAATTCAACACAATAATTTACCGCCCTACCTAGTTTATCTATCCGTACTTTCTTCCCCAATCTATTTTTAGTATAAGATAACTTTCTGTTAAATGTAATTTTTATGTTTTCCTTTGATAGATTAACTAAAATTTGTAGACTTATTTATAAAAAAAGACAGCTTAACTTAATTTGTTTTATAGATTTTAAAAATTTCACAATGATTATTTAATTTTATTAAATTCTGCGTTAATTGTTGGGTTTTTTTGGGAGGCAGATAGATAGAATTCCATTTAGGAGAAAAAAAAGATTAAATTCGATACAATTTTATTGGCAAGATAAATTTTCAAAGAATCCATTTCAGCATCACTGGTCTTCCTTTTCTTCCTCTCCGCGCGAACTCTTTATATTTGTACGTTAGTACCTTTTTTTTCATATAAAAAGAAAGGCATTTCCGATTGATTTTAGATAAATTAATTTTCAAAGTTTTTCACAAAGATTCTCCCTTAAAAAGAATAACTAATTCCATAATGTTCTTTTTTTGATAACGAAAAAAACCTTCCAATTGTAAAAGTACATTGTGAGTAATTCGTTTCGTTAAGTTTGATAGGAATTTTTTTAAATTAAATTACGTAGACCCCATAATTTTTTGTATACTTTTGCGCATAGATCATATTTGAAGTATTCCCACGGTCAATAATCATCAAGTATTACAAAGGTTGATCTACAACGACAACTGCCTAACATCTTGCACTACTAATCGTGAGTGTTTATTATTATTATTTGTTCTCCTGTTTACAATTATAAAAATGGAATTTCCTGTGATGTATCTAATTTTGATTCGCAAAGATTAAAAATTGCTCTTCAGTGACGTTCTGGAATGGCGTTAGTAAAACACGAAGGGTATTGTACATAAGGGGACTCCTTAAAGAGGAGTTCTCCCCCTCGTTACAATGGCGTTTTGTGATGAAGGACCTCCTCACCTCTCTGGAAAAATACAGGTTTAATGAGGTTGTTTACCCTGTCGACGTGGCTATAATAATTACCGGAGAATATCTTCCCATTATAAAAGAGACCTTAATGAAACGGCCTTGCTCGGTCTCGTGAAGTGGACAGACAAATATGGGTTAGTAGTCAATCCCTCCAAGACGGGGTTCATTCAAGACATCGTCCATTAGTTCTCTGAAACTCAAAGTGACGCCCGTGTGTTTTGCTACTCAATAATCCTTGACTCGAAGCGAAAAATTCTTAAGGACATAAAATACATTCTTAAAATAACGGACTTTAAGACAGCGGGTTTGGATTTTCACATATACTGTAGTACAAATCCAAAACTCCTAGCAGCACTGAGTATGAATACGGCACCATTCAGAAGAAATCCGCTGTAGAAATATACGGGCTGCCCTGAGGGATCTGTGGCCGGCGCCGCCATCTGGAATATGATGATGAACGGTCTCGTGGTGCAGTTGGAGGGGACCGATTGCGGTGTGATCGCATATGCGGATAATCTTCTGCTTGAGATTGAGTGGGGGAGAGTAGTTAAGCGGTAGAGATAGCGGGAAGCCGCTATGTGCAGAATGGGGAAATATAATGGGAGTAAATGTCTCAGAGAGGAAAACTGCGTGTATATTGTTGAGAGGTGTTTTGGCGCCCAGTAGGCCGCCCAATATTCGTTTAGAGCAAAGGTTGGAGAGAGGCTGAACTTTTTGGAGTAAAGGTTGGAGACAGGCTGAACTTTTTGGAGTAAAGGTTGGAGAGAGGCTGAACTTTCGGTCTCACTTGCAACATCTAAGGGGCGCGTGGCTGATTTTGTTGGCATGCTGGTGCGAGTATATCGCACGGTATGGGGACTTCGATCCAGAGTGGTGAAAGTCCTGTACAAGAGTGTGTTTGTTCCGTGTGCTGCGCAGTGTCTGGCTTTGTATGCATTTTTGAATGTATGTAGAACCGTATCAACCGATGCGATACAGGTTCTCATGGGAGAAATTCAATGGGACCTGTAGGTGCTGCTTGGAAGTATTTACTACCGTCTACGACGGGGCATCCCGCTTGCTGATTGACCGGTTACGAATGAAGAGGTTCAGTATTTTAGTTCATGACAGCGGCTTGTACTGGTCCTAAATAGACTGTATGAAATTTAGTACCGTCGATAGGATGAGAGTGTGGCTGCGACCCGGGTGCAAGATCAAGGTCGATTCCGGTTATACTTTTGAGGCGTTGGCGAACCCGCGTACTTGAGCTAGCTTAGCGGCGCCTAGGTATTTACAAGATTCCTTACCGTAGTACAAACCGAAGTACTTTTAAAACAAAAACTAATACCACGGGAATCGGGGTGCTCCATGGTGTTAAAACACAGTGTGCCCGATAATGGTGAGGCGACTTAGGCAGCAACATGGCGGCTGTGGTTAATACCCATATCTCGGATGCGGTCTTCGTATCGCTGATGGCAGATATTGGCAATTATCTCGGGCGGTGTCACTGCTTATAGCAGTAGAGGTTGAGATAGGCCTCGCCATAAACAGTTGGAATAATCAACTTGTAACTGGTTACTAACTGTAAACTGCTGCCAGTTATGGTAGTGCTTTGATTGAGCAACGAAGAAATATACACAAATGGGTCAAGGAAGAGAGGGGTATATTACAAGATCGTAGAGACACAAAATTTAAGTGATATTTGTACTCGTTTCCAATTGGTTCTCAGGGTGACATCGGCTTTAATGATCAGATGGTATCACAACGGACCTTAATTTGGTCTAAGTATATCCGACACAAGCAGCGGAGAGCCGCTCTGACCTAATTTAATCTTCTTAAAAACAACGCCCAGGTTTAAAAACCAAAAAAAATAAATTTTCATGTTAAATCTTCAGTTTGAGTAAAATCCACCAGATGCCATTATTATTTTTTTTTCGCGCTAGTCGTATTCTCTGCAGTCGCGTTAATTTTTCGATAGTAAATTTATTTGAAAAAATTAGACTAAAATTTACTTAAATACAAGTTATTGACAATAATAGAATTTTTAAGTAATAATAGTTTTTTTTTCTAACAAGGACTAAATGGATACGGTGGTAGTTGGCCTAATCTAAAGGATAATTGATATATTCTAGATTTCTAGTTTTTAAATGTATTAAATTTCTTTCAAAATATTTTTTTTTTAATTAACATATTAGAAAAACGGAAGAGGAAAAAAATTAGCTTGTCAACAAATAACATAATTACGAATATGAAAGTACTTGGTTTATTGGGAAATGTTAGTTTGAAATTTAATGTAAAAAGTTGAAGATATTCTTGCTCGTCGTAGGTGTATCCTTCAAAAATGTGTGGAATATCGTACTCCATGGTATCTTATCACCGTCATGTGATGTTTGCAAAGTTCAAACTTGTACAAGTATCGCGAGGAATTAATGTTTACAAAGACCAAAGTTCAACAAGTACAATCATTTTAAAAGGATTTTCACCAACCATTTATGATAATACTTATACACTTAACGTTTCTGATACGATTAATTGGCAGAAATTAATAAGATTTACCTAACAAAGCAAAAAAAATATATATTGAAGATGACGATGATGGTGGTAATGTTGTGGGTGGAGGCAGTCAGTTTAGAAATTATTTTACCTTGTATGGAAGCTTAAATTGGAACGTCGATACCACTCCTCGTCGCATTATATCATATGAGGAAACTTATAAGTTGGCATATGATCTAGTCTAAATGGCAAGAGTAGAGTTCTTTTTAAAAGGGGATTAGGCAAGGGGGTTTATTTTTATCAAATTCTGATTGGGAAGAAAGTAAATATGTTAAAAGTGCCGCCATACTAATTACAGTCGAGTCTATTTTTAGTGTTTAAGTACTTCTCCTTTGAAAAAGAAAGTTTTATTTTTTGGTATGTGTGCTAATAATATAACGATCTATTTAAAGTGCTTGATAACAATATAAGAGTTATTCTATTTAAAGATTTTTAATCTCATTTAACAGCAGATACATTGAAAATATGTTGGCAGTTTTCTCACTGCTCTTCTTATTCTTTTTTTTTATTTCTATTAAGGATAAGAGGAGATTCATTTTTATATAATCATAAATAGTATTCTTTTTCTGACATTTTTTCCATAAACTTTCAAAGAGAAGTAAACTTTTCGAGTCATTAATAAAATTTAAAAAAAAACAGAAACCACTGGCAGAAACAATTTTCCATTTCTTTAAGGCCTGCATAGTCCTCCCTGATAGTTCATTGGGAAAAGTTTGGTCCTTTGTCTAATCGAGGACGTCGATTAAAACAAAACCTTAACCATTACCCGTTATGGTGTGCTCGTCCTCGGCATCGTCATCTTCATCATTACCATCATCATCATTACACTTTAATGCTTCCAGTCTCTCTTGATTGACGATCCTTTCGATATTTTAGTAAATTGAGGGAGTAATTGTCTATTGTTGTTTTTTGTCCATTTTATTTCGGTTTTTTTTTAAATTGTGCTATTTTTTATTAGAAACTATAACTACTAAAATTACGAAATTATCATTTATTTTTTGAACTCTTTTTTTTTAATCTCTAAATTAGTTTATTTTCATCTACACAATAACTAACATGTCAGTATAAGTTTAGATATTTTTTTTTTTTTGAGAAACTTTAAATGAGAATCCCTAATTTCATAATTCCTCTCTCTTTCATCACTACTAACTCTAGATACAATATAGTATAAGAAAGACTGACTGACTACAAACTTTGCCCCTATTGAGATTAGACGGAATCCTTTCGATTAATTGAAATTATAACCTTTTCGGAGACTTTGGTCTGTTTCACGTACTATTAAATTATGAATAAATTTTTGATGATGTTAATTTCCTCTAACTAGCTTGGATGGACGAGAAGATGGTACAGGAAATATTTCAAAAAATATTCAATTAACCATTTTACACAAAGGCAACATTTGATAAATGGTAAAAGTTAAGTGCAAACTCTCAGAACGACCGAATTGGGAGGAGAGATGCGTCATAAAAATTATCCAAATTGTGACTCTTGGTCCTCTCTTTTTATTCATCCTCACAAACTATCTATCATGACATCTACTAGAATAGAGTTATTATTTTAATCATGCCTGATCCTTTTCCTGATACTTTGTCTCCTGTAAATGTTGTCCTTCTTCTCTTGGTTGCGATCCTATCGTTATTATTGTACGTGTGCTTGTACCCGGATATGGCAAAAGTGCTGGTGGGAACTATTGCGATTATGAACATGTACAGATACTATACCAACTCTGTTATTCCAGTTTATTAGAGACCTACTTGTAATAGTTTAAGATGTCAGGCTAGTCATGAGATTGTAGGTACTGTCAACTGGTAAATGGCAACCGGCAACTGACAGCTGAAATTGAAAACGAAACTGAAACTGAAACTAAAACTAAGGCAAAAATCCTTTTGAAGACCGCAGCCATCATTGCACCATTCCATCGTTATCTTCCGTTCTATCACAGCTTCATCAGAAATTCAACTGCTCCAACTCCTCGGGGATGAATAAATGTAGATTCACAAATGGTTAGAAAGTTTTACCATACTGTCCCGTCCCGTCTATCTCCTCTCTCCTTTGCGGTTGTTTGTGAAACTATTCGCAAATATGCCAGACACACATTACGGAATATGTTTCTTCATTCCTATTATGTGCCTTTCTTTCATGAATATTTAGCTCAAGCCGCTATTAGAGAGATCGACTCATACCGGGTTTTTATAAAACAATAGGGAAGAATTTTTGGTAAAAGTGGAGCAAGGTTTCATTAAATCTTTTCTTTTTTATTATTATTATAATATTTTCATTATATACAACAACAAAAAAGAGTAGAAAAAATCACTTCAGATCTATTTATGGCTGATGAGAATATTTTTGTTATTCAACTTGGTTTTGGCTGAAAATTACGAACAAGAACATTATTCAAAATTGGTGATGCCAGTGATAGCATTTGTAGTAGTAGTAAGAGTACGTATTTTCTTTTATATCCTTGCAAAAAAAAAGAGAAAGTAAAACTCTATTCTGAGGTTCGGTATAATATGTTTGATTATTTATTGCCAAGAATTTTGATAAAAATTTTAGAATTTGTTTAAAAAAAAGCGGGTTTAAGAAAATTATCTTCAACTGCAGCAACTATTTACGATGTTTGCTTGTTATTTGTTAATTAAACTTTAGCAATAGACTGAAGAGGTTCAGTATTTTAGTTCATGACAGCGGCTTGTACTGGTCCTAAATAGACTGTATGAAATTTAGTAACGTCGATGGGATGAAAGTAATGGTTATGATTAGAAGTTATACTGCAATAGAAGTTTTTGGTCTAAATTCAGATAATCTGTAGAAGAAATTTCAAAATCTGAAGAAATAGAAGAAATTTCAAAATCTGTAAAGAAACTGTGCAAATAAAAGAAATGTTTGGAAAATGCAATTTTGTATTATGGGTCGATTATTCACGCGTTAAAATTGCCATGTTTCTTCCTTTTTCGAAGACAAAATTTTTTCAGAATTTCGGTTCATTTTCGGTAGGTGAAAATGTCAATGAACAAAATAGCCATGTCTGAGGCTCCAAAAACCCACAAGTGACTGTGGAGAAGCCATGTATCTGCTTGTCATGCAATTTGGTCTAAAGGTGTCATTGGCTCGTATTACTTTGAAAATGAAGAGGCAAAGACCATTGCCATCAATTCTAAGGGTTTAAAATTCTAATATAGACTATATGAGATTCCAAAAAAAAATATCTCCCCAAGCCCCACAAACAAAAAACTTTGTCAATTGGCCTCCAAAATTTATTGCCCTTGGATTTTTTCTCATGTGGCTATACGAAAGATCAAGGCTTACGGAAACAATTCTCAAATTTTCGAGCATTGAAAAATTATCATCCGCAAAGTAAAGCCCAAAATGTGCAAATAAATTAATTTGAAAAAATATCTCAAAAGGATCGAAATATTTTAGGTATTTATGTATTAAGACCCTTGACATAAGGTCTTTATGTACCATATATTTCAAGGTCTGATCGATATTTAATTAAAATCTGAATTTTAAGTATTTTTTATTGAACTTAACTTTCCATAGTGCAGATTGGATAATCCTTCCAAAGCTCTAATGATACCTTGGGCTGCTGTTGATACGGGGGCGCCTATAAACACAATTCGGTCTTAGAACTGTCTCTAAATTTTTGCTAACCTTGGATAAATTCACTTAACTGCAAACTACTCTTTCAATGCCAGCATAATTTTGGTTTCTGATTTTTGTCTCTCATCGTTAGATGAGCATCTGATCGCAGGGCTGTCATTATGTCTTTTGGACCTTGACTTAACTAACAACCTAAAGTTAATCTTCATTGGTTTTGTAGCTTTACACTAAGTTGTTCAGATTTTTTTAGCAGCATAATCCAGATGCTCAGATCCCCATTCAGCCGCCGATCCCTTAATGGTTGATCCAAGTTGCCTAATCAATAATGAGCAACATATTAAATTGCAAGTGTGAAACTCACTACAAATGCCTTACGAAAACAATTGAAAGGACAATAAAGCCTTGAACGATGACAAGGCTTAAAACAAATTCAAAAAGTTTGAACAGACCAAAAAAAAAAAAAAAATTTCTCCCAAACACACCTACCAGCATTTGAATAGGGAAAAAAATTAAGGATTTTTCCCTACCGGCAATGCACTCATGGAGCCAGCCTACCTCGTACATACACCAATTTACAAGGTCCCATAATCTTAGCCACGCATTTATTTATTTATTATTCCGAATATTTATTTCCTTATTTTTTTTTTTGGTTTTATTAGGATGAAAGAGGAGGAGGGGGGTATTGGGGAGGATGATTTGGGAAATACAGAATGGTATTTTGTATTTTTCTTTATTATTAAATATTTTTATTATTATTTCATGTTGTTGTAACTATCAAAAGTACAAAAAGGATATATTTGAGGATATTTGATGATGTTGTGTTCAAATGCTCTTCAGCTTCAGCTCGACTGACATTATTCACACCCTTGGTAAGAATTTTACATTTGTTGAGGTTTATGATTATGATTTTTATTATTTTTATTTGTTATTTGTTATTTGCTATTTGTTGTGTAATTTTTTTATTGTTTTTTTTTGTAGTTAATTTTTTTCCACCCTTATTGTGTGTGTCTTCCATTTTACCTCTCATAACATACATATTATTATTATTTACGTTACATTCTTTCTCGCTCATTTTTCGTTTGGCTTGTTTCGTTATCCTAAATTCATTTTGTCGGATTTTTTTTCTGTTCTCATTTTGCCTCCATCAAAAGTAAGATGACAGTCCATTATTTTATACCCCAGGATAATATGCGAAATTTATTAGTAAAATATTTTCTCTTGTTTTGTTTGCCAAAGTCTATGTTTTTTTTTTTTACTTTTACTTCTACTCTAGAAGTAGTCATCTAGTATAAGCGTCGGAAGGAAAAAAAATAATTTGTAAGGAAAAGGAAAGAGGAACTGTTATTATTCGCTTCATACTATCATCATCGTATTTTACCAGTAAGTACTTGTTTTATATTTTTATAATGTGAGCACATACAAATAAGGAGAAAGGAAAGTAGGAAATCGTTAGAAGAATGTTTTTTGTCTATCTATGTGTGTGTTGATATTGGTAAACATAACGACGGCAATAATAAAAATAAATATACCGAAAATAGGACTAAGAGAAAAATATGATGGTAAAAATTGTGTGGAAAATTTGTAGTTATACAAACATGCATACTGAAAGTGGCTATAAACTAAAGCAGGACGAATTTGGTAGTCAGTCACATTGACGACACTGTGAAAACGATGAAATAGTACTGAAGGCGGCCGCCATAGGATTAGGATCTTCTTCTAATTTTCCCTCCTGTGGTACTGAATATATTTTGTATTCTTATCGCTGTTGTTTCTAATAATCAGGATATTTTTCCATTCTTTTTCATCTTCAACATTACATTTTTGTTGTCTTATTATTGCCCAATACATGTTAGTCAGCATTCTTTAGCTACTCATAGTACACTCACAGTACAGTCCCCCAGTTTGCTTGCTATTCACAAAATGTAAATTTTCCGTTTAAATGATTTTGAAAAATATCAAAACTTAGCATCGGATGGAATGGGGCAGAGGCGACTTTGGGGTTATTTGATAGGTAAAGAAAATGTTTAGGTGCAAAATTTTCCACCACTCTACAATCTCTCGAACATATCTGTCGGTATTTATTATGTGCGGTGAATAATTTTTCCCTACTAGAATTTTTTACAATTTTTGACTATTTTTTCCCTCCTAATTCAAAGTGATACGGAAATTTCTAGTTCTAGTAGTCTCCATGGTATTATACTATATCTAAGAATCCAGCCAGCCTACTCTTGTACTCGTACAAACCAGACCTTATGTTATGTATATTGCAGGATCATAATTATTGCAGATTTTTTTTACGTGTATAAAAGTTTTTTGTGACTAAAATTTTCATCTGTGATTATATGTCAGGAACACACAACACATTGGATAGAAGTCACGTCAAGTCAGAAGCAGTAGAGAAGCTGAGCTAACTAACCACAAGCAATCATTCAAGCAAAGTCAATCTTTTTATATGATTTTCTCTACTGTAAATCTTAACAGAATCCAATCGACTGGAAATAAGTCCTTTGGCATTCTCACATCACTAATTTGAGGCAAGTGGGAAGGGATCAGAGGCAGCTGCTGAATGGATGGGGAAGGAGCAGAAGTATAGAAAAATATACACGTATCAAAAATGATTTTGCAATTTTTCGTTGACGAAATAAATTATGTCAGGTTTAATAAAAGTTTCTAAAATAATTCAAAAAAGATACGGTCAATTAGATGACTATCCGGGTTTTTTTTTCTATTTTTAATCACACATTTCTTTTCTTTCTTTCTTTCATTTTATTATTATTATGTGAATGGATAGTTGAACAGACTTTAAAATTTGATAAAGTAAAATATTATTAATGCAAGTTTGAAGACGTTTTTTGAAGACGAAAACCACTTTCAAATAGAAAAGAAAAATCTAAGTTAATAAGGAAATTTTTCATATTTTTTCCTGTAAATATTGCTTCTCATAAAATTTTTGTGAAAAATTATTATTATTGCAAATTCTTAGAATTTTTCTTCACTATTAACATATAAGATTTCCTTTATTTGATACCATAAGTGATGGCATTGGTTTATTTTCGAATAGATTTTATTATTTTACTAATAATGATAGAATAAGAAGAGCTGTATTAAAAATGCAAAATAAAGCCAACTTACAAATTTTCTTTTAACGATGATTAATTTTAGTTTATATAAAAAATATCATCGAAATTATTTAAAGGAATCGTGGAGATGGTGGTAGTGTTGGTATTATTATTAGATGGAAAGTAAAGTTTTAAATCATAAAAAAAAGTTATTGCGCCTAGTAAAAATGGATAGTAAACTTTTTTTAAAGAAATATTTTATATATTTTCTTTAGAGAAGGATGAATATACAGGGTGGACCATTTAGAAGTTCCATTTTAAAAAGTAAATAAAAAAAAACTAGTGTATGTTTTTTCAAATTTCCGGTTTTATTAAAAAGATTGAATCTTGAAATTTAAGATTGAAACACAACATCATTTAAATGACTGCCATGGCTGGCGTTACAGTACCCCATTCGCTCGACACAATTTTTCAGTACATTTTCGATTGTCCGTGCCTGTATCTCTTCAATTGTCTCTGGATGGCTTGCGTAACATTTATCCTTAACGGCTCACCACAAAAATAATCCAACGGGCTCAAATCACAGCTCTGAGGCGGCCACTTGACATCAGAATTTCGGCTGATTATTCGGTTTTCGAAAACAGTGCCCAAAAGTTGGATTGTTACGTTGGCTGTGTGGCAAGTGGCCCCGTCCTGTTGAAACCAAATGTCGTCCATGCCATTCTCTTCAACTTTTGAAAACAAAAATTCGTTGAGCATGCCACGATAGCGCTCACCATTGACCGTAACGGCGACTCCTTCATCGTTTTCGAAGAAAAACAGGCCAATGATGCCTCCACTCCAAAATCCGCACCAAACCGTGACTCGTTGTGGATGCATCGGCTTTTCCATGGTGACGTATAGATTTTCTGAGCCATAGATGCGACAATTTTGTTTGTTGACATACCCACCGAGGTGGAAATGGGCCTCATCCGAAAAGATAATTTTTCAGTAAAAATGCTCATCTTCGCCGTTGCGTTAGACTAGCCAGTGGAGCACATCGGACATCTCCGGTGGAATCCATACTGATAGAGACTGGTCGAAAACCTATTTTTTTCTATCTTCACAAAGCCCGCCTAAGTTTAATTTACAAAAACCTATGGCTTCCAAACTATCCCCTCCACTTTAATCAAAAACATTATCATCTCCCCCAGTTCAAAAAGGAGTTCATCATCGCTATCCTTATTAATATCCCACCTTGAAAGCACTTCATCCATCCTCCCCCTTGTTTTCCAAACTTCCTCTCCACACCCAGATTGGAAACCGTGGTTGGGAGCAAAGTTGAAAGTGACTGCTTCTCTTGACAGGTTTAAGAAGTTTAAGAGGTGGAAATGGGCCTCATCCGAAAAGATGATTTTTCGGTAAAAATGCTCATCTTCGGCCAATTGATCTTGAGCCCATTGGGCAAACCGAAAACGCATCGGATGATCATGCGGCTTTAGCTGTTGGACTAATTGAACTTTGTAAGCTTTCATACCGAGGTCTTTGTGCAAAATTCTCAACAGAGAAGTGCGAGAAATATTCAATTCCTGAGAACGGTGACGAGTTGATGTTGATGGATGGTCACTGACATTTTCAGCAACGGCGGCAATATTCTCGGTCATACGCACTGTCTTAGAGCGGGAACAAGTTGCTTTGGCAACCAACAAACCAGTTTCCCGAACTCGCTTCACAAATTTGCCCACAAATTTACGTGATGGCATTCGATATTTACTCATTTTTTTTTTAATTTCTCACAGTTTGGGTTGAAGACTCACCACTTTGGAAGTAAGTTCTCAATATTTTCCATTTTTCTTCAAGCGTATGGATTACCATTTCGTAAAATTCTGACTTTCAACTAACAATCTGTCAATTTGTGTTGACATTTAACAAACTAGTACTTCAAATAAATAGTAGTTCAAAATGGAACCGCTAGATGGACGA
This sequence comes from Atherix ibis, assembly GCA_958298945.1. Taxonomy (NCBI): domain Eukaryota; kingdom Metazoa; phylum Arthropoda; class Insecta; order Diptera; family Athericidae; genus Atherix; species Atherix ibis. The sequence goes on along the minus strand of OY282609.1, from coordinate 18,694,454 downwards.
GCCTATATTTAACATTTTTGATAATTTAAGAGTAACAATAGCAAAGGGTATATTTTTTGATTCAACAGGTTTTAATGATAAATTTACTGGAAGAAATAATAATATCCTTTGGATGATAATTTCCAATAAGTTTTAGATTAGAGCAAACCACGTTCCCTCATATCTGGTGGAGTGAATCTTAACTAAAACTGGTCAGAATTATATTTTACACTATTTATTTATATCTAATATCACACCGTTTGCCTGATTATCTCATCAAAACCAACCATTATTACCCCTTAGTCGAAGATATTTTCGTCTACCATATCTCAACTATAATGAAACCATCGTTGGAAGTGTCAAGATCTCTTGGAAGATGTAAGAAAGCTAACGCTCTTCTACAGGAAGATAAATAATATGTCGTCTTTTCCAGATATTGAATTAAATGGGATCGAAAATCGTGAAATACATTATGCAGTTAGAAATTAACATAATATAATTATTTTTAGCGACAGTTATATTGTCCTCGCAACTATCCGTGGCCTATTTAATTACATCCCTATTGTTAATAAGGCTACGTAGTCCAATTCGATATAATATTTTTAACTATAGGGGTGTCAAGTCGCATAGGGCTATGGGCCATGTGAGCATTTGTGGCAACGAATATCCTGTTCAGTTGCGTTGGGTTGGAGAATATTTGAGAATTTCTGGTAACGAATGCGCTCAGCAGTTTGGTAGAGAAACTCTCCGGCGGGTGGTGCTCAAAGCTATCCCTAACAAAATGGTAAAATAAACTCTCTAGCAATTTGTGTGCTAAACTAGTTTAGTGAACAACCATATCGAAATTCTGGGCACGCAAACATTTCATTTTTTACAGAAAATGCCTACTGAAAATTTCTACCGAAAATTTCTACTAAAAATGTCTACTAAAAATTTCTACTAAATATTTTTACTGAAAATTTCTACTAAAACTTTCTACTAAAAATTCCTACTGAAAATTCCTACTGAAAATTCCTACTGATAATTCCTACTGAAAATTTCTACTGAAAATTCCTACTGAAAATTTCTACTAAACATTTCTACTGAAAATTTCTACTGAAAATTCCTACAGAAAATTTCTACTGAAAATTTCTACAAATCATTTCTACTGAAAATTCCAACTAAGCATTTTACTGAAAATTCCAACTAAGCATTCTACTGAAAATTTCTACTAAACATTTCTACTGAAAATTTCTACTAAAAATTTCTACTAAAAATTCCTACTGAAAATTCCTACTGAAAATTCCTATTGAAAATTCCTACTGAAAATTTCTACTAAACATTTCTACTCAAAATTTCTATTAAAAATTTCTACTGAAAATTTCTACTAAACATTTCTACTTATAATTTCTACTTAAATTTCTAACTAAGCCTTCTACTGAAAATTTCTACTGAAAATTCCTACTGAAAATGTCTACTGAAAATTTCTATTGAAAATTTCTACCGAAAATTTCTACTAAAAATTTCTACTAAAAATTTCTACTAAATATTTTTACTGAAAATTTCTACTAAAACTTTCTACTAAAAATTCCTACTGAAAATTCCTACTGAAAATTCCTACTGAAAATTCCTACTGAAAATTTCTACTGAAAATTCCTACTGAAAATTTCTACTAAACATTTTTACTAAAATATATGGCTTGCCGACATACACAGTGTGTCCCAAAAATATATTTAAATCATACAATATGCAGCGCTATCTATTGAAAATTTGTAGCATTAAAAAGATACATTCATCCTCTTTCAAACGCACCTAAATTCATGTAAATCGGATGACAGATATTGTATGATTTAAAATAAAGTATTTTTTGGGAAGTTCGACAACGATTTGTTTTCGAGAATTATTTCTAGACTCTTTAGATGCCTTAATAACTTTTCCTATTGGCCTTTTTAATTTTATTTAACTGCATAAAACCATTTACCATTCAGTTAACTCCAGCATCAATAAGTAGTAACGCTTGTCCGCACGATATATGAAATCACTAAATGGCCTCATGGTCGCGACGCTATTAAATGGATCCTGGCCCATGTCTTACACAGCAAACAAATAGGCAGATAATATCCGGTGGTACTACTATTAGGAACTGTGAAAACGGATCGATAAAGCTTTACGTAGGAAGTTTATTTTAAGGATTAACATTAATCTTAGAGAAATGTTTTTTATTCTGAATTTTTTTATCAACAATAACGTCTACAAGAATTAATTAAAAATTGAAGTTTATCTACTCGTACATCTAAAAGGGCTGAGTTTCAAGATTCATTTAATACCTTTAAGCTTTTTCATTTTTAAAAATTATTATTCAAATAGGTTTCGACAGTTTTTTCTTTTAATATTTAATTCTTTTTGAAGAAATTGATATCAAATTAAAGATTTACCAAAATTGATAATGTACCAAAATGTTCAAGAAATTGGGAAATGTTATTATTAACCTATAAGAAAAAGTTTGTTTTGATAATCGGTATAAATTAGAAAGTTTTAATTTCTCTTTTTTGTTTCTTTTGATAAAATGACATTTTAGAGCCACACTAATTACGAAAATCGAACTTTAAATCACGCACTGACTTATAAGTAGAAATTTAAAGATTTCTTCAAGTTATAGAAAGTGCCAGTATAAATAAGCACCCTCTCGTCCTACAAGTTCATTCGCGTCTCAATTAAATAGAAATTTTTTATACTAATTGCAGCACTACTTACGGTAAAAAACAATGTTAAGGATTTTATTGTTCCCAACCAGCAAATGAAGTGGCGGGGGAGGGGGGGAGGCGGTGCTTGGATTGAGTCTAATTTTTATGAGAACAAATTAAAAAGTTGTAATTTTTTATTAGAAATTAAAAATAATTTTAATCTGCTTGTAGGGCCAGTACAGCATTATATGAAATTTCTACTTGGATGCCTCTTAGCCTACCTGCTCTCACATTTTCTCTAGAGAAATATTACATGAAAATTTCGATTGTCTTACGTTTAATTTGCGGAAAATATTCTTTCATTACAGTACATTTAGTTAGTAATAATACCTGCGATAATATACCAGAAGAATTTTTGTCGACTACCATTGGAAAATCATGTACCGACTCAGTTGGAGTTTAGTTGAATCTTAGTCTCTGAGAGGTGGTAATTTTTCTGTGGCCCTCTCGGTGGTATACAGCTAACAAAAGTTTTCACCTGCATAACATCCACTATTATTGCTACTGCGGTTGAAACTGCTGCGTTTAATATCCTGTTCGACCAACAAAACAATTCAAGTGAAGAACATTATTTTTGCTTAAAATGCTGTTCCAGATGCACACGAAATATCTTCCCAAAATTTTAGCCCATTTCACATTTTCTTAGTAATTAACTTAATTAAATTGAATTTTTCCATATCCGAAAGAAAGCTTTTCTTCAAATAACTTTAACGGGTAGAACAGTAGTTTGATATTCAATTTAATTTGTTGTTTTTCTTGAAATAATCAAATAAAAAGTAGATTACATTTTTGTGCCAAATGAACACGTTTTCTTAAAAACGTATTATGATTTTTAAGTTAATAATAATTTTCTTTTTATTTAGGGTTTTCCGTTTTGTGGTTTTCAAAGTATATTCTGCCTAATATCAACGGAAATTTATTAAACTTTGGTACAATCTAGCAAGAAGTGTGCTCCTTTTTTTATGTTTTATTAATTTTTACAAATATTTACAACTACAAAATATTAACAAGCAGATTTAAATAACAGTATTAATTAACGAAGATGATTATGAATACATATTTAAAATACAGTATTTTAAAGAACGTGGGACCAACTATCGGTCTCGAGTAAAGGGATTTAGAAGATCGATTTTTAAGAATAAAAAATCGATCTTCTAAATCCCCTTATTAGATTCGATGGATCTCAAAGGTCTAGTCCGTATGTCCATATAGGCTTCAGTTGTATTTGTTGTTTATTGTCATTTTACAATATGAATCGTTTAAACACCCACAACGCGTTGCAATTGCGCAGAAGCAGAAGATATGCCGATTATTAGCTGAAACTACAGAATTTGTAATGAGGCTCGGAGGATATGCAAAAAAAAAAAAAATTGGCGTATATGGATTTGTGAAAATAAATAAAGGACTATGGAGAAGCCATCGTATTCTCAAAAAGACACTGAAGGTGTTATTGTTTGAAAATAAAGCAGGAGAAACTTGTCACCAATTCTGAGCGCGGTCGCAGTATAAATAACCCCCAGTTTATAGTCTGGATCATATGTGGTTTATGTAAAAAGAAACCACAAGCTATACAACAGAACGACTTGAAGCTATATTGCATGAAAATTGCCCAGGACGCCTAATTTAAAAATTTTCTGATGTTAATTTATCTTCAAGATCGTACGATTTGACGACGTTGAATTTTTTCTTATTTTTACACAGACAATCTCTAAACTTTAGAACATTTAAAAACCAACAAGCCTAAAGTAATGGGCGAATTACAACCAAATTATTTACTAAAAATTACCTTGAAAGAATTAGGTCCAAGTAGAAGTCTCGTGGCGACCATTTTAATTGATTTTATATTAGTTCCAAAGATAATATTGATATTTTTTCGTTTTATTAAAATTTACCTTTCTAGTTTAATTAACCAGAATCCTGTTTTGTACATTATTATTACCATTTTCTAAGGTCGCTTTCGATAAAATTTTTAATACCATCAAGCATGAATTGAATTTGATAATTTTTTGCAGTTTTCGAGGCTTAATAATTCGTTCTGTTATGATTTATATAATAAAACGACAAATATCCCTCGATTTATTGGAATAAAAATTATTACACTAAATCAAAAAAACGCAACTGAATTATTTATTATTTTATTTAGGCAGGGTTGAGGGAGAGTTGGGAAAATTTTTCTCTAGTTTACCAAAAATATCCTTTTACATAGGTCTATAGAGAAAAGGGAATACGAACGGATGAGAACAATTCATTTTTGAAAATCTACAAATGGTTTACCATATTTTGTTCTATTGTATATTATGGCACCAGTACTTTAATGCTCCATTGCTCTTAGACTCAGCATAAGGACGAGGTAGATTTCTTTGTCCATTTGCTGTACTCGACTCTATTTATTCGTGAGGGGATGAAAATAACGAAAGTCTTATGCATACAAGATACAAGGTTTTTTGGTAAAACTTCTTGATGGGCATTTTATGTTAACTGTTACTGTACATACAACTAATTAAATCCCAATGGATGAATAGGACGACGACGAATGGGTTGGTGGCTGGGTAGAATTATGGGTTTTAAGGAGGAAAGCATAATTAACATGTTTCTATGCACACAACCCTTTTTCATCAAGAACTTTAACGCTAAACTATTTGAATCATTCCCATTTCCTTTTGTTCTGTTTAACATTAATTGCAAGTTGAAATTATATTTACGAGCTGAGTGTGTGTACATTTGCAAAAATTTATATATTTTTTCATTATTTTTGGAAAATTTATTTAATTTTTGTTATTTATAAAATAGATGAAAATATGAATGGGGATTTGTGGAGGGCAGAATTTGTTCTGCAAAGGTCAACTCATAATGCTAAGGATCAACTTAAATGGTAATAAATTATGCATACTGTCGTAAATAGAATTTTACTATTTTCCTTCCAGTTTTAAACTATATAACTATGGTTATATAGTTTAAACTGGAAGGAAAATAGTAAAATTCGAAAATAATTTTTCCTATAAACCACTAAAAACTTTTGAGCTTTTATTATATTCTCGATAGGAGGGTTAAGAGGAGAATATTTTGGAATATTTTTTTAAGTGTGAAATTAGTTTTCTATAATATATATTGGGTTGTCCGGGAAGTTTTTTTTTATAAAAATGAAAGGCGATTTTCTTATAGTGAATTAATATTTTATTCAATTAAATATTATCCAATCTGATCCAATACCCTTTGCCATTTCTCTGGCAGTAGCATGATTCTACGCTCATAAAATTTTTGTTCTTTGCTGGCAAAAAAACTGATCCAAGTAATTTTTGACCTCCACTCATTTGAATTAAACATTTGACCGTCTAAAATTTTTTGTAGAGACCGAAACAAATGATAATCGGAAGGTAGTAGGTCTGGAGAGTATGGTGGGTGTGGCAGTATATCCCATCCAAGCCCTAAAAGCTTTTGCTGAGTGGTCAAACTTGTATGCGGTTTCGCATTATCCTGTTGGAACACTATACCTTTCCTATTAGCCAATTCTGACCTTTTTTCTTTAAGTGAATCATTCAATTTGTCCGACTGATGACAGTACACTTTAGAATTGATTGTTGTGTTGCTTGGTAGAAGCTCAAAATAAACGATTCCTTTGAAATCTTACCAAACAGATAGGATAAACTTTTTTTTGATGAATATTGGCTTTCGAAGTGCTTTGAGCCGGTTCATCTTTCCTACTCCAGAATATTTTGCGCTTAATATTGTTGTAGACAACTCATTTCTCGTCCCCAGTGATGATACGCTTCAAAAATGGATCAATTTCTTGGCGTTTGGGAAGTAAATCACAAATGTTAATGCGACGGCACAAATTTTTTTCCGTAAGAAGATGAGGAACCCATATGTCGAGCTTTGAGGTTAAACCTATCCGTTTCAAATGATCATGAACGGTCGAATTTGGTAAATTTAATCTCACAGCGATCTCACGAGTTATTATTCGCCAGTTTGTATCAATTAATGTCTTTATTGTGTCTTCATCAGCTTCAACTGGATTTCCAGATCTTCTAGATCAAAATTTTGCAAACCAGTTTTGGCACTGGCGCTCACTTAAAACATCTTCTCTATAATATTTTGCTTGTATGTCAGCTATATCAGCTGTCAAAAACATATGATTATACGGCTGAAGTGTGAAGTTGGTTATGAAAAAATACAGGGTGAACCATTTAGAAGTTCCATTTAGAAAAGTAAATAAAAAAAAAACTGGTATGTTTTTTTCAAATTTCCGGTTTTATTAAAAAGATTGAACCTTGAAATTTAAGAATGAAACATAACATCATTTAAATGACTGACACGGCTGGCATTACAGTTCCCCATTCGCTCGACCCAATTTTTCAGTACATTTTCGATTGTCCGTGCCTGCATCTCTTCAATGGCAACTTTGATTTCGTGTTTCAAGGCCTCAATTGTCTCTGGATGGCTTGCGTAACATTTATCCTTAACGGCTCCCCACAGAAAATAATCCAACGGGCTCAAATCACAGCTCCGAAGCGGCAAGTTGGATTATTACGTGCAAAAGTTGGGTTATTACATTGGCTGTGTGGCAAGTGGCACCCTCCTGTTGAAACCAAATGTCGTCCATGCTATTCTCTTCAACTTTTGGGAATAAAATTCGTTGAGCATGCCACGATAGCGCTCACCATTGACCGTAACGGCGGCTCTTTCATCGTTTTCGAAGAAAAACGGGCCAATGATGCCTCCACTCCAAAATCCGCACCAAACTGTGACTCGTTGTGGATACATCGGCTTTTCCATGGTGACGTATGGATTTTCTGAGCCCCAGATGCGACAATTTTATTTGTTGACATACCCACCGAGGTGGAATGGGCCTCATCCAAAAAGATGATTTTTCGGTAAAAATGCTCATCTTCGGCCAATTGATCTTGAGCCCAAAAACGCATTGGATGGTCATGCGGCTTCAGCTGTTGGACTAATTGAACTTTGTAAGCTTTCATACCGAGGTCTTTGTGCAAAATTCTCAACAGAGAAGTGCGAGAAATGTTCAAGTCCTGAGACTCGGTGACGAGTTGATGTTGATGGATGATCACTGACATTTTCAGCAACGGCGGCAATATTCTCGGTCGTACGCACTGTCTTAGAGCGAAACGAGTTGCTTTGGCAACCAACAAACCAGTTTCGCGAACTCGCTTCACGAATTTGCCCACAAATTCACGTGATGGCATTCGATCTTTACTCATTTTTTTTTTTAAATTTCTAACAGTTTGGGTTGAAGACTCACCACTTTGGAAGTAAGTTCTCAATATTTTCCATTTTTCTTCAAGCGTTCCATTTTTCTTTCAACTAACAATCTTTCAATTTTTGTTAACATTTAACACTCTAGTACTTTAAATATATAGTAGTTCAAAATGGAACCGGTAGATGGACCACCCTATACAATTAACTCCTATGTTGGGAAAAAATGAAATTATTTTCCGGACAACCCAATAAATTTCTCTATTAAAGCGCAAGCTAATGTAGTATAAAATACAATTAATCTTTTTAAAAAAAATAATTTTAGAATAAATGTCAAAATGATGGTTGTGTTAGGGGTAGATGGTGAGAAAGGTGATAGGTTTTTTTGTCCTATATTTACCACGATCGAATGATTAGAAAATTTATTTTGCTATTTCTTAATATAAATTGATTTTTTTTACGAGTATTATGGGAGTAACTTTATTGAGGCAAATTAAAATTCATCCGGCATAGTATTAGAATTTACAGCTTTTCATTAAAGGAAATACTCCACCATCATCGTATTATTAGCATTAGGATAGTAGTAATAATAGTAGTGTACTTGTGCCACCTATCGTCAATCGTTGGTATCACATTTTTATATTTATTTGTTGTTTCCTTTTTTTCCTGTACATAAATTCTATTTGTATACGCAAAATATATCAATAAATTTCAATAAGTGTGTTTAGACTATCAGTAAATTGAATCAATATGGAAAAAAGTAAATGTTGTAATTTACTGTGTAAACATTAAATGGAATTATCGGAATGTACTTTTAAGTGTCAAGTCGCAAAATGCTCGAAAAGGAAATAAAATGAACTTCGAAAAAAGGTGGAATTTAAAAGGCTTTAAAAAAAACTCCTTTTGCTTATCATCCTCGTTTATCTGACCAAAAAGTGACAATATGAGGTGATCTCCTTTTTGACTTGATAAGAACTTCTTTTATTAACACACACACAAATACGCATGCGGCTTTTATCCTCTCTATCTCCATCTCGAAATTGTTATTTCTTATCGTATCGGTGAGGGCGAGAGCAGAAAGATTTTTTTTCTTTTCGAAATTGATGGTGATTGAAGTGATAAACCACAACATTACAGGCATTAGAATTATCAGGATTTTTTCTATACACAAATTTATAACTGGCAAAGAGATAGTAAAATTTGCCTGTAAATATGGAAATAAATAACATAAAACATTGCTGCAATATATTCTGTTGCCACTTTTTTTCTCTCTCTCTCTTTTGGAACCTTGATGGGTAGATAAATTGGTGGGTGGAAAAATCACTTGAATAAGTATTAGTAAGAGAGTGAGTTGGGGGGAATTTATGGCAAAAAGGAAAAAGGTGAGACCTACCGGAACATTTAGGAAATACTTTATGCGAATGCAATTTAAACGGAATCACGTATACGCAATTTAAATGAGCAAAAAAGGACGACCGAACGAACGGAATGAATGAATGGAATGAATAAACATTTAAAAAGGTACACAAAATTATATACAATTTATTATTTTGTAAGCTAAAATTATAAAAGCTTCACCTGTCATCTACCCTTGCCCCGATTCTACTCTAATGATGGCAGGCTGAAGGGATGGTTAAATTTTTTTCTTCCATTTTTTTTGTTGGTTTTTTACTATCTATCCTTTTTTTCGCTATGTCTCTTTCTATAAGGTGGGGTAGTGCTTTTTTTCTATAATTTTCGATGCCATTCCACCATTAAGCAAATAAATATAAATGAGGAAAGTTGGGATATTTTTTTTTTAAATTTTCAATTTGTTTTTTTCGTCTTTCTTTTATTTACTCATATTTTTTTTTGTCTCAATTTGGATTAGTGGTTGGAAATAGGGGATGGGTTTAAGAGAGCTGATGAAATGAGCGGAAAATTATTTGTATTTTATTTGAAATAAAATGTGAAAAAAGTCAACAAATAATAAATTGTAAAAAAAAAACTTTTAAAAATAATAATAAAACTAAAATAAAATAGAAAAGAATTAAAAAAATGTACGTGCTTTCATAGCAAATCGAAAGCTTATTTTATTATACAATATTAAAAAAATTGAAAATTGTAATTTTTATGAGAGCACAAGGGAATATTATTTTTGTTATTTTGTTAAGAGTATTGCCCTTATTTTATGTCAATAGGGATAGTAGGAGTACTAGTAGTAGTGTTTGGTAAGGAACCATTAAACGAAGAAGATACTTTTGCTTTCAATTAATTTACGTTCTAAAAATTTTAATTGACAAAAAAAAACCTAAAATTAAAATATCAAAAGTAAAATATTTGTCTGCCATCTATTGGAATTTTTTGAACTGGAAAAAAGAAAAGTTTTAGTTTTGTTGGTTCTGAACATCACGATAATAAGTGTGTAATTTTACAATGTAAAAGTTCATCTATCTATAGCGAAGAGGAAGGCAGTTGAGACTGCCACTAAGCTCCCTAAATTTCCCAGTGTAACAATTTTTACCGACAGTTTGACAGCTTTGGAAGCCATTTGTGGATCATGAAATGATGCGGTACTCTAGAAGATTTGTCACAATCTATTAAACAATAGAAAAGTCATATTGGTAATGATCATTGTGATCAACTGCCGAGGAAGGCTCTCCAACATCCTGTTCCCATTGTGATTCCAAACTTACCGAATCTACACATATTGACCAAATGATATTTAACATCTTTGGTCATACTTAGATAAATAGCTAAACATCGGAAACTAGTCCGAATTCGATTTGGGATTACCCCACTTACCCAAGATTTAACCACGAATTTATTTTTGAATAGGTTCCATTCGATTGTACAGCTAACAATTCCAATTCCAAGTCAATCTAAAAAAAATTGATATGCTCCAGAAAATTTAACCACTTCCAATTGCTCTCTTCATCAGTAACTATCGACCAGTTTTATTAGGTAAGCGGACAATGCCAACTTACATGTAACATGAAGATGCCAAATGGCGTCATGGTCATGCTGCTACAGAATGTCCTGGGTATCTTGTCTCATAGACCCTATACACAACTTATTATTAGTTACAGCTTAATCAGAGATTAAAAAGGGGACTTGGAAAAAACTTTGTCAATCGTGAAGCTTCACAATTTAGGAAGCGCTCTATTCGCAAAGAAAAGTTTCGGGCTCGCTGATACTCACTTAATATAAGTGGAACAGAACGCCATAGAAGTGGCAGATAGAGGCTGTGTATAGTTTCCAAAAACCAAGCTATAGATCAGATCAGTATGGCCCTATTCGAAACCAAATACATGGTAGCAAGTATAATCATGTACTTGAAAGAGTTAAATCATTCTTCTATTTGCCGTAAAGTGTTGCAATCGATAAGAACATAGAGAAAGAAATCTGCTGGCAACCAACAGAGCATATTTCATTCAGTTTAAATTATTTTGCTCGAAATTCTTGCCATACCATCGACATTACTACGGTACAGTCCACTAGTCTTCATAGTTCTCATGTATTCTTCGAAAACTTGGATTGTCAATAAAAACCATTGCGAACCCTTGTTATCCTATATGAGGATGAACAATTCCGGAGCCCATTTAACAGCGAGATAGTCGAGCGTTACCTTGATCGCCTGGTTATGCATAAGGCTAAGCCCAATAGGCTATGGATTCTGCCCGGAAAGTTTAGAGTGGCTCCATTTAGGGTTCTAGAAGAGGAGATAGACCCTGGCTTAGGTGGAGCTACTACATTAGCCAGACCGACAAAAACATGCTGCAAATATCGAATTGGGAGATACAGGTGCAAAGCCGGGATTTCTGGAGTTCTTTGATTGATTATAGACCGAACGCCAGGTTGTCGCCGCGTTGATGATGAACAAATATTATAAAATTGTCAGAGTGCTCTATATATTTTCAGCTACCTAAACATATCGGTCTGCGAAATATGTTTTCAGAATGTGGAAATACCGAGAAGAAAAGCTTCTAAAACAATCCAGGTTACGATACACGGTTGATAGCGTGCGAAATAGCAAGAAATACATTTGGGCCTATTCGGAAATGAATTAATTTTATTAACGTTAATATAAACCAAATTATCTGCCCAATTTATTATATTGTATTTTTTTTTAATAAATAATAAATGCCTTTTGCTTTTATTACTATATAATTTTCTTGAATAATTAGGATTATTGGGTTGCTTTTATAATTTCAAATTATGGATATTGACTATACTGTTTTGTGCACTATATTGGGTATAATGGTTAAAAAAAATTATAAGGCTGTATAGTATAGAATTTATTTCAGATTACAATAATAATAACTGTAACGTTGTGTGGTATATAGTTGGCCTTATCTAAACATTATTAATTATTCATTGAAAACGTTCTACTGTAAAGTGAACATATCCGCTTATCTGAGCATGACACAATCTCTCAGAAATCAAAATAGAAATTAGCACAAATAAAAACACCCTTCCATCTTCCCAGTCTGAATTTACAAATAGGTGTGGAGAATGAGGAAGTAGAACTCACTTTCTAAGTACGATAGGTAATAGATACACAGGTAGATGGTGGAGAGTATAAGTAGTAAAAATTAGATTATGGATGATGAAATTGATGCATGCGTACATTACAACGGAAAGTATACTAAACGTGGGAGTAGCTAATGTTATTAAATAATTATGCGTTAAACAGGAGCGTATCCGAAAATTATTATCGATCACTGAAAATGGTTTATTCGATTTGTTGTGGAAGCCATTATTGCTGCGTGTGGAAGCCATCAAAGATCTAGTTTGGAATACGGCAAGGATAGAATAATGCGCATTATAATAATTTTGGTGGAGATTCGCAACATGATTTCGAACATTTATTCATCCCAAAAATTCACATTCAGTGTATTTTGTAGCCACATTTGTGCATATGACCCAGTATTTTTGCATGCTGGATAAATGGGTAGCTGGGTGAATCCATCATATACACATCCGGATCATCCTACGGCAATGACGATTACTACCCACAACTAAATATTAGGTGCAAAGTGGAATTTTGAGTCACCACATAAAATATGTAAAGGCATATTTGAGAGGCTCTGTAAACTGGTGTATTTGTTAGATTTTCCTGTACACTACATACTATAGCGCCATGACAACCGAAACCCCCTTTAACCCAATGTATACTTGTTACCGTAGTGTATTTATTATTATTATTGTACAATTTATCCAGTGTTGTTTGTGGTGTGTACACATATAAAAATATATATTTGGTTGGTGTTTCTCTGCTCCTTTCACCCTTCCAATGCCCTATTCATTCACCTAACCAACTTTATGGGGCAATATTTTATACCAGTTTTTGCTCTTTAATTTCGTTAAGTCTTGTATTATTTATTATTTATTGTGACTAGGTATATACACGTATGTGTAGAAGAGTACATGTAAGTGGTGTCTCTAATTCTCCATTCTGGAGTATAAAAATTAAATTGTTTGAAAAATCTGAGAGGCAAAAACGTATAAATAAAGAAAGTTTCCATAACATGATGGAAAATCAACATTATTCGCATAAAGAAAGAAGGAAAGTACACTGAAAAATCAACAAAATTCGCATGGTTCACGTATTTATAATCGCACATATTCATTCGTATGTGAATTTACAGATTAGACATGTATGTACAAAATTACATAGTCGTACATAAACACAAAATTTCGAATCAATTTCGTGTATGCTAGTAAACAGGGAGAAGGAGTTGGAGATGAGATTTTAGAAAATATGAATTTAGATAAATTTTTAGATCTAAGGATTCGAAACAAGTTGGTGTGAAGCAAGCAAATGGGGCTTCGAATGCTTAAAGATAAGAGAATAAATGTATTCAATTTGCGTTTTTTTATTAATGCAAAAATGTTATTTTTAATTAATTGTTATCAATTACAACATGTTGGCGAAATGTACACACTTTTCCAGGATATTTACACTTTTTTCCAGGGTCTACACATAAGTACTAGCTGGTGCATAGATGCCGACCCGAAAAACGACCAAACCATCCCTATTCATTCATTCATTCATCTCTTTAATTGCTCACCAAGCAGCCCCATTTCCCCAAATGTTTTTAAAAAAAAAAAATTTCCTCTTGTTAAAAGAAATGTAGACCATTTCTTTTGGGGATTTTTGATTTAAATGCAACATATTATCCAGTGTATGCTGTTTCTTTTTTTTTTATTCTCTTGTTGAAAAAAAATTACCCTTCCACTAAATTAAATTGTTTGTATTACCCTTCCCCAACCCCCTTCCACCAAACACACACACACACTTTTTTCTAAATGAGTATCCATTTGGGAACATTTAAAACCGAAGGGCCAATTCTTTTTCCACATATGAACGAAAAAGATTAATTATTTCCCTTGTCATGGAAATATGTTATATGCTAAATACCTTAAATACCTTTAAAAATAAAAAATTAAATAATTAAAACCTCCAAAAAAAAATAAGCTAACCTTGTTTAGAGCAACGAAATAGAAATTATTCTAAAATGAGCATCACCCACCAAAAAAAATTTGGTATTTGCTTAAAAATATTTTTTAAATTTAATTTTTTTAAGAGGCCACATTTATTTTAATAAGATGAGAGCAACCAATCACATTTTTGTGGGTGTTACATAATTTTAGGATTTGATATTTTGCTAACTCACCACCATTCTCTTTTTTTTTAACTTGATTTTATTTTAAGTTTAAGTCTTTTTTTGTAATTTACAACAATTATAAGTAATAGAAAATACTTCTGTAGCAGTTAATTGGAAATGGTAGGTGGATAAGGGAGTAGTAATCTGATTATTTGATGCTATACAGGAATATTGAGACTGAAATTCTTCTCTATTTTGTACAGACTTTTTTCCATTTCGTGGTTCGGAAAGAAAAGTGCAGCCCCATCAATTGATAGTTGTCATGCATTTACACATATGTCATTCAATATCGGATTTGTTTAAACTAAGGTTGGCCATTTTGCACTATGGTATGTTTAGCTACCGAGCAACGCGTAAAATCCCAAAAAAATGTCGTTCCTAAAGAGAAGATTATAGTCGTTATAATCACACTACTGAGCGAACAGTTTGCTCGGTGAATACGTCAATAAGAGAAATTGCTGTAATTGATGCTCTAAAAATCGACAAATAATTCTGAAAAAGCCATTTTATCTGGTGTGCAGTTTACTGTAAAGGTATCAGTAGCCCCTATATTACGTAGTAAAAAAAGTTCGTGGAGTTTTCGGGCAAAGTCAGGATTCTATTAGTATATAACTTCTGTGGTTACTGGTTGACAAACTGAATCAAGGAAAAACGCTTTCTTGAAGCAAGCTATACGGTAGATGCATTAAAACTTGCTAGGCAAGCTCTTTTAAAATCTTGGTTAATCATCAAAGATGAATGTGGTCGAGCGTTATCGTGGTGGAAGACGAAACCCTTCCTATAATTAATTCTAACCGTTTTCTCTCAACCGTTTGACGTAATAAAAGTTGCTCAAAGTACAGTACCGAGTTAACAGTTTCCCTTTCAGTCCCACCATACACACAGCATAACCTTATTAGCCGTCGAAAATTTTTAGATTCTATTTTCTTGAATGACCCATGTTTGGAGGTAAAAGCTTTATCAATCAAGTTATGTACCACTTTATTGATATTTGTACCACAAATCTGAAATGCATAACTTCATGTCACTCTGAATAAAGGTTCGCATCGTGCATTTGTCGTTTAATAACAGGTCTACAAAAAAAAGTAAGGGAAATGGCGCATCAATCTTATGATTTGATGGAAATATTACCAATTTCTTTTCGATAGAGTTAAAATTGGATATGTTAATTTACTGCGATTCAATTTTTTCACATGTTCACAAATAATTCAAATCCATTGTGAAAATAGTCGATCTGTAAAAATTGGTTTTATAGAAAAAATCATCCTGAACGAAGCTTATTTTCACTTATCGGCAATGTTAACAAGCAAAATTGTCATATTTGGGCATCTAAAAATTCAAGTTCAGTTGTTAAAGAACCATGCATTCATCACGTGTCACTGTATGCCAAATAGGATCCACAAAAATTGCTTATAATCATTTTTGACGATGTTCTCATATTTTAACCATTTTTCATGGCCATTTATGATTTGCTTCAGAAATAGCTCGATTTAATTGCGCTTCAGCAGCGTATCACAGATGATCTTGTTTTTCACACTCAATTCATGAGACACCCAAACAGTGAAATTATTCTAAAACCCTTTCGTTAATGGCTTAAAACGGTTTGATGATGTCAGTCTTACTCAATTTTTTCAAGAATTTCATTAGTTTTTTCGTTAATTGGCCGACCAAACCTGGACTCATTTTTGACATCAAAATTTCCAGAACAAAAGCGAGCACACCTTTATCAATAAATGATATTGTAAAATATATTGAATTTCTCTTTATTCTTATCTATTTTTGAGTTTGAATAACTTTTGATACACAACACTGATTTCCGTAAAATTTTCCGTTACATAAAGCTTTAATTTTTATATTACAAACGCTCCGCAGTGATAACTGTCGCAATATCTTTTTTTAACTCGTTCATGTATTGGAAAACGCCATGAACTTTTCCGACTAACCAATTTTAGTTGAAGATTTTAATCTGGACTACATGTGGTTAGCCGAACTTGAAGATTTTAATCTGGACTATATGTGGTTTCAACAAAACGGTGCCAAAAACCACACAATATGAAAAGCATTTGGTTTATTGCACCGTTAGACTTTTCCTTATGGGGGCTACGTAAGATATTTTGGTTACCCAAACAATCCTTAAATTTTCGAGTATTCAAAAAGCAACATCTGTCAAGTAATGGCGCCTATTTGAAAGATGTCATATTCAATGCATAATGGCTAGGTCAAGTGTTATAATAATTTTTATAGAAATCTGAACTTAAAGTATGTGTTATTTAAATTTACTTTCCGAAGTACAAATTGAGTAGCTATTTCTTAATTATTAAATAAAAATAATGTTTAACTTTCCATAATTCATTTACTGTTATTCTGCTCTGCACCCTCCAATTGCTCTCCTGTTAACAAAAAAGCCCTGCTGCATGAATATTTTTAATATAGAAGAACACTTTTGATTAAAACCATTACATTTTTATTTGATCATATATAAGCTCATCATCAGCTAGAAGCTACTAGAATATTTGCAATTTTATTTTATTATTTCATAACTAAGATATGAATGGGAAATGCAATTTTCTTTCCCCGTTTATGAAAAATCTGGCCGCCATCTTTCTTCATTGCTTAAAATTCATCTCGTAAAAATTTTATTTGTAATTTTCTTGCTATTGTTTTTTTGTTTTGTTTTTTCGACAATACATACACATAAACATGAGCTGTTTACTTTCTTCTCAGGAATGTAGATGTGAGCTTTTAAAAATATTTCCCACAAAAATTTCCCGCAATTCCATTTTATTTACGATTAGCTTAGAAAATGTGTTTAAGACACAACGATAGGGCGGGGTTGAATTTTAAGCACATGTTGTCATAACGTGGCATTTAAGTAAACTTCATAAAAGAATATATTTCTTTCTTGTTTTTTCTTTATATAAAAGAATATTACCTACTGCAGGTGATGAGTGGTTTTTTTCTTCTAATAATTTGATGTGTAATAAAATTGGATGAAAATTGATTTTAAAGAGTTTTGTTTTGATTATGTAACAACTCAACAAAAGTATTACCGATTTTTTTCTTATGAAAGCACTACATAAAAAGAGAATTTGTTAGCCTTGTAGGCTTTGATTTAGGGATTTTTTATAAAACAAATATTAAATCAGTAAAATCTTTATCTTTTTACCATTGAGTATATCGAATTGGTAATCTTATAATCTTTCTAT
The DNA here is from genome assembly GCA_958298945.1 of Atherix ibis. NCBI lineage: Eukaryota > Metazoa > Arthropoda > Insecta > Diptera > Athericidae > Atherix > Atherix ibis. Next base: position 18,676,685 of record OY282609.1, on the reverse strand, counting down.
CAGTTATATACATTGTCATGTCATAACGGAAATGGTTTTGGAAATCTGTTGCGTCATCTTCTTATAAACAATTTGGTTCAAGTCCTAAATTTGCTTTAGAAATCTTAACAACATTTCAAATTATTTCTCATACAAAACAAACTATTTTATTAATTTTTTTTTTTCAATTAAAACCATGCCATTTATTAAAATACTAAATGTCTGATTTACGAGGTGTGGCGGGTTTCTGACAGCATTAAAAGCAATTTGCCAACATTGGGACTTCCACCTATCTTGTAGAGTACAAGTTTCAACCCTATCCGTTTTTTACAGAAACGTATAGAATCTTATAAATGAAGTTGTATTTTTATAGTCCGTTACAAAAAAAAATGGTACCATCAAATTTTGTGTTGAGCTCGGTGAATCCGCGTGTTTGACTTACGAAAAGTTTTCGAGAGCCCATGGGGACCATTTCTTAACAAGAGCACAAGTTTTTCGGTAAAATAGAGTATTTTTAGATGATCAAGAGGCAGTGAAAGATTAATAAAAATATGGAACAAGTATCGTCTCTTGTGAGGTCAGACCGACTTGACTTCGCTCAAGATGGCCTTCAACATCGAAAACTGCTTAAAATGTGGAATGAGTGGAGGGATCTTACGAGGTCAGACAATGCAAACCTCAGTCAGGTAGGCCCGCTACAACGAAAACTAATGAAAATATGTAACAAGTAAGGGCTCTTGTGAGGCCGTCGATTAACATCAAATCTGATGAGGAAGACTTAGAAAAAGCGTTCTTTGTAGCAGATTTCACTTAATCCTCCAGCATTGCAACGAAGTGTAAAAAAAACCGCTTCTGCCAATGTATAGCTACCTTGAGTGTGGCGCTCCCATCGTTCAGATTTGAGTTCTGTTTTTTTTTGTTAAGTTGGTACATCTGTTGTTGATATTCCCTCTAAATCTTAGCGTCATAGCTTGACATTTGCAAAAGTTACGTAGCCAAGAGTATATCTATCTCTGTGTGTGTTGGCGATATTTTACAATTTTAGAAATGGATTTAAATTTGCAACAAAGAACTTGTATTAAATTTTGCGTAAAAAACGGATTTAATGGTGCGCGAACGTTGGAAATGTTGGAAAAGCGTTTACCAGTGGCACGAGCGGTTCAAAAGTGGTCGTGAGTCAATCGAAGATGATCGACGCAGTAGCAGACCAATCTACATCGAAAACCGACGAAAACATTGATAAAGTAAAATAAATGTTGGTCAATAACCACAAAATAACCATCAGAGAGATAGCGGAAGACTTGAACATTGCCTATGGATCCGTCCAAGACATTTTGGGTAATGATTTGCGTTTCCGTCGTGTAGCAGAAAAGTTGGTGCCAAAAGACCTCAATTTCATGCAAAAAAGCGACTGCGTTGACGTCGCAAAAGATATGATTTGCGAGGCTGAATCCGATCCCATTATAATTCGTAATTTTTTGACAAAAAATGTAACAAATACCATCCAACAACCGCGGAATTCACCTGATTTGGCTCCCTGTGACTTCTTTCTGTTCAATCGAGTTAAAAAACTATTACGGGGAACTCGTTTAAACAGCCGAGAGGAAGTAATGGAAAAATCGCAGGAAGCACTGATGGACATACCGAAACCGAATATAAAAAATGTTTCGAGGATTGGATCAAGCGCTGGCATAAGTGTGTTTAAGTCGATGGGGATTACTTTGAAGGGGACAGTATAGATTGAGATGAATAAACTTGTATTTTTTAATTTTCTGAATAAATTCCGGTAACTTTTTGATCAAGGTGGTATAAAAGTAAAATAGAACGTATTGCAACCTTTATATTTCTGTCACACCACACGCACATGTGCAATCTTATGTTTACAAAGATTCGAAAAACTCATTTTAGGATCAGAATTTTCAGTCTATTTATTATTAAAAAATAAAATAAATACGACCAAAGATAATAACCATTTTTAAAACTATTTTCATCTTTTCTCCCAAAAACTTTTCGATCAATTATTATACAACAAAAAATTTGGGACCAAATAATCAAACATAGATCAACATAATATTTCGTTACAAAATAGGGTGTTTGGTTTGGCGATGGCAAGGATTGTTGATGTTAAACGAAAAATGTTGATAGAAAGGTGGGAAATCGGAAATTGGATCATCCCTTATTCGTTTCTTTACTATAGGGTGGTCCATCTACCGGTGCCATTTTGCACAACTATTTATTTGAAGTACTAGAGTGTTAAATGTCAACACGAATTGACAGATTGTTAGTTGAAAGTTAGAATTTTACGAAATGGTAATCCATATGCTTAAGAAAAGTCGGAAATATTGAGAACTTAGTTCCAAAGTGGTGAGTTTTCAACCCAAACTGTGAGAAATTAAAAAAAAATGAGTAAAGATCGAATGTCATCACGTGAATGTGTGGGCAAATTCGTGAAGCGAGTTCGCGAAACTGGTTTGTTGGTTGCCAAAGCAACTTGTTCCCGCTCTAAGACAGTGCGTATGACCGAGAATATTGCCGCCGTTGCTGAAAATGTCAGTGATCATCCATCAATATCAACTCGTCACCGTTCTCAGGGCTTGAACATTTCTCGCACTTCTCTGTTGAGAATTTTGCACAAAGACCTCGGTATGAAAGCTTACAAAGTTCAATTAGTCCAACAGGTAAAGCCGCATGACCATCCGATGCGTTTTTGGGCTCAAGATCAATTGGCCGAAGATAAGCATTTTTACCGAAAAATCATCTTTTTGGATGAGGCCCATTCCACCTCGGTGGGTATGTCAACAAACAAAATTGTCGCATCTAGGGCTCGGAAAATACATACGTCACCATGGAAAAGCCGATGCATCCACAACGAGTCACAGTTTGGTGCGGATTTTGCAGTGGAGGCATCATTGGCCCGTTTTCTTCGAAAACGATGAAGGAGCCGCCGTTACGGTCAGTGGTGAGCGCTATCGTGGCATGCTCAACGAAGTTTTGTTTCCAAAAGTTGAAGAAAATGGCATGGACGACATTTGGTTTCAACAGGACGGGGCCACTTGCCACACAGCCAATGTAACAATCCAACTTTTGGGCACTGCTTTCGAAAAATGAATAATCAGCTGAAATTCTGATGTCAACTGGCCACCTCGGAGCTGTGATTTGAGCCCGTTGGATTATTTTCTGTGGGGAGTCGTTAAGGATAAATGTTACGCAAGCCATCCAGAGACAATTGAAGCCTTAAAACACAAAATCAAAGTTTCCATTGAAGAGATACAGGCCCGGACACTCGAAAATGTACTGAAAATTGGGTCGAGCGAATGGGATACTCTAACGCCAGCCGTAGCAGTCATTTAAATGATGTTGTATTTCATTCTCAAATTTCAAGGTTCAATCTTTTTAATAAAACCGGAAATTTGAAAAAACAGACACTAGTTTTTTTTTATTTACTTTTTAAAATGGAACTTCTAAATGGTCCACCCTGTATAATTTTATGAAAGCAGTTCTTGCTACATAATCGAACTTTTACTTTAATCAATAATACAATAACTAATAAGTAGTAAGTCTATTGGCATTTGGATCATAAATTATTATTTTTGCTCCTGTTGAAAAATAAATTTGGTCAAGTTTTTGGTCCATTCAAAATATGTTGGGGGTCTTTTTCCACTATTAAATATGTTAACTCTCGGAAAAAAGGCAAAAGAAAATTGTAGAAAAAAAATTCACAGCGAATTGAAAAAGGATAAAATAAGATTAACTTCTGTGCAGGAATAGAGTTAAACTTGACCTTTTTTTTTCAAGTAATTATTCAGAATTTTCATCTTTCATGGCTGGGTGGGCGTCTTTGTAGAGTTTGTTCGGTTCGTTGGCTGGTCTGGTGGTGGTTAGTCGTTCGTTCGGGGATAACTGATTTCCGAATGGTTGGTTAACGTTCTTTTGGATATCTGGATAGGAGCACATGTATAGACTAGTTGGTTCAACTACTATCGCTACTTCTACCAACAGTGCTTATAAAAGGGAATATCGAAGCGAACGGATTAAGGCAAAAGACAGTGAACCAAAAGAATTATGAAAAATGAATTCCATCTTTGGCCTGCCATAAATTTTGTTTGCGGGCATAAATATTTGTGTGTCCAAATCAAGACATGGGTCTGCTATCATGCTTTCATGTGACAACATGGAAAGTGACTTTATGAGACAGGATTGCATACTGAATGATAAAATATCAAACAAAAATTTCACACACGCTCTATAACAAATTTCAATATAACCTAACCATTATGATGTTATGCTGTGCCATAATATTACTTTGCATCCCCATCATCACACTTAATTCAAGTTTTTTTTTCTCCTCTACTCACATGCATAGCAAAAAAAAGACTGTTGGTTGGTTGGTCCATTACAGCACAAGTGTATGAAGAAAAAAATTCACACGAAAATTGCCTAAATCGTATAACGTATGAAAAAAACGTGTCACATATGAATTTAGAGAGTTTTATTTATTTTGTTGTTTTTTTCTCAACAATAAAACAAAGTTTAGAATATTGCTATTTGGTAGATATTTTTTGTTTTGTAAATTTCTTCTCAGCTGAATATTATTATGCTTTCTACTAATACGCACTGCGGTGAAAGTAAATTACCGCATTTAAATTTATAATTTTTCACCAATATTTTATAGCAAAATAGCAAAACAAGATGATGGAATGGGGGATGGGCTAAGGCTTAGAGACAAAGGCAGAGACAGAGGAAAGGAAGAGAATTTTATTTTCATTTTTATTGTATTTTATATATTTGAATTTATATCCTTGAAGAAGAAGAAAAAAAAGAGAGTGAAACGAAAAGAAAATAAAAATGTGAAAGTATTGTTGGAAAGTTAAAAAAAAATTCATACCATAAACTTTTAGTGCTTAGAAGAAAAAAGTGGAAAATATGGAGAAAAAAATTAAGTGAATACTTTTTCTAGAATGGGCACGGGCCGGACGGGGAGAGGGCGGTAGTCAGATGGGGCTTGTGCTGGTTTTTGGAGAAAAGTACAAAAAAGTATGTATGCTCGTCGTCAGTTCAGATGGCGCTCAAGAGCCGTTTTTAAATTCGTTTTATTTGTGCCGCGCTTACTCATTCCATCGGCAGCTTCCAATTTATGTCGGAAATATTGTCGTATATTCCAATTGGCATTCTTTGAAATTTTTTTTATTATATATTTTTTTCTATATTTTTTTTTTACGATATTGTTTCTATTTTCCAACTCTACCTTCACCCCTCGTTATAGCGTTTACTTTGAATGGTAACCACCGCAGCATCTATTGTCGTACCTCTTGTTCCTCAGCATTTTACCTTGCAAATCATTATACCATGAATTATATACTCGTACTTTTGAATTTTTTTTCAATAAAAACTAAACAGTTTTTTGTTCTCTCAACAAGCACAGGGATAATATCTCTGACCCCCGCCACTTCATAATTTTCTTTTATTCACCCTTGAACTCTTAGCGTTCCCGTTTTTTTTTATCATAGTATTGTACGATATATTTTTGTTGTAGCTCCTTTTTTGTCCTTTCCTTATAATTTTATTATTTTCTTGTATTCTTCTGTCTTTTGTTACATTTGTAAAATATTGGCGAACTTGTCTGACATAAGAAATCGATGACGGTTGAGTGGGGAAGAATATATTAATCGTTGTAAAGCTTTAAGGTGCTAGATTCTATAACAAAAGTAAATTAAAAATAAAATTTAGAGAAAAAAAATGGAAAAAAAACTGTGAAAGGACGAAAGAGGGATGGGCGGCAAAACTTAGGAAAAGTGTGAGAAAGTCGTAAAATGGTCGGTTTATATTGTCATAAATAAAAAGTGCTAGTTTGCAAGAAATATTGCGTATACAATATTCCCATCATGGAGGAAGTTATACAATCATATAAGAATAGGAACGTAGTCACGATATAATATTCTTGAAGGTCCTTTTGTTCATTGATTGTGACAAACATGTGTATGGGCAAAACAGTGGAACAAACAGAGGCAATTGTCGTGAATATATGTACTGAACACCTGAATCTTTTTCAGTTGCCATTCAATTTCAGTTTTACGACATTGATTTGTTGCACGTAAACAATCCTCTGCTAACGATTATTATCCGCACAACCAGTTAAATAGAATACGAGCACTACAATCATTTTCACTTGATTCTAACAATAAGGGATGATATCTCTATCTAAAACTTGATTTTACTACAATCTAATAAATCGTCAATAAATTTAAGAGCCATAAAAAATCAAAATAAAATCGAAAAAACAATGTAATTCAAAAAGGTTGAATTTATCCTTTTTATTCTGTTTTAATATCTCTTCTATTATTGTTTATTTACTAACTACTATCGAATATCTTATATACACATACAATATACAGAATAATCAAAGTAGGTCATTTGATGGATGATTGGGTGCCTGATTAACTATGTTGTAAGAAATCTGCCTCTCATTTGTAAGTGTGAATTATTGGATATGAATAATTTTACTGTACCACTACTCGTTGGCATGTAAAATTTTTGATTTTTCTTTATTATTAGTTAGTCGAAAAAGTTCGTGGTGTTTTCCGATAGATGAACTTAAAAGCAAATAACTCAGTAAAGATTAGTCATTATCAAATTAAGCTGGCTTCAAAGAGAAACTCGATGTTTGAGTGTCTCATTGATTGAGTAAAAAAAAAAACCAGATGGACTGACTTATCAGCTGCGATACGCTGCTAAAACGCAATGACATTGAGCCATTTCTAAATCGAATCATAACTGGAGATGAAAAATGAGTAAAATACGAGAATATTCGAAATATATCAAAGAAAAAGATAGATGACCGATTACAAACAATTTGAAAGCCAGGATTGACGACCAATACGGTTATGCTGTGTATAGGGTGGGACTGGAAGTGAATCCTACCGTTCGGTCAAACTATTAACTCGATACTGTACTGTGAGTAATTCGAGAGATTTCGCCAAGCAGACTGGTGTCATCTTCCACACCATAATAATGCTCGATCGCATATATCTTTAATAACTCTTCAAAAATTAAGAGAGCTTGTTTGGAAAGTTTTGATGCATGCCCCCCCACAGACTACCACTTGTTTCGATCTTAATAGAACCAAGCTGGTTTAAATAGGGGCATGTAAAAACCACTTGATGGAATCATAGTTTAACTTGAAAAATGTCGAAACACGACTCACCTTTTAGACTAGCCAACAAAACACCACGAACTTTTTAGACTAGCCAATATATTTAACGAATGTTAACTAGTCTGAAATTTCCTTATGAATAGGTTTCCTCCAATTGTGGAGTTTCAAGATCAAAAAGGTTAATTTTCAAGTCTACTTTTAAACCTCTGATTAACCAAACAAAAATGCTCGATGCAAATTAAAGAAAACTTCGCCCATCCATCTACACTAAACATAATATCGCCAAATGGCGTGCTGGTTATCTTTCTCCTTGTTTATGATAGCCAGAGGAATCTAAGGACAACTTTACGATAGTAGTTGATTCTGAATTCCGTTAAACTCAATAATATGCAAGAATAAGAGTTTAATATTTAGTTGAATTTTCAAAAATATTCTCCAGCGTCATTATAACTTTTATTATTTAATTTATCTCGAAATTTATCCACAACTAAACCAATCCACTAGTAAAAGTGAGTTCAGTTGTAGTGTGCATGCACATTTTACAAAAAGTAAAAAATTCCCAAATAATAACTAATTTTATGCAACAAAATTACGGTTTTTGGTACTTTTGAAAATTCTACAATCCAATATTCACTCCTTATAATGGAACAATAAACTCATGTTATCCTAGAACAAATTCCAAATTATTCCCAATTCACATACGACGGACTTCAGTCAGTCACAGTGGTTCACAGTACCCACTATGAGGTGGCAGATTAGATCTTAGAGTGCGTATTTCTCGAAACTATTTAATTTAAAAGCGAATATAATATTGTATGCATTGTTCAGGTACAACTTCGATTCCAAAATTTAAGAGAAACTCGACAGAAAATTTGATAGACAATTTTCACTACCAACTAACTAACTTTTCCCAATTCAGCACTATTCTCGTTTCTATAAGCTGAGACGATGGGTCAAGTCTACACGCTGTATTTTAAGACCAATAAAGTCCTAAGTTAGTCAGATACATTATAAATAATGTTGAAAGCTAACCAATATTTTTTTTAAGTATGTCTTATTGATTATTATTATTTGGTTATTATTTTTTTGAAATGCCTAGTAAATAAATCTCATAATTGATTATTTAAATGTCAAATTGGGGAAATAATTTCATAATAATTACGTATTCAGTGAAATTTTTTCTCAATAAATTATTTACTGAATTTTTATTGAAGAGTTGCTCTTTTTATTTGTTTGATGGAAACATTTTACTATTAAAAGGATAATACCGCAAAAAAATTTAAGTAATAATCATCAGAAAATATTCATTAAAATAAGTTGTAATTTTTTTTTACTTTTAAAGATAGTAAAAAGGAAACTTTTTCAAGAAACAAGAACACACCAAAATCTCAGAAGCTATCTAAGCTTTTACATGAATTTCTATACTGAATCTAACCATTATAGGGAAGGAAATCGGACCATCTCAAAAGCTCCATATTTTTTTTGTGATGATATAAAAATTAGAACAAATTTAATCCTTACTTTTTTTTCTCTTAATAAGTAAGTGATAACTGACTACTCCATAAATGTCTCTCCATTATTAGAGTCGCTAATAAAATAATCCATTTCAGAAAAAATCATCAAAATATCGTATGCACGTAATCATTTAAATTATTGAACATTTCATTTTGCGAAGGATATTATTCTTTTAACAACAACTTTAAATTTTAAAGAGTAAAAATATCGTCTATATTTATAATACCTCCCCCGCCCCCCCCCCCCCCCATTACTGCATATATATATTAGCTTAAAGTAAGTAGGAATTTATAAATTTTACATATAACAATGATTGAATGAGAATTGAAAAAAAAATGTAATTTTTCGGTGGGGGTTTTCTTTATTCTGAAATTGTCTGAAAGCTAAATTTGATTTCAACTTTATTCGAAATAAGTTCCTCTATTTCGAGTTCATTTTTTCTCATTTTCAACATTATAATAACAGAATGAGAGAGGAGTGGAGATGTTTCTTAATATTTAAAGAGAAAAATACATTATATTAAAATTTGCATATATTTTTATGGGTTCAGACCCCCAAAACACACGATCTGGAAAAGAAAGTTCATATATGTACATGTGTATAAACTTATATACTTGATAAAAAAATTTTCTACTCGAAAAAAAAAATAGAAATATAAAAAATAATATCATATAAAATAAAGAAAGGAAAAAAAGGATCGTTTCTTATTAGATTTCTTGAAGAGAAATTTCTTATGAAAACTTCAAAAAAAGAAAAGTGTTGTACTCTTTAAGAAATTGTTTTTATTTCTTCTAAGGAAAATTACTAAAATTCACTACAGACACGTGAAAGTCGATATTGTTTGGAAAGAGGAGAGATTGTGGTGGTAGTGGAGGTGGTATACAATAAAAAGATAAAAAGATAATAGAAAAATAGGCAAAAACTTTCACTTAATCAAATTAAATATGTTCAGTCGTGTATATCTTTTGGTTATTCTTGAAAACAGAATACTAGCTTGTTTCGGTTGAAAATTAATCTGATCCCTTCAGATGGTCTGAACTAGCTGGCTGGTTGGCTGATTGTACTGTGGAGAGTAGTAGCAATTCAAATGAAATTTTAGTATTTTCTAAACGAATTACCACCTTCTACTACAATACTTTTCCTATTTGTCCAAACGGCCTTTTCTCCTCCCCATCTAGCATCTCTTTACTCACATCATTGAAATGTTCTAATTCCACTTTAAATAAATGCCAATATAACCTTTCCCACCCCCTCTCACCTTACCCACTACCTAATGCCTAGGACATACTATGTATAGTTATGCTAAGTTAGGAAAATATCAATAAATCATGGGTAAGATGATCCTCAATCCTTCGAATTTGTGCCACATCGACCAATTATTGTTATAATTACATTGCAACATCTCTCAAATGTGGTTAAATATGTCCTTTAAATACCGAAGATTTATCCTTCTCGACTAGTATTTATTAAATGAATTCAAACACTTATCCTAAATAGAGGAGAGTTGAATAGGAGAGGCAAACGAGATACGCAAAGTCCAGTAAGTATTTCGGTATCATTTAGACGATTACCTATCGAAGACAGGATATATGAATGAACATTGGTGTATACCCAGTAAGGTATAATTAACCTAACCGGGCCGGTAGGTATTATAAGGTTAAGGATTTAGTTCGAATTTAATTTCATGTAATGCGGCTGCTAGCGTTAAGAGCAGGAAGATAGCCAACAATTCGGTTCAGGCCCATTCTTTCAGTACAAATGCCTGTTACCATTCCAATTATATAACATCTATATGCAGCAGGTATAGATTTATGTGTATTTATGTGTTTAGCTTCATTAAAATATTGGCATTTTAAAGAGGTAATCCAGCCCTTGTATTACAAACCTTTTCATAATCTGAGGGAGAATTGTTCTATAGTCTATCGAAAAATTATGATTTAGAAATGAAATTTTAATTAATCGATTTAGTACTGGTTTTTACTGATGTGGATAAGCCTCATTTTGGTAGTGTTTTGTGTCTAAGTTTTAATCATTACACATTTGCCGTAAATAATAATTAGAAAAAGGCCCATTTTAATAAGATGTAAGTTTTTCATAAAAATTTAACAGAATTTAAAATTTTTTCATTAATAATATTAAGACTCTGAGAAGAAGAAACTTGCTTTTGTAAAGTCTTTTTTTTAAATGCCAAAAGAAATCGGAGAAAATTGCTTTTATTAGTTTAGCCGTGACTTTTTTGCAGTAATCTTTGAATTACCGCTGAATTGGGAAGCTTACCTTTTCATCTTTACTTTTTATCAGTATTCCGAAGTAATAAAACTTAAAAGAAAGAATAATAAAACATGTAATAAAACTTTTAATGAGAAAAATATTCTTATTTCAGTAATTTTTTTTATTAAAAATTTTATTGATTTTTTATTTATTCCAAAAATTTTATTTTTGAAATAGGAAAATAAAAATATTCAGAAAATAAAATCGTTACATTTTAAAGTAAGTTCGAAAATTTCATGAGAAAATTTATTAACTTCACTGAGAGGAAAGGGAATGTTTTCCTGATAACGAAGAATCGTCCAATTGCTAATCGCAATTGAAAAATGAGAGCTTCTAAAACTCTTTAATATGTTTTTTATTTTTTTCAATTGCTCTACAAGTTATTTTACACATTTTTATAAGAAAATCTAATATTTTTTATCATGAATTCTGCTTAACAATATCCTAGAGATGAAATATTGAAGTAGACTGGAAAGACCTAAATTGCACTATTATTGATACGACCGAAAAATTGCCAGGCCCCAGCCGCAAAGAGAATTGGAATGGTTGGTTCGATGATGATTACAAGCGAGCAACAGAAGAAAATAATGCTGCATACCGAACCATGCTACATTCCCAGAAAATCATGCTACATTTCCAGAAAGTTATGCTACATTCCCAGAGAAGGAGAACGAGCAGGTTTGGGAAATTAAGAATATAGGCAGCAACCGCACCATTCTGGCAATTACAAAGGTATTACGTTACTGAGTATCATCTATAAGATAATATCCGCTGTAGGCCGGGTAGTCCCATTCGCCCAAAAAATTATTTCAACATACCAGTCTAAATTATTTCACCCAAAAATTCTGATAATACCATCGACGTTACTGCTGTACAGGGTACTAGTCTTGCCAGTCGCTATGTATTCTTCAAAAACTTGGGTTCTCAGCAAAACCCATCTTCAACTCTTGTCCACGTTTGGGAGGAGATTCCTTCGAAGAATTCTTAGTTTCTATATGAGAATTGACGATTCCGGAGCATATCAAACGGCGAGATCCTCGAGCGCTATCTCGATCGCCCGGTTGTAAATAAAACTAAGCTCAATAGGCTATAAATTTTGTCCGGAAAATCTATAGTGGCTCCATTTACGGCTCCAGAAGATGAGGTAATATTCTGTGTTTTATCAGACCAAGACCGGACTGTAAGTCATTTCCTCTATGATGATGCTGAGGAACTCTGAGAGTCTATTCCTCTATGATTTGCCTGATGGAAGATTAAACCAGAAGTGCCTGATCAATATCAGAATTGCGTTGAGGCTTAGCGAACCCTCGTATCTGAACTGCATTGATTGGGAGTACACACCAAAATACTCTTTAAACAAAAGTTGGGTCTAGGCGGTTTGGGTGCCCCACGAGGGTTGGTCATAGCGTATCCGAATAAAGTAGAGTAGCTTTGGCAGAAACGTGTTGGCCTTGGCTGGTACCCAAAGCCTAGATATAGTCTTCGGGTTGCTGATGAGGGATCCAGAGTACTATTACTGCAGATGGATAGGGAATGTTTAGTGACTAGCTTATAAATGGTTACTGACTGTTGCCTTGACCTCAATGTGTTGGAAGAAATTTATGGTAAAGTTGGAGTTGAAGTAACTCATCATAAAGTTGGAATTAATCTTAGGGCGGTTCAAAGGTATCAGTGATAAGTCATTTTCAATGGAAGAAGGGTTTTCAAAACTGGACCGTCTGGATCCACTGAACGAGAAATGAGCATCATCGATGCAGAAAATTTTGTTCGAAAAAGCGCGTAACGTGGCTACATCTTGTTCAGAGATTAAGCGATCTATATTGTAAAATAGCGAACCTTCGTCTTAACAAATGCTGCCTTATATGTCATATATGTTTGAGACGTCCTAAATGACAGGCTGGTACTTTCTGAACTACGAAATAAATAACTCCGTATTTTTATATTGAACTTGCAGACATTTTTCAGTAGACTAAGAAAAGAAACCTAGACAATATAATTTTGCATTTTCGGAAGAGAAAAAGAACAATAAAAATGGTTTAGTAAATAAAACAATCGTACATTTTGGGACAAACCATAACCAAACAATATACAAAATCTGTTTGGCGCTCTGCACGCCATACCTGGCCGTATATATAAACTAGTAGCATATATTCTGAGTTATAATATCCGCTAAACTTATATATATAAAATAGTGAAAGCTGTTTAGGTGTAAATATCATCCCTTACAATGAGGCACCACTCCTCATACAAACAACGCGGTCGCTGAGAATGCAGGAAACGTTTTTAAAAAGGAAAATGTACTCTAACTACAAGTATATTAATCTTAAATAATAATAAAGGCGCAAAAGGTTATAGTATATACTGTACCATACTACATCAAACCACCCCTATCTCTCGCAATATACTCGGATATTATTAAAGAAAAGGATACAATAAACCATTTAATTTGGTTAGAGAGTCATTACATTATATTTTCATACAGGCACATTTGAACTGCGTGTGGGTTGATGTATATGGGTGTATTGTAGGTGTAATATACACACGATTATATCAACATTTGCCATTGAGCGTATGGGGGGGGGAGGGATGATTAGTGCCATATGGGCACGAATAGGCACAAGATGTCGAGTATGTATAATTTTGTTTAAGAAGATTAGAATCCATTTTTGAATAATTTAATGATATTACTAAGATGTTGGAAGGGGGGGGTAGGTTTACAGAGATTACATGGTTAGTTGTAGATTAACTATTATCAAAAGATTGAATAGAGCAAAAGAAAGATGAAACTAACGGGCAGAGACAAATACGATTATGCGAATATTATTGTTTTTATTGTTATTTTGCCATTGAAAAATGTCCCCCAACAATCTGTCCTTGACCAGTTAATGTTTTGGTTGAAAAATAACTGCATATTTAATGAAACTATTTACATTTAATGAAAACCAAAAACAATATTTATTTGACCATATAATAACACCATCCCCCCCCCCCCCCATTCTTCCTCACAGAGTAGGATTATTATAGTGGCTGAAGTAAAAATTCTTAAATAATTTTTGGGTTAAATAACTACTTTTGTGATTTATTTAAAAAAGGAAACATTTGCTTTATTTAAAAAAGGAAAAGAAATCATCTCTTTAAGTAAGAACTCGATAGTTCAGACTTGAAGGAAAAAACTGAATAACCTTGTTTATAAAAAAGAATAACTAATCATAAATCCTCAAAGGAGAGTACGCAATCCTATCCGTTTTTCTACAAAAATTCTAATCAGATAATTTCCTATTTATATCATTTACGAGCACACCTTATATTCTATCTAAATGGGCTGAACACATTCACAGGTAATTTAAATATTAAAATGACAGTCAAATAATATGTTTTCTCAAAGAAAAATTATTGTAGTCAAAGTAGTTGTGATAATAATAGTAATAATAACGCCATTATATAATATTGGTAATAAAAATATTGGCAAAATTTGAACTATTAAAATTAAACGAGATTAGAAAAAGTTTATATTGAAAATGGGCCATTTCTACAATACTATTAAAAATGATTTGGAGTGCGATGGGGGGAGAGGGATGCTTGGTTAGGTGACAGAGAATAAAATTGAAAAGGAAGATGCCATAAAACGTGTGATTATGATGATGATGATGGGTAATACAAAAAATGTATGCACGTAATTAACCTGTTGCAGGATGTTTGGTGATTCTTTTAAATAAAATCCTTTGCCGTGCCGATTAACATTTATTGGCGGCATTAAACTTTAAGATGTGAACTTTATTATAATTTTAATAATAGACCAATATGTTAACGCTATTGAATTCAATTTTCCATCCAAAAACAATCAACAGAAATTGTGCTTTTGCTACATATTTGGACTTAAACTTTTGTATGGTTTGTAGTGTGCCTGATCTATAAGTCGTTGGTGGTTGATATCAGAATTTTGCGGAAAATTTCAAATATTTGGAAAATTTTTCTCATAAAGTGCACGTACAGAATGTTCTGTTCTCCATTTAATATAATCCGATAGAGTTAAAGCTCTGCCAATACCAAATATAGTACTAAGTACTTGGTTATTACTGAGTTGAGTTTTAAGCCTTTTGTCTAATATAGTCTAGTCTAGTGTAAAGAGTAGTGTACTATATTGTAGGTTAGCATATCCTATGATATTCCTGACCATAATGGAACATACTCGCATTACCATCAGCATTATCCAGCGAAAATAGTACCTTCATTATAGCCACAGTCACATCGATTCTTAGTTATTCAATTAGATTCTCTCTTCTCCTGGCATATCATCGAATAAAAGCTGTGCTAAAAATTTTCAAGCTTTGGAAAATTTTCAACTATACAATTTCTAACCCCCCCGCCCCCACATATACTCTACTCCCACCCGATCGATCTACGTACTATCCTACCTCTTACCAAGGACGAAAAAATAATTCCAATTTCGAATAATATTTACTTTTTATTATCTTTTATTATGAGTCTTTGATGTTATTTGTATTCGTTTAACCTGTTTTACATTTTTTTTTCGTAAATTTTTGTGAAAAATATTATGAAATTCTTTTCACCTGTATTTTTTTACTTTAATATTTAAATTAAATTTTTGATCTCACCTTTTTTTTACGCGTGCGAAAAATTATTTTTAATCATCACTTTGGAAATTGATCACCAAATAAAATTAATTTTGGCAATTTTTTTCATACTTTTTATCGCCAACCTCTCCGAACATATGCACTTTTCTGCTGTATTTTTTTTTTTTTTTTTTGGAGGAGCGGTTGGAGTTGTTCTTTATTTTTTGCGTTTTACATGCAACCACAAATAATGGGATTTATTCTTATTTTTTTTTTATTCTTTCGCGGGAACAGTGTGAATATATTTATGGTAAAAATCTAAAGTGCGGTAAATTTGGTTTGGGGGACACGAGTTTTTTTTTTTTTTGGAACATAAAAATTCACCACTACGTACACAAAATGCAAATTTATTTACAAAAAATTGAAGTGATTTTTTGAACTTTTTTTTTTAAATTGTTTAATTTTTTTTTTAATATATGGAAATTTATATGAAATTGTTCAATTGAATATTGTTAGATATTTTCCGATAACATTTATCAAAATAAATAATAAATGACCAAGATGACCACGACCACGGTTAAAAAAAAAAGACGATAACACGACAACGATTTACGACGGCAATGACTTACAACAGCGAATATAATGTGAAAGGATAAAAATTGTGATTACGAGGACAAGGACATGGACCTAGGATATTAAAATGCTACCAACTGAGATCAGGACTAAAGCTATGATTACGGCTGACAACTATTAGGAATAATTTTCGGGGTGGGAATTGAGGAACCACAGGACTAAGACCATAAATGTGAAAATGGAATCAGAATAATCAAAATTATTTATTATGAATAATGAGGAAACAAGACAAGTGTGAATGGATGAAGGAAGGTTAGATGGATGATGATGACGGTGGCGTTGATGAGATAATTATGATGATGGTGATGTTGGTGGTGGTGGTACTATTTTATGATGATACGACTGGTATATAATAATAACAGCAATAATAAGATTGATGACCAAAGAAAACAAAAGGATCACTAACTGGGAAAATGGTTTTGTGTAATCACTTGATAACAATATAATGCAGAACACAACAGCACAGCACAGCACAACACAACAGACCACAGTACAGTACAGTTCAGTACAGTACAGTGTACGGACAAGGCGACACGACTTGGCCGTTTTAGACGAGATTCTTGCAGCTCCGATTCAGCCGGATGACGGAGCTTTACTGCCGTGGGTGTTCGTGATAATGTTTCTCCATTGAAAGCGTTCCTGAAAACCTGAACCGAAGGAGCAATATGTCCTCTCCACAACAACAGCATCGCAGCTGGAACGGATTAATGTTGGGATGCTGTTCGGATACATAAAATCATCATTTGATCCTAGTAGTGGTAGTAGTAGTAATAGTAGTGATGATAATAATTACTGCTGGTATATTGATGGCTGTCGTTGTTACCTTGATTCGAATGTATTCACAACCAACTACCACTACCAAAATTATAACATTTCAACTCAGCTCTCTGCCTCTTATCAGCAATCTTTTGGGCGCCTGTCCCAATTAAAATCCTGGACAAATTTCTCCAGAATCACTACCATTATTGGATATATATTTCCTATAAGAATAATAAAAGCTTTTGGTGTTTGTTTTTCAGTATAGTACATATTCCCAAAAATTATCAGCACCGTATTCCAATGAAAGAAGGTATTCCAACCTCATAGGATGCATTGGAAATTTTCATTATTTTTTTTAATATGATTGGAAGAGCTTTTAAGAATGTTGATAACATTTCCATTTCTCCTTAAACGAATCTATTGCGTTGCGCATCATTGCCAAACAGCGTGTGGAGAACGCATGACACCCTTCCATTCTGGTTCGAGATGACTGAAAGCTTCGAATTGTGTGCTCGTATCAAAACTTTCATGTACCAAAAGTTTTTGTCTGCTGTTGTTATTGTGATTCCTAATTCCAGCGAAATTCCCACGAGCAAAATGTACTTCTAATTTCATTTTCGATATCAACCATTTACCGATTTATTTATGGTGACTTTTCTTTGCATTTATCTTCTATTTTGTCTCCGGTCTTTTTTATGTGCTATTTTTCCTATTATTTTTCCTTCCGACCAACAGACAGACAAAACCAGAGAGCACACATGTATTCGAATGTACATACAATATAAAACACAACATCATACCTCAATTAATTATTTACGTGTTCTTGCATTGATTAATCAAGAAGCTTTCATCTTTCGTCGACATGGGTTATCGTATCATTTTTGCTATCGTGTATCGTTTTCGTTTCTTGGAAAAATATAAATACCGATGAGTACAGATGCCATCGATATCTTTAATCTTGCCTTCTGACCACCACGCGACCATTACAAACAATGGTAACTATGAAATTTCTCCACCCGAAATGGACAAAGCCCCCACACATGTGGTACGTCGTCCAGTGTTTAAATAATAATTTTTGATTTTGTAAATTTCTATATAAGAAAAAAAAGGTTTAGATCGATTAATAGGTGGAAAAAAGCTTAGAAAGGGATGGGGTGGCATTTGGTTTTTGTGGGTTTTTGTAGAGTAGTAGCATTAGTAGTAATAATGATAATAGTAATAAAGATTGAAGGAAATGATAACATTCCGGTAGGATTGTGCACAAATATTGATGATAAGAATTTTTGATAATGGTATTGTCAAATCCTTAAAAGGAATCACCATCAATTAAGTAAAAAACTTATCACTGTTATTTATTCATATTGGCAGATTATGGGAGCACTTACAGCTTCGCTTCCATGCTCAGATTGAACTGTGACTGCTTGATTCCTATCCCCCCCTCCCCATCCTCCTAATCTGCCCAAAATTAATCCAGTTTCTGACTGCACGAACAAAAACTCTGACCATTATGAGTTAGTAAAAGTTTTATTAAAATGAAGAGCTTGTACCGAGCATATTTATTTTATGCTGATGGTTATGTTTGGATGGGCGGATATTGTTTTCCCTTTCTCTCAATGTCTCTATCTCTCTCTTCGTTTGAGTATCTTCGACTTTTCGTTTCTTTTTTAATCATAGCCGATTCTGATTTGTGATTTGTGATTCATGATAAATTTCACTTTAGCTGTTTTCATACTTCACCTGGTATATATATTTTTTTTTATTTACTATTTAGTATTGATAATTAATTCAATTTTTTATAACCAACACTGTATCTTTTTATGGTTGGGTTGGAATAATCATCGCAGTCACACTGCAACATTTTCTTTTCTTGTTATCAATTTCAAGTAGACGATGATTATAAAATAATGAAGGTCGAAGAAATTATGTTTTCGAAGAAAAAGAATAGAAATCAGGAAAAGGGCCAATTTATTTGATATTAAAGCTAATTAGTAGAGAAGTGTTTGTAGTGGCAGCAACTATTTGGAGCAGATTTTCTAAGCTAAGCTAAACACTTGCTTTCAGATTTTATTTCTTGTATGTTTTCTGTTTTCTTTTTTTCACATTCGATTATGTTTCAATAAGAAATCTCTTACAGTCAGTCAAAACACACCCTATCGATCGTCATTTTATGTATATCCCCTCATGAAATAGACATAACTATGACAGTGTCCAATTGAAGGTATCTAGATACTTTTGTTTAGTTAATGACTGTAAGCAAACACGTTTATAGACTGGCTTCATCCTTACAAAGCATCAAATTTACACATTTCATGTAGCAGTCTATGTACCGAGAGGACTTCGGAATCGCACGGTGTTATGTATAGGCATTCTTGCTATTGGTTTGCATGTATATTGGTATATTGGGTTCATAAAATTAATCAGAACTATTAGGTTACACATACATGTCCATCATTCATAAAAGTACATTCATCGAGTACAAGTTGCATATATTTTCAAACAATCCTTAAAGAGGCGAAAAACATGAGGATTTTTATTTTGCGAAGCTCAAAATAAAAACTCTTCCCCTTGCTATTGTCGCCTTTTTCATGTTTAAAAAAGTTAATAATTCGGAAGATTTTATAGTCTCAATCGAATATGTTTTCTACTCGATTTCTCCTTAAAGATTGTTATTTTTGTTTATCTTTTTTAGGGTTGCAGTGGTTTCTAAATTGTAATATTTTTTGTCGTTAAAAATTAAACCAATAACAATAAAAGTTCCTATTTCCATGACGAACTATGGACAATTATGACGGAAGTTGTCCGACTGCACTTTTCCATGCACTTAATCTCCTTAAAATCAAAATATAGTCTTTTCTGGTGATAGTCTCGTGACTCAAAGGTTGAGCAAGTTCTTAACAGCATTGCTGGTCAACCAAAATGTTCAATTACGTCGAATTTCAGGTAATGCTGGTATTACCTCGGTAATGAGAAATCTGATCAAGCTGGTGGGAGTGGCTCTCCGCTATCCTGTTACCACTGAAATTCCAGACCTATCGGCCAAATGATATATAACGTCTTTTAGATTTTTTTCCAAACATTGTCTAAACATCAACAAACCAGTCTACTCAATAACCATTCCCAATTCCAGGTGAGAAAACTTCTCATAATTCGGATTCACCATGCCCAACTTACTCATAGTCTCCTTTTCAGTAATAAACATCGTCCTTTACGACATTCCTCTAATATTCTACCAGGTTTATAAGCTTAAATTCGCTGTTATTTAGTCAAAAAAAAGACATGTTTTTTTCATAGGAAGCAAAAACAAATTTATTCAAAGTACTTGCCCTACGCACTTTTCCCATCTCTCGGGCAATTTGTGAATACCACGCTAAAAAAAATTCCTTCTCTTTCGAGGCAAACCACTCATCAAGCCATTTTCGGACGTCTTCGTAAGAATTGAAGTGCTGCTCAGCGAGCGCGTGGCCCATCGACGAAAACAGGTGGTAGTCGGAAGGGAGACAGGTCTGGTGACTCGTAAGCGGGGTGGCGCAGCACCTCCCAGTTGAGTGTCTCCTAGTAGTTTTTCACCATTTTTGACGTGTGCGATGGTGCGTTGTCGTGGAGGAAAATCAGCTTGTCATGTCTTTGTTGATAATCCGTCCTTTTTTCACGTAGAGCACGGTACAATTTGATCAATTGTTGGTGGTAGCGGTGGGCATTGACAGTTTTACCTGCTGATCCCACCAAACGCACAGCATCGTCTTCCGTCCGAAGCGATTTGGTCTTGGGGAAGATGTTGATGGTTGGCCGGGATCATCGACCCACGATTTCTTGCGTTTAGGATTCTCGAAATATATCCACTTTTCATCGTCTGCCACAATCCGATGCAGGAACGACTTTCTTTTTTGTCTGGCGAGCAAGATTTCGCATGTGTTTTGGCGTCGCTCCATCTGCGTATCGTTCAATTCATGCGGCTCCCATTTCCCGATCTTTTCAATCTTCCCCATGGCACGCAGACGCATGGAAATGGCTGGTTGAGTAACACCCAATTGCTCCCCGAGCATTTTTTGCAATTGGGTCGTCCAAAAGAGCCTCCAATTGTTGTCCTCAACCTTCCTAGGCCGATTTTCACGCTTCTTGTCCCACAAGTCTAAATTACCGTATTTGAACCGACAAAACCAATCTCGACACGTTGTTTCCGATAAAGCACTGTCATCATAGGCCTTCATAAGCATTCGATACGATTCGGCAGCCGATTTCTTCAAATTGACGCAGAAAAGCAGAGCTTCCCGCATATACTCTTTTTCTGGCACAAAACTAGACATGATTACCAAAGGAAAATTGTATGTTGTTGTACGAAATTGCTGACAATGTGCACTGATTAATGTTGACAGATGTCAAACTCATAAAAAAAAGGTATGGCATGCCCATGGTAGCCTCATACAGTCACTCACACCATCTATGACCAAACAGCGGATTTAAGCTTATACCCCTGCCTAAATTATTACGCAATTCATTTGAAACTTCGTTTGCAGAACACCTCGTGTCCATATACTTATCCAAAAAAATGTCAAGGATGATACATGGAAAATTTTTAAACTGACCAAAAAAAAGTAATCAAAATTCACCCAAAAATTCATGAGAATCTATTAACTTTTTTTCGGGACCATCAGTACAAACTCGATCACTTTTCCCAGCTCACTTTTAGTAGCTTTTTTTCAAATTTTTTCATTTATAAATATTGTTACTTCCGGTTTTTTTATTAGTAATATGTGGTAAAGATTTTAGTTTTCTCAACAAGCGTTCACTAACAATGATTCATTTTCACCAGAAAAACAAACTCTCGTAACCAGATATGAACAATAAACAAATTCCGAAAGCTTGAAAGTGTGGCAGGAGCAGTTTCATTTTCTTCTTCCTTTATTTTCCTTATTTTCATTTTGTTCAATTTTTTAACATCACCATTTTGGGAAAATGTTGCACTATAAGCTATTGCAAAGAGAAGGGGGGCGGGAATGGTTTGAGGCTAGGCTTTTTTTTATTAGTTTTTGCTTGCTTATACAAATACTATGAACAAAAGAAGCGAAGGAATTGCTGTAATGCAACATGACAAGATGGTTGGTTTGGTGTTAAGAGTGCGAGAAGGAGAATTACTGTGAAGGTGCATATGAAAGAGGAAGAGGGGCTCGATTCAACATGGCCCGAAACGGTAAAGGTAAATAGAAACGTCCAACTCATTTTTAATAAGGTTTAGTAAGTGAAAAATCGGAAAGAAAATTGCACCTCAGTTGCATGGAGATAGTAGAGAAGATGCTTTATGGCTCCCAAAGCTCCACGACCATCTGTGACAAGAGCATCTGGTTCTGTTCGAAATGCCCAAAGTGGTGGTGGGCCGAACATACATGGATATCTACTCCTAAGTACATTGTGCACACGGCAAGTCATCATCTCATGCCTGAAAAGAAAACAAAACGGAAACAAATAAAATGTGACGACGACGACTAGGTTATTTTGGATTATTTGGGGCACAGTAGAATATTATCCACTTTTGCCTGTTTTTACTGCAGAATTTTACATCGCCTTAACCAAACATACACTTCGGTTTCTTCATGCCTTCTGAATCTATGATTAGTTGGAGTATTTTCGTATGCAGTTCAAATTAAAATTGCATCTGGTTAGCGAGTCCCCACTGAAGCTTTTATTCGGACGAATGGTTTCTGTTGCTATTTGGACTTTCATAAATCCTTTTATTTGACTACTACTCTCAGTGTTTTCACTGACGACGGTTGTCGGTACTTTTATTTATTAGTTTTTTTATTAATTTTTTTACCTAATTTAAATTCATACTTGCAGTTTTATTCATGTCCACATGTTCTTGTTCTTTTTTATATTCTTCGTCATCGTATCATATTGATAGTGTTGTTTTAAAAAAAAAATAGGGATTGGGGATTCTTTACCGAGAGTAGAAGAGCTAATAATTTGCTAGGATGTGTGTGAGTCTACCAAGATTGAAGGTTGCAATCATGTCTTCTTGAACGGCATTCAACTGAATTGAATTGGATTGAATTGAAACTCGAAGTGAGTGAGTGTTGGAAACATTTCAAACCTCATTTTAAGTACCTGTGTAACGATAAAAGAATAAAAAGCAGTTGTCGAGTAATAAAAGGATACTAGAGAAATGTAACGAAATAAAACGAGATGTAAAAAAAATTGTGTAAGAGACAAAAACGACTTTGAAACAAATTCAGGGAGCCTGATGGAAGATGTGCTCTCTGCTTTCAGGTATAGTGGTCCAGTATCTTTCTCAGTACGGAGGTCAGCCCTCCTCCTCTCACTTACAGTGGGAAATAATTCATCAGCAACGATGGTAAAGATAGAAGCCAAGATATGGTTCGGTAGTAAGTAACAATTTCAAAAAGGATTTTCATGAAAAAATGGGAAAGCGCTTGTGATGACTTTGGGGCAATAAGTTTGCTTAAGAATATGTAACTGTGCATCCAAATGAAAGGACAATCTTTTTTTGGTTTTGTCCTTTTTTAATATTTTTTTCTTTCTTTTTTGAAATACTTCCCATTCGTAATGGAAAAAATACTTGTACAAAAGTTTATGGTAAAAGTACAGGTGTCTTTATGAAAATTCTATGCTCAATTGTGCTCAATTGAAAATTTATTTATTATTTATACGATTGACACATGGACAAGGATTCTCATAGAAAAATCCTTTATGGTAAAATAGCGATAGTCCAGTGCAGTTTAACGCACGAGTATTGAAAAATATAAATTGTCCTTTATTCATTCTTTGGATTTCCTTGAATGCTGTTTGTTACCATAACCTTAGCCATTTTTAATTACTTTCTTTGAAAGTGGTTTTGTTGATTTTTAATTTCCACCAAGGTAATGTGTACATCTCTCATCTTCACAACTTTACCTTTTCTACCATGTGTCTCCAACAACAACGAAGCATAGTTTTTTTTATTATTTTTTTTTGGGTTAAATTCAGGTGATTTATTTTTGATAAATTTTTTATAATTTTCATATTCAAGTTTTGTATTTTGCCACAAAAGGATGAATAATTTTCTTTTGGTTTTTACTTTTTTTTTATAGTAACGTGTAGTAGTAGTGGTGTGGTTGTAGGATGATAGCAATTTAGTTTGGTAGAACAGGTGAATAGATAATAAACTTGAGGTGTTTTATAATATCTTCACAATATTTGGTGTCCTTTTTAAAAAAAATCTCTTTGGTTATTTACAATATAGGCAAATTGATTTTTAATTCTTTCAAAGGATACACTTTCAACATTCTGATAAAAATATATAATAAGATACAGCATACAACTGCATAGTTCACTATCAAAATTAAATTTTGAAGCTCAAAATTTATTGTATTCTCCTGAGCCTTTTTCATTTTTTTTCTTTCGCTACTAAAATTGAGGCCATAGTAGTTGGTGTTTTCTTTTTATTATTTAAAATATTAAATTTTCTATCGAAATTAAGTTCAACAAAAAATCAAAGTAAGAGTATGCCTTTTGCAACTTACAAGAAAACAAGAACAAAAAAACGAAAGATAACTTCAGATCCCCCTTTTCTCTTTTTAAATATATTGTATATTCACAGTTCTTGGCCATTTTTTGCAAATGCTAGTTTCCATAGGCATGCTCAATCTTTGAAGTTTCAAATGACAACGCTCCAATTCTAATACATTTGTGTTATGCTACAGCCACCATTTAATCATAGAAAACTACACTATTCAACAACCCGAAGAGATAGTGAACATGTACACATATTAAAAAAATTTAGGTTTTGTTCTTCTGGCGGTCCCCGTGAGCTGCGTTTTACCAAGAGAACAATTAAGCAACTTATCTGAAAACCCGAATAAACCGGTTTAAGTCGCCAATCGGCCAGTGCCTGTACGTCAACCAAATGCTCAGTCGAACGGCAATATTGCGGTTGTTGTTCAAAATTTGAATAACTACTTAATTCGGCGTCGTTCACAAGAAATAACCCTTTCTGCAAGGGTTTCATCTAAACAAGATCCGGTTGACTCCAAAGCTAAAGCCACAAGAAATATCTTTTGCATATAGAAAAATTTACTATCTGGCGTAGATTTTGTTGGGTGGCCCGATGAGGCATAACATTTATGAGGCGTAACAAATTTATTTTATACCCAATTGGAAAATTTCTTATTCCAACAGTGATAGCGGGAAGCCGCTATAAGCAGATGCTGTCTGAATAGGGGAGTGAATTTTTCAGAATGAAAAACTGTGTATGTTGCTGAAGGAATTTTTGGCTACCAGTAAGCCGCCCAATATTTCTTTAGAGGCGATCGGGGGTCCAAAACATACGGGAGGTACGTTACCTTGGAGTAGAGGTTGGAGAGAGGGTGAACTTTCGGTCTCACTTGCAATATCTAAGGGAGCGCTTAACTGGTTTGGTTGGCAGGCTGGTGCGAGTATTTCGCAAAGAATGGGGACTTCGATCCAGAGCGGTGAAGGTCCTGTACAAGGGTGTATTTGTTCCGTATGCAATGTATGCGTCATATGTATGGGCTAACATTATGTGCCACCAGTATGCAAGGGTGGGCATAAATTCAGTTCAGCGTCGGACTTTGTACGCATGTTTGAATGTTTGTAGAAACGTGTCAACCGATGTGATGCAGGTTCTCATGGGAGAAGATTCATGGGACCTGGAGGTGCTGCGTGGAAGCATCCACTACCTTCTATGGCAGGACATCCCGCTTGCTGGTTGTCCGGTTACGAATAAAGAGGTTCAGGATCTGAGTCCACGGCAGCAGCGTGTACTGATACTAAATAGAATGTGTGAAATTTGGCAACGCCGATAGGATGAGAGTGTGAATAGCGGATGGACGCACATGTTCATTTCGGATGTGTGCTTTGCATCTGTGCCTGGATTTGAATTTGGTCTGTTCTTTGGGTATATACTCACGGGACATGGCAGTATGAATGGGTTCCCGTACGGGCGTGGACTGGCTGCGGAGGCTAGATGTTCTTGTGGAGCAACGGAAGAGAGTGTCAAGCATCTTCTCAATGAGTGTGGCCTGTACGGGGATTTGTGTGCCTTAGGTGCATGTGGAATTATAGAGAGAACGATATGAATGCTTTTATTGATTTGAAGTGGCACTTTTTGAGAAGGGAGCAAGAATGGTACGTGAATGAGTGTGTAAATGGCACGCAATTTGGCTACAACCGGGTGAAAGATCAAGGTCGATTACAGTTGTACTTTCGGGTCTTGGCAAACTCGCGTACCTGAGCTGGCTTAGCAGTGCCTAGAGATTTACAAGGTTCCTTACCGTAGCTCAATGAGTGGACTACAAACTAAAGTATTCTTAAAAACAAAAATTGGTACCACGGGAATCGGGGTGTCCCATGGTGTTAAAACACACTATGCCCGACAATGGTGAGGCGCCTTAGGCAGCAATGTGGTGACTGTGGTTAATACCCATATCGCGGATACGTTCTTCGGATAGCTGGCTGGATATACAGCTTGTAACTGGTTACTGACTGTAAACTCCCAGTAATGGTGGAGCGTTGATTGAGCGTAACTCAATCCCTATGGTCGTAGGTCACTCGTGGTTTTATGTTTAACGACAAAGAAGTCACGTTAAATAATATAATATTACTGTTGACTCTAAAGCTAAAGCTATAAGAAATTTCTTTGCATATAGAAAAATTTACTATCTGGCGTGAATTTTTGTTGGGTGGTGAGGCATAACATTGCTTTCAATTAGTAGCAAATTTATTTTGTCCTCAATTGGATAGTTTCTAATTCCAATAGTATAGTGCGACTTTCCACACAGCAGTTGAAGCAATGAACTTATTGCAAATGAAGTTTCCACATTGAATAGATTATGGAACGGTTTCCTATTTTCTCAATGTAAATAAATAATATCAAAATTGATCAGTTTTATTTTTTATGCACTATTGAAATTTTATTTTAATTAATAAAAACCTGTGTAAAAATTGAAACGAAAAAATTATCAAAAAGAGAAAAAAAATATGAACAGTTCCACCATCAAATGAATGGCATAAAATAAATAAATAAATTCAAATGAATACAAAATTGATTCAACATAAATTTTTCCTACTATCTAGAATGTTGTTACCTCCTGAGCATATTATATGTAATATTATTTCTGGAAAATAATCTGGTTTATTCTAACGAAAAAAAAAGAAACAGTTCAGTTTTTTATTAACCCCATTTTGGAGGTGTTTTTGTCTGTCTGTTCATTTGGTTTGCTTATACATGTTAGATATTTCGAATATATCATTGGATCTATCCACTAACATTGGTAACACTGGTGATAGGGACATATAATAGGCAAAAAGCATATTTGACTGAAAATGTCAAACTTTGAACGGAATTATATACTTTAAACTGCAAGAATGGTAAAAAGGATAGCATATTACTGAGAGTATATTATATAAAATGGCATGATTTGAATGGAATATTTAAATGGGCACGGAAGCAGGTATATGGTTATTTCGGATGGGAATAGGAATGGAAATAGAAGTGGGAATGGAAATTTCTATGAATTTTTAATAGATAGAGAAACTTTGTGTGTTTGTTACTTTTTACCTTTTATCATCGTTGTCACCATCATCATCATCAACATAATATGATATGTGAAACCAGGTATGGAGATTAGAAAATTGAGGGATGCGTGTGATGTATGATGCTTTATACGAATTGGGTAAGAGTAGAAGATATATCTATAAATATAGTTTGTATGAATAGTAATAAATCCTATACTTGTGAATAGTTAAGTGGATAACACCGCGTGTATCTGTAAATATTTTATACAAACTATGTCATAGAATCAAGATTAATGGTTAATATATTCTCAACTATTTACATATGCATATGAAATTATTATATATAAATACGCATAGGCTGTATAGTGGTGGAAGTGTTTGGGCCTTTGTTATTTGTAATTTAACCACCAACGATGACTATAAATGTAGTTTGTGTAAAGGTAAATTTGCATAAATACACGTGCATTTATAAATACAATATATACTAAAACATATCGGCAAATATTTTGACTTATTATCTTAATATTTAATTATGTATACACAAACACCTTCTTCTACCATCACACCTTACGGAGTCACCGTTTCACTATTCTCAATTCTATCAATCTTTTATAAAAAAAAAATAACAAATAATAATTTTGGTCCTTTAAAACATATTCTACTATTTTAATTCTAACTCAATTGGAATTTTTTTTGTCAAACTTTACTTGATACTTTTCTACTCTATTAAATTTTTTTTTTAAACTTTTCTATGCCTTTTTTATTTTTATTTTTATTTTTATCTGCAACTACAATTTTATTGTAACAAGCAGATTTACATAACATTTTAATTAACAATTAATTAGGAAGTTAGATTCCTCTAGAAAATCTCTAGGCCATTGTCTCTTAAGTCTCCGATGAGTGTTTCCGGGGAGGGCTGTACAAGACAATTCTCTCACAAGTGAATTATGATGATATGGTAAACGGGAAATTTTTTATATCGGGAAATGCACAGGTCCTGAAAAGAAAGGGAAGATTTAGGTCACGATGTATTACAGTATTACGAACATAAAAGGGGGCATCAACAATTTTACGGAGGATCTTGGATTGTAAGGCCTGGACGCGATAGGAATTGGAACGTTTCGTTGAACCCCAAAGTTCAATTCCATACGTCCAAATTGGTTTTTTAATTGTATTGTAGATTAGAAGTTTACTTTTAATTGCTAGTTTCGAGAGTTTGTGCAGTAGTGTAAGAAGTTGTAGGTAACGTCTGTTAGCTTCAGCTCTTTTTAATCTAGTATGTGGGTTCCATGTTAGTCTCTTGTCCAGGTAAAGTCCCAAATAACGCACTTTATCATATTGCGGTATCATGTTGCTATTAAGGTATAAAGGGGTAGGTTTACCTTGACAAAGTGTGAAATTAATGTGAGCACTCTTCTGTTCATTTACCTTCACTCTCCATCTCTTAAACTAAGATTGAAGATTGTGGATATGGGATTGTAAATTGTTGGAGGCTATGTCAGGATTTGAATGGGTAGCAAGTATGGCCGTATCGTCTGCATAAGAAGCAATGATAGTATTAGGATAATCTGGGATGTCATGAGTATAAATATTATATAAGATGGGACCAAGGATACTGCCTTGTGGAACTCCGGCTAGAATAGGATATATTTCCGAGGATTCTGAGTTAATTGTAAATTAGAAATATCGTTGGGAGAGACATGAATTTATGATAAGGTAGTATTTTGAAGGAAGAAAGCTTTTGAGTTTCCAAAGGAGTCCAGGATGCCACACATGATCAATAGCTTGGGAGATATCTAGAAATACTCCTGGGCAATACTCTTTCCTCTCAAGAGAGGATGCAATATGATCAACAATGCGATAGCATTGCTGGATAGTGGAGTGTTCAGACCGGAAGAATAATTTGTTCATTAACTAGAACTGGCTAGAGTAGTTTTAATAGGAGTTACTCGAATATCTTACCAACAATTGGTAAGAGGCTGATAGGTCTATAGGAAGAAGGAGAATTAATGGGTTTATTTGGTTAAGGAATCATTTTAATTTCCAGAGTAAGGGAAAATAGGTTGTACGCAGGATACTATTAAAAATATGTGTGATTAAAACTAAAGCTTTTCGGGAAATTTGCTTCAGAATAGGAGCTGTTATTAGATCATAACCAAGAGCTTTTTTATTGGGAAAACGCAGAATTGTAGATTTAATTTCCAAGGGCTTAAAAATTTTGGGAGGAAGACTCATAGGGAGTGGGAAAATTAGTGCTTCGATGATTTTGTTAGTATGTGATTTGTCTTCTATATCATCATGTGGAGCAAAAGTATTTACCAAATGTTTAGCAAATACTTCAGCTTTTTCTTTGTCTGTTTTTGCCCAGTTACCGTCATTTTGTTTCAGTGGGTGTGATGTTCTTTTGTACGAGAGTATTCGTCTAGTGGCTTCCCATAAAGAAATATTGTCACTAAGCGATTTTGTATAAGTTTCATGCCGTTCCTTATAGTGCTTACTAATTTCCATTTTTAGTTCACGTTAATTTGCTGTCTTTAACGTTCGGTATAAGTCAATCTGTTGGTCTAATTTGTTTCTAAAACTGTTCCAGTCTATTTTGCCATTTATCATCAGCCTAGGATGAAGAGTCTTTAAGATTGGCTTAGAAATAAGGATAAGGAGAACAGGACTATGATCAAAGTTTAAATCGGAAAGAGTTTCTGTGCCTTTTAGAAAATATTTTCCAACATTTCTATTCAAACCATAAATGAACATTTCTATTCCGTTCAGAAAAAAACAGTTTCTAACTATTGCGGAATAGATATCCGTGTTTGTATGACTACAAGTCCAAAATATCTGTCGTCTGTTTAAATGTGATAAAATTAATAAAATTTTTAAGTATTCACTTGCATTCATTAAAGGAATCGTCCAACCATTATTTTCATCTCTATTATAAACTAATACCACCCTCGTTAGTTGTATTTCTGCCCCTTTTATTCCCAATCCAAATTTGGTAGTACATTCTTAACTCAAAAGTGGGAAAAAAATCCTCTTAAATTAATGCGGTGAAATTTTTATATATTTACTATACTCAGAGTTTGGAGAAATTGATATAAATTTAATTGTACATAAAATCTCAACTACTCCTCGTTATTATTAACCTGTGTGCTTTCCGCTCCCCCCTCCCATCTGCCCGTTCCAATTGTTAACGCAGATTACATGGAACGAATAGTGATATAACATTAGCTACAGTAATACTACACGGGATAAATAAGCTTGATGAAATTATGTTTATTATAAAATTGACTAGAAATATTTTATTATAAATTTATTGATAAAAACTCATTTATATTTAATCATTAACTAATTTGGATTGGTATTATCGCTACTAACCAAAACACAGACTAAACAATTTTGGTGGGCAAAAAATGAAACAAATTTCAACTTTCAAAAAGCTAATCCTCCTGCTCCTAGCGTTTAAACCTACTAACCCCCTTCCCCTCCCATCCCCCTTAAAAAAAGCTTATCTAACAATAAAGTGAAGTATACTAAAAACTAGGATAATAAATGGATCAT
Source organism: Atherix ibis (assembly GCA_958298945.1). Taxonomy (NCBI): domain Eukaryota; kingdom Metazoa; phylum Arthropoda; class Insecta; order Diptera; family Athericidae; genus Atherix; species Atherix ibis. Next base: position 18,645,722 of record OY282609.1, on the reverse strand, counting down.
TTACCTATTATTGATTTGTATTAATTTTTCTATAACTACTTTGATTATGGCTGGAGGGGGTTGGAGAGGGGTGATTGACTGGATAATTTACTAATGAAACTAATTTGCATGCGGCTTATCTAATTTTTACTATAAATTAATAGTTGGTATTTTTTTTTAATAATATATTGTAAAAATCAATTTAATGATTTATCATATTTTCAATAAATTTTATGTGAAATCATAAAGAGGGATGGGAAAATGGTGTATAAAGGTTAGAAAGGAGTAAAATTATTTCCGTGAAATTTTTAAAATTTATACTTAAATACGAATTTAATCGATTTGGTGACAGTTTAATGGTATCCCGGCAATGTCAGTAGCTGAATTCGAACTCAGAACCAAAAACAAGGCGCAGATGGTCAATTATTAAGATTTATTGACCAAATTTTTCTGTTTACACTGCGCTTATTTAGGTCCTTCTTCTAAGTAAAGAGTCGACTAGCTCTTGCACGCTAAAAATCTGTTTTCATTCAATAACGAAATAATAGAAGATTTGCTCAAATGATATTTTCCTTTATCATAATCTACTGAAATCAATTTTTTATCATGTCTGGATGCCAACAGGATATGTTACTGTCCCTCATCTTGAATTGTTCACTATTCAAACGACATCACAATAATTTTTTCGTTAAGATGAATCTTTTAAGAAAATAACCCATTTCGATCCACCAAGAATAAAAATAAAAGATTTTAAAAAAACTATTGAAAATATTTTAAAATAAATAAAAACAAATCATTGCGAAAATGTTCATCTCCTCAGAATAATAGTTTTGGACGGGCTAATACGATGTCGACGGGCTAATACGAAAAAAAATAGATAAGCAAAACTGGTAGTGAAGAGGAGGAGGTGCCTTCTTTTTCGATTACCTTATGCGCACCTACTATCACTACTGCTGGGTGGTATCTAGTTAGTTGTTCGAATGAAGTTTAACCCATAGCCAGCATCTTCATGATTGGAAATGTCGCAGCTGACGACACACAATTCAATTCCTATCACATATTCTAATATATCGTGATCGAATGGCAAATCGTGTAACAAATTCAAATACGTATCGTGCTAGAAGTACGATTTTTTCTTTAAAAAAAAAAAAGAAAGAAAAAGAATAACAAAAAAAAAATGATAACCCACGCGCGTAAGACTTATACACTCGGAATGTTTTTTTTTAGTACGGCAACATAGTGTCTAGCGTCCATAGTCTATAATGTACAGTGTCCCCGCAATGACACGATACGGAGCAGTGTAGACTTTACAGTATAAACAGTTGTGTGATGAATCTGACAACATCGAACGTATCTCCCACTTCAATTGCCGCTTTACAGGTTATTCCTTCAATTTTGTGTGTTTTCTCTTAAAAATGTCGATGGGTTAGTCAACGATGGAGGGACTCGTGGATACAGATTGGAACCATGTGTGTAAATAGTGTACTACTTTTTACATACGTTGTACTAGAATTTGTTGGATGATGTTCTTCTTTTTAAGATTCCTTGGAAAAGTAGGAAAAATAAAATAAAATAGTGAGAATTCTTCTTCTCCAAAGTACATAAGTGTGGCTTTTTTTTTGTATAAAAGTTATCTGTCTTGGCATGTATTCATACAATAAACTTGTTGTTCTGATAACGAATATTCTGTACACACATACAATTGAATTATTTCACGATAATATCCCTTTTAGTATGTTTTTTTTTCTTTTTTTAAGCGCTTTCCGTTCTTTTCACTCTATAGTTTATTCGTTTGAGAATTTTTTGTTCCCTCAGTATGATGGTCGATATATGTGGTTATGCGGAAAAGGGGATGTAGATTTAAGTCCTCACTCCCTTTCCTACCCCAAAAATAAGACATTTTCGTGCTAGCGACGATGCACTCTTCTCATTGTGGGAATAGATGCAATTTTTATTAATGATATTTTGTTCCTTAAAGTATTTATTCTTCTTCAGGAAAAAGTTTTAAAAATTATTAATTGTATAAAATTTATAAACTCTTTTTGATTAGGGGAATAATATTAGCCCGCTGGAGATAAAATTAAGTAAATATTGGTTAATGTACCATTTTAAGACTTTACTAAATAAACAAATTACGATGTATTATAAATAAGAAAAAAAACTGTTGTTTATTTTTAAATTTGCAAAAAATTAATAAAGCTTTATTTGGATAGAGAAAGGCGGCATGGTATGAATATGGTCAAAAATGTTGGTATGTGTAAAATTTGTTAATTTTATTAAATAAGAAAATATTAGCCACTAAATATAGGGTTTTCGAATAAGAGTGATATGATTTCTTTTCAACAAAAAAACACACTAATTATTAGGGAAATTCAAATGTTTTTTATTTAATGTGAAGTACAATCGATACAATTAAGTTCTGAATAAAATGTCATTCAAATGGCCTCCACGAATTCTTTTGCAGGAACGAATTCGATGAACCCAATTTTCGAGCACTTTTTCCACTAAATCAAGTCGTATGTCATGAATAGCACGTTTAATATTGACTTCTAAAGCTTGAAGAGAGTTTGGTTTATTGCTAAAGACCAATGACTTCAATTAACCCCACAAGAAATAGTCTAATCGTATTAAATCACAACTTCTTGGAGGCCATTCAATGTCATAATTTCTTGAAATAATCGAATCTCCAAACTTTTCTCGCAATAATTCGGTTGTTGCATGTGCTGTGTGGCACGTAGCCCCGTCTTGTTGGAACCAGATGTTGTCAAGATCAACTTCTTCCAATTTCGGCCATAAAAAGTTGGTTAGCATCGATCTATACCGCTCTCCATTGACAGTAACGGTGTTACCAGCTTCATTTCGAAAGAAGTACGGACCGATGATTCCACCAGACAAAAAACCACACCAAACTGTCAATTTAGTTGAATGTAATGGGTGTTCATGAATAATTTGTGGATTTTCTTCGCACCAGAATCGACAGTTTTGTTTATTTACCGCACCACTCAGATGAAAGGGAGCCTCATCGGAGAAGATTATTTTTTTAAAATTGGAGAACGATTGTAAAATTGAATAATTTGTAAACGTTGTTCTTGCGTATATCTCTCCATGATGAAATTGTAAACATTACTGAATACAATGGAAGATGACATATTACAAATGGCCGAAACGTCACTTAGAAATCATATCACTCTTATTGGAAAACCCTATATAAGAGGTTTGTTATTTGGTAAAAACTTTGTAAAAACTCATTCTTAGTGGTAGGTTGTGCGAAGATGGATAGTATTTAATTCGGAAAAGGTGGTAGTGTATTAAAAAAAGGACTCGAATTTTGAAAATATATTTTTGTTTTTTTCTGATTTTTTTTGTTAATATTTAATTATTAAAAAATAAAACAATACTCAGTGTTGATAGTATCTACGTCTTATGAGGCAGAATAGTTTTGATGGCCCCGAAGAATGACCGACCACAACACAACTTATTTTGCTGTTATTGAAACTAATGCCGCGCAAATTCATTTTGTCTTCATTATGGAGTCTTTTTTCACAAGACGGTTGCGTACTATAGGGAGTAGTGATCCATTTAATATTTCTATACTTTTTCAAGTCCAATTAATAGTCGTATATTCAATAAGATTCGGCATAATCTAAGCAATAATGATGTTGAGGTGCGTTTTGAGCAGATGCATGTGGGAATTATCGGAAATGAAAGTGGCTAACTGACTGAAGAAGCTTTCCCGCTATACCCTAACATATTTGCCTCGCCTGCGAAAATAATGGCAAACAAAATCTTCACCCATACGTACAAATACAGTTAAGACACCAATAGTGAGACATTGGTATCGTCTTATTGGCCAACTACCTACAATCTAGTCTACTCAACATCCTTACAAAAATTCTGGGAACGAAAACTGCTCGAATCCATAATTTTCTTTTTAAAATCTTAAAAAAATTAGCATTTTAAAAATCTGCATATCTTATGTCATTTTGCTGACTATTCCACATAGTCTTCCGAACAGATGATATTGTTAGTCGCATAGCAATAAAATTAGACGCTCGTTTGAAAGGTGACACTTAAAGCTTTTTGTAGTTCAAAAATATACCAGAATAAATAGAAAATTATTCAACAGAAGTGACAACGCATCGCAAAAAAATTGCAGTGTTTATGGTAAAGGTGTCATATTGAAATCTGCAGCACGTAAATAGTTCGCTCGCTTTCTGTTCTGAAAATTTCGATATCAAAGAAATACCGAAAATATTGATGAAATTCTCGAAAACATTGAACTAGACCGATACATCAGCAGTCATGACATAGCGTTTGTTTGTTTGTTATCATTTCAAGTAACACTAAATTCTGACAACGAATATCGAGATGAGGAAATTAAACTGTGTGTTTTGATTTGAGCCCACGACCTCTTGGATGGTAGTCCAGTACGCTAACGAATGTGCTATCTGGACGGCTGATTATTAAATCGTTATAAACCCATTTGTGAAAAACTGGGTTCAAAAAGAAACTAGATGTTAAATGGCCTTAAGAACTAAATGTAAAAAATAAGATGGACCGACTCATCGTCTGCGAAACGCTGCTGAAGCGCAATGAAATCAAGCCATTTCTGTATCAAATCATAACTGGCAATGAACAATGGATAAAATTGACTGACAATAATGTTACGCTGTGTATATATCGGGCCTGGAAGAGAATCGTTCATTGTGAACTGACACCATTCGGTCAAATTATTAAAATCGGTACTAAATTATTAAATCGGTACTGATTGAGAAAAAAGGGCCAGAATTGATCAATAAGAAGGGTATCATCTTCCACTACGATAACACTCGACCACACACATCTTTAATAATTTCGCAACAGTTTAGAGAGTTTGCCTAGGAAGTTTTGATGCATGAACCGTATAGCCTCATCAGACTACCTCTTGCTTCGATCTTAATGGAACCAAGCTGGTTTTAAGAGCGGCATATAAAAACCACTTGATGGAATCATGGTTTTGCCCGAAATATGTCGAAACACCACGCACCTTTTAGACTTGCCAACGAAACACCACGAACTTTTTAGACTAGCCAATTTATTTATCAAATTTTAACTAGTCTAAAATTTCCTTACGAATAGGTTTCCTCCAATTGTGAAGCTCAAAGATCCAAAAGGTTTATTTCCAAGCAAATTAAAGAAAACTTCGCCCATCTATCTACACGAAACATAAAATCGTTAAATGGCCTGCTGGTTGTGTTTATCTTTATTCATGGTAGCTGGAAGAATCTAAAGATGACTTTACGATAGTAGTTGATTCTGAATTCCGTTAAACTCAATAATATGCAAGAATAAGAGTTTAATATTTAGTTGAATTTTCAAAAATATTCTCCAGCGTCATTATAACTTTTATTATTTAATTTATCTCGAAATTTATCCACAACTAAACGAATCCACTAGTAAAAGTGAGTTCAGTTGTAGTGTGCATGCACATTTTACAAAAAGTAAAAAATTCCCAAATAATAACTAATTTTATGCAACAAAATTACGGTTCTTGGTACTTTTGAAAATTCTGCAATCCAATATTCACTCCTTATAATGGAACAATAAATTCATGTTATCCTAGAACACATTCCAAATTATTCCCAATTCACATACGGCGGACTTCAGTCAGTCACAGTGGTTCACAGTACCCACTGTGAGGTGGTAGATTAGATCTTAGAGTGCGTATTTCTCGAAACTATTTAATTTAAAAGCGAATATAATATTGTATTCAATGTTCCGGTACAACTACGGTTCCAAAATTTAAAGGAAACTGTACAGAAAATTTGATAGACATTTTCGACTACCAACTAACTAACTTTTCCCAAACCAGGACTATTCTCGTTTCTATAAGCTAAGACGATGAGTCACGTCTACACGCTATATTCTAAGACCAATAAAGTGCTAAGTATGTCAGGAACATTAAATATAATGATTATTGTTAAATTTAAAATGTTAAAAGTTTGGCTTTGCTGCACGATCGCGCATCCACCGCTCCACCATCACCGACACCCACACTCACACCAACACCAACACCAACACCGACATCAACACCAGATCAAGTTGTGCAATTGCATTCCGTGGTTGCATAGGAAATTTGCGAAAAATATTTTCTTTCAATTTTATTTATGTACCATAATTTTTCTACAAATTCTCGTTCTACCAGACCTAAAGTTTATTATTTTCTTGGAGTCATTATAGTTAAAAGTATACAATAAACCGTCTCTACTTATTGTATGCTCTGCTCGCATATAATTATAGTGGAGCTAGTGAAGAGAAAATACAAAAACAAAGTTTCAATTTTTTATGTTCTCTCGTGAAGAAAATATAAAATCACAAATTGACGTTATACACACAGGGTTAGTCAGTTGGCTGGCTTGCAGGACGAGCATGTAGTGGTAAGGGGGAGAAGCAGGGTCAGCACAAAACTATGTGTACATACTCTAGGAGAAAATTTCATTGTAGAAAGAAAGTTTGTTCTCGGAAAATTTAGTGCAAAAAATTCATAAAATTCTCCTTTTTTCTATTGCTTTGTAATTATTTTTATTAGAATTTTAAAGAAGAAAAAATGAAACTCAAATAATAAATTTTCTCTTAAATAAAACTTAATTAATTATTTTAGTTTTAGGATAAAAAAGAGTGTTTGCATTTTCTTTTTGATTAACAATTTTCCATAATTGGTTGGTAGGAAAAAAAAATTCCATTGAACAGAAGAAAAGAGACTGTGATTATGCAGTCTGTGTCTGGTAAGGAATCTGATTTGTCAATGCAATTCCCTTGAAAGTGCTGCCCTTGGACAACTGCACATCATCGGAAACGTTGTTTTTACTCCTTGTTGCAGAGCTAAAAGGTTTCAACTGCAATCGCATTAAGCTCTTCAGTTATGCTACTTTGGATGTTATCCTTTCAAATGTTTTAACTTATCGGGGAATAACAAAAGTCACAGGAACTGTGATCAGGTGAAAAGAGGGCTGACGAGAGCATAAAAATCTCTTTTTCCGATAAAAGCACGATGATGGAAATGACCGGATGATAGGAGATGATCGAAGCATCGAAGTATTGGAAATATCCTCTTTACCTGGAAAAATCCTTTTCTGAGCCTTTCGAAAATTCTTATATAAAAACTTGGTTAACAATTTATCCTAGAGGCATAAAGGCTCTTCTACATTTCACATTTTGAGCAGCTTTTGATGTTAAACATATCCCTGAGTGGAGATCACCTTCCACCGAAAAACTTGTATTCTTGATTAGTGGCCTCGTTCCAACTATTCATAAGTGACATTAGTGAATTGACCAAGCATATCGTTGTCCCTAATTTTGCCGTTCATACTTTTTTATAACGCACTACAAAAACATTTCATGTGCTGATCAACTGGCGAAAGATCCAAAAGTGTGAGGAAGGTAATTGCTCAGAATATGTAGGATAGAGCCTACTGCACTTACCCATAGTTTCCTATTCGAAAACTATCTCGTCCTTCATACTATTCCTCGACTTATAATCTCATACTAGTGTTCTTCGACTTATAATCTCTTTCTAAACTTAATCCAGATTTCCCATTGTGGCGCTTCTAGATCCAACCACTCTTCTCCAAGTAGTCTGGCTAATTTTCTAAAATAATATAATATTCTCCAAAAATGTATATTCAGCCAGTTTCTTTAGAGAACCGCCGTTCAGGTATTACTTTGAGGAGCAGGGATTTATCGTAATCGCAACACCGCGGTATTCTCTTTATCGTCTTCGAAGGTATATGGAGCTTATTAATACCATCATATATCATATTCTATAGCCGAGAGACCTCTCCCCGCCGTTTGTCTTGTATAACAGAATACTTATACTCAGGTAGTCTTCTATTATTTTGGTCATGTACTTCGGAACACCCATTAAGCCCAAACGTCAAGGACACCTTCCCCTCTCGTCAGCTTAAACAACTTTTTCATATCAAGTCTTATGATCGCGTAGTACTGTGTGGAACCTCCTTACCACATCTTGCTATTGATGCGCTTACGCCCAGTGTTAATAACCAAATAAATAGTATATAAAGTAAAGCGTGCCCTCCTGAAGCCTTATCGACTTTGAGATAAGCCTCTCTGCCCTTCGGTTAATTCCTTCAATCTACTGCATACGATACGTTCGAGAACTTCTTTCGCCGTGTCCAGAGGATAAATTGGACGGTAGGATGAAACGTCCTTGAGTATTCCGTTCCCTTTGGAAGTAGCCCAAGGCGTTTCCTCTTCCAAAGTTGTAGAAAAGTTCCCTTCCTCAGACAAGTATTAAACACATCCTAAAATAGATTTGGATGCGCTGCAAGATCTCTTTTAGAGCAACGGAAGTTATGGCATCGGATCCACGTACCTTTTTATCACTGATTTCATTGCATGGCTGTTCATCCTGGTGGGACCAATTGATGGGACCTCATCGCTGGCGGGCATCGGGCTACCTTCCAAAGTAGTCACAAGCTGGTGACAATTCTGTCCAGTAGATTAGGGCAAGTCGGAGATGCCTTAGGACCTTTCAGTCTCTTCATAATTATTTGATACGGCCTACGTCGCATAGATCCCTCCAGCATAGGCATTTACTCTCCTTGATAGCGGTCCTAACTCTGTTCTTGCTATCTTAAGAGGAACTAACGTACGTAGGCTACTATATATATTTCTGGCCTAGGCAACACTAAGTGTTGCCAGGTGCGATCTGACATTTCCATTGGAAAGTTTGACATTTTTTAGCATAAACGTACTCAGAACGTTTTGACGTACGACTATCATTTGTGTTGTTTACAGTGACTTGAAAAAATCAATTTGGCAAAAAAATGGAATTAACTCGTGAACATTTTCGTGCGATCATTTTTCACAACTTTCGACGTGGATTATCACGACAAGAGTGCATCGATGAACTTAAATCTTTGTATGGCTATGAAGCACCATCCTATAGCACTGTGAAAAACTGGTACAACGAATTCAATCGTGGCCGACGCTCGCTCAAAGACGAATTCCGTGAAGGTCGTCCAAAAACAGCCGTTGTTCCAGAAAACATCGATGCCGTACGTGAACTGATAATGCAAGACCGTCATGTGACATACCGTGAGATAGAGGCATGCCTAGGCATTTCTCCCACCAGCATACATTCGATATTGCATGAACACCTGGCCGTAAAAAAGGTTTGTTCTCGTTGGATCCCGCACAATTTGACAATCGCTCAAAAAAAGGCTCGTGTGGATTGGTGTAAAGAAATGCTGAAAAAATACGATCGCGGTGCTTCAAAAGACGTTTATAAGATCGTCACAGGTGACGAATCATGGATCTATGCGTATGAGCCCGAAACAAAACAGCAATCGACCGTGTGGGTCTTCCAAGACGAGTCAAATCCAACGAAAGTTGTTCGTGGAAGAAGCACTTCGAAGCAAATGGTCGCTTGTTTCTTTGGCAAAACTGGTCATGTGGCGACTGTTCCGCTTGTGCAACGTAGGACGGTCAATTCTGAGTGGTACACCACCATTTGTTTGCCTGAAGTCTTCGGAGAAATTCGAAAAACGAACAAGAGAAGTCGAATCATTGTGCACCATGACAATGCGAGCTCTCACACATCGGCTCAAACCAGCGCCTTTTTGACCGGACAAAACGTCGAATTGATGGGTCATCCTCCGTACAGCCCTGACTTGGCACCCAATGACTTCTTTTTAATTTTCGTCGCCAGAAGATGCTGTTGAAGCATTCAAAAACCATGTTTTGGAGGTGTCTCAATCGGAGTGGAAAAAGTGCTTCGAAAATTGGTTTGAGCGCATGCAAAAGTGTATAAATCTTGATGGAGAATATTTTGAAAAACAATAAAACCTTTTTCGTTGATAAATATTCGCATTTTCATTATTAGGCCAGAAATATATATAGTAGCCCACGTACAAGCTATGTGGGGAAAGCGGGTTAGTCAATAGTTTTATCAGATTCCTATCAGAAATTTTTACCTGTAGTTGGGGGCCGGTTAGGTTTATGTTCTCTATCTGGGATAATAACCATAATTTACAAAAGTGTCATTGGTTTTGGAGAATATCTTGGCGGCAAAGATAAATTTTATATTTTTGCTACACTCTAAATAAAGTCAAAATATTGTAATTTTACTTAAAATTTGTGATAAACTTTTACCAAACACTCAATGCTAAACTTTTGATAAGCAATAAGAAAAAAAAATAACAACAAAATTCCAATTATTTTTCCTTAGTACAATATCGAAAACTTTCAAAGTTATAGTTTTGGATTTATTAGAAGAGCGGCTATAACTATAATAATCATCATCCCTTCGTGCACATTAATTGACGTGGTGCTATCCATTCTGACATTTATTAGCTCGTTTCAAGTTTTCGTGTAATAAAATCCATCATGTTTCCATCAGTTATATACTAGCAAAAGGTGTAAAATTAGTAAATGCTTGTCCGTCCAGTTAAAGGTGGAAAATTCTCCATAATCACTCATCCTTCAGTAGTTTTTTTGTGAGGAGAAAGTTGCCGTATTACTTGTACATAAAAAAAATGTTTACAATCTAATAAAACTGGGTAAAAGCAAGAGAGTAGATCATAACAGATTCTTTGGAATTAAAATATTTCTCACCTCAACTAAAGGTGACAATTTGACTCTGGTTATTGGCTAGAATTGTTTTTTCAACGATAAGAAATTTTACTAAAAAAAATGCAATTCTATCATAGTTTTTATGCGAATTAATTCTATTATGCACTATCGTCTTTTTTAGAATTTGAGGATAGGACTTTCAGTACAGAATACTAAGAGATAAAAAAATATGAAGGAGATTCTCAAAGTGCTTCCAATTTTTTTTTAATAGATTTTTATACTCTGCTCTAGAGGGAAATATTAGGGCTATAATTCTTTGGAGTCGAAAGGGAGTTCACGTTTCAAGTATGTGCTGCATTTTAGGTCTTGTCCCTTTTATTTTTCTAGCTTAATTGCATTATCGAAAGGAATAATTTTATTAGTAAGGATAGTCGGTTTAAATGTGAATTTTTTTCGTTACCTTTTCTTTTTCTTTCGTACGTGATAGATTGTCGATTTCCATTTGTTTTCATGTCTGTTCTGTTATTTTTCAACCCTCCGCTTCTATTTTTAAAAAAATCATCTATAATATATTCTATATCTCTGAGATGGGTCCATACCAGTGAAGCTTAATTTCATGGAAAATCAGCCTACAGATCAGATCTCTTTACGGTATTCGATAATAAAGCTGTTTCAATGTAGGCAACAGCTTCACCATCGATTTATCGACTTTAAAGCCGAATATGATAGCCTAGCCAGATTAAAATCTTACACAAAAATTGTTTGTTACTCAGGAGTAAGTCACAGGAGTACGGTCTTTATTAAGTCTGACTAACATTTAGCATACGCTGACAAGCTGACAGGGTCGTACGAGACCAAGTTTGAGCTGGCACCAATAATTTTTGTAAATGATTTAAACTTTTTTTCAAGAATCGAAACTGATCGCAACATGGAGGAAAAAATTCGTGCACTACCGCTGGTCAGAAATTTTTTTGACCATAACGTCGGAGCTACCTCTGTACAAGACGAGGAAGACTAGTCTCGGCAGAAACTTGGGGTACCAGCGAATATCATTGGGAATTCTTATCCACGTTAAAGAGGAGTATCCTCTTAAGAATCTTACGCTTCCTTCATGAAAATGGACGATTCCGCATTCTGTTTAACAATAAGATCAAAGAGAACTATCATGGTCTCTCGGTTGCGGTTGTACTAAATATCAAACCCAACAAAAAAGGGAACATTTAAAAAAAAATAGCTTTTTCGGGGAAGACGTGTCCACAAAAAAAAAACTAAAAAAAATGTTGAATATTTATTGTAAATTTAAAAAAAAAAATTTAAAAATAATTACGATTTAGCTTTTTCTATACAAATTAAAAGTTTATTCTTTGTGCCAAATTTAAAAATTATCAATAAATTTTTAAAAATTTTCTGATTTAATAACATAACGTGCAGCTTACGCTCTCGGCTTCATTAACAGTTATTTTTTTTTTTTTGATATCCCAAATTTTTAATAAATGTTTTTTTGGTTTTACCAATTTTAGGATGGGCAGTACCGGCATTTTTACTTTTCTTTACTCAAAAATTTAGTTGTCAAAAAAAATTACTTAAAATGCAAATAATTATTCCCCTAATAGAAAATAATTCCAGTTTTTCTATCTAGAATAATTAATTAAATCTTTTAGTTTATATTTTCTTTTAATTATAGCCACACACATGCGCTCACACACATTCCTCTCTGAATGAGATCCTTTAGAAATTCTTGTTTTAATATATTTTCTATTGCACAATATATTTCGTTTCTTATGCACATTTGATCAATTAATAAAATATGATACCAAATATTTAAAAGATGGTAGGTTAGGGTGTTAGGGATAATATCAAATACCGATAGTATGTACGTACGTGACCATTTCCAAGATGCTTGTTGGTTCGTTTTCTTTACATTCTTGTTTATTAGACAGAAAATTTGCAAAGAAGAGTAGAAATTTTCGTAATAGAATTTTCCTAAATGTTTATGGAATTAAGAAAATCTCCACTCAACCATCACCATTCAGTTTTCTACCGTCCAATCTATTGGGTTAAATTTTATAGATAATATCAATAAAATTGAGTCTTTATGAAATTCTATTTAATGAAAAGAAAATTTAAATTTATGAGAATGTAATTAGAAAAGGAAAATTCCCTTGGCGTGCGTGTGTGTGATAGGGGGAGGGGGTGGTTTCATACCAAAAATCACTTAGCTCTGCTTAATTTTTTATATTTTTTTACTGAAAAATGGAAAATATTCTTTTTGTATATAAGAAATAAGAGAATTTCTTTCTCTCTATAATCCGAAAAAATATTTCTTCACTAATATTTCGTTAGTAAAATTACTAAAAATTATTATAGGCGACCCAACATCATCAAAGTTAAGTTCGACTAAAAAAAATTTGTATTTATTTTGTTAATTTTATGACGAAAATATCCAGAGGCGGAGAGAGGAAGGGGGGGGGGGGGGGGAGGGAAGGCATAATTGTTGTGTGGGATGGAGAAGTGGTCCGTTAAGGAAAATGGTAGCTTGTCCGACATATTTAAATTTATGGACAACAAATTTAGATTATCGCGAATATTTATTAAGAAATTCCTAACTATAGGAAAGAGTTTGCTAGAATACCTTTAACCAGGCTGGGGGAAGGGTGGTTTTCTTTAAGTTTCATATTTTGCATTTTCAGCAGTAAATACGGCAAACTCACTCTTGTGAAGAATGAAGAAGTTTAATAAAAAAAAAACAATAACAAGTCAAAACTTACAAATCCAACTTGCTTAATAACTAAAATGTTAGCTGGCTACTTGTGCTTTTGGATGGTGGAGCAGATTGTTGATGAATATCGGGCAGAAGGGATTTTAAATTTACAAGAGCAATTGCTGTGTGTATTCGCTGAACAGGGAAAAAAAACAAAAACGAAAAAGGAACGTACGACATTGGGAAAAGGTGTAAAATTTTATTAAAATCGAACGAGAGCTATTTTCGTTTTATTGTGCCGCGTCCTTCGAAAAACTTTTACTTTGACTATTTTACGAGGCATTTACCTTGGAATATTATCCCCAAAGTCGAAACTTGAAAGTACCACTTTCCACTTTTAAGTTGCAAATGTTGATTTTAGTATTTGGTCAAAAAAAAAGGGGCAGGGAGTTTGGTGGGTGTAATCACGGTGAATGAGTGAATGGTCATAGTAGATAAAATGATGATGTTATTAGTTTTGGTATTTAGTTGGTAGAAATAATCACCGAATCGACCTCCAACACCATTTAAACTCTTTTATTGAATGGAAAATTTGATTTTATATGGGGTCGAAACTCTCAGGATTGAGAGAATCTGGCTACTACGGGTAGTATAACTTTCACGGTTGGATTTTGTACTTTTCAGCTCTGACGATCATCATCATCAACGGAAGAAAAGCAGAAGAAAACTTTATTTATTTTGAGAAAAGAAATCACTAAAAGCCATTAACTCTACAGTATATAACGAACGTGTTTAGTTGAAAGATTTTTTATGGGATTTTACAGCGTTTTAATTTTGCTTTCGAAAATCCGTCTGCTTCTGTACGTTTCCTTAATCTGTTTATGGTTTGCAGCCTGAAGACTCCATCTCCCACCTTTTAGTAACTATTATTTTTATTATTATTATTGTTGTTTTTTTTTTTTGTTGTTGTTAGTTTTGAAATGCATATAAACGAATAATGGAAAAAGGGATTCTTTTAGTTGTCACGAAAACTCTATGCAAAACCAATGACAGTATTTTCACTGAAAATTAAATTTTCTCTGTATGAGTGTAAATATTGTAAATGATAAAGTAAAGGGGTTAGGGGAGATAATACTTGTCCAAAAAGTTTTAAATCTTTTCAAACCAAGCGGCTATGTTACTTGAACAGTGAACCCTGGTACCATGAATAAAGAAAGAGTCGCCATGGTCCCATCGTGATCCACCATCACGATGAGGGTTGTTGTTGTTGTTGTTGTTTATCCAATGTTTTTGATGTTTTTGTAGTTATTTTGATTTTTGCTAATGTCACTATGTGCGATTTTGTTTCTCATTTTGTTTGCTGGCAACTTTTTTATAAAACTTTTGGGCAACATGTACTTTGTACGTCTCTTTCCTCTGCTTTTACATGGAGGTTGTCTGTGACTGTAGTTGGTGCTTACTACCATTATTATGTAGCTATGATACCATCGTCTTTATAATGTCGCCATCTTCCAAACATCATCTCTTATGCCCGAAGGGTTAGAATTCAACATATTTGAAAATTGTGTATTGTAGATTGCTTCGATATTTGCTTTTGACGTTTCGCTTATTTTTACGAGTTTTCATCAGTAACTGAATCGCCCTCAAGTATTTGCAACAACTCGACGACTGACATAATAACAACAACTCGCATACCCTTAGTGACGTTATTTTTTTATTTTTAATATTTTTTTAACCAGATTTCATTTTTTTGTTATTTTTTTAAAAACCGACTTTTTAACTTATTTTATATGCTTCGTCGTGTACTTTTCATGTCTCCAGGGTGTATTATTACTTCAGTCCAAATATTCCCATGGAAACGTAAACGGGTTGTTTAAGAATCGCAAACAACGAAAAAAAAAATCTGTAATGGCAGCAAACCCCAGCCTCATAACATCACAGCAGTCAACAATCCACATTGAATCAGGGCGAGTATGTAACTTATTTTTAATATGACAGCATACAACCAATGGTGGGTCAAAGGATGGGGATAGAAAAGGACTTGAGATTAAGACAGAAAAGATACATAGAGTTGGACGGAAAAAAAATTCTTCAAGTTTAAGTTTTTCCAGAAAATTAAAATAATGACAACAAGAAGACAGAAATTTTTGTAGTTGTCGTTTTGGTGGGGTTAGTGGGGGAGTGTACTGACTGGATCGTATATGATGAAATTGTTTGCTTCCACATGTTCTGTGCTTTATTCCAATTTAACCACTGAGCTCCGCCGTTTAGCCTTTTTTAATTTAAGCTTGGAAGTATTTAAAAAAAAGAAAAAAAGATGAGAGAGTCAGAAAAGATAAAGAGAAGACAAAAAATCAGATCCTTTTCACTGAGAGAAATCGTTTTAATTTCGTCTCTGGGGCTAAAGAACCTACTACTACTGTTCATAGTGTACAAAACGTATGTAGATAGCGCACGGAGAGGAGGAATTGCACGGTTAGCACACGGTTGTGCCTATTTAAAACCATTTCCAGTTTTAATTTGTCCATATCGCATCAGCAGACAATTGTCATCGTCATCGGACAACATGTGCACAAAATGATTTTTACTATCAAACTTTGATAAATTAAAGAAATTGTCATCATTGTCGTTGTCATCAGACAATGTTGCTCTCCTCCTCAAGGGCAAGTTCTTATAAGAAGTCCAACGAAAATTCTGCTACTCGAAAGAATATGAATTTTTTCTTTTCGTTTCATGTAACATCGGTTTTCATTTATGTTCATTTTCAATAAAACGGTTTTTTTCTTCTTCTGTGAGCATTTAAATATTCACAATTTTGTTGGAATCATCTTAACTTAACGGGGAGAGAAAATTGTATCCGAAATTGAACCTATCCCCCCTGTTTTCTCCACAAAACCCATGCACATACACACATACACACAAATATTCATATTGTAATTTTTTTTATTTTTGATGGTAAGAAATTGTGCTTGCAAGGATTTTGACGATGTGAATAACTTGCAACAGTTTTTTAATTTTAACAAATATTGGTCAATTTTTTGCTATTACCCCAACTGTTGTTGACACAGAATAATTGAAGTTTTCTGTTTTATTTTTTTGTTACTCATTTCTAATCATTGGTCCTTATTATGGAAATATCAGAGAAATTAAAATGTATTTTTCAACAGTGAAGTCGTTCATGCAGAAGACTTTATTTTGGATTAAATTTATTTCCGTAAATTTTATTATTTTAGCTCCAAACAAGAATGCCGTGAGGTTTTCGTCTACGTAGAAATAGAGAAATATTACCCCAAATACGAAATGCGTTTTCCAAAGTTTTCAGAAAACTGAAATTTCGGCCAGCAAAAGTTTTTGAATTGTCATAAATTTTTTAAAAACTACAATTTTTTTTTTTTTTTGGAATTTGTTTTATATTGAAAATGAAGAAAAAAAACTCAAAATTTAAAGGGAAAAGCTTATTTTTAACTGTTGCAGCCAAATTGATTGCGTCTCTTAATTGTTCCTTAATATGAAAAATTAAAATTTTTCACTAATAATGCCGGTATTTATTTAGTCAAGTTTTAAAAAATATTTTTTTTTGTTAACAACATTAAAAATATAATTTTTTGTCCTTAAAAATGCTATTTTTCATATTTTATCTCAATCCAATGAACGTGACAGAGAATGGAAATATTTCCTTTTTATTCTAGGAGATTTCAGACTGGCTTCATTAGGGAGAGTTAATTAGGAAATGTTAGTAGAATGAGGTCCGTTACTGGAAGGGGAGCAGTATCTCATTGAGTGGTAAAATAGTTGTACAATGGAACAAAACATCAGCAGCTCCCCATAATTAATACTAAAATTAGGAAATTACACGAATTTTAATAAGAATTCGTATAATTTCATAACTTTAGTATTGATTACGGTACTGAAAAATGCATTTATTATATCATCAACAATAATGCAGAAATAGTCAGTCATCCAATGTACCAAAAGTTTTATGTATAATGTTCTAAAATTAATGGCGCGAGCACATAGGCTAGGGTAAACCGATTCCAGTTGCGTATATGTTCTGAGGGCTGATGATTCTTAAGTGTAATAGAAGCATTAAAAGCCGCTATCCTCAATATGGGGATGCACAATCGTCAAAAAGTCAATAAACGCTCGTTCTCCCCTTTTGTTAAAAAAATTGATTGAAAAGAATCTTCAATATCAGAACATACAGAATCTAATGACCGCACCTAAACACTTTCTTAGTGTTTAGGTTTCATAAAAAAATTATTCAACATTGTAAGTTTAAAAAAAAAATCTAAAAATTTATATAGAATTGTGGTTTTGCTTTTAACCAACTGATTCAGTCGAATAGGATATTGGTAATTTTTGTGAAGTAATTTAAGGAGGAGGGGGGAAGGATAGTTGTAATCTGCCATAACTAGTATGGTTAGCCAATCGGGATGATGATCGCAAGTCAGTTGGAACGCATTCCATATAAACATTCTTTCTACGCTACAAGATCTTAGCTAGAAGACTTAACCAGGCGCTTGCCAATAGACTTAATCCCTAACAACATGCGTACGGGTCAGATTTCTTAGTATGCTACTTGAACTCCAACATTCAATCCATAATTGCTACAAACGTAGACATTGCCGTTTACTGTACAGGGTACTCTTATAGCTGGCAGAGTGGGGAATAGACTCTGCAATATTGGCACTACTACATTCCTACCTAACTGGTAGAACCTTCAAGGTACGTGCCAACGGTCATTTTTCGTCAAAACGCGAAATGAAAAACGGCATCCCACAAGGATCCCCTTTATCAACAATCCTATTCAATACATCTATTCACTCCATTTCTCACCATCTATCATCCTTTAACTATATATGCTGACAATATTTTTATACTTGTAATTGTTGCTGATCTTCAACATCAAACTAATAACGCCATCCGCAACATCAACACTTAGAGCAGCATAAACGGTGCGGTCATTCGTACATCAAACCCACCTTGTCTTCA
Organism: Atherix ibis; assembly: GCA_958298945.1. Classification (NCBI taxonomy): domain Eukaryota; kingdom Metazoa; phylum Arthropoda; class Insecta; order Diptera; family Athericidae; genus Atherix; species Atherix ibis. Next base: position 18,627,478 of record OY282609.1, on the reverse strand, counting down.
TGTTTGCAGAAAAAAAATTGTAGTGTATTTGATTCGTCACTGAGCCCCTTCCCGGCCCACCCAAAAGATTCCCAGAATATCTTGGGGAATCTCAATTACCTGTGGAGGCAAATGGAATCTTCAGATTAAAAATGCGGTTGACAAAATTAACACCATTCTCCGAATGATTAAAATATGAGTAGGCAGCAAAAGTAAGGTAAGACAAAGTGTGACTATTAGAGTAACCAACGCGCTTTTGCACGGAACCGTACTCTTTTTCCTCACTATATGTGTCAGAGTGCCAATAGCAAGGAAAAAGCTAGTCGAGGCAGCGGTAAACCGTTGCATTAGACTAGTCAGTGGAGCACATCGGACATCTCCGATGGAATCCATACTGATAGAAACTGGTCGAAAACTCATCTATTTCTATCTTCAAAAAGCTCGCCTAAATTTACTTTACAAAAAACCTACGCCTTCCAAATTACCCCCTCCACACTTTAAATAAAAGCATTGTCATCTCCCCTAGTTCAAAAAGGAATTCATCATCGCTATCCTTATTAATATCCCACCTTGAAAGCAATTCATCCATCCTCCCCCTCGTTATCCAAACTTCTCCATCATACCCAGATTGGAAACCGTGGTTGGGAGCAAAGTTGAAATTGACTGCTTCTCTTGACAGGTTTAAGAAGGCTAGTACTGATCCGTCCACATATAGAAAACTTTTCCTTGAACAGGTGGACGGATTAAAAGATCATCGACTGTTGTTCACTTATGCCGCCGCTGACACCGATACTACATCTTTTTCGGTCGTCCATATTACGGGGAGCTGTGTTCCATCAAAACAGCAATTGAAATTGCGACCAATATTCCCAGCCAACACAGCGTTATTATTTTTAGCGACAGCCTTAAAGCCATTTGTAGCCCATCGAGTGACCCAGTACTTAGCGCAATTCGTCATAGCTGTCGATTTACAATGGCTGCCGGGGCATGTGGTGCTGACAAGTTGGCTGGACAAAAACTCCGTCGACCAGTGACCACAGTCATTCCCAATCTGCCTTGCCTACTAACAGAATGGCAACTAACACTATTAGCCATCCGCAGACACGATGACTGGACCAATAGCGAGACATTTTTGTCGACTCCTTGGATAACCACTAATAAACCAGTGTATTCAACATCTATACCGAAATTCTGGGCACGGAAGCTCTTCAGAATCCGGATTGGGCATACTGCTCTTACTCATAACTTCCTTTTTGGCAACACCAATCGTCCCTTCTGCCAATCCTGTGGCACCCATTTCACTATCACCCATATTCTACAGGAATGCCACATAACCAAGAACTACTTTGCGAGCAGGATTCCTCGCATTATGGAGCTCCTCGATCCAACAACTCCATTCCCTAGTCCCCTATTTAAACTTCTAAAACATACTAATCTGCTCCACAAAATATAACAAAATTCATAATATTCTATACTACTAACCACAGACCAGTCTCTCTCAGATGATTTCCTATACGTACTACGAAGTCGCCAAATAGCCTCACGAGCGTGGCGCTATCAAGTGGCCCCTGGCACATGTCTAAAGGAACAAACATTCTTTCTACGCTTCCACCTACAGATTCCTATATGGTTGCATTCTTTTTTAACACATTCTGTTCATGTAGATTCGCGAAGGGGATATATTCAACTAGTGCCTGGTATCATTTCGTGTCTTCACAGGCAACAAAAAACGTATAAAGTGGATATTTCGTTCTAAGACGCATATTTTATCATTTGAAATTGGAAGAAATTGAGGTTCTGCTGATTCTTGCTCAATTGCTACCAGTTCTGGGGCCAATAGCTTCATTATCGTGAATTTTCTTTTATGGTCAGACGATTAGACACAAATTTTAAAGTTATAATAATTCCCAAAACCAAATAAAAACTGTTCAATTTCCAAGGAATATTTGACAAAATCTTTTTTTTAAGATTACAAAATAGTTTTAATGAAAAATCTACACCACTTTGATAAAGTTCAACTCTATCTTATTATGAAATCTTCATCACCACTCAAGACTTTTAGATAAATTTGCAAACACTTTTTGAATATCGCTAGAAGCCGCCATCCCAACAAGCATGTTTCCTCAACCTCAATAAACTTTTAACAAAATACGATTCGATGATCTTTTTGGAAAAGCTTTGGTTTTGTATACTACAAATCCTTCAAGATAATGACAACAATTTAACTGTTTATACTACTAATGAAACCATTTAAATTTGTTGTTTCTTTTTTTTGTTGTTGTTGACTTCTTTTTGAATAAATAACAACAATAAATTAACAAATAAATAACCGGCAAGGTAAGAGTATGTACGACAATATTCCTCTGATAAAATTTCATATTTAATAAGTTTCCAGTCTTCATTCTTAATTCATTGTCGCCCGATAACGAATACGGTGAGTGTGTGAACAGGTGAAACTTTACGCTAAACGGATGTACAGTTTGAAAAACATCCCTAACAAGCAGCAGCAATTCAAAGAAGACAAGGAAAATTGGCGTATATAATATGACTTAAAAAGAGATTAATATCTTAATACGATTGCAGATAACAACAATGGAGATTTTGATGTAAAACGTTGTGGAAAATGTTATTGACAGGATACGGTAGCTAAGTTAACTAGCAGGGATAACGATAAATGGAAGGTGGAGAGATTTTCTTGACAAAACACCAATACACACACACACACACACTCATAGATAATGAGCGACATAAATGCTCTTTAAACAGAAGAAAATTTTTTGGCAATAAAACTATCGTAAAAACGGAAAAGAAGATGCCATCGACTTTTACCTCTTCACCCACTCCCGTCTCCTATGATGTAACTAAATCCTACCGTCATTGAAAGACAATTTCCTGGCAAAAATCGTAAAACAACATTGAAAATCTTTCCAAATGCTTGTACATCACAACAGAACGCATATGGCTTTTATGGAAGACGCATCATCATCGACGAGGAATCTGATAACCAAAACTTTGTGCCTAATCTAAGTAAATGCCGATTACAATGGAACAAGAGCATCTAAAGTTGAACGCTTAAAGTTCTACTTTAATATCCATCTACCCTCATACCGATGAGGGTATGGCGTAAGTCCCGCTGAGATGGAGAAAGGGCAAGTAGTCGTGGATACGAAAAGGATAGAGCTTCCATTATCAATAGAATTTCTTGTTATTTCTTGGCTGTGGTTCAGTATTTATGCGTACTTTTAATATTTCTGACAAAAAAGAGAAGGATTTTCCATCTTTTTTTACAAAGCACATCGAAAATTAAAAATTTAAAAATCGGGACATTTCTGTTGGTACAATTTTTGGTGAGAATTTCCTAAGGCAGATGTACTTTTCATCCTTATTTTCAACGTTTTTGTGTGAGTACAAAAAAACTCCTAGAGAATTATTATTATTTCTTTTTATATAATACAAAGAATAATAATAAGCGTAATGATAACGCTAACAATAATAATAAAAAGGATAACAAATCCCAGTCTTTCTGTTAGGGAACTAAAGTTGAAAATATCGACGAGGTCAGAAAAAAACGTTCCCCCAAGCGAACGACAAATCGGGACTATTTCGTAATTTGGTACATCCGCACGCATATAAAAACTAATGTTAATACCAATTAGAAATTAATTATGATTTTTACGAATGCCAAATGAACAATTTTCTTGCCGGTTACAAAATCATTCTTTATGGGAAACAATATCCATATTGCCGGCAAAGATTCTTGAAGGAGTCTTGTTCGTTTCCTCAAATCCACGGATGGACATATACACAAACACAATTACATATATAAGTGCATAGTCGTGTACCTTGTACTCGATAGAATTTTATGTGCCTCTAAAGGGCTCTGTGTATTTTATTTATCCCTTTTTACTACGGGCACTAGCAACAACCTCTCTCCTCCCCTCTGGATCTAACAAATCTAGTCTGTTTGCCAATAAAATGAAAAACAAGACCAATTTTTTCTAATAAAAGTTAAAACGAGACTATTACCCCATTGCCCTCCAATGCCCATTTCTAGGCGTTATTTTTCATACCATTTGGCGTACATAATAAATTCGCTCACCAAACAATCCGACGATACTTACTATTTCGCGCAATAGAAATAAAAATAAAAAAATAAAAAAAACTAAAAGTGTTTAATTTAAAGATAATAAAAGACGCAATTGTGAATTTTATTGCCCTTTTCTCGGATGATGAGGATGGATTTTTTCTTCATTTTTATTTCTTCGTCTCCCCGTTCTTCGGCTACCAAATTCAGTTGCGAAACATTTTATATCAAATCAGTTTCATAGCAGAAGATTGTATCAAAATTTCGAAGGATTTGATGCGTTCGTTTAGCCCACACCCCACCTCTATTTTTGCACCAACCGCCCTCCTATCTCCCCTCCTCTATCGATCTATCTCTTTCACTTTGTCCACCAACAATCAAAAGACATGACCTATGCTCCATCCCAACCCAAAGAAAAATCCCACCCATAACCTGCCTCCAGGACATACAGACAACTCCAAAAATAAAGCGCTCCGTTTAGATTTTATTTCTTTCAGTAACAACATGTCATACTAGTCGTAATGTATTTAATTTTAATTGAGTTTTAAAACTTTTAACTCGATTCCTCTTCGTTTGTTTCCATTTTGCTTTCACTTTTCTTTTTTTGGATGCCCCTCAGTTGTTGGTAGTTTCCTCTTTGGTTGAGTATAAAAAAAAGTTGTTTTTTAACAGACAATTTCCATACATTTGCTTCCGCAAATGATCACATGGTACTATAGACAAATGTGATAATGACGATGCTGATAACGATAATGATGCTATGCCGACTAATAACGACAATGGCGATAGCAATAGCAATAGCAATGGTAATGACGATGACGATGACAACTCAACGATGATGAACGACATAAAATTAAATCCACTTTAAATGGAGATGCACCAAAGATATTTGGCAGTGATATAGGATGCGGGAAGGAAAGGATAGGAGAAGAGACGGATAAATTTAAGAAATATGAACAAGCCTCTCTTAATTTGTTGCCCTTTCAATTAATTGTCATTTTGTTTGATTTTAATTTGTGGAATATTTTGTTTATTTGTCATTTTGTGCAATTTGTTTTCCAATTCATTCAAATTTTCCAATATACTCTCAAATCGACAAACGCGCCCACCATCTGTCCGCCCACAGTTTTCGTTTTTCCATTTGACTCTATTGGCATGAGAATCGGAATTAATTCTTCTCTGTCTGTCAAGTGAACAGCTCCTTACTCTACCTACCACCCCTTAACACCCCTCCCCCCCCCCCCCCCCCCACCCACCATTCAGACTCTCTTACCATCATCGTCATCATCACCATCATTCGTTTAATCGTATTAATCGGTAAACATTTATAACAATTCAATTTAAAGCTCACGGGGCATGGAACTATACAGGAAAGAGCATATCAAAAGATCATAAAACGAAGCCCCATTCAGCGTTCTCCTCCTTTTTCCATATCTAAACGAAAATTAAACCACATTCAGCCCAACAACTTCTGGTTGGAAACCATTTAAATTTCGTATCGCATATCTTATTGTAGGACGAGTATCGTCGTATTGACTGACAATCGATTTAAACTCTGACCGTGAGAGATGAGGAATATTTCCATAATTTATCCATCCTGTGGGAATATTGTACAAACTTGAACAGCCTGGACTTTTGTCCGTTTCCACATTGCACACTAATCCGAGTAATTTTCGACAATATTTGAATTGTTCTCTGCTCCGGCATTTTTCGGGGGATTTACCGTATTTGTAGTCGTCGGTTTTTGCCATTTAACAACGGAACAGTAAACATATTGTGTTACCAGATCCCTTGCTGTCTCTATCCGAGAATACTGCCGCACAAATGTAAAATATCAAAATACACACAAACGCATACGCATTCGTATCGACTCTTGTCAGTTTGTTGTTTCTTCTTCTATTGCCATAAAACTGATCCTTCAGGATTAATTTGTATTCATTGTTACTTTAGTGCTTTCATTTCATTCACTTAAATTAGGATTTACCATTCATTCATAGCACGAACGTAATCGCTTAACAGAGTCAGTGTCGGTAGTACCGCGACACCGGAGGAATCGTACGCGACACAACCGCAAACGATTTCGATTTTTGTTTATGCATTCGCGAGTTCCAGAATGAATTTCTATGCTCCATAACGTATTTAGACTACATTCGGCCATAATTCGTTTTCTTTTTCATCGCGTACATATTCTTTGGTAACTCACTAATAACACGCCAATTTTAGAGTCGAAGATTCGCGATGAAAGTGAAGAGAGCACCGGCGACTGCCAAACACCAAAAACTCGGTAGCCTAGTTCGATTTTGGCGATGAAAACGAAGAGAGCGCCGGTGACTGCCGCAATTTATTCGCGATTCTTAAACACTAAAAAAGGATTAAAATCAATTCAGTCTGCTTCGAATAATACTCGAAGCTAATGTAATGTTTGCGTGCCTCGAATACATGCCAAAAATCATCGCAATTTCCATTTACATTTCTGGCTGTGATTTTCCAACAAAAACGAACGCATTTTGATGGTCACTCCTTCTGCCTTCTATTCTTCTTCCAAAGAACGAATAGCACGACTACTCGGGAATCGATGGCATTTGTTCGCTTACAGAAATGGGGAAAAAATTCCCACAAATATATTCAGTTTATCTGAGCCTACCCCAACCAACCCCCATTACTCACTTTTTAATATGTTTTTATTTAACTGATCAATTAAATGATTCGACTTCGGTTGAAAAATTATTATAAATTTGGACCATTTCATGACAAAAATTCAATTTCAATTTAAGGAATTTGCCCATTTTAACTATCGATGCAAAAATTTAGGTTTTTCAAAAAAAAAGATCAAAAGGAACGTATTCGATTGGTTGCTGGATGTGACCACTTGAATATCAATAGAGACATTGAACGATTGGCCTCAAAAGAATAATAAAAAAAGGCAATTTTTAGTTGTTGTAGTTTTCCTTTTTTCGTTATATAATGAATAAATCCTTTCGATTACAGAGAAAATAAAAGGTGAATTGCATAAAGGGCCCTTTCTCTTATCTATTTTCGAATGAATAAATTTCTTTCGACTGTGAACTTAGCAATAAAAAATGGTGTCCAATGGAATTTTAGATATTTTCTCTTATTGATGTTATATTTAACAAATCCATAATCAATGAAACCATTTGAAGAAATTTTTAAAATTGATTATATTTTGGGGATGAGACAATTTTTTTATAATTTTTTTTATATGCAAAAATTTACCACTAAATGGAGTCCCATTGGTTAAAAAATTTTACTAGTAATAGAAATTTTATCGAAATTGCAAAATAACTGAGATAAAAAAAACCCAACACAAATTATCTTAGCATAATAATCTTGAGGGTATGCGACTTTCATCTCTATTTGCCTGGATGTAAGGTGCATATTGCAATTTACAAAAAGTTAAGTTGAAAAATTTTTTATAATTTATATTTGAAATGCTAATGATTCTTATTTAGAGCAGTCAGAATCGAAGGTTTTTGCTTGTACATATTGCTCTGCCTCCAAATACTTGATAAACTTGATCAGTTGTAACCATTCAAATGCAAGCAAGGTAAATATTAGATATAGTCGACAACGATTACCAATAATGGTTTCGGACTGTTTCAGGAGTTCACAATAAATAACAACCTTCTGATCCCATCAGATACAAAGCACGACCTTCAAATCATGGGTATTGCATATTGGCACTGATGGACCTGGTTCTCCTCACTTTGTCCAGGTTTTAAGACCCATTTTTCTACTTTTTGGGGCATTTCTATTGCTGGCAAAAGCTTACTGACAGTAAATCTATCAAAATTTATCGTAGTGGATAAATCCTCGGTGTGTTGTTAATTAGATCTTCATCAAGGATTATTTCTAACAGTTCTGCGTTTTTGAATTTTTCAGCATTTTTCTGAGAAATATAGTAAAAAAGATTTGCCAGACTATGGAGAAATATTCAAAATACGGAAATTAATCCCCTTAAAAAATTATTAAATCTGTTAAAATCATTAGAATTTCTCCCAATTTCTACTGAACACAATTTTTTTGAAAAATCCAATAAAAATTAAGAAATTGGAAATGAGAACACTTGGAAGATTTATTATTTCGGTCTAAAATTGATCCACTAGCAGCTTTTAGGTCCAAAAAAGCTTTAAGATACAGACACACTCAAAATGCGTAACTTACTAAAAATTGCATCGATTTTCACAGAAATTTGCACTAAAAACACAAATTTTCTTCCAAATTGGTGGGGTTTTTAATCATGTCCACATTTTTCATATCTAGGATCAGAAAAAATAATAAACTTATTTTAATTGAGAAAAAAAAAAGTTAAACAAAAAATGTCCATCAAAATATTTAATAAAAAAAAAAAGATCCAAAACAATTTATAAAAAATTTTAACAAAAAAATTTAATTAAAAATATTTTAAATAAAAAATTCTGACCCAAAAATTTCAACAATAAATTTTAATCAAAATACTAACATAAAAAAATTTTAATCCAAATATTTTATTAAAAATATTTTGAACCAAATTAATTCAGATTAAAAAGTTTTAATTAAATAACTTTAAACCAAAATACTTTATTTAAAAAAAAAAAATCTAAAAAATTTTAAATAAAAAGTTTCTATGAAAAATATTCAAAGAAAATTTATCAGAAAATTCAACTTAAAAGTTTTTAATGATAACTTTTTAACTAAGACTTTTTAGTTATAAATTTTCTATCAATAAATTTTGACCAAAAGTTTCGAATCATAAAAACTTTCTCGCCAAAATATAATATTGAAAATTATTTGTTAAAAGTTGTCGTACAGAATAAATTTTTTGGTAAAACCTCTTCAAAAAATATTAAAGTGTTTAATCAGAAAAGCTTAATAAAAAAATCACAATTTATAATTTTTAATAAAAGAATTGAGTAATAATATATTATATAAAGAGCTCCAACGTGTAACAAAACTGACTTCCCGATTTGATTTTATCGAACGTATGATTTGGATGTAAAAAAAGTAAAATGAGAAATACTCCACAAAATAGAACTGAAAAGCCTGGAAAAATTATTCATAATGGCGCGGATTCATTGTTCTAAAAAATTGATTAAGACCGTCACACTGGAATGAGCAACTTATCCCCTGGTTCCTATAGTATTCGCAAAGGGTATGTGACTGTGTCCATATTTCAGGGTGGAGCTTATGTTCAGAAAAATCAAATTAATTGAATTTTATACAGGGTGGCTTCGGAAAAATTTAAGATTTTGAAAAAGATCATAACTTCACCATTTTCAATATTTTCTTTATGGTTATAGAGTATCCGTTGGAGATTTAAATAGCTCTCCAACGGAGATTTAAATAATGTCCTGCAACGGATAAAACTCACTAGGTTTTTCTACTTCAATGAAAGATTAATTAACATAACTGCAATATGTTAGTGTCACAGAGAATCTCCTACCAATAACAGATTCAGAACCTAATTGCCCGGTTAGAAGGAACTGCATCAGTTTGCGATTTTACGGGTTACGGTTCAAAGCGCACTGACGTAGCGGTGAAAAATGGGAGGCAGAGTGTCTGTGAGGACATATCTGCGCTTACCTGTCCTCCAGAATGGGGTACTTCTTGATGACAGATCAAACTATGATCATTACTAGAAGTGCCTTTGGAGAATTTAGTGATTTGACTTCCCGATTTGATTTTATCGAACGCATGATTTGGATGGATATTGAGGTCAATGCGCTGGAAGTAGGTTGACCAGAAGCAACTTACCAAAACGTTAGAATTAACTTCGAAGGCATGAAGTGGTTGGAGTAAGTGTCAATAAAAGAATGGGTGAGAGGCAATAAAGGATATGGTATAGCTGGGAGGGAAGGTGAAGGTTCAACCAACTGGTGCGCTGATAGTATCCCAATCCCTAGATTTTGTAGATGCCACTATTCGCCGTCAGTCTACTCAACTAAGCATCGTCAGAACATCGCTTCCGAAGATTCCTGAACTGGATTTAAAAATGTTCCCATACAATATCCATATAATGGTCCATGCAATTCGATTGCCACTATTCGCCGTGTGTGTGGTGCAGTGGTCAAGTCGACCGACTCACACTCGGTAGGTAGCGGGTTCGATTCCCGCTGTCGCCATCTCGGCATTGGTGCCGGGGTGAGAGACCGACTACAAGCCTTATATAAATGTAGACCGTAGGGTCCCCCAACGTCACTGGGGGTTGCTTCGCTTGCCTGATAAGTCGCAAGCTATAAAAAAAACACCTTATCAAGAAGAAGCATCCGGACCATACCTCAGGCAAAATATCCGGTGGACACTGCGTGAGAAGCTCCACGACCTGGACTACGCCGACGACATATGCCTCATGTCCCACACCTTCAACGGCAATCAGGAGAAACTGAATGCTCTCGCCTCCAACGCCGAAAAAGTGGGGATGAGAATCAACATCAAGAAGACAAAATTGATGCGTATCGGCGCCACCTGCGAGAGGCCCTTGATGCTACACGGTACCCAAGTTGAAGATGTCGAAAAGTTCTGCTACCTTGGCAGCATGCTCAGCAAGGAAGGTGGAACTGAAACAGACATCCAAACGCGCATCAACAAGGCGCGACAAGCGTTAACCTCACTTGGGAACGTGTGGCGGTCCAACCACCTCTCCATCGCACTCAAACTTCGAATATTCAGTACAAACGTCAAGCCAGTCCTGCTGTACGGCTGCGAAACATGGAAAGTAACCGACAGCACGACTCGTAAGCCTCAAACATTTGTGAACAGATGCTCTGGCCGAACTGGATAACGAACGATGAGCTGCTTCTTCTCACGAAGCAAATACCCCTGCTAGCTGACATCAAACGCAGGAAATGGAGTTGAATTGGCCACACCTTGCGAAAACCACCTACGGACATAGCAAGGATGGCACTAAATTGGAACGCACAGGGCAATCGCAGCAGAGGACGACCAAGGACCACTTGGAGAAGATCAGTCGAGCGCGAACACCAACAAATTGGCAAGTAATGGTCGGAAATGAAAAGGCTAGCCCAAGACAGAAGCAGATGGAGAGAGTTCACAGAGTCTCTAGTGCCGCTATATGCTCCATAGGAGCGACTGTGTCTCTTGTCTATGTGTATAATGCATATATGTGTTATGTAAAAATTGTACAATAACGTAGAAATGAAAAAACCTATCAAATAAAAAATAAAAAATTCGATTTTAATACCATTCAGTTTTTCATTGGTCACCCTATATAAATTTATGAATTATCATAAATTTCTGCTAGACAATGTCATTTCATCACCTCCGCCTACTTCTTTCCATTATTCATGCATAAATTTGTAGGTCTCTTCTGTCCTCTGTCATTTCGTGTCCAATTTATTGTCTCCCGCTTCCTATAATTTTTATTTTCGTATTCATATCATTTCAAAATAAACAATATTCATTTTTTTTTTTGTCAACATTTTTAACGATTTTCTGTAAATTTGACTTTGTTTCATTCGAATTTACTGGAAATTTCTTTTTTCCTTTTTCATTCTTTGTCTCGATTCTTTTAAAGTCTATTAACATAATTTTCCTATGAATTTCTAATGTTCAAAGAATATTTCCATAAATAATAGGAAAGGTGATTTTTGATACTAATTTATCCCGAATATCAGGGGTTGTTTTTCTTTTATTGTTTTTTTTTTTTTTTTTACTTTGTTAAGAAGGAAAAAAAGGAGAATTAAGAGAAAATATGATAGCCAATATGACGGAATGAATTAATTTTGAAGCAAATACGAATATAATGAGGCTGCTTCTCGTTCCTGTTATTTATCTAAAAATCTCACGGCAATGTCTGTTATTTTTCTGCTTGTTTTTTTTTTCTTTTCTTATTACGTAAATTAGTTTTCTCACTAGAAGAGATGCAAGAAGATAGCCTCATCGCTTTTTTCCTATTCTTAGGATAGGAAAAACTAATAGTTTTTTTTAAACAATTTTAATTTTAATCAAAAAAAGTTTCATTTTCAAAAATTCATAAAGAATTCATAACAAAATAAAGCCAGCAAGATTAACAGGATACAGGAGACAAGATCAAAAGCAACTAGTGAGCAAAAATCGAATAAATGAACAACATCAGCAACAAAAATAATCAGAAAAAAGCCAACCACTTATTTTGTTGCTTTGTGTAGTTTTCTTTATTTTTATTTTTTGATTATTCTCACTTTAAAGGACTCTACAGGTTGTTAAAAATGCAAAAAAAAAAAAATCAAGAAAAATCAAATTAAAAAATAACAAAGCATTGCATAAATAAAAAATCTCGCTCATTAATGTGGAAAAAGGAGCTAAGAAAAAGGAACACTAGGCAAAAGTTCTAGTCGAGAAAAGGAGGACGAAATTCAGAGAAAGCAAAATCACAAAAAAAATTCAATTTTCTCTTAATTCCATTTTCTTAGTTATCAACTTTAAATTTTATCACTATTGGTAAGTTCTCCTTTACTCATCCCGATTTTATCGCACGTAAATGTACTCAGTGGGTATGAGTAAAAACATATTATTGTTGATTAATTTTATATGAAAAATGGTATCTGAATGAGAAGTTTAATATCGATTTTTAATTAATTTACCGTTAAATGAAGATTAATTCTATATTATGAAATTTGTATAATTTTTTAATTAAATATAAATTAAATTTGAGCGCATCTCTGTTGAGCATCTTGAATTTATGAAGTAATTTGCGCATTTATAGCCACGTTACAAGTGGGTTAAGTCGGAGCAGATCTTTCGCGTAGCCTCAACAAGAAAAAGTCCATCGGTGTCAAACATACGATCTTGAAGTCCAATTGACATCACAAAATCTCGAATTTAGAACTTATCGCACAATAAATTCAAAATTTATTGTATTACAGGATTCGTGATTTTTTTTTTGTCGAGTTATTATAGGGCCACAGCGCTCAGAATTGGCGCTACCGATCTCTCCTTTATTTGCAAAGAAATATGGGCCAACGACACAGTTAGATTATTTGCGATCTAATAGCTTTTTCATAGAGCACAGTATACGGTAATTTTGCATTTTGAGCCGGACATTAAAACTGCTCAAAATTTGGATAGAGAATACTGCTCACACCCATAACTTCCTTCTGGAAATGACGCACTTTCTATCTGCTAATCCTGAACAAATGTCAGTAAATCCGAAGCTCTTCTTTTCTAGTAGATTTTCTCCCAAATATATATTTAATTTGAGTACATCTCTATTGAGCATTTCGAGTTTATGAAGTAATTAGCGCATTTAGAGCCACCCTGCGAATAGGTTTGAGGCGATGTTACGCGTAGTGTCAACAAGAAAAAGTCCACCGGCGTCAAAACACACGATCTTTAAGTCCAATTAACATCAAAATCTCGAATTTTGGCGTTGCGAGAACTTATCGCACAATAAATCTAATATTTATTATATTACAGGATTTGTGATGTTTTTTGTCGAGTTATTATAGAGTTATTATTTGTGATCTAATGGCTTTTCCACAGAGTACCGTATAAGGTAATTTTGCTTTTGAGCCGGACATAAAAACTGCTCAAAATTTGGATAAGGGTTGGTGCTCACACCCATAACTTCCTTCTGGAAACAATACACTTTCTATCTGCCAATCCTGAGCTTCTTTTCTCCGGATCTTCCCGATCGAGCAATTTCATTTCCAATTCCGGTTTGTTACCTTATTATACTTCACTAAATTTAACAACCTCAGGCTGATCAAGCCGACAAAAAACCGACCAGCTTCGTTTAGGGAACTGGCAACATCCATTCACACGAAACTCGAAGTCGCCTAATAGTCTCATGATCGTGGCGCTACAGTATTTTTTTTTTAAGTCTAGATTAATGAGGTACAGGGGGAAACCTTCAAAAGGTTCTCGCCTGGAAGACCTTCTACCTGCCAGACGAGTTATGCGGGATTTTTACCTCGCTAAAACCTTACCTGTACCTCTAACCTTGCTCCCGGAACGATGGTTCCCCGGCGGCACTCTTTGTAAATACTACTTCGCCGGGGCGTTCTTATTTGTTATTACTGCTGTCCCGATGTTATGACACCTCGCGGCCTATTATTCGTATGTGGTGCGAAGATCCTTGATGATAGATTCCGCGTACTCTGTAACTCTGTTCCAAGCCGATTGGCTCTTCAGCATGCACTCCACTATGTTTTCTGGACTGATGGAACGGTCCAGATTTTTCTCCAGTTCTGCCCGTGTCCCCTCGTAAAAGGGGCATTGGAAGAACACGTGTTCTGCATCTCCGATCACATCGCGGCAATGATGACAGTTTGGGGAGTCAGTTCTCTTGAATCTGTGCAAGTATGCCCGAAAGCATCCATGCCCAGTCAAGAGTTGGGTGATGTAATACCCGACTTCCCCGTGCAGGCGAATGACCCATTTGGTGACATATGGGATCAGCCGATGAGTCCACCGACCCTTCGTCGAGCTGTCCCATCTCTCTTGCCAGAGGCGAAGACTCTCGGGTCTCTCCTCTTCACAGAGGACCTTTCGCCGCTCTTCCTTCTTCGTACGATGTTGGCGTTCCCGCTCTCCTGCCAGGGTGTCGATGGGTGGGCATGATGCCACGACGTTGACCTCATCGTGTGATACCGTTCCGTATGCTGACGCCCTCTGATCGCTGAGAGCCGCTGGACTGAAGACATTGCCTTGCGGTATGTTGTTAACTCTAGCGATTTCGCCCACACTGGTGCTCCGTATAACAGGACGGAGGTAACTACAGTTGCCAGTAGTCGCCTTCGGATTTGCCTGGGGCCTCCTATATTGGGCATTATCCGCGAAAGCGCGCCCTGTACTGCTGATGCCTTCCTGCTGGCGCTGGAGATGTGCTCCTTGTAGTTGAGTCTGGCATCCAAGACCACTCCTAGACACCGGATGTAGGGTAGCGACTGGATGTCGTGGTCGCCTACTCTTATGGTGATGGTCTCCATTTTCTTCCGGCTAATATGGCGCTACAGTATGGCCTCTGGTTTATGCCTAAGGCACCTCACATGCACGTGGGAATTAGTTTGAGTGAAGATACGCACTTACAGCTTCATGTTCATCAACCAGCCAAGAATGAATGAAGATATCAAATTGGCTACTAGTTTTATTAAAGTGAAATAATAAAATAGTCGTGATACTATGAAAATGTCCACTGGCCATGTCATCTTAAAAACAAACAAATAAAAAAAAACAAAAATTATAAAAAAAAAAAAAAAATATCCCCATTGCGATGCTACTACCTCCAACAATAAAAAAAAGTACCTATCACAACTCCAATAAGAGGCAAGAATATTTAGAGTCAAAGATGATCACAATTTTTTTAATCCAACTTTAATGGATGCCAATGTGGATCGTATAGCCATAAAAATTAAGATGATGATTCAAATGGTTTTTAATTAAAAGTATTTCGAAACAATTGACTCTATTAGAGTACAAACTGACCTTAGCCCCACTGCTCGATAATAAATTTCATCACCTGATCACGTACCGCAAAGGTGTGAGATATATTATAAAATTTTTTTTTAATTATTTTTTTTTCTAAATGGTTTATTATTGTTTTCCATTTTTGAACTTTTTTCTTAACAAATTTATGAAAGTTTATTAATGAATAAATTTGCACATTGAAGAATATAAAAGAAGTGCTGATAAAATTTCAATGTAAAAAATTCGAACATCTGTTCTTTCGATAAAAGTAGCAAAAATAATTACTCGTTATACGAGAAAGGCCAAGATAATAAATAATAAATAATTTCTGATAAACTTTAGTAATTATTTCGAATAAACGAAAATTATAAGCTAGCCGGGCACACAAGTATCTGAGTCGAAATGTGAGCTTTTTTTCCCGAAAATTCTTAATTAACTACGAGACTGACCGATTGACTGACAGACTCTGAGTATCGTTCATCTATTTGTTCGTCTGTTTTTACCCACCCACACATTATGCAAATGTAAGGTCATATACCGGGAACATACCTGCGTATGTTATTTCCGTATGGGTTTGTATCGTTACGTACCTTTTATTTATTGTATTTCGGAAGCTAACTGTCGATGGACTTCTCCGTATCAGATTGTTTTACAAAATGAGGAAAGTAAATTTGAATTGGCATACGGGTTGAGATGAACTTGACCATAAAAAGTTTTGACTTTCTGTGAGAGGAAGAAGCAATGGGTCTGGGAGAGGTGACTGTTATGTCGTCCCATTGTGGCGTAATTTCTATAGAGAGTGAAAGGAACTGCCTGCACACTAAACTGTCGATGGGCGGTTGTTCTCAATAATTTTTAGAAATCAAAAGAATCAGCATGGTTTATAAAACAAATCAAAATAGAACAAAAGACGTCACATTTACGTAATCAACAAACAAAAAACTAAAAAAAAAAACAAAATACGGAAAATGCTAATGTTTATAAATAAAACATTTTCTATTGAAAATTTGAACAAAAACATTTATGGAAAGCAGATTTTGGGAAAGGGGGGGGGGGGGGTTTGGTTTAAGGTAATGCAAGGATTAACTATGAAAATTTTGAAAAGCAAAAACAATACGATAAAGGAGTTAAGGGAGAAAATCTTAAAGACGCAAAAGGTGATGTTAGTTTGGAACCTCGTGCCTCTCTCGTCTCCATTCAATTGTATTTCTACCAATAAAAAGACCTAACACAAAAAAAAACCGAAATCAATATGAATTCCATTAAAAGGAATTCAATCCAAAATACCAAATCCGAAATGAAATAAGATATAAACTAGGAGAAGAAGAAGACCCTTCTTCTCACCCAACGCTCCCTGTCTATCTGTAACCATTTTCCAAATAATTCAGTCTAAACGGACGGAGCCTACAAGCATATCGGTTTCTGATATTTCTTCCTAATTATTTGGACATCTTCCGATTCCGCCAGAGAACATAAACCATTTTGTATGTAGAATCCTTAAATTGAAATCATCTAAATTTATGGAACGAAAAGAAAGGGATTTTTTTATTTTGAAAAGAAATTTCATTAAAATTAGATGTTGAGAATAACAAAAAATTTCTTCTTAAATTTTTAAGAAAAACAATTATGTATTCACAGTTTGTGTAGCTGTTTTTTCCAACATTTCCCAAATGTTCTTCTGTGTTTTTTTTCCGAAAAGAAAATACTTTTAAAAAAGATTTTATTAAAAACCATTACCTCGCTCTCTCCCCTTTAGTATTTCTCGTTTTTTTTTTTATTGTTAATCTTTTCAATTTTTAAGGAAAAACATTCCCAAAAAAAACTTTTACAAAGTCAAGATACAACAATCCAACGGTACGAAAATATGATAGTTTTTGGGAACCAAACACGACCCTATCTGCCAATCTTGTGTCATATATTAACAGAATGTCAGCAAACTTGGCGGATATCTCTCACTGTGGAGCTCCCACATTCCAAAAACTTATTTATAAAATATCTTTTTAATCTGACTGTTCAAAAAGTATCGCTAATTTTGAATTTTCTCGGGTTACGTATATTCGATTTTTTTGTGGCGTTATATTGGTCCTCATGTCTCTCACTTATGCCAACAATTTCAGACATTTTGAATCTTCAGTTAATTTTTAACAGCTGGTTTGCTTGCACGTGTTTTGACTCGTCTTCGATTTTTGCCCATTCCAAAAAATGGATTAAAGAATCTGTATCAAATTTTGAGTGAAATACAAAATTAATTGCGACTTCCGAATGTTGACTGTGGCATATAGTGAAGCTACCAAAAGTAACGTTTATCGGTGGTACAAAATGTTCTCAGAGGGCCGAGAAGATGTGAAGGACGAAAACCATGCTTACAGTTTTCTTCGATTGCAGGGGCGTGGTGCATCATGAGTTCTTGCCACAGGGTAGAACGGTCAATAAGGAATATTATCTGCAAGTTATGCGCAAGTTGCGCGAAGTATTCCGAAAAAAACGCACAGATTTGTGGATGAACAAAAATTGGCTTTTGGACCATGATAACGCCCCTGCTCACGCATCGTTTGTGTGCACGGATTTTTAATGAAAATTGTTTTTATTAAAAAATTAATACATTAATAATGCCGCAGCTACCGTATTCCCCAGATCTGGCCACCTGTGACTTTTTCTTGTTCCCGAAACAGATTCTTTGATCCATTTTTTGGAATGGGCAAAAATCGAAGACTAGCCAAAACACGTGCAAGCAAAGCAGCTGTCAAAAATTAACTGTACATTCAAAATGGCCGAACTTGTCGGCTTAAGTGAGAGACATGAGTACCAACATAACGCCACAAAAAATCGAAAATCGAATATACGTAACCCTCGGACCTCGTATCTATCGAGAACAGACCTCGTATCTATCGTTCAGTGATTCGTGTCCTATTTTTGAAAGGGAAATATGTAAGGAAGTTTCAGGAAAAATGTCAGCCATTTACAAAGATGACGATGCATTCGGTATTGGTTTCACGCATTCGGGCACGGCGGAACATTACTCTTTGATAAAGAGCGCTCAGGTCATCCAATTGAGATTTTGTATAGTCAATAAAATCCTTGATATTATTTTGCAATCTTTTCCCACCTTAGTCACTGTATTATCAAAGCAGTAGAATAATCTAAAAAATTACTTTTAAATGAAAAAATTTCCATCTATGCTTAAAACTAACTTTTAACTATTTTCTGCATTACCACTTTGGAAATTAAACTTTATTAATTAAACGAAACTAATCTGATTTCTGGGATCAGTACAAAGCTCGAAGGAAAAATTATTTCTTAGCCCAACCAGATCGGGATTCAAATCCAGAATCTTCTCGACTTGCAATCAATTAACTCCCAGAAATAAGCTGCAATAGGTTCGGATTTATAAAAACGGCCAAAATTTTAATCAGAAATATAGTTGACATTAAAAACATGCCCAAAATATTAAGTGTAAAATATCCTTTAAGAGAAATTTAACATGAATAAACCATCTGCGAGATGGGTGGGCGACTATACTCAACCGAAAGCAGAGCTCAACCAAGTCATACCATTTCATAAAAATAATAAGAGGAACATATCGGATCTCTCCGAGAGATACTACTCTGATTGTAACTAGTCGTAGCCCCACTTCTTTCTACTGATACAAATAGCATTAACTTCTTATATAAGACCTCCGTTTTAATAGTTATCTCGTACAAAAGCAGCTTGAATCAATTATTTCAAGCACATATTCGGCAAGATATTCACCCTAAATTTCCCTAATGATATTCGAGTTTGAAAGTGATCCATCCACTAATCCTTTACTCTTCCTAGCTTTCGATTGATCAGAGACAGAGTTGAAAGTGTTTACGTTACTGAGCAGATTCGAAAAGTTAAATACTGATTCATCTTTCTACAGGAATTTTTTCTTAGAACAGTTAGATGAACTCATTGGTGGTGTTCTTCGTGTACTTAAAATAATGGGATTTTTCCAGATTATGGTTCCCCTTTCCATAGCGACTTATGGGCAATTAGTACAGCAATAAAGATGTCAATTAACAGTCCCAGTAAAAATTACAATGGTAAATTTCAATGACAATCTTGCCGACTTGAAGTTTTTTATTAACTTATAATATAGCAGACCAATCAATATCTTTATCAAAATTTTTGACGCAAAAGCTACTCAAAATTCGGATTTGGAGATCACACTCTCACGCACAATCGAAGCCACCCACGATCATTTCACATTCCATATTTAATCTTCTCAAAAAACTTATTTACTCCACACAAAAAAAAAAACAGAAAATCGTCAATATTGCGTTTTTCTTAGTAAAATGGTTATCTTTTCGCACACGTAACATGATGTCGCTAAGAGCACTATGTGGTGTATTGGTGCCTACCGTGTGTACTGAAATCAATTAAGTTTAAATAATTTAATACTAAAAATAAAAATAAATAAGTTTTGAAATATCTGGTATTAAAATTCAAATAAAATTAATTGAAATAATAAATATAAAATTTCTTAAGTATAAAAATAAATTGATGTATGTACTTACGAATCAGAATGTAGCGTAAAATTATTTATTAAAACAAGTCGGCTTGAATGTGATTTTTTTTAATTAGTTATTATTAGAATAAGTTAGTAAAATTGAGGTAGTCAAATTTTAAATGAGGCACTTTTAGTTTTCCTAAATATTTCTACCTATTCCAGCCTGCCAATAGCTATAATAATCTCCTGTAAGTAAATTTGCAAAAAAAAATTTTACTATCAAATTTTATATGCCATAGAAAAAGTAAATAAACTCAACACATGAACCCATTTCAATATTTTTAAAAAGCCATATAACAACAATCTTTTTAAAAGATGGAGTCTTTTTTTGTTGTTGAAATAAATGGAAAAAAAAAATATTTATTTATCATACAAACGATGAAAGGTGGAAGAAAACTTTGCTGAGGAAAGTAAATGTTTTTGTACGCATCACACAATATTAATAGTGGTAAACATAAATGTCCTTTTCTAAACATGTATTACCTTGTGAAAATATTTACTCATCAGTCTCAATTCATTTTTAATATTCCTTTAGAAAGGACATAATCATAGACATTCTTTGGCCGAGAGAATAGAGAGAAAGGGAGAGTTATGAAAGGAAGACTGAAAAAAATCTCGTTTACCCACACATCCTTATTAGTAGCCTTGATGAATTGTATTTTCCCTCGCGTTGGGGCCTATGGACGAGCAAATGCACTGAAACTTACCCCAGTTCCACTAGAAACTCGTACACACCACAAGTTTGTGTGCAGACAAGTAGGTAAAAGTATATATGGTATATCGAGTACGTTATTCATAAAATATGGCTTGCTATAATAGCAGATTGTTTGTAACACTACCCCTAACCGCATGCATTTGTAAATGCAAATAATTGCCATTGGGGTATATTGTAGCCAACTGTATAAGTGGGCAGTCGATGGATCGATACAGAAGGGAAAGTTTATCGAGGCGGGGTCCTATTTCTATCAACAACCCACATGAAAATTTAGTATCAACTTAATTTTGATATTATCAATATTTAATTTAAAAACAAATTATTTTCATTTTTATTTTAGAGAATAAAAATTCTCGATTTTTTGATAATATAGAAAATATATTTGATAAGAAATTTACACGTTTGTATCCTTGGCCGCATTGTCTTTTTCTAAAATGTTTTCAATTCGGGGCTTGGAAACCATGCAAAACGGAGGCCCACAAATTAACTAAAATAAATATTTTATTATAATGTAATTTTTCGAAACTTTTACTTGATTAAAGTCTTTTTTTTTTAAAGAACTTATTAAATTTGAATTTATTTAATCAAACGAAAGAGGAAATAGCTTCCACTTCGCTATCGTAGTTATACGAAATAATTTATTTTTAATAATAAATAAAATCTTAGCTAGAACATAAAAAAAAACCCTTCCAACAAAACCGTACAAAGTTATTTTAATACAATCCGATATTAATATTGAAAAAATCTAGTATGTAAATTCTGTTAAATACTATGTATAAATTAATTGATTAATATTATATATATACTTATACAAAAAATAAATAAATAAAAAAAGATGAAATTTTGTCAACCAAACTGAAACATTTCACTGATGTGAATAAAAAACAGCGATCAGATTTATGATGTTTTAGTCCGCACTATTTTGAATTCTCGCAATCCAATAGATGGCATTCAAATCGGTAAGAATCTGATTGGTAATTGAATTGTATTTTAGTTGTTCTTATGCTAGTTAAATTATTTAGTATTTTTCTACTGAGGAAAAAGGAATATATAAGTTTTTTTTAAATCAATTTTATTGAAATAATTTTAATTTTTTGAAAATAATATGAATATTGCTTTAATAAAACTAGTAGCCACTTTGATATCTTCATTCATTGGCTGATTGATGAACATGAAACTGTGAGTGCGTTCCTTTACTCAAAATAATTTCCATGCTTGATTGTTTACATGTGCGTTCCTTTACATGTAAGGTGTCTTAGGCATACGGCAGAGGTCATACTGTATTGCCACGACCATGAGACTATTAGGCAACTTCAAGTTTCGGTTTTTTGTAGGGTTGGTCAGATTGAGTTTGTGAAATTTTGTGGCGCATGTTATTTTGCTTAATCATTTTAAAAAGCGGTCTTGAAATTGTTAGATCTCGGAGGGTTTGGTATACATTCGCGTAATATATGTGGAATAGTTATCAGAATGCCACAAGATATGCCGATAGGACGTGTCAGGGATTCTGAGAAGTTTTCATTTGCAGAATTTCGATAAAAATTTTGAATACAGTGGATTGTGAAATCAGTATTAGTCCAGTCTATATTTTCACGTATGGCTAGCAGGCTAGGCAGATTATGGACAAATGTGAGCATCGGACACCGAAAAGTTTCTCCGGCCAACTGATCAGCACGTTCATTTACAATATGCAAAAAGCATTGAGATGATGGATGACCAAAACCATTAAAAGAAAATTCTTCGAGCTCATGCAATTGCTCGAAGAAAAGTTGCCTGAAAAAAGCTATGTCGGTAGCTTTTGCCTTTTTAAACCCTATGACAGATGCAGATAATTTTAACACCGTTCCCTAACAGGGCTTCTAATCTGTTTGTGAAAGGAAAGTTATGGCAGTGGAGATTATCGCTAATAATAATAGTTTTAGAGTTGCAGGTGTTCATAATAGTTTTAACTAAATGATGATGGATATAATAAAGCTTATTATAAATTTGAGAAGGTGCAGAGAGATGGGTGTTCGACCAATTTCAATTGCGATGTAGTCCACCGGATGTGTTCCACTAAGTTCTGAAAAATTACTTTACGTTACCATAAAAAAAATAGATTGATATAATAGAATTTTTCTAATATTAGATGAAAATCCCGTCGTTAGACATACTACCACAACTCGCCGATGACCAAAGGGATTGAGATTACGCTCAATCAGCGCACGATCATAACTGATTGTTAGTAGTTAGTTATTAGTTACAAGCTGATTACTTCAACTGCTAGTGATGAGGCCCATCTAAACCTCTGCTGCCATAGGCGGTGACAGCGCCCGAGATAATTACCAATATCCGCAGATCATACCCGCATTGTTGTTATCAACCATAGCCACCACGTAAATGCTGAAGCACCTCTTCATAACCGAGCATAGAATTTCTGATATATCTATGGGGCCCCCCTCGATTCCCGTGGTACAAATTTAAGTTTTACGAGTTCTTAGGTTTGTACGCCGCTCTCAGAGCTATGGTCAGGAACCTTTTAAATTCCTAGTCACCGCTCGGAGTTTATTTTGTACCATGCACCATAACCGTTATTGGAGAATCATGTGAATTGGAATTTACAATATCACATAGGAACCGCCAAGGGTAGCTATATTTCTTTTTATGCCATCAGTGGGATGAGAAGCTGGTATACGAGGTCTGTTCAAAAAGTATCGCGAATTTTGTGTTTTTTCAAAAATTATTTATTTATTCATGTATATCTATTTTGTCCCCTTCAAAGTAATCCCCACCAGATATTATACACTTGTGCCAACGTTTTTTTAATCCTCGCACCAATTCAAAAAATCAATTTTTGTGATCTCGTTCAGCTCCTCCTTCGATGCCGTCTTTATCTTCTCAATCGTAGCGTAGCGTCGTCCTTTCATGGGGCTCTTCAGTTTCGGGAAAAAGAAAAAGTCACAGAGGGCCAGATCTGGGGAATACGGTGGCTGCGGCATTATTATTGTGTTGTTTTTGGCCAAGACAATTTTTGTTCTTCCACAAATCCGGTCGTTCCTGCGGATTCCTTCCCGCAACTTCCACATAACTTGCAGGTAATATTCCTTATTGACCGTTCTACCCTGTGGCAAGATGCCCCTGCAATCGAAGAAAACTGTAAGCAAAACCTTTACATTCGACCGAACTTTTTTAAGTTGGCGCGCTTTTTTCGGTATTGGCTCGCGCGGCATCTTCCATTGGGATGATTGAGCTTCGGTTTCCATGTCATAACCATAAACCCATGATTCGTCACCAGTTATGACCCTCTGGAGCAAATTTGGGTCGTCGCGGACAGAGTCCAACAGCTCCTTAGCAATGTTAATGCTGGAAGACGAGCCAAAACACTTTTGTGCAAGCAAAGCAGCTGTCAAAAATTAACTAAATATTCAAAATGGCCGAACTTTTCGGTATAAGGGAAAGACATGAGTACCAACATAACGCTACAAAAAATAGAAAATCGAATATACGTAACCCGCGGAAATTCAAAATTCGCGAGACTTTTTAAACAGACTCGTATACTTAACATCACACCGCCGGGGTGGACCCAGCTGTCAAAAATTACACGCACGATTTCCCAGAAATTATAAAATAATAATAAAACAGCCTAGCCCCGGAGGAAACCGCCTTTATGAACACGGTAACTTCTACGCCCCATATACATGACAATATATAAAATCAAAATAAAAAAGAAAATCGGAGATTTTTCAAGATTTCTGCTGTGCGTTTCTAATTTATAAAATTCAAAAAACCACCTGACTTAATATTAATTCCCAATAGGCTAATAAATAAAATCACAAAAATTAAGGGTAAAATAATTTATTTTTTAAGTTTTTATTTGGTTTAATTTGCAAGGGAGCAATTCAATAAGATTTTTTTTTAGACTTGTGCGTACTTCCTGCCGACGAAAATTTGCCCCTTTCCACTACACAGAGCAGCATTCAATCCACATCGTCTGTGGGTAGATGAATTAGTTTCTAAACGATTAAGAAATTGTATCCTCCGGAATGCCGTTTTTTTTTATATAAAATGCAACTCTAAACTTAAGTTACTTGTTCAATTTGCCAGCCGGCGGCACATTCACGTTTGTATTAAATAAAAATTAAATGAAAAATACAACAATAAAAAAATAATAAAAAGAAAAACGGCAGAATTTAGATGAGAAAACAAAATTGGGGAAGAACTGAAAAGTTAGTAGGGTAGAAAAAAAATTACAAAAAAAGTATGTTCACCTCCTAAACATACTAAATGCGGTGAATTTTAAAAATTACAAAATGTGCAGCTCTTGTGCGGCAGTAATTGTTGGATCAGCACATAAAACAGCTCCAGCACTCACCAGCAGTGTGGAGGTGGGTGGGTGGCTGCACATTGAGTTCCAACGTTGCTACAATCTCCACCCGTCGGTGACGCATTTAAAGACTGCTCTTCAGTTTAATAATCTGTTTTTGATTGTCTTTCTTTTGTTTATCATGCTTTTTTTTTGTTGCCAATCCACCCTTCCATAATCTACCATTAGTTTGGGATTACCGCTCACTCTTATCACCAGCTAGGGAAGGATAATCCGAATACTCTTCAATTTTTGGTTCACTTATGGTCTATGTATTCCGTTATTATACTTAAATCTTCACTCGTACATCATACAATGTATGGTGCAGCTAGTGGTGGGGGGGGGGTATGTGTGTATTGGTAAGAAGGGACCACCTGAGTTGATGACTCCCAATAGGAAAGCAAGGGGCTAACAGAAAACTTTCTAAACTGTTGCGGTGTTTGTCGGACCATATGGACTACAATCGGGGCATACGCAGTCGTTTATTTAATTTTAACTTTAATGTGTCCTTTTTCTCAATTGTTTTTTTTTTAACAGTCCAACAATATTCAAAGGAAGTGAATCTGTTCAGCATTAAATATGCCATTATGTTCATATCCTTCCACACAAACGAACACACCGAAATTATAAACATTACACCTCAAAGCACAAGAACAGATTATGACAGATTAGAATTCTGCATCTGACCCCTACCCTGCTTTGATTCTCGACCCGATTTGTGCATTTCTATTTCTCCGGAAGTATTTCATTTTATAAACGGATGCATATTTTTTCTCGAATTGAGGCTACGCGATCAATGGAAAAGCTGATTAAAAACTTTGCACACTAATTTATTAATACTTTTCCTCAACTTTGAATTGTTAAAGGAGAAATATGAACATTCGACAGCAATAAAAAAAAACTATAGCAAACAAAATTATGCGAAAAAATGATTAGTCTTAATGGAATAATTACCATTTAGAAATAAAAACTATGAACTACTACAACTGGGATGGCACCCATTCCCTCGCTGCGAAGACTAGTTAAGAGAAAACTTCTCAATCAGAATTTTTGCATAAAGCAAATGACGATTTTTCTTTGAGTGGTCATTCTTTTGATTTTTTTCTGTTCATTCTTTATTTTATTTTTATTTTTTTTAATTTTAAATGTTATCTACAACTACTTATGCTAGTAACAAGCAGATTTTTTAAGGGAATATACATGGACATGAAGACATGTCGAGGAAAACACCCATCGATGTTACCTCTAGAACAGGGTAATTTTATTTTATAATTTTAGAGAATCTCTCGGCCATCGGCGTTTTAAACGACGATGGGTGTATACTGGAAGAGTGGGAGTGAAAAGTTCCCTTCCTAAAGGATTAGTTTGGAAGGATAGATGCGAATGGAATTTTTTATATCAGGAGATGCATAGTTCACGAACAAATGGAACATTTAGGTCACGGTGGATAACAGTTTTTCGCATATAAAAGGGGGCATTGACAATTTTACGAAGGATTCGGGATTGTAGGGATTGGATTGGAAGGAAGTTGGAATGCTTAGTCGAACCCCAAAGTTCTAGACCATATGTCCATATTGGTTTCAGAACCGTATTGTTTAGTAATAGTTTACTTGTTTTTGTAAGTTTTGATTTACTGTCTAGGAGACGTAATAATTGTTTGTATCGTCCGTTAAGTTCACGTCTTTTAATTTTCGTATGAAGGTTCCAGGTTAACCGTTTGTCGAATATAAGTCCAAGGTAACGTACGCTATGTTTTTGTGGAATAATACTGTCGTTTAGGGTTATGTCGGGAATTTGTTCTCGGCAGAGTGTGAAAGTTACATGAGCAGATTTTTGCTCATTTACCTTAACTCTCCACCTTTTGAACCAAGTTTCTAAAGAGTGGATATGGTTCTGTAGGATACTAATGGCTGTGGAAGGATCTTTGTGATGTGTCAGGATGGCTGTATCGTCAGCATATGTTGCGGTTACGATATTGTTGTGGCAAAGAATGTCATGGGTATAAATGTTATAAAGGATAGGACCTAGGAAACTTCCTTGAGGGACACCGGCGGAAATTGGATAAATGTCAGAGTACTCAATATTTTCAGCTACCTGAAAATATCGGTCTGAGAGATAAGATTTAAGGATGTGGAAATAACCCGAGGGTAGGACTCGCTGCAACTTCCAAAGCAATCCAGGGTGCCATACACGGTCGAAAGCAAGCGAAATGTCAAGAAACATGACTGGGCAGTATTCCTTTCGCTCTAGCGAACACGCTATGTAGTCGACTACGCGATGACACTGCTGGATAGTGGAATGCTCAGGTCGAAATCCAAACTGATGCTGAGGAATGACACCCTCGGTTTCAAAAATGGGAAAAAGGAGTTTTAGGATTAATTTTTCTAGGATTTTTGATAACATGGGAAGGAGGCTTATAGGTCTATATGAGGTAGGAAGGTTTTTGGGCTTATTGGGTTTTGGGATCATCTTAATTATGCAAAACTCCCACAGGGAAGGAAAGAATAATGTGCGAAGAATACTATTATAAATATAGGTTATCAGGAAGAGGGTTTTTTTGGAAATTTGCTTCAGGATTTCTGAAGTTATTAGGTCATATCATTCTTTATTGATTTTTATTCAATTTTCAATAAGAAATATTAAATAATGTTAAGAAAATCCATAAAAAGAAAATTAGTTTAAAACTTAATTAAGAAAATATTGTACAATTCTCATTTGAGATACTTGAAAAGAAATTTATTAGTGAGAACTTTCATTGCAGAATTGTGTTTTAGGACCATATCTGTCAATCTGACTAATTTTATTAATGCGAAAATAGTCGAGATAGTTTTACACTTCTGTTATTTCAAAATTAACCTTACCTTAGTTGGGATATTAGTCAAAATTGATTCTACAGGTTGGTCATAATTTGTAAATTTTCAATATATTTTGCTTTTTGGTTTTGTTTTTTTGAAGGTTATAGAGCATAGGTTGGAGACCAACAATGAATAAAACCCATTAGGTTTTTCTATTCCAGTTTAAAGATCATATATTATTGAAATTGAAAAAAAATACCGACAAAATATTTATCTAACGATAACATGATTCGGAACCTAATCGCCCGGTTTGAAAGAACTGGATCAGTCGGCGATTATCAGGGTAGGGATCCTAAACGAATTGGATGAAAGCTGTATGGCAGAGTTTCTTTGAGGATGCAACTGCCTTAACCTTTCGCCCCGGCGGCTTCTCATTCCAATGATGGCATAAAAAGAAATACAGCTAACAAGGAGCAAAATTAGGTCCGTGGCGGTTCCGATGTGATATTGTAAATTACAACAGTCTCCAATGAGGGTTACGGTGCATATGGTACAGAATAAAGTCCGAGCGGTAACTAGGAATTTACAAGGTTCCTGACTGGTGCTCTGAGACATAAATTGGTACCACGGGAATCGAGTGGGCGCCATAGAAATATCAGAAATTCTATGCTCGGTTATGGAGAGGTGCTTCAGCATTTACGTGGTGGCTGTGGTTGATACCCACAACGCGGGTACGATCAGCGGATCGCTGGTGGGAGATATTTGCAATTATCTCGAGCGCTGTCACCGCTTATGGCAGCAGAGGTTTAGATGGGCCTCATTACTAGCAGTTGAAGTAATCAGCTAGTAACTGATTACTGACTGCTAAGTATCAGTTAAAGTTGTGCGCTGATTGAGCGTAATCTCAATTCCTATGGTCGTAGGCGACTCGTGGTAGTATGTCTAACGATGGGTATGCCACGTAAAACAAACAGAATAATTCTTCCTTAACACGTACCCCACTATGGGATTCTTCTGGATGACAGATCTAATAACGATCAATGCCCAAAATGCCTTCGTTGCGTTAAGATAACTTAAAGACGTAAGCTGGTCTAGCGGATAGTTCCTTACCGTAGCTCCATGAGTGGGATTGCATTCCAGAAAAGGTGGTAGTAAAAGAAGAGTCTGGTAGTGTTGGCTGAGTCGGCTTACAACATCATTGGAATTGATGAATAGCATGAACTAGATGAATGGTGGAGTTGAATGATACCGCTCACTTTTAAAATAAAATTAAGGGACGAAAAGTTTAATATTTAGAACAAGCAGGGAATAATTCCGCAGTGTAAAAGAATGAAATAATAGAGCCTAGGCATCTTGCCATAGAGAAAATGACGTGATGTGAATGCGTTGGAAGAAGTTTATGGTAGAGTGGTTACATAATAATTTTGAAATTTACTTAAGAATCATCTGAAGGCGTGAAGTAATGGGCTCCAATCCTATTGCACATCACCAGAACATCGCATCAGAAAGCGGATTTAAAAAAGTTTCTCTACAAGATCCAAATGGCAAAAAATTTACCACTCCAAGATACTCAGCAGCGTCTGTAGTACGCCATTTTCTGTGGCCACTCTATATTTTTACTTTTCATTTCTAGTATTTTTCGATTAACAATCAATTTTGTAAGGAAGAACTTTCTGAGTTACTCCACTTCAGTGCTATTTTATACAATAATTTAGGAGCTTTTTATTAAGATATTTTATTAATTTTATTCTATAGAAGAAGTTTTTCCGATTGTTTTTTGCATTTCAATTTTGACTTCGACTTTTTTCCGCAATAAAAATCATTTTCTTATTGTTTTTTTTTTTAATCTAAACAGAAATGTTTTTAAAATAATTTTTAATTGTAAGAAATCAAAACTAAGCCAGATTAGGGATTTTTTTGCAACCACTTGTAATCAAATAAAAAAAAAGTTCCTTAAGCCTCAACATTTTAGAGAAACGCTTTACTCAAAAACCATTCGTCGAAAATTTCATCTTGGGTAATTTTTTTTTCTTTTTATTGTTTTACTCAACTGGAAGGCGGTGGTTTTTTTTTAAAGCAAAATAATATTAAACTCTATAAATCTCAGAAGGTTATCCCTGAAACTTTTTCATAAACAGAATTCCACTTAAAGTCCTTTTAATACTAAATAATAAATAAAACTTAAAACATAAACAGAAACGAGAATAGGGACGGGTTCAGAGATGGAAGCAATGCGCTTTCGAGAGTAGAAGTAGTAATGAAATAAGTTATTTTAAAACTATAAATAATAATTTGCTGAGCAAGGGCAATTGGAGGGAATACAGGGATGAAAATTTTAAGCATTACACGATTATCTAACGTGCACTCGTATTAATATTCGTATTAGTTAAAGTCGTCTATTGAAAATTTTAATAGGATTTCAGATACTACCAAGCAAGCACCAAAGGTATTGCGACCACTGAGAATACTTTGAAAATATCTCATCCATCAGAGGCGCGTGATACTTTGGAAAATTGCCATCGGCCATCTGGCTTTTAAAAAGAGTTTGTTCGAATTCCAGATTATACACAAGCGCTTACACAAGTCTCCTCATACTACGAGTATCTCTCATAAAGTACGAAACAATTTGAATTAATATTAACTTAAAGGTATTTTCATAGCCCAATTTCTTCTTTAGAGATTTATACTACCATACGGGCAGCCATCCACCCATTCACCTATTCACCCATTTGACTGTGTACTGTTACGGTTCCACCCTCGACTATGAACCAAACTTTTGATTATGTTTAAATAACTACAATATAATATAAGACCAAAAAAAAAGCTTCTGCTATCAAATTAAATGAAGCTGAAGAATATGAGAGCGCTGCTGACTTTAGAAATTTACTTTACTACAAAAAAAAAAACATTTTTTTTTCTTGACAAAAGAGAAAACCAACCCTTATTATATGATAGAAAAGTTGTTATTCTGATATTTTTGTGTGTGGGGATTTTAGGTATTCTTTTTTTGAAATTTATTATTTAATTTTGTGTGTTTTTTTTTCTTATTTCTAGTAACAATAAATAAAGTAAATCTGAACTATTATAAATCGAACCTTGAAGGTCCTTTTTTTTAGTTAAAGATCGCCAGAATAAAAAATCATCTTGCATTATAGACTTTTTGTACATACAAGTATTGATTCAACTTCAATTTTTTTTATTTTAGAGCAGAAGCTTTTCGATGGCATAAAGGCATTTTCGGAGGGCCAAGTAACAGTGAAAGAAAAACATCACTCTAAAAACCCCTTATGAAAATGTTTCGAGGATTTTTTTTTACCCATAATACATACTTGAGCGCATTCGGTCTTACTCTGAAATGGTCCACTAAATCTTGTTTCACAGTGATTATATCAAATATTTAATCAAATTCATGTTAATTGTGTTTACAAATTGTAAAATTCAAAATTTTGAATGGATACCACGCCAAAAAAATTCCTTCTCTTTCGAGGCAAACCACTCATCAAGCCATTTTCGGACGTCTTCGTAAGAATCGAAGTGCTGCTCAGCGAGCGCGTGGCCCATCGATGAAAATAGGTGGTAGTCGGAAGGGGCACAGGTCTGAAGACTCGTAAGCGGGGTGGGGTAGCACCTCCCAGTTGAGTGTATCCAAGTAGTTTTTGACCATTTTTGACGTGTGCGATGGTGCGTTGTCGTGGAGGAAAATCAGATTGTCATGTCTTTGTTGATAATCCGTCTTTTTTTCACGTAGAGCACGGTGCAATTTGATCAATTGTTGGTGGTAGCGGTGGGCATTGACAGTTTCACCAGGTTTCAACATTTGATCCTACCAAACGCACAGCATCGCCTTCGGTCCGAATCGATTTGGTTTTGGAGAAGATGTTGATAGTTGGCCGGGATCAACCCACGATTTCTTGCGTTTAGGATTCTCGAAATATATCCACTTTTCATCGCCTGTCACAATTCGAAGAAGGAACGACTTTCTTTTTTGTCGCTCCATCTGCCTATCGACTTTCTTTTTTGTCGCTCCATCTGCCTAACTTTCTTTTTCGTCGCTCCATCTGCCTATCGTTCAATTCATGCGGCACCCATTTTCCGATCTTTTCAATCTTCCCCATGGCACGCAGACGCATGGAAATAGCTGGTTAAGTAATATCCAATTGTTCAGCGAGCATTTATTGCGATTGGGTATCGTCTTCGTCCAAAAGAACCTGCAATTGATGGTCCTCAACCTTCCTAGGCCGTCTTTGAACCGACGAAACCAATCTCGGCACGTTGTTTCAAATAAAGCACTGTCACCATAGGCCTTCATAGGCATTCGATGCGATTCGGCAGCCGATTTCTTCAAATTGAAGGATAAAAGCAGAGCTTCCACTAGACATGAAAAAAAAAACTACTAGACATGATTACCAAAGGAAAAATGTATGTTGTTGTACGAAATTTCTGACAATGTGCACTGATTAATATTGACAGATGTCAAACTCATAAAAAAAAGTATGGCGTGCCCATAGTAGATTAATACGTACACTCACGCCATCTACAATATAACCAAGCAACGGATTTAAGCTTATACTCCTGGTAAAAAGTAGCAAAAATTATTAGGATGGACCTCTTTTTGGAACACATTTATTTTTGAGTTTGAAATGATGAACAAAATTATTATGAAAATATTGGTTAGTCGAAAAAGTTCGTGGTGTTTTTTTGGAAAAATAGAGACGCTTAAATTAAATTGTTAGAATCAATTTAATCAAACCAAATATTATATATTATGAAACTTCTGTGCTTTTTTTCTGAAAAACTGAATAAAGCGCTTTTCACAAACTTCTTTGAAATCCAACTTTATTTCCATTTAAAGAGTTCTGCAATCCACACAAGGAGGTGCAATATCTGGGCTATAAGGGTGATGCATCAAAGCTTCCTAGGTAGGGTCTCTGAATTTTTGGCAAGTCATCCAAAATATGTGGAATCGCTCACCATTTTCTTCCGAGTTGCTCACAGTACAGTAGTGAGTTAATACTTCCACTGAATGGTAGTAGTTCTCACTAGTAGCTTAATACGCTCACTCACGCCATCTATAACCAAGCAACGGATTTAAGCTTATAAACCTGGTACTTTTTTAAATTTTCTATGAACGCTGTATGAGCCGCCAGTGCCTAGAACCATAATCTCTTCAGGGGTAATTAAAATCCTATCCTACAACAATTACCCCCGAGCTAACCCAACAATTTTTAGAGCAGGAATAAAGTTTATATTTAATTAATAAATGATACAATTCTTTTTTCTTTATTTTTAATTAAATAGAAAATAATATATTATTTATTATATAAGTTTTCGTACAAAATTACAAAAATAATGTGGTAGAAAAGAAAAAAAAATAATTTACGGTTTTTTTGTGCTCAAATATTTTGTGGCAAGGCAATGTTGTTATTTATTTCCTATTTTTTTATATATACGTGTGGGTGTGTAGTTTTTTTTTTATTATTTCAGTATAAGTACTGTGCTTCGTTTAGTAAAAATTGCTTTTTTTAAAAATTATTTTCCAATGTTACGATATTCTTTTTCTTTTTACTGCAAAAATATTAAAAATAATTTCCAATTATTTGTCCATTATTCGATCAAAAATCGAAGAAAAAAAAAGTTTCACCTCAACAAAAAACCACTAAACTTTATAAAATGTGTGTGATTAAATTTTTTTTTATTTTTAATATTAAATTTTTCTATTTTAGGATTGTTTTTTTTTTTGTTGTTGTTGTTTTCCGTTAAGTTTTTATTTCAGTACGAATTTGCAGTGTTATGTCATGGCCTTGTTTAACGAACAAAATTCCAAAATTGTAACAACAGAAAAAAAAACACATTCTTTCTATTTATTAATTTGATCAAACTGATTTTTCATTTGTGTTTGTTGTTTCGTCTTTTTTGGGATTTTTAAAATGTACAATTTCCGCATATTCCGTTGATGGTTTTTGTGGAGCAGGCTTATCATCTGGCGAATTGAAAACTAGCTCAGCGTACACTAATTGCTTCTCCTCCTACACAAAGACAGGTAATAGGATTCATTTATTAAATGGTGTTTTTTTAAAATTTTGGTTTAAAACTGTAATTTTTTTAATGTATTTTCTTATAAACTTAAGGCGCCATTATTACTCAAACAAAAAAATGTGTGTGCACTAAACAATTTATTGTTCGCCAATTTTTTTTTAAATTAAATTGTAAAATTTTAGAAATGGAAAATTTACTTACGTTAGTTTGATTTTCATCACCGGTTTCGTTGGGACTCTTTTCTAAATTCTCATCTGCCAATCGTTGTTCATCTTCGTTCTGTGCGGATGGGTCCTCTTTTTTAATGGCAACCGATTGTTGTTTCGTGTTCCGTTTCTTAATGATTGCACGAAAATCGGGCAGGACTTTTCGTTTAGTTTCCTTTAAATCGCAACTCTCTGGATCTGTGCTGTAAAAAAAAATAATAAAATAACAACGATATTTTTGGTCTATTAGCTGCATAAATGCGAAAAATAATTGGTTTTTTTTTTTAAATATTTTGTATCTTTTTAAAATTTTAAAAAAGTTAAAAAATATATCAAAATACGAAACTCCACCTCGTCGGGTAGCTCGTCGTGTGAAGTGAGCATATAATAATGACGGTCATTTACGTCATTAACTTCTTATATCATCCTCAGACCCAATGCCATTAACTTCCCATAACACACTGGCTACATAAAAACAGGGTCATTGAATGCCAGCATAATCATAAGTTAAGACAAAACATTGTCACCGGATATCTACGTTATCCTGCGATTTCCAATTAAACCAAATTATTTTTTAACTCCGATCTCTCACCAAAGATACACACAAATTACACTCATCTGATCTCTAAATCATCTAGGTACACACAAACCACGTTAATTAAGGTCACTCCGCTTTTTTTGGTATAAGCAAATCATATTATTTAAAGCCCCACTTAACCATAGGTACACACAAAACACTTATTGAACCCAGACTTGATGCTAGAACCATACAAACCAGAGTCTTTGACCACCTATATGACTCCAAGTGCATATAAATGTGGGTTAGTAGTAGCTTCTCACGAGCATCTCGCTGTTAACAAGCCAACGTCATTAACACCTTACATGGTCCAAAATATAATCAAACCAAAATAATTTCCGCCTCCTGTGGTCCAAAATGTAAGCAAATCAAGGTCATTAACACCGCGCACGGTCCAAAATGCATCAAAAAAAAAAACCAGGTTGCTAGGACCATGCGGTTTAGGTTATTTTTCTTGTCTTACTTTAGTTTTATATTTAGGCTCATGTGTAACGGCATTTATTTTCAATTTAAAAATTGTTGAACAACTTTTTCTTATTAAAAAAAAAACTATTCAACATTAAAAAAAAAATTTTACTTACGCCTCATTTGTGGAATTTCCGTTTCGATGAAAATCTGAAAAACCAATAAAATGTAAAAAAAATTACTATTAAAATTAAAATGGATTTTAGTTACATTCAAAAATGAAATATTCCTTATCCTTGTTTAGAAGAAGGACTTCATGCAGTTTAATTTTTATTGAGAAAAAAAACAGTAATTTATGTTTAAAATAATGATTGTCTTTTTCTATGCGGGAATAATAATAAAATTTCCAAAATAAGATTTTTTATATAAACATCATCAATAAATTTTAGTGAAAAAGAAAACTCAGAATCGCATTTTATAATTTAATATATTTTTAAATTTAATAAAAAAGGAAACAAAATTTATTTAAGTACAATTACAAATATTTTCTTTATAAGAGATTCCTAATCTTATTTATACGCGTTTTAGACTAAATATTAAAAACGAACACTTTTTTTTTAAATTATTTCTTATTCTTGTTCTTTTTCGTTGTCGTCGTCGTCGTCGTCGTCGTAGTCGTCGTCTTTTATCAGTTATAAATTATCAATAATGGAAAATTCCTTGTAATTCGATTGGTTAGTTCCTTGGCTTTGTTTTTTTTAATTTTGAATTTTTTAAATAGATTTTTCTAAATACACTAAATAGAAATTAATTTTGAAAAATTCAAATGAAAATCATAAATTTCTTCTTGTAATATTTTGTTTGAAAGAGAAAGGGGAGAGTGCATGAGAGCCTGGGGGGAGTATTTTGGCAATTTTGGAGAATAATTGGTGTGTATGAGTTTTTATATCATCTGGTATGTATGAGTTTTTTATATACACCTTAGTGTAAAAATCTTTAGAAATGTATTTTTTTATTGAAATTTCAAAATTATAATTTTTCCTAAATAGTAAAATTATTTTAATAAATTTAAAAAAAAAAAAAAACAATTCCTTGTTAGTTAAATATTATTTTTATCAAAAGCGCTTAAATGAAATTTGCACCAAAAAAAAAAAAATTCTTCACGTTTAATTAAAAAAATCCGCCATTTTCCTATTTGAAAAAATCCGCCATTTTGCTATTTGAAATATATACTATATTTTTGTGATAAAATGGCCGAAAATGTTACCCTAGTTTATGATCCTTATAGTAAACGCTTTTATTAGAAGTTTTAACCCTTTGAAGGGTAAAGAAAACAATTAAAAAAAACCGTGCAACAAAGAAATTTTATTTGTTTTAAAAATTACAAATTGTTTTTTTTTTAATTAATAGGAATATAAAATTGAGAAAAAAACTTAATTAATTGGTGTTTTGAATTGGTAACAGTACTTGTAGGTGGTGGAAGTTTTTTTTTTTTTTTAATCTTTCGAAGTGGTATAAAAAAGACATACTATGCATATTTAGATATCAGAAAGGAAGGTGGCATAGTTTTATTTTCGCCATGCATCAAAGGGGCTAAAAGTAAAAGGATTGTAGTAAAATGATCTCTGAAAGCTACGAATTTATTCCAAGGTTATCGATTGGTATTGTACATAAATGAGTTTTCAACAAAAAAATACAAAAATTTATTTAATTTTATAGAAATCATAATTGTAAAAAAAAAAATCTGCTATCTATCATAATATATTGGATTGTGTAAATGTAGTCGAAAAGTGGTAAATTATCAATTTTGTCTAAATGAATCTTTGTCGAAATCTGGCCCCATTAAGAAACCAGCATATTTGGAAGACATTGTTTTGTAAAAAAGAAAGTGGCTGGCTGATGAGAGATATTAATCCTCGTTTTTTTTTTTTTGGATTAATATATGGAAAAGAAGTTTTTTATTATTAAATTTGTTTGCCATATTTTATATCCAAAGAGGGCAGGAGCAATAAAATAAAACGATTTCAAATTAATTTCAATATGAAGGACAATTTGAATGCCATTTAAAAATTACACCAACTAATTAATAATAAATAAATGATTAATTTTTTTTTAGTAGAAACAGAAAAACACACGTCAAAATGGAGAAAAAAAATATACATTTTGGAGTAAAAAGCAAAATCAACCTCCGGAAAAAAACACCAAATTAAAAACCAAATCACATTACCGGGAATTCCCCACCCATATCGTTGGTACTCGTATTGGTGAATTTATGCATTATTCTTGAATGAATGTAAAACTTATGATTTTTTTTTTATATGCTCGGGTTATACCTTTCTGTGTGTATTCTGATCGTATTTTCTTTTATTATGGTACACATCAATGTAGTGTACTTATTAATATGTGTATCGTAATATTAAATTGATTTATTTATAAATATTCAAAAATTTATTCATGTATTTATATTTATTATATATTTATATATAAAAAAAAAATTCTTTTTATTCATATTAATTTTTTTTTTATAAAATACAAGTTAAAAAAAAATTCATTTTATTTTATAACATTAATTTTTTTTCGTTTTTGTTTTTCTTTTCAAATATTCGAATTACATAAGATGATTATCTTTTAAGCGAACGAACAATTACATAATTTATCCGATTTTTGTACTTAATATAAATACACAAAAGTTTAAAGAAAAAAAAAATATTATTATTATTATTATTATTATTATTGAAAATTTCTTTTTCCTTCTAGTATATATAAATTTAAATATATTTGTTGTAATTATTTTTTTTTTATTTTTCTTTAAATATATTTATTTGTATTTATTTATTTATTAATTAATAATTAAATTTATTTTATTTAAATATTTTTTTTAACCACATAGAAATTGTATAATAAATATAAGCTAATGATAGGGAGATTTTAAAAAAACAGAGAGAGAGAGAGAGAGAGATGGTGAGAGAATAATAGAGGAAATGAAGGTGCGAAATATTGAGGATAAAAAGACCTAATTGATTTGGTTCTATTCGATTATTTCGAGAAATGCTTTTATTTTAATTCTATTTTTTTTCTTAAATATCTAAAGGCAGTTAGAGATTTTTTTTTCTTTTTTTTTGTAGCTACAATCGAAGTGGGCGAGGGGAACGGGGGTATATTTAATTTCGGTTAAATTGATTTGTTTTTTTTTTGTTTTTTTTTTTTTTATAATTGTGAAAAGGTAATTTTAATGAAAAAAAAAAAGACTAATAAAAAAATTCAATCAAACTAAAGAGAAAAGAGAAGGTATTTTCTATGCTAATATTTTCATATTAATTACCTTACTATCTATGTATATATAACTATCTATGTTTTGACGTAAATAAGTATTTTTTTTTCTGTTATTATTAATCAAAAAACTATTATAATAATAATTTTAAAAAAAAACTGAAAATTTTCCATTAAGTTTTATTTTTTACAAAAAAAAAACTATTAAAAAAAATCCTAATTTTGAGCAAAAAATTAGTAACCGACAAAAAAAATTGAAACTCTGTATTAAGTCAAATTAAAAAAAATAAATAAAAAATGTTTAACATTGGAACGAAAAAATAAAAAAAAAAGACAATACAAGCAATAAGCAGAGTGAATGACAAGTGATGTCGCGGATCTATTGTCAAATTAAAAGAAAAAAATACACTTCAAAGAACAAATGACAAGGACGGAATATGATTTATTTGGAATGTTACGGAATTATGGAAATAGAACGCCAAAAAATGTCAAAACCGCCAAAATTATAATTTCGCATTTTTTTTAAATATGAAATTAATTTAAATATCTCAAAACTAACACATATGAATTGATTTTATATATATATATATATATATATATATATATATTCGTTATGTATTTATGTATATGTAAAATATATATTTAAAAAAATGTTATTAATGTGATGTGTAAAAACAAAAAAAAAGTGGGGGGGGGGTGAATATTTGAGCGGAATTTGAATTTTAATCACAGCAAAACTTTTATTTTAAAAAAAAAAAATAATAAAAATGAAAAAAAAAGAAACGGATCTGATTTTAAAAAAAAAATAATACTTAAGATTCTAAATATTCGAGATGAAAATTCTTATTTAACTTCTTTTTCTATCCTAGATTCGTAACAAAGATAGCTTGAAGAGAGAGGTGTGTGGTCGTTTTTTAAGAAAAGTTATTTTTCTTTTTTTTTTTTTATTTAGTCGTGTAGGGGGAGGGGGGAAGGACATGTGTGTGTTTGCATGCATATGTGCGTCGTGTGTTGAGAATATTTTTTTTTCTTCTTTTGTTAAACGAAACTGTCAGAAATATATCGAGAGAAAAAAATATAAATGAACAGAGTCCAAGGTATTTAACGCCATCTAATGGAAAAACTAAACAAGTAGAAAAAATCAAAAGGGTATCATCTTGAATGGAATAGAGAGAGAAAAATAGTGGTATGGGTTTGGTTGGGGTTGGTGGTCCGGTGGAAACCGCATAAATAATTGATAGGATCGATTTTTTTTTCTTCATCCTGTTCTAATGTAGCTTTAAACGGACGTATTTGTTTTAATATCTTTGCCGTTTTGATGGCCATTTGCTGATTTTTTTAATTCGCTCTTCGATTCTTGATTTAGTTTATCGGTGACCGGTGGCGTTTCATCCCCAGCATGCCTTGTATCGATATTTTCCTCGCCAGCATATCCCTTTACATCGAACTCTTCATTATGATTTGGATTTATTTGGGCTTCTGAATCGGGCCCAATGTCCGTGTTCAATGAAGCTCCTGTAACAACAACAACAAGAACTAACTTTCATCGAAATTCAATAAACAATTTTTTTTTTTTGTCATTTTTTAAGCAAAGCAATATTTTTTAAGTTAATTTTTTTTTATTTACAAATATTATTTGTTTGTGTTTATTTTCATTTAATATGAGAAAGCAAAGTATTTTTTTTTTTGCTTTATTTTTAATTTTACACATTTTTTAGAAAAAATATATTTATTTTTTTTGATTAAAAGGAAAGAAGAAAAATTTGGCATTTTTACTTTGTTAGAAATTTGAAAAATCCAAATATTTGGTTAGGTTATGTTTTTAATATTATGGTATTGGGATATTTGGGAATGGGGTTAAAAGTTAATTTATAAAAAGCGTATTAATTAGATAGTGTTAGTTATGCAAGAAAGTTGGTGATAGCGAGTTAGTTAGGATAAGTAAGTGCGGCAGTAAAGAAAAACATTTTTGATGAAAAAATTGAAAGTATTAAAAAAAATGTATTTAGTAAAAATTTTTTGAATTTTTATTGTGATAACAAGTTAGTATTTGTGTGGGGTTTTTTTTGTATGAGCTGGGGGCTAGTTAAAAATTTTATCAAAATTTCAATTGAATACTACTTTTTAACTACATATATTTTTTTTGAATCTATATTTTCCCTTTTCAAAAAAAAAAAGTGAATAATAAATATTTATGTACAGAAGAAACCAAAAAGCAACAATTTTTATTAAAATTAATTATTTAAAATCAGACTGAAAAATGAAAATTACCATAAAAATGCAACAAATTGAGAATATTTACAATTTTTTTATACAATATAACATATACAATTGTTAGCTCTTGTAGTTGTTGATACACAGGTAAATGGCTATTAATTTTTTTATTCCCTTTTTTTAAATATTACATTTATTTTTATTTGATTTACAATTTGATAATTTCATTTAATAAATGCAACTACAACCAATATTATTATTACTGAAATCACATATGAAGTACTTCTACCACTTCTAACACTGATACTACTTCAATTTGTACAATCAAAACTACTGCAGAATTGCTTGTTTTTAAATGGTTAACTTTATAGATTTCGAATTATTTTTAAAAAAAATTATAAATTTTTATTTTCCTTCCAAATAATCAATCGTAAGGTTAATCCATTGGAAAATCCAGTAAGAAATTTTGATTGATTGTTAAATGGCCTCATGGTCCTTGGGACTTGAGACATTTATACACAGACAAACTAATACACCCCTAAAAACTTACAGAATCAGAATTTTGGTTATGTTACAAATTCTATGAGTCCTGATTAGTAAAAAAAACTATTTTTTTTTATTAATATCTTAACTGAAAAAATTGCGTTTTAATTGGCCTTGAGGAAGGACAACAGCAAAGGAACTTTTTACTGACAACAGCGAAAATGTTAATTGGCGTCAGCGGAACTTTTTACTTATGCCAGTGGATATCTTTACTGATACTGACGGCAGTGGCATTTTTTTTTGCGCCTGTAGAATTGTTGGGGTCAGTCATAATTGCACCTGTGAATAGCCAGTCATAATTGGTGGTGCGTTGATTGGGCGTATCTAAATTCTTATGGTTGTAGGCTACGAAAAACAAAAAGGGTGTTACTGTCGCCTGCGAATACCGCAGTAAGATGCTTCTGGATGAAAGAAAAAGTATGTTCGACACTAGAAGTTCCTCTGGATTTTACGAACTAGCAAACCCTAAGCTAGCCTTGCAGTGCTTGGAATTTGCAAAATACCTTGTCATAGCTTCATCAGTGGCAGTGCCGAAAAGTGGTGTGTGTGGTTACCACGTGCCCGATCAAGATGAGGTCCCTTTGGCTGAAATATTGTGGCTGTGGTTGATATCCAAACCGTAAATTCGGTCTTCGGATTGCTAGTAAGGGTTCTAAGTTGTTACCCTGGACCCGGATACTATCATCGCAGATAAGGTCTAGCTACCAACATTTAGACTGACTAACTTGCAACTGGTTACTTTCTGTCAGCATATGTACTTGGTTCAGATAGGTTTGCCACGTTAAACAAAAGCGGAAAATTTTACTGATCCCAGCGGAATTTTTTCAGCGACAATTTTTCTTGGCACCAACGGGAATGTATTGCTGACAGCAGAAATTTTCAAATGTCAGTAAAACTTTTACTGGCGTCAGTAGAAATGTCAAATGTCAGTAAAAAGGAGTTTGTTTTTATCAAATGAATTATGAAGATTAGAAAAACTATTTAAGACCTTTAGAAATGAACATAGTGCAAACTTGCTCCAGTTCGATAAAGACTTATCACAAGGAAGTCGTCAATCAAAAGAGTTTTATTAGTCGTCAGGCTTAGAATAATCATTTCAGTGCTAATCTTCCATGAAATAATAATGAAGAAATATCGAAAAATTAATCAGTATAAAATCTGTTGGTTGTTGTTTTTTTTATTTATAATAATCACTCTTGAAAAAGTGAGTCTCTCAACAAAATCCTTTTTAGGTTGAATCGATCAAATCTTTACGGGCATCTTGAAATTTTGATTATTTGACATTTACAAGCAATTCGATAAATAAATAAATAAATAAATATACCAAATAATAATAATAATAATAATAATAATAATAATATCTAATTGTCGTTGCTAGCAAGTTGCTGATATTTGGCAATTGGTTTGTGATAATGTGTTATATGAAAAAATAAATATGAGTATTGTAATAATGCATGCGATAAAAAAAAACAACAAAGAAAGAAGAAGAAAGATGCAGACCATCGCGATGGATGTGGATCATAAAATCATATATGATGTGTGAACACTAACCTGCGAAACACCATCGTCTAGTTACGCGGGCGAAGACGATCAACAGAATTGCTGCAAGGATAATAACAACAGCGGCGATAATTCCAACTATGGCCCCAATATCGATAAAAGTCTCCACTGACTCAAGGGCTTCGCTCAATTGAATTTTGAATACGTTTTCTCCGTATGGGTTGCTGGCTTTAAGCTGATAAAACTTTGACATGTCCTCACTTTTCAGTTCACTAATAACCAACGTGAAGTTGTATGTATTATTGCCAATTTTATCCGGATAGCGAGCCTCATAACGTCCATTTCGATCTCCTATATTAATGATGGTACCATCAATATCCCAATGGCCTCGGGGCTCTGGATTAGCATGCACTGTGACGTTTATAAGCGTCGTCGAATGGAAGACTAATCCGTAAATTTTCATAATATTCCCTCCCTGTTGTGTTTGCGGGCCATCTGTTTGCGGATAAATGAATAAAATTTACAGAAATTAATTATTAATCACAGAATAGAGAGTGCAGGTGGAGATGATGAAGGATTTGAACAATTCTATTGGATTTTACGTACATTGCACGGAAATTGGTATTTTAGCCTCGCCGTGCTGTCCCTTGTCAGCAAAATGCGTCGATCTACAGATAAGCATTTTCCCATCGTCCAAAATACTAAGTGAACGTTGATATTCTTGACTTATACTATTTGGAAATGGGTCATTTCCAGGATTTTGTTGT
Source organism: Atherix ibis (assembly GCA_958298945.1). Classification (NCBI taxonomy): domain Eukaryota; kingdom Metazoa; phylum Arthropoda; class Insecta; order Diptera; family Athericidae; genus Atherix; species Atherix ibis. Next base: position 18,584,111 of record OY282609.1, on the reverse strand, counting down.
ACATTAACTGGTACGTTCGTCACATCCTGATAGATTTCCTCATCATTAAGGAACCATGTCAAATTTGCTGGTGGCTTTCCATTTTTCGTTGTACATCTAGCTCGGAGTAAATCGTTCAGTTGGTATTGTCCATTTGGTGGAGGTTGGATCACTTCCAATTGTGGTGGATCAGGTGGAACTTAATTGGGTGAGAAAAATAACAATTTAATCATTTCGACTGGTTTTGAAGCAAGACGCTGATAATTTTTATTTTTTTTAAATATAATCAAAAAGAAACCGTTTACCAAAATAAATAGCTTTCTTACCTCCAATAATGACATCAAAGACGCCAACCAAATCCTCATCTTCGTAATTTACAGAACATTCCACCTGTCCGTTATGTTTTGTTGTGATTTCATCAATAAGAAGACCGCATTGTCCAGCTTCGAAACCGTTTCCAATATAGGAAAATCCAGGATTTTTGCTAGGTCCATTCGGACGTAAATAGAATGCGTTATCAATTCCGGGCACCTTAAAACGACATGACGCAATCTGCTTGGGTGCACTGCAAAGGAATTCTCCTCGTTCTCCTTCAACAAATACTTTTATCGGACTATCCACATTAAGTCTTTGTGAGTTTGTGACTGTAAAAAAAATTGAAAAAAAAACACATTAGATTAATATGATGAGTTTAATAAGAATTGAGTTGATGGAATTTTCATAAAAGAAATGAATTATATTCAATTAATTCCGGTTTCCTAACTAGTTTATTCCTTTGTATAGTTTAGCACGTGGCAAGACGTGGCGGCACCCTGTTGGAATTATATGTCGTCCAACCCCAATTCTGTAGCATATTTTTATATCGCCCACCAGTCAGGCAGTGCTCTTTGTAAAGAAATATGCACCAGCGATACATCCAGCCCAGATACCGCAGCACCCAGTCACTATACGATGATGTAAAGGTTTGGTCCAGAATAAAAAAAAAATTATTTACTAACTAATCCGCTTAAGTTAAAATGCAGAAAAATTTATTGTGGCGCGTACAGTGTATAACGAGGCGCTCTCCTCCCCGTACAGTGTATTCGTCCATCTCAGGGACAAAAAAGTTCTGTAGAATCTGGCCAGATCACTGTTAAGTTCTGTAGAATCTGTTCTTATATGAATCATCCCTGGAATTGGATGTCCTGAAAAGCGGCTAGTTTCCGCTTCGTCACAAAAGTCAGAGTTTTGTCCATGGATCTGAGGAGTCTAAAAATGTTTTCTCTTCATTACGGGCGTCGCATATGATTTAAGAGCTTCGCTTTCCGTATCACCTGAACTTTGTTTCGGTATCAATGCAAATTATTTCTCAACACAGATTGAGAAAGATTCAAAAACATAGCCTTTTAGCTACGCAGATATATTCTCACTTAAGTGTAAGGTTGATTCAGGCTATCATCAAACACTCTTCTATGTTCCTCAAAATCTTTTTTATTTTTTTAAATGTCGTATTTAGTAAAAAATTTTACTGCAATGTAAATTTTTACCCCCAGGACAACTGAATCCTTTTGGCTATGCTTGAAAGGTATCCCCAACTAATATCACTACTGGATTCGAACTTAAGACTACTGCGTACTAAACGCTGACATTTACACAAAATTCTTCACTATACGAGGTCAGTTCAAAAAGTATCGTGAATTTTGTGTTTTTTTTTTCAAAAATTATTTATTTATTCATGAATATCTATTTTGTCCGCTTCAAAGTAATCCCCACCAGATATTATACACTTGTGCCAACGTTTTTTTCAATCCTCGAAGCACTTCAAAAAATTATCTTCCGTGATCTTGTTCAGCTCCTCCTTTGATGCGGTCTTTATCTCCTCAATCGTAGCGTAGCGTCATCCTTTCATGGGTCTCTTCAGTTTCGGGAATAAGAAAAAGTCACAGGGGCCAGATCTGCGGAAAAAAAATTTCGATTTTACCTTTCCTAGAAAATGAACGAGAGGGGCAGGATGAGGGGTTTTTTATTTAATAAGTTTTATTCTGAACAGAAGACACTAGAAAAAAAAGTGGGAATATTTTTTCGTCTACTCTTTTAGCCTCATGGAATTCAAATTAAATAAAAAAAATTTTAAAAAAAAAGCTCTTTTTCCCTCATGGAATTCAAATGAGCAAAATTGAGTTTTGAAAACTTAATCACACCAAAAATGGAGCTTTTCCTATTTTGTTTTTTCTTCTTCTTCTCTTTTCACATGGAAAGTTTTATGGGCGGTTTTTTATTTGGTTTTTTTATTAGCAGAAAAATTCAAAAATGCTCTGAGCATTTATTTTTTATTTGTACTGCAAGTTTTGTGAGAATTTCATTTTTATAATAAAAATAATAGTATTGGTGAAAATTATAATAAGAATTATTATTAATTAGCATGAATTTATTTGAGCTTTTTTATCCTTCAATTAATTAATAGTTTGATAAGTTCTGAAGGTATTTAGTAGACCTTATCAAAATATTTTTAAAAAAACTGAATAAATTATCGAAAAATATTATTAGAGGGCTTTGATTGTCTTATTTTTAGTTTGCGGGGACAAATCTACCAATTTTTCCATCCCAAGACTGTGAGCGACAATTGGTTGATTTCCAAGAATGACCGTTTTCGCAATATGGTCGCCAACAAAGCGCTCTGAGCTATAGGTCCCTGTAAATCTTTGTCTACAACTTAGAATTTTTTTTAAAATTTTGAATTAAACACAAAATTTGTATGAAAATTCCGTCATTATTGAAATACGACGTCTGTTCCAAAAAAAAGGAAGCGAATCACGAATTTCCGCGAATTTTGAATCTCCGCGGGTTACGTACATTCGATTTTCGATTTTTTATGGCGTTATATTGATACTCATGTCTCTCACTTATGCCGACAAGTTCGGCCATTTTGAATGTTCAGTTAATTTTTGAAAGCTGCTTTGCTTGCACGTGTTTTACCTCGTCTTCAATTTTTGCCCATTCCAAAAAATGGATCAAAGAATCTGTTTCGGGAACAAGAAAAAGTCACAGGGGGCCAGATCTGTAGAATATGGTGGCTGCGGCATTATTAGTGTATTGTTTTTGGCCTAAAATTCGCGCACAAGCAACGATGCGCTATCATACCAATTTTTTATTCTTCCACAAATCCGGGCGTTTCTTGCGGATTGCTTCGCGCAACTTGCGCATAACTTGCAGGTAATATTCCTTATTGACCGTTCTACCCTGTGGCAAGAACTTATGATGCATCACGCCCCTGCAATCGAAGAAAACTGTAAGCAAAACCTTCACATTCTACCGAATTTGGCGCGTTTTTATCGGCCTTCTGTGAATATTTTGTACCACCGATAAATGTTGCTTCGGTCCAAGGTAGCTTCACCATATGCCACAGTCAACATTCGGAATGCGTCCGCGCAATAAACTTTGTTTTTCACATAAAATTTGATACAGATTCTTTGATAATTTTTTTGGAATGGGCTAAATTGAAGACGAGCCAAAACACATGCAAGCGAAGCAGCTGTCAAAAATTAACTGAACATTCAAAATGACCGAAGTTTTCGAAATAAGTCAGAGATATGAGTACCAACATAACGCCACAAAAAATCAATATTCGCGATACTTTTTGAACAGACCTCGTTTGATGAACAATTTTTTATTTTATTTTCTGTCAGAATAATTAATGAATTAAAATATGTAAAATATTTTTACAATAATTGCATGTCATTAAAGGTTATAACGGTCCATAATAATTTAGCCACGTTTACACTGTCAAATATCAACTGACATAATAACACAGGTAACCAAAATAGATCAAATTAAAATTGTAAATGTACTTTTATATTTTTGGATTTCATCTATTATTCGTTTTTGTATTTTTCCTTTAAATCATCTGGAATCGAAAACGAATGTCCCAATAATCTTCCGCCGGTTCCAATTGATATGGCAAATGAGACCGTGTAGCGGCTTATCAAACCGATAAGCGTACGGTTTAAATGCATTTGCATTTAAATATAATCAATTGATTAATTAACCCAAAAAGTGGCGGTAGTTGGTTGGGTCGGAAGAGTGTGCCTTTCTAAGAAATAATGTATTCAAATTCATCACGACATAATAGTTGGTGTCGTAAAATTTTTAATTACAACCAGCAGAACATATTTGAGCATAGAATAAGAGCCGACGATTGTTCATTCGGCAGGTGAATAATAGCTGAATAGGTAAATGGTGTGAGCAAGAGTAGTTAAACTGTTTTAACTGGAAGTCTATTGTTAGTCACATTTCTTCGTATTCTCCGATTCTACTTACGATATATAAAAATAAGAATTTCTTTGAAGTAGCATTCTTTTTGTGCTACAATATAATCTCAAATTGCATATGGAATAAGGTAAGGTGGCAGTTTAAAAATACACTATGAAATGCACATGCGTACAGTAGCAGAGCATATTGTAATGAGGAAGGAAATCGAATAAAATAAGTAATAAAATTATTGATTGGATTAAAAAATCAATAAACTAAGTTGATTAGTCATTAAATTCCAATTTATTCAAAATTTGTATGAATACTGGCACATGAAGGCAATTAAAAATAATTGTCCTTAACCGCCATCCCGCAATGGGGTACTCCTGTGTAAAAGATCAAACTATGATTAATACCACAAATGCCTTCAGGTTTAGTTAACCCCCAAACCTGAGCTGGTCTAGGAGTACCTGGAATTTACAAGGTTCCTTACTTTAGCTCTATAAGTGACAGTATCTACAATGTTCTCTTTAAACAAAAAATGGTACTACAGGGGCCAAATCCTTCCGCGAGCAAGGTGAGGTAGCTTTGGCTGAAATATGTTAGATGTGGTTGATATTCGCATCTTGAATACAGGCAGTTCTTATCCCGGGTGCTGCTATTGCTTATGACAGCAGAGGTTTAGATATGCCTCGCCACAAACTCAATCCTTATGGATGTAGGCGACCCATAGTATATCGACGCTAAACATCAATAATCCTCAAAAATGCACAAGCTTGTGGACGAGCTTTGTTTTTTTTAATGTTTACTCGCCAAGATCATAGCCAATCTGAAAAAGGTATCAGAAGGGATGAAGGGTTTTCTTTTTCCTTTGGATCGATATGAAAGTTTCCTAATAAAAATAATTGATTTTTTGGTTAGTTTTTTTTTTAGATCCTTGGGATAAATTTGAATAAACCATTAGCTGATAACGTAATTTATTTCATTTCATTATGATTTATTTTAAAATGATATTTTCCCTTTTTTTCCACAATTAAATTGATTAGAAAATTGAGTCGTTATAGTCAAAAATGACTATCGACTATAGAAAATGAATTTTGCCAATCACACTATTTGTACATAATCAGTTTAGTTATGCGATATTATTTCGATTTTTAATCAGTTTCCATTTAATCAAAAGTTTTGAGTAAATAATAGAAGCCGATAAGTTTTTTTTACATTTTTTTTTGTAATTTTTGTAATAGGAATTTTATAGTTATTGAAATTTTAATTGAACAGAAAAAATTATTTACACTAAGTCTTCTACCATTAAATGCGCAGATTTTTTACGTATAAAATAAATAATAATAGTTTAGAGTTATTTTGTCCACATTTTTTTTTGCTAAGACTTTTTTTAGGAATATACATATTTTGGTATAAGTACCAAAGGAGCTGAGACAAGGAAAGTCATCGAGGAAAAAGAAATAAATAAACATGCAACTCGAATTACGATCTTAACAAGATAACAGTTTGTAAATCATGCCAAAGGCATCCATATTTACTTGGAGACATCTGAAGGTACGAAATTCCCCCCAAAAAAAATGGGACATTCCAGGGGAAAAACAACAATTAATAAAAAAAATGTTGGCCTGGATATAAAAATTGGGAGCAATTTTTTTTCATAAAATGACACATTTTATTACAAGCTTAACGTTTAAAAAAAAAAAAGATTGATTTAAATATTTTTATTGTAAATTTATTATTTTTTATAATTTTATAAATGAATTGCACCACGAATAAAAAACATGAGATTGATAATATTCAAGAAATTCCATTTACGTAAAATAAATAAATTAAAAAATAAATAAAAAAAACATTCTACCAATTGAAGCATAAAAATTAACCAACCAACCAATAAAAATTGTTGAAACTTTAAAAAATGGACTCTATATTTTTTCTTAGGGCTTACACTGTACAGTCATAATTACAGTACAGCCTATATACGAGTATGCTCACACAAGTAGGTACGTTCGAACCTGTGCGCCCATATATGACTTCCCACGCCTGTTATTTTGGAACCGAAATGAATGAGGTCAACTGATTAACGGTTAATCTTTATTGGCTCTTTTAATATGAAAATTTAACTATCATAATTATTATGATCTCAAGAAATATGTTGTTATGATGGTAATAATAATAATAGTATAAATGATAATAAGTAGATTTGACGAATTCTTATTAATCATCTTTTTCCCAAGCAATTATTCATGATATTGGCATGTACTATTATTGGGTAGTACCTATTTATGCCTCCCTCGTTTAGTTCTTTAAATTTCTGATTTTTTTAAAACTTATTGAAAATTTCTCTATTTACCAATAAAAGAAATTCTCTAAACATTAATAATAAATTAGGCAAAAATGACGATGTATACCCATTATTTGGCAATATCATCTCCCCCGCCTCCCCCTATATGAATGAGTTATTTAGCAATAAAAATCTAAAAAGAGAAAAAAAGGAAATAACCAATCAAAACTATTTGTTTACATATAAACACATGTTTACATACACGCATATTCATAGACGCATTTACACATGCGAATATACGGTCAAATGGAAGACGGCTCCGGCTCCGGCCCCTAAATCGCATGTAGTGTAAAGAAAAAAAATGCACAAAAAATTAAATGAAACCAAAAACGCCCAAAAAAAAAAAACTCTACACAAAAATTATTAAAAAAACTGCCTTTTTTTTTGACCGAAAACAAACATTTCGAGTTCATTGTCGGCAGTTTTATTTGCTAATATCTTCATTGTCCGGTCATTAATCTATGGCAGCATAGAAGCATAAATAATACAATAATAATAGCAGCCGCAGAGCAGCAACAACAACAACAACAACAACAATAAAACTAATGACAATAATGCAAAAAAAAAAAAAAAATCCAAAACAAAAAAACTTTCCACTTAAGAGTCTGAGTCTGATTTGCGTGACGCAGAACACTTGACTGTACACTTCACCGAAAAAGAAAAAAATGTCTCTCTCGGTCCCTGGGAAAAAAAGTGACCAAAGAAAAAAATATTATTTCCGCAATTTGGCCAAAAATAAAATTGTTCAACGGTATTTTTCATAAATTTCACTTTCGTTTTGATGATGAAATTCTTTTAACCTCAAAATACCCGGCATCACCATCGCGCACCTCTCCTTAGATGCTAGAATATCGAAGCAAAGAAAAACACTCATGCATAAACCAATCAGAATATAAACGTAGTGAAATTGACAGCCAGTTAAAAAATTATTTAAGCTATGGTAAGTAAAAAGAAATTCATAAAAAAAGAAAGAAACTGAACAAATTTATATGGGTGGGAAGGGAAAATGGGGAGTCCGGCGATAATGATTTGACAAAAATCCGTTAAGTCATTTTGTATACGAAGGAAGAGTACAACTACAATAATAACAACAACTTTGTTGGAAGTCATTGGCGGACATGACACTCATCAACTAAGTAACTAACTTCACACGCCACTAAACTCTTACCACACTATCAGTAGTGGCGTTTGTGGTTTATAATAATTTTTACTTAAATAACACCACTACAGACTTTTAGAGAAGAGGTTGGAAGAGAATGAAAGATTCATTTTCTACCGGATGACAAGATTTCTTTCTTACACAATGATTCTTTCTTTTTCACAAATTTCTTTCATCTTTTTTTACCCATTTTTCTTTTTTCAAAAATATAAAAATACAGAAAAAGAACAATCAAAATTTCTTCAAATAAAAAGTTCTCAAGTAAAAGAATGATGAATGCTTTTGGTATTCTATCTATGCACATAACTGTAAACAGAATCAAGGTAGAAATTATGATATGGAGCCCACAGGGCAACTAGCCAACCAACCAAGCAGTAAACCAGCGGCATTAGTCAAACCATCATGTCAATGGCACAATTTATGAACCTTTTCCTCCTGGACAGCAAAAAAAAAGTATTTTTTTTTTATTTGTATTCTCTCCAGTCATGCATCTTACATATATCCATCCAACCTGTAATGAATCTATTTTCTTTTACGCCATTAAAAAAAAATATAATAATAAAAGGTCAAATTTTGGAATAATGGAGAGAGTGAGCTGGAAAAGAAAAGAATTCGACGACAATAAACGCTGTCGAATTTTGAATAAATTTTTACCAAATTTGCATTTGTGTTTAGGGTGTGAACCAATGCCATGTCGTGAATTGCACCACGAATAATTGCATTGTGGAATAAAGGAAAAAAAAGAGAATTTGTACAGAAAAATTTCGAAATTTTTTTTTTGAAACTATTTGTGGAATTGCCAACAGAAAAGGGAGTGCCAATCGCAAAATGAACGTAACCTCACACATCGTCTAAGCTGTGAGCACAGAAAAAGAAGATGGAGAAATTAGTTATAACGACGTGAAGGTTAAACGTGTACTTTTTGAAAGTTTATTCAAAGTTCAAACTTGGTTTCGTCTATTTCTAACTGGTATTAGTAAGTACATCTACTATTGATGAAACGACTACTACTACTATTCCTAATGTATCTTCTTCTTCTGCGCACTCTTCTGCTGCCTCACAGAATCCACTGAACAAAAAGTTTAACTATTACTGCGATCTCATCTCTGTTAAAATAACCCAACAGGTTCGATTGCAAATCTCAATTGTAAGATTAAAGTCTGATTATACGCAGAACAAGTAAAAAGAAATGAAGAGAAAAAAAAATGAAAAACAAATTTCAAAACGATGACTATTTCACGATTCACAATAATAGAAAAAGCTCATAGCCATAAACCTTTTCGCAATTAAAAATAGTTTTCGTTTTTTTTTTGCAATCATTTAAGTTGTAACAGCACTCAAAACGATCAACAAGAGGGGGGCGAAGATCTCTCATCTTATTTTGAGTGGAGCAGAGGAGATAATGGTGAGGTAAATAAAAAGTCTACTAGACTATAAGCAGAAACGTTTACATTCTCCAAATAACGAATACAATAAAGGATAAATTATAATAAATGAAAATAGTTTTGCGATTGTGGAAACTTTTAGGCAAATTAAAAACAGTCTCAATTTCAATAGAGCTCCGACCATGAGTATGAGTATTGAGCAAGTACTTACCATAATCGTGTTTACTCGTTTTTATTACTAATCAAATTTGATGGCATTAAGAAAATGGTTTTTAATCAATTTCAAATTACTTCCGTTTTTATTTCCTTTCTGCTCTATGACACCCCCCCCCCCCCCCCCTCTGTCGATTTCTCTCAAAATGTAGATTTTTTGTATTTTTTTTGAAGCTCATTTTCTTAATATTTACACCCTTAATACGGTAGATAAATTTAACGATATTATTAGTAATAGTTTGATGAAAATACTTTTAATAAAAATTATCATTTTCATAATTATTTTGGGATTTTGTTTTTTTTTTTTGTGTTTAATAATTTTTCTCTTTTTTTATTAACAATTTAATTAATGTTAGAAAGTTTTAAAGGCTACTAAGCCCATTTTGAGTTTTTAATGATAAGAAGTAGTTGGTTTAGAGAATGATGAAAAAAGCTTGCAATTACGCAGAGCAGAAAGTGATACTTCTTAGCTGAGGGTTAAACCAACAACAGGTTTTAAAGATTTATCCATTTTAGGCTTCGGAAAGTTAAGCTAAATAACACGCTTCTTAACAGATTTGGATAAATTTTTAGATCACTTTTTTGCTTGGAGCGTAACGGCGTGAAATCTTGGACAACACAATTGACATAATCAAATCTCGTAATAACGCGTTCTAGGATCTTTTCGTGCAATGAACACAAAATTTGTCTTGTTGTGACTTGTGGCGTCGTAATTTTGAAACCACATATGGTCCAGATTAAAATTATAGCTCTCAGAATTAGCGATAACGATCTCTCCTTTTCCTTTTTCAAAAAAGAAATACAGGCCAATGGCACCTTTGGACTAAAATGCACACCAGTTAGTCGACTCGTGGACACAATGGCTTCTCAATAGTCGCTTGCAGGTTTTCAGAGCCTCATAAATAAAAGGCCTTATGACTGAAAATAATTTAGTGCGAAATTAATTTTTTGTTAGATTACAATTTAACCTAATTTTTTGTGCTTAAACAATCCATAATTTAAAAATGGCAAACCTTCTCTTTAAATAACAATTATGGTTGACATTTGATGGGGCTGTACTTTACAAAACTACAAAATGAATAACCTATTTTAATAGACAAATGATTAATGTTACCAAAACAAGGAAAAAGTTTAAAAAATATTATATTCAACTGCTCAGAAATAACTAACAATTTACATTAGACGAAAGAAATGTTAGTTTAGGATTGTAGTGTCACTAAAAACAGTAAATTTTAACTATTTCAAAAATTTTCCAATATTACAAAAGCTCCTCTTTAAAAAAAAAAATTTAAAAAAATTTTTAGGTTAATTTTTTTTGTAACTTAAAAATTTGTCTATAATTTGTGTTTCTTTGTTGTTTTTTTTTTTGATAAATCATCTATTTGCAATAATTCGATCTTAATTTGCAAATACCAATTAGAAGACATCCAAAATTTACTTAACAAAATGTGCAGAAATTCAAATGAGCGCTGAATTCGACCTAATTTCCCCAAAAAAAAAATTTTCCACATTAAAAATATTCGCATGATTATTTAATGAAAAATCGATTTGTACAAAAGGGAATGTTATGATAATTAAGATTGTATTTTTACAAACGTACACACACGTTGATGATACGTAAATTACAATATTTTTTGATTAGAGGTAAAAAAACAAAAATGGTCAATAGAAGAAAATAAATCAAATTTTTCTTCCAATTGTAATATAATTGTTGGTGTCGGCATATGCATAATTACAGTCTTCACAATTTAACGGAATGGAATAAGTACGAACGTAGGTAGGTAAATTGTGGTGGAACAGCAGCAAACCAAACCGCAACATGGCTATACATTATCATCAGCATCACGGGCCATATTAAAAAAGAAATTACAAAAATCATAATTCAATAATTAACACAATTTTCACATTTCACAATACATGAAAAACATTGTGAATCGGCCAAAAGTAAATAATCACTTTAGATCGTGATCAGAAGTAAGTCTGCTTCTCTGCAGTCAGTGTGTATCTAGTCCCCAGCCGGGGAAAGCGGGTTGCGGAGCTATTTTCATATTGGTTATTATTGAATCTTTGACAAAGCCAGTCATTCGGTTAACAAATCTTTTACAGCGCATTATATATACTATACCATATTTAGTGCGATAGATCTTTTTCGCTTCCATCAAGAGGAGAAGCATCGTTAATCTTCTTTCCTGGACATGTAATTTCTCTCTACAGCTAAGGATTAAATGATGACTTTTGTAAAATATAAAGAAAAAAAACCAACTCTAAAAATTTTCTAATTACTGACTTATGCTAAAACGAACTGGTCGAAGGAGGACACGTTATAATCGTGAGTTCAACAGGTGCGCAAAGTACACGAATGAATATTCCAATAAAAAGTTGAAAAGGCACAACTAAGCACACAAAACGCTCACATTTATATTCATTGGTGGTTGGTTGGTTTGTTCGGTAACTGATTTTATTCATTCTTGACTAGATAGATTGAATATACTTTCTTTGGAAAGCTTTCAATAATCCATCAATCGGCATTGCGCAATTAAATCTGAATTTTTCATATACACGTCGGTTGATGTAAATTGATTCTATTCGTACCTTCAATTTTCTCTACATTTCATCTTTTTATCTGGCACAAGAGAAGTAGAAATATTAGAAATTCTTTTTATTTGAACATCTGTTCAGGCGATACATTTTTAACAAATTCTAAGCATTACCAAGAAGTACAGGAGGGGGCTTCGGAGGGGGAGGGGATTTTCTTATAGAAAAAAATTTAGAAATTTTTTTACTGACTGTTCATTATTAAATTGAATTGATTCGTATTATGGAAATTGCAGATCGCCAATTTAAGGTGATTACTTTCATAAATTGGCCATTAAAAGAAATACTATCGGATCAGGTGGGTGATTTCTGAATAGTAGAAAAATTTAACAAATTATGTTTTTGCTTATATTTCGTTTCTTTTTATTTCAAAAAACTATCAAAAAATGAAGGCACACACCAATCGATATTTAACTATTCGAAATTTTTCTCTAATTGAACGTAAATCCAAACGCTTTATGATACCGAAAAGCTTATTCTCTGGATAAGAAATCATAGTTTAACACAAAATTTAATGTTACATAATTGCTTCAAATTTTGCCACATTCCGTCACTAATATTATTTATTCACACTGCGATCTTTTCGCAAAATTTTATCCCTACTGTAGAGAAGGCAAAGCTTACATTGTGTGGGATTCTTATCCGCTAAAACCCTGGTGCTTTCCCTTGGGACCGTCAAGCAATACTAAACGGGGAACAGACTGGCTTTCAGCTTGTCATACTTTCTAGCCTTTCCTCATACAGGTGCCTATTTATCTATCCAACATACCTGCCAGGCTAGCATTTTCACGATGATACCGTCCTGTAACAGGCATTCATTGACGATTTTGTACAGTTTCTTTCATTTTCCGGGCATTATCCGTATCCTCAATTGTGATACACCAGTTTTAAAAAATCCGTATCCTCAATTGTGATACACCAGAAGGGCTTACTGAGCCCGAGTAGGGTACCAAATGTGAGAATGAGGAATGCGGTACTGCAATATTCACCAATGGTACGATATCTCGGTGTCCGCGCCTTAATTGCGGACTCCATTTGGACCACCTCAGAAAAAAAGTGGTTAGTATCACTGGATGTCTGACGAGGGTATTAAAGAGGCAATGGGGTATTCGAAGGAGGGCAATGAGAATTTTATATAAGGGTTCGTTTGTTGCATGTATGGCGTATGGAGCTTGCGTTTTTGGGGTGTGTGATACGCTTTAAGTATGCTAGAGACAGAATCAACAGCATGTCTGAATGTTTGTAGGACAGTCTCCACCGATGCAATGCAGGTCTTATTGGGAGAAAGCCCATGGGATCTAAAGGTGCTCCGTAGAAGTATTCCCTATCGGCGGATGGCTGCCCTCTTCTAAGTGAGGAATTTCAGGAGCTCGGCGGGCTCCAGTCCTGGAGAAAATGTATGATATTTAGCAACAGCGTTGGGATGAGCGTGAGAATGGGAGATGGACCCAGAGATTCATCTCATGTATCAGGAATGCCTATTATTTCCCTCGTGGAGTGTGATTTATATAAGGATCTCCGTGATTTGGATGCTTGCGGTATTAGAATGAATGAAAGTCGAGTGGATCTGAGTGGTGCACTTAGTACACCTGAGAGGAGAGAATGGTTGAAAGATCAAGGTCGATTCCGGTTGTACTTTCAGGTCTTAGTGAGCCCGCGTACAAGAGCTGGCTTAGCGGAGCCTAGGAATTTACAAGATTCGTAACCGTAGCTCAATGAGCGGCACACTGTGCCCGACAATGGTGACGCGCCTTAGGCAGCAACGTGGTGGCTGTAGTTAATACCCATATCGCGGGTACGTTCTTCGGATCGCTTGTGAGAGATACTGGTAATTGTCTTGGGCGTTGTCACTGCTTATGACAGTAAAGGTTTAGATAGTCCTCGCCACTAACAGTTGGAGTAGTCAGCTTGTAACTGATTACTGACTGTTAACTGCAAATAATGGTGGTGCGCTGATTGAGCGTATTTCAATCCCTATTAACGTTGGCGGCCCGTGGTATTATGTCTTACGATAGATATGCCACGTAAACAAACAGAATAATTCTATCTATAGAGGAAACCTAATAAAAATAATTATCTTGTTATTATAATCCACACATTAATAAAGACCATCTCAGAAAAAATAGACCTCTTTTATTTTTGATTAATAAAGATCAAGTATTTCTTCTTTGCCTAAAAATGTACAGTTTATAAATCCAACATCTTTGATTTCGGCGGTGATATTTTAAGCAATTTAGTGGATTGGAATCTTTAGCTTCAACATGTAAAATGCTAAGCTTTGCACCATCGCATGGTCCTTTAGCATAGGAGCATTTCGCTAAATCGAAAAAAAAAAACAATTTTCTAATTGGTATTCTTTTATGAGAAGAAGTACGCAAACTGTTTTGTATTCCTTCAGAAATTTGTCTTTTTCTCTTTTGCTTGCGTCAGCGAAATGCTCGATCGAACAAAAATATTGCTCAAATTGTGTGTGAAGACCCATACCTTTCAATTCCTGCGACTTCAGCTTGGCGAATATTGAAAAAAGGCTTGAGTCTTTAACTACATCCATACAAGATTCAGTTAACTCCAAAACTTAAACCTCAAGACCAGGTGAAGCATCAGCCGGTCTCTGACAAGGCCTTTGAGCACTTGGAAGCACTCTGGATCCCAGATTTGGTAAAAAAATCATCAATCATCATCAGCGGCGGAGGCCGTTTAGGAAGGGTGCTATTTTTGAATTAAAATTGTATAAAATACAATATATTTTAACCTGCAATAAAGATATTCGTAATAGCTCACATACAACGCTTATTATTAAAATTTAAAGATCGGACTGCCCTTAATGAAAAACATTTTATTTTGCTTTATATACAAAAATTGACACTTTAAAATGGACCAAAATTTTTTGGAATACTTTTTATAATTTAAATTGTTAGACTATTTTTGCAGAAACTATTTTAATCTATAAATAATATATTTTTTTATATATATTATATGATAACACAAGCTGATAAGACTTGATAGGAGAGATAAAAAATAATTCATAGAAGCAATCAAACGCATTTCTACAAGAGGGTCTCTCTCTCTTTATAAAAATATTTCTGCACCAATAAGTTTCAATCGCATTAACTATGGCCCACTTATTTCCTTTAACGTTTTCTAACTACTACCCTAACAGTGGGTGGGTGTTGTAGGAGGAGGAGTGTAGAGCTTAGGTGAATTACAATACATTTTATAAAACTTTTAAATCTTATAATTAATGTGCCAACGCAATCGATTTTGTCCTCAATGAGTGTCAATTTTCCGTTTTTTTTTTTAGAAAAAATTCCTATGATTTCTTGAGTGGACAAAATAACTACTATTTACCATTTACGATAATTGTGTATACATAATATTGATAGAATATAAATAAGATTGTCCCAGTTTTATAATAGCAGAAAAAAAGAAAAAGAAAAAGTAATTGTCCCAGTTTTATTCTAGAGGAGAGGTGGTGAATGGTCAAAGAGAATGGAATATGAATGAGAATAATCCAGGTCCGCACAAGAACCCTAAGAACTGTAGCAACCCCAGCAATCCTTTTACACAGATGTCAAGAACAATCAATAACATAAATTCTATAATAATTCGGTAGTGACCCTTTAGAATTATGTCTCTTCGTCTTTTACTTTGTCGTACTATTCTTCTTCTTCACCTTCTTCTTCTTTTGTATAATAACTTAATAATAGTATATACAAAAATGCCAATATTAGAATATTTTATAGAAAAGGCCGAAGTTACGTAGCGTACTCGTATTTATTTATGTTGCCAAGTCTTTTAAATTCTATTCGTTCGTTTATTTATGTTCAACATGAAAATTCAGGACGTTGTTCTTGTTAAAATTCCAAACAACATAATTCAAGACAAGTGAACGGTATATACCCTTGAATCATCATAATTTACATGATCATCATCGTCGTCGTCGTCGTCGTCGTCGTAGTCATAGTCATCGTTGTCGGAGGGCAAAAATATGAATGTTACAAGAACGAATCTTTACGCTCAGACAATGGGGACAACATAAGGCGAAATAGTTTGATGACGGGGGGAGGGTTAAATGTCATGTTTTCGTTTTTGCATCGATCTGTGAGTGCTTCGATGAAATGGCAACACTTTCCATTGAACTATGGACTCGAGGAGGTACTGAATGTATGAATAAATATTGTATGTGTCCAAGGATGTCGGTCGTCCTTACTGATTCCAACCCACACCACACCATACATACTATCGTTCGTCCTTTTTTCTTTTCCCTTTTTTTTCGTAGTTTTTTCAAAAGGGGCCTACATAAACTTAAGTCAATAAATTATATCATCGTACATTGTATAAACATTTGATGTAGGAAGGACTACGTTCAGCGAGTTTTTCGACTCCTTAAGTGTTCTTCTTTTAACACTTGAACTTGATTCTATCAAAGGCCATATAAATGTTTTCCCTTTTTTTCCATATTATTATTATTATTATTATTATTTTTATAAGATAATATTTTATGAGTAAATATATTCATGTGATTTTCATTGTTGATGGATTGAATATTTTTCGTCCTGTGAGTTAAGAGTTTTCTTCTTTTTTTTATATAACGAATGATTGAATTATTATCGCATGCAAATACAATTAAAAAGAAATTCTCCTTTTTTTACTCTTCATTATTGTTTTTTTTTTTCTATAATTAAAAAAACACTAATAAATTTCATATTTTTAATACCAGAGGTATAAGCCTAAATCCGGTGTTTGGTCAGCGTGAGTGAGCGTATTAAGCTACCATGGGCACGCCATACTTTTTTTGAGTTTGACATCTGTCAACATTAATCAGTGCACATTGTCAGCAATTTCGTTCAATAACATACATTATTCCTTTGGTAATCATGTCTAGTTTTGCGCCATAAAAAGAGCATATGCGGGAAGCTCGGTTTTTCTGCTTCAAATTGAAGAAATCGGCTGCCGAATCGCATCGAATGCTTATGGAGGCCTATGGTGACAGTCAGTGCTTTATCGAAAACAACGTGCCGAGATTGATTTCGTCGGTTCAAAGACGGCAATTTTGACTTGTGGGACAAGAAGCGTGAAAATCGGCCTAGGAAGGTTGAGGACGATCAATTGCAGACTACTTTGGACGAAGACGATACCCAATTGCAAAAAATGCTCGCGGAGCAATTGGGTCTTACTTAACCAGCCATTTCCATGCATCTGCGTGCTATGGGGAAGATTTAAAAGATTGGAAAATGGGTGCCGCTTGAATTGAACGATAGGCAGATGGAGCGACGTCAAAACACATGCAAAATCTTGCTCGCCAGACAAAAAAGAAAGTCGTTCCTGCATCGGATTGTGACAGGCGATGAAAAGTGGATATATTTCGAGAATCCTAAACGCAAGAAATCGTGGGTTGATCCCGGCCAACCATCAACATCTTCCCCAAGACCAAATCGCTTCGGACGGAATACGATGCTGTGCGTTTGGTGGGATTAGCAGGGTATCGTCTACTATGAGATGTTGAAACCTGGTAAATCTGTCAATGCCCACCGCTACCACCAACAACTGATCAAATTGCACCGTCCTCTGCATGAAAAAAGGACGGATTATCAACAAAGACATGGCAAGCTGGTTTTCTCCACGACAACGCACCATCGCACACGTCAAAAATGGTCAAAAACTACTTGGAGACACTCAACTGGGAGGTGCTACCCCACCTCGCTTATTCTGCAGACCTGGCCTTTTCCGACTACCACCTGTTTTCGTCGATGGGCCACGCGCTCGCTGAGCAGCACTTCGATTCTTACGAAGAAGTCCGAAAATGGCTTGATGATTGGTTTGCCTCGAAAGGGAAGGAATTTTTTTGGCGTGGTATCGACAAATTGTCGGAGAGATGTGAAAAATGTGTAGCTAGCGAGGGCAAGTGTTTTTGCTTTCTATGAAAAAACATGTTTTTTTTTTGACTAAAAACAGCGGATTTAAGCTTATACACCTGGTAGTAAAAAAAAATACAAAATTTGTAAAACGTGAACTTGTAAGGAATTTTCTTTTAAAACTGGTCTTTCAAAAAAATAGCGAAAATCCATAAAATATTCGTGAAAAAATTGACACGGCAGAAATTTTTTCCCAGAAAAATTTGAAATTTTAACTTAAATTAAAAAAATTATTATAAAAAAAAATTTGTTTTTAATTTTGGAAAATCTCGAAAATTTTGGGAAAAAAGCATTTGTAATAGCCAAAACCTATTGGAAAATAATTAATTTGAAAATTAATTTGGACATAAAAATAAAAATTGCTGTAATTTCCGCACTCAGGAAAAATACAAGATTTTGCAAGAAAATAAATTTTGATACTTTGCGGAAAATACAAGAAAAATGTCTCCAATTTTTTGATAATAATTTTTGTTTCAGTCATTTTGATTAAGGTGAAAGTAAATAAAAGTTAAGGTAAAAAAAAAATACCATTTGACGTTTTAAATAAGAAACAAAAAATATAAAACACACCAAAAAAATATACTTTATTAGAGTAGCAGCGAATAGGGGTAGGGGTGAGTCAGAAAAAATTCCAAAACTAATTTGCTATTATTTATTAGAGCGTCCCAACATCGTAATAATTTGCGTTGAAGTTTTGATTTGATTTCTCTTGTTTTGTAAGAAATTCACAAATTAAAATGAACACAAACAAATTATTCTTAATTTTTTCTTCATATTTTATTTTTGCTTCTTGGCCCTTCAGTTGCCACCAGCCGCCTTCTCTTCCTCACCTCGTTTCCTTTGTCTCATATATACTATTTATAATACCATGTTACGTAGGCGTACTATAGATAAATTACGTAAAATGCAGAATAATTTTCCACCATTCCCCAAAGCATATGCAATTCAATTGTTGTTCGCGTGTGAAAAGCCTAGTGTTCACTTGCTTGTGTAATGCCGTATAATAATTGTAGATCTTTTCTGATGGCGGCCAATTTACAATCTCTTACGCTAGGGCCACCTTCTGCATATTCAATGTACATTTTTTTTTAAAATATGCTTTCTCGTTTGTTTTTTTTTTTTTCCTTTATAGAGAGAGGAAAGTTGCCATTTTGGGTTGCCATTCGTTCGTCATCATTTTTTATAGAAATTTTTGATTTGCGGTTTTATCCAAATGAGAAACTAACCTCTAAATACTTGGCACTGTAAAAGCAAGTAATACGTTACGTATAATCATCAGGTGAATAGCCTTTGTGTACAATAGTATATTTTCGTTTATTTTTCCTATTTTTGTTTCCCTTCTTTAAAAATTAATAGGGCAGGGCAACCACCCAAAAATATATACATACCGCCGCCATTTTTATGCACGTACACCTTAGTTCCATCCAATTATGGTTGTGATGGTGGTTGGCATAACAAATTTATTTGCATATTATAAAACCCTTGCCTTTTCGGCATCGTTTCTATTTGTTACAATTATTTACTCTTTTTATTTCAATTTCTTTTACCATTTGTTGTTCGTTCTATATTTTATTATATTAACTGCTGCACCTATAAATTAATACAATTTACTGTAAAATATGTGCCTACACAAGAAATATATGATGGTATTGCAAAGAGTTTATATTTGTTTACTTTACACAAAACAAAATATAATGAAAAAAACAAATAGCAACAAAAATAAAAATGCAAACAAAAGTACTGAATATTAATTAGGGTGGAGCGCGCACACACCTGTCACGAACAAGCTTCTCTCGACCTGAAACAACCTAGTTAAAAGATAAGGTCAACATTTTACACACATCGGTCAAAATTAAGATAAACAAAAAAAAACATCCTTGCAACTACAAATCATTATGGCTATCGCCCTTTTCACCCCCTACTCCACCGGGCTATGTTATAACCGAGTGTGAATTTCATGTGTAAATTAATTAAAAATGCATCCAATAATAATACAGTATTAATATTTATGTTCTTGTATAGGGTCCAGGCAATTATCCCCCCTCTTCCTTCTCACGGAACCTCTCATAGTTACACCTTTTATTTTAGCAGAAATTAATAGAAATTTTGTGCAATACCCAAAAGTTCAGTTACGAGAATGAAAAAAAAAATACCTTTATTTTTTGTACAAAAAGTTCGATGCCATGTAACAGGGGAAAAGGTAAGAGCAGCCGCAAAATTAAAAAAAAAATGTTTATACAAAAACTAAATTATCCCAAGAGGGAAGAGTCAATAGCCGTCAGCGTCTCATTATTTTTCCAGGACATATTTAATTAATTAGCGAACAGTGTCAGTAGCCAATAGCACCTTCAGACGTTGATGGGTGTTCCCTTACCACCAAGCCTAAGTAGTTAGTATTGGGCAAAAAAAATCACACACAAGAATTTAAAAAATTATAAAATAGTATTTTCCCAGAAAAAATTAATTAGAGGATATTTTTAATACTCATAAATAATATCTACGCACTCATACACCGGTGTGAAATAGATTAGAAGAAAAAAAAACACGAAAACATGAACTTAATGGAATCCTACGAACTCAATGTTCAAATAATCATTTTGTTGTGGTCACACCACACCCAATAATAAATAACGTGTAATGTGCAAATAAGTAATTTCTTTGGTAAGAATTTTCAATTAGTTTTTTCTTGTGTCTGCCATCTAATTTTGTCATTGTACTAAAAATACTTTAATAAACACTTTTCAACTAGATAAAAAAACACCATTCTAACTATAAATAAAAAGTTTTATTTTTGTGGTCATAATTGAGGAGATGGGGTTGTATGGAAACAAAACAAAACAAAATAAAACACCTAAAAAGATATAAATAGAAACTAATTGCAAAGAATTTATGAGCACAAAAATATAATTTGGATAAACGAAATTCCAAAAATTCCTCATCCTTTTTATGAGGAAAATGTTCACAATAGTTTTTACTTAATATAAATATATTAAAAAAAGCACAGTTTTTTGCAAGTGAAAATATTAATTCGTTGAAGAAATGTGAAAGTACAATAGAAACTCTCCCTTAACTCCAAAATAAATAAAATCTATAAATTTTCTGTAAAAAAAAAACTCTAAATAAGAATTAAAAAGAAACTATTAGTCAATTTAAGAAATAATATAAAAAATTTAGAGCATTCAAAAAAGAGGGAGTAAAAAAATAGAAGCCTAAACTACGATTACAATACACAATTCAAGAAATGCCCGAATTTTAAAATAAAAATAATATACATCGAGCATGTTCGAGGACGAACACACATTTCTCTCGATCGAGCATGTTCGAGACGAACAAAATGTGGAGATTTTGCTCGAGTGGTCTAATGGCCTCTAATTGTAGATGTTCGATCATTTTAAGCTCGAATGGTCTAATGGCCTCTAATTATAGATGTTAAACATAAAAAATTGTTCGTACAAAAAAAAAAGCCGCAAAACAAATTGTTCAACTATGATAGTGACGTTGAACTGCTCAGTCTAGACATTGCCACACAATATCTTGTTTGGTGATTAACGGCGTAACCAATTCTGACAGGGCGAATTTTAATCGAGCTCATGTGTAATCACTGCTCGAAGATTGTTCGAGGATTCGAGTCCGTGATCGACACGTTTTTATTTCCCTTTCGAAGACTCGAACAAAAATGTTCGAGCTGAGACTATAATTCGTCCATTTCTCGAATGATCTAAAATAGTAGAGCATGAAATATTTTGATCCAATTTTAAAAATAATTTATTTTCAATATAAATTATTAGTTTTTTTTTTCTATAAAAAAATTATGGTTTTTTTAACAAAAAAAAATAAATTCACAGGTTTAGTTATAAAAAATTTTTTGTTTTCTGTTTTATAAAAATAAAAGTTTTTTAATAAAATTTCTAAATTCTAAGTTTTAAAAAATTTCTAATTTTGTCAAAATAAAAACACTTTTTTTTTATATAAAACAATTATTTTATTTAAATAAAAAAAAAAGCAAAATTGTTTTAGGGAAACTTAAAAAAAATTATCCTTAAATATATACCCTATAGAGCCCAACACCTAAATTATGAAATTAATAAAAGTTAAGTAATTTGAGGACAACGTTACCAATTAAACTTGATGACAGGCTAATTTTGCCAAAAAAAAAGATCGTAAATATAGCAAAGAGGAAAATATTTATTAGAAGAAAAAAACCACAGTACACAGGTGTCGTTTATAATCAAGATGTTAATTAATTTAAATACCATCGAAATTTACATACCAATAAGCATAACCACAAGCCGTAAATATTTTGTTCAATAATTGAAAATTTCTCTTTGCAATTTTCCAAATTTTAAAATAAAATTTGCCAATAAAATTACCTGAGAATTGCGTGACAAATGTCATCAGATACTTTTTGTGCTCCAATCATAACACTCTAATAATAATAATAATAATAATAAATATAAAATTGGATATGAAGAGATTACCGAAAGAAAAACTTTAGAATTGAGGAAACCTACAGCAACGATTTATGCTCCACGCTTTGGAATGTAATTTTTTCAAATACGAATTCGCATATCCCCATTTTGAGAGTGTATCTAAGGTGGACTAGTTTACTTTTAGAAAATAATTAATAAGAAAAAAGACATAATGAAAATAACCAGTTATAAATTGACGAGTTCCTAGTAAACCAGTTTAGCAATTGTCAGTGCGGGCAACCAGAACCGAGCAATTTTTCCAAAGCATTACGAACATTTTTCCTTTCAATTGCCTGTAATAAAATCGACGACGAGAAGAAGTTGTCTTTGGTTTTGGATTCAGACAAAAAGACAACAGAAGTGCGGGAAAATTTCCATAAACACTAAACGACTGTTAGTTGGACTTGGACACTTAGTTGCCGATCAACAGTGGTTCTTCTATTCAACAACTTTCCAACTCTGCATCTTTACTGGTTATTAGTTATTCGTCCTCGGATTTGTTGAATGATTTTTTATAAGTGCATTCAACATCGCGCATCATTTGCATAGTCGTTTAACGTTATTAGAAAAAGTAGTTGCTTCCTTACCAAATGTTTTCCGCATGAATTCTCCTTGGAAATATATTAAAACAACCAAAACATTGCAATGCATTTGAACATTCCCAAAATAATTCTGCTTAGCAAATTCGAATCTAAACCCTCCACCCCTAACCAACACAGCACTTTTTAGATTATTCATAGGGGGATGCGATGGCAATCTTAAGTTATCATCAAGAAATGGATTAAATCTACCGAAAATTCTGCTCAATGGGACATAATTTATTGCCAACTAATATTAGACGGAAATTTATAACAACCAATAAATTATAGTACAACAAAAGATGAACCAAATATTTACGAATTATTAAACTGAATTATGATCCTTTCAACAACAAAAAAAAAACAATAATTTAATTAAACAATAAATTGATTAGTAGTTTGAAAAAAATATCCCCACTAAAAACTAATAATTTTTAAGTATATATGAGAAAAACTACGTCCACTTTTTTAATAAAATTTTTTTTTAACTTCTAAACAATGAATAAATTTTAAATTTATCCTTTAAAAAAAAACTACATTAAAAGCCGTCGGAAGAATTGCTTTTAATTTTAAAAAGACTAAAATTAAAAAAGGGGGTTTAAGGGTGTTTTTTTTTCTTTTTTTAAACACTAGCAACAAATTATTTTTAAAACTTTTAATGTAAACGCCACTTGAATATGTATTTTTTTTTTAAATTTATTATAATTTATAAAACTTTTTTTCTTAGTCCAATTCTATATAATCTTTATGCCTGCAACATTCTAACTAATCACAAAACTACCACTTCCACATATGTGGAGGAATCTGCTATTCTTGCTGCCAATTAAAATATCCAAATAGCTTTTAGTATCCAGGATTGCTAAGACTGGCTCATAAGGCGGAGCGTGAAAGTATTGTAAATGAGCAGAAGAGTGTTACCTTCACCCTCTACAAAAGTCTATCCATCCCTTTACACCTTAATGAGAATATCATTCCAACAGGTAACAAAGTACTGGGGACTAAGCGTAGACAATCAGCTTACGTATACCCCTAACATGAGATTAAAAAGACTGAACAACCGATCGAAGTTGACACTATATCAACTGAAAAAAGTTATTCATTGTGACATAAATATTCTCTTTTGTGCATGATTTATAAGGTATCTCATTATAAAAAGTTTCCCCTTTTTATGCCTTGCTCGTTATAAAAAGTTTTATCAAAAATTTCTTAGATTACTGATCGAAGTTGCATTCCAAAAGACCACATCCTCTGAGTTATAAAAAGTTTTATCAAAAATTTCTTAGATTACTGATCGAAGTTAGCATTCCAAAAGCCCACATCCTCTGAAAAAAGTTATTCATAGTGGCATAACTATTCTCTTTGTGCATTATTTATAAGGTACCTCGTTATAAAAAGTTTCCCATTTTTATGCCATACGGCGTTTAAAAAGAAATTGACAAGGCGATTTCTTACAATTCGAAAATATCTCGTTAGATAAAAAAAACGGCGATGGGTCTTATCTCACATGTTTGTCACAATGCTTACACATATGCAGTTGTTGGTATCGAATTAAAAAAAAAACTTTTACATTTTTATAAAAACCACCGCATTTTTTTTCTTTTTCTTTTAAATTCCAAATAATTACGTTCACTTTATATTTTACTTACAGGTTCTTAATTTTTAAAAATAAACACGCAAAAGAAAGAAAAAAAACGGAATTTTTTGTGACATTATTTTTGGGAATTTTCTATTTTAAAAAAGTGTACCACCCGCCTTTCACCTCCACATTTGTACTCTGTTATTTATGGCGAACTTATAAAAAAAATATGTCAACTCGCATGACAATTACTGTGATTGATCAAAAAGAAATGCGTCAATCGCAGCGTGTTAGCAATAAAAGATTGTCTCCTTCAGAATATATCAAAAGACAAAAAAAGGGGACAATTCCGTCAATTAAACCCAGTCAAATTTGGACATATTCCTTTTAGTAGAGAAAATTTGTCCTTGCAATTGTAGGAATTTTCATTCAATTATCGACTATTGTAAGCCCGCCAGAATGGATTTTGCTCAAAAATAATAATCCTCGGACTTTATTACAAAAGGTATTATTGATAGTACGTGAAAATATGTTTAAAAAAAAAATTTTGCTATTCAACAATCAATAATAGCCAGAATAACCGAAATTTCCTATTTGTATCGCGGACTCTCCTATGACCTTATCCTTTTTAGTAATTTTTTTTTGTTCAGGTAAAGCAAAAAATAAATCAAAAATTTATTAATAAACACCTTCTTGGCCACATATAAAAATAGATAATATTTTGAATAATTAATTTAATAAACAAGAAAATGTAAAAAAAAATTTCCTGAGCAACAAATAACAATTAAAATATTAAATATATTAATATGGTAACTATCATAATCGTGTTTGAAAGGTTTTTTTGACTCTACAAAATTAACAAAAGCTGCTTGAATGGTATAGGGGACCGAGTAGGGGAGAGATAAAGGGTCATTTGAAGACTGAATTAATTAATAAAAGCCCAAGGACCAAGAAGAGAATAATCGCAAAATTATCATAAATACAACTAGTAGGCAATATGATGACCGGATAAAATTGCCCCAAAACAAGGTTGTTATTTATTATACGCTCGTTCGTAAGAAATTTTTTTAAGACTTTTTCAATTTGGGTTTTTTTTTTTTGTTATTGTCTGTGAGTGTGTGTGTGTTTGTATGATCGAATTTTGAGAGAATGAGCACAAGAGACAAAAAGATTTCGCGTGCACGTCTAGTTGCCAATTCACAAATTATTTCATTGTTCAGAACTCATAATCCACACTATTAGTTGGTAAGGCAGGGGATTTAGAGGAGGGATGAGATGTGTTTTAAAATATTATTAAATAAAAATTTGAACGTTTTTTGTATCTGGCTATATGTTTGTTTTGTTTTTTTTTTATTAAAGTATGCTGTGTTAGCAGTAACTGTAACCTTGCAACCTTTCGGAAGTACGAGAACCAGAGGAACTAGGTCGAGGCGAGTGCGTTTTTCTTATGTTCACATTTATTTACGGGCGAACTTCTTCGGCGAATATTTGTTGTGTAGAGCAAAAAGAGTTTTCAAAGTTTCTGTTGAATTTCGTGACCAGCGTAATAAAAAAAATTGCAGCGGGACTACATTCCGATGGCATACGGGGTCCGATACGTTGGCCTCATACACGTATACCAGTATTGACGTGGTCTCTCTAGTTTTTTGGTTGTTTTTTTAATATTTGGTGTTCGCTCATAGGTAGCTAACCAATACATCCAAACTACACCGACAAATACAATGAAATACGACTGTGACTAATAGGCAGCCAGGCCAGCGTGAATAGGAATATGCGAACGACCTGAGCAGCTCTCTTGTGCAATGCATGCATTAAGATTGAATTTTTGCGATAAGCACAGTCCAACACATTATGTTGATTATTCACCAAACAAACGGTCCGTGTTTGGCCATGAAGTACCCCGGACTGTTTTTGTAAAATAATAGTTTTAATAGGAACTTTGGATAAATTACTTACAAAACAAAGAAAGAATTTTACAACATCAAAACGGGTGTCCATTCCGCCATATAAATTTACCTTAAGGCATTCGAAACACAGATTGTCGTATGCACATTCGATTAAAAACAATGGAAATTATTCAAAGTTTATATAAGCACAATGGCTACACATATGACCGTATTATTTAAACAAAATGCATATTAAATATTTTTATATTTTTTTTCTTCTTAAATTTAATATTGTCAATAGTTTTCTATAAATTGAATTATTCTCTTGAACAAACAGGTGCTCAAATCGTGTAACCTTTACTTAAGAAATGTTTAAACCTCGTCTTTCCTTCACAGCGCAGAGAATAAATAAAAATATCCTAAAGTTTATATTATTGTTATAGATGGCGTGAGTGAGCGTATTAAGCTACCATGGACACGCCATACTTTTTTTATGAGTTAGACATCTGTCAACATTAATCAGTGCACATTGTCAGCAATTTCGTACAACAACACGCATTTGTTCTTTGGTAATCATGTCTAGTTTTGTGCTAGAAAAAGAGCATATGCGGGAAGCTCGGTTTTTCTGCTTCAAATTGAAGAAATCGGCTGCCGAATCGCATTAAATTATTATGGAGGCCTATGGTCTTCAATGCTTTATTGGAAACAACGTGCCGAGATTGACTTGGTCGGTTCAAAGACGGCAATTTTGACTTGTAGGACAAGAAGCGTGAAAATCGGTCTAGGAAGGTTGAGGACCATCAATTACAGGCTCTTTTGGACGAAGATGATTGCAAAAAATGTTCGCGGAGCAATTGGGTGTTACTCAACCAGCCATTTCCATACATCTGCAATGCCATGGGGAAGATTGAAAAGATCGGAAAATGGGTGCCGCATGAATTGAATGATAGGCAGATGGAGCGACGCCAAAACACATGCGAAATCTTGCTCGCAAGCCAAAAAAGAAAGTCGTTCCTGCATCGGATTGTGACAGGCGATGAAAAGTGGATATATTTCGAGAATTCTAAACGCAAGAAATCATGGGTTGATCCCGGCCAACCATCAACGTCTTCCCCAAGACCAAATCGCTTCGGACGGAAGACGATACTGTGCGTTTGGTGGGATCAGCAGGTGAAACTGTCAATGCCCACCGCTACTACCAACAACTGATCAAATTGCACCGTGCTCTGCATGAAAAAAGGACGGATTATCAATAAAGACATGACAAACTGATTTTCCTCCACGACAACGAACACGTCGAAAAATGGTCCGAAACTACTTGGAGACACTCAACTTGGAGGTGCTTCCCCATTCCGCTTATTCACCAGACCTGGCGCCTGCCGACTACCACCTGCTTTCGTCGATGGACCACGCGCTCGCTTAGCAGCACTTCGATTCTTACGAAGACGTCCAAAAATGGCTTGATGAGGGGTTTGCCTCGAAAGAGAAGGAATTTTTTTTGGCGTGGTATCCACAAATTGATGAGGGAAATGTGTAGCTAATGAGGCCAAGTATTTTGAATAAATTTATTTTTGCTTTCTATGCAAAAATATGTGTTTTTTTTACTAAAAAAACAGCGGATTTAAGCTTATGCACCTGGTATTTATTGCAAATACAAATTTGCTAAGAATTGACAGTGTTCATAAGCAAAAAAAACAGGTCCTCATTAATTTGAAAGAAAATCCCCCCTAACGGAGGCTGTTCCCATAGTAATTTTGAACTTGCCGCATCTTCTGAGAATTCGGGTATAGTTTACCGCATTGACCCATTATTTTCTCTTTACTAAACAACTCCTCCTTCTTACAATTGCTGAGTTTAGCTACTAGTACTTTCCAAGTACTCGCTTTAATTTTCAAAAAATATGTAACGCTGCCTCAAATTTACTATCGACTAGTTTCAATAGGTAAGCTGACACGTAACCTGCAGTCGTCAAATGCCCTCATGGTGGTTGCGCTACAGTATGGCGTCTGGCTCTTAAGGACCTTAAATAGAAAACAAAAAAAGCCACCCTAACAAGCAAGATCATCAGAAAGATGACTTTAACACCATCAGTTTAAACTGATAGAAATGCTCCTCGAACAAAAGCAACAAAAAAATAACGAAAATATCATATCACATAGTTCGGATCCACGGCAAAATCCCCATTATCCCAATAATTGTTTCCTGGTTTTGTACATCTATGACGAGATATAGGAGCGAAGCATACTTGTAGAAGAGTAATTATCCCCTCGATGGAGTATCAGGCAACAAAACGATTCGAACAATCTTCAAGAGTTCATTATTGGGGCAAACTGACTAAAATGGTTTAATCGGATTTGCAGCTACAAACAGTACGGACAGAGAACGAACAATCACTTAAAATGGTCTTCGGTATAAATTCATACGGAAATAGAGAAAATATGTAGGCTAGCCCAACTAGAGAAATAATCCAAGTTTGGAATGGCAGGTTATCGTTATCGTTGCATTGTTAGAATTCTAGATTGTGGACTGCAATCGAACTAGTTGGTCTGTGATCCAATTCCAGAATAGTCCAGTTGCCAATGCAATTACACTGCAAATCCGTGGCCTTTCTTTAAAGTAGAAAACCTACCGTACTCCTCGTAACTGAGAAATTAGATGTCCAATCGAACCGCTACAATTGTGGAGTGAAGTGTTGGGGCTGTACACTTGTAAGTACTGAAAGATAATATATTATCGAATAATAGACAATTTTCTATGGTTCACTGAACGTGTTAAATTATTTACCAGCGCGAATTCGAACAGTTTTGAGAGTATCTCGATTGAAGAAAATATTGGAATTAAATAAGAAAAAAAAGGCGAATAAAGAAAACACAATAATTGCCATTCAAGAAAAACTCAACTTTCATATTAGAATTCTTGTTAGTCTATCGGCGTTGAGCCAGTTAGAAATTGTTATCTAAGTGAACTGAAAAAAATATTGAACGCACTTTCAAATTTCTCCTAACAGACTTCCAATAATTTTCAATATTTTAGCTCCAAAATGCTTCATGAAACTTGGGGAAAAATCCATTCACGAAAAATTCAAAAATTAATTTCGCTCGATATGAACCTGTCAGAGATTGATGGTCAAGTTTGAACAACGAAATTTCCTAAAAGTCACGTTGGACTCTCAAAGCTTTCCACATTTATGTAGATTAGAAAAAGGTTGTTGTTTTTTTTTTTTTGCTTCCTGAATAAAATTCTATATTTCGTCACAAACTTATCAGATTGAAAAAAAAACTTTTCTATGATTGAAGAGTTTTGATAAGAGGTCTACAGTAAAAAATTAAAACTTAAACACAATCTTTAATTTTTTATTGTAGAATTCTAAAAAAAAAAAAACTTTCTATTGGAGAATATTGACAAGGTGTTGACAATAAAATTTAATTTAAATAAAAAAGGTTTTGGTATAAAGTACACAAAATAGAAATAAAACAAATTCTATAATAGGAAATTTTTTTCTACGTTGAACGGCAAAATTGACAACTGCTCAATCAAAATATGTTAATCAAGGCTGGCCGATCTTTTATTCTATTTGAATTCAGTGAAAACCTAATATATGATATAAAAATGAAATTTATTTCAACACCTCCTTCCCCCCGCCTAAACCCTTTTTAAAAGTTTAAATTTCAACAAAAAAATTATGTTAAATTCTAAAAATTATGAGAACATAATTTTTAGAAATTTTTCTCCTAATAAGTTCCTCTCATTTGAAGTCGTCAGTTGGTCAATCTTCATACCATCCGTCTAAAAGGCTCTCCATCAATTACCCCCACTGTCCCCCACGGATACATATGAAAGGCTTTCACACTTAAGAAAAAGCAATTTTAATAAAATTCATTTAATAAAATTTCTTTCCAACTTTGTTTTTTTTTTTGCATGGTTTTATGGAAACTTTCTTAAAGAAAAAAATTACAAGAAACAATATCAAAAAATTAATATTAACTTTAGGAAAACTATCTCTTAAGGAAAACTATTGTATCTCGTCGTTGTATATATCTTGTTGTCTCTTATCCCTGAGAATCTTCAATAATTTCTTTAATTTTGTTTCTTTTGTTTTGTTATTTTTCTGTTAATAAGACATTCAATATATAAAATGGTCGGTCATGGGATGAGTTACTTATGAGTTTTTACAGTCTGTTCAATTTCACTACCCCTCCCCCCCTCCTCCACACACACACACCCACTCCATTTCTTCCATGTTTTCCTTGTGCGCAAATATACTCTACTTTTAGTGTTCTTCTATTTCTTTTTAGGTTATTATTATTATTATTTTATTTTTACTTTTATTTGTCATTTATTTTATTGTTTATTGTATGTGTAAATGACAACGTTTTAAAGAATCTCTATGGGGGATGGGATTATGATCAAAACAGATATTAAATAGAGGAGAAAAAGTATACCCAATAATGTTTAGAATATCAGATAAACATTAAATTCTGCTCAGTGCTCATGTAAGTGTAAATGGAGAAGAGCATATTGAGGTCATACGTAAGTGTACTGTAACTGCTGGGTCTGTCGCCCCTGGCGGCTTTTTATAATGATTTTTGTACGGATATGTTCTGTGGGGATAAGCCCCATTCCCTGTCTGCCATGCGGATTCAATTTCTAATTTAGCAACAAAACAATTAAACACTTTGTGCGGCAGATTTTCTTAATGCTCCAAAAACTTACGTGTACATTTTATAAATAGAGCTACACATATAAACGGATCTTGGGGCCTAGTATCATATTAACATATACATAGATAAGGTTGGGTTGGGGGCTGGCAGGGGTGGTGCTGAGAACATATTATATTGTTTTAACACACGTACGAGTATTGTAAAAGATGCTTATTGTCTTTTTCTTCTGCTATTTCATAATTGAATGAACGTTGTTTGTTTTTTTTTCTTTTTTTTCTTCTTATTCTTTCGTATTTTATTTGCTATTTTTTATGAATCGGAATTGAAATAAGAAAACTCACCGTTTTTCTTTATATTGTTTCTAATATAAAATTATAAAAAAAAAAATAATATCAAATCAGAACAAAACCATTGCCCATTCCAGGCGATTGGTTATGATGACATTCAGTTCAAGACATGCTATTTATTACTGAAAAATATAAAATTTCATATTTAAACTCTAGAGTGTAGTTATAATAAGGAACCGTTTACTTGAACAGTTCACCGAATTATTCATTTAAAGAAAAACTTATCCTGTAATGTAAGATATAAGAAGAAAAAAACACTATTTGCAAGTTTTAAAGAAAACATAGAAATTGTGCATACAATTTTTAACCAAATTTTTCGGATATTATACACAAAATATAATCTTCCCCTCCCCCCTTCACCCCATCCCTTCTTTTAGTACAATATTTTGATTTACATAAAAAGCTAACAAAATTTGTAAATTTCTATTCAAAACCTTAGTAAATGTCTATTCTCTATGCGATAGGCAATACTTTACGTATACATACGTGAGTATACTATATACTGGACCAGCACTATAATTGCCTCACCACCAGGTAAGGCAGCAAAAAAAAAATAAGAGAAACTTGAATATTTTATCGACTAGACTAGAAAAATCAAAGTACCAATTTTGCTGACAGTAAATTTGTATACTGACAAAACTCCTTTTGTATAGCCTATGAGCAATCCAACAAAAAAAAAAGCAACAATAAAACGACAATAGAATAAAATCCCTGCCAGGGAATACCAGATTACCTGACCTTTTTTCCCATAGAATATTCCTGTGTGAGCACAGCCACATATCCTTTTCTCTTTGCAAATAAATGTTTCATGGAGTCATATTGCATACAATCGTCCAAGAAGACTATTTTATCAAAAATTAAGGCAATTTCATTGTCAAATGGAAACTGAGACTTGACCAGATAAGATCTTTACCTTTTTCAGTATTTGATACTTCGAGTATTTACCATTAAAAAAAAAAAAAAAAAAAAAAAAAAAAAGAAGAAAAAAAGGTTTGCTCGACTCGTTAACAGATGGTAGCACAGACCATTGTATAGTTTTTTTTTATTTTTTATTTGATTTTTTTGTAATGCTATTCAACTATTCTTATTAGAGGTAGGAGTAGGGGTTAGTCATATATATCCTTGCCACAATACCTTAAGCGTATTTGTTTTCTTCAGATCTTAGAAATTGAATTTCATAAAACTCAGAAAAGATATTTCTCAAAAATCGATTGAATTTTTGCGTTTTTTTTTTGTATGATAATAATTCCAAATGGCAACTTTGATTTTGTGTTTCAAGGCCTCAATTGTCTCTGGATGGCTTGCGTAACATTTATCCTTCACGACTCCCCACAGAAAATAATCCAACGGGCTCAAATCACAGCTCCGAGCCAGCCAATTGACATCAGAATTTCGGCTGATTATTCGGTTTTCGAAAGCAGTGCCCAAAAGTTGGATTTTTACGTTGGCTGGCTGTGTGGCAAGTGACCCCGTCCTGTTGAAACCAAATGTTGTCCATGCCATTCTCTTCAACTTTTGGAAACAAAAATTCATTGAGCATGCCACGATAGCGCTCACTATTGACCGTAACGGCGGCTCCTTCATCGTTTTCGAAGAAAAACGGGCCAATGATGCCTCCAGTCCAAAATCCGCACCAAACTGTGACTCGTTGTGGATGCATCGGCTTTTCTATGGTGACGTATGGATTTTCTGAGTCCCAGATGCGACAATTTTATTTGTTGACATACCCACCGAGGTGGAAATGGGTAAAAATTCTCATCTTCCGCCAATTGATCTTGAGCCCATTGGTCAAACCGAAAACGCATCGGATGGTCATGCGGCTTTAGCTGTTGGACTAATTAAACTTTGTAAGCTTTCATACCGAGGTCGTTGTGCAAAATTCTCAACAGAGAAATGCGAGAAATGTTCAATTCCTGAGAACGGTGACGAGTTGATGTTGATGGATGGCAAAATTCTCGGTCGTACACACTGTCTTAGAGCGGGAACGAGTTGTTTTGGCAACCAACAAACCAGTTTCACGAACCCACACATTTACGTGATGGCATTCGATCTTTACTCATTTTTTTTTTAAATTTCTCACAATTTGGGTTGAAGACTCACCACTTTGGAAGTAAGTTCTCAATATTTCCCATTTTTCTTCAAGCGTATGGATTACCATTTCGTAAAATTCTGACTTTCAACTAACAATCTGTCAATTCGTGTTGACATTTAAAACTCTAGTACTTCAAATAAATAGCAGTTCAAAAAGGAACCGCTAGGATGGACCACCCTCTAGATACTACGTAGCTACTATATATCTCTTTATAAAAACTGACGATATTATTAAGGATTTACCCTCAGTTTTTTTTATAAAAGAAAGAATTTTCTTTTAAAATCTTAATTTATATACTATTATTTGGTTTAAGGTTAAAAAAACTTCAGCAAAATATCTACTTTTTTATCATAATAAAAAAGAAGAAAAGACTTCCATTCTGTTTTTTTCTACAATTACTCTTAATCATTTTCTACTAACGTTATAACCTATAAAATCCCAGATAGTTTTTACTATTATTAATTATCTTATTCCAATTTTCAAAATTACTTACAAAAAAAATATAAATAAAGGAAAAAAAGAAAAGCCTTAAGTTCAACTTGATTAGTTAATTATCGCAGTTTCCAACAACAAAAAAACTCATTATTAGGACAGAAAGTTTTAACGAAATTTAATTAATTTTTCAACGTGTAAAATTTTACAATATTTTTGGTTTAAAAAAAAAAAAAATTTCGATTTTACCTTTCCTAGAAAATGAACGAGAAGGGCAGGATGAGGGGTTTTTTATTTAATAAGTTTTATTCTGAACAGAAGACACTAGAAAAAAAAGTGGGAATATTTTTTCGTCTACTCTTTTAGCCTCATGGAATTCAAATTAAATAAAAAATTTTTTAAAAAAAAAAGCTCTTTTTCCCTCATGGAATTCAAATGAGCAAAATTGAGTTTTGAAAACTTAATCACACCAAAAATGGAGCTTTTCCTATTTTGTTTTTTCTTCTTCTTCTTCTTTTCACATGGAAAGTTTTATGGGCGGTTTTTTATTTGGTTTTTTTATTAGCAGAAAAATTCAAAAATGCTCTGAGCATTTATTTTTTATTTATACTGCATGTTTTGTGAGAATTTCATTTTTATAATAAAAATAATAGTATTGGTGAAAACTATAATAAGAATAATTATTAATTAGCATGAATTTATTTGAGCTTTTTTATCTTTCAATTAATTAATAGTTTGATAAGTTCTGAAGGTATTTAGTAGACCTTATCAAAATATTTTTAAAAAAACTGAATAAATTATCGAAAAATATTATTAGAGGGCTTTGATTGTCTTATTTTTAGTTTGCGGGGACAAATCTACCAATTTTTCCATCCCAAGACTGTGAGCGACAACTGGTTGATTTCCAAGAATGACCGTTTTCGCAATATTGTCGCCAACAAAGCGCTCTGAGCTATAGGTCCCTGTAAACCTTTGTCTACAACTTAGAATTTTTTTTTAAATTTTGAATTAAACACAGAATTTGTATGAAAATTCCGTCATTATTGAAATACGACGTCTGTTCCAAAAAAAAGGAAGCGAATCACGAATGTCCGCGAATTTTGAATTTCCGCGGGTTACGTATATTCGATTTTCTATTTTTTTATGGCGTTATATTGATACTCATGTCTCTTACTTATGCCGACAAGTTCGGCCATTTTGAATGTTCAGTTAATTTTTGAAAGCTGCTTTGCTTGCACGTGTTTTAGCTCGTCTTCAATTTTTGCCCATTCCAAAAAATGGATCAAAGAATCTGTTTCGGGAACAAGAAAAAGTCACAGGGGGCCAGATCTGTAGAATATGGTGGCTGCGGCATTATTAGTGTATTGTTTTTGGCCTAAAATTCGCGCACAAGCAACGATGCGTTATCATACCAATTTTTTATTCTTCCACAAATCCGGGCGTTTCTTGCGGATTGCTTCGCGCAACTTACGCATAACTTGCAGGTAATATTCCTCATTAACCGTTCTATCCTGTGGCAAGAACTCATTATGCACCACGCCCCTGCAATCGAAGAAAACTGTAAGCAAAACCTTCACATTCGATTGAAGTTGGCGCGCTTTTTTCGGTCTTGGTTCATGCGGCAGCTTCCATTGGAATGATTGAGCTTTGGTGTCCACGTCATAGCTGTAAACCCATGATTCGTCACCAGTTATGACCCTCTGGAGCAAATTTGGGTCGTCGCGGACAGAGTACAACAGCTCCTTAGCGATATTAATGCGATGCTGGGTTTGGTCGAAATTGAGCAATTTTGGTTTGAATTTCGCGGCGACCCATCTCCCGCACAAATCAATGGTAAAAATCGAATGGTCTGCGGCCAAAATCGATATGTTTAAGTCCTCAGCAACTTCTCTCGTGGTGATTCGACGATTCTATTTTCTTCACTTCATCAATGTTTTCGTCTGTTGTTGACGTGCTCAGGCGTCCGGCACGCTTTTTGTCATTCACAACTTCTTGGCCCTCTGAGAACATTTTGTCCGCGCAATTAATTTTCTTTTTCACACAAAATTTGATACAGATTCTTTGATCCATTTTTGGAAGCAAAGCAGCTGTGAAAAATTAACTGAACATTCAAAATGGCCGAAATGATCGGCATAAGTGAGAGACATGAGTACCAACATAACGCCACAAAAAATCAAAATACGCGATACTTTTTTCAGACCTCGTAGATAGTAGGTAGAGTATTTATCTTTTCGCAGGTAAGATATTTAACTGTTTGGCAGGTTCTACAATAAATGACTTCGATGCCCACGTTTTTTATATATTGTATCAAGACAATTATTTGAAATAAATTCACAGAACTTTAAGTAATTTAACATTTTTACAAAATTCCATTATAGTAATAATCGTTTATATCGACTGATCTTTTTATTAACTTTGGAATTGATTGTTATATCTTCTCTTATAAAATATAATCGCCCAATATTATAAATTATGTATGGTATACCAAAAAAAAATTGAAAATAATAATTATAAAAGAATTACAATAATAAATAAATAAATAAAATCGTATCAATAATTTATTCCGAATGGATTTATTCTGTCTGTGATTACTAATGCAGCTATTATACAAAAAAAACTCTATCACACATACTATTGTAGTTACAAAATGTGTAGAGAATTTTCCATTTATAATTTAAAAAAAAACCCCAGCGAAAAATAAAAAATACAGTATAGTTAAATTATAAAAAGAAAATTTTATTTAAATTTTCATATTACATAAAATATCAATAACCGATCGTATGAGTGTATTCATATGAAAGAACATGGATTTTATTTGCTTTCATTTCCCGAACCGCCCCACCTCCAAAGTGGAGAGGAATATGTATAAATCAG
This sequence comes from Atherix ibis, assembly GCA_958298945.1. Classification (NCBI taxonomy): domain Eukaryota; kingdom Metazoa; phylum Arthropoda; class Insecta; order Diptera; family Athericidae; genus Atherix; species Atherix ibis. The sequence goes on along the minus strand of OY282609.1, from coordinate 18,547,379 downwards.
AGACAGAGAGAGAGAGATAGAGCAAAATCATGATTATTTTTTTTTCTCCTTTTCTATAAAAAATAATTTACTTAATTTAAATGTATTTAAATTAGAATAAAAGTAAAAAATATATTTTTTCTTTTTGTTGTTGTTTATTGGGAAAATGTACAATCGAACACGTACACACACTCACAAAAAAAAGAAATTAAATTTTAAAAATATACTATTGTATATAATTATAGTTATTTTTTTTTGTAATTTTTTCATCCATTGATAACAACTCTTATCGTTGTTTTTCTTGTGCATTTCGAATAATTTTTCAATTTTCATAAATTTTAACGACTTTAAACAAGCATAAAAATTAAGGAAATAATTCATTTTTTTCGCCTGTCCAAAACTAATTATTTACGATTATTATTATTATTATTATTATTATTATTATTACTATTAATTTTAATTTTCCAGTTTAATTTTTTATAAGAAAATATTCCCCTAAAAGTGTGTGTATATTGATTTATCTCAAATACTGATTAGAATATTTATAACTTTTGTGATATTTACTTAAAATGTCATTAAAGCTACCATATTTTCCCGATTGTGATGCACACTATATAATATAGCATATTCGTTTAAAGATAGAATATTGGAAAATGATTTTGGGATTCATCTACGGCATTACTCGTTCCATGTGTGAGCTCATCCCACTAATATTCCAGAGATTTTAATCGTAAACTGATAGAAGGAAAAAATCAACAACAAAAAGAAATAGTCGGTTTATTTTATATACAATATATATTTTTCTCTCTCCTTTTCATATGCATCAACACACGTTTTAAAATTTCGAAATAAAAATAATTTTTGTTTTATTTTTCATTTCGTTAAATCTGCTTTTAAAAAGAGATCAATGACTGAATTTTCGATAATTTAGTATATTTGGAGAAGCATAAACCATGATGCATTGACATTGTATTTAGAGAATAAAGAGTTAAAGAAAAAATTACAGTTTATACGTAATCTTCTCTTACATATATGGAAGAGTACAATAGAAGCTTGCATACTCCATATCCATGGAAATACTAACAATTTGATTATAAAAGACATTAACTTTCTTTCTCTGTCTTTCTCTAATAACACTTCGCCTGTTTGCGCTTCTATTATATGAAGAGAAGAAAACGTAATCTTTTGTAAAATGTTTGAATTATGCTCGTTTAAAAATTTCTTGTATTAGAAATTAGTTAAATTTTAAATGTGATTATAAATTAGTAGTAAGTAGACTATGGGTTACGATTAGGATTTTTGATGAGAAAAATTATCTTCATTACAACATGATAAAAAAAAGGTAATATAAAAGCCCATTGAAACGTGTTTTAATAAAAGTTTGTTTCTATCTTTTCTTTTTGTTTGTTATGTTATGCTGGGAATTTTTTTTTTTATGTTTTTTTTACATATTATATTATCATTAATGTGTACGTATATGAATGGATTGTGTTTGAGAGAATTTGTAAGTTTGAATATTTATTAATACCAGCTAAAAAATGCACTTTCCCATCTTATTCCTTTTTCAAAATGGGGCAAGAAATTACAATTACTTAAAAACTACACAAAAGAAAAAAAAATCCTTTACCTTGAAAGGTTTTTTTTTTTTTTTTCATAAAATCTAAAGGGTCATTTATTTAAAATATTGATGTAAATATAAATTAATAAAATGGAAATTGAAAAAATTGAAGGTAACCAGATTCTTATGAGCAAAATAGGCGGAGAGAAGGTGAGGTTTTTTTCACAATTGATCCGCATTGACAGTGTATAACAGGGGTCGGTAACATTTTTTTCGCCGCAGATCAAAATCAATTAAAAATGTAAGAATTAAAAAGACGTTTGGGTTCTTTTATTAAATAGTAAGATATATTTTATTAAGAAAATAATTACAAACATAGTTGAATGAACAAATATTTATATATAAACGTTCTCTTCGATATATCAATGGCTCCCCTGTTGTTGAACTTGTGACGTCAATTTAGTCAAGTCTGGTAAAGTTTATAGTTAGTTGTTTTAAGATGAATACAAACATCTGAATTTTCGATAATTAACCTATTCCTGTTCTTGTTTAATATAAATTTCATTTGTGAAAATATTTGCTCACATTTATAAATTGAACCGAATGTGGACAAAATGGCAAAGCCTATTTTTTTTTTTTTTTTTCAAAGATGAAAACTTTGTAGGAACTGATGCCAACATTTTGATATCAATTCTTTAAGCAAATTTCTTGAATTTATCCATTCATAAAACGTTGAACTTTTAAAATCAATCATTTCTAAACTAAAATTGTCAATTTTTGGATATTGAAAATACTGAAAATTTAAAACATTTTCTTCTATTTTCTCGGGGCTTTATTATAAATGTAAATATTTTTTTTAAAACTTTGAAACCGACTTTCATATTCACTTCTAATGACGAAAATTCAACTTTCGAATATATTTAGATTGCTTTCATCGATATTTTCTTTTTCATATTCCCTTTTTAACAAGGGAAAGAAATGAAATTTATTTAGTTTTTATATCAGTTTCAAATAATATTAATTTTGAAGTAAAATTTTTCCATTCCTCATACATTTTCAAAATTGTGTGGTTATTTCCTTGGAGTCGTACGTTGAAATCATCCAGAACAAAAGTCTTAAAAACCATTGTTAATCATTGAGTTCGAGATCATTTTCACGGATTTCGTGAAGAAATATTTGTATATCATCAAAAAAAAACTCAACAAATCTTTTAAGGACCATCGTATTTCCGAATGTAACAATAAATCACCATATTTCGATTCAATTTCCTTCAAGAAAACAACCTTTTCCATTACATCCCAAAGTTGTGAAACATTAAAAGTGAGCGGCCAAGTAATTTATAATTACGCAACGCTAATTTCGATAATGTAGTGCAGCACATACTTTTCTGTTTTATAATTTATTTTTATATATTAAACTTTATTTTCGGAACTAAAGTGGGTCACTTGAAACTATCACATGGGTCACTCGGTGACCCACGGGTTATTGGTTGCCGACTCCTGGTGTATCATTTTCCTAAGCACCGGCAAATTTACCCTCTCTTTTTAGCATACTCGACCGACTTATCTTTGGAAAATATCGTAGAATGAGTGAATTCACGACCAAGGAGAAGAGAAATAGAAATATGGGCGAGGGAATCAAGCTCATTGCGTTACTCGTATTTTTTAGGCTATTTCGTTGCGAGGGCGCTATAACCGCCTATGGTGTCGCTCTTTTTTTTCTCGCTTTTTTGAAATTTTGAGTAAATCGTCCTTCGTCGCTCTATCCAATCTAACAAGTGCTAAATTGTATTACGAAGAGAAATTTTGTAAGCCGAAAACAAAATGGCCAATATTTTCACGCTAGCAAACGGAAAATAATTTAATGAAAATATTTTAATTTATATTATGCACAGGGTTTTTTTTTGTTTTTTTTTTATCTGCATTGTAACAAGCAGATTTACATAACTTTTTAATTTACAATCTTGTGCATCTTGAAATGGAAGTAAACACACATCGGCGTTTCTCCAACTAATGGAATTTAGTTTCCCCTAGAAAATCTCTAGACCATTGTCTCTTACAGGACTATGATCAGAGTTTAAATTGGAAAGAGTTTCAATACTAGAATTCATGGTAATTGAAGGAGTGCTAATGAAGTAATCGAGGATATCAGATTGTTTCGAACTAGAGGTGGGCCATTATGTTGGATTTGGAGGGGAAGTTATTTGGTATGATGTATGGGATAGAGATTCTTGGGGAAGTAATTTGGTATGATGTATGGGGATAGTCTTTTAATCACCACCCGCGAGGAATGACGCTCCAAGTGAGTGTAGGAAGGATAAAAAAAAGTTGGAACTAGTTATGGTTTTGTTGGGAGGACAGTATACAGATGCTGCATTAAGATTAAATTGGAAGGTGTCAACAGTAACAATTGTGGATTGCATGGATTCGGATGCGAAATTGGAGTGATTGTAATTTCTTTATGAGGAGAATTTTCTTATAAGGATGGCTGTTCTAACATGCGCCGTATTGTCAGGGAAAATGTCGACTCCAAAAATTATCAAGAAGTGCTTAAAGTTGAATTACTTCGGAAAATTTATAGGAAGAAAAAAATGCTTATTGTTTTTTTGTTGCTTATTATCAGGAAAAAAGAACAGAAAAAATATTTTGTTGAAAATCATGCTGGAGGGAAATTTCGACATTTAAAATTTGCTGAATCGCAAGAAGTCAGTTATTTCGAGATGAAATGACGTTTACGGATCTGCCAATGTAGATTCCAACAATATCATTACGAAACAATAAAAAATAATTTATCAGGTGTATAAGCTTAAATCCGCTGTTTGGTCATATCAGCGGATTTAAGTTTCTACACCTGATAAATATAAGCGCCATAAGACCTATGGTCTTCAATGCTTTATCGGAAACAACGTGCCGAGATTGGTTTCGTCGTTTCAAAGACGGCAATTTTGACTTGTGGGACAAGAAGCGCGAAAATCGGCCTAGAAAGGTTGAGGATCATCAATTGCAGGCTCTTTTGGACGAAGACGATACCCAATCGCAAAAAATGATCGCGGAGCAATTGGGTGTTACTCAACCAGCCATTTCCATGCGTCTGCGTGCCATGGGGAAGATTGAAAAGATCGGAAAATGGGTGCCGCTTGAATTGAACGATAGGCAGATAGAGCGACGTCAAAACACATGCGAAATCTTGCTCGCCAGACAAAAAAGAAAGTCGTTTCTGCATCGGATTGTGACAGGCGATGGAAAAATGGATATATTTCGAGAATCCTAAACGCAAGAAATCGTGGGTTGATGATCCCGGCCAACCATCAACATCTTCCCCAAGACCAAATCGATTCGGATGGACGACGATACTGTGCGTTTGGTGGGATCAGCAGGTGAAACTGTCAATGCCCATCGCTACTACCAACAACTGATCAAATTGCATTTTCCTCCACGACAACGCACCATCGCACACGTCAAAAAGGGTCCGAAACTACTTGGAGACACTCAACTGGGATGTGCTACCCCACACCGCTTATTCACCAGACCTGGCCCTTTCCAAATACTAAGCAGCACTTCGATTCTTACGAAGACGTCCGAAAATGGCTTGCCTCGAAAGAGTAGAAATTATTTTGGCGTGGTATCCACAAATTGCCCGAGAGATGTCGAGGGCAAGTACTCTGAATAATCTTGTTTTTGCTTTCTATGAAAAAACATTTGTTTTTTTGACCAAAAAACAGCGGATTTAAGCTTATATACCTGGTATATTCAGAGAATTTATTTTCCGTGAAACCGTACTCATTCTCACAAGAACACATTTTCATCTGCCAAAAAATCTACCGGCAAAAATCACTCAATAATTTTCAAAATTATCCACAAATCCACTCTGACGAGTCTTTAAAGTCTAATTTTCCATAAAGATTTTACCTGAACACTTTTAACGAACTAACTTTTACTAATTTTATTGTCTAACGAACTTCGGCAAAATTACGAACAGGGCCCAAAAACCAAATATATATTGTAGTATATATTTCCAAGGATTCTGAGTTAATTGCAACTTGGAAATGATGTTGGAAGAGATATGCATTTTTGATAAGGAAAAAAGCTCTTAAGTTTCCAGAAGAACACAGGATGCCATATACGATCAATAGCTTGGAAAATATTTAAAAATACTCCTGGCCAATACTCTTTCCTCTCAAGAGAGGATGCTGTAATGTGATCAACAATGGCATGGCATTTCACAGATTTTTTAAATATAAGAACGCATGCGATTAGCTAATTGATCATTTTAGTTTTGTGGAAGCATGTGCAATTTGCAAAGTAAAATAAACAAATTAGAAGGCAAAAATGTATGTTTTAAGGAATAATAATTGAATCAGAAAAAAACCTATTTTAAACTAAATAATAATATGAAATTTCTGAAAATATTTTTACTCTGTTACAAAAAGAAAAAAACACCAAAATCTACTCGAATTTGAGAAAGAAAGTATGAAAATTTTGTGTTAGATAATATAATAGACACTATAGACGCTATTCAATACAACAAAAAAGAAAAAATTAAATAATTGTTAAAATAGAACAAAAAGAAAATTAGATAAAAATCGGAAACTATTGAAATTATCTTAAATTCAAAGATTGCGAATGAAAATGCCACTAACGAATTAGTATGAGAATTTAAAAGTCCATTTTCTGCATTAGTAAAATTTCACTAACAATAAGAAGGAAAAAAAACTTTTCGGTTAAATCTATTTTCGTACTCAACATTAACATCTCAAGAGAGATTCAAACATTCGATAAAAAGAAAAATTGCTTAAAATACGAGTGGAAAAATGAGAATTTAAATACGATTTAAAAAAAAAAAACCAAAATTGTATGTACTTTGATAGATTTTTTTTTCCATTATTTAGTATATAATTTAAAGTCATTTAATTTAAGTAACATTAAGAGAAAATGCCATTTTATGGAGAAAATTCAACATGGTTTTTTCTTCGAAAATACTATAATTTATTGATTTTTGACTAAAATCGAACTCCAATAAAATCCAATTTTAATTATATTTATTTAAAATGTTTATTCAATTAATTACGAAAGCTTTGAAATCAATTTCTGACAAGAAGACTGTTATATAAATCTCTTAACAAGAAAACCTGTGCGCCGGTTAGTGTTACTGTAAATCGTGACCAAATAGAAATTAGTTCCGCAAATTTTTCATCCATCATTTTAAATTTGTATTAATTTCATTTTTGGTTGGTGTAAGTTGATAAAGTGGAATCAGATAAATTTTGTGGAATCTGTAGGGGAAAAGCTCTGCACAGCAGCATCCACAAAAACTAACCTAACAATCTAACAAGAATCTGATAAGTAGAAAGTCACACATCAGACAAGAATTTATTGAATTTTTTTTTTCACTCAAACACAACAACAAAAAATATGCTCTTGAATTTTTGAGTGTCCTACTTTTTAGGGGGAACAATGAACAAAAATAAAAACAAAAACAAATAAAAAAAATTCACACGATAACTTAAAGCTTTTTCTTCTTCTTCTTCTTCTTCTTTTTCTTATTCTATTTCTTTTGCAGCTTCTGCATTTTTATGATGAAAAAAAATTTTCCATTCCAATTTTTCAAGGAGGAATCCACCGAAACTATTATAATTTCGAAATTGAAAAATTATAAAAAAAAATAACTAATTTAAATTTTTTGTAGATTTTTATGTTAGATACGTTTTTTTTTACCTGTAACAGCAGAAAAGCATCTTTTTTATATTTCAAAGGTAATTTTTGCATAATTCATTTGACAGCTGACACTACTACTACTACTACTACTACTACTACTACTATTGATACAACTAAATTAATGCAGCTGTAATTTCAGTTAAAAGATAACACACACACACACACCTTATTCGAAGAAGGCTCCAAATTTTTATTTTAGCTTCCATACAGCAACAGTGAAGCGGTATTTTATATATATAAAAAAACACGGAGAAAAAAAAGGAACAATCAAAGAAAGAAAGAAAAAAAACTGAAATGTTCAATGTCTCAGCGAATTGTTCAACCCTAAACAGATAACAGAACGACTAATACTATTCGTAGCTTCTGGCTATGTTATTAGTGATTGGTGGACTGTTTATTTAAACTGGAAATAGTCAAAATTCAATTTACGGAACATTTAAGAACTTGGTCAACTTCTTCGAATATTGTGCAGAAATGTGGCGCGATGCAAAAAAAAAAAAGATGGCAAAATTTTTGTGAATTTCACGCGCTATTTAAATTCTCAATGAACTGGAAATTGATGGAAATTGAAATGCTTTTAACGGAATACACGTTGGACTTTTCTCCATCACCGGTTGTATATTCAGTTCAGCACGAAAACACAAACATTTCGGGATTCGTCACTAGTCAATTTATTGTATTAGCAAAAAATAAAGAAAGAAAAAAGAAAACTTAAATTCGGCCTTTTTCTTCTCTTGTCTTATTTTCTTTTTATTGTTTTTTTTTGCGTAATTTTCCCGTAAAACCCAAAAACACATCGCAGCATCTCAACTACCCCCTCCCCCCCCCTCTACCCTCTACCTTTAAATAACGTATAATAATTCGATAAAAGTTTACTAAAAATCGATTTTTTTTTTGTTATTTCCTTAACTTTCACTAAAAATAATCGAATTGTTAAGTAAGGAGAAAAAAATTTCAATTTAATTTTTATTGAAAATATTCGAATTGTGAATATTTCTTAAGAGAATAGAGAGGGGGAAGAAAAAGATGAATCGAAAAAAGCCCATTCAAATACAATTCGATTATCTGAAAATTGAATACAGTGAATTCTCTTTTATCCACCTAACTCCTGCCTAGCGCACTCTTTCAATTTCGGTATCCCTCACCTCATACGGAGAATATTACAAAAATGTCGTTTAATAACTGAAAACTGTTCCATATTGGAAAATTTCCTTCAATTCAACTAAATTCAAGGATATTCCACCATAGTCAATGTATCTCTATCACCCTTCGTTGGCTCCTGACTGACTGACTGACTAACTGCATTCACTACACAGGATGAAATTGTTCAAAACTAAATGATAAATTATGAGAGTATTCCCAGTTTGAAATATTATTTTTTTTTTTTATTTTTATTGAGAAATATAACTTATAATAGAAGTTAAAAAGGGGGTTGGATATAATTTATGAATTCGGTTTGATCCTCCTCAGAGCGCAATATTTGATTTTCATATTCCCGGTCTGACACACAATCAGACAAGGACGGGAACGGTTGGTTGGTTGGTTTACCTACAACAATCCATTTTGGCCTCCGGGTTAATAAAACATCGAATTTCAATGTAAAAAACGGAAAAAAGAATTAACAAAGCATTGAAATTCGATGCATTCAGTTTAACCATCAATATAGAGAGGGTTGCCTGCTCTCACAGCAGGGATGGGATGTGGACTGCGAAGGTAACATGCAACAGTACACATGAAGTAGAGACAGGATGAGGACATTAGAAGGCTAGGATCATTTTATCCGTTTCAACTACTGCTAATCTTGAATTATTTCCTCGGGTCAAATACAAATTCCGCATTTGAAAATTTTTGCAATCCCAACGGGAATAATTTATTTTTTATTGCAATTATATTGCTCAACGTAACCTCTACTTCCTTCCCCCTCCCCCAGCTAACGGTTCCGAAAACGCAGTCCCGTTCTTGCCACGTTCAAATGGTAAAGACGGATGCGGCTGGTTAGAAATTTTTTCCGCCCCGAACCAAAAGGCAAGAGCCGGAAAGAAAGGGCGTGATGTCGAGCATTTGTTCGTAAAATTGTTAAATGATTTCATAGAGAAATAAGATACAATTGCATGCATCATCAGTTCACTAGGCCCTCGATCCCCGAGAGTAGAGATGCAATTCCTTCCTTCTCTTCTCATATTCATAAAGTATAGTCGGTAACTAGTATAGCATTTCGCGAAGGGTCCATGAACAATTGTTCAATGTCCTTGGCATATTGTTCAACTTTCCTTTTTCTTTTTTTTTGTTCCTGCCCAATTCCAAACGCTATGCCGCCACATTAGGCGTGTATCATTTTCTAAATTGCCGTGTTCACAGCAATACTAATTGTTATCGTGCACGTGTAAAATGTTCTTCATTTTGTTGTTTGCACAAGTAATCGAAAGAGAATCTGTTCTACCGATTAACAAGTAACTCCTCCGTTTGTTAGCATATCCTTCCCTCCATTTGATTTTTTGCCCTTTACAATGACTAACGCTTTTTTTTCCTGTTTTGCATCCTTCCTTTTGACAATTTAATAAATCGTTTTAAAAGCCCTCCTCCTAAGAAGCATATACCGTCACTTTTACATTGCTTCGCTAAACATATACTGTAATTTTGTTCTAAATGCAAATTTTAAGAGTATATGTATTTAAATTAGATAAGGTAATACGGAAGGGTCTGGACTATAAGTGGGTTAATGCATCAAAAAAGTGCATATATTTTTTATTGTAAGTGAAAAAAAAAACCGGGGACAATCTTTGCAATTAGTCTGGGACATTTTCAAAAACGGGAAACTTATCGGATATTTTTAACTTAAAAGAAGGGATTGTTCGGTTCAGACCTTCTCCAATCCGATCTTAGTCTGTGTGACTTTTTTGCACTCCTAGATCGAAAGGATATTATTTTGATTCTCTGTCGATAAAATGAGCGTTGAACTCTATCAGCACTATTGTGAATAATAGAAACAACGATCATGTATAGTTGTCCAAGACAACTACTACTTTAAATAAAGTTAAGCATTACTGTATAAAAATAAAATTAAAATTCTTTTTCTATCACATCAATAATATTGCCTTCAAAAAACTTTGAAATTATTATTCCTTTTATAAAAAAATAAATACAGATTTTTTGTGATTTTTCCCATATAGGACCTGAGTTTTGGAATAAACCTAAGATATTGGTTGTTTCTCATCAAAGGTGGCTGTTAAACAAACCCAAACAGCATTGCTGCCTTTATTATCGAAACACTTAAGGTGAGGTGGCGCTTTGTTAATTAAAATAAAAATAAATTTTTTACTATCAAATAAGTGAGTATCCGGTGAATAGTTTGGATATATCCTTGCCCCACTTTTTAAAAATTTGTTCCATTTATGATAAATTAATTCACTCTTCAAAATACTTTTAATTAGCACTTTTATTAGAAGCGCCATTAGCTCCTTTTGCCAGTGCTTCTTTCTTGAAGTTCTTTTGGAACATATTCCATGAAGTTGTCATCGTGGAGAATAGTAAAAGTCGCATGGAGGTTTATCTGATTGTTGATGGTTTGTTCCTCTAGAAGAAATTCGAAACAAACGTCACCTCAATTTAAGATCGTTTTTGAAGTGTTTTTTTTCTGTATAAGCTTAAATCCGCTGTTTTTTTGGTCAAAAAAACATATATTTTTTCATAGAAAGCAAAAACAAATTTATTCAAAGTATTTACCCTCGCTAGCTACACATTTTTCCCATCTCTCAGGCAATTTATGGGTACCACGCCAAAAAAATTTCTTCTCTTTCGAGGCAAACCACTTATCAAGCCATTTTCGGACGTCTTCGTAAGAATCGAAGTGCTGCTCAGCGAGCGCGTGGCCCATCGGCGAAAACAGGTGGTAATCGGAAGGGGCCAGGTCTGGTGAATAAGCGGGTTGGGGAAGCACCTCCCAGTTGAGTGTCTCCAAGTAGTTGCGGACCATTTTGACGTGTGCGATGATGCGTTGTCGTGGAGTAAAATCCTCTTTGTTGATAATTAGTCCTTTTTTCACGCAGAGGACGGTGCAATTTGATCAGTTGTGGGTGGTAGCGGTGGGCATTGACAGATTCACCAGGTTTCAACATCTCATAGTAGACGATACCCTGCTGATCCCACCAAACGCACAGCATCGTCTTCCGTCCGAAACGATTTGGTCTTGGGGAAGATGTTGATGGTTGGCTGGGATCAACCCACGATTTCTTGCGTTTAGGATTCTCGAAATATATCCACTTTTCATCGCCTGTTACAATCCGATGTAGGAACGACTTTCTTTTTTGTCTGGTGAGCAAGAATTCGCATGTGTTTTGACGTCGCTCCATCAGCCTATCGTTCAATTCATGCGGCACCCATTTTCCGATCTTTTCAATCTTCCTCATGGCACGCAGACGCATGGAAATGGCTGGTTGAGTAACACCCAATTGCTCCGCAAGCATTTTTTGCGATTGGGTATCGTCTTCGTCCAAAAAAGCCTGCAATTGATGGTCCTCGACCTTCCTAGACCGATTTTCATGCTTTTTATCCCACAAGTCAAAATTGCCGTCTTTGAACCGACGACACCAATGTCGACACGTTGTTTCCGATAAAGCACTGTCACCGTAGGCCCCCATAAGCATTCGATGCGATTCGGCAGTTGATTTCTTCAAATTGAAGGAGAAAAGCAGAGCTTCCCGCATATGCTCTTTTTCTGGCACAAAACTAGACATGATTACCAAAGAAAAAATGTATGTTGTTGTACGGAATTGTTGACAATATGCACTGATGAATGTTGACAGATGTCAAACTTATAAAAAAAAATTATGGCGTGCCCATGATAGCTTAATACGCTCACTCACGCTATCTATGACCAAACAGCGGATTTAAGCATATACACCTGGTAGCCTCGTTATAAACGAACAGTTCATGACCAGTTATTATACGTTCAATGAGAATAGAGTTTATATGGGCACTCTTAGGGTAGCAGAACTATTACTATTATCTTCATTTTGTCACATGGAATGGTTTTTGTACCACTCGTATGCTTGTGTTTAAGATATAGCTAACTTACCCTAGCTCTTTTGCAACATGAGCAACCGATTGACCACAAGAATTTACCTTGATAATACAAAATTTCAGGTAATTTAAAATTTTGTATTATCAACGGAAATATGCCATAAAAAAAATATTCGATATTTTTTTCCACATTGAAAATCTTAATGCGCACTTAACATCGGCTAATAAAATCAGTCAATAGCCGGACAGAAAAATCAAAGAAATTGAAATATTTTAGGAACCAGGAAGATAAAATATTTGATGAACTTAAATTGCTCTTTAAAATAAATTTAAAAAAAAGGGCGAAAAACTTATCTTAGGGTCTAAATACTGCTAACTAAACCAAAGAACAATCAAATTAAGTTTAGTACACTTTCCTCTTTTCTCCAGCATTTCAAACTAGGTCAGAGCTTTTGTGGGTAGTGCAAGAATTAAAGTGACCTAGGAAAGGTAGACAATTTATTGGATTACTACAATGGCACACCTAAAAATATGGTATACTGTATGTGGCACAATGTGTATCTCTGAAACTAAGCATTTAGGTACGTAATCAGGTATAACGTGACATAATTTCCAAAATTGCAATACAAAATAACAGTGGGGGGAATATGAAAATGAAGGTTTCGAGCATAAATTAATTTTATTTTTACAATTTTTTATTTGTTTTTTTTTTTCGTTTTTGGAAGGAAGGAGGGAGGCTTTCGTTAATAACTACCAAGATAAGTTGGGTTATTAAATCCCAAAACTCTAATAAAAATGATGTAAAGACATTGTTGCCTTGTTTTGTCCATTAGTGACTGAACTATTTTCGTCTAAACTAATTCCTCTTAGAATTTTATGGCATATTAGATTGGATCGTTTCCATTGTTTGCTTTTTGGTTAATAAAAATTTATGAGGCTCGTTTGTTAAAGCAAATATTTTCAAATAAACAATTTGAATTTAAATTATCGTACGTAATATACTGATTTGTTTAATTTGATGTACTTTTTAGGTAATGCCATCTCGAAATGTGTTCCGTAATAAATTTTAACGTATGAAATTCACCAACATATGATAAGATTCATAAAATTTTCTGTTTCTTATTTATTTTGTGTTAAAGCGTTTACGTGTGTGCAATCAAAGAGAATATTCTAAGAAATTTTGTAATCTAATTCCATAAGTTTTTTTGTTTATTAATAGTCCGGTATTTATGCGAAATACCAAATTGTCCAATAATATTATTATGTATTAAGGTAAGAATCTAAATAGACTGTTTTGGAAATTCTTCGAAATGCAATATGAGATTAACGCACATATTTTGATCGGATAGATTTACATCGTGGGAGTAAATAAATACACCAATAGATAAATAAATAAATAAATTTGATGAACTCTGGGTTATAAGGGAATAAAAAAAATATTCTTTATGTCATATTTTATAACAGCCGATAAACAAGAGAATATAATATTACTTATATTATAAAAAATTTCTTATCGAAAATGAAACACTTAAAAATATTAAAAAATAAAAATATTTATTTATGAAAAATATTCGCCAAATATAAAAAAAATTTAGGAGTGTTTTTAAAAATGAATTTTTAAAAAAAATCATATTTATAAAATAAAAAAACATCCCTGAAAACACCCCATCCCTGAAAAATTTTAAAATTTAGAAAAAAAATTAATGCGACAAAAAAATAAATAATTTTTGGTCTAAAAGTAAAAATTCAGGTGAATTTTCCTAAAAATTTCGATTTTCTTTTCAAATTGTAGCAAATAATGTGGTCTTACAATAAAGGACTGTGGAAAGGCTTCAGAAGTTGATGAAAAAGAAACCTTCAATTTTTACACTTCAATCAATCCTGTCTTGAGAGGAAAGGGTATTTTTAAAAATCTCCTAAAATTTTTTTGTGTGTGGTATCCTGGACTCTTCTGGAAACTCAAGAACTTTCTTTCTTATCATAAATTAATATCACTCCCAACGTAACTTCCAAGTTATAATTAACTCAGAATCCTCAGAAATATATCCTATTCTAGCCGGAGTCCCACAAGGCAGTATCCTTGGTCCCATTTTACAATATATAATATTTATACCCATGACATCCCATCTGATCCTAATACTATCATTACTACTTATGCGGATGATACGGCCATACAAATCCTGACATAGCTTCCAACAATTTACAATCCCATATAAACAACCTTCAATCCTGGTTTAAGAGATGGAGAGTGAGAGTAAATGAACAGAAGAGGAGTACTTACATTACTTTCATACTTTGTCAAGGGAAACCTACCATTTATACCTTAATACAAACATGATTCCACAATATAACGAAGTACGTTTATTGGGACTTTACTTGGACAAGAGATTAACATGGAACCCTCATACTAGACTAAAAAAACTTGAAGTCACTGGACGTTACCGCCAACTTCTTAGACTACTGGACAAACGCTCGAAACTAACAATCAAAAGTAAACTTTTAATATACAACGCGATTATAAAACCTATTTGGACATATGGAATTGAACTTTCGGGTTCAACGAAACGTTCCAATTCCTATTGTGTCCAGGCCTTACAATCCAAGATCCTCCGTCAAATTGTTGATGCCCCCTTTTATGTTCGTAACAATGTAATACATCGTGATGTAAATGTTCCCTTTCTTTTCAGGACCTGTGCATTTTCCGCTATCAAAAATCTCACTCCCCTTTATCCTTCATCATAATCCACTTGTGAGAGGATTGTCCTGTTCTGCCCTACCCGGAAATACTCATCGGAGACTTAAAAGACAATGGCCAAGAGATTTTCTAGGGGAATCTCACTTTCATTAGTTGGAGAAATGCCGATGGGTGTTTACTCCCACTTCAGTAGGACCATTGATGTTTTTGCATATAAAAGTAGGCATTTACAATTTTTTGAAAGATTCGGAATTGTAGGGTTTGGATTCGAAGGGAATTGAAATGCTTAATCAAACCCCAAAGTTAGAGTTCATATTATATAGTAATAGTTTGCTTTTTGTCAGTTTTGATCGTACGTTAAGTTCACTTCTTTTGATTTTAATATGAGAGAGTTCCAGGTTTTACGGTTTGTCGAATAAAGTCTAAGGTAATGCACACTTCTTTTTTGTGGAATATTACTGCCGTTTAGACTTATATCAGGAGCCTGTTGAGAAAGTAATATGAGCAGATTTTTGCCGATTTGTCCCCACTCTCCACCTTATGAACCAGGTTTCTAAGGAGTGGATGTAGTTCTGTAGGATATTTGTGATGTGCAAGGAAGGCTGTAATAAGGACATTATTGTGACAAGGAATATCATGGGTGTAAACATTGTAAAGGACTAAACTTAGGAACCTACCCTAAGGCACACCGGCGGAGATAGAATACTCAATATTGTCAGCTATCTGAAAATAGCGGTTCGAGAGATAGGATTTTAGGATGCCGAAATAACCAGAGGGTAGGACTCGCTGCAACTTCCCAAGCAATCCAGCATACCATATACAATCGGAAGCGTGCGAAATGTCAAGACAAATGCCTGGCCGGTATTCCTTCGCTCCAGAGCGCACTACGCGATGACACTGCCGGATAGCGGAATGCTAAGCTCTAAACTGATACTGAGGAAGCACTTCGTCAATTTCAAAAATATGATAAAGACGTTTAAGGATTAATTATTCTAGGATTTTGGATAAGATTTGAAGTAGGCTTATAGGTTTTGGGATCATTTTGATTATGGAAAACTTCCATAATAAAGAAAAAAAATGATGTGTCCTATTATTAGGAAGAAGGTTTTTTTTATATTTGTTTAAGTATTTTCGAAGTTATTCTTTATCCTACCTAAAAAATTTTTTAACTGATGTTGACCGCGACTACGCGATGACACTGCTGCTGGATAGCGGAATGCTAAGCTCTAAACTGATGCCGAGAAAGCATTTCGTCGATTTCAAAAATATGATAAAAACTTTTAAGCATATCGATTGGTGTTTACTACCACTTCATGATCTATAAGATTGTTAATTAAAATGTTGTATAAATCTGCTTGTTACATTACAATTGTAGTTGCAGATAAAAAAAAAAAAAGAAGCAATCACCCAGTTCGAATATGAAAAATTTTAAATATCCACAATATCTTTAATAAAAAAGATTAAAAATATACTGAAAACTACCATCAACAAAATGTACACAAAAACCTGCGCACCTTTAATTTTCTGTTGGAATAGGAACAAAATTACTGATAATCATCCCCAGTACAAGGGAAAGACATAAAATCGTCGCCTAAAGACAGTATCTAAAATCTCTACAATATCATAAAATTGACAAGGGCCAACACCAAAACAAAAAACAAAAAAAAAAATAGCCCCACTATCTGACAGTACTTTAATAAAATTATGATAGAAAATGTCAACGAAATTTTTAACAACGTGCCGATAATAAAAGGAAATTAGAGTAAAATCAATCCTTTCTCAATTTAACAAGAAGATAAACTTTAACAAAAGACTTTTTTGGGGTAAAAATGGAGAGACTTAAAAAATTTTACTACAATTTAATACGAGATAATAATTTTTAAAAAAAAATTTAAGGAGAAAATCAACAAACTAAAAAAAAAGAATAAAAGTAAGAGCCTGAGTAGATCCTTAAAAAAAAGAAGAGAGTCTGGAAAAAAAATGCGGTTAAAAAAAACCGTCTTCTTTCCCTATAATTGATAAAGGATATTAAAACCCATCAAACTTTTTTAATCAAAAAAATACACAACATAATGAATTGCCATGTAAACCAAGGAACGGACATTGATGAATGATTGAAGGATGATTTTAAATGTTGAATTTATTGAAGAACTTCAGGATGGTAACTCTCTCTCTCTCCATAACAGATTTCGAAAAAGATTTCGAATTTTTAGCAATTATTTTTATGTAAGAACTTAAAAGAAAAGCAACATAAAAAAACTGTTTGTTCTAAACTTTAAAAAAAAAATCATTCTAAATGTAGTGTATCCTTAAAGTTTTCAACAAGCGTGTGACCGCATTTATTTTAACCAATTACGTATGGATGGATGTGTGTACATAGGTAAGAATGAATTTTTTTTTTTAAAAACTTTTTTTAATTGCACACAAACTAATCAATTTTGGAAAGAACGTAGCAATTAAATTAACAGATTAACGATGAAAGGTTCAAAACGAATGGATTATTTATGATATATTCACAAATAGGCGTCTCACCTGACAAATTTTAACGGGGACTACTTTCTCTTTCGTTTACCCGTTAAAGCGTACACAATAGCAACAGAAAAAATTACAAAAATTTCTCCCCTAGAAATCATAAAAAAGAAGAAAAAAATTCTTTTTATGATCCGAGCATGTGTTATAAATGTGCTCTCTTATTGGTAATGTAACCTGACCCTGATTCATGAACAACTGCCCTTAAGTGGTAATAAACTAATTCAGTACCCTGTACCCTAACCTAGAAACGAAAAAAAAAAATAATCAAAAAAAATTAGGAAAAAAATGGAAAGATTACGTCTGGGGTCATTTGAGTCGGATAGGCAGGCAAGCGTTCTTCACACAATAATATCATTGCTATCGCTTCTATTAATAACCCACAGCACACCAGAAACTGTGACTCCATAGATATCCATCCACACACTTTCTCGTACAAGCAACCACCGCCGACAACTGACTGAACTCTTCAGTATTAGTACTCGGGTTTCTCAAGACTCTCCTTTGCAAGGCCTATAAACGAGCTAAGGTAATTTATTCTTTAATAAAACTGTTTTGAGATAATTATCAATTTTGTGGACACGGCATATTTCCGAAAATTCTTCTAATGCGGTTAATATTTATATCCGCAAATGTTAATTTATGTTTAATGGTATTTTTTTTGGGGTAATGAAAGGGAGGGAGTCCAAAAAGCAAAAACTTTCAAGAAACTTGTAGAAAAAACTTAAATTTTCTTATATAATTCGATAAGGAAATTTGATAAATCCGTTGAGTTCTTTAAAAATTAACGGAGTGTTTTGGAAAAAAATTGGAGTGGGAGGGGGTCGGAGAGGGTTGGAATGATGGTTAAAAATTTTGTTCATTCTTTTCTTACCGAATTAAATAGTAAAACTATACAATTAAATTTGTAATCAGTTCGTAAGAATATTAATAATATTTTCCAGAGTTGCACGCCTACTCTATTATGTACTCATAATACACTAGCGTGGGCGTGTAATTCTGCTAATATACTCACTCCTATATAATGTACATCATAGCAAATTTCTTGAGTGTTGATTGCAAAACTTATACTTAATACGGTTTATTGTTTTTGGTTTGATATTTTGATAAGAATAACAGTGAACAACAAACAAAAAAAAGAGGTGAATCTATTTTTCTAATGAAATTCCCCAAAAAAACAGCTTAAATATGTAGTGACCTAAAAAAATTAAAAAAAACACATTTTTCATGATTTTCCAATTCAAAACTAAGAAATAAGAAAATTTCGAGCATTTTTACGTTTGTTTAATATTTTTCGAAGCATTTTTTACATACTTTCTGCTGACACATAGATTTTTCCAACATCTTCAGATTCATATCACAAAGTAATCCTAAGATGAGGACTAAGCAAATTCTAACTAAATGCAAAAAAAAGCAACAACAAAAATACAAAAAATTCTCCAACTTTAAGGATACTTCTCTCCAGCCCCTTTCCCTTCTTCCTACTAATCTGAAAATCTTGTTAAGAAAAATTTTCTCTATTCCGATACGTTTGTCCCCATTCATAAAATGCTGTCTACAGAAAAGAAAGTTCCTTCACCTAAAGGAGTTTTCGTTCTTCTTTTTTCTTAAGGAGTTAAGGGGTAGGGACATTTTTGTCTTATTTTGTTTTTGAATTTTCTTATCATTTGAGAGTTTCAATTATTTTTATTATACTTTATATTTTATAAATAAACAAAACCAACAAAAAATAAATATATTTTCTTTTCGTCTTTAAGCGATGAGTTTTTAAGAAAATCAATAACAGGAATTGATTTTTTAAGTAAGAAAAATTTTACAATAACAATGATTTTTTGTACGATTGCATATTTAACCAAAAAAAATCATTATTATTCAATAGAAAGAATTTATTCAAAATCTCATTTCGAACCAATATCAATAAAGTTTTTATTCCATCCAAAAACATTCTTTTTCGCAATCGTACTAAAAATATTATTTTTATTTAAATATGAAAATTATTGAATATCTAAAACCAAAAGATAATAAACAACATTAAAAGCATAAATGAATATCGAAAAAGTTGATATTTTTGGAAAAGTGTCCCCAGAAAGTTCCACTTGGGATCAAAAGTCAATGAAGACATTGTAAACTCATCAGAATAAATATTCTGATTTATTGCGATACGGCTCGGCTCTATTTTGCTTTACCCAAAAAGTTTTCAAACTGTTAGAAATGAGAAACTTTTGGGAGCTGTTCAAATTTTTGTCAACAAGTCTCTTCTATTAAAAAAAAAAAAAAGTTAAGGACACAACAAAAACGAAGTTAAATCGAGACCGTAGATAAAAAAAAAGGTGTTTTATTTCTTTAGGGATTCGAAATTGAGGAATAAAAAAAAACCTATAATATTAATAGACAACCTACGATTTACTTATACTATTCAAACCCTGCCCCTCTCCTGCCAACCTATCAAAAAATATTCTTTAAAAAAAAATGAAAGTTAATAAAAAAAAAAACAAAAAAAGGAAAAATAAGAAAGTGGAAAATAAATTCTGAATTTTTTATCTTAAAAATAAAAAGAAAGGATTTTGTTTTTAGCTTTTTTATTTTTTTTTATTTTCAGTTAATAATATATTATTAAATTTAAGCAATAAAATTAAAATGCAAATCTTTATTTTATAAAGATATTATTGCCGAATGGGGGGGGGGGGGTTGTTAATTTTATTAATAATTTCGAATTATTAAATTTACAATTTTAAATTAATAGATTTAATATGGGAGAAAATATTAATTGAGTCTGAATTCCGATCTAGGAGAAATAATGAAACTTTTTTTATCCAAGTGTACGAGGTCTGTTGAAAAAGTATCGCGAATTTTGAATTTCCGCGGGTTACGTATATTCGATTTTCGATTTTTTGTGGCGTTATGTTGGTACTCATTTCTTTCACTTATGTCGGCCATTTTGGATGTTTAGTTAATTTTTGACAGCTGCTTTGCTTGTACGTGTTTTTGCTCGTCTTCTATTTTTGCTCAATTTCGACCAAAAACATCATCGCATTAACATTGCTAAGGAGCTGTTGGACTTTTTCCGCGATGACCCAAATTTGCTCCAGAGGGTCATAACTCAATCATCCCAATGGAAGCTGCCGCACTAGCCAAGACCGAACAAAGCGCGCCAAGTTCGGTCGAATATGAAGGTTTTGCTTACAGTTTTCTTCGATTGCATGGGCGTGGTGCATCATGAGTTCTTGCCACAGGGTAAAACGACGAATATTACCTGCAAGTTATGCGCAAGTTGAGCGAAGCAATCCGCCAGAAACGCACGGATTTGTGGAAGAACAAAAATTGGCTTTTGCCATTTTTGGCCAAAAACAACACACTAATAATGCCGCAGCCACCGTATTCCTCAGATCTGGCCCCCTGTGACTTTTTTTTGTTCCCGAAACTGAAGAGCCCTATGAAAGGACGACGCTACGCTACGATTGAGGAGATAAAGACGGCATTGAAGGAGGAGGTGAACAAGATCACAAAAAATGATTTTTTGAAATGCTTCGATGATTGGAAAAAACGTTGGCGCAAGTGTATAATATCTGGTGGAGATTACTTTGAAGGGGACAAAATAGATATTCACGAACAAATAAATAATTTTTGAAAAAACACAAAATACTTTTTGAACATACCTCGTATAAAGGAAATAACAACACACCAACCTTAACGAGAACATCGAAAGAAAATTTACCATTTTAGTTTAGTATAAATGTAAAATTTAAAAGGTAATTTCAGGTGCGCATGTTAACACGTTAACGTATTCTCCGGAATGACTACAAAATATGTTAGATAAATAAAGCAGAGCCTATTACCTTTTGAAGAGGTGTTACTTACGAATACTTATAGTTAGTTTTGATCGAATGAAGATACTTTTAGAAGAAAGAAAAAACTAAAATTACACCATTAATTTGTCTTCAAATTAGAAAAATCTCGAATGCTTCGATTATATGGAAATCTTACGCATTACAAATGACAGGCTGAAATATTACAAAGGAAATCGGTGAGAAAATGAAGCCCATACGAAAGAGGAAGTGCTTCTAAATATTGGGAAATCTCTAAATAAGCGAGATGGCACTTCCCTAATTTCAAATTGAATTCATTCACAGCCCGAAATCCAAAACGGAAAATCCAAAAACCACAAACCTTACCATATTCTCCCACTCTCTCCAAAACATGAGATTCTCTAATGCATAATTCAAAGTGAAAACTATCTGATTACGTGTACAATAAAATTTCCTTCGTTCTATTCTATAAGTGACAAAACCGAAACAAACCGACGGGAAATTTATGGCAAAAATAAAATATTAACTGAAAATTAATTCTAATCATTAATCGTAAAACCGAATCCATGCAAACGTGTTAGATACGCACATATGTGTATGCCATCCTGTCTCCCCAACTATATATAACCCCATTTGTCTGGTCTGCATTATTAATTCGATTGTTGAAAATCAATTTTTGGGAAATTTTGTGAATTCGTTCTCACCGCTAATTAAAAATTCAACAATTATTTTTTTTCAAATTTATGTACTTACAAAAAACTTTTCCAAAAAAAAACTATTTCTGCGCCCATCCCCGCGCGCGCTTCGCTAAAATTACAAATTCAAGATTGGAAAACTCCAAAATTTTTGATATATTTTTTTAAAATAACCATAAAATGTTAAGAAAAAAAACTGCTAAAACCTTTTTTTTTTGGTAACGTTACCTGACTAATAAAAATTTCTGAAAAAGGAATTTTACAAGAAACGATAACCAAAAACCGAATGAAAATTCAGTTTTCCTTCTCGAACTGGATAGTTTTAGAAAATTACAGCTGTTTTTATGGAAAATTATACCTCAAAGCAGTTAATAGGTTCAATTTTAACACTTGGACGCACTCAGTATATTTTCATTCTAAATTTTCACTCAAATTTTAGCTGCGTTATTGTTGAAGTGTCTTATCAATCACCAAACGACCTTTAGTTACTTTAGTCCTTAAAGCAGTAAGTACTTGAGGACACTAGAAAAATAGCTATATTATACGTTAAATGTTCGAATACAAGTTTCCTATTCACAGGACAAAAAAATTCCATTGTTGAATGTTTCGTTTAAACCCGCCAAAAAAAAAACTTATAAAAGAACTCTAATTAATTTGACATTTTTCACCGGCGACTAGATCTTGAAAAGTGACATAACTGAGTATCTGTGACGCATACATAGTTTTGTTGATTCGTTTTATTTATTTAGAGAAGCAGAAACAGAAGAAAGCTACCTACAACAACAACAAAAAACCACTTTCCATTGGAATACACACTATCCAACTGGGAAATTATAGAAATTTAGCTGCACGGACGTGTGTCAATATCAGTTGGGGGAGCGCTCTACTGCATTAGGGTTAATAGCAGACAGTCAGTCCAGTCCCTAAGTTCAACTCAGCTTGTAGGCAAATGTGCTGCTCATATGTAAATATTTTTGTGTCTGGTCGTCGAAGAATGACTAGCCGCACTCAAACCGAACCGAGTTGGGCTAAATGAGCTAACCAAAAGGTGTGGAACTAAATAAATCCCCAGGAGCACTCAGGACATAATGCGAATTGGCATTTGAAGAACAACAAAAAACATGAAGCAAAATAAGAAGGAAAAAAAGTCTATGCGGCGCCCAATTACCACAGCAGCTCTTACCTTTGCCGGTGCACGGCATTGAGCAGTCATAACGCCATCGTCCAATGTCCACCCTTTGAAGATTTAATCGTCATCATTTGACGGTTTTTCTTTTGTGCTCATCTGCGTGGAAATGTGCAACTTACCGTGAAATAATGAAGAAAGTAGCGGGCAATGGTGACGCGTATACGAAAACGGTACGAACGACTCGACGAGAAATCATTCGATTTTCAAACATTTTACACCACCTTTTTTTCCTGTTCCCCCCTGAACATGCAATCCTGTTAGCCGCTGCCCTGTATCTGCTCTTACATTGCAGTTCCACATACCTGACCGATTAAATAAACCAAAACTTTTCCGGCCATATTTCCTCTTTCATTTATTTTCTTTTGTTTTGTTTTATTTTTTATCCCTTTTAAAAATTTCTATAATTTTTGTTGCTTTCGTTCTTGTCCACACTTTTTCACAACAGTTCAACTTCTAAAACGAATTTATTGACTCACATCTCGAACAGCCAATATGAAAATATTAACTCCCTTTTTTGCTTGTGCCCCAAAATGTCGTCTACTTCCGTTTTTTGGCATTTTCCAGTTTATATTTTCATATGAAAACGAGTAAAAATAATCGACCTGCAAAAGCATGGCGTCGATTGCGAGTATTTTTGGGGAGAAAATTGGTAAGACTGACAACAGGTATTTTCATGTTTTTAATGGGTTTTATTTTTGTACAGTTTTAGAGTTTCTTTATTTCTCTTTTTTTTGCTTTTACTTACCGTACAAGCCCGTAAATATTCCCGCATACATGAAGAAGATTCAACCAACCACAACCCTTCTTCCAGTTGAGTCTTTTTTTTAAAGAATCCCATTTGTCTCTACATGTGGGGCAGTTGTAGTAGGGTGCTCTCATCGTTTAAAACACTAATTTTCCCATAAAAATTTATTTTGTTTTATTTGTTCGCATATAATAACGAAAGTTTTATATAAAATATTTTATTTTTGCTGATTTTCTTTGCAAAAGAAAAATAACCCAAAAAAGTTAGAGAGAAAAATGGTAAAAAATTTTAACAAAACCAAAACTATTTTGCAAAAACTCCTGTTTTATTTCTGGGAGAGCATATAGTCCTCTTCCTACACAGGATTTTTTAATTTTCCTTTTTTTTAATTCTCTTTTTTTTAATATTTTAGCCATTTTTCGTTAGTGATTTATGTGCAAGTATCGAATCTGAACATGATTTTTTGTTTAAATCGACAAAGGGGGGGGATAAATGGAAGGGATGGTGTTTTTTTATCATAGGAGAATAGTGCGAGCACTTTTAGTCGGAAGAGAATTTTATAAAAATATTTTTACCATAAACTATAAAT
Organism: Atherix ibis; assembly: GCA_958298945.1. Classification (NCBI taxonomy): domain Eukaryota; kingdom Metazoa; phylum Arthropoda; class Insecta; order Diptera; family Athericidae; genus Atherix; species Atherix ibis. The sequence continues at coordinate 18,522,861 of OY282609.1, read as the reverse complement.
ATTTTATTGACCTGTGTGTAAGTGTATGTGTGTGTGTGTGTCCTTTTTTTTAATTGCCGTACTATACCTTTGGGGATGTTATGAACTTTAAAATATTTTATTATAAAACAATTCGTATCGACAATCTTTAAGATAATGGAAACTTGAATTATAGAATTATTTTTTTGGAAACCTTTCCATTTATTTACAATAATTGGTATTTGTTTTCCAAAAAAAAAAAAAATTATGCAATTAATAAAAATGAGGATATTTATTACAGAAAAATTTTAAGAACTTTTCGGAAAATAATTCTTTGGTCATTATCAAGAATGTTCTTTTAGTGCGCATTGAGAAGGAGGAAGGATGAGATCAGGTTTGTTTTATGAGTCATTTTTGAAGTGGTACAATAAAAGCTATGCATAAATGCAGAAAGGAAAGCAAGGGACACCTTATAAATATTTCGGAATGTGTTTTCACTTGCGGAATAGTAAGTAAAATCCAACGAGGTATGTCAAGCAAATATTGGTAGAGCGCAGCCTAAAAGGGGGAACTACTTGTACAAAATTAAGCAAAACTACTTGTATGAGATTAGACTCAGTACTAAGTTATTCAAACTCGAAATATTTATTAAAAAAATTTCTTTTATGTTTAGCTCTAAATCTTATTATTAAAACTCTGCCATCGAGGAAAATATACCAAAGTACTTATACTGGTAAAAAGAGGACATACACCAATAGACCTGGAGAATATTGTTGCCAAAAAAAATGTGAATCAACATATTTTTTTGCGCTCAAAACATTTATTAAAATTTTATGAACATTTTTATTTTAGAGACAAAATTAATTTTACATGCAAAATACGTATCGACGATTCTTGTTAAGGAACAAAACGATTGCTCAGAAAAATCTCTCGAAAAAATATAAATGATCGAAAAATTTTTGGGCTAAGGAATCACTCAAGTTGAGTTAAAAAAATTCACTTTGCCACATAACCAAGAATTACTTCGCGAGCAGAATTCCTCCCATTATGGAGCTCCTGGACCCAACAACTCTATTCCCTATTTAAACTTCTATAATATACCAATCTGCTCCACAAAATATAAGAAAATTCTCAATATTCGATACTTACTAACCACAGACCAGTCTCTGTCAGATAACTTCCCACACGTACTATGAAGTCGCCAAATGGCCTCACGGTAGTGGCGCTATGAAGTGGCCCCTGGCACATGTCTAAGGGACCTTACAAACAAAAATAACAAAATTCACTTTACACACGACACATGCAGTAGCCAAATAGTCTCATGGTAGTGGTGGTGCCCGTCTTAGATGCTTTACATCAATAAAAAATAAATCACTGCAAAACGAGAAAATTCTAGACCTCAACGCGTACTCAAAAAAAAGTTGTTGAAGTGAAAATTTTAAAGTTTTAAGAATATTAGACAAAAACTCCACTATCAACTAAGAAAAACAATCACATTCATTTTATTTTTATTATATTATTTTTATTTTTAATCTTAATAGTGAATGTTTATTGCTCTCCACCAATTAAAGTATACAAAATTTATCACTATGACAATCATAAAATTACCTTAAAAATTACAAATTGAAAAAACTTTTGTTTTTATTTTACCTTTTCTCTTGAGAAAAAAAAATTTCTTCTTAATGTCTTTACATTTATTTAAGGGGATGAAAACAGGGAAAATTTATTTATATATATATTGATAGGTAAAAACGCCAAATTGCAACGCATTTTGAAAATGAAATTTAATTTCGATCGAAATGATACGCTTTCCAAATTTTGTCGATGTTTTAAAATACTAGTTCCACCATTAAATTTTGTATAAATAGAAAAAGAAGAAAACATTCAACTAAATTCAGAGCAAATAAATGTTAAATTTGAGAAAACCATTTTTTTTTTACCCTTATTTGACTGACTCTGCTTTGGTATGTGTGTACAGGTAACCACAATAATGAATTTCATTAATTTTCTTTTGAAATTATCCACTTTTTTATAGACTCTTAAAAGATTAAATTTTATTTAATACTTTTTACTTTAATAAATTCGATTAAATTAATTTCAAGTTTTGCCTTTTTTGCTCTTAAAGATTCTATCGGAAATAAAGAAAATCAAAGAGGAGGAAGAGCAAACACAAATTCTCTGTTGTCCATTCGATTGGAGAATGATGATGATGGGAGTAGAGAGAGCGGAGAAGGAACAGAACTCTTGATTGATTGGGTTTTCTCTCTCTCTCTCTCTCTCTCTCTCTCTGCTACTATGTACTTCACGTTTACTTGGGTTTTGTTCAAAAATTCGGAAAAACAATGAATTTTTGGACCAAAAAGAAAAGCATTTTCTTCCCGAGCTTTAACACATCATCTTCTCTACACATCCGCATTTTTTTTTCTTTCTATATAATGCATTACTTTTTTTTTAAATAAATTTTTATACTAAACAAATTACTTCGTTTACCCTTTTATGTATATACCACTTTACAAATACGACCCCCTTTTTCCTTATCATTTTTTTTTAAATTAATTTAAATCTTGGTTTTTTCTTTATTTTAATTTAATTGTTTAATTTGAAATCGATTTTTTTTGTGGTTGTTTTAGTTAAAAACTTTCTCTCTCGAAAAAAACAAAAAGAAACAAAAAACAATAACAAAACTTATCTGCATATTATTTACTAATAACAACAACAAAAACTTGTTTTAAGTTTAAGAAAAAGGGTAAATAGAAAAACCTAAATGAATTTCCGTTTACCTTTGAAACTTGGTAAGAAGAAGTGAAGAGAAATTTATATAAAATCGATAGAAAACTTTTCCTCGATTTGGTGGACGGATTGACTGACTGATTGTATACTTTTGTTCAAAGACGCAGCTCTGGATGATCACATACCATCTTCCTAACAGAAATTCCCCTTTATGACGAACTGTGGCCAATTGACCCATAATTTTTAATAGCAGAATCGCAGCTTTGGATGCTATTTATGGCTTATTAGTTGACGAACTGCATTCGTTATTGGTTGTATTGCGTTGGGTTCCAGGTCATACTTACCACACATTGGCCAAAACTAGTCTACTCAATAACCATTTCAAAATTTACGGCAATGAAACTTCTCAGAATTTGGATTGGGCATACCGCAAATACCCATGATTTTCTTGTCAGTAACTAACCTCATCCCTAATACCATTCCTGTGCCTTTCAACTCATTCTTCCCCTTTCATTTTAAATGAACTGTCATTTGACCAGGAATTTCTTTTTGAATAAGAAAGGCTCCTTCCATTGTGGAACTCCTCTATCCAACTCCTTTCCAAATAACAATTTACCATGAATGGCCTCATGGTCTTGGCGCTACAAAATGGCCTCTGGCTCTTGTTTCAAAGAAACACAAACGGATTTTACAAAAAATTATAGTTTAAACAAAAAAAAAAACAAAAAATTTTTTTTGTAGAATTTTAAACGCACATAAATAACATGGTCAGTTGGCGTGAAATTTTTATTGTAAACCAACCATTCTTAACCATTTCGATAGAAACTTTAAGTGAAATCTCCAATTTACCTTTAAATAATTATTATTAAACAATTGCATTAATATTCAAAATATTATTAAGTTAAAGATAGGTTGATGTGTTAAGAGTTATGAGTGAGGGGGGGGGGGGGGGCGACTCTACTGAAGCGAATAGAAAGTATCTAACTTGCAGACACGTTTCAATATCGCCATCGTTGGTAGGTTATTCGTAGTTTGGTTAACGGGTAATCACTGTGAACGGAGTAAGTGAGCGCATGATTGATTTTTTGATAAAATTTCGCAAAGAGACTTTTTTCAATTCGTGACATTCATCTAAATGCACAGTCAGTCAGTCAGTCACCTGCGCATTACACTACCTCTCTGACTTCCAATCATTAGTTAGAGCACACTCCCATAGACAAGTGGCAGCACATAGTATATATGGTATGTTGCTCCCCAAATCTACTTAATATCGTTCTACGCCACTGACACCTATTGTTGCATTATAATGAATAGTCTACTTGGGTACATGTATATCTAAAGTACACCTGAAGTACAGCTGAAGTACCACCACCAACAATAAAAAGGACAAAAAAAAAGTGTTTTTTTTATTTTTTTGTGAAAGTAAAAAGTGTTTTTAATACCTCTTTTTTTGTCGCCTTCTTATTGTTTTATTTATATTGTATTTTGTGCAATTTTTCTATTTTTTATTGTATTTTTATTTGTTGGAGAACGTTTATAGGAAAAATCAGGTTGCAGAATAATCATGTATACGAGTATAAATGCATAAAATACCGTAAAAGTATACTTTGAGATTAAAGTAAATTTTTATGCACAAACGTAGTTTGAAAATAAATTAGCAAAAACAAAATTTATTCCATACAACAAAAAAATAGAAAGAAAAAATTTCGATATTGTACAATTTACGAATTTATATTTCGTAGCTAAATATGAGGTTAATAAGAAAAAATTTAAGAAAGAAAAACGATTTCTTGAAGAGTATAGAAGTGATTCCATTGAAAGTTCTATTTAAGAGAATTGAAATTATTGTTGCTCAATTTAAAAGAGTGTAGTTTTTTTAGACCATACTTTTTCTTCTAAATCTACACATATGTGCGAAAACATTTGTTTATTTTCAATTATTGAATTTGATACAAAAATAAGATTAATCAATTGAAGAATTCTTCAGACGTTCACTAAAATATACAAAATCAACAAAAAATAAAATTCGATTTAGGATTTTCAATCTTAGAAAAAATCTTTTCGAGAATCTTTTTTATTGTTGTTGTTGTTGAAAAGAAAAGATTTTATTGTAAGGAAAAAATTGTAAAAATTTTCTGTATATGACATTTTTCACAAATATCACTATTCCCTTGGCCTTAATTCAATTACTCTCCTTTTTCTTTAAAGTATATTTAATTGCGACAAATTTATTTATTTTTTTTTTCTTCAAATTCAGTTTAAATAATTTTTGAACAATTTTAATTTTGTATTTAAACTTAAACTCTTGTTTTTCAAATTAAAGATAAATACCAAATTTTATTTTAAATAATATTAGAAGTGATAAATAATAAAGCAGAAAACTTGATTGAAAAATGTAAACAACAAAATGGCAAACAATTTCTATATAAACAAAATACTACTAACATGGATACTACGTAAATTATGCAAATTTGCACATAACAAACTGATGATGACATCATTTCATTATTTCTTATTATTAAAAACTTATTTTTAAATTTTATGATTACTTTTTTAAAATTTTGTCAATGACAAGTTAACAATTGTCAACGTTTATTTATAAAAAAAAAATATAATAACATTTTCTGCTTCTATGGACTTTTTCTTTAGGAAAATTTTATTTTGACTAAAATTGATATTTTTTACTTACTACATTTAAATCTCAGACACCAAAATTTTTGATATCTAAGATTTCAATGTAGTTAAATAGTTATTTTTTTTAATATCAAAAATAACAAATTTCCCTCATGCTCTGCACAAAAAAAACTATTTTTAATAGTTATTATCAGAGCAAAAACACTTTTATTATCACGAACGTCTAATAGACGCTCTCTCGTATTTTTTAAGTTTTTTCTTAACTCAACCTCTTCCCCTTTTATACACTAGCTCTCCACCTTGAAAATAGAAATTTTTCTTATACAACTTAAAAATCTATTAAAAAATAAATAAAAATCTATATTGACATAAAAAATTTCTGAACTCTACACAAAAAAAAGGGGGACACACAAAAATGTTTTCTTATTGCTTTACGAAAATTTGCATTTGGCTACTAATTTTTCGAAATTAATAATAAACAATGAAAAGATAAACAACTACATATACAGATACAAAAAAAAACTTTGTATTAATTTCCATAATCGAATATTATTGCAAAATACTCGTAAAAAAAATGTTGAAAGCTTTTAGATCAAAATAATACAAATTGTAATTTTTACTAAGCCGAATAAGTTAGTATTAGTGATCATGTATACAAAAATGTGCGTACAGGTGTATAATCGAAATCCATATTCAAAAATTTCAACACAAAATTTCAACAACAACAAAAAAAACACCGTTTTTTCCCCAATATTAACAAAAAACAGAGTAACATTGAGTCTATTTAAATTTTTTGATCAAATAGCCGCCCAAATAGGTAAATGGATAGAAACTAATGAATTTTGATTAGCGCTCGGCTCTTCTATTTCTTTTTTTTTCTATAAGATTTTAACAATATTCGAGAGACGAGTGTTAAATGAAAATTTCGTCTATAATCGACATAATTCTCAAAGGTTTTTTTTATTTTTTATTCATTTATGATATTTATAGTAATATTAACCAGAGTTTGTGTGTTTGTATTTCTGTTCGATTGCATCAGTTTGAAATATTCAAATTTCAAATGTATTCAATACTACGACGGTTTTGTTTTTTTTTTGGCATGGTGGAATATTTTTTTTTTATTTAATATTACTTAGTAAAGATCTGTTAGTTGCCTTTACAAAAAAAAAATGTATGTTATTTAATAAAAAAATAAAAATAAAAAAAGGATTAAAAAAAATTGTTTTTCCAAACACACAATCGCACTATAAAAATTGTTCTCTACAAAACACAATTGTGCAAACATTGAATATTCGAGAAATTTTTCTATCCCCACACAAAAAAAAAATAAAACAAAATAAGCCCCCAGAAGTGGATTTTTAACAAAAATTTTCTAATATTTTTACTCTTATTAGAAAAAGCATGAAATTCGTAGTCGTATCTGTTCCCCTTGCCCTTTCCCCCCACTCGTTCCCTCCATAATTCCACACCAAACTTAGTAAACATTTTTAACCTTTTTTTTTGTTAACATTTACTTTTTTTTATTATGTGGGTAAAGCATAAAATAAAACAAAAGAAAAAAGAACATTTTTATATAATATGAAATTTTCTTATTGAAAACCAAATAAAAGTTAATATTTTATTTATTAGATTTTCTTTGTTGTTGTTGTTTGTTTTGGTTTTGGTTTTTTTTCTTCCTTCAAAAAAAAAAAACAATAAAACCTCAAAGATGATTGAAAGAGAAGAATCAAAATAAAAATTAAAAAAATTAATTCGCCCATATTTATTCATAATTGGAATAAAAAAATGAACACAAGAACCACGCCCACAGTATACAAATCGCCGTTGTATACTGAGACGAGCTTAAAAATAAATACTTTGTTCTCTTTTTCTATTCTCATTGCATTCTGGTTAACATATATGATATTTGTTCTCTCACTCTCTCTCTCTTTCTCTCTGTTTATTTAGGTGCAATCAACCTATTTTTTTTTTTTTTTTTTTTTTGTATAAAATAAAATTACATTGACTTTAAGTTGTCATAATAACATATTGTTGCAAAAATGGTCTTTTATTTTTAAGGTGTCGCGGATATATTTTTTTTCTCTCTGTTAGTATGCTTTTAAGCAAATGACACGCTCAAAGAAAGGTTGACCTCAAAAATTACCACGTACACAAAAATATTTCGAACGTCGTTTAGTACTTTGAGTTTTTTTTATTTTTGTTGTGTCTGCGGTGATTTAACATGAACCTACTTTCAAATTGACACATGTATGTATGTATGTATGTATGTATGTGCAAGTCCATACAACAGTGAGTGATCTTTTAGAAAGCGACCAAAACAAAACGATTCTCTTCTGGTAAGAGAAGAATCTGTCCTATCCGTGACTTGGTATTGACTGTGTGATAAATATACGGGCCTGGCTCAGGTGATGGAAGTTAACTATTTAGCTTTGGAAACATTCAAATTTTCCCTTTTTAGATTGTGTTTGACTGCGATTAAAACTAGTCAAGTTGCCCGGCAATCTCCGCGCACTCTGGCAATCGAAAATCCAATGTATAAATTTTGAAAATCGTCAAAGTGAAATGAGAAAGTTTTCTAATGTAAAGAAAGCTGATCTTAGTGTTAAGTCTCCGACGCGGGAAGGGTGTGAACTGCTTGATCTCGGAACTGAGAGACGAAACTTTGGTTAACCTATCATGGCCGTCGTCGTGTCTATCGACTGAGCTGCACTAACTATTTCTAAGTATGCATTTACCTGTACTTTAAGCTTACGTCAGACACACTATGCTTCCTAATCGTTGACGGAAAATGAAATATTTTTGAATAAAGACTCGATACTTTTTCCACTAGTTTTTATGTATGTGTTTGTAATTATAATGCAGCTAAACTGATTTGTTGTTACATGAAAAGAAAACCGAAAGACTAAAAACTTGATGCTCAAATTCAAAAGGTGTGGCATAAAACTTGTTTCACACAGGTTGGATGGACGTGAATGGATTGATGCTAGCTGGATGGATTGATGCTAACTGATACTGGGTATTTAAAGTACCAAAGAATGACTGTGACTATCGCATCTTTACAGCGGTATGATGTTTTTATTTTCTACCATAGAAACAACGCTGAGTTTTCTCGTTACCTTAGTGTGCTTTAAATGTTCCCTCATTAAAGTAACAAAACGCTTAAATGGATATTCGAATCGACAAAGACAGTGTTTCGGTTACAATCAAGATTGAATGCACTTTACCTTCATATTAAATTGCCACCGTCATCACTATCATCACCACCGGCTTCAACATCAAGCACTCACCATCATCATCACAACAATTGATTAATATTATCATCATCAACGGTATTATTGTAATCATCATTACCGAAGTCGTTTTGGTGTTACTGAAGCCATTGCGCTATATGGTTGCCCTTACCTTAACCGTCATCGGTATCGTCATCTCGTCATCGTCATAGTCACTATGTGTCGATGTTGTCATTTTTTATATCAAATCCAATCGATTTAACATTTAGAATTGTTGGAATTTAATAAACCTTGAAGTGTGTAAGATTTTTATCTTCACCTGCCCCTCCGCCACCTTCTCTCTCTCCCTCTCTACTACACCCTAATCACTTCTATATTAATTTTTTTCCATGCACTTTTATTCCACTTCTTATACTATTACTCATTTTAGTATTTTACAATAGAATGTATTCGTGATTGTGTTTTTCCGGTGTCTCTGCCTTAAGGCGTAGTAGTCGAGCATCCATCAATAATTATCGATCAACTTTTGTTGTCAAACAACTCATAAAAGCTATCGGAATAAACGTTTCTCTCGCAAATTATAATACGTTACATTAAGCACTGCCATCCGATGACATAATAAGAGTTAGTAATAGTAATACTTGTAATAATAGTGCAATAATGAATGACTCACACACTAGCTTACTCATTACATTCGTCTAATGCTGATTCAAAATCACTTGCCATTGCTGATAACATTAATACGACTCCAACCCCCCCTCCTAAATTTCTATTTTATTCTTTATTCTTTATTCGCACTCCACACAAGACCAAGAAACATTTTCATTCAACATAATTCGCTGGTCTATATGTTCGTGCATCTTAGCCAATTGCCCAGTGACCCTAGTTATTTACGGCCGTCTATTAAATTATCACATCTTAAAATATGATCCACGAGAGAGTGGCAGTGACGAAATCACATCAATACGTTATGGATCTAGTGTCCCCGGATCTTGAATTGTCTGGAATGACTAAATGAATGCTGGCCATATTATTTATGACTCTTACAACAGAAATTTATATTTATTGAAATCACTTTCCTGATTGACGAATACTTATAGGAGTGGTGAGGGGGGTACCCCATTCATACTAAATTAATTGGAAATATTAGTTCTTAATTGGCTAACATTGAGCTTATTCACTATTTCGAAGAAAAAAGCCCACTACTGACCGTTTTTATGAATCGTTTCAATTCAGTGCATATTATTATTAATTTTATTTTATTGCATTTTTTTCTGATTAGTCAATTTAGTATGTTGTAGGGGGGAGGGGGGTGGGGTGGTGAGATACCTACTATATTGACTTATAAATTTTATATTGTCGATTATATGAAAAAAAATTCATAAAAATAACATCTTTTAGCTGATTTCCCAATTGAATAATCACGCTTCTTTTAGAGATACCTAAACTAGAATTTTTAGGTACAACACCTTGTCCATGTGCGTCTTCGCAAGAGAGAGGATTATTTAATTTAAAAAAAAAAACATACTCCATTGGGTTGTCCTTATCTTTTGAGCAATTGTTAAATCTAAAAAAGCTGATGATCGAAATCATACAGTTTATCTATTAACTCATACGACCGTACCTATGGAAAAGGAAGAGGAGGACCCAATAAATCCGATCATCTCTAAAAGTCAGGATTATTATCCCAAATAATATTGTTGTAGGTCCTGAATCTTCGAAATTAATGCAATACTAAAAATCAGTGCCAATCAAAACTTATTTGCTAGTAATGATCATCCCCTAACCGTTTTATAAAATACACTCTCATACCGACATTAGAATCCAAAATAAATGTGAGTGGGTGCAGTTGCAGATGCACGAGATGGCATTACTGATAATGAAGGCAGACAGACAATAGGCAGGGAAGAACAAGAATGCAACAAAATATGAGATCTTTAACGCAGCTCTAAGTATTTCGATGCTGATATTTAAGAAAAATGCAATATTCTCGTTTTCGGGGAAACTAAACAAGTGAAGTGTGCACCAAATGACAAAGGAATAAAGAGCTTGTCGACGACGGGGGTGATGCTATAAATTAAAGGCTCTTTGGAAATTGACTCATAACGAAAACTGGTTCCATAAAACTAGCCCTACACTCCAATCATACTTGTGTGAATACTTTGAGTTTTTAGGCTTTGGAACTTTGTTGCTGAACTTGTTATATGGTTGAATAGCAAACGGTACGGTACGCATCTTACCTGTGTAGAGATGGTGGGTCTGTTGGAAAGATAGTTCTCTGTACAGCGTATCTGTAAATGGTGAAATAAAATAGTAGTGTTTCTGACCCTACGACGCTGCCATGATCACGCAACACATCAACTAACCCAGCGCCTATGTGCTGTGGATTCAATTTGATTTTGATCGGCAAATAAACTTCCATTTCGTTGTTCAAAAGCGAATGCTCTTCATGAAACGCAAAAGATCTGATTTCATGCCTAGTGCATATTAATGAAAGTCACGACGACTGAACAAGGATTTCGTTTTTCTTTCTTGGCTTATTATAGATTGGCTGATTTTTTTTTGTTGAATTTTTCGCATTTTTCTTGTGCACACATCATTTTCTAAATCTACTCACCTATAATGTGTGTGTGTGTGTGTTTCTGCCTTCTGTAAGGTAAAAGAGAGATCGATCAAGAAAAAGAGTTGGTTCCAAAACAGCCAGTCTCGCTTGTCAAGTTGAAATCAAGCTAATCGAGTTTAACCAACTTGAATGCGGGAGATTTACGTACGTACGCATAAGGAAAAAGAATCGAAAGAAAATCGAAACTCTGATGCTGTTCTCTGGAGGAGGGCTATAATCACCTTATAAGGAAGAATATGAAAACGTTCTGAAGGCAAAGTCCAATTCCGATCAACAACAACTTGTTGTGGCTGTGCCAAAAGCCGTTGATCGAAAAAACCAGTATTCGTCGAAAGTGAGTATGTATCAAACTCTTCCAAGAGATGCCCGTACATTTTAAGGCCTTGCCCAATATAAATATGCCGCGGACATTGTACGATATCGAAACTTGAGCGCACATCCGATTGTAGATGTTTTCTTCTTCTTTTAACCAACAATTGTTATTCTCACCACCCACACGCGAAAGATTTCAGTTAAAAGAACGAAGCAGCAAAAGTTGTTCCTTCAAAATTCACATTTGTCTGTAAGCACAATTATGTACAATATTTACTATTAAACTTGACCACAATGAACGCCAACCAATTTACCTAAAATGAGAGTCTATCTAAAACCTCTACGATTTATAGACAACCAGAGAGCTCTACGAAACTCTTAAACCATATTATTTTTAAGCAGGTTCGTTACCTATGAACACACTTAAATAATACTATATAATCTGTCTATGGTATGGTAGTTTGTATTTTAGTACATAAAAGCTGAGTTGAACGTATTCTATTCTTTGTTCGGATATGAAATTTCTTAGTTTTTTCAGTGTTCTTTTTTTAATAAAACCTTCAGAAACCTGATTTGGAGCTAGATATAAAGATAAAACTCTGATGCTATAGATGTAAATTGTATGTACACCTGAAATAGTAAAATAATATATAGCTTTAGTTTGAGCATCTCAGAAAAATACAACTGCATTAACAACAATAATAAAAAACTGACAGTCTATAAGAAAGATAAAAAGGAGAAAAATCGAATCGAACTAATACACGTTAAAGAACAAAGTAAAAAAAAAAAAACAATAAACCCTTTCCTATCTAGACTTGCTAGCTGCTGCATTGTCGAATCGAATAAAACTGACCAAACAAGATTTTTTTAAGGAAATCGATTGCTCATAAATAAGATCTCAGCGCAGAAAGCCATAATAATTGTAGTAAATTCAATAAAAAAAAAAACTAACGTTCACATGGTCACCACAAAAGAGCGGGTGTCTTGGCTAGCGTTGCTGAGGTGGTAACTGGCTGGGTTTTTATTCCTTTGCAGCTACAAAATGAAAAATGTATAGTAAAATTTTACAATAATTAATTAACCTTCAACTTTTATAATAGATTATTAATTTTTGCTATTTGATCATTTTAACATTATTGAAAATGGCGTTTGAAAAATTTTTCAGTTATTCAACAATGAATAATTTCTAAAAGAAGCAGGAAATATTGTAAAATTTCTTATGATTTTATGCTCACAAAACTAAAGCTACCACCATTAAAGCGTAAATACAGACTGACACAAGAGTTCAAAACTTAAGAAAGAGAAAATATTGTTTATCATTTTTGTTTGCGAAATTTAACAAAATTCGAAGGAAATTCTTTCTTCTTCCTCACCTGTCCTGTCAATAAAAAAAAAATGCATACAATCTATTGTACACGCTTCAAGATTCGTGAATAATCAGACAATTTATGTAATGGCTTTGGACGCGCAGTGACCTGTAGAAGAAATAATCTCTATTAAGAAACTAATGACATCTTCTTGATTGTTAAGTAAAAATGAAGAAAAAAAAATACGAAATTATCAACATTTATGATTACTTCACGAAAAAAAATCGCCTACCTATTCAAATTGTCTGTTTCCATGAAAATTTAAGTAAAATAAAAACAAACAAAAATTATTACCATAACCACAGAACAATTAAACAACTTTTTACTCATTTTAGAGAAATTACGATTACAAAAGAGAAATTATATTCAGCAAAATTTCGAAATAATTTTTTAAGTGTTACCATCGTCGTGTAACCTCCTCTTCACATTCCATCATCACCATCACCATCATCATACTCCTCCTCGTCTTCCTATCGGTTAATCTAAACATTTTCAGTATATACTATATACGCCCTTATTGCTGTCTCTTTTCTCTTTAGCCAACCGCAAATATATGTATATAAAACATTAATTAGTGTTTAATCGGTGGTACACGACATAAATGTCGCAACTTTTTATCTTAATAGTTAAATGAGCGCTTTTTATATAGAAGAGAAGAGACAAAACGTTATTATGGAATTGAACTTGCAACATTTGTTTGACAAAAAAAAAAAAGACAAAAAAAAAGACATTGCGAGAGAGGATGGATATATATCATACATACTTTTATGGAAATGAGAAAGTGAAGAAACGAACACAGAAGAGCGAGAGTAAAGACATACGTTTGACTTTGACAAGGATTCTCACGGATGATGTATGCAAAAAACCCTCCCTCTTTCTGTCATATATTTAAAACTATAACCAAAGAGAGTACAACAATTTCGTTGCGTTTTTTGCTCTTTGTTCTTGTTCAAGTACTTTGCCACTTATTTTAATGCAAAAGGTGAACAGCCAGCCAGCATTTGTTCGATCATTTCTTTTTTCCACTCTCTCTCATTTTTTTCTTATTTCCTTTTTTTTTGTTGATTATAATAAAAATCGACAGAACGGAACCGTTCTAGTGAAAAGTCTTTCGGAATATTATAACGAAACAAAACAAAAACAAAAAAAAACAACAAAGAAATTAAGGTAAAAGGGGTCAGATCATGTCCCCTCCCCACCCTCCATGTTCAGCATTTTTTCTGTTAATTTTTCTCTTTTTTTTTTGTTACAGTTTTGAAACAATTTTTCTTTTTTCTCAAAGAGTTAAATACTTAATATAATAAAGAGTCAAGGGGGGGAAAAGGGTAATTTTCATATTTAATTTTTAATACTCCAATTAGAATTTATAGAACATGTTATTAGTATTTACTCTTTTTCTCATAATAATTAATAAATCATATGTAAATACTCTTAAATTTATTGCTAAACTATTTGTATATAAAGTTTCGATATTAAAAATTTATTTTTTTGCGGTGCAAGTGAATGAGTGATGACCAATATTTTTATTGTGATTGCAAGTGAATGAGTGATGAAAATATTTAAAAAATAAAAGTTTTAATATTAAAACTAAAATAATTGCATTAAATATTAACAATTTTTTTTTTTTTGAATAACTCGATTAACATTAATACACGTAAATTGGAATATATTATCTTGACTTTATTTATCGTCTGTTATCAGTGAATGTCTTATATTATCAATAATTTCTCTGTTGTTTCTATTCTGGACTATTTCATGCTATCAATATCTTATCATTATGTTTCTATGGAATAATTTTGTTTACATGCTCGTTATCATATTTCGAACGCAATACAATCGTATTAATAAAATGCACACTACTATAAATAAAATAAATGAGGGATATACTCATACATATGTATAACAATTATTGTTTAAATCATTTGACGATCAGTTTGGGCCTCAAACTCCTAACAAAATTCCGACGAGCGACTGACTGCTTATTATACCTAAATACGTTCCGGAATCTCATCGATTCTAATAATTAAACACAATTACGCCAAATAAAGAAACGTAATCTAATCAGCTGATCAGTTGAATCATAATTTTTGAGGAAATCAGGTGGTTGTTTCCTCAGTGTTTTAAATAATTAATTATTTATAAATTATACTTCATTCAATTTTAAATTAAATTCAAAATAATGTATTTTCACTTACCTTATTTTTTAAATCTCAAAACTTTAAGAAAAGATAATAAGAGCTTCAGAATACATTTTTTTATCGCTCTTTGTAATTATGTTCAAGAACGAATAACTAATAAGAAGACTTTCCAAATTATATATTATCATTCACAAATAGCAAAAGTTTTTTGAGTTACCACTTTTCTGATTTTTTATCATTTAACTTCTACAATCAATAATTTCTGGACTATAAATTATCCTCCCAATCAGAGCTTTAACAGAAACGATATATCGTAATAATGTGCAGTATATCGAGTTATTTCAACCATACAACAGTGGCCATAACCTTTAAAAGGCTAAAATTGCCCAATAACATTAAATAATATTAGAAATTTTAGTCACTTCCCTAACATCAAGGATTTATTTAACGTCTTAATCATACAAGACAACAGAAAAAAAGAAGAAATAACGTCTTTTACCTTCATTTATAAACGTAGTATTAGAAAACATGCTGAATTCATTAATTTTTCTTGAACAAAATCCAATAAATTAAATTTTAATCATAACAAAAATATCCTATTTATTTTTCATAATATCTAAAATCAAATGAATATAATTTTTCTTAACAATAAATCCAATGAATTGCCATCATTAAGAGAATTGCTTTTCTTATTAATAACTTTTATTAACCACTTGGAAAAGAAAAATAAATGAAAATTTAAAAAAAAAAAATTCCCTTAAGAAAAATTTGAAAAAATCACCTTCAATTCCAATATGATTTTTATGATTTTCTATCATTAACAAGACTCATAACTGGGACTGAAGAAATTATGGTAAGATGGCTAAAGCAACAAGATACCTATCTATACCAATAAGAGATAGGTTTAAAAATAATCACTCTGCAAAAACGAAATGGCAAAAGAAAACTTAATTCCATTATTGACCAGCGCCCCGATTCAAGAACACAAACAACGATTTGAGGCCATGGGTATATGATGATTTTAAATTATTATTTTTTTTTGTTGGGGGGGGGGGGGTTGTAGAGATCGCGTTTGACTTTGAACCGCCAACAATCCATATTGAGGAGGTCTTCAAATATAAAGCGTACGTTATTGTCATAATTCGTTTTTGGAGCAATTTGTTTATTGTTGTTTTTCTTCATCTTGTGTCCAATAAAGAAAAGCCAAACAAAACAACAACAAAAAACCACAAACAAACAACGACAAGTGTTTAGATCAGGAATGACTCTTCGTTAAAAAATTGTTTATTTTCTTAACGAAATCTAAAAAATTCCGATTAGCTTTAAATGACTTCGTTGCGAAGCTAACCACAGAAAACTTTAACCAGTAATATTTATTCCTCTGACTTGGATAAATAAATTTTAATAAAAAAAAAATTGAAAAGGAATAAAAAATATTAATCCTATATCAGCACCCAAAAAGAGAAGAGAGAAGAGGGAATAGAGACATTGTTTGTCTATGCATTGTATTTGTTAATATGTAATTTTGATTAAAAAATCAAGACTAAAATTGATATGTTGACCTCATGCTCGTGGCGCTATGTAAAAGTAAAAGAAACAAAACACACACACTCATACATAACAAAAAATTACTCAAAAAAAAACAAAGCTGAAGATCCAACGCAATCGTCTTAGCACATAATCTTATGTCTGCTGGTGGTGCTCTTGTAATATTGATTATGAAAAAGATTTGAAAAATGTTATCTCTCGACATGTGTCTCTCCCTCTCTCTCTTTAAGCAAAGAGTAGATTATCTTCGATCATAAAAAGATATTGATTGACTGTTGTTGATCATCAATCTTTTTTAGAGAAATTGAAATAGGAAAAAATATTGTATACGCACAGCATAAATTCGAGGTGAGGTCGTGAACTCTTCTGGGTTACTAAATCATTATAAGGAACGTGTTTTAAGAGTCAGCAGCGCATTCGGCCATCTTGCATGTGTATCGCTGATCTGCGTGGATTCGAATTTCGGTTGGTACACGATCGTCTAACTTAAAGATTTAAAGTGGCTTAGAATAAAAATGAAAACTTGTTCTACGTACTCCTCTAGACCTAGCCGATACGATGCTATTGGTTATAATATAAAAATTCGGACCTTTTCTCCTCCATCTTTGATCATATGTGTACAATAGATAGAAAACAGTCTTTTTCGACTTGTATTTCTACTAAAAAAAATTTTTGAATAATGACCAAATTGTTTATCAGAGTGAGTGGGGGGGGGGGGGGTTTGTTGAGTTGGATTTATTTGGGTTTTTTTCCACAACACCAAATTATACGCTTTTTATGGTAGTTTTTATCAAATAAGAAAAAACACCCAACCAGCTGCATCTGAATGCATCT
Source organism: Atherix ibis (assembly GCA_958298945.1). NCBI lineage: Eukaryota > Metazoa > Arthropoda > Insecta > Diptera > Athericidae > Atherix > Atherix ibis. The sequence goes on along the minus strand of OY282609.1, from coordinate 18,505,487 downwards.
AAAATTTACTGACCGCTCATGTGTAAGTATTTTTAAAGTAATAATGTTATTGCATATAAGAAATTTTTACCTTCAACTGAATTGTTAGAGGGAAAATTATGGTGAAAAAAAAAACCAAACTTTATTAATAATGGGCTACATATTTTTTAAGCTCGAAATAAAGCTTAATCTCTGATGTCTGATCATAAATTATCTATCGTTAAAATAAACTGCAACTAAAAATTTAAATTTAAGAGTTTTTTTTTCTTATCTCGACCTTTTCTTATATTTATTTGTCAATATAAATAGTCGATTGGTTGGAGGCATTTGGAATTAATCTCATTGAAAAGGGATTTTAGAATCAGTCAAGTCTGTCATGTCAGGTGAGCTATACTTTTAAGAAATTACTACACAACATAAACTTTAAAGCTTACAACGAACGATTTTCTGTGCATGAAATTAATGATCGTACATTTTTTGTAAGGTTATTTTTAAGTTGAAACCAGTTTGATTGTGAAACGCTGAAAAGTTGTAGACTTGAACAACTGAAAATGGGACAGTTTTAAGTTCATTAATGAAGAAAAAGTTGTCGACGAACGAATATTTAACTAACTGGTTTTGGAAACTACCATTATTTTTGACTCACAATCCAAGAAAATGCTGTACAAACTCTATCCTAACATAAGGCAATGACTCACTTTTTGGAAGCAGTAGTTTTTTGTGGTTAGTAGCGGTCATAATGAAGGTGGTAGGACTGGAGTTTGACTTTCTATTGGAAAACTTGCATAAAGAATAATGAGAAATATTTACTAATCGGACAGAAATTAGTAGTCTGACTAATTCAGAAAAATTATTTAATTTTATAACAAAAAAAAAACTGGTAAAAAACGAAATTTTTTTTGTTGAAGCTCAACTTTTTAGTGTGGAATAATTTGAAAATTTATAAATCCTGTATAAATTGTATAATTGCACGTGATTTTTGCCTTTAAATTCGAGATTTTTATTGATTAAAAAAAAATTCCAAACACCATAAAACCAAAATTGAATTCTTTAAAAATTGGTCAAAATCAAAATGTGGACGTTTTCTTTTGGAGTATCCAAAAACGGTCGTCGTAGTGCACTCATTTCGGAGTTACAATCTTAAATTTGTTTGAATATCCACAAAAGTTTGCAATTTTCGGTTTGAATATACACAAAAAAAAGCTTTAAAAAAATTCAAATTTAAATTTTTAGCTTTTTTCCATTTTTTTTTATAATCAGATCAAATTGTGAAGTTTGGCCCCAAAAAGACAACTTTATCATTAAGATTTTTTTTTAAATAACAAAACATTCGTTCGAGAACTTTTCAAAAATTCTGTAAAAATCTATGAATTCTGATATTTTTGCGCTTTCCCATTTTTAATTGTAAAAACTGATCATCGACCATTTGATATGGACTGAGAAGGTCAAATATCAAGATTTTCTGTTTAAAATGTAAAATTTTGTAAATTTTTCCATCCAGATTTGTTTTGTAATTTTTCCCCTATTTCATGTCCAGTACCGTCCAACGATATTTGTTATTAATATGTTCAACAACAATTAAGGTAAAAAGATTTTTTCATCCAAAAACGATTTCTTTCTTGTTGAACCAGAACAAAAAATTACCTTAATAAATAGCAATTTTGAAGGATATTCAAAAATGCATTTAAATAGAATTTCCACTAAAACATTAAAAATTGTACAGAGAAAATCTTTATTACATTTCCTCTTCTAAAAGTCACTAGCCATTCATTGGTAATTGATTAATTAATAAATGCCCCACAAGCAAGTGTTAATTAACAAAAATGTGGCGCCAGTCTAACAAAATTCAATTCAAGTATATCTGGGGCTGTCTTTTCTTTCCTTCATTTCCCATTAGAAGATGCGAATAAGGACAAATCTGCTCTAGACGATGTGGTGTGAATTAATTTTGTGTAAACATCAGATGGAAGCTGATCCAAACTATTTAATAATCCCGCCACTTGTGCAAGTAAATACGAGTATTTATGAATTTAATTTTTCTACAAACTCTCATCAATATTTTATTTTTATATTTGGGAGCATTTTTAAATATACTTTTTTCCCTGTTCACAATAATTTCTGACTAAATTAATTTAGCTTTTCAATTAATTTCATTTACATTCAATAAGAGTGACTGAGTACTTTAGAATCAATAAATTAATTTGAACAAGTAAAAGTCGCCTACCTAAAGAAAATGTCCGAAAACAATTTATTTGTGATAAAACAGCACCAAAAATTCATAAAATTTTACCATCCCCAATTTGTGCACCTTTTTTACTCCAGACAAATTTCTTAATTCATATTTGAAATTTCATTTAACCAACATAAAAGGACAAAAACGACTACAAGGCACGCACACCCACTAAGTATTTATTTGTCAATTAATTTAGTTGCGTGTCTCCGTTAGGATTTTATGTCCTTTAACGAAATGTAAACAAAAATTATAAGAGAAATAATTTTTTTTTTATATTAAGAATTTTTTAAGTTTTTTGTGATTTTTTTTTTATTTTGAAATTTTAATATTTAAAAATAGTCAAAAATGTTTGGAAATCTCTTATATCGATTGTAAAAGATCAAATTCCTTTATTTTTAATTCCAATGTTTAGGAAAATATCTAAAATTTAAAATTAACCGAAAAAAAATTTTAAACTATTAAAAAAAATTTACAAAAACGTTGTCGAGGATCTCTGACGTCAAAGATCAATTGAGAGGATCATTTTTACTTCAAATTAAAAATTTCTAATATTGTAAGAAAATTTTTTTAAAAATTTATAATCGAACAACGACTAAAATCTTTTCTCAACCTATAAGAGAAAATTTCAAATTACAGCAAAAATGCTTCTTATTACATTAAATTTTAGTTAGCAAATAAATCTGCATGCGAAAAAACACAAAATAAAAATAATTATCCTCATTTATAAGAAGAAGAAAAAATCGATTATTATTTCTTTTATATGAAGATATCTGAAGAAATTTATTAACACCATCCATTGTGAATCTGGTTGAATTATGACCGATTTCCAAGCATCATTTCGTCGCCCTACTTTTCATAATTGACTTTGGCGGCAGATCTTCTCTTCTTCTCATACGAATACGAACGTTTACCATATAACCCCAATTATGCTACTACAGAAAAGAAAATATACACAAAATTTTCACAAAAAACCACGTAATGCATTTTTACTCTACCATCCCCCCACCGAGCCAAAAAATAAAAAATTAGCAAAACACAATGACTCCATTTATTCAACTACGTCATTTATGTGTATGCTATTACACACTGGATATAAAATATTCTCAACAAAAAAAGCTCGTTTCTTTCTAAGTTTAAGGAAATTCTTATTTTTATGATTCATATTAATTTTCTTTCAGAACAAATTACTAATCCACAAGTAATCATTTTAGGAAATAAAACAAAGTCTCAGATAAGTAGGAAGGAAACAATAATCACAGTTACGATGATTCTTAATATTTTAATTAGAGTCGCACACAAGTAATAAAACTAAATTAATTTGATCAAGAAAATTTCTATGTATTATTTTTTTATTTTTAAACTAATCGACTATGAATTCAGAGGTTTTCAAGTCAAAATTTACGAATACACTGAAAGTCAACGAACATTAATGAAGATTTTTATACTTTATTTGAATTTTTTGCGGGAACCGGAATATGAAAATATTTAAGAAAAAAAAAAGCTCTGTTATTAATAAAATGATAAAAAAAATTTCTTACCTGTTAATATTGACATAAGAAGCCAAAATAGGCATAGATAAGATTTTCCACGTAACATTTTTATGTGATAATTTTCCATATAACACAAATTTGTCTTCGTTTTGCTTTTTATCGTTGTAGTAAATTTACAAAAATAATTTTTTTATTTATTTTTGTTTACGTGTTTTTTTTTTTTTTTTTGTAACTTTATATTGCAGTTGATTATTTTATCAATAATCAATTTGATAATTTTTTATATAGTTAAAGGTAAATATTCTCTGTAATTGTAATTACACAAAATTTTTATTAATATTTATAATTAAAAAAAAATAACAAAAATATTAATGTTTATTGTTAATTTAATACATAAGGAGTTTAAAAAAAACGGGTTAAACGGAACGATTAAGATTATGATTAGGAACAAAACGGACTAAGAAACAACGAGAAATTAAGAGAGAAACAAATCGAAAGAGTGATTCTTCGGAGCAGAATAGGTAACGTGGATGGAATGGACATATGCGCATTTGCAGAGAACCGGAATCTTCTTAAGTAAATGAATTTGGAATAAGGGAATTGTGCCAAAATCTAAAAGAGAATATTTAATATTTTTTAAATCACTTTATCTGAGTTAAAATAAACAAAACAAAAAACAAATTAACACAAAAATCCATTTTTACGTGCATTGTTGTAATTTCAAATTATTTTCTTGTAAAATCAGTTCGATTGGTGTACAAATTGTTACACCTACCATATACCAAATACACGTGCAAATTTTTGTTAAACTTTTAATAGAAAAGTTACTTTGGTATTTGTAATTTTCTAAGAAAAGCAGTTATTTTTCTCTCAAACTCTTTCTGTCACAATTTACTTGTGCGCACACTTTAATGCAACACGAAAAAAAATTATTTAATATGAGGTAATTGTTTTTTTTTGGCACTTTTTTTTTAGATAATTTTTATTGGTCAGTTTTTTTGTTAAAATTTTTTTTTTATTAACTTATTATTGAATATTTTTGTTTAGTCTATATAATTCGAAAAATCAACAATAACAAAATATAAAGAAAAATGTTTTTTTTTAACGTTATATTCAAAACTTAACGGCGTCCTTTAAAGTGGGATTGTTGTGACCGCGCAAATAAACTTTTCTTGTTCTCTGATTCCAGAGAGAGAGAGAGAGACCAAATGACAAAATATCTTAGTGTATAATGTAAGCTAGCGTATATGTGTGTGTGTGTGTGTAACTAAATGCATCCATTTCAAAGAAAACAGTTTATAATTTTTTTAATTTTAAAAATAATTTAAAAAAAAAAAACGAACAAATTGTTACTAAAAATCTAAATTAAAATAATAACATTTTCCAATGAAAAATTTGTTTTCTTATGGTTTTATGTGATTTTAAAAAAAAAAACTGATAATTTTATTAATTTCCAAAAAAAAAAAATCTATATTAAAATAGCAAGTTTTATAAATAAACAAATTTAAAAAGAAAAAAAAATATAAAACACATAACACACACACACACATACATAATATGTATGTAAATTTATGTACACATTTTTTGAAGGATAGAACATTTGAAAAATTTCCAAGTTTAAAAATTCATATTTTCGGTCAAAAAAAAATTCACTTTACATAAAGTTACCACTTGAGTTTTTTAGAAGAAAAAAAAGAAAAACAAATAAAATACAATACAACAAAGAAATTAATTACATTAAAAATACACACAGGTGAAGCTGATAACCAACAAAAAAAAACCGTTTAAATATGAAGATTATCGAAAAAAAAAGTTATTTTTTCGTTTTCGCGGGCATTCACAACCTCTTAAACACGTTTATATCGCGCAACAGTTACTAAACGACTGTCTGACCGATTGTCGTGTACTTGTACTCGTATGTATATTTCAACCACAGATATTGGCGTTGCCGCCGCCGCTGTCGTCGTCGCTGCACAAACAAACCATCCAGCCAACAACCTAATCATACTTTGTACACGTTCCTTATGCACACACAACTACATTTCCATTTCCATTCATACGACTCTGCCACCGACAACACTACTACGTCTGACTCAGCCACAAGTTGTTGATTATCTCGGCGAACATGTACCCGAGTACTTAGAGAGAGGCTTTGTGTTGTTTCTTAAAGTAGACCACTTTGCTCCGTGTCGCCAGCTCATATGCATATTAAGTGGCGGATCTCTGGTACCCAGCATACACTTAAGACTTTCATCAATTCGAACACAAATACTACTACAACAAAAAATTACCCAACAATGTACTCTATTGTATTGCAATTGCCGTAAATGTAATTAATTTACTAACTGTTGACGTTCATTTTATTCTTTTTCTTTTACGTTAGTTTTTTTTTTATATTTTCTGGCCTTTTCTTAAAATATTGACCGTTAAGTAATGTTAGCCGATGGAAAGAGGATGACGGAACGATGTTCAAAAGTGTTTGGAGCAAGCGTACCAACGAAATTTTATTATTCTTTTTATTGGAAAATTAAATTTCTTCGTCGGCTTGGTTCGATCTCTCTGTGTGTGTGTGTGTGTGTGTGTGCACGTGTTAGTGAAGGATTGATGCTGTTTTGTAGTTTTGAGCGCGAATTGAAAACGTTCACCTGACGACTTTGACCAAACGATAGACGATAAATTTTTAAATTTGAACAAAGTGAACTGATCCATAGTCTTTGATGCTGTAGAAATTATGCCCTTATCTAACCTGGGCGTATGAGAAAAAAAGGGTAATAAAATCACTGAAATCGCCGACAGGTTCACGAATGCTGCTTCCGTGTTTTCTTAAAATGACCGGCGACAGCGGTTTGTCATCGAACTTAAAAGTCGAAATGTTAACAAACCGTCGAAGGGATCCGAGAAGGAGAATGTACATGAGAGATCGTTTATGACGCATTTGGATTTGTATAAGTTCATGCTGAAGAGAGAAGAAATCATTGGAGATGTCCTTTCCCTTTTTGTATAACAGAAATGATACGAAATTCTACTGGTTCCATAAAAAAAAAAAAAACATTCGAAAAATAAAGGATTAGAAGAAAAAATTTGAAAACTTGTCTTTCAGTTTCAGTCCAATTCCAATTGTTCCCCACTAACACTTTGCACCTGTTGCCGCTGTTTATGAGACCGACCATTGTTTGTTGTGTACCTGCACACGAGGCAACCAACATGTTTTCTTGCGGATGTGTGTGTATGGCTTTAGCACCAAAACTCTTCAAATGCGTGCGCTCCCATTTTGAAGGTGTGTTCAGTTACACTGCTTTGCTCTCATTTATTTATTTTTTACTCTTTAGCTCTATTTTTTCATCAACAAATTGTTCTCAATTTTTTTTTTCAGCATTTGTTTACCTCATGTTCAGATGCATTTTTTTTGAGTTAAATTAGAAGGAAAAATACAAAGAACTTTTTCAACTGCTCTAATACGACCTGTTTTTGGCGTCACATATGTCATGGCAAAAATTTCACATTTCAAACGAACACCTTTCGCCTCTCAATGCATGTATGTGTATGCCATCTAAGCCGATGGATGACCAACCCCACCACCAATCAACCAAATTGATTTTCGTGCCTCGCACGTATACTTTGATAATTTCACTACAGGTGCTATCAAAACATATACAATCGTATGACAAGTGCGATCGCGGACAAGTAGTTTGTCAGAGTGTGGTGCGGTGCGGCTTATGCTGTGAAGAAATTCCTTAGCACGTAAGCCGTGAATGCAAATCCGACGATAACGAATAACGATAACTATTGTAGAATCGTTCACGAACCAATGAAACACAATTGCCACGAGTAAGGAAATTTTATATATTTTGTAATTAATTCATTTAGTCTCATATATACTTACTAGAAGGGCAACGACAGAATTAGATAAAGTCGCAATTGTGTGCACTCCAATGGAATTGTGAAGGTTTTATAAATTTTGCTAGCGATTTTAATTATCGTCATTCATTACTGTCAGAAGAAGTAACTGCGCTGCGCAATAACGCTGCGATTTCTTTTGGCTTTGTTGCGTTCTCTAAAATTTTACCGCAAAGTCAAAAGACCTAACATTGGAATGTGTCGGACGCCGTCAAAAATTACCATACACCGACGTACGGCGTCCAACAAGTTGTTATGTTTGCGTCAGTGTTTTTTCTCTTCATTCTGCTGCTGACTTCAACTTTAGCGGTGCAGCAGTTTAATTTGAGGTGAAATTCGCTCAATTTGACTTTTACACACACATGACTCGCAAGCTTAGATTAAGCTTATAGGTCCGTACGTCCGATTTTCGTATATGTACAAACCATTTTCTAGCTTAATTATTGCAGAAGCGGCGAAAAATCGTAACGCTTGCATACATTTGTGTAGATTTTTTTATGTAGACATGACACCGACTGACATCTAGTTTTCGTAATAGAAAGTTTTTGCATAAGTAATATTCAGTTTAATTCACTTTATTAGAAACAAAAATATAATTTAAACACAACGACAGGTAATATTTATTTTTTGTACAATCTTCTGGTATTAAATGCAATTGTATTTTATGTTTATTATTCATTTCAGTAAATATCAATCAATTTTATTGATATTTACTGAAATGAATAATAAATTTTTATTTATTTGCTTAGCTTAGAAATTTTATTTTATTGAGACTTGTTCCTCAGAACTATTTTACTTAATCAGCAGCTACATGAGATGTTGAATATTTTTTTTATATAATAGGTAATTACAGTATCGAAACGTGATTAAATACGTGTGAACTGTTAATTAGCGGTTGTGCGGTGCTAAGATTATGATGAGAAAGCAAAGAAATCCATAGCGACTGTGGCAATGTAGTGTAGATCTTGCTACCGATGGTAGATGGCCTCACCGTCTGATGGAATGACCGATGACACGGTAAAATTGGCTACTACCAATAGGAACACTGTGGTGGAGAGCGTTGAGCATGTTTTATTTTACTGTCCTCGATTTTGAGTGAAGAGAGATATGTTACAGTGTTGTATGCTACTAAGCCTCTGACACAAGAAAGCTTGCTGCCTGTCATGTTGGGCTCTGAAAAATTTTAGGAAATTGTGCGATGTTTCCTCGAAAGCTGTTTTAAAAAGATAAGGTTTGGTTTAGAAGAGTTGGTACGAGGGTCGTTCAATAAGTCCTTAGAAAATCCGATAAATTGCGCTCGTAGTGTCAGTAAAGATTTTTTTTGTCAGTAAGCTGTCGATAGCATTATCGACAGGAAAGCTGTCAAAATTTCCGCTTGATCCATAGCGTAGGTCAATTTCAATCGTCGATTAAAGTTAACGACATTTATTTGTGCATAACAATGAAAAAAGCGAGTTTAGGGCTGTCATCAAACATCTCCATTTGAAAGGCTTAAGCCCGAAAGAAATCAAAGCCGAGTTGGATGCAGTTCATGGCACATTTGCACCTGTGTTTGCGACGGTTTACAATTGGGTGAATGAATTTAAACGTGGCCGTTCATCCACAAAAGATGAACATCGTTCAGGACGCCCAGTTGAGGTGTCTACTCCTAAAATCATCGACAAAATCCACGATCTGATTTTGAACGATCGGCGAATTAAAGTGCGCGAATTATTTGAGGCCACAGGCATATCACAAGTTACAGTCGCTTCAATTTTGCATGAAAAATTGTCTGTGAAAAAAATTTCGGCAAGATGGGTGCCGTGTTTGCTCTCAGAGGAGAAAAAGCGCAATCGTGTAGTGGACTCTGAGGCTATGTTGCCACTCTTTCATCGCAATCCTGCCGAATTCCTTCGTCGATATGTCACTGTGGACGAAACCTGGATACACTACTACACTCCAGAAACGAAGAGACAGTCTTCACAGTGGATTTTCAAGGGTGAACGGGCTCCGAAGAAGGCAAAAACTGTGCCATCGGCCGGCAAGGTCTTTTGGGATTCGCAGGGCATCATTTTTATCGACTACTTGGAAAAAGGTAAAACAATAACAGGAGCGAATTACGTGTCGTTATTGCAACGGTTGAGCGAGGAAATCAAAGAGAAACGCCCCCATCTGAAGAAGAAAAAAATCCTCTTGCATCAGGACAATGCGCGTGTGCACACCTGCGCTGTTTCCATGGCCGAAATTGTGGAATTGAGAATGGAATTGTTGCAGCATCCCGCATATTCACCAGATTTGGCCCCGAGTGACTATTTGCTTTTCCCCAATCTGAAGAAATGGCTTGGCGGACGACGGTTCACTTCCAACGAGGACGTCATTGCTCAAACGGATGAGTATTTTGCAGAACTTCTGAAATCCTATTTTTTGGACGGAATAAAAATTTTGGAAAAATGGTTGGAAAAGTGTATTTTTAAAAAAAAACCAGTTTTTTTCCATCTTGTTCTAAGGACTTATTGAACGACCCTCGTAGTACTAAATCGACAGATAAGTAACTCCAAACCTTAGATTAACGAATACCTGGATAGGCCCTAATGTCAGATCTTTGTATATGCACAAACACAATAATCTGTCTAAATTATAGCAAAAGCGGCGAGAAATTGTAATGCTTGCATACTTTTGTGTAAATTTTTTTATGTAGACATGACACCTCCACTGACATCTAGTTTTCGTAATAGAAATTTTTTGAATTGCAAAAGCATAATTAATATTTATTTTAATTCAAATATTTTGAACAAAAATACAATTTAAAAAACGCCATTCTCCATAAAAGTGTTAGCATACCGAAATGTTTGCATACTTTTGTTGTTTTTAAAGTTGTTATTTTGATATTTGTCGGAAAGTGTGGTTTTTATCTTTTTTGAAGTATTTACGAAAAATTAATAGTTATATTGTTGATAATATTTAATAGGAAGTTTTTATTTCATAAAATGAAGTGTTTTTCTAAAGGGTTGCTGGTAATTCAATGGACTGAGGATGCGGGGAATTTCTTTCTTTCGGTAAGTTGGCATCTTCATTATTACTAGAGAAATTAACAAAAATTTAGTTTGTGATTTGCCTATATGTCTTTTAATGATTTATTGGATTGTGCGTTGACTTAATTGTATTTTTTCACAACCAACTTCACACTTAAGCCGCATAATTATATGTATTTTGACAGCATATATAGCAAGGCTTCAAATAATTCTGCACAGTAATTTTTAGTTGATACCCTTTTAAATATGGAAAGTGAAAAACAGCATTTTCGGAATATTTTACTTTTTTACTATAGAAAAGATAAAAATGCTATTCAAGCAAGAAAAAAATTATCAGATGTGTATGGAGAAGAAGAAAGATTAAGGTATTGCTTACTTAAATACCAAAATTGGTTTGCAAAATTTCGATCCGGCAATTTTGATCTCGAAGATGCACCACCAGTTCTGGAATGCCAGTTGAAGCTGATGAAGACACAATAAAGGCATTAATTGATGCAAACCGGCGAATAACAACGACCATTAATAATCATTTGACATGGCTAGGTTTAATCTCAAAGCTCGACATATGGGTTCCTCATCTTCTTGCGGGAAAAAACTTGTGCCGTCGCATTGACGTTTGTGATTTCCTTCTCAAACGCCAAGTAAATGATCCATTTTTGAAACGTATCATCACTGGGGACGAGAAATGGGTTGTCTAAAACAATGTTAAGCGCAAAAGTTCCTGGAGTAGGAAAGATGAACCGGCTCAAAGCACTTCGAAAGCCAAAATTCATAAAAAAAAGGTTATGTTATCTGTTTGGTAGAATATCAAAGAAATCGTTTATTTTGAGCTTCTACAGGGCAACACAACGACAACAATGGACAAATTGAATGATCCACTTAAAGGAAAAAGGCCAACACATAAACTATTGGTTTGTTCGGAAAGTAATTTCATAATGAAACGAAATTACTTTCCGAACAACCCAATATTTTGTTCAAAAAGTGGTTAAAAAGTGAAAAATTCGCAAATGTGATGTTGACAGTTAAATGTTTACCAGAAAATAGTTCAGTGCCAGCGTACGTAAAGTGTGTAAGAAAATTTAAGGGAATTTTTTTAATAGTGCAATAAATACTTTAATTTCTGTTAATTCTTAATTGAAAAACTAAATGCAACATTACACAGGTTTGCACAAAATAAATGTTTGAGGGAAAAGTGGATTGTGGCAGCAGCATCGGAAATTTCCAGGAATCACGACATTGTGTGCTTGCTCCACTTTCATATATCAGACATTAAAGTAGGAGGAAGCAGGTGCATTCTTTTTCTAAAAAAAAGAATAAATCCGACAGCAGGTGGCGAAATGTGGTCAAAATAGTTCGATTTAAAAACAAAAAAAAACTAATTTACAATAAAATCGCTATCAAATTTTGGGGAGCAATTTATAGAAGCTTCCTTATTCGAGACTATTATTTCTCATTTAATCAATAGTGGCCACTTTAATCATTTAATTAATTTCATAATTTATGCTTTTGCTTGCTCTATTAGACCATTTTGTAATGCATTTACTAAATAATATTGTTTTCAATTTTTTTTAGAATATTAGTATCAAACAACAAAACCCGAAATATTTAAAAAAAATCTATTTGTTTGCGCATATTTGACATGACATGAAAATTGGTTTTAAACGAACCACTTCATTCGCATACTGATTGGCCGTTTCTGTTATTTTGCATGTGTGTGGTTGAATGGCGCGCAACCTTAACGCTCGACGGACGCTGAACAATTCAAAATGCTGCGTTACAGCATCGCTCAGAGAAAAACTGAGTACAAGAAGGAGTACGCAGCACACAACAAATTTCCATCAATTCCGATTTAGTTACAGCAGTGCACAACCTTTTCTTTTAATTAAAAGTAAATATTTTTTTTATTTTCTGATTTTCCTTTTTTTTTTATTATTAAGATTTTTTAATAATCAAATTTAAAAGTATTTTAATTAAAGCCTTAATTCCGTTGGACAATTGTTAGGCCCTTTCTTCAGTTGTGTTGTTGACCTTTGCTCACCTACAAATTGAAATGGATTGAAGGTGTTCAAATTGTTGTTGATCCCCATCCATGTTGGGGGACGAATGATGCAACAAAGCATTTTTTTCTTTTCAATAACAAAAACAACAACAAAAATCCATGCTCATTTTGATCTTTTACGCGGGATTTTTTTTGATAATATTTTTATCCGTTCCTCTCTTACTTTGAACGTTTCTTTTCTTTCCGTTTGTGTTTTTTTTTCTTGCCGTCTTCAAATTTTCTTATTAGTTTTTATTGAATAAAATTCTTTTGTCGGCAATAAATTTTATCGACAATCGAAATGGATTACAAATATTGGCTATGTGACAGCAAGACAATCGGCACACAAGACGATCGATGAAAGAAAATATTTACGAATGATGGACGTACGAAAAGAGGGAAAAAAAGGGATTTTTGATCGGAATGTACGCCTGCTTAATAGGGTCAGTGTACCTAACAAAAAGGAGTACAGAGCTAGGCTACAGGATCGTGTCGGTGCTATTCTATAAAAAAATTTGCATCAAATTTAAAAACTTAATTTCAATTCAAAATTTCCTATTTCATTTTTATCGGAAATAATTTTCTTTTTCTGTTTTCGCTCTACACACGAGGATGGTTTGGAAAGATCTCAGCCTAAGCTACAATTGGCGCTGTTATCGGTATGATTTTTTTTTGTTTGTTAGGTTGTCACATCTGCCATATCGTATGCCAAATTATCAAATTGTTCGGTTAATTTGTTGGTTTTTATCAAACAATTGTGTCGGAGGTTTTTAGTGATTTTTATAGAATGGAAATTCATATTTTTTATTAATTTTTTTTAATAATAATTTTATCGATATTTACAATTACAAAATAGTAACAAACAGATTTAAATAATAGTAGTTATTAACGTGGAGACTTATAAGAGAGTAAAGGTTCTACTCCAAAAAATAATAGGACTTTTATATATCAACATTATCACCTTTAGAGTATGTAGTCTTCAAGATGGAAGATATTCTGTAGGTGAAATTGCAACCATTTGGCATATTTTCAAAAAGGAGAACCTTAAGCAGACCGGAAGTGGAGTAGAAACACGTCCAAAAACGATCCGGAGCGATAAGAAAAATGAAGATCGTTGCACTTAAAGAAGAGTGAAGGTTTGAGTGGACACAAGATCACCAGCATTGGTCACTGAACAGTGGATTTAGCTTCTTTGGAGTGAGGAGTCTAAAAATGAAATTTTCGGGTCTAACAGGCGCACTTTACCAGGTATATAAGCCTAAATCCGGTGTTTGGTCATATATGGCGTAAGTGAGCGTATTAAGCTACCATGGGCACACCATACTTTTTTTTATGAGTTTGACATCTACATCTGTCAACATTAATCAGTGCACATTGTCAGCAATTTCGTACAACAACATGCATTTTTCCTTTGGTAATCATGTCTAGTTTTATAGCAGAAAAAGAGCATATGCGGGAAGCTCTGCTTTTCTACTTCAATTTGAAGAAATCGGCTGCCGAATCGCATCGAATGCTTATGGAGGCCTATGGTCTTCAGTGCTTTATCGAAAACAACGTGCCGAGATTGGTTTTGTCGGTTCAAAGACGGCAATTTTGACTTGTGGGACAAGAAGCTTGAAAATCGGTCTGGGAAGATTGAGACTCTTTTGGACGAAGACGATACCCAATCGCAAAAAATGCTTGCGGAGCAATTGAGTCTTACTCAACCAGCCATTTCCATGCTTCTGCGTGCTATGGGGAAGATTTAAAAAATTGGAAAATGAATGCCTCTTGAATTGAACGATAGGCAGATGGAGCGACGCCAAAACACATGCGAAATCTTGCTCGCCAGACAAAAAAGAAAGTCGTTCCTGCATCGGATTGTGACAGGCGATGAAAATTGGATATATTTCGAGAATCCTAAACCCAAGAAATCGTGGGTTGATCCCGGCCAACCATCAACATCTTCCCCAAGACCAAATCGCTTCGGACGGAAGACGATGCTGTGCGATTGGTGGGATCAGCAGGTGAAACTGTCAATGCCCACCTCTACCACCAACAACTGATCAAATTGCACCGTGCTCTGCCTGAAAAAAGGACGGATTATCAACAAAGACATGATAACCTGATTTTCCTCCACGACAACGCACCATCGCACACGTCAAAAATGGTCTGAAACTACTTGGAGACACTCAATTGGAAGGTGCTACCCCAGCGCGCTTCCACTCTGCATGCTGACGAGAAGAACTTGGAGCGGATAGTGGCCGACAGATTGGAGCATTACATCGATCCTCAACTTTCCCAATTCCAATTCGGATTCAGGAAGGGGAGATCGACCATCGACGCGCTGGAACTCGTCACGAACATCGCAAAGGAAGCCATCTCAGGAAAGAGATGGAAAGGCGGTTCCAAAAAGTATTGCCTCATTGTCACCCTGGACATCAAGAATGCGTTTAACTCGGCCCGCTGGGACCGAGTCTTGGAGGCTCTTGAGAACATGGGGGTGCCCTACTACCTACGGAGGATGGTCAGATCATACTTCAGTGACCGACTATTACACTACGAGACGCAGGATGGATCAGCGGAGTATGGGGTCACGGGAGGGGTACCTCAGGGCTCTGTCCTGAGGCCACTCTTGTGGAACGTCATCTACGACGGCCTACTCCATCTGGAATTACCGTCGAACACAACACTCGTGGCTTTCGCGGACGACGTAGCGGTTGTCCTTGTAGCCAAACACCTGGAGGAACTGGAAGCCGCATTCTCCACCACCATCCGGAGAATAAGACAGTGGATGACATCGGCAGATCTGTCTTTGGCGGAAAATAAGACCGAGGCATTCCTTGTGAGTAGCCGGAATAAAATGGAGACCATCACCATAAGAGTAGGCGACCACGACATCCAGTCGCTACCCTACATCCGGTATCTAGGAGTGGTCTTGGATGCCAGATTCAACTACAAGGAGCACATCTTCGGCCAACGTCGTGGCATTATGCCCACCCATCGACATCCTGACAGGAGAGCGTGAACGCCAACATCGTAGGAAGAAGGAAAAGCGGCGAAAGGTCCTCTGTGAAGAGGAGAGACCCGAGAGTCTTCGCGTCTGGCAAGAGAGATGGGACAGCTCGACGAAGGGTCGGTGAACTCATCGGCTGATCCCAGATGTCACCAAATGGGTCATTCGCCTGCACGGGGAAGTCGGGTATTATATCACCCAACTCTTGACTGGGCATGGATGCTTTCGGGCATTCTTGCACAGATTCAAGAGAACTGACTCCCCAAACTGTCATCATTGCCGCGATGTGATCGAAGATGCAGAACACGTGATCTTCCAATGCTCCTTCTACGAGGGGACACGGGCAGCATTGGAGAAAAATCTGGACCATTCCATCAGTCCAGAAAACATAGTGGAGTGCATGCTGAAGAGCCAATCGGCTTGGAATAGTGTTACAGAGTACGCGGAATCTATCATCAAGGATCTTCGCACCACGTACGAAGAATAGGCCACGAGGCGTCATAACAGCGGGACAGCAGTAATATCAAATAAGAACGCTCCGGCGAAGTAGTATTTACAAAGAGTGCCGCCGGGGAACCATCGTTCCGGGAGCAAGGTTAGAGGTACAGGTTAGGTTTTAGTGAGGTAAAAATCCCGCATAACTCGTCTGGCGGGTAGAAGGTCTCCCAGGCGAGTACCTTTTGAAGGCTTCCCCCTGTACCTCATTATTCTAAACTTAAAAAAAAAACCCACCACGCTTACGAGTCACCAGACCTGGCCCCTTCCGACTACCACTTGTTTCTGTCGATGGGCGACGCGCTCACTGAGCAGCACTTCGATTCTTACGAAGACTTCCGAAAATGGCTTGATGAGTGGTTTGCCTCAAAAGAGAAGGAATTTTTCTTTGGCGTGGTATCCACAAATTGCCCGAGAGTTGGGAAAAATGTGTAGCTAGCGAGAGCAAGTACTTTGAATAAATTGGTTTTTGCTTTCTTTTGACTAAAAAAACAGCGAATTTAAGCTTATACACCTGGTAGTTTATCGATATAACGTGTTGGCCGGAGGATGCTGAAGAGTAGCACTGTGAGTGATACTGTAAGTCATGGTGGAGGTGATGCCTCGGTTTGGAGATGCTTCGAAGGACTTTGCAGAACAGACTTTGTTTGGATGGTATTGACAGAATCAAAATGACATCCTTTCAAGTGTTTTTTTTTATCTTGGCGAGCAAAAAAAACATATACAAACTCCGTATAAGGGGTGAAAGGGGACTGGCAAACTATAAGAAGCCCTTTTTCCAACAAAAACTCGTTAATAGAGATGGAGGGCGTTGTCATGTTAAAGAATCCAAGTATCTGTAATTGACGATCTGACACGAAAAAAACACTTTTCTGTGCCCTTCAAGAACTTCAAGGCGATCTAACCTCTCTCGTTTCATATTTTCATCAGTTTTTAGAGTTAAAAGCCCTTCTTGAGCGACGTCCATTCTGCACTATTTCTCGTAACGCACTATAAAAAATACAACTTCACTTATTACGCTATATAGGTTCGCAGAGTAACTGGACTAGGTATTGTCCCACAAGATCCTATTTACGCAGACAATTCTAAATATTTTAAAGTATTTGAAAACCAACAGCTTTTAAGTAATGACAGAATTACAACACGAAATGTGCGCAAAAATTTTCCTTTTATTCTTTTTAGCTTTTATGGAAATAATAAAAAATTTCTCCTTACAAAATTGTTAAAAAAATTTTAAATATGTTCAAGCGATATTTACTTTTGCAATAATTCACACAGAAAATTCCGTATACATATACGAAAATCTGACCAACATGCATTGTGGACACGGGTAACCGCCTATTTTCTTCTGAACGTATGAAATTCGTTTTTTTTGTCTCGCATTTAATTGAGTTTCAAAATAAAAACGAAAAATACTTAACATAGATTAAAGAAGTACTGGATAGGCCCCTACCGTATATGTATACGCAATTTTGTGTACAAATTTTTACTAGGGGGATATGACTGTCAAAAAATTTTTATGTAGACATGACACCGACTGCCATCTATGTGTCGTAATGGAAATTTATTTAATTGCAAAAGCATAATATATATTTATTTTAATTCACTTATTGGAAACAAAAATACAATTTAAACACAACGATAGGCAATTTTTATTTTTTGTACAATCTTTTTAATAGATGGAATTCTATTTTAGGTTTATTATACATTTCGTAAATATCAATCAAATATAAACCGCCTCAATTTTGTAGACTTTCGGAGAGTTTGAAAACTTTAATTCTCCATGAAAGTGGAGACTTTGGGGGTTAGCTTTGTCATTTGTGAATCCGATGTTGACAGTTCAATGTTTACCATAAAATAGTACAGTGCCGGTGTATATAAAGTGTGTGTAAGAAAGTTTAAGGGACCGAATTTTTCTGTCTATTTTCCATTGCTGTTTTCATTGTGTTATAATAAATGATGTATATTCTTCGTTAAGCTTATTATTTAAATAAATTTGTTTTGCTTTCTCTATTAGACCATATTATAATGCATTTACTACATAATATTGTTTTTTTTTTTTAGAATATTAGTTATTAATTTTTTAAGTACATTAAATTTTTCATCTTGTAATTTACTTTTAAAGCATTTCTTTTAATGTTGTATACGATTAACTTATATATTATCAAGAACTTCATGTATTGTAATGTTCTATGTAATTAATGCTTTATTTTTTAATTTAATTTAAATGCACAGTGCCTATTTAAATTACCATTTGCATTCATAAACACACATTTATTTTATAATTAAGGTTTTTCCATCTATGGTACTTATGCTTGTTTAAGATTAAAATTTATATTTAACAAGTTGCGGTGTGGTTTGATTTCAACATAAACAAAATATCACATTTTGCATTTTTGAAATTAATTTAAAGTTGTACACATAATTGTTTTCATAAAATCAAATAACTTACAATTCATATTTTTATATACTATTCCCCACTTTAAAAATTCTGTTTTAATAAATAATAAATATACAGTGAAATAAATAAAATGCAAATACATAATAAATAAATAAATATTTAAAAATAGAATACTGTGTTTTATTGCATATTTACAAAACTAATTCCATCAAACAAGATCCGCAATATTAAAAAATCTGCTTCTTTACGCATACGTGTAAGTGCAAATGATATCACACATGAAAAATGGTTTTAAATGAACCGCTGCAATCGCATACTGAACTTTTAAATTAGGCCCCAATGACTTACGCCGTTTCTGTTGTATTGCATGTGTGTGCGTTCTATGAATGTATTGCCAACAAAATTTGGACAGAATTTTTGTGTAGAGGCTTATCCAGTAATTCTATAAGGAAAAATAGATTGTTTTTGTCTCCGATAAATTGCATAAGAAATAGGATTTTCACAATATCGAATAGATGTCTCTGTGTACACTAAAAGGTTTCATCATTAGTTTCAGATATCTTTCCTAGTATAAAATAGATGTCTCTGTAATTTGTAAATTTAATTCATTTTTCAATTTATAATAAATTATTTACATTTTATAAAAAATATAAATAAATTTATTTATTTTAACAAGATGTACTTCATACTAATCATTATTTATTTTTTCATTATAATAGTAATGTGATTTTATATATGAATTCGTCACAATTCTCTGTTCCACTTTTTCAATGTCCAAATATCAGTGGTATTTCTGACAATTTCAAAGCGCTCTGACAGAAAGAAAAGCACATGTCTTCGTAATTATTTACATCGCGACCGGTCTGGTTTGTTTTGCAGTCTCATAAATTAATTAAAAGCACACACAACACAAAATGAGCGACAAGTATTAAAAGAAACCACATAAATAATAATGGCAAGATAAAATATAGAAATCTATTAATCAAATTTTAGATATGCTGTTCCCAATAAATTGCCAGGGAAAAAGGTTTCGATTTTGGCACATCGACGTCGTCGGGTACAACAAAGTGTTGCAACAGATCATCAGAAAAATAAATTGAGAAGCAAAGGACTTAAGCGCAAAAGATTGCGATTAAATTTCCAACGTCCAGAAGCGTTTATATCGGCATTTCGGAAGTCCGAACGAGATAATAAAAGAATGAAAAGGCTTGTACTTCACAATAATCTGTTCAATGCGGAGAATATTTCGGAGAAGCTACTTGTTGTTATGAGGCACATTGGGTAAGGATATATTGAAGTTTTTTTTGTAATTGAGTAGGGTAAGCTAATATTATAATCTTTGGTCAGGCGGACGATTCACAATCCAACAACCGTAAAGATTTTAGAAGCACTGCGTCTTAACGGAGTTCACACAACGGTTTTTTTAAAAAATACCAAGGAGAATCGTGTTTTGCTGAAAGTAGTTGAACCTTTCGTTGTCTACGGCAATCCCAATCAAGGTACCGTTCGCAATTTGGTATTTAAGCACGGATTCGCCGTAATTGATGGCAAAAGTGTATCGATTACATCGAACACAATGATAGAGGAACAATTGGGCCACATCGGAATTATATGTCTTGAGGATATCATCCACGAAATCTTGACTGTAGGATCACATTTTGATGAAGTTACTAAATTTTTAAAACCGTTTACGGTAAGTTATACTTAGGTAGAAAAAGCAGGATGTGCTCAAAAATTGAAAATCTCTTTCTAGCTTAAAAATCCCAAAGACGGTTGGACGAAGAAAGTCGGTATGAGCTATGATAAAGGTGGTGAATGCGGCGATAGAAAAGAAGCAATTAATGAACTGATAGCGCGATGTGAATAAAATTAATTACTTTCCGATTCAAGCACCCAATTTCTAATTGTTCATCTGAAATTGAAATTTCATAAATAATAATAAGAAAAACTTTAAATTGAATTGGTTTTTTTTTTAACTTTTGAAAATGTTAGCGAAAAGTGGAATAACTGCATTACAGCATAGGTAGCACAGTTATCGTTACTGCACTTGGAAATTTGTGTCCTAATTGAGAAGCAATCGTCATTTTATACAACTTTTATTAATTGGTTTCTGTCCTGAATATACGTATCGTATCGGTTTTAACTATTATTTGTATATAATTCTTATAATATATTTGCTTTAATATTGTTTAAATAATTTGCTTTATTTTTGCAATTTGATAAATAATTTTACAAAAGAAAACAAAAAAAAATGTCATTTATATAATTCTAATCTCTTTCGAAGTATAGATAAAGATAGTGACTTTTTAGTATGAAAGAGAAGAAGAAACTGACATTGACGTTTATTTTATTATAGTGTGAATTGCGAGTAATAAGAGTGTTCGTAAAAAAAAAGAGACGGAGAAATTTAACTTGGGTTGTCTTATCTTGGCAACTGATATATTCGATGAGAGAATATGAGATTAGAATTAGCAAAAAATGTAATTGGATTAGTTGCAGTTGTACCACGTAATAATAACTAAAGTTAATAGAGGTCTGTACGGAAGTCCGAACGCGGCGGATATCGCAACCTTATTTTCGCATACACGTTTGCATACATTGCGCTTGTATAGCACATTTGTGGTAGAAAAAAAATTTAATTCGTATCTTGTACGTTTTATTTAATTTCGATATATATACACACACACATACATATATTAATTTATATATGTACAATTATGCAGATAATTCTTTTAGGATAAATATATGTATAAATTTACGATACTACATCAAGAGAAAAAAAGAAAAAATAATATACAGACAAGAAAAATTTGCGGATAAACAAATGTCACTTTGGTAAGAAATAAAGTCAGAAAAAAATCTATACAATGTTCGCGTTATAAGAATCGATGTGGAGTGTTGTGTGACAGATAAGAAAAATGGAATAAGTTCGAAACGAAAGAAATAATTCATTTTTCAAATAATTTTCCCATAATGTAAATAATTATATTTTCATATTATGTACGGTTTATTCATAAAATATGTTTTTAGTTATAAATTAACCTTAAATCATTGGCAATCATAGAAAACATATACTTCGCCATTATAGATATTGTACAAGAAGAGCGTGATCGTAGCGATTTAGGGCAATCAGATATTAAACGCAATGAAGAAAATCTTTTCGAAATTTGAAAAAAATGAAAAAATCGAGAGTGGAATATTGGCTAAGGAAACGAATAATTATGTTGGGAAAGTATTCACAGTCGGAAGGTCTACAGTTATTGTTGAGGATGTTTTAGCTGAAGGTAACGATTATCAGAATTTTTCATGATAACTTTTTTCTATCATTAACTGTAAATTTATCAAAATCCACCTCATTTATTAAATTTGATCACATTTTCTAATTGAAAGAAAAAAAAATCAAATTTATTTATTAGTTTTTCTTTAAATTTTATGATAATAACAAAAAAGAAAGAAGAAAAAAGAAGGAAAACCAATTTGAAGGACAAAATTTCAAAGTAATTGAAATTTTTATTTACTATTTCCTGTATTTTTTTTTAGTATTTGCGCAATCTTCTAATATTATTTATCTCTTTTTGTAAGACACGCTAATTCTAATATATATGGAATTTGTCATGACTTATGAAATTTATGTGCACCTTGTATTTTCAGGTGGATTTGCGATGGTATTTTTAGTGAAAGCGAATTCAGGTAGCGCAAGATATGCTCTTAAAAGGATGTATGTAAATAATGAATATGATTTGAATGTAGCTAAAAGAGAAATACAAATAGCTGTAAGTATAGAATTTGGTTTTGTTAATTGCTTACATATATTCACATATTTTAAAGTCTGTGGTTTAAGTAAAATCACCATAAATAGTTTTAATTTATTTCGATTATAATTGCTTAAATTAAAAAAAAAAACTAATCGACTCAATTATTTACTTAAAACGACTTTCGTATAATTGCTATTATTTTCATTGAAGATTTGAACAAATTTAGTTTATTTTTCATTTTAGAGCAACTTAAGTGGACATAAAAATATCATAGGCTATGTTGATTCTAGTATTACGCACACCAACAATGGTGTGTATGAAGTATTGTTGTTGATGCCCTATTGTAAAAATCATATGTTAGCTATGATGAATGCTAGGTAAATTGCAAAAAATGTTCAAATATAAATTTTCAAAATATTTATTTGCATTTACTAATTTTTTTTCATAATTGTGATTTACTATTGCGGAAAAATCAAAACACAAACAATAAAACTTAAGGATTTCGGTTGGATTTTCTGAACAGGAAGTTCTAACTATATTCTGTGATATAGCGGAAGCCGTTTCAAGACTACATTATTGTCAGACACCAATTATTCATAGAGACTTAAAAGTAGAAAATATTTTGCAGAATGATGCTGGAAATTTTGTACTCTGTGACTTTGGTTCGTCTACATCAAAAGTATTGAATCCAAATACACATGGCATCACCATTGTGGAGGATGAGATAAAAAAATATACGACATTATCGTATCGTGCACCCGAAATGGTTGATTTTTATAGTGGGAAAAATATAACGACTAAGTCTGATATTTGGGCTTTGGGTTGTCTGCTTTACAAATTATGTTTCTTTACGTTGCCTTTTGGTGAAAGCACTCTTGCAATCCAAAGTGGCAATTTTTCAATTCCTGATAATTCAAAATATTCCAAAGGAATGCATCAGCTTATTAAATACATGCTTGAGCCAGACAGTGATAAAAGACCAAATATATATCAAGTATGCGAAGTAGCATTTAAATTGAATGGCAAGGAGAATCCCATCCAAAATTTACACGTAAGTTAAAAAATTTGTTTGTATATAATAGATTTTCAAAAAAAAATCCTTTTCTATTATAATTTTAGAAAGTATCGATGCCTAATATAGAAGAAATACCAGTACCGCCATATGAAAGCGAATTGAAGCGATCGGCGAGTTTAGCATTGGCTGCGAAGGCAAAAACCCAATCGACAGTTCCGATGGAATCAGGAACCAGTGTTGCTCCACGACAAAGACCAAAGGGTAGTTCGGCACATACTCATCATCCTCTACCATTAGGCCTGCCTCCAAGCCCTTCGCCAAGAACAACCATCTCTTCGCCACAACCTGTTGTTGAACAATTCCAAGTTAATTTTCCAGCGCTTTCTACACAACCGCAACCATCTACACAGCAGCAGCCACAACAGCAACAACAACAACAAGAACAACCCGATCAACAGCAACAACAACAGCAGCAGCAGCAACAAGTTCCGGCAGCTTTATTTTCTAGTTCAAATACGGCACAATCCGTAGGACTGGGAAGCTTGGCAACGCAACCGATAGTAGCGGGTTTGCCAACAAACACCAATGACCAAACTAAGGGAAATCTCGATAGTCTATTTGAAACGACGTATCCAGATCCATTTAGTGGAGCTAGTAGTAGCAATTTAATTAGTACAGACTCCGTTCCACTAGATGCTCAATCATTAACACATAATGTTATGACAATAACAAATGTTGGTGCGGGAGCTGGTACTCCCACAAAAATTATATTGAATGCACCGAAGGTCGGCCATCGAAGAAATGTCAGCGACACATCTGCCTTTAACAAGTATTATTAATATAATTACTTTTATTATTATTATTTTTTTTTTTTTTTTTTTTTTTTAACTATAATTTCATGAACAAAGAAAATCTTTATGTAATAGTAGTGGGATAAAAAAATTGCAAATTTTTTATTTTTAATATCACAGAACATTTGCTAATGAAACATCACAATTCCTCGCACCATACGATCATTCCGTAGTTAAAAGCCGATCCGAGAAATCAGACTCCCCGACGTCAGGTACAATGTCTCTGTTAAATACGACTTCTGGACAAAAAAGTGAAAGTGGAAATGGAATATACTCCACAGAAAGTAGCGTGCTGAATTCTCGCATTTATATTCATCCGACATCGGCTTCTATGTCAAACACTGAACTATCATCAACAACTGAGCCACGTCCGGGGGCTTCTGCAGATGTGTCTGTATTTACATCGGGTGCTGCACCTCCCAGTGGCGCTGCTGCATGGAATCCTTTTGAAGAACAACCATTTAGCCAAATGACTGAGGATACTATATTCGATGCTGAGTTTGATAAAATAAGACAGAGGGGCAGCCAAGGAAGTAATATTTTAATTATATTGTATTTTATTAAGAGTTTTTAAATGGCATTACATTTAGGCATAACAACAAAATCGGCTTCTACAACTTCGACTATAACACCAACAGACAAGAATACTGGCGATAGTGTTAGCCAAACTAACATTTTTCAACAACCGGAAATTCCTGAAGATCCATTTGGATCCGCTCCGTTCAGTCTGCCGCCAAGTTTGCGCGACAAGACGATGGCCTATGCTAATAAAAGCGGAGGTAAAGCTTGAGATTTATGAGAGAGTAGTTTCATTAATAAACAAGGTTACCGCCTACAATAACATGTGTACTACTTGACTAACCAAAATTTCATTCATGTAATTATTATTCAGAGTGATTTCTAATCTGTTGTTGTTTGTTAACTATTAATATAATTGTTTCTGTATTTCATCTGCTTTGTGAAAAAAAGAAATATTTAAATGACTAGGAAGAAAATATCTTTTGTGTAAATAGTTTGTAGTTTTCAGTAATATTTTGCACACAGGGAATAACATCGATTAAAACATATTTTAATCTTTCAGTAACATTTTGCACACACAGGGAATAACATCGATTAAAATATATTTGGCAGTTTCTTACCCAACGAAGACTACAAATAATTTGCTAATGGAAAAAAGTTGTTCGAAGAACTGGCATTTAATAATGTACAAAAATATTATTTTTAAAATAATTATAAGTTCATTATATATGTATATAAATTTTGGTACTATCTGTACTCATATTCATATCCTGTTCTATAAGCATCTTTCTCCTTAATTACTTCGACTAATTTTATCAAGACACATATGCACATATATTTGTATAATTGAATATTTTTCAGAACTATTTTTATTATGTTTGTTGATAGAAATCAATAAGTTCTAAATTGGGAGGCTTGTATTAAAATTTAAATAAGCTGATGACCACCACACATATTTAATATGTTACGTATTTAAAAAAATTAAAATTTATTTGTTTCCGCCAAACTCGAAGATTACGTAATAAACGTGTATACACCGTTACCAGTAGTATTGTAGAATTTACATAGTATCTCCATTTGATTTCAAACTATCGATAAATTCTTAATAGTTAATTAAAAACTCTTAGACAAGATATAAGGGTAAGTATCTGTAAAGTTTCAGTAATTGTAATAAACCTTCATTGTTCTATTTTGTCGTATTTAAATTAAACTTGTAGTATTAGAAGTAGCTTAAAAGAATAGTAATGAACATATGTGTATGTATTTCTATATTCATTTTTAGTAGAACATGTACATAGAATATTTAATGTATTTAAGTGACCTGTAAGCAGACACATATCAAGACCAATTTCTAAAATGTTCTTGTCAGTTTAAAGGCAGTGTAAGTGAAATTCTATTATAGAATTTTCAAGGATATATACTTGCACTACCAATAGGTACAGCTCTGTACTCTTTAGCTGCACACAATACCTTATATGTAAATATGTTTGTTAATATATTTATACAAATGTTCATAGTAAGTATAAGCTAATATTAACTAGGTTTTATCAATAATCTTTTGTTAATATTCTATGCTGGAGAAAAAATTCTAAATTAAATGAACGTCTTTAACATTTTTTATTCTTTTGCAAAAACAAATCGAATAAAATGTGAATTAATTGCAGTTATAAGGATGAACATACGATTTACGCATGGGTATGTGCTTCGAATTGGAATAAATTCAGATACATTATACACACAAAACTATAAATAAATAAACAAGAAGTTTAGCAATTTATTTTTCCAATTAATTTATCATCGTTTTTAGATAATCTCTACTGGAAATAATATTTAGTAAAATTCGTGTTTTTTTATTTTTGAGCTTAATAAATGTAAAAAAAAGTTACGACCGTAAGGTGAGATTGTTAATCAAAATTATCGAAATTGTATATATTTTCAGCGAAGAGATAAATGGATTTTAATTTCTCTTGTTTTTATTATGATTCGGTATTTATATGGATTTACAATAAACTTCTGATTATTTTGGCGGGTGTCTGTTTATGTTTTAGAAATCATCAAAACAAATCGACAAATATAGTTTACTGGATATTGGTTTATATCTTGTACTACCATATAATTTTATCGTATGATAGAAATACAGAGTGTGCGTCTGTTAACTTGATCAATCTAATAGTTCGTATGAAATAACGAAGTCTTTCTAGTCCTTAATTTTATGTCAACCGAATTCAAAAGTTAATTTTAGTTTAAAATTGAAAAAAAAATAATAAGACTTCTTATCCAAAAATGAAGGTACACGTATTGAAATACATATAAAGTTGGCATAATTCAAAAGCTGAATTATTTAATTCCAAAAACGTTTTCTAAAAAAAAAAAACTACAATTATACTCAATAACAATATTATCAAAATTGATCGTGTTTTTATGTTATAACTTTTCTAAACTATTCAATTACTATAATTACACTTATTATGATTATTTTTACAATGTTTCGGTTTGAAAAATAAAATATTTCGCAAAATGGAAATTTGATATAATAAGTATTCTGATTAAACATTTCAGCGGATTCAATTTTACATTAAAGAGTGCTGGTTCGTTATCAGTGGTCACGTCGCTTAGAATGTTATCAACTATAATAATTCATTTTCAATTTCGAAATGATAACATATATCATCCGTTATCTATGTGGTCAATAAATAATGTTTACTATAATAAAAATATTTATAGAAAAACAATCGAAAAACTTTTTTAAAAAAATTGTTAAGAAAACCTCGCCTTTATTATATAATTTATAAAATAAGCGTTATTAAATTTCGTCTAATACCAAATACTACTAAAAAAATTATTTTTGATTAAAAATCAAAATTATTATTTTACTGTTTTTCCTCTGATTATATATATTGCCAATGAGTACTGTGAATGATTTTAATTTTGATTGAATTTATATTTATTTTTATGTTAAAAATTCATTCACCTAATTAGTTTTATTTTTATAAATTTATAATATTATTGAACATTTAATTAATATATTTTGGATTAAGAAATTAATATAATGTTTATGAAAACGATAATAACGACAATAACAAAGATAATGTTATAATTTTAATGATGAATTTATCTGTTAACTTTGTTTGTAATGTGCTTTTTGTCCCTTAAAGAGCATGAAGCTGCTAATTATATTATGTTATACCCATTATTTAATCAACATTTTCCTATATTTTTATTTACGTATAAATATTTAAAGTAAGTGCATATCAGTTGCATCCATACGCCCTCTTTCTAAATCAGACAAAAATAAATCCAATAATAATTATGAAAATAACAAAATTATTTAAAATTTTTAAATACTCCTACTCATCTAAATATTATATAATATTTTGAAGAAAACGTTATCCTCTCATAATCATAATATTTTTTTATTTGAAGACATTTTTTTTTTGTTGAATAGACATAGCGTTACCAAAAAGTTCCTCGTCCAAATTACATTTAGTATTCTTTCTTTTTCAAATTTTAGTGCAAGTCTCCACAAAAGAATTTTCATCTGTTTAATCAAAAAGTAGATGGAGAATATACCTACAATTTGGGGAGAGAAATTCAACAACTTGCATACAATGTATTTCGATTCTATTAAAAAAAAAAGGACGAATCTAGTGAATGTGAGAAGATTGTTATTGTTTTGCAAAGCACACCTGCTCTAGTGATGATATTAGTGAAAGCTTTTACTTCCGCTATCAACCAGCATTACAACGATAAATACTCCAAATGCTTTTTATGCGGAAAGCATTGTCCCCGAAGGACTCAACACTACCATCTCTTTATTAGAATGTTGTTTAAATTACGTTAAATTAATAATTGTATAATGATCACCAATTAATTAAACAACATATTAAATACTATTTATTATAAAATCTATCTTCATTAATCGTTGAGAAAATGAAAATTGTTTTTAAAAAAACGAAGATGAATTGAAAATATATACGGCATCATAAATTCAAAACAATTTGAGGTATTATCATATATATTTAATACGATTACATATACACACATATATATACAAACTATTCTCTTAACAAACATATTCACAAGATTGAAAAGGCAAAAATCGTTTAAATTTGTAATATATTTACACAATACGTATAATTAAAAACAAATAACTAAGAGCAATTTGAAAACCTTTTCTTTTGGAAATTACAATATTTATTATTTCTTTACTATTTGTAAATGCTTATTTTTTTTTATTATATTCAAGACAAAACTGACCCGTTTCTAGTGGTAGAATAATCTAAATAATAAAAGGACTGTTTGTTCAAAATATAGAAACAAAAAATCTAAAAACTGTGCTTCAATCTTTGTTTATGGGAAACATTAAAATTTGATGAAGAAAGTAAGAAAATTCTTAGTTGACTGGAAATGGAATGTAAGCAAGTTATTGGATAAAAATATCTTCTCACCAAAATTGCTTCTATTATTTAGCATAATTTCTTTAATAATATATACCTATTTAATAATATTCTTAAAAACATACTAACTCTTCAAAAAAAAAACTTCTTCATTTTGTTGTATAATAAAAAGTGAAATAATGCATATTTATTCTTCTAGTGCTAGAATAGTAGATAGAATTTTCTTAATTGTAAAGTGAACCGAAATTCATTCGAGCTGACAAGTTTTGTGGCAGAAGTAATATTTGCAAAATTAAAAATAGCTTCTAATCTGAGCAATGCTATATTGATTTGTGGTGTTGGGTACATTAACTTTGCTTTGATTTCAGGTTGCATTCAAATTGTGCACTTTATAATAATAATATACTGTAATGTTAGAATTGATTATTTATTATCGAGAAAGATCACACAAAAACAAGTAAAAAATAATAATAATGATAAAACAATAAAATGAAGAAAAAAAAATCTAAAAACAACACAAACAAATTAAAAACTCGTATGCATGATGTAAAAATTCATTTCAGTTTATCAAATGGTTGCTGGAGCGAATTTATCAAAAAAAGGCAGTTCAGGACCCGTTCCAATGGCGGCAGTATCGTTTGTGGCAACATCTCCATCATTTTCGAATAAATGGGTTTTATCACAGCCGACGACAACACAGAGCACAACTGCCTTAACATCGCCAATATCGAATACATCTTCAAGTGTTTTGGATAAAATTTCTTTGTTAAGTACAAATTTAAAAAGCTTAGATTTTGATAGTCAAGAACAGGGTACTACAGGATTAGTATTTGGTAAAATACCAATTGAAGATCGCAATAAATACGAGAAATTACGTAGCAACGATAATCCAACTTCAGATGATTCGGATTCGGAATTCTTTAATGAGGACATACCTTCGAAAAAGACTATTTTTAAACATATAGTGGCAAATAATTTACCAGAAAAGATTCAAAAAATCCAATCGGTATATCAAAAAGTGGACAAAGCACATATTAAAGTACCAATTGTGAGAAAGTTACGGTCTGCTCGGAAAGAATTGAGAAATTTAGAACAACAAAAACAACAGGAGCAAGGAGCAGAAAAAAAAGCAAAGGGTTCAAAAAATTCAAAGAATATTAAAAAGCAAACAGTGATTGATGGACACACTGTTGTAGAAGAAGAGCATGATGAAGATGCTGATTCTATTGGTTCGGCGAGCGATCTACGGGCTGAAGATGATAATTTTGATGAAAACATAATATCATCGATTGTGAGAACTCACAAACCTGTTGAAGATTGCATAAGTGAAAGCGTCAAAACTTGTAATTCATCTGCCTATCATGCAGAATGCGAAAGTGTGACAACCCATGAAGACGATGTAAGTAGAGCTGTTGTTAAAGTGCGAATCAAGAAACGGGACCGGATGAACGAATCGGTCGAAACAATTACTGGAGACAACCAATTAAGTCCAACATCGAACGAATTTTTGCACAAATTCGGTGATCGTCCACTTTTATTGGATGACGAATTAGAATACGAATCCGGTGATGATAATAGTGAGTCTAAAAATAAATGCGAAAGTCCATTCAAAATTGAAGATCAGTTTGAATGTAATAATAATAACGACTTTGTTGACGTATTTGCGATGGCCCCATTTAAAATGCCTACGGCATTGCCGAAACAAAAAGTCAACAAAACTGCTGTTGAGCAGACAAAAAAACCATCTGTTGTGCTCGATAGTCCAAAAGTCGATGAAATATGGACTTCAACACCAAAAAAGACTGCCGATAATAATATTTTTAGCACTTATTTAATTCCAGACGGAACGAACATTAACCAGATGCCAAATAATACAACAACAATACTAGATGAGTTTAATGAACCTGTATTCAATCCGATTATTTCAACAAACGTTCGAAATGAATCAACGCAGATACAAAGCGTGTCCGATTATGGAGTTGTTACAGTAGTGACTCCATCTGCATCCCAACAATACGGTCAGATTCATAATAATAGACAAATTATATTTACTGAAGAAAAGGACCTTTTTGGTTCGGAGCCTTTTCCAAAATTTCTAACCGAAGAAATGGCTAAAATCGATAACAGTAATAGTACTCATACCACTATACAACTAATCAAATGTGAATTACTTTCTGAGCCCAGCAATTTTATCATTCCGAACGAGGTCAATATAACGAGAAAAGATGTTCATCCAAAAAAACGTATTTCTGGTCAGTTTGATGATACTGAATCTGATCATCAATCAATATTACCAGCTTCTTTGGTGAATACACTTTTGTCGTCTTCTCAAGCAGCCTCCACTAATTACATAAATTATTCGAGTACCGCACTAAAGTCCGAACAAGATATTTTACCAAGCAATGATAAAGATTTCACGCAAATGCACATAAAAAGGAATTCCGATTTTGAACCGAAAGATGAATCTACTATTCCTGCATCTAATATTAAAGAAACTAAATCGAAGAAAGATAAAATTCTACCATCAAGTATGCTTAGCCTTCCAACGAAAATCACACAGAAAGTCCGATCGAATGTGGTCACCTATAAAAAAGTGCCTTCTGGAAAGGGTAAAAGCAAACAGCAAACTTTAGATGACAATAATGGCTCCTTCGAATCTAATACAATTCGAAATTCAAAAGTAGGATGCAGCAATATGAGTTTTGAAGATTTCCCGTCTGACCAAGAAATTGACCAAATGTCTACAATGATACCATTCGAGGTTGTACGAAATGAAAAGATGTTGGCAGAAGCCGAAAAGAAATTCGGATCCCTGAAACGACGAAATAATTTGTTTTCATAAGCAATCAACTTATTCAATACCACATTCTAATATAAGAATGAATGCATTTATTTTTGTACGTAAAACAAAACAAACATGAAGAGAATAAAATCGAATTATTAACTTGATCGTTAACCAATTCAGAATAATATTGAAATTAATTCTGAATTAATTATACAATATATAAGAATATAAGTTGAATTTGAATAAGAGGGAGAATAATTATTTATCAATTATATTATATTGTATTATATAAAAATATATACAGAATTCTGATTGTCTACGAACATATAATTGTATATTCCTTAGAATGACGATAAAAAATACTAAACAAAGTTAAAATGATAAATTAGCATCTGTATTATTATTATTACATATTTTTATGAAATTGTATTATTATTATTAGTATTGTCAGTTATAATAATATATGTATTACTACATATAATTTGAAAGTGACAAAAAGAAAACAAAACAAAACTTAAAAATTATTAACATTAAAAGAGACAGAAAGAATATATATTGAATATGTAAATATTTATAAGTAATGCATTCAAAGATAATGCGTATAATTATTTTTAAATATTGAGTTTTCTTTTAAATAATGCGAGTACTGACATTCAAAATAGAAGTGGATGTTTGAATCTAAAGTCTCAATGCATATAAAAATCATTAAGAATAACAATATTTAATTAACATATATATTTTTTAAATAATTTTTCTCGAAATTGCCAAGTCAAGGTTTTTAAGGCCTAATCATAAATTGTTTTTATTGAATGATTTTTTTTTTATTATCTCAACATGCATATGTATATCGTGATATTATCTTAAAGTATTCATTAGTAATAAATATACCCTTAAAATGCTGCGAGTAAAAATTATTGAAAATTAATTTTTCTTTTTAATAAACTATTGGAAAATTCAAATCAATCGAAAATATAATAATATTCACTTTTAAAAAAATTGAGTATGACAGCATAGAAAATTTGTGGTAACGCAGCGGTGGTAGGACGTTCCACCGTTCATATTTGGATATCTGTCTCTATTTCTTATTTTCTCCAGGTTAGCTTTCTTTGCATAATTCAATAGAATTGATGTTAGAGTATTCAATATTTATTAGTACTTGCATTTATATTTATGGTATTAATTCGACTTAACATATAACTACGCAAATTTTTGTTATTATTTCCGAACATACAATATTTTAAATCATGCATTAAACAATCTAGATTTCGATAAAAAATATTAGCTCTGGTTGTACACACAGAAAAGTTTGTAAAGATATTTTTACAGTGATCATAAAGAGTTTAAATAAATATGGCAGCTAAGTAGACAGTTAATTAGGTTTTTCAAACGATTTAAATTCGGCTTAAGTATTTATATAAAACAATTAATTTTTAAAAAAAATATTATTTATTATATTTTATTACTTTGACTTAAACCGAATGTGTCTTAGTTAATAGAAACTGCACCAAGCACAAGAACATTTTTTTTATTATTATTCTATATGTTTCTGGAGAATGAGAAGAAATAATTGTCTTGATTGATTTTTCTTTTAGTATTTCGTAATTTATACGAGTTTATTGTTGATGTAGCATAAGAAAAAACAAATGAAATTATAAACAAAATATTAAATTATTATTATAAAAAAAACCTATGTTATTTAAAGTATTTTACAATAATGTTAAGGTTAAAAAAAACATTCCTTAATTAAATTAAAAGTTTTTGTTTGTTGTTGCATATTTTAGTATGATTATAATAATCGTTTTTTTTGTCTTTTTGTTAAATGAGCTAATAAAATTATTTATTTGAAAAATATGCTTTATCGGAAAGAATTTATTTCCTTCCTTCATGAATAATTTTTAATGAAGTAGGAGCATATTCTTTTTGATCATTACACGACGACTTCTTACATTTGCGACAATAAGATACGAGGTCTGTTCAAAAATTATCGCGAATTTAGAATTTCCTTGGGTTACGTATATTCGGTTTTTTGTGGCGTAATGTTGGTACTCATGTCTCTCACTTATGTCGGCCATTTTGAATGTTCAGGTAATTTTTGACAGCTGCTTTGCATGCACGTGTTTTGGCTCGTCTTCGATTTTTGCCCATTTGCGACCAAAAACAGCATCGCATTAACATTGCTAAGGATCTGTTGGACTCTGTCTGTGACGACCCAAATTTGTTCCAGAGAGTCATAACTGGTGACGAATCATGGGTTTATGGTTATAACGTAGAAACCAAAGCTCAATCATACCTATGGCAGTTGCCGCACGAGCCAAAACCGAAAATAGCGCGCCAAGTTCGGTCGAATGTGCAGATTTTGCTTACAGTTTTCTTCGATTGAAAACACACTAATAATGCCGCAGCCACCGTATTGCCCAGATCTGTTGTCCTGTGACTTTTTCTTGTTCCCGAAACAGATTGTTCACCAGTTATGACCCTCTGGAACAAATTTGGGTGGCGGAGAGAGTCTAACAGATCCTTAGCCATGTTAATGCAATGCTGTTTTTGGTCGAAAATTGGCAAAAATCGAAGACGAGTCAAAATACGTGCAAGCAACGCAGCTGTCAAAAATTTAATGAACATTCAAAATGGCCGAATCAAACTGAATATAACGCCACAAAAAATTAACTGAACATAACGCCACAAATTAAAATCGAAAATCGAATATACGTAACCCGCGGAAATTCAAAATTCGCGATACTTTTCGAACAAACGTCGTATACAATATTTTCTATTTAAAAATTCCGAATTCTTTTTCGAAAATAAAATGAGGATAAAAAAATTTCTGTATTCTATTGTAATAATAAATTTTTGTATTTACTTTCAGTATTTAAGGATAATCATACGATAAAAACATGCTTTTTATTAAAACAAATTTGAGTTCATCGCACATTGTTAAATCCGAGATTTATCATTAGCAGAAGCCTCCAATAATTCTTGATCCTAACTGTAATATTATGATTATTTATTATGTAATGTTGTTTTAATTCTTTATTTTTTGACAACAATAATTCATGGGAAGTGTGTACATTGATGGTTAAAGCTTAACTAAATACAATATGACATTACATGTCAGTCGTCGCCTGACATGTTGAACGCACTCATTACACGCTTTTTTTTTAAATAAAATTATATGGTTTTGATAAAATTAAATATAGATGATTAACCGAATTTAATCAAGTGTACTGACTAATCAAATCCGTATTTTTTTGTGGGCCTGATAACACGACCATATGGGGATATTCTTAATTCCGGCTGTACTGGCGGTACATTGACTGACTGTTGTGCTGGTTCAGAATCAGACTCTCTTTCCGAGACATTATTGTCAGGGGTGTCACATACGTTTGGCATCGGTACAAACACCCCGTCGTCGGCCACCAATTGCCCCGGCTCATTCGCCCCATCAATTGCAATATCCGGGCCAACGTTCATTGGTTGTTCACCCGATGATGTTATTGGTTTATTTTTTGAAACATGTTCTACCGCACCATCAGTCAATAAACCCTCTTCCAGTAGTAATTCACTTGCACTGAATCCGGTGTTTTTTGTCTTTGCAATGAATCGTCTATTGCGTCTAAAGTGATGATCAAAACTGTCCCTGTTTATGTATGACCTCCCGTTTACATTTCCAACAATCGTCCCATAGTTCCATTCCCTTGAGTTTTTTTTTTAAATTATTTTATCTCCAACATTTAATGTTGGCAACAATATTGCATTCCGATTATAATAGTATTCCTGCTTTTCTTTTTTATTTTCGATTTTCTTCTGGACTTCCCCTTCCCCTATATTTTTTCTCACCAACAAAGAGATGGACACTGGCAATCCGGACTTTATCAGTCTACCAAAAAACAATTCGGATGGTGTGAATTGCATTCTTGCCACCGGCGTGGTGTTATATTTGGAGCAATCGATATTGGAACCGATCGACTTCATTTGACTCGTAACACATTTTTAAGATGTTTTTTGCAATGCCAACAGCCTTTTCAGATAACCCATTACTTTGTGGATATCGTGGGCTTGAAAAATTGAATTTGATGTTGTACTCAGATGCGAATTTGTCAAATTCACCCGAGGCAAATGGAAAATTATCGGCTCTTATGGACGTTGGGTATCCAATGCGATTGAATAATCCCTTGAGTCCCTCAATGATGTGCTTTGATGTTTTATTATTGAGTCTGTACGATACCAGATAATTTGAGTAAGCGTCGATTACTGCCATGAAATCATGTCCAGCATATTCAAAAAGATCCATTGACACGCGTTGATACGGATATTTAGCGATTCTTCCTGAAGCAATGGCTCTTTCTGATTGTTTCTCTTGAATTTTTCACATACCGAACATGACTCAATCAATTCTCTCATTTGCGTGTTTATTCCCGGCCAATAGTACAGTATTCGAGCCCGTGAGAGTGTTTTTTCGATACCGAGATGCGGCCCATGAAGCCACCCTATTCTGTAGCTTAGTTGGGATTACTAGGCGATGATTGTAAAATAATAGGTCATTTTCAACGTACAGTTCCGTTTTAAGCTTATGGAATTTCATGTTTGGATATTTTAACAATAACATAAACATTCGCTGAAGTCGTGCCGTTACATTGTCAATGTCACGCTTACCAGCGTCTCCAGTGGCTTGTGATCACTTTCAACTGTGAATTCACGTCCGTATAGGAAGAAGTGAAATCTATTACAGGCAAAAACGATGGCCAATAATTCCTTTTCTATTTGTGCCCATTTTTGTTCGCTTTTGCTTAGCGTTCGTGACGCGAACGCAACTGGCCGGCCCTCTTGAATCAGGACACAGCCCAACCCGTCCCTTGATGCATCTGTTTGCACAATAACTGGTTTATTTGGGTCATAAATAGCCAATACTGAATCCGATGACAACACCCTAAGCAATGCATTGAATTCCACTTCATGTTCACTTTTCCACTCAAATATTGTATCATTCCGCGTTAAATTTCTCAAATTGGCCGTTATTTTTGACAAATTTGGATTAAATCGCGCAATGCATTTCAAAAGACCCAAGAATCGTAATACTGAGCTTTTGTCACTTGGTTTTTTCATTCCAAGAATTGCATCCGATCTGATTTCGCCCAATGATATACTCTTTCCCATGAATCTCACACTTTTTTGTTTGCATAGTATTTTTTCTGGGTTAAATTTAACATTATTTTTACGTGCCCGTTCAAATACTGTATTCAGAATTGCATCATGTTCCATTTCAATACTGGCAAAAATGACCATGTCATCAAAATAAATCAACACCCCATTTAAATCCCCGAAAATTTGAATCATTTTCCTTTGAAACATTTCCGGCGCACAATTTAACCCATATGCGACATGATTAAATTTGTATCGACCAAACGGAGTCATAAATGTTGTCAACTGTGAGCTTTTTTTATCCAATTCCATATGCCAAAATGCGCTGCTTAAGTCAAAAACTGTGAAAATATTTTTATTTGCCAATTTTGACGTGAAGTCATCGATTGTTGGAATGAGAAAATGCTCACGTTTTATACATGCAATAAGTGGCTTTGGATCCAGACAGATTCGCAAACGTCCCGCATTTACTCTTTCCACTACCGACCCAATCTTTTGGATAATCCACAGGTGAAATGATTTCATCCCGTACCATTTGATCTATGGTAATAATGCAAATATTAGTACGTACTAATATTTGCATTATATATTTTAGGAAATTGCAAATCATACAAACGTTCAACCATACACTGTCAAGCTCAGCAACAACGTATAGATCTCAGATATGCTATGCCATGTAGCCAACTTTTTTCAAAGCTAGAATCAACATCTTTCGAGCACATAGTTATAGTATTAGTGAGTCTAGAGCAATATCCATGAAAATCTGCTGCATATTGTATTAAAAAGGTACAAGAATATACGTGCATGAAAACTTCTAAATTCACCTTGTGTGCGTTGCATTCGTGTGAGTGAATAGTTGTTACCATAGCCAATTCCGGTACATCTGCTGCAACTTGTCCATACTCCTATTGTGTTGATAGGATGCTTAGTTGTATAGATATGGCTGTTTAAGTGGTAGTTTTTTCCACAAAGTCATCATCTAAAGTTTAGCGTTATGCAGTACCATTAGTATATTTTTGTCTAGCTCGGCTCAGAAGTATCGGATTGAGTTCGGGTTAGCTTCTACACCTGCCCCAGTAATGTGGGGTCGTTTGAGTACCAGAAGCATAATCTTTAGACGACTGCTTCCCTCTCTCAGTGAAAAGACAAACCTTGTTTGAGGTTGTTTTTGTTGTAATTTTATGTTGAAAGAGTTTGACCCCTCAAATCCTACCCTTCCGTTCTTGTAGCTTCTTGGGAGTAGTACCATCTTGTAGCCCCGGAAATTCCTGACTTATCCATTCCTGTCTCGGTTACCCTATCCCCCGCTTTAGGCTTCTAGACCAAAAGTTCTGTTGGCTTGACATTTTCAGGGTGAGCTTTGACGCCGACTGCAACTTTGACGCAGACTTCAAGGCTCGACCGCAAATTTGAAGTCGTCCAGTGTCTTGACTTTGACGCTGACTTCAACTTTGACGCTACCGCAAAGCCGGCTTTGTCCTGGTTTCCCGCGTGTATTCGTTGCACGCCATTTTGTCGGATTTTTCCACGTGCTAGCCATTTTTTCGTATTTTTTCACGTGCTAGCCATTTTTTTCCGATTTTTCCATGCGCTAGCATTTTGTCGGATTTCTTCCATGTGCTTGCCATTTTTACGCAATTTCTTAGTATTTCTGTACAAAAATTGCTCCTGCATGTATATTAGTATTAAAAAGTGACTACTAATACTACCAACTTGTAGTCCTATAATTCCCCCACCTCCCTCTAGGAAGATAATCATAATGCTGGCACACACACAGTAACAATACTATATTTACTGTACGTACGTACTAATATTTGCATTACATATTTTAGGAAATTGCAAATCATACAAACGTTCAACCATACACTGTCAAGCTTAGCAACAACATATAGATCTCAGATATGCTATGCCATGTAGCCAACTTTTTTCAAAGCTAGAATCAACATCTTTCGAGCACATAGTTATAGTATTAGTGAGTCTAGAGCAATATCCATGAAAATCTGCTGCATATTGTATTAAAAAAGGTACAAGAATATACGTGCATGAAAACTTCTAAATTCACCTTGTGTGCGTTGCATTCGTGTGAGTGAATAGTTGTTACCATAGCCACTTCCGGTACATCTGCTGCAACTTGTCCATACTCCTATTGTGTTGATAGGATGCTTAGTTGTACAGATATGGCTGTTTAAGTGGTAGTTTTTTCCACAAAGTCATCATCTAAAGTTTAGCGTTATGCAGTACTATTAGTATATTTTTGTCTAGCTCGGCTCAGAAGCATCGGATTGAGTTCGGGTTAGCTTCTACACCTGCCCCAGTAGTGTGCGGTCGTTCGAGTACCATAAGCATAATCTTTAGACGACTGCTTCACTCTCTCAGTAAAAAGACAAACCTTGTTTGAGGTTGTTTTTGTTGTAATTTTATGTTGAAAGAACATTGCGCCTGCATGTATATTAGTATTAAAAAGTGACTACTAATACTACCAACTTGTAGTCCTAAATTTTCCCCACCTCCATCTAGGAAGATAATCATAATGCTGGCACACACACAGTAACAATACTATATTTACTGTACGTACATACTAATATTTGCATTACATATTTTAGGAAATTGCAAATCATACAAACGTTCAACCATACACTGTCAAGCTTGGCAACAACATATAGATCTCAGATATGCTATGCCATGTAGCCAACTTTTTTCAAAGCTAGAATCAACGTCTTTCGAGCACATAGTTATAGTATTAGTGAGTCTAGAGCAATATCCATGAAAATCTGCTGCATATTGTATTAAAAAAGGTACAAGAATATACGTGCATGAAAACCTCTAAATTCACCTTGTGTGCGTTGCATTCGTGTGAGTGAATAGTTGTTACAATAGCCACTTCCGGTACATCTGCTGCAACTTGTCCATACTCCTATTGTATTGATAGGATGCTTAGTTGTATAGATATGGCTGTTTAAGTGGTAGTTTTTTCCACAAAGTCATCATCTAAAGTATAGCGTTATGCAGGACCATTAGTATATTTTTGTCTAGCTCGGCTCAGAAGCATCGGATTGAGTTCGGGTTAGCTTCTACACCTGCCCCAGTAGTGTGCGGTCGTTTTAGTACCGAAGCATAATCTTTAGACGACTGCTTCACTCTCTCAGTTAAAAGACAAACCTTGTTTGAGATTGTTTTTGTTGTAATTTAATGTTGAATGAGTTTGACCTCTCAAATCCTACCCTTCCTTTGTTGTAGCTTCTTGGGAGTAGTACCATCTTGTAGCCCCGGAAATTCCTGACTTGTTCATTCCTGTCTCGGTTACCCTATCCCCCGCTTTAGGCTTCTAGACCAAAAGTTCTGTTGGCTTGACATTTTCAGGGTGAGCTTTGACGCCGACTGCAACTTTGACGCAGACTTCAAGGCTCGACCGCAAATTTGAAGTTGTCCAGTGTCTTGACTTTGACGCTGACTTCAACTTTGACGCTACCGAAAAACCGGCTTTGTCCTGGTTTCCCGCATGTATTCGTTGCACGCCATTTTGTTGGATTTTTCCACGTGCTAGCCATTTTTCGGATTTTTCCACGTGCTAGCCATTTTGTCGGATTTTTCCATGTGCTAACCAATTTGTCGGATTTCTTCCATGTGCTTGCCATTTTTACGCAATTTCTGTACAAAAATTGCTCCTGCATGTATATTAGTATTAAAAAGTGACTACTAATACTACCAACTTGTAGTCCTATAATTCCCCCACCTCCCTCTAGGAAGATAATCATAATGCTGGCACACACACAGTAACAATACTATATTTACTGTACGTACGTACTAATATTTGCATTACATATTTTAGGAAATTGCAAATCATACAAACGTTCAACCATACACTGTCAAGCTTAGCAACAACATATAGATCTCAGATATGCTATGCCATGTAGCCAACTTTTTTCTAAGCTAGCATCAACATCTTTCGAGCACATAGTTATAGTATTAGTGAGTCTAGAGCAATATCCATGAAAATCTGCTGCATATTGTATTAAAAAAGGTACAAGAATATACGTGCATGAAAACCTCTAAATTCACCTTGTGTGCGTTGCATTCGTGTGAGTGAATAGTTGTTACAATAGCCACTTCCGGTACATCTGCTGCAACTTGTCCATACTCCTATTGTATTGATAGGATGCTTAGTTGTATAGATATGGCTGTTTAAGTGGTAGTTTTTTCCACAAAGTCATCATCTAAAGTATAGCGTTATGCAGGACCATTAGTATATTTTTGTCTAGCTCGGCTCAGAAGCATCGGATTGAGTTCGGGTTAGCTTCTACACCTGCCCCAGTAGTGTGCGGTCGTTTGAGTACCAGAAGCACAATATTTAGACGACTGCTTCCCTCTCTCAGTGAAAAGACAAACCTTGTTTGAGGTTGTTTTTGTTGTAATTTTATGTTGAAAGAGTTTGACCCCTCAAATCCTACCCTTCCTTTGTTGTAGCTTCTTGGGAGTAGTACCATCTTGTAGCCCCGGAAATTCCTGACTTGTGAATTCCTATCTCGGCTACCCTATCCCCCGCTTTAGGCTTCTAGAACAAAAGTTCTGTTGGCTTGACATTTTCGGGGTGAGCTTTGACGCCGACTGCAACTTTGACGCAGACTTCAAGGCTCGACCGCAAATTTGAAGTCGTACAGTGTCTTGATTTTGACGCTGACTTCAACTTTGACGCTACCGAAAAACCGGTTTTGTCCTGGTTTCCCGCGTGTATTCGTTGCACGCCATTTTGTTGGATTTTTCCACGTGCTAGCCATTTTTCGGATTTTTCCACGTGCTAGCCATTTTGTCGGATTTTTCCATGTGCTAACCAATTTGTCGGATTTCTTCCATGTGCTTGCCATTTTTATGCAATTTCTGTACAAAAATTGCTCCTGCATGTATATTAGTATTAAAAAGTGACTACTAATACTACCAACTTGTAGTCCTATAATTCCCCCACCTCCCTCTAGGAAGATAATCATAATGCTGGCACACACACAGTAACAATACTATATTTACTGTACGTACGTACTAATATTTGCATTACATATTTTAGGAAATTGCAAATCATACAAACGTTCAACCATACACTGTCAAGCTTGGCAACAACATATAGATCTCAGATATGCTATGCCATGTAGCCAACTTTTTTCTAAGCTAGCATCAACATCTTTCGAGCACATAGTTATAGTATTAGTGAGTCTAGAGCAATATCCATGAAAATCTGCTGCATATTGTATTAAAAAGGTACAAGAATATACGTGCATGAAAACCTCTAAATTCACCTTGTGTGCGTTGCATTCGTGTGAGTGAATAGTTGTTACAATAGCCACTTCCGGTACATCTGCTGCAACTTGTCCATACTCCTATTGTATTGATAGGATGCTTAGTTGTATAGATATGGCTGTTTAAGTGGTAGTTTTTTCCACAAAGTCATCATCTAAAGTATAGCGTTATGCAGGACCATTAGTATATTTTTGTCTAGCTCGGCTCAGAAGCATCGGATTGAGTTCGGGTTAGCTTCTACACCTGCCCCAGTAGTGTGCGGTCGTTTTAGTACCAGAAGCACAATCTTTAGACGACTGCTTCCCTCTCACAGTGAAAAGACAAACCTTGTTTGAGGTTGTTTTTGTTGTAATTTTATGTTGAAAGAGTTTGACCCCTCAAATCCTACCCTTCCTTTGTTGTAGCTTCTTGGGAGTAGTACCATCTTGTAGCCCCTTAAATTCCTGACTTATCCATTCCTGTCTCGGTTACCCTATCCCCCGCTTTAGGCTTCTAGACCAAAAGTTCTGTTGGCTTGACATTTTCAGGGTGAGCTTTGACGCCGACTGCAACTTTGACGCAGACTTCAAGACTCGACCGCAAATTTGAAGTTGTCCAGTGACTTGACTTTGACGCTGACTTCAACTTTGACGCTACCGAAAAACCGGCTTTGTCCTGGTTTCCCGCATGTATTCGTTGC
This sequence comes from Atherix ibis, assembly GCA_958298945.1. Lineage (NCBI taxonomy): Eukaryota > Metazoa > Arthropoda > Insecta > Diptera > Athericidae > Atherix > Atherix ibis. Next base: position 18,462,522 of record OY282609.1, on the reverse strand, counting down.
ACGCCATTTTGTTGGATTTTTCCACGTGCTAGCCATTTTTCGGATTTTTCCACGTGCTAGCCATTTTGTCGGATTTTTCCATGTGCTAACCAATTTGTCGGATTTCTTCCATGTGCTTGCCATTTTTACGCAATTTCTGTAAAAAAATTGCTCCTGCATGTATATTAGTATTAAAAAGTGACTACTAATACTACCAACTTGTAGTCCTATAATTCCCCCACCTCCCTCTAGGAAGATAATCATAATGCTGGCACACACACAGTAACAATACTATATTTACTGTACGTACGTACTAATATTTGCATTACATATTTTAGGAAATTGCAAATCATACAAACGTTCAACCATACACTGTCAAGCTTAGCAACAACATATAGATCTCAGATATGCTATGCCATGTAGCCAACTTTTTTCTAAGCTAGCATCAACATCTTTCGAGCACATAGTTATAGTATTAGTGAGTCTAGAGCAATATCCATGAAAATCTGCTGCATATTGTATTAAAAAGGTACAAGAATATACGTGCATGAAAACCTCTAAATTCACCTTGTGTGCGTTGCATTCGTGTGAGTGAATAGTTGTTACAATAGCCACTTCCGGTACATCTGCTGCAACTTGTCCATACTCCTATTGTATTGATAGGATGCTTAGTTGTATAGATATGGCTGTTTAAGTGGTAGTTTTTTCCACAAAGTCGTCATCTAAAGTATAGCGTTATGCAGGACCATTAGTATATTTTTGTCTAGCTCGGCTCAGAAGCATCGGATTGAGTTCGGGTTAGCTTCTACACCTGCCCCAGTAGTGTGCGGTCGTTTTAGTACCAGAAGCACAATATTTAGACGACTGCTTCCCTCTCTCAGTGAAAAGACAAACCTTGTTTGAGGTTGTTTTTGTTGTAATTTTATGTTGAAAGAGTTTGACCCCTCAAATCCTACCCTTCCTTTATTGTAGCTTCTTGGGAGTAGTACCATCTTGTAGCCCCGGAAATTCCTGACTTGTCCATTCCTGTCTCGGTTACCCTATCCCCCGCTTTAGGCTTCTAGAACAAAAGTTCTGTTGGCTTGACATTTTCGGGGTGAGCTTTGACGCCGACTGCAACTTTGACGCAGACTTCAAGGCTCGATCGCAAATTTGAAGTCGTACAGTGTCTTGACTTTGACGCTGACTTCAACTTTGACGCTACCGAAAAACCGGCTTTGTCCTGGTTTCCCGCGTGTATTCGTTGCACGCCATTTTGTTGGATTTTTCCACGTGCTAGCCATTTTTCGGATTTTTCCACGTGCTAGCCATTTTGTCGGATTTTTCCATGTGCTAACCAATTTGTCGGATTTCTTCCATGTGCTTGCCATTTTTACGCAATTTCTGTAAAAAATTGCTCCTGCATGTATATTAGTATTAAAAAGTGACTACTAATACTACCAACTTGTAGTCCTATAATTCCCCCACCTCCCTCTAGGAAGATAATCATAATGCTGGCACACACACAGTAACAATACTATATTTACTGTACGTACGTACTAATATTTGCTTTACATATTTTAGGAAATTGCAAATCATACAAACGTTCAACCATACACTGTCAAGCTTAGCAACAACATATAGATCTCAGATATGCTATGCCATGTAGCCAACTTTTTTCTAAGCTAGCATCAACATCTTTCGAGCACATAGTTATAGTATTAGTGAGTCTAGAGCAATATCCATGAAAATCTGCTGCATATTGTATTAAAAAAGGTACAAGAAAATACGTGCATGAAAACCTCTAAATTCACCTTGTGTGCGTTGCATTCGTGTGAGTGAATAGTTGTTACAATAGCCACTTCCGGTACATCTGCTGCAACTTGTCCATACTCCTATTGTATTGATAGGATGCTTAGTTGTATAGATATGGCTGTTTAAGTGGTAGCTTTTTCCACAAAGTCATCATCTAAAGTATAGCGTTATGCAGGACCATTAGTATATTTTTGTCTAGCTCGGCTCAGAAGCATCGGATTGCTTTCGGGTTAGCTTCTACACCTGCCCCAGTAGTGTGCGGTCGTTTTAGTACCAGAAGCACAATCTTTAGACGACTGCTTCCCTCTCACAGTGAAAAGACAAACCTTGTTTGAGGTTGTTTTTGTTGTAATTTTATGTTGAAAGAGTTTGACCCCTCAAATCCTACCCTTCCTTTCTTGTAGCTTCTTGGGAGTAGTACCATCTTGTAGCCCCTTAAATTCCTGACTTATCCATTCCTGTCTCGGTTACCCTATCCCCCGCTTTAGGCTTCTAGACCAAAAGTTCTGTTGGCTTGACATTTTCAGGGTGAGCTTTGACGCCGACTGCAACTTTGACGCAGACTTCAAGGCTCGACCGCAAATTTGAAGTCGTCCAGTGTCTTGACTTTGACGCTGACTTCAACTTTGACGCTACCGCAAAGCCGGCTTTGTCCTGGTTTCCCCCGTGTATTCGTTGCACGCCATTTTGTTGGATTTTTCCACGTGCTAGCCATTTTTTCGTATTTTTTCACGTGCTAGCCATTTTTTTTCCGATTTTTCCATGTGCTAACCAATTTGTCGGATTTCTTCCATGTGCTTGCCATTTTTACGCAATTTCTGTAAAAAATTGCTCCTGCATGTATATTAGTATTAAAAAGTGACTACTAATACTACCAACTTGTAGTCCTATAATTCCCCCACCTCCCTCTAGGAAGATAATCATAATGCTGGCACACACACAGTAACAATACTATATTTACTGTACGTACGTACTAATATTTGCATTACATATTTTAGGAAATTGCAAATCATACAAACGTTCAACCATACACTGTCAAGCTTAGCAACAACATATAGATCTCAGATATGCTATGCCATGTAGCCAACTTTTTTCTAAGCTAGCATCAACATCTTTCGAGCACATAGTTATAGTATTAGCGAGTCTAGAGCAATATCCATGATATTCTGCTGCATATTGTATTAAAAAAGGTACAAGAATATACGTGCATGAAAACCTCTAAATTCACCTTGTGTGCGTTGCATTCGTGTGAGTGAATAGTTGTTACAATAGCCACTTCCGGTACATCTGCTGCAACTTGTCCATACTCCTATTGTATTGATAGGATGCTTAGTTGTATAGATATGGCTGTTTAAGTGGTAGTTTTTTCCACAAAGTCATCATCTAAAGTATAGCGTTATGCAGGACCATTAGTATATTTTTGTCTAGCTCGGCTCAGAAGCATCGGATTGAGTTCGGGTTAGCTTCTACACCTGCCCCAGTAGTGTGCGGTCGTTTTAGTACCAGAAGCACAATCTTTAGACGACTGCTTCCCTCTCTCAGTGAAAAGACAAACCTTGTTTGAGGTTGTTTTTGTTGTAATTTTATGTTGAAAGAGTTTGACCCCTCAAATCCTACCCTTCCTTTCTTGTAGCTTCTTGGGAGTAGTACCATCTTGTAGCCCCTTAAATTCCTGACTTATCCATTCCTGTCTCGGTTACCCTATCCCCCGCTTTAGGCTTCTAGACCAAAAGTTCTGTTGGCTTGACATTTTCAGGGTGAGCTTTGACGCCGACTGCAACTTTGACGCAGACTTCAAGGCTCGACCGCAAATTTATAGTCGTCCAGTGTCTTGACTTTGACGCTGACTTCAACTTTGACGCTACCGCAAAGCCGGCTTTGTCCTGGTTTCCCGCGTGTATTCGTTGCACGCCATTTTGTTGGATTTTTCCACGTGCTAGCCATTTTTTCGTATTTTTTCACGTGCTAGCCATTTTTTTTCCGATTTTTCCATGCGCTAGCATTTTGTCGGATTTCTTCCATGTGCTTGCCATTTTTACGCAATTTCTTAGTATTTCTGTACAAAAATTGCTCCTGCATGTATATTAGTATTAAAAAGTGACTACTAATACTACCAACTTGTAGTCCTATAATTCCCCCACCTCCCTCTAGGAAGATAATCATAATGCTGGCACACACACAGTAACAATACCATATTTACTGTACGTACGTACTAATATTTGCATTACATATTTTAGGAAATTGCAAATCATACAAACGTTCAACCATACACTGTCAAGCTTAGCAACAACATATAGATCTCAGATATGCTATGCCATGTAGCCAACTTTTTTCTAAGCTAGCATCAACATCTTTCGAGCACATAGTTATAGTATTAGTGAGGCCATTTTTTTCCGATTTTTCCATGCGCTAGCATTTTGTCGGATTTCTTCCATGTGCTTGCCATTTTTACGCAATTTCTTAGTATTTCTGTACAAAAATTGCTCCTGCATGTATATTAGTATTAAAAAGTGACTACTAATACTACCAACTTGTAGTCCTATAATTCCCCCACCTCCCTCTAGGAAGATAATCATAATGCTGGCACACACACAGTAACAATACTATATTTACTGTACGTACGTACTAATATTTGCATTACATATTTTAGGAAATTGCAAATCATACAAACGTTCAACCATACACTGTCAAGCTTAGCAACAACATATAGATCTCAGATATGCTATGCCATGTAGCCAACTTTTTTCTAAGCTAGCATCAACGCCTTCGAGCACATAGTTATAGTATTAGTGAGTCTAGAGCAATATCCATGAAAATCTGCTGCATATTGTATTAAAAAAGGTACAAGAATATACGTGCATGAAAACCTCTAAATTCACCTTGTGTGCGTTGCATTCGTGTGAGTGAATAGTTGTTACAATAGCCACTTCCGGTACATCTGCTGCAACTTGTCCATACTCCTATTGTATTGATAGGATGCTTAGTTGTATAGATATGGCTGTTTAAGTGGTAGTTTTTTCCACAAATTCATCATCTAAAGTATAGCGTTATGCAGGACCATTAGTATATTTTTATCTAGCTCGGCTCAGAAGCATCGGATTGAGTTCGGGTTAGCTTCTACACCTGCCCCAGTAGTGTGCGGTCGTTTTAGTACCAGAAGCACAATCTTTAGACGACTGCTTCCCTCTCTCAGTGAAAAGACAAACCTTGTTTGAGGTTGTTTTTGTTGTAATTTTATGTTGAAAGAGTTTGACCCCTCAAATCCTACCCTTCCTTTGTTGTAGCTTCTTGGGAGTAGTACCATCTTGTAGCCCCGGAAATTCCTGACTTGTCCATTCCTGTCTCGGTTACCCTATCCCCCGCTTTAGGCTTCTAGACCAAAAGTTCTGTTGGCTTGACATTTTCAGGGTAAGCTTTGACGCCGACTGCAACTTTGACGCAGACTTCAAGGCTCGACCGCAAATTTGAAGTTGTCCAGTGACTTGACTTTGACGCTGACTTCAACTTTGACGCTACCGAAAAACCGGCTTTGTCCTGGTTTCCCGCATGTATTCGTTGCACGCCATTTTGTTGGATTTTTCCACGTGCTAGCCATTTTTCGGATTTTTCCACGTGCTAGCCATTTTGTCGGATTTTTCCATGTGCTAACCAATTTGTCGGATTTCTTCCATGTGCTTGCCATTTTTACGCAATTTCTGTACAAAAATTGCTCCTGCATGTATATTAGTATTAAAAAGTGACTACTAATACTACCAACTTGTAGTCCTATAATTCTCCCACCTCCCTCTAGAAAGATAATCATAATGCTGGCACACACACAGTAACAATACTATATTTACTATACGTACGTACTAATATATGCATTACATATTTTAGGAAATTGCAAATCATACAAACGTTCAACCATACACTGTCAAGCTTAGCAACAACATATAGATCTCAGATATGCTATGCCATGTAGCCAACTTTTTTCTAAGCTAGCATCAACATCGTTCGAGCACATAGTTATAGTATTAGTGAGTCTAGAGCAATATCCATGAAAATCTGCTGCATATTGTATTAAAAAAGGTACAAGAATATACGTGCATGAAAACTTCTAAATTCACCATGTGTGCGTTGCATTCGTGTGAGTGAATAGTTGTTACCATAGCTACTTCCGGTACATCTGCTGCAACTTGTCCATACTCCTATTGTATTGAAAGGATGCTTAGTTGTATAGATATGGCTGTTTAAGTGGTAGTTTTTTCCACAAAGTCATCATCTAAAGTATAGCGTTATGCAGGACCATTAGTATATTTTTGTCTAGCTCTTCTCAGAAGCATCGGATTGAGTTCGGGTTAGCTTCTCCACCTGCCCCAGTAGTGTGCGGTCGTTTTAGTACCGAAGCATAATCTTTAGACGACTGCTTCCCTCTCTCAGTGAAAAGACAAACCTTGTTTGAGGTTGTTTTTGTTGTAATTTTATGTTGAAAGAGTTTGACCCCTCAAATCCTACCCTTCCGTTCTTGTAGCTTCTTGGGAGTAGTACCATCTTGTAGCCCCGGAAATTCCTGACTTATCCATTCCTGTCTCGGTTACCCTATCCCCCGCTTTAGGCTCCTAGACCAAAAGTTCTGTTGGCTTGACATTTTCAGGGTGAGCTTTGACGCCGACTGCAACTTTGACGCAGACTTCAAAGCTCGACCGCAAATTTGAAGTCGTCCAGTGTCTTGACTTTGACGCTGACTTCAACTTTGACGCTACCGAAAAACCGGCTTTGACCTGGTTTCCCGCATGTATTCGTTGCACGCCATTTTGTTGGATTTTTCCACGTGCTAGCCATTTTTCGGATTTTTCCACGTGCTAGCCATTTTGTCGGATTTTTCCATGTGCTAACCAATTTGTCGGATTTCTTCCATGTGCTTGCCATTTTTACGCAATTTCTGTACAAAAATTGCTCCTGCATGAAAAAACCTTGTGTGCGTTGCATTCGTGTGAGTGAATAGTTGTTACCATAGCCACTTCCGGTACATCTGCTGCAACTTGTCCATACTCCTATTGTATTGAAAGGATGCTTAGTTGTACAGATATGGCTGTTTAAGTGGTAGTTTTTTCCACAAAGTCATCATCTAAAGTTTAGCGTTATGCAGTACTATTAGTATATTTTTGTCTAGCTCGGCTCAGAAGCATCGGATTGAGTTCGGGTTAGCTTCTACACCTGCCCCAGTAGTGTGCGGTCGTTTGAGTACCATAAGCATAATCTTTAGACGACTGCTTCACTCTCTCAGTGAAAAGACAAACCTTGTTTGAGGTTGTTTTTGTTGTAATTTTATGTTGAAAGAACATTGCGCCTGCATGTATATTAGTATTAAAAAGTGACTACTAATACTACCAACTTGTAGTCCTAAATTTTCCCCACCTCCATCTAGGAAGATAATCATAATGCTGGCACACACACAGTAACAATACTATATTTACTATACGTACGTACTAATATATGCATTACATATTTTAGGAAATTGCAAATCATACAAACGTTCAACCATACACTGTCAAGCTTAGCAACAACATATAGATCTCAGATATGCTATGCCATGTAGCCAACTTTTTTCTAAGCTAGCATCAACATCGTTCGAGCACATAGTTATAGTATTAGTGAGTCTAGAGCAATATCCATGAAAATCTGCTGCATATTGTATTAAAAAAGGTACAAGAATATACGTGCATGAAAACTTCTAAATTCACCTTGTGTGCGTTGCATTCGTGTGAGTGAATAGTTGTTACCATAGCTACTTCCGGTACATCTGCTGCAACTTGTCCATACTCCTATTGTATTGAAAGGATGCTTAGTTGTATAGATATGGCTGTTTAAGTGGTAGTTTTTTCCACAAAGTCATCATCTAAAGTATAGCGTTATGCAGGACCATTAGTATATTTTTGTCTAGCTCGGCTCAGAAGCATCGGATTGAGTTCGGGTTAGCTTCTACACCTGCCCCAGTAGTGTGCGGTCGTTTTAGTACCGAAGCATAATCTTTAGACGACTGCTTCCCTCTCTCAGTGAAAAGACAAACCTTGTTTGAGGTTGTTTTTGTTGTAATTTTATGTTGAAAGAGTTTGACCCCTCAAATCCTACCCTTCCGTTCTTGTAGCTTCTTGGGAGTAGTACCATCTTGTAGCCCCGGAAATTCCTGACTTATCCATTCCTGTCTCGTTTACCCTATCCCCCGCTTTAGGCTTCTAGACCAAAAGTTCTGTTGGCTTGACATTTTCAGGGTGAGCTTTGACGCCGACTGTAACTTTGACGCAGACTTCAAAGCTCGACCGCAAATTTGAAGTCGTCCAGTGTCTTGAATTTGACGCTGACTTCAACTTTGACGCTACCGAAAAACCGGCTTTGACCTGGTTTCCCGCATGTATTCGTTGCACGCCATTTTGTTGGATTTTTCCACGTGCTAGCCATTTTTCGGATTTTTCCACGTGCTAGCCATTTTGTCGGATTTTTCCATGTGCTAACCAATTTGTCGGATTTCTTCCATGTGCTTGCCATTTTTACGCAATTTCTGTACAAAAATTGCTCCTGCATGAAAAAACCTTGTGTGCGTTGCATTCGTGTGAGTGAATAGTTGTTACCATAGCCACTTCCGGTACATCTGCTGCAACTTGTCCATACTCCTATTGTATTGAAAGGATGCTTAGTTGTACAGATATGGCTGTTTAAGTGGTAGTTTTTTCCACAAAGTCATCATCTAAAGTTTAGCGTTATGCAGTACTATTAGTATATTTTTGTCTAGCTCGGCTCAGAAGCATCGGATTGAGTTCGGGTTAGCTTCTACACCTGCCCCAGTAGTGTGCGGTCGTTTGAGTACCATAAGCATAATCTTTAGACGACTGCTTCACTCTCTCAGTGAAAAGACAAACCTTGTTTGAGGTTGTTTTTGTTGTAATTTTATGTTGAAAGAACATTGCGCCTGCATGTATATTAGTATTAAAAAGTGACTACTAATACTACCAACTTGTAGTCCTAAATTTTCCCCACCTCCATCTAGGAAGATAATCATAATGCTGGCACACACACAGTAACAATACTATATTTACTGTACGTACATACTAATATTTGCATTACATATTTTAGGAAATTGCAAATCATACAAACGTTCAACCATACACTGTCAAGCTTGGCAACAACATATAGATCTCAGATATGCTATGCCATGTAGCCAACTTTTTTCAAAGCTAGAATCAACGTCTTTCGAGCACATAGTTATAGTATTAGTGAGTCTAGAGCAATATCCATGAAAATTTACTGCATATTGTATCAAAAAAGGTACAAGAATATACGTGCATGAAAACTTCTAAATTCACCTTGTGTGCGTTGCATTCGTGTGAGTGAATAGTTGTTACCATAGCTACTTCCGGTACATCTGCTGCAACTTGTCCATACTCCTATTGTATTGAAAGGATGCTTAGTTGTATAGATATGGCTGTTTAAGTGGTAGTTTTTTCCACAAAGTCATCATCTAAAGTATAGCGTTATGCAGGACCATTAGTATATTTTTGTCTAGCTCGGCTCAGAAGCATCGGATTGAGTTCGGGTTAGCTTCTACACCTGCCCCAGTAGTGTGCGGTCGTTTGAGTACCGAAGCATAATCTTTAGACGACTGCTTCCCTCTCTCAGTGAAAAGACAAACCTTGTTTGAGGTTGTTTTTGTTGTAATTTTATGTTGAAAGAGTTTGACCCCTCAAATCCTACCCTTCCGTTCTTGTAGCTTCTTGGGAGTAGTACCATCTTGTAGCCCCGGAAATTCCTGACTTATCCATTCCTGTCTCGGTTACCCTATCCCCCGCTTTAGGCTTCTAGACCAAAAGTTCTGTTGGCTTGACATTTTCAGGGTGAGCTTTGACGCCGACTGCAACTTTGACGCAGACTTCAAGGCTCGACCGCGAATTTGAAGTCGTCCAGTGTCTTGACTTTGACGCTGACTTCAACTTTGACGCTACCGAAAAACCGGCTTTGTCCTGGTTTCCCGCATGTATTCGTTGCACGCCATTTTGTTGGATTTTTCCACGTGCTAGCCATTTTTCGGATTTTTCCACGTGCTAGCCATTTTGTCGGATTTTTCCATGTGCTAACCAATTTGTCGAATTTCTTCCATGTGCTTGCCATTTTTACGCAATTTCTGTACAAAAATTGCTCCTGCATGTATATTAGTATTAAAAAGTGACTACTAATACTACCAACTTGTAGTCCTATAATTCCCCCACCTCCCTCTAGGAAGATAATCATAATGCTGGCACACACACAGTAACAATACTATATTTACTGTACGTACATACTAATATTTGCATTACATATTTTAGGAAATTGCAAATCATACAAACGTTCAACCATACACTGTCAAGCTCAGCAACAACGTATAGATCTCAGATATGCTATGCCATGTAGCCAACTTTTTTCAAAGCTAGCATCAACATCGTTCGAGCACATAGTTATAGTATTAGTGAGTCTAGAGCAATATCCATGAAAATCTGCTGCATATTGTATTAAAAAAGGTACAAGAATATACGTGCATGAAAACTTCTAAATTCACCTTGTGTGCGTTGCATTCGTGTGAGTGAATAGTTGTTACCATAGCTACTTCCGGTACATCTGCTGCAACTTGTCCATACTCCTATTGTATTGAAAGGATGCTTAGTTGTATAGATATGGCTGTTTAAGTGGTAGTTTTTTCCACAAAGTCATCATCTAAAGTATAGCGTTATGCAGGACCATTAGTATATTTTTGTCTAGCTCGGCTCAGAAGCATCGGATTGAGTTCGGGTTAGCTTCTACACCTGCCCCAGTAGTGTGCGGTCGTTTTAGTACCGAAGCATAATCTTTAGACGACTGCTTCCCTCTCTCAGTGAAAAGACAAACCTTGTTTGAGGTTGTTTTTGTTGTAATTTTATGTTGAAAGAGTTTGACCCCTCAAATCCTACCCTTCCGTTCTTGTAGCTTCTTGGGAGTAGTACCATCTTGTAGCCCCGGAAATTCCTGACTTATCCATTCCTGTCTCGGTTACCCTATCCCCCGCTTTAGGCTTCTAGACCAAAAGTTCTGTTGGCTTGACATTTTCAGGGTGAGCTTTGACGCCGACTGCAACTTTGACGCAGACTTCAAAGCTCGACCGCAAATTTGAAGTCGTCCAGTGTCTTGACTTTGACGCTGACTTCAACTTTGACGCTACCGAAAAACCGGCTTTGACCTGGTTTCCCGCATGTGCTAACCAATTTGTCGGATTTCTTCCATGTGCTTGCCATTTTTACGCAATTTCTAGCCATTTTGTCGGATTTTTCCATGTGCTAACCAATTTGTCGGATTTCTTCCATGTGCTTGCCATTTTTACGCAATTTCTGTACAAAAATTGCTCCTGCATGAAAAAACCTTGTGTGCGTTGCATTCGTGTGAGTGAATAGTTGTTACCATAGCCACTTCCGGTACATCTGCTGCAACTTGTCCATACTCCTATTGTATTGAAAGGATGCTTAGTTGTACAGATATGGCTGTTTAAGTGGTAGTTTTTTCCACAAAGTCATCATCTAAAGTTTAGCGTTATGCAGTACTATTAGTATATTTTTGTCTAGCTCGGCTCAGAAGCATCGGATTGAGTTCGGGTTAGCTTCTACACCTGCCCCAGTAGTGTGCGGTCGTTTGAGTACCATAAGCATAATCTTTAGACGACTGCTTCACTCTCTCAGTGAAAAGACAAACCTTGTTTGAGGTTGTTTTTGTTGTAATTTTATGTTGAAAGAACATTGCGCCTGCATGTATATTAGTATTAAAAAGTGACTACTAATACTACCAACTTGTAGTCCTAAATTTTCCCCACCTCCATCTAGGAAGATAATCATAATGCTGGCACACACACAGTAACAATACTATATTTACTATACGTACGTACTAATATATGCATTACATATTTTAGGAAATTGCAAATCATACAAACGTTCAACCATACACTGTCAAGCTTAGCAACAACATATAGATCTCAGATATGCTATGCCATGTAGCCAACTTTTTTCTAAGCTAGCATCAACATCGTTCGAGCACATAGTTATAGTATTAGTGAGTCTAGAGCAATATCCATGAAAATCTGCTGCATATTGTATTAAAAAAGGTACAAGAATATACGTGCATGAAAACTTCTAAATTCACCTTGTGTGCGTTGCATTCGTGTGAGTGAATAGTTGTTACCATAGCTACTTCCGGTACATCTGCTGCAACTTGTCCATACTCCTATTGTATTGAAAGGATGCTTAGTTGTATAGATATGGCTGTTTAAGTGGTAGTTTTTTCCACAAAGTCATCATCTAAAGTATAGCGTTATGCAGGACCATTAGTATATTTTTGTCTAGCTCGGCTCAGAAGCATCGGATTGAGTTCGGGTTAGCTTCTACACCTGCCCCAGTAGTGTGCGGTCGTTTTAGTACCGAAGCATAATCTTTAGACGACTGCTTCCCTCTCTCAGTGAAAAGACAAACCTTGTTTGAGGTTGTTTTTGTTGTAATTTTATGTTGAAAGAGTTTGACCCCTCAAATCCTACCCTTCCGTTCTTGTAGCTTCTTGGGAGTAGTACCATCTTGTAGCCCCGGAAATTCCTGACTTATCCATTCCTGTCTCGGTTACCCTATCCCCCGCTTTAGGCTTCTAGACCAAAAGTTCTGTTGGCTTGACATTTTCAGGGTGAGCTTTGACGCCGACTGTAACTTTGACGCAGACTTCAAAGCTCGACCGCAAATTTGAAGTCGTCCAGTGTCTTGACTTTGACGCTGACTTCAACTTTGACGCTACCGAAAAACCGGCTTTGACCTGGTTTCCCGCATGTATTCGTTGCACGCCATTTTGTTGGATTTTTCCACGTGCTAGCCATTTTTCGGATTTTTCCACGTGCTAGCCATTTTGTCGGATTTTTCCATGTGCTAACCAATTTGTCGGATTTCTTCCATGTGCTTGCCATTTTTACGCAATTTCTGTACAAAAATTGCTCCTGCATGAAAAAACCTTGTGTGCGTTGCATTCGTGTGAGTGAATAGTTGTTACCATAGCCACTTCCGGTACATCTGCTGCAACTTGTCCATACTCCTATTGTATTGAAAGGATGCTTAGTTGTACAGATATGGCTGTTTAAGTGGTAGTTTTTTCCACAAAGTCATCATCTAAAGTTTAGCGTTATGCAGTACTATTAGTATATTTTTGTCTAGCTCGGCTCAGAAGCATCGGATTGAGTTCGGGTTAGCTTCTACACCTGCCCCAGTAGTGTGCGGTCGTTTGAGTACCATAAGCATAATCTTTAGACGACTGCTTCACTCTCTCAGTGAAAAGACAAACCTTGTTTGAGGTTGTTTTTGTTGTAATTTTATGTTGAAAGAACATTGCGCCTGCATGTATATTAGTATTAAAAAGTGACTACTAATACTACCAACTTGTAGTCCTAAATTTTCCCCACCTCCATCTAGGAAGATAATCATAATGCTGGCACACACACAGTAACAATACTATATTTACTGTACGTACATACTAATATTTGCATTACATATTTTAGGAAATTGCAAATCATACAAACGTTCAACCATACACTGTCAAGCTTGGCAACAACATATAGATCTCAGATATGCTATGCCATGTAGCCAACTTTTTTCAAAGCTAGAATCAACGTCTTTCGAGCACATAGTTATAGTATTAGTGAGTCTAGAGCAATATCCATGAAAATTTACTGCATATTGTATCAAAAAAGGTACAAGAATATACGTGCATGAAAACTTCTAAATTCACCTTGTGTGCGTTGCATTCGTGTGAGTGAATAGTTGTTACCATAGCTACTTCCGGTACATCTGCTGCAACTTGTCCATACTCCTATTGTATTGAAAGGATGCTTAGTTGTATAGATATGGCTGTTTAAGTGGTAGTTTTTTCCACAAAGTCATCATCTAAAGTATAGCGTTATGCAGGACCATTAGTATATTTTTGTCTAGCTCGGCTCAGAAGCATCGGATTGAGTTCGGGTTAGCTTCTACACCTGCCCCAGTAGTGTGCGGTCGTTTGAGTACCGAAGCATAATCTTTAGACGACTGCTTCCCTCTCTCAGTGAAAAGACAAACCTTGTTTGAGGTTGTTTTTGTTGTAATTTTATGTTGAAAGAGTTTGACCCCTCAAATCCTACCCTTCCGTTCTTGTAGCTTCTTGGGAGTAGTACCATCTTGTAGCCCCGGAAATTCCTGACTTATCCATTCCTGTCTCGGTTACCCTATCCCCCGCTTTAGGCTTCTAGACCAAAAGTTCTGTTGGCTTGACATTTTCAGGGTGAGCTTTGACGCCGACTGCAACTTTGACGCAGACTTCAAGGCTCGACCGCGAATTTGAAGTCGTCCAGTGTCTTGACTTTGACGCTGACTTCAACTTTGACGCTACCGAAAAACCGGCTTTGTCCTGGTTTCCCGCATGTATTCGTTGCACGCCATTTTGTTGGATTTTTCCACGTGCTAGCCATTTTTCGGATTTTTCCACGTGCTAGCCATTTTGTCGGATTTTTCCATGTGCTAACCAATTTGTCGAATTTCTTCCATGTGCTTGCCATTTTTACGCAATTTCTGTACAAAAATTGCTCCTGCATGTATATTAGTATTAAAAAGTGACTACTAATACTACCAACTTGTAGTCCTATAATTCCCCCACCTCCCTCTAGGAAGATAATCATAATGCTGGCACACACACAGTAACAATACTATATTTACTGTACGTACATACTAATATTTGCATTACATATTTTAGGAAATTGCAAATCATACAAACGTTCAACCATACACTGTCAAGCTCAGCAACAACGTATAGATCTCAGATATGCTATGCCATGTAGCCAACTTTTTTCAAAGCTAGAATCAACATCTTTCGAGCACATAGTTATAGTATTAGTGAGTCTAGAGCAATATCCATGAAAATCTGCTGCATATTGTATTAAAAAAGGTACAAGAATATACGTGCATGAAAACTTCTAAATTCACCTTGTGTGCGTTGCATTCGTGTGAGTGAATAGTTGTTACCATAGCCACTTCCGGTACATCTGCTGCAACTTGTCCATACTCCTATTGTGTTGATAGGATGCTTAGTTGTACAGATATGGCTGTTTAAGTGGTAGTTTTTTCCACAAAGTCATCATCTAAAGTTTAGCGTTATGCAGTACTATTAGTATATTTTTGTCTAGCTCGGCTCAGAAGCATCGGATTGAGTTCGGGTTAGCTTCTACACCTGGCCCAGTAGTGTGCGGTCGTTCGAGTACCATAAGCATAATCTTTAGACGACTGCTTCACTCTCTCAGTGAAAAGACAAACCTTGTTTGAGGTTGTTTTTGTTGTAATTTTATGTTGAAAGAACATTGCGCCTGCATGTATATTAGTATTAAAAAGTGACTACTAATACTACCAACTTGTAGTCCTAAATTTTCCCCACCTCCATCTAGGAAGATAATCATAATGCTGGCACACACACAGTAACAATACTATATTTACTGTACGTACATACTAATATTTGCATTACATATTTTAGGAAATTGCAAATCATACAAACGTTCAACCATACACTGTCAAGCTTGGCAACAACATATAGATCTCAGATATGCTATGCCATGTAGCCAACTTTTTTCAAAGCTAGAATCAACGTCTTTCGAGCACATAGTTATAGTATTAGTGAGTCTAGAGCAATATCCATGAAAATCTGCTGCATATTGTATTAAAAAAGGTACAAGAATATACGTGCATGAAAACTTCTAAATTCACCTTGTGTGCGTTGCATTCGTGTGAGTGAATAGTTGTTACCATAGCTACTTCCGGTACATCTGCTGCAACTTGTCCATACTCCTATTGTATTGAAAGGATGCTTAGTTGTATAGATATGGCTGTTTAAGTGGTAGTTTTTTCCACAAAGTCATCATCTAAAGTATAGCGTTATGCAGGACCATTAGTATATTTTTGTCTAGCTCGGCTCAGAAGCATCGGATTGAGTTCGGGTTAGCTTCTACACCTGCCCCAGTAGTGTGCGGTCGTTTGAGTACCGAAGCATAATCTTTAGACGACTGCTTCCCTCTCTCAGTGAAAAGACAAACCTTGTTTGAGGTTGTTTTTGTTGTAATTTTATGTTGAAAGAGTTTGACCCCTCAAATCCTACCCTTCCGTTCTTGTAGCTTCTTGGGAGTAGTACCATCTTGTAGCCCCGGAAATTCCTGACTTATCCATTCCTGTCTCGGTTACCCTATCCCCCGCTTTAGGCTTCTAGACCAAAAGTTCTGTTGGCTTGACATTTTCAGGGTGAGCTTTGACGCCGACTGCAACTTTGACGCAGACTTCAAGGCTCGACCGCAAATTTGAAGTCGTCCAGTGTCTTGACTTTGACGCTGACTTCAACTTTGACGCTACCGAAAAACCGGCTTTGTCCTGGTTTCCCGCGTGTATTCGTTGCACGCCATTTTGTTGGATTTTTCCACGTGCTAGCCATTTTTCGGATTTTTCCACGTGCTAGCCATTTTGTCGGATTTTTCCATGTGCTAACCAATTTGTCGAATTTCTTCCATGTGCTTGCCATTTTTACGCAATTTCTGTACAAAAATTGCTCCTGCATGTATATTAGTATTAAAAAGTGACTACTAATACTACCAACTTGTAGTCCTATAATTCCCCCACCTCCCTCTAGGAAGATAATCATAATGCTGGCACACACACAGTAACAATACTATATTTACTGTACGTACATACTAATATTTGCATTACATATTTTAGGAAATTGCAAATCATACAAACGTTCAACCATACACTGTCAAGCTCAGCAACAACGTATAGATCTCAGATATGCTATGCCATGTAGCCAACTTTTTTCAAAGCTAGAATCAACATCTTTCGAGCACATAGTTATAGTATTAGTGAGTCTAGAGCAATATCCATGAAAATCTGCTGCATATTGTATTAAAAAAGGTACAAGAATATACGTGCATGAAAACTTCTAAATTCACCTTGTGTGCGTTGCATTCGTGTGAGTGAATAGTTGTTACCATAGCCACTTCTGGTACATCTGCTGCAACTTGTCCATACTCCTATTGTGTTGATAGGATGCTTAGTTGTACAGATATGGCTGTTTAAGTGGTAGTTTTTTCCACAAAGTCATCATCTAAAGTTTAGCGTTATGCAGTACCATTAGTATATTTTTGTCTAGCTCGGCTCAGAAGCATCGGATTGAGTTCGGGTTAGCTTCTACACCTGCCCCAGTAGTGTGCGGTCGTTTGAGTACCAGAAGCATAATCTTTAGACGACTGCTTCCCTCTCTCAGTGAAAAGACAAAACTTGTTTGAGGTTGTTTGTGTTGTAATTTTATGTTGAAAGAGTTTGACCCCTCAAATCCTACCCTTCCTTTGTTGTAGCTTCTTGGGAGTAGTACCATCTTGTAGCCCCGGAAATTCCTGACTTGTCCATTCCTGTCTCGGTTACCCTATCCCCCGCTTTAGGCTTCTAGACCAAAAGTTCTGTTGGCTTGACATTTTCAGGGTGAGCTTTGACGCCGACTGCAACTTTGACGCAGACTTCAAGGCTCGACCGCAAATTTGAAGTCGTCCAGTGTCTTGACTTTGACGCTGACTTCAACTTTGACGCTACCGAAAAACCGGCTTTGTCCTGGTTTCCCGCATGTATTCGTTGCACGCCATTTTGTTGGATTTTTCCACGTGCTAGCCATTTTTCGGATTTTTCCACGTGCTAGCCATTTTGTGGGATTTTTCCATGTGCTAACCAATTTGTCGGATTTCTTCCATGTGCTTGCCATTTTTACGCAATTTCTGTACAAAAATTGCGCCTGCATGTATATTAGTATTAAAAAGTGACTACTAATACTACCAACTTGTAGTCCTAAATTTTCCCCACCTCCCTCTAGGAAGATAATCATAATGCTGGCACACACACAGTAACAATACTATATTTACTGTACGTACATACTAATATTTGCATTACATATTTTAGGAAATTGCAAATCATACAAACGTTCAACCATACACTGTCAAGCTTGGCAACAACATATAGATCTCAGATATGCTATGCCATGTAGCCAACTTTTTTCAAAGCTAGAATCAACATCTTTCGAGCACATAGTTATAGTATTAGTGAGTCTAGAGCAATATCCATGAAAATCTGCTGCATATTGTATTAAAAAAGGTACAAGAATATACGTGCATGAAAACTTCTAAATTCACCTTGTGTGCGTTGCATTCGTGTGAGTGAATAGTTGTTACCATAGCCACTTCCGGTACATCTGCTGCAACTTGTCCATACTCCTATTGTATTGAAAGGATGCTTAGTTGTACAGATATGGCTGTTTAAGTGGTAGTTTTTTCCACAAAGTCATCATCTAAAGTTTAGCGTTATGCAGTACTATTAGTATATTTTTGTCTAGCTCGGCTCAGAAGCATCGGATTGAGTTCGGGTTAGCTTCTACACCTGCCCCAGTAGTGTGCGGTCGTTTGAGTACCAGAAGCATAATCTTTAGACGACTGCTTCCCTCTCTCAGTGAAAAGACAAACCTTGTTTGAGGTTGTTTTTGTTGTAATTTTATGTTGAAAGAACATTGCGCCTGCATGTATATTAGTATTAAAAAGTGACTACTAATACTACCAACTTGTAGTCCTAAATTTTCCTTACCTCCATCTAGGAAGATAATCATAATGCTGGCACATACACAGTAACAATACTATATTTACTGTACGTACATACTAATATTTGCATTACATATTTTAGGAAATTGCAAATCATACAAACGTTCAACCATACACTGTCAAGCTTGGCAACAACATATAGATCTCAGATATGCTATGCCATGTAGCCAACTTTTTTCAAAGCTAGAATCAACGTCTTTCGAGCACATAGTTATAGTATTAGTGAGTCTAGAGCAATATCCATGAAAATTTACTGCATATTGTATCAAAAAAGGTACAAGAATATACGTGCATGAAAACTTCTAAATTCACCTTGTATGCGTTGCATTCGTGTGAGTGAATAGTTGTTACCATAGCCACTTCCGGTACATCTGCTGCAACTTGTCCATACTCCTATTGTATTGAAAGGATGCTTAGTTGTACAGATATGGCTGCTTAAGTGGTAGTTTTTTCCACAAAGTCATCATCTAAAGTTTAGTGTTATGCAGTACCATTAGTATATTTTTGTCTAGCTCGGCTCAGAAGCATCGGATTGAGTTCTACACCTGCCCCAGTACTGTGCTGTCCTTTTAGTACCAGAAGCATAATCTTTAGACGACTGCTTCCCTCTCTCAGTGAAAAGACAAACCTTGTTTGAGGTTGTTTGTGTTGTAATTTTATGTTGAAAGAGTTTGACCCCTCAAATCCTACCCTTCCTTTGTTGTAGCTTCTTGGGAGTAGTACCATCTTGTAGCCCCGGAAATTCCTGACTTGTCAATTCCTATCTCGGCTACCCTATCCCCCGCTTTAGGCTTCTAGAACAAAAGTTCTGTTGGCTTGACATTTTCAGGGTGAGCTTTGACGCCGACTGCAACTTTGACGCAGACTTCAAGGCTCGACCGCAAATTTGAAGTCGTCCAGTGTCTTGACTTTGACGCTGACTTCAACTTTGACGCTACCGAAAAACCGGCTTTGTCCTGGTTTCCCGCGTGTATTCGTTGCACGCCATTTTGTTGGATTTTTCCACGTGCTAGCTATTTTTCGGATTTTTCCACGTGCTAGCCATTTTGTCGGATTTTTCCATGTGCTAACCAATTTGTCGGATTTCTTCCATGTGCTTGTCATTTTTACGCAATTTCTGTACAAAAATTGCACCTGCATGTATATTAGTATTAAAAAGTGACTACTAATACTACCAACTTGTAGTCCTATAATTCCCCCACCTCCCTCTAGGAAGATAACCAACTTTTTTCAAAGCTAGCATCAACATAGGATCCCATATATGGTAGGCTTTTGATATCTCAGAATATCCAACGAAAATTCCCTCTTTTACTCTTAATCAAATTTTGATTTATTAATGTTTTTATTTAAGAAAAAGGCTTTAGATCCAAAAATTTGAAAATATTTTACAGATGGTTTTCTTTTGAACCATATCTGAAATGGAGTATTGTTATTAATTGAACGAGATGGTGATCGATTTATAATATAAAAGGAACAAAATACAGCCTCAGCCCAAAAAGAGTGAGTTAGGTTTCCCTCCAACATTAGGCACCTTGCTTTGTCCAAAATAGTCCGATTCTTTCTCTCAGCCAATCCGTTCTGTTGAGGAGTGTATGGAGCTGACAGTCTCCTTTGAATTCCATTTTCAATTAAATATTTTCTTGTATATTCTCCGATTCCATTATCACTTTGGAGATATTTAATGTTTTTTCCAGTTAGGTTTTCAGCTTCTTCTTTAAATTGTTTAAAAAAGTTTAGGACTTCATTTTTCTTTTTTAGAAAATATATCTTAGTATATCGGCTTTTTTCGTCAATGAAAGTTACAAAGTAGCGGCACCCTGCATTTGATGAAGTTCGCATGGGTCCGACTACGTCTGAATGGACAATTTCTAGTAATTCCAGATTTTTAGCTTCTTGGCTGGATTTAAATGTTGATTTAGATATTTTGCCTTTTATGCATATTTCACAATCTGAAAAAGATTCATTGGGATTAAAGTTTAGGCGCACCATTGATTTTGTTTGATGCGCATATTTTAAAGTCTGCATGTTGATGTGGCCTAATTTTCTATGCCATAATTTCATTTTATATTGTTTTTCAGAATTTGACTCAAAATTTGTTCAATTTGAAGCCTCAGGGTTATCATTTTCAATAACATAATATAGCCCATTAATTTTATTTGCCATGAGGATAGTGTCACCCTCATTATTTTTAATGAATGCTTTGCTTTTAGTAAAAGTCACATCAAATCCCTTTTCGGTAATTTTTCCAACTGAGAGTAAATTTGCCGTCAATTCTGGAACATAAAGAGTGTTGGTAAGATTAATTTCATGGTCTTTTTTTATAAATATTTTGGCTAGTCCCTTTCCATATATATATGCTGAGTGCTCTGATGATGCTAATTTCAAAATATTGTTTTCAGTCTTTTTAATGTCGAGGAAATATTTTTGTTTTGAACACATGTGGGAGGTGCTTCCGGAATCCAAGCACCAGAAATTTGAGGGTTTTCTTTCAGTCATTGTAGCGTGTGATTCCTCACTTAAGTATGTGTTTTCTCCCTTGCGATATTTACAATTCTCTGAATTTCGACATTGATCCGTTGTGATTTTCACGACCGCAATTTTGGCATTTTAATTTTGAATCTTGGCTTTGAAAATTTTCATCTTTTGTTCTTGCCATATGCTCTTCCAAGATTTTAACTTTTAGGTCTGTTGGTTTGGGCAAATTGTCACGGCTCTCTATCGCTACTCGAAAGTTTTCAAACGTAGGTGGAAAACTATATAACATTATTATTGTCAATAAATCATCATTTATTTCAACTCCTAGGCCCTCCAGTTTATCCACAGTATCCATTAAATTATTTAAATGATCTCTTACGTCCTCGTCCGTTGTCATTTTGTACAAAACAAGACGTTTGAGAAGTGTGGCCTTTCGAGCAGGACCTTCACTTTGGTATATACCCTTTAAGGTATCCCAGACTTCCTTTGAAGTTTTATAATTTCTTACTTGACGTATTTCACTAGAAGATATTAGTAAAAATAAATCCGACCTTGCATATGAATCGTCGGTTTCCCATTTTTTTTACGTTTGCTTGATCTTCAGGTTTTTCTATTTCTCCACTGACATATCTCCAGAGTCCATTCTTGATTAACACGGCCTGAGCGTGGATACACCAAGTGTCGTAGTTTTCCATGTTTAAAGCTACACAGTATATTAGTTTAATCCTAGGCCCATAACCTTTTGTATTTAAATGAAAGCAACTCAACAATTTCAAGTAAATTAATATATTTAAAGATTAAGACGACATTAATACAAGTAAGATGGCGTGGCCTTTTTTTACTATAACATGTTATAAAAGTAGAACAGTGTTACTAGGAAAAGTGTCGACTGTCAGTATTACCAACAATTATATTTGAAAAATTCATATTTCTTTTGTAGATATACAAAGTCTACTATTTATTTTTTTAAATTTTCATGCGGCACCCATTTTCCGATATTTTCAATCTTCCCCATTGCACGCAGACGCATGGAAATGGCTGGTTGAGTAACACCTAATTGCTCCGCGAGAATTTTTTGTGATTGGGTATCGTCATCGCCCAAAAGAGCCTGCAATTGATAGTCCTCAACCTTCCTAGGCCGATTTTCACGCTTCTTGTCATACAAATCAAAATTGCCGTCTTTGAACCGACGAAACCAATCTCGGCACGTTGTTTCCGATAAAGCACGGTCACCATAGGCCTCCATAAGCGATTCGGCAGCCGATTTCTTCAAATTGAAGCAGAGAAGCAGAACTTCCCGCATATGCTCTTTTTCTGGCACAAAACTAGACATGATTACCAAAGGAAAAATATGTTGGTGTACGAAAGTGCTAACAGTGTGCACTGATTAATGTTGACAGATTTCAAACTCTTAAAAAAAAAGTATGACGTGTCCATGGTAGCTTAATACGCTCACTTACGCCATCTATGACCAAACAGCTGATTTAAGCTTATACCCCTGGTATATTTATAAGCAAAAATAACAACTACTAAGGAAATGTACTAATATAGTATAGATTTATTTTTTAATGAATTAGAAGAAAATATTGTAGTAAGTAAAAATGAATTATAATGTTGACGTGTGTTTTTAGGGATGAACGCTACAAATACGTAGATTTAAAAATACAATTGAATAAAAATAACGGCTACGCTAGCTAGGCGAAAAAATATCTCCAAATTTCTACTTTGCGTCTATAACTAAAGTTTACTTTTTATAATAAAAATTATAAAATTTTTAACCTTGTGACTAATACACTAATGACATCTACTATACCAGTTAGAATCATTTTTAATTCACTGAACCTGCCTATGTGCGAAGTTCTCAAATTCATCACAACTTTTTTATTTTGACTTACTTAAATATAATTGAAATGACAAAATGAAAGTTTTAATAAAATATATTTTCGGAGAATATTAAATGTCTATATTTTATATTTGAAAAACTAGCTTTTAATAGTTAATTAATTTTGGGCTTTTAGTTTTTAATAGAGTGTATAGCATAAACTTACGAATTTTAGAGGTATTGCCATAAAATCTATTTGAATAAAATATAAATTTGATATAAAATTAGCATATAGAATAATTTTCTACAGCCAAATATTGTGACAGTTTATTGATATGGGGTAGAAAAATTTTGACGTTTTGTGTTGACAGAATTGGTCAAAGACAAAGCGTAAGAGTACAAGATGTCTTCAGATAATTTTGTTATATTTTAAAAGAATTGGCGAACAAAACTCATTATACTGAAAGCATAATGACTTTTATTCGCGACCCATGTGGAATTGTATGTCTTATTGTTACATATATTGCTGTGTTTTACGCTGACTATGTCGTGACACATTGGATTGTTTTGCAAACTATGCAAGCAAGGTAAAAAATATCAAAATACTGTTAAATAGTCTATTCTATGGTTTTTACGCAGTGTTTGGGCCCCACTTCACGTTATTTTGTTTAATACAATTGTGTTCTTACTTGCAATGTCCCATTTGAAAGCTGTGCTATCAGACCCGGGTACAGTTCCTCTGCCTCAGCATAGATTGGACTTTTCAGACATGCATGTTGGTCAAAAGGGCGGGCATGACCATGGTGAATGGACAGTATGCACTAGATGCGAAACATATCGACCACCGCGAGCGCATCATTGTCGAATTTGTAAACGATGTATTAGACGTATGGACCACCATTGCCCATGGATCAATAATTGTGTTGGTGAACGTAACCAGAAATATTTTCTACAATTCTTAGTATATGTTGGTATGTTGGCATTGTATTCTGTCGGGTTAGTTCTAGGATCTTGGATTTACCCATGTGCAGAATGCAAAATAAGTGTTGCTGATTCTCAGGCCAGAATGTAGATATGATTTATTCAAAATTTGAATTTTTTATTTTAAAATTTTTCATTATTAGGTTACACTGTGTCATACTTTTACTAGAGTCAGCTCTTTTTGGATTGTTTGTATTAGCAATTATGGTTGACCAAATGCATGCTATTCTTTACGATGAGACTGCAATAGAGGCTGTACAACAAAAAGGAAGCTATCGCCCTCATCGACGTAAGTTAGCATTATTAGCTGATGTGTTCGGAAGAAGTCATCCAGCATTTTGGTTGCTTCCATGTGCAGGACTTAATTCAAGAAAATATGATACTCCACTCCTTTTTTACGATGTGTAAAATTTTATATACAATACCACACATATTCCTTTAAATATTAATTTTCTCTATTTGTAATTTTATACATTATATTTTATATGATAGAAGCTGAGATATTTTTCAATAGAATTTATTTTACGTATTTAATTTTAAGGTTTACGGAAACAGTTGTACATATATATACATATATATTCATTTATTTTAAAAGTGCTTTTTTGTTATTTAATTATTAATTTTAGTTAATAATTTCCTTATTTATTAGAAGTTTGATAATTACCATTGGCAAATAAAACTAAGCATTAAGATATATATTTTGAAATTATATTTGACGGAAATGCTTTTTCTTAGTATTTTAAACATTACTTGCTTTTATTTATGCAATAAATTATTTTGATACAAATATGGAAATAATGATGATGATTGGAATTAACAATCGTTAAGAATCATGTGAATCAATTTTTTGTACCTATGAATGTGAATTTTAAGAATAAATTTTTTGAGGCTATAAAATGCTTGTTCTTTTGAGATGGATTTTATTTATTTATATGAGATAAATTTCAATTTTAAAATACAAGTCTAAATACGATGTAAGTTTGTAAAAGGAAAAACTCTAATTTAAATATGAAGATATTTATTAGTTTTGAATTAAGCTGTCACTATTCAATTCTGTTGTAGGTAATGTAATGCTTCGGCGCTACTGAATTTCTAAACATTTGTTGACATGACTTTTGACAGATAGTTATTCCTGTGAATTTTACAATCGTAATTAAACAAGTTTTTAATTTAATAATTTAATCAAAGTTCTTATTGTAAATAGATAAAATGATGATATTTAATAGATATTTAAAATTAAGTGCAATTTCGCTATCAAACAAATGGAAATCATCCAAATATCTATATTCGACATTAACAAGCAGAGATATTCTAGACGCACGTGTTTCTGACTCTGGCACATTGTATAATAGTTTTGCAAAATATATTGCTTTAGAAAATTGTAAGAAACAAACTGGCCAGGATTTAATCAAAACTAAGATTAATTATGCTGACTATTATCCAATACAAAACATTCATAATTTCAGTGATATATTACAAAAAACACATTTTGATCAGTTGGCCCGGTTAATAATTTATACGAGCACTTACAAAACAAATGGTGATCCAGATAAAATCGCTAAAGCAATAAATGAAATTGATACATTTTGTGTAGCCAATATCAATAAGATGAATCTTAATACAATATTAGACATATTGCATTGTTTTTTGTATTTAATACCTAATAATATAACTAGGCTTGATTTTTACAAGAGATCAATAAGCCGGTTAGTAGAAGAATTTAACGGGGAGGAAAATGAAAAAAATGAATTTGTGCAAATTGGCTATTATATTGGCTTATGGAAAAAGAATTCACAAAATGCAAAGCTTATGGATATATTTCTTAGAAAACACTTTGAATCGTTTATGGAACAATTGAGCACGTTTGACTTTATTATTGTTAGCAATGCCGCATTTAAAACATCAACGACATTTTCCGGAGATATATTTCGGAAACGGTTGGTGCTAGAAACAATGAATTGTTCTCCGCAAAATGATGCTGTATTGGTGACTTTAGTAAAAGCCTTAAGATTAAACAAAGTAAAAGTAACAGAGTTGTATGAAAAATTGTCTAAACACTTTTTAAACTCTGACTTTGATCATTTGCATTTTAAAGGCTTATCACACTTATTTGTTTATTTCGCCGATGGTCACTGGAATGCTCCGGATGTATGTAGACATATTGTTCAAAAGGGTATTAACATATTAAAAAATGTATCATTTTTCGAAAGACGCCGAATGTTTAATGATATAAGGGCTAAAGACTTAGCTGCATTTACATGGTGCTGTGCCTACTTGAAAATAGATTTCATAAAACCAGATGATCTATCAGTCATTGAATCAATAATTTTAGATGATATAAATAATGGTGCTTATAAGAAGTACGAAAACGAATTAAATGACACAGTTTTATCGCTTTGGATGTTGGGATATAAATCGAAAAAACTAATTGATGCTGTTATTGGTCATAATTCAATGTTGCCAGTTAAGTCAGATCAAATAAAACTAGAATCTAGACGAAAACTACTTATGCAGTGTGTGAAAATTGAAAAACCGGAGTGGATTCAACACAAAAATGGAAATAAAAGAAATGCAATTGAAATATCGAAAGCACCATATTTCTTAATTGAAAAATTTAAATCACTAAATAATATTTTTAATACTATTCAAAAAAATAAAGATACTCTATCAATAGATACTGTTGAATTTGTTACTGTGATTAAAGAACTTAATATTCCTAGTATATTGATTAAATACGCAGATAAGAATACTTGTCTAATAGAATGTATTGATAGAAGTCAACAGTTACGCTTTTTAAATGAACCAAATGCTATAGTGTCATTAAAATTAAATTTACTTAAGGTTTTAGGATATAATTACATTGTTGTAAGAATAAATTTTTTTCTAAGATTCCATAGATTTAATATGAAAAAAATTTTGCAGATTAATCCTGAAGGAAAATCATCAGAACAAATAGTTGATGAAATAAAGGAGAAAACTTCCTGTGCTACAAAAGAATTTGCACAAAACATATCTTAAAGAAACCGTTCGATTCCAAATAATAGTTAAAATTATATTTATATTCTGTATATAAAAGGAAAAAATAAATGTTTCCATAAAAAGCACGAATTTCAATTAAGTAAAATAAAAATTTACTTTATTAGGTTTTTTTGAAGAATTGAAACAGTTAATGACTTGAGTAGAATTATATCAAATTGTCAAAATTATCAGCTGCAGAAAGTATGGTTAAATTATGAAAACAAAATGTGATATGTCATATCGAAATGTCAAATAATAAGCAAAAATAATAGCTTATTTATTAGTCAATATGAAAAATTCTGCAGAGAAAATATAGAAACTAATCTGAAGAATTTAAAAGATTTATTCAAGTAGAATAAAAATGTCATGTGAAATAAAACATGTAGCAAAATTGCCAGATTTGAAAAAGGTACAAGAACTATTGGGTTTTAGTCAAGGTAATTTTAAAAATGGTGAAAAAGTTTGTTTTCCTTACTTGATTATTAATACTTGTTTTATAGATGAAAGTTGGTTGAACGCCATTTATCTATCAGTGTCGCCACTAGGCGATGTGATAACATTTGGTCATGGTTCCAAGTTAGTAATATTATCGTCGCACTGTCAAAGTGGATCAGACATCTTAACATATACAATTAGCTGGACTGGGGAAATGGAAAATCCTAATGATATAATTACTGCTCTACAGTGTATATCAATGGGCAGTGGTGGATCTGGCACAGAATGGACATGTTTATTTGTGGGCTTTGCATCAGGTACAGTTATGTTTTACACGGAATTCGGAACAAAACTTCTTTCACAGAAGTGGCATTCGGAACCAATTCAATTCATTAAGGCCCAATCTGGTAGAAGTGTACCGGAGGAAATTTATATCGGGTACATCTCATGTATTTGCATATTCGGTTCACATCAAATAGTACCAATATTAAATAGCTTGAGAGCTAAAAATATTTCTTGTAACAGCAATAAGCCTGATGAATATCAGTTAACTGATGATAGTATTCCTTGTCGGAAATGGGAATATCGTAATTCAAAAGGTACTATAAATGATTCCGTTGTTGTCGGTAGTATTAAATCATGTGCCTATGATCATTTGGTCGAACAATGTTTAGAGGGTGGAATTCATGGAAAATACAGAAATGTGCCTGCCCAAAACTCTCTTGTACTGACAGTGGGAACTAATCCATATATTGGTTTTTATTATGCTAAAGAAGGTTTTGTTCAAACGGATTTTGGAGATGTGGCTAAAGCAGTAGCTAGTCGTGTGATGTCATCTCTACCAGGATGGCTTTTCAAGTCGTCCAGTTCTCAAAAATCACAAGAGACACATACAAATATTCCTTCAGAACCAATGTTCTGCCGTTTCG
This sequence comes from Atherix ibis, assembly GCA_958298945.1. Classification (NCBI taxonomy): domain Eukaryota; kingdom Metazoa; phylum Arthropoda; class Insecta; order Diptera; family Athericidae; genus Atherix; species Atherix ibis. The sequence goes on along the minus strand of OY282609.1, from coordinate 18,434,393 downwards.
GTATTTGTGATATGAAACGCCAAGGACTTAATATTTGGTTATCACAAGATAATACATTAGCCGCAGTCACAGATAACCTTAATCGTATAGTTTTAATTGATTGTAATAATAGTATAACTATACGAATGTGGAAGGGATATCGTGATGCGCAATGTGCATTTATAAAAGTGACAGAAAAAACAAGTAGATTATCAAAAGAAAATAGTAGAAATGCACATTTCTTAGTAATATATGCACCTCGCCAATCAGTTCTTGAAATTTGGGCATTACAAAGTGGTCCTAAAGTTGCAGCATTTAATGCAAGTAAAAATGGTCAACTGATTTATATAAAACATGGTGTAATGGGTGTTAAATCTGGATGTAAAATAAAATTTACTACAAACTCATGCTTATTCGTAGACCCATCCGACGAGACCTTGAAAGAAATTAACGTTCCATTCCACTGTGCTGTAAGCAATGGAGATACAAAAACTGCCAAAGATATCCATCTGTTACGACGGTTGAAAATTTGTTTACGTAGTAACTTAGAATTTAAGGAAATGTTATCTGAAGTGCAAGTTATTTGCTCGAAATTTGAAACAGCTGAAATCAAACTACATTGCCTAACTTCATTAATGAAAATGAAAAAAATCAATCCTCTTATACTTAAAGAAATTATAGATGGACTAAAAATTAATATGGAAGATCATTTATTATCTAAAAATACGTCTGATGTAACAGGTTCAGACTCTGAAAATTTGTTTCATGAAACTGATTCCAAATCATTACCCACAATTTTAGAAAGTTATCTAAACTTAGTAAATTTTTACATCGATATAAGTCAGTCCACAAATTGTCTTGATGGGCATATAGAAAAGTCGTTAAAACTATCATTATCAGAAGCAGATATAAATACTATTCAAATGCTTTTCGATTTATTTAGTAATGATCAACCGAATCATCGCGTTAAGTTTCAAGAAAATGAAGAAGAAGAAGATTTCATAGAATTCCGTAACGCATTTATTATTGATAGCAAACACGTTTATCTCGATCGAGACAAGGTAGATTTATTTAGTAATATTGGAGAGTTATTGTTTCGACGATTTTTCAAAAACGTAAACAATTCGGAAGGATTTATAAAGGCCGCAGAGAAAAGCACTATTGACGCTGATGATTTTCTTAAATTGCTATTGCATTATTGGTTAAAAATGCAATTTTCATATACGAAAATGTAAGTACTAAGCCAATTATTTATATTAATTTTGTTATTCAGTGGATTTTTATTATTATAATTAAAGAGAAGAGATCTTTGAAGATATGAATCGTTTATCAATAATCATCCACTCAATTTGTAAGCTTGCACAAAGTAGAATAGAATATGAATACAATGAAATATGCCCTTGGTGGCAGAATGTGAGAGAAATTCTTTTGGAAAGTCCATGTGCGTTACGAGGTTTTCTCTCAGCGATTGTTTGTCGAAATCTCTGTCATCAGCTACGGAAAATAGAGGTTTAATAATATACTAATTTACAATTTGTTCGTAATTATAATTGTATTTTTTTAGAATACGGATGAAGATGAGGATGTGTGGGAGCAAGTGTCACAAGAGGCTGCACAATGGTCACTTCTAATTGGCAAATTGGAAGATATATCAGTTTTAGGAACAATAGTCAGGTTACTAGAGGATTTTCTTAAGAAACGTTAAGATAACTAAAATTAATTTTTTATTTGTTCAGTGTAACAATTAGTTCTGCGGAAGAAAAATTTCCTATTATTACATTTGAAAAGCCGCAATCTAGTTTAAAAACTATATTAACTGGTGGTAAAGGAATTGTTGCTGAGCTGGTAGCAAAATGGTTAATTAACTGTGGTATTAATCCAAAAGATATTATTGAAAATTCGAAATGTCCGGAAAATGATAATATTAAAAATTCGGTGCTGCAGCGATTGCATATTCTTCGTCAACATTTTCCATTTAGTTTGGCATCGGGCGTTGTACTTTGCCAGATGGCTTGGGAATACATGTCGCATTGGAGTAAAAATCTTGGTGAATTAGAGTTTTTAAAAGCAGGCATTTCATGTTTGGAAGCATTTCAAGAGGAAGACTTTGCGCTAAAACATGGACTCTGTTGTATGATATGGAATGCTCATTTGAAAATTCCTGTAGAAGCTACAAAAAAACTTATAAATAAGAGTGGTCGTTTGCCGAAGGAAAAATTCTGTCAACAAGATGTCGGAATGTCAGATGTAGTTTTAGCGGAATTTTTAGAGTATTGTATAGGATTCTTTTGTAATTTCTCATCCAGTTTGTACTTTGGTAAACGCGAGCTAAAATTTGAGGAAATCTTGCAGGAAGGGCAAATACCTTTATCTTTTTTAACATTGCAACGAAATCATGCCATTCCAGATTTATTAAATTTGCATACCGAACTATGCATGGTGTTGTATCTAATTGCATCACTTGGGCTTAAAATTCCACGTCCAATTCTATTTCTGTTTGATGCCGTTTCAAATGAAGTATTTTTTGTGGAAATCAATAGAGAATTAAATTATTCGTTACCAGCAGCTGATATAGTTCTTCAAAAGAATCGCCAAGAATTCTTATGCCAAGCCGTTGCAGCTTCGGTTGACTTGATACGAGAAGATTTAGAACAATTGTATGTTGTTGAGCATAATATATATATGGAGCATATATTCAAATTAGCAACTATATGGAAATTAGAATTTGTACCAATAAAAAATTGCCAGGTTGGTTTTTCTTTATAATTACTAACTTCATAATGCCTTATAGTTTTATAGTATTTTCAAAATCGAATTTTACACTATCGGCAATTGATTACCATATATATGTGTAGAATTTGATCAATGTGATGTATTAAAAACTAATTAGGCTTTTCATCTAATTTTTAAAAATATATTTTAATAATTTTCTATTTATTTGTTTACGAAGGTTATTCAATTATACGCACATGGGTGGGATGTATACGCTGAAGAAATTTTGGAGAAACTAGTCGATAAATATGATTTAGGTCCAATGCTATTAGAAATAGCATGCCGAAGATTAAATGTGCTTATAGAACATTCATCTAAACTTTGGGCTCTTATTGCTACAACAGGGTCACTTTTAATAGATTATTTGGATGATTTGGTAAATATGGTAGAATAATTTTAGTATGCAAGAATTATTCCAACTTCTTTTTATTTGATTATTTCTATAGAAAACGGATCATGAAGGACAACAAATTGGTCAAAATGCAGACGAATTAAATTTAGATAATATTACAAAATTGGCAAATAAATCATTTGAAATACTTTCGAAGAAGATCTCGAAACAGTTACGGATAGCTGGTCAATTATTACATGCATGTCAAATTATAAAAGAATCAAATTTAGTTCAGGCATAAATAAAATATCTAATTAATTTATGTGATTCCAGAAAGAATATTAAATTGTTCATTGTTTTTAACTAAAAATTGTTATATAATAGATTTAAATTGAAAACTAAATCACACAAAAAATTTTGTTTTACAAATTTCAATTATTGATATTAAGTGATATTACTTGGATCATTGATTTCGATTCATGAATTCTAAATCACGCGTTCGTTGAAGAATATCGGGAGTCGCCGGTCGTTCGATTGGAAGTGCTGGATGGATTTCGAGATGAGAATACACTGGTATGTATGGTAAACTTTTATCAAGTATTGGCTTCAAATAAGTTTGTCCACGTTGCGGTATTTTAAAATGCTTTCCAAGTAAAGGTTCTGTTAAAGATCCGCCATAAATACATTTGCTTGGTGTTTCGGTAGTTCCATTTTGATAGTCTTCGACTTCGGCTTCTATTTTAAGCATATCGAATTTTTCAGTTTGTGCGCCTGATAAAACTTTCAATGTAGTTGTACTAGCAATTTTTTTCACATCGGGAGGAATTCGATAATTGTTTATTTTTGCAGTAGCGGATGATGAGAGTTTCGTCCAAGGCAATGGGCTACCAAGTGTTCCCACATATAAGCCGCCTAATGTCCACAGGCGTACTGTACAATCATTACTTGCGCTATAAATACATATCAAAATAAAGATTTAACAATTAAAAATAGAAGTATATATAGACCGTACCTTATTAATATTTTAACTTTATTAATGAAAGTAAGTGATGTTATTGCACGTATATGGGCCTTATAAGCGTTCAGTAACAATAGATTCTTCTGATCTCGTACAACTCTTTTCGCACGTCCAAGGAAGCGATCCTTCAATAAAAATGGATACTCCAAACGTAATTTGGGCAGTGATATTCTTATATGTTCACTTTCAGGTATCCTTAAAATAACTATTATTAATTGCTTGCAATAACTAATTAATTTATAGCGTATAACAATTTATTAACAATTATCGATTAGAATATTTAAAATTGTAAATTTTTAAAATTATATGTTCAAAATATATCTAGCCATTGTAAAATGATAAGAATCGATCAAACGAATTATGTGAATTATTGTTTGTTACCCAAAATTACAGACAAGCCAAGTTTTAATATATCCAAAAGCAGTGCCTGTAAATAGATACTTGTTGCGCTTATCAGTCGACATTGCTACAACGCAGTCGCCTTGTTTATGCACGGCATGAAATTGTTCCAATAAACCTCCCATTTGGTGATGTGAATAAACTTGAATTTTACCATTTTCTATTGCAACAAATAGGGAACCTAAACTGGAATCAATTAAGCATTCGATTTCAATAACTAAATATCATTATTACCATATTCCTTAGACATGGGGCGTGTTTGAAGAAATATCATTGTTTTAATAGCTTGCGGATGTTTGAAAATTACATCATTCGGAACTTGCATAACTGAAAGCCGGCGATATCGATTAGTTCCTACAACTTTTTGTTGTCCAACTGCCATTGGCATAGTATTCAATGATTCTTGAAAATATGCGGTTCGCAGTAAGCTCGAACATTTTTTTTCTTCATATTTATTAGAAATATGAGAATTATTTTTATGTGATTGGAAAGAGTCCTGAATTCTGGATGCAGAAATTCTTTTACTAAGCTTATGCGTTCTGTCTTTCATCCTATGTGTAGTATCTAATTTATTTCCATCGAACGTTTTTCCTTCATGTGCTAACTATCATATATATATATATATATATACATATTTTTTGTTGTGGTAAGAAATAATATTTAATTTTGAATACTTTTATAAATATTTCAGGTGATTCTATATCATATCTTTTGTATGGCTGTCCAGTTTCTAATTTCCATAGAATTAATCCACCGGAATAACTACCAGTTGCAAGTGCATGAGAGCTACAAACTGCAGCGCATAATATGTCTTCTCCATGTAGAGTAACCCATTCTTTTCCGTCACCATATTCTTGTCCTTTGACGTCAGCGAATTCGGTTATATGTCGATTCCATCCCATTGCAAGAATTCTTGCAAACGCAAACAAATTAAAATGAATAAAATCATATGGATAAAAATAATTCATACTTTACCTATTCTTAACCCAGAATACATTAGTAACCTCACACATATTTTCTATTGATAAATTTCTAATGCAAATACCACTATTGAAATTCCAAATTTTTAAGGTACCATCTCGGGCACCAGTTAAAAGTAATTGTTCGGGAGGATTAAAACAAGCTGCAGTTATTTCGACCTGTCTAAGTTCACCATACAAAACGCGAGTATGTGCTTGTTTAATGAGACAAAGCCGTTTACCAGTCCAGGGATTCCAAACGATAATGCAACTGTCTAAACCACATGATATGATGAATTTGAATAATGTATTGTACAGAATAACTGATACGGTTTTTGAATGAGTTTCACCATCTGATAGATCTAAACGTATTAAGGGGCAGCATTTTATAGAAACAATTTTTCTGCTAGCAACAATTAGTTCATGTGTAGTACTATTATAGTAACAAGAGAATGGAATTTTATATGGGAGAATGAATGCCAAATCAAAATATGTTTGGATTAAAATTTGCTCATCTAAGTCCCATATTTTTATAACCTTGTTATGATCTAAACTGTACACTTTACTTTCATCACTCTGAATGAATACATAAACGATGCCAGAATGATGACCGGCAAGAGCTGCCGAAGGTTTTTGTGGTACGAATGGATTCCATAATCTTAAAAAGCAGTCAGGACCTCCAGTTACGAGTAGAATATTTTCAGCGTCAACAGCAAAACATGTTATTCCCTATAGTTAGTAAATATAGATCAGTTATGTAATTATCTGACTTACGTTGGAAATTATTATAAATTAATGAATTATCTATGGCAGCGTTTAATTGATAAATTAGTTTATGTACTTTTGGAGTGCTAAATACTGTTCGGCTTTTCTTTACGCCTAAGTCAATAGCTACTAAACTAGCATTATAGGTGGTTGTTGTATGGCAAGCATGCGATTCGGCTGCTGAAAACACTAAGTTCAACTGGTCGCAGAAGCTCACTTGACGAATAATATCGTTATGAACAGATAAAAATTCTCGAACTTTCATTCTCGGTAATTTCCCCTTAGTCGATATAAAAAAAATTGTATATATAATATAATATTGTTATACACATAGATTACTGTGGTTTTACCTTGACAAGCTCTGTCCAAGACAATTCAATTAATGCTGCTCCTGGCTTATTTTGAAAAGGTCCGCGAAGTTCAGGATAGAATTCCAAAAGACGTATATTGCCACCATAGTCTCCCAGTAATAATTTACATGTTACGGTGAGGGATTTTTGGAAAGTATAGTGCATACAACAAACTGCCCATGGTAGACTTGTAATAATTATTCTTAGGTGAAAATTTATTGCTGTTGTATCATAAAATCGAAGATCACGTTCAGTTGAGCTTGTGCAAATAATACGCACATCTGATAATGCAACAATAGCTAATATCCAAGTTTGTGAGGCTTTGAAATGTGCTGAAAACATAAATATATCTTATTAATATAAGAAAAAGCCAACCAATACCTATATAAATTACTTACGATTTTTCGACCTCCCAGATCGTTGTATCTCAAGATCAGTTGAAAGAAAATTAATAGTACCTTCTTTGCTGACAGTTATATAACTACCTTGTTGATTTATAACAGTTCGATCCTTAAGAGCAAAAAAGGTTAACAAAAATTAATATAATATTATATTATATAATTATTAAAAAACTGGTAATTACTGGTAGAACCGTAGAACAGAATCCAACACCATTTATAGGATGGCGGTGACCGGATTTTTTAACTACCGGCAATAAAGAAATTGGATTAATTAATGTCTCTTTCATCATTCACTTGAAAACTAAAAATTAAAAAACAAATAAAATCATTCCAATTTATGAAGAGTGAGTCGTTCGTGAAGACCTATATAATTTCTTTATCAATATATCGTGATAATTAATTATTACGACTCTAAACAAATAGTGTAAGTTTGACTTTATATGCAATTGTCTCTAGATATATAATAGATAGCATACTTATTATGATAAAAATATTGTAGTAAATATGTAATAGCTGGGAAAATTAGATAAAATATCCTAAATTATAACTTTTAGTTATTTTATAATGTTTCCTAAATTTTAGTGAAATGTAAACATAATTATACTAATCAAAAAGAAAACCTCCTGTAGATGTATGAAAAAAATTAAAAACGAAAACATGAAATTTGGGTACATTTCTTTATGGTTCTTACAATGGCTAAAACATATGATTCTTAAAACATTTGTAAGGAAAAATTGAGTGTTATTCAGAATTTTAGTTCTTATACCAAATTTAAATATTATTAAATAATAATAAGTCTTTAAAACAGAATATTTGTCATGAAACAGAATATTTAACTATAGAGAATACAGATTTATAATGAATTAAATAATATAAGAATATTACTTTCGAATATTTGTTTCGAAATCAGTTCTTACTTATTCGTTCAACTTAATTAATGACTTTTCTATATGATTTCTTGTTCATTTTATTTAATGTATTGAAATTGACGTTTTACGAAAGTTTGTGTTGTATTACAAATTATAACCATGGCATTAAATTATAAAATATTATAAATTTTAATTGATAAAAAGTGAGTTGATATGTTTAAAATTGAATAATGAGTTGTAATAATTCGATTTATGCAGAATTTTTTTATATTTGCGAGTTCTGTCGACAATTCGATATCAGCGACAGAAAACTATGTATACTATAAAATAGTTATATATAATTATAGAATAATAATTATAAAGAAAATGGTTTTTTAAAATTTGTTGTGATTGCTGATATTTGGATAATTTGATTAAGAAAAATATCAAGGCGTGCCGTGCTAAAGACATCAAAAATATGAATTACAAAAATGTGTATATTTCTATATAAGAGGTATACGAGCAACTGTTTAAGTAGGGTCCTGTATTCGCGTTTGTATGTGGTTTTTGAATTTATTAATAACCATATAGAAATGAAAATTCCTTGCAACATTAGCGTCTGTGACATGTGCTGAAGTTCTTTTTTCTATTTTTAGTTCCCAAATTTGATTTTTATATTCACTTACAAAAATCACTGTCATTTGAAATACTTGTATATAATTGCGTGAATGTTATATAGACGAATTGTTATTGTTAATTTGTATGAACAATTTTAGATCTGTATGAATAATATTATGTATATTATTTTCACAGTGTTCACTTAATATGATTGGATTTCACTAAATATGAATGCACATAAGAAATATGGTTTCTTTGGAGTTCTGTAAAAAAATCTGTTGACAATCTTCGTATAGAAATATTACGTTACACTATTTTGCTTATATGCAATATTAATATATTGATATGGCAATTTAAAATTATGTTAGCATGTACGTAGTTTATCCAGGAAGAGGAAATAAAATACAGTTGATATAATAACAGAAGAATTTGAGATATTTCGGGAATTCCTCGTGCGAAAAATTTAGGAATGTTCATTTTAGTGTTGTTTATAGTATTTAAATTGTACAATAGTATATGTTAAACGAAAAAAAAAACAATAAAATCTCAATATGAACATATATTATTTATTTTGATTTTTAATAATTCTTATTTTTGAAACAACGCAAACATTTCATAGTTCGAATATATGTAATATTTTTTGTAGCGAATGAATTTGGACATCGCGAGTGATTCATAAAAATGAAATTCAATTCATATTAAACGAAATCATTAAACACGTAAATTTCATTTTATTGAATTCTTTTCGATTTTGTTAAATTTTTAAATGTCGATATTATAAATTTATCAATTACAATAAGTTTCATTAATAAATTTATTCAAGTTTTGAGTTTATAATTTAAATATTCTAAAGAAAAAAAAAATTAAAATATTGAAATATTATTTTTTTCGCATATTTGATTTTTACGCATTCGAGTAGAAATTAATCATTATTGTATCTTAAATGCAAAAATAATATTTTTTTTTTTACAGGATAAGTAATATCAAAATGGACCCATATATAGTGCAAGCTGAATATTCTTTTCGGGGTGAGAATAACGATGAGCTTTGTTTTAAGAAAGGTGATATAATAACAGTAACACAACGGGAAGAAGGAGGGTGGTGGGAAGGCACATTAGATGAAAAAACTGGTTGGTTTCCCAGCAATTATGTGAAAGAATATAAAGCTCCTTTGCCAGCGACAGAATCAATTCGACCACCTGAAGAAATACAAGAGTATCGCTCAGTCGTTTTTAGAGATTTAATCGAAAGTGAGAGAGCGCATGTCGCTGAAATAGAGGGGCTCTTAGAAAATTTTTTAGAGCCTTTGCAAACAAGCAAAATGTAACTTAAAAAATATTAGCGCATTTTTAAACATTTGGAAATTTTGATATATAAAATAATTTTTTAGTTTAAATTGTGATGAGTATGCACAATTGATGTGTAACTTTATTGAAATTGTAAAAACACACGAGGAGCTATTACACGGCTTAGAGAATTGTAACGATCGTGTAGGAAAGTTATTTTTAACGAAAGCACCAGTAATGAAAGCAGTTCATCAATCATATTGTGCTGCACATCCACGAGCAATTGTCATTTTGGATAAATATAAGTAAGCTTTATATATAAATTAAAAAACGAATTAAAGAGTATAACTAAAATTTTACATAGAGATGAGCTTGAAAAATTTATGGAACGAGCTGGTGCAGCATCACCTGGTTTGCTAGTGTTAACAACAGGACTTTCGAAACCATTCAGACGTCTTGATAAATATTCAGCTATGTTACAAGAACTCGAAAGACACATGGAAAGTGGTCATTCCGATCGGGGTGATACACAAAGAAGTGTGGCAGTTTATAAGGACATAGCGGTTAGTTATAATTTTTTTTGGGAGAAGATTAAGAAATTTAATCAATTATTATGTTCAGAGTATTTGCTCAGCCACACGTAGACAAAAAGAGCTAGAATTACAGGTTTTGACTGGTCCAGTACGGGGATGGCAAGGTCCCGAATTAGCTTCATTGGGTAATTAAATGCAGCTTTAAAAAATTAACTTTTGATTGAACGTTTTCGTTAATTTTGTAGGTGAAATAGTTCATATGGGAAGTGTTGCCATAGAACCTGATCATCGTGATCGTTATTTCGTTCTTTTTCCACAAACTTTACTAATATTAAGTGTCAGCCAACGGATGAGCGCATTCATTTATGAGGTATAATACAATTTCATATGCAAAGGAATCGTTTTATTTAGTGAATATATACTTTTTTTTATAAAAGGGTAAACTTCCATTGACTGGTATTATAGTAAATCGATTGGAGGATAATGAAAATATAAAAAATGCATTTGAAATAAGTGGCCCACTAATTGATAAAATGGTAGCAATTTGTCAAAGTCCAAATGATGCCAATAAATGGGTTGATCTTTTGTCTGGACCAAATTCGTCACCAGTCCCTGTAAGCATAAAAAGGAATAATAGTGCGTCTGCTGTCAGTAATACTCAGCAACCACATGTACCGGGTCACGTAAGTAATAATCCTTTTTGGTTTCTGCAGTAACTTTGTAGGTGAATTGAAGCGTACAAATACGATACACATATGCCTGCGCATACACATGCAATAATTCTATAAGACTATATATATTTGCATTTATAATTTTTAACATTAATTCTATTTTATTATATTAATTTAGTCGCCAACAAATTTTCTTGATTCGCGGGGTTATTGTACTCGTTTCTCTGTATGTGCTTACAATCTGCAACTGAACAATTTTCGTCCAACTTTGCCGTCGAAAAAATATCCATCGGCAGCACCATATGCTAATTTAAGTGAACATTTTAGTTATCTGTATCGCAAAGGTATATTATGCAGGTTTATAGTAAAAGCTTTATTATATCCGGAATCGATAAGGCCTTTTGACAGAAAATGTGTTGTATTTCGTCGTCGTTATAAAACCGCATTTGCTCGAATGATGTGCAGAAACTCTGGTTCTATAGAAAAGGTAGAAACTGCCCAAGAGCAAGCCGAATTACCGTGCGATTCAAACTGTAGTGATATTGGTTCATGTGATAGTAATCCATTTGGTTATGTTAAATTTTATACTGGGAAGAAGAGTGTGGATGATTACGAAGAGTTTGAGACAATTAATGATACCAATCAGAACTCGAACTATACAACAGATAGCTTTATTGTGCATGAAGAAGATAAAAACAGTACGTACTCTGATTCAGGAACATTTGTCAGACGGCGTTCAAGTTTGGATGTATATTTGAGTGTGGATATGGATTTATCAGAAAACCAGAAAGATTCATTAGTGATGTGTTCAAAAGCAGTACGTTTGCTTGACAAGAAGTCTATTTCTGGCGAGAGCATAGTACATACGTCTACAGCACGATTACATCTTGGGCCAATTAAGCAACAGTATTCGGATGTCGCGCAAGGTTCTACGTTCGATGCAGGTATTGATGGAAGTTATTTGGCTTGTGAAAATTTAGCTAATCTTCATGATGAGACTAAAATTAAAAAGACCAAGCAAAAATGTCTAGAAGTAGAGGACAGACACAGTATGCCAACTTTATTTGTTGGTAATCGATTTAACAATTCGTCTCTAACAGAAGTTTATATACCTTCGTGGAATGATCGGCATGATATTTGTAAACCAATTGATACCAAACTTAATGCTGGAAATGAGGAAGATGTGGAAACAAATTCTTACATCGACGATATAGATACCGAAGTTGATAAGGACGATGTTGAAGAGAATTCAGTAGTATCGCATTCCAGTTCAATTGATTTACCTGCTTTAATGCCAACACCGGACCAGTTATCTATTGAACTTTTGTATAACTTTGAAAACAGTATTTTAACACCACCAAGTCCATTTGACAATAATGGAAAATTTAATAAAACTAACCAAATATTTTTTGATGATATGAAATTAGAAGACAATATAAACTCAACGAATCAGCAATCAACCATAAGTTCAGATTATCAAAGAAACTGTGACAAAAAGGAGTCTGATGATGTAGTTAATGATTCTAACAAAAGCAGTAATCGAGTAAGACGATGTGTTAGTTATCAATATTTCAATATTAGTGGAAATGATGTGGACACAAAGCAATCGGGTAGTGATTGTATGAAGAGCAACCAATTTCATTGTAAATGTTGCGAGAGCTCTCACTGCCATAGCCCTAGATCAAGCGATTCTGGCATGGCTGGGAGTTGCTCAATTGCATCACCTGAGCATCCAAAATTAGTTTATGAAGGCAACTATCCTAATGAAATGATTGTTGATGGATCTGCGGTTTCAGATAGTGAGTTGCGCAAATCACGATCAAGTAATGATTTTTTGAATTTCGAAATGATACACAACCCATTTCCTGTTAATACGTCTGACGAGAATTATCAGCATTGTGGAAAAGACATCCGAAAAGCCCAAGCAGAACCTAGCACCCAAACAAATACAAAAACAATAGTATTAGGTTTTTATCCAACACAAAATATTAGTGGCGAGCATGAGTCTAGAAACGTAGAAAATTCTGATATGTTCAAAACAGGATTGTATGCGCATTGGTGGAAAAAAGAGAAACTTCCGAATACAATGTTACGAGCAATTGTTAAAGCAAAAGAAATTAAAACATCATCAGACAATTCATTCGGTCGTATTGACGAGAATCCGTCTCCAGTATCATCGGGTGGCGAGGGCTCAGGCAAGCTACTAGAGTGAACGTGTTCAAGATTATTTGCATTGAATAGTTTTTTTTTGTCTGGTTTGATCTTATTTTACCATATCGTTTACTAAAGAAACAGCCAAAGTATTAAAGTTAAGAATTAATATACTTATTGAAATATAATAAAAATTCGAAATATTTTTCATTATTTATTATATACCAAATAATTATTGTAAACATGACGGCAAATAAGTATTTTGTTGGATCCAGTTTTGAAATATATTAATAATTTTATAATTTATTATTCCCATGTACATTTAAGAGATTTTTGATGGACAAAAAAGATTCCTCTAATTTTTGGTGATATTAATTAAAATGCGAATAATTTTACTTATATAGGGTTTTCCAATAAGAGTGATATGATTTCTTTTTAAAAAAAACACACTAATTGTTAAGGAAATTCAAATGTTTTTTATTTAATGTGAAGTATAATCGATACAATTAAGTTCTGAATAAAACGTCATTTAAATGGCCTCCACGACTTTTTTTGCAGGAACGAATTTGATGAACCCAATTTTCGAGCACTTTTTCCACTAAATCAAGTCGTATGTCATGAATAGCACGTTCAATATTGACTTCTAAAGCTTGAAGAGAGTTTGGTTTATTGCTAAAGACCAATGACTTCAAATAATCCCACAAGAAATAGTCTAATGGTGTTAAATCACAACTTCTTGGAGGCCATTCAATGTCACAACTTCTTGAAATAATCGAATCTCCAAACTTTTCTCGCAATAATTCGGTTGTTGCACGTGCTGTGTGGCACGTAGCACCGTCTTGTTGGAACCAGATGTTGTCAAGATCAAATCAAAAAGTTGGTTATCATCGATCTATACCGCTCTCCATTGACAGTAGCGGTGTTACCAGCATCATTTCGAAAGAAGTACGGACCGATGATTCCACCAGACCAAAAACCACACCAAACTGTCAATTTAGGTGAATGTAATTTGTGGATTTTCTTCGCACCAGAATCGACAATTTTGTTTATTTACCGTACCACTCAGATGAAAGTGAGCCTCATCGGAGAAGATGATTTTCTTAATAAAATCGTTATCGTTTTCAAGTTGTTCCAAGACAATTTGTAAACGTTGTTCTTGCGTATATTTTTCCATGATGAAATTGTAAACATTACTGAATACAATGGGAAAAAAGACAGATCATGACATATTACAAATGGCCGAAACGTCACTTGGAAATCATATCACTCTTATTGGAAAACCTTATATCATTAATTAGCATTGAAATGAATTTTACTATCAAAATTCATATATTAAATTTACGTTATTTATATAATTATACGAACATGGCTGCTTTTCAGCATGTTTTTTTAGATCGTGTTATTTCATTATTATGCATAAACTGTTTCAGAAAAATCAAATTATTTAATAGAAACTTGTCAATCAATTTATTTTAAAATCCGGATTAAATTTTAATTATTGTCATAATATTCATAAAAATTCAGTTATATACCGAATGATATCTAATATAACTTTTCTTAAACATAGCCATTACATTAAAATTAGGTGTTTCTCTTTCATATGGTTTCGAATAACATATATTTTCGTAATATTTTATTCAAATCTTTAATATTTTTGACTGTAATTAATTTATTGTTTTTCTTTTAATGTGTTTAATATTTACTGCAATATTTGAAAAATATTTTTCATCGGCTTCATTTCTAATAATAGCTCCTATATTTCATGCAAAATTTATTATCAAAAAAAAATTTCAATTATGTTTTGCATAAATTGATTTCTCAAAATTTAATAACAATTTTTATGATATGATATTCTATAAATCACGTCTATAATTTAGCCTAAAAATGTTATCTCATAAAAAATGCAACTAAAAAAAGTGGATTTTAGCGATTTGCAAAAGAATAAATATGTAATTTACTAATGTACATTTGGTTGAAATTTTTTAGTTTATTTATTTACTTATTATAATCAAATTCGTATTAATTTCGTATGCTCAATAACCTAACAAAATCAAGCATTTTTGTCAGCCACGAATAAATAAATCGTCATCATTTCGAAAAAAAGCATTGCCTGAGTCCTTATTCACTCTAGCGGTTGAATTTTCTGCAGACACGAAAATTTGTTATTGTCGTTTGTTTTTTAATTTGCTTATTGCAAGAAAAATTAATATGATATAGTACGATCTACCTAATTTGCATGATTCCATATAAGTTTGAATATAATACAATCTGCAAGTATGCTTATATAGGGTTTTCGAATAAGAGTAATATGTTTTCTTTAAAAAAAAAACACTAATTGTTAAGGAAATTCAAATGTTTTTTATTTAATGTGAAGTACAATAGATACAATTAAGTTCTGAATAAAATGTCATTTAAATGGCCTCCACGACTTCTTTTGCAGGAACGAATTCGATGAACCCAATTTTCGAGCACTTTTTCCACTAAATCAAGTCGTATGTCATGAATAGCTCATTCAATATTGACTTCTAAAGCTTGAAGAGAGACTGGTTTATTGCTAAAGACCAATGACTTCAAATAACCCCACAAGAAATAGTCTAATGGTGTTAAATCACAACTTCTTGGAGGCCATTCAATGTCACAATTTCTTGAAATAATCGAATCTCCAAACTTTTCTCGCAATAATTCGGTTGTTGCACGTGCTGTGTGGCACGTAGCCCCGTCTTGTTGGAACCAGATGTTGTCAAGATCAACTTCTTCCATTTTCGGAAATAAAAAGTTGGTTATCATCGATCTATACCGCTCTCCCTTGACAGTAACGGTGTTACCAGCTTCATTTCGAAAGAAGTACGGACCGATGATTCCACCAGACCAAAAACCACACCAAACTGTCAATTTAGGTGAATGTAATGGGTGTTCATGAATAATTTGTGGATTTTCTTCGCACCAGAATCGACAATTTTGTTATTTACCGCACCATTCAGATGAAAGTGAGCGCACGAAAACTTGCAATTGGAGAACGGTTATTTTGATAATAAAATTGAATAATTTGTAAACGTTGTTCTTGCGTGTATCTCTCCATGATGAAATTATAAATATTACTTAATACAATGAAAAAAAGACAGATCATGACACATTACAAATGGCCGAAACGTCAGTTAGAAAAATCATATCACTCTTATTGGAAAACCCTATATAACTAAACAGAAACATTCATCTTTTAATAAAAATGAAATCACGTTATATGATCAATAAATATTATGTGCTTACGAGTAAACTCAATGCTCATTTATATTCTTTGAACAATATAATTAATATTGTGCCATGTAATGGATTGTAATAAAAACTTTAATGTTAGCTTATATATTGATTTTGATTGTGAAGTATGCTCAATATACTTGCAAATGTATTCATTTATTTGTTCTGTTAGTAAAATAAATAAGTTGGAAAAAAAATATCAAAACAAATGATTTGTTTTCAATTAGATGTCTCCAATATTAAGTGCGGGAATGAGTCGTCGAACGTGCGATATGCCCCAAACACATCAAATGTCACAACACAAACGCAGTCTATCATTCAATCACCACCTGAGTTACGATCAATATCAAACCCATCATCAACAGGATCATCAACAAAGTCCGTATCGGCAAAATCAGTTTCAACAAAGCCACAAATCAAATTTAGCCCCGATGTCACAAAATTCCAGTCGGATAAATCAGCCGCAGCAACAGCAACAGAGTCCAGGCGGAAGAACCGCAAACACAAGAGGTAATTTTTTTTGGCGTTCTATTTAATTTGTTTTTCTACATTTTAATTATGAATAAATAAAAAAAATTATAAATTATATGAAATTTTAAAACGTCTGTGATAAAATTAAGAAAAGTTTATTTTATTTTTAATATGTTACAGCTAACTGGAGCATAACGAATCTACGTCCAGCACCGCCATTGAGGCCAAATTTATTAAATTTGTCAAGTAGTACGTCGAATGCCCTACCGTGTTATGCGCCCCGAAAAAATCAACTAACATTTGAAGAGGATGCACTTGTATTACGTGTAATTGAAGCTTATTGTGCTGCATACCAAAATAATCCCAGAAACGCAATTCACACAGGTAAGCGAATGCAAATTATTTCGATCGTATACAGCACGGCTGCACGATTAGAAAGACTTATATTCCAATTATTGTTTTCTATTGTTTCTTTTGATAATAATTTTGTTGTAATGCGTGGTAATTGAGAATATACGAAATTATATTCCAATATCTATAATTGTAACGGATAACTTAAATTTTGATTATTTTTTACCGTTTTTTTTACATCTCTTAAATTATCATTACTTATTTTTAAATGACCAAAATTAAAATTGAATGTGAATCGTTATCCCGATAATGCTAACGATTTCTGAATATAACTTATTAACAAAATTACAATGAAATAACATAAAACTAAAATTAATTAACATAATAAATAACAAATGTTCACTAACTTTTACTTTCGTAAACCAAAATTAAATGGAATAAATAATTAATCGTTTACATTATTACTTTTTAAAATAGTTTTTCTTTCTCGTTTGAATATAAATACATACACACCCAAATAGATATACCTTGGACGACTTGCTCTCGATATTTGTAAATTGATTTGTTTAAAAAATAATGTCTTAAAGCTACTCATTAAAATTTTTTTTTATTTGATGATGTGTAAAGATAATAAACGTTCCTATAAATATCATTTCACAATGTATATTTGCATAAAAAATGTCCATTGATTAAGATCGTATATCAAGGGGCTTGAGTTTTATTTTGCAAAAATTTCCAAGAATCGATAGCATGGGTAATAATCTTATTTTCATTGTATCCACCATTTCACATTGCACATGGTGTAGTTTGTTAGGCTTTCCAATTTCGTTTCTTGATGTACTATTTATTTACTCATAGTAAAATATATATTAAAGATTGTCGTTATTGAAAATATCTTTTTTTTTGTTGCTTATATAGATGCTTTCTCATGTCATTGTAGTAAAAAAATATTGTTAGTCATATGAGTCTTATCGGTCGTATTTTCTAATTGCTTTCAAGAAATTTTAAAGTATAATTTTTGTTAAGTGGATATTATTTTTGTTATAATAATTTTGACTGTTTGAAATGAAGATTCATTTATCTTCGGGTCAATTGGATTTCAAGTTTCCTTGCGTTAAATTTAATTAGATTAATAAAAAGTAATCTAAAAATTAAAAAAAAAATGTATTTCACATGCTATTTGAAAAATTGTAAGGATTACGAGGTCTGTTCAAAGAGTATCGTGAATTTTAAATTTCCGCGGGTTACGTTTATTCGATTTTCGATTTTTTATGGCGTTATGTTCGTACTCATATCTCTCACTTATGCCGACAAGTTCGGCCATTTTGAATGTTCAGTTAATTTTTGACAGCTGCTTTGCTTGCACGTGTTTTGGCTCCTCTTTGATTTTTGCCAATTCCAAAAAATGAATCGAAGAATCTGTTTCGGGAACAAGAAAAAGTCACAGGAGGCCAGATCTGGGGAATACGGCGCTGTGGCATTATTAGTTTGTTGTTTTTGGCCAAAAATTCGCGCACAAGCAACGATGCGTAAGCAGGGGCGTTATCATGGTGCAAAAACCTATTTTTGTTCTTCCACAAATCTATGCGTTTCTGGTGGATTACTTCGCGGAACTTGCGCATAACTTGCAGGTAATATTCCTTATTGACCGTTCTACCCTGTGGCATGAACTCATAATGCACCACGCCCCTGCAATCCAAGAAAACTAAGCAAAACCTTCACATTCGACCGAACTTGGCGTGCTTTTTTCGGTCTTGGCTCGTGCGGCAGCTTCCATTGGAATGATTGAGCTTTGGTTTTTACGTCATAACCATAAACCCATGATTCGTCACCAGTTATGATCCTCTGGAGTAAATTTAGGTCATCGCGGACAGAGTCCAACAGCTCCTTAGAAATGTTAATGCGATGCTGTTTTTGGTCGAAAATAGGCAAAAATCGAAGATGAGCCAAAACACGTGCAAGCAAAGCAGCTGTCAAAAATTAACTGAACATTCAACATGGCCGAACTTGTCAGCATATGTGAGAGACATGAATGCCAACATAACGCCACAAAAAAGCGAAAATCGAATATACGTAACCCGTGGAAATTCAAAATTCGCGATACTTTTCGAACAGACCCCGTATACAATATTTTCTATTTATAGGGTTTTCCAAAAAGAGTGATATGATTTCTTTTTAAAAAAAACACTAATTGTTAAGGAAATTTAAATGCTTTTTATTTAATGTGAAGTACAATCGATACAATTTAGTTCTGAATAAAACGTCATTTAAATGGCCTCCACGACTTCTTTTGCAGGAACGAATTCGATGAACCCAATTTTCGAGCACTTTTTATACTAAATCAAGTCGTATGTCATGAATAGCACGTTCAATATTGACTTCTAAAGCTTGAAGAGAGTTTGGTTTATTGCTAAAGACCAATGACTTCAAATAACCCCACAAGAAATAGTCTAATGGTGTTAAATCACAACTTCTTGGAGGCCATTCAATGTCACAACTTCTTGAAATAATCGAATCTCCAAACTTTTCTCGCAATAATTCGGTTGTTGCACGTGCTGTGTGGCACGTAGCCCCGTCTTGTTGGAACCAGATGTTGTCAAGATCAAATCAAAAAGTTGGTTATCATCGATCTATACCGCTCTCCATTGACAGTAACGGTGTTACCAGCTTCATTTCGAAAGAAGTACGGACCGATGATTCCACCAGACCAAAAACCACACCAAACTGTCAATTTAGGTGAATGTAATTTGTGGATTTTCTTCGCACCAGAATCGACAGTTTTGTTTATTTATCGTACCACTCAGATGAAAGTGAGCGCACGAAAAGTTGCAATTGGAGAACGATTATTTTGATAATAAAATTGAATAATTTGTAAACATTGTTCTTGCGTATGTCTCTCCATGATGAAATTGTAAACATTACTGAATACAATGAAAAAAAAAGACTGATCATGACATATTACAAATGGCCGAAACGTCACTTAGAAATCATATCACTCTTTTTGGAAAACCCTATAAAAATTCCGATTTCTTTTTCGAAAATAAAATAGTCATTTTATCAAAATACAATTAAATTGTCCTTAGTCCATTGCTTAAATAAAATTTAAAAAGTAAACATTTTCTCACACTTACAAATTGTTTATACTAAAATAGTGCTGCAGATATTAGTTAATGGGTTGGTAATATAAACAAATTAATTTCAAGTAGAAAAATTAAATTACTTTTTAAATAATGTTTTTTTGTAATATTTAAAAAAAATAACGTACAGTAAATTATAGAATATTTAAAAAAAAACAATTAATTATAAGATTATAAACGAAAACATTTTAAATTGATTATGGTTGATCCCACCACGAATAATTTTATAGGTGTTTGGTTGATAACACTGCTTACAACAAATCTATTTCTTCCTCTAAATCATAAGATTAAAAAATATATAATCCATATCAATTATGCATTTATTTTAAGATAATTCCAAAATTATCTTGTTCTGCAATAAGTGTTATAAGTTAATTGTTATGGAACTTCATTTACTCCATCTTTTTTTTAATTCAAAATTGTGTTAATTTCAAATTAAAAATTTATCAAAATTGTATTAACAATATTAGTGAAAAAAAAATCTGTTTTGTTGGTTTTTTGGTCAATAGTAAGAAGTGTTACTTTTAAGAGAAAAACCAATTTTTTCATAGTCAGATGAAAAAATTTCGGATAACAAAAAAATGAACAGTCAAATAATTTTATTTAGAATATAGTTGTAGCTTTAATAAAATGCACATTAAAATTAAATTTATTATGTTTTTATGTTACATAGATGTATTTATTTAGATAAATTGGCAACTTTAAATTAAATTGGCAGCTTTTCATGGCATTGATTAAATAATTCTTATTTATCAGCTACAATAATTTTTAATTGTTTACGCTATGTTCTTGCATTTATTTTTTTTTCACGTTTTTAAAATCATTTGTTAATGTATTTTATTATTTCAATAAGTAAATTAGCTTATTTTATATTTGCAATTAAATAAATATATGTATGTGTGCAATTTCTATGTGATTATTATATTTAGATATTGAATATTTTCCATATATTGTATTTTAAGTGAACTGAGTTATTTTAACAATTATAAAATTTTATAAATTAATTTGACAAAGAAATATTAATTTCCCTTTACACATGTTAACATATGTATGTATATTGTTTATGCATAATTGTGAATTTATTCAAATATTATGATATTACTAACAAAATACGATTATGTTTATATTTGATTTTGAATTAATTTGTTGACTTATTTACAATTGGCCATATTATTTTAATATTAAAGCTGAACAATTTAATTATTTTTGTTTCTATAATTAAATAAAAATTAAAACTAAAAGAAAAAAAGTGAAAATTTATCGAACGATTCACAATATGTTAAAATAATAGCTAAACTACTATGAATATTTAAATGCAAAATGTTTATTTCCCGATTTAAAGCGAATAAGAGAAAAAAAATTCTTTTACTAATTTTAGTAAACAATATCAATAAGTACATATAATCTATTGAATTGCTTAATATATATATATATATATATATATGATATTATATACAATTGGACAATTGAAAGTAAAAGTTTCGATGAAAATGAATAAAAATGAATCGTTAAATAAGAGAATAAAAGTGGAAAAATGATAATGTTACCATTATAATTATTTAATTAATCGCTAAAATCGGGGAATAAGTCTTTCATCAAATTGGGTTTTCTTTTCCGTTGTTTTTCTTATCTCAATTGTTATAGCCCTTCAACCTTGGACACCATGTCTACCCATACGTGGCGGGAAATTAAATTTCAATAAACAGTTCTCAACATCAAATCCCCAATTGCCGTTTGTGTGTTCGAGTGCTGGGGGTGCCTATGCTGCTAATGGAATTTCACAACAGAATTCGTCTAGTAGCTTAAACACATCTTATATATGGCGTGAAGCGAGACCAAATAATTTCAATATGTATTCGACATCAGTGTCATCACTGAATACGGCATATCGTTATTCATTGGGAAGTAATAATAGTGCTGGTAACGGAAGTGTTTACGGTCCCGAAGTTTATGATGACATGGACTATAATGCTAAATCGCATAAGAACATCTTATGTAATTCAAGTGGATACCGTGATCGTTCATATGAAAAGAACAATTCAAACTATGATGTCTCATTGACACCTTTATTGCCGCGTAAAAACAAACAAATCAAAGTATTCAAAAATTCAGCATACCCGCAACCATATCAGAGGCGAAATTCACCATTTGCTAATATAGTCAAATGTGAAAAATACGAAAGCGGCCGGCAATCGCAAACGGGCTCGCCCGGTCTGTACGACAGGCGACTAAACCGATCCTTTGAAGCTCCGCATGGCCTCATCAAAGTTTCCTCGTTGCGCCGTAGTACACCTCATCTTAGCGGAGAAATCGATGCTGTACCAGACAATCAACGCCATTCGGCGACTTGGTGTTGTGGAAATTTTGTTATGAAACAATGGCGTAAAATCAATAATTATGATTGAATAACAATTAAATATCTACTTTGTTATGATCATTACAATTTTACATAAAACAAAAACACATACATATATTATACACAATAAAAAAAAAACGATAAAGAGAACAAAACAATAAGCGACAAACTACTAGACTCTCTTTGTCCACTTTTTCAATATAGCTATTTATAAAAAAGAAAAAAAAAGTAAATAAAAATGTTTTGTCTAAATGTGATTTGATTACGAAATATTAGAAAGGACTTTATATACACATATACTATTATTATACTCGTATGTCTAACATATATGTACTACTCATAATAGGGCAACAATGAATATACTGTACTAAGAAAAAATACGAAAAACATTATTAAACATAAAAAGTAAATTTTCTTTTTCTTTTCTTAAAAGAAATGCTTTAATTTATATCATTCAATTTTTATTGAAAACAAATTCTTTAATTGTTTTTTTTTTATATATATATTAAATAAACGACATTTTTTTATATAATTTTACAAAAAAAAATTTTTCATATATTTTACTAGTTTTTTAAAGTGTTTTCTTTCGAAGTTTAATATAAAATAATAAACGGAAGACATTTTTCAAAGTTCATATTGAAAAATGTCCCATATGCAGTCGGATAACGTTTACATTTGAATTTACATCAACTTGTGATATTTGCTTTTAAGCTTTGCCTTCAAATATTATTATTTTAATTATTTTATAGAAAAAAAAAATATTTATTACTCTATATGAAATTAAATTAGTAATTTTTTTTTCTTTCATATTTTGCAAAATTTATAATTTACCCCTTAGCGGATAAAATTAAGGGTGGCTTTTTTGTAAAACCAATCTTTACTAATTTAACTTATTCATTAATTGCATTTACAAGTTCCTTCTTTTTTTTTCTTCTAAGAATTCAAATTACAACTACTTTTTGGATATACTTTGGCAAAATTCGAAAATGTTGTTAGCCCATTTGCAATGCGATATAAAAATCCATATAACTCCGAGAGCAAAGTCGCAAGTGTAATACCCAAAAAATCCAGTTGAGTATCACTTAAAATGAGCATCTATTTATGGCATTCGTTTTCCAATAATAATTAAACTATAAAATAATTTCATATTTTATAATATTTTGTAGTTTGCTAATTATTGCACTTTTAGTAAAAGTTTGATTACTAATTATTTTATTGTTGTAAAAAAAAAAAAGGAATAATTTCAATTCTTGAAGTTTTCATATTGCTTGAAACAAGTATTTTAGTAATTAATACACAACTCTTGAAACATAATTTTTCATTTATTCAAAAAGTATTAATTGTTGTTCTGTATTTATTATCAGCAATGATTAATTTATATAAAATTTGAAGGTTTTAATTTTTTTTCTATAGTTTTACTAATTTCCCAAAATTTTATGATACCACGAGGATAGATGAACTTCTTACTTTTTGTGTAACTTGTTTTTAATAGAGGTTCTTCTTATTTACTGAATTCGAAAATCGATCAGTTAATGAAGTTGTTATATATACTTTCTTAAATCGCGAGCGATACATATGTATGTGTATATATTAGATAATTTGAATAACAGAAATAAATTGTTTCTTCGTAAAAAATATTTTAGAACTGCTCTTAACGGAACCATTTTTTAAGTATCGATTTTATTATCTATTTTGATATTATTTTTGACTACATAATTGGTTATTTTCGTTATAGAGTATAATGTATGTATATTTATAAATTACTTTCCAGTTATATTATTACTATTAATACTGAAAAGAAAATTTCAGTTTTTTTTTTGTGTGTAGATTTTTATAAGTACGAGTAACTTGTTAGTTCGCTCTTTCTATAATTTGATACAAAATAAAATAATGAATGTTATTGTTGAATTGATTTAATATCAGTTATAAGGAGTTTTTTTCTTATCAATAATTAACTATTTTCAAAATAGTTTTATTAGTGTCAATTGACGATAAAAATTTAAGATGCCTTTTCTTTCTTTTTTAAAATATAAATCTTTGTATGGTATTGCTTATTTTAAGCGAAAATTTACAGTTTCTATGCTTGTTCGAATAATTATTTCTGTAAATTTGTAAATTTTTAGAAAGTCGTTCATTCACAAATGTTAGTTTTGGTTTTTTTTAAAATTACGAATTGGATATTGAAAAAGATTCCATTTGATCGAAAACTTAATAAAGCAAATATTTGAAGAAAAAAAATTTTAAAGAAAATTTCGATTTAATCTAATAATTAGAACGTGTTTGATAACAAGCATGAGGTATGGTCTATAAACGGATATACATATATTAATTTTATTGATTTTTTTTTGTCATTTTGAATAATCTCTGTTAAATTGGAATATTTGAAATGTTGCACTTTTCTTGATTTTTTTATTTTTTTGAAGAATCTCAAAATTTATTCAACTTTTGAATAATAATTTTTTGTTTTAACCGAAGATATTAATAGCTTAAAAGTTTATCATACATATATAATAAATGTTTTAGTTCGATAATAGTTTAATTTACACAAAAAAAAATTGCTAGTGAGGAAATATCGGAATTTATTTTTATAAAGTAATAATTGTAAACGTGTATACTACATACATAACATAACTATATTTTGTATTTTAAATAGGATTTTTAGATATTTATTTAGGTCTTGATGTTAGTAGATCCGAAATGAATAATTCATTCGGAATTTATTTGATTATTTTTCAGGTGGAGATAAAGATGAAAAAATTCCTACGTTGCGGCAAATGTGGGCAATCATACGGAAAATGCAACAGGATATTACACAAATGAAAATTGAAATCAATGAAGAGAAGTCGTTGCGTAGTACATTGCAAAATCTCCTAATTAATCATCTGGAAACATTAAAAGTTCCAAATATTCCTACGTAGTATCTAGTCGCTTTATTAGTTGTGGCTTCTTGCTAATAAGTAAATATTTACTTTACATATGTACATGCTATATATATATATATATATATATATAAATATATATATATATAGAGTTGCATAAAATTGTTTAATCCTCTTCAGGTTTTTACACTTACATACATACTGAATACACATAGTATAATCAATTCTAACTAATAAAAATAAAAATGTTTATATACAATTTGTACACAATCATATACATACATGCACATACATATATATATATATACTCGTATATACATATGTACTTAGAATTAAATTTAGCTTTCTTCCGAATAAATAATTTATTACTATTTCAGACTTTAACTTTAAGCAAAATATATCTAACAAATTATGTATGAAAAAAAAAATTATTTGACAGAATTATATAAATTGTTTTGTTCTAAATTGTTTAGGCTAGTTTATATTTTTGTATTTACTATAAAGAGGATATACATATATATATATATGCAATAAAAGCGTGTTCTATTAAAATAAGCTATTCTGATAGATATCGTATTAGATAAACTGAATGATATCATAATGAATTTTGTATTATTTAGTAAATTTTATTATTTTATTTTACCGCCATTTATCTATGAGCATTTTTTTCTTCTTCTTTTATTTTTTAAATAGCAATAATAGCCTTTGACCTATTTAAAAATTTATAATTCATATGGATTATGCTAAAATGATTATATCTAGTTTAAACTTGTTTTATGAATTAATATAAATATTAGTATTATAATATATATATAAATGAAAAAAAAACTGAATTCAGCAAATAAATTAATTGGTATTAAATAAAATGTATAATGATAGTTTAGTAATGTATATATATTATTGCATTACTATGCACTGATACTCGTATAATCAATCTAAACTTAAAACAGCTATTAATTGAATTTTTTATTATTTACATATTATATATTTGATACTATCTAAGACTGGGCGCGCGATACAGTTCCTCTCAATAGATAAAATATATGGGTTTTTATTTGAAGTTAAAACAGACTTTATTGCAATGCAAGTGGGTATCAATGTTTTTTGGTGTTCCTACTCTGGAGCAAGTAACGTATAGTTGATAATTGGCAAAACAAGCATTTTCGAAATACCAGCCAGCAACATTTAGCGATTGTGCTTGCGAAGGCAAGACTCACTGGACGAAGGGCTAATTGGGGGAATTACCATTGGATGGGAGAATATAAATAAATACGAGGTCTGTTCAAAAAGTATCGCGAATTTTGAATTTCCGCTGGTCATGTTTATTTGATTTTCGATTTATGTGGCGTTATGTTGGTACTCATGTCTCTCACTTATGCCGACAATTTCGGCCATTTTGAATGTTCAGTTAATTTTTGACAGCTGCTTTGCTTGCACGTGTTTTGGCTCGTCTTCGATTTTTGCTCATTCCAAAAAATTGATCAAGGAATCTGTGTGAAAAACAAAATTAATTGCGCGGACGCATTCGGAATGTTGTCAACAACAGACGAAAACATTGATGAAGTGAAGAAAATAGTATTGGCCAATCGTCCAATCACAGTTAGAGAAGTTGCTGAGGACTTAAACGTATCGATTGGTTCGTGCCATTCGATTTTTACCAATGATTTCGGCATGAGACGGGTCGCCGCGAAATTCGTACCAAAATTGCTCAATTTCCACCAAAAACAGCATCGCATTAACATTGCTAAGGAGCCAGAGGGTCATAACTGGTGATGAATCATGGGTTTATGGTTATGACGTGGCTCAATCATCCCAATGGAAGCTGTTGCACGAGCCAAGACCGAAAAAAGCACGCCAAGTTCGGTCGAATGTGAAGGATTTGCTTACAGTTTTCTTCGATTGCAGGGGCGTGGTGCATCATGAGTTCTCGCCACAGGGTAGAACGGTCAATAAGGAATATTACCTGCAAGTTATGCGCTAGTTGCACGAAGCAGTCCGCCAGTAACGCCCGGATTTGTGGAAGAACAAAAATTGGATTTTGCACAATGATAACGTCCCTGCTCACACATCGTTGCTTGTCCGCGAATTTTTGGCCAAAAACACACTAATAATGCCACAGCCACCGTATTCCCCAGAACTGCCCTCTGTGAATTTTTCTTGTTCCCAAAACTGAAGAGCCCCATGAAAGGACGACGCTACGCTACGATTGAGGAGATAAAGACGGCATCGAAGGAGGAGCTGAACAAGATCACAAAAAATAATTTTTTGAAGTGCTTCGAGGATTGGAAAAAACGTTGGCATAAGTGTATGGGGATTACTTTGAAGGGGACAAAATAGATAATCATGAATAAATAAATAATTTTTGAAAAAACGCAAAATTCGCGATACTTTTTGAACAGACCTCGTATACGTGTATATATAAGACTTAAAAAAATCGTAAAAACTTACAAATAGTTAAGGCAAATACAAAAAAAAACGGGAAGCAAATGTTTAAAATGCAAACAAACGTAATTTCTTAAATTAAAAAATTCAAAGAAACAAAAAAACGAAAAATATACATTTTTTTTAAAATACTTGCATAACGGCGCCATTTTGACGACCAGTTAGAGCAAAATGGTCAATGCAGAAATACTCCCCGCATCCAAAAATCCCTTTTATACAAATTTTTATGATGATCCGTTGAGCTGTTTAGGAATCTATAGGGAACATACAGACAGATAAACATTCATTTATATACACATATATATATATATATATAGAATTCTATTGGACATTTTTCTTTTGATTGAGAATTTCTGAAATATTCAAAAATGAAAATACCGAATCATAAAAGTTCTCCTTTCTTTACCATTTTCAATACTTTCAATTTAGATGAAAATTTCGACAATTTATGACAAATATATTTATATAAAATGTGAAACTTGAAAAAATGGAACGGAACGATATGATTCGATTATGTTGAATCTCATATTTTGGATACAACCTCGAAAGTCATAAACCATGAATCGTAGGTCAACGAAAGCTAAAAACCAATGCTTATTGATTTGTACACCATGAATTGTTTAGCGTTCATTGATTTTTATTTTATCAACGTGAGAAGAAAATTTTCTTTATTACCACCGAATTTCGAGATGAATTGATTTTCAAAATCAATTCTAAATCTCTGTGCACATTTGTTTTAGGGTCTTTTATTATTATTATTGGCATTATTCTTTTAAGTTATACTTATGTGAACAAATCACATTGAACTCATTGGACCATATTGAAAATTGCTAAAATAATTTTTATATTGAAATTTAAAAATTCTCCTTTCGCTCTCTTATTAATCTAAAGAAAAAAAACATTTATTTTTAAATATTTATTATTAATCAAATTGATTAACTTTAGCACAAGATCAATGTTTCGTTCAATAGAAAAAAGGATTTTTATTAAAAAATCTTTACGTAATATTAATCATTATATGAAATCCGTAACATAATAAAGCAAAGATGGCGGTAAAAATGAATATAGAATTTGCTGATTTTTTTTTTTTTTTAAATATCCAAGTTTTTGGCGATCCTATATAAATACAGTTAGTGCACTATCGGTGTCTAGAATATCTCCAACAATCTGGGTTATAAAAAAAAACGGAAATAATTTCGCGCCTTGTTTTTGACGAGCTTTTCAGAGGTCGAATGTAGTTGAATTTCAGTTGGTCTCCGGTAAATAACCCAAAAAAGTACTTTTGCGAAAAGTCTCGTTTAAGGCGTCATACGCTTGCATCCGGGCAAAAACCATTCGGACCCATCGAACTTGTCGGGATTTTTAAGTTTGTACAGATTTATCGCATAACATCTTCGTGGGCACTAGACTTATCAGACCCCAGACTAACTGTTATTGTTAGAAAAACTCTTCGGATATTTGCAAGCAATGATTTTATTTATTCGATATACGCAACTTCTGTCTGTTCTTATCATCATTAGTAGTTGATAATTTTTAATAGCGAAAGTGTAATTTCAACCAGAAAATTCGTATATTTTTTAATGATTACTCCAAAAAAATGTCGAGTTTTTACAATTTTTATTAATTTTATCCTATCACATAAAAATAAAGAAGACATTAATAATTATCGAAAAATTACAAAAACAAATACCTTTAACCTTTGGTATCAGAGAAAAGTGATTTGGAACATCCAAAGATCTTTGAAAGTAGATTTCTCGGAAACTATCAAACCGATTTTTATGTTTTATGTCTCAAAAATTTTCTTTTGATATCTTCTATACGTGTGCAAAATATAAAAAATCAGTTCATAAATTAAAAAAAAAATTTTTTTGGTTTAAAATCCGAGATTTTTGATATTGCGATGAGCTTTGGATATGTTGTAGGGCTGATAAACATAAGAGACTTTTGTTCTAGAAGTTTTTTTCGATTTTCGAAAATGGCGCTGTTTTCGAAAAAAAAACTTTTTTTGATAGGATGCTGTTCAAATTTCATTATCATCCTTAAGGACCTTGAAACTGGTATAGTATTTTATCTAATCGTAGAGGGGAAAAGTTCGGCTTTCAGACGATAACAGGTTAGGATTTTTGGGACAGTTAGTTTTTAAAAAAAATGAAAATGACCGATTTTTGAAAAAAATTTACTAAGTTTGATTTTTTTTTAAATGTTAGTAATAGTATTATTCCCAAAATGGTTTCTAAATCGTTAGATGGTGCAACTCTTTAGCTTTCAGTTGACATGAAGAAGATTAGAAAAATGGTAATTACCCGAAAACTTTTTTCGAAATGTGAAAAATTGACTTTTTTAAAAGTGTGTAGTGTCCTGGAGATGTTCTTCATCCTGGATTTGTTCAGATGAGTAAATATAGCTTTAGAGGGGATATCAGGGAAAAATAGTTAAAAAATCGCGCGGTGGGTACTTGACGTAGTTTTGCCCGTTTGAATTGAAGTAGGTCGATTTTCAGGTAGTTTTTTGGCTATAAGTCGGAAAGGACACCCCTGCCAGGACTCTCAACCAGATTCCGACAAAGGATATGTCGAGACCTTCCGTTTGAGGTATAACTCATTTTGATCAGATCAACAACAAATTTCGACCTCATTGACTTCGCACTAGAAAAAAAAAATGGCTCTCCACAAGCTCATTTTTGCCTGTGGCGGATGCTGCGCTGCTGCTGTTGCTGTAAAGTAAAGTAAAACGAAATGCAAATTTATCCGAAGAAATTTATTTTTTCCACTTGTTGAGTTGAAAATTTTCGAGCGGGCCGCCCCCAAAAACCAAGTACAAGTCACACCAATCACTGCCTAACTATGTACGTTAAAAATATTGCGTCCACTTATCAACCCGGCTAAACACACATTGTTGTGTATAATTGATCAGAACTTCTACTTAAGCTACTTGAATTGAATTTTGATGGGAAATTTTGCATTTCAAATTGGAATCTTGTTGACTTACCTTTTGTTGTTGACCATATAAATTGAAAAAAAGTATGTGTACTCGAACCATGGTCCAAATACGGTGTTGTCTGTTGTCTCTCCTATTCAGCCATCTGTTATTGTTGTTCGTGGTTGGTCAAATCATGTTCCTAAGCTACTCGAAAGGTAGGATTTTTGACAGAATGCAATTGGTTCTTATCAGAGCCATTAAAAATATGAACGAAGAGTTTAGAAAGTATATTTTCTTTTTTTTACTCAATGAATAGAAATTTATATTTGATTCTAAAAAGAACAGTTTTTTTGTTTTTTATCCATTTTATTTTTGTTTTTTTTTGTTTCTTTTTTAATTGAATTCCATTTGATCAAATTATCTCTGTTTTTTTAGCTAAATGTTTACAATTTTTTTTCTTTTTAATTTCTATTTACTTTATTTTATTTTACGAAACAATTTTTGATGCTATTGCGAGCAGATGCCAAATATTTCTGCACTTGACGATAATGTATTATTCATTACGATTTCATGTTCTGCCATTAGTGACCTCTTTAGGACAGAGCGGGAACACCGTATGTGTAGTACTATTCTGAATCTTCGGTCTTACAAAAACTTAACTGCCGCAGTTGTAATCTTATTTTAAATTCACTTTTTTACAATTATGCAAAAAAAAAAATTTCAATAATATATGTAAATATTGAGAAATTATTTCATAAAGTGAAATATTTCTTTTATAAGTGATACTTTTATGCAATCTGTTGTTTAGATTTTAACGTACATAAGTTAGAAATTAATTTGATCAAACTATTATCTGATTATAAATTACAATTGAACAAAAAAAAATTATAATTTTTCGTTAATTCGTTCTATACTGTTGAATTTATAATAATATTGTAGAAAAAAAGAACCCAATTCATTTCATTTTTCATTCTTCTATTATTTTTCAAATCAATTTACAAAGTCACAATTGATTGCTGAACGATGAATGAATGAAATTGAAAAGTTCCGTTCAAATAATTTCTCTCTTTTCCCCTTTATTACGAACATTGAAGAAGAACAAAAAATGGGAAGCAGTAATAGAGGCTTTCCAAGAAGTCTTCCTCCTCATGAATGAGGCGGCAATGAATGTGAAACAAAATCAACTGACGTGATTTGAACGTGACTAATTTTAGACGTTTATGTATGCACATATCTGATGTACGTATGTGTATATGGTATAGACAAACCAATATGGCTGACACATTTCAATAGCAAAAACAGAAAAAAAACTACACTAGATCTTTGGAAAATTTGATATAAAAATATTGTAATTTAGTGGAAAATTTGTTAAAAATTCATTAAATATAAATTATTAACCCTTTATGTTTGAGTTATTGCTTAAATTGCGAATAAAATCAAAAAAGTGCTAACAAAATAGTTTTGAAATTTGACGTTCCTTAAAGGTAGTCCTCCATATGAAATTTGGAATACAAACAATAATTATTATTAAAATACGTATTATAGTAGATGTATTGTATAATATGCAAATAATTGTTTTGTTCCCGATTTAAAAATATTCCCATCAAATTATATGAAACTTTGATTTTCCTTGAATTTAATACGAGGTCTGTTCAAAAAGTATTGCGAATTTTGAATTTCCGGGGGTTACGTATATTCGATTTTCGTTATGTTGGTACTCATGTCTCTCACTTATACCGACAAGTTCGGCCATTTTGAATGTTCACTTAATTTTTGACAGCTGCTTTGTTTGCACGTTTTTTGGCTCGTCTTTTATTTTTGCCCATTTTCGACCAAAAACAGCATCGCATCGGACTCTGTCCGCGACGACCCAAATTCGCTCCAGAAGGTCATAACTGGTGATGAATCATCGGTTTATGGTTATGACGTGGAAACCAAAGCTCAATCATTCCAATGGAAGCTGTCGCACGAGCCAAGACCGAGAAAAGCACACCAAGTTCGGTCGAATGTGAAGGTTTTGCTTACAGTTTTCTTCGATTGCAGGGGCGTGGTGCATCATGAGTTCTTGCCACAGGGTAGAACGGTTAATAAGGAATATTACCTGCAAGTTATGCGCAAGTTGCGTGAAGGAATCCGCCAGAACGCCCGGATTTGTGTAAGAACAAAAATTGGCTTTTGCCATTTTCGGCCAAAAACAACACATTAATAATGCCCCAGATCTGGCCCCTGTGACTTTTTCTTGTTCCCGAAACTGAAGAGCCCCATGAAAGGACGACGCTACGCTACGATTGAGGAGATAAAGACGGCATTGAAGGAGGAGGTGAACAAGATCACAAAAAATGATTTTTTGAAATGCTTCGAGGATTGGAAAAAACGTTGGCATAAGTGTATAATATCTGGTGGGGATTACTTTGAAGGTGACAAAATAGATATTCATGAATAAATAAATAATTTTTGAAAAAACACAAAATTCGCGATACTTTTTGAACAGACCTCGTATATGACCTAATTTTGCATAGAAATTCATAGACAAAGAGCTGACGATTATTATAATAAAACAGTTACGTATTGTTATCCTTTCTTATCAATAGCTTTAGTGAGAAGATTCTATCTAAACTATCGTTAATTGGACAAAAATAATTCTTTCTTACCACAGGTAGACTGATCAAAAGTATAGGCAGTGCAGCATTAATAAGTAAATTTGCAATGTAATTGTTATGGCAGCAAGCAATAAAATTGAAATTGTTTTCTTTTTAATGGCCGTCGCGATCCTAACCGAAAGGAAGAAATCGAGCAAAAGTAAACCGTCTTTAACAGTCAAGGTTAGATATTATGGTGGAAAGAAAATCGGTCACTACAAAGTCATTGGTGCGCATAAAATTAAAGAAACATGTGAAAAGTCATTTGTAAATGCTGTGGCTACGATTGTATTGTATTCGGATTTGTGGCCGCTGCTACTGAATGGGCAACCATATCACGCCGAAACAATATAATAATATATCGCGCGCAGTCATAAAGCTTTGCAAATGACTATACGCCTGTATGGAGGGAGTTATTGTGTCGATTTCTTCCACTTGCTGCCAATGATTAGGTTTCAAATATTTTTTTTCTTCATATTTCTTTGGTTCATTTCTTTATTTCGTACGTAAATACATCGATTTGATGTTACTGTGCACTATTCTGCAGACTTCTGACTCTTTTATTCATTTTTACTTGAACGCATCATGGCAACATTACATCCGATAAGCTCAGCTTTACCCACATTAAACTCTTGAATGAAAATCATATGTGCGCGGCTTTATTCTTTTGATATGATTTTAGTCTATTACAATATCTTCAAGCTAGAACACATCATCTACCTGCTCTTATGGTATAACCTGCCATAGAATTGCCGGTATATACCGTATTCAGTTCGAATTGCGCGGATGATGCTCAGCAGGGCGTCTATTCAAAGAGCCTGAATTGGTTAATCATTTTTTATTCTTACAACTGTGTTGCTCAATCTAAATATGAAGATATGCCGCGACAATTTGAACGTATTCCAAATAATCACTCCCTATTATTTAATATACGGTGAATTGCTTATGCTTTAAGTTTTCATTAATGTCCATCGTTGCAGCTGAAATATGTCATTACACAATCTGTGGTTAAGACCTCTGAACTTTTAAAAGCTCAGAGGTCTTAACCACAGATTAAAAGCTTGGAGGTGTTTTTAAGCACTCAATTTGTATATTATTGATCAGTTAAGTTTTTTAAGTCCTCCTTAACTTAACTAATATTTCGAATTTTATAATTTTGAAATTTTTTAAAATCCTTAATTTTAAGTGATTGATTTTAACCATTTCAACTGTTGACTTTATTATAAGAGCAATTGTAATCTGCTGGTTTAGTTAAAAGATTGATGAATTCTAAATCAAATTTCCATCGAAATTCACTAGATTGTCATATAATTAAATGTTGAAATGTGTCTAAATATTAATAATTAAAGACTTATCCTTGTTTTGTTTTTTTGTCGAATAGGAAGAAACAGGAGTAAGGAATCACGTTTGTCTGTGAACAAAAGCAGTTTTATATAAAAAGTAGCCCATGCGTAGCCATCAACAGTCAAATAGCCAACTCCTTGTCTGGCTTGGATAGAATTCGAGTAGTCATAGATTGATGGAATGTGCCATCTCATCGTGTTTTATGTTGTTTTGATTGCTTTCAGCTTACCAACGGCATTGACAGAGACTTTTGTCGGTTTGTTTACGGGTCTATTTCAATAAGCTTCTGGGATGTAGCACGATGATTGCTATTTTCTTTTTAGTTTTTATTCTATTCATTCCTCAATACATTCCAAACATGCACATAATAGTTTCACTAGTTCGATACATGGACTAATCTTAACTATTATAACGCTGAAATAGCTCAGCTAATAGGATGCCGCTACTGTTTGAAATATTGAAATGAACCTACGATTATAATGAAAACGAACACTCCTAACTTTGAACTTGGGAAATTCATTTCTGCTGTTTCACAGCGGATTCCTGAAATCATTTTTAAGGTAACAAGTGTTCGGGCTGTATTTTATCCACATTTCAATTTCGACAAACATTTTAATCATTTTTATATATATTTTTTATCCTATCTTCATACATTTATTTAGAGTAATTTTAATTATCATTGTAAAATATAATTTTCCTATTTTAATACGAATAGTAAGTAGAAATTCTTAAAATTCTTTACGATTTTATATATGGATGATGCTATTTTTTTTCTCATTTACTATCTATAACATTTAAAGTAGGTAATTTTTGTAGTCTTATAATTTATTAATTGTATTTTACTGAAATTCAATATTTTTCACGAATTTTTTCCAATTATTATAAAATATTTTCTTCAGAATTCCTATAATAATTAATTATTTGAGCTTTGAAAATATTACTTTTATAGAAAAAAAAATATGTTTGTTCATATAAGTTGGAAAATCTTCGGTTAATCTCATTATTTATTAAGTTGTATTATGAAAGAAAATAAATTGTTATAAATTCTATTTTATATTATTTTATTTATTTATTTCAGAAACTATTAATATTTTTTTTTTAAATTTAACTAAATTTGCTTTGCATTTTAATTTCTTAGGTAATTCGTTAAATATTTTAGGTCCATTGTGCATTAACATAGTTTTTTTCGTTTCTCATATATATTCTAATCTAAAGTCCTGACCATTTCGCAATGAATAGTTTTAAGTAATATTTACATAATTTAATTTATCAGATAAGTATTCTGGTAATAATAGATATTTAATTTTGAATACTAATATAAGAACATTCATAAATGTCCTCTTTTTAATACTTAAGCAATTTAAAGAATTTAACATTAACAATTCGGAGGAATCTTTATTTTTTACTTTTAAAATGATCGCATTGCTTTATTATGCAACTTTTGCAACAACAAAAAAAAAACAATTCATGAGCAGAACTCAAAATTTGGTTTAATTATCACATTATTTTTGAAATATTCTCTCTTAACTTATCCAAAAATATTAATTTTTTTTTGCTATTTTGTTGCAAATATAATCTAGATGTGGCTTAAAACTTAGTCGATCATCTATAATGGCAGCAAAATATTTAATTTTATCTACAGTTTCTAAATTAATATTACCAAATATAATACTTGATACGATCATACACATTTTGATTTATCAACATTCAGTTTTAATTTTATTCATATTGAACCATTCTGTCAAATTTTTTAAAGTAATAATTTTATTTTAGAAGCGCAATCATCAGCCGAATATCCTGTTACATATAAAGGGGGCATTATCAGCAAAGAGCCTTAAATTCGTTTCATCAACTACTTTGTGCATATCATTAATATAAATTAGGATATATATACTTTCATTTAATTTAGTTTTTTAAATGATTTTAGTTCCGTTCCTTCAATGTCATATTTTTCAAGTTTCTGGAAGTGCTAAAATTCAGCGATCGATAGTTTCAAATGCTTTACACAAATCCAGAAACAATTTTCCATTCAGCGACTACCAAATTGATTAAAACTTCACAATTATTGTTCTTTCTAAATCCAGGACTGATATTTAAAAATTAAGTTATTTTATTCAATAATACTTTTCGAATTAAATATCACTTATTTCGATAGTTTAGAATCAATAGAAATCATCATATTGACAGGACGAAATTAATTACATATCTTAGTATTATTAACTTTTACAATTGGAACTATTAAAGATATTTTCCAGATACTCATTTCCATAGAACAATTAATTATTGATAACAAATTTTGACCAATTAATTCAAAAGAAACGTTCAACATATTCTAATTAAATCAATTTATATCCTTTTTATTATTTAACGAATTTCAACTTATCTTTTAAAAATTTTTTATCACATGTATTTTTGATCCAGTGCATTATCAATTTTGTTACTTATAAAAGTAGTTTTAGCAATTAAAAATTTCATAAACGTTTCGAAAAATATTGAATATTTTCTTAGATGTTTGGAAACCTATGACAAGTTTCAAATGTCATTCTTATGCGTTTATTAGTCTACAATAGACACCATTCAATCATGAAGGACTACGTGGGCTACTATATATATTTCTGGCCTAATAATGAAAATGCGAATATTTATCAACGAAAAAGGTTTTATTGTTTTTCAAAATATTCTCCATCAAGATTTATACACTTTTGCATGCGCTCAAACCAATTTTCGAAGCACTTTTTCCACTCCGATTGAGACACCTCCAAAACATGGTTTTTGAATGCTTCAACAGCATCTTCTGGCGACGAAAATCGTTGACCACGCATTTTTTTCTTGATGTGTGGGAATAAAAAGAAGTCATTGGGTGTTGATAGCCTACGTATACTATTCAACAGCGTACGAGATATGAAAAAATTATTATTTTTAAACTATGTGGTGAAAAAATCATCTTACTCGACAAAACGTATTTTTAGCTGTTTTGGTGTGGATTTTAGTAGGGGCAAGTGTACTGTTCTCGAAATGAGACTGTCGCGACGATAACTGTCAATGGCGAGCGATGATAACAGATTTTTTCTTGGCCCCAATTGGACGATATGGACTTAGACCATATCTGTTTCCAACAGGACGATACGACCTGCCACTTAGCAATTGAAATAAAGTACTTATTAGAGATGAGTTTCCACGTCGCGTTATTTCGAGACATGCTGATGTCAGCTGGTCACCAAGATCATGCAATTTAACGCTCTTCGACTTTGTTCTATGGGGCTACGTTAAATGAATAATGTATGCCACTAAACCGATAACACTTTCCTAAGTAAAAAATAATAACATCATTCAAGCTATCGGTGAAATTCAGCCCGATTTATATGGAAGAGTCATCCGAAATTGGACCTCTCCGATTTGCTTCTGCAAAACGATGCCATGGAGGCTTTTTGAACAATGTTATTTTTAAATAATAAGATATACCTATTTGAGCTCACATACAACTTTTTTTATTCAATTTCGAAGAAGCAAACACCCTCAATGAACCCCCCCCCCCCCCTTATACTATAATTTAAATCTTGAAAAATTAATAAAGAAATCAGATTTTAAAATGGCAAAATGTATGTGAATAAAATTAAATAAACACAAATGCTAAATATAAATATAAATATTAAAAATACGTACCATAACTGAATGTAAACTCACATTAACTTATTATTCAAATGCTCTTGAAGACATTTTTTTAAAAATTACTAAATTTTTTTTGGTATGATAAGAAAGAAGAGAGAATTCTTTGGATACTGGAAAGGATGGGAAAGTATTAAAATTTAGGATAAAAATTCAAATTTCCTGAACGTGGAGTTCTACAGGAATATGGTAAATGGGCGACCATACCCAGAAAGCACATGTTTCAGCTAGGCATGCCTTGTTGCTAGCTTTATATGAGGATTGCGGTGGGGTTCGAAATTTTTAGAATTTTTTTTATGTGCCTCAACACCTACCATAAGCAGAAAAAAGTATGCCGGAACATATAGAGGATTATGGAGACATCCGAAGGTGTTAAGTTCTCTATGGGCGAGAAAGAAGAAGAAAAGAAAATGGTGAAAATTAAAGAAAAGTTCATCACGCTAAAAGGAAAAGGAATAGAATTTGACAGGGAAGGTATAAAAATTCGGAAGAAGAAAATAGATCGGAAAAAAAATTGAAAGAAATAGAAATTATTAAAAGAAAAAATATGACAAAAACTAAAGAAAAGAGGGGAAAAAAAGGTGTAGTCGACTCTGGACGTTGGTGCGAGAAACCTAGCTGGTCCGTCTCTCGCTGGCCTATCCCCAATTCCACCCTATGGAGCATTCCGGCCCAAAAAAATTGAAGTGACAATGGTCGTCATTGACTATACTACGTTCAGAAAATTTGAATTTTTATCCCAAATTTTAATATCTTACCATTCCTTTCCAATGCCCAAAGAATTCTCTTCTCAAAATTTCGAATTCTACTAAAATTGAATGAAATTATTTACTTAAGAATGATAATAGTTTGATTTGAATTTTTATCCCTAATATCACATAAATTTAAGTGCAATTAGTCTATAAAAATGAATTCAATCAATATTTTATTATTGTACTTACGCTAGTC
The DNA here is from genome assembly GCA_958298945.1 of Atherix ibis. Taxonomy (NCBI): domain Eukaryota; kingdom Metazoa; phylum Arthropoda; class Insecta; order Diptera; family Athericidae; genus Atherix; species Atherix ibis. Next base: position 18,394,905 of record OY282609.1, on the reverse strand, counting down.
TTCTTATGCCATTCTATTGAAATCTCGTACCAGTATTAAAATTCATACCTTTTTAGATCTATAAGACATGCCATGCCCACTTCCATCACAAGAAGCATACAAATCAACAAGATCTAAAATAAAATTAGAAAAAAAAAAACAAAAAAAAAAACATGAAATAAAAAGTATACAATAATAACAACAAAAGAGCAAGATTAAACTTCATTCATTACGTCGAAGGTGAGAAAAGTAATTTTCTAAGATAATTTTCAGTAGCTGGTTTAGTGATCGCACGTTCAGTCAATGTTGAAAAATATAACTTCCAGAAGCAAAAAGAAAAGAAAAAAAATTTGGAAAAAATCATAAAAAATGGAAGATAAAAGTACCGAAGCAGATGAACAGCCCGAAGATATGTACGCCGTGGACGAGTGAGTTTTGTCCATCACCCCCCTCTTATTCCATTCTTCGATATTCACTCATCTCACGGCCAGGTTATAAAGTTTTGTTCGTATTCAAGTTCAAACTTTTCTGAGAGTATTCTTATTTGTTCATACCAAAGTTATTGTTTCGTTTTTAATTGCTACTCCCGCAAGAGAAAGGGCACATCGAATGTGAATGTGCGTGCCTACCAATATGTGACTATGAAAATCCTTCTTAAATACACCTTTTCGAAAAAATATTTAATTCGAACTTCGGGGAATAGGTAAACTTGAATATCTGTAAATTTACAAGAACTCCACCAATTCTAAACGTTCGCTCCGCCTATATGTGTATATTTAAGAACGTTAGAAACGCATATGTGTAAGTGTAGAAACATGCATTATTACTTTGAAGAATTGCGAGTATATCATAGGATCCAATGAATGGTTAATATTAGATAGAACTTTGGGCTATTGGAATGGTGTTGCGTTCTCTTTTATGAACTTCCATTTTCTAGTTTATTTATTTTTCTTCGTTTTGTTTTTTTTTAATTTTCATGTTAAGGTAGAGTAGATTGACATCTAAGCTACCGGTCGTGTGGTGAGGATCTTCGAAATTGTATGCGTACAATGAGGTAGTATATAGCAAACCGCCACCAGACAAGTATTACCATCAGACAGTAAGGGTCATAAAAACCGAACACGAATCAAATGATTAATGGTCTTCGCGCGAAGGCTTTTGTTGTTTGAGAAATTAGGTTTCGGATGATCCGACGTTTTTTTTTTTCCTCAATATATTGTAAAATTAGGAAATGAGTTACTTTGTGTTATAATACATGATATATATTCATATGTACACATTGTACATAATTTTTTCAGTTGTTCCTTAGTTTTTTGTATTTTTAGAAATAATAAAATAAAAAAGTCCAAACAATAACACAACACTTAATAGTTGATAGGCACGACGTACACATGTATGTTTGGACAAAATAGAGCAAAAAGAAGAAGAAGAAAAATAAAAGGTGCAAGGGTAAAAATTATTTGATCTCATTAGAAGTGTTGCCGCCACCCTAGAACCTAGGCACTTCATTGATGATCTTTTCTTTTATGGTTTTATTCGTCATGTTAGTTTTCAATAAATTTCTTTTATTTTATTCACCATAAGTTGTTATTCTTATCAATTATTGATTTTTAAATTTATATACAAAAATTAATAATTGGTGAAAAGCAACAAATTTACAATACCAACCCCATCTAACTATACCTGTCTAATTCGGCTACTAATAAATGAAAAATATAAAAACTTTATTCAATTTAGTATATAAATTTGTCTTTAATAATTTATAGATTAATTGAAAATCGCACATGAAGCAAATTAGAGAAGAAATTTTACTGCTGAAAATTATATGATCAGTCAACCAAATTCATTCTATTGATACACAAGGTCATTGCAATATAATAAAAACTTTTATTTTTCAAATTTTAATTTCCAGGACAAGGTTATTTTTGCAATAGACAATATATATATTTTTTGTATAATACACACACATACACACTAGCATTAAAAAAATGCTAATTGCTTAATTTTCTGATTTTCGTTAAAATACAATAGTTGCTCAAATATTTTAAGAAGAATTATGAAAATTTTTCAAGTTACTAATTGAATAAAAAAATAGGTTCGTCAATTTCAAAGAACCCTTATATATTATGTTAAAACTATATACGAGGTCTGTTCGCGAATTTTGAATTTCCGCGGGTTACGTATATTCGATTTTCGATTTTTTGTGGCGTTATGTTGGTACTCATGTCTCTCACTTATACCGACAAGTTCGGCCATTTCGAATATTCAGTTAATTTTTGACAGCTGCTTTGCTTGCCCGTGTTCTGGCTCGTCTTAGATTTTTGCTCAATTTCGACCAACAACAGCACCGCATTAAGGAGCTGTTGGACTCTGCCCGTGACGACCCAAATTTGCTCCAGAGGGTCATAACTGGTGACGAATCATGGGTTTATGGTTATGACGTGGAAACCAAAGCTCAATCATCCCAATAAAAGCTGCCGCACGAGCCAAGACCGAAAAAAGCGCGGCAAGTTCGGTCGAATGTGAAGGTTTTGCTTACAGTTTTCTTCGATTGTAGGGGCGTGGTGCATCATGAGTTCTTGCCACAGGGTAGAACGGTCAATAAGGAATATTACCTACAAGTTATGCGCAAGTTGCGCGAAGCAATCCGCTAGAAACGCCCGAATTTGTAGAAGAACAAAAATTGGCTTTTGCCATTTTTGGCCAAAAACAACACACTAATAATGCCGCAGCCACCGTATTCCCCAGATCTGGTCCCCTGTTACTTTTTCTTATTCCCGAAACAGATTCTTTAATCCATTTTTAGGAATGGGCAAAAGTCGAAGACGAGCCAAAACACGTGCAAGCAGATGTCAAAAATTAACTGAACATCCAAAATGGCCGAGCTTATCGGCATAATTGAGAGACATAAGTACCAACATAACGCCACAAAAAATCGAAAATCGAATATACGTAACCCGCGGAAATTCAAAATTTGCGATACTTTTTGAACGGACTTCGTAATTAATAAAATTTTAAAATGAATTTCTCTATCAATAATAACATTCAATTTTTAATTTACCCATGAAATCCTGCGTGATTCTAGGATTTTCATTACAACGTCACCAGATGATACTGCCATACTTATAACCCATACAAATTCTGACAGGCCTTCTAATAATTTACAATTCTATATCCATAATTTATAAACCTGGTTTAAGAGATTGAGACCGTAGGCAAAGTAACAGAAAAGTACTGACACTACTTTTACACATTTATTATGTTAGTGGCAACAGACTTTATCTAGACAAGAGATAAGCCTGAACACACATTCTAGACTAAAAAGACGTGGAACTAATAAACGTTGTCGACCACTATTTAGATGATGCTAGATAGCAGTGCGAAAGTAACAATAAATATCAACCAAAAAACCTATTTGGACTTATGGAATTGAAAGTTGGGCTTGTCAACCAAACGTTCCAATGCCTATCGCATCCAGCTCTTACAACCAAAGATCCTCGGCAAAATTTAATGTGTCCCTTTTTTATGGTCGTTATAATGTATCTCAACATTCCCTTTCGTTACGACCTGTGTAATTCCTATTCTCGTTTATTTTATTATCATTTTTCACTGGTAAAAGAACTTTCTTCTATTATCCTCTCCAAAATCACTCATCGGATACTAAAGATATTGTGCGACCTCAAGATTTATCAGAATCTTTTAACTCGTCTTAGAGACACGCCGATAAATGTTTACGGCCAGTACAGTAAATTAATTTGTGATTTGTGCAATTCATCTTTTTTATGTAAAATTTTTTTATTCCATTGCATTCATTCTAATTAAATAAATTTTTGGTTTGAATTTGGATACAAAAAAATTATTTTAAAACGGCTATTTTGGAAAAGTTAAAGAACATTTGTTTCACTAAAAATTGGATATTTTGTAAAAAAAAATTTTAAATCAAAAATTGTTGATATTTTTGTCGAGAAAAGTCATAGAGAATGATCAAAAATACGAGTATGTGACCAATAAAATATTGAATTTCTATGGTACGGTAGACCTGACGTGGCCGTAGTGTCTTTAAAATTATTCCTGAAGTAAAAATTTATGTGTCGTCGATGGCAGCTCATTTTAAGATTACACATGGTGGATAAAATTTTGTTCAAAAACTCTGCTTTCAAGTAAACGAATCCAACGAACTGGCCAAAATCTCTCCGATATTGGCTGGTGTTCCATAGGAAAGTATACTTGGGCCCATTCTCTACAACATTTATACATCCGATATCCCAATCTGTCACAATACCTTCTTTGCTACATACGCCGATGATACGGCCTGCCTTGCATCTAGCGAAAATCCCTAATATGCTTACGAAATTCTACCCACGTGACTTTTACTCTGCGCCGTGAAAATGGTTTTTTTTCTCGACTAAACTTTTAACAATATTTTATACTTTTTATAACGAGACAGTGTCACATCAAAAATAAATGGGACTTCAAGGTGTCCTCCCACATGGTGTCTTTCCATATAACTTAATGGCAGCGAAATACCACAACGCACCGAAGTTCCCTACCTAGGACTGAACTTAGACAAACGCAAAAATATTCCCCAAGAACGAATGTGCGTTACTTAGTATTTATAATCGCCAAATGGTTAATCCAGCACCCTCACGAGGCAATAAAAATAAATTAACTTAACGAACGATACAAACAAATACTACAATTCCTACACAAAATATCAAAACTAACAATAAATTGTAAATTATTACTATACAACACGATACTGAAGCCGATATGGACATATGGTCTCACGGAATCGAACTTTGACGTTCGATTGAGAATTCCAATTCCCATCGAATCCAAAACCTTACAATCCAATATCCTTCAAAAAATTATCAATGCTCCCTTTTATATACGAAATAGTATTATGGATCGTGATCCAAATGTTGCATTCGTTTGATCTCTATTTTTAGAAGAATTCTTTGGGCGTTGGACAGGACGGGAAGGTATTATAATTTGGATAAAATTAAAATTTCCCTGAACGTGAATTTCTGCAGAAGTATGGTCAATGATGACCATACTCAGAGAGCACATGTTTCTGCTAGGCATGATTGTCGCTAGCTTTATACGAAGATTGGAGGTGGGGGATTGGAGTTGCTTTGAAGTTTTAGCAGAGATATGATACCACACCCACCATAAACAGGAAAAAGTCATGCCGGAACATATAGGGGATAATGGAGACCCCCGAAAGTGTTAAGTTCTCCATGGAAGGGGGAGAAGAAAGACAAAGAATGATGAAAACAAAATAAAACTAAAAAGAAGCTATCTCAGCAAAAAAAAATTTCGAATACATATAAGCGGCATTGACAAGGATTCGGGATTATAGGATTTGGGTTGGAAGGGAATTTTAATGCCTAGTTGGACCCCAAAGTTCGAGTCCGTATGTCCATATCGGTTTCAGTATCGTATTGTATTGTATGGTATAGTAATATTGTTTCTATTTATTGTCAGTTTCGAACTATTGTCTAGTAGTCGTAGGAATTGTTTGTATAGTCCATTAAGTTCACTTCGTTTAGTTTTCGTGTGAGAATTCCAAGTTAACCGTTTGTCGAATATGAGTCCAATGTAATGCACGCATATTTTTTGTGGAATATGGGGAAACTTTTCTCGGTCGAGTGTAAAAGTAACATGAGCAGATTTTTGCTCAATCAGCACCATTCTCTACCTTTTGAACCAGGTTTCTAAGGAGTGGATGTGGTTCTGTAGAAAAGTGATGGCCGTGGAAACATCTTTATGATGTGTAAGGATGACTGTAATAAGGAATATAATGAGTGTAAACATTGTAAAGCATTGGAACTAGGAGACTACTCTGAGGGACCCCGGCGGAGATAGGATACTCACTATTGTCAGCTACCTTAAAATGTCGGTCTGAGAGATACAATTTAAAAATATAGAAAAAACCAGAGGGCAGACTCCCTGCAACTTCTCAAGCAATCCAGCATGCCATACACGGTCAAAAGCGCGCGAAAAATCAAGAAATACGCTTGGGCAGTATTACTTTCGCTCTGGCGAGCACACTATGTAATCGACTACGCGATGACACTACTAGATAGTGGAATGATCAGTTCTAAGCCCAAGGTACATTTGATAGCATTATTATTTAGAAATAACACCGTTTAAATAGCCTCCACGGCTTCGTTTGCAGAGGGTTGAATCTCAGAGGTTCAATTTTAAATGACTGATCCGCAATAATTCGGGTTTATTTTACTCACCGATAGCTTGAATGATGTTATTTTTTAGCTCGCAAAGTGTTATCGGTTTATTGACATACATTCGTATATATTATACGTATTTAACGTAGCCCCATACGTGTAGAACAAAGTCGAAAGAGCGTTAAATTGCATGATCTTGGTGACCAGATGACATCAGCATGTCTCGAAACAAAGCGACGTGGAAACTTATCTACATTAATCGCTTGTTTCAACTGCTGTGTGGGAAGTCGTACCGTCCTGTTGTAAACAGATATTGCCCAAGACCATATGGTCCAATCGATACCGTCGCATCAGACTCATTTCGAAAACAGTACTGCCCCGATTTGGCTTGTGGTTGCTTTTTCCATCTCAAATCCAACAATTTGGCTTGTTTACGTAGCAATTCATCTAAAAATGTGTTTCATCGATTGAGATGATTTTTTCAGCGCTCTCATTTGAAACGTCAACGTAATTAGCTGTCAAAGATCAAGCGTACCTATTGAAAAGCCCCTCAAATGCGTACTTTTAAATGTATAAAATATTTTTTTTATCAAAAATAGGAAATTATTACTTATGATAAATCTCAAACGAATTAACATCAATTTTCTAATCATTGACTGAATAGAACCGGAAATTTCAACTATTATTGCTTCACAGGAGGTACAAATATAAAAGTGTCTGTAAAAAGCCCTTTCTACTCAAATTAGCTATTCTCTCGCATGCGTTATAAGAAATATAAAATAATTGAATTGATGAACAAGTTCTTTATTATATAAATTACTCCGAACTGAAACCGAATGTTTCCGACAGAACAATTTAATTGTTTTATTCAAAGCCGTTATAGGGATTTTCAATGCCTTAAATGCTATATTGCTTCATTAAAATATGTTATCTTATAAAATTATTTGATTAAAATTGATTCAGTAATATTTTATTTTATCTAATATTCAAAAATAATAGGGTTTTTTTTAATTAAAATTGATCAAATTGAAATTTGTGTAAAGAAAACTAAGATCCTGTGCCCTGTACATGGTACAGTAAAAACTTTATCCTCAATTAAACCTTTCAACTTCTGCTTTGATATTCATACTTTGATCTATGAAAAATTATAACTGAATGTCTGCTAAACACAATTTAAATATAAAAATAAGTGTTGACTGACGACTATTCGCAATTACATTGCAGTTGTGCCATGAAATTTCTCATTAATTTTACGCAAAAGAAATTTTTTTACTTGTTTTCAGTTCATGTCGGATACTACATGTAAACTCGAAGTATATACATAGAGTATATGCTATGCATTTCCATCCCTAAACACCATGTTTATGTGTCTAAACACTTGGTCATTTTCAAAATACACATTTTGTTTCGTAGATTTGCTTCTGTTTAGTTTTTGTACGGTCATTCGTATATAATTTTTTTTAATTTTTTTTTTTTGCCTTAAATGTCACAATAGTTTGAGATGTCCAGTTGAAGGTCCCCACTAATCGTGCTACTTATACCTACTATTTAAGCAAATACACATAGATCACATGATGCGCGTAAAATACTGATTATAAGCTAACAATTAATTTTCCCAAAAATTGCCAGGCAATAAATACTGTTCAGCAGAGAGGTTAGGTGGATGTCCCACTGTGGAGTTTACTACCAACTTAGAAGGAAAAGGAGATCGAACTAAGATTTTTAAAAGAAAGGATATTTGCCGCCGTAAAACATTTTATTGCGGTACTGATTTGCTTGAAACTTTCCATCCAGTAAAATATGCAATTCATATGAACAGATTTACAAGGACAGTTCGACCGCCTGCCAAGCGATAATGTTCTTCAATTCTTGCAAAATATTTGAAAATATTTCGGTTATTGCCGTGACCCATTCAAAGGAGATTCTACCTACTGTTTAGCCGTAAGTAGATCATAAAGTAATTTACAGCTATCAGTAGGAGAATTTGTATTTCAGTAAGTTATAAAAATCCTGACCATCACCATATCTGTCATCGGCATTTAAGGAAATTTAACGAAGTGCAAATAATACAAACTCATTCAAGCAATAACTATCCTTTTTACTCTTGCATTTACTAAATACACATACGAGTACACAACATCATATATATTTGTACATTAGAGAGCAAAAGTCATATTTCGTGTTTTCTAACACTTTTATATAATATTGTAATTTCTAGGAAGAAATTTCGAGCCTACTAATAACAGGAATAATTATTTATTGCCTGAAACTGTCGTAATAAATAATAAAATACAAGAGTTAATTTCATAGTGGTTTTTTTACGATCACGTTTCAGGTAGGCCAAATTCAAATGACACGCGATTTCATCATTTCGAACACAGTGTTCTGTAATAAAAATCAGTGATAATTTGTTAATTACAAGTATATGGAGAGCAATATAAACTAAAGATTATTAGCATTTTTTTCCTTGTACTTATTAAATTATGAACGTTTTATAATAACTTAAATTCGCATTCGTAAATGGAAGAGATTGAGTTTTGCGCATTCAGCATTTGGTTTCTAGCCTAATTCAAGTGTTTGCTATCTGATTTATTTAAATAAAAATTGAATAGAAATTATTAATTAGATTTTATTTAATAATTTCGAGTTTATTGATTTTATGTAAGCTAAGAAAATCATTTAAAATTAATATAGTTTCTATTTAAACCTCAAATAAGAATAAACACTTACTTCGTTGAATACAAAACATAAATCTCTAGTAGTTTCCATTTAAAATTTAAATAAATTAATACATTTATAACTTGGGCTGTCGACCACAGTTTATGTGTGATTCCATACTTTTGTTCACCCTTTACAGGTGCTACTGTCGATGACCATACAAAATAGAAGTTCCTATGTCCTTGGCGAACTGTGGGCAATTAGGACGGCAGTTAAGATTGCAATTCATCTTCTCCTCAAACATCGCAGCGTAGACAGTCTCGCAACTATGGAGACCATTCGTGGCTCATCAAAGAATCTGGAGCTCAATAAAATTCGTTGCAATCTATTAAACAATGGAAACATCGGGTTGAGTTGGGGAGAAGGGGTTTCTTCATTGTAACGTATCCACTGAAATACCAAATTTGCCGCATCTACTAAACAAATGCCATTTAACTTCTTTAGCCATAAGAAGACAAACACACTGAACCAAAGGTGGAAGACTTCTTTCCACACATTGGCCAAATTTCAGGAAACCAGTATACTCAAAATCCATTCCAAAGTTTTGGACAAGTCAACACCTAAGAATTTGGGTAGGGCATACCGCACATACTCATAATTTTCTCTTATTACCAATCTCCTCCTATGACCTCTGGCGTTCAATTTACCATTTCCTATATTTTAATTGAATGCCTCTTAATCCAGAATTTCTTTTTGATTAGGAGTCCTTCCATTGCAGAGCTGCTACACCCAACAACTCCTTTCTCACCTAATATGCTCCATAAAATTTAACGACTTCTAATTGCTTCCTCCAACTAACTATCGACCATTGTCATTAATAAAGCTGGCAATGCCTCTGGCTCTTGACTTAGAGACCTTACTTACAGCAACAACAAAAATAATAATTTTTAACTTTAATATTAATAATTTTTCAATCTACAAGCAAATATGATAATCGATATTTAATTCGCCAAACGCATAAATAAAAATTTGCAATTATCAAAAAAAGCACTTAAATTCAGAACCAAAAATAAAAAGTATATTTCATCCGGTCAAAAAGAGGATATTTTCTAAAATAATGGAAAAAAAATTTTAAACATTAATAAAACTAAAGATCTCGAATTTTGAAAATAAAAAGCTTTGATTACACCGTGCGCGTAATACACGATTTAAAGGTGAATTATCGTAATATATGCGCGATCGTGTTCGCATTTTACGCGTGAATGGGAGTTTGTATAGTTTACGATCAGTCTAATCATACAATAATCACTTGAATTAATATCTGCAAGGATAAATAATTGCGATGCACGATGCAATTTACGCGAGCAAAAGATAATTTCAACAATAGCTTATTTGGTTGGACACATAAGTTAAAACTATTAAGCTTTATGCATTTTTTTTAAATTACTGAACAAATACATAGCGAATTTTGAGAGTATTATCTCCATTATCATATGGAATTATCTGAAAAAATATTTATAAAAAATTTCAAACTTCGGATAGCGGCTAATAACAATTGAATCGAACATTAAAAAATGAAGATTGTTCATAAGGTTCCCCATTTCAGTCGGACATATTTCCATCCAACATTAAGGAATATTTGTAATTGATTGAAAATGCTCAAATCAAAATTCTTGTTGAGGAAACTAATGGATTGTTAAGAACTAAATCATAAATTTTAAAAGTATAAAGACCAGAAAATAATATTAAAAATATTTTATTTGAAATAAAAAATTATCTCTATGATAACTTCCGGTCAGAGTTTAAAATTGAGTATTGTAAAATTTTAGAAAATACGAAAGTTCAAAATATTTTTGTACATTATAAGGAGATGAAAGCAATTTGGTCATCTAATCTTGTAAGAAAGCGATCAACAGTGCGGAGTATGTTTCGGTTGCCAAAAGTAACACGTGTTTGATTAATTGAAGCTGGTGTTCGACAGTTGTTGTCCAGAGTGTTGTTATGAGGGAAGAAAAACTGAGATGAAATAAAAGCCGATGAATGATCAAGCCGAATACACAGCATAGCACGTTTTTTTTCCTGTTTTTAATTCAATTGTTTATCGCTCAGGTGAGTTGAACCACAAACAAAGAATCGCCGAAAAAGGGGATGGTATCAAGGTGTGAGAAATGAAATGTTCTCGGTCCTTGTCATTAGTAATAAATGATAATAAAAATAAGACAATATCCAAAATGTATATTCATCTATTCGACAATACATTTCATGAGAGTATTTTTTTTTTTTGGTCAGCTAATTTTATTTAGGAAATATGGAAAGTTAGTTGGAATAATTTTTTTTAAAAACTTTTACCATATAAAAAAAAGTATTTTGAATTGTAAAAATGTTGAAAAGAATTTATTTTGAAAATACATATCCTTTCGCAATTTTATTACGCAGACATACGACTAGGTGTGTCTGTAACTTTGTTTAATCAATTTCATACAGTTTTTGTATAAAAAGCGGTAATCATTGTATAAATTTACCGCCATTTCTTAAAATTATTCTAAGTAAAAATACTAGTGATATCGGATTATCCAATTTATGATTTGGAAAAGTAAATTTATCATAATATTACATCATCAAATATCCACCACAAGACTTCTAGGAGCCCTCGATACTTTTCAGATAATTTTTGATAACTTTTCACACATTTAGGGCAGTGGATATTGGCTTTTAAATGTTCTTAATTTTGGGGATTGTCTGCGTAAATACGATCATTCCCATAGTCTTACAAGAAAAAATTTAATGGAGTCAAATTGCACGATATTGTAGCGCCGTCTTGTTGAAACCACATATTATCCATACTAAAATCATCAAGTTCAGGCCAAAAACTCCAATTAACAAACGACCATAGCAATCAGAATTTATAGTAACGGCCTCTCCTTCTTTATTTTTAAAGTAATACGGGTCAATGACACCTTCAGACCAAAATATACGTGTACACCAGAGAGTTATTTTTCGCAGATACAATGACTGCTACACAGTCAATTTTGGATTTTCGGAGCCACAAATACAGCAATTTTGCTGATTGACGTATCCACCGAATTCGAAAGGCAAAGCCCCTTAATATTGGGTTGTTCGGAAAGTAATTTCGTTTTTTTAAAGACGATTTTCTTATAGTGAAAAATGAAAGACGATTTTCTTATAGTGAATTAATATTTTATTCAATTAAATATTGTACAGTCTGATCCAATACCCTTTGTCATCTTTCTGGCAGTACGAGTAGCATGCTTCCACGCTCATAAAATTTTTGTTTACCTTTCCTATTGACCAATTCTGGGCTTTTTTTAATCTCTCAGCGATCTCACAAGTTGTTATTCGCCGATTTGCCTTTATTGTGTCTTCATCAGCAAACAACCCAATAGATTAATTTGAAAAGGCAAACTTCAAAATAAACAAATACGTTTCACAGCTGTCAAATGACAGGATTGTATTTTCCGAACTAAAAAATGTAGCTGCCACAACTATTATAAGTCAATCTAGCCTGTTTCCACTTTACGATCGTTCGTATAATAAGTGTATAAGTAAGGGAACTTCTTATTATACAGAAATATTTAGTCTCAATTTACATTAAATCGAAATCATATAATATGGCGACATAACATATGAAATTTTTTAAAAACTTATTTAATTGGCAAATAATTGTACGAAATATGAAAAATAATATCCCAAATAACTAAAAATCATTTTAATTCCAAACGATGAAAATATTTTCAAATTTGTTATTATAAATGGAAGGGAATTTTTTCCAGCTATTAAAGAAATTATCCCAAAAATTTTAATTACTTTCGGCAATAAGGTTTGAAACTGAATTACCGGGAATCAAGTGGAAATTTCGTCAAACAAAACGAAAGAAGGTGGATAAAAAACGTTTCATTCTTAAAATGAAAACAACATTTTTTTTTCCAAACTCCACACATTTTTATAATTTTCATTCTTTAGTTACCGACAAACACTTCACACCACATGAAAATATCTTCATAGTATTCAAGTTTTTCTACAAAGTCCAACAATGGATGGATATATCAAAATGGTTCAGCTAAGAAATCACGGAAAATAAAATATAAAATAAAAAAACATAATAAATGGGAAGGAAAAAAAATCGGAAACACAATTAAAATAAGTAAAAAATAAAATAAAATGGAATGGAATATAAAAAATTGTATTGAAAAATTCTTCCACGGATAATTTTCAATCAGCTACTGTGCTACCGCAGAAGTCAATTTACGTTGAGGAGGTTTTGTATCGTACATTTGTGATGTGATTCATTTCTTCAACCGTAGCCAGCCCAGTCAGCCAAGTCAGTCTGGGTCAGCCAGCAAGGCATCTGAACAAGTTAGCCAGCTACCCAGCTAGCCAGCAAGGCAACTATTCACAAAAATACCCTTCCAAAAGCTTTACGACTTGTGAGCAGATACTTCTATCATTACTGTACATTGGAACCTCTTGGACTCTCCATCATATCCACTATTACTAATGTCTATGATGAGGAATACAAGCAGATATTCTCTTAACTTTTTTATCGCCTTCTTTTTTTTAATCTTACCAGAGAGTTGAAAAGAATTTTTTCTGCATTTTCATTGTACGCCCAATGAAATTTCTTTTTATGTTTTCCGTGCATGTACATCTCCACATATACATAGCTATATGGATATGTATCTATAAAAATAACTACTATTTAATATACTCAATTATAATAGAGAGACGGTGCAAAAATTTGTTACAATTCATGACAATAACTTTACGATGAGATTGGAGTTGTAGAATCAATTCAACACATTAAAATATGTACACTATGTATGTATATATATATATAATATGTTTAGACAGGAAAAAAAACGATTAAGCTGTAAAAAGTATTCATTTTTGGCTAAACAATGAGAGACAATCCGATATGAGTTGCTAATTTTCATAGATCATTAATTAATTGTTATACTTACATAAATCGTTAGAGTAAATGTTTGCATCTCAGACATACGACTTTCTTATTCTTATGGAAGATTTCGAAAGAGTATCTAAGTCTTGACTATTGACTATTTCAATACTATTCCAAATAATAACTAGTCTTAATTTAGATAACGATTAATTAGAATTTTACTAACTGCTCCCGAATTCGTGTTTAAAAAACTTACAAATGGAATTAGTATTGTTAAAAATTTCAATAATTCCTAAGCAAAATTGTATTAAAAGGTTTATATTAGATGAGATGTGTATATTTTAATATCCTGTTTTTTATACGAGTATATTTAAGTCATTTGAGTATATAGTTTCGTAGTACGAAATTGTTTTAACTACTTTTGTTAAATTTTTCCATGAAATCTTTATGAAAAAATGTCCAACTTCCTTATTAATTCAACGAATATTTATAAATTTTCTAATAAATATCATTGAAATTGCCACACATAGTGTTTATTTACGAATGTTTTCCAAGTCATTTATTATATATTAATCGAGTGCGAAATAACAAAACGTAAAAAATTATTTCAAAAAAAAATTACCTCATTAGTGAATTATATTTTGTTAATGAAGGGAATGGTAACCATCAAAAATCGCCACACATCAAGGATATCATTTTTCCATCTATTTTAAAAAAAAAAAAAACTACCATATAAAAAGCGATATACAAATTATTTTAAGGCAAATACTTAGGGTGTGAAATTAAATCTTCCGTGAAATATAATACGCCCACTTTTTTTTAATTATTTTTTTAATGACTTGATGACATATGTTTACGTTTAGGATTGGATGTGATGCATTAAAATTTTATTTCATATAAATTCCTTTATGTGTATGGATTTATATGGAAAAAAAAATATTTTTTTTATCAACCGCGTTAAATGTTTTGCAAAAAATCTTATAGTTTTTTAATTTATTTCTATAATTTATATTTAACGAAATATCATTAATGTTTACACGAAATTTTTTATTAATTTTGTCACCTAGGTAAGAGTATTTATTACGCTTGATAAACCTTTGAGACCATAATGAAACAATTTTTATACAATATCTGTTTTTTTTTCTAATTATTTAGACGGTAACATTTATTTTTTAGGCTATTAATTTTAATGCTTTTTAATAAAAAAAATTGTTTAGATTAAACTATTTATTTGAGATGAGCATCTTTTGGAAGGTAGCGGCAGTATTACGATGTAACATGTTTCTACTGTGCTTCTATTGTAGAACATTCCGGAATCGAATTTTCTGTAACCGCTTCTCTCGAATCTTCTAGAATACACCAAAGCCATATAACGTTATAACATTATTAAACTATTTACTAATTATTATAATTTTAGCAAAAATGCTAAGGTAAAATGGAAAAACTTCAACCAAAACATTTACTACCCGACGTTATTTCAGAGTAACCATATGATTTTAATTAATATAAACTTTAAAAATGTATTATGGTACAAAATAATATACATTGGTAAATTGAACCATCTATAAGAAAATAAATATTCATATTTAATATTTATCATTGCATTTATTTTTTCTATATTAAACTAATGTATGCGCAATATTTTTTTTCTTATTTTCGTCACAAAAATAGCTGTTAAGAAAAACCGATATTTAACAATAGTGTAAACACCTTTCTTTATGAAATTATGCGGTCGCCATAATAGCGTTCAAAATGCATTAGAAATTATACTAAAAGAACAAAATTTCATAATTTTTTTTTCTACATATTTAACCTTCGGTATTCGAAATTTTCGAATAGAGAATTTGGATTTTTTGCAAAATTATTTTTAATATAGATTTGAAAAAAAATAGAATACAGTTAATGATTGTGCTCATCTAATAAATAATGAAATATTATTGTAGAATGGTAATTATACCTTAAACAAAGTAAATGTATGCTTATTTATATTTTAGATAAGGACTTTCCGTATTTAATGGAATTTTGATTTATTAAACGAAACTAATAAGAATCTTTAAAAAAGAACAAACGTTAATAATTTAAGAAATTAAAAATGTCCAACAATTCAAACATTCTGTTTTATATGAAAATAATTAAAAAAATACATAACCGACGTAACTTAATTTCTGCCAGGATAGTTAATATTTAAAAAAAAAAAACCCTATTAGAAATAACAAATTCATCATATATCCCTTAACTAGATACTGTTAATGATTGCAAAAATAAAAGTGTCTCCGAATTGATTTTTACGGTAGCTTTCGTGGCAATTTTCAAAATAAATAATTGAATTTGTAAGTCAGCCGGCCATATTTGCTGAAAATCAACTATTTTGAATAATTAAAGACACCGACATAATGAAAACAATGCAGAGATGAATAAAAATAATTGTGTACGATAAAGTTAACAAATAATAGTAACACCAACAATAGTGGGGATACAAGCAAGCTAAATAAGGCGTAACTATCCAATAATTGACTATAAAACTAAACAAGTAAAAAAGTCAGCTTCCATTGAAAGGGGCGTGACCGCTGTTTACCTAGTAGCGATGGTGTGAGCCGTCAAGAATAAGCTAAATTGGGCGTTGCAAGTGTACTCTACACCATTTCTCTTTCCAATTGGGTGAATTTTGTCGAAACCACAATTACTACTGTGCTACCGGTCTCATTCTAACTGCTGCGGCACACGACTATGGTTCAAACAGTGGTGCTAAAGGAACCATCATTAGGGTAAGTGGCTGACTGGCCAACTTACAAAATGAACAGTCACGGTCGAAACTGGAAACTGTGATCTCACATGAAGATCGTAGCTTGTGCGCTCAGTTCTAAAAGTTCATCGAGTGTGTTAAGATCGCCGCTGTCTGGTTTCTTTATTGCTGCATCAAAATTTTTGTTTTTACTGATTTCTTCTGTTTTCGATTAATTTTTCGTGCCGTGATCCGACGTATTTCGTTTAATCGTAACATTAGTGGATACTACGTTCTGGTGTTAGTGCGATAAACGATTATCATTTAGATCTTCTACAAACAATTTAAAAATTTGTTAATTACAAAAAAAACTATACGTGCCTGCTAGTACATTTGAAAAAAAAAACTTATTGATGTCATTACATTTATAATAATTGGCAGCTTTATTTTTTTCTTGTGAAATTATTTTATTTCCAATACTAAATTAGAGGATATATTTAATTATTGAAAATATTTCAAGTGATAAATTTTATATCTCACTTGAGACAGAAATTTATAAGCATTCGATGTTCTTTGACAAAAATGACAGTTACTAATTTTGGAAGTATGCATCGACCCTGTTTCAATGGATATCCATTTCAAGGTAATTATATATATTAACGAATTTAAAAATGTATAATAATACAGAAAAAAAATGTACAACAAATACTTGACAAATAATAATTTCCAAAAATCGAATTTCGAAAATACCGACACTTTATTATCGACTGCAATAAGCCCATAAATCTTAGCGGTGCACTTTTCAAAATTTCAGTTGGTGAACAATATAGATTGAGTAGGCCATGTTCTACCTGAAATTTATTATTCTTATTCATTCTTAAGTTTCTCCTAAAATTCTTCTTGTCATAATATGTACAATAATTGTATACTTATATAAATTTTGAAAAAAAAAACAGAAACCTTGGTACTTATTTTTAAAAACGTTGTATTGAAATACTATCCTTGAAATACGCTTAAACAACATTGAATTAAAAAATATTGTGCAATATTTTGTAACGTTAATGTGGGGAAAAATATTTAATGTATTTTTACGAGAACACTAAAAATTCCTATTTGGAAAAATAAAGTAATACGAAAACTGAAAATTTTGCTATCAAATTTAATTGAATCATCTTTTATGTTAACTGAAATATATTCCTAGATATTCTTATCAAATACTCATCCTAAAAAATTGAATTAACATTTTACTGTTGTATAGGTATATTAGAAGATACAATTCTTATATTTCAACTAAGCAGAAATCATAATATTGACTTTTGTAAATTATTCGTAATAAAAGTAATAAATTAAAAAATCAAATAAAATAATATATTATATAGTAAAAATAAATAGTGTAATTCCTATCTTATAATTGGCAAAAGTTTAATTAGGATTTATTTTACAATCCGTTTCTTATCTTATTATTATTATTAATTTATCTCTATTTAACTAACGCCTACACACATTATTAGATGAAAATATCTTATACAAATAGTACAAGTGTATCAAAATTTCTATAATGATATAATAATTGTTAGCGCTCAGACATAATAATTCCATTATCATAGCTATACTCGTAGATAAAAGGATATTTTGATAATAATTTTCAGGTGATATGTCGGCTGGTCAAGGTCGTGTCAACCAATTGGGCGGTGTATTTATAAATGGGCGTCCCTTACCCAATCATATTCGATTGAAAATCGTTGAAATGGCGGCGGCAGGTATTCGCCCATGCGTTATCTCAAGACAATTGCGTGTTAGCCACGGATGTGTATCGAAAATTCTCAATAGATATCAGGTAAAATTTAATTGTTTAAAAATGGTTCAGTTTAATGCAATTGCAGTTTTTGCACAATTTTTTTTTTAAATAAACTGTATTTGTCCATAAGTTATTTTTATAAAATAATAATTTGTTTGAAAGGTTATAGCAAATTAATTCTTTTCTGCTTGGCCATAACTAATACAAAAAACAATTCATGCGGAACTGAAAGAGCTTTGAAATTACAAACACCTCACAGTATATGTACTTAATATTATTTTAAATTGAAAAAGATATAAAAATTACACATGTATATGTATATATATATATATATATATATATATATAGCTATAATAATTTAAAATAACAATACTAATGAAAATGTCATTGGTTAATATCGGTGCAAAAAAAAAACTTTCAGCTGCCTTGAAATGAATGATAAATAAAAATTTTATATATTTCAAATATGCAATACTTGATTATGAGTTTTTATTTTAAAAATTATCAACTTCTGCCAATGGCTATCTATTCCTTTTTCTATAATTCAAAAAATCTTTAATATTATTAGGAAACTGGCTCGATACGTCCGGGTGTTATTGGTGGATCGAAACCGCGTGTTGCTACACCTGAGGTTGAGTCGCGCATCGAAGAATATAAACGCGAGAATCCGGGTATATTTTCATGGGAGATACGTGATCGTTTAGTTAAAGAGGGGATCTGTGATCGATCAACCGCGCCATCCGTTTCCGCCATATCACGTTTATTGAGAGGCCGTGATGGCAGCGATGACGACACTAAGAAATCTAGTAAGTGTTCAACCATCTTTATTGTTTTATGATAATTGCCAATATCCAATTTTCAATAATTATTACAAATGATCGGAAAAATGATATTATCATGATGAATTTTGAAATATCAAAAATTCATTAAATATATTATCATGATGACTAACTAAAATTTCAGTTAAAGACAATTAAATATCTTTCAACGCTTATTACAAATAATTTCAGTGGAGAATAATAATTTTCAATTTTACAGGCTCGGAGCATTCGCTGAAGCCGTCGGATGGTGAAGTTTCGGATTGTGAAAGCGAACCTGGTATTCCTCTAAAACGGAAACAGCGACGATCTCGAACAACATTTACAGCCGTTCAACTTGACGAATTGGAAAGAGCTTTCGAAAGAACTCAATATCCTGATATTTATACGCGGGAAGAATTGGCCCAACGTACAAAGCTAACTGAAGCGAGAATCCAAGTCTGGTTCAGCAATAGACGAGCACGTTTACGCAAACAGCTAAGTTCTGGTTCGTCATCATCATTTCCATCACCGATGCCAATGACTCAAGCTATATCGTATGGTACCGCTACAAGCGTTGCTAGTTTTCCCCCGCTTCTTACCCAGTCAATTACGGATTCGTCGCAAGTACATGATTTTTATTCTTCCCATATGCACAACCCTACATCCCATTGCTCCACTACGCCGCCGCATCAAATACACAATCCTACACCGAGCTATGCCCACCACCATCATCATCACCACCCATCGGTGATAGCAAATATTTCACCAATTAACTCGGCCTACACTTCTGCAAACCTAAATGTTGAACAACATCAAAACAGCTTACGAAATGATAGCCCTCAAAGTACACCATATTCCAGTGTTATTCAATTGCCGCCTACACCTAGTAGTATTGTAACAATGATGGGACCCAACTCAGGCAATAGCAACAGTAACGAAGGACTACAATCACAAGAAATCGAGAGTACTGTACAACATTCGGTATCACAACACCAAACAACACAATCTCAGAGCAATTCAACATATTCACCCTGGGAGACAACTTCACCGATAGCAGCTACTCGCCCATTGGCAACAGTATCTACCCCTGATGCCAGTATTCATCATATTCCATTTCATCACAACACATCACATAGTACACCTTTTATGCAACAAAATCTCACCTCATTTGCGCCATCAAAAAATTTCGGAGTGCCGCAATCTTTTTATTCGTGGTATTAGAGTCAAAATCGTTTATAAACATTTTTAAAATCATAGATCTACTAGTAATCGATTATATGTCTTTTAAAATGGTATATTTATATTATTAAATTGCAATTGAATTTCCACCATTTTGTCTTTTATTATAATTTAATTATTCCACCTTTAATAACATTTAGAATAAAACAACATAACTTTTCTGACAGATTTAATAGTTCTATTCTCTACTGGCTCCACAAGTATTGTACACAAAAAAAAAACAAAGTTAACAATGAGAAAAAAATATATTTTTTTTATTTTGGGATTAGATATTTAATGACAAGAGATTTTTACTAATGAAATCAAGGAAACTTTTTCACAGAAAATATTTTATCCAATATTGAGCAAAGAATTTTTAAGAACAAAATAAATAAATAATATATAATGTCGATTAAATATTCAAATAAAAGTGATTCTACAAGATTTGCATTCAGCGATGGTGAGCTAGAAGACTATCGGAAGAATCGTGTTAATCTATTACTTTCTAAAAAACAAGAAACAACTGATTCTAATCCTTACAAACAAGTAACCGAATCCGGAAGAGATATGAAAAGCTCTGACAGACGATCGAAAATAACGAACAGCAGTTTTGAAACTTTGGAAGATTTACAATTAGAAGATATTGAGGTAAGTACATCGACAAATGAAACTTCAGATAATTCGATGTATTCAAATCGAAATAGCAGCTCAGATTTTGAATCAAACCCACCAAGACCTCGTCTAATATTTATCAATAACGATCCAATGGAAGATATTCCTACCAGAAGTGTCCCCTTGCACTCATACAAATCTACAAATGTTGAACATATCGGATCCAGTATTGTACCAATTACAAACGATATGACCTTAAGATGTGATTACTTTTTGATATTGAATACTCCCATGGTTGAAAATCTGGGTATTTCAGAAGGATTTATCTACCCGGGATCTGAAAATTGTATAAAAAATACAGGGATAGAAATAAAATCTTTATATTCCGATGTGCAAACTGTTAGATCGGAAAATATTCCATGCGGAAATAGTCAAATTTCGAGTACAAATTGCGAAAGATATTCATTGGGATCACCCAATGCGATTCATTGGAAAATGCATAACGATAACGTATCTAATCATAATAATTATGCTGACCAAAAAAAAAATGCTGATGCTCCGCAATATAATAAAACAACTCAAACAAATGGAAATAAGTCTTCAACGAAATTGTTTGGAGAGAAATCCATAGATTCTTATTTGTCCGAGGATGAGCGAGGAAATGGTTGTGGATGTTTCTTTTCGCAATGGATATGCAAGCTTATTCGAAGAAAACACCGAGTTGGCATTAAAACTACTCCGAAAAATGAGACCCAAATTCATAAAAATATAATTTATGAACAACACCCTATTTGCCCAGACTGTAATTTTCCAAAAATCGAATCTTAAATAGAGCAAATTGTAGAATATTTTGTTTCGCAATAAAATAATAAAAAATGGACCTTTGTTTTCTAACTTTGATTTATTGATCATTAAATAAAATATGTATTTTGAATGAATAAATATTTGGAAAATATTTTATATGATAAATTTTCTGTGAAAAAGTGCAGAAATTTTTTTTTTCCTATACAATATTAAAATAATTTTTATTAACTAATATCATAACTAAAGTATTTTGTTAAGTTTTATGCTTCAATTAGTAATTATATTTCTACTAACCTATTAATTAAACCATTTACGAGGACAAGCTTTTTTAATTGTTTTCCTTTAATTAACAGTTCTGAAAATATAAGAAGTTTTCTAATAATATGGGAGGTTACATTATTGAAATAAAATGCGAAAACGGAGAATAACAAATAGAAAACATTTATCACCTATTGTTTAAAAGAAATTCTCTTACCTTATCGATATACATATACCATTAGTAATCTATTCCGACATTATCGGTAATTGACTATTAATTAATAATATGCGGAAAAGTTAATTTACTCTTTCCATGCCTGAATGCAAGTCTAACGATAAGAGAGTTAAAAGCACAACAAAATATTGAAGCAAAATCGTTAATACATTTGAATGCATACTACCTAATAAGAAAACAAAAACAAAAATTTACCTGTCCCTTTTTTACCAACAGTGTACACACTATTATTGAATAATTACCCAACATTTTAAATATTTAACAATGGTTTTTTACTATATGCTTTTATAAATAATAAAATTGAATATTTTTTTGATAAATAAATGTGAATTTCGAAAATATATTATATATTTCACTTAATATAAGTATAAGTTCCATTTTAAAATGGTGGACCATTTAAAAAACTAGTGTTTATTTTTTTAAATTTCCGGTTTTATTAGAAAGATTGAACCTTGAAATTTAATAATGAAACACAACATCATTCCCAGAAAACTGGGAAGTATTGAGAACTTTCGAAAACCCAATAATCAGCCGAAATTCTGATGTCGATTGGCCGCCTCGGAGCTGTGATTTGAGCCCGCTGGATTATTTTCTGTGGGGAGCCGTTAAAAATAAATGTTACACAAGCCATACAGAGACAATTGAGGCCTTGAAACACGAAATCAAAGTTGCCGTTAAAGAGATACAGGCCCAGACAATCGAAAATGTACTGAAAAATTGGGCCAAGCGAATGGGGTACTGTAAGGCCAGCCGTGGCAGGCAATTAAATAATGTTGTGTTTCATTCTAAAATTTCAAGATTCAATCTTTCTAATAAAACCGGAAATTTACAAAAATATATACTAGTTTTTTATTTATTATACTTTTTAAAATGCAACTTTTAAATTTGCACCACATATATGGTCCACTCTATATATTATAAATTTTCGAATTTAAATTGATAATAATTACCATTTAAAAACTAACATGTAAACAATAGAAATATTAAATTTAAAAGTAATTGCTTTCATAATTCCACAAGCAAACTACTCGTAAGTATTTTCATGCAAGTCGTCTTTATATTTTTTTTTTTGGTAATAGGTAACTAATTTTTTTATAATATATTAATGAATATACTTAAAATAATTACCTTTATTTAAAAAGTGTTATGAAATTAAATTTTTTCTAAAAATGTGGTCCTTTGAAAAAAATGTTTAAATTTTTCGTTTTTTTTTTTATATTTCATTCATCATCCATCAGGAATATCCAAAATAAATCAATATCTACAATAATTAATTTGGCCGACTTTAAAAAAGAAAAGAAATTGAAATACACCCGACATTTTGAAATAAATTAAAAATTTATCTCACCACATTATTAATTATTTCAACACAAAATCGTGTAATAGAAGGAAGAAAGAAAAAAAAGCGTAACAGTTGATATTTATATGTAGTACTAGAACATAATTTACTCGCGCTCTAAACAATATTCGTTTACAATACAATCAGCTGAAAATTCAGTCACAGACAATCAGCTGATGAATTTGACAGCACTAGTGTTTATAAACTGTAGACGAATTTCTTCAGCATTGAGTGAGTAATAAATTATTAATATTCAAAATTTAATAGAGTGTCATTACAATGTATCTGGAGAATTTGGATATATAATTTTAAAACTATAAATGGCACAAAAAAATTTTCAAATGTATCGAATAGTTCATAAATAAAAGTAAAATTTGGAAAATTTTACAATAAAATATTTTACGAAATGTTTATACAAAAATGTAAATTTTCTTATGTGAACCGTTAATGAACAAGAAAACTCAATAAAACCAATTTTTTTTTGTCGAGCTAAGAGAATTTAATAAAGATAATTGTGCATTTTTTGTATTTTTCACCAAAAATAAATATTGTTATCGCGTTATTGTTTAATTATTCAATACTGTTGTTTATTTTCATCATCCTAAATTACATTAAAATATGAAATGAACTTTAGACTTTTAGATAGAAACAATGCACTTGACCACTTGTATTGAATACTGTTAATACATGACTTTTTTTTTAAATTATTTAATTGCTACTACCATAAACAATAACAAGTTGTAAATTAGTTAAAGAAAATTTCAAAAGTTTAATTTACATATAGAAAAATAGTTAAATTTGTCACAATTCCACCAGAATAATTATGTCTTCAAGAATAGCAATGGTAATCGACGGAAGTTTTTCAAATCAACTTGCCATCCATGTCGATGAAAATGTCGACGGACATCCACTTTGGACTGCAAGATTTAACGCAACTAACCCTGAAGCTGTTGAAAGAACCCACTTGGATTTTTTGGAAGGTAATTTATTTACTCACATTTCTTTTAATAAAATATATTTACGAGTATGTTGAAAATATTATAGCTGGAGCTGACGCAATTTTGACAAATACCTATCAAGCTAACGTGGAAGGATATATGAAATATTTGAATTTAACAGAAAAACAATCAATTGAGTTAATTCAAAATTCTGTAAAATTAGCACAATCAGCCAGACAAAAATATTTAACCGATATAAATAAACAAATTTCTAATAAAGGTAATGTTTACACTCCAGTTACATATAAGCTTGATGCGATGATAAATATTTTCGTTTCAGAAAAAAATATTCTTATTATTGCTTCGATTGGTCCTTATGGAGCGAATTTACATGATGGCTCTGAATATACAGGTGCCTATATAGACAAAGTTGAGCATGAAATTATCAAAAATTGGCACCGACCACGGATAAGTGCGGTGATTGGTGCTGGCGTTGACGCTCTCGCTATTGAAACTATACCATGCCAGGTTAGCTAAAAAATTGTTTATTCAATTTCCCAAGTTTCAAATTTCGTTTTAGGCTGAAGCAGAAATTGTCGTTGATTTAATTTTAAATGAATATCCAAATACAAAATTTTGGGTGTCATTTCAATGCAAAGTAAATTTTGGTATTTTGTATTATTTAAAAATCGTCAAATAAAATATGTCTACTTTTTGTAAGGACGAACTTCATTTAGCACATGGCGAAAAATTTTATGAGTCTGTCTTATCTATTTGGAAACTAATTAAATCTTATACAGCCACAGAAAATTGTCTAGGGATCGGAGTAAATTGTGTACATCCTAAGGTCAGAACGTATTTTAATAAATATTTTCTTATCTGTTTGTTGTAGAATATTACATTAATCAAATATTGATATTACTTTCAGTACGTATCGCTACTTTTCAAGTCTCTTAATGTTAATAAAAACCCATCAGATATTATTCCTTTGGTCGTTTATCCTAATAGTGGTGAATTATACGATGTAAATACTGGTTGGTATGGAAAGGAAGATTGTGTTCCTTTAGAAACATATGTACCCGAATGGATTGAATTAGGCGCAAAAATTGTTGGAGGTTGCTGTAGAACAAGCGCTGAAGATATTTCTCGAATCAAAATGCAATTAATCCCTTTAAAATAGTTAAATATAATACAATTATTGTTTCCATTAACAATATTTCAATAATTACAATTTCTTGTTGAATTATTTTAGTACTAATATTTTGTACGAATATGTAATAAAAATTTGTTTAATGGCCAAATTAATATTTTATTAGCACCGACCGACCGTACAACTACAGTCATCATATTTTTGTTATTTTTTCATGATAGAATTAACGATAAATAGACTAAACATACTTACACAGAAGTTAAACTTCGATATTTAGTATTGGCAGTTAGTCTTATTTTTTTTTTCAATTCAATTATAGCAAAAACTGAGTTGTATAAGAAAAATTAAGATTACTTTCATTGATTTGATTGCAAACATTATTAGAAACAGTTTGAATTATATATTCATTTAATTTGAAAACGAAATAAAGACATATTTATTGGTTTTAATGAGAATAACACTTATAAAATTATGAAACACTCTCATTCGTTCATTAAATATAAATTTAGATAGTTAAACTTGCTTAAAAATATATTGTCTGCCGTTATATTCAAATAATATATTTCCTTAGAATAAATGAGTTGAAATGGATATGAATTATGACTTTGGAATTCAGAAAATTTTTAGTACGAAAACTAGATATTAGTAGGAGTTATATTTGTACACAAAATTTTTGGAAAATTTATTTTAGAGAAAAAATTTTATTTTATCATATCAATGCATTTACGAACGTCAATAGAAAAAGTTGTGTTGAATTTGCGAACTTCAAACATGCAAGTGCAGTGGATTGAAAATTATTCCAACTGGAATAGTAGATGTCATTATTGAGTTAGTCATAAAGTCGTAGGTTTTGTAAATTTTCGACTGATTGGTGTAAAATCAAATTTTTTGTTAATCTGACGATTATTTTGGAAAAATTATTTGTAGTGGTTTCGGCAATTACGTTTCGATTAAGTGAAACTTGCTTGGATTCATGATAAAGTAGAAATTTTCGTCCATAACAATGGGTCTATTTGGACAGTCATCACCATTCGATATCGATATTGGTAAATATAAATAATCGAGTCGCCGATCTATATAATTTAATTGCTAAGAAAAATTAAAAAATTTGGAACATTTTAATCTTCAATATTTTTAATCAAAGAATTTTACGTCAATTTTTTAAAATATTTAATATGAGTGCAAAATATATATTGATTTTTATTTAAATTTAGTATGCAGATAGATAGTCATAAATTTGTGTTCTCTTTTTGATCGTATTAAAAAATATTTTTTGTTTCTTCTTGTTCAAAGAACTTCAATATTTGCCTACTAACATGATTAGTGAATGCATGGATATTAGTAATCTATACGCATATTAAATATATATTATTTAAAAAAAAATTTAATTTGAAAATCATTGTGCATTGATAGTCAAAAATTTGACTTTCTTTTATTTTAGAAAAAGCTACTAGCGAAAAGAACATTGTAGAACCATGGGGATTAATAATAGATATTTGCGATAAAGTTGGGTCAAGTTCACGAAATGCTAAAGATTGCTTGAGATCGATAATGAAACGAATGGCTCATAATGATCCGCATGTAGTAATTCAAGCAATAACATTATTAGACGCTTGTGTTAATAATTGCGGAAAATCATTTCATCTTGAAGTTGCATCTCGTGACTTCGAAAATGAATACAAACGTTTACTAGGAAAAGCTCAACCACAAGTTGCATCGGTTAGTTTAAAATGACATAATTGTACAAAATTTCTCTTTTTATTTGTCATTTATTTTTATTTTAGAAAATGAAAATGCTTTTAAAAAAATGGGCTGAATCTGAATTCAAGGCGGATCCACAATTAAATCTTATTCCAAGTCTATACCAAAAATTAAAAAGTGAAGGCCATGATTTTACTGATTCACAAAAAATTAGTAAACCAGTCCCAAGCCCAGCACCAATCAAAGATCCTAACGTTGTCACCAGCCAACAAGAGGAAGATGACATTGCAAAGGCAATTGAATTATCTTTAAAAGATGCTAAAACAAGTCCTAAAAAACCAGTTGGAAACAGTCCTTACGTGAGTTACTTATTTTGAAAAGTCTTAAATTTTTTTATTTTAAAATAAAATTTTCTATTAAAAACATTTACTGTAATTTTAAGTCGGCTTTGTATCCTACAATAAATGATGGAGCGACATACATTTCTAATACAGTAAATAACACAAGTAGTGTATCAGGAAATAGTTCAAGTGCTAATGAGCCCCGAAAAGTACGAGCACTATACGATTTTGAGGCTGCTGAAGAAAATGAATTAACATTTGCTGCCGGTGAAATAATATATGTATTGGATGATTCGGATCCAAATTGGTGGAAAGGATATAATCAAAAAGGTGAAGGGCTATTTCCTTCCAACTTTGTTACGGCAGATTTAAGTGTTGAACCAGAACGAATAGATTCAAATAATAAAAATAAAAAAGTAGTCCAATTCGAATCGGATAATAAAGATGAAGAAAAGACTGATATTGATAAACAAAATGATGAAATATTTGTCCCAGAAATAAATGAAGAAAAAATCGACAGACTTCTACACTTATTACATGAAGCAAATCCAGAAGACCCCTCCCAAGATAGTGAAGAATTAATACAACTAGAAGAGCAAGTTGATAAAATGGGACCATTAATTGATACTGAATTAGAATGTGTTGATAGAAAACATGCACAACTAACACAGCTTTCAAGTGACTTAGTAGATGCGATTAATTTATATCATTCATTAATGAGAGAATCGGATCGGCCGGGATTACCGAATAGCGTTGGTGTAGGCATGCATGTTGGATATTTAGGTGGAGGATATAATGCTCAAGGAAGTATGTTCATTCCCCAACCTATATATGGAATGCAAACTGTATACCAACAAGGACCTATACTAAATAATGTCCATAATGTGCCTGGAATGATTCCCCTAATGTCTGAAAATCAAACACCACTACAGTCAACGCAAAATGATGCTCCGCAAATGCCAATTATAGGTTCTGGTGGATTGAGTCGATTCAATCAAAATCATTCTCAAACAATAGTTCCTTTATCCTTTCAAAATGGACATCCTACCAACCCGCAACAGTTAAATCCACAACATATGCAACCTTCTCAACAATTACATGGCACAGTTCCTCCAAACATCCAGTCTGGACAAATGCAACAGCCACACCAACAAACACATATACCACCTCAAATGATGCAATCTAATACAAATACGGCTGCTAATATGTTACGAAATCAAAATTTTCTTCCGCCAAATGGAGCACAAGTATTTAATCCTCAGGCGACAAATTTTACCAGTTTGCCTTCGAATTTAACCCAGGGGCATGTAATACCGCAACAACAAAATATGCATCCGCATCATTTGAATAATAATCATTCCCATCAAATTCAATTTAATAATCAGCAGCTGCGCATGATTAGTGCAACTAATCCTACAATGCTTCAGACTAATTTAGGACAAAACGAATCAATAACAAACATTCCGATTTTCAAACCACAGCGGTAAAGTAATTAATGCACCGAAATATAAGAAAATATATGTAATTAAATTTCATATATATCTGAGTAACATTTTTTTTTGTTTGCATATAAAGATATAATTATTTTTTATATTATTTAATACAAGTTTTCCCACTCAATCCTGTCGGAAATACATGTGATCCTTTAAAGGTCAGATTAGAGAAAAATGAAAATAAGTAAGCATCGCAATCATAAGAGATTAAAACTATAAAATTTAATGAATGAAACATTTTCAGGCGATACATCCTATGTTGTTGGGCAAAATAAATGTATAAAGATTGTCAACAATAGCAAATTAGTACACATTTTAATTAAAAATTTAAAGTTAGATATATTATTATTCATAAGATTTTTTTTTTCAAAATGGAAGATCTTCAACCTTAAGAATATAGAGGTAAATGAGAAGATATAAATCATTATAGTTATAAAAAAGTGTATCTATATGAATATTAAAAGAAAATAATCTATAATTTCAAAATTCTGTAATAAAATTAACTATATAAATATATATTATTTAGAATCTTGTTTATATTTGATAGTTATCAAATTAATTTCACACATAGAATTTGCACTTCTGGTTTCAAATGCTTCTGGTAAACTTGCGTATGCTATCATATTGTATTATTATGAAGATATTTAGTCGAACATGAATTTATTTCCTTCGTAATTAATATATAAAAATGACCCCGATTTAATTTTATAAAAAAAAAGCTATTTTGAAATCAAGGAATTTATTATTGAATCACAAACTTAAAAATGATCTAATTCATCTTTCAAAATTTCGTTATGAAATAATTCCCTAAAAACTTGATATTCTTCATGAGTTACTCTGGATACTTTAGATGCGAACGTTTTTTCTGATGTGTCTGTTATGTGATGCAATTTGATTCGGTTATTTTGGTTGATTGAATCTTCTTTTGGTGACTTTTTTTTAAATAATCCTAATCTTTGAAGAAATATATGTCTACACATAATTTCAGTTAATGGGCAGCTAAATGCTTCAGATTTCACTATTTGTGGTATTTCGAAACCCATTTCATTTTTGATATAATCAATTTTCTTGTCAATCAAGCCTTCATTATCTTTTATTATATTTGGCGAGTTCATTATTAATCTCCAAACATTTTTCGCTTTACCAGAGAAACTTTTTAGGTATTCTACTTTATTCAAAATATCTTTTTCATCGCTGAAATCAAGCAGTATTGGATATTTTGTTATTAATGTTTGTGTGCGCCACTCTCCAAATTGACAGCTTCGCCAGACCTCTAAACTTCTTATTATTTTAGACGAACCTCTCAAAACAATTATCGGATGATTCAAAATAATTCTAACGAACTGCTTTGTATCGAAACCATAACTTGTAAATGTATTATAGGCCTCTACCCATGTACTCTCACTTGCCGCTGACAATATTGGCAATTTACATATCTGTTGTTTTACTGAGGGATCTTCCAAGAATGGAAGCACCCTTGTATCAAAAAACTAAAACCACATGGAAATAATATATTTTATAGTTAATTATTAATTATTTTCATTTATTTACTGTATTGCATTGTATAACTGGCCGAAAATATGCTAATTTTGCTGTAAATTTACAAACACCTAACATCACTGCTTCGTATATTTTATGACATTTATTTTATTGAGAAAGGAGAATAAACGAACTCAGAAGTCTTTTTTTATAGTTTTGAATTTTATTGTAAAATGAATAACATATTTTACCAATACTTGAATTTCTTAATTTATAACTTAATTTTTAACATAAACTTAATTATGTTTAATTATTTTTATATTGACCGCGATGAAATAATATTAAATAAAATAATCATGCAACTAATATGATCAATTTCAATTATTTTAGGCCTTCAGCTTTTTTATGAAATTCATCTAACATTGTTCCCATATCCGAAAAACCACATAATATCTTAGCTTCATCCTTGGACAGCCATTTAAAATTTTCATGTTCTTCAGAAAGAGTAGGTTCCCTCACTGGATCCGTCAATTCGGCTAACCAATATGTAACAATTTTTGGATTCCCCTTGACCATATACTTAAGCGTTTTCAGTATATCCTTATGAATTTTTAGGTCTGTGACATCATAACTGAAAACGGCATGTTCATTAATAATTGCGTCCACACAATTAATTACATATGTACGTCATTTATGTACATACCCAGTTTCTTCTTTTGTTTCCCTAAGTGCTGTCGTTAAATCATCTTCACCGGCGTCAACATGACCCTTTGGAGGAGTCCAGTGGTGAGCACCATACGAAGCCTGCAGCATTAAAAATTCTATATGATTAAGAACGCGCCGAAATATTACAAAACCGGCTGCCCTTCGTTCCATGCTACGATCAAGCTATTAAACAAATTTATTGCACTATTAGCTGATACATCGACAAACAATCAAATTTTCCGTATACTACAATCTAAAATTTTTAAAAGTTTTATGTTAATAAACAAATTACTTATAATTTATACATAATTCAATTTACTTATGTTTTTATGCCACCTTCGCATACAGCAATTATGTACTCTATGATCGGCGCATATTCTTCTTCTTACTTAGTCTATGTTTGCATTTCTCAGCTTTGAACTCTTAATATTCTCAATTATGAAAATACTTGAGAAATTTCAATCTTGTATTACTAATAATTGAGGAGATTTATTATTTAAAAATTCAATTTTGACTCAGATATAAAAATCAAGGTTTAAATATTCTTTAATAAAAGGGCATAAATTGTATTTTCCAAAAAACTCTCAAACATCAAATAAGGAGATTAAAATTGGTACAATATTAGAAATGCATGTCTCTGAAAATGCAAAAGATTTGATTTATTTATGAAATAATTCTATAGTGCAAAACTAATGGTTAATTTTTTCTATTTATATATGTTAACCATATTTGTACATTAGTTTTAGTTTGACTAACAAATCAGCGAAATATTCAAGTTTTAAATTGATAAAAAATTATACCTATTTCTTTACTATTACATTAAATTATTAACGATTAGGGTTTTATCAATTTTTTAAAACTTTTTTTAATAAATTTATTGTAAAATTCCAAATTACACAAATTCTCTTTCATTAAAAAGTATCATAATAATTATATGTATATATACAATTATCGAATGCATTAATAATAAAATGCAATTTTCCCTTTTTCGCATTCGTGCTTCGCCCCACAAACACACACAATCATCCAAATAAGTGTTTATATGCATTATTAGATGCAAAAGTATATAAAATAAATTTGTATTATCTTCTGAAGGCGCAGACGCATTATTCCAAAACAATTTATTTAATTAAACATTATGTGCGTACATACATACAGTATATGTACTTGTTTACTTAAAAAAATGACAATATAGAACTATATATACATACACACAATTACATTTGTTTAGTAATTTATAAACTATCATTTAAGATTATTCTTGTTGTTAGGCAAAATGTTTCACGAATTATGCTATTATTTAATTAAACAAAAAAATAACGCAATTTAAAATTAAATGACAATCATCCAACAATTATACAAAATTTTTTTTATTTTAAAGTGAAAACTCAGAACATAAAATGAGTCGTAGTGTATAGAGAACTTTTTTCAAACTGTAATTTTCTTAGAAGAAATATTAACGCCTACACATGCTGGGGAAAATTTAGTATGTAACGTTGATCAACTACGTATATTACAGAATCTTTTCATAGAGTCTTTCTTGAAAACTGCGCATACATATCTAAGATTGTTCTAACTTTCTTCTCAAATATAGCAAATATATTACCCTATAAAAATTTCTTGTCAATCAAAAAATATAAATCATATACAAACTTCTACGTAAATTCTATATTTACGAAAAATTACATCGATATATAGTTTATGTACATATATACTTAATTGACAAATAATATTTTTTTATTTTAGAGATTTTCTAAGAAACAATTATATAAATAATGTTAAAAATTAATATTTATTCATTTGTATGAAATATAGTTTTGATATAACGCAATGAATATGATAAATATGTTATGATTTATATTTTCTTTGACTAAAATGAAAGAGATACAAACGACAATAAAATCTATACCGGAAGAGCAAATTTAAACTCATTTAGGAGAATACAATTTTCCGACGTCACTGTCTAAAAGAAAAATATTCCCTCGTATATAGAAAGTTTGTTTCCTTTCGTTACGATGAATTTGCTCAACACACAGTGACAGTAAGTATCGTAGCAGTTTAGGCTCCGCACATTATTGTATAGTGATACTGCGCTCACAAAACAAGTGCTCACTCGATTCGTTCTTACATATTAACCAATAATAGCGATTCAGTCGATTCTGCAGTTCTGTGCCATATTCCCGCGAATAGAGATTTCTCGCGATTTCCCGGTTCGGAGAGTGAAAATATGATATTAACGACATAAACTGGCAAAATGGAAGCTATTAAAAATATGCATATATAAGAGTAAATGTTATTGAGGGGGGCTTAAAAAAAAATAAAATACGAAAATTATTAAGACACAGTTTCGTGATAAGAAACAATGGAGTTGTCATGATACAAGTGATAAAGATAGTATGAGATTATTTGTTACCATACTAAATCCTACAAAATAGAGCGCCGATCTCAAGTCTGCCACTAATTATCGTGAATGTATATGTTCATTAAAATCTGTTAAACATCAGTAATTGGTATGTGGTAGAAAATAATCTAAATTAATAATATTGCAATAATTGTGTACTACACGAGTATTCTATATATAAACTACAAAAGAATTTATTCATATTTCACTATATACACAATGCATATATAGGTAGTATAAATAAGTAGTGCAAAAGCAATAATAATCTCACAGATGAAGTCTTTCTAATAGCAAAAATCAAAAAACATCACTGTTTATACAGGAAAAAACTGACGAAAATTAAATAACATAATAGTAAAATCCATTAAGATTAATGAAGAATTAGTTTCAATTTTTCGCTCATCATTTGACATTATTGTTTTGTAATGATAATTTACAAATACGATGCTGTGTAATAGGAAAAATATATTTTGTAATATAAGCAATATCTATGTGCATACATGTACATATAGATAATGTACATGCTGAAATATTTGAACATGTACACTAAGTAGATAATTCGTTTACTCTGAGTTCAAAATAAATTTCTTCCATTTGCATATTTTTCTTTGGCGCCTATTTCTTTAATAGTATACTGAGTATAGTGTACTAATATTTACAATTTTATTTTGTGAATTCCATTAGAAAATTGATCACGGAATATGAATACATCTTACTATAAATAAATAGTCTACTTAATTATTGATTATGATTGGATAATTGTACTATAGTCTATATTAATAAATATTATCATATTATAGCAAACATAAATTACACTACATATATTAAATATTAACTAACAAATAAATCTATTATAATAAATTCAGGGAAAATTAACCAAATGGTGAAATATTGTAGTTTGAAGAACCTATGAATAAAATTTTACTATTTAATATTGTAGTAGAATTTTATTGACCAAACATTGACAAAGCCATTTTATACCATACCCGCTACAAAAATGTTGTTACTATTGTAGTTACAAACAATAATAAATATTGAATTTAATTGACTTATCATTGTACAAATTGAATGAAATCAATTACCTTATTTAAGTACAAAATAGTAAAATATCTAGACAAATTTAATATGTACTCGTATTTGTATTTATACACTTCTAATATTCTTTATAAACTAACTGTTCCTTCAATAGATTTTATTGATATATTTAAGTAATAAACACTTTGAAACGTTATTGTATCATACACATTCACCTACAAGTGTACTCTGAAAAAAATATATTTTTTTATATTTTTTATGAGATTTAGGGAAATTTTTGAAAATTAAAACTATCAAAAATAGACGATATTTTTATAATTATTAGATGTAGACAAGAAAACAAATAATTATAAATTCTATTAGAAAAGATGTGTTGTTAGAAATAAAATTTTGGCAGTGAATTCGTATTAAAAATAATGAAAATATGCACTAGCTCAACTAAAATTTTTTTTATTCTTAAAGCTATGTTACTAATTAGGAGAGTATCCTGAATCTTTTTCTGTATTGAAAATTATATAAGTTACAAGTTGGTGATATACATTAGTTTTAATGGTATGGTTTTATAGTTATTGATATTTATCTGCATGTTTATCTGTAATATTTATCTATAATATTAAAATGTTTAATATTTCTGAATAATAAATTTTTAGTCGATATAACAAACAAATGTTATTTTATTGTACATACATAAAGTATATTTTGAAATAAGAAAAATAAATATCTATTAAATGATACCGATCATTTTTTATTTAACTTGAGTAAATATAACATTATTATTAGTAATAGTTTCTATTGAATAAAATATTTACTGAAGATAATGACCAACAATTAATATTTATACGAGTACATAATAAAAATTAAGCTTTGACTTTTATATTTCCATCTGAATTACAATAATTATTCTTAATTACAATTTAATTTCCCACAACAAATTGTCCATGCCAACTATTAAAGAGTGACACAATTTTAACAGTAGAACTGAGCCTTATTAACTATAATATTTTCCTATGAAATATTATTAGTTAATATAAAAAATGTTTATATAATCGACACAGTAAAATTTTAACTTTCATAAAATATTATGATAGAAGAAATTCTTATATTTATAGATAATATAAATTTTTTCATTACAAAAGTATATGTAAATATAAATAAAAGAATTGTAATCGGATAAGAAGTTAGTAATTACATTAACGATGAACTTTCAAATTGTGTCATTCTATTTTCGATCAATATGAAAAGAGAGAGGATTAAAAATAAACAAGTTTCAAAAGAATATGTTATAATTTAAAAGAAACAATTATAATATTGTAGAATTTTATTTTAAATTTAAAAGAAAAATGATTTAATGTCCCTTTTAAATTTAGTTAGTTTTAGCACTTTAAAAAATGGCATATAAAAATTAAGTCAAATTTCTAATAGAGTTTAGTCACTGAGTAAGTACGGATTTTGTATGATTGAACTCATAGTAATTATTAGCCCGTATAGTTAAAGTAATAATTTAGAAATTTGAAAAATTCCTAATAATGTTATTTTCTAAGGATATTTGAGTAGTAATTGTTGACTTGATGACATTGGAACAGAAATTACTACCGTTCACCTTATGCTATTACCCATATTTTATTTGACAAAAATATTTCTTTTTATGATTATCGGATGCATCAGCAAAAATGATTGAGTCTATTCAAAATTCAAAAAAGTTGAAAATAAGTTTGCGTGCTGTTGATTTACAACGATAATGTGCAAGGCCGTTCGGAGTGTTTCAATCGATTTAACTGCTTTTATACGTGATAAATATCAACATTCAGTAAAACCGATTGTATCTCAAATCCTTTTGTAAATCATATAAGTAATTATGACCAAATAACAAATAATCCGATAGATTCGTTGAACAAAGTAATTTTGAGAATCAATGAAACTTATTAGTGGTTGGGAGGTGGTAGAAGGCGATGCCAAAGTAGCTTACAAAAAAAAAAAGTTCGGCAAAAATATTTTTAAGGATCATTGAAAATTAAGAAGGTGGATTTTAACATTTTAGTTGATATAATTTTGAATTGTATTTTTTTAAATTTTATTTCATATTTAAAAACTCTTTCTGATTAAAAACAAAAGTATTAAAGAAATTTAAAATACTCATTTTAGTCATTCAAAATTGATTTTTGCTGTAAAAAAGGTCCAAATATACAATGTCGGTTATATTCACTTTATGTGATTTTTTAATTAAAAAAATTGATGTGCCACTTTAGATTCGATATCATTTAGTTAATATTGTTTTGCTTTTAATAATATTTATGAAAGTAATTGCTATTAGCATCTGCTAATAGTTGTGTTAATTTAATTAGTAAAAATTCGATTTAATTATCGGAAAAATTATAATAATAGATTTATTAGATTTGAGTAAATATTTTGAAAAATTTAAAAACACTTATTTTATAAAAAAAAAACCACTACAATCGTATTATATTATATACCATATTTCAATAATTGTACGCACACATTGAATTTTGAATATTAATAATTTTTTTAAATATTTGAACAAGAATTCAAAAACACACCGAACTAAATTTGCGGGTGTCACGAAACCCTATATTATTTTGTTTTGCATATGAAATCTTATGCATGCTTAAATAATAGCTCCCCATATAATCGTTCCGTACACTCCCTTTATTTTTTACATTTACTGTGTACATACATATACACGTATGCATGCGCCTAAATCAGTTACAGTGGTAGACAATAACCTCTTTTGCTTTATGAATTGCATAATATTGATATTGACATTCACGGTAACAAAAAGTTCTTGGCTCAAGTATATTCAAGCCAAGTAAGGGATGCACATGCGAGTTTTTCACCTTCAATTAATATTTAAATGTTTGGTCATAATTTTATAAACGGGACATGACTACACTTCTTCCAGTATGGCATTCAACACTCCCACGAACTGAAAATTCAATCACAACTATCCTCGCATTCGTGCTTGAAAAGCTAAATAGCCAAGAACGTGAAATACTAGTTTTTTTTTAATTTTAGAATATATTCAATAAAATAGGTTTTTTTTTTAAAGTCTAATTTAAAAATAACGACTTTCGTTACAGAGAACAATTCAAAAAATAATTCAGTGTTGCTTAAAGTTCTTGTTATTATCAATTTGTGTATAAATAACTTAAGTGTTCAGAAATTTCTATTCTTCATAAAAGAGAACAAAATAATATTTCCCGCACATACAGTGTGTAAAGTGTAGACATTAAATAGAAGTGACAACGGCAGAATAAGAAATTCTGTATCTTAATCTTCATATTTTTTGGGATAGTGCTGGTGTGTAGCAGATTCAGTCGTGGATACCGCCAGTGAGATTGGTGACCTACCACCCTCTTCATCCACTTCCCCATACCTACGTCTAACAAAAGCTTTACAATCTGACCCAAGATGCGCACACGAGGTAAGTAATTTTTTTTTTTTTTTTTAAATATCTTCACTTATATTCAATTGTACTTTATGTTCTTTACAATTATCAATGATTAAGTCTAAACATATTTGTTTATTTCGATATAAAAAAACAACAAAATATTTCATGTATCTCTTTTATTATGTCGCGATTGCATGCATTCGGATAGCAAATTTTAAGTCGTCTAAATATGATGAACATATAGTTTTTTTTAACTTGGAAAATAGAAAAGTATGATTTAAGTATTTTTTTTTTAATTTTCTATAACACAGTTGCAATAACATTCACTTTGTGCCGTTTTAAAATTAGCATAATAATCCAAATTGTTGTCTAAATAATTTATACTTCAAAAACTATCAGGCGACATGCTAGTCATCGGTGTTTTTGAATAATAGTCCAAAAATAGCTAATATTTGATTAAAAATGCACTCACCTCACTATAATTTTTCCTAAATTCCGGATTCGATACGCAATAACTCAAAAATCTAATAGATTTTGTAAGAATATTTTAAATTATTGACTGTAGACTATTTAAATACAATTAAAATAATCCTGCTAGTAAAGAAATTCCTTATAATATACAGTTATCAGTATTAATTGTTTAACAATTTCTCAAATATGTATTAAATATAAATAATATAAGAGTATATGCATATAAACTTTCGTCTATTGTACAATATCTTCTTTTGTAGATTTCTCTAGGCAAACGAATAGGCCTATACAGGTTTTGTGGGGATATAGGACGTGGAAATTTTTCAAAAGTCAAATTAGC
This sequence comes from Atherix ibis, assembly GCA_958298945.1. Lineage (NCBI taxonomy): Eukaryota > Metazoa > Arthropoda > Insecta > Diptera > Athericidae > Atherix > Atherix ibis. The sequence continues at coordinate 18,355,919 of OY282609.1, read as the reverse complement.
TGTACATCAACTTACAAAAGGTAATATTGTACGAGGTCTGTTCAAAAAGTATCACAAATTTTGGGGTTACGTATACACGGTGTGTCTCAAAAATAACCGAACTTTATATTTAAATCATACAACTTGCAGCGCCATCTATTGAAAATTTATAGCGTTAAAAAGATACATTCATCCTCTTTCAAACGAATTAAATTCATGTAAATCGGATGACAGATGTGAAAGTTACAGCCATTTTAATAAAAGAAAAAATGTGCTAATGTTACAAAACAAAAATGGCTGGGATATTATCATAAAATGGTCCTTTCATCTTGGTTTTCAGTTTTGGAAATAGAAAATAGTCACATGGTGATAGATCAGGCGAATACGGAGGGTGGTTGATGAGAGAAATCCGGTTTTTCATCAAAAATTCGTTCACTTTTTTGGTCTTCATTTAATTCATGTGGAACAAAACGCGCACAGACTTTTCTTTTACCCAAATCTTCAGGTAAAATTCTCCAAATAGTATTTTTTACTCGTATTTAATTCCTTAGCCAACATTCTCGCAGTAAAATTTGCATTGATACCAATGATTTCACGGACTTTTTCCACCAATTCAGCGCGATTACTAGCTTCTGGACGACCTGACCTTAGGTCGTCCTTTAAAATCCTCACGACCACTTTTAAATCGTGTAAACCAGGTATAAACTTGAGTACGACTCATACAATCATCACCATTAACTTTATTCATCAATTCGTATGTCTCAGCAAATTTTTTTTTCAAGTTTAACACAAAATTTTATATTTGCTCTTTACTGTTTTGTAACATTAGCACTTTTTCTTTTATTGAAATGGCTGTAACTTTCACATCTGTCATCCGATTTACATGAATTTAATTCGTTTGAAAGAGGATGAATGTATCTTTTTAATGCCATAAATTTTCAATAGATGGGGCTGTATGTTGTATGATTTAAAAATAAGTTCGGTTATTTTTCGAACACACTGTGTAGTCGATTTTCGATTTTTTGTGGCATTATATTGGTACTGATGTCTCTCACTTTTGCCGACAAGTTCGGCCATTTTGAATGTTCACTTAATTTTTGACAGCTGCTTTGCTTGCACTTGTTCTGGCTCGTTTTCGATTTTTGCCCATTTTCGACCAAACAGCATCGCAGATCAATAATCCCAATGGAAGCTGTCGTACGAGCCAAGACCGAAAAAAGCGCGTAAAATTCAGTCGAATGTGAAGGTTTTGCTTAGTTTTCTTCGAATGCAGGGGCGTAGTGCATCATGAGTTCTTGCCACAGGGTGAACGGTCAATAAGGAATATTACCTGCAAGTTATGCGCAAGTTGCGCGAAGCAATCCGCCAGAAGCGTCCGAATTTGTGGAAGACTTTTCTTGTTCCCGAAACAGATTCTTTGATCCATTTTTTGGAATGGGCAAAAATCGAAGACGAGCCAAAACAAGTGCAAGCAAAGCAGCTGTCAAAAATTAACTGAACATTCAAAATGGCCGAACTTGTCGGCATAGGTGAGAGACATGAGTACCAACATAACGCCATAAAAAATCGAAAATCGAATACACGTAACCCGCGGAAATTCAAAATTCGCGATACTTTTTTAACAGACCTCGTATATAATTTTTTTTCTCGTGAGATTAATTAAATTAGAAAATTCTAAAATACTAGAATGTATATATAGAAATATAGTAAGATGAATGATCATAATTTTTGTAGACAAGGTAGCAATAAAAGTAGTTGATAGATGTGGTTTGGATTCTCGAGCTCTTCGGATGTTATCCCGGGAAATTGCTACATTAGAATGTGTTCACCATCCAAATATTTTAAGGTTTGTTAGTATATAATGTATTAACAAACCAAATCAATATTATATATATATTCTACATTTCAGGCTTTTTGAAGTAGTGGAAACTTTAAGTCGGGTTTATTTAGTCACTGAATGGATAAGAGGTGGTGAACTTTATAATCATATTAGTCAAGGGGGCCCATTGTCTGAGGTACATGCATCCTACCTGTACCAACAGTTACTTGACGCAGTAAAACATATGGTATACAAAAACCATAATTTAGTTTAAGATGTTATTAATCAAGTGTAAAATTTTTTCAAACTATTTTAGCACAGTCTAGGTTTTGTCCATCGAGATATCAAAGCAGAAAACGTGCTATTGGTATCGGAAAATAGATTAAAATTAGCTGATTTCGGATTCAGTACTGAACTTTTAAATGGTTAGTAAATACGAATAGCGTATCTTTAATAATAATATGTTATTATTAATTAAATAGGTCGCAATCAGAAATTGGACACATTTTGTGGATCACCGCCGTATGCAGCACCAGAGCTATTTAGTGATGACCACTACAGTGGAGAAGCGGTGGATATCTGGGCACTTGGTGTTCTTTTATATTTTATGGTTATAGGTAATATGCCATTCCGTGCCCCAACAGTACCCGCGCTACGTTCTGCCGTATTGAAGGGTGACTATGCTCTGCCATCTTATTTGAGTTTACCATGCGTAAGACTTATTCGTAAGTATTGAATTTATCACATATGCATATATGAATTTACATATAAAATAATCGTTGTTTATTTTATTTTGCTATTTTAGAACGAATATTAGTGCATTTGCCAGCTCGACGACCAAGTATTAATGAGATGCTTGCTAGTCAATGGGTTTCTTATCCAACAATTAGTGATGATCTAATGACCCACCAAATTAATCTTCATTTAAAAGCAACAAAAAAATCACAATGGCTCTGTGGCAAATCAAAAAATACATCCAAAACAAATTCTCTACGTGAAAGATACCTAGAAATAGCCAACACAGCTCCAATGTATTTCAATACCAAAAAAAACGACTCCATATTCATCGACAGCTTTTTACATCCCATCGATTTAAATTCAATTAAATTAGAAAATGATCAAACTCTGTCAATGTCCCGTCGATCTTTCTTTAGTGGGACATTAAAAAAAAAAGTAGGACCCATGGAATCAGAAAAGGAAACTCACTTCAAAAGTTCCGGATTGAAGAATTTAACAGATATTAAGGAAATTAAAAAGAACGATAATGCAGTAATTTCCGAAGTTAGCACATCAGCACTTTTGAAAAATTATGATGATGAAAAGGGCAAATTTATAATGCTGCCAAGCGATGCCAATGATATTGAGAAACTAACACTACTAGAAATAGAAGCCCGAGAAATTTTAGACAAACTTGGAGTAACATCCGAAATGCTGCGTAAAGAAATTAAGAATGGTCCTCGCAGCGAAATCATAGGAGCATATCGTATTGTTATTAATCGGTTACAGAAACAATCTTGGCTAGTTAAAAGGCAAGTTGAAATAGCTTTTAAAGAAGAGCAACAAATGATACCAAAAAGTAAAAAAACCTGTACAATTCTCTAAAGACTTTTATATAAGATGTGTTCAGACTTCCAATATTTTATTATAATAAGAAGAGTCTAGTTCACTGTTTTTATACGAATTGCTAATTTTTATAATTTTTGACAAATACCCTTATTTTAGTATCTATCAATAGTAAATTCAACATCTTAAATGTTGAGCCAAATCAAAATCTAAATTGTATAGACCAATTTTAAAATGATCGAAGTGAGTTCCATGAATTCATGTATTTTTTCTAAAACGAATAATTAGTTTAAAAGAACAATAGACTATAATAGGTTCAGTTGACGATACCCTTTAATATAAGCTTGTGTAAATAAATATTTTCACATTTCGTATTGCGTGAAAATTTTTATCATAATTATCATATAGTAACTTTTGAATAAATTTGTATTTAAGACATATAAAACTGACGAAACCAAAATTAAGTTTTCAAATTCGCAGTAAATATTGTAATATGATTAAATATATACACTTGTATTTTATATGTGCATACGTACTAGGTTATATTTAAGAACATTTATCAACCGCGATTTGAATTTGTGATTCAAAAATTTGTGATAAGATTTAATTTTTCTTTGTTTTATTTTTTTCGAGTAATTATTTTAATCTTAAGTAAAACTGAATTGTACATACAATTAAGCATTTTTTGATTGAGCGAAATAATCAATTTGAATTATATACAAAGACAAGAGATTTTATTTGAATTATAGTACAATACTATCTATTACATTTTGTACATATCTGAGAAAAGACACGATTCAGGTATTAATCTTTCTATAACACTATTTATGTTTAGCTACGGGCATTTTAATTAAACGTATGTATGTATGTATGTATAATACGTTTAAAAATGAAAAAAGTTAAGTATTTGTATAAATTATTAAGGGTTTAAGTATATAAAACTCATTATATAATAATTGTTAAACAATTTATAATTATATACTAATTATGTTAAAAATATTTAATTATGTTAATTTAAAAATAAATTTATATTATGATAAAATAAAATTTTCAGTTTTGGAATATTTATTAGCAAAATAATCTTATATGTTTTATTCTAACTATTTTAACACTGTTTTTTCCAAATAATTAAAATATACTCACCTCTTTTAAAAGAATTCATTTAATATTGCTTTCTTTAATAAAAATAATACAAGGTGGGTAAAATTTCATTTTTTTTAATTTGTTATAAAGATAAATGTAAACGTTATTATTCAATTTATATCACTAATGTTTCTGAATTCAAATAGTAAGGATAAGTAACAAAACTTCAAATTATAAAAATGAAACAATAAAAAAAGTATAACTGAAAATTTCAACTCTTCTAATATTGTAATTGTAAAGTTCTGCAGGCCCGTGTACACTTGCAACAAATTTACACAAGTTGAAATTTCGCAAACGGAATTTAGTGTACATGGACGGCTCAGAAAGTTGATTGCGCAAGATGCTGCAAATATTGAAATTGTAGACAAGAAAAAGTTTGTTTACGAAAGCTTATTACGGCATTCGAAATGATTTTGGTACTGGCGGAAGATTCTCAGTAATGAACAAGGTAAAGAAAATGTAGCTTCGACAATTGCAGCGGCACATCGCATCTGGTGGCACGACATTTTTACACTTCTTAGCTCTCAACTAAAAGCGTTCTTTAAAAAAAACTTACGCAATTTTTAATTTGAGTGTATATAGTGCTGCAATAACTTGCGGCAAAGAATTGTGCACCATTCTAAAAACTACTTGCAGCAAACAATTTTGGGCACGTATCCCTTATAAGTGTAAACGCTAGTGCAATAGTTACAGCAATAACTTCCGCAAGCTAGTTTTTAAACGTACGCGGGTCCTTACAGCAAAATATTCATGTCATAAATGTCAATAGATATTTTGGGAAAAAATTGCAGCAACATGTTTTATCCTACATATTCTATGTAACTTTTTACATTATAAACTATTACAAAAATATAGAAGCAAATTGTGTTTGTTTTAAAAAAAAAAAACATCTGAAACATTGTAATGTTTAACGAGCGTTCAAGAATTTTATTTTTGTAATAGTTTACAATGTAAAAAGTTACAATCGAGCATCATAAATTTGAATGAAATATCAATATTCCTTACGCACTCCGTTAGTCCATAATAATAGAATAATAGTTCCAAAAAATAAGACAGTCGAATTTATTGCAAAAATGTTTCTTATTGGATTCAAACTAATCGGTGATTGTAAAAGAAAAACATGCCTATATATATTTTCATCTACAAAACCAAGCCTTCGAAATATGTTCCCAGAATATTGATGATGAAAATGTAAAATATCTTAATTTTCATATTATTAGTGATTATTTAAAGCTCTGATTGTAATTTATGTGCTCTTTATTAGTGCCCAATTATTATTTGACCTTTACAGCACATTATTTTATACATATTCATCTATTTATGTACCTGTTTTCATAAATTGAATGGAATATAACTTAAACTTCGATAGATACGTTAATTGTGTAACAGAATAGTATTTATTTATATGCATTTAAAAGATTTTATCTCTCATATATTCGATAATTCTGAATGGTAAATATTCTATTTTTTATTCTTTCGAAATTGCCTTCACTTTTTTTGCATTTTGTTTCATTTATTGAACCACTTTATATTTAAATATATATTTATAATATTTTATATGAAATTGCATACGAGTTATTTTTACGCACTGATTGCTTACTTAATGTTTAAAATATTAATATATTATATATATATATATATATACATATATATATATATTTTTTTGTTTTTATTAGGTTCTTTTTCTGATCTTTTTTTATTTATTTATTTATTTGTTTATTTATTATATATTTTTTCTATTTATTTTCTCATAAAGAATATTTTTTTATATCGTTCTATATTTATTTTAATTTTTACACCTTGAATAAATATATATACATATATTGCAAATATATATATATATATTTATATTCACAATTAATTACTTGCATGTACTTGTAAATATATATTTCATTATAAAAATACTAACAAAAAAATAATTATAATTTTCAAAACTTATTTCGCTTATAAGATGAAGTAAGCTGCTGTTGCCGCTGCTTCTCAATGGATTGTAAAAATTTTCCCAAGATTCTGAAATAGCAGAACTTTTAATATTCATATTTTTATAATATCTAATATATCACAAGCTATGGAAGCACATAAATTATGAAAATCGGCTAATTTTAGGAAGCATACAGTGAATTTGTTAGTGATATCATGAATAAAATTTTAATTTTTATAATATAAATAAAATATGAATAAAATTATAACTTAAGATAGCTAAAATAATAGTATATAATTACAGAGAACGTGTATATACTATTTAAAAAAAAAAATAACATTATAAATAAACAAATAATCAAATAACTTGAACATAAATTAAAACTAAATGCAAATATACAATAAGCAAAAACGGAGCTATAGTGATTTGGACAATAATTTAATCATCTATCTCACCTACTAAGAGACATCACTTGCAACAATTATTTGTTTGCCGAGTTTGTTCATTTTCTCTCAGCCTTCTACCCTGCCCTGTGCCTTGATTGGTAGCTCCATCATTTTTAGGTAGTTTTTTAGCTTAAAAAACATATTTACATTACTTATGGCAATTGTCTTATAAATCATAACTTAAAAACATATATAAATAAACATTTATAGAATATGCTTAATCTTAGACTTAAGAACTTCAGAAAATTTATACATTCAAATAGATAATTTAAATAAATATCCAACGTAAACTTATGGAAATAAATTACTTTTGAAAAAGTATTAATTCTTGGATTATTTGATAAACGATAATTTATATAATAATTTACGATGCATTTTTAATTAAGCAAAAACTATAGATCATTGTAAAAAATTACCAATTGCTAAGAATATATCATTGACATTCATTGCAGTTTTAGCCGAAGTCTCCATAAACAATAAACCATTTTCATCTGCATATTGTTTCGCCTCTTCGTGTTCTACCACTCGACTGTTTGACAAATCCGCCTTGTTACCTGCTAATGCTATTACAATATTAGGCGAAGCCTGAAAAATGTATGAATTTTTTTTTATATAATGCAAAGTATATAGAAAAGTATTTAATCACAAAAAAAATCCACAAGTTTTGATTATAAAAATATTCCAATTGATATTATTTAGTTAGCGGATTGAATTCATATTAAAAAAATTATGTATACATATTTATATGTGAATTTTATATTAGTAAATATTTGTTAAATCTACCTGACGTTGCAATTCCTTAACCCAAAGTTTTGCGCGTTGAAAACTATCTTGATTTTGTATATCATATACGACAATAGCGGCTTGTGCACCTCTATAATACATAGGAGCTAAACTGTGATATCTGTAATAAAAAATATAAATTATCTAGTTTTCTTATAATAATTTATTTGTTATATAATGAGCACTACCTTTCTTGACCAGCTGTGTCCCATATTTCAAATTTAACAGCAGTATCATCTATACAGAGTGTTTGCGTTAAAAATGCAGCTCCTATAGTACTTTCTTGGTATTCATGAAATTGCCCTTTAACAAATCGTAATACTAATGATGATTTGCCAACGGCTGATTCTCCCAATAGGACCAATTTGAATTGGCATATTTTACTCTGCGTTGATCCGTTCGGTCGTTGCGCGGTACCTCCTCCTCGTGGTGTTGTCGCCATAATTTTAGAATAAAACTTTTATAATTTGCTCTATGTTTTATTAAATGCTATTTTTATTCCCCTGATGTAGTATAAAATAAAATAAAAATTTCTTTTATTTATTTTATGCAATAATATAATGAATTTATTATTTTAAAAAAAAGTTGGTGTTTTTAATTTTAATTTTAACTAGCATTGTCTTATTACAAAAGTATTATCAGTTTCATTATAAACAAATCAATGATTTCAATCGCTGAAATAATATTAGAAAAATTTAAAAATGAATTTTTCTTCTCTATATAGTTCATAACTTTTTTTTTTTTAAGGGAGGATGTTTTCTAAACGTTATAAAAACAAAAAATAAAATTATTCATGCAAATATAATTTTCTTAAAATTAAGTTCAAAGTCTTTTATTCAAATAAACAATTAATTATTACAACTTATATATAAAGGGCATTACCATTTTTTCTGCTAACATACTACAAAATTTAGCTAATTACTCGTGTTGCCATCAAATTAGTTTCGTATACATAAGTTGAATTTGGCATTATTCTGAGCATTTTCTTTTTGTTCTCTTTATTTCAAAAATCGAGTTTTAAGAGAAGAGGATTTATGTATATATATATATATTAATTGATAGAGAAAACGTTTATCAAATTTTCAATTTACTTTACATGAATACGCCCAATTAAATTTTTGATAGCTTTAATATATATATTAGTATGCAAAAATGTAATTTTATTAGATCAAGTAACCAAATTGCTTTAATATGTTCGAATCTTTTTAACATAACTATATAAATAAATATATATATATATATATATTGATAATTATATATACCACTTTATAAAAACAAAAATCATGTTATATACACAAAACATTACGGTTTTGTTTACATCAGGATATTCATAGCTAATTGAATGAATAAATACATACATATACATAAATCAATTACAAGTATATTATTAAATATATCATTGGATTAATTTTTGCTTGTGCCTAAATAATGGCGTACTGCGATAATACACATTACATACATTTTTATAGTTCTAACTGACAATTTACTTTAATAGCATTATTTATTTTCTTATGCAATTCTCTTTTCGAAGAGTAGGTAAAGGTACGTGTTACCGGTTTCATATATTTATTTTAATATATATGTGTAAATTGTATTTATTTATATTTTGGCATTTATTATACAATTTGCAGATTCAAAAAGGAAACAAAAATTATAATTTAATTATAATTTTCCATAATATTAAAAATTATATATTGATCTATGGATTTTAAAACAAACATCACTAATTGGCCTTAGCATTTAACAATTTATATTTTTATACAAACAATATATAGTAAGCGATATTTTTCTAAAGAATATTAGTTCACTTTCAAGAAATAATTCCATAAAGTTTTTTGTTAAACTTAATGAACATATCTCTCTCTCTCTCTATCTTGTAACTGTATATCGATGTTAAGATAAATACAATAGTATTATATATATAAGTAATCTAGTTTTTAAATTAAGCCTCGTTTTAAATTTACTTATATATAAGTATATAGGTGCATTAAAATAACCCCAATGGCAATTAAAAAGTTTTCTTGGTAGTAATAAATCTTTAGTTATTAATTCAATACGATGTAAGAATTTACCTAAACACTTAGTATGGAATTGTCCAGTAATAAAAATATTTCTGAATTCTTATGTTTAGAAATACCGGGCGATAAAAACATTTATAAAATTTATAGATTTAACCAAGTAGTATTTTTATGGTAAGACAAATGCCTGGAATATATTTGACTCATGTACTAATGTCTCTTATCTATTAGTTAGAGTTTTATTTGATACGATTGAGTGACGAACTAAATGGTGGAGTACGAACAGGTCATGTGACAATTCTTGCACTTAGAAACATATAAAAATATGTTGTAGTGCACTGAAAACAAAAGAACTTCCACTGTTTGAATTGAATATCTTCAAGAGAACACTATCTTAAATATACAAATCTATATTTAATTGTGATAACATTTTGGAATTTTATAAATTACACTTAAATATCAGTATATAATCCTTGCCTTTAAAGTATTTAGATATCTTATCTTAGTATCACTAAAAATTTATTAAACTACTGTTTTTATATAAAGAAAATTATTAATTGTTACCAAAATATGCGCGACCATTTTCACCGTAAAAATCAATTTCATATTAACTGCGATATTTCCGAGAAAAAAAATCAAATTAAACAACAAACCGATGAATCAATACCATATGTGAGTTGAAGTTCTTTCTTTAATTAAATAAAAAATTACATTCGAAATAGTTGTTTTTCATTTTAATAAATACACCTTGAAAATGTCAACGCACAAAATTCTATGTATTTTATAGATTTTTTAAGAAAGCAAAATAAACTGTTGAAAGTCAAGGAAAAAACACGAATGTATGAAAAACATGAAAAGCAATAGTATTTGCTTAACAAAAGCTAAAATTGGACGAAAATAATGAGAAAACTTAAAACAGCTGATACGTCACCAGTGACGCATACTTATAAAACAAAAGCAATATAGCAGTTACGTTCTACTCAGTATGTCAGCGCGCCTCCCCAAAATCTATCGAAGTCGTTGAGCATCAAAGAATCAAGTTGTACCAAGAGAAAACTTTAAATAGGAGTAAATTGCTTGCTTGCCTGTTAGCCTGCTACTTACTATACGTTGTTCAGTTTGTATTACTACCTATTACCGATTAATTTAGACTCACACTTTCCAAATAACCATTAGAATAAATTTATAATTTTTATTTTTTCTCCACAATTTGGGGCGGTCAACTCTCGCTTGCTATATATATGTGTGTATTTAGAGAAATATGAATGTAATTAATCTGACTCTGAAGCGCAGTGCTTCTGGACAACTGCAGAATATTTGAAAATATTACTTTTTTCTGTCAAAGATTATTTAACATTTAACACATTAATGTTACTCTATCAAACAATAATAACCGATTCGAACATAGTATAAAAAAATTGCAATTTGACCAAAATTCTAAATAAAACCTAAAATCAATTTAAAATGTACAATATTAACTAATCGATGTATGAACATGTATATTAACGTTTTCTATATTATCAACTGTATATATTAATTATGATTGTGTATGCTTGATTAAAATACTACATATATATTAAAATATATATGTGTTACCTAAATGCAAATAAAGATGAAATTTTGCTATCGGCACTAAAAAAATATATGATGGGCGCAGCAATAATTGGTGACGAGAAATTGTAATCTTCACTTTTACTGCGACGCAACTGAATGGAATTTTCGGGACGCGGTCAGCCGAGAAATTCGAAACGGGACAAATCACCTATTGATGTTTATATAAATTTCGTTTCTATTTATTTCGTTACTAGCACGTATTTTAAAAATTTTGTTTCATCACTATTCCGTTGCAAATTTATTTCACTTCTTTATCTTTGTTTGAAGAAACTTCTTTACTGAAAACCAAATTTTGGTGAACAGAGAAGACGAGTTTCTGTTAACTCAGCGTAAAAAATATACGAACAATAAATTTAAGTCTTTCACTTATTTTCCGAAACTCAAACGGAAACAATGGCGAATTATCAGAGGAAAACAACGTCTCTCTTATTACTTCACCCACTTTTAAACACGTTTAAAATAATGGTAGACATATTTGATTACGATTGCCATCGTATTGGTGCATCACTTCATATCCTATCATTTAATTATTTAATTTAATACTTTTACATTTTTAAAAGTTGTCAGCCATGTTTATATGGTCAAAGCCACATTGAATAATTTTTCTTTCATATTTTCTACATTATATTATTATTGTGATATTTTGGTAAAAAAATATAATAAATATTTTTAAACTTTCATAGTATGTTTGAAGCGTTTAAAAGTGTCAACGATTTGATAGAAAGCATTAGATTATACAATTTTTGTAAAGATAAATTTTAATGAATAGAAAACCAAAATTTTTTCCTAACAAATTTATATTTTGAACATGTAGATTAAAATCATAATAATTATTAATAATTTTTTTTATTCGTCTATCTTTAGTAAGAAATTAATAAATACTATTCTAGTTGCTTAAGAAACAATTTGATAATATTTAATAAAATATATTCTTATATTAAAAAACGTATTATATTATTAATATTTAGTCCTAACCAGTTTTTTATTCTATTTTTGTATTTCTTGCCTTTATCTTTTTGTATCATGAAATAAATGAAATTCAATTTTATTTGCAATTAAAAATAATTTATAATATATAATTGTTAGCTGTGCTATTTATTAAAGTAATATTAATATCAATCAATGTGAAAATTAAATAAATAAATATATTAACAATTTATTAAAAATTATATAGCAATCAAATGCTTCAAAGTCTTATATCCATAAAAAAGATGTTGTTGAGTAAATTTGTTTGCAAACAAAGAAGAAGAAGATTCTGACATTTGTGAGTTTTAGTCACGTTGTTTATTTACATATTAAAAGTTGTTTTTGGTTTAATTTATTTTAAAGCAGGGAAAAATATATAAAAAACATTAAACATGCGTGCTAAAGAAGCATCAAGTTCAGGTAGTGAATCTGATAAAAACTCATCAGAGTTGAAGGAGAAAATTCAAGAAAATAGCGAAGAAAATGTAAGCTTACACAGCATGGAGATTGGGATGCATAATAAAACGATAAATTGTGTACCTTTCCAGTCCAAAATTGACAATAATGAAATTGTACAGCAAAATCCCGAATCTGTTATTGAAGATAAACAAATTGAAAATGAACATAAAGTTTCCAAACAATCGGATAATTTAAAGTCCAAAAATATAAATAAAGGTTTAATTGATAAAGAAACAAATGAAAGACCATACGATGATGGGAAGAATATATCTCCAAAAAATAACTGTAAAAACAGCAGATCTGATATAGAAATTTGTGGTATTTCAGATAAAGAGCAAATTAAAGAAATAGAAGGTAGTAAACATAAGAAAAGCGATAAAGAAACTAGAAGGCATCGTGATGTTGATCATAAGAGAACAATGAATCGAAAAGAAGATACCTATCGTTCTGAACGGCGACGAGGTCGAAGCAGAGATCGAAGTAGAGATCGAACTGATAATAGTGATCGAAAGAGAAATAGAAGCAGCCATCGTCAAGATGAGCGTAAACGTGATCGAAGTATTGATAATCCGTATAGAGAACGACGAGATTCAAACAAAAATACCGAAAATATTGAACCGAGATCAAGTCGAAATTCTTATAAAGCCACAAGTCATAGAACTGAAGATAATATTACAGAAAAACAACGAAGAACGGTGGATCTTTTAACGTCCCGAACAGGAGGAGCATATATTCCACCTGCTAAATTGCGAATGCTACAAGCTGAAATTACGGACAAGTCATCAGCTGCTTATCAAAGAATTGCATGGGAAGCTTTAAAAAAATCAATACATGGTTATATTAATAAAGTGAATGTTGATAATATTGGTATTATAACACGAGAATTGCTAAAAGAAAATATAATTCGTGGTCGAGGGCTATTATGCCGATCTATAATACAAGCCCAAGCTGCATCACCAACATTCACACACGTATATGCTGCTCTTGTATCTATCATTAATTCCAAGTTCCCTAATATTGGAGAGCTTCTTTTACATCGTTTAGTTATACAGTTCAAGAGAGGTTTTCGACGAAATGATAAGAATATATGTATATCCTCATCACGTTTTATAGCACATTTGGTAAATCAACGTGTAGCTCACGAAATTCTTGCTCTTGAAATATTAACATTGCTTGTAGAAACTCCAACCGATGATTCGGTCGAGGTAGCTATTGCGTTCTTGAAAGAATGTGGTATGAAACTTACTGAAGTCTCATCCAAAGGAATAAATGCAATTTTCGAAATGTTGAAAAATATTCTACACGAGGGCAAACTTGATAAACGTGTTCAGTATATGATTGAGGTTGTTTTTCAAGTACGCAAAGACGGTTTCAAAGATCATCAATCCATTATTGAAGCTTTGGAACTTGTTGAAGAGGAGAATCAATACACACATCTTGTAATGTTAGATGATGCTTCCGATACTCAGGATGCTCTAAGTAAGTATATTATTTATGTCATATGACATACAATAATAGATATTATCTAAAAAATTTTATAATTGTATATTTCCAGATGTTTTCAAATTTGATGATAAATATGAAACTAATGAAGATAAGTACAAAGGATTGAGCAAAGAGTTATTAGGTAGTGATGCTAGTGACAGTGACAGTGGGTCAGGTAGTGATTCAGATGATTCAGAAAATGAGGAAGTTACGGAAGATCAATCAAAGAATGAATTAATCATCGATAATACTGAAACAAACTTAGTCGCTCTTCGTCGTACAATATACTTAACAATACATTCTAGCTTAGATTATGAAGAATGTGCACATAAGCTTATGAAAATGGAATTAAAGCCGGGTCAGGAAATGGAGTTATGTCATATGTTTCTTGACTGTTGTGCGGAACAAAGAACTTATGAAAAATTTTATGGCTTGCTTGCGCAGCGTTTCTGTATGATTAACAAAATCTATGTTGCTCCATTTGAAGAGATATTTCAAGATACTTACCACACCACTCATAGGCTTGACACCAATCGCCTAAGAAATGTTAGTAAATTTTTCGCACATTTACTTTTTACAGATGCAATCGGTTGGGATGTTTTAGGTTGCATAAAATTAAATGAAGACGATACAACTAGTTCGAGCAGAATTTTCATAAAAATATTATTTCAAGAATTGGCAGAATACATGGGGTTATCGAAATTGAATGAACGAGTTAAAGATGTTACATTGTCCGAATCTTTTGCAGGACTTTTCCCCCGTGATAATCCGCGAAGCACTCGATTCGCAATAAATTTTTTTACTTCTATTGGGCTTGGCGGTCTTACTGATGAGCTACGAGAATTTTTAAAAAACGCTCCTAAATTGATTGCGATAAGTGAAGTGCAGCAGGTTAACCAAGTTGATAGTTCCTCTTCTTCAAGTAGTGCTAGTGATTCGGAAACATCGTCATCATCATCATCATCATCATCATCATCATCTACATCATCATCATCATCATCGTCTTCAGCAACATCGTCATTATCAAAGAAATCTAGTTCAAGTTCGAATTCGAGCAATGCGTCAAGTGTATCAAAAAAGAAAGTATCGAAAAATAAGCGCAAAGAAGATAAAAATAAAGTGAAAAATTTAGCAAAAAGTAATTCTAAAAAAATTAAAAATAAAACAATCGTAAAAAAATCAAATGAATATGGTGATAGCCAAGATGGGAAACATAGAAAAGACGAGTCGACAACGAGGAATCGTAAACTTTTAAAGACTAAATCTCAAAGGAGTAATAGTAATTCTGAACAAAAAAATATTGAAAAGTCAGCACGACACAAACCAGATTCGCATGAAAATCGGCGCCATAAAAAAGAAAGTGATAGCGCAATTAAATTCGATAAAGACAATAATCGAAAAAGGCATGTTGAGGAACGATCAGACTATCGAAGAAGCGTTAGTCCTGTTTCGAAGAAACGACCAAATAAAACATCAAAGGATAAAATTTCATATTCGCAAAAAAAGTCAAATCGATCTTATTCTAAAGAGAGGGGATAAATATTTTCACAATTCTATTATTGCAATAGTTTGAAAATGTTGATTAAAAAAAGCATAAGAATTAATGAATATTAAATGTGAATATAAAATTCATTTGAAACCTATATTTTATTGGAAAATTAAGGGAGTAGAATTGAAAGATTGTTAACAGGAAAATAAAGTCCTGTTTTAGTTATTCAAGCACATATTATAACTTGATAAATTAAGGAATTAAATTACTTTAATAATGCAACCAATATTTTTTTTATTAAAACATTTATCATTTTTGTACGATATGTAACAAATACACAATCAGAGTAAAGCGTACGAAAATAATCTAATTGAACATACAATTTCTAATAAAAGGCTTATTTTTTATTTATCTACTAATTTATTTATTGCACTTTTTTATATTACAAAACTACTTTTTTTAGCATTTTGGTTTTGTTCTTTGATTAACTTAGTTTCATTTATGTTTTCTTTACAGTAACTTGTTTTATTTGAACAATTGAATTGATTTATTTGATTAAATTAATTATAATGCTTTTTTATTTTTTGTTGTTTCTTCTTCAATAAATATAAAGACAATTTCCGAATAAAAATTCGAAAATACACCAATGAAATTTTAAGGCAATTTTTTTCACTAATTTTTTGCATTTTTAATTTGTATTCCTATGAGAAATATCCTTTAATATAATTGTTTATTTGTGTGTATTTAAAAAATAAATTTTTAATCAATAATATAATTGTAATTAAAAATATTTAAAATAAACCTTTGGATAGAATTGAAATTTATACTGTGTACTTTGATTTACTTTGTGTACACGTAAGTACAAGACTGGTTTGTTTTGTCCATGAATATTAAATAATTAAATTTTAAATTTATTGGGTAGAAAATTTGGTAACAATAAATGCTCACAAAAAAGCAGATCAATGTTATATATACAATATATTATCTTAACATACATAAGTTAGTGAAGAGTATAGTTTGTATATTTTTGCTAGTTATATGCAAGATATTCATTCATACTTTGTTCCCATTTTTATTATCTTAGATTCTAAACAGAAATAGGCAGTTCCATTTCATATGTAAGTATAATTACTAATAACATAATTTAAGTAATTTTTCAGCAAAGGTCTACAGTTAAGCAATAATTATTATTTTTCCTTTATAACAATCGCAATTATATCTTGGTTCAAAGTATAAAATTCTTCAAACTCTTTCTACCATCTACATATTAACCATCGTAGAGCACATAATACACATATGTGCAAGTTTGAATACGTTCATTTAGTTTTCGGTAAAGGCCAATCAATCATACTTTTAAAATACGGAAGACTACTAATTTTTATTCTAAGTAAAATTTATAAAATTCTATATTTGGTTTATTATTTCAAACTAGTTTGTCATATAGTTTAAATTTCTATGTTAAAAACGATAACTATTTTGAAAATTTAGGTAAGCCATTTTTGAAATACATGATAAATATAATTTTTTATGGCGTTTTATAGAATTTTGAAAAATTTGTGAATGGTAAATCAGGTGTAAAGATGTAGTCTTAGAATGGTAAAATGGCTGTATTATTTTTTTTTCATATATATCGCTAGTGAATGTGAAATAACTTCATTATTGTAAAGTATCTTTTATTAATTTAATATCTCATTTGATATATGTACTTCTATTCATACTTTCTAATAAAATAAAATAATTTCTATTTTCGATACTCTTGAATATATATTGTATAAGAGTAATATTTCAAACATTTTTACTATTATTTCTATCTAAGTCAAAGTAAATTAATACTAATTTTTTAATATTCAAATCTTAATTTTTTTTCACCCAAGAAAATAAACTATTTTGTTACACATCTATATATATATATATAAATAAATATGTAAATATAATACATATATATAGTATTGTATATTAACTGTAAACCGTTTAAATAATTTTCTTAGGTTTCTACAATATAAATTTTAATTTTATTATATATTAGGTATTTTTTCATTAAAATTTTAAAATTGTGTTTAATTTATTCATTTATATAAAGGTATATTTCCTAAAATTTACAAAATACTGATTTAATTTTTTTTTTGCATTTAATAAATTAGTATATATATTTATATTACTAGGGATAGTATACAGCCATGGAGTCGTCTTGGTGTAGTTCGCAGGAACCAATGTTTTCTCCGTTGTATGATGAAAAATCTGTTATCACTGAGCTTGGTTCGTTTCCAAATTTGATATCTTGTATACAGCCTTTAAATGTATTGTGAAATATATTAAATGTTCTTTGCGATACAGATTCTGCATTGGGAAAGCCACCTACAATTGCAAAAATATGAAATCATAAATATATTGAAACAATTTTCTAATTGACTCGAACATATAATTATCACTTATTCGATGACTTAGAAATAGTGGAACAACAGGTGGAAATAAAAATGGCCATTTGGATTTTATTGCATTACCTGAACGCTATAATAAATTGACAGTTTCGAGATAAATTACTTCATTTTGCAGGTAGTTGATAATAGTAATATAATTTAAGTAAAGTGAAATTGTTTAAAAAATATTAAGACAACATTTTAATTGATAGGTAAAATTTAAAAAATTGTACTTAGTTCTTAAGAAATTAATGATTTTTAAAGATCATTTTTATTAATTTACTATTGCTGATCTTGCTCGAGGTTGATGCTCGTTTCTTTTAAATAGAAAAAAATCAAACTATTATTAAGTTTATTTATGAATAAATATTATCAATGAAGTGGTATCAATATTTCTACTAACATAATATTAAGTATATTTCTGAATTTGTGTATGCATACGTCACATTATTATCTGTAAATAATTGTATGAGACATATAAGAGAATAGAAAGCTGCACAATATATATACATATGTACAGTTATTGATCAATTTTTAATAATATTAATTCAACCCAAGATTACTTTTTGGACACCTTGCATCAGATCAATCATATTCAAGCTTCCCTTCGATTTCCCTCTATTATATAAAAAAGTTTTTTTTTGTAGCTTTTATTATGATGTATGTATGAATTTTTGTTGTTTCAATATGTGTTTTTTTGAAGTTATTTTTTTGTAGCCATATGTAAGGATGTTATAGACATGTGTAGAAAAAAGTTTAATTTGAGTGAAGATGAGATGAAAGAGCGTAAGCGTATTTAAAAGAATACTGCGAGGAAGCGTGTTTATGCAAAAAATTGAGAAAGGGAGATTAAAAATGTAATGAAAAATTATAACGAAAACAAACCTGAAAAGAGAAAAAAAGGCCAAAAAGCAAAAATTGATGTTAGGATTGTATGAAGCGCGAAAAAAAGTAGAATATTTGACATAGGGGCCCCCCGGAGATCGTAGGAGGGGCGAAGCGATCGTAGGACGGGCGAAGCGATCGTAGGAGAGGCGAAGCGATCGTAGGAGATGCGAAGCGATCGTAGGAGAGGCGAAGCGATCGTAGGAGAGGCGAAGCGATCGTAGGAGAGGCGAAGCGATCGTAGGAGAGGCGAAGCGATCGTAGGAGAGGCGAAGCGATCGTAGGAGAGGCGAAGCGATCGTAGGAGAGGCGAAGCGATCGTAGGAGGGGTGGGGGTTGGTGAGCGAAGCGAGCAGGGGGTAAAGCCCTCTAGTATTCATATAGAAAAGATATTTTAATGAATGGAAAAATGTTAAGTACCTAAGTAGAAAGAGTTTTCAAAGAGTGGTGATGTATCTACTGATGTGTTTACAATCGTCTTTTCAGTGAACACTCGCTGATCGTCCACTATTAATTCGATTCGTCCTCGCTCCGTTGCAACAAGAACGTTGTGCCAAGCACCGTCGCTGAGAAAAGATGTGCTTGGTGCAATAATTGTAAAGTTTGATTTGCCCAATAAGCTACTGGATAGTTTGATATTGCCATGTTCAAGACCAATTCCTAAAAATTTTGATTTATCACGTGCAGTCCATAAAAGTATTCCATCTGTATTGATTGTCGAAAAATTTAGCGAAACATGTAAGGCTTCTCGTGGTCGTATATACATTGATGGGCCTTTTCGTTTATCTTTTGTAGGAATTCTTGGTGGCGGCAGTACTAAGTAACTATTGCCTTTAAAATGTGGTGTTGTTTGTTTACTCATAGCTGCAAATAGAATTGGAAGATTTTCTATTATGGAAGTATAATTAGTGATAATTTTGTTTACCTATTTCACAATAAAATCCACCATATCCGTTTGGACAACTGCATCTTCCGCTCCGCAAACATCGTCCATTATTTTTACATTGTACTAATTTGCATGTTTCTGAATATTCGCATCGATCACCTTTTGAATATTCAGGACAAATACAATGCGGCTGCAGTTTTTCATCGAGCCAACAGTGGCCACCTGACTCACAAGAATCGCCCCCACAAGCTGTACCATCGCAGTCGCGAATATTGCGTGATTCTACAATATATAAAATAAGGAAAATTAAATTGCATTTGTTAATGTAAATCTAAAACGCAACCTAAAATATTTGTTTCATTTAAGACAATACGAGTTCCACTGACTACCAAACCTCGAACGCATCCACGAAAAGGTATTGGAAATCCAGAAATTGCGTTATGTGGAAGTTTTGATAAATCTTTTAGACCGCCGATGTATAAAAGTGATTCCGGCTCGATTAATACTTCTGCAGATGGCGCTAGAGCTGAAGATGCACTCCCTTCAACCCACAATGTGAGCCATCTTCCTCTTTGGGCCATTTTTATTTTGTGCCACTCTCCGATAGCAAGCATTCGTACACTTCGGACTACTGTGACATGGTTATTAGGTCCAGATATACGAAATTCGACAACGCCACCTTGTAGTGAAAGGCTAACAAAACCTATTTGCCTGTCTTGATTATGGTTTAATGTTCCAAAATACAATAAGAGTCCGCGCTCCGAAAGCGGTCGTATTTGAAACTCAATGAAGAAGAATTGTACGCGATGATGATTATCGATTGGGGTAGCCGTTTCTGGGGGCGTTGTAAAACTTCTTTGTTTTTCTACTTCGCTGAGGAGTTTCATAACAAAGTGCTGACCTGGTGCTGATTTATAAGCCACCGGTTTTGGCACGATTTTTTTAGTAAAATTACGATATTGCATTAGTTGTGATCGTTTTGATCCAATCTTTTCCGTTCTTTCGTTCCCAAGATATGGCCATCGAACCGTCAAATACGATCTTCTCCCCGTTAAAGATACATCACTTAGTGATTTTAATTCTATAACAGAAATTAGCTGTAACTTTATTTTATAATGGTTATTATTTGTTTCTAACAAAACTTTTAATTTTTTTATTACCTCTTATTTTGTTTTTAATGATAACATCGCATACATACCTTCTTCACAATTTTTTCCTGTTAGTCCAATAGGACAATCACATTCGTAACCATTTACTAATGGCACGCAAGTCGATTCTTGTGAACATTTGTTATTTACGGAATCACAAGGATTTGAAGATTGTCCACATAAAGGGCCGTACCAACCTTCTTGACATATACAACTAAGTATTTTATTAATATTTAATTCGAGATAACTTATGAGTTATTTATAAAGAATATATTTACGTAAACGTGGCTCCATGTTGAAGACATGCCCCATCATGCTGACAGGCATGTCGATGACATTCTCTTGTACCACATTGGCCAACGCCACGCCCTCGAATACCTCTTGTTTCTTGTAATGGTACAGAAACTTGTCCAGCTTTTAGATTGACATCATAAATACATCCTTGAAAACCAGAATGCAATGGTAAATCATGAGGCAACGTTTTAAAATTGCCTATTTCGTGTCCGCCCAAATAAAGAATTGGTATAACGTCCATTCTGGTCATACTTCCAGGCGATCTGCCAGATATGTTAAATTTGCCATCTACTGAAAGCCAAGCCTGACGGCCTATGCGACCAATTTTTATCTCGTAAGGCACTCGTGGAGCGTCTAACCTGAAGTCAATTGGTTTTTGTGTAAATATTCTTCTTGGTCCACCTCCTAAATTCCATGTTAGCATTACGTATCCTTGAATGAAACTGACAGCTAAATGGTCACTTTTCTCATTGTGGTATCCCGATTGTCCGAGAAATGCCAGCAGAGATATTTGTGACATTGTTTGTGGTAAAATTTTGAAACTCAGTTCCAGTGAATACTCTAGCGGTATTGGAACAGTATAAGCAACAAATGAAGAAAGCCCATTTACGCTACCAGAAAATGATGGTAGTGCAACTTCAAGATCTGGAAAATAAACAAATATAATAGTAGCAGTGAGATTGTAATGGTTATTAAAATTTAATAATAGTTATATCATCATACTATGTTCGCAGTAGTGCCCATGTTTTCCAAGTGGGCATAAACATAAATAACCACTACCAGGAAATTGTACACACGTTCCTCCGTATTGACAGGGACTATCTTCGCATATAGAAATTTCGCAAGTTGGTCCCATGTAACCAGTTGGACATTTACACTGCCACTTTTCTTTTGATAAATTATTTTTTGAGTCAACTTTAATGCAAGCAGCACCGTTTCGACATGGACTTGATAAGCATGCTAAAGATCCACATTCAGTTATTCCGAAACCATCAAAAGCATCTCTGCAATTTAAGTAATATGAATTATTGAATATTTTTTCTCTCTATACCGTAAGTGGAGAAGTTACCCAAATATTTCTCTTTCGTCATCATTGATACGTAGTGAGTGCAAACAGCCAGTGAATCCTGTACCGCTTTGAGCAGGTGGTAATTCTATAATAAGACCAATTGGTGCTTGAGGTGCGCCACCTAAATGCAACCAAGTGTTTTGTATTATGTCGACTGTATACATGCGTGCTGGTATTAATTTCAACCATGTTGGCTGATCCCCAGACATTGCTAATGTTTCATTAACTAGGAGTGAGGCGTTACAATGGGTAAAATTCCGACTAAAATCTAATCTGAAATAAAAATATATATATATATATATAAATGTCTTTTATTTTTTAAACTAAACCATTATCATAAGTAAATCTTTAACTCACTCGGCTCGAATGTTTATTTCATTTCCGGAATTTACTGGGGTTTCAAGTTCACTAAGGAGCATTGTTTGTAGGCCGCAGGAAAATTGAAATTGTAGTAAGCCTTTCTGAAGGAAAAGTGCCATATAATGTCCACCTTTTGTCCCTTGAGCTGCTGCAAGCATTATAAGACCATTAGTGGCTCGAGTACGGACTTTAAGTTGAACGTGCATTGGTAAAACAACTTCCAAAGATTCATGATGTGGTATATCTTTGTGAATTCGGTGGCTAATATATGAATCGCCAGTAAATGCAGCATTTTTTATCACGATTGGCGATTCACACATAGGTCCTTGCCAATCGAATCGGCAAACGCACTAGAGAAAAGTAAAATTGTTAAATTGTTGAAATTCCAATTTTATAAAATTTATTTGATCGATTACTAGGATCTTATTCAAATGTACTAACCCTTGAATCTTCTGATGTCATTACACAAGTGCCACCATTGAAACAACCTGATTTTGTGCAATCATGACTAGTGTTATAAGTGGTAGATATGGAAGGTGTGATTGAAGAGATCAATGACGTAATAGTCGATGGATGCGTAGTTGGAGCTTCAGTTGTTGCGGTAGCATAAGTTATTAGATCATCTGTGTAAAGTGACTTTGTTGTGTGATCGGGAAGAAATGTGAAAGGTGGTGGTGTAGGTCTAAAGGATGGTGGTGGAGACCACGTAGGAGTTTGTACTTTTGGAGGAATCATAGTTGTATAATTTGGAATGTTTGAAATTTCACTGGAATCATGTTCTTGATCTATTGGGGATAAAATAGTTGTCGTTGGAGATTGTATATATACTGTAGAAGGATATGTCGGAAATCTTGAAATATTACCCTTACTAGAAGGAGTTACTTTAGTAGGTGTAAAGATATCAGGATATTCCGTAAAGAAAGGAGATATCGTGGATGTTATTTCCACAGCAGGAGTCAATGGTGTAAATGTAGTAGTTTCGGTATCATAATCTATGTATTCTTCTGAAGTGGTAATCACTTCAGGTTTTTCATGAAATGATGGCATTTTATAGGTTGTATATATTGGAGGAATTGTAGTTTTTGTTTTCGATCCAGTTTGTGGTCTAAATGTTTGTAATGGCAATGGTTGCGTCTCAGTTTCAAGCTCTTGTTCCGGTATTATAGTTGTTATTCGTCGAGTTGGCGGTATTGTTGTATGTTTAGATGACGAAATCTCAGTAACTTCAGTTGATGGTGTAAAGGAAGTTGTTTGTGGAAATAATTGCCATGCTGGTTTCGAGGTGGGTTGCAGAGTTGGCTGTAGTGTTAGAGAAGTTGATTGTACAGTTGGTGTTTGAGCTGGTTGTGGAGTTGGCCCGATGCTAGGATACCGAGTTGGCTGCAATGTAGAATCCGCAGTTGTCTGTAAAGTTGGTGGTATAGTTGGGGGGAAAGTCGGTTTCAGGATTGGCCTATATGTTGGTTGTTTCGTTGACTCTGGAGGTGATTGCATTGTTGATTCAATATGTGTTTGAAATATAGGTTTTGTAGGAGTCATTTTAGGCGCTTCCATAGTTGTGGAAATAGTTTCTTGGTGCCATTTAGTATCTGTTTGATATCTTGTTCGGTAACTTGTGAATTCGGTGGAATAGGTTGTTGTGAAAGTTGTTTGTGGGATAATATATGGCTTTATGGTAGTAAATTCTTGCTTCGGTTTAAAAAATGGATATTTTACAGTACTTGTTGTATCATAATCAAAAATTAGATCTGTGGTTGTTTCCTCGGATGATTCCATTTCTGATGAACTGATATCTTCATCTGTAAATTCGTCACTTATATCACTAGTTTCAGGTGTAATTGTTGTTGTTTGAAAAATGTCTTTGATTGGCGGTGAAGATTTTGTTATAATGTCCACGTTTGGTTTTGGGGTAACGGGTTGGACTGGTCTTAGATAATTGCAATCAAGTTTGTTTTCATCAAGTATTAGGCATTCACATAACAGTCCAGTTAATAATGGTGGACATGAACATGTAAATGTATCAATACCATCGATACAAACTCCACCATTTGTACATTTTGGTCCCAATTGGCATTCATCATATTGAAATTCACATTTTTCGCCATGGAAATCAGGAACACAATAGCACGTGGGTACTCCTTCTTCCATAAGACATAGAGCATTATTTTGGCACGGGTTATCAGCGCATATTAGAATTTCCTCTTCACAATTGTTTCCTGTATAACCCATTGGACAGGCGCATACATATGAAGCGACTTTATCGACACAAACACCCCCATTTTGACAAGGTGATGACTCGCATTCGTTAACCTCCTCTTGACATACATGCCCTTTCCATCCTTGTGGACAATCGCATGTAAACTTAAGTCCTGGGCCTTCGATACATTCACCACCATTGTGACAACGTGCCCCATTTGCTTTAATAATTATGTATACAAGAATATTTCGAACGTATTATCATTAGGGAATATTTTACAAGGGTCGCTTAAATATATTTACCTGTTTCACAAACCGCAACATCTATTTCACAATGCGTTCCTAAATATCCCGCAAGACAAGTACATGTATATCCGTTGTTTCTATCTTTACATATTGCTCCGTTTTGACAAGGATTTGATAAACATTCATCAACATTTTCTTCACAATTTTGTCCTAAATAAAATCAATTTGTTAAATGATAATTAATAAAGCTAGATAAAAATTGATAATTTTTAGAACGTTTAACGTAAATTTTAACTGTTTTACTGTTTGTAGTAAACTTGTATATATAATAAATTTTATGTTAGCCAAATATGCACGGTGATCATAAATATACCTGCAAATCCTTCTGGGCATGTACAATTATAATAAGCAACTGCATCGATACATGTTCCACCATTGTGACATGGCGCTGACCAACATTCATCCCAATTAGTTTGGCACTGTATTCCAGTATATCCATCTATACAGTAACACGAATACGTGCTGTACTTATTACAGCGCGGATTTATGATGAACCATTTTTTTTTTAAAGAATTAATCAATTAAATTTTAATTTTTAAATTCTGTATTTTAAAAATTTATAAACATAATTTCAGAAATAGAGTAAATAAATAAAATGTAAAACTGAAGTGAGAAAAAGTTATTGTAAGAATGTATCTATGTGTATGTTGTAAATTACATCTCACCTATTTAGTCCGTCAATACAAACACCGAACAAACAAGGATTACTAAGGCAAGCAAAGCCTGCATTTCCGATTTTGATAAGTGTTAATAAGAACACTATGCTGAGCCAATTTATTATAGTATTTGCCATAATATATGTACTTTTCATGTTTACTATAAAATGATAAAAACTCATTTAAATGAAACATAAGATAATAGTTGTATCCATTTTCATTTACCTCTTCGATTTGCATTCATTATATGTTGTGGTTGCATCAGCAAATAAATGAACAAGGCTCATTTGCAATGTATCCAATAAATCTATTTGGAGGCATGAGTTGATGTGAAAAATATGAAGATTTATTTTTCTTCAAAAGTTCTCACAATTTTATTTTTGATTTAATATATGGCTTTAAAAATGTTCTTCTTAATTTCTTGTCTGAAAATAATATAATCAAATAGAAATTCAAATATAAACAATTTGTTATTAGTACTAAATTTAAGCTACTGTTCGACTTTAATATATTTAATAAATCATTTTAATTTCTTTGCTGGTTTTTCTGATCTAAACAAGAACTCTATACTTATAAGGTAAAATATATTCATTACGAAAATAATCAAACTAATAGGCATCAATTAGTATCTAAATTAACAGAAATTATTCCCGAGAGAATAGAGGACTTGTTTATACGGATGATATATTTTTATAAATAACTAATCTGTATGATAAATAATTAATTGTGATTTATTGCTTGTGGATGATATTGTTTAGAATATTGATAGTCGGACTTTAGTATAACAAACTTTCGTTTTTTCCTGGTTTAAAAAAAAAAAAATTAAGAATTTTAGGGTATTCTTTTTTTGTGTGCTTAAAGTTTTTTCTTTCTAAAACTTTATATAATTTAATTTCTTAAATTAAAATGTTTACAGTGTGAAAAGGGAATATTCTTTTTCGAATACAAAAAAAAACAGATTGTGAAATAAAATTGTCAATTTATTAATCCTTTTTCATAAATAGCTTTATTTTATTAACAAATATAGTATAAATAATTTCAGACTATACTGAACTCATTTAAATTAGTTTTGAGAGATAATCAAAATTACGGACATATGGATTAGCGCTGCATAAATCTTATTAAGATTCGACTACAATTGTGTATAATTTAAAATTATAGTAGAAATTTGTACGTTATAATAGGTAAATTAATTTCTTTTGTTTTCCATGATTATGTATGTATACATTCACATCACCAATTTTATATAGCGAAAAAAAAGGATTCTATCAAAGTGAATCAAGGAATAGGAGATCTTTTAATTTTTATTATTAGTTTGTTTAAAAAAAAAAATTAGTCAAATTCGTTCTTAAAATTAATATTAATAATGATTTTATTCAATAAGTTAATAAATAGATTAGAAAATTATAATTTTTTTTAATTTTTCAAATAAAATTTAAAATTAATTAGAAATATTGCATTACTACACTTCAACTTTAATTCGGCAGAACACAACAAAAAAAAAACCGAATTATAATAGATTTCAAAATTAATAGAAGTTTCGAATGCTTCTAAATAACAAAACTTTTCAAATTAAAATTTTTATATTAAAAGCATAATCTGAAAAGTTCTAATATCTAAAAGCATTCTGAACTTGGATTAATTATTAATTGAAGCTTGGAAGCATAATTAGAGGAATGAAATACATTTTGAATGACTGCTGCTTCTAATATTTTAGTATTTCTTATTATATTGAATTTACTGTTTTTATATCATAAATTTAGAGAAGATTAGAAATAAAAAAGTTTATTGTTTTTATTAGCAAATTATTTCCTTTTCTGTTGGCAAAAAGTTTAGTGTGAAATTCATACAAATTTATGATTAGAAATGATTTAATTTTAAAATGACGATTTAAATAATTATTTAACTATATAATAATTTAAGAATGTTTATGGCTTACCTTTTTTTTCTATTGTAATAAAAATTATCCAAATTTATTGAGTATTACAAATATTATAATTCCAAATTATTTAATCGAAATACGATATATATTTCACAATCTTTAGTATAAAAAAAAATAAATTAAAATGGATTCCCTTTTTGTTAATGGCCTTTTGAAATATCCTTTATTTTTCGGTGGTGCTGTAATATTTTATTCCATTAAGTTAATCCAATCAACTTTTGCTTCATATCAATATGTATATCAAATAATCAAATAATGGCATACATAGATAGAACCAAATAAATAATGTCCAAACAATTGTAGTTTTTTTTTGCCCTTAAGAATAAAAACAATTAAATGTAATGAAACAAATGTGAACTGAATAAATTGAGGTCGGAAGGAAGCATGTAATCGTGGATTCCTAATTCCTGCACTAAATTTAGTGGTATAATTGATTAAGTTTTCCTTAATTTGTCTGTACTTAAAAAAATCTATACAATAATAATATGTTTTTAGGAAATTGCACTCACTAGTGCAATTAAGTACAGATACACATCAACTTCTACTTTCTACTACAATACTATAACTCAAATACTGAATAGATTAACTGTTGTACATTTTATATATTATCACTTTTAATTTTTTAAACATAATTGATTTATTATCAAAAAGTTCATTTATTTCTTTATATTTATGAATAGAATTATGCGTTCATTTTACA
Source organism: Atherix ibis (assembly GCA_958298945.1). Classification (NCBI taxonomy): domain Eukaryota; kingdom Metazoa; phylum Arthropoda; class Insecta; order Diptera; family Athericidae; genus Atherix; species Atherix ibis. The sequence goes on along the minus strand of OY282609.1, from coordinate 18,327,375 downwards.
TACAGTGCATGTGTTTGCATTGTAACAACTACTGTCATTTTAGAGCCAATATTTAAATTAAAGTATATTTTAGTTATTTTTTTTTAATAAATTTGTAATTTTTAATAAGATATATTAATAATTTTAGTATAATTTAGTTTTTTTTAAGAAGATGTAATTGTCATTTTAGAGCCAATAATTTTAGTTATTTTTTTTTTTAATTATATAATTTATTTTTAATTCAATAAATTAATTTAACTATTAAATAATAAAACATATTTATCACATTATCTATAATTTTAACCGAAGCAATGGACTATATCGCACTACTTAAAGATTACAAAATATTTTCTTATTCTTTATTTTCTTTATAAACACTATATATATATATATATATATATATATTCCTTTTTTTTATTGTATGACAAACGAATTTTACTTTAATTTACTTCGGTTTTATTCCTTAATTAAATTGATTTTCTATTGATTTGTTATTCTATTAAAAATCACGTACCATAGCAATCGACACGAATATATCTTATTTATATATGGTATTCATAATATATTAATTCCTTTGGTGAAAGCCGTTCATTATTAAATATGAGTAGAACTTATTTTTGACTGCGGTCGACAAAAGCTCTTACTCGACTAAAGAGAGGGTTGTTTTGGATATGAAATAAACAACCAACCCGGCGTATATGGAAACCGATTTAAAAACGTGTGTTCTCCAAATTCAAAATCGAAGTGGAGTTATGTATTTATACAAACTAAATATTTTTCTGTATTTATTTTTCGTTCAATTCGTCACTGATTGTTATCAATTATTGAACAAAGAGGAAAAGTGTTGAGTTTGCGCATAGCAGGATATGAAAATTACAACAAAATCTAACTACGAGTCCATATGAAAATTCTCCAAGTTGCATAGGTAAATTTATTAAAATTCTGTTCAGTTCAACTAAAAGCAGCGTGTTACAATATAATAGTAATTTTGAAAATAAATTGAATTCAACTAATTTGTACAATATGTTGATATAATAATTATTCATGACTATTTAGTTACAATTTCAAATATTAAATACCAATTTTTATTAGCTGATCTTTGATCCTTTGAATTCTCTTGTTAATAAAATATTCTGATACATATACATATGCGTACATATATGGCAGTACGTAGAAGTCAGCGCCCATTAAAAATTAATGAACAAACTGTTTTTAAAGTATAAAATATAGAGTTGTGGCTATACTTACGATATAAAGGACGACAAATTTATTTTCGTATGTTGTAAATTTGTTTATTAATAATATACCAGATGAATAAATTCGCAGGAGTTAACTCTGATAATATGTATAACACTATGAAATGTGTAAATACACTGAAACTATTTTTGAATTCTGCTGATATAACCTTCTATCTATATTGAACCTACTGACTTGTTTATTTCACGCAATTCACCCTAAAAAGCAGGTAAATTCAGATTTAAATACCTTAGCAACAGAAACTCTATAGCATTTGGCACGTAAGAAAGACAAACATTTTTTATAACGATATATAGGTGAAATTTTTATAACAATACAAATACAAATACATACACACACATATATACCATATATATATCGACGTAAATATATTTTTTAATGATACAAAAGGGAAACAGTTGAACCTTATGTTTTTACATTTGCATGGAAATATTTGTATACATAATATTGTGGTTTGGTCAACAAGTCAAGAAAATAGAATTTTTATTGTAAGTGGTAGAGTATAGCATGAATTAATTATTTTCAATATCATCCTCTTTGTATAGCTATAATATTTTTGTAAATATTAAAATCCAACCTAAAAAACCCTAACTCAAAATATAAACACACGAACATTTTTATTTTATTTACAATTGAATACTTTTTTTTTAAATTTAAATTTACTAATTTAATATTATATTTTTTTGGAACGTAAAAGGATATTTCATTTATAAAAAAAAATTGTATACTTGAAAAGTGCTTTGCTCAAAAACAGAAAAAGCAAACATAAACATTATTTAAGTCTATATAAAGGCTATATGAAGAAGGTCCTGTGGTTTTTGTTCATTTTGTTTTAGCTTCTACCTTAAATGGAATATAAGATGATAGTAAAGCAATTTAATGTACTTCATTTTCTAATTATTGGCTATTATGGGTACGTTAAAGTAAAAATGGCTTTGAAAACAAAATATCAATGACTTTCTACTGCCGTGCATATGGCTTCTTGTGATTTTGTTCTAGTATAATAAATTTATGAAAACCTAGTTTTCAAAGGTTTTGCAATAATAATGAGTTGCACCACCTTATAATGGGGACTATTTTCTGCAATCACATTGTAAAATAGTCAATTTTTTTGAAACTTGATACCTAATAAGATTTAGTATAACCAACAAAATCTGGGTCACAAATTATGTACACATTTAAATGAAAGAATTTTTAAAATTGATTTTTCTTAAAAAAGTTCTATACATTGTAGTTTTTTTTTCTTCTTTCGAATAAATAAAACATAAATGATTTTACAAATAAACAAATATATACGTTAATAACATGTTTTTATTTTATTTAAATTTTAATGAAACTATTTTAAAACTACTCATATAACGGAATTAAAATATGTGATAGAGTGTATACTCGTATACGTACATAAAGAATGGTTTTAATTACAAATTAAATAGCAGTCCAATTTGGTATATCCTCACGGTCCTAAATCAACTGGCCAAATGCAACAAAGTAATTTTGTTGTGGGTGCCAGGTCATGAGGATATTGAGGGTAACGAACTAGCAGACAAACTTGCCAAAAGAAGAGCGAATAATCCGTTCATTGGACCAGAATTGGTCCATTATAGAGTCCTGGGAAGGCGAGGTTAAAGGCTCACAATGGAGTAATTCCCCGAGAATGAATAACTCCAAAAAATTCATCGCCTTTTCTAAAAAAAAGAAAAAGCTTTAAACTTAAGAAACCAGACCTAACCGGAAGTCCTTAAACTTAACAAACCAGACCTAACGCTAGTCTACTCGCAGGGCTGTCGTTTTTGTTCCGAAGAGCATAATATTCTAAAAATTTTAATTATTTGAAAATATATGTTGCAACGAATTAATAATTTAAATGTATTTTTGCTCTTTATTTACAGATTTATATAAAAATGAAGACCGATCCGGGAATTATGTGTTTTCAACATTGTAATGCAAAAGTGTTTTATATTAATTTACCAGAACAATGTCCGTTATGTGAACTAAAATTGGATAAATTAAAAACAAGTTTATTGCCATTTCGGTTACCATATCCATTTGTAAAGGCGTTTCAGCATCCATGTTCGATTGTACTTAGACCAACTAATGGTGATTTTCTCAAGTAAGGAACTTATGATTGACTTAATAACATATTATTCGAATTGCTAATGTACACATACTTGTTTCAAAAATTTGATCATTAGTAATAGTTAAATATTTCCGCTTTTTCTATACTAACAATATGGGTTTTGTAATATAAATATGTAAACAAATTTTATCTTAAATCCAATTATATTTGCCAACTTAATTAGCCTATTAACTCAAGTGAGATAATGTAATAATAACGGCCTTGTTGACTGATTATGTTGTTAGATTCGATTATGCCTATATACAATATTATTACTGTATGTATTACTATACGAGATCTGTTCAAAAAGTATCGCGAATTTTGAATTTCCGCGGGTTACGTATATTTGATTTTCGATTTTATTGTGGCGTTATGTTGGTACTCATGTCTCTCACTTATGCCGACAAACTCGACCATTTTGAATATTCAGTTAATTTTGACAGCTGCTTTGCTTGCACGTGTTTTGGCTCGTCTTCGATTTTTGCTCAATTTCGACCAAAAGCATTAAGGAGCTGTTGGACTCTGTCCGTGACGACCAAATTTGCTCCAGAGGGTCATAACTGGTGACGAATCATGGGTTTATGGTTATGACGTGGAAACCAAGGCGCAATCATCCCAATGGAAGCTGCCGCACGAGCCAAGACCGAAAAAAGCGCGGCAAGTTCTGACCGAAAAAAGCGCGGCATCATGAGTTCTTGCCACAGGGTAGAACGGTCAATAAGGAATATTACCTGCAAGTTATGCACATGTTACGCTAAGCAATCCGCCAGAAACGTCCGGATTTGTGGAAGAACAAAAACTGGCTTTTGCACCATGATAACGCCCGTGCTTACGCATCGTTGCTTGTGCGCGAATTTTTGGCTGCCACCGTATTTCCTAGATCTGGCCCCCTGTGACTTTTTCTTGTTCCCGATTTTTTGGAATGGGCAAAAATTTAGGAGACGAGCCAAAACACGTAGAAGCAAAGCTGTCAAACATTAACTGAACATTCAAAATGAATGAAATTGTCGGCATTAGTGAGAGACATGAGTACCAACATAACGCCACAAAAAATCGAAAATCGAATATACGTAACCGGTGGAAATTCAAAATTCGTGATACTTTTTGAACAGACCTCTTATATCAATTTAATGTTGAGTTTTTATAATCAATTTTTCGTCTTAGTAAAATGAATCCGTTTATTGCAACTATGAATGAATAAATTATTAATAAATGAATAGTTCAATTTGCTTACCATTTAGTTGATATTAATCAAAAATTTTACAAATTGAAACAAATTAAAATTGAACTGGTTAGTTACTAAAAAAAAGAATAAAAATAAGAAACAAGAATAACAAAGAAAAAAAAAACTGTTGAAAACTTTTTACCAACTTTTAAATTGAATGAATTCGAAATAAATATTAAAATAGGCCTGTACTGTATTGAAGGTTGGTTCTTTTCCAATTATATGAATCACAATAAAGGCAAGTATAATTGGATATCGATTTTATTTTTGATCTGCGCTAGGGCTATAACTTTGCAAAACAAGTAAATTACAATAAAACTTATTTTGATTTTTAACAATCTTCAAACTATATAGCTAAATATACATAATTGAATGTGTAATAGATGTTTTTATTAGTACTATTATTATTTTTTGTGGTTTCTAAATGTTTAATTTGCTTATTTTTATTTATATAAAAAGAAATAAAAGAAAATATTTATAATATATTATATTAATTATAATACAGTGACTACAATAATTCAAAACAATTGCATATAGCTGTGACCACATCACGTGGAAACATAGTTGAATTTAATGAAAATGGTCTTCAAATGCACATTGGCGAAGATAGCAAAAAGGTATGGCTTCAGAGTTTAGTGGTTGAAAATATATCTGACCCATGGTATGATAGTTGGGACAGCATTCTTATGGAGGTTAAGTATATTTAAAATGTTATAATTATTTAAATATGAAATATTTTTTCTTGTTCTTATATTTACGGTAGATGTGCAAACAACCTGAATGGACAAAAACTAATTATAATGCAGAAACATTTAATTGTTACACATTAGTATTAAAATTTTTGCAGTTACTTAATTGTGGCGAATTAAGTCAATTAGCACAAAGTAAAACTGATTTTTGTGAAAAATTTATTGTACCAAAAACAACGGCAGCGGGAAAATATATTTCTTTGTATAGGAGAATTCGTGAAAAAGGATTTCATATACGTCTACCATCAGATGAATCCAATAATTGCGATAATAAATCATTTGTTAATACTAAACATACTCCAGTAGATACGTTATGTACGATTACCGAATAAAAACTTATATTCATAAACAAAAGTTCTAATTGAAATTTTTATAGATAAACTAGAAATATAGGTTAATCATAATAAATATAATAAAATTATAACATAATATATTTAAATTATAGATCTTTCTATATTCATAATAATATATTATTTATCATCTAAAAATTACTCTTAATAACTAAAGTAAACAAGTTTTATTATTATAGAAAACTTTATAGATTTCGTTATTAAAATCAACAAACAATTATATTATTATTTAGTTATTAATATATTAAAAATGGACAAAATATTGGCAATTAGAGAATAAGGTAAATATTTTAACTTTGGTTTATGAAAACATGATATTTTTTTCCAAAAAAAATCTAATTTTTTATTTGTATATTCTTAGTTTTGCTTTTATAATAAATTCTTAATTGTTCATTGAATAAGGATCAAGTTTTTAGAGCAGAAATAAATAAAAAAAAAAACAACAAAAAAATTATTTTATTCATATTTTGTAAGAAAGAAAAACGAAATTTGTACATTTTGGTTTTGTTTTACCGTTGTTGGTGCATAAATGTTCAACTTTTCTAGTAAATTCAATGATGTAATTGAAAAAAATTTAGATCACTGTGTTGAATGAAGTAGGTAAGCAGTTAACCTCGGAACTAATTGGATGATTTACTTATATTCTTCAGATTTTTACCTACACTCGGCCTAGAGAATATTAGAAAACACTTCGGCGCCATTCTTATTTGAATTTTCTTTCTTCTGTGCTTGGCTAAATGAATCCATATATTTCTTTTCATCGGAAACGAACTTACTATTTTTCTTTAAAATCATAAGAAAGAAGTCGATTTTATTGTTCAATGCAATATTTTCTATATTTAAAAATAATACTCGTAGGTATACCAATATACTATGTGGAGTTTTGCCCCATTTTAACTTTATTAGATCACCAAATATGTACATATGTATTTAGTATGGTACATAGATATCTTTTATTTGAATATATATTTTATACATAAATACAAATCTGAGCATAAACTATTGGTTTTAATTTTTTCCATTTTCTCCATATAAGTACATTGGACAATCCAATTCTAAACAATACGAGTACCAAGTGTATAAGCTTAAATCCGTTGTTTTTTAGTAAAAAAACTGATAGTGCGCTGTCGGGGAGGAAAATCAGCTTGTAATGTCTTTGCTGATAATCCGTCCTTTTTCCACGCAGAGCACGGTGCAATTTGATCAGTTGTTGGTGGTAGCGGTGGGCATTGACAGTTTCACCAGGTTTCAACATCTCATAGTAGACGATACCCTGCTGATCCCATCAAACGCACAGCATCGTCTTCCGTCCGAAGCGATTTGGTCTTGGGGAAGATGTTGATGGTTGGCCGGGATTAATCCACGATTTCTTGCGTTTAGGATTCTCTAAATATATCCGTCATAATCCGATGCAGGAACGACTTTCTTTTTTGTCTGGCGAGCAAGATTTCGCATGTGTTTTGGCGTCGCTCCATCTGTCTATCGTTAAATTCATGCAGCACCCATTTTTCGATCTTTTAAATCTTCCCCATAGCACGCAGATGGATGGAAATATCTGGTTGAGTAAGACCCAATTGCTCCGCGAGCATTCTTTGCGATTGGGTATTGTCTTCGTCCAAAAGAGTCTGCAATTGATGATCCTCAATCTTTCTAGGCCGATTTTCACGCTTCTTGCCCCACAAGTCAAAATTGCCATCTTTTAACCGACGAAACCAATCTCGGCACGTTGTTTCCGATAAAGCACTGTCACCATAGGCCTAAATAAACATTCGATGCGATTCGGCAGCCGGTTTCTTCAAATAGAAGCAGAAAAGCAGAGCGAAAACGTTGTTTCAAATTAAAGCAGAAAAGCAGAACGAAAACGTTGTGTCCGATAAAGTACTGTCACCATAGTCCTCCATAAACATTCAATGCGATTCGGCAGCCGATTTCTTCAAATTGAAGCAGAAAAGCAGAGCTTCCCGCATACGCTCTTTTTTTGGTACAAAACTAGACATGATTACCAAAGAAAAAATGTGTGTTGCTGTGCGAAATTTCTGACAATGTGCACTGTTTAATGTTGACAGATGTCAAACTCATAAAAAAAAATATGGCGTGTCTTTGGTAGCTTAATACGCTCACTCACGCCATCTATGACCAAACAGCGGATTTAAGCTTATACACCTAGTATATCATAATTTTTAATTTTAATTAAAACATCTCAAAATAAATTTTTTTTCTAGTCTGACAATGGACAATTTAAACATGAATTGAGATTTTTTTTCAAAATCTCAGAAAACTTTAAAGTTTAACATGAATTGAGGTTTTGATCTTTGCGAATATATAATCCAAATACTGAAAAAATTAAATTTAGTTGGTTTCCACGTCAAAACCATAAACCCATGATTCGTCACCAGTTATGACCCTCTGGAGTAAATTTGGCTCGTCGCGGACAGAATCCAACAGCTTCTTAGCAATGTTAAAGCAATGCTGTTTTTGGTCGAAAATGGGCAAAAATCGAAGACGAACCAAAACACGTATAAGCAAAGCAAAGCAGCTGTCAAAAATTAACTGAATATTCAAAATGGCTGAACTTGTCGGCATAAGTGAGACATGAGTACCAACATAACGCCACAAAAAATCTAAAATCGAATATACGTAACCCGCGGAAATTCAAAATTCGTGATACTTTTTGAACAGACCTCGTATATGCTCCAGATACTGAAAAAATCAAAATTTATTATTTTCTGTAATTAATTTTTAAACTTTCTACAAATTTTTGAATTTGTAAAAAATTTCAATTTTGAAGCATTCTTCATTTTCAACTTTTAGGGTTTTAAAAGAAAAAAAAACAACTTTATAATTGAATAAAATTAAAATAAATTAAATTTTCTTTTTAATTTTTATTACTATATAGGTAAATCAATTATTTTGAAATATCCGACATTCATGTATAAAAAATTAGATCTAATTTCGAAAAGAAAATATTCTTAAGATTTTTTTATAATTTCCAATATGGATATAATTTCTTTCATATTATTTTGTTTTAAAGATAAAACTTCCGATTCTTTGTCATCGAAAAGGTATTCAATTAGTTTTTCAGTAGGCTCATCCGGTTTAAGATGACCAAGCATCTCTATTGTATGAAGAATATTTGGAATCATATCATTTTTAAGATAATAATGAACAGTTCGGTCATTGTCATTCATAGCCCTTGGATCTTTGCTAATAAATTGCATAATTTCATTCTAAAGAATAATAATAATAATAATAATAATGTCGATCAAATTTTATAACTTCAAAAGCATACTATTTCTGGAAATTTGGTTTTACTCAAAAGAAGGTTTCTACCTCCATCTCTTTTAGGTGGTAAATACAATTGAGGTGGACCGATTTTTTGTTTTATATCCTCAACTACTTTCTCCAAATCAGGTTTAGATTCTGTAAGATCAATGGACATGGTAATATCCAATTGGTTTTCATGGAAATATTTTATACAAGATTTTTCATCAGGTGTTTTAATTGCATCGTCATCTTTGTCTGTATTATATTTAATTTGAAGTATATGTGTTGGTGCTATATTAACATTTTTTAAAGGTTTGTTCTTCGGAGAAAACAATTCCCTTGGAAATAATTGTTCAGTGACAGAGTAGTCATAATCATAAGACGTTAATATATATCCAGTATTGAAACATTCATTTGGTTCGCATAATGAATCATTGAAAAATCTTCAAAATTATCAAAATTATATTTATAATAATAGATAAGATAATCAAGAATATATAAACTCACTCTTTTATTTTGGCAGTATCAAATTGCTGAAAATCAAATTGAGTTTTGAAGAATTTTTTATAAAATTTCATCCTTGTGGTGTTTTCTTTATCATATTCTAAACCCCAATCAAATTTTTCATAAAAAAATTGCATATATGCGTCTAAAGTTTCCGGCGGCAAATTGTTTATTGCCGAATGTAAAGCAATTAAATAATTATAGTGTTTGACTTTATTTTCCTAAAAAATATATTTTTAATTATAATTTTAAAAAAATATATATTTTTTACCTTTATTTTATAATATAAATTTCCGCATAAAGACGGTGCTGCCAACATTGTGTTATTATAATATTGTAAATATAAAGCCGATAATTCATTTGGTATATATTTGCCAAAAGCAGAAAAAGGTTCTACAATCAAAAGTTTTATCGGATTAATATTGTGTGCTTTTCGAAATTCGTATGATAATAATTGTGCCAATTGTTCGTCATTTTTGGGATATGCGAAACGGAAACTTTTAAAATATAAAGGTTTCATTTTTAAATCTAGTACTAAATGTTTATATATTTCGTCCTGTAAAATAATTTTAATTAATTTTATAAATTGATGAATAATAAATAAATAGTACTGTGTTAAATGTTGGGGCCATTTGTTGCACAATATTTTTAGGCGATATTAACACCTCATCGGGACTACCTCGGATACATCTATGAATAATGCACATAAATCTCACCATTGGCATTTGGTCTGGTTGTATGGCAAAAATAAATTTGTTCAAATTTTGTGGAAACATTCGAATAACACAGTTCACCATACTTAACCATGAAATTAATTAAAAATATGTTACAAATATTTTCATAAATAGATTCTTAAAAATATTCTTACGCTCCAAAATCCTTAATATAAACCAATGGAACTAATTGAAAGCCTGGTTCATACGTGTAGCAAAAACTAGATAGATCGAATGCTGCATGAAAAGCATATTTAAAATGATAGTTTTCTCCCCCGTAAGTAATTCCAGGACAAATTACGACAGTTTTCAAACTTTCTCCAAATGAATTCTGCACCGTAATTACATCATTTTCTAAATCCATGTGACGTGTGTAGTCAGGATGACAGACTCTTCTCCTATAATTATGTTCGAAAATTTCATGTGTGTCCTCTACCTTAGGAGTCTTAGCCCACGTCATAGGAGTAGAAATTAATATGAATTTTTTTGATTTTTTTATTGTTCGGCATGATTTTTTTAATTTCTCAAAAACTCTACATGCCTCATCTAATTCAGATGATAATATTCCAATATCATATACTATTATATCACATTTTGTAATTTTATTTATATAATCTGGTTCATTTCGTAAAATAATTGTCGCATTTGAAACTCTCTGGTCTGATTTTGTTGGATCAAGAGTTCCGAAAAGTTTGTAACGTCTTTGCAATAATGTTTCAGCAATTGCACTTCCATGATAAGAGTTTATATTATTGATAAAAACTTTTATTGTTCTTAATGTTCTTCCCATAACAATATTTAAAATTAAAAAAATATATAAAATAAAAATTCAATAAAAAAAAATTTTAATTATTATATACACGAAAATTTTAAAGCTAAAAATAAATGAGCCAATAATGAATATATTTTAAAATAGAAGCTGGAATTTCATCGCCAACTTGTTTATATAATATTAAATGTAGAGAGTCACTATAGTACGCATTATAATTCAAAATGTATACAAAAATCACATCAAATTCTTGAACGCGTAGTTGTTTAACACATTCAGGCCATATTTTGCGCCAAACACCAGACATGCACGATGGTTTAAACTCATCTCACGAATCCGAATTAAATGACTTTCATAATATTGAATTTTTTCCAAAACTCTAACATGGTAGGTTTATCTGATGTGTTAGTATCACTTAAAAGAAGTTTAAATGTTCGCCAGAGGTAATAACTTTTAAAAGACTGAATAAATCCCCTTGGTCCAACGACTATACCACAGACATGATGTTCGGTGTTAAAAATTTGAATTTCACAGTATCTGATAAATCATCAAAATACACTTGGTGCCCAAGAGCATTATCTACTATAACCAAAGCGTTGAAGTCTAAATTCTTCCAATTACAGTAAGGTCTTTAAATAATAATGCTGTCATCCAGGATTTTTTACTTGCTCGCCAGTGGACTGAAAGTCGGTTTTTTTTACATTGCCTTTCAAGGCAAATTTAAACAAGAAACGGTTTAAATTTGAAATTTCCATTTGCATTACCACCTAAAAAAAGTGTCAAAATATATTTACTAGCTTTGAATCCTAGAGCCTATTTTTCAGTTTTTGATACAAAAGTTTTGTAAGGTAGTAGTTTCCAAAATAAACCAGTCTTGTCCATGTTAAAGACTTGTTTCGGAAAATATCTAGTCTCATGAATTAATTATTTTAACTTTGTCGGATAGTGCCTAGAAGTTTCGCCTTTGAGAGCAAGGCTGCGTAGATTTATGCCTTTAAATTTTGCTTTCATGTCATTATTACTTTCACTTCCACTATATCATGGCATAATGATTTCCCTTTAATATCTTCAAATAAGCTATTTGCTTTTGTATAGATTACCATTTTCCTTAACGGTATTCATTGTGTAACCTGATTTTATATCCAAATTAAAAGCAAGGCATCCATTATTGAGCATAAAACTACTCCTTGTCCGCGTCATCGTCTTACCATCTAAACACGAGGTCTGTTCAAAAAGTATCGCCGATTTTGAATTTCCGCGGGTTACGTATATTCGATTTTCGATTTTTTGTGGCGTTATGTTTGTACTCATGTCTTTTACTTATGCCGACAAGTTCGGCCATTTTGAATATTCAGTTAATTTCTGACAGCTACTTTGCTTGTACGTGTTGAGGCTTGTCTTCGATTTTTGCCCATTTTGAATGTTCAGTTAATTTTTGACAGCTGCTTTGCTTATACGTGTTTTAGCTCGTCTTCGATTTTTGCCCATTCCAAAAAATCGGGAACAAGAAAAAGTCACAGGGGGCCAGATCTGGGAAATATGGTGGCTGCGGTATTATTAGTGTGTGCTAAAAGCCAAAAATTCGCGCACAAGCAACGATGCGTTAGCACGGGCGTTATCATGGTGCAAAAGCCAATTTTCAGTTAATTTTTGACAGCTGCTTTGCATGCACCTGTTTTGGCTCGTCTTCGATTTTTGCCCATTTTTGACCAAAAACAGCATCGCATTAACATTGCTAAGGAGCTGTTGGACTCTGTCCATGACGATCCAAATTTAATCCAGAGGGTCATAACTGGTGACGAATCATGGGTTTATGATTATGACATGGAAACCAATGCTCAATCATCCCAATGGAAGCTGTCGCACGAGCCAAGACCGAAAAAAGCGCGCCAAGTTCGGTCGAATGTGAACGTTTTGCTTACAGCTTTCTTCGATTGCAGGAGCGTGTTGCATCATGAGTTCTTGCCACAGGGTAGAACGGTCAATAAGAAATATTACCTGAAAGATATGCGCAAGTTGCGCGAAACAATCTGCCAGAAACGTCCGGATTTGTGTAAGAACAAAAATAGGCTTTTGCACCATGATAACACCCCTGCTCGCGTATCATTGCTTGTGCGCGAATTTTTCGCCAAAAACAATACACTTATAATGCCGCAGCCACCTTATTCCCCAGATCTGCCCCCCTGTGACTTTTTCTTGTTCCCGAAACAGATTCTTTGATCCATTTTTTGGAATGGGCAAAAATCAAAGTTTATCGCCCCTAATGAGGTATTAATGAAACGTGATTCTGGAAATATTTAAGTCTATGTCATTAGCCCCATGCAATGTATCAGTGATCTTGATTTTTGCGTAGGACCATTTGAGTGGGTTGTCAATGAAATTAGTTGTATGTAAGAAGGGACAAATGAGAGGTATATTACTTTCAGCTTGATTGACATAGTTTCACAAAAAATAACAATTTTTCTAAATAGATAAGATATGTACTACTTAAAATTACCTATTTTTTCAAATATTAAAATATATTGCTTTGTAGGTTATTCATAAGGAAAACGTATGATTCATATTCATATTTAATATAGATGGAAACAATTTGTGTTTTAAAAAAAAATACAAAAACAGATGAATTTATCTAGATAAATAATGATTTCCGATAGAGAATATAAATATTTTAGTCTAGCTATCTATTTAATACATACATACACATTTTGTTTATAATTTAGTTCAAATAATTACTACGAAAATAAATTATTAAAATGTTATGGTTTATTTTAAGTAAATATAAATCAGAGATAAGTTCTTGTAATTTTATGCATCACCACCGAAACTGAATTTGACATTGTAATATTTGTAGCGCACTTAAAATTCAATTTCCTTATCTTTGTATATAAAATAAAACATCATCAACAACATGATCATTGTTATATATAAATCGCATTAGAGTGGACGAAATTGATTTATTAAAATTTTCCCTTTAAAACAGTAAAGTTCATTTTTGAATATGGAAGATTGTGATTTTTTACCTATAATTATGGATATGATTACTGGTATCCTATTTCCAAGTAAGTTTTTAAATCTATTATTTATAAGAAAATACTTAACAATTTTTTAAAAATTTTTAGAAGACAGTGAAGGCTCTGGAGAAACGGAAAATGTTGAAACCGATTGAAAATATTGATGTTTAATAACTTTTTTCGAATTATTTATCTTGGGAGAATATATGAAAAATAAAAAAATATAAATAAATTGTTTTTGTTTATTGTTGATTTAAGTTTAGTACATACTTAATTATTAAGATATCCCATTTGCTCCTAATTTTGTTTGCATAATTGTAATCGAGATCTCTCACACAATCATATAAATATACATACACGTATATATGGTATATGTGCGAATAATCAAATAATAAAATTGCCACGTTTAACAATGTTTTAGATTTGTTGATTTTACTTTTATTTATCAAATTAATAATGATCCTACATAAAGTTTTTAGGTATAAATGATGGAATTTATTAAATACTAAATGTACAATATATATAAAAAAAACCTTTACTTGCACTTTTTTATATTGTAGTATGAAATCAGAATATAAAATATATAAATATTGGACAAAGTAAATATTTCTTATATGATATATTTAATAAATTTTTAATAATTTCCATATTATTTATGATTTATTACGTTAATAACTATCCTTAAATGAAAAATTTACACGAAAAAATTCTAGAACAATTTATATTTCTTTTTCAATTCTTGTTTCCGCCAGTTTGGAAGAGAATCAAATTCGGAAAATCGCATTTTAAAAACTGAAACGAAATCGTCATGCGTGAGATGAATCTGAAAAATAAATAATAGGGGAATATTTTTTGTTTATAGTTAGAAATTTATATATAGTTATAACCTCTTTCCTAATGGGATTGACTGTGGTTGGTAAACGATCAGCTTCTTGTTGTAGAATTGAAAGTGGGTATTTTTGATGTTTGTCAAAATGATTCTCTCCATTTGCCGTATTATAAAAACTTACATTGGGCGAGATTGAGGACTCCATTTGCATACGCATTTGATCAAATGTGATGTGATTCTATAATTAATATATAAATGATTGTTATTGTTAATTTATTAGCTAAAATCAAATTGAACTTACATGCCATAATTTTGAGTCCCATGAGTCAAAATAACCAGTGAAAACGTTTGGTTCTTCGCCCTGTCTTATAAGTGCAATTGCTGTATTCGCTGATCTTGTTATAGGATACTTATTCAAATAATCTATGGCCATTTCCCAGCACATATTACGTTCATCCAAGTTACTGAGTGCTCCAACCCATATGAATATAATTATTCCAGCATCCAATAAATATATATCTTCTGGTTGTAGATCAACTTGTTCAAATGCAAATATTTCGCTTGTTTTCAAGCAGCCTTCTTCTAAATAACTCGAACATAGAGTTATGTGTGAATTTTCAAAATAATACGGTTCCAAAATAGAATTTGTATCTGAATTTCCATTTTCATATTGGTGGCCAAATTTCTCTGAAACAGAATTCCAAAATTCACTTGGTTCTTTTGATTCAATCACTAAAGAATATTCTCCAAGAACAGCTCCAATTTTTTTCGCTACCTCCCGTGCATCTCCGGTAGAACACTGACCACACCAAACCCAAACATTTGGTGATTTAATTACAAAACAATCTTTTGATGAAAGTACTTCTAATTGATTTACTTGAACGGCTTTTCCATTATACGTCGCGCTACCGAAAACTCTTAAAATAAAATTTAGCGGAGTTATCGAGTTTAAACCAGTTGGATCGTAATCAGTTGCACGACCATTAAACACAACAAATTTTCCACCAAATATTTGCAGAAAATGTGGAGTTTCCATAACTTGTGATAACTTTACCATCATGGAATGTTGACCTAAATTTTCAAAATAATCAATTGCAAGTTTTTCACATTTTCCCCGAATTTCCGGTATAACATCTTTTCCACTCCAAAAGTACAATACATATTTAATATCAGATTCGATATCTTGTGATTGGATACTATCACTTAGCTATAGATTTAATGCAGTTAAAATATAACTATAAAAATAACTATTATTGCTATTCATTTACCGGAATACAATACTGCAAGATGTAGCAATCATTTGAGAAAAATGGAACATGTTTTTGCCTAGGTAATTCCACAAAGTGATTATCAGTGATACAAAATATATGTCTTTCTCCAGATCCATCGTCAATTAGCTGAGTTTCGGCGGCCAATTTCGGACGTTGTAATAAAGTTAGACAATCCAATTTACTTATAACTTTGGTAAGTTTATTCGAATTGTAGTCCGAATAGTCCCACATTTGAAATAAACGTACAAATTCAACTGGTTCATGGCCTTCTATTACTCTGACAACTGGTGTTGGAGACGGATATTTCTTCTAAGATTTTATACTTCGATATAAGAAAACTATTGGTAACATTTATTCAAAATTCTCTTACAAACCTTTTTTACAAAACCCCGTGCATTTCTCATGGCATCAACTTTTTCTTGAGCACCAACATTTTTACCAATCCATACCCAAACACCATGGGCAACCGCATCAACTATATAAGCGCATTTACTATCACTTAAATTACTATGCTCTAATGGTGATGTTTTTATTTCTTCTATACGATATTTTCCAGTATTGTAACCGCATTTGTACAATTTCATTACCAATCTAGGTGTTTGGTTAAGTACGCCCATTTGATTGACCAGCCTAGTTTTGAGGCACAAATATTTGTTCCATTCCATTTTTCTTGAATCGTTCATCGATTGTTCGTAACCATCATCAACTACTGTCAGCTCCGGTATTTTATAGTTTTCTTGCATTTTAGTTGCTAATTTAAGAGCATTACGTCGCTCTGTTAGACTGCTTGCTCTTCCAATCCACACGAAAATGTACACTGGGGTCTTTAAAAGCATTATTTGTGAACTATTAAAATGTTCCCAGCTAACCGAATTTTTTTCAATACAAAATGGGCATTTTTTTCCTCTTATTTGAAAAAGCCTACATTCTACATCCTTTTTTGCCAATGTTCCCGAAAAAATTCTATACAGACATAAAAATATACAAATTTATAATTTAATAATTAATTAAATTCTATTCAAATTGACTAACGTAATGCCTTTTTTGAAATATGATAAACATCTAGCACTCTCATTCTCTTGTGTTTCGCGGTACTGTGTGGCTACATTATCCAACTGTGAATCCAATTCCATTACTTTATAAGCAACATTTCCAGATTTTTGGCTAATTGTTTCTGAACCGAGCCAAAAATGTATAAATTTTTCTATATGAGACGTATGTTTCACTTCTCGTACCTTAAATATTTAGTAAAAAAAAATATTTTATACAAATTTAAAATAAATCCTATCAGCTACGTACAATTGTATCTTGATTAACATAAGATCCTGAAATCGCAGCAGCATATATAATATATGTACAGTCATCATAAAAATAACCATATTGACTTTTGGGTAAAACTTCGATTCGGTCCAATTCAACTTTCCATATTTGAAAATTGACAGCATTTTTCGGAAGTTTCCGGAAAAGAGGATCTATTTTAATATCAGCGATTACATGATTGCTGTCGTCCTAAATTTGAATATTTATTTTTGAATTAAAAAATTTTACATAATTTTTAAAAAAGATCATTTTAGAATATTTATGAATAAACTTTTCTACATGAATTGGAAAATTTTAGATATATTCGAGAGAAAATAAAAACTATTACAAATTGTAAACAATTCAAATACTAATCAATCTGGTAGACAAGTGTCCAACTTAATTCATTTTGTTATTAGGTTTTGTTTTGATTGTACAATTTTTTTGTTATTCTAATTCACTTTTAAGCTAATAATAAATTTTTAATGAATATATATTCATTAGATATGAAATGAAAATTATTGAAAAATATATAACGTACTCTTATCCATTCTGAAATATTGTAATAAAAATTAAAATGTTGCAACACATTTTTAAATGAATTATTTTTTAAAAAATGTGTAAATACAATCAAAACTAATTAATATTTTAGAACAAATTTTAATTTGTGATTATTTCTTTATTATTATTTATATATTGTATATGTAAATATATTTACAAGATCTTTCGATTGTATTTCCAAAACTTGCATCCTTCTTCAATATACTAACAGATTTATTAAAAATAGTTAACGATTAATAAATTTATTTGATTACGAATAATTTTATAATTTTATTCTTTTCACTATTTTGATTTTAACAATAAATTTTGTGAAAACGATTAATTTTTCATTTATCACAATAACATTACTTTCACTTCACTTTAAAGCTAACATTTTAGGAAAATAGTCTCCTTCACAAGAAATATTCTAATGTTAAATTGTAGATAAAAAATTTATACTTCACTGATAACTAGATTATTATACGTATAAACATAAAAATATAAAATGTATATAAAGTAAAAAGATTTTTAAGCCGGTAATTTAGCTAAAACGAATTGCGCGATACGTACTCATTGTCAAGACCGTGACTTCTATTGAACTGAAGTGCAGATTTGTCTTCCTAAGACGAGGTACGTCTAGTTCTTCACTCTCATCAAATATTTAGTACGTGCGAGTATTTGAAATCTAGATACATATATACGTATTCTTATAAATGTATATATCCAAGAAAGAAGAAATTCTTTTTGATCGGAGAAAACTTTCAAACCATCTTACGATCGCAAACACGACAGAGAATTATTTTAATTCATGGGAAAAGTGGTAAAAGATATTGAACCTCTTTTGCGAAAAATTATAAACAAAATAACTTCAGTTATTATGACTACCGAATTTTTGAATTTTTAGAGCTCATATAGAGTATTTATATGAGAATTGAATATTAAAGCACAAAGTACTCTAATTATGGGATTTTAAATAGATTATTAATTGCATTCGTATATTCCACCTTATCGTATTCCAGGAATGGATGGACGATCTTCTCCAAATATTAAAAGTAAAAGCGAGCAGATTTACGACTGATTTTTCTTTTGCGTTTGAGCAATCCACGACAAGAGTTTATGATTGTTCGAATGGCCGTTAAGAATTGTAATTATATTAATTACATTTATGAAGGGTATGGAAATCCAACACCTTTTTTATGAAGTATATCAAAAGATGCATGCTTTAATTATTAAATCAACTTCTATTTAATAAAAGTATATATACGAGTATATACTGGTATATAACACTACTGCAATAAATCGGTTGAGTTATTGTTTAAAATATTCTCATAAAGCTGTTCATGTGAATCGGGTTCCAATTTCAAGATTGGAGGCTTTTTATTGACAGTCATACTTGAATGTGTATCTGTTTAGACTCGCATATTCTATTCAAGAAGATAAATTTTCACTCATTTATAAAACATTTTCACAGTGAATAATTTTCTTTTTGTAATGGATTTTATGCTTCGGTAAATTTCACATTTTATTTTGGGAAGTATTGTGAATAAAATAAGCTTCATGAAAAGCAAACTAAGTCAAAATTAAAGAATATTAAAACCTCGAGGCTTTAGATGATATGGCTTCTCGATACATAATTATTTGTCAGAACGTATATGTACGTATAACTATGAAAGAACATTTTCTTTGAAAAGTTTTTATTTGAAAGTTTTATTATGAATTCAGAATATATGTATAAGCTAAAATATTTTTTTCGCTCATCTCTTTATATTTATTTACTTTTTAGATAAAGTTTTCAAATAAATAAAATTTCAAAATAATAAAGAACATTTGAATTTCGAATATCATTATATTCATTCAAAGTCGATTATCAATTTAAATAGAAAAGATATTATTTTCTAAAGTCAATTATATAATTGTATTTAAAGAAAATCTTTCGTATTAATATGCATGTGTATATGGTACATTTTATATTATAATATATAAATATGTATGCGCAGATGATTATAGAAAGTTTGAAAGTAGATATTCAAATATAAATTTAAAATTGAAACAGATTTCTTTGCAATGAAATTAAGAATAGAAAAATGATTATAAACATTCAGTACACTACTGATATCCAACACCCCTGGATACTGTTGCATGTTATAAACGGTATGTAATACACCAATTTGAGGTTAACCACTTTCAAGGAAAAGTGAACTGAAATCTACTAAACAGCAACTAGAAAATCGAATCTCTATGATATTTTCTGATTTCTGATGGTACACAATGTTATATATTTACAAATGATTAATGCATGTAGGAGGAGTCATATTACATTGAAAGAAGGAAATAGTGGAATTCTTGTCGAAAGCGTAACAACGATTATTAGAAGTTTTTTTTTTTTATTGAAATAAACTATTCCATCAATTCAATTATAATGAATGGAAATTTATAAATATAGAATTAAGAAAAATTAAATATAATTTTAATAGGATATTTATCGAATAGATATATTTGATAAATATTCAAATCCATAGATATTGTATTATTTAAGTCAGTATTTTCACATATACTACATAAATTCTAGAAATATTTAACTAATAATTAGTACTTAAGTCATTCTACTTTTTTCATTTCTATATAAGCATTTAAAGAAGAGTCTTTAAACTTTCCAAAAATACATATATGTAGATGCTTGTACATAGGTACATATCATTTTTCTTACATCGTGTGTTCGTAAACTTGACCTAAATTCTTACAACGTATAAACTGAGATCAACTCTGGCACAAATTTGCTAAGAGAGCTCTCGATTTCTACAATACAATGACTCTATGTATTCGTATATTAAGATTTACAACAGTTCCGTTAGATTTCAACGATACATTATATTATATATGATTAGTTCTCAAGTTTTCCGGTCCAGAAACTTCACGCATATTTCCCTCGATTATAATACAATATATTGTAAATGTATTTTCCCAGATTACATGCTGATCAAATTAAATGTTCATAAAAATTATACTTAATATGCTGGAGGGAGTTTTAATCTTTAATCTATAAAAGAAAATCGCTAGCGGTCTACGTTCTTCTTTGTGAATCGAAAGGTGAAACTAAAAAGTGATTGTACAAATAACATCAATAGACAAAAAAACACAACGTCGACAAATAGTATGCTCTCGTTTCAGAACAGGTATTGATAGCTTCATTCAATAACTTCAGAATAAAATTTACATGATTGTAAGGCGGTAGTTGAATATACCTTTCGATCTAAGAAACGTTTTTTTTATCGTTTTCGTGTGTATCTTCCATTTTTTGTTTATTATATTTTTCATACAATATACATATATATACTTATATCTTTATAACTACTGATGCGTATGTGTATAAAAGATATATCATTATTACCATTTTCTATTCACCCAGTTGTATTATTACAATAATTTTAACATTTCAGTTCTCATGTTATTTGTTTTTAAGAGTCAATGGTCAGAATGTAGTTAATGCGATGACAATGACTATTAATGTGTAAAAATATGCGAACTGTTTGTATATACGAGTATATGAACACGTAAGGGACGAAAACTTGCGCAATTTCATGGTTCTGCCGGTTTTTGGTATATTATTTGTTTTTTTTTATGAATTATAATTCTAACTTGCTTTTGATATGCTTAACCACAACGGAAGCTGATACTTTCATATTTCCGGATATATTATTATATCAAATAATATAATTTCGTATTTATTTTTTAATGCTGTTGTTTGAAATTTTTTTGAAATAATTTTAATTATATCTAAATAAACAAATGGCTTGCAACAATTAATTTTCCTTAAATTGAAATTATATTATAAAGTAATTTTATAAAAAAGATTCTAACATATTTAAAATTTCGAATTATCACTATAACCATAATATTGACAAATTTTATAAAATTTGAAACTTATAAATTTCGTTTGTTCAATCTAAATTAATTCTTACTTTATTTAAGTACATCAAGTTAAATGTTGTACTAATTTTATGATTGAATTAAATAAATTACACTATAAAACAATGATAAAATACATTAAAATGTTGATAAAGTTAAAAGTAATTTTTCTTCGACAATATTTAAAATAAAACTATTATTGAAAAATTTAATAACTTTCATACAGATCCGGAATGTACATATAAACCGGAAATCTCCAAGAGTTTTTAATTGACTTCACTATGTGTATACTGGTAATGCATTATAGTTCAGTTGTAAGCAATTTTACACAGAAATGGATTTTTGCACAAGTTAGTTTCTCACTCATTTTATAATATTTTAACATGATGCATTCTACAATAGAAGACAAATATTTCTGGTTCTTGGGTATTAATTTATATAAAATATGTCGATGCCATCTTGACTATTTATTTGTAATAAATTAGTTTAGTAAATATTTATTTAGGTTATAAGAATTTATAATAGCATAACTACAAAAGCAAACAGATTATTATTTTCCTAATAAAAGTACTTTTTAAATTATATTATATTTATTAAAAAAACACTATAACGACTGAAATAATAATTTTATTAAAAATATAAAAAACTAATATATTATCTTTAATGTTGCTTTTGTTGTCAGTCAGCAACTTACTATTGTGTTCATATAAATTAGTTTACAAAAATGTATTTAAATACAGTTTACACATCTACCTCAATTTTAGTCATTTTTATTTGTTATCTTCGAAGTTTAAACTATATTTAATGCCAACAATATGGCCAAAAATACTGAAATGTTTTATCCAAACCCGATAATTTCTTTTAAAAAAAACAACAACAAAGCAATTAAACAAGACACTATAATTCCGTAATAAATTACACCTAACGCTTTTTGAATGTACTTTTTAGATACGAGTATCTTATCTTAATTAGGAATCAGAACACAAAATACTGATCAGTATTGCCTAATGATGAATTCAATCAATTTGTTGTAAGGAATTTCGTTTATTAACCTGATTGTGTTTCCACTTTTTCATATTGGTGAACAATTGATATTAGTTTGAAAATGGCAATCGCTCCACAATAACACACTTATTTCCATGTACTAAAATTATCAAATTTTTATTTCTATTTTATGATTAAAATATGAAACATTGCGTATTTTACACGATTTTTTCGAAATCGTTAATGTTTAATGCCCATGCAGTGAATGTTGAATAAACAATAGATACACAGTGACACTGTCAGACTCATAAACCCTTCCCGTCTAGTTCGCTCAAGCGGAGATCCTCGATTAACTTAGCGTCAGTGGGCGATAAACAAAAAAAAAATATATTTCAACTTTGAACTGTATTTAATTTTTCCATTTATTCAAGTATGCATATGTCGCTCACTTGAAATAACCCAAACAGTTTTAAAATAATACAAAATTTTTTGTGATCGTACATAATTTCAAATAAATATGCATAGTTAGCTTTTTTCATAATCAACGCATTTATTAATATTAACTACATGAAACAAAAAAACATCTTAAATAAAAATATCTCCAAATTAATATTTTAATTTACAAATTTCGCTATATCTAATGATTGATCTTTATCTAATTCGCCACACTCAAATCTCTGGAAATCAATTATTTCAATTTGATGATCTCTTAAAACATCCCCAACCGTTGTATCTGGATCAAGTAAATACTCTTGATAGATAAGACATTTTTCGTCATCTTTATTTTCGGATGGTTCGTCTTTTCCATATTCTCCAACTTTGTGTGGGTTCATACCCACTATATGTTGACAAATATTTTTTTGCAGCTCTTCTCTTATATCATTTGACGCTGACCGAAATGCTACTACAGTACCATATTTGCCGAAATGCGTAATATCATTTGGAATTACAGATGTGTTGGTGGGATGCGTGTATCCTGCTAATTTTATATTGTTATTTGTCTTAAAGCAGATTGCACGTTTAATTAAAGCATTTTCCCCAACTGTTCCAATTAAGAGTGCTAAATGATCGCCCAATGTTTTCATATCGTCAAGTTTTAAATTTTTTAATGCTTCACTTTCGAAACCAAGCTATAATAGAAAAGCATATTTAGAAAAACGAATTTTTTTGTGATTATGTAATAACCTTCCACAAGTCGCCATCAAAATCAGTCATTTGGGTATATCGAGCACAAACTGAAGATGTATATTCGGCAAATTTCTTGAAATGTTCATTTTTTGCAACGAAATCTGTTTCGCAGTTCACTTCAATCATGGCTCCAATATTTTCTTTTATAAGAACGCCAATTAAACCCTGAGCAGTGGCCCTTCCTTCCAATTTGGTTGCTTTGGACCAGCCTAAGCTTTGTGCTTGCTCTTTTAACCATACTTCAGCCTAAAATATTTTATTCCAAATAACAGATCTCTAAGGAAACAGCACCGTTTTACCTTTACTATGTCATTATTACTTATTTCTAAAGCTTTTTTGCAATTCGAAAATGTATAACCAGTTTTTTTGCGTAGCGCGGCTAAAGAATTTTTATCAACTCCAAAAGCTACTCTTGTATTATGTATAAATCGCCAACATTGCTTTATATACATAATTTCGAAATTAAGTTTAATTACTATAGAAACAACTTGTTTATGCAAAATAATGTTCCTCTCGGTAAAACAAAGTAATCAATAAAAAAATATTTCAACCGGAACTTTTCCAAACGTTTAAAAAAATCAGTTTAGGACGACAGACAAAAAAATTCAATTAAATTTGGTGATGCTTTTATTATAAGGTTAAGAATAAATTTATTATTTAATGTCTATCTGCAATTTTGCAAATATATGTTTAATTTACCAATTAAAGGAATGCCGCTGAAAACAGCATTGACACTCTAATTTTGACATTTTATATTACTTGTGGAATGCGCATGAGAGCAATTGTAGTCTGAAGTTAGCGGTAAGTAGACTGAATAAATAAGATCCACAAAGCTGATATCCGGATTGTAGACCGTTTGATCAATAATGGTTTTAATTTGTAAACCAAACTAAAGGTCGTTTCGTGCAAAATTTGAAAGAAGAAATCTTTTTAAAATGAGTGCACCTAGAAAACTAGGGGCTACACCGAAAAATGGGGAATCTGCCGATTCCAAGAATCGTATTCAGAGTATATTAAAATCAAAAGCTAATCCTGAATATACATCAAGAAAATTGTGGTATGAGCTAAATATGCCTGAATGTACGAAGAATATATTTGATGGGAAAGCATTTACATTACCTGAAAAGTTTCTTAAACATTCTAAAGTTATACGATCAGAAAAGAAGAGTACGCACAAACACAAAAAAAGTAATCCATTTATTTATATTTAGAAATAAGTTTTTATATTTTATATTTTTATTAAACGACCAATAGAAACGCCATCATACACAGAAATGAGAAAAGAGCGAGAGGAATTTCGAAAAAAACTTATCAAACTTATCATGCGCAAAGACAACGTACACGAATCCGACGACTTTCCAAACGCGGAAGAAAAAGAATTACTACGATATTATTACTACATTAAACATGGAATCGATACTATTCACGTTGCTCCAGTTGATTCTGCAATTCTTGTTCGAATTCAATCAATGGTTCCATCAAATCTACTAAAATGGCAAACTACATGGAAAAATAATGTAGATGAAATGAAAGCAGAATATAATTTTGCTGTTAAAAAAGCAATCATTGACTTTGTGTTGGGAGATGATTTTCAGAAGAAAGAAAAAAATGACATAATAACGGCAGCACGTTTAGAAGTTAAAAGTTATGCTAATAAATGGAAGCATAGGTAAAATAGGAAAACGTTAGTATCGTGAATGTTTTAAATACAATTATTTATATATAGATATGATGAAAACAAAAAACTTCTAAAAAGAAATTTATTTTCTATAAACCGTTGCCTTGCACAAATTCTCGATATTTGGGGTACTATGTTTAAGGATTTGGCCTTCGTTGATATAAATGAATTATCTTTAATGGGAACTGCATACGATTTAACGGAATTTACTGTAAGTGTAGCAAATAATATATTTTAAATGGTATACGTATCGCGAATTTTGAATTTCCGCAGGTTACGTATATTCGATTTTAAATTTTTTTGTTGCGTTATGTTGGCACTCATGTCTCTCACTTATGCCGACAAGTTCGGCCATTTTGAATGTTCAGTTAATTTTTGACAGCTGCTTTGCTTGCACGTGTTTTGGCTCGTCTTCGATTTTTGCCCATTTTTGACCAAAAACAGCATCGCATTACCATTGCTAAGGAGCTGTTGCACTCTGTCCGCGACGACCCAAATTTACTTCAGAGGGTCATAACTGGTGACGAATCATGGGTTTATGGTTATGACGTGGAAACCAAAACTCAATTATCCCAATGGAAGCTGCCGCACGGGCCAAGACCGAAAAAAGGGCGCCAAGTTCGGTCGAATGTGAAGGTTTTACTTACAGTTTTTTTTCGATTGCAAGGGCGTGGTACATCATGAGTTCTTGCCACAGGGTAGAACAGTGAATAAGAAATATTGTCTGCAAGTTATGCGCAAGTTGTGGGAAGCAATCCGCCAGAAACGACCGAATTTGTGGAAGAACAAAAATTGTCTTTTGCACCATGATAACGCCCCTGTTTACGCATCGTTGCTTGTGCGCAAATTTTTGGCTAAAAACAACACACTAATAAAGCCGCAGCCACTGTATTCCCCAGATCTATCCCACTGCAATTTTTCTTGTTCCCAAAACAAATTCTTTGGTCCATTTTTTGGAATGGGCAAAAATCGAAGACGAGCCAAAACACGTGCAAGCAAAGCCGCTGTCAAAAATTAACTGAACATTCAAAATGGCCGAACTTGTCGGCATATGTCGGAGACATGAGTACCAACATAACACCGCAAAATATCGAAAATTGAATATATGTAACCCGCGGATATTCAAAATTCGCGATACTTTTTGAACAGACCTCGAATAATTTTATTGAATTTTGCTTTTTTAGAGTTTATTACATAAGCAGGTAGAGAAAACAAAAAATACACTCACGCAAGTTTGGTATGGTGAAATTCATGCTATATTATTGCGAGGTATTAAAAGAAATCTTATACCCGATATGAAGAAAACCAAACTTTTCGATAGGTTTTTCAATTGTGTTTGCGCTCTAATGACGCAACAGTTAGCCGACGTTTGTATACGAAGTTTAACAAAGTATACAGAATTCATGTGTGATATTGGGGTATTGATAATAAAAATTTAAAAAAAAATAAAGACTATTGAATTAATCTAATTTATAGAAATCTAACCCAGGCCTACGATTAGCAGTTATTTTAGAAGATGAAGACACTTTGGTTTTTGTGCCGAATTTTGGAAAATTTCAATTCGAAATACTCAAAATAGTTGATACTATTGTTCGTGCAGTAAAATTTTTTCCACGGATTGAAACTCAACTTTTTACCGATCATAAGGTTACTACAGACCATTTTCTCAAACCAGCAATACCAGAATCAATAGTTGAGGAGTGCCGAAGAAAAATATTTGATATGTTAGAAGAGCAAAGAATTTGCCCTGAATTAAGACTTCAAGATTTTGATAAATATATGAGCCTAATGAATGGTATTGATGCTGATGAAATCGATAAATTTATGAGTTCTAATCCAACATTTGAAAAATATTGTAAAAAAGTGCGCCATTATAAAGATCTTGAACGAGAAATACCTGTTGAAGTGTGGGGTGTAGTTACAATGGGCTTATATGAGTTCCATCGTGAGGGTTTAATTGATAATCTGGAACAGTTGGCTAGGTATATGCAGAGAGAACTACTTGCAAAAATGACTGCCGATCAACAAGCTGACATTTCTAAACTTGGAAAGGAATATGAGAAAATTGCCAAAAAATCACTTACTGTACCAGAAAATACTGCCGAATTAATGGAATCTAAAGAGTATGTTACTAATACTGAATACAAGAAAATTCCTGAAATGGAACAACGTCTCAAAACGGTATGTCACATCTTAAAGTTATCTTAAAGTATGGGTTAAATAAATTATAAAATTTTTTAGAATATGGATCATGTCCTTTGGTTAATGGATCATACAATTTATTCCCCTCTTGAAATAAAGAATAACAGCAATACGTTCCAATGGTATTTAAAAATGCCTTCAATATTTAAAGAAAATCGATCCATAATTGCGGAAAAAACGATTGAGTATCAAGACTTTTTAAAGAAACGTATTGAAACTTTCCGACGCGATCTCGATATGTACTGGGAACAGGTGCAAAGTTATGATAATTGGGGTGATATTAAGCATTTAAGTAAATACAAGAAAAAAGCATGTGTCCTTGATAATAGGCTAATTGTAGCAATGGAAAAAATTGATAAAATAAATGAGGAAGAGGGTGCATATGGTTGGGAATTGTCACAGTATCCAATCCGAAAGAAGACTCATGATAAGTTGATCCCATATAAAAAATTGTTTGATGCCGGACAAGAATTCATGGATAAATATGATCTTTGGATGCATTCGCAAGTAGGGAGTTATGATCCAGACGACATTGATGGTGAAATAAGTGCCATGCATAGAGTGGTTCTTAAACTTGAAAAACAATTTAGCGATCGACCAGAAACTCAGAAACTGTCTCAGGATGTACGAAAAGAATTTTTTTTCTTGTAAATATTAGTTAATAATTTTTTTTTGTTGAAACAGATTAAAGAAAATATCGATGCTTTTAAATTAAATATGCCAATTATAAGTACGTTGGGTAACCCTGGTATGAAAAGTCGTCATTGGGAACAAGTTTCGGAAATTATAGGTTTTCCAATAAAAGTATCATCTGAACTTACCTTAGAAAAGATTGTTGAATATCAACTAGAAGACTATATAAATCGTTTTGAAACAATATCGGAAAGTGCAACGAAAGAAAATAAACTGGAAAAAGCTATGATAAAAATGGTATCTGAATGGGAGGAAATGGCATTTGTTATTAACGGTTATAGGTGCAATTATATGATCATTCTAAAACATGTTTAATTCTTTAATTTTTTAATTTTGATTACAAAGGGATACTGGAACATTTATATTATCAGCGGTGGATGATATTCAAGTTCTACTTGATGATCAAATTATAAAAACTCAAACAATGAAGAGTTCACCTTATATAAAACCATTCGAAACGGAAATATTGTAATATTAATAAATATTGAAAATATTATTTACAAAAAAATTGGAATTATTTTGAACTTAGGGAATGGGAAGCAAAACTTGTTTTATTGCAAGATATTCTTGACGATTGGCTAAAAGTTCAAGCGACATGGATGTACTTGGAGCCGATATTTTCTAGTCCTGATATACAACAACAAATGCCAGAAGAAGGTCGGCGGTTTAGTGCTGTGGATAAAGTAATGCTATTATTATAACATTAATTGCTCATTATTATTGTTGATAATAATATATATTCATAAGATTTGGAAAGATTTAATGAAACAAGTTGAAATGGATACGAAAGTAATGTCTGTTGTTGAGATAGAAAAAATGTCCGAAAAATTAAAGAAAGCATTTAATTTATTAGAAGTAATTCAAAAAGGTTTAAATGCAGTAAGTTAATTATATACGAGTATATATCATTTATAATTTTTGTAAAAATATTTTTTCTGTTTAAGTATTTGGAGAAGAAGCGTCTATATTTTCCACGATTTTTCTTTTTGTCAAACGATGAATTGTTAGAAATTCTGTCGGAAACAAAAGATCCCACGCTTGTTCAACCTCATTTAAAGAAATGCTTTGAGGGAATTGCAACACTTAATTTCACTGAAAACTTGGATGTGACTTTAATGCGATCTAGTGAAAATGAAGAGGTTGAATTGGTCGATATAATATCAACAGCAAAGGCACGTGGTCAAGTGGAAAAATGGCTGCTTGAACTAGAAGAAGATATGAAGAAGAGTATTCATAATAAAATTAAAGGAGCATTTGAGCATTATTCTCAAGTTAAAAGACATAAATGGGTCCTTTTATGGCCTGGTCAGACAGTTCAAGCTGTATCACTTACCTATTGGACTTTGGAAGTGACTCAGAGTTTTCATACTAATACTCCTTCGGAAACTCTAAAAGAATATTTACAGACATGTCGCGAACAGGTTTAAAACAAAAATAAAGATTTTGTTTAATTTTTTAATGTATTTGATATTAATAGATCACACGGATTGTGGATTTAGTACGAGGTAGTCTCAGCACACAAAATCGAATTACGCTTGGAGCTTTAGTTGTATTAGATGTTCATGCTAGAGATGTGCTAGCCGAATTAATTGATCAGGGTGTTGTGACCGATACTGACTTTTCTTGGCTCTCACAAGTAACCGTTATGTTCCGTAAATTGTTAAAATTTATTCTCATTAATTTAATTATATGTTTAAGCTGCGGTATTATTGGGAAGAAAATAAAATGGCTACTCGCATGATCAATTGTACCTTAATGTATGGTTATGAATATTTGGGAAATACAACACGGCTTGTTGTGACTCCTTTGACAGACCGTTGTTATCGTACACTTTTTGGAGCCTTACATTTGCATTTGGGTGGTGCACCAGAAGGTCCCGCTGGTACTGGAAAAACAGAAACCACAAAAGACTTAGCTAAGGCTGTAGCCAAGCAATGTGTTGTTTTCAATTGTTCCGATGGATTAGATTACATTGCATTGGGAAAATTTTTCAAAGGTTTAGCATCATGCGGGGCTTGGTCGTGCTTTGATGAATTCAATCGAATTGATCTTGAAGTATTATCAGTTGTCGCACAACAGGTAATCGAATCATATACATATTCAAAGGTTTTCGAAAGAATACTAATTGTAAAAATAATAGATTTTGACTATTCAACGTGGTATCAATTCTGGACTTTCGACTCTTATTTTTGAGGGTACTACACTAACGTTAGACCCATCTTGTGCAGTATTTATTACAATGAATCCGGGTTATGCTGGTCGATCAGAATTACCTGATAATTTAAAAGTATATAATTTTCACTGATATATTTTTTGTGTGAAAATATATATAATAAAAATTGGTTTAGGCTTTATTCAGATCTGTAGCCATGATGGTTCCCGATTACGCATTAATTGCCGAAATTGAGTTATATTCTTATGGATTCTTAAACGCTAAATCTTTAGCAGTGAAAATTGTTGCTACATACCGTCTTTGTTCAGAACAGTTAAGTACTCAGCCCCATTATGATTACGGAATGAGGGCTGTAAAGTCGGTTTTGAAGGCAGCTGGTTCACTGAAACTACGCTATCGCGAGGAATTAGAGGACATTTTAGTTTTACGTTCAATTAAAGATGTAAATAATCCAAAGTTCCTTAACCAGGATATACCGCTTTTTCAAGGTATTACATCTGATCTTTTTCCTGGTGTTAAACTACCTGAACCTGATTATGTTATGTTGAACAAAGCTATTAGAGAAGCCTCCGCTAAAAACAATAAACAATGTACAGATTTCTTTTTGGAAAAAGTACAGCAAGTACGTATAATAAGTCATCGCATATATTGTATATATTATATATAAAATCACATTTTTGTTATTGTCTTACAGCTATATGAAATGATTTGTGTTCGACATGGTTTAATGATTGTAGGCCTTCCATTTGGCGGTAAAACCACTGCTTACCGTATATTGGCTGAGGCACTTAACATAATAGAGTCAGAAGTAAGACAAAAATTAATCATTTCATAAAGGATAATTAATAGGAGATAATTTTGTTCTTTAGGGTGGAAATGAAAATAAAGCGGTATATACAGTTATGAATCCAAAAGCTGTGACAATGGGTCAACTTTATGGAGAATTTGATTTATTATCACATGAGTGGAGTGATGGTATATTGGCTGTTAGTTATCGACAATATGCAACAGCAACATCATCTGATAGAAAGTGGTTGATCTTTGACGGTCCTGTTGATGCAATTTGGATTGAAAACATGAACACAGTTCTGGATGATAATAAAAAGCTGTGCTTAATGTCCGGTGAGATAATTCAACTAACGCCATCAACAAATTTGATTTTTGAGCCTATGGACTTGGAAGTAGCATCACCAGCAACCGTTTCTCGCTGTGGTATGATATATATGGAGCCATCATCTCTAGGTTGGGAACCTCTTGTCACATCATGGAAAAATAAATTGCCTGGAAAATTCAACTCGGTTAACAAGCAATTGATCTCAAGTTTATTTTCAAGATTTTGTCCGATACTATTGTGGTTTATTCGTAAAGGTGGTCTTAAAGAAATGGCTCCAACTGCAGATGCTAATTTAATAACATCTCTAATGAATTTATTTGATTGCTTTTTGGACGATTACAATGATGAAGCTTATGTCCAAAGTCTTTCCGATTTGGATATCCGCGCTCAACTTGAAGGTGTATTCTTTTTCTCCTGTATTTGGTCGATTGGGGGTTGCCTCGATTCAGAAAGTCGGGAAAAATTCTCCATTCTTTTCCGAGGATTGATGGAGAAAACTTTTCCAGAAGATTTGTATACGAAGTTCGGTATACCGCAGGAACTTTATGTTCAAAATTTAGCAAAACCATTTATTTTCCCTATACCAAAGCAAGGAATTGTTTTCGACTATAGATTTACAAAAGAAGGTAAAGGGAAGTGGAAACCATGGGCAGATGAAGTTACCTCCGCCGCTCCTATTCCTCGTGATATGCCCGTAAATCAAATTATTATTACCACAAATGAAACAGTAAGAATAGCAGCATTAATGGAACTGCTAGTCAAACATGGTAAACCGATGTTGTTAGTTGGACCAACTGGAACTGGAAAGAGTGCATATGCTACTGATTTTCTTTTAAAAAAAGTTGATACCGATATATTTAAGCCGCTTTTCATGACCTTCTCGGCTCAGACATCAGCAAATCAAACACAAGATATTATTATGGCTAAATTGGACAAACGACGTAAAGGTGTATTCGGACCACCACTCAACAAAAAGTGTGTTATTTTCATTGACGATGTTTCAATGCCTTTAAAGGAACTTTATGGAGCACAGCCTCCCATAGAGTTATTACGAATGCTACTCGACCATTGGATGTGGTACGATAGGAAAAATGTGGTGCCTTTAAAATTAATCGATATTCAGTTGATGTGTGCAATGGGTCCAGTTTCTTCTGGCAATACTGTGACTCCCCGATTCCAGCGCCATTTCAATACGATTGCTATCGATGAATTTAGTGATGATATTTTGAAAGTAATTTTCGGAAAGATAGTACTTTGGCATTTGGATACCAGGTAAACTATAGAAATGACCGGTTCTATTTATTAATTAATTTTAATATATTGTTTTTAGAGGATTTTCAAAAGAATTTGATCCATGTATTGATGAAATAGTTAATGCTACTTTAGGAATTTATACGCGGACAAGAGTTAATTTATTGCCGACACCTGCCAAGTCGCACTACCTATTTAATTTGAGAGATTTTTCAAGAGTTATACAGGGAGTTTTGCTTTCGGTCCCAGAAGCAACTGAAGATTTGACTGCAATGCGACGTCTTTGGGTACACGAAATTTTGCGAGTCTATGGTGACCGATTGGTTGATGATAATGATCGTCAGTGGCTATTTGAAGCAATATCTGAAGAAATTGAGAAAAATCTAAATTCTACTGCGGAAGAATTACTGGAGCGATTCAAGGAATCGAGTGAATCGTTGGTTGAAAATGATTTACGAAAACTAATATACTGTGACTTTACAAACCCGAAAGCCGATACACGTAATTATTTGGAAGTACAAGATCTTGAAGAATTACGGTCTGTCGTTGAGGCATATCTTGTCGAATATAATAATATGTCAAAAAAGCCTATGAATTTAGTCTTATTCCGATTTGCCATTGAACACCTTTCACGAATTTGTCGCATTATTAAGCAACCACGAAGTCATGCCCTCTTAATTGGAGTTGGCGGTTCAGGTCGGCAGAGTTTAACCCGTCTAGCATCACATATATCTGATTATGAATTGTTCCAAGTCGAGATTACGAGAACATTTGGGGTAGCGGATTGGCATGAAAATATTAAAAATATTTTGCGAAAAATTAGTTCCTCTGATCTACACGGAGTCTTTCTGTTTACTGATAATCAAGTAAAAAAAAATTACAAATTTGATTGTACCCGCTTACATAAAAATATATTTTTTTTTTAGATTAAAGAAGAATCTTTTCTTGAAGACATAAATAATCTTTTGAATTCGGGTGAGGTGCCAAATTTGTTCAGTAATGAAGAAAAAATCGAAATTTGTGAGAAAATGAGACAGATTGATAGACAACGTGATAAGGCAGTCCAGACTGATGGAAGTCCAGTAGCTTTATTCAATTTCTTTATTCAGGTAATTTTTAAGTTCATTTTTAAAAATTAATTTCAGAATATTTTAATTCTCTTTAAATATTTTCACCGCAGGTCTGCAAAGATCAGCTGCATGTTGTGTTAGGAATGTCTCCAATAGGAGACTCTTTTAGAATTCGTGTCCGTAAATTTCCATCGATAGTAAACTGTTGTACAACGGACTGGTTCCAACCATGGCCTGAAGATGCTTTGCTTGCTGTATCAACTCGGTTCTTGGCTGAAGAGAAGCTTACAGATGTTGAACGAAAAGCTGCAATAGATATGTGCATGGATTTTCACACGTCAACTCAAGCTTTGTCCGAAGAATTCTACACAAGACTAAGACGTTACAATTATGTTACACCAACATCATATTTAGAACTTATTCAAACGTTCAAAACACTTTTAGCTCAGAAGAGAAGGTAAAATTGGGAATGATTGTATTTTTTTTTAACGTATTTGAAATTTGTTGAAATTTCTTTAATGTATCGAATAATGGGAGTATGTGATATTCAAGTAATTGAAGAGCATATAAATATTATCGTATTGGGTGATGTTGTTGTAGGCTCTATTTTATATTGAGTGATTTCTACTCACTTTGAAGTTTGTGAATTATATGGTGGTAGTTAAATGACGAGAATCTTCACTAGTAAATGAAATAATTTAGGTGTTACTAGAATTTTATTGTTTGATATTCGTTTTCAATAACTATTTAATTAATAAAGGTCTCATTTTGTTTTTTTTTTAATAATAAATAGGCAAATAATACAAGGAAAAGAAAGGTATTTAACCGGTATTCAACAGTTGGAACATGCGGCAGGAGAAATTAGCGTAATGCAAGAACAATTAGAGACCTTGGCACCGAAATTAAAAGTTGCAGCAGAAACGGTTGATTTTTTCGATTCTTCGTATTTTATAATTTATATTGCTATAATGATACTTACAGGTTGCAGAACAAGTTTCTAAAGTTCAAGCTGATAGTGAAGCAGCGGCTATTCAACGCGAACAGGTAAAAAAAGATGAAGCTGCTGCTGCCGAACAAGCAAAGAAAGCGCAAGCGATTAAGGAAGAATGCGATGCGAAGTTATCAGAAGCTATGCCTATTCTAGATGCAGCATTAGCTGCATTAAATACATTGACACCAGCTGATATTGCTATTGTTCGAACTATGAAAAGTCCTCCAATCGGTATTAAAATCGTCATGGAGGCCGTTTGTATTTTGAAAGATATTAAACCGGAACGTGCACAAGCACCGTCTGGTGTAGGGTTTGTTGACGATTATTGGACGCCTTCAAAACGCATTTTGGGTGACATGAAATTTTTAGATGGCTTGCTTAATTTTGATAAGGACTCTATTCCAACGAAAGTTATACAAAAACTACAGGAAAGAGTTTTACATAATGATAATTTTGACCCTGATAAAGTTAAAGTGGCCTCAACGGCATGTGAAGGTCTTTGCCGCTGGGTGATTGCCATTGTCAAGTATGATGCCGTTGCCAAAGTTATTGCTCCAAAGCGAGCAGCTCTCGCCGAAGCTGAATCACAATATAATGTAATTGAGCAAATATTTATAATGATATGTATAAACTTTTTAATTTTTGAATATTACATACCTTTAATTTTAGGCAGCAATGACCCTTCTTTCAGAAAAATTAGAACAACTGGCAAGGGTGGAAGCAAATTTATCTCAACTCCAGAAAATTCTTGAGGAACAACAAAAACATTTCGAGTTTGATTTGAAATTTTACTAAAAAATGAGCATATTTTCTAATGGCGCCCATTTATTTATATTTTAGGAGTTTACAAAATGAACATGATCGCTGCACTAAAAAACTACAAAGAGCTCAAGAATTAATTAGTGGATTAGGTGGCGAAAAAACTCGTTGGTCGCAGGCCGCAGAAGATTTAAGTTTGATGTACGATACCTTAACCGGTGATGTTCTAATAGCGTCTGGTATTGTAGCATATCTTGGACCATTTACGACAGACTTTCGAAATGGACAAATTAAAAAATGGGTTGAAAAATGTTTGACGTATGGTATCGTTTGCAATCAAAACTTTCAATTGCAAACTGTCCTTGGAGATCCTGTTGAAATTCGTTCATGGAATATACATGGCCTTCCAAGTGATTCATTCTCAATAGAAAGTGCAATTATTATTAGGTAGAGTTAATTTTAAAATGGTAATTAAATTCAATTAATTTATAAATTTAATTTGATCAGAAATGCTGGACGTTGGCCACTTATGATTGATCCACAGGGTCAGGCAAATAAGTGGGTAAAGAATATGGAAAAAGATAATCGACTGTGTATAATTAGATTAAATCAACCGGATTATACTAGAGTTCTAGAAAATGCAATTCAATTCGGATTGCCAGTTCTTCTGGAGAATATTGGCGAAGAATTAGATCCTATTCTTGAATCTATTTTACTTAAACAAACATTTAAGCAAGGAGGGGCACTTTGCATGAAGCTTGGTGATTCAACAATTGAATACAATCATGCATTTAAGTTAGTATAACATGTTTCGTGTAAAGAGAATATGATTTATTGTTTATGTTTATGCTTACAATGAAGGTTTTATATGTCAACAAAATTGCGCAATCCTCATTATTTACCAGAAGTTGCTGTTAAAGTAGCTTTGTTGAATTTTATGATTACAACACAAGGTTTGCAAGATCAAATCTTAGCTATTACGGTGGCACGTGAGCGTCCCGATTTAGAAACTGAAAAAAATACATTAATTATTCAAGGAGCTGAAAATAAACGACTTTTAAAAGAAACTGAAGATAAGATACTTGAAGTACTTTCATCTGAAGGAAATATTTTGGAAGACGAAACTGCTGTACAAATCTTAAGTTCTTCTAAGACGTTAGCCAATGAAATTAATGAAAAACAAGCAATAACCGAAGTGACCGAAAAACAAATCGATATTGCCCGTTTAGCATATACACCAATAGCAAAACATTCCACAACTTTGTTTTTTACAATTGGTTAATAGTAATTTTTAATTGTTTGGTAGGGCACATTGAATATGATCTTTTTTGCAGTTGAATTGGCAAGTATCGATCCAATGTATCAGTATAGTTTAGCTTGGTTTGTAGCTCTTTTCATTGCTTCAATCGACAATACGGAAAAAGTAGATGATGTTGATGACCGACAAGCGGATTTGAAAAACTTTTTTACATTTAGCCTTTACACAAATATTTGCAGAAGTTTATTTGAAAGGGTAGGAATATGATATTTTTCATGTTTTTTTTTTTTTTTTGTAAATAAAATTATATTTTACAGGATAAGCTTCTCTTTTCTCTAATTCTATCAATAAATCTTATGAAATCGGAAAATAATATTGATAACAATGAGTGGATGTTTTTACTAACGGGAGGTATAGGATTAGATAATCCGATTACAAATTCAGCTAAATGGTTGCCTAAGAAAAATTGGGATGAAATTTGCCGCCTTTCTGACATTAAAGCGTATAAAAGTTTACACGAGCATGTTAGTAGTCATCTAGATGAATGGAAGGAATTCTATGATGCAGCTGCTCCTCAGAACGCTGACATACCTGAACCATGGAAAACACAATTGACGCTCTTCCAGAAACTCTTAGTACTTCGAGTATTCCGATCAGACAAACTAATTCCAGCTGTTCACAATTTTGTTTCAGGTAAAGATTCATACGTGAACTACATGTCTTTTATTATATAGATATCTTTAATGTATCTGTGGTAAAACTTATAGCGACACTTGGAGCTCAATTCGTTGAACCGCCGCCTTTTGATTTACAAGCATCTTATGACGATTCACACTGTTGTATTCCATTAATATTTATACTTACGCCTGGTGCAGATCCCACTGCAGCACTTTTGAAATTTGCTGATTCACAAGGCTTTGGAACCAACCGATTGTTTTCATTATCGTTAGGTCAAGGCCAAGGTCCAATTGCTGTAAAAATGATAGAAGAGGGAACAAAAACTGGCAATTGGGTAGTGCTACAAAACTGTCACTTAGCTAAAAGTTTTATGCCTACTCTAGAAAAAATCTGTGAGAATTTGACATCGGACACTACTCATCCAGATTTCCGATTATGGCTAACATCATATCCTGCTGAACATTTTCCTGTTGTAGTTTTACAAAATGGTGTAAAAATGACTAATGAGCCGCCTAAAGGATTGCGATCTAATATTATGCGTTCTTATTTGGGTGATCCTATCAGTGATCCTGAGTGGTTCGAATCATGTAAACAACCACTCATATTTAAAAGGTTAATATTTGCGCTCTGTTTCTTCCATGCAATTGTTCAAGAAAGACGAAACTTTGGTCCGATTGGCTGGAATATACCATATGAGTTTAATGAAACCGATCTCAGAATTAGTTTAATACAGCTGAAAATATTCTTAGATGAATATTCCGGTGTAAAATTTGATGCGTTGCGTTATTTAACTGGTGAATGTAATTATGGCGGACGAGTTACCGATGATTGGGATAGACGAACACTAACAACAATTCTTTGTCGTTTTTATTGTCCTGAATTAATTGATGAAGGGAAACTGTATTATTTTGATAGTACTCAAATATATTATGCTCCCATTGAGAAAGAATATGAAGCATATCAAATATACACCAAAAATCTTCCTATGATTTCTGAACCAGAGATATTTGGTTTCCATCAAAATGCGGACATTATGAAAGATCAACAAGAGACTGATGTACTCTTGAGCCACACCTTACTTACACAGGTAAGTGAAATTGTTTTTCTTCTAAAATGTATTTTTGATTTTATTTCATCAATGCTAAACTAAGGATCGGACGGTAAGTTTAAAACATATATTCATATAAATTCATCAAATATTCAGTAATTTATTTATTCTGTTTGCTACTTATTATAATAATATTAATTATTAATATCTAATATTCGTGCATTGTGACCACATTCGAAAAGTAAAATCTATATATAGTTTGTGACAATTTGTAAAACTTATTATTTTGCAATTTAAATAATTTAAACTATTCAAAAAAAAATATTTATGTTTTGATGAATTAAATTGAAAATAGAATTAACAACAATTTACTATTACATAGGATGTAGCAGAAAAACGCGTAAGTATATAATTTTCACTAATTGTACGAGCTTAAATCATATTTTTTTCTTCGAAAGCGTTTGGAGAAAGCAGATGTAAGATATGCTAAAATTTATTCCAAAGAATTTCCTGAAAACCTTTTCCTACCAACAATCCCTAAAATTCCTGAGTTTCTTTCCCTAAAGGATACTGTTGTTGGCGGTGAAGGCCAATTTTCTCCTGATGAAAAAGTGATCGACGTGGCCATTGGCATATTAAGACGATTACCAAACAATTTTGATCGAGAATCAGCCTTAGCTAAATATCCAACCAGCTACCACCAGAGTATGAATACGGTTCTAGTTCAAGAAATGATGCGATTCAATACATTGCTCACAACAATTCGAAGTAGTCTACAAACATTAAAAAAAGCTGTCAAAGGTATGTGTACATTTTTACTTCAATTTATTTTTATTCAGAAGTTATGCAAATAATTTAATTAGAAAGTAATACAAATATATTTAGAAAAAACCTAATAAATCTTAAGAAATTTGTTGATTTTTTTGTTGAAAGTTCTAATTTGCTTAAACAAGGGTAGAATCAGAGTCACTATTTTTGATGTCGTCATCATTTTCATTATTTATGTCATTTTCCGTATCTGATGGTTGTTCTCTTACAAGAACTGTATGTTTTAGATATTCTAAATCCTTGTCAGTAGCAGTAGACTTTTGTTCAATTTGATCATCCGTTACAAATATTCTTGGAAATTTGGTTATATCATTAGATATTTTCGGTGAATCATGATTACTGCTAGCTTGAGATGAATTCCTACTATTGATAAAGCTTTGATTACTGGGATCGGTTTTACATTCAATTTCAGAAAGATTTTCGTCTGCTTCTTCAATAGCATGCTCCCACAGTTCTGAATTCAACTCACTCATTATCTCATCGAGCATTGCAGATCTGCTAGTTTGAGGATATTGTATTCTACGTTCATTCATAGTATCAGGATGAATTGTTTCTAAAACTAGTTTCGTAATTTGACTAACATTCTGATCAGTAGATTTGGAAATTTTTTTGGGAATCATGATGTCCATTATCTGTTTAATTGCACGAAGAGCTTCGTGAGTTGCTACATATTCTTTAGATCCTAATTCTGATAGTGCATTTTCAGATGGAACAACTTTTTTTACTAAATTATCTAAAATCATATTAATTGCTTGTTTAGGATCAGATTGATTTTTTTTATCCTTAAACATATTCATAATATCTCCATATAGAAATTTATGAGCTTCTAATAAATGTCGCTGTCGAGTCGTTTGCATGCGGCGACGTGCTAATACTTTTTGAACTTCTGGGAAAAGGAAATTATTGACTAAATTGGTAACGACGTTTTCGTCATCTTCATCACTTATAGGTGTTTCATGTCCTTGCAGCAAATTTTTGTTTGCTTCATTGTCAATACGACGAGCAATTTCTTGAACATAGTTTCGAGCTTCTATATCAGAGATTTTATCTATTTCTTCAACGAGGATGTCTTCAAGATACAACGTGACCATATCCTTCGAAGCCTTTGTCATATGTCTTTGAATTTCTTCAAATTGCTGATTATGTTTTTGTTCAACTAGTTTTTGTCTAGCTTCTTCCGCTTCTCTTTTCTTTCTTTGACATTCTGCTAGCATAGCTAAAGCATGTTGCCGTCGTTCTTGTTGCAACTGCTTAAGTTCGTTTTCCAAAAAATCTAATAGGAATCCTACGGTAGGGGCTTCAGCTTCTTGTAACAGTTCATTGACTTCGGCATTTGATTCTAAAATTTGTTGTAAACGTTTTCTTTGTGCCAAAACCATAAGTCTTTTTTTATTAATCTCATTGAACATGCCAGGATACATTGCGCTAACAGCTGAAAGTTGATGTGTTGATTGTATTTCTTCAATTAGTCCGCGACATTTGTCTTTTCCAGCACATAAAATATTTTGCACAGCTCGGCCCTATTGTTAAAGAAATCATTGCTTACATTTAGTTAACAAATTACAAATTAATTAAAAGTCTAACCTTAATAATTTTTTGTAAATAAATACAAGCTTGAAATTCATTTTCTGCTTCAGAATCCTCATCGACTCCAATAGGTGTAACGGCATTTTGTTCATGCAAAACAACAATCTTCATTAAACAGGTTGAAATTCTTTCAGAAGATGGCAAATTTTTGCGTAACATCTATAATTTTATATATAAAATAATTTTTTTTTTTTTGAATACGAATATATGTTACCTTCAAGGAATCATAAAGCTCCTTTAAATTCTTGTCTTTACAAAATCCTCTTACTATTTCTTTTGTCTTTTCTTTCGGTTTTATCAACTTTTTCAATTTGACCAGATGTTGTTCTGTTCTTAGTGGTTTAGATATATTTTTCTCAAGGTTTTCTAATCTTGCTTCAAAATTTGTCTTGCATGCAACGAAATGACTGCGCTTAGGATGAACTCCGAATCTCATTTGCGGTCCATATAAATCAGAAGCCATATCTGAATGTTCCGTTAATATGTCAACGTGTGTATACTTTCTAAAAATTTTGTTTCGTCGCATCTCTAGTTTGCGCAAAGCTCTGGCATGTTTAGTTTTTAAAGCACGAATCTGTTTTTCACGATAGCTCTGAATTCGTTTTGTTGTATTTTCAATTTTCGCAGATGAAGTATTTCTGAAGATGTGATCACGTTTTTGCAAGAGTCTACAAACTAAATCATATCTCATACGATGACAATTTTCGATTTCCTCTTCCCGAGCTACCCATTCCTCCCATTCAAAAGCTTCGAGAACTACAGACCGTTTTTTCCA
The DNA here is from genome assembly GCA_958298945.1 of Atherix ibis. Classification (NCBI taxonomy): domain Eukaryota; kingdom Metazoa; phylum Arthropoda; class Insecta; order Diptera; family Athericidae; genus Atherix; species Atherix ibis. Next base: position 18,285,316 of record OY282609.1, on the reverse strand, counting down.
GTCCTTTAATGAATATAATGGTGGCAGCTGCTTTTCCCATAATCGACGTTTTCGAGCCCGTTCAATTACGTTTGCTTCAAATTCCCCTGGTCTTCTAGCTCCGCTTATAAGGTTTGAGATTCTCAGTATTTCGGGAGTTTCAATTTGGCCTGGCGCTAGTACTGCTTCTGGTAAAAATGGATGCGTTTGTGCAGAAGATTCCCTGACATTATATGTAAGATATCTTTTAAAATGAGTAAATAGTTTAACGTACCTGTACATGGTTTGACATCCAACCGTTTGAGATTCTGCTCGTGGTGCCGTATCTTCGTTTTTTTCTATCGAAATATTCAGCTTAAAGTTGATTGGTATTAACTGATTCCCACCATAATGAAAAAAATTGCAAAGTCCCCTTCCAGAAATTGTGTTTTCCGGTTTTTCTTGTAAGTTATTTCTCTTAATATGGTTGCCATCTATAAAATATAAATAGATTAATCCGAATTTATCCGAATAACAAATATAAATACACACCTTTTTGATAAGGAAAGTGAGGAAGAGGATTTTGAGGTTTCCAATATGTAAAAGGTGGTTGCTTCGGCATATTACTAAACATACATTTGTAATTAGATAAAATATAAACTGGAGCTGATTGTAAAAGGGATGCATTATTCGCTTTCCAAATATCTTTTTTATCTGATGTTACAAATGTTGGATCATAAAGATGATCGAATACTCGCGATGGACCCGCCACATGACTTACGTATGCCATTTCGAAACTTCCGTTTTCAAACTGAATAACTATAATAAAACTGCAAAATTTTTTTTATAAAAGTAACAAAAATATAACTGAGCAAATATTTTTATATACTATTGAATAGAGTTTTGCTTAAAAAATTTTCTATATTTTCGATTGCTTCTTAACTTATTACAATGTTTACTGCGATTAAACTGTGTGCTTCGATTAAAACTTAACTTTTTTGATTACTTGAAAACCAGGTTTAGTTGTAATGTCTGCTGAAATTGAAGAAGTATATAAAGCAGTTCTAATTGGCAGAATACCGCAAATGTGGGCCAAAAAGTCGTATCCAAGCCTTAAGCCATTAGGTAGTTATGTTGCTGATTTTCTACAGCGTTTGGAATTCCTTCAGGTATGTGTTCGTATTGGAATTACAAAAAAGTCACCTAGTATTGATCAAACATTTTATATCAGAATTGAATTAATAGTAAGTTCATTTTAATTCCTATAGTCATGGTATGACAATGGCCCGCCTACAACCTATTGGCTGTCTGGTTTTTACTTTACGCAAGCATTTCTTACGGGTGCCCAACAGAATTTTGCCCGAAAATACGTAATTCCAATTGATTTGTTGGCTTTCGAATATGAAGTGATGTCAGAAAATACTTTCAACGAACCACCTGAAGATGGTGTATATGTGTATGGATTATTTTTGGAAGGGGCACGATGGGATCGAGTTAAAAAGTGTCTCACCGACTCATTTCCAAGGGAGTTATTCGATACAATGCCAATTATATGGATGATACCGAAGAAAAAATGTGATATTTCTCCCCGACACGTTTATGAATGTCCATTGTACAAAACTGCCGAACGACGTGGTGTACTTTCGACGACTGGTCACAGTACAAATTTTGTTGTTGCCATTCTACTCAACTGTAATCAAGATACTGATCCTTCGCATTGGATAATAAAAGGAACAGCGCTTCTCTGTCAGCTAAGTTTCTAATTAATATTTAGGTACATATTTATTTAAAATATATTTTTTTATTATTATTTAATGAATTAATTGAAAATTGCATGTACATTTTATATAATTAATTATTAAAATATTTTATTATATATAATTTGAAATTGTAATTGTCTAATGTAAACAAAATATATATTTCTGATTTTGAAATCGATTTGAAAATATTGGACTTTTTTTTATAAAAACAACTATATTATTAAAGAATTAAAAATTAAATCTTTTATTACATATATTAATGATGTACGTTTTATTGTAATAGTGCTTTATTTTTGTGATTATTTTTCCAAACAATATTGTCAAAATATGTTGTCATCACGGTTTTTAATAAAAATCTTAAAATGTTTTGAAGAAAATAATTAAATTTAAATATTCGTTAGAATAGGATTGTGGTAAGAAAAAATGATATTAAAGTTTTAAACGCCATATCAAACTACGTGATGTTACAAGTATATGGTTTAAGATTTTAAAAAAAAACCACACGAGAATAAAATTTTTAATTCATTGTATAATTAATATTGACTACTATAGTATTATTACTAGATGTTGTTTGGTTATTTTTTAGAGATAAAAAAATGTATTTTACAGAATTATAAAATAAAATATTACAAGAACAGTATAAAAATAGCACGAAATTACTTTAGCAATCAGATGCTGTTGATAACATGTTATAGGAATGGGTGAATTTAAGCTTTGTGTATACATTATAAAAGTATAAATGTGTATAGTTATATGTATGGAAGTATATACATATAATTTGATTCTATGTCCTTACAGAATTCTATCTGTTAGCTACGAGAAGAGAAATGTATTGTGAGGGCGCGGTAAGCAGAAATTGAAAATGGAAATGAAAATGGTTACCATGGTAACTGCTAAGTACCATCAATTTCATACTATGCTGCCTGCCTAGAGATTGGTTGCAGAGGCGAGTATAGCATCAACTTAGCTTTTCGTAACTTGTAATAAGCTTCTACAAATGTATTGTATTAAAAGTGTGCATGTGTATGTTGTCTGAGCGGATGGAAAGTACGAAATGGTTGTATTGGCCTTATTGTATTGAATATACGAGTATGTAGTATTGGTAGTGTAGAGCAGCATCCGGTGTACGGAAAATATTGATCCTTTGCTGCAACAACCTAAACTTTTCAACATGCGAATAAAATTTACCGAATCGATACCGTAGAACATCGGTGAACTGATGCGAATGTTCCCAAATAGGGTGGTGGGTGGTATATACAATAAGGAAAAACAGTGGCTTGAGTTTGTAGTACTATATGTATAAATTTGTGTTAATATTTTTTGTTCATCTGTCTTTTATTTTTCGTACAATATATTTACATTGTACTGTTATTTATGTGTGCAATGGTATTACAAATTTTTATTTTACGGTATCAAATAATCATTTAATTTATACACCAGATAGGTATCGGTTGAAATAATGTAAAAAAAAATCTAAAAGCTGTCCCGTTTTCTTCATAATAATCGTACAGTAAGACAGTAAAACAATAAATTGAAAATACTATTGATGCGTATTTTATATTGAATAATATGAATAATATCATATGGAATAATACCATACTTATACATACGTGTAGGTATAATTTTCTGCTACTTTATATCTATTTGTCAAGCTTTATTAGAAAAGTTCAAATTTTAGTATCTCTTATACTCAGTGCATAAATAAATACATACGCAATCTATAAATATATCATATACGTATACTTATTAAAATATGTGCGTGGTAAGAAATACAAATCTGTAATAGAAAAGGTAGAATCGAAATTGAAATTTAAGTTAGTCCATAGTATGTTTAACTGAAAATCTAATATTCAGAAAAGTTTATTATTCAAAACTATATCAGTAGAATTATTCATAAATAATTGTCAATTAATGGTTAGAAATAAAAGAATCATTTTTTGTCAGTTTTGGTTAACGCAATTTTCTTAAATTTGCTTAGTTATATTATGTATTATTATATTTCATATTATTAATTTATATGAAATATAATAATATCTATTAAGAAAATCATATAGTAATATATTTCATATTATTAATGTAATACAGACGCAGAATTCATTTACGTTGAGATTAAAAATATATGTTCATGCAGTATTTTATAAAATTCCAAATTTGAGAAAAAAAAATAAATGATTCATTAAAAAAGGTTCACATATCTCATAATAAATTAATGATTGTATTAGCATTGATCGTTCCATTATAATTTACATTAAAAAAAGAAATAGTTTGAATTTGTATATGCGACTTGTATAGAAATACAATTTGTAATTCTTATTAAACAGTTTCATTTATATATATTTCTTGATGCAGTCCGTTTTTTTAATGTTCAATTGATCGTATTTATATATGTATACGCAAGAAATTTTCCTTAAAAACAATATCGATTATATGAACTCACTGAATTTAAGTTAGGTATACTTGAAAAAAAATCAATATTTGACAAATATAAATGGGATAAAAAGGATATTAATGGCAATCTATAGATAGGAAAAATAATACATAATTTTGTTTAGAATAAAAGTACAAAAAAGCAATTTGCTTTATCAAAATTTATATTTTAGAATAAACATTATTAAATTTACAATATTTTTTTTTTATTAATTCTTACAAATAATATTTTTATTTATATAATTTTTAATTAACATTTAAAAATATTTTTTTTTTATGTAGACCAACAAAAACGTAAAAATACAACTTTGGATTATTTTTTTTGAAAAATTTTAGTGGGCATGCAGAAATAGAGCTCTTTTAATAAAATTATATTTTAATTTAAAATGCACTTTTGAACAAACTGAGAAAAAAAAACCAATTTATTGATAGGAGCGGAGCGTATTTCATCAGTGGATAAGTGGGTGATAGGTAGTAGTCAGCTTACATCATTTAAAAAATTATTCCATTGCTTGATTGTGTATCCAACGATAAATATTGTTTAATCCATTATGTTATCCATTTTTAAATTGCTAGTTCTGTTAAAACAAGAAAAGAAAGAAAATAAATGATTACAACGAACAAAAAATTTATGAAAAAATAATATTGAATTTCGACATTTACGGGACACTTACGGTTATATACAAATATTACCAATTCTTTTATTAAATATACTACATATTGGTATAAGTTTTGTTCTTTTACGTTCAATTTATATTGTTTTTTTTTTAAAAGTAAATTAATAAATATATTCGTATGATTCCCGTTCGCTCTTGGCATTCACCGCGTGCCTTATGCAGTTTAAAAAACATACAGGCCTACAGTGGACACCAGGAGAAAAACGTCGATGTTGCCGCCTATTTGCTTTTAATAATGTTTTAACACAAATTCATATAAAAATTGTAAATTGTAAACATAAAAAAAAATACAAAACCATAGATTAATTCAAATTAGTATTTAATATTAAAAAAATTAACAATGTTAAATTATCATATTTAAAAAAAAAAACTATACAGACGAGTATTTATATATGTAATATAGTATGTGCCAAAAAAATAAATTTACTAAATTAATAAAACGAAATTGCATGTTTGAGTATTAAACCGTTCACATGTTTCGATTTATTTGAAACTAAGCCAGATCAATTGGTAAGTCTTGAATTGACGAGTTTGTATCGTGTGCGCACAAAGAAATTATGTTTCCCTTGCTCTTTTCATAGCATGCGCAGAAGGAAACTATTGCAGCTGTCGATAGTTTCGTTGTCCTCTACTTTTTGATAAAGTAATTTTACACTTACGTACACACCTATCGTATACTATATGCACAAACATAGTGTATCGTGTATTATATAATAAACTCGATCAGTAGATTTATTCACAAATATAAAGTTGAAGTTTACTTTTGCTTCATCAAGTTAATAAGGGGCACAGAGGAGCGTTCAAAAATACCAGTAAAAAGGATTCGTTTATAAATTAATGCCAATATCTTAAAATCTGTTGTTTGAGAATATCATATTTTGATTTACTATTATTTATAGAAATATCGTTTTATAGTATATAAAAATCTTTTCGATATTATAAAAATGAAATTTTTTTTTAGTTTAAAGTTTCTTGAATTAAGAAAAAATTTAACATTTTAATTTGGTTTTTTAACAAACACTATAAAATTTAAAAAAAATTCAATATATAATTTCACTATGTACAACTTATTTGTATCTACCGTATAATATATTTGTGAATATTAAATAAATAATCGTACCATTAAATGTGAACTTAACAAAATAAAATTCGATCGACTTGTACGTTAATTTGTGTGTACGTAACGTCCCAATTTAGTTATGGTGTCGGCACAACGTTCTTCAAAAACATAGGTCGGTAAACTGACTCCGATATGCGATAAAAAACTCATACTAACCGATTTATATTGGGGTGAAAAGAATTTCATTATGCCCTTTTTTCGCATATATTAAAATATTAATGGATGCAGGGGTGCAGAACATTTTATACATCTTATATTGTCCTTTAACATCAGAAAAATTTTCTATATAATATCGAAACATTTCAAATATATTTTGTACGTTTCATTTGCGACTAAAAGATCAATTCTTATACATATGCGAAATTCACATAAAATAAATGAAAATTTGAAATAGGATAAAAAATTGCTACCAATGCATACGTGTATATTCGGTACCGAGGCTATTGTCATCTTTTATACGAGCATTATGACCTACGTGTATACCAGTTGTATTCCGGTGGTTGAATGTTTTCTTCCCCTTAAATGCTAGGATATTGTTTTGAAGTTCTCCCTTTATAGGGTAGTATCCTATTCATCAACTTATCAACGTTGGAGTATACATGGAAACAAATCTATACGTTGTAAGTGTATATATTTTTTCTCACAATGCAAAAAAATAGGATCAGCCAGATATTTCAGTTTCATTGCAAATAAATATCTATGGCAAATATAAACTATAAGCGGTTTTCTAGGGATATTATTCAAAAAAGCTATACAAGCTATTTTTGTTTCTTCATGCTTATGTAAAATATGGATATCGTCAAATTCTCTTCTTTCCTTCTTCTTTAATTTATGTAATAAGGATTTTAACTATTATTTTAAAAAAATAATAGTTAATTCTAGTTATTAAACAATAGAATAATTATAATTTTAACCTGTGCTTTTAATTTCATAGAGATTGTATAAACTATTAATTTTTCCTGAACATACAAATAATTTAAAAAAAAGATTACGAAGATATTATCATATTATAGGACATCAATTTATGAGCTGAGAAAAAATTGGGCTTATACACCTACCATACTTACATTAGAATGATATATTTACGAAAAGATTTATAGAAAAATTTAAAACTTATAGACTAATAATAAATAGTAAATTTGGTTTTTAAATTAAAAAATGTCCCCTCAAAATTCGCAAGATTTAAATTTTTTTTTTAAATATATTCTTAACAATTTTTATGAATATCTTTTAATAAAATTCATTGAATTAAAAAATAATTTTTATATTAAAAAAAGAGTTGATTATAAATAAAAAAAATGTGTATCTAAAATTGAAGAAATTAATATAAAAAACCTAGTCTAGCTTATTTATATATAAATTTAAAAAAAATTATATTTTATAAAATAGATACGAGAAAAATGTTAATGTACATTTTGTACTATTTTGAAATATGAAATTATAACGTATTAAGTAATAGCTATTTTTTTGTTAATTCGAAACAGGGTGCGGTCCTATGACACGCATGATTTTGGATGATGTGATCGAATGATAGACAAACCAATATTGTTCATCGTCGTTAAGTAAAAAATCCATAAATAGGTTACAAATGATATTTTACGACCCAAAAAATATGCATACCTACCTTATTTTAAAATATATATATAAATGTAAATATATATCTATATATATACATATAACACTAAAATAAATAAAGACACATTTTTTCACTTTGATTAAACGGCCATTATCGATTAAATCTTTATTAATTTGTATATTATAGAAAAGTTTTTAATTATTTTATATATTTTTTAATTAATACATTTATAAAAAATTTATTATAATTTTTAATTAATATATATTATTATCGTGTATTATTTATTATAATTATAGATAATTTTTAATTTGTTGAAATGAACTAAAAACACCATTCTGAGATGAATAATTTATATTGCATTTTTTCTATGGCAAATAATTTTTTCGTTAAACTATTTGAAAACAAGGATCACTTTTCTTCAAAAATTATATCAATATAAAATAGCAATTCGATCTAAGATATTGAAATGTACTTCTCCATTGTGCATAGAAAAACATACCATAATAGACTTTAATAAGAATGAAAAAGCAATTAATAATAATCAAAATAAGATCTTTTTGCTGAATTTGATTCTGGTTGTTCCAATTGAGCAGTACTTTTCCTTATCCTTAATAGATGTCTCTCTGGTGGCACCGCAAAAGCGCACCAAGCGCACTAGTTGACGCCTAAACGTCTACTACGAATCGCAGTCGGTGTACCGAACCCCTATCCTCTATACACTAATATTATCAAATATGAATTCGGTATAAGTGCAGAAATCATATATAGCATTCTTTCTCATCGTTCTGTATAACACATACATAACAATATCCATTTAACACAACACATTTAAACTTATTCTTCAGATAAAACACCCTTCGAGTACAGATCTAAAAAATTATCATCCCCTGTTAGAAAAACGAAAAAGTTTTTTTTTTACAAATACATTCGTAAATGGCAATATACTTGGAGGGTATACTTACGATAATAATTATAATAAAAGAAACAAAATAAAATCTGAAAACAACTTTTCTGAAATTTATATACACATCGATTTTGTTAAATAATACTAATACAACGATGGAAATATATATTTAGCCATAGACAATATACTTTTAGCATTTATAATAGCAGCAGCCGTACCAACTACCCAGATTTCAGGTCCCAGTCAAAGCTCATTATAAGTTGTGCTAGTCAAGCGTAGTTTTGGCGAAGGAGCATGCAGCATCTATGCGCATATGATGCTTTCAGACAGAAGCTATACACATAAAAGGTAATATTAGCCCAGCATCCCTACCCATACATAACAAGAATCGATCCTGAAGGAGAATATTTCAATACACTGAAAATTTATACCGAAACGATTTATATAGGGAATAATAGAAAAATCATATATGATGTGACCGCATCATCCCCTATCAAAAAGATTCTTGTATTTGTTGACCGAAACAACCCCCATCGAAAAGATGCTTGTATTTGTTGACCGAATCAACCCCCGCATGATTCATTCGATGACATAGAATGCTCTATGATTCGAAGGTTGATGTATTTCGAAGTAAATGTCATTTGACTGTATTTTGCAATTTTCTATTATAAATGTGTGCGTTAGTAGATTTTCTTGGGCTTAAAGATGGCAACAACCTCCCGCTGGACCATTACCGTATTACTGGTTCAATGTCTAATAAGACAAATCTAGTTTCAGTATGACGCGCAACTCATCCAAAATGGTACTGAAAACCGAAAACTAAGGATAGATTTGTATGTTGTATTCCACTAAAAACTGCAAAACAGGAAAATATTGAATAACCAAAAGAACTCAATCCCAATCCAATATTTGAATCCAACTATCTACCATATTCTATAGAAATATGGAATGAAGCTGATCGATATTCTGTGAGTTTATGCTGAAATATTTGCTTCTCTCTTCTGCTGTGAATAAAATAGATTTTTTTTTTCGTTCACAATAAATTTTGAGCATCCAACAATGTCCTGGCAACCTCACTTCTGACAAGAGGAAGGGCTAATCATCAGCTCTATTGGGGAAGGATTGATTAACATTGATAGCAGTGGGCTGGGTGTGGTAGTAATTTTTAAAGTTAATACATTCTTACACAATATTTAATAGTTGGAAATCTATTTTAAAACTTTTGATTCCTGTCTGTGGAAAAATGGAAATTCTTTAATTGAGTTACATTTAGTAAAAATTCTCAAAATCATATTACAAGAGTTTAGATTATAGTAGTGTATAGTAGGTATATTTTTAATGATATCATGATATTTTGCTAATTACTTAATAATCAATTGAGGGTCTCTAGTTAATTTGTTAACTTTGAATTTAATTTGATTTTTAAAATAAATGCAGACGACCAATATCATAAATATAATTATATTATATTCTTTCTTTAAATGTCGGTAGTTTTAAAAGTTGAACAATTTATTTGATAGAAACTTATTAAATATTTTATATTTTAGGCTACAACTGTGACAAATTTCTTAAATTGTAAGTACATTTTATTTGATATTGTAGTAAAAATGAAAATAAAAGTAAAACATAATTAAACATTCATATAATTCTGGAAGAATTAATAAAAATATATTTGTAGTCACTTTTTTTTAGACAATTATAGAGTATTGATAATTTAAAGTATCCATTTTTTTTATATATATAGTATGAAGGAATGTTAAAGACAAAATATATTGTATATAAAACTTATGGTTATAGAAAAATCAAATATATGATGAAGAAAAAAAAATGCCTAAAAAAACCATTAATTAGAAGAAATTTATTTGAATATTAATTAGACAAAAAAGAAGAAAAGTTCATATTAAAAAGGATAAATTTAAAAAGAATAGATGCGTATGTTGAAATGTTATCAAACATAAAAATGGCAATAGCCCCGAATATGGCGGCAGCAGTATGATAGTCTGTAGAAGTTCTTGCAACCGCAAAAATACTAGCGATGCCGGTAAAAACAGTAAAAAAGTATACAGTAACGATTGAACTGCACAGTAACAAAATGAATATGTATTTGTTATATCAAAACAGTAGTAGTAGTAGTTACTCGTATTATTGTTGTATGCTAGTAGAAATATGAAAAATACCAAAAACATTTGGAAGAAAGTCAGCCATTTTATGTTGCTTTACCGGGTGTTATCCGGGAATACGTGCAAACAAGCACTAAAATAGAACAACCCTATCTAGGGATTTCATTGAATTGCAATACTCTCAGCTAACTGATGAGCAGCAACATCAATGATAGAGATGTTTTGGCCCTTACCTAGTGGGTGGTGGTAGTGATAGGTACTAAAGAAAGTGCGTCCATTAAAATAAGCCTCTTAAAGTAAATATCTTTTTTTTATTTTTATATTTTAAACTTGTTATAAAGAGCATGAATAATATTAATTTATTTGATTGGGTTTATATTTTGATTTTCAATACTGCAGTAATCTGAATTAGTTCAAGTTTCATATGACCATAAATGAATTTTGGTAAATGCAATCATAGATCCAAAACTTGTAATATTAAAAAATTTCAAAAGTACAATTGTTCAAATATAAGGACTAAAATTAATTTTCTCAGTTTACTATATCAACACAATACATATTCCCTTTATAGTATTCTTCCATTCGTGAATACATGTATACTTATGCATCCATGCACAGTTGTCAACAATAGTGCACAAGCAATGAGAATAGCATAAAAACTTCGGCTTACATATATTCGTATGTACATAAGTGAATATTTATACAATATATTGCATTGCAATATATATCAAAAGAATATTATTAATATAGTAACGACAAACGGGGAAGAAGAGATCAAAACAAATCTGTTTAGGGCAGAGAAATTAATGTTTTTCTGTTGAAACACAAGAACAAACCGATGAGCGTCCTGGTCCATTCGATTTGAGTTCGAGAAGCTGATCTGTTAAAAATGTATTTTACTTTTTTTTAAACATATTTTAACTATTATTTGAAAATAAACAATTACATTCGACAAAATATGTACATATTTTTGATTTGAAGAAAAATTTTCCAGTGATCTACAATATAACAAATTAAAATTAATTTAAAATATAATTTAAATTATATAACAATAAATAAGAAATTTCTCATTTTATCCTGAACTACTATAGAAATTATTAAATGTTTTTGTTTTATTACACATTTAATTGTTATTTTTATATTGTATTTGATATTAGGCTTATTAAAAATTTAATATTTCTACAAATAAAAAAAAAACAAATGTTTGTCTTTATTTGAAAACGTAATATTAAAGTTTCCATATGTTTTTTTTTTATAATACTATTGTATATTTACTGTATAGAATATAAAGTAATTTTTCTCATTTAGATTATATGTATTTGATTAGTAGACATGTATGTATGTATATCCAAAAATATAGTTTTCGAATATGATTTCATAAAATGGATAAAAGAATAACATAAAGTTCAGTTTTCCAAAAAAAAAAAAAATAGCTCAACTCATTAAAAATAGTTTAGCAAATATTTAATGCTGTATAAAAGTATGTTATATTGTAGGATAATATTAAACAAATAATACAAGGTATTGAAAAATATACAGTTCATTAAAAATGTTACTAGAAATGACATTAAAAAAATGTATTCAAATATTTTTGGGAAAGTAACAAAATTAAAATATCTTTGGAATTAATATAGTATCATTGATAGATGATGTATTTACAAAAATTTTTACCTTTCATATAGTATTTAATTATGGGGTGTCATTTAAACGTGCTAATGATATTATTGAAAGAAAATAAACTCTGACTCACTTGAGTTCTAAACAAGCAACAGGAGACGACTAGTTGGAGGTTTACGTTAGATGTCACTTCTAATCGATAAATGATGTGTGCGATTTTCTGTCATCCTCAGGTTAATAGTATCTGTTCAATTTTTTACCTTCCAATAAAAATTTTATTGATATAAAAAATTTAAATTATAAGAAAAATTTTATTTAACAATATAGTATACGAGTGGTTTATTTTTGATCAAAAACACTTATTAATTATAACACATAACTAGAAGCATTTAATTTTATATATTTTTCCTTAAAATACAAAAACTTTACTTGCTCAATTTTTCGAACACAAGTATTTCTAAACAAAAAACAAACAAAAAATGAAATATTTAAAAAAAAAAAAAACATTTATTAATTTTCATCATTTACAACATACCATATACTAAGAAAATCTTTATAATCACAATTAATTTCGTAATTTAATCGACATGCTTATGCAAAAAATATAACACTTACACTTGAATTTGTATTATATAGCACATTTTCTTCACATTACATTTATTTTTATAAATTAATATAAAAATTATTAAAAAAAAATCTAACAAAATTGACTATTTTTAATATAATATAAACAATTCTTTAGAAATTAATAAAAGTAGTTCACATTTGGTCTTACACTCTGAATGGCATATAGTTCAGGTTGTGGAAACTTTACGTCAACTTTGACGGCCATATCGTATGGTAGCACGTGACGTCATGTCGGGAATTTTATTGATTAAAAATATTTTTCACCAAAACTAAAAGAGCTTAGAACTAGTATTACCACCCTTCGCACTTGGGGTATGCTCTGTCGACATGTTTTCAGTTTGTCAGCCTGGCAATGTTTCTGCTGGTCACATCGTACAGCCCCTGTGCATATTATTTGATGAATATTCTTTCAATTGTAACGAGAGTGCCGTTGAAATTCAAAGAGCACGAAAGAGAGAGAAATATATTAAGAAATGTAGTGTTCGTAGACAAAGTATTACTGTACTTGTATTTAAGCGTACATATGTATATCCACAAAGTACCCTAATTGTATAAGGGATGGGTTGGCGAGGAGGGTTCAAAATGTGTACCTTTGCTATCTGCTATGTTGAATAACATATAAAGTTCATTGTAGATGTATTCTGATAACACTAATCACCCTTTACTGCTACTCATCAACTGTCTATTATTCAGTTCTGTACACATTTGGCACATAACATAAATTGATAAATACATCGAAATAATCTATTGCACTATTCTATACCTGCCATAGTACTATAATCAGACAATGCGTAAAATTTTTTTTTTTAAATTCAAAAAGCAAAAGCCAAAGTAATTTTAAATTTTTTGTACTACCATCGCTACTTAAATGTTTTTTTAATAAAAAAAAAACAAAACGACAAAAACTTCGATGGGTTAAATGTCTATTTCCATCTCAATCCAATATCAGGTATGTATAATAGGCTTATGTACTCGTAGTAAGGAATATTTTGTGTATTTTTTTATGGAACAAGAACTTGAAATTATAAAACGCTCAAATGTTATATCAAAATTGCATTTATATATCAAGAATAGTGTGAATATAGGATCTGCTCTATATTATCGTGCAGATACTATTACAAAAATTGAATAATGAAATGCACCTAATATATTATATTGATGAGATCATAATTATAGAAGGAATATATATACAAATTAGATAAATTTTAAAAAGTCTTGAATTTTTTTCATATCAATTTAATAATTATATTTATTTATACCGTTCTATTCGATTTCATATGCTTTATTTCTATTAAAAATTTTTTTTTACTTAAATGTGAATCGTTTATTTATTTATTATCATTAATAAAATGTTATCTTTTATAAAAATTTTGTATCAGTATCTTGAATGTGATTGGAATTGCAGTATGTTTTTTATTGAAAAGACTAATTCACGCATGCGAGGTAAATTCAATACACCAACATTTATATAAATTCTAATAGTTTTTAAATTAATTCTTATATAAAATTGCTGTAAAATGATTTTTATGAAAATTCTAAATAGCTAATACTCCATACTGTGCTTTAACTATACTTACCTAAAGCTTACATTTTGTAGTTATCCATAATAATTAAAAACAAAATCCCTTAAATGGAGTAACCAATGACCACTTTAAAAGTAAATGTTAAGTAACAATAAAAACTTGCATTAAAAATTATCGAGTTTGTTTTTTAGCCACGTGTAAATACTTACGAGCATATATTGTAGATAGGGCAAATTTTTTCAATTTCTTCAGGTATTTGTAATTTTTTATCTTTTCTTTTTTTAAAATTTGTATCTAAAACACATTTGCATATTGATAATAAATAAATTTTTATTCCACTAACAATTAAATCACATATAACTAATGTTACTAACTATGATACTTAATATAAATATTATTTGCTTAAATACCTATAAAAGTATTGTTATCACATTCTTTGTTCTATTATAACTAAATTCCTCGATTCTAAATATTTTAATTATGTGTGTTAAATATGTTTATAAAATAAAAACAACAAAAAAACTAAAAAAAAATTCTTAAGCGGCTTACCACATAATTTTAAATGAACAAAATATTATTTAGTTTTTTTCTTTTCTTGATAAAAAAAAAATATTTTTGTGGTTAAATATATGGAACGTTTTAGAGCTTTCATTGACAATTGTTTCTTTTTAATTCATTAAATGGGTGAATAAAATTTAGAATATTGATAAAAATATCTAAAAATGAAAAAACTGTTTAACTGATAAAATATAGTGTTCTGATATTTTTGTAAAAAGAAGTTTTTAAAGGGTATTAATTATTTGTATTACTTTGCCCATTTGGTTAGTTTCTTTAGATGAACAGTACGATTTTAGTGAAAATAATGTTACCCCAAAGCTATTTAAGACATTACATTTTATTCTTATTACAACCACTATTGAGTTTGATCTGGTCTGTCCTAATGAAATCACTTTAAATATTTTTAAACAAATACCATATCAGGTAATAATTTCTTGTACTCTGTTGTATACTTATCTATTTGTATCAATATATGTATACAAGGTCTGTTCAAAAAGTATCGCGAATTTTGAATTTTCGCGGGTTACGTATATTCGATTTTCGATTTTTTTTGTGGGAACCAACCAGTTCAATTTTAATTTGTTTCAATTTGTAAAATTTTTGATTAATATCAACTAAATGATAAGCAAATTGAACAATTCATTTATTGATAATTTATTCATTCATAGTTGAAAAAAACCGGATTCATTTTACTAAGACGAAACATTGATTATAAAGCTCAACATTAAATTGATATGCGAGGTCTGTTCAAAAAGTATCACGAATTTTGAATTTTCGCGGGTTACGAATATTCGATTTTCGATTTTTTTATGGCGTTATGTTGGTACGACAAGTTCGGCTATTTTGAATATTCAGTTAATTTTTGACAGCTGCTTCGCTTGCACGTGTTTTGGCTCGTCTTCGATGTTTGCTCAATTTCGACCAAAAACAGCATCGCATTAACATTGCTAAGGAGCTATTGGACTCTGTCCGCGACCACCCATATTTGCTTCAGAGGGTCATAACTGGTGACGAATCATTGGACGTGGAAACCAAAGCGCAATCATCCCAATGGAAGCTGTGAAGATTTTGCTTAGAGTTTTCTTCGATTGCAGGAGCGTTGTGCATCATGAGTTCTTGCCACAGGGTAGAACGGTCAATAAGGAATATTACCTGGAATTTATGCACAAGTTGCGCGAAGAAATCCGCCAGAAACGTCCGGATTTGTTGAAGAACAAAAATTGGCTTTTGCACCATGATAACGCCCCTGCTCACGCATCGTTGCTTGTGCGGGAATATTTGACCAAAAAAAACAACACACTAATAATGCCACAGCCACCGTATTCCCCAGATCTGGCCCCCTGTGACTTTTTCTTGTTCCCGAAACAGATTCTTTGATCCATTTTATTAAAATGGGCAAAAATCGAAGACGAGTTAAAACACGTGCAAGCAAAGCAGCTGTTAAAAATTAACTAAATATTCAAAATGGCCAAACTTGTCGGCATAGGTGAGAGACATGAGTACCAATATAACGGCACAAAAAAATCGAAAATCGAATATACTTAACCCGCGGAAATTCAAAATTCGCGATACTTTTTGAACAGACCTCGTATACCATTTTGATTTGTAATTTATAAAAAAAAGTAGAATTTTTTTAAAAATATACTCAATAATAAATCTTAATAATAGGTAAATATATTTTTTTTATGGTATAATTGTATATTTATTATATTTTTATTCAACGAATTTAACTTTCACGATATGCGCAATAACTACACATACTAAAACTAATACTACCAGATATTTCGATTAGAACATTTTGCATAATATTGATTACATATAAATATAATATTTTTGGTACAGTATTTACGCAAAATCTATTGTTGATCCGAATTGTATGAAATTGAAATTAGAACATGCTTATAATAAAACAGGTGTATTATGAAACAAGTTTACTTATGTAAGTTGGAAAATTTACCAAAAAAAAAAAAAATATATATATATATATTATAACCCCGTGTGTTTGAATGACATTTCCCGAATTAGATATTTCTATAAATCTTATTATATACAATATTATGGAGTTTTTATATAAAAATAGTAATACAAATAATATTTTTAAAAAAAAGTTTTATTTAGAATTTTACTTTCAAATGTTATATACTCATTTTATTTTTGAATTTATTTGGGTGTAGCATAAAAAAAGTTTAAAATAAAAATTACTTATTTATATCCTTGCGAGTGGAATATTCTTAATTTACGTTAGGCATTCTTAATGTTTTTCTTAATTCGGCTACCATTTTGATTTTATAGCATTTTGTAATAATTATTATAATATGGTAGGTGTTCATCAGTATCTTTATATAATATTGATAAAAATAAAATTAATCATATATTGTTGCCATGTAGACAGAATGTATGTATAATTAATATGTTTCTTATTTACATGACGTTAATGTATACGAGAAGTTTGAATATGGATGGGTGTGTATATTTCTACCATACTTAATATTTTCATATACTTGAACGATTTTTTGGGTTTAATTTTAATTTTACTAAATGAATAATTACAATCCAGGAATATGATTTCAGTAAAAATAATATTATTAAATAAATACAGAAAACAAGAAAAATTTGACGAAAGGAGTCAGAAATTTCTTTTTTATTTTTGAAATTGGTATTTTACTGGAAAGAAACGTACACAATCTCCAAAAATCATACCGGACCTTTTTGATCCTTCGGTGACGTACTTACAAATTTGTTTCTTTCCTCTCCTTATTGCTTGCACCAGCCGCCGGCTCAACGTTGGCTAGTCATACCGGCTCACCACTACGATAATATTTACTCCAGAGAATGGTAGTAATCAGAGTTGGAGATAAAATCACCCAGATTTTCCGCAACATCCCCAGCCATTCACCTGTTCTATAAGATTTGTACAATTTGCAGACCGTTCATGTTCATAACATACAAACGAGTACATACATTCGTATACATTTTGTACACACCCGGTACAACGAAGTCTCTACACTTGTGTAGAGCATTGGCTTTTTTGAATTAGTTACATATATTTATATGCATATTACTTATATATATATATTTATACTATTTTCGAAAACCCAGAGCGTTGCCTTGGTTACGGCCAGGGTAATGTCGGAGCTGAAAAATTTCGGTTGTGAGCTTTCATCTCGTCCTACTCGGGCCTCGTATTCCGGTTATACCGATACATTAGGGTACATATACATGTGTATATTCTAGGCATATCCATCTGCAAAGAAATAATTATGTGCTACTGGTATATACTCTGACAAGCCTTATCCTGGAAGCTGGTAACGAAATTTTCGGTTGTACAATACTGCCAGAGACAAAGGAAAATCCATCAGAATAAATGTGTGGGAGTATTTGTGCGCACGTGTGTTTGTCCTTTTGCGAAATATTATCATTATTATTTAATTTTTGCCTCATGCACACATAAACCTACTCAGAAACATGTTTGTTTATTTTTTTTTGTAAATTTTTTATTTCACTTACCGCCATTTTTCAATTGTAAATAGTGTAAATTCAATGCAAACTTATTAAATTTGATTCATTTTCTATTGTTCAAATATACACGTATTTTTCATTTTTCACCCACAATTTTCACTCCTAGGCATTTCGATTTTCTATTTCATCCATAATTTTATACAAATTTCAATACATATATAATCATTTCAATGATTCCATAATTTTATACAAACAATAAATTCATTGTAATTTAAATATTTTATTTTTATTAATTGTTTACATTTAATTTACTTAATTAAAAAAAAACTTAAGGAAAAACCAATTTTTCTACATAATCATAAATAGATGATTTTCTGAGTACATATTTTTTTTAAAGAAAAACTATGACCTCAAGGAATTTAAATTTTTCTCTTCTATAAGAAAACTGAATGACGAATTATAAAAACGTTATAAAATAATAATTTTAATCTAGAAAGAAGTATTTTACTATGGTAAAATATACAATATTATGAAATGTCATAGTTGTAAGACATACTTAAAAAAATCTATGAAAATTAATTAAAATTTAGAGACTTTGAAGTTATAAAAGTTTGTTAATTAGGAACGGTACTAAACATTCTATGAGCAAATAATAATAATTCAAATCTTGAAATTATAGTGCCTAGAAATATTTACATAACATAGAATTAAAAAACAAACATATATATTATTAAAAAGAAATTTTGTTTACTATATTAGGTGTATTTGAGCACATATATCAATGAGGAAAATGTAGTGAAATAGAAAGATAAAGTATCAGATAAAAGTAATTTCTCAAGCTTATCTTATATTGGTTCATAAATTCATGCTTAAATCACTTTACTAAATGCTTCGAAAACAAAACCATAGAATTCTATGATAATAAAATAAAGTAAGGAAATGGTTCGAAATCAGTTTCACACCTTATTTATGTATATTTTTCACAAATACCCATACATATATACGGAATTTAGTACGACCTAATATTTTATGATATATTTTTTTGTAATAAACATATATTAACAAATATTCATGAGAGATAAGATCACATCTCAATAATTAAGATATCATTATTGCCTTTAAATCGCAAAATATGCTAGCTACCCCATATAATTTTGTAATCAAATAATATAAATTCAATAAAACTAATAACTTTTATTATAATTATCAAAAAAAAACTCATCTTTATAGTCGAAAATAATCAAAATGAATCATATTGTTGTACCTGAATAATAAATTAATTAAATTATCAAGGGAATTTTTTGTTTTATAAGAAATATTTTTAAGTTAATCTAGGACACATCTAAGTATATACAATAGTAATAGATCTGCATACGCAGGTCTATAAGACAATCAAATTTATCGAAATAGATAAGCATATAAATGCAATCCTTTGGGGACTATTTAGTATTTTAGTTACAAACCTCGCTATTGATATTATAGGTTCTAAAGTGGACCCTAAAGCTGAAGGGATAAAGTTATGAGTCACCAAATTTTGGTGAAGTTTGCATTTTGATAGTAACGTTAAATTTAACTTTAATATATACAATATATATATATATATATAGTTGAAAATACGGATAGCTACTACAGTAGAAAATTTGTTTTTAAACTTGTGTGCACAATATATACCCAAGATTTTTTTTAATACATACTTGATTGTGTGCAATGTTTTTATCTTAAAAGTGTGCGAGTCGTGAAGCATCGTTATTCCATATAACAATGGGAGTTTTCGGCATATAACATACTATAACCATAAAATATAGATTTTAGAGAAAAGTCCACTAATACAGTTTAATGATAAAAACGATTAACAAACACAAATAGAATGTGGTTGTACATACTTAAGAAGACGTTGAAATTCCAGGACAAGTCATCATCCCTTTATTGGCTCTTGTATATATATATATATATATATATATATATAGGGGAAAATCGATCTACATTCTCATACTTATCAAAAGGAAATTTGAAATAGGATTGCCAGTAAGAAATGAGTATGAATGAAAAGAAGGAGAGAGATGGTAATGGGTGGAAGCTAGAAACTGTATACAATATGATGGTATATTGCTATTACCTATCCCCCATCTGGGCATCCATATGAAAAGTAAGCCGGCAACGAATTGTTGCCATTATTTTAGCTACTATTTTCTGGCTGCTGTTGATACAACGAGCTCCACTACCATCATATACAGAGCTGTGGAATACAGTAATGAGTGGCAAACAAAATGATGACTGTAAAAGGAGATGCTGTGGCTCCAGGGGCCACGTCGGTCAAGGGCATCACAAGGTGAATATGTAAGTCCGATTGGAATACTAGAGTAAAGAGTATTTATTTCCCAAGATATTTTTATCCACCCTGTTTACAGTAGATACGAGTATTTTCATACAAGTTAAACGCTAACCATAAACTTTATCAATATGAATAGAAAAATCTTATATTTAACAAGTTAGTATATAGGATTAAATATACATATGTGAGTTTATGTAATATAAGATGATTTCTTTTATGTTATACTGGTATATGTGCCTAATACCAATAAAATACAATCAGTACCAAAGCTCAGAAAACTGGAAAATCTGTAAAATGTTTATATTCAAGTGCGTATTGCAGTAAATGTAAACCTGTGAACGCCGCTGTTCCATCGCTCATCAGCCAGTTTGATTGGTATACGTAGGCTGGTTTTTTTTTATATTGTATATACAGAAGAGATGTTCCTTAGTCCTTATTGTAATATTGCGTACGTGATGTATTAACTTTTGTTTCCTGTTTTTTTTCCCCCCCAAAGTCAATACCTAGGAGTTTATTATTGTATACTCGTATATGTACATACTTTGCAATGACTTAAATTGAAAAGAAGGAAATAATATGATGATTATGAAATAATATGTCAATAGAATTCCAGGTTAATGATATATATATATAGGAAATGATATCTAATAGGTTTTCACTTAGGTCAAAAATTGTTTCGTTTTGATAAGAATAAACGTACAAAAATACCGTTGAGTTTGAATTTAAAATATATTAATTTCGTATGTACATAAATTGATTCAACTAATATGAAATTTTAAGTCCATAAACAAATAATTTTTATTAATTTGTACCCACAATTCGATATTTGCTATTAGATTTAACCTTTTTATTATAATGACTAATTTTCCTTTTCTATTCTACTAACACAAAATCAATAAATAAGTTTAGAACATCAAATGAAAATAAATTTACTGTGATCAACAAACATTTTAAATTTTCATCAAACAATTTCAAATTGTGTCAAATTGAATTTGTATATATGTATATTGTGTATAAACACAATTATCCGCAGGAGTAAAACTTTGAAGTTTTTTATATGCACTTAATTTCAATATTGATAATCATCATAAGAATTTTAATGTTACGATATAATAAGGTCTGTAGGTTTTCAATAAGTTAAATGTAGTTGTTTTTAATACCTCAATTGATTGATAATCAATTTCCGGTTATTTTTATATTACACTTAAAATACATTCCAATTACAAATTATCCTTTAATTTTGATATCTTAAATGTAAATGGGCAATTGCAACTGTTCCAAAATTATATATTTCATTTTTAATAAAGTCCAAATATTTGAATTGACGATTTTTTCAAATTTTAATTTTTATAATTGTTTTTAGTTAATATAACAATCTTCAGTTAATAGAAATTTTAAAGAAGCAAAGAACTTTGTTATATAATAAATAAATTACTTAAAAAAAAAAAAAACAACAAACAAACAAAGATTTATTATTAAAAATGGTATAAAAAAAAATTTATAATTTGATTGTGTGATGAATAGGGAAAAGTTTCATTCGAGAAAAAAAATAGCTTTCTACACACAAACGCAAACGTAGAGAAAATAAAAGTTGGATACAAATTTTTTAGCAGTGTATTTAATCTATTCCGAATGTGTAGCCATGGTAACTGCATCTGCTCGATAAAACTACCCCACGGGCGTAGGGTAAAAAGTATATACAAGTCCTGTTGGTGAAAATGTTGTTTAATTTATTTTTCTTCCCTCTTTTCGGCCAGATATTATATTATGAACATCACACAAGCCTCGTCTAGTTGTCTCGATACATACAAGTATTTATGTATATACATATCTGTATATTCCTCTACGAACACTATATTGGTAGGGTGTTTCCCTCTCCTTTACTTTACATTATAATAAACGCGAATTTGTACTCGTTTTTGTGTTTGAAATAATTTTTTTTTTTTAGTAAATAATATTTACACTCTTATGTACAAATGTAATAATTTTATTGTTAATATTATTTCTCTATTTATATAATTTCTTCTTATTGTTTATAATTAAATGTTAAAATTACGAAATTTCCTTAATAATTAATATTTAACCATACTATAAAAAACTTAAAAAGATTACGAATTTAACACCAAGGCATTTATTGTGCTATTTATATAGTATAGAAGCAATATAGTGCATTATAAGATTATATCCGCTTTGGTACACTATTTTAGATTTTTGCTTAAATAACAAAAATATTGCTATATCCCATCTCATAGTTAAGATACTATTACTTTCACTCTTCCTAGAGATTATTCAATATACCATTTTCATTATATTAGTGTGCATACATTTAGCATCCTCTACCTATATTTATTTCTTTATTATACAACTTTATATTAAGTTCAAGAGTGGTTGTAAAAAAAACCGACGTGTATAGGATCCCTTCAATTACTTACGCAAAAAAAATTTATTTGGTGATGGATATTTCCTTCTTTTTATTAAATTATCTTTCCTTAGATATCCTGCATTTAATTTTTTTTTTTTGATATATTAAAAACTATTTAATTTATTGTATAAAGTATATTTATGAATAAAACTATAAGAAAATAATTACTTGATAATATTAATTGAAAATTATAAATAAAAAATTTTATTTGATTATATTATAAATTGGTTATAGTGTTTGAATAAATTTATATAATATGATAATTTTATCTTTAAGCAGCCAATTTGCAAATGTCATCATCAGAAATGGAAAATATTCCTACAAAATTACAAGTAAATGTTTAGGCGAATTTTAATAAAATTTTTATTTTAGAGATAGCCATAGTTATATTTAATATTCTACCATAATGATACCTTAGAAACAAGTTTAAATAATACGTGAACCAAAAATAATTCTATTCAAAAAGGAGAAACTAGAGAAAAATAAAGAAAATACTTTTTTTAACACTTCATTTATATTTTAAAATAGGCTCTATATAAGAACCAATTACATTGCTATCAAAATTACAATTTCTAATAAAATCTAAACTCAAGTAATTCAAGTATGACTTATCAAATTGACCTGGTCGAATTGGTTGGATGATTGGTTAAGCAATTGACGAAGGTCGCTGTGTGAACTTTGCCAAGATGGGTGCCCAGGTGGAACCACCACGGAACGATTTTCTTATTTTACAATACATTTCTCTATGAACACAGATGACGACAAGGAGTAGACCCAACTGTGTATCGCCACAGGGAAAATGATCCTGATCATATTGATAAGATTTCTTATTGTACCTTTGCTAGTTTCTGTCGGAATCTTTTTCAGTTACGCCTCGTATACTGTCTTAAAATCGAACTATTTCAATCCGCTACAGTAGGTTAAGTACCTCCTGTGCAATATTCAAATTTCAGTGGAACCGAATTAAGTTTTTATTTTAAAAGAAACTCACATAAGAAAAGATTTCTTGTATTTCTATTTATAAACTTCGAACACCATCAAGATATCTCTACATTCGCAAAAAATTACTCAAAAATCGCTGATTTTAGACTTAAAATTTACGTTCCCATTTTATTTATATTTTCTGCAAATAAATACGAGTAGAATATGTTTGATTTATAAAAGACAAATATTGACCGAATACTATACGATAAATATTCTCAACTGGATCGTCTGATTTTTATTCTATTGTATTATTAAAAATATAAGGAAAATTATGGCAAAAATTACCAGTATCAAAACTATATTTTATAATAAAATATCTTTAGTCTTCGTAAAGTATGTTACGACTTAAAACTGTGTATAATTGCAAAACCACTTTTAAAACATTTCTTTACATCGCCATGTGTATACAATTATTTTCTTAAATCATTTTGTATCAAATTATCACATGAATGAACAATTTTAGCTATCATCATTAGGCAATTAAATACTTAAAAGAGGAGAAATATACCATTAGGTACAACAGAAGAACTCTAAATACAAATAATATGTTCCTTTTGTAATAAAAAAACGGGACGATAATTCTTTAATCATAATTCTATATCATGCTTTTAACAACCAAGTATTTTTTTCAAAGTGTAGTAATAATACTAAATCCACGTAGAATATACTTACCCCTCCCCCCACCACCGTCTCTCGCAAATAAAGAACTCTCGCAAATAAGGAAATAAAAACTATAAATTTTTATTTTAATATATTGTATATATATAAATTTTGTTATTTGAAAAAAAAAACAAATAAAAAAAACAAAATGTATCTTACTAACTATTTTTGTAATGAAAGTAATTTATTTACATTGTCCATAAAAAGTTTTCTTTTCGTTTCAATTTTCATTGAATTAATAACAGATTTCTCAATAGGATCATTATTCAAAAAAAATTCTGCATGTTCTTTTAAAGATTTATTCGATTTTTTTTCACCAATCATTCTAATACCGCTTAATAATATATTAAATAGATTTCTTAGAATACCGCACATAAATACATCATCTACATCCTTAATATATTGATAGTTATTAGGTGTTGTATCTTCTTCATAACCACTTGTAGGATATTTTTGATCGCTTGCCATAGTAACATCTTGATTGCTACCCATTATATCTATTTTGTCATTAAGCATACTCTTAGTTTCTATGTTATACAAATTTTCATCGCCATAGAATTTTTCGATTTTTTCTGCCTACATAAACGGAATTAATTTTATATTTTGTACATTAATTATCAAATATTTAATACCCAATCAGTGAATCCTATTTTTCGAAGTACATTAATTTCGTCACTTTCACTTTTAACTGGCAGTGTATTATCTAAAGCAGATTTAAAAAGCGGTTCACGATGTTGCTTTGATCGCTTTTTGAATTCTGGTTTATCGTCTATTGGAAAATTCAAACGTGGTCCAATTGCATTTTTTATATCATTTAAAGCCTGCCCAAATTGATTTCTTACGAGAATTTCCTTTGGAGTCCGATCATTTTCATACAAGTATCTTACAGTATTTTTATTTTTGGGCGATTCAAAATAATCTAAATCTATAACAATTCGTGGTGATATATTTATTTTTTTTGGAATAGTAATTTCTGGTGACAATATATTAGGCGGAAAAATTTGTTGTGTCCCCAACCAGGAGTAGAAAAAATTGGTGAGCATATACCCATAAGTAAGACTACAACTTTTAAATGACAACAAATCTTCAATAATCCTATATATAATAATTGTATTAATTTCCCTTTCAGCAATACAAATTCAAAGAACAAACATTTTAACCTGTTCTAAATTTAACTGAATATCCTGTTTATAATAACTTTCATATAAATCACATTTACTTTGATATTCTGTCTGAAATCCTTCACATTCAATAAGCTGCTCATTAACAAATTCATCGAAAATTTGATGATTTTCTGGCTTTATAAACATTTTCCCATGATGGAGTGCCAATGTATATAAACAAATTGCAATAATTTTATCCTATAAAATATTCAATTTATAATGTTTGTTAATTAAGTTTTAATCAATATATTACCAAATGCCAAGCAAATGCTTCTGTTGCTATTTTGGCACAATTAAAACATGGTATCGAATAATATCTTTGCAATGGCCTCAAATCACGTTCTCGATTAAATGCATCAAACCGTTCTACAATTAATACTTTTGTCGGTACTATATTATATGTTTTTCTAATATCATATGATAGTAAATCTGATAGGTTTTTTCTAGATTCACTAATAAATTTATATTTTTGAAAATAGCCTGGCCGTATGTTTAGATCTAATGTTAAATATTGGAAGATAGACTCCTTAAAAAAAATATTTATGAAAACAATTATAATAAATTAATTAAAATAATATATACATACATTCGCTAATTGCTCCGTTTTATGGATATAGTCTTTATCTCTTATAATAATGGTTGCTGGTCCATCACGAATACCATTGCAGAAAACTCTTACAATATCTTTTAGAGGCATTATTCTAGGTTGCACAAGAAAAACATATCTCATATAGTTGGAAGGAAATTTCCAGATTATATTGGCTACCATACTGTACGAAATTATAATCAAAATACAAAATATATTTCAAATAGTAAAATTAGATCATTAAAATTGTGTACAATTTGCTTACCCCCCAAAATCTTTTATATATACCAACGGAACATTCTGGTTACCTGGTTCATATATTGGTACTAATTGATTTGGTTTACTTGCCTCCAATACAATATGCGTGAAAATATTTTCCCCACCGCCGTACGTGACACCAGGTAATAAAACTATTGTCTTTAGTCTATTTTTGTATAAAGCACTTGCTTCCATAACTTGCTCTTCTAACTTTTTATAAATTTCAAATTCTGGATGGCTTACTCTAGCACGATGATTATGCTCATACCAGACGCCATCACATTTCGGTGTATTAGCCCATGTTAGCGGAGTTGAAATTAAAATAAATGTTTTCCCAAACTTTGTTTTCTTCGTATTTAGTTCAAATAAATGTTTTATATGCATTAACACCGTTTCTGCTTCTTTACGTTCATTTTCTCTCATATTCATATCATATAAAATAATGTCACATTTAATTATTTTTTTAATATAGTCTTTCAAATTTTTACGAATTATTTTCACGCCATAATTTTTTAATAAATCATTGTTTTCAATCTGATCATCATCAATGGATCCGTAAATTTTTAATTTTGTCAAAGCTAAATAGCGCTTTTTAAATAAACCCTCTAAAATTGCTCTTCCATGATATAAATTAATTAGATTTATAAAAATCTTAATACGGCCGCCTTTAGCCTGTTTCTTTTTTTTTAATTGTTTCTTTTCAATCTTTTTACTATTAATTTTCAATACTATATGCCCCATTTAAAATTAACTTAGAATTCTTTATAAAAAAAAAATATGTATAAATTATGAAAAAAACTAACGCCAACAAAAAAAGTAAACTAACGTAATCATCAATATTAATATTTCTATGCCAACTTTTCTAAATCGGGCTATAAATTTATTATTTAATACAGTTTAAATACTCGTAATATCTAAGATTTTTAAATAAATTGTTTTTATTACTTTTTTTTCCGTACCTAAAATAATGCTTGCGTTGAACATCTAGACTATTTATATAAAAAAAAATAGCTTATTTAAATGC
This sequence comes from Atherix ibis, assembly GCA_958298945.1. Taxonomy (NCBI): domain Eukaryota; kingdom Metazoa; phylum Arthropoda; class Insecta; order Diptera; family Athericidae; genus Atherix; species Atherix ibis. Next base: position 18,257,561 of record OY282609.1, on the reverse strand, counting down.
AATTCTGCCAAAACTTTGTACGCATAGTGTAATTATGAAAGTAACATTATAATTGTACTACTAGAAAGTAACTGATTTGATAGAACATATAAAAAATTCCCAAAAAAATGAATATTAATTTTAAGTATTTATTCTTTTTCGCAATTTGTGTTCATTCTGAGAGGAAAAATAACTCTGAATGAGAATATTCTATTATTTATTAAATTGATAGAATTCATTCATGTGAATTCTTTAATTTAAATACATAATATAAAATAATATGGTATAATTTATTATAGGATGATATTGTTAAATGCAAATTTAATTTATAAAAAAAAAATAGTAGGCTTCTTCCATTTAATAGTCAAAATATTTTAATATTATAACAGATATTTTTGTACTAATTTGTTAGAGAGAAACTATGGAGCTTTTCGAAATGATATAATTGAAAAGCTACTGCAAATAAACGAAATGGAGTAATCAAAAGAAAATCGTAATGGTGGAAATGAGAAAATAAAGCAAATCAATGAGATAAATTGTTTTTATTAGTATGAGTACTGAGTGAGAATTGAAAATGTGACCATGTGTCATACAAAAAATATATTTCAAATTGTTGTCCACATTTGCCCGTTATTATACTAGTTTTTCATTGTTTCCCACTACACCGTTCAAAGCCTGAAATTGATTCAGATTTCAGGGGGTGAATATCTCCCTTCTGTTGCAAATCGCTTATGAATATTATTTCACTACTTCTCCCTACTTTAGTAGCGGACATCAGTCAATCCCTGCAAAAGAGGAACGCTACAAACACCGAATCACCTTACCACTACGGCCACATTACGATTGCGATATTGGTTGCCGCTACTATTCTCGCCCTCACTATAGTAAACGCAAAGACTTTATCAAGCATCCCTAACCCGAAATTCATCCTAAAATATATCATTCTTTTTCCGTTTAGAAAGTGAGTACTCAAACTTCTATTTGGGTAGATTATAAACAGCGAGAATGCCTCAATATCAAAATCGAAAAGTGGATAACACCGCAAACGGAATTAGATTTTAATTTTGTCTCGCCTGTGCGGTCGATTGTGTTTAGTTGTTATTTAAATGTACATTTTATATACGTGAATTAAATTTTTTGTTCAACTAAAAATCCAAGTGCAATTGTTTATATAAAAAATATACACATTTTATAATAATATAATTGGAATATTCCTAAAAAAAGTAAAGTGAAATAAATTTAAGAGACTATTATTTTTGTAAGTAGAGTTTAAATTTATATTATTTTTAATTAAAAGTTGATTTTGTTAAATAAAATTAAATTGTTGATACTGTAGAAAATGGAAACATGGTTGAACAAAAAATACTATCCAGATTTACGCAGAATCCAAATTAGAACGCCATCTATTCAAAAATCTCAATAAATAGTTTGTCATAATGAAAATTTACACAAATAATACGTTTAATTTATTTCTATTAATAATAGTTTTTATTTGAATGAGCACTTATGTATTATTAATTAACAATAAACAAATAATAGTTATTTAACTGTTCAAATAGGAAATATAATTTAATTATAATATAGCCAAAAAATTTTAAAGGTATATTACGAGTATAGAAATAAAAGTGATAGAAAATATCTACTATGGACCCAAATATGTCATTTGGATTTCCTATGAGTGGTCATGGCCCTCCTTTGCCTCCACCACAAGCAATTTTAGGAACACATCCTGGACCAGCTTCTAGTCCGTCGCAGAGTGTTCCTGGTAGAAGAACACCCCTAGGAACTGTAGGCCTTGGAGGATTCTATGCTCAAACACAATTAGTATCCAATCCCACTGGCCATGGACTCACTGATGAAAATAAACCTAGCGGAAGTAGAGAACGGTAATTTTGTATGCTTTGCTCAAACTTTGTAATTTACAATTATAAATAACAATTAAGCAGATCGCCTCCGAACCAAACAAGTCAAGGAATTGGTAAACAAAAAAATAGGCAAGGAAAAACTGTTAGACTTAATATAAATGCAAGGTAATTAGAACTTTACCATTTTTATTTAACTCTATTAAAACAAATTCTGATAACCTCTGATCCAAGAAATATATTTGATATACTTTCAAAAATCAAAATGATATCATATCGTATTATTTACATTTGTACAGAGAAATCTTTACTAGCCTTCACATTAATCTTACTTAAAAAATATTTATTATTTTTCATTATATTTATATATTTCATTTTCTAGAGAACGAAGACGAATGCATGATTTAAATGATGCTTTAGATGAATTACGACGTGTAATACCATATGCTCATTCTCCATCAGTACGAAAACTATCAAAAATTGCTACATTGCTATTAGCTAAAAACTATATTTTGATGCAACAAAATGCTTTAGATGAATTAAGAAGGTAATATTATGATAGTTTTGCCAAAGTAAAATAAAAACCACTGACAATTATGTTATTCTTAGACTACTAACATATATTCAAAGCACAACAGGAGCAGCGCCACTTGATCTAGGATCTTTTCCAGCAGCAGCCAAACTTCAACAATTATTACAGGCACCTCACCAAGATCCGCCTAGTACACCGTAAAATATCCTTCAATTCCATTAACAAAAATATTTTCCAATCAATTCGAATAGTTCTTTCTCTACGTATTCTTTTAATTTTGATAGAAATAATTTTCAAATAATATGATATCTACTAAATTTTTAAATAAACTTAGTTATTTGGTGTAAAAAAAAATTTGAAATTAAAAATGAAAACTATTATTAATTTTCTAGTCATAAAATATTTAAAATTTATAAGAGCAAGTGATATTTTCTATATATTTATTACTTTTTTATTTGATTTATTAATATTTATAAATAAATTGTGAATTGAAATATTTACTTAATGCAATTTATGTTTTAAAGAAGTATTTATAAACTATTATAGGACCTCATTTACATAGCAATAAATTAAAAATATTAAGTCAATATGGCCTTAGAAATATTCATTCAATACCAGTTTATACATTAAATAAACATTATTTTTAAGAAAAACTACTTAAATACACATCATATAGATATATATCGTGCGATTCAAGGAAGTTTTTAATAGCAGAATCTTCACTTATCCGTTTGTGTATAGATTGCTACGTTTTGCTTTAAACTTGGAATACCAGCTAGAATATATATTGGAAACAGATAATGTATTATTTATTATGTTATAGTGTCCGATATTTATATATTTAATGTATTATTAATTTTGTTATAATTAAACTAAAATAGTTTTGTTCAAAATAGTTACAATTTATACACAATATAATGAATTATTTTAAATAATATTAAATTTATTGCAACTCAACGAACAATTTAAAATATTTGGAAAACTGCCTATCCCTATAAGCTACGATTCATTTGATCGAAGCCCTACAAATGCTTATTTGAAATATGCACTGCCTTATTTAATTGAATGCTTTTTTAGTAAGTAGTCCAATGTGCACTGTAGAATATTAACTTTATTAGTAGGCTTAAATATCAATTGACATGTTTAAGTTAGATTGTAAGTTAATAGTTTTAGTTTACTTTTGTTTTTTTTTATGTTGAAAATAATAATCAAATTAAAATATTAAAAATATTAATATTAAACTTAAATGAAACGTAATAAAAAAAAGAATATTTTTATTTAATTGTCAGAAACGGTTCAGAGATGAATTCTTTTTAATGCGTCAATTGTCTGTATTGCAGCTAACTTCATAATATATATATTCATTCCATATGGATGATTATTGAATAGTTCATTGGCAAATGGTGTATTATGAAGTAGAAAAAGGAGCGTACAAGAAAGAAAAAAAAACGGTTAAGACGTAACAGTTCTAATGTTTGTGAGAGTAGATAATTTGAGGACTTTTGATTAAAAGTGATATTTTTAATTGGTAATGCCTTAAAATTTTGTATTGAAAATATTTGAGCAAACTTTATTTCTATTGTTACATTATCATATTGAAGTTCGAAAAATATAATATAAACAAGAGACATGCACATATATATATTTAATTGAAGAAGTATAAGCTCGGTGTCACAAGTATTTTAACAAAAATCTACAAGTTAAAGAAATGCTTATGATTTTTAAAGAAAAAGTATTACTATTGGTTTTTTTAATATAAGATTTCGATTTATATTCAGTTTGAGTTGAAAGTCAATTGGGTGTTAAAATATAATTTGGAAAAATTTTAAAGGTACTTATATGCTCGCATATTAAAAAAATTTGTGTAATAATAGTAAAGATATTTGGTATCTTGAAATGACAATAGAAACAATATTTCTGAAAATTTATTTCAGCCTAATAGTTTCTACAAAAAAATACGCAATTAAAACAATTCAGAAAAGTCTGCATTTAAAGTAATAAATGAAAATCGGATGCCACATTTGTTGAGTAGTGGGGTAATTGTGTGAAATAAATGTCATTTTCTGAAGCTGTGGCGGCAACTAACATGTCGGTATAATCGGCATCCCGCTTTTTAAATCAACTTCATAACTAGATGTGGTAGATTTATTCTCGGTTAATAGGCTTCAGGTTTAGTATCTAATTCGTCATTTTCGGTCTTCCCGGATTATTCGAAGCATATTTGCCCTCGTCTAATATGCGAAAGACAGTACGATTATAGACAGGCAAAGCTATAGAAGTGAAATGAATTATAGGATAGTGTGAAAAAAAGAGATGAGCTTACTATATGGAATATTACGCACACATGCACATATCTATAGAATCATTGCAGTGGATATATTTAGAGTATGTAGGCATTTTTAGAAACGAATGTAGTGGTTTATGATGTCTAGCGATAACTACACTGCGCGTAAAGGCCAGTTCTCCATATATTTTTTCTCTTACCGCTTATTCCCGGCCATAATTGAACAGTTTTCGCATGACGTATATTTTTTGATTACTGTAATAACTATTATTTTCTACTATTCTAGTTAGTAAATATATCGTGTAGAATATTCAGCAACTTTCAACTTTTCTATAATAAGACACTGTTGCTGAAAGTAAGATTTCAGACTTAGAACTATAAAGGGGGAAAGTTCGTTTTAGCGTATCATATTTTAGAATTTTATTATCAAATAGAAATATTGTAGTTTTATTATTTTAAAAGTCAGTGCAAATGAAATTTATCTACATACAGAAATACAGAATATAATTTGTACCGAGTTATTGAGTAATGTGAATAGGTAGAGAAATTTGAAGTTTCCAATGATTAATAAACTCTTGATATTATAATTATGAAACGCATAAACTAATAAAAGTGAGATATTTTTAATAATATATACATTATTGTTCAAAAAAATATTTTTATCATCATATGTATATATGTTATAATATACATATAACATATATGTACATTTCATATAGACTATTTTTAAGATAAAGTAATTTTTGTAAAACTATATTGTTTAATAGTTTGTATGAATTAAATTTACACATATTGTGTTTTTACAGAAGTATATATAAATATTTTTTACGGCATTATCTTAATTTAGTAACCTAAACATTAGTTTTTCAATAAGAAATATGAAACACAACGTCAAAAAAACTATGAAAATGTCAGCTGTATTAATGCCTAGGCCGGTTTTAGTGCGCATTGTGTGTTTGCCTTGAAATACTATATGTTATAGAATGACATCTTTCTGTAGAAAGATTTCCAAACGTTATGTATACTTTTCTTTAATAATAATTTACCCAAAAAATTGTTTACTTATATTGCAGATGATTATAATATTGGACGTCTTTGGAATAGCTGAACAAGAATGCAGCAGATAGCACTGTATTTATAATAGAAAACATGCTAAGACCAATCAAAAATTTTATATCTTATTTACAAAAAAATGCGAATGGTGCAACAATTTTTGGAGTATCTTCAAACATGAGTGCTCACGATCTAGAAACTGATACAGAAACAGTAGAAAATGACACCAAAGATGTCATTTCCTGCCAAAACAAAAGAGAGGTAATGGAAGATGATTTATTAATCAGAATAGACGATAATGATGAGATGCCAATTCAGAGAGATATAATCGAAATTTTGTCAAAGCCTATTGAAAAATTAAAAGGTGAATCTAACTCATTTACAACTGAATATAATAAGGTGGTTTCCGAAACGTGTATTGTATCAGATTTAGGTGAATCTGATAATTTGAACTTAATGATACATCATGAAAAAAGTCTAGACGCTATAAACATAGAAGAGTATCAAAGTGATATCTTAGAATTAGAAGACATTGCGAAAGAAAATGATTATTGCTTGGATACTCCTGAAAAGGATCCAAAAAGTTTAATTATAGATATAAGTGAGTGCAGTCTTGAATTTGATCAACGTGGAAATTATGCTGAACCAAGTGCCGATCCTTTGGCTCTGGATAATAGTAATGCTGAAATCGATGGCCATTTATGTAAAGCAGATTCATCGTTTGCATTAGGAGAATCGACATTGAATACATCTACCCAAGATGAAGGAATGATATTTATAATAGATGTTGATGATATAAAGAATGATTCTAGGGGAATTGTGAAAACTAAGGCCAAAAACTTGACTACTGGTGATAATTTCGAGCCCCAAATTATAATAAGTGATAATGAGAAAGAAGAATGTTACACAACACCTACGCTACGAGTTGAAGAAATTATCGAAGAGCAAGAAGTTCGAAGTGATGGCTCAGATTCCGGACTGGGTTCCGAAACTCTAGCGTTGCAAACAACTGTCAGTAGTATAGATAGTGCTAGTACTCTTGATATAAGTCGAAGTATTTCCAAGCTATCGCCCATCCGGGGAAACTTGAAAAGGCGTTCAGATGATAGTAATTTATTGAACGAAAGGTGTAAGAAGCCGAAAAAGTCAATTCAGTTTGATAGTGTCACAGTATTTTATTTTCCTCGAATGCAAGGTTTTGCTTGTGTGCCATCTCAAGGAGGGTGCACTTTAGGTATGGGCTCCCGACATATTAATACACGACAGTTCACTTTAGCGGAACATGCTGCAGAGCAGCGGCGAGTTCACCGACAACAAATGCAAGAAGTCAATCCGCGCACATCGTCTAGCGATGATTCTGATACAGAAGAAGAAATAAGTGAAGCAAGTGGTTCTGATTTAGACACTGATGCCAGTGGCTTCTTGCAGCCTGTTACAACGCGGCAAAGAAGGGCAATTCTTAAAGCAGCTGGAATCCGAAAAATCGACCCAATCGAAAAAGATGATTGCAGAGCTATCCGTGGTTCGAGAGAATTTTGTGGATGTAGTTGCAGAGGGTACTGTGATCCGGACACTTGTTCATGTAGTCAATCAGGCATTAAATGTCAAGTAAGTTATACAGTTATTATTAATATTGGTAATAGTTTTTTTTAAAGGAATGATGAAAATGTATATTGATCAATTATGATTTATAGGTGGATCGACCAAATTATCCATGTGGCTGTACCCGAGATGGATGTGCGAATGTAATAGGTCGAATTGAATTCAATCCTAGTCGTGTACGAACTCATTTCATTCATACTATAATGCGTTTAGATTTAGAAAATAAAACCAAACGAACTGATGAATTAGATAATTCAGAATCATCAACAATGCTTTTGGGATATACGAATAGTTTCGGAACATCCTCAAGCATAGTGAATTCCTCACTTACATCATCATTAAATAATTGTTCAAATAGTATTACGAATAATTTAAGTAATATTTGTAATTATAGTATTCCATTGCGCCAACAGGCAGGTTATGGACCTATAATTTTACAACATTTACATCATCAGCAGCAACCGCAACATCATCAGCAGCATTTACAAAATGTTTCGTATGCTAGTACGGTTACTGATCATAATAACATGTATATGAATGGACTGCAAGGCCCGACAATGGTTTTATCGATGAATATTGATGGACATGATATCCAAAATAGTTTGCATAACTCGCATATGATGCAGCATCCACATTTGCATCAAGAATTGCCACATCAATTAGCTAGTATTAATCCAAATAGTAGTTTAATACATAATAATAGCTCAAATAGTCATAATGTGAGTAATGACGTAATTGTCAAAGAAAACCACGTTCACCAAAATAATTCCATAGAGCAACAGCAATTACAGCAGCCTCAAATACAAGTACAAATGCAGCCACACACTAATTTAAATGATTCGAATCATCCACATCATATGCATTATGCATTCCGTGATATTAACCAAGAAAGATGTGATAGTGCGATAAATGTAAATGTTCGACAAAATAATAATTTTCAATCTTCAAATAATCATTTATATCATGAAACATATAATGGGACTTATTTAGAAAGTTCTTATAGTAATCCGAATTTGCAACCAAATAACTGTACGAGTACTAATAACGAAGTAACAATTATCAATGATGATAGTGGAGTTATTGATGAAAGCGGAGAAAATGCAGTAATCTGTGAGAACATTGAAAGAAATGATGCAAATGTTAGGAAATATATGAGTTATCAGCAAAGTTATATTAACTATACATCATCGATGGCAGTCTCAGAAGCTATAAGTTTATCTTCATTATCATCACGCTCTTTATTAAAAATAGATACTGTGTCCAACGAACCCAATATTGTAAATAATAGCCTCGATATAATAGATATGAACGATGATACATCTACAAATTATATTAGTTTACACCCGCCAGTCGGAAATTCTCAACATCTTCAAGATATCAATAACTTATTACAAAGTAATCGGAATGTAGAACCTATAACAACATCACATATTCAAAACCACATAAAAGTGGTTTCATCTGTCCAAAAATCAACAAATTCTGATGATGATCTAACAGCCATAACTTTAAAGAAGAAACCTTTAAAACATCCATTGGCATTAAGAATGGAAAACTCAGTTAGAATTGATAGTGAAATCAATGATTCTAAGAAGGATTGCGAAGAATCAAAATCTCGCACTGACGATCATGTAGAAAAAGAATTTCGGAGTAAAAATTCTGAGACAGATACTAAAAAAAAAAAAAATTATCAATCTATTGAAGAATCTAGTTTGCCCTCTGATATAAATAGCAATGATGTGAATATAGATAAAGTACCAAATATGTTAAGTGTAGAATCAGTAATTGATGCAGTGGACCTTTGTGATTCTGGTACATCTTTATCTTCAGTTGAATGGAATGCATTACATTTAACAACAGAGTCTATGGATGAACACGTTGAAAAATCATCATCGCCTATAAACCTTTGCTCACCCGTAATTTCAATTCATGATGATGAAGAAAACATAGGTGATATAATAAAGAAAAGCATTGTTGAAATAGTTTCGTCGTGAACAGTTTTGATGTACTGAACTGGCCTGGTATCATAGTCGTTAGCGCACTGGACTACCATGCAAGAGCTCGTGGGTTCGAATTCCGCTGAGGCATGGTCCTATGCTAATTCCCAAAAACCACTTTTCCTTCCATTCTAATTTAATTTCCTTATACCGGTATCCTTTGTAGCCAAATGGGCTTAGTGCCGTGGCGTCTAGAATATGTATTTCAGTTCTAATGTTACTTGAAATAATAACAAACAAACAAACAGTTTTGTTGTAGTTTTGTCTAAGTATAATTAGAAGACCTAAGCATTTTTTCAAGTAGGCTATTTTTTATTTTACTTTAATTCTGAACAAACTTGATTTATTTTAGTCAAAAAATATATACCTCGAAAACTAGCAATGTAATTATATTATGGTATAAAAGTTTAATTTTGAAATTTTTCGTACATTTGTTAATACGGTTATGTAAACAATATATGCTCCTTGATTATTCGATGTTAAATGGTCTTAAAATAGAATGGTTTGAAATTTTTTTTTTAAAGTATTAAAAGTTTTCTTACATTTTACAAGCCATACACCATCGAATAATTCATAATGAATTATTTATTAATTTAATTACATTCCATTCAATCTAAACAAAAAATTTAGCTCTTGCTTCTAAATTAATTCGTGTTACATCTTAATATCGTCTATTTAATCCTCATATCTATAAGATGTGCTTAATAATGGTACACTATTATTTTTGCTGCTACAATAATTTTTAATTTGAATCTTCACTATTTAATTTTAAATATTTCTTTTATTTTGACAAAATAAACATATTAAAGCACAATTTTTAAATATCATCAACAACGCTTTTGGGAGTAAATTTAACTTGAGTTTTTTTTTAATAGCATTTATACATTGAAATTGAAAATATAAAATTGGAAACAAAATTTGGAAAAATATCTTCATCACGAACATGATTAGAACAAGATACGTATGCAACGCATAAAGAAATGGAAATATTCAAAATACAGTCTATACATTTTTTTTTTTAATATTAAAAATATTTTTAACAATCCTCACATATGGCTTATATTCATACCAAATTTGTTTTTTTTTATTTAAATATTAATTTCTTACAATATGCATATAAATATACAATATAAAATAGAAATTTAAATAATATGTATATAATCATAATTATCTGCCAATTCCCCGAAACTAATAGTTTCATTGATCTAATTGTCATTATACATAAACGAAACTCCACTACTATATTATTAATAACAAAATCTAATTAATTATAAAATACATATGAAAATTAAAAATATAAATACTAAATAGCTAGCATTTAAGTTTTGTTAAAAAAATAATATCAATAAATTAAAATTGAACATAAAACGTTGAAAATTATCATGAAAATGAAGGAAATTAACTTAAATAGACTTTCCAAAAATGTAAAACGAAAGAAATGGATTAAATTACACAGCATGTAAAGTGTTGAAATATTAGTTTCTTTAGTTTTTACTATTATATATTCTTTATTATTATATTGTTTTTTATTATAAGTAATAATACAAACTAAAAAAAAAAACATGTATTCAAAACCATTGAAAGTAGTGTAATATAAAAGAATGTGTAAAAGGTCAAAAAAAACAAATTTAAGAGATAATTTTGCCTTTATTTTTATCGATAATTTTAGAAAAATGGCTACCTGAAAAGTGGGATATGTTATTTTACGATCACTTTCGCAAAAATAGGACCATGAATATTCGATCAAGAAAAATAAGACCAAAAATGGCAATATATTCTTGCTTGGTCGCAGGAATTATAAATGCCCTGGGCAATTAAATTGACCAACAAAACTAATCAAATGAAAATAAGAGAATATAATTACAATCTCTTCTAAAATTTTGTAAATAAAAGTTTTTGTAAAATTATGACAGGCTCTATAGTTAGTTACAGTATCTTATAAAATTATACGAAGATAATTTTATCCCAATAATTAGTTTGTTACATTTGCATTGGTTTATGTGAATGTAACTATAGTAATCTCAAATTTTATGCAGTTCAGGTTTGTTACAGTGACTATTTGGAGATTTTTGTGTCTACCATTTTTTCAACGAGGCTATACATTTGAATTCCTTGGTTCAAGATATGGAAAATTTAGTATGGACAATTGAGCTAGTTGTCTGCCTGGTTCTCATATATATACAAATAAATTGTCAACAATTCAAAGTATAAATGATGTACTCTTAATAAGTAAATATATCAAAAAAAGTTACTAAAATTTTTCAATTTTACAGCAACACTTGCTGAGTTAGATATTACTATATTGGATAAAAATTTCTTTAATTCTTAATTTTTAAAATAAAAAATTCTATTTTAGACAAAATAAATCATATTTAATAACCAAATATTTATTGAAAATAAGTAATGGTGAATTTATTTTTTTTATAGAAAATTCTTTCATTTGTCTTCTTCGTAAACGACACCGAGAATTCTTCGAATTTCGTCTTCAATATGAGCAATCAGGAGGCTTTCATTGTGGCTGACATTATCGCTCTGAATTTTACCATCACGTATACATTTTCGAACTTCATCAGCTTCGAAACGAAGGCCAACTGAATTGCGGAAATTTGTTTTGTGTTCGCTATCTGGCAAAGGCCAAGTTTTCTCGTTTCCATCAACATCAATAAGAGAAGTGGCACTCCAAAAATTTTTCAACTGAAATTACCAGCTCAATATTATTTAAGACATCATTGTACAATTGTTTTTATACGGTTTACCGTTATTTCTCCTTTAGTGCCTCTAACTATGGCAACATTAGGTAGAACTTCTTTTGCACTAGTCCTTATCTTTCCTATTCCACCGCTAGCATAAATCAATTCTGCGTTAACGGATATATCAACCCCTTCTTCGTTTAGTGTTCCAATAGCTTTGATTGTCTTCGGTGGCTCTTGAAAAACCCATTGGCAAAATTGAATTGGGTAGACACCTAAGTCCAAAATGGTTCCACCGCCCATTTCTTTTTTGCTATAGTTTACTTTTATTAATTGTATATTCATGTATTTTTTTTTTAAAATAATCACCGCATCCGGTCGACATTTTCAAGGACAGATCCAAACGATGCCTCAACTTCCTTAATATCGCCGAGAGATCCCGCCTGAATTTGCTTTCGTAAATATGTGTAAGATGGCAAAAATCGGGACCATATAGCTTCCATTAAAAATAGCTTTTTTCGTTCGGCATAATTTATTAATTTCTTCGCTTGTTTTTCATTCATACATAATGGTTTCTCGCAGAGAACATGTTTTCCATTTTCAAGCATTAATAGAGCAACTGCATAATGTTGTGGATGGATAACGCCTACATAAACCACATCTGCAATTAATGTTGGAAAAAAATATATAAATTATCTGGGCATGTGGCAAATGTTTTGTAATGCTCACCAATATCCTTATCCTTTGCAAGATCTTCATATGTTCCATAATATTTTGGTATATCATGCAATTTAGCAAAATCCCGTGCCCGAACTTCGTCCCGTGCACATACGGCAACAACTTTATGTTCGTCGTCTGGTAATGTTTCTAATGCTGTAACAAAATCATGACAAATTTTTCCAGCTGAGGCTATTCCCCATGATAATGCCATTGTAATTATTTTAAATGTTTGCAATAAAAATTAGCTTTTATAGAATAGACAATTTATTTATATTCGGTAAGAACTGTTTTTCCACTAATTTTATTACTGAAATTCCACTTCAGTAGCAAAGGCTTAGTGCTATTAACAAAATTTTGAATTGACTTTGATTTGCTCAACTATATTTAGCTTATCAATTTTAATAAAACTGTACAATCATATTCATTATATAATATTTGTTTTATTGATTTATTGATAACAATGATAAGGAATTTATAAAAACGCAAAAAAACACTAGATATTCTAATTGTTTAGATATTCTTGACAATCAGCTTGGTGAATTTAATTTTCACCACAGTAATAAACACAAAGTGGCATATTGTTATGAGAAAAGTTGAGACACTCAGCCGGATGAATTAAAATTGCATATATTGGGGCGGGAGTAGAACTATTTTATTAAATTAATAAAACAAAAACATAAATTAATTTTTTATCTGACAATGCTTTGGATGAATGGATGTTATATTTTGTAGTTAATTAAGTTATGAAAATATACATAATGTTTTCTATTAAACCTTTTCTATAACCATAGAAAGTTCAACTACTTAATTTAAATTTGACATTTGTTATCCAGTATACAAAACAACAATTGGAAATTCTTGCGCATTTCAAATTTTATTGGATAGAATCGGTTTCGAATGTTTATCTAGTATATACAGCTATGTGGTGAAAGAACTTCTATCAATTAAATATGTTAAAAAACGAAAATCTTGCTGCAAACTTCTGTGGGCTTCTGGCCAGCCAAGGATTTAAAGGTAAAATAAACAATTCTAATTTTTCATGTTGTTGAGAATTCTTCTTTGCAGAGATTGCAATTGAATGGCGTATCTTAGGGCAAGAGCAGGATGGGTCTCTTCTAACCTCGTGGGCATTCAATAGTTGCGACAATCATAAGTACAGCTGCATTGGTATTTACAATCCTACGTTGAAAGCGTTCGATGTCCTATATAAATTTAAACAGTACGAAAACATTATACAAGCTTCAATTAATAATTCAAAATCTCTGCTTACGTTTGTACTGAAAATCAATGTTAAAGATGACACAGAGTTTATCTACCAATCGTATATTGTCGAAATAAAAAATAATGAGCATATCGAAGCAGTCCGAATTCTGAATGATGACAAAAGTAAACAAGTTATGACACAGTTTTTATGGCGTAAGAACAATGTTTGCGAAAAGACTTACCAGGATAAATTTCTACTATTAATTCATGAGGAATGTAAATATCCTGTTCATTAATAATAGTTATATAGAAAATATTCTAATTTATCTTTATTATATGAAAGGTGTTCTCATGTATACAACAACAATAAAACGACGAGGAACCACTTCTGAAAATAATGAAATAGACTTTAGTAGAAATGATAGTTGGTGGTTCGATTCCACATTGTTAGTGTCGGAAACAATTGTACGTAACTTTACTTGGGCACAGTGGGATCCATTTGTGCAGTCTTTATACTATATTCATTTGAAGCCTGCTACAAGAAGTTTAAGTTTACTCGAGAAAGAGGAAGACGATAACGGCCTTAGTCCAACTTTATCTGCATTCCAATTCAATGACGATCTACCTACGGAGACAGTAGTATGTTTTTTACAATATTTTATTGTATATACTGTTCTGGTGTGTAAATTAACGATAGTAATATTTTCTTTTCAGCTGAACATTCCATTGAATTTACCGAAAATTCCTCAATCGTCAGACTCAGACACAAAATATATATACGAAGATGATACAGTTCCGCTACGAATTCATGATTCCTCACTAAATTTAGTAATTGTGTCAGATGAAACGGGTATGTTATTCGTGTGTCATTACTATTTATATCAGCCATTTAAACCGCCCATTGAAGATTCAGATGGATGTGACACGGTTCATTTTGCCTATTCTGTTACTATCCTACACCACGGTTGTGTTATTCATTGTGTTATTCCGGGTATTCCATTGGACAAGGCAAAGCTTATGAAGCCGACATTTGGTATGCATGGAGATCATCATATGCTTGTTTTTCAGCCGGATTTATTTGTGCATTTGTTGGATGTTGGACAGTCGCACGAACCGTGTTGTCACATAGTCTGTCCAGCATTTAACAAGCAATCTTTAACTCATTTGGTACCATGTCGTAAATGGGGTCCACTCGCATATGATTCCGCAACGCTTGATTTAGTTTCATTAAATATACCAAAACTGCATTTGATCGAAGCATTCCGCAATGATACTTCCGTTGATAATCGGTTAAGTATTGTTCATTATTTTTTGGTTCATTCAAACGATATGGATGTTCTGTCTGAATTGTTGGGTATCATAATGGAGCATCCTCTTAGTCTTGACACAGTTGCCCTGCTGAAAGAAGCATTAGTGGCAGGCAGTTATGCTTCTGCAAAAAAAGGTTTGCCAGCTGAGGCTCTTTCACTTACTCGTTTATTGCCCCTGACTACTTCAAATACACAAAAACCCATTCAAGCAAAGGTGTCAAATTTGTCTGTGGGAATCTCACACGAAAATTTGTGGAATACTACAATGATGTTGTTGTCGCCACAACAAAGACTTTCACCTTATCGTACGGACATTTGGACGAAATTATGGGAACGACTGAACGACAATAATAAAGAGCGGAAACGTTTTACAGCTGAACAAGTTACCGAAAAATTGATGTTTTCGCTAGCATGCTATCAGCCGGAGGCACTATCACGATGCAGTACTCCACTTTCACCAAGTGGGGCATTGGGTGGACCAACATTCGGAGATTTTGCAACATCAGCAAGGCGAAATCAAAATGATATTCTACCATTTGTTGAGTTTGAATCATGCACTGCCACCAAACAAGAACACGTAATTTCGGTGGTATGTAGTAATTTATCTTTGGGTCTAGAAATCTTTGACTAATAATAATTTTTTATTGAAGAATCTTCGAGAACTCAGCGTTCATCTAGTCAAACATTCGGCAAAACAAAGTACTGGTTTCCGTTGGTTGAAGGATGCATTTTTTGAAAGATCACAAGCTCCAACACATGTTCATGCAGTTGCTTCCCAATATGCTGCTGCTCAGTTGGAATTATCGCGTGCACTTTGCGTTTTTGTGTGTCGTGCCGCTGGGATAGATGCTCGACTTGAAACATTTCGGGGATTTCAACTAATGTAAGCTAAAACTGAGCAATTTCCTCGAAAAGTATTTCTATTTTGATCAATATTATTGCAGTGATCAAATGTCAAACAATCAACAATTCGTTTTATTTATGATATTGGAGCGGTATTGTTTAGCTGTTGAATCAACAGCATTTCCGCTGCCACAGGGGTTCTCTTCATTTTTTACCTATCTTGGATATCGTGCCCTATCTTTCGAAATGTTTATACAATACGTTAATCGTCATGTGTTTGAACTACAAATAGATGTTATGAAAACAATCATAGCCGGTACATAATCTATAATTCAATATATAAAATTTGAAAATTTAAAATATGGAACCACTTTCGTTTTGTAAATTGCAGACATCGATGATTCGAAAGAAGGTGTAGAAAGGAAATTGTCACTTCTATCGGTATTGCCACGTTCACGGGCTGATCGTCTTCTGAAAAATTGGAATCATCCGGTCAGTTTAATGATACGTGGAAGAGATCACGCTGCTAATATCTTATCAGGAAATCCGGTTCAACCACGAGGTACATCTCAGATAAGAAACAAAGGCATAGGTCCAACAGGTATGCTAAATATCAGTAGTTTGCTTCTGCACAAACAAATTATTAATTTCACTTTAACATTTAAATGTTTGCCTTCTCCTTCTGTTCATATTGCGTTCGATTTAATTAGTTTTTGTAGGCAATATAATTTGGCCGAATTGTAAAAAAGTTTTTTTTTGCGTTTGTTGTGATAAATTTTATACAAAAAATCAAGTACCATCGAGTCCAAACGTTGCTGTGAATATAGCTACCCGTTCTTTTAATCCCGAAAAATTCCTCCATCCTGAACGTACATCCCCAAGCTTACAGCAACGAAGCCATTCTCGTGCACAATTCAAACTGCTTAGAAGTTTGAATACATTAAATATGTTCATCGCTTTTATTTCATTTTCGCTTGTTGTAGCGATTTTGTTATTCATGTTATTACATAGTAACGGAGATATTATATTAAGAAGTATTCTCAAATTAAAATGATTTTTTTCGATTGTGGATAATACTCTAAAGGTAAGCTTAATTTCAAATGACAAATTAATATTTGTTTGTCATTAATTTAATAAGAAAATTTTGTTTGTACACAAGTAGGTGCTCGTCTATTACAATCTATAATTTTTAAATATGTTTAATAACAAGTTTATTGTCTCATAGTAAAAAACCAATTACTTCTAGTATGTTTTATGTTCAAGAATAGATTAGATTATTCCAAAAAAATGAAAATCTGCATGATTTTTTTTTTAAATTGCATATATTTATGTTTTGGTAAAATAATATATTAAATTACATTATTTTTCATTGTTGTTTTTTAATTCTTCTTTGTATCTGAAGTTGTTGTTTTGTTTAAAGTTAGTGATAATTTGTCTTTTTATCGTTTTAATATTATTAAATATTAGAAAAATGGTTTTATTTCTTTTAAAGATAGCAAAAATAAAATTATCTTTGGTAGGACTTGCAGCATTCCCATCTGCAGATAAGCTGTCACCATTAGATACGTTTTTGGATCTGCTTACGGCTAAAGCGAGTCTCAATGAGCTGGACTTCAATTTACTCATTGAAACAACGATAACTTCCATGGACGATTTCAATCTCTAATCATAATAAGTGTACTATATGTATATTGACTATCCAACTGGTATGTTAATAATTGTAGATGGGGTATTATTAATTATTCTTAGGTTTATTAATTGAATCAAAAATATCGATTTTCTGGTTGCAATACTTTGTCTCAAATTATTATAGTAGTTTATGTACTGTTTATAAAAATCATTTTTTGGGTTCAGCATGATTAATTAAGAAACAGTATTTGTTTAATATAATAAAATAGCAGTGCTAATAGGTGTACATATGTACACAAGTATTTTATATTAAACTGTTTTATAATCATTACATTTTGAAATAAACATTTTATTTTCATTATTGTCTGCTTACAAAGATAATGCTTATAATTTACGAATCAGATATATATTAAAATTAATTTGGACGTTTCCTTATACATAAATCAGTGCCATATAAGAAAATATCTTTTTATTTAATTATTTCATAACAGGTTGTAATTGATTTGTATATATTTATTTAAAAAGTAATCTAATAAAAAAATCTTTTCTGAAAAAACTTTTATTTGTTAGTAAATATATACACATAGTCGAATTTTGAATTTCTGCGGGTTACGTATATTCAAAACTTAATTCATGAAATGCAAATTTGCCCGAAGAAAATTTATTTTTGCTACACCGCGAGTTGAAAAATTCCGAAGCGGGCACTCACCCCCTGCCAACCCAGTACAAGTCAAACCAATCGCTGCTTAACCTCGTTAAAAAATGCAATAACTTAATTGACTCGACCAAAAAATCTGTTAATGATAATTGATCAAAACTTATATTTAAGTTACTTGAATTGGGTTTTTGAAAATTTATTTTAATTTGGAACTTTTTTTTGTTAACTTGTTTTTCTATGGGATGTGTGTGTATTTGCTGATTGAAGTCAAATATTGAAAAAATGCGCAGGTACGTGCATTCTAACCACGGTCCAATGTGTGCTAGTCGGTTCACTTCTCTTGCCAGCCACGAATTCTAGTTCTTTGCATTCGGCTAGGTTATGTTCATAAGCTGCTTGGCAGTTATAGCTTTGGACGTAATGCATTTCTGATTGCAATGCCAAGAATCTATCCAGAAACATGAACGAAGAGTTTAGAATTGTTTTTCTCTTTTTTACTTTATTTTCACTTTTTCTACTCGATGGATAGAATTATTTTTGCATTATTTTACCTATTTTATTCTATTTATGACCTATTTTATCCTTTTAGCATTAATTTTATTCTATTTATAGCCACACACACATACTGTCTTTCTGTCCTTTTTTATATAAAATTCAGTTTTTATCCTTTCGATCATTTTCAAGTCTCTTACTTATTAAGGATTGTATTTTTCTATTTGGTTGAACATTTCCTTACTTATGGTTGATATTAAATTACAATAAATAAAAATCTTTTTTTCTTTTCTTTCACAATATTATTATTATTAATTGATTATTATTACTTACAGCGTCTTGATATACATTTTATGACTAACATTAACTAATTTTATTTTAATTTGTATACATACATACTACAATATATGCCTTTATTTTTTTTTATATAAATATTATAAGTAATACTTCTTAATCATAATATTTTCATTACTTTGTTTACTCTATTTTTTCTATAATATTATTATTATTTTATATTTATTATGAAATAGATTACAATAGTCATAAGTCGTTTTATACAATAAAAAAATTATTTACATTCATATATAAGTCTTTGCTTTCTCGAAAAGAAAATTAGTAAAAATATTCGAAACAAATATTACATTGTGCTAAAAAATGTTTCCTGCCTTTAATAAAATGCCATAACACATTGTAACGTATTGAAAAGCAAAAATTATTTATGCCTTTTATATGAGGACATAAGTTTCTTTATGAGAATGAATTCAATGTTTTTTCAGTAATATTACAAAAATAGGCTAAGTTAAATTTTAGCTAAAATATTTTTGAAGATATTTAGTCGTAGAAGTAAAATTCGTTATTGTGGAGGTAATACATGTTTGGTTAGTAATCTTATTGTTCTCTTATTTTTTTGATGCTATGAAAATTAGGAAATCTGTTGATTATTATAATTTGGCACAATTTAATAAATTAAGACATTCACAATTAAACAAATACGAAATCGTATTGGCATTAACAATAATTCATATCCTATATTCGTTACGATATTTTTCATAGACTTATTGTACGAGTACCAAGCAGTGGGGAGTAGAACCAAACAAAGAAAAAAACTTAAAAGCTAATCAATTTTGAGTATGATTTAAATGCAACAAATTTCCAAGCAAGCAAACGTTTTTAACTATCTAATTTTATTTGCTTAAAAACTAGGAACGTTCATTTAATTATATGAGCAAATGACTGAAATGAGGATAGTGAGAGTAGGAAGGAGTCAGTTGCATTTGTAAATATTGCATTAGAGAATGTCATTTTTGTCAGTGGGTTCTATGTACAGCAATAAAACTTGCCGATTATTCGATTTTTCTTCTTTCTTTGTTCCATCCAAACCCCCCGCCCCCTCCACGCAGAACAAGCGTGCGGTCTTTTTTTTTTTAACATATGCAGTTTGGTTTGAATTTTTTTGTCACGCGTTTTAATATTATTTTCATTATTCTTAATATTAACAAATATTTGATTAATGTTTATCTTTATATTATAAGGTATGAATTTTTGTGTAATATTAGATGTGAGATGCTATGTTCTATATTAAAAACAATTCATTTTTATATTATTATAATTTATCGATTGCTTATATTCTAAACGTAACGAGTAATTTGCGTATAGAAATCAGAGAGGCAGATTTGCAATTGTGCGAAAGTTGGCCGTTCCAGCGGAGATAATGCCCAGCAATAAGCCATTATTGTAAATCTGTAAATAAAACGAAAATAGTCAAATTATAATATTCGAGCTCTATAAGATTAATTATTTGAATACTTACAACTCATCTGGACAATTGTACGGTTGGGCCAATCGATATCCGTCTCGTAAGTAATGTTCCATCTCGAAAGGATCAACTTCGGCGTACGGTTGTTTTGCGAATGTGCACAACTCCCACATAAGCACTCCAAACGCCCATGTGTCACTCGCTTCTGAAAATTGCTTCTTTTGAAGTGCTTCCAGAGCAAGCCATTTGATAGGACGATTTTCACTGTCGCCCAGGCAATTGTAATCGGCAGGGAATAAATCTCTCGACAGTGAACTGTCCGCAAGCTTCACACGTAATTGATCATCGATACTGAAAGAATTACCAAGAAAATTATCGTTTAATTTTTTCATTCAAATAAGTATTAATAAAAAAAATCAAAGTTTTTATTTATTTATAGGGAGTTTTCAAATTCATTCAAACATTTCTTTAGTTGCAATTATAATTTCATAATTTGTCATAAACAAAAAAAATATTCCTTCGTTATTTCTAACAGTAATTTTGTACATATTATTGTAATTGAATGTTTGGTGGTAATTGAATGTTTGGTGAAATATGGTCAAAGATATAATGAAAAGATTTCTTCTAAACACCGCAATTGTCGATTTGACTATTCAAGACAAGAACCTGTCACAAACGCCTAATGGCGGCTACATATTTTACTTTGGCCATTAGGCGTAAAACAAACATTTGTATGGTTTAGAATTATCTTAAATTGAATTGCATTTTAAAATTGCGATAAACTTGAAGAAAAATGGCTTCTTCATTAAACATTTCATTTCCTAATCACAAAAGTATTACTAATTAATGTGAACGCATTAGATATTAAGTTTGTTTTCATATTTGAAAATTGAATTTCTACGTTGTTTGATGAAAATACGGGGTTTGTTCAAAAAGTATCGCGAATTTTGAATTTCCGCGGGTTACGTATATTCGATTTTTTGTGGCGTTATGTTGGTGCTCATGTTTCTCACTTATGCAGACAAGTTCGGCCATTTGGAATGTTCAGTTAATTTTTGACAGCTGCTTTGCTTGCTCGTCTTCGATTTTTGCCCATTCCAAAAAATGGATCAAAGAATCTGTTTCGGGAACAAGAAAAAGTCACATTGGGGCAGATCTGAGGAATACGGTGGCCACGGCATTATTAGTGTGTTGTTTTTGGCCAAATATTCGCGCACAAGCAACGATGCGTGAGCAGGGGCGTTATCATGGTGCAAAAGCCAATTTTTGTTCTTCCACAAATCCGGGCGTTTCTGGCGGATTGCTTCGCGCAACTTGCGCATAACTTGCAGGTAATATTCCTTATTAAGTGTTCTACCCTGTGGCAAGAACTCATGATGCACTACGCCGCTGCAATCGAAGAAAACTGTAAGCAAAACCTTCACATTCGATCGAACTTGACACTTTTTTCGGTCTTGGCTCGTGCGGCAGCCTCCATTGGGATGATTGAGCTTTGGTTTCCATGTCATAACCATAAACCCATGATTCGTCACCATTTATAAACCTCTGGAGCAAATTTGGGTCGTCGCGGACAATGTTAATGCGATAATGTTTTTGGTCGAAATTGAGCAAAAGTCGAAGACTAGCCAAAACACGTGCAAGCAAAGCAGCGGTCAAAAATTAACTGAACATTCCAAATGGCCGAACTTGTCGGCATACGTGAGAGACATGAGTACCAACATAACGCCACAAGAAAATCTAAAATCGAATATACGTAATCCGCGGAAATTCAAAATTCGCGATACTTTTTCAACAGACCTCGTATGGTGAATTTTAATATAATAATATCGAATTTACTTACACGCAATTCCTTGCTGCAATGTCACGATGGACAACGCCATGACTGTGCAGATGACCGAGTGCTAATGCCAACTGAGAAGACATCATGACAATCTGAATGGACGTGATAGATCGTGAGCAGGCAGGTTCCAATAGAAACAGTTTCAAGTTCCTAGTACTGTTCGGCGCCGGATAGAGTAGGAATGGAGTTGTGTGGTCTTCGATGCATACTCCGAGCACCGACAAAATACCGACGTGAGATGCTCCATACAGACTCATTCCTTCCTGTAGCAGTAATGAAACCTGAACTTGGCTGGCATGTTGAGCAACAGTTTTGACCAGAACCTCTTGACTTTCATTATAGGTGCCTTTATATACACGTCCATAAGTACCTTCTTGCAGAAGACTAGAGAGGCGGACGCGACAACGCTGCACAGTCAGCTCAGCGATTCGTCGGTGCAGTTCTTCGGATTCATGCTCCTTCGGACGCGGCAGTGTTGTTTGAGTGGTTGTGATCAAAGGCGAAATATAAACTGAAGGTGGTGCCAATGATGGTGGATGAGGCTGTAGCTTCTGAAAACTGGAAGTCCTCATCGGCTGGCCACCGTGGTTCTGTCTTTTCGAGGGTCCTCGAGCACAGTACGCAATCGATATTAGGAATGATACAAGTACTACTGCTAAAATTCCGCCTACGATCAATGTAATCAAGCCGCTCTGCGGTGGCACAACAGTTTCCAAAAGGAGAGGGTCATCAACGTCATTTTCTCCTGGATCACTCTCTAAGCAAATCTTCTTTCTACGGAACACTAGTTCGGTGACATTGTTCGTTGCTCGATTTAATGTTACTTCGATCGTGATGTTAACTTCGACTTCTGCCGGTCGTAGACCCGAGCACCTCATCGCTATTGAGAATGTCTTTGGTTCAGTAGGAATTTCACCTTCACGCGATATATTCAGCGATGGACGTGGAAGGACCGCTGGATCCGAGGTGGCTATGTTGATACTATATGGAAGTGGACGTCCAGCCAAACTCTGCCACGTGAACGAGATCTCCTTAACGTTCACCGGAACGGGCACAATAAAATTGAATGCATAATCATTTATTTGGCCGTCCCGAACATAATATAACTCTGCAGATACGCCTGAAAATGAAAATTTACATTAATTTCTTCATTGTTGATTTTTATAAATGTATGTAAAATATGTTTTCGATATGCATACTATATATTAAAACCCAACCGAATTACACAGTGAAGCAGTAGAAAAAAATTAAATACATAAAATTGAATCTTCGATTTGGAAGTATTTTTCTATAATCGAACAAGAAGAGTCGCGTTAAAATGCAATTCGTGCGTGTAAGAATGCGTAATTCTTTTTATCTATTCGGAATTTAGTATTGCGGGCAATAAAGTTCAAAATTTTTCGATCATCTGTGGTGTTCCTAATTCACTATTGATGCCAATGCCAGGCATTCTTCCCAATTAGTTACAATACATTAGAAAATTTCATTTAACTGAAAAATGATCTGAATATATAACCGCATTTAACTGGTTCGGTATTTTCTCTTATTCCTGTTTATACAACTTCAGACTCTTCCGTTGAAAGTCTGCTTTTCATTTCCATCGGTTTTATATAACGGAAACGCGAATGAACCGCTTCTAGAATTACACGAACACTCGTGTTTATTGAAGACGACAAGAACAAGCGATAGCTTCTCCATAAGCGATCCAAATAAAAGTCAATGAATTCCGCGGATGCTGTTCAAACTATTTCCAATTTTATTTCAAATACTCTAGATTTCGATAACAAAACAATATTCTTGCCAGTCCCTTTTTACACTTCCATCAAAAACTACCACCATATCTGGGGGGTTGAATGGATTTACGAACTTTCAATTGTTTTTAAATATCTTCGAAAACTTCTTTTACTGTCAATGGAAATTTCGCCTGCTTTAATGAAATTTCGATTGAGAAAACTTGAAGTTTTCTTTAGTCGCTTCCGTTCTTCTATGTATTTTTTGATACTCTTTAAATGGTGCAATAAATTTTCCACTTGACTCTTTAAGGGAAATGTTGCTCTTATGTAAAAATTAAAATGGCAAATTGAACAAGAAATTTTTCCCCAACAAAGCAATTTAAAATGTTTTGTTCTTACTTGAACATTTACTAACAAGGCAATCAATTTAGGCAAAAAAGAGGATTTATTCTATTTAATAAGCAAAATAAATTGAAAGAAATTATCATTAATCGTAACAATACTTAATTTAAAAAACCAGGACTAATGAAAAAAATTTTGTGCAAAAGCAATATGTGCAAATATAAAATTATCCCCCATCTGAAAGTGATGCCCTTGAGCAGTATGAGCAATTAATGGTCTATTCCACGACGATATTTTTTCATACTTTTTTAGTTGCTATATTCGCTACTACATTTCAGGTTGGCTACGGCGCCAGATTTTGTAATGTGAACAAATGATACACATATGTGTACGTAAAGAAACGTATGTGTTATTTGAACATGTTACCCACGTGATAAGGATAATGTTTTCTCATTGGTTCTCGTTAAAATAGTACGAAAAATAGAACCGGTTCTATTTGTGCAATATTGTTTCGAAACTAATAGTGCAACGCAAGCACTGACGTAATTCCGACTGTTTTATCGGTGAAATCAATATTTTATTTTAGTTTTTACCGTTATAGTCATCCATTTCAGTATTTTGTTATATGGCAGAATTGTTGTTTGACAGTTTAAATTGAAATTGAAATAAAGTTAGCGCATACATTATTTGTAGAGTATTATTAAAAAATTGACTTAAACATCATTTATAAATAATAAATAATTATTGTAATTGTATTTAATTGGTGGGATGAAATCCGTTAATTTTTGAGACAGTATTTGTATTTCAGTTTTCAGTTTCAATAGGAATTGTGTGCCTACCATTACACACCATAATCTAAGGACTGAACCAAGTTGATTTTATGCATCATCAATTTTGACGACATGGGCGGAGTATGTACATACTCGATTTTGGAAGATATTATGGGCGTTTGTGAAGGGGTGTAACCTCAACAATTTTCGACATAATTAAAATCAACAAAACCACTAAAAACTATGGATCTAAAATCGCCTTTAAATAGCTTTACTATTAGACCATATACAATTTTTCCAACCCATGTGAACAAATTATAGAATCAGAACTTTATTAATAATCCCCATATCTTAGTTGGTTGTTTATCTTGTCTAGGGTCTGGGCTAAGACATGTTATGTTAGCAATAAAAATTAGCATGGAAGAGCAGAATATCAGCCAAGTAATTCCAATAAAGAATGAAGGAAGAAAAAGTCAGATTGACTAACTTAAGTGCATGTTTTCTGTAGACGAATGCTAAACAAAAGTGTTGAGCATCGAGCAAACTGGCATCATATTTTGCATTCCCGTTTTACTTAGAGTAGCATACGAAATCAATTCATTCTTTTTTTATTTTTTAACTTATTAAGTGAAATTACTATAAGTGAAGATGGCTGGTTGATAATCGTAATCATAAAAATAAGCGATAAATCAAATTTAATAGGATTGCACGTGATTTTGTTTATTTTTTTCTTGTTACAATCATCAGAAAATGTGAAAAATTCGAAAAAAAAATCACCCAGCAAACACTCACTTTATGCAAATTACTTTGTAACAAAATATTGGTAGGCCTTAACAAATATCAAGAAGATTTTTAGCCATAGTGCAATCTAAATTTAAAGACATTAATAATTATACGAATTAAATGGAATGCAGTTATACGAATTGCATTTGCATGCATTTATTTGATGGAGATTGGTTTACTGAAACAGAAAGCCCCGTGACTAGGTGATGACATTAATTAATGGCAGTGGCACAAAACCTAACCAAATCAAGTCGTCGTATTTTTAGAAGACTTCATTTGGATACGATTCGTAGCATCTATCATTAATTGTAGTAAACGAAGCCCTCTTCTACTTTTGGTATGCATGTAACTGAAGCCACATTTAATAGGAAAACGATGATTCTATAACTTGCTAAGTAAGAGAAGAGCTCATATAACCCTTATGTACTAAGAATAGATTTAGCAAACGAATGCACTTCCGGTGTTGGTATTGTTCAATTATTCGAAAATTTTGTAATTTAATCAAAAATATTTTTTACCAATGTTATATGAAAACTGGTCTGATTATAAAGCAAGCACAATTTTTTTATGTATTTAGATTATAAATTATGACTAGTAAACGCAACAAGTCAAACCACTGATAATTAAAATAAAGATTAGGCTCTTGCACACCCAATATGACCTACACTGTACCATAAATGGTACACGTTTATAAAATAAACGCTATAACGAAAAGTATCCGACCAGCTTGATAACAACATATAAGATACTCGTAAGAAGTCTTTGGCTAAAAATCTTAATAAATCGGAAATTTATATTATTTCTTTGGATGTAGAATATATGGTAAATTATAATTATAATAACAGTTATTATTTCTTGAAATACTTTTTTAAAAAAAGAAATCGTAATTACCATTTATGTAATTTTTTTTGGTCAAAACGGGCGGCTTCTTAAGGCATTATCCAATTTGTGGTTTGGAAAGTAAATTTAAATAAAACTCATTTAAATGTTAAATTTCGATAAAATTTGTTATTTAATTATATTGTCTGGACCTGATATCAATAATGTTATGGTTTATAATATTAGTTTTGTGGTCGCAATGAAACTTTTTATAAGGACTCCATCTTTTTAAGGTAATTTTTAATAAGTTTTTTGCACATTTTGGATTGTAATTGTCGATACTGAACGGATTTTGGTTAGTACCATAAATTTCTACAAAATTTGAAGATTGTCTCCGTTAGCATGATATTTTGTGTATCTCTACAAGAAAAAGTTGAAAGATGTCAAATCGTACGATCTTTGAGGTTAGTTTTGACATCACCAATTTTTGAAATTATGCGTCCTGAAAACTTGTCACCCCAAAAAACCGAAAATTTGTTGTGGAGTAAGGATTACCGTTTTTTTTAAAGAATCTATGATCCAGATTGAAAGCTTCAAGTTCAAGCCAGTTATAAACTTTCTTTCGTTAAAGTTTCAAATAACTACTGCCAAGAGACACCTCCAGGCCAAAATGCATACCACGGATACAATGGCTTCGCGATAGTCACTTGTGGGTATTTAGAGCCTCATATATTTGTAATTTTGCTTACTGATTTATCCACCAAGCGAAAAATGAGTGAGCCTCATTGTTAGAATATTTTGTCCCAATAGTCAGTATCCAAACAAAGCCTGTAATTCCAGCACCTTAACGACCAAGCCAGCGGTAAAATTACCACTTTTGTAGAAAATTTTTACTTTCAACAATTTATAACGTAAAATGGCCAGCCGTAATTTAACAAATACCTTCTTAGGGGTACAGGGCCATACTTTCAGAACAAAAAAAAATTAATAAAGATATACTCATGCACAGGGGAATAATGAGAAAATAATTTTTTTTAATATACTTGATTTTTGTTGAATATTTTTCAAATTAAACTTTTTATAAATGAGAATCTATGTGTATTTTCAGATAAATTAATAAGAGTTCGAAACGAAAATTCAATTTCCATTTCGAATTAGACAAACAATGCAATTAACATATTTTGAGTGAATTGTGAATTTTGTATAACCAACCGAGCAGATAAGGTGTGAAATTTATTTAATTGAATTTAAATTTAATTATGGATTGTAATTGATTTGAGAAATGACTCCCATAGGAGGACGGCTCCCAAAAGAAGTGCACATTAATTTTCATTTACTTTTCAAGAGAAATTCCCCCTCCCCCAAAATTCGCTTTCATTTACACTTTGCCAACTGTTTGCGTTGCTTGTCTTGTGTAATCAAACAGGATCAACTTATGTTTATATAACAATAGAAAAAAAATACCAAAAAAAGAAAACAGCTTTTCAAAATTCAAATTTAGAGCAATTGTTGAAACGGAAACACTCTTTACTCATTCAACCCTTATTTAAATCAGTCACTAGAAATGGCTGTAAATTATTGTCTGTGCGTATTGCGTGAATATATTCTTCTTGTCCTGATTGTTTAGTATAGAATCCCAGCCGAGATAATCTAGGATTCATAAAATACATACGACGCACAATTGCACAGCAAATAAAAACACCAAATAGAAAATTGGATTTAGTTATTTTAAAATATGGTCTGTTGTCCTTTCAATAACCAGCTTATAGAAGGGAATCAGAAAAGATCCTTATTCTCACTCACTTGTACTCATAGTACGGCTATCAATTCATTTTCGTATTTGGATTTTTGGATTTTTTTACACAAGACCAGGGATCAGTTCAATTCACCCGCTGTGCGGTAAGCAAACCATAGAAAATTATTTGTTAGGGCCGCTTCTTATCGCATAGACACGAAACTCAGAATTATCGATGGTGT
The DNA here is from genome assembly GCA_958298945.1 of Atherix ibis. Taxonomy (NCBI): domain Eukaryota; kingdom Metazoa; phylum Arthropoda; class Insecta; order Diptera; family Athericidae; genus Atherix; species Atherix ibis. The sequence goes on along the minus strand of OY282609.1, from coordinate 18,228,690 downwards.
TGCTGGTTGGTAAGTAATTCCATTAGGCACAACAATGGACGGATTTCGAATTGAAAGTTGTAAAAATACCATGCACCATGTACGACGACCTTTCTTTCGGCAATAAAATTTAATACCTTGAACTGAAAAATCAGAGGCTTTTCTAAACTCGATTGATTTTTCTTACTTTACACTTCGATTCTTCCAAATCTCACATATTAACTGATCCCATACAGAAGTACAGTACTCGGATACTGTCTATACAAACATAAATTCTATTGTGTATTTATAATAAATTCTCGACAAATCACTGCAAACTAAGAATTAGTCTTTGAGGAAAAAAAATTATATCCTTTCACATATTGTGAATATACAAGCGGCTTTTATGTCAGGTCAATTCAATTCAGTCGACAAGTAGCTGCTGCTACTTCTACTCGTACCTTAGCCGAAAAAATGAAATTCGATGCCGACTATTCTATCATGAAAGTTTCAAAAATGGGGTTGGATTTCTCTTAAGTAATTGTTTGATTGGATTTAGCAGAATTAAATATTTTATTCAATTTTAAAATATTTTTTCGGCGTCATGAAGTGTTCAGATATCTTCGGTTTATTTTTATTGAAAAAAAAATTCACACAGCAGAACAATAATTGTTCGAATAGCAAACAATTGGACATTTGACACTTTCCACACGCTTTGTCGGTGAGACCTTCGCTGCCATTTCTTTACGCGGGAATCTGAATATAAGAGATTCGTTCAAATTATTGTCTTTTTTGATACTAAATCAACACAGCAATTATTAAAGCATACACTCTTCTCAAAACAGATGTTTTTCCAACCAACAAATAGTCCTGCTGCCCTCTGTGTTCATCTACCACTATTGTTCGTCTTATCTTCTCTATGTCCACGACAGAATCCGAGGAACAGTAGTCGTTCCCAGTTATCTCAATGCACTGTGAACTGAATGTGTTTTTAGATAACATCCTATCCAACTACCAACTGAAGATCTTACATTTTTTTTGAGGTAAACGCCGACTCATTATAAAAAAAGAGCAAAGCAACCGCTTTGCTAGAATAAATCTAAGATATTAAATAAAAAAAAATCCAACAAACGTGGGTGCGGTCATATTATTGGGTTGTTTTTAAGCTCTAGGCACAGGCATCTTGGTTATTTCTTATTGTTCGAGTAGTTATAATGTTGGCGTTAAGCTTAAACATTTTTGTTTCTTCCAATATTTGTTGAGCACGACATAAACAAGGTGCGGACAGTTCGTGTCGCATATTTTTTTAAATCTTCAACGATTAGACGAATACCAGAATAAATAGGTACAATATCTAATATATGAGAAAGTAGGCGGCTAAAAAGGAAGCTTTATTCCGTCGATCTCTTATAGAATGTCAAATAGAAAATAAGAAATAACATCAAAATTAAAACAAACAAAATGTTGTCGTCTGTGTTTTTAGTGTGTTGTTTAAATCACAATTCAGTTCAATGTCTGCTAGCATTTTTCAAGGTGTAATTCTAATGAGCTGATGAACATATTATAGACGACCACCTGGCAGTGTTTGAACATAGCACAATGCGTAAATGAGTTTTTTTTTTGTTTTTTAATAATATTCAAATGAATTTGTTTATTTTGGAACGCATCTTTTATTGAAAAATAGTAGCTTCTGATTACTAGTTGCAGCATTAAGGATATTCTAGATTCAGAATTATTGGGTTCGTTCGGAAAGTAATTTCGTTTGCTGATGGAGACACAATAAAGGCATTTTTTTTTTTAGAGGGTAAAACATTTAATTAAAATGAGGTGCTCAAAAATCACTTGGATCAGTTTTTTGCCAGCAAAGAACAAAAATTTTATGAGCGCGGAATCATTCTACTGCCAGAGAGATGGCAAAAGGTATTGGATCAGACTGGACAATATTTAATTGAATAAAATATTAATTCACTATAATAAGAAAACCGTCTTTCATTTTTATAAAAGAAAAAACGAAATTACTTTGCGAACAACCCAATAGTTAAGGAAAAAGTTTCTCAATTTGTATACGATTCAATTAAGAACACTAAATAAGATATGCTTTGCCAAATCGATTTAATTGATAGTCAAACAAACACCAGATTATTATTTATATTTTAATCTTTATGTTTTTGAATTCCTCACTATGAATATTTGCTACTCAGCATGGGTGATAACAAAATAAAGAGATCGACCCTTGAAGCTATGCTAATATCCAGTGGGAAACCTCTAACGATTTATTGTGCATATTCGTTCCGGAAATTGCAATGCTGACTGCACTAACAATGGCTGTGGCAATTGTCCTTTCTCGCCTTTGCTGTCAAAACAGATGACTTATTTTCAATGGTCGATGGCTCTCCCTTTTACCATAACTGCCTATTTATAATAAGAAATTTTTTTCCATTTTTTTGCTACCTACTTACTAATAAAAAAAAGGCGTGCAAATTCTATTCTACACAGAAATACTGTACGTCCCCAAACATCCAAACGTCAAACATTTAATAACAATTTAAAAGGAATATGAAAAACGTTGGCACCCAGCAGGATTATTCAGATGAAAATTCTGTACCTGAGAATACATTCAATTTGATTTCTTTTCAAGTCTTTATTATTTTATTGTCCTTTTTATATACACAAACTCCCTTACCTTTCCCATTTTTTCTTCAAACGTTTGAGATTATTTGAGTTTGTGGTGTGACTCGTCATCCTTTTGAATTGAAATACACGACAGGATTTCGATTTGTCGTTTGTAATCTAATGCCTATTGTAAAAATTTGGCTGATCGAAAAATAAATACAATTTTTGTAAAGCTGTGACATTTATTTCCCAGTTTATTTAAAGCGAAATAATGTAGCAAAAAATCTAATGGAGAATTATTTATTTTCTTCATTAAAATAAACAAAAAAAATCATTAATTATATTCGAGATTCATCTCATATATTATATATTAAAGATTCCAGTGAAATTTTTTGTTTAGAAATGAATGCTATTTTGGACAAAAATAACTATTATTTATTATTTATATTTTATCTTATATCTTCTACGTTGAGATTTCAATAAAATTAAATAGAAAAGTATTTTATTATTTATAACAGTATAAGCTATATAAGAGGATGAATAATTTATCACGATGGTGGATTGAAAAGTTTCCGGCATAATCTACTAGATGGCAAAATTGTTTAAATATTTTTGTGTCATTATGTTGGCAACCTGTTATTATATTTCACCTAAAAATGTAAAATTGATCGATCGGTCATGTGATTTTATTTTGACAGTTTTTAAAATCACTGATCACGTTGCGTTACTTGTAATTTTGAAAATGGAAAAAACTGAAATTGAAGCAATCAATAAGTTTCTTTTTATTTGGAAGGAAAAAAGACAAAATTAGAATGCACTCGGAGCTTCATCACCATCATATTCCAGAACCACGTTCACGACAATTGAAAACGGTTACCATACCAGAAATTGTATATAAAGTTCAGGAATTGGTTCTTTCAGATCGACTGAATAAAGTTTTGTATTATTCAAGAAGTTATAGGTATCTCATATGAAACTTTATATTTTTCTCAATGAGTTAAGCGTGAAAATTTTTTCCCAAAAAATTAGTGTCGATGAAAATTTTTCAGAAAAATCCAACCGATTTCGAAAAACGTTTCCCTTATTATGGATGACAAATGGGATCACCACAAGATCCCAGAAATAAAGAGAGAGTCAAAACAGTGGGTTGAAGGCATTGAAGAAAGCGAAGAACATTTTATTCGCTGGTGAATTGACAACTTAATCAGGATTTTTGGGTTGGAAAAAAAATTGTAGTAATTGACAACTTAAAAAAGAGAAAAAAAATCACTATTAATCTTACTCAAATGTAATCGCTCAGGAAAAAATAATAAAATTAAATTGTTCAACAACTAGAAATTCTATTTGGATGAAAATACCATCATAGGAGCCTGTAAACAGATATTTTGAGAATTTTGAAAAAGCCACTTCCTGGAGGAGGTCGAAAATTTGAGATTGTTTAAGAAAATTAAAGAGGGGACTTGGGGAAAGGAGTTTTTGGGTCCTAGGAGCTACACAATGAAAGTATTCCCGTTCAAAAAGGAATTCTATATTAAGTGGCATTCGCTTAGAATATTAAAGATAGAAAGTTAAACATCACAGGAATGGAATAAAGGACTATGTTGATTTCCGAAAACGAAATCATGGATAAGAGCAATTTCGAAGAAGTTTCCTTGCCCAGAATAGGTGGACAGAAATCTTCCGCGCTTGACCCAGTCTATTTATCTATAATTGACCGAAGATGTTAAATGCCATTTGGTCTATAATTAACCGAAGATATTAAATACTAGCTTGGAACCATAATAGGCACGTCGCGTATACCAACATAATCTGGCACCCAAAGTAATTCAACATTTTGGTTGCTCACAAACCAATATTGAACGTAGTTGAGAATCGTGCCAACTGATGAGCCACCAAAGGCATCGAGGCTGCAAGTATGTTGGTAAAAATTTTTACACTGCAAATATTTGGGAACAGTTTCTAAATTTTTCAACTGTTTAAGGTAATTATTATAAACCCAACTTTTGTCAATCGAAGACTTTTCTACTTAATCAATTTCTAATAATCGGCATGTGAAATTAATTTTTGCATCAATTCTAAATTAAAATCAAATTTTTTCTACGACAATAAAGTATTATTTTCTCATTTACAAAAATATTTAAGATATTCTTTGGATAAGTTATTTGTTCTTGAATGAAGTCGCACTTATTGTTAGACACCCACCTGAGAATGAATAGAGAATATTTCAGATTCTCTATGATTATTGTGGTTTATAATAATTTTTGACCAAAAGGAAAATAAGCTGAATTATATTTCGTTTTGTATAACAATTTATTTTCATATAATTTCTGGCTATTTCACATTTACACTTCCATCGTACGAAGGAATGCATTAGCTGTGAGACTATGACAACTTAAAGCACTTCATCTTAATCTTGAAAGACAACCCAGAATAAACAGTCTACAATCCTATAACTCGTCTCAAACTGAAATAAACTGAGCTGATCTGATCTGAACTGAACTGAACTGAACTCAATTTAACTTTAGCAAAATTCAACAAATGTAAAACTTTTTATATACAAAAAAAAAATGCATTTCTTGTGCTGTATCAGTCATGGCAATAAAATTGAATTGATGCGAGAAAAAATCAAAACGATATGAAAAATCACCAATGAGCTGAGTACAAGCATCACAAACATGATTTACATCTTGTTTATTCATAATTTCTACATGAATGTCATGTTTTCAAATTTTCCTCTCACATGCTCCAACAACCAACTATTCGCATTAATGTGTAAGAGGAGCCATATCTCCAGTGACATAAGGTTGGCAGGATGAGGTTTGGACTCGTTTTCGTAATTTATACGCGTTGTGAACAAGCCAGGAAAACTTATAACGTACGGAAAATATGAATACCTGAAGTAAATAATATAACTGAGAGTTGATTAGACAAAATTATGGTCGCAAGCAATTGCGAATATCTTTTGAAATTATTCATTTTTATCAAAGAGTTCATTTTTATCTTATCAAAATTATACGGAAACTAATGCAAATTCTTTCTGATAATGGGTCTTATTTTGAATCTTACCAAACGCAGATAAATACAATATTTCTCGTGTACGAATAATTTTTTCCCTATTTATGTCATATCACAAGCATATGCACTACTATGCACACAGTCCCAATGTGCTCGTGCATTAAAATTTGCTCCTGCAATTAAATCCAATTAGTTCCTTGCAAATTGTATAGACTTGGATTGGATTTGGTCAATTGTATGATTTATTTTGTTGTACATATCCATTGACAGGATGTGATCCTAATAACTAAAGATAAACAAGCTTAAACGCTTAAAGAGGGTATGAATTGAGAAATGAGTTCATTTGTACAGTAGATAAATAGGAGCTGTTATAAGGACACATATGCACATATTAATAGTATGGATGTATCGGCAGTTCAGAAGTATACGGACCCGTTGTTTATTAGGACAAATTGGTCAAATGTATTCCTTTAAAATGGTGCACAATAATATTTTAAAATAGATTGTTTTTTTTTTGCTGACAACGATAGTTTTTATTTGTAGGCATTGATTATTATTATCAAATACGAGTATAACTAATGTAGTGTATGAATAATACTTATAGTATTAATATCGACTATGAAATTTTATTTTGAATGAATAATTACCTATCGTTAGACATAATATCATGAGTCGCCTACGACCATACGCATTGGGATACGCTCAATCAGCGCGCACAGATCTGTACAGGCAGAAGATTTCACCAGCACAGCTGACTGGATTCAGATGGTTGGATCCAGCTTTTACGAATAGACTACCTCATGCAATGGAACACTCAGCTCGGTTCCTTCTTATGTTGTTCACTTCTGAACTGAATCATTTTCTATTGGGTTGTCCAGAAAGTAATTGCGTTTCATTACGAAATTACTTTCCGGACAACCCAATCGTTTATTTATTGGCCTTTTTGTCCAACTGATGACAGTACACTTCAGAATTGATCGTTATGTTGCTCGGTAGAAGCTCAAAATAAAAGATTCCTTTGAAATCCCACCAAACAGATAGCATAACCTTTTTTTTATGTATATTGGCTTTCGAAGTACTTTGAGCCAGTTCATCTTTTCTACTCCAGGATCTTTTGCGCTTAACATTATTGTAGACAACCAATTTCTCGTCCCAAGTGATGATACGCTTCAAAAATGGATCATTTTCTTGGCGTTTGAGAAGCAAATCACAAGCCTCAATGCGACGGTACAAATTGTTTTCCTTATGAAGATGAGGAACCCATATGTCGAGCTTTGAGATTAAACCTATCCGTTTCAAATGATCATAAAACGGTCGAATTCTATAAATTTTATCTCTCAGCGATCTCACGAGTTGTTATTCGCTGGTTTGCATCAATTATTGCCTTTAATGTGTCTTCATCGGTTTCAACTCGCCTTCCAAAACGTGGTGCATCTTCGAGATCAAAATTGCCGGATCGAAATTTTGCAAACCAGTTTTGGCACTGGTGCTCACTTAACACATCTTCGCCATACACATCGGCTAATTTTTTTCTTGCTTGAACAGCATTTTTATCTTTTCTATAGTAAAAAAGTAAAATATGCCGAAAATGCTGTTTTCACTTTCCATATTTAAAAGGGTATCAACCAAAAACTACTGTGCAGAATCAATCGAATTTTTTGCACAAGCAAGCATTGCTATGTCATCTGTCAAAATACATATTATTATGCAACTTAAGTGTGAAGTTGGTTGTGAAAAAATATAATTAAGTCCACTATTGGGAAACAACAAAATTACTTTCTGGACAACCCAACATTTCCTCTATGGCAGGTGGCGTTAGCATGCCAACTCTACCATACCATTTTTATTTAACCTTTCTTCATATTCCATGTATGCCTTTCTTCATATTCCATATCTCAATCAAAAAGGAACGCCTAAAGTTCTATTCCTTAAGTCAATATGGGTCTTATTGCTATGTCAGTTTGTACGTTTATCTAAAAGTTTTGGTAGTTGCCTCTAGCGTTGGTTTGTTTCAGTTCCTTTCAATCTTGTGTAAAAGTTTATCAATGCACAAGCCGAAGAGTAACGTACTCAAAACTTTAGGCGAATAATAATGCCATTAATGTGTATGGAAAGGGGTGGTTCCCGAGAAAGAGTAAAAGTAACATTAACACTTTTGTGATTATGATATTTAAGTCTTAATAAGCATTTTTTTTTCGTAATTTTTTTTGGTCAACTTCTGTCGTTATTTAGACTTTTTTTCAATATTTGGTTTCTTCTGAATCTCACACTTAACGAACGTTATTTTGCCGAGCGTATAAAAGTGCACAAATAACTCATCACTTTAATATGAGTACCTGTGCATATTTAGAACTTTGGTTGAGAAGCCGCCTACATTATGATAATTAGAATACTAGTGCAAGTGCATATCTATCCACAAAATTCATTTCACTGTAGACGTTCTACATTTTCTGCGCCGACATCACTGTTTCAGACATTGGCGCCCCCCTCCCCCCACAACAACGTGACTAGTGATAACAACAAAGAATGAGAGCAAATAATTTCAGTCATTCTCATTTTTGAATTCTTTTAAACAATCATGTTGTGTGTAAGAACACAAAGATAGTTCATTTAGGAAACTAGGCCTAGCACTACAGAAAAATATGATAATACAATAGTTCTATCCACAAAGTTTACAAAGCAAAACAGCTAAGAAGGCATGTTGCTCTATTCCCTAAAGTATACACTCCACAAAGCATAAAGCTATCCTAGAAACAAAATTCAACAATAGACGTAAATGCAAATCCGCAATAATTTTTTTTAAACAAAAACGTCAAATTCTAACTCAAAACCAGAGTCATTTCCGTTTAAAAAAAATTGTTTTCTTCAGACTTTGTAGAAAATGCACCTTTTACAAATGGCTTTTTCTGACTGCAGACTGTAAAAACTACGACTACGGGGTATATGAAGTAAATATTATAAAAAATGTGGGTTAATTAAAACGCATAGAAAACTACAATATTTTCAAAAGGGAATAAATACAATTGCTTTCAAAAGTGACTCCACAAAACTTCGAATACCTTTAATATTTTATTTTAATTTAACTACAATATTTTCGCAAATAGAAACTTTTATTTTCGAAATAAAAATATTCTGTAAGGAAAAATAAATTTTGTCATCAAGGGTAACAAGTTAGTGGAAACTTTTTCAAGTGGCGGTAAGGAATGGACACAAAATCTAATATGGGTGCGCTGTTGTTCTTTGTAAAACTTACCAAATAAATAATTTTATTGCCGTTTTCAATTTGTTAGAAAAGATACTTTCGCAAATGTTCATTTCAATTGAAATTTTCATAATATTTTTTTTTTTTGGGTGTTCCAACAGTTTCTTGGCAACAATGCTCCAACAGTTGTACGATAGTTTTAATAAATAGCATACATCTTATCACATTCACAATATAAAGATAATATAAGAGACAAACTTGAAGAGAACTTTTCTCAGTTCAACAATTCAACAGTTTTTATTGGATTTTATAAAAATGGTTTTCAGTTTTTAGAATTTTTTTAAAGGTTATAGCCATAAGCAATGATAATAAAAATTGATTACAGAAATTGTAATTGTCCATGAATTTGGCACAGATTCAATAGTCTGGATACTAAACACTTCAGACTGCATTGTAAATGGTACAATTGACTATATAGCTAAAGTAATTAATGTCGTAATAGGCTGATGCCATATGGTTTGGAGCTGATTCCAGCTTTTGTCATGCTGTGGACTACAGTTCAAAATGGGGTTTTTCACTTCAATTTGTACAAGGGCAATGTTGTGGCTTCATAACCAAATACAAGATACATAATTTGCAGAATTGACCTGAGTACTACCTTATCGAATTATGACCAAAATAAACTTATGTTGCACCATCTGTTCTGTAGACATGAATGGGTAGCTGTCGTCTATGGGGACAAAAAATTGATAGTATTCCGCATACGGAACTTATAAAGATAGCCACAGAACTGCCTTCAATATCTATCGGGAGGTGTTCGATTATTTTCATCCAAATATGCTTCTTATATTAGAATATGTCCACTATCAATTTTTCTATACGCACTATCCATTTTGGCAATCTGACAAATCTTTTGTTTTGACCAAAATTAGTTCTTTCCCATTTCGTTCATTTGTTTGTGGAATTTTTGTATTAAATAAAAATAGTCGTGTGATGATATTATTGATTAATAGTCCATCACCGATAGTAAACTATGTATCGATGTGCCCAAGAACAATTACGATCAAGACTATAAATGGTGAAATATTTTCATGATAAACATAGCTTCAGAGCTCCAGAGCTCCAACGATATCGTTTCTATATTATTAGTTCATGGCTTTTTCCATAGACTCGATTAGTTGTATTTTAATTTCTTAGCTAGTTTGTTTAATGTCTTTTGCTCAGATTTTGGTCTCGTTTTATATCGTTCTAATGTCTTTGGTTCTTGTATTTGCGTACTTATATGCCATAAACGATGTGTGCGTTCAACATACCTCGAACAATCTCTAATCGATTTGGATGGAAAAAATAGCATTTTTTTTTGGTATTTTTGAGCTAGTTTTATTATCACGTATCCAATTCTATATAGAACAGGGTGTTCAAGGAGGAATTTTTATAATTCGGTGTGTTTCTTCTCATCAGTAGTGCCACTAAATGTTCAAAGACATTCGGAAATGTACATTTAAATTTCCAAAAAAGGCCGCATGTAATTTTTCTTCTTGATTGGATGTCTCTGTTTCGGTAGCACATCTATAAAAATTCCATTTTTCAACCGAACTCATAATTACGAGGACGTGACATTTTTATGTTACCATCTCACCCTAATCATCATGACTCTCCTCTATTTTGACATGTTTATTTTTATTACAAATCCTGACACAAGTTAAATAAATAATGTACACGATACACGAATATTCTAATGAATTTCTTAAAAATCTTGTACAGAAAAATTATTAAAATTGACTGTTATGTTCAGTTAAAGGTTCCTCTGCCTTTAAAAAAGAGGAATTTTGAGAAAGTACCCCAATAATTCGATTTACATCTAGTAGTTAAACACGCAGTAAGTGAAATTATTCTTATAATATACCTTCTTTTAAATGAAAAAAATGAAGAAACTTTTATGTACTTCCTTCCTTCTGTAACCAAATTGCTATGCATGGCTCATAGTTGAATAAAAATTAGTCTAGACCGGAACTTAAGATCAAAGTATTTGTGTTTTTTTTTTCTTTCGAAAAGAAAGAGGAATTGGAAGGCTTCACATTTATTTGATGTGAAACATTTATGGCTATTATGAGGTGCGAAGGTTACTTACTGAATTGCTCAAATACGGCTTCTGTACCACATAGTAAATTACTACGAATTCTTTTTCTTCAAGGGCCCTTCGTACTATATCTCACATACGACTCAAATGGCATGTTTACAATGCGTCATTACATGCAATTGTAAATTTTTAGTCAATATACTATATTCACTCAAATACGTAGTAATCAGGCTCCTTGGTATGGCGACAATAAAGGTGTTTTGTGCTATTATTCGACTGACATCAAAAAGATTTCGTTGACGTTTCTATTTTCTTTTTTCTTTTTGACAGTATCTATGTGTATGTGAATTATGCATTTCCCACCTAACAAAATTACGCATATTCAGAACATTTACCTAAACATTAAAAGGGAAAATAATATGAAAAATCTGATTTTTTCGATATTGATTTTTTCGATATTTTTTTGGTCCACCGTTTCAATGTTCTTGCACAATCAGGACACATTACAGCCACAAACAAACACACACAAACACTCTCTCTCTGCTTGGGGGCTATTATTTGGTTTGGTAAATTTAAAAAGCAAAAGGACTCTCTTCTGTGAATAATAAATCTAATATTTTTATGACACATCATTATTTACTGTTTGCGTAGAAGGGGGCGCCGCGATAAGGAGATTGCGTTTTCGTATTCAAGATGTTAACGAACATACCATAGAATTTAAGTGCTCAAAAACATTTATGTTTGTATGAATATAGTGTGTATTATTGTATAATATGAAATTGGCCAAGAGCGGACTAGTCGAAGCATCACTAAACAGATTAATGTCACCAGCGTTCATTTTGAATCTTTCACATTTATTCGGTTGAAATTTCCTATTTCAAAATATATAAATAAAATTTATGTGAATAATAATAAAACATCATTTTTCTTTGACTATACTTTATATCTATTGCGAACAACAACTATTATTATTATCATTTTTATTATTATAACTATCACTCAAACCATATACTTCTATAATATACGAGAGTGTATGTGTATAACTACAATATACCATATATTTAGTTTTGGTATAGTTTTCAACAAAAATTTTTTTTTGTACATATTTAACCATATTTAAATATCTATACAACAAGTACTTATATTTATATGTACGACTATATAACATAGATAAATTCGATTCTTTGGTTGGTAGCAATGAGAGACATTTAGCTATATTTTTTAAGGACGACAATTTTCTTCCAGAAATTTATCAAAAACCAACTTCATCATTTTTATCGTTTTCATCTTCTAATATAAGAGGCACACGTACTTATATGTGCGTACCATCAATATCTTTAAGGGCAATCAACTTTACTCTATCTAGGAATAGTCAAAGTTCGACACTTGAGAATGGGAAGTGACGTTTGTTGGACGCCTTATTATTTCTATCTTTTTTTCTTTTTTTTATCCAGCTAGAAATCTCCTATATTTTGGTTAGCTAGGATATATGGGGATTCTTTGGAGAGAAGAAGAAGAAAAAAACGTTGAAAATTTTTCTGGGAAAAACGATTAATCATTCAATGAAAACATTGCCTTGTTTCCTGCTTAGTTAGTTCTATTTTTCGTCATTTTCTTCTATGGCACAGATAAACTAAACTGATCATCATCTTTGAATGGTGCGATGGTCAGGATTTAGAGAACACTATCCTAATATCATTATGCTCGTATGTATTGTAAGTAGCATTTAACGTAAGTAAAACGCAAAAATCATGATTAGACATCAAATGGGATTATCGTTGTCGTTTCTGCAGTGTCCGCTATAAAACTACTGTAATTCTGTTATTTTTTTCGACATTATTAGAAGACCAAACAAGAGCTTCCATCTAAAAACTACTATGGCATCATAGAAAAATATGATATTAACTTTTTTTTAAAAATTATTTTTATTAGAAAAGAAAACGGACAAAGTTTTCATTTCTCATATTCTATGGAATTTTATTTCGATAATTCTGATAGGGATTAAAATCTTTCTATTCGGTAGTTTCATAATAATTTCTGTGATTTTTCTATTTGCAATCAGATCGTTGGTGTTCTACTATTCGTATTACAAATTCTTTGACTGAGAATTTTCCATACTCTTGCTGCTAAGCACTTCCTTTTCATATAATTTCTATTTAATTATTTTGTAGAATCGTTTAAAGTTCTTTTGCTAATTGATCTTATTTTAATTTGTGACTCAATTCGAAATAATATGGAAAAAAGGCGACTAAACGAATTTAGTTCGCTTTGTTCACAAACGAACGAATCAAAATAATTCGAAGATAATTCTGCTTCTCCTGACGTTGACTTTTAAAAAAAAAATATTATAAATCTTTTGAGTAATTTGTGCCATATTTTCTACGGAATCTTTGTGATAAAATCACATTTAATTTTAATTATTCGCATTTTATGGAAAACAATAAATTTCACTTGTCATTTTGACTTGAAGAAGTGTTTTTTAGCTTTTTTTTTTTAAAAAAAAAGTTTATTTTTAATAAGAATTTTGCTCTATATATTTTTTTTATCTATTTGAATATTTCAGTTTAATTCTACTGTAAATAACCAATATTTCCAATGTCGTTCTGTAACTATGGTGTCATCAGTAGGTATGAGATAGTTTATTGCCTAACTTGTTTTTTATTGTGAATTCTCATTAATATCTGACACAAAATAATTCCAAGCAAAAGCCTAACCTTTATACTGCAGCGACAATAGGACTAAACAAATTTTCGAATCCGAGATGTACGAATTAAAAGAGGAAAAAACTAAAAGGGCGGCTATGGAAATACTGCGGAGCTCCCCTTCACATAGCTTATAACCGGATGAGGTTAAAACTTGTACTGAACGTCTAGGATGTATATTAGTCCCTGCTAGACGTGTAGTGCAAGTTTTAATATCATCCGTTAAGTAGTTCCTATAGAGCTTATATAATTTTTGGAGTGTATTACGAAACATGGCACAGCGAAATTTGCACTAAGCTTGGTGGATCCGTTCGTTTAAGAGTAGTAAAAGAATCAGTGGAGAATACTCCTTAACAAGAGTGCAATTTTTTTGGCGGTACAAACCATTTTCAGAGTGCCTAGAAGCAGTGAAAGATGCACCTGGTTCAGAGAGGCTTTCTACACCAAAAACTGTTGGAAATGTAAAACGAGTGAGTGCTCGGATCAGGTCAGACCGTCGATTAGGCATTTTTTTTAATTATAAAGAAGTACTTGAAGCACTCAGAAAAACGGTTCTTCGCGTCAGAACGCATTATTGAAGACACTTTGGATGCTCTACCAATAACAATACCCCTGTCACATAGCCACACGAATTTTTCAGTGCGTGTGACTTTTGTCTTGTTCGAGACCTACCCACTGGGAATTATAAAAACATATTATGTATATGTTCCTGTACTATCTACACCTCAGTAAACTTTGGACGATGCTAGATGACACATGGTGTTCAATTCATGTCATATTTTTTATAAAGGACAATTCAGAACAAGGAGAAACGCTTGCAAACCTATTTGCAGAATGTACGAAGTCTGCATGTAAAAAAATTAACAAAATCTATTGAATCTTATAATTGAGTAAATTGATAATAGATCAATAAATATTTTATTAGTAGCATCGTCATCGGGAGTCCGGTCTAGGGCTGCAGAATCAATGAACTTCAGACATCCCGGCTTTGCGCCGCTATAATTTCAACATATTTTTGGCGTCCTAACTAACACCGTCGCTCCACTGAAGGCTTTGCGTTCTACGACCATAAATTGAGCTACTACAGATTTTCTGGACAGGATCTTTCTTACCCACACGGATGTAGTGTCCAGCCCACTGCAGCTAATTGAGCTTAATTTTATCCATAACCGAACGGTCATGAATCGTTAAATAGGCTCTGGAATCGTCCATCCTCATGTAGGGGCCAAAAATTCTACGAAGGATCCAAGAGTTCACAATTATTTTTGCATTTTATCAATGACCATATCAATAAGAAAATTCTTATTTCACAAAACCCTTTCCAAATAATTCCATTATTTAGTTATATTTTATTTATATATATTTGAATATGCATAGGAAAGGGTATCCAGGTATTCTCGTTGACTTTTAATCCCCTTTTAATAAAAAATATCTGAAATAAATGATTTTATGAAAATTTGTTGCAATTTTTATACATTTTCCTTAAATATCGACAATATGATGGCAGAGTGTACCCAGATATCCGGTTAAATAAATAAAAATAACTACTGTAGTTACTCATACAAAATGTCTTCTAGTAATTTAACTTATTTATTATTTAGTGAAATTTCTGCATTTCTATATATGCACATTAGATGTGACAATAAGGACAGCAAGCAAATACCGCCTAAAAATATACAACAATTTTATTTTCTCATCATAGTAAATTGGATCAACAAGACATCCTGAGCTACTTGAGGTAATAAAAGTTACGAACCACTTAAAAACCATCACGACGCAGCAGACGTATTTTTGTCATATAAATTTTATTTTTTGTTAATTAGCTGAATTTTATGCCACCAGCATATTCAAATATGGTACTCATAAACGATAACAACAATTGTACGACCATTCATTAGGCAAATTTACAATCAAATTTTATGGGTTAACTAGCGCTCTTTAACAGCATAACAAAAATAAATTATATGACATATCAAAATTTAAAAATGTCTGCAAACAATATTTGTCAAAAGAAAAAAGAAAAAAATAACAAAAATATTAAGTAAAAATGCCCAATAAGATCAGTTTGATGAATATAAATATTTATGCCTATTTTGTTAGTGCCACACAATAGATACAATAATATTCAAACAAACAGCATATTTTGTGGTTAAAACAAACAACATACTAGCGTTTTTTATATCTTGTCTTCGTTTATTTTTCAAAATTGTCTTACACTTTCTTGTTTTGGTTTTTCAACATCTTATAAAATTTTTTGTTATTTTTTTGATCATTTGATTGGTTTCTCGTCTTGTTTTACTTAATCTGAAATCAATACCTCCACAAGACCCGTATGAGTCTGGATTTTTCTCTTATATACACGTACTTTGAACATACGAGAATGAGTATAAACGTTTTTTCATCGTTTCGGGAATGACGGTCTTAAATCAAGTCTAACAAGCCTCTAACAGCAGGAAAGGTAAAGATTTTATCGCGCAAAATTTATTCTTTCTTCATTGGGGAGCTCGAAACGGCATATGGCTGACCATGAATAACCAACCAATTCGTGTGCATGATGTTTAAAGATGCACCTCACCGCGTGCGATGATTCGTAGCGTAGTCCATCGATTTTCGGAAATCGGAATTTCAATCAATTCTCAAAACGATCACGACATCAAACTGCACCATAATCGATTTGTTCGCTCTGATTAACATATTAAAATATCTACGAGAGCTGTCAATGTCAACATACCACAAACTGATTAAGAACTATCTAAATTGGTGACTACCTACAGTGTCAGATCGTTTCTATGGACTTTTCAAACAAATATTTTTAACTGCATTTTCCTTGGCTTTTTGTGTTTTCTCTTATATTATATCAAATATTTAAAGGAAATTAGCTTAAACGGTTGGTGCTAATATATAATAAAAAAAATGAATATGCAGTTAGTGTCCTGATTTAGCAAAATGTCCTGAATTCGAATCCGCCTAGGGACATGGTCGGAGTAGGGTGCCCTTTAGTTGGCGCTAAATTGACCGTGTTATCGTGTCGATAAGGATTGATATTGGGTTGTTCGGAAAGTAATTTTCCGTTTTTTTTGTTGTTGATAAAAATGAACGACGATTTTCTTATAGTTCATTAATATTTTATTCAATTAAATATTGTACAGTCTGATCCAATACCTTTTGCCATCTTCCTGGCTGTAGCATGATTCCACGCTCATAAAATTTTTGCACTTTGCTGGCAAAAAACTGATCAAAGTGATTTTTGACCTCCTCATTTGAATTAAACGTTTTACCGTCTCAAAAATTTTGTTAGAGACCGGAACAAATGATAATCGGAAGGTGCTAGGTCTGGAGAGTATGTTATGGTGGGTGTGGCAGTATATCCCATCCAAGCTCTGAAAGCTTTTGCCGAGTGGACAAACTTGTATGTGGTTTCGCATTATCCTGTTGGAAAACTATACCTTTCCTATTGACCAATTCTGGCCTTTTTACTTTAAGTGAATTATTAAATTTGTCCAACTGATGACAGTACACTTCAGAATTGATCGTTGTATTGCTCGGTAGAAGCTCAAAATAAAATATTCCTTTGAAATACCACCAAACATATAGCATAACCTTTTTTTGATGAATATTGACTTTCAAAGTGCTTGGAGCCGGTTCATCTTCTCTACTCCAGGATTTTTTGCGCTTAACATTGTTGTAGACAACCCATTTATCGTTTCCAGTGATTATGCGCTTCAAAAATTTATCATTTTCTTGGCGTTTGAGAAGCAAATCACAAACGTCAATGCGACGGCACAAATTTTTTCCCGTAAGAAGATGAGGAACCCATATGTCGAGCTTTCGAAAACCTAGCCGTTTCAAATGATCATGAACGGTCGAATTCGATAAATTGAATCTCTCAGCGATCTGACGAGTTGTTATTCGCCGGTTTGCATCAATTAATGCCTTTATTGTGTCTTCATCAGCTTCAACTGGCCTTCCAGAATAAAGCAATTACTTTCCGAACAACCCAATATTACAAATGACTTCAGAAAGAAAAATACATTTTTGTGAAAACGTTATGCAAGGCAGAGAACAATTTTGGGTATTAGTACTTTCCGAATTACGAAATGAATAACTTTTATAGTTCTTGAATGTACGATGGTTTGATAATTAAAAAACACAATGTAAAACGGCATGTGACAGCTGTCAAATTACAGGGTTGTAATTTCCGAACTGTGAAATGGATAACCGAATAGTTCTACAATATGAGATCACCATCATTACAATTGAGTTTTTATAATTTGATCAAACTGTTTGGTCAAATGGCAAAGTGCCATTTTTATCAAAATCGGAATTTCTAATGTGTTTTATTTAAATTTAATAGATTCTCCTACTATGGATAGGTGGGTCCTTTATTCCAACAGTGTAATTTTAAAAATATACTCTCTGAAAGTTTGCCTTAATGAATTTTTATTTTAAATTTAATAATAAAATAACACAACGCACAAAAGAACGTCTAATAATTGATTGACCATTAAAAAAGAAGTGTTTTTTTAAGGAATTCTTCAAAAGATTTTGAATTAATGCATTGTCACGAATAGGGATTAGAGTCTAACCATTTTCTATATAACTTCAACCGTTCAATCCCAATTCTGAAAAGAAAATACTACTTAAAGACGGATCCAATCATAACATCTCCGTACATGTTGCGTGGGAAGGACTTTGAGGTACCTGCAGCTGATGTCAATAATTTGATTTAAGATTCTCTTGTTTATACAATTTTTTCGGTGTCTTGAATAATCGTATTTTATTATTTTTATTAGCCTCTTCAGACATCAATTCCTTAATCATTCTGGTTTTCAGTTTGGCCTTTCGTTTAGTTCAATTGATTTTCTTAAACATCACCTGCATAATCTTCATCTTCAACGATATAAAGATGGGTGTGAATCTGCTTATTGCGAAAAAAAAACTCCATAATACCGTGGCGCAAAAATGGAAATTTGGTTCTTTTATATTTTGGACATTTGGCGATATTTATTTACATTTTTGTTTATATTTTATGCAGCAACTGAATTCTGGTTTTTCGTGGTTCTCAGCTTACGATTGCGATTTTAAAAGCTGTTAAGACCTATTACTTTGTATAAGGCCATGAAATATGATCCCATCTCTCTCTGGGGTGTCAAAAATAAATTGGTTCTTTTTTATTGTATTGTATATTATTGCCAGTTCGGGATAGTAGCAGATTGCAAAATGTAACAAAAGTTTATAGTGACTATTTTTTAAAAATTAATTTTCATTTTTTTAATGCAAATTTAAGATAAATTGCTGTTGGAGTTTTGCTATTGGGAGCCAATCACATTGACAAATGTTTTCTATTAAGTCGTTTTTAAGAAATTTGACACTTTCAAATGGAGTTTTTTTTTCACAGATTTTTAATCCAAGAATAATATTCCTCCCTTCTTTATTATAAGCTTCTATATTAAAAAAGTCTATTACAAAATTTACATATACGAGTATTTAAGGTTTATTATATTAAATGTATACATACAGTGATGGTTATAAAAATTTGAACCAAACAAATAATTTTCAATTTTCGCCTAAATTTATATGCAAACTACAAGAAAATATATATTCTATTCCTTAATTGACAGCTTTTCCCATTATTAGGGAGAGCTGTCAATTAAGTCTGGTCATAAGAATAGGGCCAAGTCTCCTTTAATAGTTGGTAAGAATGTATATTTAGATATTTTTTTTATATTTACTATTTTATCAGGCAATAGTAAAAATATTAAAAATATGCCATAAATACAATCATTTTTAGTGACATATCAGCAGTCATGACATATCTTATGAATTAGATATTCATCATCAAACCGTTTTAAGTAATTTGCTTGGTTTCAACAAAAAAAACTCGATGCCTCATGATTTGAATATGAAAAACAAGCTGAACCGACTTAATATCTGTGATACGCTGCTGAAGCGCAATGAAATCGAGCTACTTCTAAACCAAATCATAACTGGCGATAAAAAATGGAAAAATATTTTATCCAACTAAAAAACAAACAATTTCAAATCCAGGATTGACGGCCAATAAGGTTATGCTGTGTTTATGATGAGACTGGAAGGGAATCATTCATTATAAACCGCTACCGTTCGTACTGTGAGCCACTCGAGCTATTACATCAAGCAATTGAGAGAAAACGACCAGGATTGATTAAAGAGAAGGGTGTTGTCTTTCACGCTCGACCACACACATCTTTGATGAATACCCAAGAATTAAGAGAGCTCGCCTGGGAAGTTTTGATACATCCACCGTATCGCCCAAATATAGCACCCTCAGACTACCACTTGTTTCGATCTCTGTAGATCTCTCTTAATAGAATCAAGCTGGCTTCAAGAAGGGCCTGTGCAAACCACTTGATTCAGTTTTTCAACCAGAAATCATAGAAGTTCTGCACTCACAGAATTATGGTTCTGCCCGAAAAATGGCGAAACATTGTCAATAATAATGTGGAATATTTAGTTTAAATAAATTGATTTTAAAACTCTGCTTTAAGCATCTCTATTTTACTAAAAAAAAATGTCACCCACGAACTTTTTCGACTAACCAATATTTGTTTTTCTATCATCTTCAATAAATTTGATTAAGATTTTTAAATTCAAAATATATTTATATTTTTTTTTTGTACAAGTTAGAATGACTCCCATATCAGGTGGCTCTATTTATAATGACCACCACTGTACCACTGTTTATTATAGATCGTCAAATTAAGCAAAAAAAAATAGATTTTTAAACTAAAAGAAAAAAAAATAAGTGCAAATGTAGAACTTTTTGAAAATCCAAAGAAAAAGCAAAATAATTCAATAAAGTGAAAAGTATTTGATTCTTTGAGACAAAATTTAACATATTTGATACTATCTTCGGCACTTATGGTATTTGTTTAAAAAAGTTCACACGTAAGTATTTCTTTTGAAAAGCAGCTTAGAATAAAACGATTCCAGTGTGCATTTGGTATTTCACAAGGATTCGGTATTATGGAGAATGAATTTTCAAGTCGAAGACGTTTCCATTTTGCCTTTTGTTTTATGCGAACTGTTCACAAACCGTATTTGTACTCAGAAAACCGAACGCATTATGCATTTCTAGATTGAAATTGATAAAGATTTTAGTGTACTCGAGACTAGGCAAATCTCTTCAGACTATTTTTCGCTCTTTGGTACTTTGTCTGATTGGATCGCACATTCTCTACAGAATACAGAAGTACTTCCATACGGGTGCATACATGTAACTCTTGGAATGGTGCGTTCCATATTTATACATATAGCATCCAACCTTAAAAAAAGGATTTTATTGCCAACGATATTTTTGCAAACGTTTTATATTGTTCACTGTACATAAACTAGTCATACATACCATATATCCATCGAATGGAAAATAAGAGTTTGTGTTTGATTTTATGATGCATAAATCCAAAAAATTCTACCTACCATATATAGATATGTATATGAAAAAGGAACGCGTATATGATATGAGGCATACAATAGAGTAGAGGCCATACAGACATAACCTGTGGTTGTCAAGAACGAAGAGACCAATTTCCAAATGGAAATGGTTGAAAAACAAACACGGAATCCGATAATAACACCCGATAAAGCCTGCAATTTCCTACTTCACAATCAGTTATTATGAGATCCATAATGGCTGGAGATTGATTTACTTTTTTCTTCTTCACAAACAATTTTTTTTCCCAGCCCATATCTTTTTAGTCAGATACATTTTGCCCATTACGTATAATCGAGAATTTCACTTCGTTTTTGCTATCCGATTCTTTATCACCGGTTTTAACCTTTAGCAAAGATGAATGCACTTATTTCTTTGGGCTGCAAAAATCACGAACTCTCAGTATATTCGGTTCTGATATTTTACTACTTCTGATATTATCCACATCTGCCAGACTGATTGTTCTTCTCTTCTTTAAAATCTTGTCAAACTTTTTAGTGCATAGTTGTTGATCTTAATTTAAATGGAAATGAGTATTCTTCATGTACCACATGACCTGTTCATGTCATGTTTTTTTCGATCGAATCACTTCTATCGATAATGAAATTGCCTCGTCTATCCATTTGTTTATTCTCATGATACTAAATTCCATGGTAGACCATTTAAAAAGGTTCTTCCTTTTAAATGTACGATTAAGTTTATTATTCTATCGGAAAGCCGATTGATAGACATTTCGCCATTAACATATACATATGTACATCTATTAAACCGAGTAATTTCTTATAGTTTATGATTGCACCATGAGTATGCCTACTATCCTTAGTTGGCAAAAAAAAATGTACATATTAGAAATGAAAATGGATTTTATTTGCAACTAACTAAAATATATCTAAGCCGTTTCAGGGTTAAATGGGAAAAAGTCCTGAATCATGTTCTACTTACTCATTTGATCGGTAAATCTTTTCCTATGTATTCATAGCATATAAAGGCTTTTCGAGAATAAAACGATATTAGAATATATTATTTCATAAAAAGGATGTGTTTTGTTTATTTATTCTAGGAAATTTTAAGTAAAAGTTAACCAACTGACTTCAAATCAATGAAACAAATAAAAATTATTACAATTAATTCAGTAGAAAAATGACTTAACATGAAATTTGATTGCCTTCGTCTCTTCGATTATACTCCTTTGGATGTTATCGACAGTACCTTGATGAGATCCTTACAAGTGTTTTCACTATCTTGGAGAATAAAAAGGACACATGGACTAAGATAAGAAGAATAGAAAAGCTAAGGAACCACCGATTTGACGGGAAGAACCCTATTACGGGAGTATTTAAAGGACCTTTTATGAAAATAAATCCTTTTTATAAAGAAGTCATTGTGAGAAGGTTATAAATTTGCATCAGTTTCCGATGTTTCACGCCTTTCTGAGCCGAGATTCATCAACTACTGCTTCTTGACCATCCGAAAAAGGCTTCATATCACCGAAAATTTTTTACTCTCGCTAAACTCGTGGTTTTACCCAGTTTAAAGCAAAATTTTAAGTCACATCGTTGCTTTGAATTTCGCTGTTCCAATTTTTGCAACGCACTACAAAAGCACATCTTCACTTACCACGATCTTAAAGCTTCGCGTAGTTACCGGACATGCTAGAAGCTTGTACTGCACCCTCAGGAGATACTAAAACTTAGATTATACCGTACGTGCAACGAATGATTTAAAATGGAAATGCCCCCTTTTTTAATCGTCTGATAGTGTAATATATGCGCAAGCATGTACGAATTTTGTTTGCGCATGGAATTGTGCAGGTTCACCACAAGCACATTACGTGCATTGCACGAGCAGTCTAATTCGCTTGAATGAACATCTTTAAGAATAATTTATCGCGATGGACGAGCAAATTACACGAGCTAAAATGAATTTCAACATATTGAAATATATTTTTGATCGTGCGATTGTTCATGCATATTTTATTGGTAAATTCTTTACTGTTGTTCTTATTTTATTTACTATATGGTATAATAAATAACGTTTTCAAATTCATTTGTTTTTTTTTTAATGATTATTTCAATTCCTTTATTAATTTTATTAAACATTTTATATTTTATTTTAACATTTAATCCAATATAAATATAACATATTTAAAATCTATATTATTTACTTTTTATTTTATTTTTTCATTTTTATAATTAACATTTTTCAATTTTTTATATCAACTATAAAATTTTTTACATCAAACTATTTATTATAAATATTAAATAATTTAATATTTGCAACAACATACATTCACCAGTTAAGTACACTACACTAGTTTTTTCCAATTAGTTTTAAATTTGCTTCACTTTGCATAAATTTAAAATAGCTTTAAATTATAAAACGAACTTTTAGCAGGAAAAAATTGTGCATTCCACAAACAGTGTAATGTAAGTTTAGCGTACAACCCATGTGGAGGATAATTGCGCAGTGTTGCCAGATCGCATCATTACTGCCACATCTCTTAGGCAACCCTACAGATTTACCTCCCTTAATTTGAATATTTCCAAAATGATTAATTCTATTAAAAGCCACTACAATTTTTAAAGTGCATTTTAACACTTCAAAGTTCTTAATCAGTTCTGAGTTTGCTGACATTGAATATTCAATCAAATTGTTTCCCTACATTTCGACAGCCTAAAATTCTATGTGCAGTGAAATGTGAATTGGTAATTTTATTAAAAAATTTCTGGTACAAAATTTCATTGAGTAAATTATGAGATATTAAAATGTTGATTTCGAAAATATCACAAAAGGATATTCCAATATTCAACTAATTTTTTATGTTTTTCTGCTATTCTCATAAGTCTGCCCTCCATACAATCCCAAAAAAAAAAAAAAACATAATTTTGTAAGTGGAATTTGAAAATATGAAAAAAGGCATAATAATTTGGCACGTGTCAGTTTTATTAACTTTGACACAAGCCACACTTACATGCAATACTAAAACACTGAACACGAGGGCACCTGCAAGGTTGCCATAACCTCAATTGGATCTAATTACCGTTACTTGATGTCATTTGCTCGATAAAATGTTGTGCGAACATTTATGCAAACCTAGGCCTATTGAAGTATTGTAATTTTAGTATCAGCTAGAGAGAATTTTCGAAATAAAACGAAATGGAAAATGGAGAAAGTTTCCGCAGAGGCTCTTGTAATAAAAATTATTTACTTGTAAATTGTTTTGTTTGTGAGAGAATAACTTTTGCTTGTATGAAATCAAATCAAGCTGAAGAGGACCCTTGAGGTTTGTGTGCGGCGTTCATAACAATTTTATTTGATTATCACTTCGGGACTGGTAATTGTTTGGCTCTTCTTAATTTTCTATTCAAAATAAATTCTAAACTGAATATTTTCGGATCGGAACGCACAATGGTAGCTGCTGCTTTTGCTGCTTTACAAAACGACAGACAACACGGATGAGATACTGCGCGAGTCAGTCTAATTTTCTAATACAAATAGATTGACAAATGAGATCAAATTCCCATAAGTCGAACGAATATTTCTTTACAATATGAAAACAAGTTCCTTGGAAATTCAATGAACTTACGTACGTACATACGAGTATTATGTATCTTGAGGGACTGTGTTATGGGTTCTCGAACTTTTCTCAAATATTTTATGTACATTTATCACTACTGGTACTTATTAGTTTTCCATGGCATAGCATAAGGAGACAATATATTAAATCCAGTCATGGTGGTCTTTACCTTTTAGGTCAGAGTGTGAATATCTATTTTCGCATTACTTCAGGAATTGAAATCTGAGACGCAAATTATTAGATAACTAAACATTAAAAAAAAGTTTTCCATTCAGTGGAACTAAACTAAATGGAAAACAAAATACAATGCCAAGTAAATGGAGACATTTCATCTTTAAATATCTGTCATAATGGCCAACAGGACGACAAAGTCTGGAGGAATACGGTCGTCTGTCTTCAGAAAATTGAATTTTCAATAGTATTTCGTACAGACAGAAGACAACACCAACCGTGAATATAAAAATAAATAATTATGGACATTATTTTCATAGAAACTAACCAGGATGAATAGAATAAATTTTCCAAAAACGAAAGAAACAAAGCAAGGATAATAATATAAAAAGAAATAGAAAATGGCTTATTCTAAAACAAAATATAAAATATTATAGAAGTAAAAACAGGTACTACAATCAATGTTATATCTAATGTGAATGATTTGTTTTCAAAAAGATTGAAAGATATCGATTTGTCTGAAATAGGAATTTTTAAAAATTAAAATAATTAATTGAATATAAAGGAAATATGTTGGACATGTAAGAGAATTATAATAGTGTAAGAAACTTGATAAAGATCATCAAAACCACATTTCATATTCGTCAGAAATTCCCAATTTCCAGGTAGAGGAGGAAAGATACAACAATACTTACACAGTTTATAGTATGTACTATTAAATGTGGCAAGTAGAAACGTTAAGTTGGTCGGGACACTTAATAATTGCCATATGAGAGGTTTGAAAAAATCTCAAATTTCACCTGGTGAGTGAGTGATAAATGATACCCTCCTCGAATGGTTTTATATTTCCTTGCTTCTTTTCCTCAATTTTTTTGAAATAATTTAACTATCCTCACAATATACATTCAACTAAACCAAGGTAAGATCAAGATAGTTGACAAATTTTTGATTTTTAACTAAATTTACCAGAATATTAAATAAATATTCTGAAATAAAAGGTTATCCAATTTATGCTTTGAAAAGTGAAGTTAAATGAAATATATATTTTTTTAAATGTTATCTACAACAACAAGAAGATTTTTTAAGGGAAGATACAAATACATTTAGGTAAAGGGTTGGATCTAGGACACTTCCCTGAATAAGCATATTTTTACTAATTTACCCCAACTCTCCACCTTTCGAACCAGATTATTAAAGAGTGAATATGGTTCTGTAGAATATTGATGGCTGTGGAAGGATCTTTGTCAAGTGCAAGTATGGTAACGTTATCACTGCGACAAAAAATATTAATTGTGTAAATATTGTAAAGGACTGGAACTAAGATACTTCCCTGAGCGACAAAGGCAGAAATATTAAGAAATACGCCTGGAATGCTCAGCTCTAAATCCAAGCTGAGAAATCACACCGTCGGTTTCAAAAATGGAATAAAAAAAGGTTTTAGGATTAATTTTTCTAGGATATTAGATAAAATGAGAAGGAGGCTCTTATGGGTCTATATGATGATTTTTCCATTATTTGAAGGATATTGATTTTTAAATACTCTAAAGTTTGAGGATTTTTGCCGAAAAACGATCTTTTCATTGAAATCATTAAATTCCAATTACATCTTCAAACCAAAACGCATACCAGACATTTACTTTTAAAAGATAAAAGTGCTTTCTCCACAACTTTGAAGAAAATTATGCTCCCACCGTGACTATGGGGGAATCACCACTTTTGTAAACAGTTTTTACAATTTAAACGCATTGTTCGGTAAATTTACAATTTAATATGTAAAATGGCAAATTTTAAGCTCATAAAACGCTCGATATAAAATGTTTATACCATATTTAACAGCTTTCAAATGACGGAGCTGCACTTTCCAAATCATAAAATGGATAATCCATTACTAAACTGGATAACAAAAAGATTTAAGAATAAATATTAAAATACAATTTCAGTAGCAGCAGAAAATATTTAAACAGACAAAATCAAAATTGACTTGCAAATGCAATAATCGTGTCATTTTATTGGTTCCATCAGTTGTGCTATCTTTTATATAGTAAAGTACGCAGCGAAGTTCCATTAAACTATCTTGTTAATAAAACTCGAACATGATTATTTGTAGCATATGACAATTATTCACCATCAACAGTTTTGTGCTCGAATTATTTGCTTTTAACACTTGGTGGAATTATTTCCATACAACGAGCGGTTAATTAATCAAACAGGATGATTTTGTTGTTAATTAGATTATTTATATTTTTCCAAACATTCCGTTGGTATACGATTTCTTTTAATTAACACATTTTTGGTAGGCATCGAACAGAATAGCCATACACTGTGATGATACATGCCTTCAAAAGTTCATTGGACATGAATACCACACAACCCCTTAAGACATTTAGGGTTCTCTATCATCTTTCATACTTGGTCATATTAAGATTCTTCTCTTTTTCCTTTATGTCATTCAAATGAAATCAATTAATCAAATCCTCGAGGAGTGATTTTTTTTGTTGAATAATTCCACAAAACAGTTCAGTGAAAATCTTTAAGCAATTAGAAGGTTCCGTAATTTGAGGCTAATGACTTTATATCCATCTGTGATACAGTCTGTCTGACTTTCTTCAAAATTGTCGGGGAGGAATTTGTCGCAACGGTTGTCCGATTTCAATTCCCGACAACCAAACAAGGACTGTGACGACGACATTTCCATGAAATTCGAAATGAAAATTAGGATTTTGGTAATAAGGATTTACTACCCAAAAGGCAATCATTTTCTGTATGTGGAATTGAAGCAAAAAACATTATGTATCGTTCAGAATTGTCACTTCAATTGACTGATAGCTTATGGGTAATTAGAGACGGATTAAATCAGATTATTTATGGCTTAAGGATATTTTGACAGTCAAAACGAACGTAGGTGTGTGTCACTTTAAACCTTTGGTTTTTATTATTAGTACGAGTTTTAAAGAAAAGAAAAAAACAAAAAGATTTACTAGCGTTTTCACAGTCAAGGAGAAGAATAATAAAAATAATAGACGAGTGGATGTTTTCAAAATCTTAATACTTTAGGATAAAGAGCGTAATCATTTCTTCCGAGATTCATTTTAAACCGACGGAAAAATTTCTTACTTAAGCCCTCTAGATTTATGTTCGAAGATTTTTTTTTTCATACTTGAAACTAAACATCAGGCCAGAATATAATCACGCTGCGGCCTATTTGATAGTCAAAACGCTTGATAATTGCTTATGTTGGAACAAAGTCAATAGTCAGTTTTTATTCCCACAAAACTCCATAAAATCCATTTTTTTCTCCCTTTACATTATTCTATCTATTAAATGGTTTTTATTTATTTTCTTATATTACTTTTAATTTTTAACATTTTAGCTTTTCTTTCTTTTTTATTTGCTATTTGTTTTTGTGTGAAAAAAAGCCTTCTTCTCTACTGAATTATCTCTCATCTTAAAGTCATTATTGTATGGTCGTTAATCATGAATGCCGCATCCAAATTGAATTTTTAATAAGGCAAAAAAAACCAGAAAAGCTGATTGAGAAAATTATTTAAAATTGAAAAATAAGAGAATAAACAAATCGTAAATTATAAGGACTTAACTCTTATCTTATAGAGCTAAAAAACACACTTTAAAAAAAATACTGCTGTAAAAAAATATATATCAATTGAAACCAACTGTACTACTCTTTCGACATGAGAGAAAATAACAACAAGTAAATGAATGGTTGAATTTTAATATCGATTGCTGATCTGACCTCAATTGTCAAAATATAATTCAAAATTGACTGGTCTCTATTTCGAAATTATTTATTGTCAATCGATTAGAACTTGTGCAATGATGATCATTACGAAAAGCCATCATCATTTTATTCATTCGATTATTATTACGAAGAAAGGAAAGTTTAATCAGTCTTATAGGCAGTTTAAGTATTTTTTTTTGGCGGGAAGTGAGGAGGTTCAAATTCATGAGTGTTACTGCATCGATTCAATTGCATTTCGCCTAGTTTGAGTCAATTAACACCAAGCAATAATTCATAATTGCAGCTGATTCTCCTTAATAAAATTGATAAATGCACGTTTAATTTTCTTGGTTCTAACAGAGCTACTTGATCTGAACTATATAAAGTGGTCATAGTGGTGGTTCTTAATAAAATTCCACTGCTGTGATAATAAATGATAATTAAATTGATATTTCGTAAAAACTTAAAAAACTTCAAGTGATACTCAATTTCCGGCCTAATATGACATTTTTTAGATTATCAATAAAAAAAAAATTTATAAAAATTGTCAAAAAATTAGAGATTATTGAAAATGTTTGGTTTTGAATTAGAGAGCAGTCAATTTGGTGATAAAATATAAAATCACAATGATTTCGGTTCGAAAAGATTATTAAAAAAAAATAATAAAAATCAAAATTTCAAGTTTAAAAAGTTTGTTGCACAAAAACGACTTCAAAATTAATTCCATTGAGAAGTACAAGGTAAAAGCGTCGGAGTATCTGCCCAAAATTGGATATTTCGTAAAAAATACCAATAAAAACCAAAAGATTACAATTTTTTTATGAACGATAGTCAAAATTTAATGAAAAAAAAATTCTTATTGCTAAAAGCGACCAGGAGTATAAGGTGCACATCAACAACTAAATGCAAACAAAGTTTTGGAAAAAAATGGATAGACCCTAAAACACTTCTTTTTAGTATCTAATCAAAAAATGAATAAATTTTACCAGGCTACGGGAAAAGTATCCCACTGCGCAGAGACTTACTATATATGCACATATTTTGTCCTGAAATTAAGTATGGGGCTGGCTGTTTTTAATAATCTACGATTTTCTTGGTATTATGCGGGTTAAATCGCTGACCAATACACCTCCTCCAGGTGTATATGAAATATATTTTTCGAGATGCAATCAAATGAAACGAAAATCAATTGTAAAATGTCCGTGTAAACTAGAATTACCCCCGCTATGAGAAGCTACAAAGCATACTAATTTATCTCTAATATGATGAAGTAACTTAATATCTTTTTATGTGTAAAAAATTTATAATCATATTTATGATCAATTGTTTATAATGCTTATATCTATCTGTAAATGGTTTTAAATCAATTATTAATTTAAGAAATTTTCAACTAAAAATTAACTTGACAAGAAGGACCAATATTACTATTTGGACAATATTCAATTATTTTTAATGATAACCAAATTACTTTCAGTTTTTCAGTTACTGATTGTCTTCATTAAACACTAATAAGGGAAAAATTATCTAAAAAGTAAACAGAAAATCAGCTTAATGGGACTGTAGGCACCGTTGACTTTTTATCAATATTAAAATTAGATCTCTTCAGGAGTATTTATACCATCCTTTCGTAAACTTGCAATATAACGAAATTTGTTCAATTAATTTTTAAACAAATAAACATTTTTACTCAATAAAAAGTTTTGTAATAATTTTTTTTTAAATTTCCCCAATTACTAAGCATTTTAAATTGGTGACTTTTACGTGAAATAATAGAACCACTTCTGTAAAAACTTGTTGGGATCCGCTGGTAATTTTTTATTTCCGATTTTATTGTTAATCGAAATAAGTGAATATGATTTATTTTGTATGACTTGCGCGACCGAATATGATAAATCACTTATTCATAAGGTTGCACTTCTACTTCAACAGCCAAAGAAAAAAATAAATATTATATTTCTTGGAAGGAAGATGAAGCAAAAATCAAACAATGAATCAGGATACAATCCGATGAGTAAGTAAATGAAAAAGTGATAACCGATTGCCAACAAGGAGGAAGGCATGGCATATAATTTTGTTCGATTTATGGCTGATACAACAATTTGTTTATAGTCCATCAATTCTTTAAAAACTATGAGTATGTACATCGAAGATCATTAATGTTCTACCTTTATATCCATCGCCTACCTTAACCACTTTAAAAACTCTCTAAGCAAATTTTGTTTGTATTACAGCATCATTGCTCAACTATTGAAATTAATTTTCCACTGTCATGGCAATCATAACTGGACACTGAACGAGCATTTTCAAATTGTTCTCCTTGCCGACCTTATGCACCAACAATCTTATATGCAGAATTGGTAGAAGGTACTCAGCATTCCAGATAATTTTGTCTGATTTACGCGCGTCCACAGTTCTTCTTAAGTCCTAACAATTACTGACTCTGAGTTCGTCAGTTTTGCTGAAGTACACTTCTTACATTCCAAAAAGTACAGTCCATCGTCCGTTAATATAAAACTATATACTCGTATATATATTGTTTTTTGTACAGTTTCCAATTTGTTCGTACTTAACTAGATTGTGAGTCTTTTGCAAGCCCACATTGTTACTTATCAGAAGGTGGATCATTCAGTTAGCATTCAGACGAGCATTTACTTAGCAAAACTTTTACTACATTCGCCTTTATCATCTACTATTCATATAGTCTGTGGCCTGTTTGCATAATCATAAATTATAATTTTCGTTACTTTATCTCAAGATGCTTTTGACAGTTTACAAATCAAAAACCAAACCAAGAATTGTAGTTATAACTATCCTTGAGCCTAACTTATAAAACTTTAGTATAAACAAAAGTAAAGAGAACCAAAATTAACAAGATGAATAAATTTGATTCTGTAGTGGCTCACAGCAGGTGTAATAGGTTGGTTATATAAAAAATTCACTACTATGAACTGCAGTAACTTATCTATCCAATGCATGTTAGTTATACACGAGGAGTGGTAGAGAAGTAATGAAACTGATATCATTGAAAGGGATCTGGCAACACTGCAGGCTTACCCTCTATATAAGTCGTTCGTTCTAGACGGGCATCATATGTTCCAACCTTGATAAATCCGTAGCAGCGAGCTTTTGGGTATCATTCCCTACCAAGTGCATAAGGTTCCCGGTGGAATGAAAAAAATTTTTGGAGTTCCGCGACGAAGTGGGAATACGAACCTCAAAAACTGATGAGAATCTGGTCCTCTTTATAAAATAGACTTTTTTTTAGAAAAGCTTCAGTGAAACTGCTCTTAATTCAGAATGGAGAACACAGACACTTGGATGTACCACCGTAACATCGCCCTCTGTCAAACGTCTATAAAAGTAAACCATGATAACGCCACTGCTCACGCATCGTTGCTTGTGCGCGAATTTTTGGCCAAAAACAACACACTAATAATTCCGCAGCCACCGCATTCCCCAGATCTGACCCCCTGTGACTTTATCTTGTTCCCGAAACAGATTCTTTAATCCATTTTTTGGAATGGGCAAAAATCGAAGACGAGCCAAAACACGTGCAAGAAAAGCAGCTGTCAAAAATTAACTGAACATTCAAAATGGCCGAACTTGTCGGCATAAGTGAGAGACATGAGTACCAACATAACATCACAAAAACTGAAAAATCGAATACACGTAACCCGCGGAAATTCAAAATTCGCGATACTTTTGGAACAGACCTCGTATAGTAGTGAACTACTTTGAAAACTATATTTTTGATGTATAAAATCTTGTTATTTTTCTTCTACACTTTATAGTGTGCACGGCTGTTCTGAATAATAAAAACGTATTTTCATGGAAAATTTTCACTTAAAAAAGGACAACGTTGCACTATTTAATCCTAACGGGTGTACTATAGTATTTCTTGTTCTACTTCTTAGAAAAAGTGTGTTGAAGTTATGAGATATCAAAATTTATTTATAATTTGACAATGCGACTTAACAAATATGTCATTTTACTTAAACGCTTACCATTATACTAGCTAGCAGGCAAAAAGTATCTATTATATGCAGTTTTGTTTATTTGTTTACAATTCACAGCATCGTTTAAATGCCGTAAATAATTTTTGCTATCCGCATTTCAAATTGTTTGACTCCTTAATTGAGTTGCATGTCATTTAACACTTTAATTCGACAGAACGGCAAACCAAACAATTGTTAATGATTATTATTGGTAATCATTCTTTTCCATATTGACAACGTTTTGCAGATCCCTTTAAATTTATTGGAAATGTGTTAGACAAAAATAAACTGTAAAATAATGCCACCACACACCATTCGAATAATGAAACAAAAAACCCAGAATGGCACCCATCCGATATGTCTCTTTACTTCCTATTGAATTATATTTAGTTGCAAAAAAATCAAGTTTCTTTCATATTTTTATCACACTAAGATGTCTATCTTTGTAAAGAGTAAGGAGATATTTTTTACAGAGAAATTCCCATTTTTAGGCGTTGAACCAAAACAACAACAAAAAAAGAAATGAAAAAGTAAAAAGGATAAATAAATAGAAGACGTCTCGCATATGAATTCCAAGTCCAAATATTTACCCATGCCCATAACCATGGAATAAGAGATTCTGACTATGTGATAAATGGGTAAAACAGCATGTCACCTTAGTCACAGCATACGGGCTGACTGGAGTTGGAAAAGATATCACCAGAATACTCTGAATGGACTGACTGCATGCAGCCATTTCCTAGTCAAATGATTATCCTTGAAGAGGACCACTATCACTACCAGAAAAGTATAGAGATTTTTCGTGCAGAAGGCACACATATTATTAAAAAAATGAAAGAATGAGGAACCTTAGATGAAGATAAGAATTGGATGGGCCAAAGGCCACACACATTAGCAGCACAATGGCTTTCTTGAGAAGCTGTGAAATTAACCAGAACCAAACGAATTATAAGTAACAATAATGGTCGACAGAGTCTCTTCTGGTTAGTGGATAAGTCTCCGATAAATATAATATTTGGCATGTGAGTAGAAAAGTTAAAAGGTGCACTACTGATAGTAACAATGAATTCGTTGAAATCAAAAATTGAACACTATGCCATGTTCAGTCCATATAACTTCGATAAAATCTTTACCTTACCTTCTTGATTACGCGCGATCATTAAATGCAGGCTTTGCTAGGGTATTATCGTCTTCTTGTATAGTTGAGATTGTGAGTTTGTTTTTTATTATTATAAAATAGTTTGTTGAAAGTTATAATAATAGCTCGTTATTATGGATGGTAGTAGTTGGAACCAAAAAAATAAAAATCACGTTCATATACGCTTTAGTGCATCAATGTCCTCCACCTGCACAGTCAGTCAGTCAGTAACAGTCTTTTTAAAGTGTATTTATTCTTCATTCTGATTTTTCTGATTACTTATCAACTCTTGGGGCTATATTATTATATTTTCTCCACTGTAATTTTCTTTGATTTTCTATAGTTTATTTTGTTATATTATTTTTCGTTCATTTTCAAGATACCTATTATTAAACCTTCAAAATATTTGTTTTTACCTAATTTCATTAACTATGCGCTGCTATGTTTATCAATATTTCCATGATTGATATATTGTATGAGTGTATTTATTTACGAATTTAATTCTAATAAAAGAAAAATTCATATGAGAAATATGTAAGAAAAAACTAAGAACGATCAAACTGGAGCTATTATTAAGTACAATATAAATATTACTAAAAATCAATTAAAGGTGATTAAGAATGATTGATTTGATGGTGATTGAAATAAAGTCAAATTATGTAGGCATAGTCATCTTCCGTTTAACGAAAAAAAAAATTAGTAAAAAGTTTCAGTCTTAAGTAAAATAGCAATTCGGTTCTGCATAATATCACATAATCGTATAAATTAGCATATTAAATTGTAATTTCATTAGCGGGCAGGTGTTTTAAATAATTTTGTATATCTTCGATATTTTCAATTTGTATCAATTAGGATATATTTATGTTGATCAATAAAATTCACAGAAAATATTTACCTAAAACCATTAATTTATACCATTCAAGTTCCATCAATCATCTTCTCTATTAGTTATAATTACTTTTTTCCAACTTTAGCGGAGTTTAATATTTATAATCATTTAGAATCGATATCAGCTAGAATTGGTTATTAATTTTATTGATAGGAATAATTTTGCATTTTTTAGTGTTATTTATATAATCTAACAACAAATGATTAGGATAATCGAATTTTCAATTGTGAATTTTGCTGTTTGAAAAAAAAAACAATAAAATGTGATGAGGAATAAGATAAAAACCTGTCTTTTCTTATATCATTTGTAAAAATTTCGAAAAAGAACAACACCAAAATGATTGATTTGATCTTCCCGGACAGAAATCAATTTGTCTAAAGGTAACGATTTATTTTTACTTTGGAAACAAACATGTATGAATTCATTTTGTTAATCTTATTCTTAAGTTTTTATTTTTTTAGTTAACCGATGTTTGGGCATAATGTATTTATGTGAATATTAAAATGTTATTCGTTCTTTCATTTCGAAGTAAGAAAAAAACTTTTTTCTATCTTGTTAGTTAAAATCGAAAAAGCAGTTAACAAGAATATATAATAACAATAAAACTGAAAACAATCAAAGTAGTTGCCCCCTTGCTGAGCTAACATCCTCGTTAATTTTTGGATACATCTACAGGTCGATCGATGGATCTTACTCCATGTATGGTTCGTTATATAAGAATATATGTCAGACATAACAAGAACTAATAAAGTTGAAAGAGGTACAGGGAAAAAAAGCCTGGCAAGAAGGTGAATCATGTAGATTAGTTTAGGTCTTGTTACGAAAACGGAACAGCTAAAATCGAATCTCATTGTAAAAAGAGACCAAGATTGATTGGACTCATCATCAAGTTGATGAGAACTTACTCGTAGGATAAATGATGGTCAGTAAAGTTTCTGAACAGCCGGTTATATCCTTTCAGCTGCATTTCCTTCTTCATCATCTTTTAGTAGCCAACTTGCCAATGGACACATCTTATCTTTTATGAGAAGCACTTTTGGACAACAAAAACATATATGCTAGCATAATATTATGATTTAATAAAAAATAATATTACTTTTTAATTTGATTCGTTCTTAAATTTGTTTCGTTTTCATATTGTATGTCAAAAAAAAAACAACAAAAAGGCGAATAGCATGCAAATTTTTTGACTGCAATCGCAATATTCATTAGATCACTTTTCGGTTCTGTTTGGTTGAAGATTCTCCAAGATTTCTTCGAAGATTCAATTTGAATAGTCACTATTTACATCTGGTCAAACTATCAGTAAAAACTGTTTAAACTTACTTGAGATCTAAGAAAAAAAACCGATTGTTTCAATTCCTCTAACCATACTAAATGTACATTCCATATCTACATAAATGGAAATTCAAGCTAAAATGTATTTAACTGGTTTTGTTAGGGTCCAAATCGGCATCTTTAGAAGCTTTAGTTGGCTTGGTCTGCCTGTCCGTCAAATGTTAGCCTTTGATTGATTTTCAAATTAATCATTTCGAAATAAACTCTTGCCACGCCAAGGGGAGTCAAAAAAGTCTCATACCTAGACGAATCTGCTGATCAGTTAAAAAAGAAGGTCATTGTCATCTCTTTGCTCCATCATTCTCCACTCAAAAGTATTATTTTTATTAAACCTTCAAACTGATCAGCTTCAAAAAAAAATTACCATTTAATCGTTGGTAAAAAAAAATTGGTAAAATGATTTCGTGTATTAATTTGTGAAATTGTTAGATTCACAATTCAAAATATTTATTCAGAAGTCATTTTCGAGACAACAAATTGTTTTGATCTTTGACATGATGAAACGACAAAACATAGAAAAGACCTTAGAGATCAATGTGCTAGCCGCCGATTAATAATGATCCCACACGCTTCCTTGTATGCAATCATCATCATCTGTAACACAAACTGACATAGATCAGCAGGAGAAATTATCGATTGTTAATCAATTATTGAATATTTTAATTCCTAAACCAATCCACCCACCTCTTCCTCTTACCCCTCTCCCACTCATAAGTAATGGAAATAGATTTTATTCAAATTATAATTGTTAATACATCAGATCTAATTTTAATAATCAAAGAATCAGTAACTCTTTATAGGAGAATTTTTTGATACTCTCAACGTTCGAATAATTTTTGAAGGTGTGTCCATATGCGATGGTAGCAAAGTACAAAAAAAAATAATTATGGAATCGAATTTAAAACGGAAGATGCACTCCCATTTCTTTTTATGGAGACTTACATTTTCACATATGGTTCCCTGACAAGAAGACAGATCTTCCTGTTATATATCATTTTGACTTCTAATAAATGCAGCAGTCATCATTCATTTTAAATTGATTTCATATGACAAATAACTCCTTATGAAGAAGCATACAAAAATGAAAAGAATGACAGAGATCAGAAAATTCGAAGAGGATAAACAGAAAGAAAAAAATTAAGGCACTCTGAACGGAAATCCTTTCAAATGCATGAGCATGCAAAGATTCAACAAAAATAAATTGATCGACACAAGGTAAAAAATATTAGGGTATGAATTGTCAAATAAATATTCTGAAATGATTCAGTCGCAAGGAAGATAATGGAATGCAAATAAATTAAGATGATCAGATTCCTTTTGTGGTTTTTCGAAAATTTTCTTTAATAAATTCTCAGCCGATAGTGTATTTATGATCGAAAAGGTGTCGCAAAGAATCTCAAACAATATTTTTTCTTGAATGAATTTTACGAGCATGGTTTTTTCCATACAAATTTATTTCTAAAGAACTGTATTTATAAAATATGCCAATAAACAACTTAAGCTACCATTTCGTTAGTATTTCACTTTTTTTTAAAAATCCAAGTGAAGATTTTCGAATATTTATGAATCGTCAAATACAACTGTGCCAGAAATGTCCCAGAAGAAGACGGACGACAAGTTGGACACCATAAACGGTAAACGGAAGAAATCAAATGCCATTCAAGTCACTTGTAACCTGAACATTTCAATCAATCAATCTAGAATGCAACTGGTTGAATGTTTTTCGCAAATTTGCGAAAAAAATCTCCACTTATAAACAGCCTCTGCAATACTGGTCAGTTGATGCACAACATCGAACCTTTTGCTAACTGATAGATAAACGCGCAAATGTGGAAGTTTACAGAATATGATAAAAACCAGAAATCATACCTTTCAGTATATTCAGAAATCGATCAAATACTTCACAATATCCCATAAGTGTTGGTCGTCTGGTCAAGTGATATGGCAAAAACAACTTTGAGTTGTTGGTTGCATCAAGATTAACTACCAGACGGGCTAATACTGACAGCCCTGATGGAGATTTGATATTAAAAATTTTTTGTCGAAAAAATAACAGACCTTGTTTTACGTATGGACATAGTAATGAGGATGGTAGCCTATTCTTGTAGAAACATTTTCATGAATTGCAACGATTTAAGTGTATGCTAATAATATTCAAGATTTAAAATGATTAATCACAGACCTCAGACCTTAATTTCTATTTTAAACGGTTTGGTTTTTCATCGATAAGTACAATTTGAGATTTAATAATTTATTATATAAGGCTGTAAAGTACGGTCTTGTGATTGGACGGGACGGACAACTGTCAAAAATATATGTCATCAAAGCTGGTATTTTTTTAGGTTAAAATTTACCATTTTACCTTCTGGATTAGTCGAATCATTACAATAACACTAATCAATCATTACAATAACAATTTTTTTTACAGAAATGGTGATTTTGCCGCAGCCACGTTTCGAACTTTAAGAGTAGATTATTTTCTTCAGCGATGAGGCTCAATTTTTGCTAGTTCGATACGTCTTTAACCAAAATTACCGTACATGGGGCTCTTAATACCAACAGTAATTTTCCGTTTTTTTTTTGTTGATAAAAATGAAGGACGATTTTCTTATAGTGAATTAATATTTTATTCAATTAAATATTGTCCAGTCTGATCCAATACCTTTTGCAATCTTTCTGGCTGTAGCATGGTTCCACGCTCATAAAATTTTTGTTCTTTGCTGGCAAAAAACTGATCTAAGTGATTTTTGACCTCCTCATCTGAATTAAACGTTTTACCGTCTAAAAATTTTTTTTAGAGACCGGAACAAATGATAATCGGAAGGCGCTAGGTCTGGAGAGTATGGTGGGTGTGGCAGTATATCCCATCCAAGTTCTGAAAGCTTTCGCCGAGTGGACAAACTTGTATGTGGTTTCGCATTATCCTGTTGAAACACTATTGACCAATTCTGGCCTTTTCTTCTTTAAGTGAATTATTCAATTTGTCCAACTGATGGCAGCACACTTCAGAATTGATCGTTGTGTTACTTTGTAGAAGCTCAAAATAAACAATTCCTTTTTTTGATGAATATTGGCTTTCGCAGTGCTTTAAGCCGGTTCATCTTTTCTACTCCAGGATCTTTTGCGCTTAACATTGTTGTAGACAGCCCATTTGTCTCGTCCCCAGTGATGAGACGTTTCAAATATGGATCATTTTCTTGGCGTTTGAGAAGCAAATCACGAACGTCAATGCGACGGCACAATTTTTTTTTCCGTAAGAAGATAAGAAACCCATATGTCGAACTTTGAGATTAAACCTAACCGTTTCAAATGATCATGAATGGTCGAATTCGATAAATTTAATCTCTCAGCGATCTCACGAGTTCTTATTCGCCGGTTTGCCTTTATTGTGTCTTCATAAGCTTCAACTGGCCTTCCAGTAAAACAAAATTACTTTCCGAACAACCCAACATCAGCTTTACAAAATGAACAAGGAGAGGCTGTTACAGACATTTCTGAGCGCTATTGCCGCATGATCATCGATTTTTTTTGGGACTAAAAAATTTTGACTTTATTGCACGAAAACTTCCAAGGATATTTAATTTAGAGCAAACATCCTCACGTAATGCCTAAATTACAGCCATAAATGTGCGAAAAACTCATCAAAACTTACATCAAAATACCGCAAAAAGTCTTTTGGCGTCAATTTGAATTATGTTTTATTTCACAAGATTTAGAGAAATAAAAATTTTATAAAATTGTCAGAGTTTACTTTCCGAAGCAGAAATTGGATAACCATTTCTATAAATGGAAATTTAGCTAGAAAGGGAAATTTATTTTACTCGTTCAAATTAAAAATTGAAAATCTACTAAATGTGGGATTAATTTTCTTTAAAAATTAAAACCCATTAAATAAAGGTGGAAATTGTTGTCTAAGTGGCGGTGGACACATATTGTTTGTCATATTCAATGACTCAGTGAGATCACCCACAGATTATCTTAGTACTTCCTGCCAATTCGAACATTTCACCAGATTATATTCGTACTAACCAGACTAAGTATTTCCTATGTTCTTAGATGAATTTCACCCAGTGGGTGATCGTACTGGGAAAAGCACAATTGGTGGTGGCCTACGTCTGCTGATTCTGTACTCTCACGCGCCCGTTCATTCTAATCTAATCTAGAGCGTTAAATTCACCGCAATTAACATTCATCTACGTAGAGTGGTTTCGCC
This sequence comes from Atherix ibis, assembly GCA_958298945.1. NCBI lineage: Eukaryota > Metazoa > Arthropoda > Insecta > Diptera > Athericidae > Atherix > Atherix ibis. The sequence continues at coordinate 18,188,592 of OY282609.1, read as the reverse complement.
TTCCCATCAACATAGGCTACGCCACATTAATAACCACTTAGAATAGTGCAACGCTTAAGAAATTCGATGCTCAGTTTCCGTAAGATTTCGAGACAAAAACCAGAGTTCTTTTCTTTTCCATGTTTTCTTCAAGTTAAGCCAATGCAAATCTATATCTTTCCCCAGACCAGTTATTCCACACACTCTTAGCACTACAATGAAGAGTAGAATTATGAATGGGGATTTATGTAGTTTGAATAAAGACTCGCGATCTATCCCAGCAAACCATTTGATTTATGTCTTATAAATTCACTAATGTTGTACTCATCATCTACGCAGACTGGTTGGATAGTAATCATAGTAGCTTCCATATTCATTGCACATTTCAATGCAAGGGACAACTACTAAGAACGATAATGGCGATGGTAATGTTGGTGGCGCGTGCGTAAGTTGCCAACATTCATGACACGCACGGTTCGGTGGCACGTGTCCCAACACTTACGAATAAATTCTCTACTTTATTCGGTTTTTTCCGTTTCTATCATGCTGGTTTCTTACACAGAATTGCACGTTTTATGCGAAAATTAAATTGCTAAAACTTAAGTCATATTTGGCTATCTTGTTAAAAGTACTCTAAAATTCATAAAAAAATAAACTAGACGCTCTCAACAAGATTTTTTAACGGAAACTGTACTAACTTAGAGGGATAGAGGCGATAAGTGATTTTTTTCAGCGCAATTACTAAAAGGGTACGCCCTATAAATTTGATTTGGAAGGAAATTTATTATTTCAAATTGTCATATTTCATTCGATTATTTATTTATTTAAGGTTATGTCACAGGGACCACGTCACGGCATGATGACCGTACGTAACCACCCTAATGAGGTGTACTAGTGTAGTCACAAGTTAGGCAATGCCAAAATTTCATCGCTAATGTAAACAACCCCGCAGTGAAATCTTTTAGATATAATCTACACGTGCCACTAGCATTGATTTAAATGCATAGGAATGAATCCTTAAATAAACAATTGCATATTGCTCCATAGGCGTACATATATTAAATAACAAAAAAAAACCCCGAATCATCCCCATATCATTACTCATTTTTAAAAATCTCACGAACTTATGAGAGCTATATCCTTTTTGCAGTTTTGAAAAGCTATCCGATTAAGTTTGAATTGTCTTGCAATTATTCTTTTAAAAAAAAAACACACATCATAGAAAAATTGTTCTCATAATTCATAGATAATCGTTTATCCCCCATATGTGCACATAAGCGGAGAAGAAGGGTTCTAGCGTGGTTGTATTTATTTACGGCCTATTAACTACGTATGCTTACTAACACATTTCTGGTCCTTTTTATTTATGTGTAAATACTGTTTATGGTTCGAATAAATATCCTTAAGAATCAATGATGCGATGAAATTTGTTCTTTATTATTTCCTAAATGTCTATGACGTTATATAAATGATAATTAAATTTATTATCTGAGCACTTGAATATTAAAATGAAAGAGGAAAAATAGAAAAGATCTATTCAAGTGGGATGCTGTGGGAAATTCGGTTGCATCCCACGGGCACACATTCTATAATGCACCCTATTTGGTGATTTTCAAGCGCATTTAACTTCGATGCAGTTTAAATGGAAAATTGATAGCTACTTTTCAATTGACGAGTATCTGATGTTGATCATATTTCTTGATCACCACGACGTCATTCTAATGGATCATAATTGACTCTTGTTTAAAGAAAGATTAAAAGCTTCAATTTGGTGGGAAAAGAAGTGGCGATATTTGAAAAAACAAAAAAAAAACTTATTTATTAATAGAAAAATTGGAAAGCAACATATGGACAATACTATTTAAGGTAGTTACAGTACAGAAACTAAACTTTCTTGAACTATAAAAATTGAGTGTGGATGCATAAGAAAAAAAATTCGCATTTAAATAAAAAAAATTTGCTGTTAAACTCATGCAAATACATTACCACATTACAGGTAAATTACAGCCACTTCAACCACTCACCTGTAAATGGAAAGAAAAATTTATTAATAAAATATATATGGTGTATAAATAAAAAAAAATAATATGACAAAATTTCGTAAGTAATATCAGCAAAAAAAAAAAGATAACAAACAAGGAATTATGTTGACAGTGTTCTTGGAATTTATTTTTGTTGATTAAAATAATTTGATTTCTTCGAATGCCCCATTTACATTTAACATTGCACAAAGTGGACGTGGCACAAAGAATATTTATACTCTACTACACAAGTACATAAAAGTTCTTCCAAAATATAAAAGTTGTAGTTTTTTTTCTTCATTTCCATAAAAGTAAAATACATAAAACTTTTCGTATATTTTTAATATAATTCCAATTGCTATTATTGCTGATCGCGAGTTAGAGCGAAACTTTTCTAATTCTTGTTCTATTATTAGAAGAAACAAGAAATCAGGTTAATTAAAATCATGGCAGATGGAAGGAACTTTTATCGTCTTCATAGTATGAAATTTTCTCATTAACACACAAAAATCTGGAACTGGCCGTTTAATCCCTGAATCGAAATAGAGGAAATTTGATGAAGCCAAACCAAAGAGCCGGTTTCTATGTTAACGTTCGAACTCATTATTTGTTTTGGGATTTTTATTTTTCGAAGCGAAGGCAATTTAAAGAAGGTGTTCTAGAGTTATAAGAAATATTTAGATTGATTAAAGAAATTACAAAAAGTATGAATAGAAATATCGTCCCAAATTTGGCATAGAATTTTTTTTTCCGTTAAAGGCGTGCTCTCCGATTTTTATCGTATTGGTAACTTCTTTTCCAACGGACAGCCATTCGCATTGGCAAAATATAATCACAAAGTTTTAAATTGTGTCGTGACCAAAAACTTCCAGCTTCATTAAAGTATTCGATTTAATACTAATCTCCAGTCTGGGGGCAAGTTAACGAAGCTACCTCGAGTCCCGGAGGTGCTCATGAAACGAACCGAGTAAATTACTTTATAATATTTTTTGTAAACATTTCAGTGGTTCTAGAACCGTGATAACAATGCCTAGATATTAATGAAGATTACCTTTCAGACATCTACCTCAACACATTTTCAATTAACTACCGATATATATGGTTTTGATTTATGACCACTTAACTATCGGAACGTATACTTTGGATTCACTAAAATTTCTAGTACTTAATGTGTTAACAGCAGCCCATCATGATTCCATTTGCTCTTCTTCTTGACACCGTAGAATTATTTCAATCAAATTACCACATTTTACTCCATTGTGGCGCAGGTTTTTAAAAGAATTATGCTAAAATGGTTTGAGTTACAATTTGAAATGTTTTTACAAGAAAAATTTCTTTTGGAGCTCACATATTTACGCATGTTTCCAGTGTGATTTTCCACACTTCAATACCACACGCAGTAACTAAATGCTTCTGCAAACACTCTGTACATTAAATCTGTTCATTTATTCAGTTAATACTTAGTGTGCATTATTACATTTATCTAAAAATCCCGAGACATTTATCTTCGTTTTTCTTTTCTTAAGTCAGCGTTAGTAATTTTAGCAGAAAGATGCATTGAAGAGCGATGAAATTTTCTAGCAATTATCAATTTTGGTTTATTTTATAAATTCAACTTTGAAAAGTAAAATGTGCAACTAACACGAAAAACTCTTGTCTAAATACATGTTCGGAGTTAATGAACATCTCTTTGCCAAAAAAAAGAAAACCTTTTAAAATAGCGAAAAAATGGTTTTCATAAAAAAAAAATTACAAGAAAGTGTCTACCTTTTTCGTGATGGAAAATAAAAGGGGATTGCTTGTTAACCACTAAATTCAATTTTGACTAAAACATTTCTTAATGGAAATTTGCTCCTTTACTTACAGTCAATCCATTTTTTTTTACATTTTGACATGTCAAACACGATTAATGAAAATAATAAGTTGACATTTAAATTGACTTCTGCTTTGACTGATATTGACAAAAATTCTGGGATAAACACCGGAAAATGTAGTGATTTATTTTATATAAAAACATTATTATTACACGATACAAAAATATGGAAATAAATCAAAAAAAAAAATACATACATGTTAGTATATAAAAATATGAGAGAAAAAGGGGATATACTTGATAATTGCTCCAATCACATTCAGTTAAAAAAGAATTTCGTCTTCATTATAGTTCATAGAAAACTCTAAATAAAATCGTATTTGTTTTTTATATGCTTTATTATAAATTCTATAAAAAAAAACACTTTGAACAATATAGAAATTTTTTCTATTCGAATTCAAATGAAAATTAATTAAAAATTCGTAATTCGTGTGTTCCTATTTATACAATTACCTGACCGATCTCTATTGTTTATCGTGGAACTACAATCGAAACTTATTAAATGCTAACAAAATTGGAAGGTGTACTTATTCTTGGTCTAAAATAAGAAGAGTATGGAAGAGTATGTACGTAGTTGAATGAATGTCGCCACTCCTCCTAGTACATGTTCAGGGTACATGTTAGATACACGTATTGTACAGAAAAACATTCTACGAAAACTGGTTAAAACTTTTAAGGTGTCATTTTACCTGTTGGAATTAATGACGTTTTTTTTTAATTAAGAATTCTTATCACCACTCTGTGTCGTTACTTTTAGTTTAATGCTTGATTCAACTTCTTCACAATTATCGTCTTTTCAGCAAAGCCTTGTTAAGGGACACGGGACACGTACATACATCGATCGTGTCTATAATATTTTCTTTTAGTTTTGTTTCATTAATGTTTGAAACATAAAATAAACGTTCACTTCTGGAAACGTTACACGAATCAACGTTATACGTTAAATAATTAGAAATGAAGTTTATGTAAAAAGGACCAGAAATGCTATTAGGCAGGAGGTTATGAACCGAAATTATGGTTCCTGAAAAGTGTGGCTGAAAAGTAATGATACTGGGTTTTTCTTCAACAATTTTATTTTATTCTATCTTATTACAAAATTGTTTCAAGTCTTTAACTTCAGATTCATGGCTACACTCTTATTGGATTTTATCGACAGTACAAATATGATGTCCTTTCAAGGAGGTTTTTTATCTTGGGGAACTGGAAAAACACAGAAATCTATTTTTCCTATAAAAACGCATTGATGAAGATGGCTGTGTGACAAAGTGCAACTATTCCTTTTTTTAGCCTTTCAAGTACTTCTTCATTACCTTCAATTTAAATTGACGGTCTGACCTCCCAAAAACCCTTACTTGAACCACATCCTCATCAGTCTCCGATGTCGAAGGTCTCTCTGAACAGTTCGTTTTCCACTAATTCTTGGCCCTCAAAAATTACTAAATACCATTAAAAATGTGTGTTTTTGCTAAGGAGTGTTCCCATAGGCTCGTTACAACTTTTCGTAAATTCACCGAGCTTAACATAAAATTTGATGGAATATCGGTGCTCCGAATTTTTCTGATCTATTTTTCGTAACGCACCATAAAAACACAGCTTCATTTATCATCCTCTAAAGGGTCACGTAGTTATCGCACGAAGTTAAAACTTGTATTACCCTTCGAGAAGGCACTAACGTACAAGCTATTTATAGCGGCAATGGGGGGTGGGGCTTTTTAGGTCCGTCCAGTGTTGCCATATCACTGTCAAAGATGCTAGTTTCTGCCACACCTTGTAATTTTTTCGATCGGGCACGTTACTTTTAACTATTTTTTGTTATTGTTGGTGTTGTAACGTATCTGAGACAAGAGCCAGAGGTCATTGTCTAGCGCCACGACCATGAGGCCATTTGACGATTTTTTTAAACTATTTTGAAGAAAATTTATTTATGGAAAAGAGTCAAATCTTATCCCGCAAAAAGTGAACACTAAGTATAGTCCATTGTTACTTTACTTATTGTGGATTTCATTTGTAAAAAAAAATCTATTAAATATAAGAACTATCAATAAACTTATACTAAGGAGAATTAGGCAGAAAAATGTACTCGGCTAAGAGTTCAATCGCTGACAAATTGGTAGAAAATTAAAGAAGATGAAATTTCTTTTAAAAATTAATGATGTGCGTTCCACTTGTCAGTTTAACAATATTTAGAACTCGTTAATCGTTCAAAAAGTCTATATACTATACTTATATATAGGTATGTACGAATACGTATTCTAGAAAGCTAACAAATTGTCTATTGGCTAAGCAATTTTTCAAAATTCTTTCATTTATTCTTCATTTTCAATGCCTCTTAATTTCGATTCGATGAGGTTCCTATGAGTTTAGCAGAAAAAAAATATAATACAGGAAGAAAAAAAGTTATTGCAAATTGTTCACATTTATAGAAGATAATTCAATTTAAAACATAATTTAATAGAAATTTTCTGCCCAAAAAATTGATAATAAAAGCTTTGCAGCTACACATCGCCAAAGAAACAAAAAACTACCATTTATATAAAAAAAAAAAAAAACTAAACTAAAATCTTATAAAACGGAACTTTTCCAAATCGAATTTTTAAAAGCTTTCATAATTATATTCAATCGAGATCGACAATGATAGTAGATAGTACTTTTGAGTATTTTATGTTGGTTATTTTAGCTTATTACATTTTCTATACTTATAATCATTTTTTATACTTATTACATTATGAAAGCATCTCGAACAAAACAATTACTTTTCGATTCAATTATGAAGTCAGGGGGAGATGAAAACTTAGAGTCTGTCCTCTCAACGATGCTGTTTGCTACATGATGTTAAGATTTCCGGAAGAACTTAGGTTCTATATGACTCTTGAAGTGTAAAATTTCTGTTGGACTCTATAGTAGGAAAATCTTATTAGCACATCGTCCTTTTTTTTATAAAAGAATAAAAGCCAAAAGTTATTCAAGTAGCAGCGAAGCAACCAAAAAAAAACAAATTCAAGCCAACAGGATAAAATTAAGTGCTGCGAATCCAATTATTGGAATGGTCGATGGTAAGAATATATTGCATAGGAGCGAACTTAACAATGATATCATCTAACAATGTTGAAACAACTAGTTCACTTGATGTTGCTCGTTGAATGGTCGATTTATGTTGATAGAGAATAGCACGCAACAACTATCATCGTAATCAGTAGCGCGACCTCAGTTTTCATAGTCGATGATGGTAACTATTAGCAATTTACAAAATCTGCCCGTTGGGTAACTATTCTATATTCTCTGTAAGAGTTATAGTCATCCAATAGTTCTAATAAATCGACAGTATGTGCCGCTGTTTATTATGTTTCAATTTTTTTACTCATTTTTTCTATTTCCCCTAAAGATGTTTTTTCTTAGATGAGCATTCAAAAAAAGAGAAAAAGATAGAAGCAGTGCAGAGCTTTGAGGCAAATTTATATAGTATAGATGTGCTATGCTACAAGAAAGATTTATGAGAATTTCCTGTGCAGAAGAAGCACACCTACATGGGTATTCGTGTGTATATAAATTTTCTAATAACGACCTATCATCAAGGAGTCAAGAGTCAAGCGCCTATGGAGTCATGAAAGTATCATAAGATATATGGTCTAGAGAATCCATTTATTTTATTTGTATTGTATGTTACGCGTTACAGTCGGTGGTATTTTTTTTTTTGCTTTTCTAAGCTGAAAGATTTAAGGGCAGCACTATTTGAAATGTTGTCTCCAAATAATCGATTCGAACGAGAGATGTTAATTGTGTTTTTATTTGGATGGATAGATTGTTCATCTATTTTCTTTCTATTCACTTTAATTTATTATCAAAATTATTTAGTATTTCGAAAAAAAGCGTCTATTTATTTTGGAAGCCTTTTTTTTGTAATAGAAAACAAACACTTTTCATAACAAATGATGGATAAATAAAATTTTTGCCAAAATTGATTAAAAACTTCCATTATTAAATTAATTTGAAATAAAATCCGTTTGCCCTATATTATTTCGGGGTAATTTTATTACTCAACAAAAGCAATGATCGAGCCTATATACAAAAAGTTTTGATCATTAAAATCGGTAACTAGTTTACCAGACTTTCCACCTTCGTTCGCGTATAATGACGCCGGTAGCCTTCGCGTCAGTTAAATCGAGCATGCTCTGTTACTCACCTAAAACCGTTGGAGAGTTTTTGTGATTCTATTCTAAATAAACTGCAGTCGGCAATTACTGATGCAGTATTGCACTTTGTTGGTTGTGGTCAGTGTTGTGTGTTGGCTTTCGAAATAATTGAAATTGATAAAATGCTACCGAGGAATACAGATTCCAGGGTCAGTTCTACATGACAAATTTATTCAAAAACGTGCATCGTGTAGTTTTATGCCATACTACTCCAAACTGTCTCTTTAAACAACAAATACCAATACTCCGACCGAGTACTTAAAATAGGATAAAACTTTACCCTTTGAAAAAGTCAGTCCGTTTTTCTTCCAGTCTACATCCTAAAGGCTTGCGCGGTAAATCATAACTTTGGTTGTAAAATTACATTTAACAAAGAAGAAATAGCGCCCACAGTTCTGTTTCGACTAGATTTAGATGCATATTGAAATTTCATTACCGGAATAGGTTTATACAACTTGTAGAGGGATTTATTGGTTTCTAGTAGTTCACCAAACCCATTAACATTTCAAAAATTGTAATCACTGCGTTTTGAATCAGTCAAATTCAATCATTCAATATAATCGTAAATAGCATTTACTCATAAATATCTACATAGTCGACTTACATACTTACTTGTACATTATTGGAAATAAAAATAAAATTTTAAGATAAAGTGCTCTCTTATTTATTACACCTTTCAATTTGTAATTCAATCTGATGGTTAATCACAAAGTGAATTAAAATTCTTGCCATTTTTCACAATATTTTCACTATCGACAACAACTTCTAATAGAAAACTGGTGAGTGATATAAGATTCGCAAATGTAATGAGGAATTAAGATTAAAATGTTATCAATCAAGTTCGGATCTTAAATATGCGTTAAAAAAATGTAAACTGAAGCTACCGTATATACTTTTAACTGAACAAGGACCACACGTTCCTTTATCCAAATGTGGCGTCCACTTCGTACAGACAAAATGGTTTAAAGGGTAAAAACTGTCACTCTGTCAATTCCGTTTCTGGCATAATCGACCGTTACAAATACATTTTCTAATTAACGTCTATCAAAATAAACAAATCTTCTTCATAAAATACAGCTCTAACACGTAAATTAATTGTGATTGTAAGAAGAAATGCTTGTTTTGAAATTTTTTAGTTCAAAATAAATTGAAGAACTTTTACTATAGAGTCAGCAAACGAATCATGAACTCATGGTAAAACCATAACTTGTGATGGTGGAAAATTCTACTTTTGGCAGCAATGATCTATGATTATCTCTCTGATGAAGATGATTCCGTAAAAACTGACATCGACTATGATGCCAAGGAGTGTATAATGGAAACACAAAAAAAATAAAAATAATGTTTAATGGAAATTAGACAAGTACTCGAAACGAAGACATCGAACAAAATATGGGATACAATAGCGACAGCAACAATAATGATATGAATGCAAAGACACAAAAATCCATTTATGATAATCTACGAAACAAATCCGTAACCTTGTAGCAATGAAGGCGAGAACCAATCTTAGGAAGACTTCAATAATTTTTCAAAAGAAATCACTTTTGTCTAACAACCTCATCAATCATCGATAGTATTTACCGCATACCCTCACAAAACAGTTCTCCCTCCTACATTTTGGGGATATTACCCAGTATGATTGAGAGTAGATTTTGGCCGCGAGGTACATAATCTCATCCTATAGATAGGCTCTACCGATGGAGAGATGATTATTGTCTTGCTATCTGTTCGTTTCCACTTCAATTGTGTGTTGTCGTTCTTGTAAAAATCATAATAATCAAAATTGGTTTTAAATCGAAATGTTTGTTCAATACTTGGTGGGACAGTGGCGCAATTGAATGCCACTGAAACGTATACCTTGGAGATATGTAGGCTGTGGCTGTGACTGGAGGCAATGGACTGCGAAGGCATTACACAGCAATATACCACTGGAAGTGTAAGGTTTAATGTCAATCAATCCTCAATCATTTTTTTAAATACACTCGTATCTTTCGTGTTCATCTTGTTGCCTAGTCTTCGAACATTTTATACTAACTGTTACTCCTATTCTATTTCGAAAATTCGATTTAAAACTTTTTGAACTGGCTATGCCCAAATATATTATTCCCTCACCATTTCCTATTATGCCTTATGGATAATCTACTTTATGCGCTAAGTTCATAAAGTTATCCCCTTCCTTAACCATCTTACGGATATTTTTTTTCTTGTATTAAAATAAGAAAACTATAAAATACGAATACTTGCGGGAAATCTCTTGGAAACTGTAGATAATAAAATGTTTTTTTTTTCTCCTACAATTTTATTTAAATCGAATTGTTTTCTTTTGATAAAGTTCCAAAGTACTTAGGCGAAAGTTTGAAGATAAATATAAAAAAAAGTTTAACTTAAACGGAGAATCTATGGTTGGAAATTTTAAAAATTTACTTACTAAGTACAAATCTCCTTAAAAATTTTACACTAAGTAATTTTACCATAAAAAAAGAAAAAAAAATGGTATTTTAAAAAAAAAACGGGGCTAGATATAAACAATTTCAACTCGAAATCAATTACAAATGTGCTCCGAATGCGGGTTCTAATCAAGTCAAATGAACTGTTTCTTTGAGTGAATCATAGCCACTCTTATGTACGACTGTCTTAAGAAAATTATCGGTCAACCAACTGCTTTTCAGTTAGCTACGCATGTGATTGAAATTGGTGATTACGAAGTGCGTTAATGTCAATTAAACTAGTGACAGCAGCACTTAGAAGGAAGTACGTACAATTTGAAAAAAACTTTCGTGTGGGAAGAATTGAATTTTCAAAAAACTTGAATCCATTCTGGACCGTCGTTAAAGTACCAACATTATTCAATACGAAACGATTTAATAGTCGACAGAATTTCCAGTTTTCCATATTGAAGAAGGAAGTATATACACTAAAGGACCTCTTATGAAAGTAAATTACTGAAAATGAGATCTGGTACATTCGAAAAAAAAAATTTGCAATTGCTCACTTTAGCACTTGGTGCCTATTGTTAACGAAATAAATGACGCAAATTCACACTTTCGTTGATATTTAGCGATAATAGAGTCGTGTGCCTATTCAAAATATGTTAGGTGTGCGAACATATTTTCAATCTTTTTTAATTTTTTTCGCAGATTTTTATTTATTAACTTCGACTGTACCTGATAGCACCGGCATTATTTCATTATTTATGTTTAACTTATGGCAGTAGGTTTAGATTTGAGAAAACAGGAGCTACCACAAAATACCATATCATCAATGTGAATAGACTGCACAATGGGTCTAGGGAGCCCCTTAACATCATTCATTGCATTCAATACAATATGTCGGCGGGTGGGTGGTTGGTTAGCTTCTATTGATATAAGCCGTCCGTTTTCTGCTAATCTCGAAAGGTGAATAATAAAGATATGGAAAACTGAATGGTATTATGAAAAGGCATATTATTAGAGCATATACCAAACCGTACCTAACAATGGTCTCAATTTTATCCACAAAAAAGAAAAGCAGACAATGTGAATACTACTAATAGCAGCCCATTAGTTGTAGAGGTTTAAAACAAAGGAACACTGTAAAGTCATTCGAATGAGAGCATTCTTCCTGTTTAAACAAAACCATTAATGTGCACTTTTTCTTTGGAAAAAGGAAGTTTTTTTGTTGTTTTTTTTTTAATTTGAAAGATTTTCCACCTTAAAGTTTTTCTCAAAAACGTTATGAATTAAATGTTCACATATGAATTTAATGCGGATTGTGAATGTGCGCATATTGTTAAAAGTTAATGAAATAATTTTTGGAAAAGATTTAAGAAATTAATCCGTAATAGTCTGATTACTAAGAATATACAAAACGGTTTTATCAAAATAAAATTGAATCCCATTTGACGCCTCGAATACAATTGCGAATTGATAACATTAATTTCAACTAGACCAATAAGATACTTTTCAATACTGTGAGTCTTACATCTTCTACTGGAACCATTAAATTAAAGTCGTAACCCATCATAACCATACTGGCTTCCTTGCATCCAACAAAATTCCCGAGATGCTTCCAATAATTTTGCAAACCCCAATCCAAATCCTCTAGAACTGGTTTTACCAAATGCGTAATACAAATGGACGAAAGTAAATGTGTCCATGTAACCTTTACTCTTCGTCGTAAACCATGTTATTAACCATATCTACACGCAATCCTTAAAAGGCTAGGGATAAATAGACGAAATCGACAAAATACTTCAACTTCTAGGCAAAAGTCCTGAACTTACAATAGACAACATAGTTTAATGTCCTACTAAAACCTATATGGACTTACGGACTAGATCTTTTCTATTCCCGCAGAATACAATCCCTCCAATTAAAAAAAGTACTTTGCAAAATTTCCGATGCTCCCTTTAATATTTGCAATAGTCTTAATCAACATGATCTTATAGTCCTTTACGTTTGTGATGTGACCGTTTCTCGCTATAAAAAGATTCATTTTCGAAACGAAAATTTTGAAATACGTTTTCTCAGTCGCTAGTCGCAATTGTGTTTGCATTAAATTTGTATAAAAAAAACCCAATAGCACAAAATACCAAATTATTTAAACAAATGTGAAATTATATCTTGTTCAAACAATTTCAAATCTATCAAAATACTTACAGAAATTAGCAAAATTTTCCATATTTGTAAAAAAAAAAAATAGAAAAAATACCATAAATAAAATAAATGATCCTTCCATTATAAATAAGAATTTTTCAAATAACAAATAGTGCGAGCGATAGACGTATTATCTAATATCTCCCAAAAACCGATTAAGGAAACGCATTAGAACGAAAAGAAGGCAAGAAAACAAATCTTTACAGTTTATAGGAAAAGCAAACTAGAAAATTCGGAAAGAAGATTTACAATAAATGCAATAGACATGCCTGAGAAAACATGTTAGTTAAAAAGAATGGCTCTACTCAATGTTAAAGAATAAAATAAATAAAAATAAGTATAGGCCGACTAAGCAAATATTTGTGCTAGAAAATCCCAAATTCATCAATCTTGGTGGTCTGTCTATGTCCTTAGGCATTCCCTTCAACCATGGTAAAGGATATGACGACAATGACAATACATTTATTTTCATGAAAATTCATGTATGTATTGTGTAACTTTTCTATATTCGTGTACATAGCGACTGTTATTGTAATTCATTGCAAAACAAGAAAGTAAACAACACTCAAATTTGATACGAAACATTTGGTTATGTTTAGTGCCAGTTAAAAAAAAAACTCTTCTTTTTATTACTAAAATACATATTCCTGTTTGCTTATTGATAGAATATCGGATATAAAGGATGATAGATATTTTTTTAATACCCATTTTCGAAATAAGAAAATAGCTGTGTCAATTTTCCTTGCATAAATATCAATAGTTTTTAGATTGAATATGTAAGATTTTATCAATATAATATTTTAAAAAAAAAGCAAAAAAATTTACTATAAAATAATTAATTATAACATGTTGACTTTACGAAGGAGTAAGAGCGATTTTTTAATATAAATTATTAATTTTTTTTTATAAGAATTTAATGGACAAAAACACGGACACACCGATATTCTCAAAAATTATCCGAAGACGTTTCTTATGAATGGGTGCGTTTTATATTTATTTAATGTTGTAGATATAAAAAAAAAATCTATTCGAATTGGAATAAACGAACTGTTTGAGTGATTTATTAGTATCGCAGTGGTTATGTGTACTTCTTGGTTATACTTTATACTCAGACGACCGCGACATTGCGTGCAACATTGATGGTTTTATTCGTTAACACTAGCAATAACACTGTTGTTTAACCAATAAAAAATCTGAAAAATTATGTATGAGGTTTAGTCCTTCATCGTGCACATACGAGTGAGTACTCTCGTGCTCTTAGTTAAACCGCAAAACTTTAAGAATTCTAACAACACTCATGAATCCGGCAAATACTTTTCTTCATTTCACATCAACATTCCGCCGCGTTGCTTTCTTTTATTTGAAATCTCAACAATTCACATATTGGCGTTCGCGACATATTGTAATTTGTGGCTAAATATGCGACCATATTAAAAACATCGACAATTTATATCGCTTACTTGTTAAAGGTTATCTTTTCGAATTTAGTTACTTCTTCGTCAGATATACACGCTCTACGTTAAGATATTATTGTTAAGATTTATTTAAAATGAGTCTTCTCGCCTTTTTTATACTTTAGTATTGTGGCAAAATTAATGGTCATAAAAGTCTTAAATACTTAATATATGACTAATTCCAACGGTGGATTGTTTTTTATATGACTCTGCTTTTTTCCAGACTATACAAAAAATACTGTTTTTATCTTATTCTGATAGAAAATCCTATTATTTAAGGGGATAAATGCATGTAGATGCTTAAAAAAAATTTAGTACAAAATGACGTGATTCAACGATTCAGACACAAATAAGATAAGCAATCATGTCGTGTTTAAAGGTAATTCTATGTTGAAAAGGACATTTTTGTCAAGTACAGCTGGCATTTAGATTAGTAATAGCACAATTGTCTCTCATTTTTCTAGAATTTTTATTTATACAAAATCGAATCATGACAATTAAACCAGTAAAAAAGATACACGCACAAGAATTAAAACTAAATTATGAGGATCAATAATATAAAGTACGAATATAAAAAGGGAGAGTTAAAAAATAATTTCAAACGAAAAATCATGTGCACTCGTGAATATAACAAGAAAATAAGACAGGATAAGTTGCGTCATGAATTTATTTGGTTTATTTTTTGCTTACTCGTATCCTGGTATTACCAGGACAGCTTTTACTTTTTCGTTCTGATAAATGATAAGAACTTTTAGGTGGGATTTATTTATTTATTATACTCGTATGCCTGTGTGCACATGATTTCTTTGTATTTACAGACAGTTTTACTTTTCCTAACGTAGAACGAACCATCCTCCAATGGATTGGAAAAAAAAACAGAAAATAAAAAAAAGAAATCAAAGAGTAGGAGGGAGTTTTTAGAAAGCAAATAAATACTCAATAGTTTGAATTAACTAACAAATTGAAAGCCTAAACGTATAGAGAAAAAAAAATCCGATTTACTTAACAGATTCCTAATCACATACTCGTATAGTATTTGCTCATTCCTAGTAATCGAGTTCATGAATATTTTACAAATGTGTGTTTTTACCTTTACCCGATGGAACAGCCTTTACCTGGGCTAAATAGATAATAACAATCTATTTAAATCGTACTTCTTCTAAGCATAGTGTAAACTTCTGAGCCAATTTAGCTATCGAAAGTTTATTTGGGTGCTTGAAAGTGAGTCAATAAAATGGAATTTATTTTTGATTTCGACCAAAAGTACTCCTACAATTATAAATCGATTTATTTCCAACAAATTTATTATGAACGAATTTATTTGGAGAGTATTCTCGTTCCTGTTGGAATTTATGAAATGACATTTTAATGATTCCAATGCACACTTATTTTTTGCTGTTTTTTTTTTAAGAAGCATATAGATTGAGGAAGTTTATTTATTACATTTTCAATGGCTTGATAAGAGTTTGTACTTGCATATAAATTGTGAAAAGTCCTCTTTTGAGTTCATAATAAATAGTTTAGGAATGGGAAAAAATCCAGCATGGTACGAAATTTAATCTTCAACTAATGAGTGAGTGTGTAATGAATTTTTAGTGAACAACCAACCTAATACTACTAGGGAGTATTGCATGTGGGCAATCTAATTTGTGTTCATCTCATCGACTGTAAACCAACTCAATAAACGACAACCATTCCGAACCGTATACTCTATGTACCAATGAATGAATGGTCCATTAATGAACTGATCCTCTTCAAAATATTTCACATATTTTATATTGAACGTGTGCTTAGAATCAATCCAATTATTATCGACAGCAGAAGATAGGGTGATGGTGTCGCATCGCACTGACCAGTGCACCATCCAAAATGAAATTAGACCGACCGTTTAACCAATAGGTCTGACAAGCAAAATGACCAGTCGGCTTCTGAGTTAGGCATAAGCTGCCTAAATACCGGCCGGTGAAATGCTATTTCAATCGATCTAAAACCCAAACATCTAATAACAAATGGTCACGCCCGTATAGCTCGGTTTGAGGATAAGCATGGTCATCGCTTGCTGACCGTAAGGCTTTGTTGTAGATTTTATTTCTCTTACACATTTTATGTTGCATTGTTCACTTTCGATTTTCTTTCTTGGCCGAAGTGGATGAAACCGACGAATTGTACAAGAGCCACTGCTGACTGTACAATCCGTATTTTACGACAAAATCCGGCAGCATGTGGTGTTCTTCACCTTTATATAAATTCGAATATTTTAACCTTTTTAGTTGTTCGCCTATGCAACCGACTCACGAATTTTATTTAATCTGATTTCCTGTGAAGGTTCCGGACGAGGAATACCGCGGAGTAAAAAGAAATGGGTTAAGGTAGATATAAGGATTTTCAACAAGTCGGCTGTTACCGATGGTCGGTAATCTTATCGGACAATCTTGTTAGCATATTTATGCCTTTGTGCCATGCAACAAGATCAAGAAATTATGGCCAGAACCAAAACATTCAACGCGAAGGTCTTTGGTGATTACAGCGTTAGTGGTGGCTATGAAATTGGCAGCAAAGAGTAGAGTGCATCGTGACCAGCAACGACAACAAAGTGTGTTTATGTTTAGCAAACGAATACTGGCTCGTTTGGAAGGATTAGCTTCTGTATTGCGTGTCGTTTGCATGGTGTTTCTGTAGCCGGCATTGGTTTTGTCGAAGAATATTCAAAGAGCTGCCAAGGATTATGGTCGGTGTGTTTCTTTTTCTTTACATTTTATGTTCAGGTTTTTATTATTTACAAAATTTATGCCACGCTTAGTTTTTTTTTCATCTTCCACCGTAATGCAACTTTATCACTTATTGGTCTTTCAGAATAGACTTTATCACTTTCTTCCCTAACTTCTAGTCAAAATGTGATTTTATAGAAAAAATATTATTTTCATATTAAAATTTTAATTAGTATTTGGCGGCTGATTTATTATGATACACAAAGTTGTTTTATTATGTAATATTAAAATAATTCAGAGAAATAGCCGAAAAAATCTTCTTACATAGTTTCTACGTTAGTCCCTCCTCCTTGGAGAGTAGTACAAGTTTCAACCTTGTCCCGGAAAAAAACGTCACTCATTGTGGTCCTAAACAGTGTAATAAATGAATTTATGTTTTTGTAGTGCGTTACAAAAAATAGAACTGCGAAATTTGGAGAAACGATTTTTTTTTGGAAGTAAACACCTATTGGCGTTTCTCCAACTATCGGAAGTTAGATTCCTTTAAGTCTCCGATGAGTGTTTCCGGGGAGGGCAGTGCAGAACAATCCTCTCACAAGTGGATTATGATGATAGGATAAATGGCAGTGAAATTTTTGATAGCGGGAAATGCACAGGTCCTGAACAAAGGGAATATTTAGATGACGATGTATTAGGTTGTTACGAACATAAAAGGGGGCATCAACAATTTTACTTAGGATCTTGGAAGGCCTGGACGCGATAGGAATTGGAACACTTGTTGAACCCCAAAGTTCAATTCCATATGTCCAAATAGGTTTTATAATTGTATTGTAGATTAGAAGTTTAGTTTTGATTGTTAGTTCCGAGCGTTTGTCCAGTAGTCTAAGAAGTTAGCGGTAACGTCTTTTAGTCTAGTATGAGGGTTCCATATTAACTTCTTGTACCAGTAAAGTCCCAAATAACGTACTTCGTCCTAATGTGGAATCATGTTTGCATTAAGGTATAAAGGGGTAGATTCCCCTTCACAAAGTGTAAAAGTAATGTGAACACTCTTCTGTTCATTTATCCTCACTCTCCATCTCTAAAAACAAGAATTGAAGGTTGTTTATATGGGATTTTAAATTGTTGGAGGCTATGTCAGGATTTGTATGGGTAGCAAGTATGGCCGTATCGTCTGCATAAGTAGCAATGATGGTATTAGGATCAGCTGGGATATCATGGGTATACATTTTGTATAGAATGGGACCAAGGATACTGCCTTGTGGGACTCCGGCTAGAATAGGATATATTTCCGAGGATTCTGAGTTAACTGCAACTTGGAAATGACGTTGGGAAATATATGAATTTATGATTAGCTAGTATGTTGAAAGAAGAAAACTCTTGAGTCCAGGATACCACACACGATCAAAAGCTTGGGAGATATCTAAAAATACTCCTGGACAATACCCTTGTTACCCTTGTTGTCAAGTGTTCAGATCGGAAGGCCAAATTGGTGATCAGGAATAATTTTTCCATTAACTAGGACTGGGTAGAGTCGTTTTAATAGGGAGTTTTTTAATAATCTTACCAAGAATTGGTAACGGCTTTATTTGGTTTAGGAATCACTTGATTAATGACAGAAAATTTCCAAATTAAGGGAAAAAGATACCATTTAAAATGTATGCAATTAAAACTAAAGATTTTCGGGAAATTTGCTTAAAAATACGAGCTGTCACCAAGTTATCAACCATATTATCCTATTCTTGAGGAAACATCGATGGGTTTTTTTTTAAATCTCTTCATGTTAAATCCTAGTATTTGCATTTATGAAAAATCTGCTTGTTACTAATTGTAGTTAATTTTGTTTTTAATTTCCAATTATTCCATTGAATGATCTCTGATTGATAAATACATTTTTACTTTTGCGGTCAAAAACATTATCTAGTGTCTAAGGTGTTTTCCATTAAATTTCATAATAGCTGTCAATTTTAGTGCTTATCTTGGTGAATCCGCGGGTTTGACTTACGAAAAGTTGCAGCCATTCTATGGAGTTCATTCCTTGTCAAGAGCATAAGTTTTAGAGGCTCGAGAAGAAGTGGAAGACGAATTCGCTTAACAAGGCCAAGAACAGCGAAAACTGATGAAAATGTGGAAAGAATGAGGGCTGTTATAAGGTCAGACCGTCGATAAATAAGTTTTTCTTTATAATGAAGTCAGAAAAAACCGTTCTTCCTGGCAGGCAGTTGGATGTTCCACCGTTCTTCCTTGCCATAATCTTCTAGGAGATTCTTCTAGATCAGAAAACATTTGAGAGGACATCATTTTGGTACTGCCTGTAACATTAAAAGGGACAGGTAAGGGCAATACCTTCGTCGATGTATAGCTTCTCAAGAAAAGTACTTTCAAGGGGATAATATTGATATATAAAAGTAAAAAGTAGGTTAAACTGCTATACAAATAAAAAAATCAACAACAAAATTCCACGTTTGCGCATAAAAACTCTTTAAAATTCATGTTAAGTGGATTTCATTATAGTTTCTGTATTATTCAAAAAAGTGCAGATGCTTTTAATATGTTCTCAACTTTTGTTTCCAAATTGGATAAAAATCTGATTACTTCTATGGATAAAAATTTCAGCCTATTTTACGAGATTTCCATTTTCTACGTAATTTTCCGTAAAAAGGAATACTTATTTGCACATTATTTTTAATAATGAGCAGATCGTGATTGATGTTGTATGGAGCACAAAAAACCATTTATTCTAATATATGGAGGTAGATCTAAAAGACTATTACAATAAAAGTGGGTGGATGGTTTTTCTGAGCTCATCGGTAGTACTAACTGCATCCTTTTTTTAATTAGAGAACTCGATATAATAAACATACCGGTTGTTCTTCGGCATATTGCGACAATACTCTACGTAATTTCTATACCATCAGACACAAAAGGAAAAAGTCCTAGAAATCAGGAAAGCAAACTACTTGGCATAAATGTATGTAATAGTATAAGTAGGGAAAGTACAGAATATTGTGACAATGCTTTGAAATCTTGTTGGCTGTAATCTTTTGAAACAATTTAAAGACATGCCTACTCAACATTAAATAGATTTTATGGCAAAAAAAATCAGATGGTTATCTGCAAAGATTTTAGTATTAAATGTAAAGCAAAACATTTTATTAGGATAGTGATTTTTAATTGATAACTAACTTCGACACACTTCAATCTTAATTAATTTTTACTCATCGGCATATGCTTATACGCACACAGTTAAGTACAATATATACGAATATTTATGTTCACTACTAATTAGATTATAGCAAAAAAGTGAATATATGGTAAATATGTTTATAAATATGCTCCATTTAACGAATATATGCAACTACGTTTATCCAAAAGGAAATCGTGCAAAGATGAAAGCTAGTCTACCGAATCACAAAGCAATACCTCAGAGAGAGCACTACTCTTTTTTCAACGATCTGTTCGCGTCACGTTTGTTGAAAATTCCGTGTCGTGACTACTTCAATTTTCTTGTAAGCTTCCACCAAGAAATTTACATTTATTTTTGTCAAGTTCTTCGTCTATATACTTTGTGCAGAACGTAGAATTTATATTGAAGAGAAAAAAAATGTTCAAATATAAAATCGTAGTATAAGGAAAATAATAGAAATGGGGTGGTCTTAGAAAAGGATGCGGACTGTGTTGCTTCCAGTAACATAAATTTTCAAAATTCATCATATCTATGCGAATATAAACATTTACGTACACAAACACATGCACGTATATAACTACATAATCATCCCCATATATAGTTGAAAGTATTTCTAAGTTTTTAAAACTCTCAGAAAATAAGCACTACCGACTGTGTAAAAAATATATGGAAATGTAAATTTACGAACAAAAAAAATGTTTACCTGCAAAGCTTAAATATTAAGCTAACAATAGTGAATTTCGTGAGTTGAAATCTCATCACGGTAGGGCCCTTTATACTACCAGGAATAAAGCGTTAGAAATTCTTATAGGCTTTAAAAGACAATTCAAACCATCAAATAGCTCTAATATGCTCACTCAGCAACGTCAACTTTTATAACTTTCATTGTAACTTGGGTGGTGGTGGGCTCAAAAAACTTTTTTATATGCAATCAGAGATTTCACTAGTTTTTAAATTGCATTTCTTAAATATAATCATTCTCCAGAAAATATCCTTTATGAATATTTAGGCAATTACAAAAAAAAAAAATATTGAAGTTAGAAATAATTCAGAAATATATTTTCATTCTTTAGTTACTTAGATTTTCGTACAAGGGTAGTTTTTTTTCAACTATTTATTACTAAATTTATAAGTCCCTATTGCCCTCAATTTATTAGCAGCCACCAATGAATTGACTCCAAACAATACCAATCAATTGTCTTATTAGAATAATGTCTACTTAAATTGGTATATCAATCATACACGAGTAGGTAGATTACAGCATTACTTATTACCGTAGAATAATATCGCACCTTAGTCTTAACGTGGGTTTATTAGTGTAAGGCCAATAAATAGTAGGACCGATAAAGGTGAAATTATTACTAACCGCTAGTGATATAGGCGGAATGCTATCAAAATATAATATTTGTTGTTTTTGTTTTTGAAATATAAATAATATAGTAAATATTTGAATAATTTAAAAGCCAAAATATTACGTCAATGAGAGATAATCATTCATTTTGACATATGTTATAAATTATTTCTAGAGAACTAGGTGTATTTATACAAAGAATATCCTCAAATACGAAATCAATCATATTGCCACAGCCTATAAATAATTAACTGATGGTACTAACTAAATTCAAACGATTCGGGTTTTTTTTTTATGTAAATAACTCGGTTTTCAATCCATTTAAGACCTCACACAGATGTCGTTATATCAATTGGAGAAAATCATTATCTAAACGGATACTGTTTCTAGGTGGCTTATAAGTTCGATATTCGGATAAGTATTATCTATCATTGATCAGTTTTCATTAATAGACGATCCCAATGTTGGAAGATCGGTTGGTTGATGATTGATTGGAAAAATAACGAAAGTACTGAGTCAAGTGGGCTCTACACGAATTTCCGAAATATATTGTTCGATTGTTTTCTAATCGACTTACAATTTAAACTGTTAACTACACATATTACTCTTATGATGTAGGTTATAATTTATTGATCATTAGAATTATTGTTAAAAATTGACTTTCTGATACTATTTTATAAGAAAATCGGAAAGGAGTGTTGCTTGTTGTAATTTATTGATGGACTTTTCCGGCTAATATTTTCGTTATTTTTTTTTTTGTTCAAGACACTAAGTAAAAATTATTGAGAAATTATAAAACTAAGTTGAATTTAGTGCGATTTTTAAAGTTTTGAAACTTTTTGATCATTTTCATTATTCTTATTCATTCATTATTAGGTTATTCATTTTCTGGTTCGAACACCGAATTGCTATGCATATCATCCAAGGTGGTATTTGTTTAGAATAGGATTTGCCATTTTACATGACCAAATAATGCGTTAAAATTGTACGAGGTCTGTTCAAAACGTATCCCGAATTTTGAATTTCCGCGGACTACGTATATTCGATTTTTTGTGGCGTTATGTTGGTACTCATGTCTCTCACTTATGCCGACAAGTTCGGCCATTTTGAATGTTCAGTTAATTTTTGACAGCTGCTTTGCTTGCACGTGTTTTGGCTCGTCTTTGAATAAACAAAATTGCCAGAAGCCACATGTCACGACAAATTTCGATTTTATTGTGCGCAAAAGTTCCAAGAACGCATAATTTCGCATTTTGATGATGTCAATTGGCCTCCGAGATCGTGGGATTTGACGCTGTTGGATATTTTTTTTGTGAGGTTTTGTAAAAAAATCTTGTTTACACAGACTTCAGAACATTTACAAAACCAACATTCTTCAAGTAATGACTAAATTACAGTCCGAAATGTTCGAAAAAGTCATCAAAAATTATCTCAAAAGGATCAAGTCCTACAATAACTCTTGTGACTTATTCATTTGAATGATAATGTTACATATTCTGCATAATGGTAAGATCCAAGCAAATCTGAATTTAAAGAGTGTTTTATTTAACTTTACTTTCCGACGCATAAATTAAAAAACTCTTTATTTGATTAAAAATAAATTTCTCGCCAAATTTTTTATTTGTTAATTTTTTCTATGTTAATACTTGCAGAATTTAACCAAAATTTCCATAAAAAAAACTCTTTAAGCAATTTAATAAAAAACACCTTCAAGAAAACTGAAGCAAATGAATTTTACAATTCAAGAAAACTGAAACAAATGATTTCCGACAAAACTATAGTTTCGCAAACGAACTTCTTAGATTGAGGAATCTTATAAAATTGAGTTGAATACTCATTAATTATTTTACCATAATTTCTTTTGTGAGGGTTCACTTTTTAAGATGCTAGCAAATCAGCTATGACTGGCCATCATTTTCTGTAGAAATTTCAAGCGAATGCTTACAAATAGAAGCAACGAAATTTTTAGCCAAACAAAAATTAAATTCATACAATATGTAAATAGAAATGAAGAATTATATTTATTTTGTTATTTTGTTAAACTTGGAATTTATTTAATTAAAAACAAAATTACTCTTAGAGTGGTAAAATTGGCAATTGAATTCTTTTATAACAAGAACTGAATGACCAACAAGCTACACCACAGACGTTTTGAATGTCCTTGACTTTTATAAAAGCACATCTTATCCTACCGAAAAACTTTTTAAGATTTAAATCATCTACACAAAAGTTATTATATTTTATGCTATTCTTTACGTTATGGTGCAGTCCTTTCAAATTGTTAGTTTAAAAGCCAATTTAAAGGCTGCATAATGTCAAAAGAAGAAATATCATACTTGAAAAAAATAAAAGGACACAATATATTAAGAAGAAAAAATCCTTAGAAAATTTTTCGTGCAGCACTTGTAGGTGTTCGTTCAGATCTAAAATTACTTTTCGAATTCAATTTATTTCGTTCTATTGAATTGGACTAAGAAGCAAAAATGGAGTTGGTTTTTTTGTAAGGGGCTGCGGCAGGAATTAGATCTCCTAAAAAATTACTTTTTTTTATACTTCATTTATAATATAATATGTACATAAGAAAAATTATGTGATTTTTTTTATTCATTTCAATTATAAGCGAAATGTCTTAAAAATATGCTCGTTGCTTTTTTAAACAATTACCAAAATATGTTAAAATCGTACCTCCTTTTCCATATTATTATATATGAGAATTTTATAATTATACTATTATATATGGTTTATAAATCACAATAATATTACAAAAAAAAAAACGGAAAAATGGAATTTTCATGTTTAGTAACTCTTAAAAGTTATCATATTTTACAGAATTATTATTGTAACAATTGAAAAGAGTTCAAACTCATTTTTAGGTTTGTTTATTAAACTTGATATAAAATTGAAATTTAATATCTTTTATCTTTGAAATATTCCAAGAAAACTCAAACTACGAGTACCAAGCTATTATTCGGGCATAGAAACAAGATACAAAATTTTAACCTTTACCACAAAATCAATTTTGATTCTTATTTTTTTCTCTGTGGTTAATTAAATGTCACTTAGATATGAATACATAATTTCAAATATACTTGATATCATTTACGCTTAATGAAAGGAGGAGAAAACTTATTCACTTGACTGTTGGTATGAGTACATTGTAAATGGCGGCTACTCCTTTTCATATTATTTAAACTTATTAAATTCCAAGTGTTTAAGGTTTCTTTTGATACCACAAATCTTATACTCAAATGTCTCCATTGACGTGGGAGATTTTTTCACCGAATAAAAATTTGTAAACCCTCTTCAGAGGGTAAATCAATCGAATTTTTTTTTGTCGGCATTTAAGTTTTTTTTTGTTGGAGCATATATGATTTTAATAAAACAAGTGTCACAAACCCAACACGTACAAATTTTGGATTTAATGGGCGAAAAGTTCCTAGAATGTGTAATTTGGAGATTTGGTAAATTGACCTTCAAAATCGTTGCGATGCAGATATTTCTCAAACTTAAAAGACATTAAAAACCAAAAATCCTACAAGTAATGGTCAAATTATACCACCGAATGTTCGAAAAAGTTATCAAAAATTATCTCAAAAGGATCGAGTCCTGCAAGAAGAAGTTTTATCGTGGCTACTTGAATGATGATGTTATATTTTATCCATACGGGAAATATAACGAAATAAAATCGAAGCTTATCCTACCAATACAGGTATAACGAAATAATTTTTTCCTATATCTGAAAGTGCATGTAATAAGAGAGACAAATTTTATTGTAAATTTTTTTAACACCTTTTACAACTTTTGACTGTGTACAAAATAATTTCTTTTACTAATAAACTATTTGGAAAATTCCTATAAATGCCATTTAAATGTTTATAATGAAAAGGTTAGTCTATAAAATTATTGAACAAATGCCATAACGAATTTCTAGTTAGCCAATTCGAAAAGGTCAATATATGAAAAAGTATCTTTAAATGTTTCAAAAGCTTAAAATAATAAACACAGTGATTTCTACTAAAAAAGTACATTTTTTTTACAATATCGTGAATTTATGTTTATGAGTTAATTGAGTGCGTATTCAGCTAGAATGAAAAAATTGTTGAAACACAATACCTTTAGTATATAAAAGTCTTTGAAACAATTTGAGAAAACTTGTCCATTTAACTTTAATACGAAAACCGAAACCATTTATGCTTTTTGTATGAAAAATACTTTTTCACTTCTAATAACATTTATTCTACAAATATGAGTGAGTATATATATTATTGAACAAGACTAACCGGTGCGCTTTAGTGGAATATATAATATCAAAAATATGTTATCTTAATAGTAAATTTCTCCTGTTGAATGTATTTTGTTTGCTATTGAGTTATGCTGGTTTTATTTATACAACACTTCAACTTGTCAAAATGTTGTCTAACAGCCTTCATTTGTATTCTGTCCCTTCAGCATGTCACAATAGCATAGTCCAAAAACTTAAAACCTCTTGACACTTATGGGAGGCGATATGCTCATATGCCCAGTAGTTAGTCAATCTAATCAATAACAAATCCCAGGGTTTTGCTAGCTTAGAAAACGACTACCATACGATCCAACTAACCCAAGCCCAAGTCCAAAACATGTCAAAACAAATATGATATATAAAGGAAAGAAAAAATAACCTAGAATTGACGAACATAGAAAAAAAATTACCTCATTTCCTTTGTGGAAAAAAAAAACAAACTTTAAACTTTCTAAAGGAAAAAGAGGCCAAACATGGACATTTTTTATGACGCCGTCAAAATTGATTATTGACCATCGATACAAAACAACCATCGATAATACATGATTTTTATCAGAAAATTATAATCGGAAATAAAGAAAAAGCGACTTGTTCAATTATTTAAATATTTTTTGTTTTATAATTTTGAATGCTGCTTGTTATTTTGGTACTATGCATTCGGTAAATAAGATAAGAATCTCCTCTATAAGATATTCATGGAAAGATCAAATCCAATCAACTTACATACATAGTTGTTACAGGCACGCCATCGGGTCAGATATTTTTTTTTCTCAATTCTAATCTTTTCGTGGCCAATCAATCTGTTTATAGTTTTTTTTTGTTTATATTTGTTGATTGTTAATCTTTTCCTTACACATTTGTGAGGAGATGCTTTAAAAAAACTTTTCTTCATCACACAATAATAAGATAAGGATTATAAAGACTAACTTGTTTTCTTAGATGACCTTTCTAGGAACTAAAATAAATCAAGTGTTTTTTTTAAACATAAATAATAATTGATTGTTGTTTGGATTTTTCTTTCTTCATATAAAGGAGCTACTTTTTAACTGCCAACAAAACACACCATATACTTGAAAATTATATATAATAATTTCCTTGAGTGTATTGACATTGAAATTAAAGAACACAAACACAGTCGGGCTCGTAAAAAATTAACTACTAAGTCTATTACACGAGGTGTGGCAAAAAAGTAATGAGACGGTTATTCCCTTCAAAGTAGTTACCTTGAGCAGCTTTGGTAAATTGATTAGACTTAATAGGCTGACCATGACCGAATTATTTTCAGAGACATTTAACATTTCCAATGGTCTCCGGGAAAAAGACGCACTACCTGGCGCTTGAAAAAATGATCCTCGGCTCAGGCCGATAACATTGAAATTATGTGGACACCTATAAAATGGCGGTGACGGTATTTCCTGTTTTCGTAGCATCATAGGAGGACTCAATTGCAATTGCCTTCAACTCCTCGGTTACACTCCTTTCGATGTTATCGACGGTATCAAGATGATGTCCTGTCAACTATTTTCTGATCTTGGAGAGCAAAAACGCATCACACGCACTGAAATAGGATAAATAGCGGACATGAGGAACTAAAGAACAAAAACGCGGAAAAAGAGAATTCACACAGAATTGACCATGTAACAAGGTGCGTCGGTGGAGAATCCATGTGTCTGCAATATTTGATCTAACGTAAAGAACTAAAGGACTAAGTTTTTTTTTATTTAAAAAAACTTATGAATCGATAATAGCCTTTATTCGTTGCACATTTTTATCGGTTTTCGATGCTTATGGCCCCCCCTGAGCAAGGTTTGTCGTCCTCTACTTATCGTTACTCTAAACAGTCTAAACTTAGACTTTTTAGAGTAACGATAAGTAGAGGACGACAAACCTTGCTCAGGGGGGGGCCGTAAAACTTGCGCTCTTGATAAGAAATAATCCCCATAGACTCGCTGCAAACTCGCACATTCACCAAGCTTGGAACTTGTGCTGCCCGTCTAGGAGGAACTAACATAGAGGGGACTTTTCATTAGGTAAGCTCTATCTGTGGCAGCCTATTACTTTGACGTTTCAAATGACAGTGCTGTCATTCTTATACATTTATTTCTGCTATAGCCACCAATATAATCATCAAGAACTACGAGATTTAACAAACGCGTCGATATATTGTAGTAAATTTATTATACGAGTATTTCAGATTTGGTGAAAAAATCATGTTCAGCCGACAATTTCTGGCTGAAATGTAATGTGACCAAGCAAAATTGTCACATCTGGAACGAAAAGTAACCACAAAAGTTGCAGGAGCTTTATTTGCATCTAGAAAAATTTACTGTGTGGTGACGATCAAGTGGCATCATTGGGCCGGGTCATACTGCTTTCGAAATGAGACTGATGCGACGGTAAAACTATCAATGACGAGAACGATGCTAACAAATTTATTTTTGCCGCAATTGTACGATATGGAAATTGGATGATATTTGGTTCCAACAGGATGGTGCGAATTGCCAAACTATGTTAAATCACTGGCCTATGCCAATAAATCGACAATACTTTCCGAGCTGAAGAACAAAATCATTCAAGCTATCGGCGAGATTCGGGTCAATTTATGCGAAAGAGTCTTGCGAATCACCTTCTGCAAACAAAGCCGTGGTGGCAATTTGAACGTTCTTCTTATTTTTAGAATAACTCACTTACAACTCTTACCATTAAATTTTAAAGATCAATAGTTTTAATGAATTAACCATTTACAAGCTCTCATTGATTTTCAGTCTTAAATATTTGATTTAATAAAGTTTGTATATTTTTGGTGTACTAATTAAAATTATCACTTATTAGTAAAAGTATAATAAAATATATTCTACAATATTATTTATACGTTAAGTAAGCGTATTTCAAATCGACTAGAAAGGCACGATCAGTTGCTAAAAAATATCAATTTTTATAAGTACTTCCGGTAGAAGCGCATTGTAAAATATCATGTCACTAGACACTATTCCGTCTACAGTTCCGTGTCCTCATCAGAACAACACTAATCGTATCCTATAGTTCTCAAATGCGAAAAAATTATTATTTATTGTTGATATGTGCATTAGCAAAGCATTTCATCATTTGATTGTCATATATTTCCCGTGTTTGTTAGCTGCTAAAAGATGTCAATCAACACTTACTGTCAATCAAAAAATATATTCATATTGATACTTGTCTCCAGGAAACATTGGAAAACTGATACTTAATGATTTGCATTCAACAAAAACCTGACTACATACGACATCCAATGTCCACATTTCATGTGCTTCAAATGCTAAACATAAACTGTTGCTTCTAACACACAATTATGTACATATGTAGGTGCAAACAAAAATTTAAATAATATTATAAATAAATTTGATAATGCAGTGATTTTTTAATGTTTTAAAATACAAAACCACTGAACATGCATAGTAAAAATTTGTACCAAAATCCAAAACATCACATATTATGTTGGAGCTGAGTTTTTAGTAATTAAGATTTCTTTAGAGAACGCAAAAGGACAAAAAAGTTATGTGTTGTTTTTTATCTTTTTTACTTCAAATCTTTTCTCTGTTCAGAATTTGAAATTATGCAGAATTTTTATTCAATCAACAGTCAAATAATGTTCAAAAATAATCGTAAATATTTCATCGTTATGGGCCTTGCCATAAAATTTGTCATTTTACGACAATCCAAATAAAATCAAATACGTTTTCTCTTTTCCTTCAAGATATGTAAAAAAAAATCCTTTAAGAAAATTTTATATGAGGATCTTTTGAAGAAATATGATTCCCTGAGAGGGGTAAAAACCGAGGCGCCCCCGTTTGCCTTTACGTTGACTTCGAAATATTTCTACCAATAACGAATATACCAAATATATTAGGCACAGACGCATTAATGCACAGAATGACATAAACCGGACAAAAACTACGAAGAATAAATTCTTTGAAATGATATTATTCAGGCCAAGGATCTATAAGAAGAAGTTTTGTCTCCTTGTTCGGAAGAACACGTATCCTTGTCCCTTTAGTATTTATTATTATTGACTTTTGAGTGTGATAGAAACCAGTTTATTCATTAATAAAGATTTATGTATTTTCTTCTATTTATTTTTGTTATTTTTATTTGTTGAAAATTCTACTACAATAACATTTTAGCAATACATCCTTTTGGGTCTATCTGTAAAATGGGAAAAATTATTTTGACCTAGCTAATATTGTTGTGTCTACGGAAGTCTGACATCATAAATCATTCGACACTGAAATCTAAAGTCTCAATTTTTAAGGCTTTTTGTATCGATTCATATACACACTAGCACATCGGCAATAATTATTATAATTTCTTATAAAAATATTTTTTTACTATACCTTATAAGAATATTTTTATAAATTTTATATTCGAAATTATAACTTATACCGGAACCATATCGATTGTAGATTCTTTAGCGCTTATAAGCATTTTGAATAATGTCAAACTTTGCTAATGAAATTCTACTTTTTGAAGGGCCACTTTTAATAGAAAAACCTTTTAAATTCAAATTAGTTTATCACAAATATATTTACATACAGTCATCAATATATCATCTATTATCCTGGATTTGCTCGCCTAGCAATTTCGAATAATTAATAACTTGACTCGACTTTAAATAAATAAATCGTCACGATTCCCTAGCAAGGAAAGAATGACCATAATTCTCTCCCTTTACCAAATTTAGGATTTTTTCCAAACGTTTAAGAGAAAAGTTCATTCCTATTCCAATTTCTACCTAGTAAATATAGAAAAATACCATTTAATCCGAACATTTTCATAAAAAGGGAATTTCTGCAATTTTACACGTCGTTGTGCTTCCGACGAGATAAGCAAATTTACGATTTTAATGTTCTAACTTAATGATCATCCAAATACCAAACGGGCCCAACAAATATTGTAGATGAGGGGCAGTATGAAAATATTCTCATTTTGTGACGATGGGGCTTTTTTCTCTATTGTATTTTTTTTTGTGGGTAATCATGATTTATAATATTAACCCCTTCCTTTTTCTTAAATAATAAGATACATTTCTAGTAAAAATGTTCATTAATGTAGTGATGCTGTTCCATTTTCTTATATTTTTTGTTCAAATTAAAAATTATAACAGGATTATTCGGATAGGATACTGAATTCTAAATTTTAATTTTCGCAACACAGATTCATTATAAAAAAAATGGAATTTAATTAAAATTAAAATTGGAATTACAGTGACAAACGTGAGGAAGGTATAAAAATTTCTATTTTACTTTCTTAAAAATTTTCTTCATGAACTAAAAAGAAAAAAAGAGTTGTTTATGCATTTTAATTTCAATTAATTCCAACATATCTTATTAAGATGATTATTTTTTTGCTGAAAAATAGCTATTAGAACGAAAATTCGTGTGCACATACAAATTTGTTGCGTAAAAGTTAGATGTTCGGAAGATTTAGTGAAAATTAGGTCTATTTCTTTAAAAAAAAAATACAATCTTTATCACTAAAAATAGATCGTTTTCCGTATTTTCTAATTTGCATTGTGTCTTGTTATTTTTCGATTTACTTAACATATTTTCTTTGTTATATTGTTTGTTACAACATTTGACCACTAAATTAGAAATAAAAGAAAATTCTAATTAAGAAAAGAGGACATTTGATTTGAAAATTGTCAATTTGATCTGCCTGCCTACCAAGAGAATTGAAAATAAAAACATACAAAAAGTTAAAAATACAACAAAAAAAATTCTAGTATCTTTGACTGACAATTTATTTATTTAAATGAAACTATTTATTCTGAATACTATTCGAATTTAGCTCAAGTTAGTTTAAATACTTCTTAGTATGTTTTTTTCCCTTTTAATTAAAATAGAGAAAAACGATTATTTTAAATATTAATTGAACAGTTTATTATTAAGAAAATTCCTCAAAAATAGACCTTAAAATAATCGTTGTATTACAATAAACGAATAGAGATAAAAATTACAAATTGAAAATAAATCAAAAAGAAAATTTTCAATTTTTCGGTTCTTTTGAACAAATTGGAAAATTTTAGAAACGTCATAAAGGAAATGAAGGAATTTTGAATGTCTCTAGTACTTAAAAATATGTAATTTCAATTGCAGGTAAACTCGACTTTGTATTAATCGTTCTACTTATAGTTTTAGAATTAAAGAAGAATTAAATATTTCTTTTTCTAAATATCACAAGTATACCCGATACTTCTGACATTTACTATTAAAGTTGAAATCTTAACTTCCGAACTGTTTCTTAAATTTACTGAATTAGGGAAAAATGTTTTTATTACTTTGATTTTTAACCTTTTCATAAGTTAAAAAGATTTTGCAAGATAATTATTAATTTTAATTACGAGTGATAGGGAAAAATTTTTTTGTTGATGGATGCACTTGTACGTTTGTTGATTGAGGTTATGTACTTATAAACAACTCAGAATATTTACGATTGCCGTAAGCTCGGGCGTAAAAAAACTAAATTTAAACAACTTACCTAGTAATCGCATAACTTCGTGTAGATTTAAATACAAATTTAGATGGGCACTCGAGTTAGCGGCAAGTATAAATAATAGTCCAAATGTCAAAATCAACCGATAAGATTCTGACATTTTGACAATTCAACAAACCACTGACACTAGCACAAAACGAAGTCGATTTATAATGAAATAAATGTAAACACGTATTAAATTTGGCACTTTATATGAATAATAAATATTCCAAATAAGAAAAATTGTATATTATATATTTAAACGTTTCACAAATTATGTTATTTTCATTCAGTCACCAAAGAATTTCATTTTCGCGCCAATTCATTAATATATATTAATAATCAATTGCACTGGAAATTATCATAATATAGAAGAACTTTTATTTAAGATTTTTACTTATAGATCAAATTATTTGAAGACTTTCTCATAATCTGAAAGTTTATCGTAAATATATCACGGAACACAGCAATCGCAACAACACAACTTTTAAATCACAAATCTCAATTCTGACTGAACCACACACATCAGAACCAAATAGACAAGTCACATCAAATTCACAAGGGAGACATTCTGTTCGTAGCGGAAATATGTGGAACGAATTTAGTGCTGCCAATACTGTAAATATGATGTTTTGAATTTTTCCCTGTCGAAACAGTATTTGAATTTTTTTATAATTACATTTATTCAGTTATTTCAAAATTTTCACTTAATATATGTATTTT
This sequence comes from Atherix ibis, assembly GCA_958298945.1. NCBI lineage: Eukaryota > Metazoa > Arthropoda > Insecta > Diptera > Athericidae > Atherix > Atherix ibis. Next base: position 18,155,677 of record OY282609.1, on the reverse strand, counting down.
TTATAATTTTATTATTTATTTTATTCACATTTTTGACAGTTTATTACTTGTAAAACTATAAAGTTTTATATTAAGTGAAAATTTTGCCGCAATTTAAAGTCGATAAGTCGAATATCATTGTACACTTCAGAGTGCAGTTTTTTTTAATAAAAACTGGGATTAACCGAAAATTGCATCAGAAAATTGTAAATGATTTTTTATAAATAATTTGTATTTGGAATGTTTTTTTTTACAGTCCCAAAACATTTATTTATTTATAATTATTATGATTTTTTAAAATATAAATTTAATTTTACATAATTTTTGCATTTAATTTCGAAAATTTCAATCTTTTTTCCAAATTAATATTTAACTTTTTACAAACTTAAGATAAATAATTTTATATTGTACAATTAATATAGAAAGAATTCTAATAAGTTAAATATTGTTTTTTTTTGTTATATGATATGAAGTGATGGTTTCTTTAAAAGAAAGAAAAAGTTCTGAAAATTTCTAATAATAAGGAAATAGTCTTCAACATTATGTTCGGTTAACCGACGACTACTTTGCAATTTGGGTAGTGTCTAGCTTTCTAAAAATTTAGGGTAAAATTGTCTGATCTGGATGTATGGTAACCAGACTATTGAAATTGCATTTTTATTACTTTAAGCCGATCAAGGGATTTTCATTAAACTGTTGAAAGTTATCTCTATTTATATATGTACCTATATGTGTGTGTAGTTGAATGAGTCTCAATAGTTTTCTCTCTTATCATGATTTTGGAATGTAAACGGAAAAATTATCTTGTTCTAATCTCGATGTAATATAAATCCTAACGTTAAATTTAAAAGCAATCCTTGTATCTATAGAATAGATGAACATATTATATATTCGAATTTGCGAAAGAGAGACGTGTGCAAGAGTATACGTGTATAAAAAGGAGCTGAATGAAACAGGTGTTCTTAAAAAAGTTACTTTATGATCGAATTTCAATATATGTGTATAATATAAATATAAGAAGTAATATTCAATAAAATCTATGGTTTCTTAAAGAATCAAGTAAGATATTGAAAGAATCTTCATTGCGTCGAAAGTTTATACACACATATGTGTATGTATTCGCTTAACAGTATGTTGCATACGACAGGAATACATCCATACTGAAGGATACCCTTTAAATCGGATTTACTTATAAATCCACTAACTGCAATTATAACCGTGGGGTGAGTGTTAAATGGATATTCAAGATTTATGATTTCGAACAGATACGTTTATGTATAATAAGAGCACAGTACGGTATATTGCGACACCAGTAAAGAAAATATGAACCAAGATAAAGTGGGAAAAAAATATTAAGAAGAAAATTGATGAAATCCCTTTATTTAGTACTAGTCACGTCCTTTCATATCTGCATGAACATTATTCGATTGTAATGAATTAGGAGAAAGGGTAGTAATGGATTTCGGCATTGGTGGCGATTATCATGGTTATGTTTGCGGCAAGGCCACCCTGGGCAACCATACGACCATATTGGTGTATGACCGTCTCACATTATTGTACCAAAATTTCGATCATAATCAAAGGAAGGGCTTTATTTAAAGCGAGTTAAGAGCTTATCCGGTATGATGTTTACTTCCATTTCTGTGAAAGATCTCGACCCCTTAGCTACTTCAACTCACAGCTACACCGCAATCATCTCATTCAACAATGTTCAAATTTTTGAAAGTGAAATTATGGAGACAATTTTCATTTCATTTCATCCCCCTATAGTATTTACATAAATTACAGTCTTTCATTGCACTCTTCTACCAGTCAAGCTTGTGTACAATTTTTAGGCTGTAATAGAACAAAATTTAATTCTATCATCGATCCAAGTGCTGCTCATTGCTTAAACCTCTTTTTTGAGCGGATATCTTTTGCGTGTTAATATTTTGTGACACCTCAATTTAAATTTACGGAAATCTTATTAAAACCATAGAGACATTTATTATGGTGTGAATTTGGGGACATTGAAATTCTGTCACAAGTTTACAATTATTGTTACATATGTACATACACATATGTATGCACTCGTATGTATGTTATACGTGTACTTTAATTTGACACTGAAGTTATTTCAAGTTGATTTTATAAAAGGTTGAACGAACAAACGTAGATGACTTCATTTTTGTTGAAATTACTTCCTATTCAGCAAGGGTAAATGTAATAAACAGATTGTGAAGGTGTCTATTCTAATATGCTAAAAACTTGAGAATGCGCAACGTTTTCGACGACTGGGTAACATTGTTAAATTAGATTTAACCACTCTATTCGACAGTTATTTAATTAATTTTTGTTAATAAAATTTGTCTCGGCAAATTTTTCATATTAAATGGAATTGTGAAACATTTTATCAAGTATCAACTTTCTGAATAGGTAAATAAATTTTTCCGTAAGTATGTACACATATGTATGATTGTATATTTATGTCCATATACGATATAATTTCACAATATATAACAAGATTATTGAAATTTTCACATACCGTTCGTGCCGATCAATTTTTATTCACAAATTTTCTTAAATAAGTAAATTTCCAACACTGGAAAATTATATGAAAGTCGTAATTATACAATTTAATAAATATTTAGAAATTTTGTAGTTACAATAAGATTAAAAGCTAAGTAAAATATTTAATATTTACATACATATTAAACAAATAGGATATAAAAAAAAGAAGAAAGTAATGTCACTGTTTAAATTTGGCGCTTAATTACAGTTAAACAATTTACTACTAACTCTTGTTAAACGGTAAATTCGAGTATAATTCCAAAAAAAAAATGTGTGAATTCAAATTTTACTCTTGCATATTGCAGCGAATTGATCGGTGAATAGTGTAAGCTCAGTGGAAATTGTTCATTCGTCATGTTGCATCATGCGTGGGGCGGTACTGAGCGCCTGGTGAGTTTATTTTAGTTTTCTAAAAATATTTTTAATTGTGTTATTTTGTGCAAAAACAAATTTTTTGGTTGCAAATTTTATTGCAATGCACCGTCATACACATAAATATGTGTATTGAAATTAGTTCGTAAAACCAGTTTGCGCAGTAGTTTGTTTACTTTTTGTTGCCGGGAATTTTTTTTATCCATTTATCAAATAAAAAATAACTTTTATCAATTTTAAAAGTCATTTTATTTATTACTTCTTATAATCTTGAAATTTTCGAAACAAACCTTCTCAATCAAGTGGAATGAAATTCAATTTGAGCAGATAAATAAAAAAATGTCATAATTAGTCAGCTCATGGCCTCAACTTTTAAAGTTTGTTTACATTTTAAGATAGTAAAATAAAAACAATTTTGTATTTCTAATAACATACGAATTGAAAAAAAAATTCTTATTTATATTTAAAAATAGTTTGCTACTAAAAAAGGTGAAATTATATGTATTGCGAGTGATTTATCTTGTTAGGAAGTGACCGTCGTGATATTTTGCCATCCTTTTCGGGTAACATATCGAAAGTGCGCGAATTTGAGTGCATGCTTATTTGCATATACACTCCAACTCCAAACCTTAAATTATAGAAGAACTGGATAGGTCACTACACAATACTTCTGTCCGATTTTTTTTGGCAATACACGTACATTCGTAGAACGGCATAAATCAGTGGAGGGGGGGGGGTGCAATTTTAAACTTCAGTATGCGATTGAAACGATTCGTTTAAAACAATTTTCATATGTGATGTCGTCATTTATGCGTAAACAAGTAGATTTTTTAATATTTCGGATTTTTGTTCTTTGATAGAATTAGTTTTGAAAATTTACAATAAAACACATTATTCTATTTTAAAATATTATTTACTTGTATGCCAAAGAACTTGTACGCTGTCAAACTGTTTGATGTGAATTTTCCTTCTAAAGTTGAAAGACAGTCTTCGCAATGCGAAGACTTGCCTAGCTTAAAAACAGTAAAGCTTGATATGCATTCGACCACTTTTTCACTACATTCATTAAGTGAATATAGGTTAAATAAATGATAATAGTCACTTAAAATATTTATTTAACTCATCTGCACTTAATTTCCCTTAAATTTTCTAACACACACTTTACGTACGCCGGTACGTGTTTAAATTATATTTATCGTGTTTAAATTATATTTTTCTTTGGAATAAATGAGTTAAAATGAATATTAATTATGCTTTTGGAATTCAATAAATTTCTATTATGAAAACTAGATATCAGTGGGTATCATGTCTGCATAAAAAAATCTACATAAAAGTATGCAAGTGTTACGATTTCTCGCCGCTATCCGAAAATCTGACGGGCCTATCCGAAAATCTGACGTATATCCCAGTTATTCTTTAATCTAATGTCAAGTTTAGATGAACCTCGAACATCATATCTATGACTCATCCATCCACAGTAACTTGTAGTAATTGTTGGTTAAAAGTTCTAGAAAATAATTTATTATCAAGGTGAATGTGTCCTTTATGTATGTGTGATTATATTTTATCGCGATTACAAGTGGTTGCAGTGATAACTAAAGTTTCGTATATTATTAATTTGTATTTTTTTTTTGATGGGTTATGTAATTTAATATATTTGGTTTTAAATACAATATTTTTTATTTAGTCATTAAAATATATTTTTTGGTTAGCATTTGCTCATTTATACTCGTATAAATGTCTTTAGATCAAAATGTTTAGTCAGAGGAAAATCGGGTACATTCCTTTTTTCCATTTCTAAGTCAACATTCCCATTTTGATCAAATCATTATCAATTATTCACCCCTTGTCGAATTTTCTATAGTAGGTAAAATAATGCATAGTGTAGGTTTTTTATGATGGAACAATTAGCTGAAATTCCCAACGTAACAAACACCTCCGTCGACAAGATAATTAATTTTACCCAAAATTTTTTTACAAGTTCAACAAAAATGTACTCGAACTAGTTGCCTATTTTCACCTGTTTATTTCCACCGGACATTTTTTTTCTAATTGCATTGTGTAAAATTTGTTTTCCTTCTTTTTCACCGTAGATGACAATTTAATAATATTATTGTATTTGGTTAATAAACAAAAAAAAACATATATCACAAAATGCACTACCCTCAACCACTTAAATGTGGGATCCTTTTTGTTTTGAGCAGAAATTTTGATAACGAGCGTAATATAGCATTTTCAATATTATCAAAATGTGTACATTATTTTTTGTTAAAACAAAAAAAAATTCACTCTAAAATTGTACAAATATCTAAGTTGTGTTGGCGAACAGGAGGGAGAATGTGAGTAATTGACTGAGGTCTAAGGGCTGTTTAGGTATATCGCATTCGAGTTTTTTTTTATATTTATTTAATTTGAAGTAAAGTACATATGGGGTTAATGATGCATGCATACTTGTTCATGAGAAATTTTCACTCTTGACAAGACCATGCACTTGGTCTTGTGTTCTAGTGGCATAAATTCTTAAATAAAGAAACCAACAAGAAGCAAAAGTCATTATGCAATTGAAAATGTTTGACTGATAGTTCCAAAAGGTTTGCAAAAAATCATACACAAAGAAAATAAAAAAAAAGTGTTTCATAATTTATGCAAATATAAAGATCTTTGCCTGAAGGAATTGTTTACCACATTTAAGTGTTTCGAAAATTTTTTATGACACCAAAGTAAATATGACAGATAAACTAAACTCTTTTCATCAAGTACCATCAAGCCAAGTACTTAAATATTTTCTTAAGTTGGCTAAGCCAAATAGTAAAGGAACTAGCACTGAGCTTATTTTTTACATGTCCTATCTGCAATTTCGAGCTACTCCTTTTATATTTATAAAAAAATGTTCCAAAGACGAATTGCCACCTGTTGGCTATTAATATTTGTACAGACGTACGTGTAAATGTTCCACAAAATCAACAATATTCATTTTTTAATGCAAAGAGTATGTGGAAAATTTAAAACGAAAAGGGTTACTATAAGTCTTAACAATCAACATAATATTTATCCAGATGCAATATTGTACAATGTGAGAATATTCACATTCATCCAAATGCAGAAGATATCTTTTCCTGTATCCGCGATCAAATAATTTGCTTATTTATACTTATTTTTATTATAACTATTAATGGTTTTTTTAAAAAAAAAAAAATTAAATTTAGTATAATTATTTTTGTTCTAAACGTTTCAAATTAGTTAAGCAATATTTAATTTTTTAAGATGATTCTTCCATTATAAATATGAATAATCATAAATTGTTCTTATAATTTTTGAAATATTCCTTGTATCTTATTATGGCTGTTTATTTTAACTTATTTGTTTATTCAAAGAACTATACAAACTGGAAAATGTTTCAAATATTAAATTTCCATTGAATGGTATTGGTGGGTTTGGCTAAATTGTTATCACCTAATTTGAGTAGAGCGTGTCGCATAAGGTCTTTCACATTTCCTGAATTATCTACCAGAATCTATGGATAACGACGTCCGTTATTATTGACAAGTCCTTCCGAACTAAAAATATCTTGACATAGCCTATGGGGGATTACGAAATGAATTTTTCCAAAATAAATTACTAAAACAGACGTCTGTTAGACAGTTTCTTCTCAAAACATTAATAATGTATAGACGACCACCCACCCATCTTTGAATTCATAACGTTGAAGAAAGGAACAATTTTTCGGGGTGTTTAGAACTAAAGAGAAATTGACTGTCTCAAAAGTGTATAATATTTTTTTTCTCGAATATTTTATTTACTCTCTTTTAGGAGGATAATGTGCATTTGTTGTGGATTTAAACGTGTGAGTATAAATGTGTGTGGACTTTAAGGGTGATGGAGCTCTGAGCATAAAATTATTTATTCCTACGTTTTGTTGAAAAACCGAACGGGGAATATTCGCGGATCATTTAACATCAAATGGCTCGTGCTGTACAAAATAGTCTCTGTCTCTGGCTATAAAGCAAGCGCAAATCGTTTTATTATTATGATGCGAGAGAAGCGTTCATTGGTTATCCAACATACATACATAAGCACGTCTCGAACTATAATAATTTTTCAACAGCATTCTTTAGATTCTATTTATGTAAAGGACATAAATTAGAAAGAAAACTGACAAATTTCCTTTTTCAGTTTTGAAGTGCTTATAGAAGAAATCTATGCAAAATATATTACCTCAATTATGCAATGGAGAACTTGAATATTAAATTAAAAGTTATCTTTTTTAAAAAGTATTCATTAAAAGATTAACCATTTTGTAATTTGGTAAGTACAGAACTGTCATCTGATAGCTATCAAAAATGTACGCATTTATTTAGTTTAAAATTTGCTATTTTATATTATGAATCAGGAATTGAAGCTTACCCACTAGGGAATTTCTTTGAAAATGGTAAAGGAGAGATGGTTCCCGTCAATTCTGAGCCCTATAACCATATAATAACTGACTTTTTTTTGTCTGAACTTGAAGATTTTTATCTGAACCATATGCAATTTCAACAAGGCTATGCCACAAGCAACGACAAATTCCCAATACACGTAATTTCGAGATTTACTTATGTCAAATGGCGTCCAAGATTGAGGCAGTTGGAATTTTTTTTCGAAATATCGTATTGGTGCAGACGGTCCCCAAACATCAGAGCATATAAAAACCTAAATCTGTTAAGTAATAACGGTCCACAAAATATTAGAGTATATAAAAACCAAATTTTGGCTATATTGCATGAAAAGTTCCCAAGAACACGTAATTTCGAGATTTGGTAATGTTAATTATTCGCTTAAATTGTACGATTTGATATCGTCGGTGCGCATATAATCTTTAAACTTTAGTAGGTTTAGCAGGTATATAAGCTTAAATCCGCTGTTTGGTTATAGATGGCGTGAGTGAACGTATTAAGCTACCATAGGCACGCCATATTTTTTTTTATGAGTTTGACATCTGTCAACATTAATTAGTGCATATTGTCAGCAATTTCATACAACAAAATACATTTTTCCTTTGGTAATCATGTCTAGTTTTGTGCCAGAAAAAGAGCATATGCGGTAAGCTCTGCTTTTCTGCTTCAATTTGAAGAAATCGGCTGCTGAATTGCATCGAATGCTTATGGAGACCTATGCTGACAGTGCTTTATCGGAAAAAACGTCGGTTCAAAGACCGCAAATTTGACTTGTGGGACAAGAAGCGTGAAAATCGGAATAGGAAGGTTGAGGACCACCAATTGCAGGCTCTTTTGGACGAAGACAATACCCAATTGTAAAAAATGCTGGCGGAACAATTGGTTGTTACTTAACCAGCCATTTTCATGCGTGTGCGTGCCATGGGAAAGATTGCGAAATCTTGCTCACCACACAAAAAATAAAGTCGAAAACAGATGCGAAATCTTGCTCACCACACAAAAAATAAAGTCGTTCCTGCATCGGATTATGACAGGCGATGAAAAGTAGATATATTTCGAGAATCCTAACGGCAAGAAATCGTGGATTGATCCCGGCCAATCATCAACATCTTGCCCAAGACCAAATCGCTTCGGACGGAAGATTGTCTACTATGAGATGTTGAAACCTGGTGAAACTGTCAATGCCCACCGCTACCACCAACAACTGATGAAATTGCACCGTGCTCTGCGTGAAAAAAGGACAGATTATCAACAAAGACATGACAAACTGATTTTCCTCCACGACAACGCACCATCGCACAGGTCAAAAATGGTCCGAAACTACTTGGAGACACTCAATTGGGAAGTACATAAAAAAACACAACATCTGTCAAGTAATGGGGCTGAATAACAGTCCGAAATTTGGCAAAAAGTCACCAGAAATTACCTTAAAACGATGAAGTCCTGCAAAAAGTGCATAATGACAAACAAAAATATTATGAGCGTGGAATCATGCTACTGCCAGAAAGATGGCAAACTGTATTGGATCAGACTGGAGAATATTTAATTGAATAAAATATTAATACACTATAAGAAAATCGTCTTTGATTTTTATAAAAAACAAAACAAAATTACTTTCCGAACATTCCAATATAATGAAATAATTTTTTTTTGTAAATCTAAATTATAAAAATGTGTTTTATGTAACTTTACTTTGGCCGCTTATTAATAATTTTATTAAATATATACGTGATTGAAACTAACATTGTATCTAATTATCTCAAAATATTCTCACAGGAACAAACATAAATTTTGTTGTTACTTTGAAGGTATTTTTTGATAATATTAATCAGCTTATTTAGAATTTATTAGAAAAAACAACCATCCCTTATATGGTTTTATTTTTAAATCCAAATTGTCATTGTAGATTTAGTCAATTAATTAAGTCATAAAAATATACAATGTATATACAGATGTGAGCACAGATGTGTGATTGTATAACAATGGTTGCCACCTTCCCTGGTTACTATTGCCTGCATATGTGTAGACCAAGTCTCCGGGGAGAAATAATCATTTTTACTCAAGAGCGGTGGGGAAGTGAGACATGAAAGTTAGACCAAAAGCAATTTTCATGTTTGGTATTATTATCCTCTCCGTTTATTCGGAAAAGTCCTTATTTATGAGGTCGAAAAAAAACTACCCTTGCGATTTGCATTCAATCGAAATTATGTTCGCGCAAAGCGGAACCCTTCGTGAATTATTATTATCTTGTGGAGTCCTTTCTGGTGTTTGACAATTTTTATAACCTTCTGACTCTATGTACAATACACTCTAAATGCAAATGTTAAATTTTCAAATAACCCGCTTATTGTTTTAATTTTGTTTCCAAAACAAAATGGACACTTAAAATGTCTGCTAAAAGTGAACAATATAAGTTAAATTAGAAATAATACTATTACTAAAAACTAATAAATTTCCGTTTAGATTTTCTAAAAACAAAAATATTTTGTACTGATTGTTTTCGTTCATGCTGCGTTTTAATTTAGAATTTTTATTAAAATAATTTGAGATGACTTAGACCCGAAAACCATAAAAAAAACCGTATCTAATTCGATTTTAAATTAATATTTAAGGAAATTGTACTTAAACAAAAAATTTAATTTTCACATTTTCTTTTGAAACAAAGACAATTTCTTTTAGGGTTTTTTTCTTCTTTTCAATTGAAGTCCTGCAGAGCTCTTATACATGTACTCGTAATTTGGAAAAAATTTTGTTTATTTTCTTCTTCTTTTTTTTTAATGTCAAATTAAGGATAGCTCTTTGATTTGAAATTTATAAATGTTCCGTTATTTTATTCTTTGCTACTGAATGGTGATAATAATGTTATTACTGGTAGCCATATTGCTAAAAAAGGAGCCACGAAAATAAATGCAAATGGCACTTCAAAAGATTGTAAGGGTACGAAATGGTGATTATTTGTCCCTTTATTATAGCTCCCTCCCTTTCTTCTTCAGTACGTTTTCTTATCTACAATAGAATATGGTCCATCTCATTTACTCTTTTGCGGTAATCCAATTTGCTATTCTTCTCCTTAGATTATTTGATTTTTTTCAATATACCTCAATACATATTCTTATAATAAATAGTAGTGCCGATTGTGCTTCATAATTTTTTATGCAGGGTGCAGAAGTAATTGTCACATCAAATTCGGGGTGAACGCAATAGATTTTATTGAGGCGAGGCCAAATATAAATATTTGATGAGAGCTAAAATTCGGTAAATGGTTGTGTTAAAAATCGAACAAGGACTATTTCTTGTACAATTCGATATTGTCCTCCATAAGATAGAGCTCGATAACGTTCTAACGATAATCCAACAATAAAATGTTTGCGCAAATGAATGGCATTGAACGGACTACCCTAAAATGGTGTCGATCTCTCAGTTTGTAGAAAAAGGTAGTGGTAATTTTTACGTTTCCCTATTCAATTCCCTTATTCAGTTGATATGTGATGAACATTTTCCAACAAACATAAATAACAAAAAAATGTGTCTGTCCCATAAATTATACAAAACGAAAGGGGAACTTTTTTGTATGATTTTTAAATGATTTTTTAATAGTAATTTTTCCATTTAAAAAAATGATTAATAGTTTAATTGCTCAGGGATGAGGTGTGTTATAATATACGACTGTATAGAAATGATATTATAGACAAAGCCTGATATGGCCATTGTTCTACCGTTGTTTTTTTTTTACTATTTGTTAAAAACAGAATATTATGGCAATTATTTAAACACACACATTTTTTTTTTTATTAATTTAATTTAAAAGTGAAGAAGATATCAGCAAATCATTCATATTCAATTGCCAACTATGTATAATTTCACTACCTGTCATCAGTTAATGGTCAATAGATAGACTGCCAGTCAGGTTGGTAGTATACAAAATATTATAAAATTCCAGGTATTCATGTACATATGTAATAATAGGCTCATCATAAAAAAAAGTCATCATGAAAAAAAGACCATATTCGAATATGATATGTAATTTTTCCCAATTAAATTTCCAATGAAATTCATAAAATATTATATAAATAAAAATATTTGTTTGAATATGTTTTTTTAAGGATAATTTTTTTGCTAAAACTTTAAAAAAGTTTTTTAAAAATTATTTACACTTAAAAAAAAGTAATAATAAAAATATGAAAAGTAATTAGACCGGGGGAGGGGGGGTGTATCACTAGCGCAACACAACGCACTTCGTCTCAAAAGGCTAAAAGTATCCATATTAAGGTTTGAAAAGTATAGTCCTCTTATTTAACCATCCAAGGTAGTATTTGCTAAGCTTAAGGTCTGCCAATTTTAATTACTAAACCACATTTTATAAACTTTCTACAAAAATAGTGCCCCGTTTTGTGCAAAATTACCTTCTTTATAGAGGCTTTTTTTCGCTAGGAGTATACGTTAACAATCAAAATTGTCATATACGGGGCTCTGAGAATCCACAAGTGTCCATAGAGAAGCAATTGTATCAGCGAAATTTAGAACAATAATAATTCATATTCAATTGAACAAATTTATGGTGAATCCATGAGTTTAACTTACAAACCGTTACAACAAGCCTATGGAGAGCATTCCTTATAAAGAGCACAAGCAGAAAGGCTTTTTGGAGGGCCAATAAGCAGTAGAAAACAGAGGAAAATCAGGACCTGATTTTGTAAGCAGGCCTCCGACAATGAAAACTGATGAAAATCAGGACCAATTGAGGGCTATTGATAGGTTAGACCTTCGATTAACATTAAAGAAATCCTTGACCGGACATTTTGATACTTGAATGCCTCACCGTTACAACGCTCTCTGTCATACAGCAATCTGCATCGACGAATTATTGTCGGGAAAAGGTATTTCTATAGCTTCCCAGCCATTATATTCACCACATTTCAGTCTATGTAATTTTTTTTGTTCCCCAAAAGGCGATTCCAGCACTGCTTCACTGAGTGAACACAACGCCTCCGAAAATGTACAGCTGCCGTAGGAAACTACTTTGAAGAGAATAATATCCAAGCATATGTATGTGTACAAAAAAAATAGAATCGATGAATATATTTAAAAAAAAATGCATTTTGTATGTGAGGGCCAAATAAAAATTATTATTTGGCGCTCTCACATACGAGAGGTAATCAGATCGTTGTAAGGATAACTTCGGGTCAAAGTTGTTGAAATTCTAAATTATTAATAGTTTTTAGAAAATTAAACAATTTTTGTTGGTACCGCAGCTAAAGTTTTAATAAAACTACGTGTATGTAGAAGTACCCGACTTGACGTAGAAATGGCGGTTGTTGTTTGAAAAAAATTGCTATGATTGAAAGTACCAATCTGGTGAATTTGTAAATATGGAAAAAATTAATCATCAATAATTTCAGTTGAAAGGTCTCAGTCCAACCAATATCAGAGCTGAGCTACTCTGGGGGAGTCTGCTTGTTCGTTTGCAACAATAAAATATTGGGTGACAGAGCTCAAGACGAACATCGCAATGGTTGCCCAAATGAGGTGACCACGCCAGAAATGGTGAAGATCATCCACAAAGTGGTATTGGATGACCGTCGACCGGCGAGAACTAGCAGACTTGTCAAAAAATGCCGTACATCGCATATTAACTGAAAATTGGGACATGAGAAAGCCGTGGGTAACGTGGTTGCTCACAATGAAACATAAACAGCGTCGTAAAGATGTTTCAAAAAAGTGTTTGGCGATATGTTGCAGTAATAAAGGCGAGTTTTTGCGTCGATTCATAACCATCCATTACTTTACACATGTGATGAAGGAACAGTCAAAACAATGGACTGAAAGGGGCAAAATCGGCTCCAAAGAAGATGAAGACAGTTTTTTCAAATGCGCGTGGGATAATTTTTATTGATTATCTTCAAAAAGGAAAAACAATCAACGGTGAGTATTATGCGAACTTATTGCAGCGTTTGAGCGATGAAATCGAGGAAAAACGGCCACATTTGGTGAAAACAAAAGTTTTGACCAAAATCAATGAGTTAAACCAGATTTAGCTATTTCGGATTATTTTCTCTTTCCAAACTTGAACAAATGGCTCGGTGGTAAAAAATTTGCCAACAATGACAATGTGGAATCTCCGGTTATTGGTTATTTTAACTCGAAGGTTCTTACTATAAACAGTATATCGAGCTAAAAGGAGACTATCTTGAGAAATGATAGATATTTTTATGTAAATTTTTTGTATTTTATTTGTTAGTCAGGTCGGGTACTTCTACGAATAATCTCTTAATCTGCACTCTTACTTTTAAAGGTGAATTTATTCACCTTTAAACTGATAATATTTATTATATTTACAAATATCTTTTTAAAACGTACGATATATTTTTCAAAAAAAACAAAAAAAAATTGACTTTACATCTAATTACAAATATGTGCAAGGACTATTCCAAAACATTTAACTACAATAGAAATAATTTCGGATTTCTTTTATATATAAATTGGCGCTAGAACCACATTTGGATCGATTCCAAAACCTAAAGAAATTCCTTCTTCCATTTCATATATTCGAGTAATAAAATTCATCGCGTATTTGCAATTCATATTATCGTTAAAAGAGGAAGCTTTTGTTAAATTAATAGTGATCCGAAAGGAAAATGTTTGTTACTTTTTTTTGGGGTTTGGGCAATTCTGTTGTAGACAAGAAAATGGGTTTTCTTTGCTAATTTAGTGAGGGTGAATATAATCTGGCAGGAGATACCATTTATGCTAGTTTAAGTACTGCATAAATTTGTCGATTGAAATGAATCTCGTAATGGATCTGGACAAATGTTCATAATTATAATTTTTATTTTTATCCTTAGTTTTTTTCTTATTCTTTTCTTTTGATTTGGTTTTAATTGTATATCTTATTTATTGCTATCATAGTACCCAGTACAATTATTTGACTTTTTCTATACTAGCATTTAAGTATTGTAATTTTACTTAACCGGAAATATGAAATTTACTTAACATTTGTGTGTGATTTTTGCCCAATCAATCCTTCTTTATTTGAATGTCGAGAAACAATATAGAAAGGCAATTAATTAATAGCTCGATTCCGATAGTGTTCCACATGAGTTCATCTTATATAATTTCCATCACAATCCTTAACATTATTTGTAACAAATTACCATCTTTTGACAGCGGTTTTAATTCGAAATGGAAATAAAACCAAAAATTTTGTTAGCAAAAATTTCATTAGTATTCAACTGCCTACCCTGCCAAAGGATTCAAGTTAAAATTCATGTATTCCAATAATCAAGTAGTAACCAGGCTATATATATATGGATGTATGTATGGTATATATATATTAACTTGATTATTTGCGAGGGTGAGAAGTTTGAAGTACGAGTAGATATACTTATCAGAATGAGTAAGTGCTGTTCTATTGTTGCATCTTAATTACGTCACTCAGTACAATACTTTTCCATTTAATAGACAGCAAGAACAAATATGGCCATTCTATATATGTATAATATAAGTATGAGTACGAGTACAAGTTGGAAGTAATATATGTGTAGATACGAGTATATACGTACATATTTTGAGTGCAGACAGAGAGTATTTTTCTAAAACTAGAAACTCTTTCCATTACATTAGCAAGGGGCTCATTCTTAATTCTAACCGAAATAATGGGATTTGATTAGTTGAGATAAATAATTTTTCGGGACATTTAACAGGATTGCCTACTACTATACTCTATAAAGGTTCTATGGCAGGAGAATTCTAAATCCAATTGAGATTTACTATATTGATAAGGAAAGGACTCTTCTGTACACCATTCATGAAAACAGGACTCAATTTGAGTAAAGTCAATATCATGTCGGGTGCTCTACTATTGTTACCACCTCACTGTGGACAATCAGGAAGAGAAACAACTTAATTGTAAATTTGAGCTGGACATTGGTCAAGTTTTAATTGACTTATTTAGAGAGCATGGTGGCTACGGTTGGATAAAATACAGACAATCAACTCACTCAAGTACTAAATGTTTTTTGGGATGAGTGCCCATTTTCACTTTTACTTTCTACGTAGGGCACATGGGACTCAATTTAAATTGATAATTTATTTTCGCTTCTTTCTGCTAAAGCCCTTTTTTAATATTGTATCATCCATATTTTGTCTGTACTCTTCAATAAAGCAGATCCTTATTGTTTCTTTATTTATAGAATACTTTACAAAGTCTTTGATAGCTCTGCACATTCTCTGTAGTACTAATTTTTGCAGTATCACTTTTATTTTTAATAAGTTTTAGTTATTATATGAAATAAATACGGTTTGTTGTAAAATTGGAGAAAAAATATTAAATGTTATAACCGCTCAGTTTGGTTTAATTCTCTGTTTTGTTCTTATTAAATCAAATTTTAAATTCGGGGAATTCTTAACATCAATAAAATTTTGTCACATCCATGTTTTCATATTTTATTAATAGTAAATGATTTTTGTCTTATGCCCTCCATCATCATTATCAATAGCTCAACGCACTGTAAAATACAGTCAATCCGAATGTGGAATGCTGTGCCTCAATCGGTTTCCCCAAATCATTAAAATCAACAACTATTTAACAACAAAGTGATTTACAATATTTCCACACGCCCGATGTACCCAAAACATTATAAGGATATTCATAATTCCTTTAGTACAAGTGATTTATAAAACAACAAAAAAACAACAACCGGGAGTCCTGTCTAAGCCCATGGAATAAAAGAACACCTTATAAAATTACTACAAGAAAAGGTATGAACACAATTTACTGCAGAAAATGAAAAATTAAAAATAATTATGAAAATT
The DNA here is from genome assembly GCA_958298945.1 of Atherix ibis. Classification (NCBI taxonomy): domain Eukaryota; kingdom Metazoa; phylum Arthropoda; class Insecta; order Diptera; family Athericidae; genus Atherix; species Atherix ibis. The sequence goes on along the minus strand of OY282609.1, from coordinate 18,139,532 downwards.
TTTAATTGGATTAAATTTTTCTTAGTTTTAAAAGTACAAAAAAATATAAAAACTTATATTGGTATATATACTTTAAGGGTTTTTGGTTTGGATATTTTCTAAGTTGAAGTCTGATACCAAAAGAAGGAAGACCTCTTCCCACCAGTCCGATCTATTTGCAAAAATCAAATTGAAGGAGGGGGTCCATGCCCTGCCTATTTGATGTTAGACGAAATTTTCATGATCACCAATTCGGTTTGTTTACAATGCAGTTTTGGATTTGGTAATTTTTAAATTGGAGATCTGACCCAGCGGCACACAAAAATCCTATCTCGTCGTTATGACCTAACCTCAAATTAATGGTAAGGGCACGCTCCGAGCTTATTTCACATTAAAAAAAGTTTACGATCACCAACTGGATTTGTTTACATTCCCAATTTTGATTTAGTTAAAGGTTTTTGGAGGTCTGACCCAACGGTATAGAAAAATCCCATCTCGTCCGTCTGACTTAACCTTAAATTACGGGTGAGAGAACGCGCCGAGCCCATTTCACAATATAACAAATGCTTACGAACACCAACTGGTTTTGTTTACATTTGAAATTTTGATTTAGTAAATTTTTTCGGAGATCTGACCCAGCGGCACACAAAAATCCCATCTCCTCGGTTGGACCTAACCTCAAATTAATGGGGTGAGGGAACGCGCCGAGCCTATTTCACATTAAAGAAAATATTTACGGTCATCAACTCGATTTTTTACATTCCCAATTTTGATTTAATAAGTTTCTTTGGAGATCTGATCTAACGGCATACAAAAATCCCATCTCCTCGGTCTGATCTAACCTCAAATTGAAGGTGAGCACATATGCCGAACCCATTTTATATTTAAACTGGGTTTGCTTACATTCGCGATTATGATTTTGTAATATTTTAATTGGAAATGTCACACAGTCAAATTAAAGATTACTGCACCTGCCGTGAGACTTGTTCATGAATGCATGCAAATATAGTGCATACTGTAAACAAAAAACTAATTTAAAAAGTACACAATTGACTTGAATAAAAATCTTATTTGAATTAAGCAATCTTCAATCTGTCATAACTATTCGAAAATTTTATCAATTTTAAATAAGAAACCAATTTAGAATTTACATCCCCTATTATTTTTATGATTGGCAGAGATAAAAGAATTGTGCATTGTTGTGTCGGTCTTGAAGAGCATTCACACTTCCATTCGAAGTTAAACTTGTAGATGCATTCAACTTATTTCTCTAGGGTACAATAAACAGACAATGCAGTATTAAAGTAGGAAATTTTTGTAGGCAGACTTTTTCTAAGGGAATTTTATTCATCACTTATTTGAGATAAAGAATAAAATGATAAAGAACAAAGCTGATAATGTAGACATTTGCAATTTCAATAAAAATATCTGAAACCCTAAAACGCTTCAGACTGATATCGACACGTGCAGTTGGTGCTTTTTGAATATACCACCTCGAGATACTTACCAAGGTACTAACAATACTAGCAGGTGTTTATTTTGCTATCAAATAAAATTTGTAATAATAAGGGTGACAGTTGACGAAAATTGCTTTTTGTTATCTTACGAGTATTATGAACTGTTAGGAAATCCCACTGTTCATTGCAAGGTTATTTTCGATGTTATATACTCAATTTTTAACAAAACATAGATCGTACCATAAAATATACTGATAACAATGCTGCAATTTATTTTTTTAAAGATAAATATTATATAAAATATTTCTGAATATAGTAAGAAAATGTGCGAAGTCTGACATATTTAAATGAAGCGTTCGATTGTGGCTTTATTGGACATTAATTGTGAGGAAATAATTGCCAAATGTGAATATGTAAAAACAGTTTAGGTGCATGTATCACTTACTTATAAGGTTTATTCAAGTACGATCAAATCATATTTACGATAAAATCTTGGAAATACAGCGTTTTTGCAAATAGTTCCATTGGATTTATCTTGCGTGCTAGTGTGAATTTTTCATCTAATTTCAATGGAAAATAAAGTCAGTGTTGCGAGCACAAACAATTCCATAAATTTAACATTTTCATGGTCGGGAGGACTATTATACCAGATTATTTTTATTTTATTTTCTTCTATCTTTAGAAATAAAAAAAATTTATCGTGAGAATAATCGCTAAGAAAATGTGCATATTATGTAAAGTGCTTCTTCCTCTCAGCGCAAATGGCGGTAAAAATATTCTGATATTAAAATAATAAAGAAGAAGAAAAACATTTCATTGCACAACAGTATAAATTGAGATCTTTTTTTATTGAATTTCATTTGCAATGTTGTCCATTATTGTTAATATTTAAAAAATTTATCATCGTAAGTACAAGAAATTACCCTTATTATGGCTGTGCCACTTTTTACATGTTTACATAATTAAACTTATTTTCTCAATTATTGAAAAAAAACATTATTGTTAATATTATACTGGCTTCAAATTGACATAATTAAAAATTTAATAGTGGAATTTTTGGCTAGTTTTATCATAGAAGGAGTTAAAAGCAAATAACTCAGTAATTACTATACTACACTTTAAACCACTTAAAGCTTTGCATAGTGCAAAATTTTATTGAAATCGCTGATGTCTCAAAAGTTATTCAAAAAATGAATAAGAATAAAGAGAAAATTCGCTATATTTTCCAATAGCACTTCGATAAAGGTGACAATGCATCGCAGGGTTGTATTAAAAATCAGAGGTACGCAAATGGTTCTGGAAATTTCGATGTCAAAAATGAGCCCCGTTCTGGGTGGCCACTTATTTAAAAAATTGACGTAATTCTCGATCAAATGGAGCATGGTCGGCATATTAGTAATCATGACATAGCTTATGAATTAAACATTCATCATCAAATCGTTTTAAACCATTTCCGAAAGGCTTCGTTCAAAAACATACTCGATGTTTGGGTTCCTTATGAATTAAGTGTGAAAAACAAAGTGGACCAACTAGACATCTACGATATGCTGCTGAAGCTCAATGAAATCGAGCTATTTCTAAAGCAAGTCATAATTGACGATGAAAAATGGGTAAATTACGAAAATATAGTCGAAAAGGAGATTATGGAAAAAAAGAGAAGAACGATCACAAACAATTTCAAAGCCAGGATTGATAGCCAATAAGGTTATGTTGTGTGTATGATGGAATTGGAATGGGAATCGTTCATTATGCACTGCTACTGTTCAGGCAAACTGTTAACTTAGTACTCTATTGTGCGCTACTCGAGAAATTACGCCAAGCAATTGAGAGTAAATGGCCAGAATTGATCAAAAGGGAGGGTGCCGTGGACTGACCTAACATCTGCGATGCGCTGCTGAAGCGCAATGAAATCGAGCCATTTCTGAAGCAAGTCATAATTGGCGATGAAAAATGGGTAAAATACGAGAATATAGTCGAAAAAGAAATTATGGAAAAAGAGAGATGAACGATTGCAAACAATTTCAAATAGAGGATTGACGGTCAAGCGATTATGAGAAAATGGAAAGAATTGATCAAAGGGGAGGGTATCGTGGATCGACTTAATATATGCGATGCGCTACTGAAGCACACAACTCTTTTAGTAGAACCAATCTGGCTTCAGAAGTTCTACACTGACAAAATTATGGCTCTGTCTGAAAAATGTCTCGATTTTGCTCAAAAACGCCAACGAATTTTTCTAACTAACCGATATAAAGTAGAAAAATATGTATTATGTTGTAAAAAAAAAAAAATTATTATAGTATATATTATTAACAAGTTAACAAAATTATATATACCAATACATTCTTTAAAGTCTGAAAAAACTGGCTCATTTTTAATTTGCAAATTTTCCACTAACTACGATATAAAATTCTTCACATAAAATATTTATAATTGATAATATTTCATGCATAAGTTTTGCTGTAATTAATCTAAACTTAATAATTTCGATAATTTAGAAAAGTAGTAAAATCTACCAAAAGTAAATAAGTGATACTCACTTTCAAAACATTATAATTTTAATTGTTGATGTATGACTGAATAAAAGCAAGTATATTGGATAATAATATTATTTCCAAATAAATTGATAAAAACTAAATGATGAGATAAGGGGTTTAATAATCATTTCTAAATACCAAATCTAATTTACTCAAAAACGCTACGAACTTTTTCGACTAACCAATATATTCATAATCTCAACTTTCTCCAAATTAGAATTTAGCTTCTTTAATAGAATTGGAGTGCCCAAATTAAATATGAGAATGAAAAAGACATTTACAAAAGAAACCATATAAAATACAATTTAATCGATATGAAAAATAAAAGTAAGGGAAACCGTGTTCATACAATATTATGACCTAAGGCAAGTGATAGTAAAACAAACGAACTCCCCTTAGGGGGAATTATTTTTCAGCACTCTTCATTTTCAGCTTTAATTTTATATCAAGAGAGACAGTATCGATAGCTGGGCACATAATCGTTTTCCAGATAAATAAAGTGAATTAAGTTATTTTAAGGCTTATTGCTATGTCAGGGTGGATGGAATTGCTACTGCCTTAAGTATGATGTGCAGTTCTACCAAGTCCTCCCCATTTTCTGGTTTTTTGAAATATTGTTGGTCGAATGTTAAAGATCCCACACCCCATATAAGAAACTCGATATGTTGAGGGGTTCGAAGAGAAATAAATTTCCTTAGGATAGGTGGTTCTTAAAAGGTAATAAATGCTTACACAATGTCCACATAAGAAGAATGAGTGAAATAGTAAGAATTACTTATGGTTGGCCCTAAGTCGTTAACGTTCTTAATTATTTCTCCATTGAATGTAGGTAAAAAGAGATATGGAGGGTATTTAATCAATTAAATACGCGCATAACGCAAAATCTGTTGAAGTTTCTTCCAGAACAAACAAAAACCTGACAGGGAACTAACTCATCATCAATGTCAATGTCAGAGAATGAATGTCCTTCAAATTGACGCTCATTGAAATTTTGATTTTTGTCTTTAATGAACTGCAAATGTTAGCACTTTAACAGATTATTAGTATTTTCAATATTTAATGGGCTGTAGTCTCTTTTGAACAAACAAAAACAATTTGTTGAAGTTGATCAATAATAATTTAAGAAATAAAAAATCGAGGCAAGAACCAAAAAAAAAAATTTTTTGAAAAAAAAACAAAAATAAAACAAGTTGAATCGCAAGACGGGAAATGGTTAATTTTCGTTAAAAAAATTATAAAATTCCCAAACAATTATTGTCATTATGAGAATACGAAAAATTTCATGGAGATTGTTTTTATGGCTATTACGACTTGATGTTGCCCATGAAATCCGATGGATGAGTCGATATAGATGACGGATGCTCCTTGGCATAATCCGTCATCGATTAGAACACAGTTGATGTTTAGAACTTGTTGAGTGTGGATTGTACAAATCCATCCGCTCTATTCGAAATATTCAAAAAATAAAAGTGAAATTATTCCATTATTTACGATTAAAGTAACAATCATGAAACTTTTAATAATCAGCTATGGAATATTCTTGATTCTATTGATTGCTATTGTTGGCACTCAATGTAAGGAAAAATATTTAAATTGTGAATTTGATTGTGCTCTTATTGGGATCATATTGTAGGCGAGAAGTCAAAAGTATCATCCAAATTGGATTTAGAAGACTCCGACGAAGCATCCACCAGTTCACATTATCAGAATATTACTAAATCATCGCCAAAAATTCAAAATGTCCGTGTTACTGTCGATACTGGTGATTTGAAAAAACCAACAGGTGTGAAAATAAAAATTAATAAAAATTTATTATTAAAATTGTTATTTTTTCCAAGAGTCTGCAAGTAAAGAAAGTGTCGAAATAGTGGATAATAAAAATAAAAAGCGTGTTGGTATTCGAACCGATATTACGTTCGAGTTCAGTGATGATAAGAGTGATTCGAATTCGACAAGTGCCGAACAAGAAAACAAAGGTGAAAATGCCAATTAGAAGATAGACGAGAATTTTTTTTTAATGATAAATTTCAGATGAGAATGCAAGCGTGCCAATTTTCAAAGGGAAAACAACCACCACTCCACGACCAAGGAGGCCATACGATTCTAAGATGCATCCTTGGATACCACCAAACCATTATCCACATGGGCGCCGCAATGGTCAGAATACTCCTCCTGGCCAACATCATTTCTCCCCTGGCACGCCAATTTTCCCTCGTACGAATGATGAGAGTATGTATCGTAGCATTGATAACTGGTCAAATTTCGTACCCATCACAGGAATTTGGACAACCGAGAGACCATATCAGCCCGCTTTTCGACCATCGACCGTGGTAGGTCTTCGCGGATATAACTCGAACGCAAATTCAAATTCAAGATGGAAACCGTGCATGTGTGCTGATGACAATCAGTATGATTGGCGTGGTGAAAATTCTTTGGCAAGAAGACACAGTTTCCGCAGATCATCATCATCCATTACCTCCGCTGTTAACGATAAAATTGATAATCCATTTTCAGGCAAAAAGAAAAAATAAATTTTGATTTTTTTCTGGATAATTTCCATATGATTTTTTAATGTACGAATAATAAAACTATTTTTATGTACAAGAATCAACAAAAAAAAAAAAATAGTACTTGTTTTGCCTTGCTTATTATTTTGGTCCTTAAAAATGAGAAATAAGTAAATCCTAAACTTTTATTTTTGAATTGCTACATTTAATAATTGTTTCGATTGTGAAATCCTTATGCTTATGGTGTATGAATGCTGTAGGTGCTCACTTTACCATCGTCGTCTAGTGTAGTTGTTGCAGCTTTATATCCTGCCTGATTTCCGTTTATATTATGCTGTTCACTCTCAGCTGTAGAGAGCATATTGTAATTTTTCGGTTTGCCATCAGTTCCGAACTTTATTTTGGAAAATATAATAAAATTCATTAAAAAATAATAGATAATGTGTGCCAAAAATTACTTCAGTTCCGGATGCCCATTTCGATGTTTTCTCCCAAGATTGTGATTTCCTAAATCCACCTGCTCCAATATCAGCAGTTCCCGTGGTTGCCAGATTGCTGCTTGACGATGCGTTTGCATCGTGAATACCACTACTCGATCGAACATCTCCATGGTGAATATTTTGAGCTTGTAATTTAGCTAATCGCTCTGATTCCGACATGTAAGAAGCAAGACTTGAACTATCTCCGATCGTATGTTGTGAATCTGCACGAGCACTTCCAAATCTGGATTCAGTTGAAAATAGTCCATTTCCAGGAACTGGCATGACTGGATAGTAGGTGCCACTTCGTGATCTGGAACTTTCATGTTCAGAATGCCTTGATGCACTTAAGGTTGATGGTGCAACGACGGGTGTCAGTATTGGTGTAGTTCGCGATTCCGATATCCTTTCATCGCGGGAGCTATAACGCTGAGTTCCTCCACTAGTGTACACTGGAACTGGTACAGGACGTGTTTGACTAACTCGTTCTGAATAACTGTTGTACTGTTCGCGTCTACCGGAAGGACTATATACAGGAACGGGTACAACTGGCGCACTCTTCGTTTCTGAGTGCCGTTCCGAATGGGAAGCAAATCTTTCAGATGTCGATGGATTATAAGCCGGAACATAAACTGGATAATTATTCCTACTTTGTTGTTCAGACAATTGATGTGCTGAATAGCGTTCAGAATTTGAATGTGGTGTATATAATGGAACAGGAACGGGCATTCGCCTTTCTGATACGTGTTCAGATCGACTTGAGAACCTTTCAGATGCAGAAGATGGTTGGGTATAAATTGGAACTGGTGCAGAATGACTTCTTTCCATATGCTCAGAATGTTGTGAATATTTTTCAGACTCGGTTGGCACCGAACCCACGACGGCAACATTCGGCAATTGCCTGCTCTCTAAAAGGTGTTCCGATTGCTCGGAAAATGTTTCAGCACTTCCACCTACTGGTATGAGAATCGGTTTGTTCTGTATTTGACTAGCTGTATGGTAATTTTCAGAATATGATGAGGAATCACTTGAAGATGGTCTAACATAAACTGGTCTTGCATTCTGAAGATGTTGCTCTGAATGGTATCTTGAATCCCGTCCACCTGCAAATCCAACATATCCAACTCCGACTCCACCAACATTGCTTTCATTATGATAAGCACATTGACACACAAATTAAATATTCATTCAAAAAATTCTTTTCAGTTAATGAAAATTTTACTTACGATGAACAAGAGCTACATGAACCTTCGTATCTGTAATCCGAACTTGATCCTAAATTAGCCAATCGTTCCTCGACACTTTTTCTAGCTGCACTCACTGATGCTGTGTGCTGATCGTAGTGTCTTCATTTATTATCAAAAATACAAAAATAATATTAATAAAAAAAATAGAATAAATTAATTATAATGCTTGAAATTTTTGAAGATGATAAAAGTAAAATTCATGCACAAATTATGTCTAAATAATTTCATATTTTATTTTGAACAGTCACTAAACAATTATTTGTTAGACAAAAAAATAGGAACGAAATTCTTAATTAACAATTGAATACTAAGAAATTTTACTTACATGCCAGACACTGTGTTTCTGTATGAGTTTTTGGGCATTTTAAAATGAATAACGACGAAACCAAGAATTTACAGAATTATTATAATTGCATAAATATAGTAAATAATATAAGTAAAAATTTATAGAAATTGGTTTTTTTTTATTATACCTTGTATGATCAGATTCATACGTATTCCATGCTGTTCCTGTAAAAGTAGTTTATTTAAAATGATTAATAATTATTACAATATAAGAAGTTATACTTGAATTTACTATCAAATTTCTGAGAGTCAAATGATTTTTAAAATAAATAGTCTAACTTTGAACTATGAACAATAAGTTCAAAATATTTGCCATGTAAGAGTTTACTTGTGTTTTTTTTGGCATCAAAAAAGTAGTTGGAATTTTACAATAAGATTTGAAAGTAAAATTCATTGTAGCATTATTACGAATGGTATACTATTCAAAATTCAAAAAGAAATGCTAAAAATTCTAGTTCATAAAACTCTGTAAAAAGATATTTAGAAAAAAAATTATTTTAATTGCATTTCAAAGAGGAAAAATTATTTTCAATTCATAAATCTGTAAAGAGACCTATTTCTTAAAGCATATTGATAAGCATATCATTTGCGGCAATATCACTAAAAAAATGTTGACCTTAGCAACAAAAAAGAATTTCATTTGAAAACGTTACATAGAAGATTCTTGAACTTCACTATATTTTTTTTTCTTTCATTTCTTATATAAGTTCAGTTAATTATAATCAATGCGGAAGTAATGTTAATAAGATTTAAAAGATTTTTTTTTTCTTCTTCAATTAAGTACAGTTTCACACGAACACAAAAATTTCACTATGTAAAGCTCACCTCCGAAAGCTGTAGTCACACAAAATAGTATAATCGCTAAAATTTTCATTTTATTTTCCTATCTAAATTTTTTTATTTATTTTATGTTTGAAAATTTCTAAATAGATTCACAAGTTTTATGTATACACTAATAATAAATATTTGCCGATACGCGTTCTTATTTGAGATGCTTTCAACTTTCTTCTACAAAAACCATCGACTGAATGGTGAAAATTTCCAATCTAAATAAAATATAACTCAATATTGCGATAACTAAAAAGGGATCTTATTATAACGAATCGGTTTTTAAAATCCAATCTACTATTATAAAAACTATATATTGATGATCATGAGGGGGGTGGGGGAGGGGGTTCTCTGATTCTACGCTTAGTCTAATAGGTACCCTTTGACCTGAGAATTCTAGATTATCACAATACAATAAAGTGTTCTGATAATGTTCATCAATAGGTTCTGTTCGTTTTGCGTTTTGAATAACCGCTTATTTGAATTTTTCCTAAGAAATTATTTTTAAAACAAAGAAGACCTCAGTGTCTTATTTATAATAAATATTTTTATGATTATTGAAGATAAACAAGTTACACAAAATAATCTGATTACATGATGATTTGTTCAGTATAAATTAGCTCATGGACAGTACAAGAATTGGAGGATAATGTTTTGTATATTAATGAATATAAAAGTAAATATTATTTATTTATAAGTAATAAGCAGGCAACTGATTTATACTTGGGACCTAATACGCCTTTTTACTTAGTAAACGTTTTCTTACAAAATATTTATTATTTCTTTATGTAATGTAAAAAATATACTTCATACGCTATTAGTTGTTAAAACTAAAATATCAATAAGGAAATTAATTTATTTCATAGCAGTTTCAGATATATTTTTTGTCAGATCAAAAAACAGCAAATATTCTCAATTAATCTCGAACATAGTTATTTGAATATGTATGTATAGGTAATTTGTTAATGAATATTTCCCTATGTTTTATTTAAAATTTTTGCAAAAAAAAATACTCTTTAAAAAAATATCTAAACAAATATTATTTAGAGTTAGAAGAGGTCAGAAATTATAATTTACACTTTAAGTATTTGTATAATTTGCACGCTATACAGAAGATTTGTTTTTAAAAAAAAAAACTATTAATATAGTCGTAATATGTGTAAACAGTTTAGTAAAATTTTTTGTGATCTAAAAAGTTGACAAAAAAGTCAAAAAAATTATACAATATCAATATTGTTTTATTGGTAATTATTATGAAGACGAATCAATATTTATTTTGTTATCAATCAATGTAAATCAAAATAAAATTATTTTAGATTATTTTGTATTTAGAAACTTACGTAAATTTAATACCAACAAATATAATAATATCTTTCTTATATTTGTTGGTATTAAATTTTAATACTTTTAAAAATTTTTTAAAAAAAAACTTTTAAAAGTAGCTTCAGTTCAAAAAAAAAAAACAAATTCTGCTTCAATGAATTTTATTTCAAAATAAACAATTTACCGTTTTTAGTACCATCTAACGCAAACATTTGTAAACGGTGTGCTTTCAAACCAAAGCTCTATAAAGAAAACTTTTCGAAAAAGAAGCTCACATTCATTTTTAATTTAGCTTATTGAATTGACCGAAACATAATCAGGGCTGCTGAAAACTGAAAATAAAGAAAACCCTGCAATTAATTTCAACATAGGTATTTGTATAAGGAGAAAATAAATATAAATTTTGATTTCGTTACATGGTTTTTGTATTAACTATCTGAAAAAAATTTCCTAAAAAAGAACATATTTTTTACAAGGGAAAAGAAAAAAAAGTACTTGGTTTTTGCCTATGATAGCAAGTTTATAAACTTATCCGAGGTTCACAACCGAATGGGAACTGTATTAAGTTTATTTGGTTTTAGTTTGACAAAATAAACTTAACTAATTTTCTTTTTTACTCCTTAAATTGTATACACAAATTTTTTTTTTTTCAAACACCCTTAATAACGGGTTCGGAGTAAAACGTCGTCATTTTTTCATTTTTCTGGGTGCGGAAGTAAAAACCGGCGGCGCATTTTTCTGCATTATTTCGCTGCACCCGCCTGTTTGTCTGTAGCACAGTTCAAATGTCTGTCTGTATTGGGTTGTCCGGGAAGTAATTTCGTTTTTTTTTTTAGTTGATTAGAAATTAATGATAATAAAAAACAATTACATCGCAAATAATATAGATAAAATTGAAAATAGTTTTTAAACCTAAATTTATTTAAAAAAAAAAAAAACAGCAGACATTTTTCAGATAAATTATGGAAAATCTAAAGAAAAATTTCAGATAATCGAAAATTAATTTTCATTAATTCAGACTGTCGTGTAAGTTTTTATGATGCGCACTAAATTGGAGAATGAATTTTTGAAAATTGACGTTTTTCATATTAAATGTGAAATAATTGATTTCTTAAAAAAGCTTTGAAGTAATAATTTATTTGGTCGTTATTATTGTAGAAATGAAATGATAGATTTCTCATCTTTGTGAATAAAATATAGAATTTACAGTGAATATCTTTTTACACGTTTGCATTTGTTTGCCCACAATTTCTATTAACAACGAAATTATATTATCATTTTGGTTTTGTTTTTTATTTTTTTTTATTTTATAAAAACTTATCAACTCTTGTTAAGATATCATAAAATGTCGTCAACTGCTTACAAAATAATTCCATTTTGTATGCTTCTAGAATAACTAATTTTATGTATTTTTAAAAAAAAATTATTGTTTTTTTTTATATATATATATATTTATTTATTTATAGTAAAGAAAAAAAAATTTGTTTCTTATTTTCAATTAGTCCTTTTTTTTAAATATTCGATATTTATAAGCCTATGAGTGGGTTGAGATTGAAGTTACTTTGCCATCCTTGTTAACAGTGGTAGTAGCACCTCTCCTGTTTGAAGTAACACCATTATTATTAGAAGTTTCAGAGAATGTGGATGTGGAAACTCCAAAAGTAGACGGCTTGCCTGCTGAGCTGTCATCATCACCACCAAATCTAGAGTCGAGATTTGGTGATTCCTACACAATTAAAAATGTACAACAAACAATTAATCATTTTGTATTGTATTATTATTAGAAAATAATAATAATAATAAAGTGAACTTACTTCGTTGGCGGGATCAATATGTGTATTTAAATGACCACCATCGGTTCCAACATTTCCATATGCACCAGCTGCATATCCATTACCAGCGGCTGGATAATTTTGGAATCCAGCTTGATTATAGGTTTGACCAAAAGCGGCCGCATGCTGTTGGAGCTGTTGTTGGAATTGTTGCTGGAACTGCTGCTGGAAAGCACTACAAAATCATCATGATTTTTTTTACATATTACTAAAAATTCACAGATATTCAATTTAAATAATCATATGGTAATTACTTACGCTGATTGTTGATTAAATTGATTTTGGAATTCGGCAGGATCGACAAATGTACCTGGAAAACCGGGTTGTGGAAATAATTGTGGCATTGCGAAAACTGGAATACAAATAAAAATAGTTCACTTTATTCTAATAGATTTCGATGGTTTTTTTTTTTAAAAAAACAAAAAACAAAAAACCAAAAAAAAACAACAAATTGTACGAAGAGTATTAAAATTAAACTTTACAAGTCAAAAGCGATGAGTCAATAATAAATGAAATTTCGACAATCACTAGTCACTGCTCACTGCTGTCCACTACTTTACTGCAAATACGTCTCAATAGAATCTGCCTACTCGGTTTTGCATAGTTCAATTTTGGTTTGGTTGGCTGACATGCACGTAAATATGAGTCAGAGCAGCAGCAGCAGAGTCTCGTTCCAATCGGTGATATTCGTTAATGCGTAAAACGAGAAATATAAATAATACGATGGCAACCAAAAGATGTGTGTGTGTGTGTGTGCGTGTATGTTGGGTTGTGCTTTGGGGGGGTTGTGAGAAATACAATTTAATATCAAATGTTCTTACCTGTTTTCAATCCAACCAAAAAAACACAGAATACCACGATATGTCGCACCATTTTATTTTTTTTTAAATTTTCGATTTTTAACTAGAACATAAAAGAATATAAATTTTAGCTTTTCTTGTTTACTTTAAGCAAAAATTTCATAAAATATGTGCTAATTTGTGATAAAAAAAGTTAATTTGAACTTTAAATTAAAATGAAACATTTATTTTGTATTTGTACAAATTTACTAAATGGTATATAATATAAAGTGTATTAAAGTTTAGAGATTTTAAATATAAAGAATTGTATTTTTTTTGTTGCAAATACTCAATCAAGGTTCAAATCTTCAATGTTTCTTCTCTTATTTTTTTTTTCCAAGTATATTGTGGGGGGGGGGGGGGGTAGTTGGTGTTTACTAACAATAATGACGTTTTTAAACGTTTGGATGGAAGATATTTATACATTTATATATACAAATACAAATAAAAAATATCGATTTTTTAGCAAAATGTGCAGAGGAGCTTTTCGCTTTTCAAGAAAACAACCGCCCTTGAAAGTTCATCTATTATGTTGTTTTGGCTTCTTTTTTTTGTATATTTCAATTGATTTTCCTTATCAATAATACCCATTTTAATTTAGTTGTTCTAATGTTGTTATTTTTCTATTATTATTCTTTTTTATATATAGGCGCATATTTGAATTTATTCACATTTATAAAAAAAAAACTAAGATTATTGACATTTTGAACTTTTCCTAATCTGTTAAGATAATTGTTTTTAAACTCGTCAAATCATTTTTGACATATAATGTACGAGTATATAAAGAAAAATTATAACAAATTAACATATTATAACGAATTTTTTTTTAAATTACTATTTATACTATTAATTAATAAGCAGCCAAGAATTATCCTCTATATAAAATTGTATAAATGAAATTTTTACACAATTTTCATTATTTATTTGTGATATTATTTAAATAATACTATATCTTTGTCTCACTCTTTCTCTCTCTCTCTCTCTCTTTCTCTCTTTCTCACACACATTTAACCATTTATTGATCATAATAATTAATAGTTATGAAAAATAATTGATTTTCTAATTAAAACTTTTACACAATATTAATTATAAAGAATGCAAAAAAAATATTTACATTTTATTAAATGAATTTCCAATTATAAAAAAAAACAATCACTCCAACTAAAACGATTGAACTGCTTCCTGAACTGTTTCTTAGTCGACACTGACTTTCAAATAAGTTGACTTCATTCGATATCGTCTGCTTTTATAAAGAATAAATTGTCTTTGCACTGTTCCACATAAATAGTTTTGTTTGTACACATATGTGTATGGTTATTTTCAAATTGAAAAAATACAAAAATTATTTTATCAATAAAAATAAAAAAATTTATTTAAATGAAAATAAAAAAAAATCAAGTTTCATCTTAATATAAAATGGACGTCACGTATTTTGAATTTTTTTTTTTGAATACAACCATACGTATGGGTCAATCTGGTTTCGTTAAAACAGATAATATTAAATTATTCAACATAAAAAAGAAAAAAAAAAACGGAAAAAATTTTTATATACAAATTTACGTTAGTAATGATTTTGGACGCACGTTCAACAATATTGGGGAAAAAGAAGAATACTGGTTTCCCATTAAGCTATGAAAGCTATACAATACTAAGAACCCACTTCCTCCCTCTCCGCTTTCCATAATATAATAATCATATTGGAGTGTTTGTAGAATTATTATAAAAGTGTGAACTTGCTACTTTTTCTGCAAAAAGCACGTATGAATTTATATTAATGCGAACAAGAAGTTTCGATTGGAATTTCCTCATTTGTATAAAACACCACGTTTTGATTTAATTCAATTTGAAAAATTCCTTTTCAGTTAAGCTAATGTTTAGTATTTATAATAATAAAAAAAACACGAACGGCATTTAACTATGGCCAAATAGATATCGTATGTGTTGTTTATTTTTTTACACTTCAAGTATCAAATATCCTTTTAATATTCAGCTATACTACGTGATTAAAGGTAGAATCAAAAGTTTAATAAACTAAACACATTGTTGTGGGGGGTGACTCTACTTTCATAGAATATCATTAATATTTTCTAAAAATTGTTTCTTTTAATAAGAAATGAACATGTAGATACGCTCTTTATTGATAATATATTTTATCGGAATTAAATAATGCTAAAAGCAAAATGTGTAATTTCAAATGAATCATAAACAACTGATTTTCTTAAATAATAGTACTCCTTTGAATATCCAATATTTATTGGATATGCAAAAAAGTGTCATCATATCTTAAGGATCTTAACAATTAATTATCTTTATTATTATTAATATTACAAAAATTCTTAATATGTATTAAATGGTTTTTTCCTTTATATAAAATATAATAAACTTGGGTTTTTCCATTTTGAACACATTATGACCCGATTTACTTATTAAATGGAATGTTTCACAAAAAATACTAATAATATCAAAGTTTTAAATCTCTGATATTTACGAGTATATATTTGTTACCACCGGTTTATGATATTTTAGATTCTAAGAATAATTTTATAAAAAATAATAAAATTTGAATAATTTATAAAAATTTCTTGGGGAAATACTCAAGTTTTCAATTTAAAAAATTTTTTTGACCATATTCACAAATTCCCAATCGGATAATTTAGTGTTTTTTTTTTTAAAATCTATTTGAATAAAAATTTGAAAAAAATAAGCTTAGAAATTCTCTTTTAAAAATAAACTTCTAAACTAGAACTATAGTTTTTTCTTTTAATTTTGTTGACCTTTCGTATTTTATAGAAGAAAATAGAATTTCTGAATAAATCAACTGCGAATACTGAAAAGAAACAATTTATTAGGTAAATTGTGTATATTTGATTTGTTTTTGTATTTCACTTTATTATTAAAAGGTAAATTTATTCACAAGAATTTTTTATATGATTAAAATTTCCGTATTATAGGAAAAACTTCTGGTACCCTGAGTAGGGACGCTTTGCAGAATTCAGATTGGTCATAACGCGCTTATCCAAGACTTCATCCTTTATGATATTCCTGTAGGGATTTCCCAAATTTAAAATTAATTTCAATTAATCCAGAATTTCCTTCTGACTAGGACTCTTGCCATTGTAAAGCTATCAGCTCCAACCATTTATTTTCTAAACCATTTTTATCAACTCTCTTCAAAAAACATGCTTTACAAAATTGAACAATGGCTGACTTGGCCCTCTAAACAATTAAATATTGACCAATTTGCTTAAAAAAGCTGTGGCAGCCAAATGGCCTTATGGTCGTGGCGCTACAAAATAGTCTCTGGCTCTTGTATTAGAGACCTTCCGTGGATACAAAATTCTATTGCCCAACAATAAAATGTCCAAAGTACATTTTTGATTGAAAACAATTAAATTCATTAAGGATAACAGTTCTTTCAATTATTGGAAGGATTAATTTGAATAAAACCATAATTTTAATGGGATTTACTTAATTCCTAGTTTAGAAAATATATTTTTTAAATTATATTTTGGAAGTTTTCGCAATTATCGCTGCAATAATTTGGTCAACTTCGTAGTTTGATGAAATCGATTTGTTTATATTTAAGGTCTCTTTAACGTGGTTCCTAGCCCATGTTGAAGAGGTCATTTGGCAACATTAAGTTTTCGTTTGGTGGGTGGTAAATTTTCTGTGAAGCTTGTTAGTTTATTTAAGCAGGTTAAAAAGCGGACTTGAAAACGAAATTGTTGGATCTAGAAGCATTCGCTCAATATATGTGGAATAGCTAGTAGAACGCCACAGGATTGACAGATAGAATAGGTGTGGTTTACAGAAAGAAAGTTATGGATAAGATCAGCATGTTCCTGGATTCTGAGCAGTTTTTGCGCCAGTGAGATACTAAAACGTCCTCACTATTGGCCTATTTCTGTATTTCCACGTATAACTGAGAATATTGCTTACGATCTTGTTAATAGGCGAGGTAGATTAGCGATAGCAACTCATATAATATCACGTGCCTCTTTATTTCCCACAATTCCCACAAGTACCGGCCCCGAAAGTAACTCGATACTCCTATTGCTAAGTAGGTTATGTTGAAGCTTGTTGGATGTAGGATTATTCAATGGGTCGCGAATAGTTTTGAGGATGGCTTGGCCAATAACAATTTCAACTTCCGCTTTTATGTCCTGAACGGAAAGAACCCAGATCGAAGAACAAGAATTTAGGTCCCATTGACCTCCATTATTGCAACATCTAAGGGCCGGTTTGGTTGACATGCTGGTGCGAGTATTTCGCAAAGAATTGGGACTTCGATCCAGAGCGGGGAAAGTCCTGTACAAGGGTGTGTTTGTTCCGTGTGCAATGTATGCATCGTGTGTATGGGCTGATATTATGCGCCACCAGTATGCAAGGGTGGTCATAAATTCAGTTCAGCGTCTGGCTTTGTTGCATGTTTGAATGTATGTAGAACGATGGGAGAAATTCCATGGGACCTGGAGGTGCTGTGTGGAAGCAGGTTCTAATGGGAGAAATTCCATGGGACCTGGAGGTGCTGTGTGGGAGCATTCACTACCGTCTACGGCTGTTCGGTTACGAATGAAGAGGTTCAGGATCTTAGTCCTTGCCAGCGGCTTGTACTGGTCCTCATTAGTATGTATGAAATTTGGCAACGTCGATTGGATGAGAGTGTGAATTGCAGATGGACGCACATGTTCATTTCGGATGTGTGCTTTGCTTGTGCGTATGGATTTGAATTTAGTCTGTACTTTGGGTATTTACTCACGGGACATGGCAGTATGAATGGGTTCCTGCACAGGCGTGGTCTGGCTACGAAGGCTAAATGCCACTTATGGGGCGGCGGAGGAGAGTGTCAAGCATCTTCTCATTGAGTGTGGTCTGTACGGGAATTTGTGTGACTTAGGTGCATGTGGAATCGTGGTGAATGATGAGAGTGGGAATGTGAGTGGAGTGTTACGTATGAGAGAATGGTATGAATGCCGTAATAAGTGCCACGGCAAATTTTTTGAGAGGAGAGCGAGAATAGTGCGTGAATGAGTGGCTACAACCAGGTGAAAGACAAAGCTCGATTCCAGTTACATTTTCGGATCTTGGCGAACCTGCGGTACCTATGGATTTACAAGATTCCTTACCGTAGCTCAATGAGCGGAATACAAACCGAAAAATTGGTACTACGGGAATTGGGACACCCCATGGTGTTAAAACACCGACAATGGTGAGGCAACTTAGGTAGCAACGTAGTGGCTGTGGTTAAAACTCATATCGCGGATAC
Organism: Atherix ibis; assembly: GCA_958298945.1. Lineage (NCBI taxonomy): Eukaryota > Metazoa > Arthropoda > Insecta > Diptera > Athericidae > Atherix > Atherix ibis. Next base: position 18,120,893 of record OY282609.1, on the reverse strand, counting down.
GGTCTCCAGAGCGCTGGTGGGAGATACTGATAATTATATCGGGTGCTGTTACTGCTTATGACAGTAGAGGTTTAGACTAAAAATTGGAGTAATGAGCTTGACTGTAAACTGCCAGAAATAGTGGTGCGTTGATTGAGCGTAACTCAATCCCTATGGTTGTATACGACTCGAGGTTTTATGTTTAATGACAGATAAGTCACGTTAAATAATATAATATTACTGACATCCATAACTATACAGGAAGTGACATTGGGGTCTGTTGCGCATACCTAAACAGAAATAAACATTCTTTAAGTCCATCTAATTGTACGAGAAAAAGTAGTTTTCTGTAAATAGACAGGTTAGTATTTGCCTTCTTAAATCTAATTAAATCTATTTTATACCTTCAAAACAATACAAGTGTATTAGAATCGATATAAAAATTAACTAATGTTATTCCAAAAATAAGGCAAAAATACGAAGAAAAAATCCAAATTCATGATTTTCAATCAAAATTTCATTATCATACGAGTATAAAAAGTTAAAATATTTTTTTTTCTTTTATATTTTCTAATAATTTTATTTCAAAATTGAATGAATTGTTTTTTTTAAAAAAATAATCATTAAATTTTAGCTTATATAGTAACAGAAAAATAAATAAAAATAAAATTAAACACAATTTTCCCAATTGATTAATATTTTAGTTGAAATTCTATGAATTCTAAATTTAAGACTGTGCTTGATAACTTGTAACTTTGCCATTATCATTAACGGTAGTTATTGCACCTCTTCGGTTCGATTCAACACCATTTACATTAGCGCTTTCTGAGAATGATGATGTCGATAGGCCAAAATAGTTTGGTTTGCCTGGTTCTTGTCCATCAGCAGAGAATCGTGTATCAACATTTGGTGATTCCTACAATTCGAAGAGAATTAAGTTAATGTAATTTTTTTTTTTAATTTTAAGTATTTTCTTACTGGATTAGCTGGAGATATTGAAGCGGTCTGATGGAAAACACCCGGTGCATAAGCAGCACTAGCTCCAGCAAAATTAGGAGCATATCCCCCTTGGGCATATGGTGTATAACCACCTTGTTGTTGTAGTGCCTTTTGAACTGCTTTTTGGTGTTCTAATTGTAGTTCATAATATCTGAAATAATTGAGACAAACAATTAATATATATTCAAATTACCAATCAACTACGTAATTGTTAATGGAAAGCATTTATTTTAGTATAAATTAAACAGAAAACAAATAAAAAAATAGTTGATTAATAAAGAAAACTATTTACGTGTCAGGTACATAATATGAATTCGCATATGCACTATTTCCAGGACTTGTTTGTGTCGTAGCTAAAGTACTATAGAAAAGATACAAGTTTGTTAACATAATCTACCATCAAACCACCAATTAAAATGTTATAAAAAGTTAAGAAACTTTAAGAAAAATATAATAGTATTCAAATCAATTAGAAGGATAAAAAATAAATAAAAGGAAATTGTAGTAATAGTAGAATTCGTTTTTTGTTACATTTAAGAAGAAAAAAATTGGTGCTAGCAACAAGCTGATAAGAAAATGTTGCTAGCAGCAATATGTTGATATGAACATTTTCTTATATATACATATGTTGATATCAAAATATTTCTTAAATTGTCCAATCCCACTACGAGTATAAAAAGTTTAAAAGCTAAGATCGATTAGGAAAAGATCGTTTTAAGGACACTGTATCTTTCGATTACAACTTACTGTGCATAATTTTTCTGCAATATATCAAAGTATTGGTTTAGATATTTATTAAATTGATTAGGATCGATATTCGGAACAGCTGGAAATGGTGCAAATGGTTGAGGGAATGGTGCGAATTGTGGAAAAGCTGGGAATTGTGGGAATGGGAAAAATGGTTGTTGTGGATTATATCCACCCTGTCCTTGGTGACCTCCACCTTGTCCTGTATTTGAAAAGCTTCCAGATGATGCTCCAGCAAATCCTGGACCATGTGAGATGCTCGTAAATCCACCTTGTTCACCATTAGCAATACCTAAAAATAATTTTATGCAAAAAAATTTAATTTTTTCCGAAAATATGGGCTTTTTTTTATGAAAATTAATTTTCTATTTTTTGCAACCAGTTTTTTTCATATACATATATGTTAGGTATGTATGGTATATGTATAAAAATTTATTGGTACAAAAAAAACAAAAAAAATTGAAGTTGAATAAACTCTCGGAGTATTAAGAAGACTCACTTACCATTTTGCAAGCCAACAGCAATAAGGCAAATAAGGCCAAATCCAATCATATTGATTTTTTTGTTGTTAATCTGAAAATTTGAATTTTTATTGAAAATTAATATTTTTTTTATTCCGGTTCTTTAGAGAGAAAAAAAAATATAATAAAAAATGGAATTTCATTAAAACTTCTCAATCCAAGTCACCGATTAAATTTTATAAATTATTGGCCTGGTGGTATCGATAATTTTTGTTTTCGTGGTTTTTGTTTTTTAAATATCTAATTTTTTGATAACTCAAAAATATTTATTATTGTACTAAATATGAAATTTGTTATATTCTATTTTTTTTAACAAAAACTCTTGTATAATCATATTGCTAAGTGGATAAAAAATATATTTTTTTCTAACATTTTTTTCTTTAATGATATTGTTTTTTTGAAATTTAAGCTGAATTGTATGACGAAATTGTTGCTATAAAATCTTAGTTCCGTTTATTTGTATATTATTTCGATAAAATGGAAAATTTCGTTTAAAACTTAAAATTTAATGTGAATTTCTTAATAGATTGTGGATTTTTTATTATTGTTAAATATTGGAATTTTTTGGACAATGTTTGAGTAAAGAGTCATTTTGTAACGTCTCATAACTATGAGGCTATTTGGCGACTTTACGTTAAGACCTAATGGACCTGATTTATAGTTAAAGGGAGCAATCAAAAGTAGTTAAATTTAATGAGGCATATTCAGTTTCTTTTAGAAAATTATGGAGAGATTTTGGGAAGGGATTGTTTGGTTATAGGAGATATAAAATGGAACAACTCTCATTCGAAAGGAAAATCTGGAGTAGGTGGATATGAGAGATAGTAAATTTAACACTACAGAAATTGTTACCGAAAAGAAAATGATGGGTAAGTGCGTTATAGCCAATTCGAATCCGGAAAAGAAGAAAAAAAATCTTCCACTATTTGTTCAATCTGTTTGTCTACGAATGCCCAAAGGTGTTTAGTAGATTGCGGAATGTATTGGAATTTTGGTGGCAACAAAGACCTCCTCCAGCATGCTTATTGACGAGGGTACCAGCACGATCTGAAATCCAACACAATTCAACATTTTAATTGTTCAGCAATCAATAACAAATGCAGTTAAGAAGTATTGGGTTGCTCGGAAAGTAATTTCGTTTTTTTTATAAAAATGAAGGACGATTTTCTTATTGTGAATTAATATTTTATTCAATTAATTACTGTCCAGTCTAATCCAATACCCTTTGCCATCTTTCTGGCAGTAGCATGATTCCACGCTCATAAATTTTTTGTTCTTTGCTGGCAAAAAACTGATCCAGGTGATTTTTGACCTCCTCGTTTGAATTAAACGTTTCTTGTCATAGATTAAATGATAATCGGAAGGCGCTAGGTCTGGAGAGTATGGTGAGTGTGGCAGTATATCCCGTCAAAGCTCTAAAAGCTCTTGTTGAGTGGTCAAACTTGTATGTGGTTTCGCATTATCCTGTTGGAACACTATTGACCAATTGTGGCCTTTTTTCTGTTAGTGACTCATTCAATTTATCCAACTGATGATAGTACACTTCAGAATTGATCGTTGTGTTGCTCGCTAGAAGCTCAAAATAAACGATTCCTTTTAAATCCCACCAAACAGATAGCATAACCTTTTTTTGATGAATATTGGCTTTCGAAGTGCTTTGAGCCGGTTCATCTTTTCTACTCCAGGATCTTTTGCACTTAACATTGTTGTAGACAAATCACAAACGTTAATGCGACGGCACAATTTTTTTCGGTAAGAAGATGAGAAACCCATATGTCGAGCTTTGAGATTAAACCTAGCCGTTTCAAATGATCATGAACGGTCGAATTCGATAAATTTAATCTCTCAACGATCTCACCAGTTGTTATTTGCCAGTTTGCATCAATTAATGTCTTTATTGTGTCTTCATCAGCAAACGAAATTGCTTTCCGAACAACCCAATAAAAGCAACTGATTAGCGACGAATATCACCCATGGCTGCGAGAATGCTGCTAAAAATTATTGCACTGTAATGTTTAAGGAAGTCGTTTATAAGATATTTTTCATAAGTTTTTTTAATTAATATAGAATGGAAAATAAAGCGTTTATTCGGGCATTTAAAAATGCCGTTATCCTTATTTTCCTAATTCCGTTATACTTTAAAAGAAAAATTGCAGAAAAATACCGGAAAAAGCCAGCAAAAATGCAGAAATAAAATACCAGCTTTCGAAAGGAAAAAACAAACGTGGATAAGCACCCGCTGTATTGGTCAAAGACAACAACCCGAAATGTACTTAATGGCCACCCTTCCTACTAGACGAACCATGGCACCGCACCAAACTGAACGAAAATAACCATTAGGACCGATCATCTGCTATGCAAAGACAAAAACAAGATCTTAAAACTGGTAAAAAAATGCAATTGTAATTTTTTTTTTTAAAAGTGCCCATGTTCCGAAAGAAGTATTAAAAGCAAAATAGATATAGATAAATGTTTGGTAAAAGATCCTTCATGATATTTTGTTTATAAATTTTTTTAAATATATTTTATAAAAATATTTCAAGGACATTTTATAAAAAAAATATATATTTTTTATTTGGATTTAAGAATAATTATGAGATTGTTATTGTATCTATTTAAAATTTGTATTTTGAAATTTGCCATAAAACATAGTCGTTTATATAAGAAGAGGAAGACTCACAGTAATAAATTAAACATAAACCACTTTGTTATTTTTAGACTCACTATTATTTTCTTGATACTGAAAACAATTAATTCAGTTAAATAAAATTTACTCAATTTAAAAACGTTTAATTATCAATATCAGTTCGAGCAAGACTTATGTTTGTGTTGATTTTTTTATAATTTTCATATTTTCACTATTAGACGGTCATCATTACAACATATTCATACTTGTTAATACAAAAAGATAGAGTAATTAAATATTTAAAATTGATTTATTGAAACTCTCATCTAATCGAATCCAAACAATAAATGCTGTATTATTAATCATGTATAAGAATTGATCACGACTCTTTTACGTATCTGAATCTAAGTAAATTTATTACAGGAAAAACAGAAAATAATTGTTTCGACCTTCCAATTGAACTTGTCCAATACTAGTGGTAATAATATGGAAGAAGTATTAATTTTTTATGTATAGGTGTATAATTGGAAAAGTTTTTTTGTGTGGATATGATCAGTTATTATGCTCAGGTTTGGTTAAAGTATTCTTTTTTTCTGGATTTATTGTAAAACACAACCACACAATGTGTCTATTTATTAATTATTTCATTAGAATTTAATTAAATGTTGTTTTTTTTTACAATTATCATAAAAAACTTAATGCTCTAGACGTTCTGGTATAGAGCAACAATATTAATCGATGGAATTAAATGAATAAACACCTCAAAAATCATAACACCTTCTTTTTTAATTATTGTAAATTATTTTTTTTAAAATTATTATTCAAAATTAACAAATTCATCATAAAATACAATAGTTATTATTACAGTATACTATAATTTGCATATGAAATTAATTTTAATTAAAAAAATTAGTTCTAGTTGAGAAAGTATGCAAAATTTGAGCGTAACTAGAAACGATTTTACACTAATGAATAAATAAATATTAAAAATGTTATGAATATTAGCGATACTTTTCTAAAAATTATTGTTTTTTTTCAAATTCTGGTTAAATATAAAAAAATTCTCTATTTTTGCTTAAAGTTTGTTAAGGTTTTTAGAATGATCTCATCATTTTCAGTTGAAAAAACTTTTGGAAAAACCACATCTTAATTATTTTTTAGCATATATTATCCAAATTTAGAGTCTCTAAATGGTTAGTAAACAAAATAATAAATAATGTGAGATAGACAAATAAAAAAATTAAAAAAAAAAGAAAACATCTGCAAAGAAATAATCAAAAAGTTTTATGGACAAAATTTATGATCCAAAACTAAATCCGAAATTCAATGCACACACTTAAAAATTTATACAAAATATTCTCATTCGTTCTATTGGATATTTGACCTTTGTTGTAGGTTCGAGGTTTATTTATTTCTTCTATCTTTTTAGGAGGAGAAGAGACTAATTCGAATCTTTTGAACCAGTGCGAAATAGAAAAGAAATGTCTGACTAAACTTATAAATAAGAAATCTACCCAAATTTTTTATCGTCGAATTTTATGAGGTACAAAAGGAAATGTAATTTTTCCGCAAATCATTTACGAATAATAAATTTTATGTAAAAATTTGGTTCTAATTAAAATTCAGTAATGGTCGGCCATATTTAAATGTTTTACTATTAGTAAATAAAGTCAAAACTTTAAAAATATGTCGGTTTCTCTAATCGGTGGTTATTTTTCATACGTGCATATATAAGCTGTTTATTTTTTGAAAAAAATAAGATATTTATAACAATAGATAAAACTTATTAATTTGTAAACAATCTATTATCAAAATAATTCAGATTCGTAATATTTAAACGATGGAAGTTTTAGATGATTAACAATATTGGAAAAATAGATATTTCACATTTGAAAGTGGTGCAAGCTTAAATTATTTTTGTCGAATATATTACGGCACAATTTCGCTTCAGTAAATTTAAGTAATACTGGAAATACTGTAAAAGGCTATTGTACAAATTCTGTAATATTGGTGATATATATAACAGCATTGGTGGCATAGATTTGCGTAGCCAGAGTGAAGCATCTTCCCGGAAAACCAATAAAAATGAAGTAAAACAAGCAGATTTTTATGAATGTAAATACAAAAACGTGAAGACATGTAAAGGAAAACACCCATCGATATTACCTCTAGAACAGGATAACTACCACCGTTTCAAACGTCGATGAGGTCATAATGGAAGGGTGGGAGTGAGCAGTTCTCATCCTAAAGGATTAGGGTAGTAGGATAGACGCTAATGGAATTTTTTATATTGGTAGATGTACAGTTCACGAACGAATGGAACATTTAGATCAGGATGGATAACACTGTTTCGTACATAACAGGGGGCATTTACAATTCTACGAAAGATTCGGTGTTGTAGGGTTTGGATTGGTATGACACTGGAACCAGGTTTCTAAGGAGTGGATGTGGTTCTGTAGGATATTGATGGCTGTGGAAGGATCTTTGTGATATGTAAGAATGGCTGTAACATCAGCATATATTGCGGTAAGAATATCACTGTGATAAGGAATATCATGTGTGTAAATATTGTAAAGGATTGGACTTAGAATAATACCCCGAGGGACACCGGTGGAGATAAGATAGTCATTATTGTCAGCTACCTGAAAATATCGGTCTGAGAAATAATTCAATTTGCATTTCCATTATCCATGAAAAAATACCTGCCAAAAATGCCATATAACTTAAATATTATCCGTTTAATTATTGATTACAATAATTTCTGAAAATATCTACTAAAAATCTCTAAGAACAATGTCTACTAAAAATTCCTACTGAAAATTCTTAATAAAAATTTCTACTAAAAATTTTTACGGAAAATTTCTACTGAAAATTTCTACTGACAATTTCTACTAAAAATTGCTACCGAAAATTTCTACTAAAAATTTCTAAGGAAAATTTCTACTGACAATTTCTACTGAAAAATTCTACTTTAAATTTCTACTAAAAATTTCTACTGAAAATTCCCACTGAAAATTCCTACTGAAAATTCTTAATGAAAATTTCTACTTTATGGAAAATATCTACTGAAAATTTCTACTGAAAATTCCTACTAAAAATTCCCACCGAAAATTTCTACTGAAAATTCTTAATGTAAATTTTGGGTATAATAAAACTTTTATTTCTTTTTAAGCCAGCACTATAAAAACTTTAGAACTAAAAATTGCTACCGAAAATTTCTACTAAAAATTTCTAAGGAAAATTTCTACTGACAATTTCTACTGAAAAATTCTACTTTAAATTTCTACTAAAAATTTCTACTGAAAATTCCCACTGAAAATTCCTACTGAAAATTCTTAATGAAAATTTCTACTTTATGGAAAATATCTACTGAAAATTTCTACTGAAAATTCCTACTAAAAATTCCCACCGAAAATTTCTACTGAAAATTCTTAATGTAAATTTTGGGTATAATAAAACTTTTATTTTTTTTTAAGCCAGCACTATAAAAACTTTAGAATAATAAATTTACATTACCTAACACCACAAAATACAAAAAAGTTGTCTATTAGGTCTTGTCAATATTTTGAAATTTATTTGAATGCAAATCCTTAAATATCTTGCAATTATAAAAAAATAGAATTGCGCCCCATTTTCAAAGTTAACGGCTCATATATACATATTTGAGAGGACGTTCAGCATAGAAGAGGTCTTAGTTGACAATTTTTTTCAGTCAGCTCCTCAGTTTACATTCTGTCGGTTACACTCCTTTGGATGTTAACGGCAATATCAAGATGACGTCGTTTTCAGTAATTTTGGGCATAAACGTCACATGGACTAGGATCAAGTAAATAGGAACTGTGGAACCACAGACATTTTTTTCCCTATATAAGCTTGTCGAAGGAGATGGCCATGTAACAAGGGGCGTTCTCATAGTAGAGCATCCAAGTGTCTGCAATATCCGATCTGACGCAAATAACGCTTTTTCTGAGCCCTTTCAAGCAATTTTTTTATTAAAAAAATCGCTACTATAAAAAATGCTTCGAAAGGTTCCCCTTTCGATGTTGAAGGAATCCCTAAGTAACTGCGTTTCGCTGCCCTTTAAAAAATGCAGGTCTTTTCCAACCATATCCAAAAAAAATTCTACAAATGCGAATACAACAATTATTAGCAAAATTAAAAATATAATTACCCATAATTTAAGTGCAAAAAAAAAACTCCTGGATTTGATCTGATAACTAACCCGATAGTGAAAGAACTCCCAGAACTGGGCTACCTAAAGTTTCAGTTCATTGTTAAAATATGTACCCAAACACGTTGAAAAATCGGCGAAGCGACCTTGTACCAAAACCAGGAAAGCCACCCACAGATTTTAAATCTTACTGGCCCATTTCTCGACTACCCGCAAAGAAAAATTTTTTTGAAAAGTTTTTCTTGAGAAGGGTTCTTTAAGAATTTTGTTTAGTTTTTTTTTTATTAGTTTAGCTTTAGAGAAAAACACTTCACTATAGATCATGTACATAGAATTACAAATAAAATGGAAGAAGCTCTAGAAGAGGAAAAGCTATGCCCAGTAATCTTCCTGGAATGTTGCGCAGGAATTTTGGACAAGGGCTAATCTATAAACTGCAGAGAGATCTTCCAAAACAATTCTTTGAATTTCTCTCTTCATATATTTCAGAGTGGCAGTCAGATATGGGCAAGTATATTTTGACCTAAGAGAAATAAAATTAGAAGCACCACCTCAAGGGAGCGTACTAGGCCCTCTTCTGTACATATTATATACAAGAGACATCCCACAAAATGATGAAATATTAATGGTTACATTTTCAGATAACACCGCAATAATGGCGGTAGATTCATCTATTGAAAGAACCCCAATAGAACCCCAAGGTCAACAACTGGACGAACCTGTGGTGTATTAAGGTAAATAACGCAATATCAGCGCAAATTATCTTTACCTACAGAAAAGTTGATCCTATTTTATATTACCTTTAATGGACAAATTGTGCCTTATGCCAAGATAGCTATGTATCTAGGTAGGACCCTTGATACTAAACTTAAGTGGGAAAAGAAGAACTTAACAATGGGGGTTTTGACCTCAAAACGCGGAATAAAATCCTAATTTACAACCAAATACTTAAGCTAAGTGGGATAACAAATGCTCCAAGGTGCATAAGAAATAAAGATATCGGACGTGTTTGTGATGAAATAAAAAAGAGTGCATTCACACGAAAATGCTGACATGAAAACGATTGTTGATGTGATCAACAACGTACGTCATCTTAAAAGGACCAAACCTCATGAATTAGTAGAGTAGCATCCGCGAAGACAAATCACTTTATTAAGGGTTGTTCCAAAACAAGTCCTAAAATTTGCCACTAAATTTAAAGAAATATTTTAACTAAAATTTTGTGGTCTATGGCACATTGCATGGAGGTGCTTTTAGTGGATTAGAATCGCACACTATTAATAGGAGTCGTCTAAGGATTTTTTGAGATTTTTATCTACCCAGGAAAAAAAAATTAAATAAATCCGAAGATATAAAATAGTGTGTGACCATCAAGAACCAAATCTGATTGAAATTTTACAAATTACATAAATAATTACCATATTTAAGTAGATTTGTTCATCAATAATTAATTAACTATTGAATCATTACACTTATTATAGTTAAATATATTAGTAATAATATCTTTTTCTAGCATTATAGACACATTAAAAAATTTTCTTAAATGGTATCCGGGGATACTTTTGTAACTCACTGTAAATATTATCATCCAAATAAAAAGGAGCTGTTATGTTAATAAAATAACTAAAAAAAATACATATGTTAATTAAAATATTAATTTGGAATCTGGAAGTAAAATTTATGTATTGAACTTTTATAATTTTATAATATTTATAATTTTTGGGAATTATCATCATCTACACATATTATGGAGCAGAAGAGAATAATTTTTATCAACAAAAAAATCTTGAGTTCTGTGTCTGTATCGAAATCAGACTCAATAATCGGAAATTTTTTGTTGTTCTTCTTTTTTTTAAATAAATAATAATAAGTCTTTATTTTACGTAGGAGTTCTGAATTTTTTTTTTAATAATATAGATAAATTTGTATTAAATTACTACATAGGAGTTTACTATATGATAATTCATTTAGATACTTATTGATTTGACCACGTAGGTTTTTACCGTCAGATAATTGGTTTAGATGACCACGTCAGATTTTAGAGAAAAACAGCAAAATATGTCGTTGGTATCGTTTTTTTGTCTTTTGTATCCTAGAACGTAGAAATTTGTCTTTAAAATTTTCGTTTTGCCACAAATACATATATTTGTATGTTTATGTACATGAAAGATAAAAGATCATCATTAATGGTGAGAGAAAACGGATAATGGCAGAGTCGAATAGGAGTAAATCCTATTTTTTTTTAAACAGAATTTATATCTTGATCCGAAGAGGGATTATTATGTGCCGATTATTATATTTGATAAGAGCTTAAAGTCTAAAGTACTATTAAGTTCTAAAATATTTTCCATACAAAACAATCGTAATATTATTTTCTTATTTGTATATAAATGTTCAATAGAAGGTCAGGTTTTTTGTTGTTTTTTTTTTTTAAATAATAATAAAACATTTTAGAAAACAATTAATAATTTACAATAATTTCCTAAAAAACGAAATCGCTTGTGTTCGTTCAGCTTGAAATTTTGTATATTTGCTGACATAAACAATTTTAAATATTCTTGAACATGTTAAATTACACAAAACTTCTTAATATAGCCGAGTAAATTTTTATGCTGTATTAAAGTAAACAAAGTACGTACAAATAGGTTGTATGATAGAAATAATTACAATACAAGAAAAAGTACAAATTTAACTAAAACCAAAACGCAATTTTTGACAAAATTGTTATTTTTTTATGGTAGTTTTTTTTTTTGAATTTTATAAAGAAAAAATATTGACAACATGAGAAAATCCATCAAAATAATCGGTCTCAAAATAAAATGATCGATTCTTGATTGCAAAACTCATTTCATCTGAGTTTTTTTTTCTTTTTTCTTAAAAAATATAAACTTGAAATAATCTTGTTATTAATGACCCTTTGACCCAAAGAAACAGAATTTAATTTTTTTTTTGTCTTTTTTTTCCTACTATCATAAATTTATAAAAAAAAAACTGCAAACTTGAACCACTTCTTTTTTACATATTAAATTTGTTCCGTATTATTTTGATATTGAAAATTTTATAGTATTTTTCTTTAATTTGTAAATATTCAATTTTGATCAGTCTTTTATAATAATTTTTTTTTTTGTATTTTCAATAAAGAAAGTAAAATATTTTAAAAATATTACATCATAAACCGTTCAAATTTCACAATAAATATATAAAAATAAAAAAAACATAGAAAAATTCATTTTCTTTTCAATAAATGTTCAAGTGAAATTTCGAAAATAAAAACAATTTCACAAATTATCATACGCACTTCTCTTTTTCAAACTAAATTTTTTTTCTTAATCAGCATTTATTTTTATATAAATTATTAAAAAAATAATCAAAAAAAAACCTTTTTTTTAAAGAAAAATAAATTATTACAATAATAATTTTCAGTGGAAATTATTTAAAAAAAATTTTATTTGAATAATATTTACCGGAGATTTTCTCGATTTAGTTTATTATTTTTTATGGTAAACACTTTAAAATGAACTGAGAATGCCGCAAAGGAAAAATTATGCACTTGTTCGAACGTCTCTTTCTTGTGAGAAGTCGCGAAGATTGTTGCTCATCAGGTGAGATGAGTCTGCTTTTATAAACTCGTTGCGCTCTCAAATGCAAATGAGCAGAGCAAAAAAAAAATTAATAGTCTGTACACTGCTAAACACACAAATAAACACGAAGTTGTGTCAGATCGGAATTAATAAATGTGTATGCTACTGTCAAAATTTTTAAAACTCTCACAATTTCAAAAGAGTGCCCAGAATTCCGACGACGGACTACAACTACAAAAGGTTTCATCGCCGAATTAGATCTTCTTTTAATTTTGTCGTTACCGTTGTAGTACTGCCACAAATTTCAGTGTTTTTTTATATGACAGCCATTGTTGAAATTCACATCAAAGTCAAGACAAAATGTATATACGATATTAAGTGAACATAAAAAATTGAATTTAGCATAAAATATAAATAATAAACTGAATCCACCTTCCTTGCAATTGTATTCAATTAGTTCATTTGGGCGAAATATGTTCAAAATATCGTCGTTGTGTCGTCGGAATGGTGTTCTGGGCTTAAAGCTGTGAATTGTTAGTATTACGAGTAGTATTGGAAGAAATCAAAATGAGCATATACACATACATGAATATGCAATATGTACAACGAGTTCCTATCACAAAAATACCTTGGTATAAATGGGTGTGTGTGTGACTTCGTTAAGTGAAGATATGACGCTTAGGTGTATTAGTGGTTTTTTTTTGTTGTGTATTGGAATTAATAATATTTTTTCGTAAAGATGCGCAACGGTTAGCAGAAAAATAATTAATTTCAATATAAACCAAAAAACCAATCGAACTGAACAAATTTACCTATAAGACCGAAAGACCTCTTTCCCCTCTCCTACCCACCGCAACCTTCTTTGATATAAAAAAATTAAATTTGATTTAATTTTATTAAAATTTCCACTCATATTATTTGCAGTAGTGCTGGTCTTCAGGTTATTAATTTGCTGGCTCAAGACTTATCACCGGTTAAAGGGAGACGTTCAGGGTTTCGGATTTGTTTTTGTTTCCCCCCCCCCTTTGTTTTGCATCACGACGCCTAGCAGGTTAATTGATGATTCAATATCAAATCAGGTTGACCAATAGTCGATTTTGCATATGTGAGTTAAAGTAGGTCCATGACACAGCAGGCAGGGCCTGCGATTCACGTTTGGCAGAGTTGCATTGTTGTGTTCGTTGATATCTGGTATCAATTGAGGTGATCGCTGTCCACCACACACCTTGAATATTAAATTTTCGATGTAGTTGTATGCGAAAAATACCGGTTCACCATGATGAGAGTGCCGACTGTTGTTGGTATGGAATCTTTTCTGCAAAAGGTGTGTTTGTGGATTATACCAGCCGACTCTAAGTGATCAACAAATGGGAAGGACTTGTAGTGACAGAAGCAAAGAAAGGCACTAAAACTCTGCTTACATAACCTATAATTGAATGACCGCAACGAGGTCAAACTGAACTTATGGTAAATATGCGTTTTGAGGTCTTCCGGATCTGATCATCTAAATTGAGCAGTTGCTCGACTAAAGTTGGCCAATTATTCCTATTTTTTTGTTATTATTATTTATGCATTTTGTCGCAATATTAAAGAGCTATCTTTCTATTGCAGTAAATATAAATTCCATTTAATTTATTATTGATCGAAATTATTAGATAAGAATTTCGCATAGAATCCGGTTTATGAGAGTAAAAAAACTATTCATGGTCAACGGATAAATGGACAATTGACGAACAGAATCAATTTGAAAAGAAATTATTGTTCTTTTTTTATTGTGTACTTCGTAAACTATAAAATATTTTTATCTACAATATTTCCCAGATAGTCAGTCTTCTTGTTTTGATCGATATTACCATGTGTAGGTCAATTATATTACCATGTGTCATTAATTATTCCTTAAGTAAGCATGATCATCTTGTCCAGTTCTCGTGTTCAATGTCGCGTGTTTATTCTGCAAAATGTTTCCAATTAAATATTTCTTTTGAAAAATCCTTCTTATGAGATATGAAGTCCCAGTTCTAAGTTATGGTACAAAATTTTTTTTTGTCAGAAGTTTTTCATTAGTTCTGATTAAAATCAATTTTGAATTTTAGAAAAAATGATTCTGATGAATTTTCGTTGAATCTGACTGAATTAAATGATATTACGTCGTAACTACATATTTATTATTCCATTCATTCTCGTCTTTACAAAGCAATTCTGGTTTGATGATATACGAGTACAATTTGTAGAATCATTTTTGACGGGAGTTTTGGCATGTTTTTTTCTTTGCACAATTATGCCTTAATATACATTATAATTGGTATTAGTTAAATTTCCCGTAGTCCAATACTAATTTATGAATGATTCTCACCTTCAGAAAATGCTGAGATTTCCGCCTAATCGAAGTGATGTAAGTGCGCCTCCCCCCGACAATGACTCTCATAATTTTTTGAATGATTGACCGATTTTTTTAATCGATGGATTATTCTCTTTATTAATAATAAAATTCAATTGCGATACATTGAATCACTTTATCCTCTGATAAATGAGAGATACAAATTGAATAAACCTAATTTGTTGTGGGTAAAACCAACCAACGCCCATGTACGTTGTTATAAGTGTAGGTATGCATGCCCAGAAGGTTTTTTTTTATTATTTTGGTGTGTGTTTTTTTTTTCTATTCAAATCAAGCATTTTTTTTATGTTATGACATCGACAGAATTATTATTTTTGTTAAATTTACACTCAGTAGTGAATTTCGCACGATTATAACAAAATGAAAATTTTCATCCATAATTTACTATTATAGTTATTTGGTTAAAATTATTTTACTATTTTTTTGGCAAATGGTTTTCGGTTGCATTTTGACGTTATTTTACCATCCAATTAGAAGTGTATATAATTTCTTATAAGAATATATATATATATAATGAAACACTATTATTACCAATGTTCCATCCAAGACAAACATAATATGGAACTTGTTGTAGAATGGCTGGTGCCTGTGATATCCGAGCAGGAAACCTATATTTACCCCAGGTACAATCGCATATAGTTCGGACACAATTTAAGAAAGTATGTAGAAGCGGTTTAAATATAAGATAAATTTTGTCATTTGTAAAACCTTACATATATGCTGTCCCTTATAGATTGAACGCATATTTATCAATCAGATAACAGCCGTTTTTTTTTTTGATATTATAATTATTTAAAAATAACAACAGAGTTGAAATCAATAAAAAATCTCATTATTCTATATAAAATAATACATCTAATTTTATAAAATGCCCATAGAAATAGACGTAAAAGAAAAAAACGACTTTTAGGTAATAATATTAATGAAAAATAATTCTGATAACACTGAAAATATATATAGTTTTTTATTTTATTCATTTTTAAACTGTTGTATACAATAATAACAATAAATTTCAAAAAAAAAAAACTATTTAATAATCGTGTACAAAAAATTAAGGCAAAAAGGAGGGACAAACCAGAGAGATGGTTCCGTTTCGAACGTACACATAACCTACACGTATACACAAAAAATCATATTCAGATTACGATCAAAACTGACTTTTACAAATTGATCGGGTGTCTCTGTCTCTA
This sequence comes from Atherix ibis, assembly GCA_958298945.1. Classification (NCBI taxonomy): domain Eukaryota; kingdom Metazoa; phylum Arthropoda; class Insecta; order Diptera; family Athericidae; genus Atherix; species Atherix ibis. Next base: position 18,104,681 of record OY282609.1, on the reverse strand, counting down.
CACTCTATTTCTTACATATTAGAATTGTTAAAATTTTGATTATGAAATTAAAGTTTTCTCTTCTGATTGTATATTTTTGTACAATTAGGATAGATGAGGGCAGACCATTTAACGGCACTTTTCTTTAGATTATAATTTTGATTTTGCAGTTGGAATGAGTACATCTTTCCACCAAGATGGACGCTCGAATGCGCCCGTATTGGTCATGAAGGCGTTTTGGAGGTTTTGATAGAGGAGGCCATCAGCTCGTGCAATTACTGAGTTGAGGGCAAAATCTGGCGGCGATATTGAATCGGCTACCGAAACGGCCATGTCCTTTAACTGAGCACATTTCTCAAGTAGCTTTGTGCGAACCATATCGGCAAAGTCGCAACCAGATGCAAACTTTCCTAAATAAAAGGTGGTCAGGTGCTTGTCAATACACCAATAGCCGTAGATGAAATATAGCAGGTGAAGGACATCTTTCAGCTCAGCCGTAACATCGGGCTTTGTACAGCGTTTCTTGAAACTTTGCATAGCATAAAACTCTGCGTACGCTCGCCACAAATCTCGAGCGGCATAGACCTGCGAATTATTACGAGCGTCGAAGCGATTTGTGCCATTGTTGACTTGGAATTTCATTTGTGATGAGGTTTTCTGTAGTAGAAAGCATAACAGCCACTCGTAGCAATCAGTGATAACTAAAAAAACATTAAATTTGGATTATAAGTGAATTTTACTGCATAATAAAATGGCAACTTACAATCCAAACTATCGGGGACCGTCGTTCCCTTCCCTCTCGAAATATTCTCAAATTTCCTATTAGATATCTGCTCGCGACGTAAGATAAATTCAGCACTGCCCATAGGGCTCTGGTGTTCTCCTTCCCACTGTCGTAATAGCCAATTGGATGCTTGTTGGCCAAGAACGTTGTTGTCGCCTTCATAAGTACAGCTGGCATCATGATTGTTGCGCAATTCACCAAGATTCGAAGCCTTCAAGTAACCATGACCGCCGCATGCTTCGCGAGCCTCTTGAATGGCGTCTCTAGCTGTCCATGTAAGAAGTGGTTTGGATGATGATATCAAGGCATGTACTTCCGAAACAATTTGCGTCTAAAAAAAATTGTTTTCTCAATTTATTCCCAAATCAGATATCGATTCTGGCAAAAAATATAACCAACCAATAACTCGAAACCATTTGAGTCCGCCTGTGATTTTTCAACAATGTTCAAGTACGTGTTGGTCAATTCGAAGACAGAAATTTTCAAAACACACGCCGCTGCCAAATATGGAAAGATTCGCCATTGCTATCAAAAAAAATTTATGCAAAAATTACCAAAATATCTGAACAACTAATTGTTTTAGACTTACGTGTAGTTGGTATTCAATGATTGGCATTTCAGTTCCATTTTTATCAGGTCCGAATTGCTGTCGGAGGGCAGCATAACGTACCGCAATCACTGCGGCATTCGATAAAGTATTAGCTGATTCTTGCATGATTCCTATTCGACCCGCCGAAAATGACTCCAGAGCTGCACCTAAAACTTTGCCTGGCTCGGTAAAAACGCTCTCGTACTCCCCTTCAGGTGTTACGTCTCCAGTGCGATTCAGCAAGTTTTCTCGGGGTATTCGGTAATTAGTGAACATAACGAATCCATTATCGATGCCGTGCAGACCAATTTTATCGCCGATGTCGCCAACCATGACGCCTGGATATGATTGCAGTGTTTTGGGATCCCGCACAGGAACAATAAATCCGTGCAAACCGTGATTAACACCGTCTGCCGTATATAAATTGGCAAATACCAACGATATTGTTGCCGTTTTTCCCAAATTTCCGATCCAGCACTTTGCTGCCTCAAAATCAGGTGTGTGAACAACGAATTCTTGAGTCTGGGGATCGTAAGTCGCAGTCGTTCTTATACGCTTCGTATTGCTGCCATGTGCAACTTCGGTAATCGCCAAGCTTGTGACCACCTCCCTATTCCACGCGGCTTTATAATATTTCAAATGACGCTGCGTACCCATCGCAAGCAGGGCATTGTTAAAAAGCCCTACGCCAAGGGCAATTTTTATTGACAGACTAGGGCATACAGAATGCAGGGCTTCATTAACACCCATCAAATAGCGCGTCTTATTATGAAAGCTTAGTTCCGACTGATCAGGCATTGCCAAATTGAGTTCGGCCATTTTGTTCATTTGCATTGCGGCGAGACGCTTCTGTTCGTCAGGCGATAGAGACACCTTTGACCTGGCAAATAATGGATCCGCTTCCAATGTGCTCCATACTTTATACTAAAATTAATTGTATGATGTTTATAGATCATACGAATTTGACTATTTAAATTCAAACAAACTTTTATTCGTAGGGGTGTCTCCTCTTCGAAAATTAATCTAAGGCGCTTCCAGTCAAATTTTGCTTTTCGTCGATACACGCATAGAGGTCCTTTTGGTAAGTCCGGAATGAATGATGTGTCCACCATATTAGACATAGTTGTTGCAATTTATGGTTTCGTATCTAAAAACACAAGTCGAATTAATGGAAAATTACTATTTTTTTCTGATGTTCTTAAATATGAGATATTCTGCACATTTTTATGTGATTTAAGCGTACTTGCTTGACATGCTTATCAGCAGTAAGAGAATTTGAATATTCGAACTGTTTTACTTGATTTTTAGTTTTATTACGTTTTCACGCTTATTTCTAGGTAGAAATGAGGAAAACTTAAAAAAATTTCCATAAAACATAATAATTTTTTTAAAGTACGAGCGCAACATTTTTCTGTAACCACAATAAATCGTTTTGTTGTTCGCGTTCCCCGTGTTTACTGTGCATTTGCTCAAAGATCGACTTTTTCTCTATCGTCTTAATTCTAAAGAAAGTATGTATGTTAGTATTTATTACTAAAGGGCAACCAAACCTCGCCAGAGGCTTGCGCATCCATCTGCTCAGGCGGTTTGATTGTCCTGTTGGGTACATATCGTCCTGAGTCGTCCATTATTTCTTTTGTTTCACTGTATTTTATATTGTTATCATTATCGCCATCATTTCCATCTATTATTATTATTATACATATTTATTTTCCCTTGTTCCAATTTATAACCACATATTCCACTTTTACAATCCTATTACAATTTTTCCTGTTTTAATCTTATACTCTAACATCCTCCTCTTCGACGCCATAGCCACTTCCCACCTAGAGCAGCCACGACGACGACCCCGTATCCCTTTAGTCGCCTCTTACGACAGGCAGGAAATACCGTAGGGCTATTCTTTACCTCCGACCCTACCCGGAAGATAAAGAAAGTATGGACTTATTTATTCTTCTTCAAAAGATGACGTTATATAATAGATTATTATGTATAAAGCTTGTTGATTCATTTTATTTTATGAATTCGAGAGTCTTTAGATAGGCAAAAACGATATTGCTATTTTGTTTTATTTGTAGTAGTTGTAGAAAAAAACTAATTGAAGAAATGTTCGAATTGATTTCTTATACGTTATGGCTATTAAAAGATTGTATTTTAAGTGAGCACATGTTCTTATCTGATGGAAGTATGGCACGTCTCGTTCGAGTACTTCAAGTGTAGGGTTACGTGCAACCACAACTCAGATTGTCCTCAATTCATTCTATTAACAATCCTACAATCTATTTCCGATAAAAGTATTGCTAACCTTTTATGCACAATTTATGATATACTTTTTACTACCTCTTTTATCGGTTCACTTAAATTATTACACATTTCCGGGTAATAAATTTTTTTAAATATATTTTCTGTAGAAATGATGGTACGTCGCCCTATCATGTACTAAAGTACGAGTAATTGCAATTAATATCAATAAAGATTTGTAATTTTGTGGCGCTAAATATAATAGGACTCTTGGCATAGGTCGTAGTTTTCTACTTTATAAACTACGACCTATGCCAAGAGGTACTACTTGATGCATTTTCTATTCAAAATTTTTCGAAGCAATTCTCCTTCACTATAAATCGAATTGGTTCCTTGAAAACTGTCAACAGACGTTTCTTAAATCCTGACAAATGGTACAATGGCCGTTTCTATAGATATTTTTTTTTATATTTTCGATACATACAAATTTTCATTATTATTTTGAATTAATTAATTTAAAATTTAGTTGGAAAGAATTTTTTTTTTCAAAATAAACTGCATTGGAAATATTATTTAAAAAAAAAATCATTTCGGAAATAACAGAAATGAGATAAACTAATAACAGTACTGCCATAAGTGGAGAAGTTTCAAACTTCAAAATGGAGACTATATAGACTATATAAGCTTGCAGTTTAAAAATATGATCAAATTTCTTTCAGGTTAAATTTAAACATTTTTATATTATATTGTAATTCAATTACACATATACATTGTTTAATTATATTTGGTTATTTCGAAATGCTATGCATCAAATTTCTAGTTTATTATGGACATTTTTTAATGAACAAATATTTATCTTGTAGCAATATTAGGTCAGTAACCTCTATAGTTTGTGAGCACATTTTTTTTTTACTATCTCATTTATTACTAATTTAATTTGTTTATTTTCGAAATTAATTTGATTTAAATAAACTATCACAAAATATGTTGAAATACAATTATCGTGTAAAATTGTTTACGATTTGATGAATGCCATTAACGGTAATTGCTCTTTTAATGATCGGGTAACATAATCGTAGAGTGAAAATTCATTTAAATAATCATTAATGTCGATAGTAATATTGAATTTATCCAGTAGACTGGAAACGTTAACAATAACTTACAGTTAAAATCGACTAAAGAATTAATGAATGGATAATCTAAAAAAAATTATTGTAAAAAATTCCATATAATATTGTTATGTTATTCCATTCTCTTTTTATGCAAGTCTACCGAATATTTTTAATCTAAATACTAATTAGGAGATATTTAATACACTCGTACATGAATTTGGAATAACTAAAAATATATGAAGATAATCCAATTATATACGAATATTTTCCTGAATCATACTTATTGACAACATAAAAAAATATATATATTGTATATTATAAATTCAGTAAAGAATTTTTACTAAATTAATAGTATTGATATTGTTTCACTTATTTGGTGAACAACATAAAAAATGTAAAAAATAATTTCTAAATTTGGTTTAAAAATTCGGAGCTTGAACAAATATTTCAAGAAAAATTATCAAATTGTTTTCTTCATTGTTCTTACCATATTAAAAGTAATTTTAACATTACTAATTTTAAATGTAAAAAAAAATTATTCGGTTCTGCTAATTGATCAACATAAAATTTGTCGAACAAACAAGGTTCAATTTTTAGATACTTGTTTAAAAAAAAGTACATAAAGATGATTTTAAAACGAGATACAACTTAAAAATTAATTCTTATCTTCTATTTGGTTCAATAATTAAACTAATTTCCAAACAGTAAACGTACGCACGAGTAAATACGTGTACGTCTATATTGACTATTTCTTTGTGGGAAAATCTACATAAGCATAGATTAATCTTATATATTAATTACCAAATAATATTTAAATTTTTTTCGTAAATATTCACGAAGAAAAAAACCACAAAATTGTATTTATGATTTCAGATATAATTTACAATGAGTAAAGTAGGGACCAAAAGCGGTTTATTGATATTTATCTTTCCATTTTTGCATTTTTTTCCACACACTTTTCTTTAATAATAAAATAAAAAAAAAGTCAAATAAAATTCCATTTGATTATGTAATGTTCGTAAATAACATTATTGATTAACACATTTAATGCGAGCATTAACGTAAATCATTAAATTCAATAATTTACGCAAAAACTACGATAATTCTAAGAAAATTGATAAATTTTTGGAAATATTACTAATTAGTAGTTACTGAATTAAGTTATATAGTACAAGTAGAGTTATTGATTTAATTTTGCTTGTTATGAAAAAGCGTTTTCGAATAAAGCATAATAAATAATTAAAGCAAGAAGAAAAAATCAATAAAAAAATCGTATTTTAAGGTGTGCCAATTCGCTACTGTATGAATATCAGAGATACGAGGTCTGATCAAAAAGTATCGCGAATTTTGTGTTTTTTTCAAAAAATATTTATTTATTCATGAATATCGATTTTGTCCCCTTCAAAGTAATCCCCACCAGATATTATACACTTGTGCCAACGTTTTTTCCAATCCTCGAAGCATTTCAAAAAATCATTTTTTGTGATCTTGTTCAGCTCCTTGTTCTATGCCGTCTTTATCTCCTCAATCGTAGCATAGCGTCGTCCTTTCATGGGGCCCTTCAGTTTCGGGAATAAGAAAAAGTTACAGGGGGGCTAAATCTGGGGAATACAATGGCTGCGGCATTATTAGTGTGTTGTTTTTGGCTAAAAATGGCAAAAGCCAATTTTTGTTCTACCACAAATCCGCGTTTTTGGCGGATTGCTTCGCGCAACTTGCGCATAACTTCCAGGTAATATTCCTTATTGACCGTTCTACCCTGTGGCAAGAACTCATGATGCACCACGCCGCTGCAATCGAATGTGTGCAAAACCTTCACATTCGACCGAACTTGGCGCGCTTTTTTCGGTCTTGGCTCTTGCGGCAGCTTCCATTGGGATGATTGAGCTTTGGTCATAACCATAAACCCATGATTCGTCACCAGTTATGACCCTCTACAGCCAATTGAGTCGTCGCGGACATAGTCAAATAGCTCCTTAGTTAATGCGATGCTGTTTTTGGTACGAATTTCGCGGCGACCCGTCTCACGCCTAAATCATTGGTAAAGATGGAATGGCACGAGCCAATCTATATGTTTAAGTCCTCAGCAAATTCTCTAACGGTGATTCGACGATTGGCCAATACTATTTTATCCACTACATTAATGTTCGGATGTCCGGCTCGCTTTTCGTCTTCACATCTTATCGGCCCTCTGAGACCATTTTGCACCACCGATAAATGTTACTTCGGTCCAAGGTAGCTTCACCATACACCAAATCAACATTTGGAATGCGTCCGCGCAATTAATTTTGTTTTTCACACAAAATTTGATACAGATTCTTTGATCCATTTTTTGGAATGGGCAAAAATCGAAGACGAGCCAAAACACGTGCAAGCAAAGCAGCTGTCAAAAATTAACTGAACATTCAAAATGGCCGCACTTCTCGGCATAATTTAGAGACATGAGTACCAACATAACGCCACAAAAAATCGAAAATCGAATATATGTACGTAACCCGCGGAAATTCAAAATTCGCGATACTTTTTGAACAGACCTCATATACTGTTCTGTCTCCTATTGAACTTGCCAGACTCCAAAATTAATTATCTTACTGAAGCGGTCGGTTATGGTTGTTACTTTTTACTAAATTTAAATTGGAACATGTTTAAATTTTTAAAAATACAAATTGGCATTTCTTATATTCATAGTGTAATATTTTAAAAAATGATACTAATATTTGTATGTAAAAAATATATTTTAGGCATTATTCGAAGTTTACATATTTTACTTAAAATATTTGTTGCTAGATATTTTCATAGTTATTGTTTCTTTGATAAGTAAATGTAAAATTACATAATAAATAATAAGCAGCAAAAAATTTAGCAATGTTGTTCTTATCTATTCTACGTGTTCACGTGACCTAACCGATTGCGCAATTCGTAAGAAATAATTTTGTAATTTGTCACCGTTCATAAATCTCTATTCGACAAATGTTTTTTTGTTAAATCAAAAAAAATTTACACTCTGTTACAAACAATGGTTCATCCGGTTGAACTATTCGAGCTTCCAGTTATAGGTACTCGAATACGAATTCCTTACCAAGAGGCGTACAATGCTACTTACTATCACGTACAATGCTCGTATAATCAACTTGTTGCATACAAATTGTTAATAGTAGGGATGAATGACTCACTGATTATTGACTATTGCAAAAAATTGTAAATAAACTAATATTTCTGTTAGATATCTAATAATCTATTATGTAAGATACATAAATAAGTCTCAAAATAAATAGAATTTTACTTTTAGACTTTGACCTTTAAATTTAAAAAAAAAATACCAATTTTTTTTTTTTTAAATAAATTTAAGAATTAAAAAGTTGGTATTCTTGAATTCTAAACGGAAATAAATGAGATTATTTTAATAAACTATATTTTTACTGTAGCTATTAATGAAAACCGAAAAAATCGATTAAATAGTTTTAAATATAGCTTTGGACGGCTGGGCGTTGGTTTTTCAAATGAATGTTTCGAAAACTTTTATGAAACTGGATGGCATATCGAAAACATAGTTTATGCAATATGATATGCAAAATATTTTAGATTTTTCGCTTCTTTATTTAAATTTTCTTTGGACAATAGGTGAAGACGAATTTTTTCGTAAATATTTTTTGAGACGCTTTTGAATTTTTTCAAAAAAAAAACACTTGCTCCATTTATTTATAAAACATGGCTCAATGTTTCTATAAAAATTTATTGAAGGTTGATGTTGATATCAACTGTTGAATAAACTTTAATATTATTCTATCGGTCGACTACTTCAATATACATAGTGAAAGGAACGTAAATGCTCTACTGGTAAAGCACGAGTACACGAGCAACGATGTCTGCCTCATTCCACGAACATAAAATTCACACAAATTCTTTTTGTATATTAAACATACGAGTACTAACTATGTATATGTGATTAATATTTAGCATTGTAAACAATAATTTCGAATAGATAATATCAATTTTAATTAATTATCATAGACCGCCTACGTAAATTTTTCCAATCACATGATGAGGTTTATCATATTCGAGCTCGTATGATTATACTCGTACTAAAGGCTTAAAGGTGATACTCGTAATATCAAAAATACTATGTAATAATGGACAGCAGGAGGGGTAAAAATATAAAACTAAGGACAAATCCTTTAATACTAGTGGTCTGATTAATATGACATGCGTGAATATAACTCTTTAATTAAACAGAAATTCTTAAATGGAGCATGTTCATTGCCACACATTAAATTGAATACATTCTTTTATATTTTTTTTTGTGTGAAACTATCGTTTAAACTGTCACATACCCGTCATCACACTATTGCTTCCAAATACAAATAACCATAGTATGAATCGACTATTAATCATTCCTTAAAAAAATACATATGCATGTTTAAACCAATAAATTATGTATTCGTATTTATGTCCAGACTTATGTATGTAGATATAAATTTTCTTTCTTCGCACATTGGTCTAAATTGTATGATTATTGCACTTCTTAGTTGTTTAAAAATTTTGTATTGAAAGATATAATATTCTGACTTCACACTAATTACTTTGTATGCACTTGCATATACCATATGTAAAATTAAATTGATTTTAAATTTATTATTAAGCTCTCATTTATTTCGATGGGAAAAAGATACTAGATATTTTATTAAACGAATAATAAATTCATTACCGGCATTCAAAATTACAACTGAACTTATCTCTCTTCGAATGACGAATTCAAAAGCTTCAATAAAAAGCTTTTTCTAACAATCAGATTTATTTGCTTTCTTTTGTTCTGATGATGATTCACGGAAATTTTTCCCAAAACTTTCAATTTTCACTTACATATAAATGCCGCTCTTTTTTTTGTAAATATTATAACTTAATAATTTTTGTATTATAATTATTCGATTTTGAATTGTGATCGTGCAATATAAACGAAAACACTTGCTAATAAAATAATTTTCAATTATAAACCGCTCAGTGTGAATATTATGTTTTATTTTTAGACCAACATGGACTTTTCCAACTTTTCGTGACCTAAATTAAATGACTTGACACTGTAGTCGCCCGCCTTTTTGTTTCTAAGCCATTAAAGACACTCGACTCACTAAAAGGTCTAAAAACAAAAAAAGCTTAAATAAAATAAATTGAATTACGCGAAAACGCCGGCTTCAATTACATATACATACACAGTTGAACATTACAAAAAATTTACAAATGAAATAATCACCATTCAATCAATTTTTGTCCGGAGAAACCGTGCTGTGATAGATTACCAAAACCACACGATTGTCGTATTGTCGTCGGAGAGTGGTTACCGGGAGCGAGGACAAGGAGACTTTTTGTACAGAACAGTACTGGCAACAGAGCCAGCGAATATCAAATGCGACCGTTGTTTTATCGTCTGTTCATGCTTTTCTCTATTCTCCATATCGGACCCGATTTCAATACATACACATCCATGGATATTATTTAATATTGTATAAACTAAGCAGGTACAATTGTTTCGTTCATATTAAACTAATGGAAAAGAATAGGTCAGATATTGTACATTTATCCAGTGGTGTTGGATATGCTCTTTAAATTGTTAGAGAATTGAAGCTTTTGCCTTGAACATGTGCTCTGCTTGTAAGATGTGCTTTTCAATCTGATTCTCGTATGTTTATATTCTCCACGAATACCCTTGTTGTTCGAATTGAATTCTGGCTAAACCGGCAAATTTTCTATTTCATTCTGAGACTACGTGCCGATTGAAATTTCGTAAAGTATTGTAATTTCCCACTTGTATTTGCAAACTTGTACAAAAGCTTTATGTGCAACAGTCGCGGATTTTATGATTTGGTTAAAATAAAATTTGGCGGGATATCAAATATATAGAATTGAGAACAACATTAATTTATGGACTTATTAAAGCTTTTCTAATTTCCCAACCGCAGTAAGTAGAACATTATTAGCAAGATAAAATGTCATTTCATCTACTTAACAATACACGTATTTGATAAATTTATAATGAAAGGATTTTTATCCAATAAGTTTTGAAAGTATACATATCTGTTTAGGAAAAATGTTTCTTTCGGATTGTAATTATTTTAAATATTTTGTTTATAACACATTAATAAATCATCGTTTTTAATATACGAAATGAAAACCAAAAATGCTGTAACATTTTTCATTTCGCATTTGACAGCTTGAATACAAGTCTCGAATTATTAACAAAATTTAATCGATATTCTTTCGGCATCATTGAATTGATAATTTAAAATTTTAAGTCATATTAGTTATTTTGATTTGTACATTAAGGATGAGTCAGCCAATTAGTCATTACACTTTATAGGCTATAAGCTTATTTGCTGAGGATTTTTATTGCAAAAAATTGTACCCGAAAATTTTCTTAATTGTATTTTTTTTAAATAATGAATTTTAAATTTTATTATCAATACTTATTACGAGTAAAGCCAAAAAAATAGTATGATTTTTTTGATTATCTAAATAATAAAATTTAAATTAGAAGAAGTAGGCTTTTTTATAAATAAACATGCATTCATACGAACATTAATAATATTACGTTAAAACTTTTTTGATATAGTATTTTTCTTGTTATTTGATTTTTCTAATTATCATTAAGATAAATTATTTGTTGTGTTTTTTTTTTGAATATTATTTGTAATGGCTTATTTTGCGTCTCCATTTTTTCAAAATATACTAAGTGTAAAATATTCGCATCATCCGTATTGCTGGCAAACAACTTATCAGGAGCATTTTGTTTCACCATATAGTCGCAAACAGACTAAAATTTCAACAAATATTTTAAATAGGGATCCACTTAGACTTGGACCCGCAACTGAAGAAACGGCAAATTTCAAAAATCGATACGAATTGTTATTAGAAAAAATTAAAAAAAATGGTACTTGGCCAAAGAAAAGAGAAAATATTAAATTTGATGTACTTTAATTGTAAATTTTGTTTAGTTGAAATTTGCTAAATTTATAGAAAATTTGTGTATGCAAATCGAATAATTTAAAATTTTGTGTGAATCCAATAATAATAGAATAATAATTTATTTAAAGTATATTTTTAAAGAATATGATTTGTATATAAGATTAATTTGTATGAAAATAGTATATAAATATCAAAAAATCATAATTATTTGAAATTTTATAGACTCTTTTTTAATTCAGTTTACTTGTCCATCATACACTTTTAGAAATTTTTAACCATCATTGACTGGAATTATATACTCAATGTTTTTCTATTTGGTTTTACTAACAACAAAATATGTTGTCTATTTCGTTTAATATTATATTAGAATTCTTTTAATAAATAAATAATTCTTTTTGTCCATATTATTTTTATCAATAACAATAGATCAGATACTATGAATATACAAAAATTTGTTAATATAAATTACATACTTGTCAAAAAATTCGTGAAAAATTCGTATTTGAGACGTTCTATTAACGTCTTTAATATGTGTATAAATAAAATATATAAAATCGGATGAAAAACTAAAATTTTTTTCGAAAATAAGAACTTTGATAGGGTTTTCTTCAAATTTAATTATCATCCTTAAGGACTTTTTTATTGGTATAGTATTTTATTACAGAATAGAAGAGTTGGGCTATCAGAAGATAACAAACTGGAATATTTTCACAAAAGTGTGTATTGTCCTGGAGATGTCTTTCATCCTGGATTTGTTTAGGTGAGTAAATATAACATTACCAGAGCTATCAGGGACAAAGAATTAAATAATTTCGATGCGGTCCATACGTTTCTCTACTGACGGCACCAGTTTCCGCTTAACATCGTTAAGTAGTTCGACTCCCTAATTGACTCGGCTAAATACGTTGTTGTACGTAATTGATCGAAACTTTAACTTGAGCTACTTGAATTGGGTGTTTTTCATTCTTTAGCTACTTTGAATTGATGTTCGATAGAAAAAAATTTGCCTCTCAACTAGACAAAAAGAAGCGGTATTTATTAGTGCCAAAATAAAATTATTAACATTGAGTAAACGAATATTTTACCGACTAACAATTTCCCCCTCACAAACAAATTAATTAAACTAAAAACAAGGGAGACGACTCCTACCCCCCTAAAAAGAACAAAAATCGAAGAAAATAAAAAAATACCAAAACATTTCCTACACCCATCTCAACTCCAACTTAAAAAAAATAACTAAAGAAAATTTTATCAGAAAAAGGAAAAAACAACAACAAAAAAACACGTATACGCAACGTCAAAATAATCGAAACACATACGAAAACAATCAAAATCAATTTTTGTGCAATTTTGCAATCAAAGCAAAATAACAGGAGCCCCAGTTTTCAGAAGAAGTAATTTTCAAATGTTACAATTCCATGAAAAATTCAGAAAATACAAACATTTCACAGGTTATTTGGTCAAAAATTGTATTCAGTTACGCCTATTGGTATACTACCAGTCGGCTCTACTTGCCTATGATTTTTGAGTTGCGCCTAATTACATGCTATCAGTTTTTTTATCTTTACTCAATGAATATAATTTTATTTTTGTTCTGAAAGAACCGTTGATTTTCGTATTGTTAAAAAACCGCGAGCGAGGACTTTAGCTAGTTTTAACCAATTGAAGTAGGTTGATTTTCGAGCAGTATTCGGGGCATAACTCAATCGAAAAGGACACTTCCGACAGGCTTTTTGACCAGATTCCTACAAAGGCGGACGTCAAGAGCATGCGTCGTTTGAAGTGCCCCTCGTTTGATCCGATCTTTGGCGGATGCTGCACTGCTGCTGCTGCTGCTGTAAAATAACGTCTTCTTCGGTTCTGTGTTGCGCCGTCCGCCAAAATTTACTATTTCCTATCAGGGAGAGTTGAAAGATTTCGAGTACCATCCACAACCAATTCCTGCCTAACCTCGTTAATTAGTTTGACCGCTTTATCGACTCGGCTAAGCACATTTTTGTATGTAATTGTTCGAAACTTCTAAATAAGCTATTTGAATTGGGTTTTTGGATGAAAAATTTTCCATCTCAAATTGAAACTTTTTTCTCTCGACTATTCTTCTATTGGATATGTGTATTTGTTGTTGTTGAATGTAAATTGGTCTGCTGATTGAAGATTAAACATTGAATAAATGCGTGAGTACGTGCACTCGAATAACGGTCCAATGTGCTGTGTTCGTGCATGTCTAAATTGAATTATGTTCTTTTGCCACTGGCAAAAAAGGGTCTTGCACAAAATGAAATTCTGATTGTGTATTGCAGTTGGTTTTATCAAAGCCTATTGAAAAATGTTAACGAATGGTTGAGAAAGTATTTGCTTTATTTTTCTACATTTTCTTACTTACTGAATATAACTATTTATGATTTTAAAAAGAACCGTTTACTATTTTTGTTTGTTTGCCTACATTATATTATTCTACGTTTTTGTATTAATTTTGTGCTATTAATGCATACACATACTATTGTTACGATTTTGTTTTTGAGTTGATATTGTTTTTATGCAAATTTCTTGCATGAAAAGAAAGAAGTTCAGTTCTGATTTTAATTAAATTTGTTCTTATCAGGTTGTGTTTTCTCTATTTTATATATTTCTCTGGGATTGGTTGTCAATTTTTTTAAATAATAATAAAAATCAATTATGCAGTTTATTATTATTTATTATTGTATATTTATTAGTTCAAGTTTACATTCGATTATACAAATTGCATAATTTAACCATAAAGAATCTTATTAATGATCCATTGATTTTTTGATTAATTTTTAAACTTAGAAATGCTCTTTTTTCAAAAGTAGCTTTTTAACAAAACTAAATATATTATACATACGTGTATATAAAAATAAGAATAATAATGTTTTTCTTCTAAAAATTTGAATAAATATGAAAATTTAAATTTTATAAATAAATCATTTATATTTGTATGGTATATATTTTTAAAAGAAAAAAAAAATAATAAAAACAATAAGGCAATAATAATATATCATGCAATATTTTTAAAAACTTATTTAATATTAATTGGCACGAATTATGTTAGAAAATATTTCATGGAAGTTAATTTAATATAAAAAAGAACAATTGGAAATTATTACATTTACTAGATATTTATTACGTAGTTGAGCAATGCCGTATAAATGTTAATTTTAGTAGAAAATTTTAACATCAAATATTTTCCGTATTACTTGAATAATTCATTGATTTTAAATATTTCTATACAACTAAAAAAATAAATCTCAACTAATGACAATACGACAAATATCTCAGATTTTTTTAAATTTAATAAGATTTATTTTATAATTTGTGCCCTGTTTTGTAGCGTAATGTCTATTAGTCCGCTTTCCCGGATCCACTAAATGTAATTATTTCTCACAACTCTAGTAATTATAATATTAGCTATTTGCTTTCATATGTTTTTCTTGCCCGCTTTTTCCTTTCACTTTGTTTCTTTCTCTTCTCCAATCGGTTATATGAATTGTAAATGTTTCTTATTATTAGAAATTATATTTTTGTTAATAGTTTGTTAAATTTATTTATAAAAAATTAAAAAAAAATTGACCCTTTTATTACTATGATAGTTTATATAATAAAAACATAATAGAAAATATAATTAAGCACTAATTTAATTTGTAAATATACTTTTAAATAAGTTATCTTATTGCTTTGACTATATTAGGTTTGATTTTTGTAAATAAATATATTTCTGTAAAGTGACAAAGAAAAATTGAAAAATAAAAAATGGAACAAAAACGCCATGGAATAAATTAAAATTTAATTGAGAACATGAAAAGACAAAAATTATTTTTTGTTTATAAATATAATTGATAAAATCGTATTCTTATTAGAGTAGATAAATAAATAGCTATCTTAGGATATTTTTATAAATAGACAATAATCTGACATAAATGAAAAAATAAAAATACTCTGAATATCATACAGAATTTTTATATTTTTTCTTTTATAATATTATATGGTATTTATCTCGAATATGAAATAAATACGGTATAATAAATATTATAAAAACAGAATCTCATACTACTCAATGGCAATTTATGTTTGATCAAAGTAGTTCTTTTTTTAATTTAGTAAATATTTTTCTAAAATAATTCATTTCATCTCTATTCGCATAGTACTGGTTTTGATTGTACAAAATTTATTTCTAATGCGTTATGTTCCAATTAATTAAAAGTTCACGTCAACATCTGAACCTGTTTTATCACAATTAGTGAATTGCGACATTTTTTTCTTCTATTTCGAAATGTTATTTTATAACATACGAGCAGCCTTAAGGTGTAAGTAGTGTTTTAGATTATTATGATCAGCTGCATCGTATCATAATTTCTTTTTCTATTTTTATTTAATTATTATCTCATTTAATAAAAATATTGTGTTCATGCTTTCACAATAAAAAAAAACTTCGAGGAGATATAAGATAGTTTTATGGCCTTTTTCATTCTATCCGAATAGCTTCTCGAAACAAATATGACAATATGGTTTGTCATTCTGTTCCTTGAACGTGCCTTTGTTTAATTGCTTCAAACAAAATGCACAAACGAAATGCTCTGGATGGAACTTCCTGTACATGGCTGTAATGCATCGTCCAGTTATCGGTTTCGAACATCCAGCGCACAGCGATCCACGTTTCGCATGATAATGGGTCTCGCAGTATGGTAAACCTTCGTGATCAAAAAATGAGCCGCCTTGAAATGGTTGTCGGCAATCCTAAAGAAAGAAAACAATAATACCATATATCGATTTAGTCGATTTTCCTTAATTAAATTTAATTTTTTGTTTGTAATATATAAATAAAAAAATACTTTCTATTTAAATATTTGATATAATAAAATTTTATTTTATTAAAAACAAAAAAATTAATTCACAAAAAATAAATTTGATTTTTTCACTAATTTTTTTTAAAGTCTTAAAAGATCATATTTCTTTTAAAGTCAATTAAAATGTCCGTGTTTTTTTTTAATTCATAAAATAGTTTCAATTTTAACAGAAATTAAAATGGTTTCCAATTTTACACTCGAATTTTATATTCACCGATAGTTTCCGTGTTATCAAATTACAAATGCAAAGATTTCATCTTCCGACAATTTTTGGTGATTTTTCTTTCATACACAGTTAAGACGCCCCTCCCCCTACCACTTCCACCTACTGAAAATATTTTAGTTGCTATATTTTTTAAATATTTATACAACATTGAGTTTTTTTCTACAGAGCTAAATGCGGTTATTAATTTCCTGCTCAAATTGAGTGTTTACAGATCTTTTCCGTATATTCCAATTATAGAAGCTAACAATTTAGTTTGGTAAATTTTTCGTAATTTTTATTATCCATTTTTAAAGTTTTAAATTTTCTAGATAGTCTCGTACAAATAGAAATTAAAGAAAAGTCAATGCGGTTTCTAGTTTCATACCGTAATCAAATGTTTTGTGATCATTTGCTCCTAACAAAAACTACAAAAGTCGACATTTTACCGAAAATTAATTTATTTATTTATGAAAAAATGCCATAAAAACATGCAAATTATAATATTCAACTAACAGAAATCAAACAATTTATTTACGAAGATCTAATTTTATGAAACCTTGCAGACTTGATTATTTTTAGTTACAAAAAAAAACCATTTAACGAAATTGTAATATTTAAAAAAACATATTTTCTAATATTCTCTCTTATAATACAATAATTTTAAATATTTTGTTGGAAAAATCATTTATAGAAAATATAAGGAAGATTTTTCGCAATAAAATCAAATATTAGAAGATATACAACAAGATGGAATGGGAAAATAAAAAAATACAAGCGAAATTTTTCAATATTATTTAATAGAGAAAATAAATTTCAAATGTCACCTTTTTATAAGAAACGATAACAGGTCGGTAATAAATCATTTTGTGATATTTTCGTATTATTTGATGTTGTGACTGACTGACCGACTGAATGACTAGTCGTTATTATTTTGTTGAGGAAACAAATACGGATAATATTGGAAGTGCTTAAAAATAAAATTTTGCAATTAAATGTTATCGTTATAATAAATATAATAATCATCATCATTGTTTGACAGAAAGAAATATATTTTATAGTTTTATAAATGAAATTTAAATTTGTAAATATTTCCCATGTTTTTAAAATTTTTGGTATTCTACCTTACCCTTGAAAAGAACCTTTACAAAACTATTCAACTTTTTAAAGTATTTTCTCATCTAGAAAAAAGTACTTTGACATTTTCTTCATTAAACAAGGTGTATTTTAAACCGTTTCCGCCTATTAAAAGAACAAAAGTTCAAATATTTCTACTTTTTTTCTCTCAATATTTATGCAAATTTTCACAATTTCCATACGAAAAATAAAATTGTTTAATTTTTTTAAAACATAATATAATTTTTTAATTTGAACAAAATCTATTGAAATTTTTACAAATCTGTTCTAATTAATTGTTGCCCATCGTTTAAATTGCATTAAAAATACGAAAGTAGGGATATTTAAGAAATTTTTCCTTTTTTTTATACTAATGTAAATATTACAAATAAAATTGACCAAATACTAATTTTATCTCGTTTGATAATATTAATAACGATAAAATCTACTCCCAAATATTAAACAATTAACACATAAAAGAAACAAAACACAAAAAAAATTAAAAAGAGGGAGAAAAAATAAATTCGATGATTTAAAGGTAGCAGATGAGAAACACCATAAAATTATTGCATAGACCATAAACAGGAACACACATTGACTAGTTTTTAGTATTAAGTATTATATGCGACAATTTTGTAATATAATAATAGATCTTATTAATTGCGATAAAGATTTAACCTAATTAACAGAAGAACGGTATTTTTTGCTTAATTTTTTTGATTTCAATTAAAAATTCAAAACATCATTTAACACACACATTGTATTAAATAATAGAGAGAGAATGAGAAAAGGCGAAAAAACCACATTTAATGTTGTTCAAAAATATAGAATAAATGTCCAAATTTAAGATATGAACGACGCTTTTGATAATTCTTAATTCTATTAAAAAAAAAAAGTTGAACTGAATAAATGCGAACAGTGATGAGTTGAAACTAAATAAATGCGAACATTGATTTATTGGTACAGTCGTTGTGTTGTTATATCATTCATGTGATTTGGAGCACTATTCTACTCGTACGGTTCATATCACAATATTGTCCGGTTAATATACACCACCACAGAATCGACTGTTCTTAGTTAGATAAATGTGAACACATCACAATCTTCATCAATCTTGCTTGTTAAGTTTTTATTTTTTATTATTTTTTCTTTCATACTGAGGACCACGCAAATTTTTCTAATATAAAAATAAATACCAAATTCAACATAGATAAATTTTTATACAAATAATAAAAGTTTATTTTCAATGTTATTGCTTCTTTTAATATTTTTGTTAAATTAGTTTTATTTATTCACTTTGATTTCTGTTTCAAATAAGTTTATGATTATTGTTGTTAGTATTATTATTGTATTATTTTAATATATTATATTTTAAGAATAAAAGAAAATATTTTTCAAGAAAACAATTATGAATGTACAAATTGTGTATACTTTATACAAACATGAAAATTCCAAAATTGTTTACATCGTTAAGCAGTTAACCTTACTTGACCACTAATGTCTCTACAAATTGGCAAAAAAAAATTAAAATAATTTAAAAAAAACTTTAAAGTTGGCATTTTAAAATGCAGAATTTATTAATAATTTTATAAAAGAAAGCTATTAGTTATTAGTTTCAAATTTGAGAAACAAATAAACAGACTATTTAATAAAATATATTTTCCACTCGATTAATATAAGTGCGAAATTTTATCGCACTTATTCAGTAACATTGTAAAATTCAAAACGGAAATGCCAATTAAAAAAAAACACAAATGGATACGAATTCACATGATGGCCCCATTAATTGTGAAATATGAAAAAAAAATCGAAGAAAATTATTATTTATAAAAAAAAGAAAAACAAGTTTTGAAATTTTCCACATTTTATGAAAAAGTGTCACAAAATAAGAAACTTTCGCAAATTAAATTTATTTAATCTTAAATCTGCTTGTATATAAGCGATAAGGATTATTCTGAACATAGAAATTGTCAAATTATTTTACCGCTGCAATTATTAGTCAGAATTAATCTAAATATGCAATTTTCTTACAGCGGCAATTTAAGTTTAAAATCTCAAACTCTCTTACAGCCACAACTGTTATTATGAACACTCTTACAGCAGTTACTATTCTTAAAAAGCTGCATTTTCATAACAATGGCAACAGAAAACTATATTTCTACTAGTTCAAAATTATAATTATTTTGCATTTAATTTATCTCAAATACGTTCGAGAGTGAATAGATAATAATTATAATATAATATTGATTTAAATTCAGACGTGTAAAGTTGAGTTTAAGTTTAATATCTTTTTTGAATTGTTACTAAATAAATTAGAAAAAATAAATTGTAATATTAATTTCAATTTGTGTGGAATTTATTTTCGATTATAATGTTATGAAAACCAGAAAAATAAGCACCGCATCCTTTTTATTATTTATTGAGTAAAAATACCTAAATTTTTATAAATTATATTAAAACAACATTTAAGGAGGAGGTGATGACTTATTGAAGCAAACTAACGAAAACTTTGCACACGTAATATACGAACAGATACGCAAAAAATGCTTAGCATCGTTAGAAATTATCTTTTTTGACACGATTCAAGGAAATTTTCATCTTTTTATTTTTAATCATTTTCCTTTTGGATATTTATAGGTTTTTAGAAAAATTTCGACCTTGACTCATTTCATAGCAACTGAAACTGGAGGCAAAAATAATTTTTATTTTTATCCGTAGGCAAATATATTGAATACAAAAATAATATTCTTAAATAAAATTATAATGAATATATTCTTATTTCATAGAATTAATGAATTTCAAATTTCGAAAATGATATTTTTAAATACCTTGTGGTTCAGGTGTGGATAAAATTAAATTGTTGGCGATTTTTTAAATAATTATGTAAACATTTGTCTAAATGGCAATATTTGAAAAAATTTTGCAGAAAAAGTGGCAGCAATTAGAATCTTTGCAAAATATATATAAACAAATTGTATGAACAGACTCAGATTATCCACTAATGAGAGGCGACTATTCACTACATAAAAACTGAACAAGTTTTCAATTTTTTTGAAGTGTATAAAATCAAAAATAATTTAAGACGAAAAATCAAATAATTTAGAAAAAAATACATACATATAAAAAATTCTCCTACAGTTTTTGTTCAAATAATATTGATAAACAGACTGTGATATTTCCTTTCTCAACGTCAATTTATCTTAATTTATCCTTGGACTCAATACAGTGGCAAGTATTCAGAGTTGTTAAAAATGAATTTTCTAATATTTAAAAAAATCAAAAACAGCATCCGAACTTTGAAAGTTTTAGTAATGAATTCCAATCGAACATTAAATAGTTAATTTCTTTTCAGGTGCCATTGATCTGTGCAGCCTTTCATTGATTTTAAAAGACGACATTGATCAATATGTTTTAATGGTAGGTGAGATTCAGTGAAAACTGGCACTATTCGCGGGGTTGACAATAGGGTTTATTTTGGAAAAGACACATTTATTTGATTGGTTAAATAACTTATACGTGGGCTACTATATATATTTCTGGCCTAATAATGAAAATGCGAATATTTATCAACGAAAAAGGTTTTATTGTTTTTCAAAATATTCTCCATCAAGATTTATACACTTTTGCATGCGCTCAAACCAATTTTCGAAGCACTTTTTCCACTCCGATTGAGACACCTCCAAAACGGAGTTTTGATGTGTGGGAATTTTTTTCTTGATGTGTGGGAATAAAAAGAAGTCATTGGGTGCCAAGTCAGGGCTGTACGGAGGATGACCCATCAATTCGACGTTTTGTCCGGTCAAAAAGGCGCTGGTTTGAGCCGATGTGTGAGAGCTCGCATTGTCATGGTGCACAATGATTCGACTTCTCTTGTTCGTTTTTCGAATTTCTCCGAAGACTTCAGGCAAACAAATGGTGGTGTACCACTCAGAATTGACCGTCCTACGTTGCACAAGCGGAACAGTCGCCACATGACCAGTTTTGCCAAAGAAACAAGCGACCATTTGCTTCGAAGTGCTTCTTCCACGAACAACTTTCGTTGGATTTGACTCGTCTTGGAAGACCCACACGGTCGATTGCTGTTTTGTTTCGGGCTCATACGCATAGATCCATGATTCGTCACCTGTGACGATCTTATAAACGTCTTTTGAAGCACCGCGATCGTATTTTTTCAGCATTTCTTTACACCAATCCACACGAGCCTTTTTTTGAGCGATTGTCAAATTGTGCGGGATCCAACGAGAACAAACCTTTTTTACGGCCAGGTGTTCATGCA
The DNA here is from genome assembly GCA_958298945.1 of Atherix ibis. Classification (NCBI taxonomy): domain Eukaryota; kingdom Metazoa; phylum Arthropoda; class Insecta; order Diptera; family Athericidae; genus Atherix; species Atherix ibis. Next base: position 18,082,563 of record OY282609.1, on the reverse strand, counting down.
ATATCGAATGTATGCTGGTGGGAGAAATGCCTAGGCATGCCTCTATCTCACGGTATGTCACATGACGGTCTTGCATTATCAGTTCACGTACGGCATCGATGTTTTCTGGAACAACGGCTGTTTTTGGACGACCTTCACGGAATTCGTCTTTGAGCGAGCGTCGGCCACGATTGAATTCGTTGTACCAGTTTTTCACAGTGCTATAGGATGGTGCTTCATAGCCATACAAAGATTTAAGTTCATCGATGCACTCTTGTCGTGATAATCCACGTCGAAAGTTGTGAAAAATGATCGCACGAAAATGTTCACGAGTTAATTCCATTTTTTTGCCAAATTGATTTTTTCAAGTCACTGTAAACAACACAAATGATAGTCGTACGTCAAAACGTTCTGAGTACGTTTATGCTAAAAAATGTCAAACTTTCCAATGGAAATGTCAGATCGCACCTGGCAACACTTAGTGTTGCCTAGGCCAGAAATATATATAGTAGCCTACGTATTAATCCGCATTCTTATTGTTTTATTGAAAACGTTTATGATAAAGGAACAAGTAGGACACACCTGACTGTCACCCAAACTGAAAGTATGGAAATCAACTCTACGTCGAAGATCCTAAAGTAATAGTACAGCGTCGGTAGAACACATGTAACCGACATAAACTTAGAAACATTTCTAATAAATCGTCTTTTTTCTATAACCAAACTGCCAACAATTATATTAATCCTAATTTTATAAAAGAATATTGTTGGAAGTTTTCGAGAAAAAGAATAGCTTCCTAACCACGGTTAGGTTAAGCCAATAAAACAGACGGAATTGGCCTTAAGTGTTATGACCTACCACCGCCTGGTGTTATTTCATTTTTGTGTTTTTGTTTGTTTGTTTTTTTTTTTTTGTTTTTTTTGTTTTTTTTGTTTTTTTTTTTTAATTTTTCTTTTCTTTTTTTTTATTAATTTATTTACAAACAATTAATATTTCAGTTATTATAAAATTAGAGTCCTAAAGATTGTATTCTTAATAGCTAAACACATTACTTCTTCCATAAAATATTCCCTATTAGACATTTCCTTACTAAAGTAACCCATTTCATAAGATAATGTGTGTTTTTTCGTGTACAAAGGGTGGATAATGTGTATATTAGTAAGTTTTTTTTTGTATTATATTAGTTACTTTGGTCTAATGTGTGTTCCTGAAAATAGAAAATAAAACAAGGGCAACATCAGATCGTCGCATTATTGCATCATCTCACTTTCTTCCATTATTTTAGTTGTGATTTTCCATTCGATTTCAATACGTTTATATTTAAAAAAAAAGGAAACAAAATTAAACGATCATTTTTTTATGGTGAAATGGAGCTTGTTATATGTTGCGGTGTATACGAAGAGCTCCAAAAACTGTCTAATTCGCGTATCGATTAAAAAGTGAAAAATTTAATAAAATAATTGATATTGAATTAAAAAAAAAACACTAAATTATATAATATTAGAATCGCGTATATAAAGGGTATTTTATGTTGGATGTGAAGAAAAATAATTTTAGATGTGTATATCATATTTATTTATTCTTCCTCTTCCTCCTCTTCAACTCCAACGCATGCCGGGCAAACTGGCATACCCTCCATTGCATAAAATGATTTACCTCGAACTGGCTTTTTGCAATCCTATACAAAATTTTCAAATATAATTTTATTTTTCAATTTAATTTTGATTTTGTGTTCCCGATTTGAAAAATAATAATAAAAATAATGAGTATGAATATGATAATAAAGAAGTACATACCCGGCAAACGAAACAATCCGGATGCCATTGTGAATTCAAAGCAGAAATGTAATTTTCCATAATGGCTCGGTTACAACCGTTGCACTTGGGAGCAAACATATCGAAGTAGTCATTTTTACAATACGGTTTACCATCGCGCTCATGGAATCCATCATTGCCAAATTGTTGACCGCACTGAGCACAGAAAAAGTGTTCTGTATGCCATGTTTTTTCCAATGCAGTTACGCATTTCTATAAATTGATTATAGAATTTTCAAATTCCGTAAGCGCAGAAATTTACAAATCCGATGTTAACCATACAAAAAAAATATAAAAAAAAAATAAAAAAAATTATCATTTTTATAATTTTTTGTAAAAAATTTTTGTATGGAACAAAAAGAAAGAAAGAAAATTACATCCAAAATGGCACCATTGCAGTATGCGCAACGTGGACTAAACAAATTATGATAGTCTGTCTCACAATAGGGGAATCCGTCACGTTCAAAGAAGTTACGTGTACCCAACTCTTGATTGCAGTGGTTACACGTAAAGTGTTCAGGATGCCATGTCTTACCCAATGCAGTTATCACTTGACCAACGATTGGTTTTTCGCAGGCATTGCAGCATCCCTTTTGTGTTGTGGTTACTCCTTGACGACTCATATTCGCTTGTAAATTACCTAAATCAGTGATGTCCAAAATTTGTGCAAATTATCGCGAAAATAAAAATTAACAATCAATTGCAATTGATAATCAGACGTCCATTTGGAGTTAAAGTAGCATTGCTGAATACGAACCTAGCATAGAATCCAACTGATCACCTTGTCTATCCTCTTGCTCGTGCACAAGGGAAGAAGTTGTTGTCTGGACTACGGTCTGTTGTGCTGTTGAATGAGAAATTCCTTTATTAGGTTTCGCGTAATCGGTCACCGTCTGATGATGGTGTGAGCTTGAATTAATCTGTGAACAAAAATAGACACAAATGTTGATAATCAAAATTTTCAATGTTTATTTTCAATTAATTTGGAAATATTTCTTTTTATTCGTATTATGCGCCATAAAAATTATGCCCCTATATGAAAACGCGATCATAACCGATGATATAATATTCTATTTTGAAAAAATCGTATTTATTTATAAATAATCATTTATGATTTTAATGTCTCTATTACCTCTTCCCCCCCTATCTTCATCTTTTCGACCTACTCGTTTTTCTCAATTTAGATTATTTTATTTTTACATAATTCAAAGAATGTGAAATGGCACGAGAGCCGTGCGAACTACCGTAATTAAAAAACAATGAGCATTTTCAGCACATTATAATTCAGAAATAACAAAAATTATTATCCGCTGGTCCGCCTCGCCTGCTTATACTCTATCCACCAATTCGAAAATATGAGCATGAGATGAGCGCGCGCGTAACTAAAGAAAATCCCCAATAGTTCATAACGAAGAGAAATGCTTATTTTCTGATACAAAAATAGATCCAATCCCAATCGAATTGAGTATCTTTTCCGTTTCTTTTTCATTGACCGAATCTATTATCAGTATTTTCCGGGAAAATTAAGTTTCGTCTCTTGGAAAGAGTAAAAAAATACTTTAAATAAAATCCTAAATTATAAAAGTTTTAAATATTTCCCATATAAGATAATTTTTTTTTATTGAAAAATCTTATTTCCATTTTTCTAGTATTTTTAATACCAAAAATTATGATGCGTATATTTGCCTTACGATTACCTCTATCTGAAATTATATATTTTTAAAAAGAAAATATATTAAAGATTATATATTCGATGAAAAATTGTTAATTTTTCGCAAATCTTCCTTTTTCTTATAAAGGAAATAAACGCCTATCGTATAATTAACGTTGACAAATTTGATTCGAATTACAATTTGTGCCAATAAGTCAATAACATTAAATTCAATTTAGAAAATCTTCTACAATATTTGCTAGTATGATGAAGTGACTGGAATTTCGTCCAATATTTTCTAATATTCTCCCTAAACATCCAAGTCCTTTTAGTTATCCAAATAAATTTAATATAAAATAGATCGTCAGCGATTTTCCCATTTATCGATTATTAGTTCAGTGTTACTAATCCGAAAACTTTTGCCGAAATTTAATAAATAAAAAAAAATTGAATATTGATTACTCTATTATGATTCTTACTTTTTATTTATAAGAGAAAAAATTGGGAAAACTCGTGTATAAAAATCGACCGATGCTGTTTTTCCGATGCAAACAGTTTGATTGAAAACTTTTGACTGAGCTCGATCTTCTGCTACTGATCTTAATGAAAAGTCAAGTTGAAAATTCACTCAGACACTGACCGAGGCTGAGACTTTAATAATTCTACTTATACACCGAATGGACACACTACATCCTCGTTAAACTTGAATTTCTTTTTTTTTTTGGCATAATTTGTTTATAGTTGGCCAACGCCAACCTCATGTACAGAGCATGTTTTCCCGATTTTCCCTCAGATTTTCCTATAACATTTTACACTGTGTCCATAATTTCCATGTTGTCGTCTCTATAACCAGATGAGATGTTCTTGATGAGAATTCAATACACAAGAAGCAAGAGGGCCATCTTTTTCTGATGGTGTAGGTGGACGTATGTATGGGTACATGAGTGGGAAATGAAAAATTTATTAAGATATGAAATCTATTTGCCAAAAGCAGGAAGAATTATCAATTCAATTTTCCGAACTATTATATATTTTCCTTCTCTTATTTTTCGTGTGAAGAAATGGATTTTCTGTCACCCTCTTCCGTAATTGCGGCTAACAATTTTTACGGTTAAAAATATATCAATACGCGTTCGTATCATTTCTAATTGGTTCAAAAGAGCAGTCGTCACCATTTCCGAAACGCCAGTGGTTGTGGTCAAAAATAATCTATTTTTAGTTATCACCAAAAAGGATACACTGTTTGGCTTGAACTTCTGAAGTGGCACGCGTTATAACACTAAAACATTGCCATCAACCATAGTGATTGGTCAAAGAATACATGCTTCGATACAACAAAATTTTTTAATTATTGTATACGAGTGACTTACAACCTAAATTTTTATAGGAAAAAAATCAAGACAGTACTGACCTCTAATCGTGCACACATACACACTTAAGGACAAAAATGAGTGTATTTTTAAGTGATTTTGGTACTTTGGTATTGCGTTGTATATGTTAGGAGGTAGCGGTAAATAATTCAGCTCTATTGAAATGATTTATCGACAATCAGACTGCCCGACCGTGTGCAAGATTTTTTAGCACCACTATACCTGCCATGGTAGGCCGCCAAAGATGTACAAATTAAAGACGACGTTTTATCAAATAGTGCCAAATATAAGAATCTGTACATTATTCTTCTTCTTCTTATTATTATAATTATATATTTTTTTATTTCATTTTATTGCCTCTTTTGGATATTACGCGATGATGTAAAGAAATTATTGTATTTTTGGTAGACAGATTGGCCATTTTTCATGTAGATTAACTCAAAACATGTCAACTCCATTTAAATTTTATTATTTTCGGTTTACTTTAGTATTATTTTTAATAAATGATCATTTAATATATTAAAATTAAAAAATTAAAATACAGAAACGACTTTCGGGCGTGATAGGAATGTATTTTTTAAAAAGGGAGAAAATTACATATATTGAAAAACTGTACAAGAAAATTATTGGCAAATATCAATTTCAAGCCAAAATTTTAAATTCCCTGAATTTTTTTAAAAAAATGCACTTGCAAACGCTAAAGAAATTATAAATATCCTTAAAATGTTTTAGTACATCGCGCGTATGGAATGTATTAGAAGGAATAAAGAGGCAGATGTCGGTGCACTTTGCTCTTAAATAGCTATTGATTGTAATGATTTGGGAAAACCGAATGAGACAGAGGCAGAGCATTCCACATTCGGATTGAACGGTTACAAAAATAATTTGCATATCTTACAGTACGTCCCAAAAGAGGATTCAGTGTAAACGGATTTGCATTCTCAGCAAAACGGGTATTAAGGTGATATAATTGTAAAGGTGAAATGCAGCTAGCCAATTCACTGGAAAACTGTTTATCGAAAATACCATAAAATAAGGAAAGACAGGAAATTCAAACAATAAAACACAAAAAATCAACATTTTGTGAAGAAATCAAAAATAAATTTTCAAAAATTACGAAAAATTAAATATTCTGTCTTTGTAGTTATATTATTCGAAGTTATGATCGATCATAATTTATCTTTTTAAATAAGCTGTAGCTAATGAAATTTAATAAAAATACTTATTTAGAATTTTTTCACCAAAACAACAGAAGAACAGTCAATTTTTGCATAAAATTAAGAACTGAAGTAATTTATTTTTAGGATTTTACTTTTTGGAGTTATTAAAAAATAATCTGTTTGTGGTCTTGAAAAAAATTAAAATAAAAAAACTTTTTTCGAATTTTGCATTTTTATTGGCCGAAACGATGAAGAGGTAATGGAATTTGTGTATAAAAACGGTGCAAAATGATGTGCGAGTACGATCTGATCGGAGATGCGCCATAGTCGGCATCGAATTAATTAGCGTTTAAGGACAAGATATCCTGAAAGTTAAGTTAGCAGTGCCGTACTAATTTTATTATTTTTTTTCCTTTGAGAAAATTCACTCCTACAATCTTTGACTATTGAATCTTTATCCAATTGTATTTATATACAATTAAAATGTGTACATTTCTGGTTATTATTAAATGGAATTAATTTAATTTAATTTTTAATGCATAAACAATGTCATGAAATTTGTTGATATTTTGACATTTAAATGGATTCTACTTTTGTAATTTGTGTAGTTCAATTTAATGAACCAAATTCATAAATTACATGTAAATGTACGTGTGGTTTAGCATTGGTAATGTCAATTTTAATATAATTTTATCCTTTAATAACCACCAATGTACATACACGCAACACATTAATTCGTTTATCTTTTATATGAATGCAGATGGAAAATACTTGAATATACGAGGAGTAAGATTGTGCTTTCTACTCTGCATGATAGGAAATTAAGAGAAAAATTAATGCTTTATTTATGATATGCTTTTAGAAAAAGTAAATATTTGCGCACAGATTTCCAAATGTTATAGTTCTATTCCCGATTATATTTGCTTGATCTTGATCTCGAAATCGATAAAATTGGCATCTGGATTCTCTGCAGACAAACTATTAATACTTGATTGAAATACTCTTTGTATAGTAACAAGAAAAGATGCATTTCTATTAGATGCCACCCACGATATGATTTTCATATTATTAAATGGCATATAGAAAAATTTATTATAATTCTATTTATTTAAATAAGGCCATTGGCAAAATTTATAAAATTTGAATCAAATCATTTACATAGGTTAAATATATAAAATTTAAAAGAACTTGAATATTTATTATAGATATTGATGCCAAATCGATCTGACCACAAACACGAAATCATAATCGTTCTGAGTCTTCTAAAATATTCGTTTTGACATTACAAGTGCAAATATTACAATTCGAAAATTATTTTATTTGTTTTACCATCAATCCTGTTTTATTTACAATCATGCTAGAAAAATTTATTTTTGGCAATACACAACCATTTACACGCTTAAGTTATATTAATTTCAAACTATAATTTGTAAAATATTTTTTACAGGAAAATTCTAAAATTTTCGATATTTACACATAGTATTCAGTAAACAAATGGTTTGGCATATGTATTAAAAATTATCGCTCATCTATGGGATATGTACTTGAAACGAATTTGTAGCAATAATTATTTTTGTAGTCGTAAACAAGGACAAATTAATAAATGATGATTACAAATACCCTCTAGTTATAATAAATAACATTATGATGCTTGAACGGATAAACTCTTTTGAATTGCAAGCGTATAAAATCGATGAAGTGAATATCCTTTTTGGCTAAGACATTAGGGACTGACATAGAAATCGGCCAAGTCTGTAGTAAGAAATCCACTATAAAGTAAATAATCAAAAAAGCTTTGAGTTCGAAGAAAGTGAAATTTTTTTTTTGGCAACGTACTGAACTGGGAAAAACATTCGACATGCCTGTTTTTCACCCAATTTTCGTTCATTTCTTTAATCTAAAAATGGACGCACAGCCTGCTATTCTATCGAAAGATGTTCACTTTTCTAACTTGGCCTAATTTATTTTTAGATGCGAATCTATTTAAATTTAGATATGATTGAATTTAACACAAAATCCCAGCTTTTTTAAAACTGTAGCTTTTCATTTCAATCTATTTTATTTGTTTATCATCTCTTTCTAATACTTTGATTGTAAAAGTATTACATTTTCTTGTATCAATAAATAATGGAAAATCCTATATTCATAAATAAAAATTTATGGTAGAGATTTTTGTACTACATTACATTATTTTATAAGTAACACTTTGAAAATAAGAACGAAAGCATTCAAAAGTATTCACCGACATTAGTATTTATTCTAGTAAATATATTTTATTAATCAGAAAAATATCAGCAATTATAAATAAAAATAATTCTAAAAAAAACCCAGTTCAATTTTAACATTATTGTAACGAGGAGAACAGAGAAAAATAATATTCGATTTTATGTTTGAAATATTTTTCCACCCAGTATATATTGTTTTTATTAATTTAGATAGATCAATTTTATTTATATTTATTTCAACCTTGATTTTCATTTATATTCAATTTACTTTTAATTTTCAATATTTCTAAATTGAATTTAGAAAATAAAAGTGCCAATATATAGACTGGCCCAAGTCCAAACTTTTCTCATAGATTAATTTTGGCAAATTTTATATTTTAACAAGTATAATATCTTCAATAGTTACAAATTGTTATCTAATATCGTATTTAATATTTATGCAAAAGAGATGTTAATAACAACGTTGTTAAAAGATAATTTTTTGTTTTTACTTCAATTTTCATTTGGCAACAATATTAAATGTTATACGAGGTCTGTTCAAAAAGTATCGCGAATTTTGAATTTCCCCGGGTTACATATATTTGATTTGCGATTTTTTGTGGCGTTATGTTAGTACTCATGTCCCTCACTTATGCCGATAAGTTCGGCCATTTTGAATGTTCAGTTAATTTTTGACAGCTACTTTGCTTGCTCGTTTTTTGGCTCGTCTTCGATATTTACCCATTTTTGGACTCTGCAACGACACAAATTTGCTCCAGAGTGTCATAACTGGTGACGAATCAGGGGTTTATGGTTATGACGTGGAAACCAAGGCTCAATCATCCCAATGAAAGCTGCCGCACGAGCCAAGACCGAAAGAAGCGCGCCAAGTTCGGTCGAATGTGAATGTTTTGTTTACAGTTTTCTTCGATTGCAGGGGCGTGGTGCATCATGATTTCTTGCCAAAGGGTAGAACGGTCAATAAGGAATATTACCTGAAAGTTATGCTCAAGTTGCGCGAAGCAATTCGTCAGAAACGCCCGGATTTGTGGAAAAACAAAAATTGGCTTTTGCCATTTTTGGCCAAAAGCAACGCACTAATAATACCGTAGTCACCGTATTCTCCAGATCTGGCCCCCTGTGACTTTTTGTTGTTCCAGAAACAGATTCTTTGATCCATTTTTTGGAATGTGCAAAAATCGAAGACGAGCCAAAACAGGTGCAATCAAATCAGCTGTCAAAAATTAACTGAATATTCAAAATGGCCGAACTTGTCGGCATAAGTGAGAGACATGAGTACCAACATAACGCCACAAAAAATCGAAAATCGAATATACGTAACCCGCGGAAATTCAAAATTCGCGATTCTTTTTGAACAGACCTCGCATTATCTTACTTTTTTTCACATTAATTAAAAATTTGTCAAAATATTTCCCTAGAAATTACTGAATAATTATTCGAAATTATTGAGAGTATTTTCTTAAATAATTGATGAAATTTTTATATAATGTGTGAGAATATTTCTCCACATCTACAAAACAATTTCCGTATTGGGAAAAAAAATTATCTAAAAAATTATTTTTAATGTGTATCATCACCTACCTGAATTGATCATTAAATTTCGATAATAGATTGAGGAGAAATATCAAATAAATAAAACTGGTAGCACAGAATACTTTATGCTGACGCGATTACAATTTAATAGTGAATTATTTTTATTAAGAAGATCATACATATTGTTAACACGATAGATAACAATGATAACATTATAGGAATTGAATTTTTATGCTGAGTTCAGCTGTAAAAAAAGTGAAAAGATGCTTTTAGAAACTTAGACTGTCAAAGAGTCTGACTTTCCGATATCATACAAAAAACAAGTGTTAATAAATTTGCTGAGATTAGTTCGATATCTAATCATCACTTACTTTCGTCATCGTCATCACTTACTTTCGTCATCGTCATCAATTACTTTCATAGTCAGAATCACAGTCGCAAATTTTATGGTAATAAGGGTAAGAAGGATCCTATCGTAAATAGAATGAGACTGCTTAACAATTTCAACTTATATGCTTTGATTTGTCTGGCGAGCAAGATTTCGCATGTGTTTTGGCGTCGCTCCATTTGCCTATCATTCAATTCATGTGGCTCCCATTTTCCGATCTTTTCAATCTTCTCCATGGCACGCAGACGCATGGAAATGACTGGTTGAGTAACACCCAATTGCTCCGCGAGCATTTTTTGCGATTGGGTATCGTCTTCGTCCATAAGAGCCTGCAATTGATGGTCCGCAACCTTCCTAGGCCGATTTTCACGCTTCTTGTCCCACAAGTCAAAATTGGCATCTTTGAACCGACGAAACTAATCTCGGCACGTTGTTTCCGATAAAGCACTGTCACCATAGGTCTCCATAAGCATTCTATGCGATTCGGCAGCCAATTTCTTCAAATTGAAGCAGAAAAGCAGAGCTCCCCGCATATGGTTTTTTTCTGGCACAAAACTAGACATGATTACCAAAGGAAAAATGTATGTTGTTGTACGAAATTGCTGACAATGTGCTCTGATTAATGTTGACAGATGTCAAACTCATAAAAAAAAGTATGGCGTGCCCATGGTAGCTAATACGCTCACTCACGCCATCTATGACCAAACAGCGGATTTAGGCTTATACACCTGGTATTTGTTGAACAGAAATTCAAAAAAAATTTAGCGAAGAGATCTTTCATTGAATTTATACAAAATTTATAATTTTCAAATAAAAATATTGTAGAATTTGCAAAAGTAGATCAAAATATCTATAATTATTGAATATTCAAAAAAAAATTATAGAATTATTAATTTTTAAAAATTCACTACCTCCTATCAATTGATACGAAATATTTTAAACAAAAATATTTTTTATAAAACGATAAAAATTCTTTTAAAAAATTCCAACTTCAAAATAATCTCAGATAATGTGTGCGTTCGGTTTAAAATCAGTTTGACGAAGTTAGTACTGAAGAAATTTTTAATATGGATGTACGCCAATTAAAAATGGCACAAAACATCCTAATTTCTATCGGTAATACCTCAAGCCAAATCAGATATCCGTTCAATAAAATCATCACAGATTCTATTTAAATATTTATGAAGTTGAAAACTTATATAATGAAAATGAAAAAAATTAAACTGTTGTTTAAAAAAAAAATGACTAACAGTTCAAAGCTAACCTTGAAATCAGACAGTGAAGCCATCAGATCGTCGAGTTCTTTTGTTGCTGAGGATGCATATAAATTTGATTGTCCAGTTGAGGTATTTACTTGGGAACTGCTTTGCTGCACTATTTGCTCTTCCAATTTCGATACTGGAACATTTTCAGGTGTCGTTATTTTTTCAGTTTTTGTTTCCCGTACTGTAATAGTTACATGGCGACCGGGAGTTGGAGTTCTGTAGGTTAAAAATTAATTGATTAGAATCATATTTAACCATCATAATAAATTTATTATTTTTACCCATTCGGAACAGCATAAATTGGTGAAGTATTGTGCACACTTGACAATTCATCAAGAAGACTATCTACTGATGGCCGTTTCACTGAATCGCTTAAAGTATTATAAGGCGATGGACTAACCTTCCCATTATATGCTGTCGATACAACTTGTTCGGAAACTGAAATGTAAACAAAACGAATTAGTATCCTTCATCTTACAATCACATATTTAACAAACCTTTCTTATTATCTAAAGTGTTACTGTATCGTGCATTGCTTAAATCCTGCAATAAGGAATCTAATTCGGAAAGATTTGCCTGATTGCTTTGTGGTGTTGTCGATCGCGGCAACGAGTTTTGCGATCTAGGAAGTACTTGATTCTGGTATTGATACATTTGACTAGAATTGGCACTGACAACTGGACTTCCAGTGCCAGTACCACCACTGCTGCCCATGCTTCCATTAAATGCTGGCGATCCTATTGTACGTGTTTCCGTAACAATTCGTTGAGCTTGATGTTGATTGTATGTTGGCTAAATAAACAAAATAAAGAAAAAATTCAAAAATAAATAATATTTCGACATAGTTTTTAATATTTAATATAAATTTTTCATTATTTTTTTACTCAAATCTTAAACGACTCTTCCAAAGCAAGCATTTTCGCTACGAAAATGAACTTGCAAATACACATTTATTTAGAAAGATTTAAATATTCGTAATTAAAAACTTTAACTCATTATTATCTATTTTATAAACACCATTTTGAATACTGTTTAATAAAATTAGTCAAAGTGAGGTTAAGAACAAGGAACTGTCAAATGCCATATGGTATACCGGTCAAAAGTGAAGTTAGCTCCTCAACTTATAAATCATCTTTTAATTCTTGTTATTAGCTATTTTTTGATTAAGAATTTTGTCAATTAATCGGATAAGTAATTTTTTTATTGAATGACTATAGTATAATAATCTGATCTTAGAATCCCAGGAGCAAATTCTCCCACTCGAGTATAAACATATCGGCACCAATATTAGAGGGAAACCCAATGAAAAAAACAAACATTTATTTAGGAAGATTTAAATATTCGTAATTAAAAACGTTAACTCATTATTATCCATTTTATAAACACCATCTTGAATACTGTTTAATAAAATTAGTCAAAGTGAGGTTAAGAACAAGGAACTGTCAAATGCCATATGGTATACCGGTCAAAAGTGAAGTTAGCTTCTCAACTTATAAATCATCTTTTAATTATTGTTATTAGCTATTTTTTGATTAAGATTTTTGTAAATTAATCGGATAATTATTTGTTTTATTTTTTATTGAAAGACTATAGTATAATAATCTGATCTTAGAATACCAGGAGCAAATTGTCCTACTCGAGTATAAACATATCGGCACCAATATTAGAGGGAAACCCAATGAAAAATCATATGTAGTTAATTTTTTTTATTTCGAAAGTGTAATGTAAAAGTAAATATTTTACATTAAAACAAATAAGAAAATAAATAATAATTGCTTCTTTTCGACTATTTTAAAAACCTAGGCATATTATTTTAAGAATAAAAAAGAAACAAAAATTCATCATTTTATGAACGAAAAAATATAAAATAAATTTTTTGTGGGTCAAAATATAGTTTTGTATACGAAAAAAAAAAAATCAAAACTGGCAAGCATCCAAGAGAACGCTCACATCTTATCGAGTCGGCACGTTTTAATAACATGGGATATTTGGGGCCGAGTGCAATCAAATTTGTTTTTGTACTTACACATTCGCGTGTGAACAGTAGGTGAAAACACCTTCGATGAAATTTCCAAATAATATTTAGCAAATTTTCTATGCCAATACAAGTGAGCTTTTATTTTATTACAAATAATATTATTTCTTTCAAAATAGCATATGTTTGTATTTATATAAGAAAATACTTCTATTATACTAAAAATTAATACTGAGATTATTTTAACGTGAACGTACTCGAATGAATACAAGGATTACATATGAAAATTTATTCAGCCAACAGCTTCCTTACTAAAGGGGAAAAGGGTATTTTTGTTTGAATAATAAATCAAAGAGAAATGACGCCATCTTCATCAAAAACTTCAAAAATAAAACGATCGTAATAATGAGAAAACGAAAACAATTCATGCCTCGCCTCTAACACCATTTCTATCAACTGAAATTCCATTATAAATTTTCGGTTTATAGTTTTTTCTTTTTTTTTTACATGCAAATTGATATTTTTATGGCATCCATAAATACTGGTCTCTCTGGAGTCGCTACTTATTAGATAAGATGTTAGTAGGCAGTATCTGTGGGAGGAACGTTTTTTAAAATGGCGAGAATATTTAATATGTTTTCAATATCACATCGAAAGAGAACACGATCATGAAAGATTTGCAGATGTTTAACGTTTTAAGCGAAATTTCATTAGTACCAACAGTATAACGTTAAAATTTACACATTAACAATGAGTGTACACATATGTATGCATTTTAATTTGCTTACATAAATAATATAAAATATTAAATGTGAGTTTCCAATTGGAGAATTTAAATTATTTAATTATCGTACATGGAATGTGAAAATTTATTCTGATTTATTTTTTTAAATTTATGTTGCTAGCACAATTGGTAACAGTCGTTTATATAATAAGAAGAGTAAACTATTACCATATAATACTTAATTTCCGTTGATACCATATAATGAAAAAAAAAGTTAGAGATAAAGGTCAAGGCTATCAGTTTAAACTTTTCATCTTTAATTCTATATTCGAGAAAAAAATTCCAACAATTATTTTTTTCTCGAATTTTAAATATTATTTTAAGGAAATTATTATGAATATTTTTGTTTGTCTATATACAAATAAACATTCTTACAGTTTTCATGAAATAAACAAATTAATCTATTGCGCAATATCTTGAAAATTTTACTTTTTCATCCTTTCTATTTTTATACACTTTTTTTTTTACACTCATGATATATAAAAGATACTGATTTTTTATACAAAAGAAAGTAAAAATGCATTGGAAAGGATTTTAAATAAATTATTGGCATTGAGTCGAGTAGATTTTTTGTTTTTAAATAAATATTTTAACAACTACACTATTATTTGAAATACAATATAAACTGTAATAATTTTAGATCAGAATTTTATCACTTACCGATTGTGGAGATTGTTTTGTTCTCAAACTTCCATATCCGGACGTATTGCCATAATTATGATGGACAGTTGTTGTGGTAGTAGATGATCCTAAATGTGGACTATGTGCTACAGGAACACTGTTTTGTAAGTCCGCTAAGAGCGCGTCTGTAATAAAATAGAGAAGAAAAGAAAAAATCACAACATTTTAATAATATTGGAAAATTAGTTCAATAAACAAAATACGATATAATAAATTGAGGGTACCATTTTTTTTACTATTCATATTAAAAACATTATCATAATCTCCTTCCATTACTAAAACACTTGAAATCAATACTATCTTCTTCAGCAAAACTAAACCAAATAAAAATTTCTGAATAATGTACAAATTTAACAGTTTGTTTTGCATATACACTAAATTGCAATTACAATACAATTTATCAAATAGCAAATATAAGATAAAATTTATATCATGTAAAATGATTGTATTCGCATTTTTATCATCCACGAATACATCATTCCTTATCAGAGGAATTTACGCGCCCAGTCACTGATAGAAATTTACCATTTTTATCTACATATATGGACGACTATGTGTAGATATTGGATTACTTCATAATAATTTACACATAAATGGTGTGATTGTACTTTATTAAATCGAAATTCTTGCTAAAATGAATCAAATTCGAAAAAGTCAAATTTCTTATCGGCAATTAGTTGAGTGCCGTATGCATACCTAGAAAAGTTTAGCAAACGATAATATAGATATTGACATACGGATTTTTCACCTTAGCAAAGATATTTTGAAATACAGTATATTCACAATCGCTTAAAGTTAAACATTGCACATAAAGTGTTTATCAGTAAAAATGTTTATAATTAGGATTATAAGGGACTGAAGGAAAAAAGTCAAAACTTATAAGGTTCGTTGTTCGAAATTTGAAGAGAACCAAAATAAAACCATTTACAAATTTTTGTTTATTTTTTACACCGACAGACAAAAATTTGTTATGTTTGTGAGAATATTCTTCTATGAAAGTTGGAATATTATTGCGTGTTGACGTGAATAATTGTGCTATCAAAAGTTTTTCTTCAAAAAAATTTATGGTACTCGTAGTTAAAGTTAAAGAAAAGTGTGTATTTATGACTAATTGTAAAGTAATTTCTAAATTTAAAGCTAATAGCAAAAAAGCAACTACAACACTTTCACAACAGATCCTCAATTTAATCAATTAACTTGATTGCCTATACACATACATATGTTCACAATGACAACATAACAGCAATTATGGCGATGATATCATACATGCAACATGGATTAATCCCGAAGCAATTTATTTGGGAATCGAACAATAAGAACTCAACTTACTTATGTACATCTCATAGCCCCCAAGTTTGAAGCATTCGTCCGGATTCGTTTCGTAGACTGTAGCCATAATTATTGCTTCTGTTTTTGCCCTTGATGCGATTGACGTCTTTTTGGTATAATTTTATCTTTTTTATTCTTATTCTCTCATAAAAATTCACAAAATAGTGTTATCAAAATAAACTATTTTTTTTTTTTGAATCGTATTTAGTTTATAATTTTCTTTTCATAACAATCCTTTTTTAAAAGCTTTTTAGATGATATTTCAATAAATCAATCAATACAATAAGCACCACAAAGTTTTATTTCTATAATAAAGCAAATAGTTTCTACTTTCAACGATAAAAA
The DNA here is from genome assembly GCA_958298945.1 of Atherix ibis. Classification (NCBI taxonomy): domain Eukaryota; kingdom Metazoa; phylum Arthropoda; class Insecta; order Diptera; family Athericidae; genus Atherix; species Atherix ibis. The sequence continues at coordinate 18,066,064 of OY282609.1, read as the reverse complement.
ATCACTTAATTTTAATTTTATTGATAGTATTTTTATTGCTAAAATGACTAGGAAATTCACAATTATTGAATATCAATCGAATTGTAAGTATGAAGTAATATGGAAAGCTACAGTGTAAATAGTGAAACTATTTATTGTGTTGAGTCTGTGCTAATTTTAAATTACGAACATACGGAGTGGAGTATCAATAACAAGAGTGTGAAAATATAATTTTCAAAAAGTACAGAAAATAGGCGGTGGTGGTTTAAAACTTTAGCAAATCGAATATATTTTTACGATTTCAATATATTTATTTTTTTCATAAACATAAAATAATACTTCAAAAATGAAAATTTAAAAAAAAAATGGAATCAGAGTGCCAACATGCAAAAATTTACACCGTTAAGAAAAACATTTTGTGGAAAACAATTGGCGACCTCTGATGTGTTTTTATGTCATTTGAAGATTTTCTGTCACTTTGAAGCTGTCGTTTTTCTTTTCATTTTTAATGTTTACGATTGAAAAAATAGACTTTTTATTTTCAAATTGACTACTAATTTTTTGTTGTTGTTGGAAGAATTGATAGATCATATCCGGTCAGACAGTAAAGTGTCTTTAGTTTTTGCATCACAAATTTTTTTTTTTTTTTTTTTTTTTTTTATAAAAATAATCTGTTCCGTTCACTAAAGCTGTTAACCACGTGAGAAAAAAAAATATTCGAAAAAAACGACATTTTATTGCGCACAACAATAAAAAAATTTAAGCAATAAAAATATTTTTTTATTTATATAACGAATACTATCTATTTCGTAAGAATTGAATAGAAAATACATAAACAAATTTTATATTCGAAAATTTCCAATTGAACTCTCCACTCGGTTAATAATTGAATTTATATTTGTTTTTATTAGTTAATCATTAATTAAATTGAATTATTATTAAAATATATTAACAAAACTATCGGTAATTTTATATGGCAATTATTGTATAGAAGAAAAAAAAAACAAGTGAATTGTAAACAAAATACGTATTTACTAATTTTCGTTTTCTTTCGCTTTTATTACGCACAATAGAACTACTATGAAAATTTGTTGGAAAAAATTTCGAATCGCGTTCGAAACCACCACCCGAATATACACCCACTAGTAGTTCGTTACGTTGTCATTAAAGAAGACCATCAAATAATTTGGTCGCATCAGAAAACAACAACAGATTGTCCGAGTCGTCTCAGATTTTCTTCGGACTACGATTGCAAATGCGATGGATGATGTTCTAATATGTTAAATAAATTCAGACAAAACATACCCGAGTACATAACATATGGTATGTCTACAATGATGCCAACTGAGAATTGTGCCAAGAAACCATGTCTCAAAACATTTTCTTCATGTTCGATTTATCTAGTTTCCGATCTAGGTGGTTTTTTCGATTTTTGATTGGTGTAATTGCTCTTCTCTGTTTTAGTTGGTTTTCTTTTTACTTCAATTGAACCTAACCTTACTATCCGAAAAGAGTCTATACAAATCAATAATATAACAATGCGTTGGAGGCCACTTTGGATATGGCATCTTCAAGCAAATCATCAACTTTTATTCACAGTTTATTAAAATGGACAATCTTAATAACAATTGAATAATACCAATATCAATTTGATGATATATTTACATATATAGATTTTTTAAAAATTTTAGTTCAAAAGTTATGTATTGGTTTGTATATTAATGAACATTTTCAATTGAAAATATACTATACTTATTCAAGCATTTTTTGAATACCTATATTAAAGTAAACATAAATCAGTTATAGCTCAATTTATGTATTGTTTAAATGTTAATATCAGTATTGTACGCCTCATTGAGTTAATGATATCATTAATCCGGATATGTTAAGTTCTTAAAATTGGAAAAGTTGTGATTGTATTCTTAGTTTTACATTCTAAATTCAACAAAAAAAAACAGCAACCCACACCATTTTTATTTTATATTTGCCTCAATCACTTATTCTGCCCACATCAGGTATTCATGTAATAGGTAAATAGTAATTTTGATACAAAAAAAGGTAGTAAAATTTAGAGGATAACGACTTGGTTGAAAACTTTACTACACACTCTTATTATGCTTAGAATACCATATGTATTCAATTTTGCATTGCGTTATTATTTACTAAAAAGAATCTTTATGTGCAAATTGTTTAGTTCTTTAAAATGAAAATACATATATGTATACCAAGTATGGCTCTTCTAAATTATTGTATAATAAATTTATGAACGATGTTTAATTTATCTTTGATTTTGGCACTAAAAAACCAGCAAAACGACTTTTATAAAAGCAAAAAAACATTGATAATAGCATTTGGATCCCTTAATGTCAGTGTAAGTTACGAACATTTTGGTCAAACATGTTTCTATCCTATTTTTTATTATTATACCATAGATATTTTTATCATATTTATGGTATAACACATATATTTAGGTTATTTCTAATTATATTTTATGCTGATAGAATAATATGGATAAATTTTGTGTTATTGCATAAAATCACAAAACTGAAAATGAGTTTTTTTAACTGGGCTTTTTATTTAATTATAATTAAAAGTATATTTTCAAAAGGTAATTAAAATTTTCTTTGTGAGTAAATAGTTTGAAACATTAGATAGTTGTCTAGTTTGCTAGTAGGTACAAACAGTGCTCCCTCCCTCCTTATTTCAAATAATTATTATCTTAGCACAGGTTTCTTAGTAAATTGCGGTTTAAAATTATTTTATAAATTGTACATATGATGTGGTTGCCCTAAATAAATGAAATATTGTATGAAAATTTACATGTTCAAAGTTTTCGAATAATTATAAAAAATAATAAAGTATTAACCCCGATTTTTTAATCCAAAACTGAGAATAAATAAGAACTTAAAACATCGTTATCTTACCAAAAAATATTGCACATCAATAGGCGTGTTATAAAAAGTTCTTGCCAAATCAACATCAGCAAAATTTTAGTTCTATTTTTGTTGATATTTATATCGAATTGCATACTTATGGGATAACCAAAAATATGAATATACTCAGCGTATACACTTTTTTTCTAACTTTTTACAGATATCTACCTTTTTTGAATAGTTATGGAGAGTAAACATCTACTGAAGCTTCTCCTACTAGTGTTTGCTTATCTTAAAACTTAGTATTTTAATAAATCACGCGACCAGTGGCGCTTAAGGCTTAGATAGGTATTTTTAGGAAAGAAAGTGGAGGATATTTCTTGAATAAGAAGATTAGTATAATTGGAGATACGGGAATGAAATTTTTTATAACAAGACACAGGCCACGTCCTGATTATGTTGAATAACAGTATTGCGAACATAAAAGGAAGCGTCCTGATTATGTTGAATAACAGTATTGCGAACATAAAAAGGTCGACAATTGTGCGCAGTATTTTTGATTGAAGGCATTGAATTCGACGGGAATTGGAAGCGTTAGTTAGAGCCGCAGAGTTCTAGTCCATAAGTCCAGATGGGTTACTTTGCTGTCTATAGTAAGTTTAGAACGTTTGTCTAGAAGTCGAAGTAGTTGTAAGTATCGTCTTTTTAGTTCTTGTCTTTTAAATCTTCTATGTGGGTTCCATATCAAGCGTTTGTCCAAGTTCATATCAAGATACCAAAGTTAGGTGTGTTAAATGACACTGCGATTAAGGTATATGGAAGGACATGGTTCACGGCAGAGAGTAAGAGTTAAGTGAATAAAGCGTATACATTCATTACTAAATGTATAATCACAAAAAATTTATTGTCTTACTTTCATAATAAAATACTAGATGGTATAATTTGCCGATAATATAGAAAAAAAATTTCTAATTTGTAAATTAAATTATCCACTTTTTTTACAATATATATTAATGGAAATTTTGAATGGTTGGTTTTTTTGGATTTGTTTAAAAAAATATGAAATAGTTAAGCGTAATTTTTATTTGATATATAATGATCAAATAAATGATAAAATTTATTATGTATATGTTAACTATGATCAAATAAATGATAAAATTTATTAGATATTAAAGATAAGTACGAGTACATACTTGTTATCGTTACACTTACCAGTCATTTTTAATTTTTGTTTTGTTTTGTTTTTAGAAATATTCCAAAAATAGTAAAGAAACAACTCCTCAATAAGATAAATAAATTGTATCTTATTATAAAATATTTTGTAATTTTATATACTTCCGTACTCGGTAGATTGTTTTTGAAATTATTTAAAACAAAATGCATATGGTATATTATTTAAACGGAAACACAAAGCACAAAGTTACGTACAATAATATACGCGGAACACACCCAAACTATTTTTACATTGGATTATTTGGGATTTACTATTTTATGAAAGAATTCTTTTTCAAATTCTAAAGATTGCGTATTTGTTTTCAATCTAAAAACACAATATTAATATTTGCATAAAATCTAGTAGCACAAATTTCTATACACACATACTGTACCAAAAATAATTTACCCACAATCAATGTGAAAATTCAACTAATCCGCCGTTTAAATAATAAAGTGATGCATTTCCAATAAGACTCATTGCCGATCAAGAGTCGATTGATCATGGAAGTTCCGACCGCTGAATAATTAATTGAACATAAGTTGTAGTTTCTACACACAGTTACAAGATGAAAGTGTGTGCGCTAACCTGTAGATCTACACTTTTCCAACGTATTTCGAAAACCGAGTCCTACACTCCCACAATACAATTAAATGCTGGGAAATCAATGAATTTCGCCTTAAGCTGAGACGTACTAACGCATGGATTAAAACGAAAGCGAATTGTAGAACCGAAAGACCTGTGATATAGTCGGTATTCAACTACTATCCAATCCATTAACTTCCAGTGCGTAAAGCACTGGCTAAATGTTGCTGGAAAGCCGTTTGTATTGTTTTGTTCATAATCATCCCACATACATAAAATGCTGTCATTGTACGAATGAACAAATAAACGAATAAAAAAATGAATTATGTCACAGGCATTGGTGACGCATGGATTTTGCGTAACTTTTTTAATTTATTTGTAGAAGAAAAATAGCTTGAACTTTTGTAGCATATCTTTTTGTCGCAGATTGACTATTTCCAAAATGTAAACAAACGAACGAGATTGGGGCTCTTTATCGCCGGCAATAATCAAAACCCACACAACAAGCAGCACGGTCAAATTTCTCAATGAAATGTTTCAGATTCAATGTTGCACCAATGTACTTTGTAGCAAAGACATCAACCTATCAATAAAAGCTTTTCGGTGCGGTGTATGGTGGATTATTTGTACACAATTCGGTTCAGATAATTAATACATTTTACTAATTTTTTCAAATAACAAATAACGCAATAAACATTTTAAAAAAATTTCTCTATACATTTTTTAGAAAGAACTGATTTTTTTTCTTTATATAAAAATAGCAATACAGAAGCGACAATTCCAGCCGTGTCGCTGATGATTCTTTGAATTTTTTCAACACTATTACGGGGGTACTATTTGACAAGTTGAAGGGATTGACAGACATTCATTCATTCATTCATCGGATAGAAAATGCTTTCTGAATATTGATAAAATATATGATGAACTAATGCACGTCTTAGACATGTATTTCTTTTTCTATTTTTAAATTAGAAATTCTCTTCCTGATTATAAAATTTATATGAAGAAAATATAAAACCAAAATACTTATGGCCGATTTTCAAATGATTTTATATTTTAAACGTTTCAATTTGGACAATCGGTTTGCTCATAGTATGGTAATATGAATATTTAAATATTATCATTTCCAATAAAACCCGTTAAAATGTCTCTTTATCAATGTGCATATATATTAATTCCATATAAGATTAGTGACATCAAATAAAAAAATTATGATAATAGGGTTATCTTTACAAACGGAAAAAGTACTCGTATAATTCAAAAAATGTCAAAGGAAAGTTGAAGTTATTTTATAATCAAATTTCCGAAAATAAAAATATATTTCACAAAGATTAAGTGGCCTATAAACTATATCAATTATTCGTTAAGATTTTGGAAATATTTTATTATAGATTTTTTTTTGTAAAATACTGCATGTTACACATAGTATTATACGATAATCTTATAATATAGGTAAAGGAGAGTATAATATTACTTTTGTAATTTGTTTCAATTATAATTTCGAACTAATTTTTAAAAAACGTTAAGGGAAATTTCGAAAGATTCTTCGCCGTTCAAGGTATTAGACGACTATGTGCACATATTGATAGATTAATTGTTTATAAATCACTAATAATAAGAGAAAATTTCAATTATCAAGCATTTTACTTACATCCTGGCGATATTCCTTTTTCCTTCATAAGACAACGATATGGTTGTCTTGCTCCAGGATCAATTTTTCCGTACATTGTACGATCCATAGTTAATGTTTTTTTCCAAAATACCTTACTTTCACTATACTTTATTTACACAATTTATAAGCAATACTGTTTTTTTTTTTTAAATTTAGAAATTTCAATCCTTTAAATGTTAATTTTTGACAGAATAAATTCACCCATTCTTTGAAAGTTTTACATTTTTTTTTATAGAACAGAACGAACGAAGATCAATCAACAAAATCACCGCATGACTATTTACCTGATAAATTAGCACTGATATTTATTAATTTTTCTTGTTCTCTTCTTCGAAATCAAAATTAAGTATTTTCAAAAATAATTATAACTGAGGAAAAAAAAAGATTCTTTTAACAATAGTTTCTTTCCAATAATGTCAATTTGTTCAAAGTAGATTTTACACTTATTGAATTATGAGTGAAAATTTTTTTTGGAATTATTTTATTTTACTTTTTCGGTAAGAATTAATAACACCGACCGAACGAACATTTCGCCCACTACTTCGGTTTTTGGGATTTGGCAAAGCAACTCTAAGTCGACCGACAGATCTGTGGAAAGCATCACACTTGATTCTCGTTTTCCCCCGAATTCAATCTTGACCCGTGAAAAGTATATCAAGGAAATCCGAGAATCACTCGCGTGCTCTTTCTCTGCTGTTTTTTCTAGTGTCGTCGGCGACAAATTTTACACACAGAAAAATCCGAATACATTAATTCGGATGATTCTGTTGCTGTTGTTTCTGCAACTGTTTTTGTGGCTTTTATTTTTATATTTTAATGTTCGAATTGGTTTTCGTTGTCGCTTTCATTGTGTTCCATCTTCTCAGTCTTTGAGACAAATGAAAAAAATATTTTTTTCACAAATGAACATAATAAAAATAAACACGATGAGAAGAGAAAACATCGTTCATCTTAAAGGCAAAACCGAAATAAAAATCCCCAACCGAAACATATCAAATAAATCGTACCAGCTATCTCATCATAGTATGCAGAAGAGTGGAATAGTCGCCACACTATTTTTCGCTTCATTCATATTTCTTTAGATTCTTGGCTTCAAACAAAATCACTGAAAACTGGCAAAGTTCTCTTTGCCACATAAAAATACATTTGAAAACTTCAATTTTGTGGAATGAGATATTCAGTTTCCAAATAAAGACACTTTTGGACATTCTAAATAGACGGAATACCATCAATCACGTGCTATTGTTGAAAAAATCTTCACTAATAGTAGATATTTTTTGGAATTTTCTGATAATTCCAGTAGTAAAGTTTGATATTTTTTGTTAAATACCTAAAGATAAGCTAAATTAATTACTAAATTAAAAATGTATCTCTGTCTATCGAAATGTACAATATATTTGCTTTGCATGTTCTCATTAGTAAGAATGGATAAATTTGAATAGTCTATCCACTCTCACCTGTTTTGGTTAAATTTAAATGAAAAGTAAATATGCTCGCAAGAGTTGACCCAGGAGTAAATGTAATTGTGACAATTTATTTTTACCGTTAGTTCTTCTATCTTTGATATTTGGTAGACATAGAAATAAATGAAAATAGTTTTAATAAATTTTCATTTTAGACAGGTGTATGTGAATCACAAATTATTGCTTTGGCGGATCACTTTTATCATGGAATTTCGTTGACCATTCGTTTTAGTTTAATTATCTAAACTTCAAAAAAAAAACCAAACAAACAAAACAAACTTATTTATGCTCAAATATTTATAGAATGCTATGCTCTAAATAAGAATATTTTTAATATTCTATCTTATAAATAAAAAAATCACAGAAATAATATCGAAAAGAATGATTAGAACATATGTTAGTGTCCGAAATGTCATGATAAGAATGTGGTTCGTAGAGTAAAATATGTATTCAGAAATAACAATTATAATGTATTTTCCTTTTTTTTTAAATTTAAATTATACCTACGATACAAGACGACGGTCTCCTCAAGAATGAGCTGAAATTATGAAAATCTTGAGACATCGCCATTTTAAACGTTGATTGGTGTATAATCGAAGAATTCCTGTTTTATAAGGTTTGGATTTGGTGGTAATTGGAATCGAACCGTAAAGTTCAAGCCCGTATGTCCATATCGGTTTAATCTTTATTGATAGTTTTTAACTATTGTTTGGGAGACGTACTAATTAAATTTATAGTTGTTAAGTTCACTTTTTTAATTTCGTATAAAGGTTCAAAATTAATCATTTGTCGTTTATAAGACCTAGGCAATATTACTGCCATTTAGAATTACATCTGGAGCCTGTTCTTGGCAAAGTGTAAAAGTAACATGAGCACATTTTCGCTCATTCTATCTTAGTCTCCAGTATTTGAACAAATTTGGTAAGAAGTTGATGTGATTTTGTACAATAGCGGTGGTTGTGAAAAGATTTTTATGTTGCGTAAGGATGGGTATATCGTCGTCATATGTTGAGATTAGGATATCATTATGACAAGGCATATCATCGGTATAAATTTTATAAATAATTGGTTAGAACAAATGGCAGAATACTTATGATGTTTAAGTTTATTTTTTATGAGGAATTTTCGATTTTTTATAATCTTCTAGTGAACTTTGGAAATATCTTAGTAATAAATTGATTCAAAAAAAATATGGATGAAGTTTATAAAAATGCTCTTGGAGATAATCTCTGCAATAAAAAACTTTCCGTACTATTCTAAAACCAGGTTTTAAAGATACATTATACCCCTCAAACCAGGGAACACACTTATATTTTTATTAACAGGCTAATTATGGTCAAATATAAGATCAAAATATTATTAAAAAATCATCTGTCAATGTGAGAAATGAAATTAACGAATTTTATGCCGGTTCGGTAGCATAGTCGTTGACGTGCTGGACTACCATCCAAGGGGTCGTGGGTTCAAATTACACTGAGGCATGATCCGACGATAATTTCCAAAAAAACCACTTCATTTTCCATTCTACTTCAATTTTCTTATCCGTTTATCGTTTCCTGAACAGAAAGTGCGGAGAAAACACTTTAAAAAATTATCAATCATCAGGTACACGGAAATATCAGCGGATTTATCAAAGACAACAACCTCAAATGGACATAATAGGCACCTCCCCTACTTGACGAAGCATGGGAACGCATTAAAAACTGCACGAAAGTATGCAGTAGGATAGATAATCTGCTAAGCAAAGACAAAAACATGATTTCATTTTAAAAGTCAACTATTTATTTTCATTACTAAATGAAATTTATATCAATTAAAAAAAAAAAAACGAATCGACAATGTGTGCCACACCATCCGAATGAGAATATCTCATCTCGGATTGTGCTAGTCAGCAAAGTGTCCATAATTAATTTAAATTTCGTATTGTGCTAGTCAGCATAGCTTCGCATTACTAATTATTTAAGTAGATAAGACATAGTTTTAATTAAAAACGCCTCTTAGTCAATAAATGAATTTTATGTGATGAATTTCTTCTCTTTTATAGCATATTATTGTACATCATCATAGTTGTCTAGTTCTTTTAAAAGGATTTTTATAGTCAAATTTGTCTGAAATATTTATTAAATTTTTAACAAGAGAAATATGGTAAATAATAATACGACTTTAATCAAAATAAATTTTAGAAAGAAAAGATGCTCTAATTTAATAGTAATCGACACATCTATATAGTCGGGTGCTCTTGAGTTCTCGCCGAATGGCCTAAGTTTCCGTGGCAATAAGAATGTATATTTCAGTATAAATGGTATTTAAAATTACTTAAAGAAAAATTTAGAAAGAAATATTAATAAATATGCAATTTGTTCTAATATCTGATATCTAATTTTGTAGGTTATCTGCAGATAATAAAGTAATCTTTTATAGAAGATAGTGTCCTAATTTATTCTGGATGGCCTTTAGATATAGTAATTCTATTTAGTTGTCATCGAAATGTCCAACACCACACATTTGAGAATAAATATTATTCGAAATAACCATAGAAAATGTTTTGGAAATATAAACAAATTGTCATAGTAACATAAATAGAATATCGAGAGTAAAGGATTTTAAAGAAATTAATTAAATAAATTACATTTACGAAGTCTGTTCAAAAAGTATCGTGAATTGTGAATTTCTGCGGGAAGGTTCGAATAATACCATATATTCGATTTTTTGTAGCGTTATGTTGGTACTCATGTCTCTCACTTACGCCAACAAGTTCGGCCATTTTGAATGTTCAGTTAATATTGACAGTTGCTTTGCTTGCACGTGTTTTGGCTAGTCTTCGATTTTTGCCCATTTTCGACCAAAAACAGCATCGCATTAACATTGCTAAGGATCTCTTCGACTCTGTCGAATCGCATTAACATTGCGGCAGCTTCCGCACGAATGTGAAGGTTTTGCTTACAGTTTTCTTTGATTGTATGGACGTGGTGCATCATGAGTTCTTGCCAAAGGGTAGAACGGTCAATAAGGAATATTACCTTCCGCCAGAAACGCCCTGATTTGTGGAAGAACAAAAATTGGCTTTTCCACCATGATAACGCCCCTGCTCACGCATCGTTGTTTGTGCGCGAATTTTTGGCCCAAAAACAATACACTAATAATGCCGCAGCCACCGTATTCCCCAGATCTGGGCCTCTGTGACTTTTTCTTGTTCCCGAAACAGATTCTTTGATCCATTTTTTGGAATGGGCTGAAATCGAAGCCGAGCCAAAACACGTGCAAGCAAGCAAAGTAGCTGCCAAAAATTAACTGAACATTCAAAATGGCCGAACTTGTTGGTATAAGTGAAAGACATGAGTACCAACATAACGTCACAAAAAAATCGAAAATCGAATATACGTAACCCGCGGAAATTCAAAATTCGCGATACTTTTTGAACAGACCTCGTACATTCAATTGAAAATTGGTCTATTTTGTGACAAATTTTACGCAATGAAATGCAAATAGTTTCGCAAAAGTATCTTACGATAGTTACTTTTCACAAAAACTAAATATGGGAAGGTTGAGTAAGATTTACGGCCCACATCCTGGGTGATCATTATTTTTTTCTCATAAAATTTCAAACTAGTTTCTGAATTCTACATATTTTATTATAGAAATGTACTTCATTTTACGAACAAGCTATAGGAGCAGATTCGTTGCATAATAAAAAATAGACAAACAATAATATTTTTTAGAATAAAACTCATGAACTTTTTAAGACCAACTAATTGTAATAAATAAATTAATAAATTATTTTTAGACAACTCTAAAGAGTAACCATAATTCAGCTTGAAATTGAATTTTTAGGAACAACTTGCCTACGACAGTTCTTTGCAGACACCTTATCTGTGTAAGAGTGCAACCATTAAATACTGAGGTGTATATACAGTACAGACTAGTCTAGACTGGACTCATATCCCTTGGATACATGCCCAAATATAATATAAATCTGCAGTGCAGTTCAACGAACATTTCGAATTAATTAACATAATCAAAAGTACACTTATAGTTCGGATAGAGTTAATTTAATCGAAAATAAACGAATAACAGCAAATTCTCATTTTGTCAACTACAATATCCGTTCTGTCATAACATAGATACAACATCAGAATAAAAAGTAATGAATTTCGATTTTATTCAACGAAAACAACAAATGTTGAAGTTAGGAATTTTAATGAAAGCAATTAATTCGATCATAATTATATCGATGAGTAAGAGGGGGTATCAAAAATTTCGGACATTTGGCCTTGATACACCAATTGCAATTGATACAATAAGCAAATTAATTCTTAAGTAATCTTTACAAAAAAACATATTTTCACATAGTCGATTGTATGAAATAAAATATGTTATTTCTACAGCTGCCAAACAAAATTGATATATTATAGTTTTGGTATTTTTTTTACCATAGCCGCCCCAACTGAACTTTTTTTTCAGCTGCACTGTATTAGGAAAGCCAAAATAATTATAAACTTGAATTTATTGGGGCCTTTTTTTCGATTAGTATGAGAATTATTTACCATATGGCATTGGGATATTTTTTATTGGATGAGTATCAAATTTTTTTATATGTAAATATCTAATATCAAATAACGTTTATCATGTTCAACTGTTGATATTTATTTAGATAAGAAATAACTGATATAGTAAATTATTTAATTTACGTCAAATTGTACTGAAACTTTATAAATTCAAGAAAAATCGTATATTTTGTATGTTTAAATAAAATAATTTAGATTGTAAATCGAAAGAATTGCTTGTGTTGGTTAATTTTTTTATTAGAAAAACGAAATTGCATAAACAAAAAGATACGAAAATATTTTTGTAATTGCTAACAAAATTTTTGACAATTCACTCAAATAAATATGCCTGATTTATGAATTTCAATAGTGAAATTCTAATAGAAGAGGTATTAGCGACACCGTGCTTACTGTTTTAATGACTTTTGCATAGAGTATATACGAGTGGCTTTAGAGAACATTAATAATCGATTAAATGATTCTATAAAAGTTTTATGTTCTGTGAAAAATTACACAAAAAATGTTCGACGTAATTCTTTTTAAGTAATTTTATTTATATTAGTTAAGGTCAACTTTTATGGGCTTGCCATATATCAAATTATTTATGGATTTACGGTGGAGAGTAGGGAAATAAGTGGTTATTATAATAACATTACCTTAAAAATCAAGTCATCTTTTCAAACATTATATTGAGTACAGAAAATGGGTGTGCAATAATATTGTAATAAATAAAAAATAGATTATATTGGATTAGAAAATCGACAGAATTTTTTAGGGAATAATTTTAAAATTATATAACGAGTAAGGTACTTTGAACATTAGTGCCACATTTGCAGTTTTTTATTGCAAAATATAAAAGATGTTTTTGTAAACTGTACCAAAAAAATTTTTTTTCTAAAAATTTGTTTGAATAATTTGCCAAAAAAAACAATTTTCAATGATTTTATATTAATGCTAGTAGAACAAAAATTGTTATAAAATGTTATCATTAAGTAAGAGTAGATAAAAGATAAGAAAATTACTTTATAATATGTCGATGTGTTTGATAGGAATAATTTGATATTAAAAATTGTTTTATTTAATTATTCTCTCTTTAGATAAAATGATAATTACTATTCTTCTCACAATATTACATGGCTTTATGAATATAATTAAAACTTTATATTGTAGTACATCTTATAGAAATCTCAGATATCTAATCACAATATGTTTTTTAATCATAAATGTGTATCTAATATCTAATCATAATATAATAAACATAAAGATGAATATGTTTGTTTTGCCTTGTTCATAGTAAATTATAAAAAAAAATTTACTATTAAATTTGCTAAGATTTTATTTGGGAGTTTTTTTCTTACACAATTTTTTTTCTATTAAAAACACTACAACTTAACGCGATAAGAAGAAATTACACTTCTGCGGTAAATTTTCTCGCGGAAGAATTGTAACTTTCCCATATGATAAGAATGTAAATAAACAACAACCGTGACAGAACTTAATGTGTTCGCCAAACGCGACGACAAACCGAAATTTACTAACAATATCGTGGCAACTTGATGTGGACACGAGTGCACTACCAACTAGACTTATGGAAAAGGCATGAATGAATGTGTTTTCAACACTACAGGAGTATTCTCGCGCTGACTGACTATATAGTATCCACATTGCGATATGGAAACTCGTAGTCACCACATGGTCCGTTTAGCAGTGGTTGTATGCGTTGGTCACTGTCATCGCGTTACAGCAAATCAACTGACTGAAAATTTATTCGAACGCCCAAATCAGCCATTTTTGAGATAAAGAAAATCAAAATAAACATTACTATATACGGATGCAGGTGGAATTACCGGTGTTGTAGTTGGTAGGGGGACACGTCCACAATGCACTTAAATCACAAAAATATTTTAAAGTTATATTATTTTTCTATTTATTATCAAAGGGATATCATCTGAGAATCCATTATACACATACTTGCCAAAACCGCAAATAGAAAGGATAGACGCAAATATGTCATCAAAACATCGAAAATATAATAATCAACTCTGGAAATGCATTCTATTTCGAATCAGCGACCCCGAGAAAATCCTTCATACTAAGATGACCTGTTCACTGCTCTATAAATGGTTAATAACGAAGCTATTTTCAGCGAAACAAGGTAGATATTGTTCAAGATCACAGAATGAAGGTAAACGATTTTTTTTTAGAAATTGTAAAAAATTAGTAACTCAACCAAATTTGGAATATTTATTGTATTTTAAAGACTATAGGAAAATTTGAAATTTTGCTATAGGAAATAATATAGAACGAGGTCCGTTCAAAAAGTATCGCGTGTTTTGAATTTCCGCGGCTTACGTATATTCGATTTTTTGTGGCGTTATGTTGGTACTCATGTCTCTCACTTATGACGAAAAGTTCGGCCATTTTGAATGTTCAGTTAATTTTTGACAGCTGCTTTGCTTGCACGTGTTTTGGGCTCGTCTTCGATTTTTGCCCATTCCAAAAAATGGATCAAAGAATCTGTTTCGGGAACACGAAAAAGTCACAGGGGGTCAGATCTGGGGAATACGGTGGCTGCGGCATTATTATAGGAAATAATATAGAACGAGGTCCGTTCAAAAAGTATCGCGAATTTTGAATTTCCACGGCTTACGTATATTCGATTTTTTGTGGCGTTATGTTGGTACTCATGTGTCTCACTTATGCCGACAAGTTCGGCCATTTTGAATGTTCAGTTAATTTTTTACAGCTGCTTTGCTTGCACGTGTTTTGGCCTCGTCTTCGATTTTTGCTCAATTTCGAATTACCATTGCTAAGGAGCTGTTGGACTCTGTCCGCGACGGATCCAGAGATTCATAACTGGTGACAAATCATACGTTTATGGTTATGACGTGGAAACCAAAGCTCAATCATCCCAATGGAAGCTGCCGCACGAGCCAAGACTGACAAAAGCGCGCCAAGTTCGGTCGAATATGAAGGTTTTGCTTACAGTTTTCTTCCATTTCAGGGGCGCGGTGCAACATGAGTAGACCGGTCAATAAGGAATATTACCTGGAAGTTATGCGCAAGTTCTGCGAAGCAATCCACCAGAAACGCCCGGATTTGTGGAATAACCAAAATTGGCTTTTGCACCATGATAACGCCCCTGTTCACGCATCGTTGCTTGTGCGCGAATTTTTACCAAAAACAACACACTAATAATGCCGCAGCCACCGTATTCCCCAGATCTGACCCCCTGTGACTTTTTCTTGTTCCCGAAACAGATTCTTTGATCCATTTTTTGGAATGGGCAAAAATCGAAGACGAGGCAAAACACGTGCAAGCAAATCAGCTGTCAAAAATTAACTGAACATTCAAAACAGCCGAACTTTTCGTCATAAGTGAGAGACATGAGTACCAACATAACGCAACAAAAAATCGAAAATCGAATATACGTAGCCCGCGGAAATTCAAAATTCGCGGTACTTTTTTTAACAGAAATCGTACTTCAAATAAAGTAATAAAAATTAACATGTAATTTTTTTTTAAAAAATTACACCATTTGTCACTGATACTATATTTAATAAAAAATTCGAATATTTCAATATTGCAAAAATAAAATTAAAAGGTTAACACCTTTTACCATTCGTAAGTACACGAATTGGACAAGTACGGAAAGACCCAACCAATTCTAACCAACAGCCTACCAAAATTTTGAACACGCAATCTTCCCAGAATTAGGATATCACATTCTGCTCTCACATATAATTTCATTTTCGGAAGCCACCCACTTATCACCTGCCCGTCCTGTGACATTCAACTCATTATCAATCCTTTTCTAAAGGAATGTCATCTTACCCTATATTTATTTTCCAATAAGTTTTGTAGACCTTTTATTTAGCTTTCCAAGTTCTCTGTTTAATTTCTAAAAACAAACTAACATGTCCCACAAAAGCTGATAACCCCATTGGCTGCCCAATGACCTTATAGACGTGGCGCTGCATAACGTGTCTGGGTCATAACCTAGGGACTTTACATACTAACTAACAAATTACCAATTAAAAGACTGAATATTCAAAAGGCTAATGGTTAAAAGTATCACAGGACATAAAAAAGAATGTAAAAAACTTAAAATAGCAATAATATTTTTCAAATTTTCAAATGCACACCATTTTTTTTTGATGGGGAAAATTATTTTCTTGCAATTGAAATCGTTTGAAAGGGAAGAAAATTTAATTGTTAAATAAAAAACTGCCTAAATCTAGGCATTCTAGAATTGTAATTTTCTAGCATTAAAAAAATCAATTAGAAAAAAACTGGATCCAAATGATTTATCCAAAAATATCACATTGGATCCCATACACTGTTTTTTCATGTCGCATATAGAATTATTAAGTAGTTCAAAACCAATTTTAATAAATTGTATAAAATTCAATCCTAAGTCATTATACGATCATAAATAGCCGGAAACATAGTCCTTTCACACAATTTTTCTCATCATATAACAACGGTATTGGTAACATCACTTTGAGTACTGAATCATATTGCTTGAATCTTCATTAGATATAAAATTATAACAGCACACACAATTTATTAAATTGTCATCATATTTACTTTTAGAGAATGTGCTAAAGTTAAACTATTGCTGATAGTAAAACGCCATACGATCAAATGTCTAAATGATAACAAGAGTATTTTGCGCGTTAAACACTACCAACAACAAACCAAGCAAATGAAATCTGCAAGTTTATATACGAGTTGTATAAAATGATGTAAGCGTAATAAAAATGTGATGAGTTCACAAAATGTTTTATATTTCATAATATAATACTTTCAAGGCGCTTCTACAAGTCACACAATAATATGAATGTGAATTTGTTTATTATTACGAAATCTCAACGTTGTTGTGGAAGTTTAGGAACAAAAAATATTGTCCATTATTTATTTTTACATAAATTAACAACTAAAGTCACACAATTTTAGCGGATAAGTTTAGCTGGACATCTTTTCTAAATCCAGTTGAAGAATAATACTTGTTTGTATACGTTTAGATAAGTATAAAAAAATATTTGGAAGCCTTAATAATTAACAGTAGCTAATTTAGACAGAAACTTGTTGATCAGATTCATTTGGTGATACTTCTTTATACAATTTAATTATTCTTATAATAAAAATAAAGTTTTAGAAAACTTCCCTCATGAATTTCTTATTATTAATAATTTTGATTTGACGATTTTTTTAAATGTACATTATTAATTGTAAATTTTTCTGCACTCTTTTACTAACCAACCAAATACTATTTTACTATTTATTAAACAAAATTCTAATAAGAAAGCCAGCGAGCGCGTAACAGTTTTTACAGAGTCGACTGTTTATTGTTTACAAATTCCAGAGTAAAGTCAGTCAGTCGAGATCGTACTCAACGTGGCTTTTCTGTACGTGTGGGTATATTATTATACGTAACGATGTGGAGCTTTTTATGCATGCATATGACCACTTTCGTATTGTTTTTAATGTGTTCGAGCATGTGGGTGAGACTGTAGTCTTTTAGCCCAAGGTGAATCTCTTTTCTTTAATATGCCATTACTTTTGAAGAGAATTTTTGCCAGAAATAAAACAAAAATAATAATTTTAGATGAGATCAATCGAAGTTTAGAAAATTTATTTATAAATCTTCTCTTTTATTGGAATAAATCGCTTTGGAAAAATTCAATTTTTTCAGATGTTTTGTTTCTTTTATAAAGTGACTAATTTCAATGTGAGTAACCCATGTCCCCTGCTATAAACTCGATTTGCACACTTGCATGTGTAAATCTTATGTATATCAATATTTTCGGTGACAAATTCCAATCTGTTCTTAGTCAGAGAGAAATAACAAAGAAATCTGCATTTTTCGAAAAGATGACTGTTTGATAGTTCATAACCTTACCTGCGAACATCTAGATAACTAGTCTTATATTGAATATAACCTTAATGGACACATTTATTATTTGAACGGAGATATTTTATGGTTACAAAGTCACATATTTACGCATATAAAGATTTAAATGCTCTCAAAAGAAACAATTGACAAATATGTGCTTTCTATTAAATTATTACAGAAAGTTAATTGAAAGTTTAATACAAGAAGTGATGTCTTCTCCAAATAAAGGCAAAATAAAGTTAATATGTTCTGTTAGTGTGTCAATTTGGTTCCGTTAATTTTGAACAAGGATTTTTTTTAAAATTTTATTATATCTAATTATAAATCAAAAGAATTATTTTGTGAGGAAAAATAGAAAACCAGACTTGATGGTTTCCAATCTAAAATCGTAAAACCTAACCATCTTCTGGACCAATTTTTTGGGATTAAGTTGTAAGACTTCCATAGTAAAATATAATCGATTATTTATCAATCAAGTATCCGTTTTATTTTTATTATAAAAAGTTTTTATGTAAATAATATATAGAACGAATTAAACTATTTGATTTACTCACCTAAATCGTCCATGTTTCATTTGTAAATTAATGCCTATTCTGCAAACCACTTGTTTCACTTAAAAGCATAACAAAATCATCGGTTCGTAAATTAAATAAAACACTATTTAACTCAATTGACAAATAATTTAAATGCACCAAACTTTCCACAATGAATCCGTTAAAATATTAATTTGAACACGCCAATTTATTTCCAGCAATAATTTTTATAATGGCGCACACATATTTAACACTGCCACATTAAAGTACCGACAAAACATAAAAGAAATCTCGGCAAACTTTCCGCTCACATTTCTCTTTAATAAGCAAAATGGCAATATAAATTCTACACTTTTCATATGCCTATTTCACAAGCACTCAAGTTCTACCTCCTTCTAACTCATTTATAGATTACTTTGATTCTCTGCACAAATAAAAAGTGGGAGAGAGAGTTTATGTCTATACATTTTATATGAAAAAATATATTCTTTGTATTGACTGCAAATATATTCCGAAAAAATGTAATTTATGTAGTTTTTTTATTATTTAAATACGTATAAATCGTCAAAATGCACCACAATTATTAACATAACAATTATATTTACAAATTACAATCTATATGACAGCGCTCTAAATTGACAGCTTTTCAAAAGGGTATGATTACAGCTAGAGTTAGTGCTGCCACTATACAATTTGCAATAATTTAACAATAATATCATTTTTAAACTATGAAGCTTTTCATTATATCTTAATATTCCTCGAATAATCCGTCTACAAAGCACTAGATGGCACTGTACACAACGTCTATGAATTTGACGCGAACCAAAATTTTCCGCCATTAAATCTTTGAAACGAATGAAAATTCTTTTTGACTCAATTTCTTCGTGATGCATTTTTATAATTAAAAACTATAATTCATTAGAAAATAACAATAAAAACCATTGTAATTGTATTTTTCCCATTAGGGTATTCTATTTTCCTTTTATATTTGAATAAAATTCTTTTAAAAAAATTATATATGAGTTGTGTATGTATTTTTGTAAATATATATTTTATATAAGGTATGTTAAATATCATACGTATATACACATTAATATAAAATATTGAATTGACAAACATCAATTTTGTTTCAATAATTATTGTTTATAAAATTTTCATATTTTCAATATTGTTATTATTCTTTTAACATTTATTTTGAATTAAAATGTTTCTTTCATTTCATGTTCGATAATATTTTATAACAATTAATTTGTTCATTATTATTATAATAAAATGGTAGATAAATTATACAATAAAATATCTTATTTTGAATATTATTATTTTTATAATTAATGTAAAACATGTATAAATAATGTAAGACAAATCACATTTAAATGGGACGTATATAAGATGACATATTTATTAGATTAAATAATAATAATTGAAAATACACTAACCACAAATGCTAAGCAACAATAATAGGTGCATAACAAAAATATGTATTTTTCCAATAAATAATAAATGGTTAAATTGGTTAATATTTTAGGAAATATTTTAGAATGTGTGTAAAAAAATAGTCTGCCGACCCAACATAAACTATATTTAATATTATTCTTCCCGTCATTTTAAGATTTACTTTAAATTATATATAATTGTAAAATGTATGAAATTTATATTATTACTTATTAAACATTACAGTTTGTATAAAAAATAATAAATAAGTAGAAAAATGAAACAAATTGAAGTATTTTTTATGTTTACTTCTAGAAGTTCAGAAACAAAAGTGATCATGAAAAATGAAAGCATTGTGCTTATTCTCATGAAAAATGAAAGCATTATATTAAACGTTACAGAAAATATCTACTTTTATATGTATACAGAGCAATTATATGTATTGAAAAATATTTTATAAGTCACTTATCCAATATGGTTATTTATTTACCTTTCGGTTTTGTTCATGTTTTCTCTTTAATTTTATTTATGTATGTTGTTTATAATAAATTGCAAATATCTATATAATTTTTTGAAAAATGTTTGTAAATGTTGATTTTTAAAAAATACAATTAAATTTTATAAATTGATTATAATTACAATTCAAAAAGGAAAAAAATGTTCCCACGACAAAAAGGCCCAAAATGTTTCGATAATTATTATTTTGATTTCTTTGCATACAATTATATATAATATACATAATTTATACTCAATATACATAATTTTATAATCAATATACAGATTAATTATATATTAACTCTATGTAAATTAATTCTAACTCTCTAATTCACTTGTATTTAGTTTTTGTATGAGTGACGTAGAATTATAATAGAGAATTTTTTTTTTAAATCTAAGTTACATGATTTTTATTTTGGTGAAAAAATGAAAGTACATTTAAGTTAGTTTTTTCTTTATTAAAACAATTATTTCTTTTACTTTTTGTAAATTGATTAAGAGAGAAACTATCTTTCTTTGGCAAATTTTAATGCGCAATTTTGTTGTTGTCATTTTTGCATTTCATGATTACTTTTGTGTTTGCAAAACTTTAAATATGACATGGAAAATAAATTTGATCTTTAATTCATATATTTTTTACAAGCAAAATTGAATAAAAACTATGAGAAATATTTTATATATTTTCTAATGTTTTTTCTTTTATATAAAAGATTATAAAAATTGAGGTTATAAAATGCTTGGCTACATAATAAATATATGTCGGTGGTTATCGTGTTAAATTCTTTGTTAAATTTGTCTTTCAGTTTCCATGTCATTAGAAAATGTTTGCAAAACACTGATAAAAATTAAATGACACTTTTTCTTCAATCGATAGAAAGTAATTTTTAAAATAAAATAAAAATTTAGTGAAATTCTTTGACATTCAGACTTTAAGGTTTGATTATTATTTGGTTTTTTTTTTTAGATAAGAAATAATGATCATTAATAGGTTTTAGTTTGTTCGTATGGTATTATTACTATAACAAAAAAGCAATTCAACAAATTACGTAATAAATAATGAAAACAAAAAAAAATCTTTATGCACTAAAATATTATTAGATTTCCATTTTAACTCAAAATTTTTTTTTGATAAAAAAAAAGAAATAAATAAATTTCTTTCTCTTATTTATAAAAATAATTGCCTAAAATAGTCTGTGAAAAAAACATAATCTATTATGAGAAGTAAATTAATACTAATAATAATATTTGTTGTTGTCATCCTTTAAACCGTTTGATAATTCATATGGAATGATCTAAATAAGCAGCAGGCAAATACAATAGTTAGCAGCTATTTAAAAAGAGAGAAAAAATTTAATAATTAATATGAAAACTATTTAACTGCTAAATGAAAGGTGATATTTTTACCTGAACAACAGACACAGCAATAACAACTCCGGCAAGTATCAATATGTTCTTATCCAAAAGATTAAGAAGCTGATCAAGGCAACCATTTTTATGATGATTATGTTCTAGTCTACATTGTCCATCGGAATCAAGCGGCATTGCAGAGCAGCACGTTTTTGGTAAAATATCGCTATTTGGGAAATATGGTGCCCAATCTTCAGGTCCATGAGTGCCACAGCAATTAAGCTATAATAATTGAACATAATTTTACACATTAATAAAATATATTTATTTTAAAATAAATAATTCGATTATTATTTTAATTTCATTTATTCTATACCTCAACTTGAATTAAATCCCAAGCGTCACGGCAGTCTTTACGATCATTATATTTCTGCATTGTTGTATTGAAACCGGTCTCAAGAATACCTTTGAGTTCACAATGTTTTACATAGCCAGCAATACCAACTCCAATCTCGAATAGGAATATAATCAGTACAAAAATGCTGAACACTAATACCATACAAGAATTCTCTTTGAATGCTCCACAGCATCCTAAGAAGCCAATAATGAAAACGACAATTCCAACAATTATTAGTATAATCGGTGCCGTCCAAACATTTTCACCTAGAAGTTATTTTCAATTCATTATGCAATTTTTTTACAAGAAAAATGGAAATTATCTTAAAAATATTTTGACCTACCAACAAAATTATAATAGTGATAGTACTTTGCCTGTACCAATGAACCAATTAACAACAATAGAAGTCCAGTTATCTAATGATGATAAATTACATACATAAGTAAATTTTTCTTATTTTATTTTATACTAAATCATATGAAAATAAAAATAAAAGTGAAATGAATTCATTCAAAAAGTTTTATGTAAAAATTATTGCCATTCTCTGACCTCGTCTCGTATTACTTAACAACTTTCTTAAAATACTTTTTATCTACAATTTCTAAAACTTTACAAAATTATTATTGCAAATTTTTTTTCTTTTTCTTAAAATATTCCATTGGTTTTGAAAAATTATATTAAGTTTATTGATTTGAGCTTCGAAATGATTGTTTCATAATTTTGATTTTAATTAATTTTTTCATATTTTTGTACAATAGTAAAATATAAATTTTTAATTGAATTTTTGTAGTAAAATATTCATTTTGAACTTACAGCAAAAAGTAAACTGCACATAAATACAATGTACTTCATACAGGAAACTCCTCCACCGGCCATTGTCGTCTAATTTCTCTTCTTATTACGTAATATTTAGAAGAAAAAAACTAACTCGGTAATATCTGTAAATTGAGATAAAAAGGAAACTTTTTGTTTTAAAAAAAAAATTCTGTAATATTTATAGTAAATGAGTCAGTCATAAACAGAAAAAAATTTGGTAATTTTGGATGATAATAAAATAGCAGAGACAGACTTTTTTTGGAATATTTTTTTAATTGCGATACGAAACCACAAAAAAAAACGTGTAGTAAATACTACAGATTATTAACAATGTGACAATTATACACATTTTAAAAGTGAGTTGTTTTTAAAAAGCAATTTAATTTTCTTTATTTATGATAAGCTGGAACACTTACTCCTTCCTATACGTGTAATTCGGAAAAATAGTATATTAAATTTCATTTGCTAGATAAACAAATAAGTAAATTGATTAGTGAATTTAGACCAAACAGAATAGATTCGTTCCGTCAAACGTAATAATGTGTATTTGCTCGAACAAAATACTCCCAACGAGTAGCCACTATATATGGAATCGGGAAGTGCACAATAATCCAGTTTGAGCTCGACAGAAACTATAAAAGTTCCCTTCGATTCGCCTCGTTGGTCAACCTCTTTTTTCCAGAACAGCAGGAACTAGTTACTGACAAAGAACAGTTTCGTTTATCCAGTCTTGTCTTGTCTGGTCTAGTCTGGTTACCATCAATCCGGTGACATATTCAATATTCAGGTTGGTAGTTTTTTATTCCTTTCTTTACTGTCAGCATTTCCCAGTTCTCTTCAAATTGATGTATTGTAATAAAATTACCTCAACACCGAATTTTATCAAAATGTAATATTTCCGAGACAAAAATCTTCCTTTATTTAAATATTTAATTCGTAATATTTGCAATTTTATTTTACGGCGGAATTTTATATCAATTGCGTGGGGGCGTTTTTAGTTAAAGTTATCAATTACGAAATATACATATAATTAATTTAGATAGAAATTCAATTGAAATTTATAGCATTTGTCGATACTGTATCAAATATATACAATAGTATATGTAATTCATATATAGATATTAAAAAAAAAAACCCTAAAGAAACAATTGGAAGTCATCATAAAATATATTTTATTCTAAGATTTGCCCTGTAAAATATCCGTTCTTTATTTCGCAATTATTAATTTTTAATGACAAAATAATGAAGGTCAGAATGGTAGCTTGAAGAAAACTGACTTTAATAAAAAAAAAACATTCAAAGTTCTCTGGTCTTTAAAGAAAATAATAATAATTATTTAATATTGATAATTAGCTAATACTCGGCGCGCACTGCTGTGCCCCTCAATAAATAAAACTTATAGGTTTTTATTTTAAGTTGAAAAAGACTTTATTGCAATGCAAGTGGGTACCAATTTTTTTTGGTCTTCCTACTCTGAAGCAAGTAACGTATAGTTGACCATGGGCAAAGCAAGCATTTTCTTTCTAAGTTCAATCCAGCGATTGTTATTGTGCTTTGTTGACTGTAATTGCGAAGGCAAGGCTCACTGGAAACTGAAGTCGGTAGAAATCGAAGGGAAAATTGGGGCAAATCATTTATACCTGAATTATATGTTACTTGAATAAATTTGCCATTCAATGAGAGAATATAAATAAATATATATATAACACTAAAAAATCGTTAAAACTTACAAATAGTTAGGGCAAATACAAAAAAAAGGGGAAACAAATGTTTAAAATGCAAACAAACGTAATTTCTTGAATTAAAAAATCCAAAAAAAAAAACATGAAAAAACGCTGTAAAAAAACGAACAACATATATTTTTTTAAATAGTTGTACTACAGTGCAATTTTGGCGACCAGTTAGAGCAGAAACACTCTTCATACTCAAAAACTCTTACATACAAATTTTCATGATGATGCGTTGAGCTGTTTTGGTGTCTACGAGGTCTGTTCAAAAAATATCGCGAATTTTGAATTTCCGCGGATAACGTATATTCGATTTTCGATTTTTTGTTGCATTATGTTGGTACTTACGTCTCTCACTCGGCCATTTTGAATATTCAGTTTATTTTTGACGGCTGCTTTGCTTGCACGTGTTTTGGCTCGTTTTCGATTTTTGCTCAATTTCGACCAAAAACAGCATCGCATTAACATTGCTAAGGAGCTATTGGACTCAGTCCGCGAAGACACAAATTTGCTCCAGAGGGTCATAACTGGTGACGAATCATGGGTTTATGGTTATGACGTGGAAACCAAAGCTCAATCATCCCAATGGAAGCTGCCACACGAGCCAAGACCGAAAAAAGCGCCAAGTTCAGTCGAATGTGAAGGTTTTTTGGGCGTGGTGCATCATGAGTTCTTGCCATAGGGTAGAACGATCAATAAGGAATATTACCTGCAAGTTATGCGCAAGTTGCGCGATGCAATCCACCAGAAACGCCCGGATTTGTGAAAGAACAAAAATTGGCTTTTGCCATTTTTGACTAAAAACAACACACTAATAATGCTGCAGCCACCGTATTCCCCAGATCTGGCACCCTGTGACTTTTTCTTGTTAAAGAACGACGCTACGCTACGATTGAGGAGATAAAGACGGCATCGAGGGAGGAGCTGAACAAGATCATAAAAAATTATTTTTTAAAGTGCTTCGAGGATTGGAAAAACCGTTGGCCGAAGTGTATAATATCTGGTGGGGATTACTTTGAAGGGGACAAAATAGATATTCATGAACAAATAAATAATTTTTGAAAAAATAACACAAAATTCGCGATACTTTTTGAACAGGGAACATACAGACAGGCAACCACTCTTTATTTATATATTATATATATAAGATATTACATTTGATAATTAGCATCAAATAATTAGTGCTAAGACTTTTTAATTGCATGATTAAACAATTCATTTTGATCAACTTGTATTATTTATGAACGCCCTGTATCGCCTTCAAAATTTATCAACTAGAAAAGATTGTTCAGAGTTTCGAATTGATATTGTCATTGAGAATTTGTGGTTTTAAAACTTTTATCGTCAGATGGGAGAACTCGGTGAATATATTCACAATACGTAATTATGTTCCAGTTCAGACTCCATATTTAAGAGAAAAATCATTTATTAATACAAAATTGGAGACGTACAATTATACATGTACACATGTACATATTTAAAAACAAAAATCAAGTGAATGGGTCTGGCCAAACCCAACCGCATTTTAGTTTTTGCAATTCCACGTAAACGCAAATACAACCAACAACAGGTGTTTTGGCTATTTGTATGCGTATAAAGCACAATTATTCCATATGGCAGTGAATGTTTAAATAAATTCACATTCAAGAATATTAACTGCAATTATTCCATATGGGAATGAAAATTTGAAGAAAAAAAATACTTTCAAAACTTGATGAAAATTTATTTTCATTTAATATTCGATATTTTTGTTTATGCAAATTATAAAAAAAAATGTACCAACTTTCGTAAATTGTTTGTTCTAAAATTGAATGAACAATTGACGAAAGTTAATACAATGAATCTTAAAGGTTTTGGAGATTCCTAAACTATATGGTTAGATATTAATTTCGCTATCGACTTGATATCGTGTGAATTAGTGCAAATCTGCACATGAGAGGTTTAGAGCAAACAGCTTGACAATAGGATAATCTCAACAGAAAAGATATTTTATTGGCACTCACAGAAAATGACAGTCAATTGTAATTTTAGGTCACAGAAATGGCAGAACGAGTGCTTGTAATTACACAACTCGATTCTTGGTAATTTTCATCTTTAGAATTCACATAAATATGTTGATTAGACTAAGTGACCAATAATTTGCTAATGCGTTGAAAAAAATCTGTTATTGCTAAGTGCAGCCTTTAATATCATCTCTTCAAATGACAAAAGCAATAGTTTTTGTATTGGTTATTAATGCAGCTC
Source organism: Atherix ibis (assembly GCA_958298945.1). Classification (NCBI taxonomy): domain Eukaryota; kingdom Metazoa; phylum Arthropoda; class Insecta; order Diptera; family Athericidae; genus Atherix; species Atherix ibis. The sequence goes on along the minus strand of OY282609.1, from coordinate 18,038,846 downwards.
AATCTAATTTTTTTAATTTTTTTAATGCTTATATCTTATTTTAAGATTATATCTCTTCCAACGCCATTTTCAAGTTAGAGTTAATACGGATTGTTTTGAAATATTCCTCATCAAAGCTGGTGTGCCTCAAGGCAGCATCCTTGGCCCACTACTATACAATATTTATACCTTTAATATCTCAACTAATTCCAAAACTTTGACTACCACCTATGCGGTCAACACTGCTATTCTTGCATCCCACTCCAATATCCAAACAGTCTTAAGATATCTACAATCCTATATTCAAAATCTTCAAGGTGGAGAGTGAAGGTAAATGAGCAGAAAAGTGTTCTTGTTACCTTAACCCTCTGCAAAGATCCACCCATTCCTACATACTTTAATAATTTCACAAAAAGACAAAGTAAGCTACCTAGTACTAACGCTAGACAAACGACTTAATTAGAATCCTTACACGCAATTAAAATGACTTGAACTTAACAGAAGTTATCGACTACTACTTATACTACTAGACAACAGATCAAAATGGACATTAAAAAACAAACTTTTAATTTACAATACAATTTTAAAACAGATCTGGACATACGGAATGGAAATCTGAGGTTCTACAAAGCGGGCCAATTCCTCTCTAATCCAATCCCTTCCTTTCAAAATCCTCCGAAAAATCGTTGATGTTCATAACAAAGTAATCCATCGTGACCTAAATATGTTCCCGTTGTCCATAACTTAAGTGTTTCTCTCGTTATAAAAAGTTTCATTCCCGATTATCCTGTCACTAAAATCCTCGTGCTAGAAAACTCTCCTCCGTTACTTTCCCCATTAATGCTCATCGACGTTTAAAGAGAAATTGGCCAAGAGATCTCTTGCGGTGTTAATATAATATGACTCGTTAAATAGAGAAGCACCGATGAGTGTTTACAATCACATGTTCCTCTCCTGTTAGTTGTAGATAATAAAAACTGCTTATTACAATGTTTATGTAGTTGTAGGTATCAAATAAAAGCGAAGAAGACAAAAATGTTAATAAACCAAAAATTAAAAATTTCTCGGTAACTCATTCAATAAACAGATTTCGGCAATTATAAATATATTTACTTTATTAATATTTATCTATTACGATTTTTTAACACCAATTTTTCTTAGAATTGTTAGCAACTTCATTTATTCGAAAATACTAACATCCGAACAAGCATAGTTTTTAATATGCATCAAATATGTTTAGTGCAACAAGAAAACACTATAAAACAACTAATAGTTCAGCAAACGACATTTTTTTTCCAGCATATACAAAATACTTAATAACAAGTGCAATCTAGAAAGTAGAAATGGAATACGTATGTACGCATGTATTAGTATATTTGGTAAATTGGAACAAAAATCACGTACTATCGGAGTTTTGTATTTGATATCAAAATTGTTTCAAATGCTAAACCGGAAGAGAAATTAATTAATTCGTTTATATTGTATGGTGTATGTGTGCATGTGTGCATATATGTACTTTAGGTATGGTTTCGTTATACCAAAAGAATAAGGAATCACAACAAATCAAAAAGAAATGAGGAAAGCCTATTTCCGGAGTACTTATAAAATGTCTTCCTTTCAACTATTTACAAACGAATATAATTTAATCTAGTCAATAGTCCAGACCAGTCCAGTCTAGCAGTTTGAAATTTGTTGGATTTTTACGTGATCAGAATTATAGGAAAGTCAATCACTTTTACTTAACAAGAATATTAATTATTTGTAATTAAACAGAATTATCATTACATGATTTGCGTAAGAAGTCTGTCTTTTTTTTTTTAAATTCAATTTTTGATTCCAGCTCTAATCGACAATTTTCTTATTATGTCATAAATGAAATAAATAAAATTGGTTAAATATAAATATGTGCCGCCGAATTATCTAGTATAAGGTGTTGCAGAAAAATAGTGCACTGGCAACACTTCGATAGCTTCTACATTAGTCCATCGTAGTGGAAGACTACTACTTCAATATCGAAAACTGATGAAAGTGTGGAACGAGTGGCGACCCTTTTGAGGTCAGACCGTTCATAAACATTGAAGTTGATGAGTAGTGAAAGCCTCAGAAAAAACTTGAGTGCCCCTGTTACACGGCCATCTCCATGAACGAATTTCTATCAGAAAAAATATTCTTCAGGTTCTCCAGACCCTATTTTCACCTGATCTGAGCCCGTGTCACTTTTTTTTTGTTCCCCAATATCAAAAACACTTGACAGGACGTCACACCGTCGATAACACCTAAAGGAGTGTCAACGAGTAGCTGAAGCCGATTTCAGTTGAAGCCTTCCAGTACTGTTACGAAGAGTGCTATCAAATCTCTGTCGATGTACGTATACGATGTGTATGGTGAAGATGTGTTAAGTGAGCGCCAGTACCAAAACTGGTTTGCAAAATTTCGATCCGCCAGTTTTGATCTCAAAGATGTACCACGTTCTGGAAGGCCAGTTGAAGCTGATGAAGATGCAATAAAGGCATTAATTGATGCAAACCGGCGAATAACAACTCGTGAGATCGCCGAGAAATTAAATTTATCAAATTCGACCGTTTATGATAATTTTAAAAGGCTAGGTTTAATTACAAAGCTCGACATATGGGTTCATCTTCTTACGGAAAAAAATTTGTGCCGTCGCATTGACGTTTGTGATTTGCTTCTCAAACGCCAAGAAAATAATCCATTTTTCTGGTGTATAATCACTGGGGACGAGAAATTGGTTGTCTACAACAATGTTAAGCGCAAAAGATCATGGAGTAGAAAAAATTAACCGGCTCAAAGCACTTCGAAAGCCAATTTCAGCAAAAAAAAAGTTATGCTATCTGTTTGGTGGGATTTCAAAGGAATCGTTTATTTTGAGCTTCCAACGAGCAACACAACGATCAATTCTGAAGTGTACTGACATCAGTTGGAGAAATTGAATGATTCACTTAAAGAAAAAAGCCAGAATTGGTCAATAGGAAAGGTATAGTGTTCTGACAGGATAATGCGAAACCACATACAAGTTTGACCACTCGGCAAAAGCTTTTAGAGCTTGGATGAGATATACTGCCACATTCACCATACTCTCCAGAGGTAGCACCTTCCGATTATCATTTGTTCCGGTCTCTACAAAATTTTTTAGACGTTAAAACTTTTAATTCAAATGAGGAGGTCAAAAATCACTTGGATCAGTTTTTTGCCAGCAAAGAACAAAAATTTTATGAGCACGGAATCATGCTACTGCCGGAAAGATGGCAAAGGGTATTCGATTAGACAATATTTAATTGAATATAATATTAATTCACTATAAGGAAATCGCCTTTCATTTTTATTTAAAAAACGAAATTACTTTCCGAACAACCCAATAAAATCGCTACAAAAAAATCAGTATCCTTATTTTTCTGCCGTACATCGTCCAAAATTTGAAATATTTATTAACTAACATATTCGAGAAAAAATTGTCCGTAATAATTTTACTTATTTAAGAATTCGTCATATATTTTTTTTTTATTTATTTAAATATCTATTATTATTCTGCATAGTCATCGATTTAAAAAAGTTAATGATATCACAAAGCATGAGATTATCCTACAAAATGTCTATTTAAATTAATGAGACAACATTATATATGAATGCACTACAGCCCCTACCCATATTAGTCATTATTGTTGATATTCAAAAAAGTTTCTATTATATAAAAGGTATGACCTCAAACTACCAACCACAGTTGTTGCTAACGATTTTCACACTGTTCAGAAATTGAATTTTAAATAAAATTATTTTAGTAATTATAATAATTTTATGGACATTATATTTTTTATTGTAGACCTCTCCTAATGCCAATTAAGAATAAAAAGTACGGAAAAAATATTTATTACCAATACAAACGATTATTATTTGTGATTTTTAAAGTTATTGAAATTCTTAATTCACTTTACATTCATTAATAATTGTTATCAGAGGAGATAAGGTGAAAATACAAAAAAAAAACGAATTATTATCTTACCTACAAAACTATATCTGTAATTACCTAAATCTATTATTATTCAACATCATATCCAGTATAAAATAAACCATGTCTAATACTTATCATTAGTATACTGAGTATTAAATCGAATATTACATAATTGACTTAAAGAACAAAAAAACAACAAATTATTATGCATATTAGACAAATGGCAGTTATTTCAATTAGTGACTATCCGATGATACTAATAAAAGGCAATTTCTAATGTTCTCATTAATATTAACTTGTGAACAAATTTTCAATGCACCTTTTATTCGAACGTAAACAAAATATTTTTTCTGAATCATTAATTAAATACCCGCCCCACCTCCAAACACAATTGCCATGAGCGACTAAAAAAGTGCTGTCAAAATTCATAATCTCATGGCAGTGCACACAATTACAAAGGCGGTTTAAAGGCGCAATTTAACGTGCAGAATTTTGCGTCCAATGAAATTAGGAAAGACAGTTTCAGATGGTCATCACATCTAAAATTCGAATTCCTCTGCGCAGCAGCATGGGTGTAACCAGACCTTAGATTAAAGAATACCTGAATAGGTCCTAACGTCAGATTTTTGTATATGTATACACAATTTTCTGTCTGAATTATTGAAAAAGTGGCGAGAAATCGTACTTCTTTTATACATTTGTTTAGATTATTTTATGTAGACATGACACAAAATGATATGTACTTTTTGTAATAGAAATTTTTGGAATTCCAAAAACATAATTAATTCCCATTTAAACTCGCTTATTCGAAAGAAAAATACAATTTAAACACAACGAAAGGCAATATTTCAATATTTTGGTATTAAATACAATTGTAACTGACGTTTATTATTTATTTTGTAATAATATTGTAGTCTTTTGCATAGTTTTAAAATACGCCATTCTCCATGAAAGTGGTAGTATACCGAAATACCTTGCATACTTTTGTATTGCCATTTCAATATTTATCGCGAAGTGAAAGTTTAAGTGCAGTTTTATTAAATTTTAAATACTTTACGAATAAGATAGTATAAATTATAATACATTTGTATAAATAGTTTTATTCTTTACAACAGTTAAATAGGAAGTTTTTATTTCAAAATGCGAAGTGTGTGCGTTATTACGAATGTATTCTCGAAAAAATTTGGACAGAATTTTTATGTAGATGCCTTCCGAGTTCTTCTATAATCTAAGTTCAATAGGGGTAATATGTTTTAAAATGAACCATCAGTTGTATTCAGTAAGGTTTGGAATTAATTCTCGGAAAGATACACACCTCAACAACGCTTGGAAATTATTGAATTTTTTTATCAAAATAATCGTTCTTTATTGCAACTTAATTGTGCACATCTTCTTCTCGGATTATGAGCATTTTCACCACTTTGGATCGGTGAATAAACAAAATGGTCGTTACTGGGTCGAAGCCAATTTACACGACGGGTCGAAGCCAATTCACACGAATTCGGCGAGTCAATAATTTTAAGAAATGTAGAGGTGCAATGGCCTCCAAGAAGTTGTGATTTAACATCTTTGGACATCTTCTTGTGGGGTTATTTAAAGTCATTGGTCTATGCCAATTAACCAGCAACTATTGTTGAATTAAAATTGAATATTTAACGCAAAATGCGTCCGGATTTATTGCACAAGGTGGTCGAAAATTGGAACCAATGTATTCAGTTTTGTAAACGGAGCAGAGACGGCCATTTGAATGATATTATTTTCAAAACATACCAGGAGTATACGCTTAAATTCGCTGTTTGGTCATAGATGGCGTGAGTGAGCGTATTAAGCTACCATGGGCACACCATACTTTTTTTTTATAAGTTTTACATCTGTCAACATTAATCAGTGCACATCGTCAGCAATTTCGTACAACAACATACATTTTTCCTTTGGTAATCATTTTTCTTTTGGTAATCTCTGCTTTTCTGCTTCAATTTGAAGAAATCAGCTGCCGAATCGCATCAAATGCTTATGGAGGGAGGCCTATAACAACAATGCTTTATCGGAAACGACGTGCCGAGATTGGTTTCGTCGGTTTAAAGACGGCAATTTTGACTTGTGCGACAAGAAGCATGAAAATCGTCAATTTCAGGCTCTTTTGGACGAAGACGATCCCCAATCGCAAAAAATGCTCGCGCAGCAATTGGAGGTTACTCAACCAGCCATTTCCATGCGTCTGCGTACCATGGGGAAGATTGAAAAATCTAAAAATGGGTGCCGCATGAATTGAACGATAGGCAGATGGAGCGTCGCCAAAACACATGCGAAATCTTGCTCGCCGGACAAAAAAGAAAGTTGTTACTGCATCGGATTGTGATAGGCGATATATTTCGAGAATCCTAAACGCAAGAAATCGTGGGTTGATCCCGACCAACCATCAACATCTTCCCTACGACCAAATCGCTTCGGACGGAAGACGATGCTGTGCGTTTGCTGGGATCAGCAGGATATCGTCTACTATGAGATGTTGAAAGCTGGTGAAACTGTCAATGCCGACCGCTACCACCAACAACTGATCAAATTGCACCGTGCTCTGCCTGAAAAAAGGACGGATTATCAACAATATCGACATGACTAGTGATTTTCTTCCACGACAACGCACCAACGCATACGTCAAAAATGGTCCGAAACTACTTGGAGACACTCAACTGGGAGGTGCTACCGCATCCCGCTTATTCATCGGACCTGGCCCCTTCCGACTACCACCTGTTTTCGTCGATGGACCACGCGCTCGCTGAGCAGCACTTCGATTCTTACGAACACGTCCGAGAATGGCTTGATTAGTGGTTTGCCTCGAAAGAGAAGGATTTTTTTTTGGCGTGGTATCCACAAATTGCCCGAGAGATGGGAAAAATGTGTAGCTAGCGAGGGCAAGTACTTTGAATAAATTTGTTTTTGTTTTCTATGAAAAAACATGTTTTTTTGATAAAAAAAACAGCGGATTTAAGCTTAGAAACCTGGTAATTACATCGATTATACTTCAAAATAAAATAATTAATTTTTTCTCTGCCACATTTATCTTTTTTTTTATTTTACAAAAACAAACCATATCACTCTTATTGGAAAACCCCATATATTTATTCTGCGGTTGCATTATATCTCAAATTCTAATTTCTCTGTGCAGCTAATCAGGCATTGCCACCTGTAAACTATCATTAAACATTTCTTTTGCCCAAAGTTTTTTTAATTTTTTTTCTTCGTATATTTTAAACATACGTTTATGACATTAACAACACAAAATGTACGTTAGCTAACAAATATACCATTTTTTTCTAATAATCAAATCATATATTATTCATTTAACGTGTATTATCGATAATAACTATAGTCATGAACAACTAAATAATGCCTAAAAAAACGCTGTACATGTATTCAGCAAGCAGCGCTGCACGCAGAAATGACGCACTTTTTTTTGCTGTAAATTTCAGTCCGGTTTTCGTAGTACTACCAACATATTTATGCATGCCTTACGTCATTTCATAAGACAGCATTTTGGAAATTGCTAGGTGACCTTAAAAATACATAAATAATTAACTGATCAGATAAGGTTTCTCTACTAGGTTTGATTGTTTTTAATTTTTTGACTCAATGAATTTCTCCAACGAGTCCAGTTGCTAACAATAAATTTAACTGGACTCGTTGGAAAAATTCGTCGATTCAAAAAATCCGGGCATATTAGAACAAATTTATAATATTGGGTATATTGGGTTGTCATCAACAAATTTATAATATTGGGTTGGCAACTAAGTGATTGCGGATTTTAAATAAGAAGAAAAATTCAAAATTTTTACTTAAAAATATAACTTTATTCAATTAGGTACACGTATTGTCCGTTTTTGTCGATGATCCTTTGTAATTTTTCAGACAGTGTCATAGCAAAAAACTGAATTAAATGTGATTTTACATCTGAAGACGCTAGGTCAGGGCTACACAGTGTGTCCCAAAAACAACAGGAATTTATATTTAAATCATGCAACAAGCAGCGCCATCTATTGAACATTTTTAGCATTAAAAAGATACATTCATCCATTTTTGTTTTGTAACATTAGCACACTTTTTCTTTTTTTGAAATGGCTGTAACTTTCACATCTGTCATCCGATTTACACGAATTTAGGTTCGTTTGAAAGAGGATGAATGTATATTTTTAATGCTAAAATTTTCAATAGATGGCGCTGCATTTTGTATGATTTAAATATAAATTCCTGTTGTTTTTGGGACACGCCGTATATATAGTGGATGTGACAACACATCCCAACCTAATTCCAATAATTTTTGGCGAGTGACCATTGTCATGCTGGAAAAGAACACCCTTACAATTTGCCAATTCTGGCCGCTTTTCTTGAACTGCATTGCTCAGTTTAACGAGTTGTTGAACGTACACGGTGGAATTAATCGTTTGGTTTCTTGGTAAAAAAGTTCAAAGTGCAGAATTCCTTTATAATCTCACCAAACTGACAGCATAATTTTCTTTTGGTGCATCTCAGCTTTTGATGTCGTGTCAGGTAGTTTATCTCGCATCACCCACCATCGTTTCCGATTAACGTTGTTGTAAAATATCCACTTTTCGTCGCCAGTTATCAGTCGTTTCAGAAATGGATCGCAGATGCTAATGCGTTGGGTCAAATGAATTTCCTTAAGCTGATAAGGAATTCATAAATCGAGTTTCTTCACATAGCCAAGCTGTTTTAATTTTTTTTCAATGCATGTATGCGATATATTGAGCTTCTCTCCAAACTGACGTGTTGTGCTATGACGGCCTGGATCGATAATAGTCTTGATATGAGTCTCATCAACTTCAACTGGTTGCGTATTTTTTAGTAAAAAATCACCAGAACGAAATTTAGCAAACCAATTTTGACACTGCCTTTCTTTCAAGGCTTCATTCCCATATACGGTATATAAAATAACTTCTTGTGTACCTGCGATGCGTTCTTGCCTTTTCGGAAATAATACAATAAAATATGTCTAAAATGCACGTCTTATTCTTTCATTTTTAAATTTGGATGAAAACAAAACTAAATAGCTAAACGATACAATTTTTTACTAAATTAAAGGCGGAAGTCCAAACCAGAAGAAAACAATATTGGTTAGGTGCTTTGAACACGTTCACATAACAGAAGAATGAGCTACTCGTAATACCATCTATTGACAAAATCCGCAATAACTTAGTTGCCAACCCAATATATTTCTGAAGGATTTTTCGAAATACCATATTTCAAAGAATCAACTAATAATAAATAATAGAACTTCGCTGAGAAATAAACGAAAGCGAAAAAGAAATAATGTCATCGGGTGAAATTAATATTTTACGGAAACAAATTTTCGAACAAAAGAATATGGAATATTGAAACTATACCACGAATGCTAGTCACTGGGGGCGCGCTCAAGGATATTTACACACATTGTCAATGAGCGTGTATCAAGATTGACAAAAGGGGGTTGGTCGACTCTTGGCGATGGTGAATTTTTTTTAGTTGTATTTTAACCAGGTATGGTTGATTTTATTTAGACGAAATTCTAATGCGCAAAAAAAAGGATCTAGAATGTATTGTAAAAGCACATAAAAACTAGAATACCAGTGGTGGTAGTTAGTAATATAGGGATAATAGTACTAAATTTTATAGTTAAATAGTAACTAAATAAGTATACACGGGTAGGAAAACGAAACAATGCCTGCCACCCTTTCCGGCTATGTTTATTCAGTTTTCATGTTAGGCTCACATAAAAATTGATTGTTTTTTTCCGTATTTGCTGACAATGTTCATATTCATACACACACATACGCATCCATTCCTCTATTACTTAATGAGTCAAGGAGATACAATCGTTATCAAAATTGTATTTATAGTACAAATATTTTCAAAGCCACTGACACATATTGTTTTCTTTTTCTCGTCCTTGTTATTTTTATACAAAAGTATTTTGATTTTTTTCTATTAAATTTTGATAGTATTTTTTAACTCTTCCAAAAATCGACACAAGTTGTTTTCTATAATTTTTAACTTAATTAAAATATATACTTCATTAATAGCCCCATATTTAAATACATATAAAGAATTATTTATTTTAAATTAGTTAAGAGTAAGTACGGTGCAAATTTTTTTAGTCTAAAATCTATTTAGTAAAATTCAAAAAAATGTCCTCTATTAAAATTTTTATTGAAGAAAAATAAGGGCTTTTTTATTTTAAGTATAAATATAATTTAAAAAAATAGCACACTCTGCTGATAGATTTAAAATATTATTGGGAAATGGCCCTGCAGCGGTGTCCTCAGTACGGATCCAGTCGCGATGCATTTTGTTGTTGCCAAAAGGTCTAAATTGACGCTAATAATTTACCATACAATTCAATGCAAATGTTATTAGCAATGACTTTAAAAATAATAACAATAATGTCGAGTTATACTCGTTAATGTTAATTTTTTGTATTCTGAAAAGCTCGTGGAGATATTTGGCCACCTGTTATCTTCAGAAAATTGTATTTTAGTTGACTTTCGTTTTATTAGGTTACACGACCTGATGATGATGATGGTAAACAAAGAGAGACGCTCTATTACGCGAGTGTTACCACCCGACAAAATTTCTGCGGCAATGGAACTTTTACTATTGCATTATTGTGTGTGTGTGTGTGCGTACTGTTTACTTTGGCGGAACTACATTCATACAAGCAAAGCATCCATAATTCATGTGTCTATGGGGACATTTTATTATTATTTTATTTATTATGCAGTCCTATTTGAATAATTATTTCATAAAAGCACATCACACATCATGTAATAGGCAAAAAGGTAACATATTTAATAATTTTTTTTTTTTTAACTTAAAAAAGAAAAGTAAAAAACCAATTCTTTTCTAATAATTTATGTACATGTATGAAAATTAAATAAAATCATTTTTAATTAGTAATATGATTAATAATAATTTCTCCACCAAAATATTGGAATATTTTTATTTATTTAATTGTGGAAATTCCTCCAGATTTCTTGTTTGCTGTCATTGTCAATGGCAGTGGGCGGGAATATCCTGCCGTACACATATTAAAAGAAACTTTATTCAGGTCAGAGTTGACTAAGCATTGGATTTAATTAAAACAATACGGCCAGAAACAAATATTGTCAAAAATAATTCAGTATTTATTATCCGAATGCCACTACTTACCGTATTTCTTGTGTTGAGTTCGAATTTTCATGTATGTGTACATTCCCAATTTCATTTTTATTATTTATGTGTTAACTAAGTAAAAGGGAGAAAAAAACCAATGAAGTGTTATATACGTTGCGGAGCAACCACCAAAAACCCATTTGGAATAGTTAGAAATAATCTAAACAGAAACGGAATACTTCTGCTCAGTAGATTTTATATAGTATTCAAAATTCAATGCGTATTTATTTAAAAGGAACAAAATTATATAGAACTCATCCAGCAGTCAACAACTAAACGAGAAACAGTTATAAATACTGAATTTCTTTGATTGGTTCATGTTTTTTAATTGGCAAAGAAGAGAGTAATGAATTTCATCACATTGTGTTATTGTAATTTGGTTAAGATTGTCAAAACAATTCGAGTAGCACATCACTTTTAAATATATTTACTTTCTTATTTAGGTTCAAGGTTCATATCTTCTCAATCTATTTGAATATGTCCATACCAGAATATATACCATTTCACCATTTAAATCTTTATCAAAATGCACTTACCGTGTCTGTTTTAAGCTTGTTAAAAATAAACACGCACTACGAAACTCGCAACTCAACTGCAACAGAACACAAAAGATTCTTCATCAACGGTGCCGCACAACACATTCGTACCTTTGACATTGCATGTATTCTTATCGAACGAAGAACACATTTCTGAAATTATTGTTCGGTATTCAGACGATTTTTGATTTATTTTTCGTATCATTTGCATTGTTAAGTTTTTTTAATTTCAGCCACTATTCAAAGGTGTACTTTGAAAGTTCTACTGTAAATTGACAATCATTTTCTTAGCAAATAAGTTTTTTTTCTTCATATTATTGTATAAAAATAAATGTATAGAATAAAAAACCAAAAGCACATATTCTTTTATAACAATTATAATCATATTTTTATTTAGCAGATACATAAACCTGTTATATGTTCTGTTTTTAAAACAACAGATGTCACTAAAAAAAGTAAAAGTTCTCCACCATGTATGTGAATACTTCTTTATGCATTGACGGCAGTTTGTAATTTTTATTTGGGAAAATACTTATTCGCATTACCAGATTCCACTATGTGCATGACTTTTCCATCTCATCGTAAATACTTTATTAGTAAAGCAACAAGAATGCGATTTTACAGTGACTTTCAAAATTATATGTAAAAAAATGAAACTGAAAATCGTTATTATAAATATTACAATATTAATATAGAGAAACGGAATTTTTGTTAATTTTTTTTTTATTACTTCTGTCTGACATGCTAATGAGGTAACGCAGATTTGTACAAGATATGTGTGAAAATAATTTATAGAACCGAAAATACAAGTCGATTTATTATTATACTTATTTGTCGTAAAATGTAATTCTACTATTTATTTACTTGTTTCCTAAGTTCGGACATGTATTCGTACACTACAGAACAAAAGTATAAAACTAACTCGGCAATAGCACATTTTATAAATAATTTATATGGTTATGGTATGCCTAAAATCATTATGGTATACCTTAAATCATTATATGGAAAACTATTAAAACAAACCTGACTCTAACACATACGAGGTCTGTTCAAAAAGTATCACGAATTTTGTGTTTTTTTTTCTTCAAAAATTATTTATTTATTTATGAATATCTATTTTGTGCCAACGTTTTTTCCAATCCTCGAAGCACATTTAAAAAAATCATTTTTTGTGATCTTGTTCAGCTCCTCCTTCGATGCCGTCTTTATCTCCTCAATCGTAGCGTCAAGTCGTTCTTACATGGGGCTCTTCAGTTTCGGGAACAAGAAAAAGTCACAGGGTGCCAGATCTGGGGAATACGGTGGCTGCGGCATTATTAGTGTGTTGTTTTTGGCCAAAAGTTCGCGCATAAGCAACGATCCGTGAGCAGGGGCGTTATCATGGTGCAAAAGCCAATTTTTGTTCTTCCACAAAACCGGGCGTTTCTGGCGGATTGCGCATAACTTGCAGGTAATATTCCTTATTGACCGTTCTACCCTGTGGCAAGAACTCATGATGCACCACGCCCCTGTAATCGAAGAAAACTGTAAGAAAAATCTTCATATTCGACCGAACTTGGCGCGCTTTTTTCGGTCTTGGCTCATGCAGAGCTTCCATTGGGGTGATCGACCTTTGGTTTCCATGTCAGAACCATGAACCCATGATTCGTCACCAGTTATAACCCTCTGGAGCAAATTTGGGTTGTCGCGGATAGAGTGCAACAGCTCCTTAGCAATGATAATGCGATGCTGTTTTAGGTTAAAATTGAGCAAAAATCGAAGACGAGCCAAAACACGTGCAAGCAAAGCAGCTGTCAAAAATTAACTGAACATTCAAAATGGTCGAACTTGTCGGCATAAGTGAGAGATATGAGTACCAACATAACGCCACAAAAAAAATCAAAAATCGATTATACGTAACCCGCGGAAATTCAAAATTCGTGATACTTTTTGAACAGACGGTGCGAATAAAATAAAAGTCACATGGTCTCTAATAACGGTGAACAGACGAGTGGGAGCTGCTCATTTATTTGGAAGTGTGGGTATAAAAATCTCTTAGTACACACTCAAAATAAAAAAAAAATGTATTTGGCTTGATTTCGCGTTACAAATGAACTGCTGATGACCCGGACGGATGAGAGAACGTTCCAGATCTTTGGGTCTAAAATATGAGTCTACGTGCATCGCAGTGCTGACGAAAAAAATGCTACTGAAGCTGTAGTGTCAACCGTAAAGCTAAATGGTCGCATGGCTATGATTTGGATATGCTTCTCTACTAATTGCCTAAAAGAATTCGTGCAAATTAAACTAATTTAAACAAATGGCAGTATCTACATATTTTAGAGGCGAATGATGCTTTTCCGTCAAAACTTCGGTTAATTAGTGAAGAATTCGTTATGCAACAGGAAAACGATAAAAATATATCATCCTACATGCCTTTTTATTCTATTGTATTGTATAATTAACATCGTTAAAGAACATCGTCTATTCAAAAAATTCAACACAATTACGACGCATAAGGAAACATTATCTGATCATCTGGATGAGAGTATTTAATAAAATCAAAGTGTTCCTGTTCCCTCAATACTTCAACAAGTTTTTCCTTACCTTACATATAATATTTTTGTTCAAAATTATTGTGATTTAAAAAATAGAAATGAATATATTTTTTCGCTTCTTTACTTTAACTTTTCGAATTTTATTTGATTTCCCCCCTTAAATCTAGGCAGGAAGCAAGCTTTTGGCATGCAGTGTACATACGAACATAAATAAGTATAAAATTTTTCTGATATTTCAGATTTTTCATACCGCCCTTCCACCTTAATATAATCTTTCATTGACTTCAATAGTTTACTTTTTATGCTCTAAAAATATTAAAAAAAAATTACATTTTCATTATTGATATCTATAATTATAGTCATATATTATGCTAGGTTAAACATTAATAATGACCACTTAATTTATTTAGCATTATTATTTATGAATATTTTATGGTTCTGTTATATTGAGAAATAGGGAATTTTTTTTTTATTATATCAAATAACGTAAGTATTTAGAACATAAAATATAAATAAGCTTACAGTATTTTTTTTATGATAGTCTTTAAAATGAAAACTTAATAAATAACCAACTGGTGAAGTGGAAAATGTTCTCAAATCGAAAATCAGCCACTGGAATCGCATAAAATAAATAAATGAACATAGGAATAGGTGTTATGAACTCAATATGTGCATAAATGTGAATACTTGGGATAAGACGTGGGAATTTCGAAAGCCTTTTCGCTTTATTTTTCTTTTTTTTTCTTTTTGGTACATAAAGAACCTAAGTAAAGGCCAATACCTATCATGAAAGTGGACGATTTTCCATCGTAAAAGTTGAACTTTAAAGTGGTTTGATAAAATTTTATTGTCATGAATATGCGCCTTTTACTCGTAAAATGTGAATAAGCATAGAATCGCCTCTGATCGCAAGACCTACACAAGTTTCCATTCGTTTAAATCTCAAACCAAGGGGTGGGGGGAAGGGGTTTGGTCAAACAAAGCAAATTGGAGAGCATGGATATGATATTGTGCAATTGAAGATATTGAAAATTGTAGGTCAAAAGGAAAGTGGTACAATGCAGAATGGGAGGTCATGTGTTAAGTGGTTGGAAATAAGGTGATAATGTCCTTTGTAACATGAGAGGTAGAATAAAAGGACATATTTTCAAAGATTTCTCATATGGAAACACTTTCAAAAGGACTTCAGATTTTTTTTTTTTCGAGAAAATTTTTAATTGAAAATTGATTTGACTGTAATACTAGTCAATGGGATTTAATTGAATATCAAGCATTTCACAAATAAATAATAATTGAAAACGATGGAACAGAATTTTTTTTATAAAAGTATTTAAAACATTTTCCTTACGTTCGTATGGACGTTAATAGCTTAGAATATAGAACTACTGGATAGGACTCTAAACTTATTTCCATAATACATTCCGAAGAACGCACACATTCACATAATTATAGATATTTGGTTCTGACCAACAAACAGGTTATTATTATATAAAATAAATTGCATTTAAGTTAATAAAGCTTAAATTTACTCGGTGTTCGGTATGCTACCACTTCATGGAGTAAATAGCTTTTTAAACTATTAGAATAAATAAATAAAAAATCAAAATACGAATTCATTTAATATCAAGAGGATGTAAAAAATATAAGTATGGACTTGAAATATGTAGGTAAGAATTATCACTTTTGGCAGACAAAAAAGTTTTATTACGAAAATTAGATGGCAGTGGGTGTTATATTAACACAAAAAATTCTACACATACCAGGTGTATAAGCTTAAATCTGCTGTTTTTTAGTCAAAAAAAACACATGGTTTTTTCATAGAAAGCAAAAACAAATTTTATTCAAAGTACTTGCCTTCGCTAGCTATACATTTTTTCCATCTCTCGGGCAATTTGTGGATACTACGCCAAAAAAATTCCTTCTCTTTCGAGGCAAACGACTCATCAAGCCATTTTCGGACGTCTTCATAAGAATCGAAGTACTGCTCAGCGAGCGCGTGTCCCATCGACGAACACCGGTGGTAGTCGGAAGGGGCCAGATCTGGTGAATAAGCGGGGTGGGGTAGCACCTCCCAGCTGAGTGTCTCCAAGTAGTTTGGGACCATTTTTGACCTGTGCGATGGTGCGTTGTCGTGGAGGAAAATCAGTTTGTCATGTCTTTGTTGATAATCTGTTCTTTTTTCACGCAGAGCACGGTGCAATTTGATCAGTTATTGATGGTAGCGGTGGGAATTGACAGTTTCACCAGGTTTCAACATCTTATAGTAGACGATACCCTGCTGATCCCACCAAACGCACAACATCGTCTTCACATTTGAAGCGATTTAGTCTTGGGGAAGATGTTGATGGTTGGCCGGGATCAACCCACGTTTTCTTGTGTTTAGGATTCTCGAAATATATCCACTTTTCATCGCCTGTCACAATCTGATGCAGGAACGGCTTTCTTTTTTGTCTGGCGAACAAGATTTCGCATGCGTTTTGGCGTCGCTCCATCTGCCTATCGTACAATTCATGCGGCACCCATTTTTCGATCTTTTCAATCTTCCCCATGGCATGCAGACCCATGAAAATGTCTGGTTGAGTAACACCCAATTGCTCCGCGAGCATTTTTTGTGATTGGGTATCATCTTCGCCCAAAAAAGCCTGTAATTGATGGTCCTCAACCTTCCTAGGCCGATTTTTATGCTTCTTGTCCCACAAGTCAAAATTGTCGTCTTTGAACCGACGAAACCAATCTCGGCACGTTGTTTCCGATAAAGCACTGTCACCAAAGGCCTCCGTAAGTATTCGATGCGATTCGGCAGCCGATTTCTTCAAATTGAAAAGCGTCCCGCATATGCTCTTTTTCTGGCACAGTACTAGACATGATTACCAAAGTAAAAATGAATGTTATTGTACGAAATTGCTGACACTGTGCACTGATTAATGTTGACAGATGTCAAACTCATAAAAAAAAGTATGGCGTGCCCATGGTAGCTTAATACGCTCACTCACGCCATCAATGACCAAACAGCGGATTTAAGCGTATACCCCTGGTAAACATGCACGTTGTTCGATTTATCGCCGCTAGTTGTAAATATGACACCATTAAATTAACAGTGTATGTAGAAAAATATGACGAAAGAGCAAAATCTTAGGTTAATTGCATCACACAATCAGATACAAAGTCAGCCAAACAAACCATACCATAAAACAGGAGTAATAAAGCCGAAAATAAACTATGATGTCACGTGTATCAATTTTTTTTAAATGATCAAAGATCGTAGAATGTTATTTGGTAATTTCCACCTATTATCATAGCCCCAAACTTATGTCATATATTCATAAATTGAGGAAAAAAATCTCTACTAGCCTTGTATGAGAATCTATTTGGTTTTTTTTTTTACTATTCGTGTTTATTTAATACGAATAAGTTAACAATTTGCAAGACCATCGTTGAAATCCCCAGCATTGATACCCAAGGTCCTCGGATATGAATTCGTGGAAATAATAGAATTGATTGCAGTCAGCATAGAATTGAAAATTTAAAATTCGATTTATCTGGGCTTTCATGGCGTGAAGACCGGAAACGTGTCGCCTTTCCATGAAACATAATCATGCGTGTTCTATGCAAATGCAGTTATCCGATATTGATGAGCAATTGGCGACAATTTTCCCGATATCAACAAAGGTATTCAATTATGATTACGCGATTATGCAATTTTGCGAATCAATCGGACTACACGATCCTACTCTCCATCATCATCATTCTTAAATTGCTATGGGGGTAGATATTTCGGTATCGATTACGTGACGTTTGAAATACAATTTTCAATTGATTTTGGTTGATTCGCAGTGAACCATCATCATCATCGCACCGATGATAATCTCCATCTTATTCGAATGGATAACTACCGCCAATCGTTCAGAGAAAGGAAATCAAGACCATTACCAACCAGGATGGATTTTAAATACTTGAATGCTTGTGTATGTGTGGAATTTTTTATTAAAATGGATTTTCTTCTCTTTGAATTTTTCTTCCCAAAAAGGGAAATAATAAATGGCTGATGCTGCAAAATAAGAAATTAAGTAAAAGGGATCACGTAGAATGTGAAACGAGCCAGAAATACTGAAGACATTCCGTTAGAGATTTAGTGGTGTGCCTGGTGGTTATGGCCGTTTCTCATTTCTTATTTGTGGTAGGTAGGGTCCTGATTTAATTTTGATTTTGTTCTTTGAACATTTCTCTGCCATTTATTACTGGCAAAACAAAACCACTTCTCAGGATAATTAACTGCAATGGTACTGCAGCTTATTTTTTTTATACTAAATAATATTATACCAATTTCGAAGATGAAAATGAATATTTTATTCATTTTATGGTATAGTCTTAGACATTTTATTGATTATTGCACATTGAGTTCTTCCAAACAATAAAAGCCTTTATTTTTTTTGTATGTTATCTTGAAGATAAGACAATGCAACGTTATCAGCTTTCACAATTCTTCTCAATTTTAATTATCAGAATCATAGTGTGATTCTGCAGCAAATTCTTATCAAATTGTTCTTTTCCTTTGACAATAAATAAAATGTTCTATAATTAAATTATCAGATGAATTAATTTGAATCTGAATTCAAATTATGTATTGCATTGGATTATGTTATACAATGAAAAAAATAACTAAGTATTCTTGGGTGTTGAAAAGGACAGGAAGGTATTAAAATTTCCTTGAAAGTGAAGTTCCGTAGGAGTATGACGAATGTTGACCATACTCAGAAGGCAGATGTTTCTGCTGAGCATGCTTGTCACTAGTTTTATGCGAAAATTGCGGCAGAGGGGTTCGAAGTTTTAGTAGAGATGTGCTCCCACACCCACCATAATCAGAAAAAAATCATGCCGGAACATATAGGGGATAATGGAGATACCCTAAGGTGTTAAGTTCTCCATGGAAGGAGAAGAAAAAAAAAGAAAAAAGATTAAAACTACTAAAAAAAAACCACCAAAAAACTAAAGAAAAAATATCCCGACAAAAAGAGAAAGGAATAGGAATTGAGAGGGAAGAAAAGGTAAGAAAATTGGGAAGGTGAAAATGAATCGAAAAAATTAGAAAAACTAAAAAGAAAAGCCCCAAAAAACAAAGCAAAGAACGATAAAAAAGGGGTGCAGCCGACCGTCAACGTTGGTGGGAGAGTGTTAGCTAATCCTTCTCTCCCTGGCCTATCCCCAAACCCGCCCAATGACATTCCGCGGCCAAATAATTTAGCATTGCCTCTTTTTGCTTGTAGAAAATCTAAATATTTAAAGGAAACTCATAAAAATTTGAGATTTTAATTTTGATTAGTTTTTTTAGAATTTTTTTTAAATTATATCAAGTTATACTCTGTTAAGTTTAAAGAAACTGTTAAGTATCGTTCTATAATTTTTTTTCTTTGAATTTTAATTCAAATAATAGAAAAAAATCCAAATAAATAAAAATTGTGAAGGTAAAATAGCCTGCAAAATAACCCCTATTATTTTGATAATAATAACAGTGTTTTTGAGATTTTAATTAAGAAAGAAAAATATACAAAAAGTACGAGGGTCGTTCAATAAGTCCTTAGAAAATCCGAGAAATTGCGCTCGTAGTGTCGGACTTTTTTGTAAGTAGCATTATCGACAGAAAAGCTGTCAAAATTTCAGCTCGATCCATAGCGTAGGTCAATTTCTATCGTCGATAAAAGTTAACGACATTTATTTGTGCATAACAATGGAAAAAAGCGAGTTTAGGGCTGTCATCAAACATCTCTATTTGAAAGGCTTCAGCCCGAAAGAAATCAAAACCGACTTGGATGCAGTTCATGGCACATCTGCACCTGTGTTTGCGACGGTTTACAATTGGGTGAATGAATTTAAACGTGGCCGTTCATCCACAAAAGATGAACATCGTTCAGGACGCCCAGTTGAGGTGTCTACTCCTGAAATCATCGACTAAATCCACGATCTGATGTTCAACGATCGGCGAATTAAAGTGCGCGAATTCGTCTGTGACGAAAAATTGTCTGTGAAAAAAATTTCGGCAAGATGGGTGCCGCGTTTGCTCTCAGATGAGAATAAGCGCAATCGTGTAGTGAACTCTGAGGCTATGTTGGCACTCTTTCATCCCAATCCTGCCGAATTCCTTCGTCGATATATTACTGTGGAGGAAACCTGGATACACTACTACCCTCCAGAAACGAAGAGACAGTCATCACAGTGGATTTTCAAGGGTGAACGGGCTCCGAAGAAGGCAAAAACTGTGCCATCGGCTGGCAAGGTGATGGCCACGGTCTTTTGGGATTCGCAGGGCATCATTTTTATCGACTATTTGGAAAAAGGAATAACAATAACAGGAGCGTATTACGCGTCGTTATTGCAACGGTTGAGCGAGGAAATCAAAGAGAAACGCCCCCATCTGAAGAAGAAAAAAATCCTCTTGCATCAGGACAATGCGCGTGTGCACACCTGTGCTGTTTCCATGGCCAAAATTGTGGAATTGAGAATGGAATTGTTGCAGCATCCCGCTTATTCACCAGATTTGGCTCCGAGTGACTATTTTCTTTTCCCCAATCTGAAGAAATGGCTTGGCGGATGACGGTTCACTTCCAACGAGGACGTCATTGCTCAAACGGATGAGTATTTTGCAGAACTTCCGAAATCCTATTTTTTGGACGGGATAAAAATTTTGGAAATTTTTTACGAAAAAAAATTTTTATTATTGAAAAATAAAATTTTTTTTTTAGAAAACAGTTTTTTTTTCATCTTTTTCTAAAGACTTATTGAACGACCCTCGTAGTTATCTAAAATGTTTAAAAAAAAACAAAAAATAATTAGGATAAGAATTTTTTTTGCGTTCTAAAAAGAATTGCTTTAAATTTGTCTAAGATACAGACTATCTTGACCAGTTAAATGTCGGAATTTTGAATAAATTTTTATTAAAAATATTTTTGATACAATAAAAATTTTGGAAATATGAAAAAACTGACATGAGCAAAAGTATTTATTATATGGAAAAACAAATTTGCCACATTTAACAGTGGAATTTTTCCATCTAAAAACTCCCCTTTCCATGGTGAGCTTTGGGCAATTAGAATGACAGTTGTGAGTCCGTTCAACCTGTCAGTCAGTAAACAAATAGCCTGTCACCCCTTCAAGCTATTTGTGCATCGTCAAAAGATGCGGTGCTGAAAGAGGTTCATTGCAGTCTGTGAAAAAATAGAAACTTCAAGTTGCATTGGTTTGCCGGTCGTATTAGTATCATGGGTTGGACGAAAAAGGCTCTGCACCATCCTGTGCTCACTGATAATGAAATAATACTTAGCATCATTAGCCATGCGTAAAAAAACCGACTGGTCCAACTATGGAAGATTGTTTACCCACAAAGTCTCGGTAACAATCTCATCCTTCTTGCCATTTTTGTGGCGTTCAATTCACCATTGTCCATATTTGAAATGACTGTCCCTTGACATAGGACCTCTTTCATTCTAGAGTTCAAGCCCAACCATTTTTTTTTCTTAGCCTCTTTTATAGCCTTTTTAGGCATTTAAATATGCTCTATAAAATTTAATAATATCTGATTTTATCCTCCAATTAAATATCGATGAATTTCTTTAAGGAAGCTGGCAACGCAAACTTACACAAGACATAGAGTCGCCAAATGGCCTTATGGTCGTGGCGCTACGAAATGACCTCCTACCTCTTGTCTCATAGACCTTACATAAACAAATTTTTCATACATTAAGAAAATGTTCGTTTTAAAATTTTTTTCATGATCTCAATGATTACGTAGCCAAATGCAAAAATAAATGAACTCAAAAATATGTTGATTTAAGATAGTAAACGGAGCGTCATGTAAATGGGGAACGATTATTTTCGTATTTGGTATTAAGAGAAATAGAACGTCGAGTCTATATATAAAAATGCACACCCTTTGTGTGTAGATATAGTCATTTCGCAATAATAGGCAAATACATACGTGTACGTGCCATTAGAATTGAAGCCAAATAAAAAACTTTCAAAAATTTACAATACGATTGACCTCTTCCTCCTAACTCAAGGATGAGTCCTTTCGAATGATTTATGCAATTCATGGCACAGTCACAAAATGAAATTACCAATTTGCGTGATAGCTCTTGGTATTCATCAATTCTGTAGCTTTTCAATAGGCACTATGCTCAAATAATTAAATGCAATCGTGTTATTCGCGCCCGTGTAACAGTAAACATGCATTATTGCGGACGTGCATGGGTTTATAAGTGCATGCAATGGAGGGAGGGCTTTCATGTTCGACTCGTATTATATGCTATGTTAAATCAGTGACTTCCTACCCTTGAAAACTAGCCATAAATTTGAAAATGTTCTATTTAAATTTACTACTGCTTGTTTTTTTTGTTGTTGTGTAAAACTCTAAATAAATATATATGCAAATTTTTTTTAGTAACACAAAATCGAACAACAATATATAAGATTAAACAAGATTAAAACGTAAAAATAAACTGCTTATTTTAATTTAATGTCCTTGAACATTTATGAATCAAAGGTAATTGTGACATTCTGCATTTTAGAATAACTCAATTTCTCTGAAAATTCAAATATATTCCTTAATACAACTATTATTCATCAGTCTTAGGAAAAATAATTTAAAAATAAAGAATTTTTTTTATTAATCTAATAAATGTCCACAATTTCAAGATAGTAATAAGAAGATTAAGAAAATAGTATTAATTAATAAAGAGCGTTATAGGTAGTAAACACCAATCGAAGTTTCTCCTAATCGCATGTACGAGTCTATCTTAATATGCGTTAGATGCTTAGTATTTTAACAAAACTACGATACAAGTGACGTTTAAGCCGTCGATGGATGTTTATAGAGAAGGAAATAGAGTTCGTAGGTTCAAATTGGTTTTAGTTACGCATTGTAGAAAAGTACTTTTGTATTTAAGAATCTTTGTCAAAAAGTCGAAGGAGTCGAAGCAGTCTACTCTTTCACGTCTTTTGTACCTACAGTTAAGATATAAAGGGTTTTCGAATAAGAGTGATATGATTTCTTAAAAAAAAAACACACACTAATTGTTAAGGAAATTCAAATGATTTTTATTTAATGTAAAGTACAATCGCTACAATTAAGTTCTGAATAAAACGCCATTCAAATGGCCTCCAAGACTTCTTTTGCAGGAACGAATTCGATGAACTCAATTTTCGAGCACTTTTTCCACTAAATCAAGTCGTATGTCATGAATAGCACGTTCAATATTGACTTCTAAAGCTTGAAGAGAGTCTGGTTTATTGCTAAAGACCAATGACTTCAAATAACCCAACAAGCAATAGTCTAATGGGGTTAAATCACAACTTCTTGGAAGCCATTCAATATCACAATTTCTTCAAATAATCGAATCTCCAAACTTTTCTCGTAATAATTTGGTTGTTGCACGTGCTGTGTGGCACGTAGCCCCGTCTTGTTGGAACCAGATATTGTCAAGATCTACTTCTTCCAATTTTGGCCATAAAAAGTTGGTTATCATCGATCTATACCGCTCTCCATTGACAGTAACGGTGTTACCAGCTTCATTTCGAAAGAAGTACGGACCGATGATTCCACCAGACCAAAAACCACACCAAACTGTCAATTTAGGTGAATGTAATTGGTGTTCATGAATAATTTGTGGATTTTCTTCGCACCAGAATCGACAGTTTTGTTTATTTACCGCGCCACTCACATGACAGTGAGCCTCATCGGAGAAGATTATTTTCTTAAAAAAATCGTTATCGTTTTCAAGTTGTTCCAAGACAAAATCAGCAAATTCACGATGTTTACGGTGGTCCAATGGCTTCAGTTCTTGAGTGATAACAATTTTATAGGGATGCAAGCCGAAATCCTTTCTCAAAATCCGCCAGGTTGTGGTTTGAGACAGTCCCAATTCTTGAGAACGTCTTGGAATCGACAAATTGCGGTCTTCAGTAACACTTGCCTGAACGGTTATTTGTCTTATTGGCACTTGAACATTATGTAAAGAAAATGTACGGTCAAAATTTTTAACAATTCGACGAATAGCGAGCACAGTTGGACGATTATTACGACCATAAAATGGCAAAAGCGCACGAAAAGTTGCAATTGGAGAACGATTACTTTGATAACAAAATTGAATAATTTGTAAACGTTGTTCTTAATGACGTATTAGAAATAAAAAACAGATCATGACGTATTAGAAATGGCCGAAACATCACTTAGAAATCATATCACTCTTATTGGAAAACCCTATATAAGAGGGTTAAAGTTCCGTGGGCGCATTTGTGTTCATTCACTTTTATTTTCCACTTGGTCAACCAATTTTGGGATTACATATCGTCTGCATACGTAGCGGAGAATGCGTTAAGACAGATAGGAATAAATATTGGGTTGGCAACTAACTAAGTAGATGGTATTAGCACATTCTTTTGTTATGTCCAGTTAAAGTTGATGAGACCCATATCAAGGCCATTATCGATTCAGATCGTTATAGCACAACACGTTAAGAAACTCGATTTATGGATCATCATTAGCTTAAGAAAATTCATTTGACGCAACGCATTAGCATCTGCGATTCGCTTCTGAAACGCAACGAAACGGATCCATTTCTGAAACGACTGATAACTGCCGACGAAAAGTGGATAGTTTACAACAACGTTAATCGGAAACGATCGTGGGTGATGCGAGATGAACCACCTCAGACGACATCAAAAGGTGAGATGCACCAAAAGAAGATTATGCTGTTAGTTTGGTGGGATTATAAAGGAATTCTGCACTTTGAACTTTTACCAAGAAACCAAACGATTAATTCCACCGTGTACGTTCAACAACTCGTTAAACTGAGCAATGCAGTTCAAGAAAAGCGGCCAAAATTGGCAAATCGTAAGGGTGTTCTTTTCCAGCATGACAATGCAAAGCCGCACACATCTTTGGTCACTCGCCAAAAATTATTGGAATTAGGTTGGGGTGTATTGTCACATCTACCATATAGACCTGACCTAGCGCCTTCGTTCCATGCAGAACTCCTTAAATGGTAAAATTTTTAATGACGCTGATGATGTAAAATCACATTTAATTCATTTTTTGCAAGCAAAAGCAATAACTTTTACGAACACGAAATTATGACACTGCCTGAAAGATGGCAAAGAGTCATCGACAAAATCGGACAATACCTAATTGAATAAAGTTATATTTTTAAGTAAAAATTTTCAACTTTTCTTGTTATTTAAAATCCGCATATAGAGAATGGAGGCAAGTTTATTTCCTTGTGGGACAACAGCGATTGTTCATTATCACCATCAACGGCGTAACAACCGTGAGTCTGGACTGGGCCTGCTGAATTAAAGAACTCCAGATGTCCCGGTTGCGCGCGGCGGTCATGCAGTTTGACAGTCCCAGCAAGTTTTTGGCGGCTATAGAAACGTGAAAATTGGCTTGGGAAGGTTGAGGACTATCAATTGCAGGCTATTTAGGATGAAGGCGATACCCAATCGCAAAAAATGCTCGCGGAGCAATTGGGTGTTACTCAACCAGACATTTCCATGGGTCTGCGTGCCATGGGGAAGATTGAAAAGATCGGAAAATGGGTGCCGCATGAATTGAACAATAGGCAGATGGAGCGACGCCAAAACACGTCAGACAAAAAAGAAAGTCGTTCCTGCATCGGACTGTGGCAGGCGATGAAAAGTGGATATATTTCGAGAATCCTAAACGCAAGAAATCGTGGGTTGATC
The DNA here is from genome assembly GCA_958298945.1 of Atherix ibis. Lineage (NCBI taxonomy): Eukaryota > Metazoa > Arthropoda > Insecta > Diptera > Athericidae > Atherix > Atherix ibis. Next base: position 18,012,891 of record OY282609.1, on the reverse strand, counting down.
CCGGCCAACCATCAACATCTTCCCCAAGACCAAATCGCTTCGGACGGAAGACGATGCTGTGCGTTTGGTAGGATCAGCAGGGTATCATCTACTATGAGATGTTGAAACCTGGTGAATCTACTATGAGATGTTGAATGCCCACCGCTACCACCAACAACTGATCAAATTGCACCATGCTCTGCGTGAAAAAAGGACGGATTATCAACAAAAACATGACAAACTGATTTTCCTCCACGATAACGCACCATCGCACAGGTCAAAAATGGGCCGAAACTACATGGAGACACTCAACTAGGAGGTGCTAGCCCACCTCGCTTATTTACCAGACCTGGCCCCTTCCGACTACCACTTGTTTTCGTCGATGGGCCACACGCTCGCTGAGCAGCACTTCAATTCTTACGAAAACGTCCGAAATGGCTTGATTACAAAAGCGTCCGAAATTGCCCGAGAGATGGCAAGTACTTTGAATAAATTTGTTTTTGCTTTCTATGAAAAAAACTTGTGGCTTTTTGAGTAAGTCGGAAAAACATATCAAATTTCATGTCGGATTCGATCAAATTTCATTTTTATTTAAACGAAACAGAACTATAGGTTATAATTTCTTTGATTCGTTTTAGTCTAGTGTCGTTAATTTTTTGTACTGAAAAAATACTTTAACAATTCTAAATTGCTAGGCAAACCGTTTTATAAGATGACTCAATCGGTCGATTTCTAAGCATTTAATTCATTGAATAAATTTACAAAAAAAACTACTATGAAAATGTTCAGTTACGGATTTTCTCTGTTGGATTGTAAAACACAAGCTTCTAAGCAAAGATTTCAAAAGATGTTATAATAAAGCAACAAATAATAAAACTTGGCAAATGGTTCTATCCACTTTAAACCATTAGTCTTTATTTGGAACGAAATTTAAATCTATAGGCGAACAAATTCAGAAATAATTCAACATAATATTGTATAGCAACTTCTATTCTAAATCGGAATAAATAAATTTAAACTTGCATCAATATGGGTGGATATGCTTACGCTTACAGTGGATGATACTTATATTAATTTACAATATATAATGATGTATATGTGCACATGTGATTATATAAAAAATAATGCACCTTCTTCTATATAATAAATAATTCAGAACATGAAGAACATAATGAACTCCTAGTTCATGGAAAATGACATTTCAACCATCGTCTACGTCTACGAGTATTTCAAAGAAGAGTTTTATCTGTTTCTGCAGACAGACTCAATCTCAATTGCTTTTCAATATACTCCTGTGCTCCAACACATTACTAAAAGTTTCAAAAAGAAAAAGGCAGAATGGGAAGCAACGCTTCCACATTTCTCCTTACTCGCCGTTCTATTATAGGTCCCTATGAGAAAATTGGGAAAATCATCATGCTCAGGGATGAAATGTGTATCGAACCCAGATGATTCCTGCAAAATCTATCATGTTCAATATGGCAGAATAGAAGGCAAATCTAACAATTATTTATCGATTCTATCAATGATTGGTTATGCAATTTTTAAAACCATATCAAAAAGTTTCAGAATCAGTTGATTAGAATATAAACAGAAAAGATGAATTTTCCGATTTTTTTGACATATCAACGGTTTTGTTTATTTCGTTTTTCATTTTGAATAACCAAAATTAAGTATGTATTCCCAAAAAAAAAAAAATTTCATAATTCTAAGAATGTAAATTTTCTTCTGATTCAGAGCAAGTTTATGATTAATTAATGGTGGTAAGAAAAAACCAAAATTTTGTTGACCCATAGTCATATGAATAGAAAACTCATTAGGCTTTTTGAAATAACACCATGAATCCATGATGACATTTTAAATTATGATTATTCCTTTCTTTTAACATCTTTGGGAAAACTCTCTTTTTTGCAATTATGATTAATAACTCTTTCTAGGATAAAGATTGCAAGTACTAAAAGATATTCTCTAAAGATAATTTTTTTCCATTTGAAATTCGATTGTTTAGAAAATTCATTTAGGTTCATATTTTCGAATTGATTTTTCAAAGACCTTTTTTTTTCAATATTATATTTAAGTGTTTGCTTTGAAAAACGTTTTGATAAATTTAGATTCAATTAATAAAAAAATTACTATAGCAAATATAATTAGGAATTTTTTTTATGGCTATAATAATATTGTAATAATTGTTTTTTCAAAAATTATCTTTTTAAGTAACATTAGTACTGAAATGTATATTGTAAGCGCCACGACACTTAAGGCCATTTGGCTACAAAAGATATTGGGATAAGGAAATTAAAGTAGAAATAGAACGGAAAACTGGATTTTTGGGGAATAGCGCAGGGCCATGCCCAGTGAGATTCGAACCCAGGACCTCTTGTAGGGCAGGCGATTTAATTATTAATTTCAAAGCTTAAGTCTTCGATGGGTATTTTTAGAAATGGAAGTGGCGGAGCCACATTAAAAACAAATACGACTTGAAGATCACGATGAATAATATTATTGCGAACATCAAAGGGAGCATCGACAATTGTACGGAGTATTTTTGATTGAAAGGATTAGATTAGCCGGGAACTGGAAAGCTTAGTAGGACCCCAGAAATATAGTCCGTAAGTCCATATTGGTTTCAGTAGGGCATTGTATGGAAGTACTTTGCTGTCTATAGCAAGTTTAGAAAGGTTATCTAGAAGTCGAAGTAGTTGTAAGTATCGTCTTTTTGTGTGTTGTGTTATTTTGCTGCCATTAAGGTATATTGCGAGGACATGGTTCACGGCGGAGAGTAAGAGTCACGTGGGTAGATTTACGTTCATTAACTTTTACTCTTTACCTGGAAGGTTTGGTTTTGAATTTGAAAAATTTCGGAAGCATGTTGGGGATTTTCTCTAGATGCAAGGCGTATGCAGCAAAGGAGGTATTGGGACAGATTCGGATATAGGATGTATAAATGTTGTAGATGATGATCTCAAGTATACTTCCCTGTGGAATACCAGCCAATATCGAAAAGTTATTGGAGAGTTCATTGGATTCATTTAATTGAAAGTGTCGGTTGGGGTATATTTTAATATTGAGTTTTTATTTTGTTTTTAGTTATCGTATCATGCGTACAAATACTAGGTATACTATGAATCGTAACTAAACAAAATTTCCGATTATATTTTAATATTTAGACAATTACAAATAATCAAATACATTCTTAATTCTATTGGGTGTATAACTTAAAAATGCGGGATTGACAACAGATGGCATAACTTCTACCCAAGGTTTGTGTTAATAATAGCTCATATGGCATTTTGGAGGTTAAACATCTGTCATTCATTCTCGATTAGTCATTGAACGAAATCGTCTAAACAACAAAGTTTTTTTTTGCTTCAAAAATGTCGAGTTTCGTACCAAAAAAGTCCCATTTGCGGGAAGTGTTGATTTACTTCTTCAGTGCAGCTGAAGTACATCGATTGCTCACCGAAGCTTATCCTGAATATGTTCCATCGATTTCAACGTGCGAGAGATGGTTTGTGCGGTTCAGAAGTGGTGATTTTGACACGGAAGACAAAGAACGACCAGGTCAGCCAAAAAAGTTTGAAGATGAAGATTTGGAGTCATTGCTCGACGAAGACTGTTGTCGAACTCAAGAAGAAATTGCAAAATCATTGGGAGTCACTCAAGCAGCTATTTCAAAACGTTTGAAAGCAGCAGGATTCATTCAAAAGCAAGGAAATTGGGTCCCATATGAATTGAAGCCGAGAGACGTTGAAAGGCGATTTTGCATGTCCGAAATGCTGCTTGAACGGCATAAAAAGAAGTCGTTTTTGAATCGAATCATTACTGGCGACAAAAAATGGATTCATTACGATAACCCAAAGTGCAAAAAATCGTATGTGAAGCTCGGCCAACCAGCCAAATCAACGCCAAAGCCAAATATCCATGGCGCCAAGGTAATGCTCTGTATTTGGTGGGGTCAGAAGGGTGTGATCTATTATGAGCTATTGAAATCGGGCCATACGATCACAGGCGACCTCTACCGAACACAATTAATCCGTTTGAAGCGAGCATTGGCCGAAAAACGCCCGGAATATGCGACCAGACACGAAGCCATAATTTTCCATCATGACAACGCTCGGCGTCATGTTGCAAGACCGGTTAAAAATTATTTAGAAAACAGTGGCTGGGAAGTTTTGCCTCACCAGCCTTATAGCCCAGACCCATGCAAAACGCCCTCACCGGAATACGCTTCACTTCAGAACAGGGCATCAAAAATTGGCTCGATTCATTCTTGACCTCAACACCGGAGCACTTTTTTTTGGCGCGGAATCCATATGTTGCCAGAAAGATGGGAAAAAGTAGTGGCTTCGGATGGACAATACCTTGAATAAAATATATTGTAACAATTTCTCAAAATAAACACTCAAAGTTTGCCAAAAATCCCGCATTTTTAAGTTATACACCCAATAGGTTTATGAAATTGATGTGAGTGAGGGGATTTAATATTTTTTATTGTAGAATGATGATTATATGTCTGTAATTTTTTATCTATTAGTATAATATTGATAAAGAAAATCTACTATAAATAGTTTACAAAAAAAATCAACTGGTAGAAAGAAAAATTCGGATTGAAAATAAATTGAATTTAATAGTCAAATTGGGAAAAGTCAATAATAGACAAGTTGCATAGCAATATTTGTGCAACGAATGTTTCTTTATCCTTTTTTGATTATTCTTGTGGTGGAGCAAATCAAAATAAAATGCATTTCAACAAGTTGATAAAAATTCATGAAAGTTCGTTCGATAGAATGTCGATTTCAATTTTGCATAAAAAAATCTATTCTGCGCGTACAGTGTACATGTACAAACAAATTAAAATCGAAAATAGAAATTCGGTAGTTGGTGTAGGCCATTCAATTTTTTTTTTCAATGCATTTTATTTATTCAATTAAAATTTTTCTTTTTATTTATTCTTTAGTTATAAAGTAAGATATGAAATTAATTTCTCTTATAAATTAATATTGTAGATAAAATAATGAAGAATAAATTAATGTGTTCAAGATCATAAAAAGTAGCCAAAAATTGGTCAAGCAAAATCGATTACGTAAAAAAACCAAGCCCTTGGTTTGCATTACTTTGATTTGCGTTCTTCTCGAAGTTGCGTCGTTTATAAATTTCGTAAATTGAAAAAAGAGTCATTTTTTTTCGCTATTGGCTTTTAAATATAAAGAATTTGCAATTCTTGCAAATTTTTTAAATTATACACATAAGTCAATATATTTATTTTTAAGCATTTTATTAAATGTTCAAAAATTATCTGAGGAAAAAGCTGTAGATATAACTAGACCACGCCGCTATAACAAAATGGTGACGCCAAAAGTTTTGAACGAGAGCCAGGTAATACGTATATGAAAGTTTTTAAAATGGTGTGTGTAAATTGACTGAAATCACGTCCCTGTTTTTTTTAGAAAAGTAAAAATATCCTCAATATAAATAGAGACAATGAAATTGTTTGTCTTTTTCTAGACTTCTATTGGAGTTGCCAATGCACACTGAACAAAAAAAATGATGCACTGGTAATTTTGCGAACAATTTACTGCATGATGATTTTGTTACTACTGCATTATTCATTCGTATTCTACCTTTCGTTAAATAAATAGATATTGAGCTAGGAATACCTCTTTCATACTGATTTCTTTAGTGCACTTATACCTTTTAACTAAAAAGTAGTAATTTAATATTTTTATTTTAAAATTTGGTTTTGATATTCTGTTCATCGAACAAAATATTCTATTCCAGAATTTCTGACTGATTTTCGTAATTAAAAAAAACAGACTATTTCCTAATTGAATCAGTGACCCAGACTGATAAAACGGTACGAAAATATCGTTTCACCAGTTCGACCTAGTCTTAAACAAATGGTATAGATTCATGTAGTTTATTTTTTACGTTTGAAGCATTTAACTGGCTGTTTTCTATTAGATGAGTGACCCAATAACCAGTTCGATCTAATGAAATCTGGTCTAACAAGAGTAGACTCTATAGCACATCCTTCTGTATTATTCAGCGTGATGTTCTAGCGGTCCGAATACACGTTCTACTGTACGGCGGTACTTATGCTCGATACTCTACAACTCCGTTAGTTTTACTTTTAATATTTCAATATTATCAAAAAATGCATATTTTCAACCCCAGAAAGTAGAAATATCTCTTAACATAAAAATGGTAACCGAACTCTCTAAACAAGACACATAATTATTTATGCTCAGAGTTTGAGAATTTTATACATTTAAGTGAAATATAAAATGTGGAAAATTAAAATCTAAATCAAAGAATAACATAGACAAATAGACTAAAATTGCTGATATATTTTCACGAGTTTAATTTAAAACAAAAACAGAAATTAAATAAGCAAAAATAAAACTATTTTTAATATAAACTAACCATTTAATTTTGAACGATGTACAAGCACGAAAACGAAATAAGGATTATTAAACTCTAACATAATATGGACTAATTATAAATTGACACAGTCATATAAAAATAGATTAACGAAAGGATTTGCTCACATATGAGACTAGGCCATTCACTTTTTCTATAAAAACTAGGTCTACAATTGTTTTTTTTCTAGGCCACTTTTGTGTTTTGTTTAATGACTTCAACTATTTACATATGAGCAAACATCATTGAAATTTTCGAATTATTTTAAACATTTTCGTATAATGTGCTACAATTTCCAGTAATTGTGGGCCAAATCGTGCTACTTTCGAAATATATTTAGACAAAATAATAAATAGATATTTGGTTTGGTCGTATTAATTATCTCTAAGCTGAAGTTGTTCATATTCTCGTAACTGCCATTGCTTCAGAATATCTCAAGCAAAAGAATACAGTAAAATACCAACAGTTAACCACTACCCTAATATAAGTTCTCTAAAAACATAATTTAATCATTTTGAGTACAGTTGCTAGGTGTATAAGCTTAAATCCGCTGTTTTTTAGTCAAAAAAACACATTTTTTTTCTTCACAGAAAGCAAAAACAAATTTATTCAAAGTACTTGCCCTCGCTAGCTACACATTTTTCCCATCTTTCGGGCAATTTGTGGATACCACGCCAAAAACCTTCCTTCTCTTTCGAGGTAAACCATTCATCAAGCCATTTTCGGACGTCTTCGTAAGAATCGAAGTGCTGCTCAGCGAGCGCGTGGCCCATCGACGAAAACAGGTAGTAGTCGGAAGGGGCCAGGTCTGGTGAATAAGCGGGATGGGGTAGCACCTCCCAGTTGAGTGTCTCCAAGTAGTTTTGGACCATTTTTGACCTGTGCGATGGTGCGTTGTCGTGGAGGAAAACCAGCTTTTATGTCTTTGTTAATAATCCGTCCTTTTTTCACGCAGAGCACGGTGCAATTTGATCAGTTCTTGATGGTAGCGGTGGGCATTGATAGTTTCACCAGGTTTCAACATCTCATAGTAGACGATACCCTGCTGATCCCACCAAACGCACATCATCGTCTTCCGTCCGAAGCGATTTAGCCTTGGGGAAGATGTTGTTGGCTGGCCGGGATCAACTCACGATTTCTTGTGTTTAGGATTCTCGAAATATACCCACTTTTCATCGCATGTCAAAATCAGATGGAGCCACGACTTTCTTTTTTGTCCGGCGAGCAAGATTTCGCATGTGTTTTGGCGACGCTCCATCTGCCTATCGTTCAATTCATGCGGCACCCATTTTCCGATCTTTTCAATATTCCCCACGGCATGCAGACCCATGAAAATGGCTGGTTAAGTAACACCCAATTTCTCCGCGAGCATTTTTTGCGATTGGGTATCGTCTTCATCCAAAAGAGCCTGCAATTGATGCTCCTTCACCTTCCCCCTTCACTCTTCACGCTTCTTGTCCCATAAGCCAAAATTTCCGTCTTTGAACCGACGAAACCAATCTCGGCACGTTGTTTCCGATAAAGCACTGTCACCAAAGGCCTCCATAAGCATTCGATGCGATTCGGCAGCCGATTTCTTCAAATTGAAGCAGAAAAGCAGACCTTCCCGTGTATGCACTTTTTCTGGCACAAAACTAGACATGATTACCAAAGGAAAAATGTATGTTGTTATAAGAAATTACTGACAATGTGCACTGATTAATGTTGACAGATGTCAAATACATAAAAAAAGTATGGCGTGGCCATGGTAGCTTAATAAACTCAATCACGCCATCTAAGACCAAACAGCGGATTTAAGCTTATAGACATACATAATTTTTTTTTTTCGAAAATGAGTATCTGCAGTAATTTATTTTTTAAAATTAAAATAAGAAAGAAAATAGACCACATTCGAACTATATTTTAATAACAATAATATTTCGATTTACGAATTTTTTCTCTTCATTATTTAGTGAAGAGTTTTTGTGATGAATTTGCTCGTAGTCTATAATTTTCAAACAATTTTCCAGAAAGAAACATGTTAGATGTATATAAAATACTCCAATCTAATCTATTCAATTTACATTTGCATGTATATGATTGCATTGCAGAATATCAATTTTATTTTTGAATAAATCCTGTTATACCAGTTGAAATACGGCCATTAATCAATTAACAGATGCTATGTGTACTAAAATTTTAGTATGGGTAGAGGTGTACTGCGCCAGCGATCAACAACAACCTTTTGGATTAGGTTGATTCAGCAAACTGATGACGACTGCAGCGAAAACTATTTTCAATTCAATTCAATTCATCGACGAAGACGACATAATCATAGGATCCGACCGCTGTGACATATTCCGTTGTTACGTTGAGGTGTACATTCGTGTAGTACCAGAAGGGTTCGGCGAGCATCGATAGCAGAATCCAATGCCAACGTTTACATTTTGAATATCTGAACAAGGACAAGAACAAGGACATGATTGCTTCTCCTCCACCCACTAAACACATAAGAGTTGGCCTTGCTATTTGCCAATATTTCGTGTACGTATTGGTGACCGTGCACTATTTATAACAAGAGCCAAAAAAAGTACACATACACACAAATCTCCTCAATCTTCTACGAATAGTAACATACTCGTATATATGTAAGACCTAGGGGGTGGATGAATTTTTAAAGTTTTGTTGCCGACATATTGATGGATTGAAGTTCCTCTTTTGCCAAATTTAGCTGAGTTGTGTGTATGGTGGTTGGAAGAACCAACCGCAAGACCAATACAATAAAGAAAATATTTTATTCTTTTCTCTACTTGAAATTCAAATTTTTCTATGCAGATGTGATGAGTTTCACATTTCTATGTAAGTCCTAAGCAGGTAAACTATGCTATTTTCTCTTGGGTAGCTTTAGTTTTACAGATAGTATTCTGCCTTGGAGTACCTTCATATATGCAGTACATACTATTATATATATTTTTGTTGGTTCATCAATGTGATTCTATCTATCTATAAATTTGCATATAAGCTATATGCTATGGCGACGTCTATGGAAAAAAAATTATTTTGTTTTCTTTTAATATTTTCTATACAGATATTTATTTTTTTATTTAAATTTATATGATATGATAGAGCAGCAGAAAATAAATTTTCAAATTTAGAAATTGCGTTGGAAAAATATACATTACTTCTCATTCGAAACTTTTGCTTTTTTTTCGTTTATGCATAACAAAAGTTTATTAAGTTTAACACAAAATATAATATATTTTTACTGATATGTTTTACTATCGTATATACTTGCTTACTAAATGTTCTTCTTATCTTGTCCAAATAAATTTGATTAATCTTCTTTGTTTGCTTCTTTATTCATTGTTAATAAAGAAATTTCTAATTGTTTTATTTTATTTTAATTAATTGCAATATATTTGATTATATAAAAAAAATATAAACTGTAAAGCGTTATTGTGCAGCATCCAAATGTCTGCGATAGCCGATCTGACTCGAAGAATCCTATTTCTGAGCCTTCCAAGGGTAAACATCCATATTTTCATCAGTTTCAATAACCGTTCCTGAGCAAAGTTCTTACTCTTCTAAAAATATTGTATGTCACCGAAAAACTTGTACTCTTGATAAGGAATGTTCTCTATAGGCTTGTTGTACCAAAACTAACACAAAATTTCATGGTACATCGTTGCGCCAAATTCTGATGTTACATTTTTTGTAACGCATTAATAATATACAACTTCACTAATAGGGTCGCATAGTTATCGGACGAGACTGAAACTTATACTGCACGTTTAGAAGATACTAACGTATTGTTGATAGATATCTATTCTCATTACTTTCCTTTCATAAATCTAATAGGATACCCATAGCCTTACTACGGTCCATACCAATCAATCGTTGCTCAAGGTTAGCCAGCGGAGCACATGATCTTGTCCGGCAGCCTTCCTCTTAACTTACACTGGTTAAATATATGAAAAACCTGCTTCCAAGAGTATCCTCTTCGCGATTTACGCCGCAACTCTAAAAATAACTCCTCCTCTCTTTCCTTTATAATTTCGCAACTTCAAAGAGACTCTTCCACTCCTTTTCATAATTTCCAAACTATACAACCTCATCCAAATTGAAAATCATGGTTGGGAACACAGTTGAATAATATCTATATCTTTAACCAAGTGTAAAAAGCCAGATACTGACACGTACATTTGCATAAAACTTTTTCCAGAGATGTTAGATAGGTTTAAAAATTGAAAAATGCTCTTTACGGATGCTGCTCCGGTTATAACATTAGATGAGATCTGTTCAAAAAGTATCGCGAATTTTGTCCGCGACGTACCAATCTCAATGCAGCACGAGCCAAGACCGAAGAAAGCGCGCTAAGTTCGGTCGAATGTGAAGGTTTTGCTTACAGTTTTCTTCGATTGCAGGGGCGTGGTGCATCAGGAGTTCTTGCCACAGGGTAGAACGGTCAATAAGGAATATTACCTGCAAGTTATGCGCAAGTTGCGCTAAGCAATCCGCCAGAAACGCCCGGTTTTGTGGAAGAATAAGAATTGGCTTTTGCACCATGATAACGCCCTTGCTCACGCATCGTTGCTTGTGCGCGAATTTTTTGCCAAAAACAACACACTAATAATGCCGCAGCCACCGTATTCCCCAGATCCGGTCCACTGTGACTTTTTCTTTTTCCCGAAACAGATTCTTTGATCCATTTTTTGGAATGGGCAAAAATCGAAGACGTGCCAAAACACGTGCAAGCAAAGCAGCTTTCAAAAATTACTTGAACATTCCAAATAGCCGAACTTGTCAGCATAAGTGAGAGACATGAGTACCAACATAACGCCATAAAAAGAATCGAAAATCGAATATACGTAACTTGCGGAAATTCAAAATTCGCGATACTTTTTGAACAGACCCGGTATATTTTTTAGTCATCCAACAATATTATACCGAGTTACTGCTTGAGAAACTTTTTCTGCTATTAGCATGTGCTTAAGAAACGACTATTAACATCCATAGCCTTGGGTAGATAAGTAGATTGGTCAAATAGCGAAATATATCTTGCTTCACACTGGCTGTCCATCATTTCAACTACCAGTCCTTAATTCTAGGCAAGAAAGTCGCTCAGAATTAGGATTTCACATGTCGCCCTCATCCATAATTTCCTTTTCGGTAACCATCCTTATCCTATATGCCAATTTTGTGGCGTCCGTTACACTAGTCTACACATTCTGCGGGACTTCCACAACATCCAGAATTATTTTTCGAGTATGACTCCACCCCTTGTGGAACTCTTTAACACAATATATTCCTTTAATATTACCAAACCTAAAAATTTGCTGATTGAAATCTAATTTCATCTTCTACTTACTTCCTACTAACTCAGTGCACTTTCTCATTTATATAATCACATGTTTATTATCACCAATTGGTCTCAAGGTCGTGGTGCTACCATAAATGGCCTTTCGACACATATCCTAAGGATCTACCTTACAATACAATACAATACATAAAAAACACAGTTCTGAACGAAAAAATTGACCAAAGATGAAAATATGAAATCAGTAAATTTCGGTCAAAATACCACAAATATCTATTTAAGGGGTAATATTCAACTCAGAGTTTTTTTTCTTCTCTCAAAATAGAAAAGCTTTTCTGAGTTTATAAAAGAGATTTTAGAAGTTTTGCTTAAAACTTTTTCAATTTTGTACAAAGTATTAAGGATTAATATCACGAGCATATTATAATACGAACAAACCATTTTACAATTATGATATTTTTCTATGATTATTATTTTTATTATTTATATTTTTGTTTTTATTTTATTGACCATGAACTTTTTTAATTTAACACAATGAATAGAAGAATTTTATATAGGATATTAAAAAACTTTCATGAATAAATGTGCACTTGAAATAAGTACATATTCAAAAATTTATTAATTTTCTTATTTTTACAACCGTCAATAATACTCGTGTTAATATTAACAACAATAATAATAATAATAATGCTATAATAAAAAGGAAATAGAAGAAACAAATTATTGTATATGAATGTGCTAAATAATAGAGATTATCGATATTATAAACAGAAATGTTATACTTTTCAAGGAATTAATCATAAAAAATTCTACTTGTAAATATGAAAATTGTAAACTAATAACAATTATAAAAAATATATATATAATTTAGATTATTTAAAAAAAAACTTAACTGCTTTGTGATAAATCAATTATGTTAACTTGATAGGAAATGTCAATCGTTAATAGCGCGTGTTGTAAAATTTAATATTCTATACGATGTTAAACAGGTTTCATATTCCAGTTCGTCGTCATACAATATTAACGAGCAACAAGGATTTATAAAAAAATGTGATTGCCAGAATAATTATGAATTATTAGTAATTTGCATGTTTTAGGCAAATTTACAACGCGTTAACGTAAACGACAAAGGATGACTTGTTCACAAACAATTCTTAGACTAAAATACCTACTCTAGTCGCGTACGTGCAAGAGTAGTTATAGTAAAATTAATTTCGTACTAGTTGTATAAACGCAATTCTATTTTTGGACAGATATACTTATATTTAAATTTTCTAAATTTAAATTTGTGTTGGATTCATTCGAATTAAATCAACCATTTTAACTTGATGATATTTTATTTTTGGACAAAAAACCATTTAGTTCCTTTATTTGTCTCACTTTTTCAACTTTACCATACGATTATTTGGACATAATTATGAAACATTTTAACTTAGCGTGATTTAATCATTGCGTGATTAATAAAATTATATAAAAAAAATGTTCTAAACAAAATCACACTCTTTATACTTTTCGTCCCCCTTAAAAAAATCTAATTTGGTCAACATTTACGGAAGAAAACAAAATAAGTGGTAAAATAATCACCTGAACTTGAAACTGCTTAATTAATAAAAAAATCTTTTTTTCCAAACATAAAATCTGACCTTTTGTTAGTTTAATTAATAGCAATAATAGTAAAAATTTATATGACCAAAATCTAAATTATACGAACACAAATAAATTTGATTGCTTTCAAATTTTTGTTAATTTGTGACGTGATATTGTAAAAATTTTTGTTTGATAAAAAATATTGAATTAAAAAACTTTAAATTTGAAATTATATAACAAATAAAAAATAGCAAAGTTATCTTCGATATTGGAAAAAAAATAAAAATATGAAAGATATGAACAAATACTTAAAATTGTTAATGTTGAAATCATAAGAACCAAAAAGCGATCGTATGTAAAAACTTCAACAGGATATGCTGTTTTAACGTTGAAGAAGAGCCTAAACATTTTATAAGAGACACTACGAGGTCTGTTCAAAAAGTATCGCGAATTTTTATTTTAGATTTTCGATTATTTTTATGGCATTATGTTGGTACTCATGTCTCTCACTTATGCCGACAAGTTCGGCCATTTTGAATGTTCAATTAATTTTTGACAGCTGCTTTGCTTGCACGTGTTTTGGCTCGTCTTCGATTTTTGCCCATTCCAAAAAATGGATCAAAGAATATGTTTCGGGAACAAGAAAAAGTCACAGGGGGCCAGACCTGGGGAATTCGGTGGCTGCAGCAATATTAGTGTGTTGTTTTTGGCCAAAAATTCGCGAACAAGCAATGATGCGTGAGCAGGGGCGTTATCATGGTGCAAAAGCCAATTTCAAAATCGAAGACGTGCCAAAACACGTGCAAGCAAAGCAGTTGTCAAAAATGGCCGAACTTGGCGGCATAAGTGAGAGACATGAGTACCAACATAACGCCACAAAATCGAATATACGTAACCCGCGGAAATTCAAAATTCAAGATATTTTTTGAGCAGACCTCGTACATATACGCCCAGAACTTAACATTTTAATAACGTTCTTAAAAGCCGCTTTAGAAAGGGTATTTTTTCAGACGCTAAAACTTATTTTTGAGAAATTATTTCTTGACTTATGTAAATATATCGTCTATAAAATCAAGTATGCGATTATTTGTATATGTAAGTTGGTTAAAACTCTTAGAAGGTAAACCAAGAAAACTAAATATGGCAAAATATTCCGATTACAAAATACCTTGTCAGCAGAATTCATCGTGTTCGCCTTCTTCGGAGCCCGGATGACTTGAAGATTCGTCAGGATTGCGACGGAAAAGCACCAAACAAGCCATTGAATCGACAGTACGATTGAGTTTGTTTTTCACTATGACACCCACCTTGTTGGTATTTATTCATATTTTTTCGTTGGTATTTATTCATACTGAGAGATGGTACTCATCGACAAAATACTTGCTTTTATACTAAAACCGACATCTCTGTGCTTTTGTACGTACTTATTTGACCTGCCCTCGTATGATTATTAGATAAATCATATAATCGAAATACTTCGTTTTAATAGAGAAAGAATACAAAATCGAATTCTCTAACGCAAAAACTTCCATTTGCTTGATATTCATATTTTTTGACTGGGCAATCTATTTAATAGAAATATAAATTTAAGAAAATTTCACATGAAAAAATTTACTTATAAAAAATACTAACTAAAGAATAATATTTAAAAAAAGAGAATTTTAGCATTAATAATTAGGTATACTCGTGGAGATGTATAAATTTCGGTATCAGAAATTAAGAAGCACACTTAAGCGCTCACTGAATCCAGTCTAGATTATAGAGATTTGGGTTCTTAAATTAAGTCAAACTGTAATCGGCACATAATCCCAATTTATCGATTTTCGAATCACATGCTACCTCAAAAGTGAAGTACAACAGGCACTTAATTGAACAGTGGGAAAGCCCAGCTATCAGTTCCGGTCCTAATATCGTATCCAAGTTTATGTACTTGCCACTTTGAATATCTTTAAAGAAAAACTTTATTGCCTTCAATAATGTGTACGATACTTTGTAAGCTTCTTCTTATTTTTTCGTAAACAACATTCATGCAGTACAACAGGCGGCTTAATACTCGTATTAATACAATTATAGCCAAAAACCGAGAAGCAAAACGATAGAAAATTGATACTGGAAGAGAAGTGATAGAAATTGTAGAAATATTGCAAAAAATCACTTAGTCCTTAAGAATATAATTCGTGTCATTTACACAACCAAGAAAATGTACCAAAAGAAAATCTCTATTGATGTCTCGACAGATCTCAAAGGATATCATCAGTATTCGTCATCATTGATACAGAATACCCAATTCACTTAAAATCAATTCAATCGGCATTTGTATTGTTGCTTGTTTTCGGATTTATTTTCTGATAATTGTTATTGTTTCTATTAATAAAATAATCAATCAATCAAACAATCAATCGATTTTAGAGCGCTATCCATGCGAATAATCGAATCAAATCAATAAGGAATGGCGCGAAAATATCGTTTATTTGAAAAATTATTGTTTCCTATCGAAAGCAATCACAAAAGCTAGGGAGGATAAATGATGTCAAATATAAAAAGTCGAAAGATTTTTTTCCATCAAATAATTCTATTTAAATAAGAACAGAATCAACTTGGATTCGTCAAACTTTTTTTTTTTTTTTTTTTTTTAAAAGCAATTTGAAAAGTCTGAAACAAAAGCGATTCTAATAAACTAGTAAAAAATCGCTAACTAAAAATATCAGCATTTTAATGAATAAATTTTCATTTTTTTAATAAATCTATTATAATTGTTTTTAATATTGAACTTTATCCATCATGAAATAATAATATTCAGTCATTAATGCATTCACATATAAGCTTAAATAATAGCGAAACATTCCTGCAGTTCACATACCATTCGAACAATTTTAACAACAAAGTTGCATCGGACGAGTTTAACGATTAAACAGCACACATAAAGGATCTAACAAAATTTATCTTAGGCGGTCAAAATTGCATATCTGAAAGTTGGATAATTAAGATAACCTGACTATCAGTGCCATGTTTTTACCTACAGTTGATTACTTTTACAAAATATTTATGCAAGAACAAAAAGTAGAAGTGAAAAGCTGTTTTTGACCAAATTATGAAATTCCGTTAACACCGTTTTAGTAGTTTTCGTGCACATCACTTCATTTGGTAAGCCTTTTGTAAACCACTTAATAACCGGCAGTACTTCATAAAATAGAGAGTTCCATCCCAAAATTTAATATAAACTACAACATTCTATGTACCACCTGTTGTTCTGAATTTTTAAAATGAACATTTTTCAAATCTAACATTCAGATTTTTGGTGAATTAAGGTAATGCTGCTCTTCATGTTTGAATTGCTTCAATTTTGATTAGGTTATTTTTTGAGAGTTATTCCTTTTCATAATATAATTTAACAAACTATATTTTCTACTATAATAAAATGTAAGAATTTAACTGTCACTATAATCAAAAAATTAAAAAGCTTTTCGTAAATCAGATTATTCTTAGAAATGTTAGATAGTTTGTTAAAATTTAAAAAAAAAACACTAATAAATGTCAAATATGGATAGATATTCTACTCGTACATGAATATAGAACAATAGTTTTCCGCATACGGAGTACTGAAACAATGAAGTGACCTGAATAGAAAACTTCCATGACATACTCTGTATTCCATCAGCTTTAACACACATTATAAGTTTTAACTATTTTAAACAGAACTGAATTTACCGGACTCTGGACAATGAAATTCATTCAAATCATTTTGAATGAACAACGAAAAACTGTGAAGATTAGACGACATATTTACGTATTTGCGACTGTGACATATACATGGAAGAAAACAGATAATTCCATTAATGGAATTTCTTTTTATTAATTCATTTGAAAATGAAACTAGCTGAACAAATGAGCCTTTCAATTATTACTAGTCAGCTTCAATGTGCATCGGCGTTCTGATCTAATAAGAGCCTTCACTTGCTTCATATTTTCATCAGTTTTCGATGTTTTATGGCATCGAAAAACTTGTGCTTTTGATAACGAATGTTCTCTATAGGTTTATAACAACTACGAGGTTGTTCGTATCGCGAATTCTCAAAAAGTATCGCAAATTTTGAATTTCCACGGGTTACGTATACTCGATTTTCGATTTTTTGTGGCGTTATGTTGGTACTGATGTCTCTCACTTCTGCCGACAAGTTTGGCCATTTTGAATGTTCAGTTAATTTTTGACAGCTTGTACGTGTTTTGGCTCGTCTTCGATTTTTGCCCATTCCAAAATTTTGTGTGATAAAATAAATTAATTGCGCGGACGCATTCCGAATGTTGACTGTGGTATATGGTGTAGCTACCTCGGACCGAAGCAACGTTTATCGGTGGTACAAAATGTTCTCAGAGGGCCGAGAAGATGTGAACGACGAAAAGCGTGCCGGACGCCCGAGCGCGTCAACAACAGACGAAAACATTATTGGCCAATCGTCGAATCACCGTTAGAGAAGTTGCTGAGGACTTAAACATATCGACTGGCTCGTGCCATTCGATTTTTACCAATGATTTTGCCTTGAGCCGGGTCGCCGCGAAATTCGTACCAAAATTGCTCAATTTCGAACAAAAACAGCATCGCATTAACATTGCTAAGGAGCTGTTGGACTCTGTCCGCTATGACCCAAATTTGCTCCAGAGGGTCATAACTGGTGACGAATCATGGGTTTTTGGATATGACGTGGAAACCAAAGCTCAATCATCCCAATGGAAGCTGCCGTACGAACCAAGACCGAAAAAAGGGCGCCAACTGCTTACAGTTTTCTTCGATTACAGGGGCGTGGGCATCATGAGTTTTTGCCCCAGGGTAGAACGGTCAATAAGGAATATTACCTGCAAGTTATGCGCAATCCGCCAGAAACGCCCGGTTTTGTGGAAGAACAAAAATTGGCTTTTGCACCATGATAACGCCCCTGCTCACGGATAGTTGCTTATGCGCGAATTTTTGGCCAAAAACAACACACTAATAATGCCGCAGCCACCGTATTCCCCAGATCTGGCCCCCTGTGACTATTTCTTGTTCCCGAAACTGAAAAGCCCCATGAAATAACGACGCTACGCTACGATTGAGGAGATAAAGACGGCATCGAAGGAGGAGCTGAACAAGATCACAAAAAATGATTTTTTGAAGTGCTTCGAGGATGGGGAAAAACGTTGGCATAAGTGTATAATATCTGGTAGGAATTACTTTGAAGGGGACAAAATAGATATTCATGAATAAATAAATAATTTTTGAAAAAAACACAAAATTTGCGATATTTTTTGAACAGATCTCGTATTTGGAAGTCAAACTTGCGCATTCATCAAGCTTAATAAAAAAATTTTGTGGCACATCGTTACTACCAATTTCGCGATTTCATTTTCGTAACGCACTATAAAATCACAACTTCACTTATTACGCTTTATAGGATCGTGTAGTTACTGGACGAGGTCGAAGTACTGCACGTCTAGAAGGGACTAGCATACAAGCTATTTGGAGGGAAAGTTAGAAGTGTTATCAGATGGCTATCAGTTACTCCAGTCTCATCAGTTAAGATCTTACAACTAAAGAGCATCCAAAAAAAAATGGATAATAATATTTACAATGATAAACAGTAGAAACCGAAGTGCTTTTCTATTTATTTTAAGATGTCAATTAATAATATTATATATATTTGCATGGTAATTTTTATGTTTTTGTTTTTTTCGTTCGGAGACAAATTAATCTCTTAGTACATATTAGCTTGCATACGAGTATATCCAAGAGATGAAAAGATACAGAAACTTGTCTATTAAACAAAAGGGCTGTGAACTAGAATTTGTATTCTACTCTTTAGGGAGGTGGCTGATAGAATTGAACATTTGCATAATATACGAGCATCCGTTGCTCCAGTAAATTCAGTGAATAGTTGTAGGCGTTGTACACACTAGTATATTTTCCGCAATATACTCGTAAGCATTGAGATACTACTGCATTGTATCATCACGATTGTAATTCGTTTCTATATTTCTTAGTCTCGTCGCAATGCCGTAAATAAAAATTTGAGCTTATTTAATGGTTTGTGGTATAATCACTAGTCTCAAAGATACTAGAAAATTTTATATAAGTCCATATATATGTACATATACTTTTATGTTAGTGAGTGATGATTACTTTTATAGTAAAATGTGATGAATTATTCCATTTTATATTTATTTATAATTCCAAATGAAATACTGCTGTGATTTCACGAAAAGTTCTTTAAGCTGGACATATGGTATTTGCAGAGATATCTATACAAAAGAAAATTTGAATTCGGATTTGAAAGGACATTGAAATTTCAACACAGAATCTCCCTAAAGATAAATGAGAACATGGTCAAAAGAAACGTCATCATCATGAACATTCTAAAGAATATTACCAAAATAATTCTCATCTCTAGCTAAGCTTACACATTTTTTTTATTTCGTTTTATAGCCATCCAAACAAATATTATATTCTGCATTCATACAATTGGTATGAAGAGATCCAAAATAAAACTGAAATTCATTTTGATATCTGTTAGTCATTGTATAAGATACTGATATGAAAATATGTTGGGAGAAATTTTCTATTGTATAAACATATTTGTTCTTATATATTTATATGTACTTCCATTAGACTTTACGTACTTAGGTATGGTAAAATAGCAACTAAACTTATTGAAAATAAGCAATGATCAGCCTCTCAATATCGAAACGTAGACATTTTTACAATTTTTCAATAATTAGGCTTCGACCAAATAGTTTTTTTTTGTTTAATTCAAATCCATTACATAAGCTTATTTGAATGATGTTCATATGTACTTTGATTTTCAGGGACAATCAGTTTAAAAGGTTTTTCCAAGTGCAACGAACAATTGACTGGAAATAGAATCTACTGCAGATATTGTGTCAGTGGCATAAGAGACTCTAGAATATCATAAAAATGAAAGGATAGCAAAAATAAAGAAAATGTCTACTGCACAAGTACTATTCAGGATTATTCAGAACGGATTATAATTTGTCTTTTACAGTTTTCGCTACAGATAAGATTGCAAGGATTATATTTATGTTCAATGTCGAGAATCTCTTTCATAAACTTTTCAGTCATCGTCAAAATTTATTTTTCTTCATCATCATATTGATGAGTTTTTACTATTATAAGATTTTGCAGAAATCATCGTCAAATCAACCTTAAACGTACACTATACTAGTCAATAAGATGTTAGAAAATATTATACAATAATAAATAAATAAAATATGAATTCATCAAATTATTAAAAGAATCGACTTTATAAAATTTCAATAGTCAATTGAGAATTTTTTGAACACTAATCTGAGGATATAATCGCAACTATCTAATACATAAAACACGTTTTTTTGTGTGTGTGTGTATGGTTTATATTTAAATTAGTGTACCTCTTCATAGTCAATAGTAGTCGTCAATCATAAAATTTGACTGTGACCGGAATTGGGATGGGAATGTATAAGAAAAATATACGAATTTTAGGTGGGGCAATAAACATTTTAGCCGGAAGTACAGTAAATACATAAAAATTCGTTTTAATGGCTGTATGACCTTCAAATATCCTTAAAGAAAAAGAAAATCAAAGAAAAAAGCGAATTAATTCTACTTTTAAGTAATTTGGCTAAATTTTCGAAAAATATCTGCTTCACTTCAATTTTTCGAATGTGTCAACATGTAAAAATTTCCTTTTCCAAAATTCTTTAGTTATTGGAGGTAATTGCAATTATATCGGTAAGTTGTTTGCAACCAGAATAGATAAAAATATTATATTATTTAATTATCTCTATTTATCTAAACAACTGTACAGATCATATTCTTGGCTGTCGTTGCTTTAGGGTAACAAATACGAATATGAGCAAAAGTTATACAATATATGCATAAGAAAATTAACAATATTCTTTTCTGTTAGTATTTTTCTCCGGAAACTTGTTGATATGCATTGAAATTAAATATTCTACCACCAGACTACATATAATAAATATAAATTCTCTTATGTACATACTTTTACTTTTATAAAGTTATACTACCCCTCACGGAATATATTTGTATCCAGTCCCGCTTCCGGTCTGTTTATTTAAAACGATACCTCACTAAAAATACCAAAGTAAACACTTCATCTAAAATATTTTTTCAATTACTTTTGTTTCTAATCTTTATACTTGAATGCGTCATATCGTTTTATTACGACAATAATAAAAATAGGGAAAGCTGGAAAAAATTGGGAAAAGTATATACTACGAAATACTCTACAAGGATGTTGAAAGTTATATAAAATTTTTTTTACAGAATACACAAATAAAATTCATAAAAATATTTTGTTAATATTGAAATTGGAAACCTCTCAAAGAATGTTTTACAATTACTTATACAAGTCAATTTTTCTGGGGATTTTATATTATTAAGCTTTAGACAAGTATATATGTACATTGGCAATGGATGGGTATACATATATGTATATAGATTTAAGGTATACTGTTACAATATGTGTTATAATCTCTATGCGTAACAATTCTACTCAATGCAGACGAACAGGCGAAACCATTTTTTAAGGAATTTAGCTAAAACGAAAAGAAAACGTAAACAAGAGCACAAAAAACACGCTAAACAGAAAAGCTACTCTCTATCGACTGCCTGAATCTCGGCAAGAAGTCAAGCTTTTGGAAACACATATACACACGAACATGCGCTTGCAAGGATAATACATATATTGATGGTGACATTAATAGTATTAATGAATGAACGACTGCCTGCCTGCCTGCCTGTCTGGCATGTTCCCCGAGAGACTAACTCAATCCCTGGAATTTGTTAAAAGAAAATAACAAAACAAGTTTTCTAGGACGATTATGCCGTATTAATACAGCATTCCATATGAATTTTATTTGGCTTTATAACAAATTTGAGTGAGTTTGTTATTTCGTTACTTGACTCTTCCGAAAAAGGAATCTACACTCACTGAGCAAACTCTACACATTGATAACTATCAGTTTTTAAAACAAAATCTATGAAATATGTAACTATCCTCCTTATGAATCTAAGGTATATTTAATTATACCTATTTATACACATACGAATATACTCCCCTTGTTCTATTTATCATATTTCGATGAGGTTTATTTCAAAAAAGACTTGTGCCCGCCAAATACGCCTTTTAGTGTTCGACTTCTATAGCCAAATTATACACATATATCTACTTATAAGTCGTTTTCTTCAAAGGAAATTTTACGCATGTGCAGATTTTGATATCAAAAGTTTTCGGTTGTTTTTAACTTTAAAACTTTTTAAAATATAATAAACCAATAAATATTAATATAAATTTTTTTTTTTTAAATAACAAATGAAATTAAGAATAATTTGAAAAGAGCTCAATTATACAGAAAGAGGCTCGCTCAGCTATGAATAAATCTTAACAACAATTTCATCGACGAGAATCTTAACAACAATTTCATTAGATAACTACACGTTACTGAAGTCGTCAAAGCTTTCATCGGTAATTTTTTTCAAATATTTTCAAAAAGAGCGCTGGGAATTTCAAAAGGAACTTTCGCTGAAAAACTCTACACAGTTTACAGTATGCCACCCCCATGTGGCGGCGGCAACGATGCCAATAACCAAAACGACGAAGGCGGCGACGACGATATAGTAGTAATATGGGAAAGTCTGAGACAGTATTTGGAGTACGTTGCGTAAAATCATCTTTGCAGAAGTGCTGGCTGATATTGCCGAGTTTTCAATAATTAGTCTTCCTACTCGATTTCGAATCATGACAGTATTTTCTATTTTGTATTAGTCCGTTGGGTCGGGTCGCGTCCACTCATTGCTGATTCTCAATGCTGTTGCTCAGATCGGTTTATTTTCATTGTGTTGATTTCGTTCCCCTGATGGCAGCCGCAACAATCCCATTTATTTATCAGATCTTAGTTTAGGCGCTCAGAGTTATTCTTCTCTCGACAATTTTACAAAATTCTACCGTATAAAAATTTATTTACAAAGTAGCTAAAATTATAATCGATGTATTTTTGGAAAAAAAATACTATATATACATACAATCAGTTCATTTAAACCAAGACACAATTTCCACCTCCTTGATTTTCAAAGCAACCAAAAAAAAAAATCATTAAATAATTGTAAAAAAAAATAATTCAAAAGCTCCCAGTATGACCACCGCTTTGGTTGTGTGTACAATTCTGCAAATCTGTTCCATCTTTGTATTTGCAACTATGTTGGTATGTATTGCCAATAATTCTATGCATTGGTATCCCGGGCTTTGACTACTCTCGCTGAATGACAAATATTCTTAGCAACAGTGTACACACACACACACACACACACACAGGAGCATTGCCAGCGATGGTTACAACACAGCGAAATGAGCAGAACTATAAAAAGCAACAACAAAAAAACTACAGCAACAGCAGCAACAGTCACGATAGCAGCAACAGCGGCAGCAGCAGTAAAGGCAACAGCAGCAGTAGCAAATATGATAAAATAAGTCGGATGAGAGCTTTCAGTCCCGGATTGTCTATCGCTGGTGTTGTGTTCCGGCCGTAACTCGAAAAGCGGTTCGAGCGGTTATTATTCAGTAAATGTGTGCGTGCAAAAGTTATATGAGAAATATTAAAAAAATTATTTATTTCATATGAAAAAGTTGTTTCATTTTTCCCTACGATATAACAAAAAAACCAAAATATTTTCAATTTCAAAACCAGTTAATAAAATTACCAATGGTCAGCATCCCACAAATAAAAAGAAAAACATCAATAGTAATTTAAATAATTTTTTTCAAAGTATTATTTTTTTTTGTCAATAAAAAGTTATCGATGATAATAAATTTAAGAAAATATTCTTATTTAGTGGAATTTTTCTATTTTTCAAATAATTCGGATTATAACTTATTCTCTAAACTAAATTATATGTGATGATCCATCTATTAGGCAGTTAGTATTAAAAGTTTCATTTAAAAAATAATTTCATACTATTTTTCTTCTATAAGAAAATCAAAGGCTAAAAATTATTCTATTCAAAAATTTTCTCTTTCAATTAAAATATCAGTAATTCTAATTAGAAAAGTGAAATTTGTGTGAAAAGAAAATAGTAACGCGAATAATAGTTGTACGGAGAAGGAAGGAAAGTGTAAATTATCGAAAGTGTTAAAATAGTACAAATAGAAAAATCTTTCGTTCAATTATTTTTCAAAAAAAAGAAAATAATTAAAAAAGTCTAGTGTAATATTACTTATAAGGATATCCACATTAAAACATTTACTGTACGAAGAAGGATAAGTAAGCAGGTGTGTACTGCACTATCTATCACATAATTTTATCCTTAAAAAATCAAAATTAATATAAAAAAATAATAAATTTCTTTGACGAATAGAAATATATTAAATTCGGTAAAAAGGATATTAACAGAATACTTTAGATAAATGATCAGAGATTTTATATTGTTGTATGTAAAAAACAACATGCGCGTCGTCCACATTTACGCGTCTTTAGATTTCAATATGAATTTATCGACGCCACACACTGCTCAAAAATAAAATTTTAAATAAGAAATTTGTAAAAGAGAATCAATTACTACAATATTTAAATATGTTCATATATTAAATGTAGTAAAAATGAATATATATTTTATTAAATATAGAATATCAAAAAATTGTTATTCAACAACTTAAAAGATTTTAAATAGAATGTACAAATAACAATGAAATAAATTTTGAAAGGATGATAAAGAGTACGAAATCTTTAGCTTTTGCTTCTTACAGGTGCGGTTTAAGGTATCTACTTGTTATACGCACCTGTGCGTACAAATTTCTCCTCAGTTTTTCCTTTGAAGGTCTTGTTCTTTTGAATTTTTGTTTCTCGACTTTTTGATTTTCACCTTCATCTAGCAGCAGCAGCAGCAGCCCCAGCTCCTTCGGTAACTGTTGCCATTCGACTATTGTTTCTTAGCTTACTAAATAGCATCCCCTATACGAATATTATAATACTTGATTGTCGTTGCTTAACATTCATACCCATACCAAATGACGACTACTATCAAAAGTAATGCTGTCATTGCCCTTGGTATTGCTAAAGTAAGGTAAAATTTAGACATTTTTTGCGCAATAGTTATTTTCGATTACTATTAAAAACAATATCACAACGATATCTTCAAAATTAATTGCATCCTTAATAATCTTGTAATATCCAATTTTAAATTCATAATATAATTTCATTTTCTAAAAATAATCATTTCAAATAATAATATTAAATTTAGTTATTTACTACAAGCTTTTTTTTTAAAAAAACTATTTATTAAATAATCTTATCATATTTTTATTCTAATAATAAATTATACGCATTCATTTAGCAAAATATATTTATATTCGAAATACATCATTGAACGGCAAACATTGTATCTTCGATGAGAAAAGGGATTAATCACTGATCGATTGACATTGAGAAGTTTGATTTACATTTTTCAACCCTTTTCAAAATTAAGCACAATAATTCCCATTATTTTAATACTACTATTATTTATATAGGCTTAAATATTGATTAATTAATTTGTCGAAAAAGGATAGAGTAAATGATTTCAGTTAAATACATATTTTTACCTTTCAAGAAATTATTTTAATATGGTAACTTTTCTATTAGTTTTTACATAATTTTATTTTGTTATATTTTTAAATCGCACTTTATAGTTAAGAGTAGTATTCATTCCGTAAGTAGAAAAGTATTTATGGAATTTCGAATTACTATGAAATAATTCAATTTAAGATATTTGAGAAAATAATACAATAATAATAATAGTAATCATACAATTAATAGAAGCAAAATATTTGTCGAAAGTTTCTATTCAGAATAACGAATATTTTTTACGGAATTTTATTTCATAAAAGTATTTTCTGGAAAATGAAAAATATACTAATATATTCATTTCTCTTCTTCAATTTTATTTTATCTATTAATATTCAATGAAATGAGTTATAAGTGAAAGCATTTTTGTACATTTAGATATTCTATAATTTATAATAATTTTAAATAACTTTTTTCACCTAGAAATTTCATTGAATTATTTAAGCTTGCAATTCTCAAAAGACCATTTTTTCATATCTACCCTATCTAACACTAAATTATGTCATCCAAATATAAATATAGTCCTTTCATTAATTATACGATTTAAAGACTAATCTTAGCTGACATTAAGTTTGTTTAATATTTAATTTACTAAAAAGAATGAATATCAAAAATTAATTTTAATTAATGATATGGAAATCAGATTTTAATCGGAGATTTCTCATTTTATGAAAACGAAAGTCCTCAAATGGAACACCTTTAAATGAATCAAATATGTTTAGTACATATAGCATTACATTTTAATGTATATAAAAGAGAGTGTATTTCTGTTTTAATAAGAAATAATTAATAGTTAAAAATACTTCATAGACATCTAATTTTGGTAATTTTTTATAGCTGTCAATACATAGAAAAGAAATTTAATTAATATTATTTATAATTTTTCGATACCAGAGTATTATATTATATAATGTTTTTAATATTAAAAACAAAGCTAGAAAACCAATGTCAAAATATCTTTATTTCAATTTCATATTTTTCTGGCATTGTTTGCAAATGTCATAGCAAGGATATCAACAAAGGTTGATAATGAATTATGCTATAATAAAATGGAGCTCTTGTAGCGTAAATAATTATTATATATTCTTCCATTTTCCGAAAAGATGAATAATAATACTTTTGATATAAAAGCTTACACAAACATGATTTTCATATAAAGATGTGTGTAAAAAAAAAGTTAAAATGTTTAAAAGTTGATATAACTGGAAAATATGTTGGATTAAGTTTGTGTGATTTTTATTGATGATTAAAAATGATTTTGACCAATTGAAATATTTCCAAAGTATCTAAAAATGTTATTAAATTTTAAATATAATAAAATATGTTCAAAATTTTACGAAAATTCCAAATTTTAATTTTGAGTATCTAATTTTTGTTGGTTTGAAATGATTAGTATTACTTATAAAAAATATAAACGTCAATAAAATTTTCTAAATAAAAAATAAAAAATGTGCATTGTGATGGAAAGTTATCAAAAATTGGTTAAAAATAAAGTTTACATTTTGCAACTGTAACACAATTAGAGACAAAAATTGCTAATTTTCGTTTATACAAAGTTGATGATAAAGTTGATGGCTGTTATATTATATCCATAACTGTAAAATGTACAAAATTCCAAGTTTTTACATGGAAAATCAATGGAAAAATTTCTTAAAAACTTGCACTGCCTGATATATTATTTATTTATTTATCTTGAGTTTTTTTCTTATTGTATTTTATATTATGATTATTTTTAACCAATATAACTATTTTTGTATAATTTCGGAAAAGTATCAAAAATATAAAAATTATTTTAAATGAAACTGGTCATGTTGAAATCGCGATGAAACCTTTTATAAAACAATTGTAGTGATATCTTCAGTCAACAAAATATTTTCAATTTCATAAGGCCGAAGATAGGCGGAAGAGTTTTTCCAATGAAAATAATACGAAAACTTTTATCAAAAAGGAAGAATAGAAAGAGAGAAAAATAATGCAAAGAATAAATCATGAATTGATTATCGGATAAACATTGGGAGCAAAGCAGAAAGGATTCTGACTTCTTAACACCAGTTCGAGGAAAATTCAATTCAATTTGTCACTCGGAATGATATACTTTTGTTAAAGGAAAGTCGCTCAAAGCTTTCGCGAATTTTCATTTCATGTCAGCTTATTTCCGTTTATCTATTTTCAACCCTGGGGCGAGCTTGTTTTTCTTTATTTCAAGTGGATTTCCTCAGCCTCCATCCTCTACCCGCTAGTCAATTTAGAGCTTTTAAATAAATTGTAAACAATAAGGAAAAAGGGTGGTTGCTTACTTTATCATTCCAATAGTAGTGACTATTGCTTAATTTATTCTTATCATATATCATTATATATATATTCGCTTTTATTATAGGCCCCAACAATGTTTACAAGCACTTCAATCTAGGTATGTTTTTCTAGAAGATAAGACAATAAAGACAAAAATCGCAATTGCTCTATATTAACTCTCGAACTTCTTAATAATTTATATCAACAGGATTTTACGGCACTACCAACTGTTTCTTCAATGCAGACTCTACGCATAAACTGAGTTAAGACAATTGATTACCCAAGCAAATATTATGTGATATTTTTCCATTTAATTTTTATTATATATTTAGGTAAACATATCCAAACATTTGAATTTTTTCAAATGTTTGGATATGTTTACCTAAATCCAAGCAGTTTAAAATTTATAAAGAATCTTGATTTTTTCATTAAGATTAATCTATAGGTTTTTTTTTTAAAAACTCAATTTAATTTGTATAATATGCAGCGGACCGATCATCTGCTAAGTGAAGACAAAAAAATATGATATTAAAACTGATATAAAAATATAATTAGATCATTTGTAGAAGGTAATTTGTTCTGAAAGGAATATTAAAAGGGAAATAGAATTTATATAATAACGAAAATTTCATGTATTATTTGACAAGATAACTTAGCACATCTCCAAGTTTTCAGTAAATATTTTTATTACATAAATTCCAACAAACAAAGCAGTCCTATTTGGGTATGTAAGAAAGACGAGTATATTCTCAGACGCTGCTATGACCAAAATTATTATTCAAAATTTTACTATGATGAGCATATACGTATATGTAATTAAACGGTAAAGTTATATTAGTACTTTTGTTAATATTTTTTAAAGATTCAGCTTTTAGAATTTGTATATATGAAATTATGAAAAATTATTGTATTGGAGGAAGAGTGCAGACAACCCTTCCCTACTAGCAAAAAGTCGAAGGAAGGGTTATCTCCACTCTTCTTAGCAGTGCTCGACGGCTTCACTTTCAATCGCATTCAGATCCTCGTTTACACCACTTTGGATGTTATTGATAGTACAAAGATAATGTGTTTCAAGTTTTTGTTTGATCTTGGGGGGAAAAAAACGCATCGACTAAGATCAGGTGAATAGGAGGAGCCATAGGAATCTATTTTTCTGACAAAAAATTGTTGATGGAGATGAGCGTTTAAGGTATCCATGATTGAGCATGAAGTGCTTGCAATGTCCGATCTGACGTTAAGAAAATTTTTTGTGAGCCTTTCAAGGACGTTTTTATCAGTTCTAATGTGAATCGTCGGTCGGACCTCACAAGAGCTCCCACTCGTTCCTCATTTTCATTAGTTTATAATATAGACGGCCTCCCTGACCGGGGTTCGCTTTCCACTGCTTCTCGACTTTCCACAACTGCTCTATTCTAAATGCTTAATTTGATCCAAATTTTAATGTTTCATGTTCCATAACGCATTGCAAAAAACGCGACTTCACTTATCATGCTCTATAGGATCGCGTAGTTATCGGAGCAGATTTAAATTTGTACGACACAACAAGCTATGTGGAGGCGAAGCCACTAGTGTTGCCAGATCAAACTCAATGATTCCAGTGTCATCACTTTCGTGGCACACCTCGTAGTATATGCAAAATAAAAATATGCAACACATTCGCTGGAGTGCAGTTAGTTATAGAAACTATCAGCAGTTGATATTTGAACAACTTAATTTTTTACTTTGATTGATGTCTTTTGTTTTAGATAAAAATCCCTTAAGTATACTATGACACATTTGATATTTATTGAAAAATACATTTTAAATAGATATAGCAGCTCTACAAAAAAATGGATGCAGTAAGTAGTTAAAAGCTATTCCACTATTCATCACCAAAAAAAAAACAACGAAAAGTGCCTTACTGTTAAGTATATATGTTAATCAAGACATGTGGCAGTGATATATTTATTTAATATTTTATATTTAAAAGAAGGAAATAAAAACGAATGTATAAGATATACAATATATAAATTCGAACATAGAAATACTATGCAATACCAAAAGTAGTGCACATTTTTTTAACATTTTTAATTTTTTGGTCGATTGAATTCACAAAAGTTTTAATTTCATGTGTCATTGGCCAGAAAGTCAATTCCACAATTATTAACAGCTAAAATTTAATTTGGTCTACTACTTTTTTTTAACAATTCAATACTAAATAATTTTTTTCTCTTTCGATTTTCTATAAATTATTTTATTTCCAATACTGTAAATAAAATAGAGTGTATTAATTAGTTTAAAGTTATTTTATTTGCAATTTAAAATTACGTTAACTAGAGCCTAGATATTATGTTAAACTAGGAATTGTAATAGGCAATTGAAGATGCATAGATATTATATATAATATTAGGAAAGATGAGTTGCTAATGATAAATTATGAAGAATATAATTTCAAGAGCTGGATCAAAATCTTATAGAAATTATCAACTGAAGTATGTATGTAGAGGAGTTCAATGGCATTAATCGAGTGAGTCAACGCGAATACACAAATCAATGAATTCAGAATGGATACTCGATAATATTTTTCCACACCCACAATTTGATCCTATCGATTATGTTTTTGTGTCGTTTTGTTTTGTTAATAAAATAATATTTTTCAATGCTCCTTGATATTTCAATGTTAGAAAATTACAAAAACTTTTACGTTCTGTTAAGAGTAAAATATTTGTAGACAGTCAGTAGTCGCCAATATAGTTTGCTATCGTTTCAAGATGTTTGTAGGAGAGAAATCTGACCATAGTCGTTGTATCTAATAATCACAGCAACATTATATATACACTTTGTAAATATCTAACAGTCTCCTGCACAATAATCGAAGATTCTATCGGAATTCCATTTAATGGCAATGAAATATACGAGTATATACAAATTCTTGGATTTGTGTAGTTATTTATTTTTGGATTTCTAGTTAAGTTTTTTGTCACGTACATACATTGTATTTTATTTTGATTTGGTCATATCTGGGTGCTACTGTCAATAGTTTCTTTATCGTTTTTTTTTTTAAATTTTAAAAATATTTATAGTTGAATAATAGTTTTTTCTCAGCACTACTATCTCTTTAGGCATTTACAAAAAGCATCTCCAAAATACGATATTCTGTAATGTGTGATGTATTGTTTTATATGCGAAGGCGCCAACGTGTCTCAAAAGCAGCACGCGTTCCATCTACACTATGCCATATTATTTATTCGCACAATCACAACTAAGAAAATAACCTATTGAATAAGCAGTAAGTAAAGAAAATAGAAAAACAAAACATAGAAAAAATTGTTTATAAAAAAAAAAATAATAATGGAATAAAGACAAAACAAAAAATTAAACAAAACTTAATATTATATAAATCAGAACAACATCCGTTATAGAAACTGGGGATAAGAACTCCAACAGAAAAATATTAATATACTATAGTTGAAGGGTAAGAAAATAGCATTCATTTGTAGAATAAAGTAATAGTATTTATGATTAAAAAAGGGGATTCCCCTTTATATTATGAATATCAGGGAACGGTTACGTTTTCTGTGATGGACATTTCTAAAAAAAAAGTTTAGTTACATCATCATCATGCATATGGTGTCCACTATGTTTGGTATGTACACAAAAAAAAATTCCAAATTAAGAAAATAAAATCCAATTAGATTGTGTACATAATTTTAACAAATCTGAATGGACGTCTACTAATATAGACATTATGAAAAGTTAACAGGATATATAGGACATACAGGTAAAATAAACATGAAGAAGACACATGACGTAACTAACCAGGTCACATATGAATTTTATTATTTTTTCCCAACTTTTGGCAAGCTTCCTTGATTAGTGTTTTTACTATTTGTTACGCAAGCATATCTGCTATACGAGTATTTGTATATATACACAATTCCTTACTGCTATATTTTTGATATCTTTAAAGAAATAAGGAACCAAAAGGTTAAAAAGCTAAAAAAAAAATAGTCAAAGTAAAGGGAAATGAAAAAATTGTGTAGCATTAACGTACACAAGGAAAAAATACGCTCACAGTTTGAATACAAATAATATAAAATACTTTCAATTTACTTGCGCGTTTTCCGCATTTTATCTGGCGTGCAGGAAACGTTTCAAACCGAATAGTAAATTTTTATGATTCCATTTACATGTGGGAGCATACCGACTAGCGTAGTAAATACGACGTACATAACTGAATGCATGAAAGTGTATCATTTCTGTTTTTCGAAAAAATAAATAAATTGAAAGGCAACCAACCTATATACATAAGCAGTTGATCCTTTCGCGTTGGGAAAATTCTAGACTTACCACCGATTATACTGTACCTCTACAAATTTTGTTCATAATATTACCTATGTAACGAAACTGACTAACATTTATACTTTTTATGATATAAATTTCATGCTATTATGTCAAAAAATAATAATACAGATTGGAAATATTATATTACGTTTAGACATACCATACTATAGATATATAATATAGAAATGTATTTGCCTATGAAAAAAGTAAAATTATAATGCTTCTATTTGCTTAAATGTTTAGCTTCAAGTTTATTTAATTGAATAGGTGACATACAACAAATATTCATATTCTACATTAAAATTAAGAGATATAAAGGAAATTTTAAGCTGCTTAAACAAAATGTCAAAGTCGATCAAAGTCATTCAGAACAAATTATAAAATTAGATAATAATTAATCATTTGTAAATTTTCTTGAACTTGGCCTAAAAAACTTCAAAAGTTACTTTGTTATATATATAAATTTTCAATTTAAAATTAATCAAAAATTATCTCCTTTGAAAATTTTCTATAAAAAAGATTTTAAATAAATTTGTGTCCTCTTGAAATTAAACAAACATAACATCGTGCTTATTTCAATAATTGTTCAAAGAATCTCTAATATAAAATATATTTTTTTATGGAGAAGAAGAAGAAAGAAGATTTCAAATATATTTGTTTAACTTTCTCAGAATAAGTAAAAATCCTATTAAGAAAATGTGTGAGAAATGATAAAATATTGAAAAAATGTACATTATACTTCGAACATTATTTTTACTTAATAACTTGTACGAGTACAATACCAACGAATACACTTGTATAAAGTTGATGTACCATCACCAAAAAGGATTCTTGTTCCAAGGATATTCCAATATTGTTTAATTGAATATATTCGAGAAAGTTGTTTATGACAATTAATCTTATTTATTCAATTAGAAAAAATTAAGCAATAATGAAAATTTAATTGAATTCGAAAAATTGAATTCGACTTGCAGTGCACCTGATTGAATTTAAGGCCAACTCAACATATTTGCCCGTAAACACGTTTTTATATTGGGTATTTGTATATAGCCTAAGCTTCATTATACACATATACGAATACCCAATATACCAACGTATTCACCGGAATCCTTTTCAAATTTGGATCAGACTTTACGCAATCCGTACAATTGAAACCTAAGATGGGAATATTCAATTGTGGTGACTTTGTTTACATCGCAGCATGCTTATCGGTTTTATTTTGATAAAAATTTATGCTATTTGTTTTAGCAAAGAATCATTTTAATCCTTCTATTTTCACCTGATTTATTGTTTGGAGAATATAGAAACGATGCCAATAATAGTACCACAAAAATTTGGTTGATTGTTTATTTTCAAATTATTTACAATTTAAGATTCGTGATAATTTCTACCTATTACAATATAAAAAGGACCAAAATGTGGTAGTGAAAAAAAAAACTCAAGAAATATTGAAATAAAATGTTCACATGCGATCACATACTAAAATTAGTAGATGGAATAAAATGTTTATGCCACATCATTAATAATGAATATTCTCACTTGTAAGCATCACTTAATTTTTTTTATAGTTTTACTTCCGAAATAAACGAACAATTATTAATCGTGACAAATAACTGAATGAAACAGAAAAAGGGTGACAAAAATGACAAGCAAAAATTTTAATAATCTCGTTAGTCAATTCTAATAAACTGGCAAACAGAGCATATTAAATGTTTTAAGAGGACAATAAACACCATGAATAACTTGGTATATTTCAAATTCTTTCACGAAAAAATAACAAAAATACATAAATTGCTTGAATTTTTAATTAAGCTCCACTTTCCAAAAACTTATTGAGATCCTCATCCAATATATAAAGTAAATACGTACACATTTTATTAAATACTTTTGTGTATATAATTATCGATTTGAAGAAAAAAGTACTTAAAAGTACTATAGCTACTGCTACTGGTATTGGTATACTGGCAATGTTAACTCTTGGAATAGGCTAGTGGTTTTCAAAATTAAATATTATTTGGTTTAATAGGACAAAAAGCTGACGCTTTTATAGTCATAATCACACTTAACAAAGGGGCTTAACTCAAGTGGTATTTAGTTATACCAGCCGTATTTAGCTTTTGCTCCATCGTTTATATATTATACATACTCGTACATAGAAACAAGGTTTATAATTTACAATTGGTGGCAAATATCTCTGATTGTTTTATAAACAATAACAAATTGTCTGTATTAAATACTTAACATTGGCTTATGATGTTTAAAAATTGCATACTCATAAAAATACAACTTGTTAAAATATTAATGAAATTCAATTTCGAATATAAAATATTTTAAATATAATATAAGAAATGCATTTATAAGAAAATTCAAAATATATTTACAATAAATAAAACTTCCTATCAAATGTTGTAATATTAAAAGTTTTAGTAAATTTTTTATGATATCCAATAATAAATATGTATACAAAAAATCTGAAAAAAATTATATAAACGATATATGACAAAAATTATATAATTAGAAAATATACTGTTTACGAATTATTAACATAATTGTAACAACTTTTGAATTTATAGGCTTTGTGAAGAAATTTGCTATAAATGATCAACGATTCAAAACGAAACAAGTGTCCTTTTCCATCTTTTATTATTTTTTAATTGCACAACGAAAGAAAAAAACCGAACATCTTGAACATTTGATCGTAGTTAGATTCTATGCAAATTATTTATAAGATTTTTTTAAACAATGGAAAATTTATACAATTTTTATGCGACATATGAGTGCAAATATTTTTTTTTTATTGTGGCGCCCAGCTATGGCTATAAAGGATATTTTTCACTACGCAAAAATATAAAAATAAAACAAAAACCTAAAGGATATTAAAGAGAAAATAATGTATACATACGTATTACAGATATTTGCATGTAAAAGCAGCTACGTGCAATTTTTTTTCGAACAGAAGAAAAAGAGATCATACATAGTTATTAAGGTGGCTTCGTTTTCTAGAAAGTTGTCCGAACTTTTTATATTCACATATTTGATAAAAATAGTAACCAAAGACCTAGAAAAGTTCTCTAAATCTATGTATTGATGAAACAATAAACTGGAAGGATACCGAAAAATAACCTGGCTTTTATATCGCATAAAATGGACATATTATATATTTTATACACTATACGGGACAGATATTTTGTATGGTATTATATTATCCTTATAGAAGATTTCTTATGTTTTGTTCAATTCCGCACGAACGGAGATAGCTATTTTCTTGATTTTAGTTTTATTCAATAGGATTTATTGCATACTTTCGAAGAATATTTGCTTATTTGTCCTTCAATATTAAAATGGTAACGAAAAATAGATATTTGCAAGTATTTCAGCGTGAACTTACTTTATAAAAGAAATCGTAATTTAGCTCCAATACTCAATACAAATTCATTACTAAATGTTATAGTTCTCTTTTATTTTGAAAATCGATGCCCAAAATGACAAAATACTTATGGGAGCTATTATAATTTGCTACCGAAATACTAAAAATCAAAATTAATACTATTCCAGATTTCAGTGCACGTTCATACATTTGTATTATTGTGTGCGCTTATTTTGCTTCTACAGTTTTTCAAATCTACACGACACTCGAATATGACATTTTTTCTACCAATATTTTCTATAGTATATATTTATATTGAACACCCTTGATATTATTGCCTGAAAATCTTTTTCAGGCATTAAGGGGTCGATGGCCGATCTCTATTCCGAATCCAATATTAAAGCGAAGAGACATTTTATAGCATGGTTTTATAGGATTGAGTGGCCACATACATATTATCAAATGGCTAAGTTTATAGGATAATATTATGTTTTCGAAGCAAAAATACGTGCATAAGATAGTGATTAAGATAAATCACAAAAGAAAAATCCACAATATATTTTGTATTATATAAAAAAAAATATCGAAAAACCGAGTGCTTTCTAAATAAATATAGATTTTTATGCATTTTTATAGAAAGAAATTAAAATAAATACTCTTAACATATTGTTGATTTAATTTTGTATTATGTGAAATTTTTAATGTGTAACTTTTTTATGAGATTTATAAACACATTCATTCAAAAATAACTTGAGAAAGTATTTTAAAAGAGTATTTTTTTCATCCAATATAATTATTTTGCTTGCATACAATATTTAGTGAACGATTATAAAAAGTTTTCAGTTATAGTAGAATTATTTGCCAATTTCTTAAGTAACAAATAAATAATGGATAACAAAGTATTTATTGATTTATATTGTATCTAAATTCTTATCTTAATACACTACCGAAAAAAATGTTTATTTGCACTGTCAGACAATGTACTCAGTTCCTTAAATTTCTACTATTTAGAAAGGGTCCGTAATATAGAAAACATATCGATTTATTTGGCAGCCTCTATAGGATTTACTAGATTAATTTGAAACCAAATATAATCTGAAAACAAATTAATAAATCTGAAAAAGAATTACTGATAATAAATATAAATTTATATTGTATAATTCTTTAAAAATCTTTCATGTAAATATTAATTATTGATTTTTTTTTCACTGTCCAAAACTTTTTTCCCCTAATAGCTGTGGTTTCATTTGTAAAATTTTTCTTCCATTTTTGAGAGGGAACAAATATTTCTTCGTATATATAACTTCACAAGAATAAAATGACATTATAAAATTCACGTAACATACCTAAATAATATTGTAAGAATTCTTTAGCAAATGAGAAAAATAAAAAAAAATGTCCTTAAATCTATATCACTAATAGTAAGATTTTTACATTTTGATTTAAATATTTGGCCATTAATCGAATGTTTTCTTCTAATATATAATATATTTTGGTAATAAATCATCGGATAGCGTGTGTCAGCTTTTAGATGAAATTCATCGTAATTTTATCCTCTATATTCTTATGTATTCTACATAATATATACGAATATGTTCATGCTGGAGATTTCTATTTGTATTCAATTTGATTTTTTTACTATAAAAAAAAAAGAATTATATATCTAAATTGGAAATGTATAGAAGATTAATTTATACAATTTTTTTCCTTCATTCTGATTTCGTTGCAAGTACAATATTCATTCTATTAAGAAATGAGTATCATATTGTTAGCTTTATTATATTAACACTTAATGTTAATAACGTTCATTTTTAATCTAAATGTTTATTTCAAGTCAGGAATTTATGTTCAATGGCAGAATATTTTAGATTAATTTAATATAATATAAGAAAAAGAAAAAAAAAGCATGAAAAATTATTTTTGAAATTAATGTTCGTGGAACTTTTTTAGTTTAAGGTTTGCAATTTTACAATAGGCGTCGAACTAAACTACGCGTTAAAATTGTAAACACGTTTGTTATTGGATCCTTATCGATAGCATTGATGATTTCCTCGTTATCATAGAGGTGGCGCACAAATCAGCATGGCCATGCAAGGGATCTTCTTAGAAGATTCCATGATTCGATGACGTTTCGTTGAATGATTGGCGAAACCAGTCATACGATCGTATCGTGTGCACAAAAATGATCTAATAGACAGCATGGTACGATCGTAAATAATAAACCTCACGCATGAACGGCATTATAAACAGTCATTCGGGCATTCCGTGTTAGGCCCTGAGGATTGAGTGTTTGGCTGCTGATCAAGGGAGTCGTGTTTTTTATTATCAAGTAAAAGTTAAAGAGTGCTGGTCTCGATCTCTGATTATTTGGTTTGTCTAGTTAAGTTTTGCGGATGATCAGTTTAATGGTACGGTTTATTATAAAAGAAAGAAAAAACAATGTTAATAATCCTGTAATTTTTTAATTTATAATATTCAAAAAGGATTTTTAAAATAAGTTAATGTCAATAGAAAAAAATACAAATAATTGAATAGAAGTTTGTTTTCGAAATTGTAAAAAAAATATCAAAATTAAAAAGAAAAAAATTCGAATTGAAAAATTTGCAAACAACGTCCGCAAATGAATAATAACAATAAACTTTCAACGAAATAAATAAATTAAAATAATAAACGTACTCTACATAGAATAATAATCAAAAAAAAAATAGAAAAAAGAAATACTGATCTTCCCGGATAAGATCGAATAAATTGATTTTTATTTCGTTCTACATCCACCATCATTGCTTATATCGCTCCATTTTCTCCTTTCGAATTTTTTGCCTAAAAAGCATCTTTTTGGTTTTAATTTATAATTTTTCTTAAAATTTTTTTGTTTTTTTTTTGTTTTTCATCTTCCCGTCACATGGAGAACTTAACATCTTCGAATATCTGAATTATCCCCTATATGTTCCGGTATGATTTTTTTTCTGTTTATAGTCGGTAAGGGAGTATATCTCTGCTAAAACTTCAAACTCCCTTGCAATCTTCGCCTAAAGCTAGCGACAAGCATACTCAGCAGAAACATGTGCTCTCTGAGTATGGTCGTCATTGGCTATACTCCTGCGGAACTTCACGTTAAAATTTTAATCTACAAAAGTGGTAAAACCGCCGCAGAATCATTTCGCGCTTAAAGAAGAGATTATAGTCATCATAATCGTCTCACCGAGCGGACAATTGTACGTCGATAAGCAAAATCGGAATATAATGAAGCTCCAAAACTCACAAATGATTGCGCCGAAACTATTATATCCGCAAAAGGTGACTGTCTGGAGTACATATTGATCTGAAGGTATCTTTGGCCCATATTTGATGACGTCATAAACTACATAAAACCATAGATTTTAGATTTATTGCGCAAAAAGCTCCCAGAATGCATAATTTCGAGATTTGGTGATTTTACGCATTTGGTTTTTTTCTTGTAGGGATTTATTCAAATAATTCTTAAATTTTAGAACATTTAAAAATTAACATTCGTCAAGTAATGGTCAAATTACAGCCCCAAATATGCCAAAAAGTCATCAAAAATTACTTCGATAGGATTGAGTCCTACAAGAAATTTTGCTTGGTGACCATTTGAATGATTTATTTAACTTTAATTTGCAAAAAAAATTATTTATTCTAAAAAAAAAAAAGATTCCTAGAGAATGTGTTGTTATCAAGATAGTCGCATACTTTTGGCCAGCAATGTATTGTTCATAATTTGCTTAATCAAAAGAATATGATTTTTTTGTCTGCATCACAGCAAAAAATATTTTAATAAATAAATATTATTACTATTTTGAAATTGATTTTTACTATTTTAAATTTGCATTATTTATTCTAATCAGAGTTAAATCATCTTTTGTCACATATTTTTCTTACTGATAAATCAAAGGTTTTATTTTTAATTTTGAACATCTGATTTTTTTTCTAATTACTCAAAATTGTTAATAATTTTAAAATGTTTGATAGCATATAATATAAAAACAAAAACACAAATTTATGCATAAATAATAATTTTATTAATAAAATAACAACAAATAATTTTAGATGACAGCGATTATATACGATGCTGATGATGGGAAATGATGACTATCAGAATATTTTCTTGTCATTGCGAACATTTCAATAGTCTTCTCCACCACCACCCACTTATATAAATTCGTTTTACTGATAGTCTTATGGATTTATTTTTATCAAATTTTGTCACTCTCACCTAATAATACATACATAGATTACGTAGTAAAATTGAAAATCATCAAGTCGAGCACAGTGGCTAAGGAAAATGAACTGCACCAATTCAAATAGAAAAAGGGAAGAAGAAAACATAGAAAATTATATTTTCATCATTTTGCATTTTATTTTTTCCCTTATTTTATAAATATTGGTATAACTAGGCGTCAGGGTGTAACTGCAAAACGAGCACGTAAATACTTTGGATATGATCTTTGATCTTTGCAAATGATACTATTTTAAGTTGACACTTTTCTATTTTTATATAAATAAGTCCTCCTTACATTTTCATGACAATTTCATGGCAAAAATATTGGATTAAATGCGTTTATATTACGATTGCTGTTTGTTTAACTACAGACTTTCAGATTTTCTATTCTTTTTAATATTAATTGAGTAGAATTTATAATTTTTTTATATAATAAACGAAAAAAAAAATTATTCAAAGTATTTATGGCAGGTAGGAGGAGATTGGAATTTAAAAAATTTATAGAATTTATAGACCGATGTAGTAATATATAATATTGTAAATAAGTTATATTTACATATATGAAAAGTTTCATCATTCTATTATTATTCATTTCGAACGTGAAATTAAGTATTTATACGAACAAGAATATTAATTTGTTACGCATTTCTAATTTGTTGTAGTACTTCATGTCGCTACAGGGGAGTGACATGCAACTAGATCTATTTATACGCCTTTATTTGTAATGAAGTGATTTAATAGATTCTGTCACGTAATATAACATGCTGGAGTTTTAATCAACACTTCATTGGTATTTTGCATTAAATAACACAAGTTCAGAGTTCTATTAGCAATTTTCATGGTCCTAGGTTACTTTTATCTGTCTATCATAATGCGTGACTAGTAGCTAAGCCATTTTAGATACCTTTCCCGAACAATAATTTATTCGTAACACAAAAAAAAACGTATCAACTAAAATAATCTATGATAAATAATAAATATTCATCCATAGTTTTTTATTTTTTTTATTTGGCGAAATAAAAAAAAACATATTTGAATAATTGTGACAAAAATTATCTTAATTTGTATAATTTCATCTTTGACTATTATTATTATCAATATGAATTTCCATTTAATTTTTTTTTAAATATTTCCGAAATTTTTATATACTATTATTGTGTTTTTATTTGTTTTATTTGACAATCGAAAAACTTTTATAGCTTCTTAAGCCATTTTGCCTCCCAAAAAAAAAAATTGTTAATTCTTCAGAAATGGTATTTAGAAGCAAAGTGTTTAGATATATGTACTAGCATATTTTCCAGAAAATATTTCTTGAGGAAAAAATCGATCATTTAAAAGTTGTAAGGTGAGGAGAGATAAAATGAGGCTTTGGAATTCTACTTATGCAACAACTATCGCATATCTCTTATATGTCAAAAACCCCAGAACACATTAATATGAAATCCT
The DNA here is from genome assembly GCA_958298945.1 of Atherix ibis. Taxonomy (NCBI): domain Eukaryota; kingdom Metazoa; phylum Arthropoda; class Insecta; order Diptera; family Athericidae; genus Atherix; species Atherix ibis. Next base: position 17,971,299 of record OY282609.1, on the reverse strand, counting down.
AAAGTTATTTAATATAAAAGAAACGAATAAATTCACAATAGCACCAATTATTTGTAGCTGCGAACATTTTAAAATTGTTCAACTATTTCAACAAAGCAAAATTATTTCCTGACGGGCACCAGAATAAAGATGGGGAAGAATTTGGCCTTAAATTAATTAATTTTATATACGAAAACATCTTCTCGTCAATGACGTTAGGAAAGATCAAAATATTTATACGCTAGCCAGCACTAGGCTGAATTGTGTTGTTAATTATATCCACAACCAACACCTGTTAGCTTCTTTAATTTCTTCTAATGAATAAATCCAACAATTCCGTACGAATCTTAATTTTCTTCTCGAACACAAGAGACTAAATTTATAGTAGAGAGTAAGTGTAAAACAGAGAGTATGAGAGAGACAAAATTAAGATCATTTGTATCATAGGTTATACGGATGGTCTCCCAAAATTTATTCGTTCGTTTTAGTTGAGGAGGTGAGATGATAAAAAGAAAATATTTTCAAAATTTTATTTTAATTTCACTTTTTATTATTATTATTATTATTATTATTATTATAATTTGATTGTTGTTAGGAAAGTATTTTAACAATGAGAGCAGAGCAGATATTTACTTGGCAATTTTTCAAATATAACAAAAAATATTTTCAAAATAACATTTTTGTATTATATTGTGTTGTTTAAGTTGAAAAGCTGTAGAGCTAAAGAGGTACTTTAATTTTAAGTATGTGTACATTTTTTTATTGTAAGTGTAATAAATTTTTACAAATTTGACGAAACACATCATAGCCAAATACATTTTTCATGCTGAGCATGTCATACCACCATTGTTTGACGTGGTATGTTTTTTTTTGTCTGTACTTTACTTCAATTTCATGAAATTAATTTTTTTTAACTATGTAGGGACAGACTTGAAATGATAAATTCCTCATAGCTCATCATAGAGTTCAACAAAATTCTAGTCATTCTTTCTGTTATATTTAATATAAATATTTTTAGTTTTTTTTTTTAATACTATACTCAAATTTAAGGCATTTATTTTCAAAATGATTTATTTGTTATATGAGATTTTCTCATTCATATATAAATTTGGGTAATTTTTAGTAAAGTACCTCATAATAGTGGAAATCATTACCATACATATTATTGTAAATAGCTGAATAAAGGGCATACACAAGGGTTATCCCATTTGTATTTCGGAAAGTAAACCTAATAGAAGCACACTTAAAATACAGATTTTGATTAAATTTTTATTTCATTATATTGCATCTTATCCATGGAATATAATATCATTGAAATGGCTGCCATTAGACTTCGTGCAGGGCTCAATTCTTTTGCAATAATTTTTGATTACTATTTCACATCGAATTTGAGGTTTATCTGAGTAAATACGTATTTTTGTATAATCCCACAAGAAAAATTCCAACGACGGCAAATAACATGATTTTAAAGACCCATTGATCGCAGCAAATCTCTAACTTTTTGCTGGAAACTAACCCGTTTACGCCCTGGTAATTTTACGCACAATACCAGTGGTATTAGCTTAAATCCGCTGTTTGGTCATAGATGGCGTTAGTGAGCGTATTAAGCTACCATGGGCACGTCATATTTTTTTTTATGAGTTTGACATCTGTCAACATTAATCAGTGCACATTGTCAACAATTTCGTACAACAACATATATTTTTTCTTTGGTAATCATGTCTAATTTTGTGCCAGAAAAAGAGCATATGCGGAAACCTCTGCTTTTCTGCTTCAATTTGAAGAAATAGGCTGCCGAATCGCATCGAATGCTTTTATGAAGGCATATGGTGACAGTGCTTTATAAGAAACAACGTGCCGAGATTGGTTTTGTCGGATCAAAGACGGCAATTTTGACTTGTGGGACGATTGCAGGCTCTTTTGGACGAAGACGATACCCAATCGCAAAAAATGCTCGCGGAGTAATTGGGTGTTACTCAACCAGCCATTTCCATGCGTCTGCGTGCCATGGGGAAGAGTGAAAAGATCGGAAAATGGGTGCCACATGAATTGAACGATAGGCAAATGGAGCATCGCCAAAACACATGCGAAATGTTGCTCGCCAGACAAAAAAGAAAGTCGTTCCTGCATCGGATTGTGACAGGCGATGAAAAGTCTAAAAGCAAGAAATCGTGGGTTGATCCCGGCCAACCATCAACAACTTCCCCAAGACCAAATCGCTTCAGACGGAAGCCGATGTTGTGCGTTTGGTGAAACTGTCAATCCCCACCGCTACCACCAACAACTGATCAAATTGCACCGTGCTCTACGTGAAAAAAGGACGTATTATCAACAAAGACATGACAAACTGATTTTCCTCCATGACAACGCACCATCGCACACGTCAAAAATGGTCTGAAACTACTTGGAGACACTCAACTGGGAGGTGCTATACCATCCTACTTATTCACCAGACCTGGCCCCTTCCGACTACCACCGGATTTTGTCGATGGGCCACGCGCTCGCTGAGCAGCACTTCCATTCTTACGACGACGTCCGAAAATGGCTTGATGAGTCGTTTGCCTCGAAAGAGAAGGAATTTTTTTGGCATGGTATCCACAAATTGCCCGAGATATGGAAAAAATGTGTAGCTAGCGAGGGCAAGTTCATTGAATAAATTTGTTTTTGCTTTCTATGAAAAAACGTGTTTTTTTGACTAAAAAACAGCGGACTTAAGCTTATATACCTGGTAAAGCCTAAATTTGCCATGTTGTGTAGATATATAGTATTGTTTTTTTGAAACCACATATGATTCAAATTATAATTTTGAAGCTCAGACTAAAAGAAGTTGGTTTTTACTCAGAATTGACGGTAACGGTCTCACCATTTCATTTTTAAATAAATCGGGTAGACGTAAATGCACACTGCAAAAACGTGGTCAGTGGTTAAAAATATCCTCACCAGGTATAAATAAATGTTAAATTTTCATGATCCTGTTTTGGGAATTCGAAATATTTTACTTTCTTAATATGCCTAAATATCATCCTGTATAGATATAAAGTTCTATTTAACTAAAAATTTAAAAACTTGGAAAAAATTCATGAAATTAATGTTGAATTACTCCCTGTTATTGTTACATTATTAAAAAAAAAATTCTCACACGATTATTTTACAATATTTTATTATTAACCAAGTCACTGTAATTGGTTTCATAATTGCAATATAAAATATCCCGTGATACAAAATGTGATTTGTCTTTTTTTTAATTAATGGAAATTTATTTTAGTTTTAATTTTATATTTTGCACTGAAAATATGGTAGTTTTGCCATTAAGATTAGAAAAAAGAACATTATAAATTTTGTGCTACATTTTAAGAGCTTTTGCAATAAAGTTTACCAAAAAATTACTTTTTTTCTTTCCTTTTCAATAAGATTTCATAATACAAATATTTTATAGTTTTTTTGTTTGTTTCTAATTTATATTATTTTTTATAAGTTTTAGTCAAATTTTAATATTTAATACTTAAGTAATCAAACGATTCTACTTTATTTGCAAAATTATCATTTCTTTAGCATGGTAATAATTTGATTTAACAATTAATCTATGGTTAATATGCTTTTTCTATATTGAATTTTAATTGGAATTAAATAATTAAAAATGCGATTAAAAGTCTTACAATTCGAATTTAGTCCAGTGGTTAAAATTGTGAAAATTTATTCGCACATACGTATAGTATTAATTTATGAATCTAGGTTATAAAATTGAGTATATAATTTATGATTCTGGAAATAAAACATAAAAAATTCAACAGAAATGTTGAGTAGTATTGGATTTTGGGTTATATGAGAATTTAAGATAACAAGTAGATAAAGGCACGATAGAGGATATTCCACAGCATCCTGTTTCTCTAATTTGATTAGTGTATTAATATTAAAATGGCGAAAAAAAATGGATACGAAAAACACTGTTCCTAAATTGATCTGGCAAGAATTCACAAATAGAATAATTTTTAAAATTTCAATGTTAATAGAGAAAATCCAATAATAATAAAATATAGTATTAGAAATCTAACAGAAAAATTCATCAAATCGTTTTTAAATTTATAAAATTTTATTTCAATTTAAAATAATTCAAAAGGATTGATTTTTTTTTATAAATTTAATTTAATCCAAATTAGTGTCACATTTAATGTAGTTGCTATACGAAAATTTGTTTAATTTATATACGAAATGCCTATGCGATTTGTTAGTGTTGTCCCCATTTAGCCTTTTTTGTTTTGATTAAAGGCTAAAAGGGGACTTGACATTATTTGGTTAATCGTAATCTTTTGAAATCCTTTATCATATACACTGTTTGATCTACGAGTAAGTGTTTTGATGAAAACTTTATAAAAGTGATTAAAAATTCATTTTAATGTCTATCCACACATATCACACTTTGTGGTGTTTTTATTAGTTAAAGTTTCATTATGTTATATAACCTCCTTTTTACTTAAAAATAGAATATTTTATAAAGGAAGTGCTGTTGCAAGATTTAGGTTAGTTGAGATATTTCAAGCAAAAACTTCTATAGTCACTTTTTTTTATAGTTTTTAATATATAAAGTCCATTTTATTTATCTATTTATTTTTATAATCCATATAATTGAAGTATTATCTTTAGTTTCTATTTAATTGAATAATAAAATTTATGGTAAATTTACATAAAATCGCAAAGTTATGCTGAATTATTAAAAATTTTAGGAATTATAAATACGAAATTAAAACAATAGTGTATAATTTTGCTAATGTCTACTGAATTATATTTAACTCATTGCCTGCTGCGTTTTTTTGAATTATGTTATTGATTTGTATCTTTTTGGTACGTACATTTTATCATAATGAACACAATATTGAATATAATATAAATTTTGGTCTTTATCTGATTTAAGGATTTGATAAAAACATAGTTTAGTAGCTGAATTTTATTTTCTTCATAGATAGTAAAAATATCCTATTGGAATTTCTCTTAAAAACCAAAGTCTTTATGTGTTTACCTCTAAAACCACTGTATTTGTAACAAAAAATATTTACACAATTAAAGATAATTCTAAGGTATAATCAAAAATTATTGTATAAGATGATATTGGGAAGGTTATACATAAATAAAATATAAGTTTGAAGAAGATCTAATTCAGTTATTTATTTTTAATATCTAATCTCTATGTTATTGTAATTTTTTACTCCCAAATTATTAAAAGAATAATTTATTAAAATGAAAACTTCTAGAAACGTCATACTCTATTAAAAGTAAAATACGCTACATTCGATTACTTCAAAATTTTGTCATTTGCATAAAATTATGCACAAAAAGAAAAATTTTTTTATAAGATTATTACCTTTCCTAAAGACAGATATCAACTTATTTTTGTTTATTAATTTAAATAAATGCACAATTTCATTTTCAAACTCTATTGTTAGACTCTAAATTATTTGAAATTTGCGCTATTATCTGAAATAATGAAGATTTTATAAATGAATACTTAACAATTGTTCATTAACACCTTATTTAGTGAATAGAAAACAAAAAGTAGGATTAGTTTAATAGACTATTGTTCCAGTGAAAATAATGAAATTGTATTTGGAGATTATCATTTTGGGTCTTAAGGTTAATAGAAACCTTTGAGAAGGTGATATATTCGAACTTTATGTTGTCATACTTAGAAAATCCCAAAAAGAAGAAGAGTGAATAAGAAAGTAGAATATTTACTTATTGGAAGAGTATTGAAGACAAGAAAAAAAACACCTAATTTTGTCGAGTTTCATTTAAATTTCTTCTACAACAAGAATGTTTTAAGAAATGTTTGTTGTTTTATTACTAAATAATGGAAAATAGTATTTTATTTGTTTGAAATATTAATATTGTACATTTACAGAAAGTAGAAAAGTAAATTTGAAATGAGAATAAACTTATAAATTTATAAAATTAAAAAGGTTAAGCCACTATATAACAGGGAATTATTTAGATGTAAACCTAAAAAAATAATTACGGAAGGATTCGTCATCTTTGCAATCTTGTTTCAGCTTTCACTTCTTCATGGCTATCAATTAAAAAGTTTTGCCATCGGTGACTGTTTCTCCTTTTATTTATTTATTTTTTTAATTTGAAAACTTTTTCACCAAAAAATGCCACTCAAGAAAAAAAATTCTTGGCAAGAGAACTGGAGACAAAATATAAAATACGGAAGCAGTGGTAGAATTATAAAATGAAATAAATGTCAGCATAATAATTAATGGAAATTTTCAAGCTTAAAAGGTCACAAGTTAGCAGGAGTCATTTTTATGTCCACGTAACAACTCCTTTTAACGAAACTTCTTAACTGATATTATGGTATACTCGTATTTATATACTGACTAATGTATAAAAACGTTTACAAATATCAAAATAATACAATATATTCGATTTTAGTGGTAGAATATAAAATTAGGTTAATCCCTTACAACATTCGGAAAATACTAATTTTTTTTATTCACCTACGAAATGGAAAATCTAATCGAAAAATTCTTGTTTTCACATTATGCACATATTGCATAAGCCATAGTGAATGGAGAACTATGTGGGTTTTTATGCGAAAACTTTTGATTGAATTTTCTAAGTACGCCTATCATATTTGAATAGATACAAAGTAATAGACTTGATAGGAGAAGATATAATATTTCATTCTAGAAGCGTGCAATTAAATGTTGGATCACACAATTATCGATTATAATTTAACATGTTCAAAGTAACACAGCTAAAAAATACAGTATTAATTATTTTATAAAAAAATAATTGCACTAATCCAAACTTAAAAAGGAGTCCTTAATTATTGAGTAAATATATAAATACTTTTTTAATCAAAATATCAGGCATACACAAAAATAAAAAAATCTTTATAAAACATTTTGTAACAGGAAATATTTTAAAAATGTATAAATCAGTTGAATGAAAATAATGTGAATTTTCAAATTTGCGAAATCATATAAAATGTGAAAATGGAATTTTTCTAACTGTTGTTTGATAGTATTTTAAGATAATTGGATTAAATAAATTGTGCAATAATGGTAGAACAAAAGCTGTAATACGAGTGATATTCAAACTAAGCTGTATATTCGAGAACAACCGATAAAGGTGTGCCCTCAATTATAGTTGTAGGTGTCCCGTATTGAGCAAGAAATCTTGCAATCAGTTTATTTCCAATTATTAATGGTCATGCTAGCCAAACAGAAATGCCATGCATGCACTTGCATTATCTTCGTTTTACATCAACCAATGCCAGGTGTTGTTAAGAGGATAAACTTAAAGTTAAAGTAGATGAAAGTATGGTATAACGTATGGAAAGCCCAGTATTATATGTAGTCACCATAATTTTAGTAGGACTCTACAGTATCACAACCGACTCTTGCTCATAGGCGAAAATGCGGCAGCTAATATAGATTGCTAGAAGTACGGTAGGCTATGTTATATGCACCTAATACTCGACACCCTATTTCAGGCAACACGAACATTTTAAGAAAACTTCATAGTGAACGGAAGTTGTCGTAAAATTTGTTGCGTGATTCTAAGCTTTCCATTTAAGATAAATTCTAAGACAAAATACCTGGGACCGTTTGCATTTGCGAATTTATCATTGTTCAGGTAGAGTTAAGGGCATCTAATACAACATCGCAAGGAATGCGAACATGATATATTTTTTACTGAAAATTTATTCCTTATAAAATACATTTAATTAATTTACAAATAAATATTTGACCTTGTTCGTGCCACAATAATGTAATAAGGAAAAAATGAATTGATGCATTATTAGGATTATACTCGTATGTACATTCATATAAATACATGTATAGTTTAGTCCTGAGTCCTGCAATTCAAACGTTTTTATATGATTGGATAGCAAATATCAGTAATAAACTCTCTAGTCTAGTTTGTTCTATATATTCGAACATGCATGAAATGAAAATAATAATCGGTTTATTAAATTCAATTTTCTCAAAATCTAATATTTTAACTTTTACAAAACTTGGTGAAATGGTTTCCCTATAATCTATTATAGTTTAATCTTATAAGTATGAGCTTACACATATAATACATTTGATGACAGACATACCACATTATACCATATAATGCACTTATTGACGAATTCATCAATTGTAGTGGAAATTCTGATTACGAACAATAATAAAGTTGGAATATTTGTTTGTATGTGTAGTTACTTTAAGTAATATTTACACTAAAATACTCACACTTATGTGTCGTGATTAATATACATGTATTGGGCATGACATAATAGCTTATATCCAATTTAAATTTTCCCAAACTGTGTGTTTATTCTTGAAAGAAAAACAACGAAATTCAAAATATAATTTAAGGAAATATTTGTTATTTTCTCATTTTGAAATACTACAAAAACTTTAAGTAACTATTGGAAAATATGCATTATTTTTTTTCATATTTTGTGAGTGTCTTATTATATTATAGGTAAATATAAGAGTAATTAAATTACAAATGATATTTTAACCAAATTTACTCTTTTTAATAATAATATCCCACCCATTGTAGGGGGAGGAGGGTGGTTATGGAAGGGCTTTGGGTAAATACTGGATCAATATCGGAATTTAATAATATTCATTATATTCAATTATAATAATTGCAATTTAACTGTACAATCATAAAAATTCCGAGGAACGAATGGAATCGAACATACACAGCTTAATGTAAATCTTCATTTTGGCAAATTAGAAAATTTAACGAATGTACTATAATAGTAGATCCCTTTTTATATTCTGTACTTTGCAATTTTAATACGAAATTTATCCAAATGCTGTTAAGTTTATGTATCCATTTGAGAGAACCTTTATTTTATGTTAAAAATTTTTACGAGTTTTCTTTCAGTGAAAAACTCGTAAAACTCGAGAAAACTTTTATATTTAAATAGACGACAGAGAGTTAATATAATTACTAATAAAGGTATATAAAATATAAATTCAAATAATTAACGTAAATGAAAATAAAATTCATATAAATATTTTTATTATTAGTAAATTTTTATAACTTTAAGGAAATATATAAATACGGAAATGATTCATTTCTAATTAAATTTATTTATTATAAGTTTGTACATATGTGAGAACGTTCAGTATTATAAACAGGAGTAATGACTAATTATAGAGGTTTTAGTATTTTAAATTTAAAAAAAAGATTTTAATATCTATAGAAGATAATGACATTATTTAATTATAAGAATATAATATAATATCTAAAAAAATTATAAATAATATAAAAAAGTTTGTTTAGACACCATAAAATAACTAATGTATAAATAATTATGTAAATTTATCCCTACTAAAAAGTATTTTTTTTAATATGCAGACTTGAGTAGAATTCAATGGCTTTAAATTTTACAAAAAAATTTTAATTCCATTATGCGATCGAATTACTTCTTCCTTTAAATATATAAAATTAAAATGTTACTTCAAAATACCCAAATTACATTTCAACAGCTAAATATTATAAAATTTTAATATTTCAATTATAGTATTTAATAATACATATTTTTAAATACGAGTATTTAAATATTATTCATTAATTACATTTCAAAAGTTTTATAATTTTACATAAAAACATTTTTAAATGTTCTTCTCACAACAAATATTTATATATTTAAAAAAAAAAACAAAAACAAATTGAAAGAAATATAATTTTGGCTTTTAAGAAAGAGCTTCCAAATTAAAAAGATGCTATCGTAAGATACAACAACACCATAAAATGGATCCTCTAAATTAAAATATAACATTAACTAAAAAAATGGTGGCGAATTTAAATAAAGGGAAGAACCATAATTTGAAAATAGAAAACAAACAAAAAAATAATGAATTCCATTACCACCACCACTTTTTTCTTCCGCTTTTTATTTTCTTTCAAGAGTGTTGATGATATTCTTTTCAACAGTGTTAATAACTTTAGTATTACATAGATTTTATTATTCAATAATTCTTTTGTTATAATAATTAATAAGGAAAATACAGTTTTTTTGTTATATTATTTATAGCAAAATAGAAAGAATACGCTCAGTGTTGCATAAATATTTATGCAATAAAAACATTTTGATGATAAAGCGCTAAGTATTTGATATTTTTCTTTTGTCAAATAGAAAAAAGAAGACTAGAGAGGAAATAAGAACTTCAATATACAACCTACGTACGTACTTGTATACTTTGAAAAACTATACAGCCATCTATAATGGCGACTTCATTCATTCAGCTATGTAACATTTAATTAACCCAACCAACCACCATTTTGTTTTCCACCATTCTTTTCACAGCTCATTCACTAGCATGCAATCTGTCAGATGTCGAGGCATTTTCTTTGCTTTTTTACTCTTTTCATCCTATTCTCAATAATGGAAAAAATTATTATAATAACACCAATTTTTCGTGGCATTTCTTTTAATGACAAATTATGGCTAATTGATTGCTTAACGAATCATTTCCTTCTCTTTAGTTTATTTGAATGTAGTTATTATGTTGGTTGCCCTGTTAATCACAATTGCTAGTTTATTTATTTTGTTCTATAATTATTTCATATAGCCGGAGCGGAGCATACTAAGAAAGGCAGAGAGGAAAATATGTGTACTAGAAACAATAGGAGACAAACTAAGCTCTAAAGGTATTTTTCTCGCCTCAATTAGAGTCTCTGACCAATAGTATTTCTTAATATCTTGAAGTAAAAAAATATGCTAATGATCAAAAAATTAGTAAGAACTTTATGGGATGCGCAATTTCGAAAAACAAAAATTCGGTTTTTATCATACAAATGACAGTAATAATATTAGAACTAAATTCTTTTAACACAATGGGCATTTAGTTTATTTGTTGTTTTTCTTTGCAAATTTATGTAATTTATTGGCACAAACAAAAGACATCTAAATAAATATGAAATCATTAGTTGAATTTGATCATTTTAAATAAGAAACAAATTGATTTATTACTATTATAGAAAGTTTATGTAAAAACTTTCTGCTTTTATAAAAGATTTTTCTCTTATATAATCAGTACCGGATTTAAGCAATACAAGCTGTAATATCAAATTTTTGAAAAATAAGTAAATTAGAAAGCAATATTTTCTAATCTTCAGTAGAGCAAAGCTTATCTTATCGATAGAGCAATTTTTCATATTCTATTTTCGTACGATTGCAAAGTATTTAAAAACTAATAAATCAAAAAAAGTTATTGACAAAGCTAAGTTTGGCAAATAATTTTCCTCTTAGATAAAACGTTTTCCTTTATTTAGCAATATTTTTGTTGTTGTTGACTAATTACTTAGTATCATTTAATTTTGTAGTCATTCTCCAATATTATTTAATATATGTTTTAACGATAACAAAATTTAATACAACTTTTGCGTTATCTTTTTTTTTTTGTTTTTGTTTCTTTCTTGTTTAATAAAACTTTCACTAATAGATCATGATTATGCTGATTTTTAAAGCAAAAATCATAATGAAAGGTTTTCGTAATGACTGTTCTATTAAAAGACTTTTAGAAAATATTACTTGTAATGGTTGGGAAGAGCTATTATCATCGTATCATTCTGTTATAAAATTATAATGAAAAATGCCTGGACTAATATTTTGGTATTTTTAATACATTACTACCCACAAAACTATTTTATACGAATATAGATTTTTTTTTGGAATTTTGGCAGATATTCTTAAATAAAGAAAACTCTTTCATAAATTCAAATAAAAGTATTTAAAGCTTTACTTTTGAAAAAAAGTCTTAAATTTAAAGTTTTTATATAATTTATATTTTTTCGAATTAAATCATTGGGACTTATTAGGATTTGACCAAAATTTAATTGTATAAAAAAATGTCTAAAATGGGAAAAGCGACAGCAAAATAATCTTACAAATTTTTTGACAAAAAAGAGTAAAATTTGGAATTAAAATATTTTACACACTTTTCCAGCGGCAGTTTTATTTACTTCATAAAACTGCTAGCTCAAAATAACTACATCAAAAATTAAAGTTTTATAACTTTATAATTCTTTTATAAACTATAATTCTTTTAAAATATATTTTAAATAAGTTTGCAAATTCGTAAAATGTCCTTTTCGGAAAGCTTTAGTTTCTTCTTGACCATTTTAGCTTTATTAATAGAAGAAATAAAAAACGTTTACAGACAAGAATGGTACGCGTCACACGTCAGTATTAACTTACATTTATTCGTCGAGTAAAATTGATGGACGTTAAACACGCAAATTATGTTAAAGTGCAATTAAACGAATACGTTCGAAGGATCTTTTTTTACCCTTGCAATATCATGTACAAGTATATTTGATTTATTTACAAGGAAGTTCTTGTTATTTTTAGATTTGATACGAAAACATTTTTACACTTGCCGAATTCAACAAATCTAGTGAATTCAACAATGTTTCAAATCGCACGGACGCACATTGGGCATTGATGTGTACCCATCGATCAACACAAAACGTGTTTAAATTACTAAAACTTCCTACACATATATTATCAAAAAGTGACCCTATTAAAAAATCCATATAAGAATTCTAGAATGCATATTTTACATTTTTCTTTTTTTGTTAATCAAAGTTTTTTATTAAAACAAACTTGGCAGAAACTTCAAAAAATATTATTTCAAATTGAATTCTCCACATCTAATTTTTTAATTGATTTTAGTAGAAATTTTGTAACTCTATTATTGATATAGTTTCTTATTAATTAACAATTTTACGCATTAGTATGTGGTCAAATATATTTTTTTTCTTTAAATAAATCCTAACAGTATCATTTATTCATTTATTTGGACCACCTAATTTCAAGTTATTTATATTTTTTTGGTTTTAAGTAATTTATATATTTAAATTTTTAAAATAGGTTTTTGAACATATTTCTTTGGAAAACTTTAAAGATTTCAAGTAATTTATATATTTAAATTTGTAAAATAGATTTTTGAACATATTTTTTTGGAAAACTTTAAAGATATGACCTTAAAAAAATGATAGAACTTTCAAAGAAATTCTATGCCACTTTAATATTACTTCAAGTATATAAAGTAGATATTTCGAAGTTAATTGGAAAATTTATATATATTAATATTTTCCTCGCACATACTCGTATTTATGTACGGATATTTTCAAAAAAGATAGCTACTCCAAAGCATATTCAGTCTATATTGATTAGTTAGATTATAGGACTCTGTAGGCAAAGAGGTAATACATATGGAACTCTATACAATTCATATACTCATGTCAGTTCAGAAATTCAATTCTTTGCAAAACGGCGGATTTCACGCGGAAGAAAGATTCCTTATTTTCTTTTAAAGGATACATGTTTTGGAGAATTTACAACTTCACAATGCAAATACAATATAAACAAAACTGAAGAACCGATAGAAATACCGACCAGAACATAGAAGAAACAAAACGACAATATATAATAGTACAATGGGGACAAAAATTACTGATAATACCGTCATCCTACCAAAAATATAATATGATTTTTGGAATTTGTGAATTTCAGTATATTTCTAGTTTAGCATTTATACTCGTATGTTAACATACATACGTGTATACGAGATATTTATAAGAAAGTACCCGTTTGTCGGTGAAGAACATAGTATACCATATAGTATGTCGAATTGTTTATATAGCGTCGAGCATGAATATATTAGTTCATAAATGGAAGTCATTGAAAAGCAACTGGGTTCGTCACCCCGATAATGCGTCATTTGATGAATATGAATTTTCCATAGAATGTTAAAAGCCGATTCGTAGACGTCGAGGCGCAGAATGTTTACTATATATAAAAGCTCTTCTTTATATAAGAACAGATAAAAATACTAGCAAATATCTATGGTATTGTTGAGTATGTACCAAGCTACATATAAGTTTCTATGTATGTGCACGTACGAACAAGAAGAACAGTAAAAGAAACAAAAATCCTGCACGAGAAATACATATTTAGTATTATTTTCCTTTTGTTTTTCCAACTTTTTTTTTATCATCATTATTTCTTTTGCTTGTCAACAGTATTCAGCAGATTTTATTGTATTTAATTCATTTTTCTCAAATTCGAATTCGGATTTGTATTCGTATTAGTATTCGACTTGGTTGTTTTTAAATTCTTCTTGAATATATTTTCCGAAAATTTTATCCCCTCACATAATATTTGTGGTTTTTTTTTCTTCTTTCAAATCCTGAAATAACTATGTAGACAATGTTATGAAAAGAAAAAAATCAGTAAAAGCATGAATAAAACTTTTCGATATGTATCTGATATTAAGACAAACAAAATTCTCCATCACCAAAATATTCATCACCGAATATGTCCATACAACCATATCATAGAGCGTAGTAAGAAGATGGCGAAACTGTAAGTTGCGAATTTAGTGTAATGTTTGCAGTAATGTGCTAACCTCCGGCATCTACATTGAACAACATCTAAAATATTCATCTAATACCGCAATATTCGAATATTTGGTAAGAGATTTTAATATTTCCCTTGTGTTTCGCATTTCTCATCATACAATATTTTCCAAATATTACTTTATCTAACATAAACCTAATCGATTCATACACTTTTTTATCCAATTTTACTACAGTTCTACAAGCCGACTGTCCCAATATGTTATCATATTAAATTATGTATTTTTCTTTTTAAATTTTGGGTAAAAAAAAACCGCACAATTATAAATTCATAGGAATAAAAAAACTTAAAACAATATTTATGTTAGATAATGTATCAATACAAATTCCAATTTTTTAAGAAATTATGCTCAGAATTCAAAATTCATTATTTTTACACTAGAACAATTGCTTTCAAATCGCTTGAATGAATTTTATAAATTTTGACAAAGACTAATAATAGGGATTCCCCGTCAAAATAGATTTTTATTTAGATTGTACCTTACAATCTAAATAAAAATATCTATTTTGACAGCTATTCTGGTCTTTAATAATAACTAACAGGTTACATTGGAATATCCCCCCTTGTACAAGTATACTACAAAACACATTTCACACCTAAGCCATCATCTTATTATATAACATAAAGGTAGATAGATAGCTTTAAAAAAATACTTATGTATTTTTGTTGGGTTGATAGCTCAACATGTCAACATTGAATATTCTTTGGAGAGCAATGATGCACAAAATTGAATTTTTTTATTGATTCGATTATGTTTAATTAGACTATAATATGTCTATATAATAGAATAAAATATTTTAATTTTTTTACAATTATAGAATCTTATTTATCTATTGTTTTTAAATTGGATATTACGATTAGACGTGACATATCAACTTAGAAAATATAAAAATTATCGTTATTTCAACGTGAATATTTGAATATAATAAGAATTAATTTATATACGAGGTCTGTTCAACAAGTATCGTGAATTTTGAATTTCCGCGGGTTACGTATATTCGATTTTCGATTTTTTGTGGCGTCATATTGGTATTCATGTCTCTCACTTATGCCGACAAGTTCGGCCATTTTGAATGTTCAGTTAATTTTTGACAGCTGTTTTGCTTGCACGTGTTTTGGCTCGTCTTCGATTTTTGCCCATTCCAAAAAATGGATCAAAGAATCTGTTTCGGAAACAAGAAAAAGTGACAGGAGGCCAGATCTGGGAAAAACGGTGGCTGCGACATTATTAGTGTGTTGTTTTTGGCCAAAAATTCGCGCACAAGCAACGATGTGTGAGCAGGGGCGTTATCATGGTGCAAGAGCCAATTTTTGTTCTTCCACAAATCCGGGCGTTTCTGGCGGATTGCTTTGCGCAACTTGCGCATACCTTGCAGGTTATATTCCTTATTAACCGTTCTACCCTGTGGCAAGAACTCATGATGCACCACGCTCCTGCAATCGAAGAAACCTGTAAGCAAAACCTTCACATTCGACCGAACTTGGTGCCCTTTTTTCGGTCTTGGCTCGTGCGGCAGCTTCCATTGGGATGATTGAGCTTTGGTTTCCACGTCATATTCATAAACCCAAGATTCGTCACCAGTTATGATCCTCTGGAGCAAATTTGGGTCTTCGCGGACATAGTCCAACAGCTCCTTAGCAATGTTAATGCGATGCTGTTTTTGGTCGAAATTTGGCAATTTTGGTACGAATTTCGTGGCAACCCGTCTCACGCCCAAATCATTGGTAAAAATCGAATGGCACTAGTCAATCGATATGTTTAAGTCCTCAGCAACTTCTCTAACGGTGATTCGACGATTGGCCAATACTATTTTCTTCACTTCATTAATGTTTTCGTCTGTTGTTGACGTGCTCGGGCGTTCGGCATGCTTTTCGTCGTTCACATCTTCTCGGCCCTCTGAGAACATTTTGTACCACTGACCAACGTTGCTTCGGTCCATATGCCACAGTCAACATTCGGAATGCGTCCGCGCAATTAATTTTGTTTTTCACACAAAATTTGATACAGATTCTTTGATCCATTTTTTGGAATGGACAAAAGTTGAATTCGAAAATCGAATATACGTAACTCGCGGAAATTCAAAATTCGCGATACTTTTTGAACAGACCTCGTATAAGCATACAACTGTATCCTGACTTATATAATAAAAATTTAAGTGAGAAATATTTTTATTTTTCTTCTTTTATTTTTAATCGATAAAATAAAAACTTTTTTTCAATTTTAAAGATACAATA
Source organism: Atherix ibis (assembly GCA_958298945.1). NCBI lineage: Eukaryota > Metazoa > Arthropoda > Insecta > Diptera > Athericidae > Atherix > Atherix ibis. Next base: position 17,954,648 of record OY282609.1, on the reverse strand, counting down.
ACAAAAAGTTATCACACATTTGATACTAATAGGAAAATGATAAAAAAATTTACATATTCATATACTGTTGATATGGTGTGAATTCTATATTTACAGCGAATATACAGAAATAACATTCTTTTGAATATCAAGCAAAATTGTAACTATTGGTGATGAAATTCGCAATTAATTTTAATTGATTTCTTCAATTTTAATTGGGCTTATTATTTGTAGCAAATACCATACAAAAACAAAAAAACATTTAACATTTTCGTTGTGAAATTGTGCTAATACAAAAAATACTATGAATATTTTAAAAAATACATACCAAATCAAATCAATGAAGTTGAAAAGAAGAAAAGTATCGATTTATTTTTCAAATATCACTTATTGTTAGATTATAATCAGTCGGTTTGAAATGGGTAGAGGATTTTGTAATAACCTCTACAGAAAATATCTTCAACCTGAATGGATAGAGTTTCAGTTCTTCACAAAATTTAGAAACAAACAGGAGAACGATTGTTACCCGTTTTGAATTACAAATGGATGAAATTACCGGAAATTTATGCGTTCGTTTTTATTTTATCGCTGAACAATTTATAAATTGGATGTTAACACTAAATCTGTAATATGGTTACAATATATAAAAATCAATTTTCACAGAATATAAGTCGAATTAAAGCATCGCAAAATATATGTGGTGAGTCGAATTAAGGGTACCAATATCAGTGACGTTTCTTTCAGGTTCTCGCTCAACAATTTCACTTAAAGCATAAAATAAATTATCATATAACAAATGTAGGAAAGATTTCGTTATATGAATATAAGAGTATAGATACGTTGATATATTACAAAAAAAAAAACTTAACTAAGAAGGTAAAATAGGAAATTGCAAATACCTTGCCATGCGAATTCATTGGCGTGATAACAATAACCTCGTAATGGCCAAATAAAGTGTTTTAATATAAAATGTGGACAGTATTTATGTGGGAATATAACGACACAATATATTAGAAGAAAATTGGATATGAAACCTAAATATACTGTGAAATATTATAGAAAATAAGAAAGGAACAATCAATATTCTTTTGTACCATACATACAAAAATATGTATATATGAGTACGTGTACATGGTACCTTGTGATTTACTGGAATTATTATTTGTCCAGTTGAACATTTAACCTAATAACATAATTCACTAATAACATTTCTCTGGAGTTGCTTTTATTATATTTATAGGCATAGAAGAACCACGTAAATAGATAACGTTAGTTTATTGTCATATAATGTCCATTAATATATGCATATGTATATATTCTTAAATAAAGTCATATAAATTTTTTAAATAATTTTAAAAAAAAACTGAAATATTGCTGCAACCTATTGGGGAATATTTCTTATGAAGAGCACATGTTTTTCATTGGCATAAACCATTTTTGGGGAGGGCCGAAAAGCAGCGGATGACAAACCGCGTTCAGGGAGGTCGCCAACATTATCGGAAACTGATGAAAATTGTGGAACGAGTGTCCATTAACATGGAATCTGATACAAATTTCTTGAAAAGCTCAGAAAAAGGATTTTTAGACCATGGCAACGTCCACTGTCATGCGCCAATCTCCATCATAATGTTTTTGTTGAAAAAATGGGATTTTTGTGGCCTATTTATCTGATCTTAGTCCATGTATTTTTTTTGTTCCCACAGATCAAAAAATACTTGGAAGGACGTCGTCTTGGGAGTTGAATCGAGGAGCTGAAGGTTTGAAGTCTTCCAGCAAAGCTACGACGGATGGAAACGTCTGCGTTGATGTATAGCTAGCCAAGGAATTTACTTCGAATAGGATAAAAATTAGCTTCACTAACCCTCTGCCATACCTCGTACAAATTAACTAAAAATTTTATTTATTTCTTGCTCTGTACTTAGCGAATCACCTTACAGCAGGTAGCTTCTATTATTTCAATTGCACCTGTCTTTGGTTGGATTGTTTTTTAAGGATGATCCCAAAATATATTTTTTGGTATTTTTATTTGGTTATTCATTAATTTTTCTTCCAATAAAATTATTATATTCATCAAAATATTTGTTGAGTTTAAACATTTTTAATATAAAAAGAAAATGTTTATATCTTTACCTACAATAAATAGAAATTGTTTTAATTTTTTGTAATGAACAATTGGTTCACATCAATAAATAAACAAATTTATCATTTATAATTTTTACAAAAAAAAATTATAAGCTAAATAAATGTTTAGTAAAAATGTTTTTGCTATATCATGTTTAAATTGTGATTTTTTTAAATAATTCGTAATTCCTTATGTAACTTCCTGTAACATTAAATAGTTGAAATATTAAAAGCTGTTGTAGAGAAGAACTCCCTTTTTCCATATTTAAAAAATGAAATCGAAAAATCTTAAAAAATCTTAATTGTTATCAAAATTTTATTGGTAAATATAATGACACGTGATTAAAAATGATAATGATGCATTTCTATACATTTGTAGAGGAAAGCAGCTTTATTTGCTGGTAGAAAAAATTTTCGTATGTATGCGCGTACGTATGTTTCAACTTACGGAAAAGGAGTGTATGTCAGCAATCCTAATTGAGTTCTAAATTGATAGTGATTATTTATTCTTAAATAAGAAGAGTCCGTGTCATTTTGCCTATCAAACACGAACCGACGACTACTTAGACAACAATTTTAAGATGGAATCAAGGACGAATAGATACACTATGGCATCAAATTGCAGGATATGAGTATAGTGATGAAATTAGTCAAAAAACAACAAGTCTGTTCAAGTTGTTTTAGTATCTTGGAATATAGAAAAATGCCTTCACTTATTAGCTCAAAAATAGGTTTGCATCATTTTTCATACAACGGCATATCTATTTTTAAGACTGTATTCAAGGCGAAATATATAAAAATGTTGAAAAAAGTACGAGAGCTAAAAAATATTTATCAGCCATAATAAATGTGTACATAATAAATAGTCATGTGACCATAAGTTATAATTTTTTATTTAAAAACGAATATTTTTAACTTTACGATTGCTCTAAGGCAATTTTGAATTTTACTCAAGCATATTTAAATTAGGATCAAGAAATACAGACATAAAAAATAATTTTTTTTGTTTTTAGAAATATAAAAGGAATTTTCTTCAGTAAGAATCGGGCTCCGTTTTTATTCGAGAGTTTCAATACGATTACAATTCTTGCGTAAAAGATGGTTCTTAGGTAAAATCATCCATTTTAAATAATTAACTAAAATGAACGTTGTATGAAAATTTTTATATTTTTTCCTCTAATAATTCTTTTTTTTTTTAAATATATTACTCTAAATTAGAAATTTTGAAAGGAAAGTGTGTATATTCTATTAATGAAATCAGTAATAATATACCTTTAGATATATTTTAATACTAATACAAAAAAAATTATATAATTAAGAATGTTGGATATATTTAGAGAAATATTAATCAAATATTTTATAATAAAAAAATTCAAATATTTGTTACTACTGCGAATTTCTTTTAAATACTCATGACTTTTCTTATACAACCTAAATCATATTAATTATTCAAAAAAGAAATATAAAAATCATATTTGGTTTGAATTTATGTCTATGGTAATTTTTAATTATATTCTTTTAAACTATTGTACATCTATAGAATCTCAATGCAGTCTGACTTTTCTTCATCAGGTTATTAATTTGGTTAATGCTTTTATAAGAATCAACACATGGTCAAATATGTTTTCTGTACATTAACTGAAGATGGTCTTATTACATAATGGTCTACGGTTACTATTATTACATAAAACAAACAGGATTTTTTTTATTAAAAAGGATCCACAATACGATACGAAATCCAAAATCTATTAGACAATTTGAATTTCAAATGAGACTATCTCGTAATGAAGTGTAAATTTTCTTCTAAATTCAATTGCACTTTCTAATGAGAACTATAAACATTATTTCCATACTACCAGATACCATTCAAATATTTAATGTGAAAATGGTGATGAAGACCGTTGTGGTTATGATCACATGATTGCGAACATGTTCATATGACCTAAAAGCTTTTAATAAAATGTCAATTTCTATTTAATTTGATTGCAGTAGAGCTATATAAAATAATGCACACTCATATGGGCATTTATAATTATATACATGGGAAACATATCCTGTCATACCTACTATTGATCAAAAGTCAAAAAGAGATTCGTCAAATTCGTGCAACCAGAATCTATAGTATGCAAACTATATTCGACAGTTAATGAATAAATTACCAAACACATTACCACACATAATAATCTAAGGACATTTATGTTATTATTCTTTGATGAATGTTATTCGGATATACAGCTTTTATATTGAAATATTTCCTATGATATTTTTTCCAATATTTTTAAAATTTCCATTTAAAGTTAAGGAAAACTCAATTATGAAAAGGGTGCCTTTATGTTTGGTATTTATATTATAGTTTGGAATATAAAAGTTCATATTATTTTCATTTGTTCTCTGCACATTTTTTATGACATAATGACGTTATTTTCTTCTATTTTAAAATACTCAACATGAGAATAATAATTATGTCTTAGAATTAAAAATAACAGTCTCTTCAAAAAAAAAAAATTTATGAAAATTGCTAGGATAGTAGATATTATGTTTATGAGAAAGAAACCTACAAGATAAATAGTAAATCAGTGTATATTTATATTTCTAAACACTTACAAGAGAGTATTCATAATGTACCTAAGCAAATGAATTTGCGTAGAATTTTTTTAAAGGAGCTCTTATTGTTAAGATATTAAAAAAATATTTATTGTGGATTGGGAAATTTTTATGACAAAACAAAGGATTACTTTTTAGTTTAGAGAAGAATTCTTTTTGTACATATCCAAACTACACCACAATGTTATGCTAATTATTTACTCATAACTGAGCAACCATATTCTATTATAAACGATCAATTTTATTAAATATTCTGTGCGATATTAATTTTAATAAAAAAATGTGGTAAATCCTTTTTTTTTAATTTTAATTATTTTGTAATAAATTTATAATGTAACATAAAAAAAAGAAAACTAAATAAGTAACTAACTATACGTAACTACAATACAATATAATAAATTATAATAAAATTTAAAATAAGTTACTATTCACTTGAAAAATGAAACTGTTTTTTTTTTTAATTTTTGAAACTCTCCAGACATTTATGCTCAATTAAGTATATTTTCATTGCATTTATAAATACAAGTAGCTATGCACTGCGAAACCCTTGCAAATCTTAGAAAATCAAGCTTTAAGTATATTTAAAAACAAGCTCAGCAAGAGAATTCTAGCAAAAGTCATTTGTATGCTTTTTATTAAAAAGAAAATCGTAAAGATCATGAATGGAAAAAGGTTAATGAAAGAAGAGAGACAAATATTAATTTTCACATTTATATAATTTTTATATATATGTGTATATATCTGTACTGTATATACAGATGTAAATATAAAATTTATATAAATTTTTAAATTTTATTCAATATGATGAGTATTAACGGTGGAATGAAAATTACGTGCATATACGACTCAACAGTACTAATGGAGTGAATTGTGTGTACATTGGGATAAGTGCAATTTATTTTGCGAACTTATTCTCTAATATCTATAGCGAAATAAATGCTCTCAGGTGCGGTAGGGTAGCGAGTGTGCTTTGGATAATAAATCCTAATACAATGAGGACATTCCCAACATCGACCACAAAATATATTTCACACTCATACCTCAGAGGCTCATATCACGTCTCTATTAAATGGAATCTTAAAATATTGTATGTAGTGATTCACTCATAAAAGGAACCATCTGCCACTCGTTTTATTCATATTAAATAATAAATTGGACATTCTCTAATCAAGTGATTTTTATTCAGACAATTTCCCGTTGAAGTTTTATCTGCAGTCAGAGTATGATAGAAAAATTATTAAATTTCAGCAATACATATATTCGGAATTGCATAAGAACCCAGATTTTCAAGCATAAAATAAAATGTATTAAAATGTTGTTACATGAAATTGAATAATACATACAAAAATGGTCCTATTATCCCATTTTTGTATTTAATCAAATTTCACAGAACATCAAAAAGGACATAGACAAACATCGTTACGGATGATATTCTCATGTACAAGTACTGTATCCTAACAATGGCTATAAAAATTATACAATAAAACTGATAGAAATCTGACATGAAACTTTGGTGTTTCGAATTAAATTATAGCCAAATGCGTAATGTTAAAATAATTACCCAATTCTTCCGGTCAATAACGCTGTATAAACGACGCCACTTAATTAATTCAGAACAAGTTAAAAATCATCATCAAAACCCTGATTACCCTGATGTGATGATATATTAAGGCTTTTTAATATATTGCTTTATTTTTTTTTGCAATGCTAATAAGCAATATTACAAATTTAGGACATTTTATGAATTTAAAATAAAAAAGCAATTTTGTTTAGAAAAAAATCGAATTGAATTTGACAAATATACGTACACACTTATACATATAAAAAAAGGAGAGAAATAAGGATATATTTAGGGAATTTTTTTTGACTATAACTAAAGCTGTCTTGTGGAATATAATATGTTACCTATATAGGGTATAAGGTGTGGCAGAAAAGTAATGGTGTTGTTTACACTCTTCGCTTCGTAGGATGCTGGAAGGCTTTAACTGGAATCGCCTTTAGCTCATTGGTTATACTTCTTTTTGGCAGTACTAAGATGACGTCCTCTCAACTGTTTTTTTTAATGTTTTGAAACAAACGAAATCGCAGGTATTAAGGTCAGGTCAAAATGGGCTGTGGAACCACCCGTTGTCATGATGGAGCATCCAAATGTCTGCAATAACCGATCTTGCGCGATAAACCTATTTTCTCATTACTTATCAGATTCAATGTCAATCGGATGTTGACAGATCGCTTTCATTGTTCTCGGTTACTTTTCTGCCACACCTCGTATGACTGTGAAACATTTCAATATATTCGGATTCATATTCCTTATGCGTGAGTAATTTGTTTTGAACAATACAAGTTAAGATTATTAAGGAAAACAAATGTAGATTAATGTGAATTAACTATTTAAAAAAAAATAATAATATTATTGGGAATAAACTCAAAAAGTTCTGATTTTATTTTATTTTTCTTTGAGAATGATTGATTAATTGTTCAGAATTTTTTTTGTATGTTCACTTCGGGTATTTGGATAATATTTGTTTTAAAATTCGATCACAAATAAAAATAATATAATTAAATGGCAAACAAAATTGTTGCTATGTAAAAACGTTTCGGAATATATCTGAAAAATTTCTACATAGTTTTTTAAGATAAAATTTGTATAATATTAGAAAAACTTGGAATAATTTGAAAAATATTGCATGTGATTTGTCTGCTTTCAAATATCCTAATTTAGAAGTTTATTAATTTTGAATACATAATATAAAAAAGTTGAGAACAATAAGATATTCTTCTTATTACTTATAGTTTTAGATATAGTTTTCAAACCAATTAAATTTTGAACATTGAAAATTTTTGAATATTTTCACAATGTAACTGAAGAAGTCATCATATTTTATATCATAAAAGCATATATTTACATTGCCACCATAGAAAATAGCATTCTTATTTTTCGACTATACAAAATGGTAATCACTTCTATTATAGGAATATGAAACCATCACAAAAGTATTTATAAACGCAGGAATATGTTGGCAAATTTTTCAGTTAAAATGACTTTTTAAGCTGGAACAAATAAAATATATTTAGTGTGCGGATGTAATTCAGTATTCATAGTTTTTTATGGATTACTCTCTTGGGAAGCTGTGAGAAAAGATGAAGAAACTATTTTATAGTAAACCGCCAATTGTGTCAACAATTTCCGTACTGAGAATATTCTGAACTGGTTTAGAATAAGTTTAGTCAAATGGCTTCAAAAAGTTTCTTTCAAATAAATGGTATCCTTTAAAAATAAAAAAATGAATCTATGATTATTATACAGCAATATTCTGGTAAATTTTCTGATTATATTTTTGCCTAGTTAATATTTTGAGTACCGCCAATATAGGTTTACATAAGATCTGGAATATGTATATGCCACTTCGGCATTGTACCATTTAAATAATAATATTTTATTAATAGCAAATTGACAATAATGTCGAATAATTGGTGCTTTTTGGTAATTTTCTGTGACTCATGTTCAATTATTTAGTTGGTAGTGTTTTTAGATAACAAAGTGAGCTATGAATATTACAATCGATTTTACACTATGTTCAAATAAGATTTCAAAAACAGCTTTCGTTAGAATGTATTTACAATGTTTACAAAGATGAAAAAAGAAATTGGTAACTGAAGGGGCCTTTTCAAAATAATGATTGTAATAAAATAAAATAAAATAAAAGCATTTATTAGAAGTCATAATAAAATTCAAGTTAGTTGAATTAATTATCATTATTGCATTTTATATAAACAAAACTTATTCGTATACTAATTTTTTCTATACTACTTATTTTATGTAAGACTATCTAATTTTGTTGGATGTAATTTGCACAGAATAATCATGTGTCAGTCAAGTAGGATAAACATTTTGTCTTCCTTCTTTTGGGTCGAATACTAGTCAGCCAGCCTCTCAAAATAAGCGAAGTTTTTATGAAACGACAGAGTGATATTACACTAGAAAGGATGTCGAACAACTACCATCTTGACAGAACGAAAAAATTGAAATTCCTCACAAATCTTTTAACCTAGGTTAGGTCAAAAGAAGGCAAATTAGATTAAGTGTTTCTAACTTTAATGTTTTGTACTAAACTTTATTAAGTTCAGTGCTTGTTCTTTTTTTTTATCAATTACGAAAAATATCCGTTTGTATATTAAAACAAAAAAGTGTATCATACAAGTAAAGAGAGAAAAAAGAACTAACAACTAATTTCTAGAACTTGTTTTTACTTTTAAGTTGAATAAATGAAAGAAATTTCAAAAAAAGCAAACAGGAAGAAAAATAACAATAGCTTTGAAAGACTTCTATATAGATTCTTTTATGTTTGCATGTGGATAAAAAAAGAAAACAAAGGACACGAATACATCGTGACGTGAATTTCTAGTTAAAGATCATTTCTCATCTGGTCGGTGTTTTGCTTAGTTATGTCAAAGTACAACAGTTGCCGCCAAGTGTTGTGTCTTTCTAACAGTCTAAAATGAAAACATTATTTTTTCACAATCTAAACATCATTTGGGTGGTATTGTCTAAAGCTATAATTACGGTCATCCTATAAAATATATTGGTTATGAGGACGGTGTTAAAAGAAATTTCTATCCATTATAAGGAGCAGCAACTGACAATAAATATTTATTTTATTATCCTAATTTTTGCGACGTTTCGATGGCATGACCCACAAGCTAAACACTATTGTTGCGAGCTTTCTTATAAAATAAAACTTCTTAAGAGATTTGTCAGATGAATACTTGCAATAAATGACGATATAAGACTCGACTAAAACTAATAGTAATGAAAAATATAGTCAACAAAAAAACAATAACAAAAAATTCTAAAAATGGCTGACGCCGAGAACTGTAATATAATAAAAGTAATAATAATAATCATCCTATAATGTTAATGATAATAATAATAAGGATAAAGGTGATGGGAATTAACATTTGCTTCACTCTCAGTAAAATTTTACAAAACTCACAATGTTCAACTGAAATAAGCTAAAATTTCATTTATTACAATAAGCTAACAATGAAATGAGTTTAAATTTTGATTATTTAATCTAATATATGAATTTAAAAATTTTAAATTTCTTATATTTTTGATATTTTTTAATTTGTTTCCTTTACGAACCGCCATAATTTCGAAAACTTGTTAAAATAAAAAAAAATTACAAATATCGCAGATATTTTTGGATGTTGGCCAATTACGGCCGTACTCAGACAACGCCTGTTTATTGCTGTTGGCATACTTATTAGCCAGCTAACATTGTGGAGAAAATAGTAGGGTTGAAGTTTGCAATGAGGTTGTAAAAAATCACGGCACCGAAATACAAACCAAAGATGTTGAGAGAAAAAGGGAACGGTATCAAAATTTAGAAAGAGAGCAGAAAATTTAGATACGAAAAAAAAATTGGTTTAACAAAAAAAGGTTTTAAAACAAGTTGAAAAACCGAGGAACCCGCAACCACAGGAAACAACGCTGATAAATTAGAAAAAGGAAGACAAGAAAAAATACAGTGGACTGAACCGACTAATGTGGGTGAGAAAACATAAAATTTCTTTAAAAAACTAAGAGGGGGAGGTCTTAATTATACTGAGACTTTGATATATACCAGGTGTATAAGCTTAAGTCCGCTTTTTTTAGTAAACTAAAACACATGTTTTTTTCATAGAAAGTAAAAACAAATTTATTCAAAGTATTTGCCCTCGCTAACTACACATTTGTCCCATCTCTCGGGCAATTTGTGGAAACCATGCCAAAAAATTCCTTCTCTTTCGAAGCAAACCACTCATCAAGCCATTTTCGGACGTCTCCGTAAGAATCGAAGTGTCAAACGCACAGCATCTGGCGAGCAAGATTTCGCATGTGTCTTGGCGTCGCTTCATCTGCCTATCATCCAATTCATGCAGCACCCATTTTCCGATATTTTCAATCTTCCCCATGGCATGCAGACGCACGGAAATGGCTGGTTGAGTAACACCCAATTACTCCGCGAGCATTTTTTGCGATTGGGTATCGTCTTCGTCCAAAGAGCCTGCAATTGATGGTCCTCAATCTTCTTAGGCCGATTTTCACGCTTCTTGTCCCACAAGTCAAAATTACCGTATTTGGACCGCCGAAACCAATCTCGGCACGTTGTTTCCGATAAAGCACTGTCACCATAGGCCTCCATAAGCATTCGACGCGATTCGGCAGCCGATTTCTTCAAATTGAAGCAGAAAAGCAGAGCTTCCCGTATATGGACTTTTCCTGGCACAAAACTAGAATTGATTACCAAAGGAAAAATGTATGTTGTTGTACGAAATTGCTGACAATGTGCACTGATTAATGTTGACAGATGTCAAACTCATAAAAAACAGTATGGCGTGCCCATGGTAGCTTTATATGCTCACTCACGCCATCTATAACCAAACAGCGGATTTAAGTTTATACCCCTGGTATATAAAAAAAAAAAATTACTTAAAAGAGTTATATCCGTATCCGAGTATCAATTGTAATTTTGATGTACAAAATCTAAAATAATTAAATACTTTTTAAATATAAAAATTTCAATTTAGATGTACTTCTTAAAAGAACCAAATGATTTAAATCTCCGAGATTCTCCGTAATTTAAATTGTCAAGTCCTGCTACGTAAAAAAAATGGTATGCCCAAAATGTAAAAAAAATAATTAGTTAATTGAAAAGAAAAATGCTCCTATATATAAGAAAAAATCAAAAAAGTTTTAGAAAAAATTTACAAATTTTGATTGATTTATATAGTTTATAGGTTTTTGATCATTTTTCTTATAATGATCATTATTCAAGGTCACTTCCATCCACAAGCTGACCGGTCTTTGAAGAAATCATTGTTGTTGGTCGGCGGTCAACTCCAGTCAGGTATTTTAGTGAAAAGGAAGGAATAAAAACGAAATTATGTTTGAAGGAAAATCTCCAGTGTCAACCGAGTTGGGTAATTAGCAGTTATCCAATACCACGCATGCTCGAGGTCGAACTGTAGTAAAAGGATTTTTCAATGCAAATTCTTCGGATCCTCAATCGAGAATGTTAAAGCTTATGTTAAAGCCAAACTTCCTCAATTCTCAAGTTTGTTTTACCTACACTGTAAAAACAAACACAATGGATTAAAGCCGAAGTTTTCGGAGCCCTTTACGGGCATTAAACAAACAATGGCCACCACGAGGGAAAACTATTACGTGTACTCGTAAATGTTGGATGCAAATCATATGAACACATAGCCGAGTCAATAAGTAAGCTAAGAGCCAAACATTTGTAAGTCCCGAAAACAGTTGCTACCTTGGCCCGTTGGACATCATTTTGTTATGCAATTTTTATAAATGATTTTGTTCGTGCTAAGAAGTAAAAAGATAATTAGTAAAAAATGGATTGAGAAATAGATTGCGTATTTTTAGTGAAAATTAATTAGAATTAATACTTTAAGTAAGAAATGTAAAGGAAATTTATTATTAAAATAAGTTTTGACGGGGACAAAGATATGTAAACAATGAAATAATTAATATTTATAAAGAAATGAACTAATACGTCTTTGAATTGAAGATTTCTCCTCCCCACGAGTTCCCGGTCAAGCGACTATAGTTTTTTGAAACGTCGTCGTTGTCGTCATAAAAAAAAGCACTCCAAATTATTGGTCTAGGAGTGCCATGGAAGGTTTTGGGAATGGCCAGGGAGAGAGATATCCTCAATAGTTGTCAGTCCACTCCACTGTTCTTATCAATTTTTTTTTTAATTATATGTTTAGCGCTAATTCCTGATTGCGGGTTCCGCGGAGTTTTTTTATTTATAAAATTGTTTCTTTTTCTTTGCTTAATTCATTGTTTTTTTAATTTATTTCCGAATTTCATCCCTTTCTAATTTTTATACCCTCGAATCCTTCCTGTTTTTTAACATCCGGCTTTAAAATTAAGTTTTCTTATTTTTTTCGGTTACTTTTATCATGCTCTCTCTTAGAGAACTTCTTAGCGTCTCTCCGAGTAAAATTTTTATGTTTTCTTGGCAAGCCGACTTTATTTTTATATGTGAGGACACCCCCGATCACAATGCTAGTAAACAAGTGTGCCAACAGCAGTGAAAAATATGTTCCCTGAGTACGGTCGTAATGCCATACTCCTCTAGTTCTGCACGTTCATAAACATTCCTTCTCCTTCTTCCACCACTCAAAAATATCTTAGATATATCTAAAAAAAATTCAATAGTAATTTTTAAGTAAATCTATTCCGATTTTTAATTTGATTAAGTGCTTTTAAGCTAATTCAACGAGTAAACGTTTTCCAATAAATCTTTAATTATTTTTAAAAAAGTTGGAACATTTTCTGTAATTGGATTTGCAAAAAATTATTCTTTTTTTTTAAGTTTAATCAAAACTTTACTAAAAGACCAAACATATTAGTTTAATTACAAATTTTTTTTCCATTTAAGATGAATTTCATAATGCGTATAAAATATTAATCGAAGAGGAGGGGTTTCTTTTATACAAACGAAGGATAATAACGTAAAATTTATTTATTTAAACTAAATAAATAAATTTTACACCGATCCGTATAGGTAAACATTCCTTTTATTAAATTGCTATAGAGTATCAACTTTGAAATTTTTTTTATGGAAAACTCTAATTTTTTTTTTGTATTCATATCCGGCAGACTAGAAGACGCCAAGTTTAGTCGGTCCTAGAAAGAAACCAACCTACATACTCCATCTACAAATACATAGCTATTGTATAGTGACAAAAAAATTCGCAATAAGAATTTTCAATGAAAATAGAACTTTAGAAAAGTTTGCAATGTTATGAATTTTATAATAGAATTAAAAAAAAGTTGAAATTTTTCTTGTTGCAAAACAAACTTTCGGTCATACCTATACCCTCTTACAAATACATTATTTTTACAAAATCAAATATTTCAAGGTATTTCGAGTTTGAATAATGAAATTAGAACGTAAGACCCCATCTTTTTTAAATACAACTAACTGGGTATAAAAGTATGTTGAAAGAATAACATTTGATATCAAACAAAGAAAATTATTTTTGTTATGTGTACATTTGGAAAAGTTGATTTAATCTTTCTTTTTGAAACATTATTTAAATGTGTGTACTCTCCACAAATTTAAAAAATGTAAAAGTTTTATAAATGGTGTTATTTTTTTTCTCCCAATTATGTGTACATAATAGATTTTTCTTCATGTGAATATCCAAAAAGTACAGAAATTTATATGCGTCTATTTGCAAGTAATAATCGTAGACTTTTTAACTCCAAAATGATTGTTTATTTCTTAGGATAAGGGTCAAGAATTTATAGTCTTCATTTAATTTAACTACACTGTTGTATAGTACTTGGCTTTATCCTCCGACATTTTCGTTGTATGAAAAAAGGCCCATAAGTAAAAAGCCAAGTACACTTTTCACAAATGTGATGTTATTACAAAGAATCATTGAAATTTATAGTGAAATTGTATAAAATTTGTAAACAACAGCCATTGTTACTTAAAGCTAAAAAATAAGAAATATTTCCTCATAGAATTTTGTGAAAAATAATTCTTTTGTGGTAGGTTTTTATACAAACTGACTACTAAACAAAACCATTTTTATATTGAAAAATTAATAATTTGTAATTAAATTTTTGGTATGTTATTTTTTATTGTAGAAGAAGTTCGTCTGTTCCAATTAATAAATGACTGCTGATATTATAAATAATAAAAAGAAGCAAGCGTGGCGGGCAAAAGACAAATTAGTGGTGGTGGCCCACTAAGAGAAGACGGGCCGCCTCCTAGTAGTGCTCGTGCTCCACCACCCCTTATCTTGAAATGCACGCGAATGTGCATACCGATCGTGCAGGCGGCGGTGGCGGAGGATCATGGCGTTTACCACCAGATGAAACCCTACAAGTACAAGATCCGAAGGCGAAAAAAGAGGAGTTAGATTATGAAGGGGAGGGTCACAATTGGCGAAGTATTATATTTTCGTTATTGGTTATTGGTTTTGTTATAGCCGGTATAGTAACTGCGATATATCTACTAGGGTAAGTATAAATTTTCCAGATATTAAATAAAACCGAATATCCTCATAAAATTTTAATATTACTTTTTTTACAATACCAGATACGTTGATGAGCTTTTATATTGGTCCGGTCGACGTATGATACTCGATGAATATTTACAAGGTGATTTGACACCACACCGCCTTCAGCCAGCGTGGGTAACTCGAACGAAATACGTATTTCAATCGGATGATGCTGGTCTAGCTGTGCTGGACACTGCCACTGATACGGTGACAACACTTGTTACAAATCATACACTGAGACAATTAAATGTTAAGGGTTATCAATGTACAATCGATTTACGATATGTTCTATTTAGGCATAATGTTAAAAGAGTAAGTGTTTGACGTGTAAATCCATTAATATAAAAATTATTGCTATACTTTTTAGGTATTTCATTTTTGGTCTAATTGAATAATTATACAGATAACTCTTATTTATTATAATAAATTAAACAACACATTTTCTTCTAATTTTGAAAATATTAAAAGAAATTTATTCAAGCTACTAGCCTTAATTAATTTTGAAAATATTAAGTCGTTAATAAATTGCTTTCCCTCCGTTTAAAGCTTTAATTATTTTAGTTTTGATCATACCATATATGATACATAAATAGTTACTGGTCTTTTTTTCGTATTTTCAATGAGCAGATCATACAATAAATAATTAATAATAATTTCTATCTGACTACGAACAAGATTTTCAGAATTTCATTAAGGTGAAAATATACTAAATCACATTCTTAATAAATTATATGTAATATTTTCCAGTGTTGTTTATTCGTTTATATTATCGACTTGCTGTCTATGTAGAGAAAATTCCGCACTATGTCTAGTAGAACTTAATTAACAATATATCAAATACAATAGGTTCAGAAATTTAGAAATTTTTCGTTACCTATAAATGTACCTATTCATTTTCACAATCACGCAATGTTTTAGTTCTTATTGGCACACTTTTATATAAATGGAATGTGTAGTTAATCGATCATTAGAGTAAGATTTTATCATTGTCGGTGATTTGATGTATTATTACCCACATACATATTGTACCTCATATTGAACAAAAAAAATTCGTTTGCTTCAAAGATTTAAATTTTAAAAGAATTCGATGTAAAAAAAAAGAATTTCGCCTGTAATACCTTTTTTAACAACAAAATACTTGAATTTAATTTATGTTTTCTAAACAAATGCAAAATGAATAAAAAAATTTTTCGACCAATATTGACTTATAGACTAGAAGTCCAGTGCTCCAGTCTAAGCCTTCTAACTTCCATTGAATCCAAAAGAATTTGGTGCAATAAGAATAATTATCCTGTTATATCTATTTTGGCAGCAAAATAATTGAATTTAATTTATGTTTTCTAAACAAATGCAAAATGAATAAAAAAAGGTTCAAAATAGTTTCAGACCAATATTGACTTATAGTCTAGAAGACTTCTAATTTCCGTTGAATCCAATCCTTTTAATCAAAAATATTTCCTAAAATTGTTGATGGTTCCTTTTATTTTCGTAATAATCTTAGTTATCGTAAGTCCCTTGCATTCTAAATCATGTCGTGATGTGACAGTACCTCGTTCTAAAACGTTTCATACTCGTCTATCCAATCAGGCTAATTTCCCCTTGTTTGAGAGCTTCTAGTCACCACTTTCTTCGAAGAGTTAAACGGCACTAGTCCTGTGAATTTATTAAAATACTAAGTTCCTAACTTTTATTCACATATATACACTCGAACAAGAGAATCTTTGATATATATTATCTAAATGTGCTTGTTACTATTTTGAAGTTGTATATACACATATATGTAAAATTATGTTGTAGGTATATGTAACAATATTTTGTACCAATACGTGTATACTAAAAAAAAAGAACAAAATAATATCCATCTACCCAAATAAATCTCTTATGAATAAAAGATATAATTATCAAAAAGTATTTTTCGTAACTTATAGAAATGTTGTTTGTACAATTATTTTCCCAATTATTTATTAGAAATATTAAGTACTCGCCTACACGTTTGCATAAGAATATGGTAGACTCCATTAAAGAAGAGTCCTTTTTCAAACGAAAACGTCGTTAAAATATCGATATTTCTTAGTTAATCGAAAGTGCTGTCAATGGCACAAATTATTGTGTTACCTATGCGCCAAAAGGTATTACATACACTTGTGCAGTGAAAACGGTAGTCCCGTACTTGAAAATATCAACGTTCCATTGGTTCATTTTTAGCATATAATTCAATTTTGTCTGATAGATTTACAACGAATACGTGCTCAAGCAATTTAAGTAACCTTAATAATAATATTCTACTCGGTATTCGATATTAAATTGAAAAGTTTATCACCATAGAAGAAAGCACAGACGTTGTAAAAGAAATCTCCGAAACCCAAAGGAGAACGCACCGAAATCGTATAAAAAACGCACCAAAACCGTTATAGAACACTTCAAAAAGACATCGCACTTTGTAACTTCACATATTTACATTTTGTATTATCAGCTATTTATAAAAACGTTCATTTTTACTTGTATTTATGTCTAAAAAAAACGCATTGTTTGTGAATTTCAATTAGCAACTGGTGCGCTTGAACGGAAAGACAGCACATTATTTTTTAAGTAATGCACGTACGTGTACGTTTGATTACTTAAGATACGAACCATTATTATGTTATCAATTAGGCTACAGATTACAGAATCAAGAATATTCAAACGGCAGAGGAAATTATTGTCTTTAAATTCTAAAAATTATTAGAATATGTGAAAGAATGGAAATCGAATTCTTAATAATAGAATATTTTGTATTTATGTTATTATGATTAAAAAAAAAACAATAAAATAAACAAAATAATTGAGGCGTATATACCATAAGCCATTTCATTCGAAATGAAAATGTTAATATAAAATTTCAGCAAAAGCAACCATTACGTAAAGCTCCTTTTTCCAATATCGTAATTTATAAGCCTTGAACGGAAATAATCTGTAAAACGATGAAAAAAACTAATAAATGAAAATAAAAAATTAGCTTTCATTTAGTTCTAGAAAATTTTACCAATTTTTTCTGGTTCCCATTCAGTTAAATATGCGAAAAGATTTCAAAACGAATTATGGATCCTAATTTATATATTATATTATTTTTAAATGTTAATTGCATTTATCATGAATATTAATATAAAGTTACTGAAAGCCATCCAACAACACTGCTGAAAGCGATCCAACAACACTGCGGACTTAACCTCCACATAGCTTGTACGTTAGCCTTTTCTAGATGTGCAGTACTTCGAGTTCATCCAGTAACTACGCGATCCTATAACAAAAGTGTGGACAAGTGCAGTTGTGTTTTTATGCCAGGTGTATAAGTTTAAATCCGCTGTTTTTTAGTCAAAAAAACACAAGTTTTTTCATAGAAAGCAAAAACAAATTTATTCAAAGTACTTGCCCTCGCTAGCTCCACATTTATCTCATCTCTCCGTCAATTTGTGGATACCACGCCAAAAAAATTCCTTCTTTTTCAAGGCAAACCCCTCATCAAGCCATTTTTGGACGTCTTCGTAAGAATCGAAGTGTTGCTCAGCGAGCGCGTGGCGCATCGACGAAAACAGGTGGTAGTCGGAAGGGGCCAGGTCTGATGAATAAGCGGGGTGGGGTAGCACCTTTCAGTTGAGTGTCTCCAAGTAGTTTTGGACCAATTTTGACGTGTGCGATGGTGCGTTATCGTGGAGGAAAATCTGCTTGTCATGTCTTTGTTGATAATCGGTCCTTTTCTCACGCAGAGCACGGTGCAATTTGTTCAGTTGTTGGTGGTTGCAGTGTGCATTGACAGTTTCACCAGGTTTCAACATCTCATAGTAGACGATACCCTGCTGATCCCACCCTGCTGAATGCACAGCATCGTCTTCCGTCCGACGTGATTTGGTCTTGGGGAAGATGTTAATGGTTGGCCGGGATCAACCCACGATTTCTGGCGTTTTGGATTCTCGAAATATATCCACTTTTCATCGCATGTTACAATCCGATGCAGGAACGACTTTCTTTTTTGTCTGGCGAGCAAGATTTCGCATGTGTTTTGGCGACGCTCCATCTGCCTATCGTTCCATTCATGCGGCACCCATTTTCCGATCTTTTCGGAAATCTTCCCTATGGCACGCAGACGCATGGAAATGGCTGGTTGAGTAACACCCAATTGCTCCGCGAGCAGTTTTAGCGATTGGGTATCGTCTTCATCCAAAAGAGCCTGCAATTGATGGTCCTTAACCTTCCTAGGCCGATTTTCACGCTCCTTGTCCCACAAGTCAAAATTGCCGTCTTTGAACCGACGAAACCAATCTCGGCACTTTGTTTCCGATAAAGCACTATCACCATAGGTCTCCATAAGCATTCGACACGATTCGGCAGCCGATTTCTTCAAATTGGAGCAGAAAAGCAGAGCTTCCCGCATATGCTCTTTTTCTGCCATAAAACTAGACATGATTACCAAAGGAAAAATGTATGGTGTTGTACGAAATTACTGACAATGTGCACTGAGTAATGTTGACAGATGTCAAACTCATAAAAAAAGAGTAAGGAGTGCCCATGGTAGCTTAATACACTCACTCACGCCATCTATGACTAAACAGCGGATTTAAGATTATACACCTGGTAGTGCGTTACGAAAATGAAATAGCGAAATTTGAATCAAAAATGAGTGTTCGGCTTACAAAATTATTCATTTGTGGATGTTTTTTCGAAATTTTTCAATTGCAATTTTGATTTTTTTTTTAAGTCGTCTCAGTTGGATTGACATTAACTTATTTTAAAAAAATCCTTTTTGAATATTATACTTTTCAAAAAATTACAGGATTATTAACATAAATTTTTCTTTCTTTTATAATAAACCTACCGTAAAACTTATCAACCGCAAAAATTAACTAGACGAACCAAATATTTAGAGATCGAGAGCAGCACTCTTGAACTTTTACTTGATAATAAAAAATACGACTCCCTCGCTCAGCAACCCACCACTCAATCCTCACGGCCGAACACGGAATGCCCCAATGACTGTCTCGTGATGCCGCTCATGGATGCAGTTTCTTAGGTAAGATCGTACCATGCTCTCTGTTAGATCATTTTTGTGCACACGGCACGATCGTACGAGTGATTTCGCCAATCCTTCGTCGAAACGTCATCGAACCATAGAATTTTCTAAGTTCCCTTGCATGGCCTTGCTGATTTGTGCGCCACATCTTTGGTAACGAGCAAATCATCAATGCCATCGATAAGGATACAATAACAGAAAACTCCGCTGATGTACGTTTTCCAGAGAACTACTCTGAAGAGGCTACAATCGATGTAGAAAAATAAAGTAAAACTGTTAGAAAAATAATCAGTTTCACTACTTTTATGCCACATCTTTTATATGCGAATCTTCATTTAAGACTGCACCAAATATCAAAATCAATTCTCATGGGTCAACTTAACAGAATTCTGACCAGAATTTCTCCTTTCGGGAATATATGTTCTAATTCGTTCCAGATACATATTATTACTGTCACAAATTATTGTACAAGTGGCATCGCATAAATAAACTGCATCTGCATCCCCTGTGTTTTCGTCTAGCGTCGTATGTATATGTACCCCCGAGGTTCTAAATACGAATAATGGCTGGCAGTTTTATGAAATATATTAAATGTTAAATTAAGAAACAATCATATTTTCAGGTGATATATTTGAGTTATGATAATATACAATAGTAATAAGAAATATTTCTGCATTCGTATTATTGACTTAAAGTCGAAAAACTTACTAGCATAAAGCTTTGTAGCGGAGTGGAGCAGGAGCTGCCAGATTAACTAATGCACAAAATCAAATAATGTCTACACTCAGAAAACTAAATTTATCACTGTCGAAATTAGAATGAATAAGCTCAGATTTTACATTTTGGCCATAATATACCCGTGAGGACAGACCATTCTCGTTTTCTACACATACGTGTATGTACTCGTATACACATATGGTAGCCAACATAAAAAAGGCAGTCACATACTAGAACATCCATCGCTCTTATCATGATTCTAATAAAGTTATATGTGAAAATTTGTCAATTTAAATATTTTATTATACTCTCTATTGTCCAAAAAAACAATATCAATTTACTAAACTTTTAATTTTCATATCTTAAAGTTGTAATTACTCATATTAAAATACAGAAAACTTGATGAAACTCATTGAGTATTTTGTCAAAACAATGTAGACTAGAGGAATTACTATACTACTACTGGTAGCTACATATAAAATAGAGTGTGAAATATACTCCCATATTGTCAAGGATATAAGGACATAACGCATTAAATAATTTAAAAACTAAAAATGTCCTTGCAAATAGAAACACAAACTATTAACGAGAAATTTCTCCACAATATAAACGTTTTGAACTGTTCTGTTCAGTTTTATGGGATAAGTTACAACTATACTTGGCGCCACAATTGCTTTTAAAATCCTTACTAGAAATTTTTCCTGGTTTCCTCTATAACATTTTCTCTGATATACACTTCCATAAAGGATATACTTTTTAGGGATAAGAACTTTTATAAGGTTGATGGTAACTTTTTCATTTTATGTTTTTATTTAAGTTCGTTTTGTAAAATTCAAGTTGGGCGGAATATCCATAAATGAAGATAAATTGAACTTTTTTACTTTGAGAAAGTCCTTTTAACTTGTCTCCCCTCGTTTGTTCAAAACTGCAACATTTTTTTTTCTTTTATTTTTCTTATTTCCTTTTAATGCCAAAAACACTTCGTTCAGTTTTGTTCTCATATAATATTTCGATTTACAAAATAACCAGTACTGACAATGTATACTTTTTCGAAACAAATCATTTTTAATTAATTTACTATTTGCATTCAATCAAAATAAAAACTTAAAAGCTAAGAGAAATTGACATATTATAATGAAACTAACAAATTTCAGGTCAATTCTGCGAAATTTATTGTTTGAAAAAAAAAACCCGTATTTCTTATTAAATTTCAAATTTTTACTAAAGTACTATGGACATTTTAGTTTCTTAAGAAATGGGCATTTTGATATTAGAAAATCTATAGATAAATGGGATAATTGAAAAAGGACCTCTCAAATTCACGAATTTAATAAGAAAACTTTTTCTATAAAACTCTTTAGGGAAAGTCCTCTTTTTTTGTGGATATCAGTAAACTTTTCTTTTTTTTTGATCTGACGTAATATCTTATTTAGAATCTCTTTTATAATAAATCAACTATTACAATATCAGAATAAATTTTCTTTCGATTGACTGTAAAGCTGGATTTATTATTTATTTTGCATATGTAATAAATGATACTAGAATATGATTTATGAATTTCAATCAATTGTCAGAATACTAATTTATACAGTTGTCCAGTTTTTATCTATGCAAAAAAAAAACATTTCTAATTCTGAAATTATTTATTGTAAAATTCTTTAAAAATCAAATTCTAATGAAAATAGCTTTCACAAAATAAGTCAACGCTATCGATTGCAAAGGGCAGACATGTCTAAAAATTAATTCAGAAAGAAATATATCAACTTTCAAATATATGGCCATAGAAAATTCATTATCATATATATTTTCAAATAAATGTTGAGTGTGTTAGTTGCTAAAAATTCGAATCAACAAAAATTGAAGTATCTTGTTTTTGCCAACGCACATGTAAAATATGTATAGTATTATTTATTTCCTTTTGTATAGTAAAAATACTCAAGTATATAATAAAACTACTCAAATTCAAATATTTTTGGTTTTAATAGATATAGAATAATATGTATACATACATATATGATTGAATAGATTTAAATTGAACATGTGTCACTTTGCAACAAAAACGACCAAAGATGATGAAAATATGAAAAATTAATTTTCCATTTTGCCTAAGAGATTTTCAAAAGATATGGTCAAGTAGATGAGAAAGAAGAGAAAACCAGTACACAAAACTATAAAATGTCAACGATCAAAATCCATTTCCTTTGAAATGGTTCATAACATATCAGTATTATAGTTGGGCAACTATTTATTTTGGGTATGAGCTGAATATTATACAAAATAATACAGGAATACATAAGAAATTCTATTTCCGACATTGAGACTATATAAATACTAAATATTGAATGAAATATCCTATCGGAATGGTACGCATTAGTGAATTTGAAACCAGAACAAACGGTCCAAAACAAGATCAGAACCAGAACAAACGGGCTAGTAGCATCCTCTACTATCAGACCTAATCAAACCGCAACTACACTATTCCAATTCAGTTTGATACTCGTACCTAAAGTAAAATTTGCTGTTTCATGTCCGGCGACACACTTGTCGAAGAACTTTGTATCTTATTGGAATGAGGGCTTATAACATTTAAATATACAGAAAGTAATTTTGGATATTCATGCGCAAAACTTTTCTTATGTTAAAATGCTCTTCATTTTTGGAGAAGGAATCCAACGAACAGCAAAGAGGACAGTAACTTGGATGGACAACGAAGATAAATTGAAAAACTTCTCAACCTTTCGGAAACGAATGCGATAACATAGCGAAACAGGCATACAAAAAAAAAATTCAAGTTGATATAATAAGAAAAGTCTTGGACAATTGCCAGAAAATTAAGATGATGAAAAGTTTTGCACAGTGAATCTCCAAAAGATAAAAACACCAACTGCAGCGTTATGTGATGAGGAGATATAGAGATGAAAATGCAGACGTAGAATGCTAACTGGCGTTACAAAAAAAAACCATACAAATTCTTATTGATTTCAATTTAGAGCCCTAAAAATCCTTATCAAAACAAAATCGACCAAAAAGCTTTAAAACTGCCATAGTAAAAAAATAAACATGACATATTCGTATTAAACCACATTAAAACTATTACTTCAATAACATGATTTATTATATTTTTGTATTATTTATTGATATCATACTCAATTATAACAATAATGAAAAAATTATCAAATTCAAGTCTGTAAGGCCAAAAAGTAATAGCAACCAGCAACTTATTTCTCTTTAGAAGTAAAAATTGGTATTGATAGTCACAATTATAAAATGATAAAAGTACTTTTTTCCCCCCAAATTATCACAAAAACCAAATAAAAAATTATTATAAAAATTCAATAATATAATGTATTTTAACTTTCAGGTTTACCGGAAATCCTTTACAGCTTTTTACACTGTTTATGACGTTACTAACGACCATCACATACCTGTACGATTAAAGCATTCGCCAAAAGTACAAAGAACACGTCTGCAATATGCAGCATGGCTGGGCAACACAACATCCCTAATTATTGTCATTGATAATGACATCTATTTGAGACAATCACCGTCTGACGAAGAAGATACACGTCTAACGTATACAGGATATCAGAATATCATTTACAATGGTATTCCCGATTGGTTATATCAGGGTGAGAATATTTCTTGAAATTTTAACAATACTTCTCCACATATTTTTCTAAAATTTTTCCCTTTTTTCTGTTTTTTTTTTTTTTTGGTTTGTGAATCCATACAGAAGAGATATTTGATGAACCAGAAGCGATATGGTCATCACCAGATGGTAGCCACTTGTTGTATGCATCGTTCAACGACACTAATGTTGGTATGATGACGTATCCATGGTTAGCGTCTGGAGCTGTTTTAGCAGCTGGGGGCCTTAGTTCGGGTAGTTCATTTCCAGAAACACGAAATGTAAGATATCCAACGCCGGGAACACCAAATCCGGAAGTGTTGCTTTGGATGGTCGACATTAGCAATGTTAGTGACATACAACGGTGGCAAATCAAGCCACCAATTTCATTAGAGGGACAGTAGGTATTTTTTTGGATCTTAAGAAATTTTTTTTTTCATTATTTTTTTAATAAAACCGTTTGCGAAAATATCATTTTAGTAATATTTAAACTAGATGAACCCGTATGCTAATAATATAATATGAATTAATTTAATATTTAAAGTTGGTATAATTTTTTTTCTGGTCTTTTACAGAGACTTTTATTTAACATCTGTTAGTTGGGCGACGCCAAATTTAAATCAAATATCTGTTGTATATATGACTAGATCCCAAAATCATACTCTTATTTCAACGTGTTTTCCTCCTAATTGGACATGCATCGAAGTAAGAGAATTTATTTATTCAAAATTAATTGACTATATAAAAATATATCTATGAAATACAAATCAAATAAATATTATCCGATTTCAAGTACAAACTAAAAGAGTTTCATGCATTTACAGACGCATTCCGAACGTGCACCTGAAAACGAATGGTTAGAGATTATACAGCATCCGATTTTCTCACCAGACGGCGATAGTCTACTAATATTAGCCAGCATACAAGAAACTGGAACCGAACACTTTACCCATATCAAACATGTTACAATAACGCAGCAAAGGATATCAGTTATATCGCACGGAAGATATGAGGTAAATTAACCATATCAAAATAATCCTGTTCCTAATCATAAGAAGGTTCATATTATTCTCTGATATAAATACATCAGTGGTGTGCGGTGACTTTTCATCCAAGGGATACTGTCTAAAAAAATGACCAAAATTATTTTTTTTTGAAATTTAATCTTATTTTTCACTCTTTTTTTACAAAATTTATCGATAATTACATCATCGATAATTAATTTTTTTCGATTGATATTAAAGCTAAAACAAATACAGTCTATCTTCACTCTGGCTATTATATGGTGAATGTTTTAATTCTTTTTAATGTTTGAAAGGATTGTTCAGGTATAATACAAATTAAAAGTATTAAATTAAATACTTCCGCCAGAATGTCTTTTAGTTCATCTTTAACAATTAATTGTTTTATGCAATTTAAGGATTTTAAATTAAATTCAGGAGTCAAGTACATGTAAACTAATTTATGTTATTTAGTTAATAATGAAAATCCACGGAATTTTTTCATATATTTCTTTATTAAAATGTCTTTGATATGTTTATGTTTTTGAATGAATATTCAATATTGGTGTGGATTTTGAACCACATCTTAACAATAATCTCTTTTTTATTATATGGTAGAGAGGGGAGCTTCTTTTTATTATAGTATATTTTCAATTAAACAATTGCAATTATTACTAACAACGGCGATAGATCCACTTGCATAGTTACTTTAGCTATCCATATTTAGAGCCATAATAATTGAAACTTATATGTAGCGGAACACTACACTAAAAACATAAAAATTTATTATTAAAAATGAATTTATACAAAAGAACTTCGGTGTAAAAGAATCAACCGGCAAGCAAACTGACGAATAGTTTCCATAGAGGTTATGCAAGTGTCAGCGCAAGCGAGATGTTTTCAAATAATTTGGGATCCCAGGCGCAAGCGCAACGCTGCGTTCGTTGTCAGTCGGCTCTAGCCGTTCGGTGAGGGTTATATCAATTTTGGAATAGGTAAAAGATCGCATATATCATAATCATTCAACCAAAAATAAATGAAAGAAAAATAAAACTAAATAAAAGGAATTCAGAAATTAAACGGGATGACAAAATTCTTGACGTGATGGAACGCACGCCACTGAAATACTAATATATACGTATCTAACATAAAATATAAAAATTTCAATCATAAATAATCTATATTCAAACTATTGTAAAAATGAATAAAACTATATAATAATACCATAATAAAGGATAATGTTACATAAACATTAAAAATATTAAAAACAACAACTTATATAGTTAATGATATTCCGAATAGTTCCGATTTGTTACATATTCATTCAATTCACTCTTAGAAAATAACGTTTGGAAATTAAATGTTCATAGTTTTTGTTTTTAATAAATTAATTACTTTTAATTTAAAATATATCATTTATTTTAAAAAATTTTATATACTTTAGTTTTTGTTTTCTTTTCAATAAATTTTTTTTATTGAAAAATTATTCTATAGCAAGTCGCTGTTATAACGCATGGCAATTATCAGGTGAGAAATCTGATTCCTGAAATGTTTATCTGATAAGGAATATCAAGTTAACGCTAACAAGTAAATTATATTTACTAATAAAGAAATTTCATTTCTGACTAATATACCCTCTCTACTAGAATTCAAACTGAACAAATTCTAACCCATTCGTTGCTGATGTAACTCCTTTTGGATTGATCTTATGTCCCTAACAAATGTACACGTATATTGAAACTATTTTAGAACATGGATCGTGTTATATCTTTCAGGTTCACAAAATTCTAGCCTGGGATACAGTAAATCATCTTGTCTATTATTTGGGAACACAAGATAAAAAACCAGGACAACAACATTTATATGTGGTTAAAGATCCTGTCAATGATGACGTTCGAAGGTAATATATAAATTGAAATAATTATAAAATTTTTTTTTTTTGTATTTCATTTCCTTTTTTTTAGAAGTGAACCACAATGTATAACCTGTGATCTTGGCGAAGTTTTATGGACTAGTCGCTACTATTATATAAACTGTTCCCATTTTGATGCCTTTGTTACACCAAAGTCTTCCATAGCAGTTGAGGTTGGCATTGAATACTATGTACTTGAATGCCAAGGACCTGGTTTACCCCTAGCCGGAGTTCATTCAGCAGAAACACATCGTTTAGTTCGAATACTCTACAATACTAGACCTTACTATACTGAACGACTGCAGAAACTAGCTTTACCAACCCAAAGGTCCTTTGAGATTAGATTACCACATGGTAGCAGAGCGCAAGTACAACTATTATTGCCACCTAGCTGGCGAGAAGAACTTCGTGATGCCGCCTTCCCTGTTCTGGTCGAAGTGTAAGTTTTCTCAAAGCATATTAAATCTTCCAAATATCACAAACAGATCATCATAAGTTTTATCATTATTTTCATCATAATAAATAGGAACGGTCGACCGGGATCGATGGCTGTTTCAGAAAAATTCAGACTCGACTGGGGCACATACATGTCATCACGTAATGATGTTATATATATCAGACTAGACGTTCGAGGTGCTAAAGGACATGGTAAACAAGCTCTCTATCGACATTTGGGAGGTGTTGAAGTACAGGATCAAATCGCCGTTCTAAAGTGAGCAATTACCAATGTTTTTTTTTTTTAAATTTCAAATTTTTCTTCTATTTTTATTTGAAGACATTTACTAAATACTATATCTTTCTTGGATGAGACAAGAGTCGGAATATGGGGTTGGGGTTATGGTGGTTATGTTACAGCCATGGTATTAGGATCGCAACAAGATGTCTTTAAATGTGGAATTTCTGTTTCCCCAATAGCCGATTGGCTCTTTTACAGTAAGTTAATATTTTTTTATTTTTTTTTTTATAATTCATATAACAAAATACATCTGAAGCTATATTTGAATTATGAAAAAAATTCTCACATAGAAAATTGAAATTTTATTTACAGATTCAGTTTTTACGGAGCGAATTCTTGGTCTACCGGTTGAAAATTATAAGGGATATGTTGAAGCGGATGCAACACAACGGGCGCGGCACATACCATCTTATGCATATTTTTTAATACATGGATTAGCTGATTCTTCCGCACCATATATGCACGGTGTTCAATTAGCCCGTTCCCTTACAGAAGCTGGTGTCTTATTTCGATATCAGGTAAATTACAAACAATTCCAAATATTGATAGTTTTAAATGTTATTATTAAATATACACGGACATTTTTATAAATACAGACATATGCAGATGAGGGACACGAACTCACTGGAGTTCTGGAACATGTCTATCGCTCAATGGAAAATTATCTTTCAGACTGCTTGAGTTTAGATCCTGACGATACAAAGCCAGAAGAAACTCGTGTACCGAATGATTAGGGCAATTAGTCGATAAGTAATTTTTATAAGTTGTAATTATATGTAATTTGTTTTGCATATAAAAATAAATAAAATCGTTAGAAAATTAATCGAATTCAGTGCAATAAGTAATAGAATAATGTAAAAATTGTAAAAAAAAAAATTATTAAATAAAATTAACATTAGATATAATTATCAAATAAATGTTATTTCCCGAGATAATTTATAAAAAAAATAAATTTAAATATAAAAAAAGTGTTACCATATATAGTGAATGTAAAATTTAATTTAAAGATTTTTATTATAAACATAAAAAAACTATATAAAAAAAAAATTTAAAATATGTTGAAAGAATAATGTTAACAACAAAGTGCTTTAATTATGAGAGAATTAACATATAATTAAATATGTAACAAGAGGATTATTATATGAGAATTAATTAAATTTGAGAATATCATTCGATCAATATTTAATTATTTTTCTTTATTAGTCAATAGTTTATTTGTAAATTTAAACAGAATATATATATATTTTTGTTTTTTGTTTTAAATACTTTAATTACATCTATGATATGGCTAAATGGAAGATTATTATGAATAGTTATAATTGAGAATATTTGATTTGAGAAAATAATTATTATTTCACGAGTGCCTACACAGTATAATTCTAGAATTTCTTTTAAAGTACTCTAAAATTTATTTAATATAAAAACTACACTCTGACTATACCGCAGTTATCTTCAAAAACTATGTTTTGTTTCAAATTTAATTGTAGTAAATAAAATTATGCAAATAATTCAATTACCAATTTTTTATTTCAAATAACCTAATATATATGTTATATTCGCTTGTCAGAATTTTGTATATTCATTATTGTTTTCTAGTTAATATATTTTATATTAAATATTATAGTGTAGATCAATTAATCTCTCAAAATTTTTATCAATATCTTCCAAAATTTCCCTATGAAAGCTATATATAAAATTTAATATCTAATCATTAAATAATTTTCTTGAACAAATTAGAGAACTCAAAATTAATTTTTCTCTTAGCATTATTAATCTCTAAAATAGAAAATTTTGAACTTAAATTATTAAAAAAAAAAAAATTAACGATATTATGTAAACAATTACCAACATTGGGTACTATAAATTCTTTAAATTTCATATTATTACTTAATAATATATGTACATATATTCTCATTTAAAGCACTATCATATATTATTCGCTTTTATTAAGAATTGTACAAGGAAAAAACAATTTTAGTTTCAAATGGCCTCAGAATATAAGTTTTTGTATACATTAAATGTATGCAATCAATCGATTAATTATATATAAGATCAATTAAAAATTCTAATAAATATATTATAGAAGAACAAAAAGAATAACTAATCATTATAAAGATTTAAAAAAATATATACATACATACATACATATTGAAAAAGTTATTAAAAAGCAAAAAAAAAAAATAATAATTAACCACGAATATCATATGTTCAACGACTAAGTGCTTTGCGAATTTCTCAAATTAAAATAAATCGCAAAATTGCAATAAAAACCCAATTCAAAGTAAACAATAATCACAATTAAAAAAAAATAATTAAAATAAATTTACAAAAACAAAAAATTGAAAATAATTTAAAAAAAAAAATAATTTTAGTAATTAATTAAAATATTTAACAAAGGACAACTTGAAAATTACTTATTCTTCAATTATGTATATTCGATGCTAGTTTTTCAATAATCGTAAAACTTAAAATTGTAGTTATTATAAATTTTTAAAACTAAAACTATTCGTTAATTATATTCAAAAATTCTATATTTAAAAGATTTAATTCATTTCTAATATTCGAAAATATAATCTATTAGAATTAGGTAGAAAATAAATTAATAAAAATACATATTTGCGAATAAAAAGACGTTTATTACGAAAAATATATACGAAAAATTAGAAGAAGAAAAATTAAATTATAAATGATAAATAAAGATCTAAAAAATAAAACAAAATTAATTATATTATATTTAAAATTAAAATAATACATCATTTAAGTACGAATAGTAAATTTTAAAATTCATAAAATCAATCAAAATTATTTACCTCTTAAAGTAGGCGATAGTATAATTAATATTTTTAATTTTAATTTAAGTGAATTTTTGTTTTAATAATAACACTTAAGAATTTATCATTTTTAAGCAAATTAACAATAAAATAATAATAATAATAATAATAATAATAATATATTATAAAAACAAGCTAATAGTTTGATTTAAACAAATAAAAAAATAAAAACAATAAACAAAAACAATAAATTCAATTAAATATGGTATATTAATAGTTTTAGATTAAAAAGATATAGAAAATAGATAAAACAATATATAAAGTAAAATAAATATATTTATTAAAAAATTAAAAAAAAAACAATTATACATACATACATATATATAATATTTAATATAATAAAAAGGTTGTGAATGACACAGTTTAGGTATTAGTAATGAAAACTAAAAATAAATAGTGTATAAACATATTTAAAAAAAATGCAAAAAAATTATATAAACAATAAAAAAGTAATATAAAAAAAAATCGAACGTTCTTTTTTTGTTTATAATAAGCAATAATATGTACTTTTTATTTAGCTAATTAATATTGTATATTTATTAAGCCTATTGTTATTTATTAAAAAATATTGTATATTATTATGAAATTAGTTAAGAAACAAATTTCTAAATTATCAATTTTCTTTCAGCAATAGTAAAATAAATCTTTCATTAAAAAATTCAATTAAAATATCTATTGTAAATATGTTTTTGATCTAAATTTTTATTTATATACAATATTTATGTATATTAATTATAGTTATAATTAATATTATTTTATTTTATTTCTAAAATAGTAAAGATAAAAGCTACAAGAGAAAACAATTGTTTTTCGTATAGTGATGTATAAAAAATATTGGCCAAAATTCTTTTCATTACAGAAATGTAAATTTTTCAAAATAATTGGGATAAGAATATTTATTTACAAATGGATTTTTAATTAAGTTCATTATTTACTCTATAATCCAAGCATAGAGTAAATAAAATATTTTTCTTTTGATAACACAGAGTATTTTAGTATAATTACAAAAAAAATTATATTTTTTAGACAACACTATACGGGAATATTATACGCACCAAATCACTAACGCAGTTAAATCAAATCTTAATAATGAAAATTAATACAGAAAAATCAAAAATAGATAATAAATCGATGAGAAACACAACGGCTAACAAAGGTAACATAACATTAAATTATAAATCAAACATAAACAAACAGATCATACGTGTATGTATAAACACAACTATGATAAAATGGAAATTTTTAATTAGATATAACTATATAATTAATTAGGATATACATATATGTATATATAAAAAGTCGTGCTTAGTAAAATGTATAGATAAAAAATACATACATATGATGTATATTTATATTAAGAGTAATAATAATGTAATAAAAAATATGAAATTACGGAAAAAAAATTAGTGCTAATTTTTAATAGTTAATTAAAAAAAAATTAAAAAATCATTACTTTCATCATTATTATTATTATTATTATTATTATTTTTATTATTATTAATAAAAAGAGGAAGTATAGATAAAAATACAAGAAAACAAAAGATCTATATTAGAAATTATCAATCAAATTGCCTTGGTAGTTTTTAAAACGAGATATTTAAGCAAATATATATATATATATATGTATATATATATAATATAATAATATAATAAAATATATTATGTACATATTATATATAGAACGATAAAGAACGTACAGACTTTTTTTTAGTATAGTTATTATTAAATACATACAAACATACATACATACATACATACATACTTACATAAATAATCTGTATTTGTAATAAGATAAAAATATGAATTAAAATAAATAATTTGTATATAAATACAATAATGTTAACGTCAAGGATCAAATTATTAATGGTATTACATTAAAACAAAAACATTATTAATATCTAAAAGAAAAAGAAAACGAAGAAAATTCATGCTTTTTTATCAAATCAAATCTTTATCAAAATATTTTTAATTTATTCATAGCATACATATACATGCATACCAATTTTTGTTTATACTTATAAATTATATAACAATCTACCAACTATATAATCATTAATTGAAAATTAAGAAAACAATAACATAACAAATAACAGTATAATAAAAGTAAAATAAGAAATTTATACTTATAACAGCATAAAGGAGAAATATTGCTTTTTGATAAAAATTAATGTAATATTGTATACATAGGTACATACACACATACATATTTTTGCGATTATCAATTTTGAATTATTTTCATTAACGTGCAAACTAATCTCATAAAATATAAAAAAAAAACTGAACTTCTTCGCAATTTGAGCTTACTAATAGTAGGCAATTGGGCGCAACTTAATGAAATTGTAGTCTGAAAAACAGAAATTTGCAAGATTTTTGCTTTAAAATTTTGAGAAAACATCGGAATTATAATTGTCCATATATAATTTGTAGGTGTTTTTTGTTTTCTTTGAATAATAAACCATCGAATAATAACGTTTTCGAATTCATTTAACATTAAAATCGGGTTTTTCAATAAAAATTTTAATCGGGCTTTTTAATAAAAACTTTACATGTAAAGTTTCTATTGAAAAGCCTGATACTGTGTTTTCTTAAATGTAAGAATTCTCTCAATATATACGCGCCTAACACTATGTAAATTGTTTTGAATTCAATACGAATTACGAACATAAGGACTAACTCTCGCATATGGACTACTCTCACATACACTCGTAATTAGTATTTCAGCATTGATCGCGAAAATAATTTCGTTTAAGCATTTCTTTGTGTTTTGTAAATAACATCGATTTGTATGTTTATGAAATCATTAATTGACACCGTACGCATATACATATTCAAGGATATAGTACATGAGCTCAAAACAAATTTTAGACCATTCGACGACAGTTAACGTTATCCCATCTGACCATTTTCCTATTCATTAATCTGCCTAATACATCTAATTGAAATGTTTTCTTTTAATTTAAATATTTTCAAATTTAAGACCATCTTTACTTATAATGTGCATACTTTAATAACAATTTAAAATATTTCAATCGAATTAATAAAAATTGTCAAACTTTTAGGTAAATATTATTATAATGTAAACAAAAACAATTTTCTTTTAAATTAAAAATGGATAAAAATCTTGTCATATTTTGTTTAATACTTTTGTAATACTTACAACCCGATTTCAGTTGAAAAGCATAAATAATTAATACTATTCAATTCAAATATTGCTTCTATATCAATATCAAAAAATAATGAAAATATAAATTATATGGTATTTAAAAAAAAAAAATATTACTTATGAAATTCTTTATTCTATTAATTATATAAATAAATTTAAGATAATAATATACAGTTTTAAAATTTAATTTAATTACTCATAAAAGTCATTTTTCATCGAAAACAATACTATTGCGCTGACTATCTATGAAAGACAAAAAAAAACTACCCTAACACTTTGCTTATTAAAATGCACTTTTGTCAAAATAGACATTTTAAAAAAGTACAATAAATAATAAAATTAAATAAAAATCAATACAAGAAAAATAAAATATTTACAAAACAAAAAACTAATAATCATAATAATAATAATAATAATAATAATACGCTATTGTGCTTTAAGCTATTATCAAATTGATGGTTTCCATTTTCATCTCTTAACGAATAATATCATAAAATTTGTTTTCGCCTATATCCGTTTTAACGAAAAAAAAGTGTTCTTGTTTACATAAGCTATGTTTGCATCAAATATTCTACCCTCCTCCACACAAAAAAAATAACTATAAAATAAAAATTTAAAAAAAAAAAACAAAAAAAAAACAACAATAATCAATTTTGGAAATTAAAACAGGTCGAACGAAAAGACTGCCGCATATATGCAAAAATAAAATAAAATAAAGTATGAAAATATAATTATGTATTATTGTTATTATCATTATCATTATTATTATCATTATTATTATAATTAATATTATTAAAAAATATAATAAAAACAATAACATATAGAAGAAATATATGTAAATATAAAAAATATATAATTATAAAAATGTTTAACTGAAAAATAATAAAAAGAAAATATTTCAAGAATTTTTTACGCTTATCAAATATGCTTGTTGGCATGTGAAATGCAAATGACAATTAATTAAATACTAATATATAAAGTAATTTATTTAATTTTATAAAAATAATCTTAAAACGTGTACAAAGTCAATCCATCTACGACACGATCTATTCGTAGAGGACGTACATGTGTTGGAATCTTGTTAAGGATATCTGAAAAGTATAATAGTACAGATTCAATTAAATAAACTTCATCACAACAATAACTCCACAAAATCCCAGATATCTTTTTATCCATACTATAGCTCAAAAACATAAAATGGGTCTGCATACGATTTCTTTAAAACTTTTAAAGTTAGATTTTTATTTATAAAAAATAAAAAAATTTAAAAAAACAACCCACAACGTCTCATTAGGCATTTTTCAATTAAATCAGAAAAATACACTCACCATGGATGTTTCCAAATGCGGTTGTGAATGAATACTGGAGAATAGATTCCTTATAAAATAGGTGCTTTAAAATAACAACTGTAAATATTCATAAAGTGTTCTTTTAAGCATTTAGACTATCACAAATTTGAAAATCTTAGAAACGCTATTCTTTGCATTTTTAAGAGAGACTTCCAAATATTAGAAACGATTTCTAAGTAAATTACCACTTGTTATTAACTAAGCTAATTAAGTTTTGCTATATAGAAATCGTATTATCGGACTATCGTATTATAGAAGGATTGATCTGTGTGCAAATACTTTATGTAAATACACTTCCATAGGACGTTTTACGTTTTAAATAAAAATCAATTAAAAATAAATAAAAAAGTTTCTTAAACTTTCGAATATTATTAAAATTTATTTGATTTATAATCAAATATTTGACTATAAAAAATACCTTGGTGCTTATATTACAGCTTATTAAATACCAAAAATATTAAAACAGTCTATAATCAATTAAATTTTGAAATTAATTAAACTAAGTAATTAAATAAAACAAAATTAATTAATTATCGATAAGAAATAAATATACAACTTTGATATAAAAAAAAAGCAATTATGTTCAGGATAACATTCTCCTTTTATTGTATATAAATACATATTTTAATTATAATTTTAATAATAATAATGAAAGAAATAATAATTATTGAAA
Organism: Atherix ibis; assembly: GCA_958298945.1. Lineage (NCBI taxonomy): Eukaryota > Metazoa > Arthropoda > Insecta > Diptera > Athericidae > Atherix > Atherix ibis. The sequence continues at coordinate 17,918,804 of OY282609.1, read as the reverse complement.
AAAAATAGTATAAATTAAACAGATGATATCTCAGCGATCCTAATATAAACGGATATAATCAAATAATTACAAAAATAATAATAATAATAATAATAATAATAAAGCAGAAATTAGTATTAAAAGTGGTCGAGCCAAGAGTATAAAATTATTAATAGACGAATGTATAAAATAATAATATTATTAATTATGAATGAACAAACAAAAAATGAAGTAAAAATGAATTTTCTTAATATAGTTCATATACACACAAAAATTACATGCATACATACATACTACATACATTAATATAACTACTCCTACTACTAATATAACTATTTAATAATAATTAATAATTATCATTAATATTATATAAACAAAACAAAAACAAATGATAACACCAATTATATTAAAATTTAGTGCTAAGCTAAAATTAGATAAATAAATTCAATAAAATAAATATTATTATAAAAATTGAAAAAATAAAAAATATATAATATATTGAAAAGAGAAAAACATAAATAATAATGTAAACAGAAACAAATTAAATTCAATTATGTTATATATAAAAAAAAGGATTCAATTATTGATATTTATCAAAATTAGATTCAAACGTATAAAAAGCGATTAAAAAATCGACAATTAATCGAGACAATGAAAACCAATCGTCAAAATAATTAACAATTAAGAATAAATTTTTTAGTATAAAAATATTGATTTATTATTATTATTATTATTATTATTATTATTATTAATATTATTATTACTATTATTAAGAATTATTATTTAAAATAAATTTTGAAAAAAAATCAAACTTTTTGCCGTTTTTTAGCGATTTTAGATAAATAATTATATTATATATAAATATATTAATATTTAAAAATAGAAATTAAATTTAAATCGATAAAAAGACATAAAAAATATTTATTTAAGGTAAGCGCAAAAATTATGTTATTACATTTGAAAAATAATAATTAACTAAATTAATAATAATCAAAATTCAATAAGAAATAATTAAATTAATTAATTCTTTCAAAATTTATTCTAAAATTAAAATAATTCATTAACAAAAAATAAGAAATGAAGAAAAAAAAATTAATGTGACTTTTGGTATTATTGGAAAATGTATTTGAGAGATTAATGTTCATGTATGTATATGTACATAGGCATATGTATTTAGAGGGTAAATTTTAATATAGAAATTATAGTTTTATACAAATATTGTTACTCTTAACTCTATCGTATATTATATATTATTTAGTTTGTTTGTAATTTTTATTATTATTGATATTATTTGTTACTTTTTAAGTCAAATGAATGCATAATTCCAACAACAAAAAATTAATAAATTACATAATTTTTTGATTAGCTGGAACTATTTAAAACCAAATATTGGAAAATAAAGACAAAACAAATAAATTAGAAATCTAAAGGAATCTCAACATTAAACTGAAAAGAGAAAATAGTAGAAATAGCAAAAGAAACAATCAGAGACTGAAGCAACAAAACTGGAAACAGAAACAACCACATACGAAAAACAAATAGAAACATTGTCAATGTGGAACGGACACAATTGAGGAACAGAAATAACTGACATAATTTTAAACTTAATCAGAACCAAAACTAGGCTGATACCCGCAACAATATGTGTAGATAAAAATATTTTAATAATAAAATAAATATTTGTTTATTTTTAATGCCGACAAAAAATAGTATATATTTCAGTAAAATTTGAATTATTAAAATGATAATTACACTTTTTTTTAGATAAAATAAGTAATAACACTAAAACTAAAACAGATTGTATGGAAAAATATGAGGATTTATATTCTCATATTTTTGCATACAACCTGTTTTAGTTTAGGCCTTTCAAATTTAATATGAATATCACTCGAAAATATCTACTGAGAAATAATACGAATCATTGACTACAAAATTATTAAAAAATAGAATCTCCAACTGAATCGCCATTTTATGGGACTGAAAAGATATATGGTATACTAAAAATACTGAATCAAAATAAATCCATTAACGTTTATGTACCTTAAGAATATGAAATTTCTTTTTAAAAAAATTTTACCAAACAATCTCAGACAATCAATATTGATGAAACTAAAATTTATGGATCTTCACTGAAGGATGGCAAACGTTTGTCTACAATAGAAAATAGAATTTCAAATGATTATTTTGCTAAATCACAGCAAATAAAAAATTAGAAAAAATATATTTTTTTTAATTTCATTAATTATTTTTTATTTTAGAAAATTCTAATTTGTTTATTTTAAACATTGAAAAAAAAATTCCATTCAAGTAATAGTAATAATAATAATAATAAATAGCAAAAAAAATCAATTTAAAAAAAATAGAAAACAAAAAAAAACAAATAATAGTTTAATAATATACAATATATATAATAATAGTTAAAAAAAAAGAATCAGTACAAAGGTACAAGCATATAATAAAATAGGGTTAAAAATTATGAAAAAATTTAAAAAAAATCTATATTGCAATAACCGATTTTGTTAATAATGTTTAATGTTTTTGTTTCCATTTTATTATATTATTCTTACAATTAGAATGGAAAAAAAATATGTTAATGTAAAAATGCTGTCTTGTTGTGAAAAGTTCAAATTAATTTTGACAGTCAAATAGAGAAAACTGTGTTAGATATAATCGTACAATCGTGTTGTATGGTGTTTAAGTAAAACTAGAAAAAAAACGAAATATGTTTAAAAATGATGACGATGAAAAAACAAGCAAATAATTAAAAAAAAAATTAAAAAAAAAGATAAAAAAAATTATTATAAAATCAATTATTTAAATAAAAATTAAATAAATAAATATGAATTGGTTAAACAATTTAACCGTTATATTTTTTGGTTTTCATAATTTTAGAAGTAAATATAACGACATTAAATTATACACATATATACGAGATCTGTTCAAAAAGTATCGTGAATTTTGAATTCCTGAGGATTACGTATATTCGATTTTCGATTTTTTATGTGGCGTTATGTTGGTACTCATGTCTCTCACTTATGCCGACAAGTTCGGCCATTTTGAATGTTCAGTTAATTTTTGACAGCTGCTTTGCTTGCACGTGTTTTGGCTCGTCTTCGATTTTTGCCCATTCCAAAAAAAGGATCAAAGAATCTGTTTCGGGACCAAGAAAAAGTCACAGGTGGCCAAATCTGGGGAATACGGTGGCTGCGGCATCATTCGTGTGTTGTTTTTGGCCAAAAATTCGCGCACAAACAACGATGCGTGAGCAGGGGCGTTATCGTGGTGCAAAAGTCAATTTTTGTTCTTCCACAAATCCGGGCGTTTCTGGCGAATTGCTTAGCGCAACTTGCGTATAACTTGCAGGTAATATTCCTTATTGACCATTCTACCCTGTGGCAAGAAATCATGATGCACCACGCCCCTGCAATCGAAGAAAATGGGAGCAAAACCTTCATATTCGACCGAACTTGGTGCGCTTTTTTCGGTCTTGGCTCGTGCGGCAGCTTCCATTGGAATGATTGAGCTTTGGTTTCCACGTCATAACCATAAACCCATGATTCTTCACCAGTTATTTCACTTTGGAGCAAATTTGGGTCGTCGCGGAGAGAGTCCAACAGCTCCTTAGCAATGTTAATGCGATGCTGTTTTTGGTCGAAATTTGGCAATTTTGGTACGAATTTCGTGGCAACCCGTCTCACGCCAAAAATCATTTGTAAAAATCGAATGGAACTACTCAATCGATATGTTTAAGTCCTCAGCAACTTCTCTAACGGTGATTCGACGATTGGCCAATACTATTTTCTTCACTTCATTAATGTTTTCGTCTGTTGTTGACGTGCTCTGGCGTTCGGCATGCTTTTCGTCGTTCACATCTTCTCGGCCCTCTGAGAACATTTTGTACCCCTGACCAACGTTGCTTCGGTCCATATGCCACAGTCAACATTCGGAATACGTCCGCGCAATTAATTTTGTTTTTCACACAAAATTTGATACAGATTCTTTGATCCATTTTTTGGGCAAAATGGGCAAAAATCGAAGATACTTTTTGAACAGACCGCGTACCTTTCCAGTAGTTCTATAATCTAAGGGCCTCTCCAGTAGCTCTATAGTCTAAGGGCCCCTTTCAGTACTTCTATAATCTGAGGGCTTCTCCAGTAGTTCTTTAATCTAAGGGCCTGTCCAGGAGCTCTATAATCGAAAAGTCTCTATAATTATCAACTTTTTTATAAATATGTACGCGAACGATTTCTTGCCATACACTACACGACACTAGAGGCGTTTTCCTTTGCACCAATTTTGCTATTAGTCGGTAGTTCTAGCTATCATCATCTACTCTACCTCGAGCAAACGAGCACATTGAACTGGGAGTTACGCATACAATTTACGTTAGGTGGATTCTAGTTGCTAAAGTGAAAATAGATAATTTTGCGGGTTCGTTGGTTATGTTGAAGAGTCATATTTTTGTCAGTACTGTTTATGTGTGAATAAACTCAGTTTTTATTGTTTATGTGTGAGTAAACTCAGTATTGTTGCTGACTATTTTGAGGTTATGTTTCTACTAGTGTTTAGAATTTGGCTTTCCTTTGGTCATCTACTCGCAGCTACCGACTAGTAGCAAAATTGATCCAAAGGAAAACGCCTTAGTTTTTGCTACTTCTTATTAATTTCCATTTGGTAACCATCACTTTGAATAAATCAAAATACCTTTAAATTACAATTAATTACAGGCATAAATTAAATAAACTTCATCATATATAAAATAAATACGAATGAATTTTTCATAAATCCCATAAATCCAGGCATGAAGTAAATATGGAAAATGACATATGTCAAAATAATCGTGACGCAAATGCCGAGTTGGCAACGCATAACATTAACGACCTCATATATATTAGGCGTAATATCTTATATTACAAGATCAGTGTAATATAACGGCGAACTTTTCGTAGAATTAAACGAATTGCCAGCAAGCCATTTGCAGGAGAAAATCATATACTATACGCACAGAGTAATCTAAGCTTAATGAGATCAACACTGTAAACTGAACTACAAATACAGTCAAAATTATACGAATTTCATCCGAATTAACCAATTAAACTGAAATATTATAAATAATATTTCTCCATTCAATCTTTTTAATAAAACTACAAATAATTTATTCACTTACCTTGTTTCTAGTGCAATATAAACTGTCAAATAACAACCCTACCTATCCCATAACAAAACAGTTTTTTGACTACAACTGTAAAATTAAAACAAGATCTATTTCTGTGATAGAATAGCCGGAGCTTTGTGCGTTCCTATAACAGGTTCAACTGGAAGCAGTTTTCATTTTCAGTCGCTATTTGCGACCACAATGCAAAAGGATTTTGCTTAACAAATATAAAGTGAACGTCAAAGAAACAGATGAGATCTAGCAGAGATCCGACAGTTATTTTAGTTTTAGCAGATGCACTTTTCGAAAAAAAATATTTTTTTTTTGCGAACATAATATTTTTCCAAACCACAATGACTATTTTATTGACATTTTTAAGTTTTTTGAATTAAAAATATTTAAAATATATCTAATTAAAATTAAAAACAATATTATACGTAATAAAATACAGCAAGTGTATAATTTGCATTTTATTTCAAAAACATTTTCAGATTCGAAGGTGTTTCTGTATCTAGTGTTGTTATAAAAAGAGACAATCACAATTATATAATAGCTTATGCATTTTGATTATCCATCTTGACTCATGGCATTGACTGTGGTCACATACATATATGTTAAAGGAACAGAATTGAAAATAAAAAACCGAAATTATAGACGATTACGGAAAAAACAAAGCATATCAAAATAAAGAGATGATAAGGATAAAATGCATTGATACATTGCACAAAAGCACCAATTTTTAATTTTTTACTTTTTCTTTACCTAATTCTTCTAAATATAATCTATGACAAATATGAAAACGATGGCAAAAAAATATTTATTAGAAAAATTTCTATAAATTCTCAGAAAGTTTACAAAAAAAATATAAGCCAAACAGCACATACATGGCCATATATTGAATACGAAAGGATTTTTATGAAAAAACAGTAAATCAATATAAGGAAAAACCGAATGATTCACCATTACGTGAATACGTAATCAGGTAGGAATACGCCTTAGAACATCCGTTCACTAAATAGCCTTTTGTATTGTGGTGCTTAGAAGTTGTACTTCGTACCGAAACTTGAAATAGTAATAAAAATATAAACTCAACGATCCTCCTTCACGTTAGGGGTCTATAAAATTGTTTCATATTATTACGAATAGAGTAAAATACTGTTTTTGTTTATTTAGGATTTTTAATGAATAGAGTAAAATACTGTTTTTGTTTATTTAGGATTTTTTTAATTTGCCTATGTTTTCGGTGTTTGTTTATTAAGAATGAATCTTCTAACTGTTTTTGCACTTCACACTGTATTTCTCCGATCTAACTTAATCCACCGTTCACTCAAATAACGGTTCTCGTTTACAGTTTTCGACTTGTTTTTCGTTGCGTTCGCTCTATTACCGAATTGAATAAGTCGTTCACGAATTGCTGTTCAGCCTAAACCTCAAACTCGCTGACGAGCAGCACACGTATTTATACTGATCTGGAGCGCCTTTAGACCTTTCGGAAAATAACTTTCTGGAATACTCTAGATCTCTCTAGAACAGCTTTTGTACAATCTTCTAGAACATACCAGAGAGTTATGTTACGTTATTACAATATGTAAACAAATACATTAAAGACCTAGAATCACATAAGGGATTAAATAAACTTAGCTGATTTGCCAAAAACCCAATAATCAGTTTTGTTTACAAATGTTCTAAGATTATTGAGGTCTGAACGAGGTCAGTTATAATAATTAATACAAAATTGATAGTTCGAGCGATCAACGACATTGATTCAACCCTAGATTATTAGAAGAACTGGATAGGACTCTGTAAAGAATTCCGCATACATTTCCAAAATAACAGAAACGGCGTCAGTCAGTGGGGGTAAATTTTAAAATTATGCATGCGATTGACTCGATACTTTTAAGACGATTTTCATAAATGATGTCATTATGCGTACACAAATATATTTTTTTACATGGAATGGTTGCTAATAATAATTTTAAAAAAATTTGTTCAATGCGAAAGTGCTACAGCATTTTTAGAATTGATATCGCAAATCTTTTTACATATTTTTAGTGCCTAAATAATTTATTTCGTTTGTTATTTGCTAAAAGTCCATCTTTCCGTTAAAGAGCTCTTAAAATTTTCGAATTATTTTCTAAAAATTTTTCACAGTTAAATTGATTTAGTGTAATCCATAATTGCCAAAGAATACTCCGTCGCTCGAAAGTTCTTTATATCGAAAATGTTAAATCTCAAATGTTTTCATTTATCTTTCTCCACTTAACAATTGTTAATAGTTTGTTTGTTAATGTTTGGTAATCCGATAGTACTTTTTGGAATAGATGGTCAATTTTCAGAAAAATCATTTCTATTACTCGTGCATTTTACTAAACTTTTATTTTGTTGTCGATTCCTATTAAACCATATAATTTAAGTTTATCGATATTTACTTCTTACAAAATTTCATAATATTATATACGTGTATAAATAATTATTTATTTTCCTTCATACACGTACATCAGACGTTTATGTGCATTCATTCTTAGCAAAAGCATCTACTTTTTATGTAACCATATATTGTGTGAGAACCTATAATTTAAACAGATGAATATACTAAATTTTCCATACTATTTTCCGATAATCATTAAATTGTAAAAATCAAAATTTGCTTGCATTTATTTTCAATTTTTAATCACTTTTTTTTTAACTTCACGATAACTTTCAAAATCACTAATGCAAAAACAAAAACAACAAAAATATGCAAGCATTTCGGTAAGCTTCCGTTTTATGGGGAGAATAGCGTTTTTTAAAATGCAAAAATCTACGAAATTGAAAAAGTTCATATTTACGTACAAAAAAAAATAATAATAATAAACCTAAAATATAATTGCATTTAATATTAAAATATTGTACAAAAAATAAATATTGCCAGTCGTTGTATTTAAATTGCATTTTACTTTGGAATAAGTGAGTTAAAACCGATATTAATTATACTTTTGGAATTCAAAAAATTTCCATTACAAAAACTAGATGTCAGTGGATGTCATTTATGTTATACATAAAAAAAATCTACACAAATGTGTGCAAAAATTACGATTTCCTGCCGCTTGACAATTATGCAAATAGAAAGATTTAAAGATATACATACATGTATGGCTATCGAGTCGATATTGCAAACAAAATGTGAATATTGTCTTTAGTATTTTCAATAAGGCACAAAATTTACATCCACAGTAACAAAATAAACAATTAAACGATTTTTGCTAAACGAATTCAAAAAATTCTCTTAATATTAACTTATTCAATTCAAAAATATAACTATATTTTCCAACAGAATTATACAATTTTAGTATTAATAGTCTAAACGTTTGCAACATAGATAAAAAAAAAACCTTTTAAGTGTAGTTTGCCACATCACAACGTATTGATTAGAAAATCATTTCTTTGAATAATAATTACGAGTATCAAGATGAACTTTAAAAAACATTTATTTGAACTGTTAACATAAGACAAATTAAAAATAATAGTATTAATTGAATATTTCAACTTATCACATAAGTGAACACATTTTAAATGTAAAATAACTAAAAAGTACGATTATTCGAATAGAAATAAATTATTGAACGCTATTTCTAACAAGTCCGCTTCCAGAACATTCGGCTCATAATTAAGATTATAAAGCAATCCAATTTCATCTTTGTCCACGTTCATATTTTGGGTGAAAAGGTTTTCGTCATTCAGCGAATTTGATTGACATTGTAAAACCACATCCGTAGGAAGTTGCTTGACGACTGGTGTTTCTTTAGGACATGCATTTATGTGTACGTTAAAATGGTTCGCCGCACGCTTTTGAGCCATAGCTTTTTGACATCTTGCTGCTCGTATAAAAGGGCGGAAAATCGATGGCTTTAGCGAAACTATAAATTCGTTAGTTGGCTCTACTGGAATTTTTTTTACAACAACCTTTCCAGATGCTGGTACTTGTTGTAAAGATATCGGATCGCACAATTTGACAGTATTGGCTCTATTTGGTTGTTGCGGATTTTCCAAAACAATAGTTTCTGGTTGCAATTCAATTGGGTTTGATATAACGTCATATGTTCTTTTTAATTCAGTTCTTTTTTTATATGCACTGCTTCCGTTTTGTTGAGTAAAGATATGTTCAAATGGCAAATATTCCTTTTCAAGCCAAATTGTTGCAATTTCTCCGTTTCTATTTGGATTTTCATTTTCTTTTTTCTCAATAAGTTTAATGCCTTCTTGTTTTCGATTAATTGGATTAAAAATACGATTGGAATTATTTTTCTTGATAACACGGTTTTGTGAAAATCTTTTTTTTTTGGCTTTTCCATTTTTTTTCGACTTTCTATTATTGGATTCGGCACAACAGCATGGCTGAGTGCAACGGTATGACAGAATTTTTTTCGGCTGCGTATAGCTTCTCGTTATTGGTGGCATCGTTAGAATTAAGCTTTTTTGTTGTTTTACCCTATCAAAAAATTTCATTTTAATAAAAATTTAAATTTTGCTTATTCTGAGACCCTTAATCAGAGTGCGCATTTTGTGCGAACAGCGCATAAATAAATGTACTAACCAAACACAATTTAATGTAAATATATAAATTATTTTAAAAAGTTTTTAAATTTTTAATTTAAATGAACTAAAAGACTTTCAGCACGACGAGGAGGAAATTCATCCACTTCTCGTTACACAACATTGACGCAAATGACAGTCAAATTACGACTAACTTAGGAGGTCATCGCATACTACTAAAAATTTTAAACTACGACCTTTTCCGTATAATATCATGCAAAAAAAAATTGAGAACATCATTAAAAACTAGCACGTACGTTTCTCATCCTATATTATCTGAAATCACTTTAATTGTATTTATTTTTCACTCATTTTGCCATCAACACGAAATCTGGTGTCCAAAAATCCCTCAAATCTAATTATTAACGGAACTGAAAACACCAAGAAAAATAATTTATGGACTGCCATACTTACAAAACCAGAGAAGAAGTGCTTTTCAACTTTACCAAATTTAGCCATGAAGAATTTTTATATGTTTTTATATAAATAGCGATATTAATTAAAATGAGACAAATTTTTTTTTCCTACAAAATATTATAACTTTTTATAACTTTTATTATTTTAATAAATAATTTTTTTTTTTTAAAACAAAATATTCTAAAAATGTAATTATTGAACATAAATCATTTATAAATATTATTTGATAATTGTTTGAGCAACATAAATTAATTTAATTCGAAATTCATTTTCGATTACCTGAAATTTTTCTTTAAATTTTCCATAATTTATTTGAAAAATGTCTGCTGTTTTTTTTTCAAAAATAAATTTAGGTTTAAAAACTATTCTAAATTTTATCTATATTATTTAAGATGTAATGTAATCTTTTTTATTATCATAAATTTCTAATCAACCTTTTCAAAAGATGCAATATTTATAACAATATTTAATAGAAGGCATATTTTGATGTGTTAAAAATTATTTAAGTCTTAAAAGTTGGGTATATTTTTATCTTCGCATTTAATTATTAAGCCAATTTTGGTAATTGCATTAATTGTAATGTAATCTTTTTTATTATTATCATAACTTTCTAATCAACATTTTCAAAAGATGCAGTATTTATAACAATTTAAAAGAAGACATATTTTTTTGATAAGTAAATTTATTTAAAACGGTATTAATAAACCTTACAACGGCCGTCATACGGATTGTAAATATATTAGACACCAACCACATTCATACCAACAACAAATGTATTATGGGACACAACCGGTTATTGTCTTCAAACACCTGTCTGTTGTGAAGGGTAAAAAGGGTTGATCACCCATTCAATTAAATGCGAATTTTTCATTAGTTTTCCTCTATCAATATCAATAAACAAAAATCAAACCAAAAATTCTTGGTATCAGTTGTTGAAGATTTTGAAAATTAGAAAATATTTTGGGAAATTTTTTCAGATAGCAAATACAAAAACCGTATAATAAAATCAAAATTTATATATATATTCAACTATACAAATTTATTGAAATTGTAGGGCTTTCTTTATTTTCTATTATTTTATACTTCTTCGGTTTATGCAAGATTTTATGGAGCAATGCAAAAATATCTTTTCAAAAACAAATTATGACTTTTTATTCTATTCGAAGATTTTTCTATAGAAAAAATAAAAATAAACCTTTCTACCACTCTTCTTAAGGAGATAGTATTCTGCACATTGTTATTTTATAATTTTCATCCCATATAATATGCTAATTATCGTAAAAATAAAAAAATTAAAAAAAAATGTTCGCAATATTCTTTGAGGTTTGCAAAATATTTTTTAAAATAACTTCTCGTAATAAATACAATTATTTGTTCGTTCAGAAATCAACGCAATAACTTTCAGCCACGAAGTAAAAATGGAATATTTCTTTTAATGATTTTCAAAATTTTATTCGGAAATTTATAATCTGTTCGCCTTACTGAATTTATTGCTGCTCAAAGTAAAATTTTACTATTAACGACATTTCAAATTAATTAAAAAGTTTTTAGATAAAAAATCATATTCTCATTTTTCTAGATTACAATTTAATTTATTGTAACATATTCGTTTGTTTATACAAGGTACAGGAAAACTGACTGCACTTACGACGAAACAAACCCAAATTATTTTAAAAAATAATGTCATATTTAGCTTTTGTTATTTATTCCAGATTTTGCTTACAGGCTAGCTTGTAGCTGAAAATCAAAGTTATTTATTTTTGTAATGTTTAAAATGCCATTAAGGAAAACAATTAAGAATTTAGGAAATTAGTCCAAAATAATCAAAAAAAAAACGATTTGTCCTTGGTCGTTTGGATAGGGTACCTAAAATAATTCACTACAAGAACAGACAAAATATAAACGTTAACAAAATAAATCTTATCCATAGAAGATAATTTGCTACAGGTCTTAGAAACTGCTGGTCCTTTCCAAATAATTTAAAAAAAAAAACAAACATCTAGACGATGAAATTAAGTTATTTGACATTTGTAATTTCAACGGCTCCAGAGCCTGCTAAACCCTACATATGTCAATAATTAAATTATTGTATGAAAATGAAAGTAATTTTTTATAAATTAATTTTGAAGTATTCTGTATTTTTATATGATTTTTTTTTTGCAAGGTGAATTTTATAAAATATCATTAAGTGAAAATTAACTACAATATTATAATTTTCTATTATTTGTGATCTGTTTTAACACACAATGTCCGGTCCGAAACCATACTTCACCATCATGCAGATTTTGACTGTTTTTCGTTAAATTAGGAAAATTGCTGGGGCAGTTTTAAAAAAGGATTTCTTATAATTTTTAAATTTTATTTACAAGAATTAATAATAATCTCATTTTAAAAAAATTATAATTCAATTGTTTGAAGATTTATATGAAATTTTGAACAAAAAAAAATAATATGCAAATTAATCCACATGAAAAGAATTGATTTTTGTAAAAAAAAATACATTACAAATGAATTTTCAATGTCTCTTATTTTAGGTATAACTGGTTCTAGAGGATAAATGTGTTTCCCCAAAGCCAATCGGAGGAATTGTTAATGCAATTTCCGGATAGGGTACGGAACTAGAATCATGTGGGATTAAGCTACTGAAAAGAAGATTGTCACAGAAATCGGTTGGCCCTTTGTGAGCACGCGTGATTTTCAAAACCACTACTGATAATGATCCGATTCAATGAATTTTCGCATAAAATAACTGGTTTTTCTTAAAAACTATTTAGTGGAACTATCAGAAAAATGTTTACATTCTCATCTCAGATTTGTTAGCTTCTCTAATTAAAATATTTCACAAATTTCTTAAACTCACCCATCTTTATTGAAATATAAAAACAATTTTTCATTTAGCTTTAAAAAACAACAACTGATTTTTCAATAAATTAAAATTATTTTAATATTCTTTCTGTACATTTAAGATTTATAATCTTTTTCTCTATATGTATAAATATATATAAATGATTTTATGTTTGTGTGTATGGATGTTCCTTATACAGTCCTATACCGTTAATGCGTCACTTCTTTTGTTCGGTCTGCTGTTGGTAAGGAGGGTTTGCTTCTGTTGATTGCGTTGGTCTTGCAGAAAATTCTAAAAATAGAATTTTTTTTTATTTACTGATATATGGTATTTACCGATATAAAAACATGAAAAAAAACCCAATCAATTGTGCTCTTTTCGAATCGTGAAAAACTATGATGAAAACAGTGACTTTCGAATATCTCGGAAATGATGAGAAGATATTGTCTCTCATTAAATTTCGAAAAGAGCACAATTACTTACAATGAATCTTACGAAAATCATGAAAAAAAAGGATTCGGCTCATAAAAGTTCACCATATACAGTCAATCGACCTCCGATCACCGCAGTTAAGTTTGACAAACAAACAATTGTCGTCGAACATTTTTAACGATGGCGTAAAACTGCATCAAATAATGTTGAACTTCAAATATTTCGGAAGACGGAATGAAAATCTGGAACAAAACAACGGAAAACTTGGAAATAAATTGATTTTGTGGTCTTAAACGAAAATCGGTAGTTTTTTGGACGAGTTTAATCAATCGGTCGCTAGATGGAGCACCCAAAGTTTCCTATCATTTATTTTGGTGAAGTAAGGCACGCAGGGCAAAATTAGATGTATAATAAAATGGAATTACTTAAAATTCTCGTTTAAAGTAATCTTCAGAAAATATCCCTTTAATTTTCACTCCAATTTTTGTACCTTAAAAACACAAAAAACAAAATTTTACTTACTGAAAATTGTGACAACTCATATTGCAGTTTTAGCGAATTTTGTTGTAATTTTAAACGAATTTAAATAGTTATTAATTTTATTATATACAAAAATAGTGCACCACTAAATATTTTAGAAAATTATTCTTCTCTGCTCCTGAATTATATGCTAAAAAATTGAACAAAGACGAAAAGTCCGGCAAGTCACTTGTTACGTCATTAGGCGACAAAGGTCCAAAATAAATTTAAAATAAATGGTTTTCGAAAGTTACCTTTTAACATTAAGAAATTACACCCAAATTGAATATAATCTTTCCTTTATATTTATCAATTGCACTTTAATCATTTTCAAAATGGCAGTCTTCGCAGTAAAAATAATTTCCAGGAGGTTTTGACGTTTGTTTTATTAACGGCAAAAGTTGACTTGGATCGAAACATATTTAGTGCTACCACATCAAAATAATTTTAATTTCAGAAGAATAGTGTAAAATAGCATTATTTATATGATTTTGTCTTTTCGAAAATTATTTCCATTAATAAAATATATGAAAATCTATAGAATACATAAAATTTTTTCCAAAAAATTACAATTCTAATTTGAAGTTTTTGATGTAATTTAAGTAAGAATGTTTCGTCGAAAATTAAACCTTCAGACTGCAAATTTTGGTTGTATTTCGTTAAATTAGAGAAATTAGCTCAAATTTTTTAATAATATTTTTAACAAATTCCCCTACCACTTTTATTCCGTGGCTTTTATTATTTTCCATAGAAATGTATTATAAACTAATGAGAAATATTAAAATCATTAAGTTAAATAAATAAATAAATTAATTAATTTTTAATAAATTTAAAAATTATATTCAAATAAATTGTAAATTTCTTTATTAAATATAATATTTACTAGTAAACTATTAATATTTTTTATTACTTTATTAATAAATATATTAATTTGCGAAATAATTTTTGTTGGGTAATTGTAAACATAAAATTTTTGTCAATTAATAAGATTTAATAGAATAAATAATTTCCATTTCAATTATAAAAATCATTTTTCAAATTTTCTTTATTTTTTTTAATTAGATCAAGTACTCTAAGATTCATTTAATATTTTTTTTAACTGCTGCAAATATCGCCCTTTCTATGGGATGATGGTTCGGAATATGGCCTCACTCTGAATCGTTTACTGAAATTAATCCTCACAAATGTTGGCTTTACATTATGCATATTCTGAACAAATATACAAATATGCAATACAAAAGTTTATTTTTACAACACAAAATATTATAAATAAGTGAATATTTGAGTTGTTGAAAATTATTTTAATTATGTTTATATAATGGGAAAATTTTTTTTTATTTAAAATATTTCATCCGATTGAATTTTCAAGTAGGGAAATTTTATGATTTCGGACATAAGCCGGTATAACACTTATTAAAAATCATATTTACAGACATGAATCATATTTTCCCACTTATTTTCCGACAGATGGCACCCGTATTGGTATAAAGCATTAAAAAATAATTCGATATAGTTGTTCTTAGATGATAGATTTAATTAAACTCTTGTTATTGATAATAGAAAAAAACAAACTTAACTAATAATAAATCCTTTCAAGAGTAATGACAACAATTTTTTTATTTTATTTTTGCTTAAAAAGAATAACCACATTTTGGCCAGAAACTTATAGAATTTTCTTGGAATTCAAAACTCGATATTTTTTAAAAATAAATTATAATATGCTGACTTTTATAACTGGATAATTTTGAATAGATTTTTTCCACTGCAAATAGTATGAATATTATTTTTAAACTTAAATCTGCATTATTAACTGTCATTATTCATATTGCCGAATAATTCATTGCAGCGACGAGCTCTGAAAGTGTACTTTTCGCAGATATTTTCAGTTTGTTGTGTCATAAACTTATATTCACTGCTGCTGAGCAATTTCCATCAAAATGGACAACATTCATTTCTGCCACATTTCATTTTTCCGCTAAATACTAAATTTTTGATATTGTAATTTCTGCTTTGGTTGATCTACTAGGTGTATAAGCTTAAATCCGCTGTTTTTAGTAAAAACAAAACACGTTTTTTTTCATAGAAAGCAAAAACAAATTTATTAAAAGTATTTAACCTCGCTAGCTACATATTTTTCCCATCTCTCGGGCAATTTGTGGATAGCACGCCAAAAAATTCCTTCTCTTTCGAGGCAAACCACTCATCAAGCCATTTTCGGACGTCTTCGTAAAAATCGAAGTGCTGCTCAGCGAGCGCGTGGCCCTTCGACGAAAACAGGTGGTAGTCGGAAGGGCCAAGGTCTGGTGAATAAGCGGAGTGGGGTAACACCACCCAGTTGAGTGTCTCCAAATAGTTTCGAACCATTTTTGACGTGTGCGATGGTGCGTTGTCGTGGAGGAAAATCAGCTCGTCATGTCTTTGTTGATAATCCGTCCTTATTTCACGCAGAACACGGTGCAATTTGATTAGTTGTTGGTGATAGCGGTTGGCATTGACAGTTTCACCAGGTTTCAACATCTCATAGTAGATGACACCCCGCTGATCCCACCAAACGCACAGCATCGTCTTCCGTCCGAAGAGATTTGGTCTTGGGGAAGATGTTGATGGTTGGTCAGGATCAGGGATTCTCGAAATATATCCACTTTTCATCGCCTGTCACAATCCAATCCAGGAACGAATTTCTTTTTTGTCTGGCGAGCAGGATTTCGCATGTGTTTTGGCGTCGCTTCATCTGCCTATCGTTCAATTCATGTGACAACCATTTTCCGATCTTTTCAATCTTCCCCATGGCATGCAGACGCTTGGAAATGTCCAGTTGAGTAACACCCAATTGCTCAGCAAGCATTTTTTGCGATTGGGTATCGTCTTCATCCAAAAGAGCCTGCAATTGATGGTCCTCAACCTTCCTAGGCGGATTTTCGCGCTTCTTGTCCCACATGTCAAAATCGCCGTCTTTGAACAGACGAAACCAATCTCGGCATGTTGTTTCTGATAAAGCACTGTCACCATAGACCTCCATAAGCATTCAATGCGATTCGGCAACCGCTTTCTTCAAATTGAAGCAGAAAAGCAGAGCTTCCCGCATATGTTCTTTTTCTGGCACAAAACTAGACATGATTACCAAAGGAAAATTGTATGTTGTTGTACGAAATTGCTGACAATGTGCACTGATTAATATGACAGATGTCAAACTCATTAAAAAAAGTATGGCGTGCCCATGGTAGCTTAATACGCTCACTCACGCCATCTATAACCAAACAGCGGATTTAAGCTTATACACCTGGTAAAAACTTTTCATACTCAAAAAATAATTAAACAAATAGATAAATTTTTAATTATTAATTTATTTACAATATTTCTAAATAGTAAAAATAATATTCTTATAAATAGTAAATATAATATGCTTATACAATAAAAATACAATAAAATTAAAACACAGAAAACGAAAGGAGGAAGATTGTTCGTCCAACAGGAGAAAATTTATGTATAGACAAAAGGAACTAAGTAAAATAACTTGTTTTTCTTATAAAATATCAGAGAGGTATCATCATCATGTCTTTCAACTCGGTAGCTTATCTGTACTGCCAGTAAAGGCTGGATTTTCGTGGCCGTAGTTGCTAAAAACCATTGAAATTCCTGTTGTTATTGTACTAGTCGAGTATGGATTTGGTAGGGTTTCTTTATTTGTGTTCATGCAATGCCGATAGGCAAGCGAACGTAGCTTCGAAATCATAAATATCACAATGTAGATAATACAGCATAGTGTTAGGACACCCACAACCGTTTTTATAGCATTATTCGGACGTGACCAATCCAACACCGAATAAATAAAAACCTCCCCATTTCTATAAAATTAATATTAGAAATCGCCATTAGAATGAAATTATTTAAGAGTCTTTGCAAATCGTAAAGAATGTACTGTCAACTTTTATTTTTATTACTGTAAATACTTACACATCGGTACCACCAGCAAAATAGTATATAACGGAGAATATTGCGTAACTAATTCCGAATGTTACCGGCATAAATATGTGCAAAAGTCTGATCGGATATGCGACTATCAGCAAATCGATAAACATAATGAATGAGTTGAATGCGTGGGTTAATAGATTTGTTGCGGTCAATGGTGTGTCCTCTGGAACGAATATCGTTTATCACTTGTTATTAGTATATTTAAATAGTTGATTATAATTCGAAATAAATTTACCATTGTATAATATCGCCCAATATACGATTGTAATGACCAGCGAAAGAACTAGTGTCGTATTATGCATTCCCCAATATACTTTAAATGCATTTGGCATCTCTTTGGTATCCTCTATACGATCTTAAATATTCAGAAAAGATTATAAACAAAAATTAATAAAATAATATTTCAATTTTTACAGAATTTTTTTTCTTTTTAAATTGGTTATCAATAAAATGTACGAGAGGTCTGTTCAAAAAGTATCGCGAATTTTGTGTTTTTTCAACAATTATTTATTTATTTATGAATATCTATTTTGTGCCAACGTTTTTTCCAATCCTCGAAGCACTTCAAAAAATCAGTTTTTGTGATCTTGTTCAGCTCCTCCTTCGATGCCGTCTTTATCTCCTCAATCGTAGTCTAGTGTCGTCCTTTCATGGAGCTCTTCAGTTTCGCGAACAAGAAAAAGTCATTGGGAGCCAGATCCGGCAAACAAAAAAAATTCGCGCACAAGCAACGATTCAAAAGCCAATTTTTTGTTCTTCCACAAATCCGGACGTTTCTAGCGGATTGCTTCACGCAACTTGCGCATAACTTGCAGGTAATATTCCTTATTAACCGCTCTACCCTGTGGCAAGAACTCATAATGCACCACGCCCCTGCAATCGTGCTTTTTTCGGTCTTGGCTCGTGCGGCAGCTTCCATTGGGATGATTGAGGTTTGGTTTACACGTCATAACCATGAACCCATGATTCGTCACCAGTTATGACCCTCTGGAGCAAATTTGGATCATCGCGGACAGAATCCGACAGCTCCTTAGCAATGTTAATGCGATACTGTTTTTGGTCGAAATTGAGCAATTTTGGTACGAATTTCGCGGCGACCCGTCTCACGTCAAATCATTGGTAAAAATCGAATGACACGAGCTAAGGCCTCAGCAACTTCTCTAACGGTGATTTGACGATTGGCCAATACTATTTTCTTCACTTCATTAATGTTTTCGCCGGTTGTTGACGTGCTCGGGCGTCCGGCACGCTTTTCGTCGTTCACATCTTCTCGGCCCTCTGAGAACATTTTGTACCACCGATAAACGTTGCTTTGGTTTAAGGTAGCTTCACTATATGCCACAGTCAACATTCGGAATGCGTCTGCGCAATTAATTTTGTTTTTCACACAAAATTTGATACAGATTCTTCGATCAATTTTTTGGAATGGACAAAACTTGAAGACGAGCAAAAACATGTGCAAGCAAAGCAGCTGTTAAAAATTTAACTGAACATTCAAAATGGCCAAACTAGTCGCCATAAGTGAGAGACATGAGTACCAACATAACGCCACAAAAAACCGAAAATCGAATATACGTAACCCGCGAAAATTCAAAATTCGCGATACTTTTTGAGCAGACCTCGTAATTGGTTCCAACTTACCGGCATATTCTGAATGAAAATGCCAAATTGTTACAAGAATTGCGCCCAATGCAGATGTGCTTACGTAAAGTAGAACTCCCCAATTTGTCAAGTAAGTAAAATACCGTCCACCTGCTATTGAATTGATGGCCGAATCTATAAGGACACCTACGAAGAATATCGCCACTATCCATCTGTATATAAGATAACATATGCTTCGTGATCGTTTTTGCCACTGAAATAATTACAAAAATAAAAAAAATTAAAACTTTTCAATCAAAATATAATCGGACACTGTTTATTAGTTAATAAATAATAGAAAGACGATAGTGTCGAGTATTGTAAATAGTAATTTTTTTTTAATCAAACATTTATTTTTACAAGCAAAATTTTTCTATATTTCAAAAATGTAAATAATCAAAATTAAATGTTATTTATTCTTTTCTCAAAAAAGATAAAAGCTGAAAAAATAATCCTTATATTGTATTTATCAGATATAAAATTGATTCCAGTGCGCATTTATTATCTCGAAATAATTTGTAATCAAAAGAAAAGAAAAACCTTTATTATTATCGTAAATTATCAAATCTTTTTAAACTTACCACGATATTCTTTAACGACATTTTTATGAAAAGGGCACCATTATTTTGGATTAGTAATTTTCCACAATTACAATTTAAGATTTTTTTTTTGGATAGTGGTAATTATGACAATTTTACAAAAAATATTAAATTAGAAACTATTAAAGTGATTGTCAAATAATTATCCGAAATTGTTGATTTAAAAAATCCGTTTAGTGTAAATAATACGAAAAATTAATGTTTTGCTGTTAAGTTGGTAATAATGTACTTTTAGTGCGATCTGTCAACAGACTGTTGGTTTTGTGAATTGATGTCGTGTGCAAAGAATTAGTCTGAAGTTTTGTGTTGCTAACTAAATTTTGTACGGTCTATTATTGTTAATATTGAAAAAAGGTTACGATGAGTCGGCTATATAGAAAACACAATCAAATCAGGGGTAGAAAACATTCAAAGATGCCCGAGTAGTCCGGGAAAATATGGCTTTAGATAGGTGACATCCCTTAAAGTCTTCCACTCTCGAAAACATCGACAAAGTAAAGACAATGATAATGGAAAACCATTATTCTAGCTTAAGACAGATGACTTAGGATCCGGACATGTCTTACAAATCCGTTCGCTATATTTTCTCCCAAAAGAGCATTGTATATAGTTTGCGGAACGCATGCTTATAAAAGGCATAATAACGGATAATGAAACTTATGAGTTTTATATGCAAATGTTGACCAGTTTCGGATAAGTACTTACACAACGAGCCGAAACTAAAGTGATGTTGACTATTTTCTTTGATTATCGTGGTTTTGTTCACTCGGAATTTTTTCCGGTATGGCAAACCGTCAACAAATAATATTATCTGAACGTTATAAGGCATTTGGAAGATCGTTTTCGCCGGAAAAGGCCAAAACAATTCTTAGATTTTGCATCACGATAGTGCACCGTCCCCCATACAACAACCAATTTAAGAACTTTTTAAAAATAAAAATAGTTTATTTTTATAGCAATTATATATCGATTTTTAAAAAACTATATCCCAAAGGAATTATAAATTTATAAAAGTGATTGGAAGAATGAATTATTAAAAATGTTCAGTAAATATGTTGAATATTTTTCCCGACAGATATTTACTTATGATTAGAGAGAGCTAACTTGAATAATTACATTGGAAAATTTATCTAATACCTTTTAAGAACATAATTTGGAAAATAACTTGCTATTCAAATAATTGCAAAGTAATTATTTACTTTAATAAATTAGCACAAGATATAAAACTAAGCAATAATTTCATTTACAAATAAAAAGTCTACAATAGAAAATATGGACAAAATTTTTTAAGGATTTAAAAATATTTTTGTTTTGTTTTGTTTTTGAATTTAAAAAAATTTTGAAAAGACAATTCATCAGATTTACTTTGATTACTTTTCCGTATTGGATATTAAGTGAAAATTGTTCAAAATATGCAATTTTATTTATTTTAAGTGAAATTTTCATGAGTAGAAAATATAAAAAATGAACAAAAATACTCGGTAAATAATTTAATTTTTAAAAATTAAAATATTTTTAATATTCATTAGCATCTCAATTAAATTGTAAGAAGTTTTTTTTTAAATAAATAATTACCTTTGAATAAAAGCTTTATGTGCTTATCTAGATTTTTTTTATAGAGACTCCCCATTCTATTTGAATACGTCAAGTGAATAACCTTAAATGAAAAAAGGATTTTCCATTATATCCGTCGTTGTGTTACGTACGTTTGTATACAAGTATAAGGTACAAATATTAATATGTCCTTTTTAATATGTATACGTACGTAATATTCATGAAATAATATATTTACGAATGCCTAAAGCATCGTCGAGGAAGCAAACATAACTACAACAGGAAAATTTCCATCATTAACATGAAATTTAAGGATTTAGCCAGTTACCATTAGTTGTTGGTATGTGATACACGTTTGTACTCATAATGTTGTCGGCATTGAAAACACTATGGATAATGTTATCTATGAAAAAAAGGGAAACTTGTAAAGAGATTCGCCTTTTGCTGTTGTGAAAGGACAAGTGCAAGCAACTGTACTTCATCAGACATTTATGGAATACTAAATAGAAGTGCTAAAACCATAGACGACCATAAGATATATTAGCCGGAAGAGAAAATTCTCATAAACTCATAAACAGGCTCCGTCAATGGCAAAATGATGTGGTTTTTTTTTAGAATACTATAGAAATTTTTTATTTTTTACTTCAATAAAAACTAACAGATCTGAAAGATTCGGCAAAAAAAATTCTATTCTTTAAAATTGTTATAAAGAAGTAAACTCTTAAGCTATGCTTATTTATCAATTATGTAAATGGGGGGAAATAGTAAGAAATACAATAATTAGCAGATTATTGAACGTATTTTATTATACCCATATTGTATGAGAGCAAAGCCATAATTTAGTTGCTATACCAGGTGTATAAGCTTAAATCCGCTGTTTGGTCATAGATAGCGTGAATGAGCTTATTAAGCTACCATGGGCACGCCATACTTTTTTTATGAGTTTGACATCTGTCAACATTAATCAGTGCACATTGTCAGCAATTTCGTACAACAACATACATTTTTCCTTTGGTAATCATGTCTAGTTTTGTGCCAGAAAAAGAACATATGCGGGAAGCTCTGCTTTTCTGCTTCAATTTGAAGAAAGCGGTTGCCGAATCGCATTGAATGCTTATGGAGGTCTATGGTGACAGTGCTTTATCAGAAACAACATGCCGAGATTGGTTTCGTCGATTCACTTGTGGGACAAGGAGCGTGAAAATCGGCCTAGTAAGGTTAAGGACCATCAATTGCAGGCTCTTTTGGACGAAGGCGATACCCAATCGCAAAAAATGCTCGCGGAGCAATTGGGTGTTACTCAACCAACCATTTCCGTGCGTCTGCATGCCATGGGGAAGATTGAAAAGTTCGAAAAATGGATGCCGCATAAATTGAACGATAGGCAGATGGAGCGACGCCAAAACACATGCGAAATCTTGCTCGTCAGACAAAAAGGAAAGTTGTTTCTGCATCGGATTGTGACAGGCGATGAAAAGTGGATATATTTCGAGAATCCTAAACGCAAGAAATCGTGGGTTGACCACGGCCAACCATCAACATCTTCCCCAAGACCAAATCGCTTCGGACGGAAGACGATGCTGTGCGTTTGGTGGGATCAGCAGGGTATCGTCTACTGTGAGATGGCGAAACTTGGTGAAACTGTTAATGGCCACCGCTACCACCAACAACTGATCAAATTGTACCGTGCTCTGCGTGAAAAAAGGACGGATTATCAACAAAGACATGACAAGCTGGTTTTCTTCCACGACAACGCACCATTGCACACGTCAAAAATGGTCCGAAACTACTTGGAGACACTCAACTGGGAGATGCTACCCCACCACGCTTATTCACCAGACCTGGCCCTTTCCGACTACCACCAGTTTTCGCCGATGGGCCACGCGCTCGCTGAGCAGCACTTCGATTCTTACGAAGACGTCCGAAAATGGCTTGATGAGTGGTTTGCCTCGAAAGAGAAGGAATTTTTTTGGCGCGGTATCCACAAATTGCCCGAGAGATGGGAAAAATGTGTAGCTAGCGAGGGCATGTACTTTGAATAAATTTGTTTTTGCTTTCTATGAAAAAAACATGTGTTTTTTGACTAAAAAACAGCGGATTTAAGCTTATACACCTGGTAATAAGAAAAAAATAAACCGTAATACACTACCATATATAAAATTTCGTCATGGCTTCTAATCTTCATAAAGCAGATAAATTATATAATAAATCCGACTCGTACATACCGATATATCTAAACCGGTTAATTATTCGCGAATTAAAAAAAAATTGATAAGTAATAAAGATTATTATGTAATATGAATTTTTTCACGTTTGTAGCTTTCTAGCTAAAAATAGGCAATTTCAAGGATGAACAGGAAAAAGAAGAACGAAGAAAGTAATTAATTTAATTTGCAGAATTTATAATCCAATAGGCTCTCGTGCATACATGAGTATAAATATTTGTATACATGTACGGATATGGGTAATTTTCCGATACTTCCAATACACTTGGTGAATACCTCCCTTCGTTCCATTCATATATCATCCGAACTGGAACTTGTCAAATAGCAATAAACTAATAATGTGCCTTTGGTAAGAAATACTGACTGCCATAGTCGGATGCAGACTACTTTCGAAGCAATTAAGTACTTAGCATATGCCAAATCCTAGATTATAATTAAGATAAATGGTTTTTTGGAAATAATCTTCTCAAGGATAATAAACGCCTAAAACTTTCAACTGAGGAACAGTTCGATTGGTTCGACAAATTTTCATACAAACAATATTTTTGAACCCTACTTCGTAAATGCTAGTGTAAATATATGTGTATGAATTAGGATTTTTAATGAAGACATTTTCCGATTATTTTAAACTCTTTAATTATTTCTTAATAGAAGACTATATATAAATATGGTTTTAATCAAAATGGGAACGTCTGGAAGAAACTTTGTTACTCCGCAGGGGAATTAGTGGCAAATGTACATTATTAAATTTCGATTAATTATCTTTTTTGGGGTTTCTTTTCTTTTGTAAAGATTTCTTATTATAGAAAATAAATTTTATGAGATCGTTATTACAGTTAAGAACTAAAAACTTTTTATCTATTACAATCAAAATGTGTTGCATGTCATTTTCGTAACAGTTTATTTTCGGTTCTATGAATAAATTGAAAATTTTTGTATATTAATAAAATCGCTTATTATTAAAAAAAACTGTTTTAAATTTTAACATGGAATTAATTCCTTCCAGAGCATGACTTATTTTTTTATTGTTAATTCAGTTTTTTGGGCGATTTCATCATTTTTACGATGATATCTTTTCATTTTTTATTCGTTCCCACACATTATTTTTATCTGACCGTTATTGCAGACTTTTCACAGTTTTATAATAGTAAAAAATTCTTACTCACTTCCAAATTATGATAAATATATTTTTAGTTTTCTATTATTCATAAAAATGTAGATGTACATTATTTTACCCATTCCAAAAAAAATTTGAATATTTTTGACCGTTATGGAATCAACAAAAATAATTTTTTAGTGTTAAAAATATGTTTAATTAATTTTAGTCACATTTCAATTGATTACATTTAATATACAAATTTTCTGGTATTATTATATTTGAGACCATTGCTATTGCAAAACACAAAACACTTCAAAATTGCTCTGCAGATATTTGACTGACTTTCCTTATATTGGTGTCAAGTTCATTCTAAAGGAGCTCAATGCGATTCAGGTGAGGAGTTAATTTATTTCAATAATCCCCTGAAAATCAGTCCACGTTAGATCAAGTCCATCCTATAATAGATGTAATAGAAAAGGCTTTGGAGGAAAAATAGATATGCTCCACAATATTTCTAGATGTGACTCAAGCTCAAAGGCTTTGGCACGAAGATCTAATTTACAAGGTGAGAAAAGTGCTCCCAAAGCAGTATGTATTGAATTGTTTCCCAACAGAGGACTTAATTGTATTTTTTCACAACCAACTTCACACTTAAGCCGCATAATCATATGTATTTGGGCAGCTGACATAGCAAGGCTTGCTTGTGAAAAAATTCGATTGACTCTGCTTAGTAGTTTTTGGTTGATACCCTTTTAAATATGAAAGTGAAAAACAGCATTTAAGGCATATTTTACTTTTTTACTATAGAAAAGATAAAAATGCTGTTCAAGCAAGAAAAAAATTATCCGATGTGTATGGAGAAGATGTGTTAAGTACCAAAACTGGTTTGCAAAATTTCGATCCGGAAATTTTTATCTCGAAGGTGCACCACGTTCTAGAAGCCCGATGAAGATACAATAAAGGCATTAATTGATGCAAACCGGCGAATAACAGCTCGTGAGATCGCTGAGAGATTAAATTTATCGAATACGACCGTTCATGATCATTTGAAACAGCTAGGTTTTATCTCAAAGCACGGCATATGGGTTCGTAATCTTCATACGGAAAAAAATTTGTGCCATCGCATTGACGTTTATGATTTTCTTCTCAAATGCCAAGAAAATGATCAATTTTTGAAGCGTATCATCACTGGGGACGAGCAATGGGTCTACAACAATGTTAAGAGCAAAAGATCCTGGAGTAGAAAAGATGACCGGCTCAAAGCATTTCGAAAGCCAATATTCATAAAAAAAAGGTTATGCTATCTGGTTGGTGGGATTTCAAAGGAATCGTATATTTTGAGCTTCTACCGAGCAACATAACGATCAATTCTGAAGTGTACTGCCATCAGTTGGACAAATTGAATGATTCACTCATTCATAAAATATTAATTCACTATAAGAAAATCGTCTTTAATTTTTATTAAAAAAAAACGAAATTGCTTTCAATATGTTAACATCATACTTATCAGATAGATTATTTAGATTAAAGCAATAGGATGAATATTCTGATTTAAGAGACTTAGAAGTGGGAGTACCACAGGGAAGCATTCTGGACCTATGCTATGCGTGCTGTTATTCTTTCAAAGCATTGGTTTAGTATTTTTTCTCCTGCTGATCTGCGACCAAAAATTCAGCACTCAATTGGACAGATTTTTAATTTTACAGTATATAATTCATGTGTTTTTTTTACCAACCGTAGTTGCTTTTTATATTAATAATATGCAACAATGATAACATGATCGGTTCCATATTTAATTAGGAATTTTATTTCCATTGCGCTAAGATGTCAATGTCGGCTTGCTAACAATTTTATTTTCGTAAAAAAAATCGTAGTTCTGGTATGGACAAAACGTGTTTTATATTTAATACTCTCACCACCCTTGAGAGTAAAATTTTTCGTAAATATGAGATTCGAAAAAGAATTTAGATTAAAATAATTTCGAATTAAAATTTCATAAGCTACTGTAAAACAAATAGTCCATTATTTTGAATGGTGGAAATTTAATTATTTTTCTACCTCTTCATTGCTTTTACAAGATATTTTTATAGCAACATTTTTCGATATATTTACGTACTTATAACGGACTCTGAGAATTCATGAATAATATATAAATACGAGTTGCGAATATTACAGAAACTACCTATAAATTATAAAATAATCTGTTAGAGACGATAGACTTTTATCCACTTATAATAACCTACTTACTTATACACCCAAGTAGTTAGTATTTTTAAATGAGAATACATGTAGACGAACGTTTTCAAAAAATAGAAAAATACTATAATTATTTTGAATTTTTTTTAAAGGTTTCGTTTTTGGTTTTAATTATTACAAAATTTACTGATATTAATTTTTCTACTTAATTTTATTCAATTTTTTTTCATTAGTTTGAGAAAATTATTAACAAAATGGGTATATTATTTGGTGTGTAAAAATATTCAATGAATTTCCGTTGGGTAGAAATTTTTCGAAACAATAGCAAAAGTTTTTCTACAATATTCATTTTTCATGTTATATGTTAATGTATGATTTCACTCGATGCAATTGTTTTTCAAATAAAAGAGCTTAAATTGCAAATCGTCAGCAAGGTGTTGAAAATTATTTCATTCATTCTTGTACTTGTCTTAATGACGATGGAAATTTTGTCGACATTTTAAAAACAATCTTGTTTAATGGACCAACTAATTATGCTATTTAAAAAGTTCTATTTTATTGTGAAATATTATCACCAAGTATTTGAGCTTATTAAATTGCTACTTATATACACGTTCATATGTATGTATTGAGTAAAATAGGTATCCAAACTATTTTATCATTAAGAAATAAACAGAAGAAAAAAAACAATATTAAATACTGCTATATAAATTTACAGCAAAGGGTAAAATGAATGATCAAATTAATTTTAGATTAATAAATAAGCTAATTTAATTTATAATTCAACTGTTCAAAAAGTATCGCGAATGTTTACATACCGCGGGTTACGTATATTCGATTTTCGATTTTTTGTGGCTTTTTGTTGGTACTCATGTCTCGCACTTATGCCGACAAGTTCGGCCATTTTGAATGTTCAGTTAATTTTTGGCAGCTGAATTGCTTCCACGTGTTTTGGCTCGTCTTCGATTCCAAAAAATGGATCAAAGAATCTGTATCAAATTTTGTGTGAAAAGCAATATTAATTGCGCGGACATATTCCGAATGTTGGCTGTGGCATATGGTGAAGCTACATTGGACCGGATCAACATTTATCGGTGGTACAAAATATTCTTAAAGGGCCGAGAAGATGTGAACGACGAAAAGCGTTCCGGACGCCCGGGCACGTGAACAACAGACGAAAACATTGATGAAATGAAGAAAATAGTATTGGCCCATCGTTGAATCACGGTTAGAGAAGCTGCTGAGGATTCAAACATATCGATTAGCTCGTGCCATTCGATTTTTACCAATGATTTTGCCTTGAGCCGCGTTGCTGCGAAATTCGTACCAAAATTGCTCAGTTTCGACCAAAAACAGCATCGCTTTAACATTGCTAAGGAGCTGTTGGGCTCTGTCCGCGACGACCCAAATTTCCTCCGGAGGGTCATAACTGGTGACGAATCATGGGTTTATGATTATGACGTGGAAACCAAAGCTCAATCATCTCAATAGAAGCTGCCGCACGAGCTAAGACCGAAAAAAGTTTGCTTCTTTTTTCAGGGGCGTGGTGCATCATGAGTTCTTGCATAGGGTAGAACGGTCAATAAGAAATATTACCTGCAAGTTATGCGCAAGTTGCGTGAAGCAATCCGCCAGAAACGCCCGGCTCACGCATCGCTGCTTGTGGGCGAATTTTTGGCCATAAACAACACACTAATAATGCCGCAGCCACCGTATTCCCCAGATCTGGCCACCTGTGACTTTTTCTTGTTTCCGAAACAGATTTGCTCCATTTTTTGGAATGGGCAAAAATCAAAGACGAGCATAAACACGTGCAAGCAGCTGTCAAAAATTAACTGAACATTCAAAATGGCCTAACTTATCGACATAAGTGAGAGATATGATTACCAACAAAAAGCGACAAAAAATCGAAAATCGAATATACGTAACCCGCGGAAATTTAAAATTCGCGATACTTTTTGAACAGACCTCGTATATTTGGAAATAAAAGAATGCCTGATCGGTCATAAATATCCAAACTAGCAAAATCTATGCCGGATTTTAAGGTGTCTAAAGATAGGCTAACATTTTTGTTTGGTGGAAATTCTGCCGAGCATTGAAAAATTAAGCCTCTTGTAATTTACCACAGCGAAAGCCCAAGGGCCCTTAAGAATATAACCAAATCATCACTACCTGTGATTTGGAAATTTAAGAAAAAAGCATGGATGCCTGTTTTCGTCTTCATTTTGTACAAGAGGTGGAAGAATATGGCAAAGAAAATAAGATTTTATTGTGAGTTGATAATGCACCAGGTCATCCGCCTTGTGACTTTATTTAAAAACGTTCCTTCTGCCAAATACAACCTCCATTATACAACCAATGGATCAAGGATACTATGCAACTGAATAAGTTGAAGTTGAAGAAGTTGACTATGTTATTAAGGGAACTGGTCGAAATAACCAAAGAACTGAACTGAAATACTGAAAGAAGAGGATTTCGTCAATTTAATCGACAGTTATTCAACGGAAATGAGCAACGAAATTTTGATGGAACTCGAGAACCTGCGAGAAGAAGACTTTTTTTTACAGAAGAACAGAAAGAAAATGAACAACCGAACCAATTTTAAACCAAGAAGATTACTGAATATTTAAATATGATCGAAAATTGTTTAGCTGGCTTCGAGACTGAAGACCCTTAGCCAGAACCATTTCCGATATTATCAAAAGCAGTGAATAAAGCTATTGCATGCTATACTATCATTACGAAGAAAAGAAAGGGCTACAAGACCAGTACTTTAATAAGTAGTTTGTACTTAAATGTAACGACTTTGTACATATCTGAATAAATAATAGCTATCCTTTGAAACTAAACACATTTTATACCAAAATGTTCTCAAATTAGATTTTTTTCGACATACACGATATTTCGAATTGCATGAAAACCTTCGGAACGAATTAATCACGTAAGTCGAGTACGTACTGTATTTAATCAGCATTGATTTTTATAGGGATATAAAAAGATTTTTCCAAATTACTAGTATTTACACG
The DNA here is from genome assembly GCA_958298945.1 of Atherix ibis. NCBI lineage: Eukaryota > Metazoa > Arthropoda > Insecta > Diptera > Athericidae > Atherix > Atherix ibis. The sequence continues at coordinate 17,888,573 of OY282609.1, read as the reverse complement.
TTTAATAAATGAGTAAAAGGCAGACGACAACCTTTCTTTTCGTATAAGCGTGCTAAAATAAAATAAAATAAATAATGACCATTAAATGGAAAATGATAATTTTATTACAATATATGCGGATGTGTCGATGTGCGCAGATTCATTGTGGCATTTTTAACACTTTCCAGGTGTATTCACTTATTTTCGCCATAACAGATCCATAAAAATATTTTCGCCCGATAGTGTAGACACATGGACACAATTCTACCATGGCCATCTTGTTGAATATCCGATCAATGACAACAACCAAATTGAAATACAATATTGTGTATGACATAAATTATGATAATGCAGTTTAAAAGAAATGCATGCGTTGGTTAGCGTTCTATTCCAACGATTTTTAACATATAATACTATTGTTGGGTTTCTGCATTTAAAAATGCAGAATAAATGTATTTAAAATCATATAAATGTATTTAAAATCATTGCATGTATTTATTAACAATTATAATGTCTAATTGTGCATCATTAAACTGTTATACACATACAATTAATAATTGCCGATTAGTTTCAAAGTTTAAAGTTTGAATTGCATTTAAAACTTGATTTTTATCATCAATTTTCCATAATTCTTATATACCATATACCATATTTTCTTTTTATTGTAAAATAACAAGCATATTTTATAATTATTCGTATATTAATCATTTTGCAATTAATAGAAAAATACTTTTTACACAATTAACCTTTGTGCTTATATACGATTATATAATTGCAGCATGGCTATTATTATTGTATACGAAATGGGGATGTTTTTTTTATTTCTATTTTTTTATTAATTTAACACCGTTTATTATAAATGTCACCTTGAAAAGGAATTAAAATTTTTATATTTGGGTATAAAATCCGTTTTAATAATAGAAATTGCTATTTTTATAGTTAAAATGATTGAATTGTTTGTAGTGCATTTGTCTAACAACAACAACAAAAAAAGAAGAAATTCCAGGCAGTATTTTCCCTTTTTACACTATCAAAATTGAAACCGACAAAGGGTGGGTAGTATGATATTTTAGGGAAGAAAAAACTACATTAAAAAAATCCACAATAATGTATTATGCATGTGTACATACATACCTGCGACTTAACAAACTCTTCGGGTGGATTGTGGTTGAAGCCGCATTTTGCCATCCGGAATTCTCCTAAAACCGGTCCAATGATTTTTGTTGTTTTTACCATTTTTGTTTTGTTGACTTTTCGTCAGTTCCTTTCTTAAATGATGGTCTTTCTTCTACACTTAGCTGGTTGATTTTATCTTATTTTGAAATTTAATGCACTAATTGTTATACGCTCTTTGGCATCAAATTGTTTTCAGTTCTCATTTTCGAAAAAGTTTTCAAAGTTCCTCTTTAGAATTGATTTTCTGAAAAGATAACATTTTGTTTTTTTTTAGCTACAATAAAAATTTAATTTTTGGCTAATTTGAAAGAGTTTAAAAAGTATATTGAAAAGATAAATGGAAACTTTAATGATGTTTGTCATTTTTTTTCATATTAAATTGTTTTATTATTTGATAAAATTTATAAAAGGAAATTATGGTAAAATTCAAATAGTTCGGCTTCTTTCTGATAGTAGATATGCACGTTGGGGCAGTTGCAACATAGTTTTTACTTTATTTCGCTAACTATTTATTATGCTATAATTAGCGAAATAAATTAAGAACTATATACTTATTGAAGATATTGCTAATATTGAATGTTATATCGCATGATTCTTGTTTTTATAAGACAGAAGGTCTTCTTCTTACGACAGTGTTGTTGAACTTGGAAAGGAAAACTAGTTTGAATCATGCAAGGCCATACATGCAGCGTCTAAGTGTACATATAAATTTTTTTATAATGCAGTTTTAAAACCTCGAATAAGAAATTTACATCTGATCTGAAATCATATTTTAAAAAAAATTTAAATCATAATATTCTGTATAACAAACAAGGGTGATCGAGATGAAAATAGTATCTCATTGTGGGTTGCGAAATCATTCAGGAAATAATCTGCACATAAACAATTAAATAAAATTACCAAATTATATAATAGCAAATAGAGGTGTTTATTGCATAAGCGGAAACTTTCTGCATTTCGTGTAAATGAATTGCAAAAATTCCCACTTTTGGTGATTTTGAAATTTTTTTTAAAAATTAATGTTTATTTTACTATTAATAATTTCTCTATAATATATTATTTTATATGAAATTAACCTTCAACAGAAACCATCATACTTAAAATATTTCAGCAGAAGATTTGTTAAAATGTTGATTTTATGTGAAAATTCTTGTTTTTGAAATTTTCTTTTTTATAATCAAATACACAAAAATACAACGTGTTTGCTCATTAAAAATCTTTTAATATGTATTATATTAAATAATAATTTTAATTGGTAATATTTTCATTAATATTTAGTATCAAATTTCACTACGAGAAAGAAAACAACAAATTGTTCGTAATATTTCCGCTATAAAGGAAGTTTTTATTCCATAATCATTTGTAAAAAGTTTTTTCAATGTTATAAACTTATTTGATTGTAAAACCAACCCTTAATAGCAAAAACAGATAATATAGACGTGATTCTGTTGCAAACTTATCTAATATCGATAGTATTACGTAAGGTAAGGTAAGGTAAGGTGAGTCTTTGTTCCTGACCTAATATTCTATTATTCCTTGGATATTCTCCTACACGAATGAGAGGCGGCTGTTGTCAATGGCAGATTGTACGAATGTTTTCCATTTCGTCAAAGGCTGTATGTAATATTCATTAGTCTTGAACACATTATGGAAAATATTCAGTTAGACTTTATGATGGGAAATTTGTCTCAAAACTTTATTCAAAGTACGTTGTTTATTTTCGTAGTACTTTTTATGAGGTTGTTTAATTAAATATTTGTCAAAATAATTTCAAATAGCTTGTATTAAGGATGGTTTTGTATCATTGGAATTTTTTTTTTTATTAAATGAATGCATATAGTAGAGTATTTTCTTTATTTCTTTTATTTTTCGAAAACTCAAGAAGCGAATGTTTAGGCTCATCTTTGATAAGCAGCATACTGAGGAGAATTTTCCCTTCCGCCTTAATATAGGAAATTTCTCTACTATCGCTAAGAAATTTCTCTACTATCCAGTTGTCAGGTAAATCAATTAAAAGGAAAATGTGACACGAACACGTGCGATACAACTAGAAATGCTCCTGTTAATACGAATTCATATGTTCCAAGTATATGAGCAAAATTGCAATGTTCTAATATATAATGTATGTACATATGTGTGTTATCACGTTGTCAGGGCGTCAGTTCATAACATTTCTATGTAATATACGCCCAAATGAAGTCGGTTAGAATTCTTAACCTTTCCGTGCTACTACCAGGTACAAGTCTGTATAATTTTGTACAATCCTTCGTTGGTGGTACACTATGAATCTTGGAATTTATTATGCGAATATGTATATTGCACTTATGATTCGTATAATGACTATTGTTTCTTGTGTAGTAGTTTTAAAATATTATTTCAGTTAGCTTTTGTGTAATTACTTCTATATTAGGAGAAAGAAAAGAAAGGTAAAAGGACTAAGAGGATCAAAATTGTTATGCATGCTATTGTTGTGGCCTTGTTCTAACTTTCAATAATTGGTATGATTTTTTTTTCCTAAAAAAAATATCTCACTTTTAAGAGGCTTTTGAGTAAAGTGCATGAAAATAGTTTCCTTCCGAAATAATAATTTTCCAGTTGTTAAAAAGAAGGTCTAAATAAAAATGTTAGAACTTCAAAATTCTTATTTAGATTATTTTTTTTAAATTTTATGCCAAAATTTAAGTAATTTTTTGAAATTAGACTTTAAGAAAATTGTATTTTCTTCAAACTATATTCTATTTAATGGGAGATTTTGATTTTGTAATGAAAAAAGCTTCAATACAATCTACCAGGGGTATAAGCTTAAGCTTATGTTTGGTCATAGATGACGTGAGTGAGCGTATTAAGCTACCATGGGCATGCCATACTTTTTTTTATGAGTTTGACATCTGTCAACATTAATCATTGCACATTGTCAGCAATTTCGTACAACAACATACATTTATCCTCTGGTAATCATGTCTAGTTTTGTGCCAGAAAAAGAGCATATGCGGAAAACTATGCTTTTCTGCTTCAATTTAAAGAAATCGGCTGCCGAATTGTATCGAATGCTTATGAAGGCCTATGGTGACAATGCTTTATTGGAAACAACGTGCGGAGATTGGTTTCGTCGAAGACGGCAATTTTGACTTATGGGACAAGAAGCGTGAAAATCGGCCGAGGAAGGTTGATGACCATCAATTGCAGGCTCTTTTGGACGAAGGCGATACCCAATCGCAAAAAATGCTCGCGGAGCAATTGGGTGTTACTCAACTAGCCATTTCCATGCGTGTGCGTGCCATGCGGAAGATTGAAAAGATCGGAAAATGAGTGCCGCATGAATTGAACGATAGGCAGATGGAGCGACGCCAAAACACATGCGAAATCCTGCTCGTCAGACAAAAAAGAAAGTTGTTCCTGCATCGGATTGTGACAGGCGATGAAAAGTGGATATATTTCGAGAATCCTTAATCCCGACCAACCATCAACATCTTCCCCAAGACCAAATCTCTTCGGACGGAAGACTATGCTGTGCGTTTGGTGGGATCAGCAGGGTATCGTCTACTATGAGATGCTGAAACCTGGTGAAACTGTCAAGCCCACCGCTACCACCAACAACTGATCAAATTCCACCGTGCTCTGCGTGAAAAAATGACGGATTATCAACAAAGACATGACAAGCTGATTTTACTCCACGACAACGCACCATCGGAGTGTAGTCCGAAACTACTCGGAGACACTAAACTGGGAAGTGCTACCCCGCTCCGATTATTCACCAGACCTGGCCCCTTCCGACTACCACCTGTTTTCGTCGATGGGCCACGCGCTTGCTGAGCAGCACTTCGATTCTTATGAAGACGTCCGAAAATGGCTTTATGAGTGGTTTGCCTCGAAAGAGAAGGAATTTTTTTGGCGTGGTATCTATAAACTGCCCGAGAGATGGGAAAAATGTGTAGCTAGCGAGGGCACGTACTTTGAATAAATTTGTTTTTCCTTTGTATGAAAAAAACATGTGTTTTTTGAGTAAAAAACATTGGATTTAAGCTTATACACCTGGTATATTATGCCTTTTTGTTATTTTTTGAGAGCAACAATAAAAAAAGCAACTACCAAATCGAAGGCATAATATCCCAATTTTTTTTTTTTTTTGGGAAATTGTAGAAATTTATCAAGGATACGTTATGACGATCATTCTAAAAACCTATCTAAAATTTACTATTGTATATATATTTTAATTTATACCTTTTTTATAGAGAATTTTATCTATTTTTATTCCACAGAAGCTAAATGCGTTTTTGGGGATCGATAAAAAAAACTACAATTTGAAAATAATTGTTAATAATATTGTTACTATTTGAAAATTCGATTTAATATAATTTTTTTTAAATAAATAAATGATAAATTTTCCTGTACTATCGACACCACTACTATTCAAGAAAAATTACTTTAGAATATTCGTGTCGAAAAAGTTTTATATTTAAATGAATTTCGTACAATTGTATCTAGATTTCCTGAAATTCATAATAAAAATTAATGGAAAACCTGAATGAGAGAAAAAGTAAACTTTCAAGTAGAAATTTTCTGGTAAAAAAGTAGAGAGTGACAAGGAATGGGTTTGGCCCAAGGAATCAGATTCGCTCAAGGCATGAATCTATAAATAAGCGAAATCCCTATTATCCTTTTCTTTAAGTTTTACTCAAGTTAAAGCTTTCCCATCTACAAAGGAAGTAGCCTGCTTTAGAAATAATACAATTATATTGAAAATAAACAAAATACTATAATTGTAGAATATGATTTAATGTAAACAAAACTTTTGCTGCTATAATCAAATATTATAAAAATAAAAGTGCAAAAGAGAAATTTTAATTCTTCTTTATTCCCTTAAGTAGATTTTATCATAATAGCTGGAATTAAAATATAGGCTTTATTTTGTATAGGCTTTATTTTGACTAAACACAGAATATATTTATTTGGTAAAGTTTTTTTTTTCTATGCGATTCTATTCTGTAAATGCGATTAAATATAATTAAATGTTTTATCATTAACAATATTTACCAAATAGATTCATATAAATTTAGAATAAAGAAATTCTTATTTTTATACAAAAATTTTATATATGATTTTTAAAAATTTTTATTTTCTTATGCATTCTAAAAAGCAATAATAAAGCTTTGCGAGTTAATGAAAATATGGAAAATTACTTTCGGGAGAACATTTATCTACTGTGTGTAGAATATTTGACTCGAAATTGGATCTGTATAAATTGGTTGTTTTAACTAAAATAAACATTATTTCTAAATGTGTACAAGTTTGTAAATATTAGTTGTGTAAACCGTGCATGGTTTTTGGTAAATTGCTGAATATTTAAGTCTGCCTTGTTTACGCATAATGTGTACGTTTGTGAAGATACTACTCGTACATCAAAAGTCTCTATAGCAATTTGCAGGTCATAAGATATACTCTCTAACTAGTAGTCAATTACGGTGTACAACGTGAAAATACCTGTCGACTTTTAATTAACTTTGGCCGGCCAAATTGGCAAGACGAGTTACTTAACTTTATCACCGTATAATTCAGCAATGAACACCACGAAGGTACATACCATCAAAACTTTTCATATTCAATATGACCAACGAACGCACTTGGATCGGTAAATGGGACAAACGTGAAACACGTACAAATCTAAGTTGGCAGCTGATTAATTATTCCACCTCATTCACTACCGGTCCTAGCTGTACTCTGCAGTCTTATATTCGTAATGACGATGAGTACATTCTGATTGCGAACTGTTTCGATTACATCAAACGATTGCTGTATACTTCCTTAAAAATGATTTGCGTTTTGAAGGTTGTTGTCTTAACCCATTTCTACAGGTGCACATATCCGACATTAGCCAATGTGAATAGTTCAACAATATCTATATTATTTTAGGTTTATTGGCATAAATGATGATGAGCGGAATTATATTACAACAGTTCAGCTGGCATAATTTTATTGTGTTCTGTGACATTTCGACATTATATACATTAAGTATGACTACTGAATAATGTCGAAATATCACAGAACACATTACAGATGGGAATGATTTTTCATACAAGCACGTCTACCTCAACTGAATATCTTTCATACAACTTTATCTAACGTTCTCATAAAAGAATAATAAAATAATTAATAATATTCATTAAACATAAATAATTGGCATACGCAATGGGCTAAGGTTACTTTCGGTATAAATTGCAGGTAATTTAAAAATAAATGATTTTTTCCTTTTGACGAATGTGAGTGCATTGCAAATAATAATAAAAACATTTGTTTTTTTAGTTTTTATTATATACAATAGTTATAAGTGCCTTAAAGCTATAACCATCTCTAATATACTATTTATATGAGATTGCTTACATACGAATAGATATATTTTTGTTATGTTATATATATATATATATATATATATTTTTAGTCAATCTACCAGAGTGACTATGGTTAACAACGACAATTCAACGGAAACTAAATTGAACATTGTAAAAAGCTTTTATTTTGTATAATCACAAAAATTTATCACATTAACAACCTGAATAACAACAAACAAACAAAAAATTACCATTATTAAGATAAACATTTTTACAGTTAAGGTCATATTTTTATACAATATTTAATGAAAAAGCAAATACAAAAGTTTACACGAAACAAACCAGCTGTATTGTTAAAGTTGTTGCCATGAACTTTTTCAAGTACTCGTACTTTAAATATAAAAAGTATAGCTGTGAGTCTGCTCTCTCAAAGATGTCTTACTATAGGTATGTGTGCAGAGAAAATTATCACAAAATTTGTTTAAATTTTAATTATTAAATATTTTATAGTAATATTAATGAATTTTTTTGTTAAAAACAAAATAATAGAGAGAAGAAATGCAGTTGTTTTCACTGTAATTACGATTAGATTCACCTTAATTGTGGTTACTAATGTTGTAATATGCCTGTTTGTTAATATACTGTTTTGTAAATACATTAAAAATAGTGTTCTTAATTTAGAAAATTATTTGAAAAATGTTTTTCTATACCTTTGTAAAAATGAAAAATTTATTTATAAAAAGCTAAAACGTGCAAATAATTTATATTTATGTTTATAGTTAGTGTGCAAGAATGTATTATGTTTACTTTAGTTTAGGTAAACTGTGCTATATACTCATTAAAAAAACATCTAGATAAAACTATACAATCATACTAGGTATATACTGCCCGCCAACTATTTGGAACCACTCACATTTCTACGAATGTAGAAATATTTTTGAGAATTTCTATATTTCTACGAATAGTATTTTGAGTACAGCTTAAAATATGCATCTAGTTTTAGCGAAATAGAGGCCAAATTTAAAGTAGTATTTATATCTATTTTTTAATTTTATTTGTTAAAAAAAAATCTGCCGGCAATACGATAATTGTTTGGGTTCATTACCAAAAAAAAACTATTTTATCAATAAAACAAAAAAAAATATTTTAATTCACATAATAATAATGGATATAGTAGTTCCATTTTTATAAATTATTGGGTTGTTCGGAAAGTAATTTCGTTACCAGTTGCAGCTGATGAAGACACAAGAAATACATTAATTGATGGAAACCGGCGAATAACAACTTGTGAGATTGCTGAGAGTTTAAATTTGCTTTTCAAATGCCAAGAAAATGATCAATTTTTGAAGCGTGTCATCACTGGGGACGAGAAATGGGTTGTCTACAACAATGTTAAGCGCAAAAGCTCCTAAAGTAGAAAAGATGATATTCATCATAAAAAAGGTTATGTTATCTGTTTGGTGGGATTTCAAAGGAATCGTTTATTTTGAGCTTCTACTGAGCAAAACTGAATGGTTCACTTAAAAAAAAAGTCCAGAAGTTTGACCACTCGGCAAAAGCTTTTAGAGCTTGGATGGGATATACTGCCTCATCCACCATACTCTACAGACCTAGCACCTTCCGATTATCATTTGTTTCGGTGTCTACAAAAACGGTAAAACGTTTAATTCAAATGAAGAGGTCAAAAATAACTTGGATCAGTTTTTTGCCAGCAAAGAACAAACATTTTATGAGCGTGGAATCATTCTACTGCCAGAAAGATGGCAAAGAGTATTGGATCTGACTGGACAATATTTAATTCAATCAAAATATTAATTCACTATAAGAAAATCGTCTTTCATTTTTATAAAAAAAAACGAAATTACTTTCCCAACAACCCAATATATTAATTTAAAAAAAAAACTATTATACAGTTTTCATTAAAACAACAAGAAAATATTATTAACATCAATTTTTTGGTGGTATCTATTAATTTTATTGTATCCTTGCTCTGTATTCCTTCTCACACACTATTTTCGATAGTGTTCAGATCAGAAGAACCTTCTTTCCGTCTTTTTACCGACAAATTTCTCTAAATGAAAGGACTTTAGTTTGATCAATGTCTGCACTACTTCATTTTGGTTCCACTTACACTTTGTTTTAATAATGGTCTAAATATTGGTCTAAACTAGATAGATTTAGTTTTTCTGATTTCCTAATATAAATAAATTTTTATACATTTATGCGAAATAGAAATAAATTTGTCATCGCAATATGTAAACTTTGAATCTTTTTAACTAAAAAACTTGCTTTGATCAAGGTTACACTTTTTGTTTTTTTTTTGTAAAAAAATCAACAATCCGTTTGAATATTGATATTTAGATTGCAAAAAAATATTGTATATAAGAAATCTGATATGAAAATAAAAAAAAAACCTGTTATTACACAGTAAAATTATTTGTGGCAGCCAATTTAGAATGTTTATGTTTAAAAAAAATAAGATTTATCATCATCTTTATTTTAAGAAAATTATTATAATATGAGGTGAATAATTGTATAAAATATAATATTAGGCAGGTTGAGCGATACAGCAAGTGGTATATTGTAAGCTTTTTGATTTTAGTTTATCGATTTGTGCACGTTGTTACTAGTTTTCGTTTAATATTATTATAGGAGCGAAAATTCATATAATAATTAAATATTGAGAACTATAAATTAATTAGCTATAAAGATATTATAAGTTGCGGTCTTATTCTAATAATAATATAATTCGTGTCGAATCTGATTATTCAAATACTAAAAGATTATTGTTAACTCAAGCAGATAAAATATTGTACTTTCTTATGTTCGTAAATTGCCAAAGCGAAAATATATAATTTATTGCGAACATTAATTAATAATAATTCAACACAATTATAACAGTTAGTATGAAGTTTTAGGTATTAAATTATATTGTATTCAATAAATTTCATTATTTATGCTAGAATAAAATTTTAATTAAAATAAAAATTTAAAAGAGGTAAAAAAAAGAATTTTTCTGTATAAATGACTTTTCGAAATTGTCTATCTAAATTATGCCATAACGCAAAAATCAAAATCAATGTTAAATAATATAAAAATATCAATTAACTGGTATTTAATATAAACTTATCTAGAGACATTTGTCTATTTTACAAATTTACTAAATATAAAATCAGATAATTGATAAGCATAAATGAGTTATCAAATACTTTTAGCTTATTGATATAAGAATTAACTTTGAATTTTTAAGTAATTATTTTATTAAAAAATACTTTTTCAATGATTCAAGCTATTTTATTTCAATTATTTATTTGAAGAATAAAAAAAAGAAATGATTGTTGAAGATATGATAAAGTATCCAAGTAAGGAAACATATATTTTTAAGTTTTTCACTATTCAAATGTTGTCCGTTTACTATAACAATTGTTATTTAAAACTGCTCTTAAAACTTTTTATATTACCAACCAGGCTAATATAAATACTGACCAGAAAAATTTGAAAGTGTGATTTTTTTTTTCGACGTAATGATGCTTAATAAATATAATTTACAAATAGTTTATATAAATATTGATGTTATATTAACATAGAATTTTTTAGAATAGAGATTTTTTTTGGAATAATACAGGATGGCCACTGAAAAAGGATAAAATACCTTTTTCAGTGGCAGCACCAATTGCATCCCCAAAAATGTATTGTTTGGTGCGGTATTACAGCTAAAAGAGCTATCGGACCCTATTTTTTTTTTAAATGAGACAGGTCAGCTAAAAAGAGTCAATCGGATCCTGTATAGGACAATTCGTCAACATTTTTTAAATCCAGCTGTTGAAGGTAATCAATAGGATGGAGCTCCTACGAGAAATCATCTAATCTTTCAGTGGCCACCCTGTATAAACTAATCTCTCTAATTGTAGATGATTTTATTAGATTTCAGAATATTTCTATAAAATAATTGGGAGCTGCTAGTTAATATTATTGTATCTTGTAGGAATAAGTGTTTATGGAAGGGTTATTTGAATGAAATCGATGAGTAATATGACTTTATTGATGAAATTATTCCCAACGAAGTTTAGTTAAATTGTGTATGTGAATGAAAAATAAATCTGTTGGGTAGAAGCATGGGAATAATCATTATCAACTGTCGGGGATTCCAAAAATCCACTAAATTCAAACTAAATTTGAAAAAAAAAAACACCAAACAAATCTTGATCTGCTTACATGATTGCCTGCTAATGCTGCTAGATGACATCTCACCTCTTTCAATCTGAGAACATAATAAAGCAAATTCCCCTATAAATATTTATTTGAATATTTTTATTTTATCATAAAGTATGAATGTTTTTTATTTAAATTCTCTTAAAATTAGTTCAGATAAATTCAGAATCAAAGATTTTACATAAAAAAATAAAATGTTGAACTCATAGTTGACATTGGCGATTTGGGGATTTTTTACTTAAGTTGAAGTTCGCTTCTATTTTGAATTCTTAAAGAAAAGTAAGTCATATAATTATGCTTTTGTGCCGAAATAAAAATATTTGAAATTATATAAGATTTGTAGTTATATGAAATTAAAAATTAACTATTTGTAATTTATAAAAATTGTTTTATATCTTAACAGAGAGAATTTAGTATTAATCAATCGATAAACTGAATATGAGAGTATTTTAATAGCAATCAATATTAGTATTTTTAATTAAAAAATTGCTGTTTAAAATTTTCTATTTAGGCAATATTTTTGATTCAATGATAGCAAAATCAAATTGAACAAAAACATTATTTTTTTATTATTTAAAAATTTATTAAACAAACTCATATCGTAGAATTGATAAAATTAATAATTATTTTTTGTTGTTAACACTTGATAATCGATTGTAGAGAAATGATTTGATAGCAACATTAAAAGTGGAATGTTTAAACAATATGTAGTAGATCTTATCTCATCAACAAGTATAATTGCGAATGTAAAGAAAGTAAATATTTTCCTATTTGTTTTTATATATGAAAAATATGGCGACTCTAAATTACATTGTATCATAAACGAAAACTTTTTGATACAGTTTTTTTTTCAAATAATTTATGACCTCCTCACATATGAGTGCCTATATAGAAATATTTGAAAATTAAAATAAATAATTAAAATGCGCACTCTGTTTTAGTACATTATCTAATTAATTATATAAATTAATTTTATTATTTAGTGATTATTTAAACTTTAACAAGATTGATACTTTCTTATTATCACATAGTGGATTATTTGAAGATTTGTCGTCGTATTTTATAGACACAAAATTTACCTCAAAACATCTTAGCAGTGGATTTATTTATTTTTCTTCTTCTGAAACTTATATAATAACATAGACACACTATACCAATATTGTAAAAAAAAATTCTTATCTGCTCTCAGTCAGATCGATAATATGTTTCGTCATTTATATTATTATATCATTTTAGATGACGGACATAGATGATACGCCAACATATTTTCCATTTATTATACATTCGAATGCAAATAAAATTGCTATATAATTTTCAATATCATTTAATATTATTTGCCTAAGGTTATTATCTTAATGTTAATTGGTTTCTGATAAAATATCTTAAAAAAGTGATTTTATTAAGTAATTAAAATAAAAATTATATAATGTACAATAGATAGTATATAGTACCTGCAGCTAAAGTATATGCGTAAGTGCTTATATTGATTTTTAAAGATTCTATGTACACATATTCTAGGAAATAAAATAGCTATTCGAAATGAGTATCATTAAAATATGATTATGGTTTAATGAAAGTTATTTTTTTAAATGGATTTGTCATTAGAATTCATCATGATGAATTCGTACAATTGAAAAGTGATGATCAGTTTGGAAACATTTTAATAATACTATTAAAATATATCTTAAATTTATAGTTTAATAGGCTGAGATCACATTAATAAAATATTATTTTTTGCATTAAAATTTCACTCTTTTCTTAAATTAATATTGGAAGCGTACGAATTTTTAACAATCACTCATACAATATTATTCATATATTTTTAAGTTTTTAGGTATTTTTAAGGTAATTTTTTTAACTGTCAAACTGATTGAATTCATCCTCTTTCTTTATTAATAATATATTATGAGACAATTATACTCCACGCATATAGAAGATATGCGTGGAGTATGATTATCCCATAATATAGTATTAGAAAAAATTATTCTCACTTTTGATTTGAATATCTATTGTGATTCGATTTATATTTTTGCTGTTCAAGTTCAACACTTATTAAAGGTGTGAAAAACTTATAGCACTAGTACAAAAAAGAAGATTTTTTATGTACAAAAAATATCAAACAAACAGAAATTATTCAAAAGTAGGCAAAAACAGACTTATTTATCGTATCTATTATCCAAAAAGATATGCTGATTATTGATGATTTTCTATTTCTCTAAGTATATTCCAGTCTTATGATTACGATATAAATTATTTTGATGTTCTATTACATAATATATATCATCATATGTTATCTGAGCAATGTGAATTCTCTTTTTTTTTAAATTTTGTTAAAATACTTATAACATTTTCTAAGTGTAGCTATAAAAAATATGAAGCCGTAAATTTTAAGAATATACTATGTCAAAAATGAAAAAAGTACGTAAATAACCAGTTAATGTTAATTTCATAGATGCTAAAGGTAAACAGGTTCTTATTTTAAGAGTATTTTCATAGTTTTAATGTAATTTTTTTTTCACAATAAGAACTTAAGTTGATTAGATATAAATAATTATTTTTACACTATTGCATTAATCATTTTAGAAATTTTAAAATTTAGACAAAAAAAAAAAAGAAAGTTTCTCGTATAAAATATATATTTGGTATTTTAATATTTTAGTATCCATTAAATAATAAAAGCATTGTATTCAGTTAGTACCACATAATAATTGAACCATGACCAACTGTGAATACTGATTTTAATGGAAATAGTGGAAAATATACACGTATATTTAAAAGTTATAATATATTAAGTTGCGAAATAATAACAAGGTTAACCGAAGAAATCCATAACTTTATATTTGCAAAAAAAATCCAAATGAATTATGAAATAAGATTCATTATGAATTTTTTTCTGCATTTTTAATTTGATGCATTAATTTTCTTTTATAATCGGTAAATTGTTTCTCCAAAAATATTTAGTATCAAATTTTTCAAAAGTTGTGTATGTATGTGTGCTGAATAGTTGAAAAATTTGTTATATTTTGTTATTTCTGTATTTTTTTGTTTATCATCCACAATAAATTGCATTTACCGTTTGTAAAATAATAAAATAATGTTTAGTAAAATACGTGTGCACTTGCAACTGATAATATAACTACAATTAACGGTTATAGACGATAGAAAAATGCATCAATTCCAATGTCGTTATTTTAAGGAGAACTGCTGCGTGTTTTCCTAAATTTTGTAAGCACTTTTCCGAATTATATTGCACTTAATCAAAACCGACAACTTTTCTGCTCTCAACTTTGTTTAATTTCGAATCACAATCACGTTAATGTACAGTTCGACAGTCGAATTATGATCATTTCGCACTCGGACGAACCGCACCAACTAAACACAGTATGTTCGCACATCGAACTGAACCGATCGTTAAGTAAGTGCAAACTGTATAGGCAAAACCGTGTTTTTCTGCACATAGCGTGTGTATGTGTTTCGTTAATGTTTCTAGGTTGCTCTCAGTATGGTATGAGAACCTGAAATATACCTCTTTGGATTGAGAAGAGACAACCGATATCACGTGAAATATAATTAGAGAGAGGAGTAAGACTTGTCGGAGTATGTTTTGGATTTCGGCTACCTTGTCTGATCTCATGCAAAATATGAGTACATTCAGCGCGGGTTGCTAACATTTGTGGCGGGTGTCTTATCTTCTGATTTTTGAGGTGATTTTTATTAATATTCAATTTAAATTTTTTGTTTATTGATATCAATATGGTTTATTTGTTATAATAAATTATCCAGATTACCAGAAATTTGGGAAAATTTACAAATTTAATAAAATAGGTTTTTCACAAAAAATGATTTATTAGTCATAATAAATGGGTTATCTCCAAGTCGTACTCGATTGTTCAACAATCTGGCAATATAGAATGTGGTTCAAAAAGTATACGGTCGGTCCTGTTATTTGACAGTTGTCAGATTTATGTATCATCCAAAATTACAATCGAAGTATGCATTAAAATTGCAAAATTGTCTATAAAAAATTGTGATTCTATCGTAACCATGAAGAAATAAAGTTTTAAATAAGTGAATACCTCAATAAGTAAAATTGCCATATATGGGGCTCTGAAATTCCACATAGTGAGCAAATTTGGTCTGAAGGTGTCATTGATCATATCAAAATGTGACACTGTTATCCTCAATTTGCTTTATTTTAAAAAGGAAAGACAGCCATGTGGCTCTATGATAATTGACTTTTTTTGGCCTGAACAAGACGATTTAAATCTGTACTATATGTGGTTCCACAAAAACACGAGAAATTTTGGTTTTATTGCGCGAAAAGCTCTTAGTACGTGTAATTTCGAGATTTGGTGATATCAATTGTTCTCCTAAAATCGTGCGATTTAACGCTGTTCAACCTTTTCTGGTAAAGATTCTTGAAAAATCATGTTCACACAGACAATCCTCAAATTTTAGAGCGTTTAAAAAGCAACATACATCAAACAATAATGGTCGAATTATGCCAAAAAGCCATCAAAACTTATCTCAAAAGTATCGATTCCTACAAGAAATCTTACGGAGGCTATTTATTATCTTATAATTTTTTTTTTATTATTGAAACACAATAACAATTTTTACTCACTGATAAATAATATTATTTGGCACTGAAAAGAGCCTTTTTTATAATTTGATTTTATTGATTTTACTTCGGAATATTATATTTAACTTTTTTATTATTGTTATTTTATTTTCAAACAATTTTATTAGAGTGCACCATTAGGATTCTTATTCTTCGAAAACCATTGCAAAGTTGTACGGCGGCGATGTGAAATACATACATACATATGTGTACATGACGCAAAAGTTTTACATGACAAGAGTTCATTGTTCTGTATTCACACTTTGTAGATACAAAGATACATAATACTTTGGATTTCGTTTTTCACAAAGTTTGTTGAAATTTAAGGAGAATCAAAATAAAACAAACAAATTAAATATAAACAAAGAGTTTTAAATTTGTTTTTATTCTTGTATTTTTTTTGTGTATATTATTATTATTATTATTATTATTATTATTATTATTATTATGAAAGAATTTAAATAATAGAAATTATATTTGTTGATTATAATTTAAAGTATAATAAATTGTGCAAAATAAAAAATATAATAATTCGGAGTCCTTTGAAAATGAATTTCAGTTATTTTTATTTTTCGAAGGACACAGAAATCTTATATTCAACTTTATTAAATATTTATGAAAAGTATGCTAGCAGAGAACGAAAGAAATTCGTACATTAATTGGCAAATAATATTAAATTTCAATTCATCTCTTTTATAATTCATTTTACTTTCCTTTATTTTTTTTGATAACACCTGTCGTTTTGAGAACATTTTTTTTTTGGTTTTTTTTTGTAAGAAATATTATAGTGATTATTAATAGATTTTTTTTTTGGAATTTAATTTTATTATCAATCGTGTCAATCGTAACTCAGTTTTAATTTTGTTAACATTAGATCTGGCCAACTTACGATAATTAGTTAATAACGAAATTGTAGATTTTATTATTTTGGTATTACTATTATTATTATTATTAGTATTATTGAAATATTTTATTTTATTGTATTATGTGATTTTTTTAATTTAAACATGCATATAGTAAATTGTATTGTATTATAATTTCTTTTTTTCTTCTTTTTTTTTCATTTTGGAAAAAAAAGATGTTTTATACTTGTTACATTTTATATAGATACACGCTATGAATTTGTGCATGCATTATATGAATAAATATATATTATTAATCCATGTTACAATTTACTATTATCTATAATACCTTTTATCTTTTTGTTTATCTGTTCTATACAAAAATAGTTTATCATCTATAAGTAATTATATATATTTTTATGTGTAATTGTTATATATTTATATATTAGATTTCAATTTATTCAATATTCCTATACAAATACGAATTTATAAGTATATGCTGTATATATATATATATATATATATATATATATATATATATATATATATATAGATACACACATATATATATATGTATATTATATATATATATATATATATATATATATATATAAAGATATATATATATATATATATATATATATATATATATATGTATATATGTTAATACATTATTTTAAACGTTCTTAACTTGTATTCTATTATTATTATTATTTTTATTATAATTATAATTATTATTATTTTTATTAATTTTTCTTTTCTTCAATAATACTGATGATAATTATATAGGTAATATTATAGGTATTACTATCGTTTTATATTTTTTATTTTTATATATAATCAATATTGTTTTAAATATATTTTCGTTATTTTTTTTTTTGTCTAAAACAAGGGAAAAAAGTACAATACACATTACATCGTACATACCCTTTTTTATTTCTACAATTTTTTTATTTTACTAATTAATTTTAAATTTAATTTAATTATTTTTGTCACTAATTCAAGTATTCTAAGGCTTTTTTTTTCATATAAATTATATTATTTCTAAATCAATAATTGTTTTTTTTTGTATTTGAGTTGTTAGATTTTACAATAATTATCAGTATAAATATGTTAGAATAAAAAAATTAAAATTAAAAAGAAAATATAATTTTTATTCTTTTTGTATAGATTTTTTTATGTTTATTTCATGACAAAATTTTGTTTGTATAAATTTGCTTAGAGAAATCTATACACAAAAAGCTAACGATATATAGTTTTTCATAATCGGTTTTAATTTTTAAAGGATACATTCGTTTTTTAAAAATTTTCAAGGGTAATGGAATTTGTACGCGAAGAAATGTTTAGAAACATTGAAGAATGTTGAAGTCAAACACGTTTGCAGTTTAAACGGCGCACGGTCAAAAAGTAATCAGAAAACATGCCACTAATTTATTTGCATAAAGTTAGGCGTTGTGCTATTTGCGATAATTATTATAAAATTTAGAAAATTCCTTTTAAAAGGTATTTTAGTAATTAATAACTTTAAATATAATAATATTTGTATGTGTATCACATATAAAATAAATTATATTTTCTTCGCTTTTAAATAGTATGTGATTGAGTCCAAAAAAAAAAAAAATATACGCAATCAATATACCAACCAACAAAGCAATTGATTTTTTTTTAAAATTTGTAAATTAATTACCAATTGAGCGTATACATATAAAATAATTTTTCTATTACTTATTTTCTATTCAAAATCTATAGAATCTTTTAATTAATTTATTAAACTACTCATATTTAATAATTTTGTTTTCCTTTTGTTCAACTAAAATACTAAAATTATTGCTTTAAGTTTTTGTTTCTAATTGAATAAGATACTCTTAAAATTAAAATTAAAATGTTTATGCTAGAATTTAATTTAATTTATATTTTTTCATTTTTGCTCTTATTGCTTTCATTTATTTTTGGATAGTTTTTTTTTTTTAATGCAAAATTTTAATTTTTTTTTTAAAAATTATTAATTATATTCCAATATTTGTTTTCTTTTATAATTTATTTATTAATATAATATAGATAATTCACAATTATAGTGAAGTTTATATGAAATTATTATTATTATTAAAATTCAACGATTTGCATTTGAAAAAGTACCAATTTTCTTATAATAAATTTAAAAAAAAAAAACATTTCATGTTTTTTTTTTTCATTTTCGAAATAACATTTTAATAAATATTTTTATTTTTTGCAATTTGAATAGCAAAATTTAAATAGTTTTTCTCTAAAATTATTACGAGTATTATTATTGTTAATTATATTTTTTTTTATATCGTTAATATTATGAGTACTTTTATATTGTAATCGTTATCATAATTTTTTTTTATTGAACGTTTCATTTCACTATACATCAAGAGATATGTTATTGATACTTTAATGTAATTTTTTTTGTATGCACGAATATTTATGCATGTGTGGATGTTATTTGCAAAAAAAAAAAATTCTTGAAAATTTATCATTTATTTTATGCTAATATATTTTTTATACGAATTTAGAATACAATCTATTTTGTTATACAAACAAATAGTTAAAAATACTGAGAGAGAGAGAGAGAGAGAGAGAGAGAGTGAGAAATATACAAAGAATGTTAACTATTTTTTCTGAAATTATTTAAATTATATTTTAAAGTATTATTATTGCTAAATTGTTAATATTACTATTTTATTTATACTTATCATTTTGAGCAATATGCTTATAATGAATAAAAACGAATTGTTGGTAATGTTATGAATAAAATCTTGTATTTTAAATACTAAAATTACTAAAAGTCTTGTGATATATTGGAAGCTATATTAATATAATATTATTTTTAATAATATTTAAAATTTATAGTTGCACTTAAATTACAGCGAACATACATAAAAGAATATTTTTTAGGTTTGAGCAACGCACTGTTCATATGTATGTAGATATACACATATATGAGCAATTCTTCTGGTAGTCTTGTTTAAAAAAAAAAAAAATTGTTAATTAATTGTAAGTGTTGAGCGCAAATATTCAAAACATTTTGATTCGTTATAAAAAAATACATAATACATTCTATTGCACCAGTTTCCATTGAAAAATTAAATGTTTTTCTTAAAAGTAAGAAACCCAATTAAAAGAATTTTTAACGAAAATAATAGTATCATTTCAATGAAATCATTTTCACTGAAAAATTACACGTATTTGCATATTCAGGAATTATTCTTACTCAGCTGTATTTGGAAAGTGTAGTGCATTTGCAATTCTTTGGAATTTTCCCATAAATATTTGAAATTTTTGGAAAAAATCACGTATATGCAGCATACGTGCTTATATATATTATTATTATTTTATTTTTAAATAATAGTTACAAAAAAATTAAAAAAAAAAAGTTTTTGCATATAAACAGCAAAGTTTTCAAATAATTTTTATTTTAATAAATATTTTGTAAATTTAATAAAACTATATAATACCTACTATTTATGATAGTTAGTCTTTTAATTATCAAAAATATTTGAATAAATAGAAACTTATAAGAAGCAATTTGACGGCTTTTTTTTAAATAAATTATTCAAAATTGTTTGATATTTTGTAATATTTCATTACAATATATAAATGATAATTTGAATTTTTTCTAAATCAGAACTTACAGTTTTGTCTATACACATTAAATGTTAGAATAAAAAAAAGGAAAAACAAAAATCATACAATCTAGAATAAATTATACTGGAAAGTTGAATGGAATGATACTCTTGATAATATTGTTTTCTTTCCCGCCAATAATAGCTCAAAATATGTATTTTTAATTGTTTGAAATTTTTCCTTCTTTGCAATATATTCTGTTATGAGTTAAATACTATTTATCCATCAAGAAAACAAAAACAAAATCAAAACAGATTAAATATATAACTATAAATATTCTATGTCCTTTCTACTGAAATAGTCGAGTCGAATTTAGTTTTCTTTATATAAATGAATACAATTACAATATAGTTTGTTTTTTTACGTGTGTCTACATAATAATAATTAACAATTTAAAAATACGTAAATTGAGCAAAAATAGGAATGTACGAGCTCTGTTTGTAGAGCTTAATTGTTTTTTTTTTAAATGGATAAATGGATTTCCAGTTCAAAATCCCCCCCAAAAAAAACAAAACATATTTATTATACAATAATTACAATTATATGTTGTTCGATTACATTTTCAATTCGACTATTGTATTGGGATTTAGAAATTGTTCTCTTTGTCCGGCTTCCAATGCAGAAACAGTTCGACTTAACGATGTCATTTTATCCGGTTTATTATTGTCCTGGTACACATATGGTTGACTTGGCTGCGGCTGGTGGTGGGGCTGCGGCTGGTGGGGCTGCTGCTGTGGGGGTTTTGGCTGTTGTCGCGGTTGGAATACTTGCGTCTGCTGCTGTTGGTGTTGATATTGTTGTCCTTGTTCAGGATTCAAGTGTTCTCCCATTTCACTGTCATGCTGATTGGAGTGTCGTACGCAGAGTTGCGTAAAAATGCATATGCGCACTCGATATAAACAATAAACGCCAGCGTGTATTACAAATACGAATAGTATACCACAGGCTGTCACCACAATTGTTTTACCTGGCTTCTTCCAATCCAAAACAGGATAAATTGTTGTATTATTTCTTCTACAATTTCAATGACACCACAAAAAAAAAATAATCCAAATGTTATTAATTGTTCAGGAAAATTTCAAATATTTTTCTTTTTTCATATCACGAATTTATTCGATTCCCGCCTCGCCTTTCCAATAAAATACTATGAATTTATATACAATATATCGATAATTGTTTAAACCGATATTATAATTTTAATATAAATGTCTAGGTAAATTACATTATTCAAATAAAAATATTAGATAAAAATCTTCATTGCCTTTATATATAATCTCCATATGAGTTAATTTCACTATATTCGAAAATATTTGTAGATAATTGAAAATTTTCAGTTAAAGTTATATAAACTTATACTTTTATAATGAATATTAATTATTAATAATGGAATAAAAATACTTTTAATTTACCTATCAGTTCCACCTGCCAAAAAATATATGCCGCTAAATATTGCATAGACGACACCAATTCCCGTTGTCCAATACGCGTGACTCAACTTGATTGGGTGTCCAACAATCGCCAAATCGATTAGCATTATCACAGAATTGAAGACGTGTACCATTAAGTTGAGGGCATTTATCTTATTTATATCTATTGTATAATGATGGAAAAGGTACGATAAAAAAAATTGTGTATTTTTTATTCCTGTGTATAAATTTTTTTAAATTTCAAATTGATAATAGTTCATTTTAAATGGGTTGCCGATCTATTTTACATCATGCACATCCCGACCAAATGTCAACTGAATTCTATTTATTACAGTTTAAAATACTACATTTTCCTATTAAGCATGTACAAGTATGAATGCGTAAGTATGACAATCTAGTAAGGACTTACCTGGGTTGTAAACAAGCGCCCAATAACAAATTGTTATAATAAATGAATAGACAGTTGCTATTGTATACAAAACCCAGTAGAGACGATGAAGTCGGCTTTTTTTAGCTTGCCGCATCAATTCGAAATCGTCACGTTCAACCATCATCCCTTGCGTTACAATCCAAGCGGCAAGCCATGCTTGACTTGTACATGCCAATAAGCCCCAATTCGTTAAATATATCCACCATTTAGAATAGTGGTTTTCGAATTGCACCTCAGAATAGCCAATATCTAAAAGCGAACATACCAAAACAGCCAAAAAGGTTATAGCTGTTATCCATCGGTAAAACAAATAAATTATTCGAACTTGAGTATTACGTTGCCACTGAAAATATTCACAAAATAATAAATAGAAAATTAATCAAATTCCATATATATTTATATATAATATATGTGTTGTTTATAAAATATTAGATGATTTAAATCAATTTTATAAATAAACATCCTCTTTGCCACCTCAGATGTATTAATATTTTTCATATTTTCATATCTAAGCGAAAATGGTAGATTTTTTTCTGTATTTAGTATGCGCATATTAAATGAATATTAATAATTATGAAATTTTCTGATAAACTATTAATCAAACTACTTTATCAATATTGTAATTAATTTTTAGTAGAAAAGCGTATAACTTCAAACACTATCACCTGCCCGAATTTCAATATACACTTACGTAATCTGAACACGAACTTTTCATTTTTTCAACATTTCCATCTCAAACGTATTGACGTCATTGACTGACCTTCAAATATTCCAAACTTTATCAAACAAATCAAGAGCATCTTGGGTGCAATTAAATTTGAGATACAATTTTGTTGGTTACCAGTTTCAGAACTTAATTAACAGGATTCGAGAAGAAGGGATTCGTCCATTTAACACTATAAAAAAAAAGGTTCAGCCAATTTTATCACAAAGTACTTCTCTGTACTTATTATCACAGAGGTAAAAAATTTCCTTTAATATTTAATAACAAAGAAAAGAGAAACATTTTAAAATAATTGTTGAGGTACAATTGGTAACTTTTATATTCAATCTTTTTTTGGATAGTTAGAAAAAGCTTTATAATATTAAACGGATATTTAAGAGGAACATTGTTTTAAAGTGTATATATGCGTTGGGTGATTTTTTTTTTATATTCGAAATATTCATAGTGATTTCTGGCAAATTAAAGTTAAAGAGAAAAACAAACTAAAGAATATTTGTGCCATTAATGTTTTTACAAAAAATAAACCTTTGACCTTAATTTAACTATATTAAAATATATGTAATATTCTATCTAATTTATAAATTGGAAAGTACACCAAATATATAGTATTTATTAAGTCTAAAGTGCGCCATTTAATATTATGGATCACTTATTTATCGTACAAAGAGTTTAAATAGTAAAAACTTTTTGTGGGCTCTACTAAAAATCTACAAGTGATTGTGGAGAAGTCGTTGTATCTGCAAAAAGTGACTGTCTGATATGCGTGGAGGTCTAAACGAGGCCGTTTCCATCAATCCTGAACTTCAAGATTTTAATCTAGACAATACACGACAAATTTTGGCTTTATTGCGCAAACAGTTCCCAGAATGTGTAATTTTGAGATATTGTAATGTCAATTGACCTCCAAGATTGTGAGATTTGACGCCGCTGGACTTTTTTTTTTTTGGAGGGTTACACGAAAAATTATGTTCAAATTTTAGATCTTCGTCAAATAATGGCCGAATAACAGGATCTAGTCCTACAAGAAGATCATTTTAACAATATGGAGGTTATTTAAATTATATATTAATTCATAAAAGTTATTTAAATAATTTCATACTTCATGTATAATAACAAAGTCCAAGGCAATATTATAAAATAAAAATTCACATTTTAAATGCATTCTATTTAACTTTACTTTGCGAGTAAAAAAAACTATAAAATAAACTTAAAAAAAACTATCAGAATATAAAAGTTATGATCAAAAAGTTTCAATGGTGATTTAAAAATAAGGACGAATAATTAAACTAATCTACGAGTATTATCGGTGCAGTACGTTTTCTTCTTTATAGACTTTTGTAATAAATTAAAAAGAAAATGCAGAAAATAGAACTTTTCTCATAGATTGTGAATTATACCCGAACAATTTTGTTGGCATTATATTCTCTTATAGAATGGAAATCGTGGTTCGCCTTGGCCTAATGACTAGTTCTACTAGTGCATTATTCCCTAAACGGAATTAAAATTGTTATTAATGGTAGTTTCGTGGCCAAAAATCTTCCAAAAAAAAAAAAAATTAGCTCAAATATTACCAGAAGTGAATGGTTTTCACATACTCGTATTGATAATATCAATTCTTGTACATACATATATGGGCGCCATATTAACAAGCTACCCCATACATAATCATAATATCATTTGATGGTTAAAGAGATGCATTTTGTTTAATGGTAAAACTACCATTTCTATTGATTTCTATCTAATATAATGAAAAAAAAACTACATAATAATGCACACTTACTTGACATAAGTAAAAATTGTGTCTATGGACGTGTTGGGGCGAAAATTCTGGGAAGCAGCTGTTACAAATTTTGGTCACCATTTCTTTTTGGCGGTTTTTCTCGTGTTTATTGTACCAGCAATTGCTTGATCCACAGCCAAGTGTGGTTGGGCAATTGTCGCCACCACTTTCGGCCAAAGTGTTCGATGTTCCGAAACAACCACCTTTAGAGCTGCTACTCCGTCCAATTTCGCTACTGGCGACTCCACCGCTACTTGTGCCCCCACCTCCACCCCGATCAGTATCGGTAGCAATCTCACCACCGACGTAGGTGCCACTCCCGCCACTGCTGCGCTCACAAACGTACAATGGATAATCCACGTCTTCGTTTCGTTTAAATTATTTTCCACATAAAAATTTGGCTCAAAGTTAAAAAAAATTTACGCAATCCTGAAATTATAAAGAAAAGAAATTTGTTTATAAAAGCCTTTAATTTTAATATATTTTAAATTTCTGAAATTTTTTTTGCCTAACAGTATCAAATTGCAGAAATTTAAGATACTACTTCATTTTATCAAATTTTTGAGGTAAAAAAAATTCCAATATCTTTCAAAAGAAACAATTCGCAACAAAAATTATTACCATTTCATATTTTAGTCTCGAACTGAATGTTCCCAAACTGTTATAAGTATTTAACTTTAACAAATTGAAGATTTCAATTTTCAAATATTTTTAATTGGCTATTATTAAAGTTTTTAATAAAATATGTAACGTTAATTTATTTAGTAAAATATTAGAAAAAAGATCAATGGTCCAACAAGATTGACTAAAAAATTACATACACGTATATAAAAATAATAATTAATTGAGGTTTGTTTATTAGACCGCTTTTGATCTAACTAAATTCTTAAATTATCAATGATCTTGTATACACGCAATTGAATATATAAATTTTAACATGCAAACAGGCGTGATTAAAATTAAATATCAAATTGCGTCAAAGAATTAATAATTTTAATTTGGATTATTTTTTACCGACCATCTTTATCGACGATTAGCAATAGTATGTACGCAATATATTGTTGTATTACCATATATTATTGTGAATGGGCATATTGCTAAAATATACTACGAGGTGTGTTGAAAAAGTATCGTGAATTTTGAATTTCCGCGCGTTACGTACATATATTCGATTTTCGATTTTTTTTTGTGGCATTATGTTGGTACTCATGTCTCTCATTTATGCCGACAAGTTCGGCCATTTTGAATGTTCAATTAATTTGTTCGGCCATTTTGAATGTTCAGCAGCTGTCAAGCTTTGCTTGCACGTATTTTGGCTCGTCTTCGATTTTTGCCCATTCCAAAAAATGGATCAAAGAATCTGCATCAAATTTTGTGCGAAAAACAAAATTAATTGCGCGGACGTATTCCGAATGTTGACTGTGGCATATGGTGAAGCTACCTTGGACCGAATCAACGTTTATCTGTGCTACAAAATGTTCTCAGAGGGCCGAGAAGATGTGAACGACGAAAAGCGTGCCGGACGCCCGAGAACGTCAACAACAGACGACACATTGATGAAGTGAAGAAAATGGTATTGGCCAATCGTCGAATCACCGTTTGAGAAGTTGCTGAGGACATAAACATATCGATTGGCTCGTGCCATTCGATTTTCACCAATGATTTGGGCATGAGATGGGTCGCCGCGAAATTCGTACCAAAATTGCTCAATTTCGACCTAAAACAGCATCGGTTTAATATTACTAAGGAGCTGTTGAGCTCTGTCGGCGACGACCCAAATTTGCTCCGGAGGGTCATAACTGGTGACGAATCATGGGTTTATCATTATGACGTGGAAACCAAAGCTCAATCATCCCAATGGAAGCTGCCGCACGAGCCAAGACCGAAAAAAGCGCACCAAGTTCGGTCGAATCTGAAGGTTTTGCTTAAAGTTTTCTTCGATTGAAGGGGCGTGGTGCATCATGAGTCTTGCCACAGGGTAGAACGGTCAATAACAAATATTACCTGCAAGTTATGCGCAAGTTGCGTGAAGGAATCCACCAGAAATCCCCGGATTTGCGGAACAACAAAAATTGGCTTTTGCACCATGATAACGTTGCTTGTGCGCAAATTTTTGGCCAAGAACAACACACTAATAATGCCGCAGCCACCGTGTTCTTCAGATCTGGCCCCCTGAGACTTTTTCTTGTTCCCGAATGACGCTACGCTACGATTGAGGAGATAAAGACGGCATCGAAGGAGGAGCTGAACAAGATCACAAAAAATGATTTTTTGAACTGCTTCGAGGATTGGAAAAAACGTTGGCACAAGTGTATCATATCTGTTGCGGATTAATTTGAAGGGGACAAAATAGATATTCATGAATAAATAAATAATTTTTGAAGAAACACAAAATTCGCGATACTTTTTGAACAGACCTCGTAAATTAAAAAAAAAACTCATTAAAATCGAAAATATCTTAAAAAGCTCTATAACTTAAATGTAATATTAAACTATTTAAAATGTTCATCTGCGATAAATTTTTAATATATTTATTCTGGCAATAATTATTTAATTTTATTTGAAAAATTTAAATAATAATTTAAACTTGGGATAATGTTTGAGAGAAATATTTTTTATTAATCAACATTTAAATACGAAATTAAATTTGGATTGTTGAACAAATAAAAATAGATTTTTAATCAATTCGAAGAGATTATAAGTTTTTCAGTGTAATTTAATCTAAAATACGTACAAAGTTGAAGTAATTGTAAAAATGCTTGAATTTGAAACAAACTTTTAATTGGTACACATTCACAAATCATTAATTTCACTTATTTGTACTGAACTAATGATCATTCAATAAAATTCGGAATTGATTTTATTTTCTTTTATACTCGTGTATAAAAGATATTTTAGAAATCTTTTCTCCATTATACTATGGAATCGTTTTCTCTGAAATATCTTTTTTATATTCAAAAAAGTTTAATGAGAAGCAACAAATATCGAATAGATTAAAAGATAGGAGTTAGCAAATATTTTATTATTGTCTTCTATGTTAAAATAGTTATTTTTCTTATATAATAAATAAGAACTTTGTCTTATATACAAAAAAATATATGTAACTATTTGTGTTAAATTATTTGTACTTCCTTTCATTACGTTCATTATATTTATGTTATATCAAATACAATTGGTGAAAAGACAAATAAATTTCTTTTTCCTTGAAACATTTTAATCCTTAAGCCTATTTAGATTAAATATATAAAGTCATACGAGTATTACAATTAGTGATGCGAACATTTATACCTTGGTTAACGTAACTTTCTACTCATGTAATAATCGCTGACTATAAAAAAAATGGAAGATTTTTCTTGTCAGCTTTTTGTATAAAAATAGATTTGATTATACTCTTGTTGTCTATAAGAATTTATATATGATATAATATTAATATAACTAAATTTACTTATACATAGCATTATTGCATATGTATGCATGCCTATATAGATACAAACACATACCATATGTGTGTTTAGTGTAGATAACAATAGCGGTGGGGTAAATAAATTTAAACTAACTAAAAAAATAATCCTTAAACAGGCACTCTGAAACTGTATGTATCTAGAATTGGATTTTTCAAGGACATGTCACTTTACTATAGCATGAGTAAATCAGTCAGAGGGTGGAAATATCACAGACCCAGTATGAATGTGCTAGACTAGCTGTCAAGCACAATCGATCCTTGAAAGTTCTGGTGCACTATGTCTGCTTCAGTTACCTTTTTTCTGTCAAGGGTCACGAACACTAGAATAGAAAATACTAGAGAACAGAGAAGCATTAATGTGTAAAAACAGTAGCTTAAAACTCCACATCAGTCTTATATATATGTATGTACATATGTGTACATACCTTTTTTGTTTGTACAGAATTTTTACAAAACAACTCTTCACATAATACACATATATCCTTTTTGTACTAAAATTCTAACAAGCTTTTGTATATTGTCTACGCTGGTAATGTTCTAAGTTTTACTAGTTTTAAATACTATATATTCTGAGTAGTAGATTTACATACTTTACAAGTAGAAATGTATCTCGTTAACACATATGCTGTTTTCCGTATTTAGAATTAAGTTTTAATAGAATAAAATGTTCTTCAATCCTGAATGCGAGTATGTATCGACATGTGTTTCAATTTATAAGCTTTTAACAAGAAGCCTGTCCCCATAAATAGCTAACAGGGAATACAGGTCATGCGTACAATTCACAGGAGCAGATTTTTGTATTTGGTTTTTTTTTTTCTTAAAGAAAAAAATGTAAACAACATTCAAAATGTAATTATTATAAATTAATTTAATAATTAAAATTTCATAAAATCTACTAAATTTTTACTAAGATTTCAATGCTTCCAAAAATTGCAATATTGCATACACAATAGTTTAAAAAAATGCATGAGTCAAAGAGTGAAGAAAACTATAAAATATACATAATTGTATCTAGTTATATGAATGCTTTGCTTTTATTTTCATAGAACATTGTCAATTCTTTGCTAGAACAGATTTAATTGCTTGTCTATTATCCATACTACATATAGTCTCTAATTATTGTTGACGGGTTTCTCTCTTCCAAAGCATACACGAACTAATTCCAGAAAAACTTCTACCAACTATTTTCCTCTCAGCTATTTACATTGTTATTGCAGAAGTCATTATTACAAGTCAAATTACTCGTACATAAAAAATATTTTGACTATTCCAGTTAATACTGGGACTTTCATATTATACACTACTATTGTTCATTATACACTAATTCAGTGAAGTTGAACTTTTCTGTACTTGATTAGACATTAGATTCAAAATTTTATTTTCCATTATTACTTTTAAAGATTTCTTGTTCAGTTTGCTTAATAAGAAAAAATAATTTTTCATACATACCTTCTCTAAAATTCACAATTTTCAACAAAAATTACTATTTTTCAAAAATTTAACTTTCAAATTACTGTGGTGTCCAAAAATTTTTTCGTCCCCAAATTGGTCATTTTTTGAACAGATTTATTTCATTCGATTTACATTTATTGTTAAGAATCTTTCACTGACATCAAATTTTTTTCCTAGTTCGTTTAAGTTTCACAAAAGAAAACTGTCATTTCTGGATATAATTTTGAGTGTTTTTTAGTTGAAAAGATATTGTTACAATTGCTATTTTGTACGAATGTTTATTTTTTCATATTTAACACTTCAATAAATATTTGGCCTAGAACCAAATGTGTATGTACATATACAATTATAGAATAAAATGTTTCACATTTGTATTGAATTATCGTTATATATCTGAATAATTTTATCAAAATAAATAATAATGTTTGCAACCGACCAACCATGAATATAATGCTTCAGATCCCTACACAAGGATTGGTACCACTTAATACTCTAATGTGCAACATTCTCGAATCTATACAACCTTTTGGGCTTCTTTCTATTACTTTCCGAAATTTTTATTGTATAAAGGAAGTTAAACCATAAAAATTGCTTTACGGTCTTCACAACTTTAAGTTTTCTATAAAATCCTATCTTTGCTCTTCGTTAGTATTAGATAAATACATGTACATATTCACAAATTCAATTTTACATTAGAAAGGAATAGTTTTGTATTTGTCCTACTTTCCTGATGTGGTTTTAAGATTTTTTTTAAACAGCTAGCTCAATACTAAAAATATCACAGATGAAAAATATATAGTTTAAAATGCAACCTATAAAAATATAAACTCTAATAAGATATCTAATATTTACAATTAAATAAATATTATAGTAATATCGAAATAAAATAATGCGATTTTTTTATGAATTTCGTAGTTCAGAATTATACATTTCGTAGTTTGGAAAGTACAGCCCTGTATTTAACAGATATTAAACATATATGCCATTCAAGGTAACAATTGTTTAGTTTGCAAAATTACGCTTGTAGTATCTAAAGACCCATACCAATTCATTTTTTTGGCCTGACCTTGAAGATCATAATGTAGACTATACAAAATGACGCAACAAACAATACAACACGACAAATTTAGTGTTTACTGTGCGAGATTTGATAATATCAATTGGCCTCGAAGATCATGCGATTTGACACCACTGGAATTTTTCTTGTGTGATATTTAAAAACCACCCTGTGTCAAGTAATGGCCGATTTACATTCCAGAAAATTCCTTAAGTCATTATAAATGCATAGTGGCAACGTCTAGGCAATATAATTTTTACCTAAATATTTTTTATTTTTTATTTTGTTTTGTCTGCAACTACAATTTTATTGTAAAAAGCAAATTTACATAACATTTTAATTTACAATCTTTTCTATCATGAAGTGGGAGTAAACACCCATCGGCGTTTCTCCAACTAACAGAAGTTAGATTCCTCTAGAAAATCTCTAGCCCATTGTCTCTTAAGTCTCCGATGAGTGTTTCCGGGGAGGGCAGTGCGGGAAAATTCCTCTTACACGTGGATTATGATGATAGGGTAAACGGGAGTGAAGTTTTTGATAGTGGAAAATGCACAGGTCTTGAACAAAGGAAACATTTAGGTCACGATGTATTACGTTGTTACGAACATAAAAGGAGGCATCAACAATTTTACGGAGGATCTTGGATTGTAAGGCCTGGATGCAATAGGAATTGGAACGTTTCGTTGAACCCCAAAGTTAAATTCCATATGTCGAAATAGGTTTTATAATTGTATTGTAGATTAGAAGTTTACTTTTGGTTGTTAGTTTCGAGCGTTTGTCGAGTAGTCTAAGAAGTTGTAGGTAACGTCTGTTACCTTCAACTCTTTTTAGTCTAGTACGTGAGTTCCATGTTAGTCTCTTGTCCAGGTAAAGTCCAAAATAACGCACTTTATCATATTGCGGTATCATGTTGCAATTAAGGTATAAAGGGGTAGGTTTTTCTTGACAAAGTGTGAAAGTAATGTGAGCACTCTTCTGTTCATTTATCTTCAACCAGGATTGAAAATTGTTGGAAGCTATGTCAGGATTTGTATGGGTAGCAAGTATGGCCGTATCAATTATAGTATTAGGATCAGCTGGAATGTCATGGGTATAAATATTATATAAGATGGGACCAAGGATACTACCTTGTGGGACTCCGGCTAGAATAGGATATATTGTCGAGGATTCTGAGTTAATTGCAACTTGGAAATGTCTTTGGGAGAGATATGAATTTATGATAAAGTAGTATGTTGAAGGAAGAAAGCTCTTGAGTTTCCAAAAGAGTATAGGATACCACACACGATCAAAAGCTTAAGAGATACCTAAAAATACTCCTGGGCAATACTCTTTCCTCTAAAGAGAGGATGCAATATGATCATCAATACGATGGCATTGCTGGATAGTGGAGTGTTCAAATCGGAAGCCAAATTGGTGATCAGGAATATTTTTTTCATTAACTTGGATTGGGTAGAGTAATTTTAATAAGAGTTTTTCAAATATCTTACTAAGAATTGGTAAGAAGCTGATAGGTCCATAGGAGGAAGGAGAATTAATGGGTTTGTTTGGTTTAGGAACAATTTTAATGACACAAAATTTCCAAAGTAAAGGAAAATAGGTTGTACGCAGGATACTATTAAAATTGAATGTAATTAAAACTAAAACTTTTTGGGAAATTTGCTTCAGAATAGGAGCTGTTATTAGATTATAACCAGGAGATTTTTTATTGGGAAGACGCAGAATAGTAGATGTAATTTCCGAGGGCTTAACTAAATCTAACTTTAAAATGTGTTTTATTTAGTTTCTTTTTCCAAAGCGCAAACTGGATAAGACTATTTGTAAAAAGTATTTATAAGTAAAGTAATAATTTTTTAATAAAAATGTTCACTTTTATTTTTATTAAATAAAATATTATGCAATAAATTTATATGAGTTATTATATGACTTAAGAGCAAATATTTTGAAATTATCTAATAGAAATAGTAAGAGAAATAATAGTAATACCGCTTTGTCTCCAAAATATAAATTTAATAAATCGTTTGTGTGATGATTTGATTTTTCTAAACCATTTAATCTTTACGATAACACTTGTTTAACAAATTAGAACAATTTCGATAGTAGTAGTAGTAACATCTACCGTAAATGATTAATCCTTTTTCTCCATGAAAACCTTAGGCGCCAACACAAACTTTATTTCATTTCCTTTCCATTTATCAATGTAAAATTTTTCATATGAATTTTAACAGGATACGGAAGATCAAATATAACCTCAATTGATGTGAAAATTTTTCCGAGGTTATGGGCCAAATTCTAAATTTGTTATGAAAAAAAATTGAGAAAATCGAGAAAACTATGGTTAGAAAATACGCTAAGTTTTCTAACAGTTTCACATGCAGACGGAAAAGCCGATTAAATGAAAAAAGGTAAAAGTTTCTCACTGATTGTGAGTCAGACGAAAAACCCTCGTTATTGAAAGAGATATAGTAGACTTTTCCGGGAAATTCATGATAGTATAGCATTCACGTACAATAAATTGAAACGTTGAATCAGTATATTTGAATAGTGATATAGTAGTAGATATTTGGCCATGTACGACTGTATCATACCATATATATATATACATACATATGCAAGAATATTGTATGTTAGATGGGTTTTTCGATTGTGACGCAAAAAGGCTAAACAATTTGTATCGAACGCTTTCAAAATGAAAATTTATGATGTAATTTCGATTCCCACAAGTGTTACTATACGACCGCATACAAACTGAAATCCATTCGCTAGAGTTTTTTATTTATTGATTGCCTTTTCTCTAATCTGTTGGATAAAATTTCTTGTTTTAGTCTTTATTACTAATAGTAAAGTATAGATAATTACTATAAAAGCTTTCAGAACTATTTTAAATTACAATTTTCAAATCAAATATTAACAGTTCTTAAACGATTAAAATTTATATGATGGAATTGTAGCATACCTAAAATAATATGAACTGTTCCATTTCATAATTATAATTATGATTGTTCTGCAATAATTACGAATAGAAATTTAAAATTATAAATCTTAAAATATGTGCTTTTAAAAATAAACACATATTGAATAAGGACCCGGTTTCATTTGATACAAAATCTTAAGTCTATGAGGCTTATCGTTATTAAATAACCTTCTGAATTTATTATCTTTTCCCATATATACACATATATACATATGAGCTTTTCTTCCCAAAATATTTTCCTTATTTTTCACTCTTATTTCGACAGGAATAGAAGAAATAGCATACGATCGCTTTTATATAAATGTATAAACGGCAATATAAAAAAAGACATGCAATGAAATTATGAAGTAGATTCCTGATTTTCTTCAAAGAAAAGTTCTTTATAAAATATTTGACCATAAAATCTAAAAATAAAACCAAACAACTTTTCTACCGGATACATCTTATACGTGTATGTACGTGTAAGTAGAAATATTCGTATACATATTAAACTATGTAGTAAAATACGAATTTCCCGAGAGGTTTGATGGTAACACGTGCAAGAAGTTACTGTACAAAACAAAGCTCTTAGAATAATTGTTTAAAAAAAATTCAAATGAAGAAAAGAAGGTATTCAACAGAGATTTATGATGAGCAGTTTAATTGCAGAACAAACATCATGCAAGAGTGCATATTTATCAACATATTCGTCTTAAAACTCCACATTGTTTTTTGATACTATGCTGTTATAGCTTATATGTATATAGTTATAAATTATAAATTTTAGTATTTCAATATTTAATTTGAAATTATTACATTAGATTAATTTAACGTGGAATAGTGTAAATATGTTTTATTCTTACCAATTAGGAGAAATTAAATTGAAAGAAAAATAAAACAAATTTTAACAACCGTTGGGGAGTTTGAAGTGTGTCCAAATTTCATGATAAATATTTAATGACTATTTTAAAAATTTAAAATGTTACTTATTAGATAAAATATTATTGGGCATTTTATAAAAGGTATATTAATAATACATGTACACATATGTATATAAAAATCAAGATTAAAATTCCCAGATGTACAAAAGATGAATGTAACCTTTATTCAGAGAATTCAGTACTAAAATTTACCTTAAAATACTTACTTAAATCTAAAATAATATCAAGATAATGACTAAGAGTATCATTTTATATAAAGACAATGCAAATTGAATGTAAATTTTCATTCGACTAATAGGAAAATTGTTGTTTATACCTTTAGAAAGGAATATAAGGTATGTGTGTAATTTTGCAAAGATATTACGAATAATTCAATTAAGTAATCATGTATTATATGATAATATGCATTCATTACATTACCATTAAAATAAACTTTCCTCTATTAAACATAAACGAATATATAATCATACGAGTATACCTTATAAATAATCATGATTCTCAAAATCACTAACAATAAGCAAATATAAAATGTAAAATGAATGTTTTTATTTAAAAAAAAAATAATAATAATTATAATAATTCAATAAATATAATATATAAGGAAGCTAGCTATAAAAAAAAATAAAGGAAGATTTTTCTTGTATTCAAATGTGGGTAGAAGAAAATAAAGGAAGATTTTGGACAAAAAAGTATTTGTTTGTTGAATTTTTTGCCAAATCATTAAATGACCTCATTTTATACAAGTGATACATATGAGTATATAAATTGCCAAAAAATATTATTATTATTATTTTTTATTCCTTTTTGACAAACTAGAAGAATTTACAATTTACTATTTTACAAACTCCAATACAAACGAATTAATGGACCAAGCAATTCTTTCCTCTTTTTTTTTATAAATATTTAGTTTTTTTCTTCAAACATGAAGTATTATTAATATATTTTTCTATGTAATTTTTTTACGAAACTTAATATAATATTTAGATATATTTGATTTTTTAGAATTTTATAATAATTATGATATGCCAAATGTAAATACTAATGCAAAATGAATCAATATACACTATAAAGTGTCGCCCAATGGTCGCCTAATGGTCGGTCTACTTTAAAGTGGCCACTAGCACATCATGTTTTAAGGGAACTTATAACAAACAATACTTATATAGTATATATATCTTTTATACTTGAAAAATTTTAGTACTATTCACATTCCAGATAAATCACATATTTTATCAATTCATATTCAATTTGTTCAATTCTAGTCCTAGATTAGTCACATAAGTAATTTTATTGCAGAAGTAAATCAAAAATTTTATATACGAGGTCTGTTCAAAATGTATCACGAATTTTGAATTCCCGCGGGTTACGTATATTTGATTTTCGATTTTTTTGTGGCGTTATGTTGGTACACATGTCTCTCACTTATGCCGACAAAATCGGCCATTATGAATGTTCAGTTAATTTTTGACAGATGATTTGCTTGCACGTGTTTTGGCACGTTTTCGATTTTTGCCCATTCCAAAAAAAGGATCAAAAAATCTGTATCAAATTTTGTGTGAAAAACAAAACTAATTGCACAAACGCATTCCGAATGTTGACTGTGGCATGTGGTGAAGCTACCTTGGAGCAAGGCAACGTTTATCGGTGGTACAAAATGTTCTCAGAGGGCCGAGAAGATGCGCGCCAAGTTCGGTCGAATGTGAAGGTTTTGTTTACAGTGGTGCATTATGAGTTCTTGCCACAGGGTAGAACGGTCAATAAGGAATATTACCTGCAAGCTATGCGCAAGTTGCGTGAAGGAATCTGCCTGAAATCCCCGGATTTGTGGAACAACAAAAATTGGCTTTTGCACCATGATAACGTTGCTTGTGCGCGAATTTTTGGCCAAGAACAACACACTAATAATGCCGCAGCAACCGTATTCCCCAGATCTGCCCCCCTGTGATGTTTTCTTGTTCCCGAAACTGAAAAGCCCCATGAAAGGACGATGCTACGCTACGATTGACAGCATCGATGGTGGGGATTACTTTGAAGGGGACAAAGAAGATATTCATGAATAAAGAAATAATTTTTGAAAAAATACAAAATTCGCGATACTTTTTGAATAGACCTCGTAAGTAATTTTATTGCAGAAGTAAATCAAAAAATTGTACATATACACGTATGCATTGTTTACTTCAAGTTGAGGATACTTTAAGTTGAACATTATTTAAAATAATATTTTCATATTGAATATGTATTTGATATTCCATTATTTGAATATTGATTTTTATCTCTATTCAGATGCATGAGATGGTTTTAAATAACCAATCGATTGTGAAATTTATTATTGGTTCAACTACCGTGACTGTAAATTATTTCAAGTCCCCCGCATTTATATACTTGCGAGTTGAGTATGTCCCAGTTAATTTGACAAATTGTTGGTAATAAATTTCATTTATTTATTCACGTTAATTTTTTTTAATTTAAAAATTTAAGTTTAAAGTTAAAATCAATAAATTCTAAATTTTGTTGTTAGATTTATTTAAAATAAACTGCAAATGAATAATAGTTCTTTTAACAAATCAACTGATATTTTGTATTTTATTATTTATATATGTTTTTAATAAGGTTTTGTTAAGCTTATAAAATTAAATTAAATAATAATAATAATAAATATAATAATGAAATTGAATATTAATATAAATATTTTTCTTTTAGTATGTTCCATATTAATTTATTTTACAAAATAATTATCATATTTCAATAATTTTGTTTTTATTTACTACGTGTTTATAAGAATGCAATCAAATTCTTGCAATTATTTCATAATAAAATAATATTACACTTACTGGGTTGCAATTTCTTATTTTTTTATATACTTTTTACACATAAATATATGGTATAAACAAAAACAACATATATTTGTATTAAAATAAACAAAATTTCACATATTATTTTATTAATAATAGTGACAGTATTTAAATTATTCCCAATTTATTTCCATAAAACATTTAAAAAATAAACATTTACACAGGATAATATATACATATAAATTATAGAGACAAACTACGAGTATTATTTCAATTTTCACAAAATTTTATTTATTTAACTACTTACGAAGGTAGAATGAAAAGTTTCCGAAATGCACCACAAGATGGCAAAATTTTTAAAATATTTTTATGCTGTTATAGTTGCAATTGTGTTACTACCAATATCTGTACAGCTCGAATTGGAGGGCTATGTAATTTTATTTTGACAGTTATTGATATCAATCGCATTACTCATAAGTTCGAAAATTGAAATCAGAATAGTTAAACAGTTTTTATTTGGACGGAAAAACAGCCAAGGATATGAAATGAAGATTAAAAAGTGGACTCGAAAACTCATGACTAGCAATTTTACTGGTTTTGCTTTTGGGTTCTCAAATTTAGATGCGGCAGGACATACACAATGATAAACTATTGTATGTTCAGATCATAGTTCTGTCAGATCAGCGAATAAAGGTTCATGAAATTGGAGAAGTTGTAGGTATATTATATAAACTGATGTCTCATATCTTACACCTTGAGTTGTTTCTGATAAAGCTTTCCCCAAGAAAACTAATACATTTGCTAAATTATTACCATGGAAGAATTATGAATGCGCTACTGTACGCCAGATATAAAAATCTGACTCAACAATGGATTGAAGGTGAAGAAATGGAAGACTAATTCATGCGTAGGAAAGGTGATAGATAAAGTGTCGAAAAAAACACATCCCTTTTGTCAAAAAAAATACTTATTCCTTGTGACGTAACAAGTAAATAATATCAAAAGCTCCACCATTACACTGCATCAGTCCACTCAAGCATAACCGCTCAGCAAAAATTGGCACAATTAACATTCAAAATCGTCCAACATCCGCCATTTTTATAAGATTTAGCTTCATTGGATTTTCATCGATTGCGGATATTGAAAGCATGTCTGCCTGGAAAGACGCTCTAAACATGTATTTGAGAAACTTGAAGAAAGCCATTTCCTGAAGATAATTGGAAAAATTGAGTGATGTTGGACAAAGTGTATTCAGCTTAGGAGGAATAACTTTCAAAATTAAAATATTAGTTAGTCGAAAAAGTTCATAGCGTTTTCCGACAAATAACTCAGTATTAAAGGCTACAATGCATTGCAGATATGTAAAAAAATTGGTGATGATGATGGTAAACGTGCTGTGTCAAAGTCAGCAACATGCTAATCGTACATTTGCTTTAATTCTATAAATTTTGGTTGGCCATTTATCAAAAAAAAAAAATGAAATTCTTGAAAAAATTGAGCAAGCCCGGTTATTTTAACAGTTATGACATACATTATGAATTAAACATTCATCATCAAACCGTTTTAAACTATTGTAGAAAAGCTGTGTTTAAAGAAACTCGATTTTTGGATGAGCAAAATTTTTGTAGTCAGATTGTCAGAAGTCCTCGATATATTTTTTGTCTAGTTTGGTTAAATAAAATAATTTTAAAAGCATACTTATTCATTAAAATCAATTCAACCTTAACAGTACGTTGAAGTTAATTGAATTTTTCAGTAAATACAAGTACTTAATAAATTCTACTTTTCAAAGGAAAGCATTATAAGTGGTCAAATTCGTAGAACCACAAACAATTAATGAGCTTAACACTAAATTCACGATAATCACCTGAACATGA
Source organism: Atherix ibis (assembly GCA_958298945.1). Classification (NCBI taxonomy): domain Eukaryota; kingdom Metazoa; phylum Arthropoda; class Insecta; order Diptera; family Athericidae; genus Atherix; species Atherix ibis. Next base: position 17,848,879 of record OY282609.1, on the reverse strand, counting down.
CAATTTTTTCTCTGGAAATATGCCAGACAAAACCGACTTTTTATCTCCTGTCGTTCTATTAAGTGAATAAACAGGAAGGACATTGATAGATCTTTCCATTACAACAGGAACAACAACAACAGCAAAAAGGACATTAGTACAAAATTACAGAAAAAATTTCAAAAATTTTTTACTTCATATTTTATTCAATATTTTTGTTTGTTGGTATTTTAAGTTTTTTTTTTTAATTTTTTGTATATAATTTGGTCTAATGTTGCAATCAACAAAATTATAAATATCGTAGCAGCTTTCAATTAATAATTAGCATCCTTGAAAACTTTTGCACAATCATCAATTTCATTTTAGGTGGTCTCTTAAGTATGTTGCAGTGTTTTTTTTTCTGTGTATACAGAAAAGTTGTGAGTGTATAACATAATAAGAAAAAAATTTATGTTTGATGATAATAAATCAAATGAACAATATTGACAGTAATCGATATTGAACTTAATGCAAAGTGTTCTCAAAATTATTGGAAGTTTTTATAAATAAGAAAAGGACCTTCGGTAGATACACATATATATTTTTTTTAAATTATTATTATCGTCTAAGAGCTCTTGTATGACATGAAAATATTCAACATTGATGATAGACAATTGAGTAGATTTTTAGTTATTTTTTGTTTGTTTTTGGTTATAAAAATATTTTTACTTATTTAATATAATTACTACAACAGTACTTAATCTGAAACTTTATAATAAACAACGATTAACCCATGTTTTTACATACATACACATGTGTATATATATTTTAAAAAATTATAATAAATAGTCCTTGGAAAGGCGTTTTATTATATTATAAGCAAGTGGAATTTTTTGTTTCCATTTTAAAACAATCATTTTCGAGGATAGAAATACCATATATTCAAAAAAGTAAGATTTTCGACATCAAATTTTATTTTAAACGTATCAAAATATATTTGTATAAGAAGGAAAACTATTACAAATAAAAAAAATACAATCGAAATTGTAAGATATTTCACTTAATCTATTTTGTTAGATGTTATACATAGATGATCACTACTACTCAGCTATCTATACAAAATATAATAGCATACCTACAATTACATACAAACAAGGACGTCAAATAATAATCAATATAGAAGATGTTTATTAACGTTTTTTTTTGTCTCACTTTATTTCCTAACTGATAAGTGTTAGACATTCTGGCATCAGCTATATAAATAAGCATCTTCCAGCCATTTAAACAAAAAAAAAGCCTTTCACAAATTATATCATAAGGAATAGCAGATTATTCTACTAATTTCGAACTCTGTATTATATTCAGCTAATATGCTATAATCTTATTATTATGAATAAATCGAAATTATACGAGTTGGTCCGGATTAAGAGGTTTTTGCCAAAAGAAAATTGCAATTGGATAAAAATCATAACTTTATCATAAAAATAGTTTTATCTTTATAAGAACGTAATGTTTTTTTATCAAAAAATATTTACAGAAACGGTAACGAATAAAGATAAAAATGATCTTTACTAATTATTGGATTTCTCTACACAATTGTTAAATGATATAATTAATATCTTTTTATATGATTTAAGTTGAAAATACGTTTAATGTTTAAAAAAAACATAAAATTTAAACAAATTACATAGGCAGTATTCTTATATGTAGCATGAGAAATAATAATACTTTTATAATTCTGTGAAAGAGAAAAAAAAACCAATAAATAAGTAAATTTTCTTAATACAATTAAGAAAAACTCCTAAATTATATAACAGTAGCATGTTCAAAAATCTTACAATATATAATGAAAATGTTTTTAATTAATGATCAAGTTTATATGTTGTGTCTGATAAGTTATTGTTTCTCGTTTTATTTATAAACGCCTACATAACTTTGATTATTATTTTATTTTCATTTTCAACCTTAATTAATAGTCAAAAAAAAAAATCATTAATTATAACTTACTACCACCTACTAACTATATAAGCCCACTAACTATACGGGCATAAACATTAACCAGAATGAATTTTACTATATATAAAAAAAACTTCATTTATTTTCAGCTAAACTCACTCTAATAAGCCTCCACTATTAATGCATAATTATGCAATTTCTATAAATTTATATAGTGACATTTACAACAGATCCAGAATTAAACAAATGCTATTTTGTTTAGTATATTTTTTATATTATAGATTATATTCTGACAAATGCCTTGGATTTCCTATAACCTATTTTCGAATAGACTATCTTCAGTGCTTTCTTTCTTTAACGTAACTGGACGAACTATTATTAATAATGTTTCTTTCTATAACGTAACTGGACGAACTATTATTCATTCTTTAAAGGATTTAAACAAAATACTACATATGCAATATTGTATTCGTTATTGTTTTTTATTGGAATAACAATAATGGTATAGTACTTTTTTTTTATAAACTAAAATCTTTTAAATCTGAATATTTTTCTTAACAAGAATCTTTATAATTCCTCGTGTTTTTGATGGTTTTTTGAATAGAATATCTGAAGTGTGTGCTTTTCTTTAAGCTCATATATTAGCAATAATGTTCAACAAAATAGCATTCACTAATTTTGCATGACTGGAGGAAATAGATAAGAAATAACAATCAGCGAAGTTGACAAGCAGCAAAAAAGCTAAATACGAGGTACAATGAGAACGATGGTGGGTGGGTAGTAGGTATGAATTTAATATTTGATAAAAAGCTTTACCATCGAAACAGAACCAAAAACAACAAATATGTAAGTGGGGGTGTATTGTTACACACAGATGACAATAATACATCAGCTATCTGACATTTACAAAATATCTAGCCAAAAGATTTATTTTAAGCTTAATATGTATTGTAATTACAATAGATTGTGTAATCAGTTCAGTGCAAAATAAATTACCATTCAGTATAATTGTAAGGATATCGTTTACCAATAAATAAATTCTATTCAGCAAATGGTTAATATTCTGGAAAATGAACATTTTTTTTTCTATAAAATTATAATAGTAAATAAATTTTGCACAAATTTTAGATTAGAATAAATATTAGTAATGATAATTATTTTACGATTTTGATAGGTAAATTATGGCGATAAATATTGACAAAATATATAATTATAGTAAATATTGTATAGAAATAATCGTATAATACAATATTTATTATTCGATACTTGTAATTAGGGAAAAATTTCCAACAACAAAACAAATTGGATAAAATTGGAGTAATAAAGGTAAAAAGGAAATTTTTTTTTTAAATTTACCTTTGGAGAATCATTGTCCATTTTGTATTATTGAACTCGTTCATTTTCCATTTAAAATACATTTTAAATCTTATTTAACCTTACAATCAACTAAATGGTTTAAATTTTTAATAAAATAAATGGACCAATTTTTTAGTTATAATTTGATTATTCCGATTTCGATAATTAACGTTAACGAGCTCATCTATTGTATTGTAACTTTTTTAAGCATATTCTGATTAATCTCATTACTCTGTCCTAGTAATAAACATTGATTATATTTTTAATTATTGCATTTAGATATTTGTGTAAAATATAATTTGAAAAATTAGGTTAAAAAAAAACTGCCGTCTACAATCAGTCAATTATCGATTTTATATGATGATCAAATTTCGAATAAGTCTTTTTTTTCCACAAATGTGACCTGATATTAAGAAATAAATGATATTCAACTTACACATTGAGTTCATACTCTTACAATATAATGCACGCACATATAAGTTATGAAGTTTTAATGTAACGAAATGTAACTACTTGCAAAACTATATTGTTATATATAGTTACTAGGTCATTCCATTATCGTTTTGGCATCAAATAAAAAGTTGACAACTGAGAAAATACATAATGGTATTTATAAAAATAAATCTAACAATATTAGTGGAAGATAATCATTTTTATTGATATTAAAATAGAGTGCTGTTCTTTGATAAATGTACTAATAGAATCTAGAAATTTAATAATATTATATTTTCATAAAAAAGTATTCTACGAATTTTTCAATTTGTTCTGTTATTATCAAAATATCTTCATTTTATCACAACAAATTTTTTCTGTTCTGTTGGTATAAGCTTAGTTATTTTGAGTTTTTAATATAAAGTAGAAAAAGTTTAAGACTTTTTTTTTGCTTTTACAGACTTTGTTTTTGTCAATTTATTAAATTTTCACAGATAAATATTATACAAAAGGCTTCGTATTTAAGGTTTAGTTTATTTTTATACTCCTATTATACCAATTTTTAGATTTTTAATGTATTCTAAATAAGAATAATGTTGCACTAGATAATATTTAGTACTCGTAAAACTAATGAAAATGTAATGTATAAGTAGAAGCATTACTTTTACAGTTGGGAATCCTTGAAAAGAGCAATTTGTCCAACAACTTTTTTGCATACTTCTTCTGACTTATATTGTAGGTATTTTTTTTGTTGTTGATAAAGCTATACTTTTTTATATAAAACTGAGTTTTGATAATTTTAAAACGTATTCAGTTTCTGTAACTCTGCAGATGTAAATTTCATAAGGCAATATTTTTTACGTAGATAAAATTATTAACCATGTAATTGGCAGGAAAAATTATCTACCTGTACTTTTCAATGCATTCTTTTATTTCAACAATAAACACTACAAATACAAATACAAATATATGGTTTAAGTGAATATCTGCTCTTATATCATATAAAAAGTCTGAATATTATTATTAGTATTAATTAAAATAGAAAGCAAAAAACATTTTTTTTTTCAAGTAAATAAAAATATAAATAAAGATAATATTGAATTTATTTCAAAATGTCTCAAACCAAAATTACCTTTATTGCACAGTTAAGTAAAATTGTATTTAAAATCAGTGTCAACATTGAATAAATATTTTGGGTATATAAATATTTGCAAAAGCAATTTAGACAATTTTAATGGCCATGCATTTTATATATTGTAGAACGAATTTAATAAAATTTTGTCCATTTCAAAATAATCAATAAAAGTTTTAACAATAAATTACAAAACTTTTAGCAATATTAAGAAATTAATGAAGACCATTTCGTTAATATCGTCTAAGTTTGGAATGTATACTGCCAGGATAACACCAAATAAGTTGATTTCAAATGCTAAATCAGGTATAAGAGTCCCAACTACAATATAGTATCTTAATACTAGCCTAGAGCTGATAGTTGATTGGGCAAGAATATCATAGCCGAAGTTTTCAGAATACGCCCACATAAGGAATTACAGATTCAAGGAGATATACAAATCTTCATTGATATTCATTTAAACGAATGCAGTTTAAACCATTTGCCAAACCCCTTCTTCATTATGCAAATTTTTGAACAATAATAATGCATTTTATGAAGCTACATATTTGCCAAATTCACAATTAGACTTCGTTAGGCTCCAAACAATTTTTAATTTTTATTGCATTTTTGCGCATGCATTCATAATACGTATGCACAAACATTTTGTGCATACGCACATAGATACATATGCTAGTATCATTCTATTTAGTTATTTAGTATTTCAGTACTATATCATTTTATAAATTTGGTTTAAACTATAATATATATTGTGACAGAGAATTTTTTTTTTGTACTAGAACATTAGATAACAGCTAATGGAAACTTTGATTATGGATTTTCGAATAATTTTTTTTTGTATGTTATAGAACAATTTTAATTTAAATTTTTTAGGTATTATTGAAAATTTATTAAATTATCTACCTTCAAAGATATAAAAAAAAATTGATTTTAATAATGGGACCAATTTATTTTTGCTAGATTATTAAAAGTATTTGATATGTTAGGAAAGGAAAAATCACCATCATCACTATTGAAATAAATATTTTTCATAAATATATATACACATATATCTTAACTTATTTTATTGCATCTATACATTTATATGTTTGCAGCTATATTTCAATGCACATAATTGTTAAAAAAAAAAAATGACTCCAAACAAGCATAGGATAATGCATATGTATGTATGTATATATGTAGGCAAATACAATTAAGCAAGGTCAAAATACAAAAAAAAACTCAAAGTAGGGAATAAGGCCAAACTGTACCACCATGCCAATGCACAAGATATTTATTGTACGTACAATCAAGTGCGAGTATGTGTGAAGATACTGAGTATGATTTCTCTTAGCTATACAGTATATATGTGTATGTACAGTCACTTTTTATATGGTGTGACACTAACACAAACCTAGTGTGAAACTACAGGATACAAGGATTCAAGGTTACGAGGCACAGATTGTCCCACCCACAAGACTAGCTATAAGGATAATACTCGTCAGGGAATCTATCCATGTTCCGGGTCCGGGACTAGGCAGCTATCACTTGCTTACGGATGAGGCACTACATGCGCTCGTGAAGCTGTGCAAAATTTATGCTGCCTATGAAAATTTTGTCGATGTATTAAGACGACAAATACGTTCAAGGAATTTATTTAAATTAATTTCGTTTCGTTGTATTTTCTACTATTCGAAAATCTATAACTCTTGACATCACTAAAATCACTATTTGATATTTGTCGTTTACGAAAAAAAAAGGAGAAAAAAAATCAAATAAATTCTGCTTTAGAATTTTACGAATTATGAAGTCAGTTTACAAATAGTGTGTTTTAGTACTATTAAGATGAACTCACCTTTAGAAAAAAAACTCCACAAGAAGAAAAGATTTTTTCACTAACTTGTAAATGCGTTTCGATTGCTTTATTGTCCTAATTTAGTATCTCTCACTTAGTATAGTCTCTGCTCTCAAATAAATTTATTTGAACAATACGCAAAAATCTTGATTTAATTGTATTTTATCGAATTTTCACTTAAACGTAATTTTTTTTTAAACACATAAGTTAGTTATTTAACCATGGGGAAATAATAACTACCGGTTTTTTTTTCTTTCTTTAAGAAAATGGAATATTTTGCGCAATTGAACAAATGTGCTAAACAATTTTTTTTATATATTCGATTTATTAATTTGTTTAAGCGGAAAACAAATATTATTACTAATTTTTTTCAGTACATATCACAAAATTTGGATAGAAAATTATTAACTAAACTTAGACTACTGTTAAACCGAATAAATAATAATCGAAATATTAAATTTGTCTAAAAAGTTCGCTCAGAGACATTCAGCCGCCGAAATTAAACTGTTCAATCCGAATGGCGAAAGTAACTATGCAGCGAATAATGGTCAGTTGGTTCCTTGTGTTTATTGTAGGTATTTTCAAAAATGGTTGTTTTTTTTTGTTGCAAATTAGAACATAAACTGTATAGCAGAAAGAGAGTCGATATGATGTTATATCACCGTCTCATCACACTTAACTGAATCGAATATAATCGAGAACGTTGTCAGCCACTGCTCGAACCAGCGCACTGACAATTATTGACGAGAACATCTGGTTCCCCCATGTACCGGCCGTAAATACCGGCTTCCCCATTCAAAAGGGACACACTCAAAAATTTTGACACGGTAGTTGGTATTTCGAAGGTACGTTCGTACATATACGAGCATGTATGAATAGGCGGTGGATGAAATTTTTTGCAAATAAGAATGGAAGACAGGAATAATTATGTACATGTGAATACACAAGAAAATTACAGAAATTAATTATACCAATCAATTTTACGGGTTCTTTGAGAGAGCACTATAACAGTTTCCAATTTACATTTCGAAATTAATATTTTGAAAGAAATTAGAAGACAAATACACAAAATTCGAATAAACAATAAAAAAAATGAACATTTCACATTATCCAATAGTCTTCGAATCAAAAATTATGTCATAGCAAATTAAGACAGTTCATATATATAAATATATTTAATTTTTTCGTGTGTTTTATGAATGGCCATAAATTGCACAGTTCGATCTTTATTGGATTAAATGGAATATTGCTGATTTAAGCATTCAATTAACTTGACTAGAACAGTAAAGAGTTCGATTACTGCATATGTTCATACGTAATTTACTTGTAATAATATGGTTTAAGTTTAATGTTAAACATTTACTATTACCGAATCAGAATGCAACTTCTACAGAGGAATGATTTTTGTTTTCTAAATTTGGGGTCAAGCAAATTTTTATCAATTAGCTCAATTAAATGTTATTTGTTCTTAAGTAGTCCCACGTAAAAAGAAAATAAGTTTTTCGCAATAGATTCTATTTTGAAATAATAGCTTTTGTTCTATAGTGCAATTTGCAAAATTTCAAATTAGAAATGCTTTATAAAAACATATAACATTTTCCTGTTAGTAAATTGGTTTTTTTTTTTTGCTATTACCGATTTTTTAATTGAATGGTCCTTTTTGGAAATGCATGTATACTTCTATAAAGAGGCATCACACTTCTTTATAGGTATCTACAATAGTATAAATAATAATGCTGAGTAAAAGAATTTCCCATTCACCACCATATTCTACAATAGATTAAGTTTCGACGTAGGTGAAAAACTAGATTTTAATAGAGTAGCAATTGAGTCAATTATAGACACTAACGATTATTGATTCAATTTTGAATAACCAATTTGTATTGGTATGAAAAAACTATTAATAATGAATGATATTAAATTATTACTGATTTACTTCAATAGTTATTTCCAAGTTTATTCTTAATGTCAATAATAGATTGCCAATTTTAAATACACGAGGCTACATAATCGATTCTGTTTCTGATTTAAGTTAATGCAAATTATGCCTTAATATAAATCCAATCAAATATGTATGAGAAATATTTTCCCAAAATTTTTTAAATGGAATAAATCGATTTATAATTGTCACCTTCACAATTAACCTCAATTGATAGGTTATTCATTCAGCCTCCCGAAGCCGGTATTTTCTCATCTCAATTCCAGTATTTTTATATGCCAATTGTATGATCTAGGAGTATATGTGTACATATATTTGTCAAAGATCGATAGTCAGTTTGAATATAATTTCTGTTTATATTTTCCAATTGCAATCAATGCTAGATTACGAGAATCCTTTAGGGCGATTTGAAAAGTTTTTTCTACATCTAGATCTACCCCAAAACACGGAAAGCTGCGCAAACTCAACATACGGGGCTCCAATGACATTGAAATTCGCTTCAATTTTCATACGACTATATATACATTTATGGCTGCAGTGATAAGTATATACACATCCCTGAAAATATGTATGTATAACAAAAAAAAAATTCACGTGTACACTATTGGACTACAGTAGCCTACAAAACCATCATACTTAACTAGAAATTGTCTCGTCGATACAAATATCGCGAAATATGATATGATTTCCTGTGTTTGGTGGGTTTCTGATCGGATTTGTCTAGTTCCCCCCCGTCTAACTGCAAAGATTCATTCATTCATGCGACTAACTTAAATTATATCAATTGACACATTAAACGAATCCAATTAAATAATTGAATGAATTCAATTTGTGTATTGAATTGAGATAAATGCAGTTTTTGTTAGGAAAAATGCAACAAAAAGATGAGAAATACAATTTTTCGTAGAAAATATCGCTGAAATTTCAATATGTCAACTATTAAGAAAATGAACCAAAAAATGTCTATAAAAAATATTCAGTTTTTATTATAATTACATTAAAAAAAATAAAAAATACATTATAAATTGAAAATATTAAATTATTGTCAGCCATTTTTTTCTACTGTGAATTTTAATCCCCAATTAAGTCTGTGTAATCCACAATTAAGTAAATAAATCAATGTTCTGTGAGTTCAAAAGTATTACTTTGCAAAGCAAGCATACATTAATTTTATACTTTGCTACATACTTACTTTAGATATAATTGTAACTTTCTAAGAAAATTAAAGAATGCCAAACTTTAAAAACACAGAGATAATTTTTAAACTGGTTTTTTCATGCACTCTAAAATAATGAAGTCAATTTGAAATGAAATTCAAGAGGGAAACTAATTAAGCTATTCTAATAGGAAATATCTTTTTTTCCATTTGGTAGACGTTACTCATGAAAGATGAATAAATTCGTTAAAAAACATCATGCATTTTCAATAAATTCATTTACTGACACTTATATGAGTCTAGTAAAAATTATACGATCAATTAAAGAATTAAAAACTAGAAAAACAAGTAAAATAAGTACCAAAAAAAACAACCAAAAAACAAATGTATAATACATTACCTTTAAAAGAGTATCATACATTATAAGCATTTCTAAATTAAAGCTAGTTAATACTAGAACAAAGCTTAGAACTTTCAAACTCTGAAATTATAGATTCAATTTAACACTATTATAATATACTGACATATATAAATACATTATTGCATGTAATTAATATTTTAGAAATGGAAGATAAAAATATAAGTTTTCACTTCAGTGATGATTAAAAAAAAAATTCTAATAAACTGATAGGCAAATATATTGTTGATCGTCCAGTATAAATAAAAAATAGATCATTTACGAATGTATACAACAGATGGGCTATCTCTCCATTGAAAGTATTTATATTTTTTGTTTAGATGGAGCAGCGTCCGTGAAGCACCGATTTCTGCAAGGTCATCAAACAGCTATTGTATTGGGACCTTCCGTAAAAAACTAGTACCTTACTTTGGTAACTTGTTACATTATTAATGTTGTATTGAAGTTCTATACAATTATTGTATGATCAGAGTAGATGCTCGATTTTTTTTTAAGTTTTTACATATACTATGAGCTTTTTGCTGAATGCGCATGTGGTCGACTACAGTCACTGACCTTTCATTTTCATCAAGCCAAAAACCATCCGATTTTGCACGATCTCTGTGCTTTACACTAGACTAATTCTCTTGGTATACCTACAGATTGTGAATAGTTTTTGATTTTAACATTCCCAATTCCTTATGATCATACAACAAGAATGAATATACTTAATGCATTATTTGATTTATGTGTACGTTTCAAAAAATGTATTAAAATTATTTGAAGGTAATTTTATATCTAAGATAATATAATTTTAATTATAGGAATATTAAAATTTATTATATTAAAAACTACAATAGAACACTCAGATTACTTAGTTAATTCCTAAAAAGCAATTGAATTATTATGGTTCCGTTAAATGAATAAAAACTGTCAAGAAATTATACATTTTCTTCGTATTTATTTCAATTAATAATTATTCATTTAAAATGTATTTTCAAAAAATATGAAGAAAATTTCATGGCTGACAAATTTAAGAAAACAAAAATAACAATTGGTTAAAACACGTGTATACTAGAATTTTCTACTACGAGAGAGTTAAATCATGCGCAGAGAATATTCAGTTTGGAGAACTTGTACTCATTTAATATAGAAAAACAAAACTAAAATTTTATTACAATTTTTGTACAGAAAATTATAATAACAGAAAATAATTGCAAAAACTGATAGAATAGAAATAATTTATAAAAATTCTTATTAAGTAACATAATTAATTGTATTCTTGATTCAGGAGATATAGTATATTTAGCTTATCAGTTTAAGAGAAAGTTTTTTGGATTCCTAAGAGAGAGAAGAAAATGAGATTAAAGAAAGCTTTCGAAAAGTTTTCCTATCCGCATGATTATTATATCCTCTTAACCCTCGAATTTCGGAATTTTAATGCTCTCGTATTTTATGAATAGTACATCATTTCAGATAATATTAAATATCTAATGTAATACGGCGACGGTATTATTTTTTTTGCCGATTTTTTTTTTATATAAAAAATTTTATAAAATTTGAAAATACAACACAAAAAATATAAATAATAAATAATAAATTATAGACTGTATGTGCCTTGTGTGAAGTAAAAAAAAATTAATAAGCATAGTACGAATAGATAACAATCGAAATACGTACAGAGTAGTGTTGATTTATTAAATATATACATTTTTTTATTAAATATATTAAATATACGGAAAGTACAATGTGTATTATGGTTTCATAGCAAAACATCGAATTATGTTATAAGACAAACTACTAAAAATAGAAATTGAAAACAGACTAAACGTCCGATGGTACCGAAGAGGAAAATTCAGTTTTCTACCAGCCGCCGTGTTCTTCTATGTGGGAATAAAATAATTCCATTTTCGATGAAAATTGAAAATAATTTCATGTAGTTAAAATAATATTTAATAATATACACCAAGTGCTAGAATGTATAGTTTTAGTAATTTGAACTAATATAAATAATGTTGCTGTGCTCTTTTGTGCACAAAAGATAAAAATGCAACAAAATGTTGTTTTCTAGTCAAAATCTTATTTCAATCGGATACCTTAGTTTAGTGTTTGTGTTCTATTTACAAATTGGATATTTTCCTCATGTTCTGGTACAAGCAACACCTGAAGATGATGCGTAAGTTAAATATATGAATTAATTTTTTTTTTTTTGATTAATTTCTCTAGAAATTAAGGAAAAAAGTTCCAAATTTGCGCAAATATTATTTGACATATCGTCAGCCAACGAGGAGACCAAGTCCGACATATTTGATTTTTGAAGGAACTATAAATAGACACAATTTACTTACGATGGTTGTGTGGGAAAATTCCGAATTCCGTCTCCCTAAAATCGGGGCAGTCGACGAAAGAGAAATTCTGAATAAATAGTCTCTGTGTAGCATGTGCTCCGTATGTTTATAAACAAATATTCACGGCGATATGGCGTTCTCCCATTTATACTTTAGAAACCAATGGCAACCATACCAGAATGGGGCTCTCTTAGTTTCGAAATGTCTTCTCTCATAAGAAAGTATGCGAACAGGTGGTTCTAATTATACGGAAATAGGACTTTTTGAATTCTAGGTCATCTATGTAAGCTGGAAGAGATTAGTACAGATAGAAAGTCTTGAAGCATGCGAAATATGCGTACGCTTAACTTCGATTAAAAATCAAAAACTTATTTTAATTTAAACATGAAAACTATGCTCTTACTGATAATATCCTTGTACATTAATGGAAATGTCAAAAATGACATAATAAAATTATAGTATGAATCTAATTTATATTCATTCAAAAATGAACGTATCTTTTGCATATTATTTTCATACTAGCACATATTAATCTGATTTCATATACGAATTTTATAGATATTGAATCTATAAGTACTCATACTAAATAGATATTCTACATAATTCGATCAGTTGTGAGATAAACTTATCACAAGCTTTTTAAATCTTTCTCGGACTTGTACACGTTTAAAACAATTAATTTATTTTCATATGCATTTACGTATAATTTCTAGATAGATATCTGATGGGAAAAGAGAACATCTTAAGTTCACTTTAACCATAAAATAATAAATATATACTACTAGAAATTATCAGCATTGCAGTAGAAACCATACAATTAATTTAGAAATTTAAAAAAAACCATTTTGAATGTATGTACTGAAACAACAAAAACAACCATCGAAATTGTCACAAAATCATCCTTTTTTTTAAAATAAACGTGCTCAAATGCTTTTACCAGAAATTATCGAATATTTGAAATACACTATTATAATGTCACATGTCCCTTAGGATTTCAGTTGGAATTTTGTCAGTTATTTATAGTCGTTTTTAATTAGTTAAGTAACCATTGGAAGTATATTGCCCGATAGTATGTATAAAGGGTCTTTTTCTAAAAACTGAAAATTAAATTAAGAGAAAATTAAAAGAACGCAAATTATTTTTTTAAAAAATTATTCCATATAAATGGCTTAACGATTAACAAAAAAATAGCGTATTTATTAAACGAAAATATTATCTCAAAATTAGTTTTATAAATATATAAAAATAACCATTCATAAAGCACATATAAACATACAAGTAGATGCATAGAAAAATATTTTTTTTAATAAAGAATATTTTTGATTTTATTTAGAATTGCAAAATGGGCGGAAAATTTTGGGGAAGAATTATGGGAACTAGGAAAATACATGACAAAGTCGAGAGAAATTAAATCCGTAAGCTTATAATAACTTTTATTATTTTCATAGCTGAATATTATATGAAAAAAATATTAACTCCATTAGAAATATACAGAGTATCATGCTCGAGTTGAAGAAAAGGATGGCGAGTCCTTAATGGAGTCAATATTGGAAAATGTAAGTCGAATGCTTACGAGAAAAGTTGATGCAATTAAATGCATTCAAATGGAGGCAGAAGCGGCTGCTGAACAATTTCAATATAATGAAACGATGAAGGGAAATTTTACATACTATTCGAGCAAGTATTCACCTATTGATGGGTCAATGATAAGCATTAATGATACACATCTGCCGAGAATTATCACCTACAATAGAAGATTATACCGTCCAATGGACCTTGAAGAGGATACGCATTTCTATAATATATCAGTGAATACAGACCATAGTTCTGTACATGTTCCGACAAATATTTATGATTTATGTAAGTTTACAAGGATAAAAATATAATTTTTATTTCTATATATGTGTATTATTCTATTAACCAATTTTTAGATGATGAAGTTGCTGAAACAATAATGTGGTCAGAAAGTTTGGACGATGTTTTTGTACAAAATTATAAATCTGATCCTGAACTATCATGGCAATATTTTGGTTCAGATACGGGTATCTTAAGACATTATCCTGCCTTAAAATGGGAAGAATTCGCAGACAAAGCTGATGTGTATGATTGTCGAAAGCGATCATGGTACATTGAGACAGCGACTTGCTCTAAAGACATTGTTATTCTGCTTGACAATTCAGGTTCAATGCATGGTTTTGGCCATACAATTGCTAAATTTACGATTCGAAGCATTCTCGATACTTTTTCAAATAATGATTTTTTTAATATTTACTGGTTCAATGACACTGTCGAACCATTTGTGGAGTGTTTTAGAGACTATTTAGTACAAGCAACTCCCGAAAACACAGACGTATTTTATAAGGCTGTCCAAAAGGTTGCAGCTGGTGGATATGCGAATTTTACTCAGGCCTTTGCAAAAGCATTCGAATTACTCGAACAAGTTAGTAAATAAATATTAAAAATATATTTTATAAGAAAATCAATATTTTTATATATAATTTTCAGTATCGTTTTCGGCGTCGTTGTAATGAAACAGCTAGCGGCTGTAACCAAGCCATAATGCTTGTAACTGATGGTGTGCCAGGAAATCTGACGGAAGTTTTCGATATGTATAATCGTGTAATGAACGATAATAGCACAAAAATTCCCGTACGGATATTCACTTATTTGCTGGGAAAAGAGGTGACAAAAGTACGTGAAATCCAATGGATGGCATGCCTAAATCGTGGCTACTATTCGCACATACAAACCCTTGATCAAGTTCAAGAAGAAGTGCTCAAATATGTTGACGTGATAGCTACCCCGTTAGTTCTTCAAGAAGTGGAGCATCCACCTACATGGACTCATGTATTCGCCGATAAATCTGTATGGCTTTAATTAGAACTTTTACATTTGGTATTAACTTTATTTATTCTGTCATAGTATGTTAAAAAGGAAAAGAACAGTGAAGAAATAATACCAAGACTAATGATAGCTGTAGGAGTGCCGGCTTTTAATAAGAAAGCATTTTTCAGAAACTCAACTAGAAAGACTGGCTTATTAGGTGTTGCAGGGACTGATATTCCACTAACCGATATCGACGAATTAACATTACCCTATAAGGTTGAGACCATTTTATTTTATTTACTTGAATTAAGATTATCCGAGATATAACATTTGTTTCATATTTAGCTTGGTGTTAATGGATACTCATTTATTTTGAGTAATAATGGATATGTAATACTGCATCCGGAGTTGAAGCCTGTCGTGAGTGCAATATTAAAAAATTTCCTAACAAAATATTCAAATTAATTAGCTGAATTAATAATATGGACCATTTTTACAGGAACGTGTACTTAAAATAAATTATAATAGTATAGACATTACTGAAATTGAACAGTTCTTGGATGATGTTTCATCAAGGGAGCCTAGCGATCGGTTAATGGTGCTTCGTAATCGAATGGTTTTTCATGAGCGTGGCAATATGACAAATATTGCTGTTAAATTTCATTATGACAATATGCGTCGAGTATCAATCGAGTATCAAGACTATTATTTCGCCCCACTGGTAAATACACCTTTTTCATTAGGATTAGTTTTGCCCAGTCGTTACGGAAAAACTTGGATCAAAGTTAGTAATGAAGTTCAGAATAATCAATTTTTCAAAATCAACATGCTAGACTATTTTATTGGTGAAAATTGGAAAGTTCATCCGGATTGGTAACATCCCAAAAAATATTCTTGTGGTATTATTGTGTCATCTTCAATGTATTTTGGTATAGGGTTTATTGTAAATATCATTATCTGGAAGGACATGAATTTAAAAATTCCGAAGCAGAGCTACTCCATTTTATAGAAAAAATGAATGGCGAAGATTGGCAGTGGTATCAGCAATACGAACAAGATAATTCATCAAAAAATCAATATAACGAATGTGAGTAGACATTTTAGAAAAGTAAAACTTTCATTATTTGCTAATATATTATCTCGTGAAAATATAGTAAATTGCGGAAGACAAACACTGGGTCCGGATTCATATTATTGTAATGAAGAGTTGGTACAACTTTTGATATTCGACGCAAAAGTCACAAACACCAGTTACCAAACGTGGAAATATTCTAGTGAGCGTGAGCGACATTTAATTGAAGATTATAATGCAACACTTCGTTTTGTGGCAACAATGAGTGGATTAACGCGATGGCAATTCATATTTGGCGAAATTGAGATCGATTCTGATCGTGAATTTGGCGACTATCATAGTAAAGCAATTGATGAACCTTGGTATAGAAGTGCCATATTACAGCATGCAATTGATCCAGAAAGTTTTGTCTATTCTATACCACATCCTGCTGACAGAGAAAACGAGCCTCCAGGCGATGATTTAAAAGTCAGCGCATCACAAGCGATTTTTCCGCGAGATGGAAAATTGGAAGCTCCCGGATGTGTTGTTGGGTTTCAGTTTTCCCATTCGAAAATGTTCGAACGTTTTATGAATATAACATCCCAAGAAAACGTGAGTAAATATCTTAAAAGTAAAATAATTTTCAATTGACAATCTGTAATAGATATGGATAGATTATTTATCGAATTTTCGAATTCAATTATAGTGCAATGGATGTATTCTGCCATGTCACCACGATACACAAGGTTGCTACGTTATCGATAATAATGGATACATTATCTTATCAAAAAATCCCCATCATACTGGAATATTTTTCGGAGAAGTTGAGGGGGCTATACTGAAAGCAATGGTTGAACAGGAAATATTCGAAAACATAACAGTTTATGACCTGCAAGGTTACTGTTATAGTCAGAAACATGTACTAAACGATGCATCATCCCATTTAAATGTAAAAAAAAAAACGTATAAATATTTTTTTTTTTAAATAATATGCTTCCACAATTTTTCAGCCTTTAAAGTTAATACTATTGGGTATAGAATGGTTGTTCACGGAACTGGTATTGTACTTCTCTCATCTGCATTTTTGGAGCAACGCCAACGGTATATAGTTTGTTTTTTAATTTGATCCTTTATGTTTGAGAAAAATCGACTAAACTTATTTTGTTTTAGATTACATTGAAGATAATGCAGAGGAACCCCATACTGAACCACCACTAAAAAAAGAAGAGAAAAAAAATAATACGAACAATTGTAATTCAACAAGGTTACAAGTAGAGGAAAGCTATAATGCATGCGATCGTCAATCGAATTTGTATGTACTAGACCAGAAGATGTTTATAATGGGTAAAGATTTTAGCGACGTAGTTCCGATCACTTGTGGACAACCGTTTCATGTGAAACGTATCCCAAATTCGAATCTATTACTCGTGGTAGTTAATAGGCTGCATCCACGTTGCGAACGAGTTTTAAGGGCTTCGCCAGAAATAATAATCTATCCAGAGGAATTTCCTTGCTACAAACTCAATCTTAGCCATTACGATAGACGACGACTTGAGGAGTGCTTTACTGAGCATGCCGACGTAATTATTATTTATATGGGAATCAAATATACTAAAAAAATATTAATTAACTTCCATTATTTGAATTTTTATTTTAAACAGGAAGAGGAATACAGCTATTGTGGCGGTGGTAATGGCATACATCTGAAGTATGCTGCTATCATAGGCAGTATAATTGCTACCACTATTGCCAAGTGCACAATTTATGCACAAATTTAATAAAATGAAATTAAATGCATATATATGTATGAACACGTTTTTAAGTCATATATATATATATATATATATATATATATATGTATTTCAATTTCTTTTTGAACAAATTTGTCACGTTGCTTCCTTTCACAAAACCAAAATTTTTTTGACTCAATTATTGTTAAATGTATTTTTGTGTAAGAAGTCTTTACAATATTTTAAGAAAAAATAAAAAAAAAACAAAGCCATATTCGGCTAGCATTTTTTTTTAAATATTGATTTATTCTAATTAATAAAATTTAGTTTTAGCTCAATTTTGATTTGTAATTGAATAATTTCCATTGGTCTAAAATTAGACACAAATCATGATTTACAGTGCTTAATCAATCCGGAGACATTTAACATAATAAATGCTTTTATTATTTGTAAATAATTGTAAAAAAAACTAATAATTAATATTGTAAATGAAATAAAATTATAAAGACAGAGTTTATGTTGAAAAATTGGGATGGTGAACATTTTAAACTTGTTGCTATTTTTAATTCACCTAACATGATAATGCAGTGTTCGATTGTGGAACTCATTCTCACAGTTGACGTTTATTTGTTGACAGAAACAATTCTATTAGTAAAACAACAATCAAGTACACGTCAGTTGTTAGAAATAAATTTGATTCCAAGGGAGTATTTTTTTTAAGATGATCCAAAGAATCTATTCAGCGCATATACGAAGTAGAAGGGATATTTTATGATAAAATCCAAAAGATCGTCTATGTTGCGAAAATCACAGAATTTGTGAAATAAAAAATGAAGACTCTTAATTATGCGGTGGTATTTTTGACTGGCGGACTGTCATCAATCGCGATGTATTTGATACTTAATTATTTTGCATTAACAAGGAATTCACAAATTAGCTATTTGGCTGATACACGATACCTGCAGGTGCGGGATGATTTTTCTTTGTTTCCGCTTCCGTATGAGTCAGCGGAGATGCGTGAGCAATTTGAAAAAAGTAAAAGCAGAAGTAAAAAGCTATCAACTAAGCCAGAGAATCATGATCAGGAAGCACTTGGATCTCTAAAGGTGGCAGAGGAGATGGGAGCATCTGGCAAATTGGATAAAGCGTATAGAATATTTCAACATGCACTTGCGCTCTCACCAAAACATCCAGAAATATTGATTAAATTTGGTGAATTTTTAGAACACAATCAAAAGGATATTGTTACGGCAGATCATATGTACTTCCAGGCACGGTACCTAGAAATTACTTTATTTTTTATATTAATATGTTCATTGTCTAGGCATTGACAATCAATCCAAGAAATGTGGACGCTCTAGCTAACCGTCAACGTACAGCCCACATAGTCGAATCGATTGATGAAAATCGATTGCACGTATTAGACACCAAGCGCGATGCACTCTCAGGCATCAATGAATCGAATAGCGCACTGCGTCGTGCTAAGAAGGAAGCCTATTTCCAGCATATCTATCATTCTGTAGGAATAGAAGGTAATACCATGACACTGGCGCAGACACGATCTATTCTTGAGACCAGAATGGCTGTTGAAGGGAAAACAATTGACGAGCACAATGAAATTCTTGGACTTGATGCTGCTATGAAATACATAAATGCCAGTTTGGTCAACAAGTAAGAAATTAATCGATTTATGAATTTTGTAGCACTTGGGATTACCTGTAAATGTATGATATTTATTTACAGAAACGGTTATATTACATTGAAGGATATTCTGGAAATACATAGGCGGGTGTTGGGAAATGTAGATCCAATTGAAGGTGGAGAATTTCGCACGACCCAAGTGTATGTAGGTGGTCATATTCCGCCAGGCCCGGCCGATCTGGGTGTATTAATGCGTCGATTTGAGCAGTGGTTGAATTCTGATCGGACACTGTCAATGCATCCGATTAGATACGCCGCTTTGGCACACTACAAACTTGTACATATTCACCCTTTCACCGATGGTAATGGTAGGACTTCCCGGCTTCTTATGAACACAATTTTAATGCGGGCAGGCTATCCACCAGTTACCATACCAAAACAACAAAGGTAAAGTAAATATAAATAACGTATTTTTTTTGAACATGTATTTTCTAACGCAATGTACTGAAATTTTACAATAGGCATAAATACTACGATTATTTACAAGTAGCGAATGATGGTGATGTTAGGCCATTCATTCGATTCATAGCCGATTGTACAGAGAAAACGCTGGACGTTTATCTGTGGGCAACAAGTGGGCTGATGGCTCAAATACCAATGTTGGATTCAGAAGAAAAATTAAATACAACAAATTCTATACCGGAATTGCTCAAAGAGCTGGACGAATCTCTAAGTAACAGTGAAAATGACAACACAATACCTCCTACCATGTCGTCTACAATTCAAATAGAAGAACCCTGACCATGGCTTTTGTCGTTTCATTCTATCGTCCTCCTTTATATCTTGCCGATACAAATTTTCTACTTATAAATTATCCATTTGCAATCGTTTAAATATTGTACATAATATAATATTAATTATTGGCTGCATTCGATTGTGCACAAAGAATAATCTGTGATCTTGTCTACCAGGTAACCCGTTTTAAATTTTTATTTTGTGTAAATATATATTTGTATTGTTGAATCAATAATTTTTTGTATTTTTATTTGAATATATACATAAATAATTTAAAATACATTCAACTATGGAATTACATGAACAAATGGCAGACTGGGCTTAACGAATATTGTTTTTGGTAACAGAAGAATAACTTAAGAATTGAGTATTTTGCAGCAATTTTTTAATTTTGAAAAAAAAAAACACCAATTTTGATCATAAAAGAAGTCATTTTCTATTTTAATTCTTTTCATAAAACATACTATATTAAATAACAAAAAAATTGTAATTTGAGAATACCCTAAGGAATGATGTGTTGGATTAGTCGATTTGATTTAAACAAATGCGGCAGGAAAGACTGAACGAAAATAACTACTTTCTGTTTGTCGCACTTTGGCTCTTAATTCATCCTTAAAACGATCAACATCTTCGTCTTCAGGATTTGTTTTACAGAACTCCACTATGGCAGCTTCAAGTTCGGCCATTACTTTCTGATCGTCCTTTGTTTTAAGGGATTCATTTTTATCATCGTACACTTCATACATCTTTTCCGCCATCTGTTGACAAAAATGAAAATTCATTAACAATTAACATAGTGTGCAGCAGAGGAATGCGATCTGTGTAAAATTCACTAACTTGAATGACGTGCTCTGGAAAATTCGCTAGTCTAGCAACATTGATGCCAAAGCTTTTGTCCATAACGCCAGGCCGCACCTGATAGAGGAGCGTAAAATTTTTGTTATCAGCAACTGCAGCTATGTGAACGTTCTTCACAGTTGGCACATATTCGGCTAGCTCTGTGATTTCATGAAAATGTGTTGCAAATAACGTAAAACATTTTGTTTCCTTTGCTAAATATCTGATAGGGAAATGGGAAGGATTGCAAATTATTTAAAGCGCTCAATGGAGATTCACAGTACAGAAATACTTACTCAGAAATGGACCACGCTATGCCACAGCCATCGTAAGTAGATGTTCCACGTCCTAACTCATCAATGATAACCAAGGATTTTTCTGTAGCTGTCTGCAAAGATGATAAGTAGAAATTCATAAAAGCATTGGGAAATCTCACTAGACGAATGTATTTAAAATATATGTAGCCCACCAATTGGTTTTTTTTTATTTGATAACTACCCTTATAATAACGGATGATTCAATCATTTCAACCATAAAAGTGCTTAGACCTTTGGTAATATTGTCACCAGCGCCTATACGTCCAAGAATTGCATCCACCATGGACACTGTGGCTTCTTCGCAGGGTACAAAAGCGCCGACGTGCGCCATTAGAACAGCGGTGCCAACTGATCGAATATACGTACTTTTTCCGCCCATATTTGGACCCGTTATTATGTACATATTGGTTTTATCTTTAACAAAAATCATTGAAAAACTAAATACAAAACTTAAGTGACGTTTACGTGAAAGACAAACTCACCTTTCTCAAAGAAGGCATCATTACTGATGTAGGTGACGTTCTCTTGGAGCTCGAGGCAGGGATGTCGGATTTGCTTCAATTTGAGCACACCAGAGCCTTCTGGCAAAATTTTTGGTCGCACATACGGAATAGGCGCAGAAGTGGCAGCATTTGCGAAACTGATAAGACAATCCAACTCGGCAAGTTGATGATTAAGACGTGTCAACGGATTAAGATAACCCACTAAATTGTATAAAACAAAATTCCAGTGAAGCATTAATCAAAGCTACAAGAAATTTCCTTTTACCTGCAACGCGAACTACTTCGTCGACAATAGTTTGCTGCTGCTCCTCGTATGCCGCTTTGGTATCAGTGAATTGTTGGCTGTAATCGCTGAGTTTATTTGTGGTAAAACGTACACCGCCCTTGACAGCATCGATAATTTTGTAATCTTTACGCTTACGTAAGCATGCGTCATCCTTCAACGAAATGCGGAAGTGGTAGCCCAAATGCGAAATGTGTTCGAGTTTCACTGAAGAGCTTTTATCTAAATTAAGGTCGTCAGCAGCCTGATTTAGCTGTTTGTCCATTTTACGTTGTAGTATGGCCATCTTCTCCCTCAATTCCTTTAGCTCTTCATCGAACGAAGCTTTAACGAAGAACTCACCATCCTGGATGCCGTTTAAATCGACTACTTGCTCCACCATCTGTTTCAACAATTTTAGATCGTCGAGCGTGTCAATAAGTGGAGTGCAAACAACATTCGATACCGCCGAATTTTGCAAATCACTCAGAGTACTGATTAGACGCGGTGTACGAATTAGGACTTGGTAAACACGAAAAATATCCTGCAGAGATGCCTTTTTGCGCATCAACTTCTTCATAAGCTGAATAAGGTCTGGAATCCGCTTCATATAATCGGTATGCAATTCGTTTACTACTGAAGGGCTGTCCACCAGGCACTGTACAATATCGTGCCGGTCACGTAAGAGAGCTGCGTCCCGCAATGGTTGTTTCACCCACTGCGCCATTAGACGATGACCTTGGGGCGTACAGCAGCGATCCAAAACGCCCAGAATACTTTGCCAGCGATAAGATGCTGAATTCATAGGTGTGCCTGCTTTGGGGAATATATTCAGTGCAGCCACTGCAGCAGCATCCAAATGGACAAATCTATCACAAATTTGATTAATCCAAATTTAAAACAGATTTTCTGCGTTACATACCTATTAAGATTCAGCTGCTTAAGTGAAAAGCTTCCTTTATTGGCAAGGTCACTGGTTAAATTCAAATAGCCAACAATTGCGCAGAGTGCTCCCATAGCAACAGTATGTGCCAATTCCGGAATTGTATTTGCATCTTGTTGTTGACCCTTCTCAAAGTGTAGAATACAATTCAGATCTTGCAGCAAGCTAGATTTTTCAATAATAAAATCCTGGCGTTTGCGTATGGTTACCATGACTCCATTTCTTTCCATCACCCCTTTAATCCGCTCAAACTGAAACCAAACACAGAGAACGGTTTAAAAATACCATTTTATGTAAATAACGCTAAGAAGTCATACTTCACCGTCAGTGCCCGGTAGTAGACATTCTTTTGGAGCTAACAGAACTGTAGTTGCTTCCAATTCCGAAAAGAACTCATCGTCAACAAATTCCGTCACCGAAATTAGAAAGTCGTTCGACTCTACGCAGGCTACTCCCAACATCTTACAAAAAATTATGACAATCAAAGAAAAATATTATTAAAATTTTAAAGGTTCTGGACTTACTTTTTGATTGCCTTCGTGTTTCAAATTGATGGCAATGACACCAGTACCAGTAATGATGTCCACGACGCCGTTCCCACCCGAGAATAAAATATCTTCGAATTGTGTTAAATTGCCAGGCGAGCCCTTGTATTCAAGTGTCCATTCATTTGCGCGAGCGTTCTTTGCGTTTGAATAAACTTCGACACGGTAATTACGCACCAGAAGAAGTTCTCGGACAAGTTTTTCAAAATTGCCCCGGCCTAGCGCAACGTAGGACAATTCTTCGACTTCTCCAGGTGCCATTGTCTTGATGACTGCAGTTGATTGGAATATCAACTTTGCTACTAATTCGGTATCTTCGGGACCATGAACTGAATAGTAGTCTCCGCGATCGAAGAACCGTATTGTCGTCGAAGGCTTCTCCGCCAGATTCGCAAAGTACCGAATAAAACCTTTTTGTGCATTTGCATCTATTACAATTCAACAAAAAAAACAACACACATATTATTATTAAAAATAGTTGCAATAAAAATGACAAAAAAAACCAACGAAAAATAAAATTGCAAACATTACCCAAAGTAAGTGCCTGAGTTGGCTTGAGGTTAATCATTTTCTCACTTCAATTACAACACGTCCGTTAAGAAAATTATCATATACAATATTATTGACGCTTTTTCTGTAGTTTTATTAAAGTTTTTTTAATTATCAATTGATTTTTTTCTCTTAATTAACTTATTAACTGCTCATCGGCGCCAATTATGCCAATATAATAATTTTGAGGTTAGGTACAAATGCCGGGCGCCACAACAAAAGTTTTAGTAATAAAATCCTCTGTGCTAAAGGTAAATGAAGAGCTTAACGATAGTAGCAAAAAGATATTATGCGTTGTGGTGGTTTGTGCATTTGGTAAAAATCTAATAAACGTACCATACAAATGTCAACCAGTTAAGCGGTTTCTTTATGGTTTCGAAAATCGTTTCTTTTTTTTAATTGTTAGGAAATTTTCTTAAATTTTTGAAATGATTTTTCTAATTATTAAATGAGAAGAGGACTTTCATGTTGCATTTATAAATAAAAATATTTGATTTTGGTTTTTCAAATGACATTTTTTTTATAATAATAAAAATCAATAATAGTATTTTTTGTTGTATTTGTTTTTAATATGAAAGGTTAATTTTAGATGAGAAAAAATGCAATTTTCCTTTTTTATATAATTATTTAATGTTTGCAATTAATTTATTGGCACTAAATTAGAACTTGGCCGTTTGCTATAAAAGAATAAAGTGGAAGTGTATATAATCAAAAATAAGCAACTTACTTTTGGTGGAATGAATCAAGGCCGGAAATAATTGAATTTTTGTAATATCACATCGATAAAAATAGAAAATTTCTTATTATGTCATTTCACATTGGCCAAATGTGTAGTGAAAAGATGCATTTTAAATAAATTTATTATAAAAAAAAATCAATTTCTCTAAGATGCATGACATTGAATAAGGGAAATTTAAATATTCTATGTTCAAAAGTTCAAAAATATTGAAAACTAACACACAAAAAAACGCAAAGAACAAAACCGAAATAAATCTAAGACGATACATATGTGTACTGTTGTCGCCTACACACGTTTGTATTTATTTTTATTTTCATAGGCAATTGCAATTTAATGTGGGTCATACTACCGAGAATTCTATGAGTAATTGGAGAAATACTGCGAGTATATTTTTAGATAGATCCATTGAGGTGTTCCACTACCTTTCCATCAGGAAAATAGACATAGTTCCCACCATTAATCACATTTACCATTTGTTTACTATTTCATTTTAGGAAAACTAAATGATGTTTGAAACTATAATTATTTACACTATTTTAACAAAATGATTTGCTTAGTTTTTGTTTTTCATTTACACTTCATAGAAATAGTAATTAAAGTACACATTAGTGAACATCTTTAAATATCCTCCTCTAATGAAAGGGAAACTCGGATAATTTCAAAAGGACGATCGATTTACATTTAAAGTGAAAAAAAACATTTTCATTTTGGAACTTTATTTTTTTAAATATTAACTTAATTAATTGACGTACAATAATTATTAGTTGATTTTTAACTATTATGGGCTATTTGATCTTAAATTAAGTTTTTTTCCCGAATAATCATAAATAATTAGCTAAAGGTAAATAGTATAGGGTGTCCCAAATACCACGCCAGGTATAGAAAATTGTAATTTTTTTTATTAAATCATAAAGTATACAGTATTACAGTATAGGGTTTTGTATGGGAAAGCATATAAGGTAAATGCCCTCCACGGCTTTGCTGGTATATACACATACACACTCTTTTGTTGAAATTTTCCAATGATCGTTTTGCATAAATGTTGCTAAATGTCATTGGTACAGCGCTCAATTTCCTCCTTTAAGGCGTGGGTGGTCGTGGACTTGTTGGCATAAACCTTAGACTTCAAAGAACCTCAAAGAAAAAAGTCAACGGCGTTAAATCGCATGATCTGGGCGGCCAATTCTGATCAACAAAACGGGAAATTACACGACCAGAATATGAGTCATGCAATTTATCGGGTTCTACGGCATGGGGTAGTCTTGTTGAAACCACATGTCGTTCACATCCATATCTTGCAATTTAGGTACAAAAAACTGAATTTTCATATCGCGATAGCGAGCACCATTCACTGTTATTGCTTGACCAGCTGCATTTCCGATGATACCTCCAGTCCAAAATCCGCACCATACATAAACACGTTGTGGATGCCTTTGAAAATAAGCCTCATCGCTGAAGATTATTTTGATTCGCTGTGCGTGGTCAGTAAGTAGGCTTCAGTTCTTGAGTGATTTGAACTTGGTAAGCATAAAGATGCAAATCTCTCAAGAGCTCTTGTGTGATTTTTGGGACACCCTATATTTTAAGTTGTAAATTTTTACTATTAGCAGTACGGAAAAAACAATATAAATAAAGGTGACGGGCGCATTCTCCGCATGATTATTTTTACTATTAAAAAAATATTTCTGTTCACTGTTTTTAAGATGAAAATATTTTAAAATATTTTTGAAGCAGTAGCAGTCCTAGAAACTGTTTTTGTATGTATATTTATACCACTAAATAAAGGCTTCAAAATATTTTTTGCTTATGAAGACAGCTTACATAGGCTTTATGACCTCTAAAAAAATCACATTTAATAGTAAAATTATATATTTATAATTAAGAATTAAAAAAAATATCGGCATTGTTCTGAAGAACAAAATTAAGAACGAATTCTTTCAAGAAATTATAATTTCTATAATCTACTTCGTTTTCCGATTATTTTCATGTATAATTGATGAAATTTTTTATGCAGTACATTTTCGGTTTTAATTATCAAAAAGTTGATTTTGAACTGAAGGCAATAAATATCTTTTGTTTACTTATTCATAAAGTTTTGTAATTTTTTAAAAATATTTTCTATTCGAAATATGTGTAAATCGAATGGCTGCGTAGCCTTCCGACAAAAAAAAAAATTAAATAAAAATGATGAACTTTTCCAAAAATTATGACTTTAAACAAGAATTTTTTTTTTTTTACGCAAATTCAAATATTTGAATTTAATTTTTATCAAATAAATAATAATACAATAACATTGAAAAAATATTCTAGGTAAACGGAAAAGGAATTTTTTTTCTTATAAAATTTTAAGGAAATAACGACCATTAACATACGCTTTGTATGTAGTTTGGTTGATTATTTTTTGTGTGTTATTTTCCATTATTCATCTTTATCGTTGATAAGGAAATTATGGAGAAAAAAAAAGAACATACAATCAACATGAACAAAAATTATAATAATTCCCATAATTCCGACATTCATCCGTTAATCGATTAATAAGCTTTGTCGCCGAGAATAGTTGGTGGTAGTCGTCTAAGACAATTTTAAGATCGAGAAAAATTCGTTTAAGAAACTGAGCATCTGGACTAGAAGAGTCAGTTTATTAGTGGGATTTGATGATCGTGGATCGTACTCCTCCGTTAAATAAAAATAAGTAAGTTTTGTCTCCTTTCTGGATCAATTTTTTGTTTGTTTGGAAAAAGTTTAAACAATTTTTTTTGGATTATTTAATTTTTTGGCATATTTAAAAAGATGCATTTTTGGATCGTTTAAAAAGATGCAGTCTTAAAAGAATTTTATTTGTAAATGGAGAAATTGTATAATATTTGTCATCTTAGATTGTGTTTATGTGTATGTAATTTTCAAATCTGTTGAATTTATTCATAAAATAAATCGTTCTGAGCGTGTTACATTACGTTACGTGGTGATATTGTTATAGTTTCCATATTAGTAAATTGGCTAAATAAAAATGATTGGAAAAGTTTTATTGAAATTTAGAAAGACATTATTTAAAAAATACGATCAGACTGATAAGTTGTAGACTTATGCGTTGTAGAGTTAGTTTAATGATTAACTATCGATTCAGTTTAGCACTGATTTTCGTTTTTGTGTAAATTATAAAGATAATTTGGAAATTATTTCATTTAAAATCTAGTTAATTTGAAGATGCAATAATAGAATTTATTTATTTATGAATTTTTTGTTATTCATTAAAATACTATTAAATTAAGGGTTCGTATTCTGTCGATACAAAGATTCATAAATTCCGATTATTCATTGATTATAATTGGGAATGTATTGTAATATTTTACTTTGTGCTTATTATATACGAGCAATCTAATAATACGTATTACTGAGTACTGGCGATTATCTCGGAGAAGTTCAGTTCGCAGTTCGCGGATCATTGAAAATTGATTTTTGTTATCTGAGGAAGGATAGTGTTCGATCTCATTTAATTCGATTTTGAACCGATTTTATACCATTTTGAACTCTATTCGAACAGAGCTATTACCATTAAATATTGATTTTTCTATATGAAAATAATTATGATTTATAATCATTTTTGGTAGATTTATTGGAAATGACGTGTACAACAATTGTTGCCGTAATTGGCACAATTGCTCTGTTAGTTGATGGTTCTTTTATTAGACCGGAAAATGCAGGTGAAGATAATCGAAGCGTATATGAATTTGGGTCAAGGCAAACTTCGAGAACATCCACCAGCTCATTTACAAGTGGAACTTTAGGTGTAAATAATGGGCCAGTTGATAATTATCAAATGTCGCCTTGGGCCCATCAGCATCAAGACGAAATTAGACGAATGGCCGAGAGACTCAGGCATGAGTTTGATATTCATACTCGTGGAAGTAGTCAGGAAAAATATGAAGTTCACAGATCTCGAGGTATGTGAAAATGAACTTACAAAAGAAATTCGAAGAACAATCAAAGTTTAATATTTGAAAAAATTTCAGTCGATACCCTATTGCCCAGTTTTGCTGGTAAAAGTCAAGAGGAACTTGATTTGCTGGCAAAAGATATGACTGAGCAAATGCTTGAAGACATGAAAAATGGTAAATTGGTCTACAGTCAAATTTTTCAGCCGCAGTGGTTTGAAAATCAAGCTGCCCAAAAGTTGCATGCCCTCAGCAATGCCTATCATTCGCAACATTCACAAGATTTGCATACTGAATCGGTTTTTAATGGTCAACAAAATGTAAACACCAACGGACAGGGCGGATATCACTCGGTCACCGAACAAAAGCATTACGAGATGACGAATATACATAGTCCAACCTACAAGCCGATGTCAGTAAGTATTCATGCATTCAAATCATGCACGATCAAAATAATAAAATTTTAAAAATGCGCAGCCCTTTTATCCAGTAGCAGTAACCATAGTTGGCGGTAAGCGCAAGAAAAATTGTTCGACTGTCACAACGGGAGGTACAAATAACCCAAGCAATGGAGGTCAAAATGCAATTCCCGTTTACTCAGGGTCATATTTTACTGAGCATGGCTATGATCACCAACATGAATTGGGACTAGACCGTTATGAGGATTTCATGTCAAATGGTAGTCGAATATGGATACCAGGAGTGCCATCGCCAATAATGACGATCGAACAACAAGCAGAGATAACAAGACGAATAGAAGAGGAGAGATTACGACTACAAGAGGAATGGCGGAAGTGGCAGGAGGAATTCAAACGAAAAGAGGAGGTGGAAAGAAAATTTCGAGAAGAACAAAGACGGATACAGGAAAATAAATTCCGAATTGAATTAGAGGAATGGAGGAGAAATGAGGAAAAACGGATACGGCAGGAAGAAGACAGGCGACGATTAGAAATTGAAAATTGGCGAAGACAACAGGAAGAACTAATTAGAAACGAACAGGAACGTATGATGAAAATCGAAGATCATTGGCGAAGGTTAGAAGCCGAAAAGCTTCGGAAGACCAACGAAGAATGGAGACGGCGGGAAGAACATCGCATGCGAATTGAACAAGAGGAGTGGAAGAGACGTGAGGAGGAACGACTTCGCATAGAGCTCGAACATAGACAACGACTTCAAGAGGATCGAATCCGACGGGAAGAAGAGCAATTACGACAAGCGGAACGCCAGGAATGGCTACGAAAACAGGAAGAATGGACACGTCAGCAAGAGCAATGGAGGCGTGAACAGGAAGAGTGGAGACTTCAGCAGGAAGAATGGAAACGACAGATAGAAATGAATTCGAATACACAACGGTATCAATACAATAACTATATCACATACTATAATGCCCTAACTACCGAACAAGCACTTGAAGAAATTCGATTGAGAGAAACAGAGAGGCTGCGCCACAAAAACGAACAGTCCCACATCACATATCGTCCTGGTGAAGTTGACTTCATTACCTACTATAATAGCTTGACCACTGAGCAGGCGATTGACGAATGGAGACATCGTGAAGATGATCGAAGACGACATCAGGGCTTACCGATCGGATCACAATATTATGAGTTTATCCGTGAAGAATTCGTATATATACATCAAGGTAGTAATTTGAAAGATTGGGAAGCATTGAAATTAGAAAAAGAACTAGAGGAACAAAAGAGAAGAGAACAGTTGAAAAGAATAGAAGAAGAAGAAAAAAAACGTCAATTGTATTTGGAATCCTTAGTGTGGGAATTCGAAACTTATCGATTCAATACCACATACCATCCGGATTGGGTGAATTATGTTCGTCGCTACTCTACATTAACAACCTATGAAGCAGAAAAAGAATGGATTTTACGGGAATTCGAAAGAAGACGGTTCCAGGCTCAGTATCTAAATACACATTACATATACAGTTATATAAATCGTGATAATCTGAACTTCATCTACAAGCCAGGACAGGTTGATTTTATATCATATTACAATACATTGACTCTTGAACAGGCTAAGGAAGCATGGCGGCGAATGGAAGAGCATCGAAGGCGGCAACAAAATCTGCCAGTTTTTTCAATAACAATCGACATAGAAAGTCACGTGTTCAATGAAACTGTAATAAATTATATTCCCGGCCAGGTACAATACCCGAACACATTTAATAAAACGCAAACTGACGAAGAGTATGAAAAATGGCGACAGGAAGAGATAGAACGTTTGAAAAAGGAGCAACAATTGATTGCCTCACTAACCTGGGAGTTTAATAGTAACAAATTCAATACCACCTATAATCCAGATTGGGTCATTTACGTTCGGCGTTACTGTAGATTACCGACCCATGAAGCACGAAGAGAATGGATCGTACGAGAATTCGAAAGAAGACGGTACCAGGCTCAGTATACGAATACACATTACATATACACTTATATAAATCGAGATAATATGAACTTCATCTACAAGCCAGGACAGGTTGATTTTATATCATATTACAATACGTTGACTCTTGAACAGGCTAAGGAAGCATGGCAGCGAATGGAAGAGTATCGAAGGCGGCAACAAAATCTGCCAGTTTTTTCAATAACAATCGACATAGAAAGTCATGAGTTCAATGAAACCGTAATAAATTATATTCCCGGCCAGGTACAATACCCGAACACATTTAATAAAACGCAAACTGACGAAGAGTATGAAAAATGGCGACAGGAAGAGATAGAACGTTTGAAAAAGGAGCAACAATTGATTGACTCACTAACCTGGGAGTTTAATAGTGACAAATTCAATACCACCTATAATCCAGATTGGGTCATTTACGTTCGGCGTTACTGTAGATTACCGACCCATGAAGCACGAAGAGAATGGATCGTACGAGAATTCGAAAGAAGACGGTACCAGGCTCAGTATACGAATACACATTACATATACACTTATATAAATCGAGATAATATGAACTTCATCTATAAGCCAGGACAGGTTGATTTTATATCATATTACAATACGTTGACTCTTGAACAGGCTAAGGAAGCATGGCAGCGAATGGAAGAGTATCGAAGGCGGCAACAAAATCTGCCAGTTTTTTCAATAACAATCGACATAGAAAGTCACGAGTTCAATGAAACCGTAATAAATTATATGCCCGGCCAGGTACAATACCCGAACACATTTAATAAAACGCAGACTGACGAGGAGTTTGAAAAATGGCGACAGGAAGAGATAGATCGCTGGAAAAAGGAGCAACAATTGATTGACTCACTAACCTGGGAGTTCAATAGTGACAAATTCAATACTACCTATAATCCAGATTGGGTAAATTTTGTTCGGCGCTATTCTCAGTTGACTGATGAACAAGTACGCGAAGAGTGGAGAGTGCGAGAAGAAGGAAGGAGGCGCTTTCAGAAATTATACTCCATTTGGCTGCGTTATCTTTCCTACAAACCTGGTGAAGTTGATTTTGTCGCTTACTATAACACCCTCACCATTGAGGAAGCGAAAAATGCATGGCGCAAAATGGAAGAAATTCGACGACAACGCCAAGGCTTACCCATTAGAACATTGGATATAGATTTGGAGAGTTTCGAATATGAAGAACTTATGGAAGAGGTGCCAGCTGAACAAATATATGGCGCCACATACATTCCCAAAGGATACAAGTATATTCAGAATTACAATACTTTGAGTTCGGACGATGCACGAACAGAATGGATACGGCGGGAGCAAGAAAGACGACGTTACCAGAAAATGTATCCAGACTTGTTACGCCAAATGCAATTTACAAGACACCATTTCAATAGTACGCACAGTGCAAATGGCTTTGATTATATTATTTACTACAATTCATTACCAACTTTCGAAGCAAAGCTTGAGTTCAAGCGACGAGAAAAGGAGCGCCAAAGAAGCCAAAATATACCCTTGTCGAATACACAGTATCAGGACTTTGAGACTAACGTCTTCGAATCGTATAATTACATGCCAACTGGAATTGGATACATAAATTACTATTATAGTTTGCCAACAGAAGAAGCATTAAAAGAATGGCGAAATCGAGAGGAAGAGCGCAGACGAATTCAAAGAATATATCCGCAAGCTCAACAATATGGTTACAAGAATTATCATTTCAATTCTACTTACTGTCCAGATGGTTTCGATTATATTACTTACTATAATAGTCTAAATATGGACGAGGCTAGGCAAGAGTGGAAGAAGCGAGAAGAGCAACGGCGAAATAAACAAGGTTTGCGTCCATTATCCCATCAACTGGAACTGGAGTCAAAGATATTCGACATTGTCTATACGACATTTGAATATCAGATAAGTGATCATTTAAGAAATTATTGGCATAGAATAGAAGAGAAGAGAAAACGGCAGGAAGATGATGAATTGCAACGTTTTAAAGAAGAGGAACTTCGCCGTGAAGAAGAATTAAAGAGACTTGAGGCAGGTCAGATTCATGCTGAAGAAGAAGCTAAACGATGGGAAGAAGAGAAAAAGCGCCAAGCAGAAGCGGCAAAGGCACGAGAGACTGAACTACTGAAACGGTTTGAAGATGATAAGAAGAGGCGTAAGCAGGAAGAAGAGGAATTTATACGCCGAGAAGAGGAGCGTATTCGTGCTGAACAGGAACTGTTGAGAAAACGGGAGGAAGATCGTATCGACGCAGAAGAGGAGCAAACTCGATACGAACAATTAAGGTGGCAAAGATTAGAAGAAGAACGACTGGAGAGGGAACAGCGAGAGCGTGAATACAGAGATCAACAACTTAAATTAGAACAAAAAAGACGCAGAGAAGATGACGAACGGCGAAAACTACGAGGGGAATTTATCAAAATGGAAAATAATAACCCTAACATGCCTATATCGAATAAGAATCGGGGAGATTTACTAAAACAAATATACGCACAAAACAGTGAAGACTCTGATGAAACTAATGCTGGTGAGGAGGTGATAAATGTCGAATATGAGCCCGATACTACTCGTGGATATCCTTTTACTATTCCAAGTGTCCAGAATGGTCATGATTCGGGCGGACATGCCACCTCATACCAACAAAATAATACAACGGTTATTTCATCTTCACCAATAAATCCATCAGGACAGAATACTGGATGGCAGTATGGTGGTGGTGGTAATTTGTACCATGGACTGATTGATTTAGGGACGCAAGTAGGAAACAGCGGTGATTCTTCATCGTCAATTGGTTCCGGTTCTAGCCGAAACTACAGTTACGAACGCCATTATGAGATAAACTCTGAATCAGGAAACAAAGATGTTAATCAAGTTGGTGGAATGCACGGAGGACACACTGAAAATAATAGCGGTGCATCATCATGGAGTAGGGGTGGAGGTCAGCTGTACCATGGTTTGATCGATTTGGGTATGAGTGGAGGGCACGGCAATAACTCAACGGCATCCAACGCTAATAGAAACTATACTTACGAACAAAACTATGAGCTAAATATCGGACCTGGAATGGAGATCAGTGGAAGAGAATACCACATGCAAGGTGGACAAATGGGAAACAACCGCGATTCATTATCATCGACATCGTACAGTTCTAGCAGTGGTTATAACTACGATCAAAATTATGGCCGTACATTATCAGAGGCAAACAATCAAACCGGAAGAAAACGGTTAAATTTAGCTACAGACGTGAATTCAATTCGACGGGAACACGGATCTTCTGGACAAAATGCTGGATGGAGTCGTGGTCGAGGTAATTTGTATCATGGTTTGATTGATTTGGGCGTCAATCAAGGACATGGCAATAACGCAACCTCATTGGCATCGAACGCTAATAAAAACTATACGATCGAACGTCATTATGAGATAAATTCCGGATCAAGAATGGGTGATACAAATCAGAATAATGGAGGATATCAATCGCATGGTAGACAAATGGGAAATAATCAACAAGGTGCATCATCCTCGGCATCATACGGTTCTAGCAGCAGTTATAACTATGATCGGAATTATGACAGTTCTGCTGGACGAAATGTGGGATCAGGTTCTGGAAATGCACACCAAAATAGGGCATGGCATTCAAGTTATGGTCATGATGATCGAAGAAGAGAATCCGATGGAAACAGTGGTTCTACTTCTGCGTCATTCCACGACGAAAATAGAAATTATAATATTGCTGATAATAATAGAGAGCTTCCGAATGGTGACGTGCTAATAGATAATCAAGATTATGACGAAAAATACTACGATATGAGCATTGAAGATGGTGGCGGACATGCGGGATCCACATCGGCCAATGGAAGATCTCATCATTACTCTTCAGTAAATCGGAGAAGAAAGAGAGATCAGTTGGCAAACCTATCCGAAGGTGGTAAGCTCACACAATCCCTTTTTCACGATGATTCGAGAGCTAACTCAAATCGAAGATCCGAAAAATTGGAAGATCTGGGACATCATGACAGCCAAATTTCTTTTACCGAACATGATCCTGAAAGACGAATAAACACAAACGAATTTATGAGCATTACACAGGAACTAGACGATTTAGGGCAGAACTTCCGAAATTCTCAACCGTCTTCAACACACAAACCCACGCGCATACAAGAGATCGATTCCGGACGACAGTACATTAATGGCCAATGGCAACATATCGATCGGGAAGGCGATACAGATTTAACACAACAGCAAATACAACAGCCTAATTGGGGTCGCGACGGACATGATACCCAACAACAACAAACAATTTTCGATTACAATCAAAATAATCGACAGCGCCTGAATTATAACAGAGCCGTTGGTTATGATCAAAATCATTTAAATAGTCCTGTAGAAGGCAAGGTATTTTGAGAGTGTTTTCTCATTAATTTCACTTTTTATTAACAAATATGAACTAATCCGACGCTAGGAAGTTGAGCTGCAAGCCGAACAAGTCACTGAGATGCCAAAGAAGGTTGGATTTTGGAGCAGAATTGGTCGAAAAATAAAGGAATTCTTTGGATAAAATTGTTAAAGTCCTAAAATTTTATTTTAATTATTTAAAAGCTATACTAAAAACTAATGTTAATATGTAATACAATAAATGTGTGAAAAATTAACCAATTTCTAATTTACCGCTTGCATGTATGAGTAAAATTGGTCAATGGCATCCAAATCAGTAATTTTTATTGTGGGGTCTTTTGTTATAGGGCAGCTCCGTACACAAGATAAAAAATTTGGTATTAGCCTTTTCAATCAACATGGACATCGTCGTCTCTATAAAGCCGTTTGTGGCATATTGAAAGACTCTGTACTCAACAATAGGAGTGGCATGTTGCGTGCGATGCTAAGGCTCACCTATTCTTAACTTTCCATGCATACACGTACTAATAGAATGCGAATCAATATCGTCATCCAATCCAGTCTACTTAAAATTCTTATCGAAGTTCTGCTTACAAAAGCGACGATGTGCCATCAAATGTTGTGTTCAGCTTGGTCCTATGTGGAACTTCCGTATCAAGAGTATATGGTTTTCGGTGTCATATAACATTTTTGGAGGGTCGACAAAGTACGGAATCTTTCAAAGATATTTTTATAAAAAGGACTTTTTCATTTAAAGAAATTATTAAAAAACTCAAAAAGGGTTATTTGCGTCAGATCGGACACCTGTGTTACACGGCCATCTTCATTAACGAGTTTTTGTCGGAAAATGGATTGCCGTCGTCCGTATGATTTTTTTTTGGGATTTCCTAATATAAAAAAAAACACTTAAGAAGACGTCACCATCTTGGTATTGTTGACACATGCAAAGGAGTGTAACCGAAGAGGTGAATATGGTTACTGTTGAAGAATTGTAGTACTGCTACTAAGAGTTGAAACAAAGCATCCGTTGATATATAGTTGCCTGCGGTAACTACTTTAAAGGGGAAAGATTTGAATATCCGCTAATTTGGAATTTCTTGTCAACCTGTTGAAACAAAATTTAACCAACTTATCAAACCCACTAACAACAGATCAGCATCGCTTAGAGATCTGGTGACGATTACTCACATTAAATGTGAAGTTCTCAAATGGCCTCATCGATGTAGTAATATAAAATGGCATCTGGCTGATGTCTTAGGGTTCTAAGGTATCTTACATACGTGTATATACAAACAAAGAAATTTGGTTAAGTATTGTAGATTAAATGAGTTTGTTTGATCAGAAAGCAGTACTCTGATTGCTGACTGTGGTTGAATTTAGAAATGTTGTGTCGGGTGGAACCCTACATATTGGGTTGTCAAGAAAGTAATTTCGTTGTTTTCCAACGGAGGACTCACATGTATAAGCTTAAATATCCGCTGTTTCATTTAAATCAAAAACAAATTTATTCAAAGTACTTACCCTCGCTAGCTATACATTTTTCCCATATCTCGGGCAATTCGTGGATACCACGCCAAAAAAATTCCTTCTCTTTCGAGGCAAACCACTCATCAAGCCATTTTCGGACGTCTTTGTAAGAATCGAAGTGCTGCTCAGCGAGTGCGTGGCCCATCGACGAAAACAGGTGGTTGTCGGAAGGGGCCAGGTCTGGTGAATAAGCGGGGTGAGGTAGCACCTCCCAGTTAACTGTCTCAAAGTAGGACCATTTTTGACGTTTGCGATGGTGCGTTGTCGTGGAGGAAAATCAGCTTGTCATGTCTTTGTTGATAATCCGTTCTTTTTTCACGCAGAGCACGGTACAATTTGATCAGTTGTTGGTGGTAGTGGTGGGCATTGACAGTTTCATCAGGTTTCAACATCTCATAGTAGACGATACCCTGCTGATCCCACCAAACGCACAACATCGTCTTCCGTCCAAAGCGATTTGGTCTTGGGGAAGGTGTTGATGGTTGGCCGGGATCAACCCATGATTTCTTGCATTTAGATCAACCCATGATTTCTTGCATGATTTCTGGCGACAAAAAAGAAATTCTGAAGAATTGAAAAGAAGATCTTCTCAATCTTCCCCATGGCACGCATACGCATGGAAATGGCTGGTTGTGTAATACCCAATTGCTCCGCGAGCATTTTTTTGAGGTATCTTCACCGTCCAAAAGAACCTGCAATTGATGGTCCTAAACCTTCCTAGGCCCATTTTCACTCTTCTTGACCCACAAGTCAATATTACCGTTTTTGAACCGACGAAACCAATCTCCGCACGTTGTTTCCGATAAAACACTGTCACCATAGGCCTCCAGAAGCATTCGATGCGTTTCGGCAACCGATTTCTTCAAATTGAACCAGAAAAGCAGAGCTTCCCGCATATGCTCTTTTTCTGGCACAATACTAGACATGATTACCAAAGGAAAAATGTATGTTGTTCTACGAAATTGCTGACAATGTGCACTGATTAATGTTGACGGATGTCAATATCATAAAAAAAAGTATGGCGTGCCCATGGTAGCTTAATACGCTTACTCACGCCATCTATGACCAAACAGCGGATTTAAGCTTATACACCTGGTAATTGCTTTTTTTTACAATCAACTTTTCACTTAAGCCGCATTATCATATTGTATTTTGACAGCTGACATAGTAAGACTTGCTATTGAAAAATTCGATTGATTATACACAGTTCTTTTTTGGTTGATACCCTTTTAAATATGGAAAGTGAGAAACAGTATTTTCGGCATATTTTACTTTTTTACTATAGAAAAGATAAAAATGCTGTTCAACTAAGAAAAAAATTATGCGATATATATGGAGAAGATGTGTTAAGTGAGCGTCAGTACCAAAACTGGTTTGCAAAATTTCGATTTATCAAAAAAAAATGTTATGCTATCTTTTTGGTGGGATTCGTTTATTTTGAGCTTCTATTGAGCAATACAACGATCAATTCTGAAGTGTACTATCATCAGTTTAACAAATTGAATAATTCACTTAAAGAAAAAGGCCAGATTTGGATAATAGTGTTCTTTAAGGATAATGCGAAACTACATACAAGTTTGACTACTCGGCCAAAGCTTTTAGAGCTTGGATGGGATATACTGCCACACCCACCATACTCTCCAGACCACAATTACCAATTGTTCCGGTCTCTACAAAATTTTTCAGACGGTAAAACGTTTAATTGAAATGAGGAGGTCAAAAATCACGTGGATCAGTTTTTTGCCAGCAAAGAACAAACATTTTATGAGCGTGGAATCATGCTATTGCCAGAAAGATGGCAAAGGGTATTGGATCAGACTGGATAATATTTAATTGAATAAAATATTAATTCACTATAAGAAAATCGTCTTTCATTTTTATAAAAAAAAACGAAATTACTTTCTTGACAACCCAATACAAAATAATGCTGAGTGCGGTAAAATAGCCGATATTTTTGATAAATATGATAAAAAAAACGAGATGCTGATGAGACTACCCAAAATTTTGACAAAGGCTAATTGGGGCGTAGTTCGAATTAATTCGACAAACAAATTTTCATTTTTTTTATAAAAAAAATTAAAAGAAATTAAAAGAAGAGTTGTTAATATATTATGTTTAAAAAAATAAACATTTCTTAACTAATATGCGATTTTCATGATTTTTTAAATTATTATTTAGATACAAATATTGATTACTTAAATAGTTAAAATGCATTGAAATCTAATCAAAATTACTATAAAAGAAAATATATTTAAAGAATATCTCGTTTTGCAGTAATTTTGATTAGATTTCAGTGCATTTTTGCTATTCTCAATTAGTATAGAAATAAATTTATTGTGGTGGCAAAAGGTTAAACACAAAAGTCAATAAGATTATTAATGTATTGCAAGATAAGATTGAAAGTAAGTAATCTGTCGTTAAATATGTTTAGAGAATTTTACCTCTAAAAAAGTTGGATTCAGTTGAAAATTAGACATACGCCAATGTGGTTTGTATGGGCAGGAATATTGGCATTATGCCTGATCGTTTGTGTTTGTGTCAACAGGATTATAAGTCCGGAAATGAAAATTTTTAATGTATACCGCAAGGAGTCTCCAATATTGTACAAATTAAAATTTTATGCTAGTTTCATTTACTTACTCTGGACTCGGGTAATTTTTAATTGTTTTAATATATATTAATAAAAAAAAATTGAATTTTTTAGGAAATAATCAATTTAATTTTATAGCGATATCGCCATCATATCGGTCCGGAAGTTGGGGACAAAATTCAGACACTGCTCGCTGAAAAAAATGATTACGTGAGTGAAAAACAGTGATAAAAATATGTTAAATTTAATCAGCTTGATAATGATATTAAACGAAATACAAAATATTATTTGTTGTTTATATATTTACCTTATATTTTCATATTTACAATAATCGCAGTTATTTGAAACGATCACGTTCATGGGAACATCGTCAACGTATTTTGTTTTCGAATGCATCGTTAATCTTTATACGACTTACTCTACTGCCCGTTTGACTCTTAGATTGCCTCAATTCAACGATGATCACCTATGTGTGTCCTTAACTAATAATAGCTATGACGGTGATATAAGAGTTTCTAAAGGTATGTGCATACGCATAGATGGACTCGAAATGACAGTAATAGTTCCACTTGAAAAATGGGCGATCAAATTTTGTGGGAATATGAGGTAATTATATGAAATTTACTTGTAAGGTTCTTTCGTTTCCGTTATGAGAACTGATATATTAATTATTTGATGATTCCTTTCCAAAAACTTTCGAGCCCAAAAGAAATTATGGCAATGTTTGCTTTCGCCTAATATTTTTTTGTATTTTTGTT
Source organism: Atherix ibis (assembly GCA_958298945.1). Lineage (NCBI taxonomy): Eukaryota > Metazoa > Arthropoda > Insecta > Diptera > Athericidae > Atherix > Atherix ibis. The sequence goes on along the minus strand of OY282609.1, from coordinate 17,808,013 downwards.
CAACTTAATTGTTCCTCAATCGATATACTCGGATTAGTTTAATGTTAAAAAGAAAGGATTTCTGTTGCAATTTTTTAAAAAGAAAATTTTATATATTAGATCAAAAGTTAATGTAATTAGTTTTAATTTATTGAATTATTTATAGATTCGCAAAAAATCCATCGAAAGAAGTTCACGTGGAATTCGATGGTGTGTGGAATTTTAATTTTTCATCCTTTAGCTATGATAAGGAGATGAGCAGTTTATCAATTTCAAAAGCAATTTCAAATGAACTTTGGGCAAAGGACTATTTTCGATTGTTAGAATGGGCAAAACCGATTTATAATGAACAGTATGGAGAAATTTCTGGAACTGTTCAAATTGACGAACACGCTTATATGATTTCTGCTAATTCCATTAAAAGACATGTTTTAGGTAAAGTTTTTCTTAAATAATAATTCCAAATTAATAAATACATTAATATTTGAATATTTTTTTTTAATAATTTCGAAATTTTCTATTTAAAGGTCGATTTAATTATCGAAAAATGCTTCATCGTTCAGTGATGCACTATATTACATTGGATAGTGGGGATCAAATCAGTGTGGCTGTTGGTTCTTTTCCTCAATTATTTTCAAAGTAAATAAAAGAAAATATTCTTCCCCCCACATTTAGGAAAATATTTTTATATATTTCTTTTATAATTTTATAGAATTGAATATGGTTTTATAAGTATAGCCGAAAATGGGAAAAATTATCCAATCGAAAAATGTGACTTGAGACTCCATTGTCATGGAGAGGAAGGAAATCCGCCTTTGGATTATGCATTTTCATTTGAAACAAGTACTAGCCAAAGTTTATTTCCAATTTACAAAAATAAGCTAAGATATTATTTATTTCTATACTCCTGATAGAGCAAACCTTATATCGGGTTAAAGTGTATGGTCCTGATATACGGAAAATACAATATAACGAGGAGTATAATCAAACAATTGTTATATACAATTGTATATTCGAAGTAAATGATATACTTGGATGGGGCCTAGTCGAATGGTGCTACAAAATTACATCAAAATAATTAAATTTAATTTTTATACTCACAAATACCGAAATGCTAATTAAATATATTATTTTTATTATATAAAAATATATTATTGGAATAAATTTTTATATTTTTATGAGAACGTCTTTTTATTGAAATAATAAAAATAATTTGTTACAAAGTGTACAGCGGTCTAGAATCCGAATTCAGCCAATTCCATAGCCGGAAGGACCTACAAATTGGTGTGGCATTAAAAAAAGTAGATTTCAGTACAAATTTTATTAAAAATGAATAAAAAAAATTCTAGGAAAATATGGTTACATCATACTGGCATATATTTTAATAATTCACTGGAAAAAAATATTTTCAAAAACAAAAAAATATTTCTTGTTAAATTGTAAGTTGTCATATATTGCAATTATTAAGAAAAGTGCTTGTTATGAATTGAAATATGAAATTGTACTCATATCGGCTTTGATGAATGAACCAAAAATTAGCATAGAAGCCCACATGACCGGAGATTTTGTATTATTAAAAAAATAGATAATCGGTAAATAGAAATGAATCACTTTATCTTAATTGAGTGGGCAAATCTGAAGCATTATTTAAAATTCCCACATCTTTAATAGCAAATATTCATAAGTTCAATTTCATATTATATAAGGTTAAAACATCTTATTTTTAATAATTATACTTACATACAAGTATTTATTTGAGTATAAATAAATGTTTAGAATTAGTTCTATGAATCAACAATTTGTTTGTAAGTATAATCAGAGCAACTCAGTATTTTTGATACAGAACAAGTAAACATTACGAATACCCTCATAATAGAATGAAAAATCCTTAACATACTTTCATCTTTAGAATATTTCCATAGAATTTGATATTAACTAGATTATTTTGAGCAAATTTTAAAAATTAAACAATTTTATTTTAAACAATAATTAATTTATTATTCGCAAATAATAATTTTGATAAGGGATTATGCAGAATTTTCTTATACGCACTAGGAAAAAAAATCAATTTTAATAAATTATAATAGCTAAAGTGCGCGTAATCAATTAATGATAAGACAATTTAAATACGACAACATATTTGTATAAATTGCTTTAAGAATCGCAGCAATTCAGTGAGAGAATCAGTTCCTCAGCAAATATTCAAAGTGTTGCATCACATCTTAATTTAGATTTGAATCTGAACAAAACTTGAGGCAAGTCTAAATGCAATTCTAAGTTTGGTTTTAAAAAAAAAAAATACAAAATTTTGAATATTTTAAATTAATAAAAAGAGAAGATCTTAAATTATATTCCTACTTTATAAAAATTTATAATTTATAATATTTTTCAATATTAATTGTAGAATAAGTTAATAATATAAACATTTTAGTGCGCATATCAATTAAACTGCTTATCATTTCATGGATTGTTTTGCATTTTTTTAAAATAATTTTACATTTCTATTTTGATTTTATTACTTTAATGAATTTGAATAAATGATAAGATTTTTATTTTTAGCTAATAATGTCTGTTTCTAAGGGAATAACGTTGATATTATTGATGGTGCTTTTTACTGTCGTATTAGCTGAAAACGTAGGTTCACCGACAAGATATCAGACTGGGTATGGATCTCAAAGGCAATATTCGACTTCACAGAATTTAGAAAGAGTGCAGAATAATGATGATACAGAACAAGTGGAACAATTCCAAACACATCTTACTATTGGACCTTTGACCCCGGCGAGTGGAACAAAAAATCATCAGATGCATTACTCTTCTCCAAGTGGTCGCTATTTTTCTACAGGAACTATAAACGATGGAGATCAACAAATGTCTTTGAATGCATTTGAAAGAAATCAAAATGGACATTCTTCGACGACCGGTGTATTTCCAAATGGGCATAGGCATTATGGACCTAGATATAATCCGAGTCAATCTACACATCATGTTCATCAAACTCAGTTCACAAATGGAAATCACCAAACAGGTGAAAATCTAGAGAAAGAAGATCAAGAAGAACAGGGACAAGTATCAGTTGGAATATTTGATAATATACATAATGTAGACCAAGCGAGCCCACATACCATCGGCGATCTATCGACTGGTGATACCCTATCAACAGGACACAGAAGATATCCTTATACTACCTTTGGAAGTGGTCATAGACAATATCCACATCAATCTTCACATAATGTTCATCAAACCGAGTTCACAAGTGGAACTCATCCAACAGGTGCAAATTTAGAAAAAGAAGATCAAGAAGAACAGGGACAAGTATCTGTTGGAATATTTGATAATATACAGAAAGTAGATCAAGCGAGAACACATACCGTTGGAGATCTGTCGACTGGTGATACCCTATCAACAGGACGCAGAAGATATCCTTATACCACCTTTGAAAGTAGTCATAGACAATATCCACATCAATCTTCCCAGAATGTTCATCAAACCGAGTTCACAAGTGGAACTCATCCAACAGGTGCAAATTTAGAGAAAGTAGATCAAGAAGAACAGGGACAAGTATCTGTTGGAATATTTGATAATACGCAGAAAGTAGACCAAGCCAGCACACATAGCGTCGGAGATCTATCGACTGGTGATACCCTATCAACAGGACACAGACGATATCCTTACACCACATACGGCAGTGGACACAGACAATATCCACATCAATCTTCACATCATGTTCATCAAACCGAGTTCACAAGTGGAACTCATCCAACAGGTGCAAATTTAGAGAAAGAAGATCAAGAAGAACAGGGACAAGTATCTGTTGGAATATTTGATAATATACAGAAAGTAGATCAAGCCAATACACATACCGTCGGAGATCTATCGACTGGTGATACCCTATCAACAGGACGCGGAAGATATCCTTATACCACCTTTGAAAGTAGTCATAGACAATATCCACATCAATCTTCCCAGAATGTTCATCAAACCGAGTTCACAAGTGGAACTCATCCAACAGGTGCAAATTTAGAGAAAGTAGATCAAGAAGAACAGGGACAAGTATCTGTTGGAATATTTGATAATACGCAGAAAGTAGACCAAGCCAGCACACATAGCGTCGGAGATCTATCGACTGGTGATACCCTATCAACAGGACACAGACGATATCCTTACACCACATATGGGATTGGACAGAGACAATATCCACATCAATCTTCACATCATGTTCATCAAACCGAGTTCACAAGTGGAACTCATCCAACTGGTGCAAATCTGGAGAAAATAGATCTAGAAGAACAGGGACAAGTATCTGTTGGAATATTTGATAATACGCAGAAAGTAGACCAAGCCAGCACACATACCGTCGGAGATCTATCGACTGGTGATACCCTATCAACAGGACACAGAAGATATCCTTACACCACATATGGGGGTGGACACAGACAATATCCACATCAATCTCCACAACATGTTCATCAAACCGAGTTCACAAGTGGAACTCATCAAACAGGTGCAAATCTAGAGAAAGAAGATCAAGAAGAACAGGGACAAGTATCTGTTGGAATATTTGATAATATACAGAAAGAAGGCCAAGCCAGCACACAAACCATCGGCGATCTATCGACTGGTGATACCCTGTCAACAGGACACAGAAGATATCCTTACACCACATATGGTAGTGGACACAGACAATATCCACATCAATCTTCACATCATGTTCATCAAACCGAGTTCACAAGTGGAACTCATCCAACAGGTGCAAATTTAGAGAAAGTAGATCAAGAAGAACAGGGACAAGTATCTGTTGGAATATTTGATAATACGCAGAAAGTAGACCAAGCCAGCACACATACCGTCGGAGATCTATCAACTGGTGATACCCTATCAACAGGACACAGAAGATATCCTTACACCACATATGGGATTGGACAGAGACAATATCCACATCAATCTTCACATCATGTTCATCAAACCGAGTTCACAAGTGTAACTCATCCAACTGGTGCAAATCTGGAGAAAATAGATCTAGAAGAACAGGGACAAGTATCTGTTGGAATATTTGATAATACGCAGAAAGTAGACCAAGCCAGCACACATACCGTCGGAGATCTATCGACTGGTGATACTCTATCAACAGGACACAGAAGATATCCTTACACCACATATGGGAGTGGACACAGACAATATCCACATCAATCTTCACATCATGTTCATCAAACCGAGTTCACAAGTGGAACTCATCCAACAGGTGCAAATTTAGAGAAAGTAGATCAAGAAGAACAGGGACAAGTATCTGTTGGAATATTTGATAATACGCAGAAAGTAGACCAAGCCAGCACACATACCGTCGGAGATCTATCAACTGGTGATACCCTATCAACAGGACACAGAAGATATCCTTACACCACATATGGGATTGGACAGAGACAATATCCACATCAATCTTCACATCATGTTCATCAAACCGAGTTCACAAGTGGAACTCATCCAACTGGTGCAAATCTGGAGAAAATAGATCTAGAAGAACAGGGACAAGTATCTGTTGGAATATTTGATAATACGCAGAAAGTAGACCAAGCCAGCACACATACCGTCGGAGATCTATCGACTGGTGATACTCTATCAACAGGACACAGAAGATATCCTTACACCACATATGGGAGTGGACACAGACAATATCCACATCAATCTTCACATCATGTTCATCAAACCGAGTTCACAAGTGGAACTCATCCAACAGGTGCAAATTTAGAGAAAGTAGATCAAGAAGAACAGGGACAAGTATCTGTTGGAATATTTGATAATACGCAGAAAGTAGACCAAGCCAGCATACATACCGTCGGAGATCTATCGACTGGTGATACCCTATCAACAGGACACAGAAGATATCCTTACACCACATATGGGAGTGGACACAGACAATATCCACATCAATCTTCACATCATGTTCATCAAACCGAGTTCACAAGTGGAACTCATCCAACAGGTGCAAATCTAGAGAAAGAAAATCAAGAAGAACAGGGACAAGTATCTGTTGGAATATTTGATAATATACAGAAAATAGACCAAACCAGCACACAAACCATTGGCGATCTATCGACTGGTGATACCCTATCAACAGGACACAGAAGATATCCTTACACCACAAATGGGAGTGGACACAGACAATATCCACATCAATCTTCACATCATGTTCATCAAACCGGTTTTGTTAGTGGAGCTCATCAAACAGGTGACAATCTACAAAAGGAAGATCAAGAAGAACAGGGACAAGTATCTGTTGATGTATTTGATGATGCACAACATTTTGAACAGCAAAATACTCAGACAACTCCATTCTCAAGACATTATTCTCGACTTGGTGAAATTGAGCGCGCGAGACTAGAAAATAGTGGACAAGACAGTACCCAAATTGACAGCACCCAACAGGCCGAAAATTTAAGTCAACAATTTTTGCAAGAAGCTGAGAATATAATGCAACAACAACAAACTACATTTAACCAAAGACGCCCTAGTAATCAATATGAAATTGCTACAGAGAAGAGATTGCCTACGGTTTGTGTTTCCATTAAGATTTTTTTAACTCTTTCCAATAATTTTTTTATTTCTGTTAGGATTTTGAAGTGCACGCTGAACAAGTAACTGAACAGCCGGGATTCTGGAATAAAGCTGGTCAAAAGTTGCGGGATATTTTCGGATAAATTTCTAAAATGTAACTGCCAATATAACTAACATAATAAAAAAAAAACAATAATTCCAAATGAAAATATGTACAACATAATAGCAACTTTTTTCTAAAAGTCATATGTTATCATAAAAGGTTAATAGGTTAAACGTAAATAAATGTTGTGATGATAACACAGATTTATGTAATTTATTTCATTTTCACATATAACCGGTCATATTGATTATTCAAGAAAAATGATTAGTCTTGTCTTAATGGAAATTTTTTATTCGAGATATAGTCATAAAAAAGAGGGAAAAATTAGTTTTTGTTTGATAAACGTGGCAAAAAAGCAACATTATTATTCGTTAACAAACTCTTCTTTAGATTAAAACATGTTTAAATTGTTTTCATGAACGTTCGTTAGTTTCTTATATGCACAGTGTAATCAACAGCTTGGTTAAGCAGTTAGTGTTCTGTTGGACCTTCCTTCGATTGGATGATTCCCGAAATCCGAGTAATACGAGTTTTGTTAGCGTAAAAATTATAAAAGTGAGTGAAATTAAAGTTCAGGTTCATTCAGTTTTCATAGAGAATTTCTTTTAAAAAATACTTGTTTTTATACAATATATTCACTAATGCAATTATTGTGATATATTGAAAAGCCTGTTATTCAACTGTTTTTAAAGCTACAATTTAAATTTTTTTACATTTTACAGTTCCGGCATTAAAATGTTATTTGGGAAAATTTTTATCATATTTATTTTTGGAACTATCATAGCTTGCACGTCTGTGATTACAGCTAGAAAAGTTCCTGATTTACCAAATGAAGAGCTTGGCGAAGAATTTGGATTAAATGTAGCTTTGGATTTAATCAACTCGTTTGGGTTGGGTGCAAAAACTGAAAAGAATAAAAAAAATTCAATTATCGAATCCAAGCAAAAATACTCACCAAATTTTATTAATGTTGATAATGCAGAAGAAAATAGCGACAATCCAGAAAAAGCAGTAAATTTGCTAATAGAAAACTATTTCGATTTTCCTGATAATGAGAAAAGTAGACATTCAGAACTTGATAATGTAATTAATGAAGATACAAATGCTGAGAAGGTAATGAATTTTTTGATGAAATATTATTTTGATAATGATGACCAAATACACCATCGAGATGAGATTTTCGAAAACATGAACATGCCAAGTGATGATGATTATTTAGGCATGCTGGAAAAACTAGGATTGCATACGAATAAGAGGAAACTTGAAATGGCCAATAATTTCGATGAAGAACAAATTATCCAGTATCCAATTACAAAATATTTTCAAGATTTAGGGAAAACTAAAAACGTTGATCATTTAGAAGATCACGATCAATATGGCGGAGAACTTAGGGATTTTTCAAAAATTTATTATTTAGGAGAAAACAAAGAACCGGAGCGCTTAGATCATTTTACAAAGGATGCAGATTCATTTAATGAGGATCGAGCAATTAACTTTTTACAGAAAAACTATTTTCATGGAACAAAACGCAGAACCAAACAGTCCCAATTAATTGATGTTCAAGATTTGGATGATAAGCTTATTAACTCTTGGATAAGTGCATATTTTGAAGATTTATCCAATATTAAAAAGATACCAATTAGTAAATGCAATGGTGAAATTAATGAAATAGAGAAAATAGAAGATGTTAAGAAATCGCAATTAAAAATGTTGAAAGAATTTGTTGATTTTTTAAAGAGTGGTGAAATTGCAACTAAACCTTTTCCCCATATGAAAATAGTGCATCACGAAAGATCTGATAATAAACCAAATATTATGGACTTACTTGAACGATATTATTTCGATTCAGAAAATACTAGAAAAAGTTCGAAAGCAAATCTTTTTGATCAAGTATTTAGTGTAGAACAGGCACTAGATCTTTTGAATGCTTATAAAACTTCTACAAGAATTCCACCCGCTATTGAAAAGAATTCTGCAATCTCGTTCAATAGTAAGAATGCAATAGATTTATTGGAAAATCATTATTTCGGAAAAAAAGATTCAACCGATAAGCATGGCTATGAAAATGAAGATTTAATAAACGAGGACGTTAACATAAAAGAACTATTAAAATTCTTACAAAATCATTATTTATCTAAGTCTGATAAAAAATCTACTTATGAAAATATTATGAAACCTGCTAATGCGGATACAGTTTTAAATTTATTAAAGACACATTTTTTCAATACTGATCCATCATTAAATAAAAATAATAACAATAATAACAATAATAACATCATTAACAAAAGTAATCGGAATGATGACGTAAAAGATGTTATCGAGGTGCTTCTAAGAAATTATTTTGGCCAAATCAGCAATAAAAAAATAACTGACAATAATTCGAATAAAAAGAATATGGACTCCATCGATTTAAAGAATACTTTAAATTTTATTGAAGATTATTATTTTAACGGAGAACACAAGACTGCAGTACCAAATCTTCAACAAATTGGAGAGAAACCTGCTGAGAAAGGAGCTTTAGATCTATTAAAAAAACATTTCTTTGGATCTGCTAAACGTTCACAAAGTGCTCAACTTGATGAAGAGACAAGTGCAGAGATTGCAGAAGATGAACCTAAATTAGAAAACGTTTTAAATTTATTAACAGATTTTCACAATATTAATTAAAATTTTCATCACAATGTATGCAGGTTTTTATATGAAAATTGTTTATTTTATTGTAAAAATTTATATTTTAATGTTCAAATTAAATGGAATATGAATAAACTATTTTAACTTTGCTTTCATTTAAAAAAATAAATAATTTAAAATTACAAATGCATTTTTAGTTGTTTAATAATAATTGGAATTGTACGATTCAAAAGGTAACCAAAAAAAAAAACATTATGATTTATTTACTCTAATTACTCAATAAAAATTCATCATTGAATATAAACCGCACTTTTCACAGCAAAACAATGTTTAGGTAATTTTGGGGTAATAGTCAACAACGCAGCACTTTATAATTGCTTTCGAAGAAACTTTGTATCCCATAAAAATAGTCATCAATCAATTCTAATTACGTGTACAATAAAAGAAACTGCGTTTATTTATTGATTCAACAATTAATAAAATAGCGTCGGTAAATGAATATACAAAAATGCCGTAGCCACTCCACTGTAGCTGTGGCCGCCTATCAATTTCGAGAGAGCTTCTCTTTTACACTTTGGGAGTAATTTTTGCACTCTTTAGCTTGTGCAAAAACCCAATAAACTAAAGTTACGTTATGCTCACTCTCATTAACAGTGTATGTGTAGATGATATGAAAACAGCTAATTTTGTTAATGAGAATTTTGTCGAATTGTTTTTTTAAATTGAGTAAATTTGTAAAAAATGCTCATAACACAATATAAGTGTAATAAGTTTGTAGCATATTTTTTCTGCTGACGAAATATTGATCATATGTGACAAATAACTGAGCAATTACTATTCATAATAATATAAAAATATGAACAAAAATTGGATGCCTAAATACGACAGCAGTCAACGTAGGAGGGCACGCAACATGTTCGTTCCTTGTCACTCATTCGCTGGAAGCCGCTGATAATGTTCGTTTTGCCATTCAGCTGCAATTTCAAATTCGGTGTCCATGTTGCAAATCTCTTATTTTCGGTGACGTTCGATTGATCAAGAGGTACAGTAATACCCCGTGTTACGTACACTCGTTTTACGTATACTCGCACTTACGTACATCTCATTTTTGTCTTCATTTGCCCATTATACGTACAATGATTCACACTTACGTACAAGTACATTTTTTTACTTACATTTTTAATGTGGTAATGCCGCAGGAACGTATAAACTTAAACCCATGCTTTTGCAACGCTATGGAAACCCTAGAGCGTTAAAGAACTATTCGAAAGATAAACTGCCAGTCTACTATAGATCTAACCCTAAAGCATGGGTTACTGCATATATTTTTGAGGAATGGTTTAACAAATATTTTACGGCTGACGTTAAGGAATATTGTAGAAGCAGAAAAATACCGTATAAAATTTTATTAGTTATCGATAATGCTCCCGGTCATCCGAAAAATTTAGGCAACGATAATATTCGAGTTGAATTTTTACCTCCAAACACCACATCTATCTTTCAACCTATGGACCAGTGTGCTATCACTTCATTTAAACTGAACTTTTAAAAAAAAAACATTCAGTAAAATAATTGCTGCAGTTAAAGAAGGTTCAGGTAGGGAAGTTTTAAAAAAAATTTGGGCGTCATACAATATTTTAGATTCCATAAAAACAATTCGAGACACCTGGAATGACATTTCAGTTTCTACAATGAAAGAGGCCTACAATAAATTATTTCCGCAGGAGACAAATGATAGGGAAAATTGCTGCAATCATTTGCAATAGTTAGAAGTAGATTCAAATGATGTAGTTGAACTTATAGCATCCTACGATGAACCTCTCAGCAATGAAGATCTTTTATAATTAAATGAACAGATACAACCTGAAAATTTAGTATGCAATGTCGCAGAAAAATTCACTCAATCTGAAGGACTAAATCCAAAATTTTATCAGATGCTTTCCAATGTTTTCAAAATGGAATGGCTCTTTTTGAAAAATACGATCCACATTTTCAGAGGAGTTTAAAGGTTAACAAAGACATTATGGACGCATATTCCTGTTATTCAGAATTATACAGGAAATGAAAAAAAAAAAGTAAACAAAGCTCTTTAAAAGATTTTTTTGCTACAAAAACTATATCACCTAGCTCAAAATCAAAATAAAATCGTAATTTGGCATCCACTTCAGGAAGTCGCAAGACTTTTTCAATAAGTTCATCAACATCTCCTGACTCACCAGCAAAAAAGCGTTTAGAGGTTGATTACACCACTTATGAAGATGATACATCATTCTCTACGTCGTCGAGCAATTAAACTTGAATTACAACATTATTTCTGTTTTTAAACAATTGAATTCTATATTTAAATATGTAGTACATATTGTTGAATTTTGAAGTTTATATATATTCATATTTACTTCATTTGACATTTACATGAATATTTCACTTAATTCATTTGCTATTTATATGAATATCAATCAGTCTGTCAAACGCTCTAAAATACAATATAATTTCTTGCTATGAATAAAAAATTTAGAATTTTTTTCAAATAAAAATTTAGAACAATATAAATGTTTGTCCGATAAGTTTTAAAGTTTATTTATTCATTCAAATTTCAGTATATATTATAGAAAAATTATTTTGCAATATTTACCTAAAAATATAAAGAGTAATGAAAATTGTTCTTTGAAAAATTAAATTAAGCCAAAATTTGTCGTATTGTGTGGCTTACGGCACCGTGTTGTTGAAACCAAAAAGTCGGTTGTCATATGGCCATAGAGCTACGAATTGATGTTTCAAAGAAATTAGTGCCCATGAAACCTTATTTTGAAACTGTCACTTTTAACGAATACAATGGCTCTGCCACATCTGAGATCACCTTAGTAGCTTAGATGATATTGAATAAGAATAGACCTATATGTATACGAATTTAAAAAGTATCCAAAAAATCCGGTTGAATTGCAATGAACCGAAAACCTCATCTATCGACCTTTACCAATCTATTGATTTAATATATAGCTACTATAAATCCCATTTTACATATCGAATTTAATAATCTATTATAATAATAAAGTGAAGCTATTAAAAACAGTCTGGTGAAACATGTCAATAATAATAGGAATAATTGATTTTAATAATTCAATATGTTAAAAGTTTATAGAATATGAAAAATTCAATTAAAAAGTGTTTTAGTTATGAGGAAACTAAAGATTCGCGTATTTTAATAATATATTTGAATAAAGGTCATAGTTGCCTATCATTCAACTAATTTTAATTGGAGTTCGAGTGCTCTCAGAGCTAAAAAAAACTAAAAATTGCTTGTACAACATTGAATGTAAGCATACGATTATTTATGATCAGATTGACGTGTCTAAACGATTATTTATGATGAGATTGAAGTATACTAAAAAATCATTTATAAGAATATAATTTTGAATTTAGAAATTTTTATGCTAATATCTGCGAATATTAATATATAATATTATAATTCAATGCTTATATCCTATTCCAACTTAAAGCTTCCATTAGGAAACTATGTGAGTAAATTTCTTATCATAAAAATGATTCGATGATCCTAAGTATTGTAGAAGTTCTGTTTCATGTTTTGTAATGTAAACTTCTATAATTATTATACAATTTTAAACGAAAACAAACAATTATTTATTTGAAATCTTTATTTATAATATCATCTAAACGAAAACATATACATATGTATATACATATATATTAACAGGTTTTAATACGTTTGGAAATTTTCGAATATGATTCATTTGTTGATGATAGTAAATTTTCAATACAAGGATCTATATTTGTTTGTTGATTTTCGGAAAAACTATACTCAGTTTTTAGTAATTGTCGTAAATTTTCAAATTGATCTCCGATAGAAGAATTTATTTGTTGTATACATTCAACAGAAACAGTAGAAATGCTTAGACAAGAGTTGAAATCATTTAAAAATTGATTTGAAATTTTCTCAATATTTTTCTGAATTATTTCTTCGTAAATTTTTGTATTAATACGGGCAATATCCAAAGCATCATGTATACATACTTTAAGTTCTTGGAATGGTGTTGTTAGGAAATTATTTATTTGGTTTGATGCAATTTTCTCGACGCATTTTCTGTTGGTATTTTTAACTTTTAATAATTTCTTTCCCAAATTATTAGCCATTCTTCTTGTATCCCGCATGCATTTATCTCCCATTTCTTGTATGTATCTAACTTCTTCGTAATATTTTTTAAAAGAATTCTTTGAGCCTTTTAAGTAGTAACTATTAATGATGTTATGTAATTTTTTCCAATTTGATACAATTTTGTCTATTTCAGTTACTATGTCAGGATTTTTTATATCTTTTACTAAATCATCCAATCTTTGCTGATAATAATTATTCCAATTTTCAGTAAATTCATTTCTCGATACATTCAATTGAGAAATTGTATTAAAATGTTGTTGCAGTGCATTAGTTGTCCAATCATAATATGCATTCATTAATTCTGTAGTGGACTCAGTCAAATTAGTCATAGCAGTTAACCATATTCCAACTTCATTTGTTGTCCATGGACGAGCTTCTACCCATACAATAGTTTGCGTTGAAATCAGTATCTGTAAATGTATATTTTTTTAAAGAATATTAAAATTGTTGAATATATATCCATATATATATATATATATGTATATTAATATAATTAGAAAAATATTACTAATGGTATAAGAAAGACCAAAACTTTAGTAGATTTCTGCATTTTCTCCCTTGATACTCAAATTCTACTGAAATGAAAATTGCTATACGGGCGATTATATTTGGTTTTTATATCTGTTTGAAAGTAGATCGACTTTACTGAGATAATAATTGATTTATGAATAAAAAGCCTAAAGTAAAGAAGTCCAGTTTATGTAACGCGAATATTAAGTATTAAGTACTCGTTTAAAAAAAAATCTTTGTTTTCTGTTATAATACTTTCTGAGATAAGAATTGAGTTGATAAAAATTATGGAGTAGCCCCAAGTATGTATGTCAGAAATTTCTTACTAAAATAAATAAGTTTAAAAATAAATCACTGACAATTTTATCCTTATTAGGCTTATATGTAACAATAGTTCAAGTATAAAAGTATCTGCTAGATATTCTGGTTTTCAGATTGTACTCAAGTTTTTCATTAAAACAATGGCAAAACAATTTCTTTATATTATTGTGATACTGGCTCTTGTAAGTTAAAATTCCTTTTAATTATATGGTTATGAAAATAATTTTTATGAATTATAAAATGTAGGGTATTATTTACGGCAAAGCCGAGGAAACTTCAGAATATGATTTGGATAATTTGAATGTTGTCCCGTATACTCATCCAAATGCAGTGGAAAATAATTTGGTTTCTCGTATATACGTTGATATGGCAAATGTTGTAACTCTTTATAATGAAGTTATCAATGAAGCTATTCGTGTCCTGCATGATGGCTTCAGGAGATGGCTCTCGAAAGGAGCACAGTTTGTTGATGTGTGGACTGGAGCCATACATAAATGGTATGTCGATATGAAGAAAGGCGTTGAGGATCCTGGTGTTATATCAGAGCTGAATAATACCGAAGATACGATGAACAATATTCAAAAAATGATTAGTCGATATTTTACAGTTGGAAATGAAGCTAATATTCAAAGCTTTCGTAATGAGTATAATGATCTTCAGAAGTTGGTACGAAATACTTTCAAACTGATTCGAAAAATTGGTGAAAACCTTTTGAGGCAAACACTACGTGTATCTTATGTGCCAACTGCTGTGAATTTCGGTTGTCTTCAAAAAGTGGTCAATAACATTCAGAAATTCATATCAGATTATGGTAAACGTCTCAGTGAATGCACGGAATCGGCAATAAGTTTCAGTGCGTTGCAAAGAAATATTCGATTGAATGTTAATATAGAAAATGTTGAAAAATTTACCAATCAGCTGAAAATGGATGTTAACTCATGCATTGGTGAAAGTTCGTCTGACCTTTCGATAAGATGTCTTCAAAAATTAAACAGATCACTTCCTGAAATAGGAAAGGTGCTGGAAAATTTTTTTATGAACGATACTACTCTATATGAAACTACAATTAATTCCTCACAATCTTGTATGAATAATATTTTAACTTCAGCTAATGATACTTACTCAAAAATTTTGAATGAAATACAATCATGCCAAAGCTAATAATAAATGATTATATCGTTTAAATAAAATGACTAGCTATTAAATATTTAAAAGTTTTTTTTTTCATGAGGATTGTAAATCCTATTATTATTGGTTGTGTGGGAAAATTTTCTTTTTAAAATTAGTTACATTTATTGGGAGAGCACAGCCCTGGCCTTTAACAATTATTGGATATACACATATATATTATTCAAGCGAATATTTATTTAGATTTCCGTTTAAAATTTTACATTATGAATTGCTCAACTACCTTAATTTTCGAACAAAATTTTATTTAGCGATGAGGCTCATTTTTTAATTTTATAAAAATCAACAATTGATCACATGGAAAAGCCATTGTATTAGCGAACAAATGATTGTCCCGCATGCGTTTTGGACTGAAGGTTCATTGGACCAGACCGTATTTCTTTACAAATGAAGAAGGACAGATCATTATAGGCAATTCTGAGCGCTATTTCCGCATGTTAATCTATTTTTTTTTTGGTCTAAGCTTGAAGATTTTAATCTAGATTATATGTGATTTTACCAAATCACAACCATAAGTTACATATAACGATGAATTTTGGCTTTATAGCACGAAAAGTTTCCAGGACGATTTTCTTTTTTTTTGTGGCGTTATATTGGTACTCATGTCTTTCACTTATGCTGATAAGTTCGGCCATTTTGAATATTCAGTTAATTTTTGACAGCTGCTTTGCTTGCACGTGTTTTGCCTCGTCTTAGATTTTTGCCCATTCCAAAAAATGGATTAAAGAATCTGTTTCGGGAACAAGAAAAAAGTCACAGGGGGCTAGATCTGGGGAATACGGTGGCTGCAGTATTATTAGTGTGTTATTTTTAGCCAAAAATTCGCGCACAAGCAACGATGCGTGAGCAGGGGCGTTATCATGGTGCAAAAGCCAATTTTTGTTCTTCCACAAATCAGGGCGTTTCTGGCGGATTGCTTTGCGCAACTTACGCATAACTTGCAGGTAATATTCCTTATTCACCGTTCTACCCTGTGGGAAGAACTCATGATGCACCATGCCCCTGCAATCGAAGAAAACTGTAAGCAAAACCTTCACATTCGACCGAACTTGGCGCGCTTTTTTCGGTCTTGGCTCGTGGGGCAGCTTCCATTGGGATGATTGAGCTTTGGTTTCCACGTCATAACCATAAACCTATAATTCGTCACCAGTTATGACCCTCTGGAGCAAATTTGGGTCGTGTTAATGCGATGCTGTTTTTGGTCAAAAATGGACAAAAATCGAAGACGAGCCAAAACACGTGCAAGCAAAGTAACTGTCAAAAATTAACTGAATATTCAAAATAGCCGAATTTGTCGGCATAAGTGAGAAACATGAGTAGGAACATAACGCCACAAAAAAATAGAAAATCGAATATACGTAATCCGCGGAAATTCGAAATTCGCGATACTCTTTGAACAGACCTCGTATATGTGTAGTTGGAGTTTAATCTAAATAGTGGTTGAGGAACGGTTGGTTAAGATCGGGAAGTATTAGAGCATTGATCGGTGGATTAAATTAAATCGGAGAAATACAGTGTGAAGTACAACAAACAGTGAGTAGGTTCAACCAGGATTCGACCGTCCTAAACAGACAAACACTTCTAATTTATTTGTAATCTAAATAAACAAAAACAGTATTTTACTCTATGCATTGAATCTTCATAAGATAGTAACAATATTTTGTATGTAATGTCAAATAAACAAGGAAACATTTAAAATTGCTGATATCCTTGGATAATCCAGTTTTCTACCAAAGGTATATTTCTTCTAGAAGATTCTTTATGATAATACAACCTGCTCAACGATAACAATTGAACTTATTTAAAATAAAATCTTTTTCAAGTTTTATATTTAATCAATTCTTTATTAAAATATATCCTTAAATTTACATCGAACTAATGTCAAAATGGCCTTATTATTTTGTTATTATTCCATCATAGACAAAAAAACATAATAACAGTTTTTGATTATAGTACAATATATTAATAATATTGTAGTTTTATTGTTTCTGATATTGTTTTATGTTTTCTTAATGATTTAGCAATTATTTTGGTCGGAATTATGAATTTCTTTTGAAAGTTTTCCAATAATTATTTTGGTTGTTTATATTTTTTCTTGGAAAATTTAATGAATTTTTATTATTGAAATGATTGTACTTTTGAAATTTATTGAAATTAACTAATAAGCTCAAAACTGATAAAGGCACAAAAACTTATTTAAAATAAAAACTATTAAATAATCTTTAGACAATTTTTTTTAAATCATTCATTTTTCATCACATTTAGCAGGATATGTTTTTATATTGATTATATTGACAACAAAGACGACATACGCATATTATGCTCAAAATATTTATCCGTTTACTAGCATAATTTTAACAATTTATCTATACGCGAATAATACTGATACTAATAAGGAATACTAATTTGGTTGTTTAGAGTAAAATTTACATTAATTATTTTTGATACAATAATTATTATTTTTTATTAATTTTCTTCTTCAAAATACATTCTAATTTATTAGATGCAAAATAAACTACATTTTTTAATTAGGTGGATTTTATTTATTTTATGCTAAATTTTCTAAGAAATTAATAATTTTAATGTTGAACAATTGAACTTTTTTTTCAAAAGTATATTTTACCGTAGTGATAACTCATAGTTTAAAAAAAATACCTAATTCAAATAATTGAAAATAAACTAATTAATTCTAATAATATTGGTTTTGAAAAAAAAATCAAGACATTATTATTAATATTTTATAAAAAAAACATCAGGCAAATAATAACTATTGTAATTTTGTAATGTTTAAAAAATATTGTCAAAATTATAAAAATAAAAATTATTATGAAATTGAGTAAATTTCAAACCGCTTTCTTATATTGTAGTTATACTAATGAATGCATTTTTAGGGGTGGTTTTCTTATTGGTAAATATAAATTTATGGAGCCATTTTTTAATTACAAGTAGTAATGTTACGTGCCACGCACTCTAATCTGACATTATTACTAATTGTAAGATATATTTTCGGTAACTTACAAAAATACTGATAATATTTTGATAATAATATCTTTATTGTTATTTTTAAAATTAGAATTAAAATTTAAAATTAATTGTTAGGAAAAATTAAAAAAAAAAATGGTCTTGCTTTTTTTACTTTTTAATACAAAATTATTCTGAAAAAAAAATCAAATTGCAAAATTTTTTTTTTTTATTTAAATAATTTATAGTGATGTGAATATGAGTTTACTAAAGTCTAATAAAAAGCCCTACTAACGTTTACTTAAAAATTATGCCTACATTTTTAAGACTCACTACAATTTAAAGACCTTTTGAAGATCCGAAAACTTAAAAATTATAGAAAAATTTATAATTTCATAAAAATAAACTAATTTAATAAAATTTAAAATGACGTTAAAGCAATACTAGCTAATACGCTTATTCAATTAATATAATGTTCTAACAGTTTATTTTATGGTATAAAGCAATTTTTTTTATAAACTCTTAAATATATTCTCAACTAAGACTATTTTTTTATGAAATCTCTCCAAGTCCTAATTATTATAAAATAATTATATATATATTCTGTTCATAACAGTTAATCATAATCCAGCTCTTTATTTTATTTAAATAAATTAAAAGCACAAAATATGATGTTTCCTTTAATTTTTTTTACAAAAAAAAAATAAATAACGGTAAACTCTAGGCACTTTTTTTTATTATATTTACTTGTTGTCTTAGATTTAATGCGGTATTTTTTTTTTAACTCCTACACTTCTTAATCATTTTTTTAAAAAATATTCCTATCATCGGATTATATTACCGAATTTCGAAATTTTCTATTTTGCTCTGTAAAAGTAATTTTGAATTCAGCTGCCTGTATTTTTTCTTGGTTATTTTGGAAGAGAATATGGCATAATTGTAATAGTATGCATTTTATTGGGATTAGATATTCATAGTCTAAACTGAGCATCTATAATTTATCTAGTTTTTGTTTTATGAAATATTTTTTTTTCGGATTAGTTTTTTTTTATTTGATTTTAGAATTTAGAACGAAAAATTATAATCAACTTTCCAGATTGTTTGGTAGATTAATATCTAGTCCATCACCAGTTTCGTTAAGGACTTTATTTTTCAACATTTCAATTTCATGAAGTAATTCCAGAGTTTCAACGTCAAGAGAGTCATCTTCAACACGAAGTTGAGTCTGTTGATCCTCGTCGATATCCCATTCTAAGGATTCAGGGGTGGATGTATGCGACCAACTGGTTCTTGATACAGTTCGTAATGGAATATTGTCAGTATCTTTAATGCAAGTATTCGAATGATAATTTTTGATTGGACGCTTTTTCGCATTCACAGTATTTAAGTTGATGTTAGAAGTACTTGAGTGGAGATCTGATTCAGCCCCTTCTTCGTCGTCATTGCAAGTTATATTAACTTCTTCAGGCAAAACTACCCAAGATTGACGTGGTCCATTACTATTGCCATATTCATGTTCCCATTCCAAATCTAGTGAAGAACTAGCTCTAGATGGACTTCTAACTCCCACCTCATTATTTAAACTCATATATTTACTATTCTGTATATCTCGAGCAGCCAACATTAAAGTCTGTGCATCAAGGCATTGCAGCTGAATATCCGAACTATAAATGAATTCAAATAAATAAAACAAATTTATTTTTCAATTATTCTAGGTTAGAAATCATTAAGAATATACTTTCGGACTGTGGTGTTTTGATTCAGTCTTGAATATGATAAATCCTTAGTTTGCAAGAATTTATCCAAGAATTGAGGACGTGTCTGTCAATAATGAACAAAGTGCATTAAGATTTTTTATTTAAGAAATAATCTCACAATTAGTATTTACCTTTCTTTTAAATTTCATTATTTTATATACAATATTTTCCTGGTCAGTACTTTCAGCTTGGACGAGATTCTCCTGTTGATCATCAGCTGTAGAATATCTGAAAGTATGAATCATAAGCAGATTTTTTGTTTGTTTGGGGTGTGGTACTAATTGGTAAGAGTTTGTAATTTTCTCTATGAGTTGCCATACAGTATTAGACATTTCTTTGTGTCTCGTCATTTTGTCATATCAGCTTTGTTGTCTACATATCTCCTATAGTAAATCGAATAGAATTAAACTTACCTTAAATTATTTTTACCGGCAAGGCATCGGCCTAGGCAAGTTCCCATATCGGTTAGAGCCACAGTACGTCTCCATCAGAATTGTTTACAAACGGTATAACCGAAACTTTTGTAGAACTACTCCCTACATATGTTTTGTAATGATTGTTTAATTAACGTACTAATAGTGTCATATTTTAGAGATGGTAAAATTTAATTTCAGGCAACTATTTTCACAATGTCTGCGGATCGATACGTATCCGATTTATTGAACCTCTTAACAAATGTATATGAAATATTTGAAGAAATAAGAAAAAATCACAGATTCACATTTTCTAATAGGGAAAACTTTAATTTTATATGACTTTCGCCAGCTTTGACAGAAATCAGCTGATAAATTTCAAAGGATGAAATTTGTGGCGCATGCGAAAAGCTTTTGTTTTGGTTAGACTGAATGTTGAATATTGTAATGTACGATGACGTCATACTTTTGGGGGATTGCTATAAAAAGCGCTAATTTTTTTCATAGTTTCTTAAAAGCGCTTTGGGAAAACTTGTGCTTTATTATTTTGGTTGTAATTGATTTTGAAATTTACAACCGTTAGCTTAGCATAAAATATGTATTTTTTCATAAAATTTAATATTTCATATTTACTAAAAATTCAATAATAGATATATTTATTAACAATCTGAAGATAAACAATATTTTTCTATTGAATATGTACAATAGTTTTAAATAAAATAATGAATGATTTTAAAATTTTCAAATTTTCAAATTTTATCTTAAAAGAAAAATAATTAAATTCATTTTTTTAACTTTTTAAATGTATACAAAATGAACTAAACTTCGAAATTATCATACAATCAAATATGTACATATGTTTGGTTCTTGTCTATAGTTTGTTAATAGTACTTTTTATTATTGTACAATATTATATAAACATCATTTATAATTATACCTAAAATTTTCATTTTTAATATTTATTAGAAGAAATTATTTAAAAAATATAGAAATTATCTCATTAAAATCATTGATAAGATTTGATTCAATTCCTAATACAGATTTGTGTTTTCTTTCCGTTTGATACCCACTTGGATAGTTAATAATAAAATGAAGTAAAAACGACTAGACTTGAATCAAAACTATAGTAATATAAGAATAAGAAAATGGAGAGATGTTAGTGAAAAGAAAAGTATGAAAGAAAATTAAAATTTTTATCAAATTGGAAGAGATAAGTAAAATAGATCATACTAATAGACAAATGAGGATAAATAAAAATTAGGCAAGATACTCTTATGACACGCCAATCTGATACAAATATGTCCTTTTAAAAACCCCCCATACGTAGGGGTGTATGTTATTTACAAATACCTGTGCGCAAAGTATAGCCCCGGCATATTTTTTGGGTAAACATGAAAAAATCCACCCCCAAAGTGTCTATAGAATTATTGGGCCTCTGTATATGTATGTATATGCGCACTCGTTTTGTTTGCTCATCTATTTGCAAGGCTTGATAAGAAATTTTAGCGAAAGAAAGTGAAAAAAATATTTACTAGAGCAATGATAATGATGAAACCACAGAAGAAATTCATCCTCCATAGGAGTAGGTGTACTATAGTTTGTGAAAATCGTAAATAAAAACACCGCAAAAATATATTATTGTATAGAGTACAACCACGTGGTAGTGAATATATTCGATCTCAGAAATTTAAAAATAATTACATATGTTTGGAGCGGGGGTGACGAAGGGCGTCAGCAATATTAGACATCTTTCTAAGGAGACACTCTACTACAGAGTAGATTCTGTTCACTAAATTCATCGGCTCCAATTGTATTATGCACGGTTTGGTTCTGTATTAGTTGTCGTCTTTCTTCTTCGATAGGAAATCGGAAAATTTGCGAAAATGAATACGACCACCAAACCGGGCGAAGAAGCAATACTATCGGGATGGGACAATAGAAACAGCCAGCCAGCCAGTCAGCCGCAAATGAAACGACAAACTATATCCAAAGCCGTCGTGATGGATTGGCCAAAACAGCAGAGAGAGGTGGTTGTGGGGGTAAAGTCTAATACAAAATTAAGGGAGTAAATAAATAAATAAAAATGAAATCACTCCCACACCCACTGTACGGCCGGATAAACACCTGAAATGACGAATTCGTGATTGGCTGCTGGACGTTGAAAATTCCTTTTTATCTGTGTGGGCCTTTCTAGTCTTTTTTCTCTTATTACCCAATTTCGAAGTGTGCACAATCATTCTCATAAGAAATTGGGAATTTTTGTATTTTCATTCTCCGACAAATTGAAGAGGAATTACGTATACTATCAAAATGCTTATTTACCCCTTTTTAAAATTTGGGTGGTTCATTCTTCAAACGAGTATGTTCCTCCTTAACGTTTTCTCTGCCAGAGAACTCTACTCTCTTTTAGGTCGAGTTCATAAATAATCTAAATTCATTCAACTAACCACGGAAAAGAAGACTGAGAGTTTCTTCTAAATATTTTCATGACAGTTCAACATGAATTTTGAATTTAGTCAAATGATTGAAATTTTCTTTCGCAATAAAAGAGAAGGATTTTTTTGAAAAATAAGAGAATTGGCACTTATTCATTTTAAGCATAAGAAAATTAAGCTTATTTTGTAAACAAGAGATCTTAGGTAATGTTTTGAAGAAAAAAAAACCGTTTGACGTTTAATGGTTATTTTGTATTAGGAAGATGTACCCTTAAGGGTCTCTGGCATTTGTTGTATTAAGTTAAAGAAAATTTATTCTTTCTTTTTCAGGTTTAAATAAATATATCAAATATTTGTTATTTTTTATTTTATTGGCGCTTATATATTTTGAGGAGTGGAAAAGTGATTTTAGTTACTTTTATGAGAAAATATTAAAAACAGAATCTTTTTAACAAACAGAAATTTTATTTTATAAAATAAAAAATAAAAACAATTTAGATAGATGTTTTTTTAAAATTTTGTTGGTATTAAAAAATAGTATTCTTGGAAAACTCAACGTGTTTGCCAACAACAGTGGTAAATATTTTGAGGGTAAGGACATTTGTAAATGTTATCATCTCTTTTGATTAAAGGAAATTTAAGAGAAACAGAGCACTTTTAAGAGCGAACGTAAACAATTTTATTTGGTGTTCTCCAACCCACATTCGCATCTGTTCATGTTTTGCTTTTACCCAAAATATTGCCAGATAGAAAGTCTGGCCTGTCGATTTGGATTCCGATTCCGATTCTGATTCCGATTCTGATTCCGATTCCGATTCTGATTCTGCTGGCTTCGCAATAAATACATCAGTCTCTTTCGTATCGATGTACAAAGTATGTTTCTCTTTTTTGGTTACAGTTTCTATCTCGTTTCATTCGGGTTTCTATTCCTGGTGATGTTTTCTGCTTGTTAATACGGGCGAGAGCAACATCAGATCCGGAAAGTCGGAAAATTTCAGCATCCAATCAGTTAGTACCGTTTCGGTTCGCATATAATTAGGACGTTAAATTGTGTGCCGCTCGTCTGATAATCGGTAGTGACACGTGCACGTGATACGATTAACCCATAACAGTTGACAATTACCTATAGTACAATACCGTTAATATTATATTGTTTTTTTTAACTGATTGTTATAATATATATAAATAAACTTATATTTAATTATATTTGAATCAATTATAAAAATTGATTTTTAAAATTTGTTTTAAATATGAACTATTTTTTTATCAAATATAATTATTTATATTATAGTAAAATTCTTGATGAACAAAAAATAAAAAAAATATAAAACTATTTAAAATAGTACATATTTTTAAAGATAAAATTTCATATTTGCTAAAAACAAGCTTACACAAAATAAGGACTTTCTTTTTCAAATCTAACCCTCTAGATACTATTGTTATCGTTTGTGCTACCGTATAATTTTCTTTTGTAATTGATTCAACTACAATTTATGTTTGTTTTTATTATGTTGGGATTTTTTATTGTTTTCGGTCTCATTAAAAATTGACTTAAAATATGCTATGTTTTATTTTTAGTGTAAACAACAATATTCAAATCATAGAGTAGTATTAAAAGCATTTAACATAAGTTTTCCAAGCAATTTTCAAAAATAAGAAAATAAAAAAAAATATTTATCGCAATAAGAATAGGTACCTGCAAAGTTTTCTAAAAAAAAACAACAAGAAAAGAGTTTTAAGAAAGTTGTGAAAATTGAAAGGGATTAATGGGAAGAAAACAATTAGTGGTATTATAACTGAAAAGGGGGGCCAAGAAGTATTTAATTTTTAATTTTGTTGTTGTTATGGAAGGAGTATTAATTGTGGAAGAACTAAATTACTTCCAATTAGTGCATTTTCAATTAACATATGTAAGCCATTGCATGTGTGTGTGTGTGTGCTTGTACATACATACATATGCATATATAAAAAGAGTTACCAAAGTAGTATTTAAAGTTTTAAATAAATTTTAAGTCATTATGTTTTTGATAGTCTATAATATTATTAATAATTTTCCCATAAATATATTAAAATAAAATTTAAAAAAAAACTATTTAAAAAAGTCCAGAGAAAGGGGGGAATAGCAATTATTTCAGAGTATATATTAAAAAATCAACAAGATAACATTACCCTAATAAAACTCAGAAAAAAAAACGGGAATTAAAAATCCCCAATTTTAAAAGATAAGTATTTTAAAATTATTTCCCCTTAAATAAATATAAAAAAAAATTAATTTATAAACCTATTTAATTAATCGCATTGTTTAAATGGAAATCAAAACATTGTATACTTTTTTTATGCTTCAAATCATATTAAAATAAAATAATTTTTAGATTTATTTAAAAAATTTTAAATCTTAAATTTGTAAAAAAAACTGTGGAAGTAGCGAATCTTTCGCGTTGGTAATTTTGAAATGTAAAATTTCTATCATCATTTCTATTATAAGAACAAAGAGAACATTAATGACGCGATAAGAAATGCTTATTCTAAGTACCAAATCAAATATTTTAAATTATGATATAATAATATTAAGTATAGTCCTTTCAACAAAAAAATGTTTGAAAACTTTCAAATTGACATATTCGAAAAAAACTTAATTCTGAAAAAAAGTTATTAATCCAAATATATATACTTCTATGTAGGTTTTTTTGTTGTTGAATTTCCAAGATTTTCAAAACTACTTACGGCTTTTCCAGTAATTTCTATTATAAGTCGTTACAAGGAATCAATTGTGTTCGTCCACCCTGTACAGATACTAATGTGCAGTGGGAGTAATTTTGGTCATTGCTAGTAGTAAATATTTTTCTAAATTTCATAAAGTCATTAATGTACCTTTGATTGAGAAATATTTAATGTACATCCTGCTATTCATCCATCGTTATTAACCCCTAATTGTCCCAATATACCCCATATATAATTTCATTGCTAATTTATGTGAGTTGGTTTTAATTTATTATTTTTCATTTAGCTAATTGTTAATGCAATAATATAATATTTATTTTTTTCTCTACCCCATATCAATTTTCTACCATCAACATAATATCAGTTCAGTGACAGAGGGTAGATTATTTTTGTACCAATTTATTCTGAATATCGTTGGGCATATTTTAATGATCTCTAAATCGGATTAAAAACTACAAAAGGTAGATTTTTGTATTCATAACCAACAAAAAAAAAACGAAAAAAAAAATATGTAAAAACTTGTAAATTTAATGCTTCTTCCGCGAATAATATGAGTAATACAATAAATAAATATACAAAGTAACAGGTGAATAATAATATAACAAAAATAATAATAATAATAATAATAAAAACATATTTTAATTGCCATCATAATTATACCTTAATAAAGATATTAATGTGAAAATATGGCCTTCGAACATTTTTGGGGTGGAAAATTGAATGTTAATTGAAATTGTATTATTTTATATTAATTCGAATGACTTTTAATAAACATTTACGTATTTTTTCATTATAAATTTCAATAACAGTACATCTATTATATATAATTGAATATTGTTTTTTTTATAGTGCATAAGTAATAAACGTAATTTATAAATTGTTCTGTTAATAAAAGTTGATATATTCACACCTTCCGTAACGAAACAATTTCAGAGATATTATAATTCGTGTATACTCTAACTCTTTTACGTGAGTGATTTTTCCAGTGATTATTGTATTTTACTCCTTTTTGTATACATGTGTATTTGATTAAAATTGATATCCGGATCGATCAGAATTTTACGTTTTAATAAAATTGTAATTTTATTAGGATGGCCCCCTTCTACATAGTTGTGGGGGCCCTCCTCGTTGTGTGTTTCTTCACATCAGCTAATTCAACTGCGTCAACTACTAATGCATTAGCGGCAAACAGTAAGTTAACATTTATGAATGGCAATTAATATTTTTCTCTTCAAAATTTGGGATATTATTTATTAATATTGGGATATTAATTAAAAAAATTGATTTGAATTTTGGAAAACTAGTGAAAATGTAAATAAAAATTTAAAAAAAAATTGAAATTAAAAAAAACTATACGAAAATTAGGGTATCCAACTACACACATATGTACGTATATGCATATGTCTCTAGGCCTTAAGTTAAGATGAACTTTAAATTTGATGTTGACACTAACAACGATTTACATTCTTTCATTAAAATTAACAATTGTTAACCACAAATAACGCAAGAATTTAGCATATTCCCCGTTTGCATATTTGTTTAATTTTATTATCTGTGAATTGTATTTGATATGAGACCGTCTGATGTAATTTAATAGTTAAATGTACGGCAAATGCAATCGTGCAGAGAGAAATAAATATTCTCCAGTGGACATTGTTTAAGTTGATACTGCCCTCTGCCATTATGGTGTTCAGTTGTATTATGAAACGAGCATTATATTTATGTCCACTTTAGCCACCATTGGCCATTCTAATGGAAATAGACTAAATTTTTTTTGTTGAAAATCATACCATATTCCAGTTTATAATAGGATATTTTATCATCATGATGGATATAAAACAACGTTATAAAAATTTACTTGCGTTGTGTAAGGAAAATTTAAACAAAAATCATAAGTATAAATGATACCAACTTTTTATTGAATAAAATATAATATTTATTTTAGTTGTATTTAAAAATATGAAGATTATCAGTTAACAAATTAATTATTCAAGAGTCAATGAGAAGACAACTAATATTTTTTCCTAAAAATACAAGTACTTGTATTAATACCAGAACGAGATATACCATATGTCAAAAAAATCGTTAAGTTAGACA
The DNA here is from genome assembly GCA_958298945.1 of Atherix ibis. Taxonomy (NCBI): domain Eukaryota; kingdom Metazoa; phylum Arthropoda; class Insecta; order Diptera; family Athericidae; genus Atherix; species Atherix ibis. Next base: position 17,780,174 of record OY282609.1, on the reverse strand, counting down.
TTTACGAACAAAATGTATCCACATAACCTTATCTTAAAGGCAATGAAATACCATAAAATACTACAGTTCAGAATACTTAGAACTGTACTTAGACAAACATTTAACATGCCACATATACACAAGTTATAAAAGACAAGATTTAAGTAGACGATATTAATATCTGCTCCGACTTCTAAACAAACATTCTAAAATATATGGACTTACGGACTAGAGTTAAGCGTTCTAATTGCCCTCGAATCCAATTCCTTCATTCAAAAATGCATCGTAAAAGTGATGCTCCCTTTTAAGTTTGTTTGTTTGTTTGATTGTTTGTGATCCTAAGGTTCCTAATATTTTTGATGAATATCTACTTTCTTCCTTATAAACAGCTATTGACGACTTTAGCGTCACGATCGAAGAGGAGATGTCTTCTCGGTAACTTATTAATACTAATATCTTTATCTTCTTATTATTAATTTATAGTTGTAAGCATTTATAATATAGAAAATGACTCTTTAGCATAACTTTTAAAAATAAAATCAGTGCAGAAATAAAATAAAGAATTTTGTAAGCTACATTAATATTAATTCACGGATAATCAAGTCTCTTTGAAAATAGAAGTCCTTCTTCAGATTTATGAAACTGACTGTGAAATGAAAACAATAGAATTAACATAGATATAATGAAAGAAGAGATGCCCCAAAAATAATTTTCTTCTAAAATACATTTGGCAGACGAGAAAGGACGTAGTAGATCAGTCTTTGGATGGAAGAGCTTCTTTAAGCAGGACTCAAATAGATTCGGTATTCGAAATTGGAGAGAGTAATTTAACCCCATAAAGGATTGTAGTCAATAAATAATAATTATGATAATGTAAATAAGTATTTTATTACAGAAACTGTTTTTTCATTCGCGTGAAAACTTACTGGTCACCAAATACAATAGTTTCATAGTTGTGGCGCTGTATGATGGCCCCTGGCTCATATCTTAGATACCTTACATATAAACAAAAAAAAAACAAAAAAAACAAATAATATTTGTTTTAAACATTTTTATTTGACGCAAATTTTTTGTAAAATATTAATACTAGGCAATAAATTGTCAAAAATAGATTCCTTTCAGTAAGAAAACAATTTTTTTTTGTATAGTTGCAATATTTTATTTATGAAAATAGTATTTTTAGCAAGATATAATTTTAGCATAGATATTGTTGTATTGGATAATGGAATTAGTTTTGATCGGGCTGAGACATTTTCGCATTTGTTCGGGTAGATTTTCGTTGCGATCACTCATGTCATTTTTGAGGAATTTAACAAAATTTCTCGTTCTTTGTGGTATGTCCAAACTGATATTTCTAATACAATGGCTACTTTCATTTGATGGTTTTTCCAAACAGTGGTTTTTTGATTTGAAAATGTCATCAACGAATATTTGTGCAGCTCTTTTGTCATCTTCGAATTTGGTCATTTGCTGTTCTCCATCCATTTTCAATACTGTCTCGTAGCAAGTTTGCAAGTCCAAAGATTGTCCAGAAAAGAATTTGTCAATATTTTTGGCTTCATCCTGAAGACATTCTCTATTGACGGTTTGGTTGTAGTTCGATCTTTGTGCTACTTGGCTAACCAATTCATCATTTAATTTTCGTAAACTTCGAAATAATTTCGCTACCATTGTTTGGATTTTGGAAATATTATCACTCTCACGGTGGTTAAATGGCTGATTATTGAAATAAATTTGAAATGTTTTACCAACATTGTTCAAAGCGTATTTGTACTCATTTACACCTGTAGGAATTGTAACATCCGTTCCACCTAATTCTAAATTGCCATTTAATAAAATATATATATGATTAGCAAATTCTGCCTTAGCAGATACTATAGCAAGAGTGTAGTCGTTGTAAAGTTTTAACAAAAATTGTGATTTATCGTAGAAAGCATTCATTATTTTAAATGCTTGTGAATATAACTCTAGGAAAAAGTGAAACTGTGGTTTCGAGTCAACCACTGAATAAACCACCATCTAAAATGTATATTTTTTTTTTTAGAAAATTCCGAATTAAAATTAAGATTATTTAATATTTTATTTACCACATTGCAAAGTAGTAATACGGCAATAAGTCCCGTCTTCATTTTTAAACTTGTTATACTATGAAGATCTGCTTAACGTTTGCAAAATGTTGAATTTAAAATTCGTTATTTATAATACAAATAAAATGAGGTTATTTAAGATAATTAACATAACAAGATTGTACATATTTTATAATGGATTAAATTAGCACATTTTCTTTATTTTTTATAAAACATTTTTATATTTTTTAATAAATTCAATTATCACATTTATTACCACAGATATCAATTTGACCCGAAACTCGATTTGATAAAAGACCCGAACACTGTTTGACATGATAAATTATTTCAATAAGCTAATAATCCATAATGTATGAATTAAAAAAAAACCAAAAAAATATTATATAAATTCATTTTTTTTAAAAACGCTTAATTATTCTGTATCATTTAATTATTACTGTGAAGGCATTTTCTCATACTCTTACTTAAGTCTAAAATGACTTTTATAAAACTAATTGGCTTATTTTCAAATTAAAAACTTAAAAAAACTATTAATCATAATACTTAATACTATTATTAAAATCTCTGCGGATTCTAGTACTCTAAGACAAATTAGCTATAAAGTAAATAATTTTTTTATTTTAAAAATATTCTATTCTTTATTATGAAAATATCTATTTTTTTTTCAAACTAAAAATGTGGCTTGTAAAGTGTTTTCGAACAAGAGTAATATGATTTCTTTTAAAAAAAACATACTAATTGTTAAAGAAATTCAAATTTAATGTGAAGTACAATCGATACAATTAAGTTCTGAATAAAACGTCATTCAAATGGCCTCCACGACTTCTTTTGCAGGGACAAATTCGATGAACCCAATTTTCGATCACTTTTTCCACTAAGTCGTATGTTATGAATAGCACGTTCAATATTGACTTCTAAAGCTTGAAGAGAGTCTGGTTTATTGCTAAAGACCAATGAATTCAAATAACCCCACAAGAAATAGTCTAATGGTGTTAAATCACAATTTCTTGGAGGCCATTCAATATCACAATTTCTTGAAATAATCGAATCTCCAAACTTTTCTCGTAATAATTCGGTTGTTGAACATACTGTGTGGCACGCAGCTCCGTCTTGTTGGAACCAGATGTTGTCAAGATCAACTTCTTCCAATTTCGGCCATAAAAAGTTGGTTATCATCGATCTATACCGCTCTCCATTGACAGTAACGGTGTTACCAGCTTAATTTCGAAAGAAGTACGGACCGATGATTCCACCAGACCAAAAACCACAGCAAACTGTCAATTTAGGTGAATGTAATGTGTGTTCATGAATAATTTGTGGATTTTCTTCGCACCAGAATCGACAGTTTTGTTTATTTACCGCACCACTCAGATGAAAGTGACCCTCATCGGAGAAGATGATTTTCTTAAAAAAATCGTTATCGTTTTCAAGTTGTTCCAAGACAAAATCAACAAATTCATGACGTTTACGGTGGTCCAATGGCTTCAGTTCTTGACTGATAACAATTTTATACGGATGCAAGCCCAAATCCTTTCTCAAAATCCGCCAGGTTGTGGTTTGAGACAGTCCCAATTCTTGAGAACGTCTTGGACTAGAATATTTTCATTACTTTGAGCGGTTCTTTGTCTTATTGGCACTTGAACATTATATAAAGAAAATGTACGCTCGAAATTTTTTACAATTCGACGAATAGCGAGCACAGTTGGACGATTATTAAGACCATAAAATGGCAAAAGCGCACGAAAAGTTGCAATTGGAGAACGATTACTTTGATAATAAAATTGAATAATTTATAAACGTTGTTCTTGCGTATATCTCTCCATGATAATATTATTAGATTGTTTGGTGATATAAATTTACCATCATTTTTGCGATAAATTGTAATATTTTAGATTGTTTTTTGGTGATTTAAATTTACCAACATTTTTGGGATAAATTTTTATAGAGAATATTTATTCATTTGAAATAATTTAGAAAAGACAATTTAGAAGCCGATCTAGTAACCCCACAAAATCTCAATAGAAAAAAATGTTTAAATGAGATAGACTTCCATTAGAAAATTGGGAGTATTGAGTTAAACTTCACAGAATTAGCAAATAAAACGGGCAGAATGCCATTACGAATTCTAAGTAGATTTTAGATAATAATTAGCTAGTTTTTTTTAAAGAAATATCCTTAATAACAGTTCGGCTGAAAAGTTTAGAACGTAACACAGTAGAAATATTTTTTTTTGCGAAATTCATTTTTATTATTCAACATAGTTGCCTTCGAGGGCGATACAGCGATTATAGCGATCTTCCAACATTTCGATACCATTTTTATAGTACTCTTTCGGTTTTGCCTCAAAATAGGCCTCAGTTTCATCATCGGTCTTAAACTTCTTGCCAGCGAGCATTCTCTTGAGGTCTGCAAACAGGAAAAAGTCGCTGGGGGGCCAGATCTGGAGAATACGGTGGATGGGGAAGCAATTCGTAGCCCAATTCATTGAGTTTGACCATCGTTTTCATCGACTTGTGACACGGTGCATTGTCTTGGTGAACACTTTTTTCTTCTTCAAATGAGGCCGTTTCTTAGCGATTTCTTTCTTCAAACGATCCAATAACGCTATATAACAGTCGCTGTTCATCGTCTGTCCCTTCTGGAGATAGTCAATGAATATTATACCATGCGCGTCCCAAAATACAGACGCCATCACCTTGCCAGCCGACTGTTGCGTCTTTCCACGCTTTGGATTCGGTTCGTCGCTCGCTCTCCACTCTGCCGACTGCCGATTGGACTCTGGAGTGTAGTGACGGAGCCATGTTTCATCCATTGTCACATATCGACGCAAAAATTCGGGTTTATTGCGCTTGAACAGCTCCAAACACTGCTCAGAATCATCAACACGTTGTTGTTTTTGGTCCACAGTGAGCTAGCGCGGCACCCACTTTGCACACAGCTTTCGCATGCCCAAATATTCATGCACGATATGTCCAACACGCTCTTTCGATATCTTCAGAGTCTCAGCTATCTTGCTCAACTTCACTTTACGGTCATTTAAAATTGTTTTGTGGATTTTTTTGATGTTTTCTGCCGTAACCACCTCTTTTGGGCGTTCACTGCGTTCTGCATCAACTGTGCTCGTACGACCAGTTCGAAATTGACGAAACCAATATTCCACCGTTGAAATAGCTGGAGCAGAGTCCGGAAAACGTTTGTCAAACCATGCTTTGGTTTCCGATGTATTTTTTTTCATCAAAAAGCAATGCTTTATCAATACACGAAATTCGTCTTTATCTATTTTTTTTTCAATAACAAAAGTTGCTTCACTCAAAATGCTATATCTCACGAACCAATCGACCGATTGCTGTCAAATTTTGACAGGAATCATTTGAAGCATGGTAAGTAGATTTTTGCAAGAGGCGCCATCTAGACGTCAACGTTCTAAACTTTTCAGCCGAACTGTTAGATATTATTTTATCATTCAAATAATAACAAACATTTTAAGGTCATTATCTAATATTTCCTTACAACCCTGAATTTGTCGCACCTAAACGTGCCTGTTGTTAAGCAAATTATCTCCGGTATTTTTAAGTATATGTTAGGATTGTTTTTTAGGTCTAATTAAAAAATTTTATATTTTGCTCCGATCTATGAAGATATCATGTGAATTTTTTAAAGGCCTATTAAAATAATTTCGAATTTTTTAGCTAAATTGAATAGTTGTCAAAGGTGGTCAGCTCTTCACTTTTTTAAACACTTTATTTGATAATATCTTATATCTCAGATTTAATTGAATAATTAAAATTTCTTTCTTCGTATCATTTTGGAAAAAAAATAATAAATATTTTTCTTGAATTGACAATTTTTTAATGATTAAATGTATACATTTTGATTTTAACAATTTTTAATTTGTTTGGAAATGTTTAAAAATGATTCTTCGAATAATATTGTAACATCTTTGATACAAGATTCTGCTATTGGAAGTAAATTTTGATGAGGATCCAGTCCCTTATATAATGTTTCTTCTATAGATTTTGCTCTGGCAGGAATTGATGCAGTCACTTGCCGTATACAATCTTCACCTTGAATGGAATTTTCAGCTACGCAATTCTCCACTTCTTTGAGTGAATGATCAACAAATTTTTGAATTGTATCCTTTTCCTTAACAATTTGATTTTGCTTCAGCTTTTTATTCTCACTAAATGTTGATTCTACACAGATATTCAATTCATTTGTATGATTATGGAAAAAATCATTTACTTTCATGGCTGTATCACGGAAACAATCTATACCCGGTGTTAGATTAAACATTGAACGTCGCGTTATTTGTCTTACCAATTTTTGATTTAATCTCCTCAAATGACGAAAAGAATTTGTTGCCTTATTACGAATATTAGAAATTTCATAACGACTATTAGTATTTACTTTCCAATAACGTCGATATTGTTTCTGGAAATCTTTTAATGCATCATTTAGACTTGATTGAAAATTTTTCATTTCATCATTTGCGACATCTTGGGACGTTGTCAATGGAAGTCTATTAACAAATATAATAGAGATTTCTTCAAAAAAATTTGATATATCTTTTATGAAGCCAATAACTAAATCCTCGTAGCCTTGAAGTACAAATTCGGCACTCTCATAATAAGAAATTGTAGTTCCATATTCACGATTGAATAAATTATATAGAAAGTTAATACTTGAAATATTCTCCGTCTGAGATGATAAATTTTTCTCAGCATCAATTGTCTAAATTGAATAAAAAACTAATATTTTCCAAATATTATAATATTTTTATGTTAACTTACCGCGGCCGAGAATATTACTAACAAAATTATTACAATTCTCATAACTGATCACTTGTACAGACGATTTTGTTCAATTATCTAAGAAGCACATTTCGTTTTATATATAAAAATTTCATTCTCAATTTTAAGATAATAATATTAATTTGTATAAATATTATGATAATGGATAAGTAATAAACTAAGAAAATATTTTTAATATAGACTTAATATTGTCTTAAAGAGACAACAGATTTAATTTTAAGTTAACTAGATTTGCAGAGACTTAATTTATGTACATTAACTGATAACCTATATTTGGTAGGTTTATGTTCATTCTTATTATTTATTTTTAAATGCAAATAATAATAAAAAGATAGTAGATATTTCCTAATATTATGAATAAAAGTGTATTAATTATTAATTCTGACTATTTTTGAATGACTTTTTAGATAATTTTAAGAAAAATCTACCGTTTTATAAAATAAAAACTTATTTTCTAATATAATAATGATTTTGATTCAAATATTAGAAAAAAGTATGATTTTAAAAACAAGAGGCGGAAAAAAGGAATAATTTTTCGGATCTATGAAAATTAGATACATTACGCACAAAGCCCTCGTAAACCAAAGTGGAATGTTAACAAATTATTTTCAGTGGTCTTCATATTTTTATATATCACAGCTAGTTTTCTTAGGAGATAGCGATTATCTTGGGGCAACAAACAATATTTCGAAGTCGTTTGAAATTTGTTACTTGTCGCGTGCCAGCTGTCGTCATGTTGTCTTCTGTGTATATTTTTTTATAAATTCCATTCTTATTTGACTTTACTTTGAAATGGTTTTTTTCCCCGAGTTTGTTTTGTTGGTGCTGTCTGGAAAGGGGGAGGCATTTTGTTTTAAATCCGGAGTACTGTTGTCGAAAACCGACACCCGATGTTTCCATTTGCTGCCGACTCTAATTTATTTATTTTGTGTAAAGAGGAAACATTTTCTTGCTTGAATTTCGCCGGCGATTAAGTGTATTTTTTCAATAAATATAAAGATCAGAGAATATTGCTCAGGACATTATTCATGATGAATCTCATCACTGACTAGAGAAGATCTTTGAAAAATAAACGAACTGATCCCCTTTTATGATATTTTTCAACTTTCCACTTATTATAACCAAACGTTTCCGATTGTTCAGTTAATGGCCATTTGGTAAGCAATCCAGTTGATTTTATGAACAAATATTTATAGTATCAATTCTAATAGTACAAATTATTGAAGAAATTTTTATTTATTTATCAAAATTAACAAAAGAAAATATGCAAGCAAGGCTTTTTTTTTAAAGTATTTTTTTAATAAATTCTTCCACAACTCGTATACAATTTTTTAGAAATCAATTATTACAAATACGAAATCTTAGATAGAAAAAAATTAAAATATGACATGTTATTTTATCTGAGAGAAAAATGTTTACGTGTACATAGATGAGTATTTATAATTGTATATATATTAAAAGAGGTGGTCTCATTGACATATTGAATTGTATTCTGAATATGTCGGTAAATTTCGATTTCCGTTTCTATCAAGAAAGTGTCAAAGCAAAACTTCCGCCCATTCGAATTTGGACATCTACCGTGCCATTCTATTACGAGAATATTGCTGGCTGCCTTCAGGTGCAATCTCCCAAATCATTCGGTTAAATACTTTTCGCATTTAGCGTTGACAATCTCATGAACGAAACGGAAACATGACTTTATGATTGTCGTAACGAGAAGGTGAATGCAGAATATGAAAGACATCAAATACCCGCTTCCGGTCCAATTGAGACTCAGCTAAATCGAAACACAATATTGTAGTTTTATTTGCTCTGGCTACCTGTAACTATAAGCAAACCACATTCACCTGAGCTCATTCAAAATGCACACAATTTTCAATCAAAGGTTAGCTTTCTATATTTTTCATTTCAGAAAATTTTTGCTTTTCATTTGGATTCTTACTTTCGTTCCGTTCTTGGAAAAATCCACCGGCTGATATAGCGTTAAGTTTTGTGTTTTTGTTAGTAGTCTACATAAAAAAATTTCAGCTTTTGTATCCATTTACCTGTTCATGTGTAGACATACTTTTGACCAAACCTCACATATAAATGGTATACCGTGAACATAGACTATAATCGCCATTCATGATATAACATCATTCCTTCCACAGCAGAAGGTTAGGAAAAAATTAAAACTGCACTACGGTTGCATTTGTATAGAAAATTACAATCTAAAATGAAATGAAAAATTGAAATTTATATCCTGACGATGTAAAAATTTTTTTATGAACAGTGAACTTTATAACTTTTTTGTATGATAGTTTGATTTCTATATGGGCGTTATATCCACTCTTCGTAGCAGAGCACGAAGGATTAAACTTGAATCATCTTCATATCTTTGCTTACCCTTTTTTGGATGTTATCGACAGTACCAAGATTACGTCTTTTAAAGGTATTTTTGATCTTTGGGAGGAAAAAAAGTCATACGATCAATGCTCAGGTGAATAAGGCAGTTGGAAAGCCACATAAAGCCCTTATTATAGAGTTTGACGAGTCATGGTGGACCATTCAAATGGCTGCTGTTCCTTTTTTCAACATGAAAAATATAGCCTACAGTTTATCGTTTTTGATGCGGTTTTGATCTTTGTTAAATCGCATAATTGAACAAAGATCGCAACCCCATCAAATACGCCAAACTGGTATACAGACTGTGTTATGTACGTATGGCAATAGTTTTGAGGAAAATATTACCGATTGTATTTCTGTCGATATTTTTATAATCAAACCGTATTTAAGAATAACTACTTAGATACTCGTATATTTGATATTACCGATGCCAAAGATGCCTGAAAGCAAAAATAACATTGAACACTTTTATTTGTTCGTTGTACAACTGTTTAGTATTATTTTTTGACTGTCAAACTACATGAACAACTTATTAAGTCTAATTCAAAAATAGATTCGATTTTATTTGATTCGAAAAAAAAACTATCCAGACAAGTATATTGAAGAAGCATCTACAGAATACAGAACTTATGAATTACATTTCTAAGTACTTGTAGACTTATGATTGTTAATGATAAATTTCATTTATTTTCCCTAGTTTATTTACGATTTTGTAACTTACCACCATATATAATATGAAATTATTTTAAAATTAGGTTTAGTACTTAGTTTGTGGTGCATGTTTATATTCATTCGGAATGTCTTTATTGAAGTTTTCGTCCCATATTACCTTTTTTTTCAAGTGTATACTTTTTATTTTCAATAAAACCAGGCACTTTTTTAAATGGTCCACTTGGATGCTATTGAGATTAGCAGAAATTCTGCTTGTTGTCAAATTATTTAATGTTCAAGAGGGTCATATTCGAAAATAGATTCAAATTTCAAAACAAAGAGATCGGTTTCTCTTTGATTAATTCCTATAGTGTGAAAAGAGATTCGGAAAGAGATCGTTTGTCTACGATATTTATTCCATGATGCATTATTTTTCTTATAAATTTATTACAGAAAAAAAATCTCCATCAAAATTACCTTGTTCATTTATTTATTTATTTAATTAACATTAAAATAAATTCTGCATAAAATTTGCACAAATGTCGTGCAACAAGAAGTGGCAACAACTAAAAATAGAATTCTTTTGAAATACATAGTATTGAAGAAGTATTTTATTGGAGACAGTGGTGCACTTTGCAAGATACCACCAGAGATCTGAACATAAGAATTCCCATCTTTTGAATAAATAATGATGGATGAATATAAGACAGACAGACACTGCCAATGATAAGAAATCTAAGCAGAAGTACCGAGATTTTTTTGTATTTTTAGTTAGATACTCGTATGTACCATCAATATATCGAAATATCTATATGCTTATGCAGCTGGTTCAGTAACTTGTGACCGAAGATTATATATGAAAATAACAATAATTATTCCTACACTCTAGATACAGTTTTAAATGCATGCATGCATTCATAAATCTTATTTTATGGTGAAGGAAATATTTCACAGCGACTGGATTATCGGAAAGTTTTCCTAAAAAAAACTGTAAACAAGCTATAAATTACAGAATTTTTAAGCAAAAGTTATATGCCATTATTATCGATAGAACTGTTGTTAGCCTACAACATTCGTAAGATGACAAAAATAAAACATAACCAATAAAAATAAATTACGAGCAATTTTCTATTAGTAGAATTATAAAAATATCACTTTATCCTCGAGTTACATGGCATTAATCTCTGTTATTGTAAGGGATTCGCCCGATAATCCTTATCATAAAACTGTATTTAAATATTCTACTCTATTCTCAAATACTGTAAATGTCCTTAACAAAATTATTAACTTGTTGACTACTACCATAACTGTGCGTTATTCCTTTTTTGCTATTTTGTTGGTCTTTATAGCAGGGTTTCATAAAATTTTCCAATCCAAATTATACACGAGAGTTGATTTGCTTTTCGCTAGGGATTCGGGGACTTTTTCATGCAAATATCTTTGATTATCAAAGTAAAAGTAAAATTTTGGGTTCGTATCAAAAAAATATTGTTTATAATATTAATAGTAGTAGTACAATGTCAAACAAAGTAGTGTCTTATTTGTGTTAATACAATAACAAGGAAGGGTTCGTTACCACCTTATCAATAATTCTAATGAGGTTTTTTCTTTCTTTTGCTAGTCGTTACTTAAACTCAACCCTCCCATGGTATTAAATATAAAAGCATTGACTGTCTGTCGAGGGAGTAAGGCTTTTGGAAATTGTAGATGATACAATTTTATTTCGAATTAGAATACTAAACACACACACATGCTTATTCAACAGGGGAGACTCTTTATTCTGGTTTTTCGATCACAATAAATGCGCGCAGGGATGGAAAATTCCTCGCGGGTAAAATGAATAAAACGCTTTTCGCGGCAAGTGCTTATTCTGGGATGAATGAGCTGAAAAATATCGAAGCAAAATCTCGGTAGTTGTCCATTTCGATTGGCTGTTGTTTCTGTTGCTGTATATTACACATATTTGAACCCAATCTAACGTATATGATGGAGAACGGGGACTGACGAGAGGGAGCTCCGACATAGCAAATGACATTCATTACGATTGGGAAAGCTCCACTGCGTGTTGTTATCCATCCGTTGCTCGTAATTCAAGTGGAACAGACGTCAAACTATTAGTTGCCAGTTAAATATTATCGATTATATACACTCGTATGCGTACATATGTATGCGAACTATCAGATCAGTTTCTAGGGGGAGAAGAATTTTCATTTCGAAAATTTGTTTTTAGATTTCAGCAAATGAATTTTTCTCCAAATCCCTTTAATTTATGTACACTTAAATAATATGCTGCCTTCTGTTCAGAAAAATTGAATTCTATAATCTTTCGAATTCTAACAAAGAGAACTGCTGCCATTTAGTTCACATATCGTTAGTTTGTTTAGATGTGAAATATGTTCATACCCATAAACTAATGATGTATGCATACTTTCATACAGCCATTTAACATTATGATTTTTATGAAGACTCTAACGTCTATGTCTGAGGTGATATTGAAGATATTTAAAAAAAAAGTTTATCTAATTCTAATAATAATAAATTTATCATAAGACATCAATTGCAATTAGCTGTTGAAGAATTTGGAAAGTATTTATTGAAATATTTATAATTGAAATAATATAAATTATGTAGATTGATTAGAATAATATAAATTATATTGATAAACAAAAAATCAGTAGTAAAGAAGACTATTTTTCATCTTAGACTGTATGTAAGGAGGAAAAATTATTATAACAATTTTATTGGTTGGAAATTGTTTACCAAAAATTATTTTTTTATATTTGTATTGTATAGAAACAATATCTTCCTGCCGTAAGACATGTCATCACAAATATCTAAATGACAGTGAAATACCGCTAGATACCTTGTACTGAACTTAGATAAAACTAAACAGACACCAACTACTTTGACTTTGGGACAAGCGTTCTTAACTTACTAAAAACAGTAAATTATTTTAATATAATGCTCTACTGGCCCCAAAATGGACTTACGGACTAGAATTCTGGTTCGCTACTAAAGCTACAATTACACCATTCGAGAAATGCTCCAATTTTTTGTTAAATCGACCATTTTTTCGGCTTGAGCGCTGTATTGTGTGCTCGAACATGTTGGACAAACACCTTCCCCTCGATAAAGCATATCCGAGACAAACAAAATATGGTGATTTGCTCGAATGAAGTCGAACATAAAATTTTAATAATGTTCTTACGGACTAGAATTCTAGTTCTTCATTAGCACCAACATTATTGAAATTTTGACATTTTGCAGTGTGCTTTATGTGAAGAACGTTTGTGTAATAAAAATTGTTTTTGTCTTTTGATTTCTTGGTTGTTTGACAAAAAAAATGTCGCAAAATATATTGTACAACGACGGCAGTGATATTGAATTACTTATTCTAGACATTGGTGTATGTTGTTTCGCGATTAATGGCGAGACGAGTTCCAAAAGGTAATCGAAATCATCCTTGGGAAGACGGTGAAAATTGCTATACAATTTCTGCTCGAAGTCATCGCCGTTGCGAAGTTCCGACAATACCTTTCCGTATGATTGAAAATCGTTCATGAGAACGAAACAAATATGAAATGTCAAATGGATGAAGGAAAAAATCCTAACGCGAACAGATTCTGACTGGGCGAACTTTGATCGAGTTCAAGTGTAATCACTGCTCGAAAATTATTCGAGGGTTCGAGACTATGATCGAGAAAATTTCATTTTCCATCCGAAGACTTGAACATTGTTCGAATGATATGATGTAGTCGGTGTTAAAAAGTTCATCCAATTGGAATAATTCGAGCATTTCTCAAATAGTCTAATCGTAGCCTAAGCTTTACAATTTTACTTCAATTAGATATACGAGGTCTGTTCAAAAAGTATCGTGAATTTTGAATTTCCGCAAGTTACGTATAATCGATTTTTTTGTAGCATTATGTTGCTACTCAAGTCTCTCACTTATGCCGACAAGTTCGGCCATTTTGAATATTCAGTTAATTTTTGACATGTGCTTTGCTTGCACGTGTTTTGGCTCGTCTTCGATTTTTGCCTATTCCAAAAAATGGATCAAAGAATCTGTATCAAATTTTGTACGCGAACGCATTCCGAATATTGACTGTGGCATATGGTGAAGCTACCTTGGACCAAAGCAACGTTTATCGGTGGTACAAAATGTTCTCAGAGGGCCGAGAAGATGTGAACGACGAAAAGAGTGCCGGACGCCCGAGCACGTCAATAACAGACGAAAACATTGATGAAGTGAAGAAAATAGTATTGGCCCATTATCAATCACCGCTAGAGAAGCTGCTGAGGATTTAAACATATCGATTGGCTCGTGCCATTCGATTTTTACTAATGATTTGGGCGTGAGACGGGTTGCCACGAAATTCGTACCAAAATTGCTCAATTTCGACCAAAAACAGCATCGCATTAACATTGGGTCAAATTTTGGTATGACCCAAAGGGTCATAACTGGTGACGAATCATGGATTTATGGTTATGACGTGGAAACAAAAGCTCAATCATCCCAATGGAAGTTGCCGCACGAGCCAAGACCGAAAAAAGCGCCAAGTTCGGTCGAATGTGAACGTTTTGCTTGCAGTTTTCTTCGATTGCAGGGGCGTGCTGCATCATGAGTTCTTGCCACAGGGTAGAACGGTCAATAAGGAATATTATCTGCAAGTTATGCGCAAGTTGTAATCCGCCAGAAGCGACCGGATTTGTGGAAGAACAAAAATTGTGTTTTGCACCATGATAACGCCCCTGCTCACGCATTTTTGTCCAAAAACTACACACTAACACCGTATTCCTCAGATCTGCCCCCTGTGATTTTTTCTTTTCCCTGAAACTGAAGTGCCGACGACGCTGCGCTACGATTGAGGAGATAAAGACGGCATCGAAGGAGGAGCTGAATGATTTTTTGAAGTGCTTCAAGGGTTGGAAAAAATGTTGGCAGAAGTGTATAATATCTGGTGGGGATTACTTTGAAGGGGACTAAATAGATATTCATGAATAAATAAATAATTTTTGAAAAAACACAAAATTCGCGATACTTTTTGAACAACCATCGTATTTCGTAAAGTTGTCGGTGCTCCGTTTTATGTTCGTAATAGTCTGTTATTAATCGTAATCTTAAAATCCCATTTTTTGTGATGTGATTGTGTCTCGTTATAAAAAGTTTCATTATACAAATACTCTTGTTCGAGAGCTATCTTCCGCTTCTCTCACTAGAATTTTCCATTTACATGCAGGAACCGCATCAGTTTATCTTATTTTGTTGCACTTGTAGATATATGTAGAATTATTTAAATCTTGTATATTTATGCATATTTATGTTAACATTCATACTAAATTTGTGTTAATTTTATTTTATAGTTTTATCACTTATCTGATGAACAGTACATTCCCTAAAAAATAACAAAAGGATAATAATATATTTTTTTCATGTTTATTTATACAATAATTAAACAAACCATAATTAATCAAATAATTTTGAATATTTCTCGTATAAAATTTAACATAATCATTCCGGGTATAAAGTATCTATTCTATTGTATGAGCATAATAAACAAATGTTAATGTGTACGTGCATATTGCTGATCAAGAATGACCTCTCTCATATATTGTAAATCATTTCTGGTTAAATATATTTCCCTATTTTCATAATCAAAATATCCTCAACTTCAATATGTATACAACAACGTAAATATTTATCATTTATCCTGTGTGTACGAATACATATTGTATGCACAAATAAGAAAATTAGTTGTATGGATAATATTCAATAATATGGTGGCAGTGCATTTGATAACATTGTCGAATGTGTTTTAGATAGATGCCTAATATTGGAGTCTGGAACACCTGTCAAAACGACTATCGACAAATTTGTACTATCAACTTTGTTTTCTTATGCATTCGTTAGCGTTTTGGTGAGGATGTTACTGTATCTGATAAGGTAGTTCCGTTTTGTTTTAATCGAGAACAACAGAATATCAACTTAGTTCTGATAAATGTATCTATGTACATTTGATGTATGGGCACACGAAAGTTTAATTTAAACGCTTCTAGCCCCATAATATTAAGGATACGCCAGATTCAATTGAGCCATTATAATAATAGATTTAAGGACTGCACTCTTGAACAACAAACGCGCACTGCACCCACAGTTCCAACTTTTGAAGATGTTAACTGGGAGCTGAGTGTTCAATCCTTAGTATAAGAACATGAAAATCAAACGGCTCATAGTTTTGTGTCCAGTTATATGAATATTTAGTAGAAGACATAGGATATTTACTTTAGGAAATTTTCTAACTTCTATTGCGGCAGATGTCAGCTATAGAAATCAAAGAATCTCTACTATACTTACAAACATGTTTCCTATATTATGAGTTTCATAGAAAGATATATATCTTATATGTATAGCGAACAAACTAAAAATTCAAATTTTGGTCCATCGGCTTGGTCAATAATGCCAAAAATCAGATTTTCATGATACCATCAATGGCATTTGTGTTTTGGTGCCCGGTTGTTTATACTATTGATTAAAATTCCAGATGATATTTTCTTTTTGCGTGGTGAATTAAAATTATCGAAGGGATTGACTAAAATATTCCAACTATCGGAATTGTGATTCTTGGTTGAGAGAATTCAACTTCTTATAAATGTTT
The DNA here is from genome assembly GCA_958298945.1 of Atherix ibis. Taxonomy (NCBI): domain Eukaryota; kingdom Metazoa; phylum Arthropoda; class Insecta; order Diptera; family Athericidae; genus Atherix; species Atherix ibis. The sequence goes on along the minus strand of OY282609.1, from coordinate 17,763,605 downwards.
CGAATCGATATTATTTGCAAATACTATATTGTACATAAGATTTACTCCATAAGATAAAATGTTTTCTGGTTTTTATTTATTGATATCAAAATAATATGTAAGTGGCAGTGATTATTCGCCAGCTGCATATTATGACATACATTACGAGCAAATCATTTTTTTGACCATTTCCAATTCAAGCCTGCTACTTTATGATTCTCGCTTTACTGCAATATAATCTAGTTGAAAATCTAGTCTCAGGAGTTATAGGAGTCCAGTAGTAGTAAATATGAAAATATGCTCAACATATTTTTGGATAATAAAAGAGATATTTTTTTTTATTATTTCTTATTAAATAATATGAGAGAAGATTTGGAAAAAAGGGACCGCAAGAATTGCTTGAATATTAAAAGTTATAATATTATATGAGAAAAAATAAAAAAAAAATATTGTGTAAATATTAGTGGGAAATTTTCATACTATATACTGATGACATTTTATTCCACGTTAATATGGAGGTGCAATTTGGACATGACCCAACTTGACTTTACTACCATCGAATTTTTATAAAAATACTTATACTGATAGAAGAAACAGATTAAATATAGATTGTATTCATACCACCCTTTGTATTATTGCATATGCATATATAATATAATATAGTTATTAAAAGTATGATATTAACAATAGCAAAAGTTAAAGTTCCGAAAATAGTAATAACCTTTACTCGTATATTGCCCCCGGTAGTATCAGCCGAATAACTTTCATATTGTAGTCAGTCGGTTTTTGTATTTTCTCGACCTGCTAGAATAATAACAAGTCTTGCAGTACGTGGGCTACTATATATATTTCTGGCCTAATAATGAAAATGCGAATATTTATCAACGAAAAAGGTTTTATTGTTTTTCAAAATATTCTCCATCAAGATTTATACACTTTTGCATGCGCTCAAACCAATTTTCGAAGCACTTTTTCCACTCCGATTGAGACACCTCCAAAACATGGTTTTTGAATGCTTCAACAGCATCTTCTGGCGACGAAAATTAAAAAGAAGTCATTGGGTGCCAAGTCAGGGCTGTACGGAGGATGACCCATCAATTCGACGTTTTGTCCGGTCAAAAAGGCGCTGGTTTGAGCCGATGTGTGAGAGCTCGCATTGTCATGGTGCACAATGATTCGACTTCTCTTGTTCGTTTTTCGAATTTCTCCGAAGACTTCAGGCAAACAAATGGTGGTGTACCACTCAGAATTGACCGTCCTACGTTGCACAAGCGGAACAGTCGCCACATGACCAGTTTTGCCAAAGAAACAAGCGACCATTTGCTTCGAAGTGCTTCTTCCACGAACAACTTTCGTTGGATTTGACTCGTCTTGGAAGACCCACACGGTCGATTGCTGTTTTGTTTCGGGCTCATACGCATAGATCCATGATTCGTCACCTGTGACGATCTTATAAACGTCTTTTGAAGCACCGCGATCGTATTTTTTCAGCATTTCTTTACACCAATCCACACGAGCCTTTTTTTGAGCGATTGTCAAATTGTGCGGGATCCAACGAGAACAAACCTTTTTTACGGCCAGGTGTTCATGCAATATCGAATGTATGCTGGTGGGAGAAATGCCTAGGCATGCCTCTATCTCACGGTATGTCACATGACGGTCTTGCATTATCAGTTCACGTACGGCATCGATGTTTTCTGGAACAACGGCTGTTTTTGGACGACCTTCACGGAATTCGTCTTTGAGCGAGCGTCGGCCACGATTGAATTCGTTGTACCAGTTTTTCACAGTGCTATAGGATGGTGCTTCATAGCCATACAAAGATTTAAGTTCATCGATGCACTCTTGTCGTGATAATCCACGTCGAAAGTTGTGAAAAATGATCGCACGAAAATGTTCACGAGTTAATTCCATTTTTTTGCCAAATTGATTTTTTCAAGTCACTGTAAACAACACAAATGATAATCGTACGTCAAAACGTTCTGAGTACGTTTATGCTAAAAAATGTCAAACTTTCCAATGGAAATGTCAGATCGCACCTGGCAACACTTAGTGTTGCCTAGGCCAGAAATATATATAGTAGCCTACGTATTATAATTTCATAAATATGTTTGCAAATGGCCAATCATAATAAGAAGAGAATGACTTTAGACAACGGATAACATTTGGTATAATATTGTTAAACCGAAATCGGAAATAAGAACAAGATAGTTAACCAAAGAGAGAAAAAAGTGGTAATGTCCATAGGCTTTATTTTTGTACATACCATATTTCATTGAATCGTAGAGTTTAGTAGCTTTGACTAAACTAGTCCATTCGTTCGTTTGTAAAATCAAAACGAAGCAAGCGGACTAATTTTGCTGAACTTAGATTGCTTATGGCAATGCCATCTCCATTCGTACTTTGACACCTAAAAGCATACACTAAGGACAATAGAAATTATCGTTTACAGTTATTATTCGAAAGCTCACGAAAAGGATGAGTAGAAGACTACTTACTGTTGCTCTTTAGTAAAACTGTCTGGCTTAGCTTTAGATACTCGTATTTTCCAATATGTTTCGGAAGCAGGTGTCTTGAATTTCATTAAAACAATATACAGTCAACATTTATGAGATAATGTCGAAAAACACTATAAAATGATATATTGAAAGAAAAAATTATTATTTCAACTTTCGAATATAGTGTATGAAAACATGCAAATGTACAATGCTATAAATTGCTACCATTGAAAAGTTTTGCTGCTCTTTGTGCAGTTCTTGTAGATTCTTATATATTAACATATGTGTATTCAAGTTGTATTATTTCGCTACCTAATTTTTATTCTATGTTCTAAGCTAAAATACAATGAATATAGTAAAATGTTCATCTATAGTTTTCGTTAATTTGATATATTTGAAGAGTTACAAAAACATGACATTTGCGCGCAAGTAAACTTTTCAAAAAGATCCTAAAACAACGCGATTTCGTAACTCATTTCAAATACGATTCCTATTTTAGTTTTGATTTAGTCAGAGAAAAGTTTCTCTGCTAACTTCTATTTTACTAGTTTTATTTACTAATGTTTTCTTTGAAAAATACTCATGCATTCTCTTTAAGTTTTCAATAAACATTTTCAAAATAAAAGTTGTTCACTTTTAATTAATCAAATATTTGAATCTGGTAACTCGTTCAGTATATTAAATGGATTGAAGTTATGTGAAATGGAAATTAAAGGTTTAGTGTGATCTGGAAAAAGTTAAGGATTTCTATACTTCCAAGTTATAGTATTGATAGTGTTACTCCATTGTCTTTCGATAACAACTATTGATTTAATTAAGTCCTGCATTCCATTAACACCTTTCCGATATTAAATAATCAAATATAAATCTGTATTCGAATTTGAATTTCGAATATAAATAACGTACACATTTAGATAATTGTCTTATTTCAATATTTATTGCAAATTTTCTAATTGTCGCTATTTTACTTGGGCAAAATATACACACATTAATAGCTATTGTTAAAAAGAGCATTTAAAGATTCTTCAATGAAATGAGCACACATTACCGAGTAGATAGCTTTGTTAATTCATCTACAGTCGGAACAACTTATTCATTATAGTAAAACCTTTTACAAAAGTACATACGACTATAATAAGAAGAATATTTGACAACAAATTAATTTTCCTTCATAGACAATGCCTTGAGACAAATAATCTTGTTGTACCACTTAATTTGCTAAAGTATGAAGTCTACCAAATACAATATTTTGCATGTGTACAAATTCTCAACTGAAATAATTGAGAAAGTATGAAAAACTAGTAAAATTTAGATTTTTATATCTTTTAATTTTAACGATGTTTAAGATTAAATTTTTAAGAAATTATATTATAATATGAGATGTATAAATGAGGCTTATAACTGTTCGTAACAATTTCATTTTATTTTTATATATAAATGTTATCCCATTGGGAAACTATACATCGGCGGTGGTACTATTTCCACTCTTCATTGCAGTGAAGATTAAGATGACGTCCTTTCAAGTGATTTGTGATCTTCGGGTACAAACAAAAGTGAATAGGGGGCTGAAAAATAACAAGAATTCTTTTTTTCCGATAAAAACTCATTGGTGTGGGTGGCTCTGTGGGATGCTAGAGTATCCAAGTATCTGCAATATTCTGACGCGAAGAATCCTTTTTCTAAGCCTTTTACAGATTTTTTTATTAAAAAGCTTTATTGTTTATCGATGGTCTGACCTCACAACAGACCGTACTCCTTCTACATTTTCATCAGTTTTCGATATTCAAGGCCACCCTGAGCGAAAACCATCTTCCACAACTTCTCGGATCTATAAAACATCTTTATTGCAGTGAAAACCAAGATGACGTCCTTCCAAGGAATTTGTGATCTTCCGAAATAAAAAAAAAGTGAATAGGGGACTGAAAAATAACAGGAATCCTTTTTTTCCAATAAAGTTGTTGATGTGGGTGGCTCTGTGAGACTTTTTTTCTAAATATCTGCAATGTTCTGACACGAGGAACCCTTTTTCGAAACCTTTCACAGATTTTTTTATAAAGACACTTTATCAGCTTCATTGTTAATCGATGGTCTGACTTCACAACAGCCCGCACTCGTTCTACATTTTCATCAGTTTTCGATATTCGAGGCCACCCTGAGCGAAATCCATCTTCCACAACTTCTCGGACCTATAAAAATTCTTTATGTTATCGAAAAAGATGTTCATTGCAGTGAAAACCAAGATGACGTCCTTCCAAGGAATTTGTGACCTTCCGAAATAAAAAAAAAGTGAATAGGGGACTGAAAAATAACAGGAATCCTTTTTTTCCAATAAAAAGTTGTTGATGTGGGTGGCTCTGTGAGACTTTTTTTCGAAATATCTGCAATGTTCTGACACGAGGAACCCTTTTTCGAAGCCTTTCACTGATTTTTTTTTATAAAAACACTTTATCAGCTTCATTGTTAATCGATGGTCTGACCTCATAACAGTCCGCACTCGTTCTACATTTTCATCAGTTTTCGATATTCAAGGCCACCCTGAGCGAAATCCATCTTCCACAATTTCTCGGACTTATAAAAATTTTTTATGTTATCGAAAAAAGTGTTCATTGCAGTGAAAACCAAGATAACGTCCTTCCAAGGAATTTGTGATCTTCCGAAATAAAAAAAAAGTGAATAGGGGACTGAAAAATAACAGGAATCCTTTTTTTCCAATAAAAAGTTGTTGATGTGGGTGGCTCTGTGAGACTTTTTTTCGAAGTATCTGCAATGTTTTGACACGAGGAGCCCTTTTTCGAAGCCTTTTACAGATTTTTTTATAAAAACACTTCATCAGCTTCATTGTTAATCGATGGTCTTACCTCACAACAGCCCGCACTCGTTCTACATTTTCATCAGTTTTCGATATTCAAGGCCAACCTGAGCTAAATCCATTTTCCACAATTTCTCGGACCTTTAAAAATGCTTTATGTCACTGAAAAACTTGTGCTATTCCTGAGGAATATTCCCATAGTCGTCAGTCAAACTCGGGGATTCACCTAGCTTAACAAAACACACTACAAAAATACAAGTTTACTTAGCAAACTATATAGAAGGCTCGAAGCCTCACCCTGCTACAGATTGCTCCCATTGATCCAATTCTCAATGCTTTCCTGCCACACCTCACAGATTTTGTTGGGCAAGATTTGCATTTTTTTAAGTAGCTAGAATATTTTTTATTAACTAATATATAGCACGTGATCCTTTATACAAAAGAAGTTTGTAGAGTCCCAAATTAATTAACAAATCTTAATTAAGAGTAAAGTTTTATGAATTTTCGAATAAAAAAAAAAACTTCATTATTTTGAACTATAAAAGAAAAATCATATTCTTGAACTATTATTTTAAACTATGCTAAATTTACATACGAGTATGTCTGGAGGAATTGAGGTAAATATTCATTGAGTAAAAATTAAAGAAACAATTTCCAAGAAAAAGCATCTTTTAAATAATTTCAAGTGCTGTCTTGTAATATTAATCGATAAATAAATTATTATAAATTGAGCAAAGAAAAATAAATTATTATAAATTGATAAAAGATAGTATGTAGTCTGTAGATTTTTTTTTTTCATTAATTTATATATTTTCAAACATTCTAATGTGAGATAGCATAAAGTAATAAGTGCGAAAAAAAAAGATAATTCGATATTGATATAAAAAAAATTACAATATTTTTATATATTCGTTTAGTAAAAATAGAAAAAAAGATTTTTATTTTATTTTTGATTTTGTTTATATTTAAATCTTTTGGTACATACACGTATAGTATACACCATTCCATACGTTCTTCTTCGTAAGTTTTGTTGTTCATATGGAAGTCTTCCTTATTTAATGTATTCATCCCTTGACGACGAAGGATACCCAACATCTGTAACTTATTCAGAACAAGTGATTCCAAATAAATTACAGAAATACCCCAAGGACAGAAATTCAACCCTTATGTAGTGTTCATGAAGTTGAAAAGAAATGTACCCTTGCTACCGTTACTAAAATATTTTCGTTCGCGTACGTCTACCGAAAATTATAATCCAGTTGCCGGTTCGTATAAGATATTATCGGTTAAGAGATTTCTAACCCCCCTTCTATCTTTGCCTTTTTACCAATCTCTATTATTTTTTTTTATCTCACTTGCGCCTATTTTATTGTAGAAGATTTTATTTCTTCATTTTTTATATATATTTTTTCCCCTGTATCTCTGGCTTTTTACCATTCGCATTCTACACATATTTTATTGCATGCAATGTCTTAGAGACTAGATGCTGTCATCCCCTACCTAGTTTAAGGTGAATCAAAAGTGTAGAAGTGTGAAATCGACAACCAGGGAATTGTCAATTTCATTCTTTTATTTAGCAATTTTTTCCCCAAATATGCTATGGCATGCCTTTATTTATATACACATGTATGTATATAAATATGGATGATTATATACTAGACCTAGTAAATATATCAATATATATCTATATATGTAAATATTTACTAACAGGTACTACTATTGTATTGTAGTATTACACTCTTATTTAAACTCATTTACAAAAGCTTGTAATCGTTGTAAATTTCATTTTACACATCATACCTCAACGAAAGGAATAACGATCATAAATATGTGTTTTATTTTGCTAGAATGTCTAGATAATAAATCGTTAGACATTTATATACATATATGTATTATTTAATATGCAAAAATAAAAAGAGAGAAAAAATAAAAGATTTTCTTTAAACCATAATTTAGGGCGCTGAGATTCATGGGAATTATTGCTCGTATTATTCTGAAAAATTTCCTATATTAAAATGTGATTTTACGAAATAGTCCTAAAAAATATACTATATGCAAAGAAAAAATTGAAAACAAAACAAAGAAAAATTTGGCTTGATCGTTTTACTGAAAATTATTATGAATAGCAAGCATTGCTCTTTATTTTATTCTACCTGAAAAATTTACATACGCAAAAATTTGTGGTTATTATTTAATGTTAAAGAATAATTCTAATTCTAAATTAAATTTTCCAGGATTTGTTATGATGTACTATTAATAATTTTTGTCATCATAGCATTTTCTGGTACAATCATATACGTATGAGAAATAATTTCTTGGTACCCAATAAAAACTCATGAAAAAATTTTTTTTTGAGGTGTTAAAAAATTACTTTTAAAAAATTGTGCAATTTATTAGGTATGAAATGATATTTTGTTCATACCTTTACAACATGAGGGTAAATCGAAATAAGAAACAAATAAGAGAAGAATGTTTTGACTTAAGAGTAACCGCAACTGAAGCTGCAGGGAAAAGATTTCTCAAGATTATCCTTATTTTATTTACGAGTACTATGATAAAACCAACAATATCTAAAATTAATACCTAGAAAAGTAGCGAACATTTAATATACATATTGGCTTGGTTGCCCAGGTTATGCGTCAATTGGTTTTTCCATTATCTTATCTGGAAAACAAAATAAAATCTCTCTCAGTACAGTTGTTCCTTTTTTATGTAAATAAAAATTTGTTAATGTCTTTTAAATCTTTCTATGTGTCTCTTTTTTTTAAAATCAATTCATTATGTTCGTTATAAAATTCATCTAAATTATATACAACACTTTTATTTTTTTGGGAAAATCTTATTTAAGGATATAAATTTGTACAATCAATAGTTTTTATAAAAGGATAGTTCTTCTTCGAATTTTCTTGTGTGGAAAAATTCGATTTGCAACTGCATTCAAGTTAAACCATTCGCAAAGAGTTATCGTAACTTAGAGATAATGTACCAAAGAAATTTCAGATAACAACTAGTGTAGTAACATTATGACTGTGTACATCAATCAAGTAGTTTTTTCCAAATAGTCCAAATTCAATAAAACTGTCCTATTGAACGCTTTTTGTTCGAGTAAATGAAGAGAAAATCCTCCCCCTCAATTTTACATTACTATATCGGTTTAAATTGACTACATTTATAACGAAGCTGCTACAAGAAAATAAGTTTACTATTACCATTCGTATGCCACCTTGAGATTTTTGTTCAGTAATTTTTTTCTGGTGATCTCTTTCCGTGTTCACTAGTTTTCCATTAGACTTTAGTACTTCTTCTAACTAGCACTTTTATCTGTTTACCACATTCTATAGAAGATTCTGAGTGTATTTTTTGATATTAACCAATTAGTTGGATGTTTTTTGATGGTGTGTCGGAATTGCGAATCTCAACAATTGGAACAGGTTGAAGAGAATAGAATAAATTTGGCATTTCGTATTTGAGCATTTACAATTTCCACATTCTGGAATACTTACTACACTTACAGATGAAATACTATGCACTCGATTCCATATATCTTGTTTTTTTAATATACGAATTGAAAATCAGAAGTAAGATCTGTGCATGAACTGTACTCATGCTGACTATCGGTTCGTTGCCAAGGCGCCAAGTTGACCTTTATCACTCACCTACATTATTCGTATAAACCACCCTCGGGGGTTGACTTACTATACTATATATACGAACTTACCGAATTACGCACTGGCTTTTTCCTCTTTCCTTTTTATATATGTACTCCTAGTGTATATACTGCAATAAAATAAATTGAGAACCATTGCAGCCGGATCCATTCCCAGTAGCCAGCCGGTTTTCCCCGATTCACAATTTTCCAACCTCTGAACCAGTAGCATAAAGCCAATGTGCTCACTCCCTATAGCTACAATTGCGATTTGTTATCCTTTACCTTGTTAGGAGTTTTGCAGAAACAGTTGAAAGTATATTGGGTTCGTGAAGTTTAATAAATTCTCAAGTTTTTATGCACAATTTTTTTTTTACGTTTATTTTTCTTCTGCACATTTTTATTTCCACAATTTTTCTTGCATTTTCTTTTGAATGCTTTCCATTTAGTTGAAGCTATTTTTCCAGGTGTCAAAAAGATAGAAATGAATTGACCTGCTCTCTCTCTGATTTTTCACTAACTGTACAATATTTTAACTTCCTCATGATGATGTTCATACATTTATGGATAATTCAGTATCAAATGCATTTTTACACATTCGAATGCATTATTGTTGTAAGGATATTATTTTTGTGGGGACATTCAAGTTTATAGCTATGCTACATTCATACATACACGTATACATAAATAAAATGGAATTTTCATTAAATTTTTCTTCCTTCATGATTGTTATTATTATTATTATTATTATTATTATTATTATTATAGGAATGGTTTTTCCTTTTTGCATTGCATAAATAATATAAATTTATTTCTTTTACTTATCTTTTCTATTATAAATATAATATTGAAGATAACAAGATTTTATTACATGTAATAAGCTGTCCTAAAGTTAATGGAAAAAAGAAATTAGAGTACTTTTCCTTCATATGTGGATATTATTATATTCGAAAATTCTTATTATAGTATTATATGGTTCATTTTTAAATTAATAAAAGATAGGATATTCAATTCGTTCAATACTGGAAATAATGGTTAATCAAATCTGTGTTGTTACACCTTATAATGTACATTAAAGTTATAAGATTTTTATACAATTTCTTTAAACTAGCTTAACCTCTGATAATATCCTGTACGTTTTGATCGAGCTTATGAATTTTTTTACTTTGGAAAGTATAATTTCATAAATACACTTTCACATTTTGATGAGATTTTTATTTCATTAAATTGTTTTAGTATTGGCATTATGTATGCAATATAACGTCATTCAAATGGCCGGAAAAAGACATTTTGCAGGACTCGATCATTTTGAGATTAATATCAATTACTTTTTCGTATACCACCTTGATCAAAAAGTTCCATCGTTCCGATTTGATCAAAAAGTTACATCGTTCTGTTTTTTTTTGTTAAGTTGGTACATCAGTTGTTGATATTTCCGCTAAATCTTAGCGTCATAGCTTGACATTTGCAAAAGTTACGTAGCCAAGAGTACATCTATCTCTGTGTGTGTTGGCGATTTTTTACAATTTTAGAAATGGATTTAAATTTGCAACAACGAACTTGTATTAAATTTTGCGTAAAAAACGGATTTCTAAAGAAAACGGTTGTATACCAGTGGCAAGAGCGGTTCAAAAGTGGTCGTGAGTCAATCGAAGATGATGTACGCAGTGGCAAACCATCGACATCGAAAACCGACGAAAATATTGATAAAGTAAAAGAAATGTTGGTCAATAACCACAAATTAACCATCAGAGAGATAGCAGAGGACTTGAACATTGCCTATGGATCCGTCCAAGACATTTTGGTTAATGATTTGGGTTTCCGTCGTGTAGCAGCAAAGTTGGTGCCAAAAGACCTCAATTTCATGCAAAAAAGAGACCGTGTTGACGTCACAAAAGACATGATTTGTGAAGCTGAATCCGATCCCACATTCATCAAAAGGATCATTATGTTACTGGAGACGAGACGTGGGTTTATGAGTACGACACGCAATCCAGACATCAGGCAAGGGAATGAGGTTCACCAAATGAGCCGAGACCAAAAAAACCACGTCGTTTTCAGTCAAAAAAGAAGGCAATGCTCACGGTTTTCATGGATTAAAACGGTGTAGTGCATCATAAATTTTTGCCAGAAGGCCGGACAGTAAACAAAGAGTATTATTTGGGCGTTATGAGACGTTTGCGTTAAGCAATTCGCCGAAAGAGACCAGAATTGTGGGCAGAAAACTTGTGGATTTTGCACCATGATAACGCACCGTCGCACAATGCCATCATTATTCGTAATTTTTTTGACGAAAAATGCAGAAATACCATCCAACAACCACCGAATTCACCTGATTTGGCTCCCTGTGACTTCTTTCTGTTCAATCGACCATTACGGGAAACGCGTTTCAACAGTCGAGAGGAAGTAATGGAAAAATCGCATGAAGCACTGATGGACATACCGAAAACCGAATATGAAAAATGTTTCGAGGATTAGATCAAGCGCTGGCATAAGTGTGTTAAAGTCGATGGGGATTACTTTGAAGGGGACAATATAGATTTAGATGAATAAACTTGTATTTTTAATTTTCTGAATAAATTCAGGTAACTTTTTGATCAAGGTGGTATTTCTTGCTGTAGTCCGTGCATTACATGAAGAATGTTGGTTTTGAAATACGTATAATCCTCTTTTAACACGCTTTCACTTCTATAAGAGAAGAAAATTGCGAAACTCCTCCTCTAATACGGCAACCTATGACACGTTTTTATTCTAACAAAGTAAAGCTTAGAACACAATTCCAATGACAACGCCAAATGACAACTTCAATTGATGTCAAAAATTAACGCATTTTACTCTATTCAATACCTTAAAAAACAATTGCAACGAGTGTAAAGAAATGTCATCTGATAAGTTTATTATTTAAATTTTATGATTATATTAATTCGACGCCATTTAACAGCTGACAGTTTAGGCTTTATTTTGAAATAAAATTAATCGATTTTATTTAATTTACATAGATTTTAAAACAAGTTGTAGATGGAGATCAAGCTTTGCAATTTTGTCATTTTTTATTGTTTTACTTCGTAAAGGGAAGAACGTGCGTCAAGCTTGTGAAAAGTTAATGGTGACAATGGTTTACAAGAGCGTCATCGAAGGCTCATGAAATTCCGTGCTGGTGATTTAGATATCAGAACGATTGTTCTCGGTCAAGAAGGCTAACCGAGGTTTATGGCGACAAAATAAAGTCATTAATTGAGTCAACATAGCAGAGACACTGAATATCCATCATTCGATCGTTCACGACCACCTGAATAAGCTCGTAATTTGGTTTCTCATGAACTCATAGTATTTTATTTTACGGCACGTAGAAACATCTGCGAAATGCTTACTAAACATGCTGAAAATTTTTCTTTTTTCATGCGGTTGATGGTGATGAAAAGTGGATCGTTTACAACAATGTATTTCGCAAACGGTCTAGATCCCGGCGTGATGATCCGCCCTAAACGATATCGAATTTGAACATTCATCAGAGGAGGCTTATGTTCTCGGTGTAGTGGGATTTGGAAGGTGTTCTCCTACCAAAAAATCAATTTAGAAGTGTACTATCGGCAATGGCACAATTTAAATAAATCCACTATCCAGAAACGTCTACAGCTCGTTAATCGTAAAGGAGCTGTGTTCCATCATGGCAAAGCAAGACCATGCACAAGTTTTATCATTCGTCAAAAAATATTGGTACTTAAATAGGGTGTGTTGACATACTCAGCATACTCGCCTGACCTTCTTTCCAAACTCTTTGCATGGTATGACCTTCAATTCAGATGAGGCTGTAAATCAGAACCTTGTTCAGTTCTTTCCTGATAAAGACAGATCCTTCTAAGAACGAGGAATTATGAAGCTCGCTTAAAGGTGGCAAAAAGTTATCGAGTAAAATGGGTAACATATACTTGCGATATTTGTTCTTAATATGATTTAATAAATTTCTTAAAACATAGACAAAATGCGTCATGACTTTTCTGTCAACCCAATACCTTAATGTGGATCTCCCGGAATCGTAAATACAATTCAGTCGATTTCGGGGGTCCTAACAGTGTGTATATGTATTTATACAAATTTATACAGAGAAAAAAAAGTTAAATTCGGTAAACTTATCTTACACCGAGATTTGGTTTAAATAAGCCTTGTAGAAAGGAAGATTGAAAAAAAAATTTAACCTTAAAAAAGTTACAAAAAATTTAATCTTAGCCAAAATGCTTGAATCCTTTTCTTTTACTGAAAAAGCCAAAAGGAAGCTACAAAATTGCCAATCTCCATACAAGGATCTCGACAGAAAACAGATAAAAATAACCAATTTTGTAAGGAGGGCGAAAGATGCAAAAAAAGGTCCAGCGGCATCAAATCTTGGGGGCCAGTTGACAACACCAAATCTGAAAATTACGTTTCCTTGGAACTTTTCGCGCAATATGTGTAGATCCAATAGTTTACGTATTGTTGTGCTTGTAATGCCGATTCGTTGAAATCACGTATGGTCCAGATTAAAATAAAAAAAGGTCGGTTCTGATACGGCCATCGCAAATAGAATCGGCTCTCCTTCTTCATTTTCAAAGAAATGCTGACTAATGCTACCTGCACATGAGACAGTCAAATTTTGCAGATACAATGGCTTCTCCACAGTTACTTGTGGGTTTTGACAACCCCATATATGATAATTTTGCTTATTGACGTATCCGCCAAACGAGAAATGAGCTTCATCGCTAAAGAAAATTTTATTTCACTTTTGTAGGAACTTTTTATCATCATTTTCGTAGAAACTTTTTCCAATTTTATGGCGTTGTTTGGTAGTTAAACGATTTATATTATTGTATAATCATGGCAGAGCTGTAATTTTCAAACCATAAAATAAATAATTTATTTCATTCTTACAATTCCACTTAACGTTAGAATTTCACTAAATTTTTTTTACTCAATTAACTTAAACATTTTCTGACACACTAGTAAAAGGAAATATGAATTTATAAACAAATGTAATAAAAAAAAAAACATTCCAGTATAGTTAACTAAATATATTAAATTTATAGAATTATTAATAAAAACCGAACAACAAATTATTTTCAAATTAATAAAGTTTAATGTATGCTTAATTATAGCAAAAAACATTTCTCCATATAAAACTAAATTTAACTAATATATTTTTATATGAGATCATTTAGTTTTATATAAAATAAGTTTAAAAAAAAACTACGAAGCTGAAAACACAAAAATAGCTAAGCTTCGTTTTTATTCAGTATATACTAAAACGTTACTAGTAAAGGTGAAATGAAATTATGACATTTAATTTATACGGCGAAACTACAATTGCGAAAAAAATCTAATACTAATCGTATTATCTCACATTAGTAACAATATCTACCTGAATGGGTTTTTATATTTATAAAAATAAATTACTAAATTATTAAATTTTATTTAAAAAAAAGTTCCACATCAAATATTTAGAGAAATGTTGAATAGAATAAATCAAAATTTAATTTGGAAATGGTTTTTACTAATTAATTTCCTTAATTGAGTTTGAACGCTTTTAAAAGTTTTAAATATTTTTTTGAAAAAAAGCTCGTTAGTTTTTTTTTAAAAGTTTCGCGTGAAAAATATGTTAGTTTTCGTATACTTTCTCAAGTAGCGCAAAAAATGTTCTCTTCTAATATTTTTGATATAATAAAATGTTTATAAATAAGCCACCATCAGTTCTGTACGATCATATATTTTCCGATTATTATAATGTACAAGATAAACTCATATATAATTTTAATAGTTTTATTGAAAGTTTCAACTTCTATTGAACAGGAACAACGTTCTTCCAAAACTATAAATTCTACTGAAATCAATAAAGATATTAGTGCAGGTAATTTAAAAATATTTGATGTGTTGTTTTTTATTTTGTTGTATCATTTAGTAACACTAAAATATTAATTATATTCGACTATTTTAACTTTTAGTTAAAAATTCTGCTATACAACCGTATATTGTTAATGGGCAACAAGCTTCTGTGGTGGTACCATATATAGCCTCAATTAGATACAAAGGCGAGCATATATGCGGTGGAACATTGATTACAACTAATTATGTTCTAAGCGCTTCTCATTGCTTTGGGAGAGCAGTGCGTGATTATAGTATGCGCTTCGGAGACTTAGATCGTGAAAAAGGCCAAAGTCGAAATGCGATGAAAATCCTTTCACATCCGAAATATAATAGAAGAACGTTTGAGTATGATGCTGCGATCGTGAAACTAGATACTTCGCTGGTTGAGAGCAGAAATGTCAAGGTTTTACCGATTGCCACATCTCAAGCAGATTGTTTTGGAAAATTGGCTACAGTTTGTGGCTGGGGCGTTCTAGCATATCAGAATAATAATCTCCCAAGAATATTGCGTTGTGCTTCGGTATTAGGACGTACATGTCCTAATACTAATCAATATAAATCTCCTACAATGTTGTGTTATGGTGGCACAGTAAGCGATTCGTGCCAAGGTGATTCAGGCGGCCCATTAGCTGTGAACGCGAAACTATGTGGAATTGTATCGTGGGGAATAAGATGCTCAAGTGGTAAACCAGGAGTTTATACAAATGTCAATTTTATTAAATCATGGATTGATACAAATACGAAATTGTAAAATAGTTTTCTGATTGCTAATAAAAAAAAAAATTATAACCATTTGTAATTTTGATATTATTTTTAAAAAAAGCCCTCCTTTTTTAAAAATTTCATAAAAAGAACAGATTCTCGTAATATTGGTTCAGATTTGGTCATCTTGAGAAACTAGACCAACAAATTTAGATCTCGCTCATATTATTCCGTTGCGAAATAATATGAGCAAGATCGAAATTTTGTAAAGCATTTGTGCGTCGATGTCGTCTTCGATAATTTAATCGACTGTTCTTCTTTGTGCTTCGGGATATTTTATCGACCTACATTTAATATATTATTTGTTTATTTGGAAATTTACCATTTTATATTGTAGATCTTTCAACAACCAATAAGAACATTGAAATTATAAAATTTTCTGCAAAAGCAGTGATTCTGCCATAGCTACGATTCGGGTTTTAAGAGCAGATTATGGTCGTCTTAATCATCCTGCCTAACACAGTCAAAACATTAGAAGAAACTGGATTATTTTATTGTATTACTTAAATTTTGCTATTATTTATGATATATAAAATTATTGAAATGGCTACCTTAAAACTTCTTGCAATGCTCGATTCTGTTGAGGTAATTTTTAATTACCTTTTCGCGCATTTGGACTGTTGTTCTTTCCGGATGTTATTTTAAAACGCTGTACGGTATGAAGATAGTCTAGCTTAGTTCTACCGGAAAAAGTTCACGGCGTCGAATTGCAAGATTTTGGTATATCCACAATTAGTTGTGGGTTTTCAGAGCCCTATATATAGTAACTTAAAAAAAAATAAGAAAGAAAAAGTATAAAAATAAATTATAATTTATGTAAAAGACAAGAATCTATGAAATTTAATTAAATGGAATTATTAAATTCAAAATATTAACCGTGTTTTATACTGTGTCTAAGATTAATTATTTTTTATTCCTAATTGTGTTGCCACAAAATATTTACAGCAAAATTTTGCAGGTATATTGAGTTTTCATACAACAGAATTTTTAAAAAATTATTCTCATACTTTTATAAGTACAGTGTTAGTAGTGGATAAAAAATTGCTTTTTTCCAAAATATTTTAATTTGAACAATTTAAAAATGAAAATCAATTTAAAACTATATGTGCAAATAAATATCTAAAATATAGAATAACATTTGAAAATTATTGATATGATGAAATTAAAAACTAAAATAATACTAATATTACCCATTAAATTATTGAATTAAATATACGATTTGAAAAATAATTGAAAATAATTGAATAAAAAAATCGAATGTAATATCGAAATTGTATTTATTAATATTTAATTTTTAGTAATATAAACTAAAAATTAATAATTAATAAATAGGATTTAGAAGCATAATTGAATAGAAATAATTTAATTTAAGTGTTGTCGCTTTCGTGAATAGAAAATAACATTAAGAATATTTAAAAAAAATTATTTTAACAGTAAACTTTACGAAAAAATTGTTTAAAAAGTAGATATTTTAGAATAATTATTTTAATTTATGGGTGGTGTTGCCAAAACGATCTGAATATCTATATAGATAAATAGTAATTATTGATTCGAGTGTATTATTTTAGAATTATAATTTTCATTAAAATTCGTTATGTTTTTGGTTTTTGTTATTTTGGATAGTTTTTTTTTAGTTACGGATAATTTAAAAGAAAAAAAAAGAATTAATTTATAAACTCATAATTTAAAAAAAACTACTTAGGAATATCGCTATAGTTTCAAAATTAATCATGGGAAAGATCCAAAAAAGGATCGAATAGAGGACCATGCGAACTGGAAGTGGAATAAATCGATAATACCACAATCATCCATATAATGACTATCTACGTGGTCCTAGGTGATGCCCATCTATTCATGTAAATTGTATGTTATTAAATCGATACTAATTATATTCTTTATAATTACATGTCTATCTAATGAGAATTTTCTATTTTAAACAACGAATTGATAAAAAACAAAAAATGAAAGAGTAAATATAAAAAAAAATTACTGTTATAATATTGGGTTGTTCGGAAAGAAATTTCGTTTTTTTAAAAATAAAAATGAAAGACGATTTCCTTATAGTGAATTAATATTTTGATTCAATTAAATATTGTCCAGTCTGCTCCAATACCCTTTATCATCGTTCTTGCTACTGCCAGAGTAGCTGGCTGCTCATAAATTTTTGTTCTTTGCTGGAAAAAACTGATCCAAGTGATTTTTTGACCTCCTCATTTGAATTAAACGTTTTAATGTCTAAAATTTTTTGTAGAGACCGGAGCAAATGATAATCGTTTGGAGAGTATGGTGGGTATGGCAGTATATCCCATCCAAGTTCTTAAAGCTTTTGCAGAGTGGTCAAACTTGTATGTGGTTTCGCATTTTCCTATTGGAACACTATATCTTTCCTATTGACCAATTCTGGCCATTTTTCTTTAAGTGAATTATTCAATTTGTCTAACTGATGATAGTACACTTCAAAACAAACAATTCTTTTGAAATCCCACCAAACAGATAGCATAACCTTTTTTTAATGAATATTGGCTTTCAAAGTGCTCACCAAACAGATAGCATAAACCTAGCCATTTCAAATGATCATGAATGGTCGAATTCGATAAATTTAATCTCCCAACCATCTCACGAGTTATTATTCGCCGGTTTGCATCAATTAATACTTTTATTTTGTCTTCATCAGCAAACGAAATTACTTTCCGACCAACATAATACAACCGATTGTACGTTATTTTTGCTAACGAAAAAATAAAAAAGGGGAAATTTAAATTGTAAAAAAATAATTTAATTTTTTTTTTAATAATGTAAAACTAAACGGTAATCGAAATAGCAATAAATGTTAATTGTTTATAATATTAAATTTCATAGTACAGACCAAAAAAAATATATAAAAATTAACTTGAAGGTAAGCTTAACTCATTGTAACATAATAGTCATTAAATCAAAATGGAAAAAAACAGCAGAGAAACCAATGTAATCTAAATAAAATTAACAGATTTAACTGGTAACTCAAATAAATAAAATGAAAAAATCGTATTTGATCTTTCACATATTTATACTTTTATTGTACAAATTTTATCACATACATTTTTTTTTGGATTAATTGCTAAATGATGCAAAGTTTATATGAAAATTTAAAATTTAATTTGTCAAATAATTGAATTTATACGAGGTTTGCTCAAAAAGTATCGCGAATTTTGAATTTCCGCGGGTGTCGTTTATTCTATTTTTGATTTTTTGCGGCGTTATATTGGTACTCATGTCTCTCACTTATGCCGACAAGTTCGGCCATTTTGAATGTTCAGTTAATTTTTGACAACTGCTTTGCTTGCACGTGTTTTGGCTCGCCTTCGGTTTTTGCCCATTTTGTTGGCACTGTTGGACTCTGTCCGTGACGATCCAAGTTTGCTCCAGAAGGTCATAACTTCTGACGAATCGTGAGTTTATGGTTATAACATGGAAACCAAAGCTCAAAAGCTTCCCAATATAAGCTGCCGCACGAACCAAGACCGAAAAAAGCGCGCCAAGTTCGGTCGAATGTGAAGGTTTTGTTAAGTTTTCTTCGATTGCAGGACTGTGCTGCATCATGCGTTCTTGCCACAGGGTAGAACCGTCAATAAGGAATATTACCTGCAAGTAATGCGCAAGTTGCGCGAAGCAATCTGCCGGAAATGCCCGGATTTGTGAAAGAACAAAAATTGGCTTTTGCACCATGGTAACGCCAAAAATTGACTTTTGCAGCATGGAAGAACAAAAATTGGCTTTTGCACCGCTCACGCATCGTTGCTTGTGGGCGAATTTTTGACCAAAAGCTACAAACTAATAATGCCGCAGCCACCGTATTCCCCAGATCTGGCCCCCTGTGACCTTTTTTTTGTTCCCGAAATAGATTCTTTGGTCCATTTTTTGGAATGGGCAAAAATCGAAGACGAGCCAAAACACGTGCAAGCAAAGCAGCTGTCTAAAATTAACTGAACATTCAAAATGGCCGAACTTGTCGGAATAAGTGAGAGACATGAGTACTAACATAACGCCACAAAAAATCGAAAATCGAATGTACGTAACCCGCGGAAATTCAGAATTCGCGATACTTTTTGAACAGACCACGTATTTAGAATCTTTGCGTGTATTTTGCAAATTTTATTTTTTTAAAAACAGTTGATGAACAGAACACACATATTTATTTATTGCTTATTTTTCTTTATAAGAGAACACGTTTTATTTTGATAATTATGAACTCTAATTAAAATAAATTTAAAACTTCACTTTATACCTCTGTTGTGGATGCTTCAAATTCAAAATTTTCAGAGGAAAAATAAAAGTGACAATTTGATCACACACGAGTACAAATGCATAGCGATAGTCACGAAGACATTATAAGAACGTTATAATGAATAAGAATTAATCGGACATTTTTATTTAAGGTTCTCCTTTCCAGTAATATACGTAGTTCTCGGTTCGGCGACTACGGTTCGTTGAATGAAAGTATGTAGTAGAAGAAGAGATCATCGTCGAAATTAAAAGGGGCACTCCTAAATTATATAGCCGCGTAGTGCCAAAGGGTGGTTTAGGGAAAGGCCAGGAAGAGAAGGACCATTTAAGTCTCTCCCACCAACGGTGATGCTTGGCTCCACCACTCCTTTTTTCCTTGGTTTTTTAGACGATTATTTTTTTTTTATTTTTCTTTTAAATAACTTTTTATATTTTTTTTTATACCTTCCCTCTCAATTTTTATACCTACCCTTCGCTTTTGCCTGAATAGCTTTTAAAAATTTTAAAAAAATTAGTTTTCACATTATTTTTTCTTTTTTTTCTCACATGGAAAATTTGGCATCTTCGGATGTTTCCATTATCCCCTATATGTTCCGGCACTTCGAATCCCCCTGCAATCTATGCTAAAGCTAGCGACAAACATGTTTCGAAGAATAATGTGCTCTGTGAGTATGTAGAATTTCACATTCAAGAAATTTTTATTTTTATCCAAATTTTTATACTTTTCCCTTACCATCTAACACATACCCTAACACGGGCTGTACTTTTCATACTGTGAAATGGATAACTCTTCATATAGAATAATTTACAATAATATTATTTGTATCCTATTAAACTTGTAGTAATTGGAACTATTTGATATAAATTATATAGAAATAAATTTATGTCCAATATTATTGATAAAAATTCTAGTTAATAACTCCTTCAATTACAAAATCTTATTATTACTGTTTATGCTATTTTGAAATCATGTTTATTTCATGAGAGTATTAGATTATTTGTAGAGTCACAAAATTGAAATTTATACAATCAAAATTTTTTAAAACTATTTCATATATGAATTTTTTAAACCATTTTAATTTTTTTGTTATATGGAATATTATTAACAACATACCATAATATGTTTCAGATGGCTATAATTCTTGCATAAAATTTTAAAAATATTAATAATAAAATTCAATATAGTAAAAGTTTTCATAGTATTTTTGTTATTAATAGTAGAAGAAAATGCATAGTGCACAATATTCTTCTGATGTATATGTTCTTCATATAATTATAAGAGAAAACAAAAATAGTCGAAAATCAATGATACCTATTCATTCCGTAAAGTGTTTTTTCTTCTTCAAAATATCAAATTCAAATTGTCATTGTCCTTTATTTGAAGCTAGTAAATAATGGATAGCTATACTCACTGTATAGTGTACATCGACCATATATTATATTCGAGTATTGATATAGGAGCAGAATATTTGTATTTGTCAGTAAAATGTATGAAAAATGAAATCACGGACAGCTATAAAAGTTCACATCTTTATGATCCGTTAAATTTAAGTGCCAAGGATGTTGTCTACTAGTCCTTATGCTAGACATTCAGTTATCGTATCTACTATTTTCACATCCTTACTGTCGGTGGAAATTTTTTCTAATACGTTTTTGTCATGCAATAAAATTGCAAATTTTTCGGGTTACACTTTTGAATAACATATTTCTATGACACTATTGACGTCGCCAGCCAATGCCAGCTCCTTGAATACAACCACCCTTACCATCACCATCGCCATTACCTTCAACATCATCTCAATATTCTCTCAGCTTATTTGCCTTCAATTTCGTAGTGCTCTGTATTTTCAACTCCTCCGAAATAATTTTTTTTCTTCTGCACATATTTTATATATATTATCCCTATTTTGTTCACTATGATAGGACATGTCGATAAAAATTCAACCCTCACCAACACCATATTAAACTCAAACTACCGCCCTACGAGTAGTCTGTCTGATATGCACATTTATTCATGGATGCGTGTTTACTCGACTCGTGCGATGATCAGTATGTTCAGATGAACCCGGTTATCACTTGCCTCGGGGTTTGGAAGGATATGAAAAGGATAAGAAATTGCCGTTTTATTGGAAAATAAACTGACTAATCTGTTCATATTTTGACAATTGGTACGCGGAGATTTACGGTCACGTTCTTAATTCAGGCGGAAGTTCATAGTCATATCTTTGGTGGTCCTGTATGAAGAGAGAATCGTTTACACATTTATGTACACATGTGTATATATTTTCATTGAAATAAAGTTCTCTTTTTTATATAAAACGAATATTATTAAAATACTTTTATCGCTAAAGTATCTTAAGCGAAGGAAAATGAACGTAAAACTTTATAATACCTTTAACAATTTTTATCAATATTTTCCATAAAAAGAATACGGAAGTAATATTAAGAAATTCAATTAGTAATTCATATCACGTTTTGCTATGTCAATACATGGAATCTGTGCTTTATCTAGTACTATTGGACACTATTGGAAAAAAAGACATGTACGTCATTAGTTAAAAAATTATTGTATAGGTAAAAAGGGGTAGGTTGAAAGGGTAGGGTGAATTGCGAACATACATTGAGAATATATTTAATCATGTTATGTTGGTAAGTCTTCAATCGCCTTTGATTTTCGGGATTTTTACTGTCTTACTATGGTTTTATTCGATCTACTCCTTGTATTAGATAAAAAAAATGGCAAAAAAATGCTATAAACCTCATGATTGGCAAAAAACGTCCAATCATTAAACGGCATTCCTTCGTTTGCAATATAGTCGATTGGTGTGTAGAAAAATCTGCGGAAGTTCCAATTCAATTTTCCAACTACATCATTAAGAAGATCAATCCTCTTCCGTTTGAAAGAGCAATAAACTGACGAGGTCAACTAATTAGGAATCCAACAATGGTCGCAATAAGAATGACCACATAGAAAAAAATCGATTCAGCAATCTGTGTCAATCGAACTTCAGTCATTCACACTAAAATGTGAGTATATGAAGTTCAAACACTATCATTTCATCCCAAATAATATATCGCAAATCTGCGCAATCATTGCCGATTTCATCGGAATTTTATCGCTTTAAGAAATTGCTGGCAATCAATAAAAAAGAATATACTACAACTTGTCACCGGTCCACGATCTGTTCTTATATTGTATATATGTAGTATATTCGAACATATGTCAGAAAACGGTTGAATATTAGGTAAAAGGATAAGAACCAAACTGAACATTAACGCTGGCAGTAAATCAACCAACCACCAATACTGAATGATGAAAATCGAAAATGGGTAGACGTGACTCTTGGCAATTTTCCTGAGGGCGACTTCACCATCCCCACCTTAACTACGAAAATATATGTCCTTTCGGCACCGTAATATGAATGTTATAAATGAGGGGGTGAGGGTAGCTAAAAAAATCTCACCTACATATTGTCGACAGATGCAATTTTTATTTATTTGTGCTTCCAATTGAGTGAGCACCACCATTCTGTATGTCTTTATGTGATTACTGTCATTATCGTGTTTGGCCATCTTATAGTCTAACTAAATTTTGAAGCTTAATATTATTAAGGATATTGCTTTGTTCCCCTTATGAAATAAGGCATGTGTAACGTTAAATATCAATTATCAGCTGAATTAATATTAAAATTTACAAACATTTGGTATAGCTTTTTCGTTGGGATGAGAGCATACATTATTTTTG
The DNA here is from genome assembly GCA_958298945.1 of Atherix ibis. Classification (NCBI taxonomy): domain Eukaryota; kingdom Metazoa; phylum Arthropoda; class Insecta; order Diptera; family Athericidae; genus Atherix; species Atherix ibis. The sequence goes on along the minus strand of OY282609.1, from coordinate 17,740,008 downwards.
AATTATCGTCAGTACGATATCCTGTGGCGAAATCGAAATACTCTAATTAAATTTGTAAATTTCTTATCGTATTGATTTTTAATAAAAAAATTTCAACAACAATTTGTGATTATGTCCAAATACAATATATTAATCGATAGAATTTTTAATCGGTCTTTTCATTTTTTTTTTCAATGAAAACTAAATTATTTTTATAATATTGGAAAATATATGTTATATCCTTAATAATCGTTGGCATAAAATATTCCACTATATTTTCATTACTCAAAGTGATTATTATTGATATTAGTTAGAATTCGTACGAGTATAAATTGATTTAAGATTATGTATTGTACACCACTAGAAATTTATAGAGTACGAAACATTGCAGAGGAAGAAAATCTAGCTAGATTTTAGGAGAATAAATCAAGATCTAGAAATGGTAATAAATTATCAAAAATTTTCCAACAACATTTCTGCAGAGAGCTTATCACAGTTTAAATGATAAGTCCCATTTGTGTACAGTATCATGGTGGATGTTATTTATTTCTGTACAAATGACAAACAAGGGTAAAATATCAATGATCTGAACTTTGCTACCAATGAAGAGAGAAGACTGACTTGCTGCTCTCTATAGGTAAATTTAATAAGTGTCTATAGTGGCGTTTAAAGCTCTTAAGAGACTATTCGAACTCCGATAAAATTTACATCAGCCATTAAAGTATCGATTATAAAACCCGTCCAGTATTGAATAAATACGAAAACTCATTATTTTATGATAGTCTATCTTCTTGTATGCTTATACATGTATATGTTTTTGCCTATTTTCTTAACTATTAAAACATAATAAATAGAATTTAGGTATAAAAGGAATTTTACTATGTTGAAGATACTTGAGTCATATGAAAAACCAATTTATTACCAATGAGCGTTGCTCGTTTAAAATGTCTGAAGAACTATAGTTTGTCATTCGATTTGATGTAATCATCGATAATGAAAATAAAACAAGGATCACAGAACTAATATAGACCGTTTAGTTTATGGATTGTTCGATTTTTCTTTGTCACAAATACTAGATAAACATTTTAAAAAATTCATTGAATTCTACTGATATTGTGTATACCTGGTCAGAGTGAAGGTTTATTTACTTGTACGAATAGAAATTGGTTGATTTCTGAATCTACCCCCGATTTCAAAAGATCCAAGAATTATTTATAATCGAATGTTTTCTGAAATGTGATACTGAAAGATTCAATTTTCTTTATCTGTTCATTTTTTGTGGCAACCCTAAAAGAATCTACTAAACGAAACGAGATCTTATTAAACATGCAAATAGATACACAAATAGAGATCCTATACTCTTATTTTAACATTTACTTTGAAGTTTGTAGCATTCATTTTCCAATTTTCCATACAAATAATTTTCCCATACAAATTCAAATATTTTCGTATTTGACGCCATTCACAAATAATACTAAAAAAAATCCAATAAATAGTGAAATTGTTTTTACAAGAGACAGTTTATAAGTTTTACATAAAAATAGAAATTTTCTATAAAACCCAAAAAACCTTTGGTGAAATTTCATAAAAAAAAACGAGTCACAAAATTTGTAGTAGTTTTCGAAGGAAAATTTTAAATGATTCATTTAAAATTCTTCAAATTTTCTAAAAAGGGTTCAATCGTAGTTGATAGTAAAAAAATATAAATAAAGGATTCTTTTGCCACAATTACTACTATTTGATTATGTCCAATCCTGTAATTTTATGTACATTTTTACATGGTAAACGTTTGTCATTAAAAAATCATTGAACATAAAGTTATTCATGATGAAATGATCAATAATTAAATGAGTGACGGTTTTCGTAGAATGTGCTGCACATGATTTTATACAGTTGTGCATAAAGTCTGTCGGCAATAAGAGACGTGATCCTTTTTCGATTCCGAATGGGGTATTTTGCTTACAGTGCCAAAAGGTTTTTTTTACCAACTACTTTAAGTGTAGTCATCGTAGCAATGCACAGCATAAGAGAAAAGTTTTAAAATTAAGAAGAACTGTACAGAAGGTACATACTTATAAATATAATCGTCGCCGAAATCCCAAAGACCCTTTCGAAATTCCCTTTCAATAAGGAAATCGACGTGGAATTATCGACTTAACAGTCAATATAGATGAGATTTAGTCATAGGGTTAAGTGTCGTCACGTTTTTTGTCACGACCACCCGCAAACACTCCAACCATTGATAAAAGGTTTTCCTTTCCAATATCGAATATGCGAATCTGTGGAGTTCTTTTCCTATATTTGTATCAGTGGGATGATAGCAGGACTGAGTGTCGACACACATCCGTGATAGCGTCCTTCTACTCATAGATGCATGCACCGAATGGAAAATTGTTAATTCAAAGAGTGGAGCGTGTCAGTCTATTCTCAGTATTTTATCCTTTTATAGTTATCTCATTAAAGTGCACATATTCGAATGTTCAATGAATAAAGTTGGAGCCTTGACTGGTGAGGTTAGAAAAAGGGTGATCGCATTATCATTAATTAATGCCAGCTTCTATAGGTTGTTCAGTTCAAATGAATGAAAAGAAGCCAAACTTTGGGGAATTCTCTGAATATAAGCGAATGGGTTATTTTGAAATCTAAATAATAGGGTTGTATTTTAATAATCAAATGTACAATACAATAGCCAGAATACATTTTAGAGAATTTCTTCTAGTGCATATCTTGACTTTACCTCGCAAATTTCGATTATAATCATTCTTGAGTTTGTTAAAACAGTGTTTACTTAAAAGATTAATTTACTTCGTATACCTCCAAACCATCTATTTTAAATGCAAAAGATTTTATTCAATTTTTATTATTAGAAAAAAAAAGAAAATTTTTCTAAATTCTAAAATATTTTTTTATAAATAAAATTAAAACTATTAATTTCTATAATACGTACAGTTAATATATTGTAATATAACTATAAATATAATTTAGATAAAAAGTCTAATTTTGCTGTCACAGTATTACGAGTATGTTTGCGAATAACATTTTAAATAGTTAACCAAGTTTCTGTCGTCTAATTTGAAAGTACGAGTAAATTCAATTGAAACGATTGCTTTCAGTATTCATTAAACTTTAATGCTTATCTTCACTGGTTTAAGCAAATGTGACCATATACTTGGATTTTCATTAATAGTATTAGTTGTTCTTGAAGAGTCACATACTAGAAAACTATTTGAGATGTGTTCACTATTGGAATTCATTTTATAAATAAAACAAACTCGAAAACAATACCAGATCGCACAAATTAACAAAAGTTTAAGAGTCAGGAAATTTCCTTACATTTCTCTTCAGGCAACATAATACTATTTGCAACACTTCTGACTATCTAGCACAGGAGGTCCCAACTCTATGTGCGCGGGTACATATATGATAAAAATATTTTTTTTTGTATATTACGTGTATTATTATCTATATTCAACTATTAATAGACCATAAAAAATAAATGATCATGCTTTCCGACCGGTATGCTAAAATGTGATCTGAGGCACAAAAAGGTTGGGGACTTCTGATCTATCTTTTAGCTTAGAGAGGCTAAAATAGAAGATCTCACCTCCACAACAAAATTGGTGGTATGGACCAGCAAAAAGGCTTGTGAAAAACCCATTTACCTTGGTAAGCATATCTGACAAGGACTACTTTGCGATTATTTTATTGTACTTCTTTTAGAAATGTTTGAATATACGAAGAAGTGTCGTGAATTTTGAATTTCCGCGGGTTACGTACATTCGATTTTCGATTTTTTGTGGCGTTATGTTAGTACTCATGTCTCTCACTTATGCCGATAAGTTTGGCCATTTTGAATGTTCAGTTAATTTTTGACAGCTGCTTTGCTTGCACGTGTGTTGGCTCGGCTTCGATTTTTGCCCATTCCAAAAAATGGATCAAAGAATCTGTATCAAATTTTGTGTAGAAAAAAAAAATTAATTACGCGAACGCATTCCGAATGTTGACTGTGGCATATGGTGAAGCTATAAAATGTTCTCAGAGGGCGGAGAAGATGTGAACGATGAAAAGCGTGCCGGACGCCCGAGCACGTCAACAACAGATGAAAACATTGATGTGAAGAAAATAGTATTGGCTACTCGGCGAATTATCGTTAGAGAAGTTGCTGAGGACTTAAACACATCGATTGGCTCGTGCCATTCGATTTTTACCAATGATTTGTGCGTGAGACGGGTCGCCGCGAAATTCGTACCAAAAATACCAAACATCGCTAAGGAGCTGTTCGACTCTGTCCGCGACGACTCAAATTTGCTTCAGAGGGTCATAAATTCTGACGAATCATGGCTTTATGGTTATGACGTGGAAACCAAAGCTCAATCATCCCAATGGAAGCTGCCGCACGAGACAAGACCGAAAAAAGCGCGCCAAGTTCGGTCGAATGTGAAGGTTTTGCTTACAGTTTTTTTCGATTGCACGGGCGTGGTGCATCATGAGTTCTTGCCACAGGGTACAACGGTCAATAAGGAATATTATCTGCAAGTTATACGCAAGTTGCGCTAAGCAATCCGCCAGAAACGACCGGATTTGTTGAAGAACAAAAATTGGCTTTTGCAACATGATAACGCCCGTGCTCACGCATCGTTGCTTGCGCGCGAATTTTTGACTAAAAACAACACATTAATAATGCCAAAACTGAAAAGCCCCATAAAAGGACGAGGAGATAAAGACGGCATCAAAAGAGAAGCTGAACAAAATCACAAAAAATGATTTTTTGAAGTGCTTCGAGGATTGGAAAAAACGTTCGCACAAGTGTATAATATCTGGTGGCGATTACTTTGAAACACAAAGTTCGCGATACTTTTTGAAGAGATCTTGTATATAGAACAATCACCTCCATATTTTTTATCTATGTGTATATAAATGCAATATTCTTCCGCTCTTGGCGAAGTTCTTTTCTTTTCTATGACGTTTATTTGTAATTTTTATTTTTATTTTTTAGCTTTTGTTTGATACTACATAAACATTGTAACGAGCAAATTTTATGACAATGACAGGAGAGGAACATGTGATAGTAAACATCCGTCGGTGTTTGTCTATTTAACGAGTCATATAATATTGACACCGCAAGAGATCTCTTGGCTAATTTCCCTTTAAACACCTATGTGTGTTTATGGGAAAAGTAACGGAGGAGAGTTTTCTAATAAGAGGATTATAGTGATAGGATAATCGGACATGAAACTTTTTATAACGAGAAACATATAATTTATTAAGAAAGGGAACATTTTAGGTCATCAAATAGAGCACCAATGATTTTTGGGAGGATTTTGGATTAAAGGAAGATTTTTGATTGAAGGGATTGGATTAGAGAGGAATTTGCACGCAGAGTTCCATTCCGTATATCCAGATCGGTTTAAAAATTGTGTTGAAAATTAAAAGTTTGTTTTTTAGTAACAATTTTTATCTATTGTCTAGTAGTGAAAGTGGTAGTCGAAAACGTCTATGTGAAGTTCAAGTCGTTTTTATTTCATGTGAGGATTCTAAGGTAGCATACTTTGTCTTTTTGTGGAATGATGTTGCCATTAGGAATGGGCGGATCTTTGCAGAGGTTTAAGGTAATATGAACACTCTTCTGCTCATTTACCACTTCTTAAACTAGTCTTGAAGTTTTAATATGGGATTGTAGATATTTTGAGACTGTTTGGATATTGGAGTAGAATGAAAGAATAGCAGTATTGTCTACATAGGTGGCACTCAAAGTTTTGCAATTAGTTGAAATGTCAAAAGCATAAATATTGTATAGGAGTGGACCAAGGAAATATTTCAGAACGATTCCCTCTAGTATGATGGGGGATATTTCAGGAACAATCAGTATTAACTCTAACTTGAAAATGGAGTTGGAAGAGATATGATCTTAAAATAAGGAAAAAATGTGAATGGAAGGAAGCTCTTGAGTATCCAGAGCAGTCCAGGATGCCACACTTAATCAAAACCTTATGATATATCTAGAAACACACCTGGACAGTACTCTTTTCGTTAAAGAGAGGACACAATTAAATCAACGACATGATAATATTATTAAATAGGTGATCAGAGATAATTTTGGCATTTTTAAGGATCGGGCAAAGACTTTTTAAAAGTAGTTTTAGAAAGATTGTTCCAAGGATTCATAGCAAGCTGATAGATCTATATGAGGATAGAGAATTTACTGATTTTTGGGGTTTAGGAATCATTTTAATAACTGAAAATTTCCAAAGTAAAAGAAAATAGGGTGTTTGTAATTTAAATATATTTTTATAAATAGTCATAAAAATAAATTGAAAGGCTTGGCTTTTAAATCATTATAATTTGAAAAAAAAAATATTCTTAAACCAATTTCTTACAAATAATCCTATTTCATATCCTTTAATATTTATTGAAAGGTTTCGAAATTATTTTCAAACCAAAAGAAACTTATAATAATTTATTTACGATTGAATATTACAGAACAAGTTGTATATGAAGTTTTTTCATGGATATCTATAATATAAAAGATATGAATCCATCATAAGGAAGGGATTTTACATTCAAAGAAAAATTCCTACTCTATCGAATAGTTGAATATTGAAAAGAGAATAGTGCCATGAGCTTGTATTTTGATTTTAAAATATAACTGCGTTCAGTTCCTTTAAGAAAATTAAAATAACAAGAAGGAGTTATTTGGCACAGTTTTGTTGAAGATATTTTCAATGAGAATTTTTATGTTTGCAATATTCAAATGATGCTCGTTTTTATTTCCATTTGAATTTTTCTACTTTCCAATATGAAAAGAAATCTGAAACTCTCTTGCTTAATACAGATACCAAGATACCTGAATCTGTACTTGTATTGGAAATGTAGAACTTCCAATTCGAGAGACTATTAGTGGGAAAAATTTTTTGCCTTTTGCCAGGCTTCATTTAAAATTTGTTTTGAATTGGTTTTCAATAAACTTATCCTTACGAATTGATTGTGATCCTTTTTGAATTTTTGTATGCATTCAATACAGTGGTTTTCTCAACTACATATCTTTCCTTCATTATAAATTTCTCTACTATTTATTCAATCATTTGATTTTACGGAATCGTTTCAGTAGGTTGAATAATTATATAACTGAATAGTAAAAGATGGATTTCTCCATAAAAATAATGTATTACAAAAGAGAAAAATAAGATTACAACCGAATCAAATGTAATTTCAATTTATGAGAAACTTACATTAAAGTAAACTTTAGGAAGTCTGTGGTCCAAAGTCCTTGATTTTACTAAGTTGTTTGGAAAATTCTTATGATCTATTGTAGAAAAGAAAGCATAGAAAATAAATTCAGGCAACTAATAAAAGTTTACGAGTGTTGAATAAGGTGGAGCCTTTTTTATTGATACCCTTTAAGTAGGAAAATTATTTTATATTTTGAAAACTGACCATTTACCTCTAGATAATTATTCTTGTAGACATTAAATTGAAAAAAAAAGTTCAACAACAAACTTTTTCTTAGTCGGACTCTTGGGTCCAACTTGTCTTGGAATAATATGATTTTCATCTATTAAAGTAACTAGAGTCTTTGTGTTGGCTTGTCCAACGCACAGGTGTATTTTCGTTGTATTCTAAAGGATAACTAGACGTACAGGAAAATTTGATATTTTCATAAAGATGCGCAATATTAAAATAAATGAATCTAAATTCTACATACCCAAAAACTTTTTCTAATTATGATTTTTTTTTGTCTATTTAAAGGTTTTCTCATGCTTCTGAAGATGTAGTATAATCTTTAGTATAATCTACAAAAAATATATCTACTTTAAAACTACTCTAAGTGTTTAAAGCATAAGAAAAAAATCTTATGAATATAGGGTCATTGTCTTTAAGGTTATAAGTTTGAAGAATAACAAAGAAAATTTTATGAATATTTAGTTAAAGATCTGGAAAAGGTTACGTGAAATCTTTTTCTGTAACACTCGTATGGTTATCTAAAAATTCATTATTGAAGGTATCTCTTCGTAATATTTTGATTTATTATAAAATCTTTCAATATTTCCGTACTAACTTATTAAGTTAATAAAATAATTATTCTTCTTTATTAATATTAGTTAGTCGAAAAAGTTCGTGGAGTTTTCTGACAAATAGAGTTAAAGGGAAATAATTCAGTAACTACTGGTTCCATTGTAATAAGGTGATGGACTTAAAGCTTTGTGTATCGCAAAATTTTAATGAAGATAGGGTATGGTGTATCAAAAGTTATTCAAGTTCAAAAATGGACCACATTAAAGAAAAAATTCGCCATATTCTACAATACTACTTCGACGAAGGTGACAGAAAATCACAGGCTTGCAAAACGGAGGGTTAAAAAAGAAACTCGATGTTTGATTGCTTAATGAATTGAGTGTGAAAAACAAGATGGACCGACTTAACATCTGCGATACGCTGTTGAAGCGCAATGAAATCGAGCCATTTCTGAAGCGAATCATTGCTGGTGATTAAAAATGGATAAAATCCGAAAATATTGTTCTGATTATTCATTATCAACTGCTATCGTTCGGTCAAACTGTTAACTCGGTACTGTACTGTGGGCAACTCGAGAGATTACGCTAAGCGGTTGAGAGAAAAGGGCTAGAATTGATCAACAGGAACGGCATGATCTTTCACCATGATAACGGCCAAACCACATACATCTTTTATGATTCGCCAAAAATTAAGGAAGCTTGCTTGAGAAGTCTTCATCCATCCACCGTATAGCCCAAACATAGCATCCCCGGACTAACACTTCTTTCGATCTCTGCAGTACGACTTGATTCAGTTTTTCAACCAGAAACTACAGAAGTTCTATACTGATTAAATTATGGCTCTGCCCGATAAATGGTGAAATTTTGTCCATAATAATTGCCAATATTTGGTTTGAATAAATTGATTTTAACACTAATATTTAAGAGTGTCCATTTTACTTAGAAAACGCCACAAACTTTTTTGATTAACCGATATAAAATAGAAAAAAATCTATTATTTCGTTAAAAAAATTATGACAGTAAATATTATCAGCAAGTTTATAAATTATATACATTCTTTAAAGTATAAGAAAACTTGATTGTTTGTAATTTGAAAATTTCCACTGACTGTAAAATTCTTCACACAAAATATTTATAATTGGCAATGTTTCGTAAATAATCTTTGCTCTAATTAATCTTTTTAATAATTTAGATAATTTAGGGAAGTAAAATCGACCAAAAGTAAATAATTGATGCTCACTTTCGAAACATGATAATTTTAATTGATTGTAAACACGAATTATATTGTAAATTTATAACTTGTATACAACCTTAATTTCTGTATAATATTTTGTTGAATAAAACCAAGTATGTTGGATAATAATTTCAATTACAAATAAATTGATAAAAACTAAATGATAAGATGAAGAGGTAGTGAAAGTTTTTCTGAGTAAATAATCATTTCTTAATACTGAATCTAAATGATCGAACAACAAATAAATTGTTATTTACTTTAAAATAAATAAATAAAAAAAAATACTAATAGTTTTTTCTCGTTGTTAATTTTCAGCTGTTTCAGAGGATCCAGAATTTACGGAAGTTATCGAAAATATTACAGTTCCGGCTGGGCGTAATGTAAAATTGGCTTGCTCTGTTAAAAATTTAGGCACATATAAGGTAAGATTTATATGATTTTCTCGTACTTCCTTAGCATCTAATTAGTTGAGCTCAATTAATCATGACATGCACAACACGTAGTTAGAGCTTTTCTTCTGGCATATTTTCTATTCATTGTATATACGAGCATACGACGTTCATTCGATTGAATCGAAAAGCAAGTGAATCTAATGAAATTTGTGGTCAGAAAAATAATAGTGGTTAGAGAAGGGACTTCACTAACTTTCAACATGACAGACATACTCATGCATATGTATCCTCCCACGTCTACATGTAAACTAGATTGAAAAGATGTTTCTGTCCTAAAGAAAAGAAAAACAGAAATAATCCCCAAAAGAGAGCAAATCACGGAATAAATAAGTAAAAAAAAAATAGAAAAATAACTGTTTAGGTTGATGTAGATATTGTCGATAAGACAAATACAGAATGTACGATTGAAAGAAATGGGAATTCGGTAACTAAATGTGAAAATTTACCAAATCCATGTCCTTAAGGAAAAGGCAACGCAAGCTGCATTATATGCCTAGGGGGATGAAGAAAATATAAAGAATGGTTAAGTTCAACAGGAGAGGTCCATTCGGCTCATTGTAGGGTAAAGTGGATAACTCGCATTATGTGCGATGTATTCCTCGATGTCTTTATCGTATCGCCAGCACTTTAACACATGTCTACAATGTTTAACTTTTATTTAACTTAAGGATATTTACGGAAAGTAAATACCGAAGGGATGATCAGTTTGTTAATACAAAAAAAAACCAAAACAAAAAATTAACAGAAAACCTTAAACAACTTCTCCGGCTTTTTGTATTCTTATCAACTCAGCTCAGTTGTAATACCTGCCAGAAATAAGCAAATCTTGTCAATTAGTTGGATCCAAAATCACCTTTCGAATAATCTTTTATAAGAGTGAATATCTGTCACTCTCATGAATTTAACTCTTAATTCTAAGCTTATTTAGAATTTTGTTGTTGTTGAAAAAGTTCTATATCAATTGTCATTTAAATTCCAATCGAAGATTACAGATAAAAAATAAAAATCGTCTAAATAAAAAATAAAAAATTAAGAGAAATATTAACTTATCAGTTAAGATATAAAAGCTCTTTCAAGTATAAAGAAATTTAGTTATAATATAAGGGTTAACAATCGTAAAATTGATTATGAAAATAATGAAAATAATTTTTGTTCTTCTGTTAATTTGTCATCTTTTATTAAATAGAAACAAGCTAAGAGGAACCACTTTCAACTTCAAGGGTTTTAATTATATCCTTTTAGTCTAGATTTTATATTAACTACTTTATGCAATTTACGGTCTAGGTAATTTTCAAGGATCACTAAGAAAATTTTGAACTAAGAGCTGACTGAGCTGATATTATTTTTGAAGGGTACGGTCGAAAGACTAATTTGATAAATGAAAAAACAAAGCCAAATAGCTAAAAGGAGATGAGAATTGCTAAGAGTTAAAAAATATAAATGTATAAAAATTGGGAACTGAAATATGATGGACATAGTTGAGAAACGGTGCAATTAAAACAATTGGAAAGAGTAGACATTAAAATCCCAACGGAATATTAGCCTGCAAATGTGAAGTACATAAACATAGTATACAGTTAACGTACACGATTATATTTTTTAGTATAGTATTGGAATAAGTATGCAATGAGAATTTTATATCAGTAATCGGAAGTGAACAAGAATTTGCCTTGCTAGAAAAATAGCTAGAAGCCTAGCGCATCGTATAATTGTGTTCATACTGGCAAGAGGATATAATAATAACAAGCGGTAATTCGCGAATGACTTATTTAAAAAAAAAAGAGGATAAAAGAGGTAATGTTCGTGGTTATTCTGAAGTTGTTTCTTAAAAGAATAATATAAAAAAAATGCAAAACGACCCAAAACAAAGCATAAAAACAAAATAATCGTAGCAGACGAAATGAAAGGATAAAAAATAATTTCGGAAATAACGTTTCAATGCAATGAGTATCCTTCTTTACGGTTAGAGTTTTAATTCGAATTCTATGGCGTCGTTGTAATGTACTGGCCATATTTTAACTGGAAATAGGATATCCTATGAGAGGATGGTTGTTATCCACCTGGTCAAGTAGTAACACAATCATATACCGCAAGCACTAATTTTTTTTTGTTTTTTATTTTAATTTTATATATTTGACATCGTCGCTTTTTCCATCTACCATCATTCAAGTAGTTTGTTTATAAAGTTTCTTGATAATTTAAAGTGGCAATCAGTAAAAAACATATTTTATAATATTCAATTGAAAACATAAGATTTTATCAAAAACAATTTATTGACATAAAAGAATCTGGAAATTTTTTACAAATAATGCAGTTTAATTTAGTTTATTTTTAAATGTTTCTTCTAACTTTATTATCAGTATAAACTTGCTTATACAAGTAGATTTATGATAAAGTAATTTTTTTTTGGTTTTTTACTCATAAATATTCTTTTAGAGCAATAAGTATGTACTTAAATTATCTTATAATTTTATAATAATTTCATGGAGATATTTTTTGTGGTCATGATAATTTTTTATGTGCATCAGTGATTTTGGTCACCGAAACTATTATTACAGATAATTAAAAGCTTATCATTATTTCCATAAATCGAACAACTGCACCGTCTCAAGTGGTCCTTTTTTAAATTTTGAAAGAATAATAAATTTTGAATATTGTTGCGGATAATATGCGCTGACGAGTGTGCTTATTAAATTAACAACAACTCACATTTTCGTTCAGTGGTATTTCTACTGATCGATAGATGGTGCACTGATCGGTATAGGTCTCTCAACCCTAATAACAGCTCTCTCTAAGAAAATGGTTTATGCTGTCGTTGGGATTGTATAAAAACAGTGGAAGTTCTTTCAAGTTAAAGTCAGTTCAAGTAGATTCAGTTAAAGTCAGTACATGAAGTATTAAGATCAGCTTAAAAAAAAAAACTACACATTAAGGCTTATGAGTCTAAAAATTGGGCAGTACATTTCGAAATTCATGTTTTATGTTTATAACCAACATTGTGAATTAAATTTTGAATAAATAATTACTTTAAAATTACGCAAAACTGTGCGTTTCAATGTTAAAATAATCAAATTAAAATAAATTTGCATAACAAATATGGTAAAAATTGAAATTTGGTTGTTATTATGTTAGATCTCCAATAACAATAGATAATAGGAAAGTCCAAAATTTAAAGATCAGTAAATTCACTTAGTGCACACGTTTAAATTGTTTTTTTTAAGATAAAGCAGTGTCGGCATGTATCTTCACTCTCAAATTGAGAGCACGTCAGAAAATTACCAAGTCAAAAATACAAAAATAAAATAAATAAACACACTTTGTGGACGTGAAAAATTTTTTCAACGCAAAACAGGGTTGGCACGTACTTTCACCTTCAATTTGAGTCTAGGTAAAATTAACGGCGTGAGATATTTTTTTAGGCGCTGGATCAGACCTACAATTAGAAACTTATCAAGTCCAATCTTCAAAAGTAAACAAACCCACACTATGGTTATGAACACGTTTTCCAACACAAAACAAGTTTAGCACTTATATTCACCTTTAATTTAAAAAGTGGTGAGAGCACCAAAACGAAATTTTTTTACCACTGCGTTAGACTTCTAATTAGAAAATTAGCAATTCAAACTTCAAAAGTAAACAAACCCGTCGCTCATCTGACCTAGTATCAAACTGAAGGTGCCGATCCCGTAAAAAACCTTCAGTTTGTGACTAGGTCAGATGAGCGAGACAAGATTTGAGACTAGGTCCAATTAAAAAATTAACAAGTCAGAATTTTCAAAGTAACCGGAAAGATTTTAACGCACAATTTTTGGATCTTTAAGAAAAAATCGGAATCTTATAAGCCTGAGTTTCTACACATGTGCAAACATGATTAGTCAAATAATAACTCCTATTTCCAATTAATTTCTAAGGTAAGAGATAATACGGTTGGATGAAGTAGATTGCAATTTAAAAGTAAAATTTATAATACGTGTAGTAATTTTTCTGTACTCAAATCACGTCGATTTTTTAGAAGAGTGTATCACTATTTCACAATCAACTCATATTCGTTCGTGATATATTCAAAAGATCATTTTTTCGGATAAGGTAAAAAATGTTTTCGCCTTGGTTTTAGGTTTTTTTCCATTTTGCTGACATGCTGCATGTATGTACATACATTCAGTTAAATTTATTATTAACCTTGTACGATATAAAATATATGTAAGCTATTTACAACAGTTTGTCCGTCGTGTTTATTTGCTGGTGTGTATAAATAGTGTATGGTTCGAAGAGATAAGAAGTAAACGGAAGTTCTTCCTTCGTTTATACAAACACCAACTCACAAAAAGGATATCACCATGAAATTGAAAATGAATTTAATTAAAATAAAAATGTTTTATGAAGTTTACTCTTTATATGGAAGTAATTTTTTCTGCTAACCTGTTTTTATTTCTCATTATCAAAAACAACTTGTATATTTATTCGTCTTTTATTTAATAGAAGGAAAATTTTCAAAATTATTTGGACTAAAATTTCATTTAAAAAATCATGCGCTCTAGTTTACAGGATTCTCCTACATTCATTTAAGATACAATCCACCAAAAAAAAAACGATTTTTTTTTAGTTTTTGAATTATAAATGAGTTTAAGGTATAAATTATTACGTATTTAATTTTATTGTTATGAAATTGTTGATATTGTTTCTTCTGTCCTTTCGATTATACAATTAAAACTCATCCAAGCATACTATAACGAAGTACCCTTTTTATTTTTGTTAAAAAATTGAGAGCCAAATTACATTACCGAGATTTAACAGAAAATAATATAAGAAAAAATAATACAAATATTAGAGTTAAGTCAAAGCCATAAACTACACTTTATATACTAGTGCACATACACATACATACATGCAGTGACACATCCGCCCACATAGAAGAAAAAATATTGAAGAAAATTTTAAATTAAAACAATCTCGTCTACTAAACAAATTTACTTGCGAGCACCATCAACCAACCAACCTCTTAGTTCAAGTTATCATCACCACTTTTGTTGTTGGGGATGTAGCTGCCCAATTCATTTACCATTATGCTCAGGGGTTTCTCTTTTATTTTTATTATTAATATAAAAAAAAGTAAACAACATTTCAAGGAAATTAACTAAGTAAGCTAACCGTAGATTCCAGCACCATTGGTGATATAGCAAAAGCAACAATTGTGGTTTCTATCCAATCCACCATTCTATCTGAACAGGTTTCGGAGATGGAGTTGGGACTGAAATGATTGTGTACGACATCGATGACATTTTTGCTTTTGAATTGCCCACTTTTAGCAGAAGGCTCCACAAGAAATCCATTTCGCGAACTACCCCGTCAACAATAGGAATTAGTAGCGTTATCTCATCGGCAAGCATTTTTTTAGTGGCAGTGATGATGATGATGATTCAAAAAAAGAAAAAAAATCTTAATGGAATAAAAATTAATAATAATAATAAGGAAAGGCAAAAACAAATTCAAAAATTTTTGTGGACTGAGGGTGTAAAAAAATTATCGAGGTTTTTTTTTTTAAAGAGGACTGCGTATATGTACAAAAGTACAATAAAGTACGCATACCACCAATACTCATGGGGTTGACGAAACTTGCCTTATCGCTGTAAATGAAATTTTGATCTGGGGTTGCAATGGTAAGGATAGCTGAGAGTACATCCTAAGCTAACGCTTAAAGCGTATACTCTGCCCAATTTCGGTCTGCTTACTTTGTTAGCTTTGTTTGGGTTAGCAAGGAATTACGGTTTGGTTAGGATCTCTTCGTATATACGCAATAATAGCTGGCGGCCCTAAAACTGTCACTATTATACCTACCATTGGAAAAGTGAAAGAATATTATCAAAAAAATTTCCTTAGATCTACATACGAATTCATACACAAGCACATGCATACATATTCTAACTTGCATTATAGTGTCTGCAAAGCTTAAAAAATTTATTAAAATAAACCATTTACGGATAGAATATTATTATTGGAAAATAAGCTTAAATGTACATATACATAGACACATATACATGTTGATGGTTGGTGGGTGGATGAAAATGAAAAGAAAACAAATGAAAAATTCTTACACAAAAACATATTGAATTTTAAGAGGTGAACCAATGCACGAATACATGTGAATAGCTTAACTACTGTTTAAGTGGAACAAGGAGCAAAGGGATATAGTAGAGCATTGAAACAAAGTCGACCGCCTTATCATCTAACCATCATATCAACCACCCATTCACTTGAAGGGATGAACGTGTCCTAGCATATGATTAAGTCAAGTGTGCTCTCTTGCACTCGTCTGCCAACATTGCCCAAATATTAGTACTTCTAATATCGTTTAGCGGTGATATTTTGTTGATAGTCTTTCCTCATGCTTGTATCATAGTAGGAGTATTATTCAAAATATATTGGCTTATATACTCACTCCTCTCTTACCCTTCGACTGTCTCATATTTTAAATTTTAAACTTTATTCAATTTGTTTTTTTTTTTGGTTTTTTGTTGGAAATGTTGCTTTTGGAAAAGATCAGATTAACTATTTGGATATTTTTACATAATATTTCTATTAATATAAAACCATATTTTTTTCCTAAAATTTTTTCTTTCAATTACATAATTTTATATTTGCATTGGCTGTGAAAAATACTACAACAAATTAATATTTTGTGTAAATATTTTCGTATAAGATTATCTTAAAAATAATATATACTGTCTTGGAAAACTTTTTGTTGTTTAAACACTCGTAAAAGATGAAATTATGATTTTGGAATAATGTTCACAATTTTAAAAGTAAAAAAAAAATCCATTTTATATTATTTTCTTGAAAGAACTGCATAGAATATAATCTTTTTTTTAAATTTTATTATAACTGGTATTATTAATATTTGTTTTTATAAGATTTTTCTTAAGTTAAATATGACAAAAAGTGTGTAGAATAAATATTTAAAAAAATAATCATATTGTATTTATTTTTATAGTGAATAATCTTACAGTTTAATCTTCTATTACAGTAGAAAGGAAAATTTTTAAAAGAAGAAAAAACATTGAAATTGGCAAAGAGAAATATTGTATTTTCTAGCAAAAATATAAGAATAGCCCCAAGCCAATACAGGGATTTATTTAATTCAAAACAAATATACGCACTTCCAATGTCTAAATAAACAAAAGTATATCTTAAGGGTATTGCATATAAATTTCATATTATAAGATCACGATTTTTAACTTATTACATCTTTTAATCATTAGAAATATGCTTTAAGATATTTTATTAATTTGTGCTTTTTATATCAAAGAAAAGAGAAGAAAAAAACTCTACTGTATGATAAAAAGATTAATTTAGATTAAGATGAGCATAAATATTTACTTTATTAAAACTAAGTAATTTTTTTTCTTCATATATAACAAATTAGAAAATATATTCTGTTAATTAATAAAATTGAAAAAAAAATATATATATTAAAATCCCAAAGATGATTTCGTTTTTCATAATTTTCAAAACTCATATTTCTGTACGCATGTATGTGTATGTGGTTGCAGCAGTTTCAACTTTAAGTGTATTGCAATTAATCACGATACTTAAATACCCAAACTGTCAATTACAATTTTTTTATAAGTATATTTTTAATTCTTTTCATGAAGAAATTTTAATTTCCTTAAAAAGAATAATTGTTTTTAAAAAACCCAGCGAAGTATTTTTAAAGCATTTACATTTGTCAAACAGTCAACTAACCTAATATAAATAAGAATTACTTTAAATTAAAATAATTGTTATTTATATTATGTTAGTTTCTCAAGAAACAGGTGAAAATTTCATATTTTACTATATTTAAAAAAAAAACTCCAATTTAATAATAAAAATCCACACTATTTGAAGTTAACACTTGAACGGATAATTTTCCGATCGTATTTTAATTGACAAAAATTTATTTGAATTGACAAACATTTTTATTGTTGTTATTTCAGTTTTTTGTAAAAACTTAAATTCTTTTTGAGGTATTTTTAACCAAAATATTTTTGTATTCGAATTGAGTGTTTCTCGTAATCAAAGCTCGAAAAGTTGCAAATTTAATTATTCTTTTTTTTTTCAAACAAAAAATTTATACTCTCTTATTTCGATTATGAAATTTTTAATTTTTTTTCATTTTTTTCTACATTTTACTAAACTATAATATTCTGAATATGATAAACTTCTCATACTCCTAATATAAGAGAATATTCGAAACTCATATAAATAAAAAGTTCAAGTTCAAATGCGAGTGTATTTATTGCAAAAAGCTATCGAAAGGTTGAAAAGTCCTAAGCTAATATCGTAAATGTACATAGTAGCAGATTTAAGTGGAAAGCAAAAGCAAATGCGATCAAATCATCGATAAAAATTTTTTCATAGAATTGAAATTTTTTTTATAACAAATATAATCGAACCAAAAGAAATGTACTAAAAGGGAAACAACACAAAAATCATATTCGATTATAGAGTAAAAAAGAGAAAAAACTAAACGAAATAAAATAAAAAATCATAAAAACAGATTCCAAGGATTCAACATTAAATAACAATGATGATGACAATATCCTGATATACTTAAAGTACTGTTTATCATAATTGGCTCCCATAAAACGATAAAGCAAGTCCCTCGGCCATTTCACTGCAGTACAGACAACATCATGCAGAAGCAACTAGGATACATTTAAGCTACTCAACTTAAGTTGGTGGTGGCTTTAAAACCAAAATGGAAAATATATTTCAGAATCCTTGAATGTGAAAGCGGTGACGACAGATTTTTATTGGTCAAAAATGAAATATAAAAAAAAATCAAATAAAACGGAGACGGACATGAGTTTATGCATATTTTAATGCAATATCGAATTGTAAAATAGGAATAATAATTTTTCGACTTCCATATTCTTGTTATCATTTTCGAATGACTTTTTCGAAGTTTTTTCTCTTTGTACGAAATTTAAAAACAACTTCTACAAAAAATAACAACAACAAAAAACCAAGTTTCTCCACACCCTTCATATTGATTTTAAATGGCTGAAGGAGCTAAATTTTTGGCATTCACTCTAACATGTTCTCTTGTTCCAATGGTTGGAATGGAGAAATGCGAAGCTCCTGTTGATTAAGGAGCACTTACTGTACTGAAAAAGTGCCAAAAGAGGAATACGAATGGGAAGTTGAACAACTTTCTTGCACAATTTTTTTAGTACAGTGGTTTTATGTATTTGTTTGGTATTGCGATGGGTTGCATCCGACCATCCCCAGTTTAGATTTTGAACAGAATTCTTATATGTCCATGCATGTGTTTTATAGATGATCACGAAGAGGAATTTTTCGTAGCTGTATGGATACAATCTTTAGCAACATAGAAGGCGGACACTGATGCTGAAAATTGAAGTACAATGACCAGAATTTATAGCTTTGTTTATGATAAAAAATATTTCGAAAAGTTAATTCGATTACCTATGAATATGTGTACCTGGCATACTTTGTTACTTTTACACTAAAGAAATAAAAATAAAATTAGTTTACAAACTATTGGATGTGATTGTGGATGCATTTATTAATTATGTATAAATAATAGTTTTTTTTATTTTAACTAAATTCGAATTAATAAAATTCATATAGAATTAAATAATTTTATTTGTGATTATTGTATAGTTGCTTTCGGCAATAGTAGAACTTTATTATCAGTCGTTACTTTTGTGTTTGTTAAAGTGGGCAACTGCAACGTAAACATATACTTGCAGATCTAAACTTTTCAAACCAGAACATAACTTACATCTTATTAAAACCGATATACATACAAAAGCTTTCATGGATTTTTAATGCTCTCACCAACAATTATGTTCATTCGATGCAAAATGTAGAAAGTTAAGAGTTTGCCGGTTTCATGAAACGCCTGTGAGTTCTTCTTTGAATTAATTTTATTTTCAACATTAGTAATTTGTTTATTATTTATGGTAAATGTTTAAATAAATTGGACTTTAATTAAAGCTTTCATTGAAATAACGTTCAATTTTAATGAAATATCATGAATACGTTTTATTTAAAGTCTTTTGAAAAGCCTGTGCACTGTTCTCAGCGGTATTATTGAAAATATTTAATATTTAAAAATGCCATATTATATTATATCGTTAGTCTGTTTGGCTTTGATGTAAAAAATACTTTTAGATGAGTTCTCTTTTAAAAAGATAATGATAACATGTAGGACTGACTGCCTTATAGAATTTGCATTTTTTAAGTGTGACTCCGACATATTTGCTTATGGAACAGTCACCGTATCCGACCCTGAATGGCCCATTTTCATAATACAGTTTGACATTAAAATTTTTCCCATGTCTAGGGGACAAAAAATCACTTTCGTTTTTCAAAATTGACAGTAAAAAATTTCGGTGCAGAGTAAAGATTTTATTTTGCGTACAAATTAAATCAGTGTCACATTCTGACAAATCTTGATGTCTCCGCTTCGTGGTGAGAATGTAAAAGATTTTCCTTTAAGACATTCTATTAGTAGAACACCCTTTCTTTTCCCATTTTTTTTTCTTTTAAATTCATCAAGCATAAACAAAAAAAAATTGAAAATTCTTTGGAGCTTAAGAATATTTGTTAAAAAATTTTAGGAATTTGTAACAAATAGAAAGAAACTTAATAAATGTCGACCATATTTGGGTACAAATTTAGGTTAGCCTATTGGACAAGAAACTATTTACCAAAACTAAAAACAATCTTTTGATATTATATGCTTTTGTTAAAAAAAAAAGTTGTATTTATTTAGTTTGTTTGTTTGTTTGTTTGTTTATTTCTAGGTTGCGTGGATGCATTTTGAGCAATCTGCAATTCTAACAGTGCATAATCATGTAATAACAAGAAATCCCCGAATTAGTGTAACACATGATAAACATGATAAACATCGAACATGGTTTCTTCATATCAACAATGTTCAAGAGGAGGACAAAGGACGATATATGTGCCAAATCAATACTGTCGTTGCGAAAACCCTGATTGGGTATGTCCATGTTGTGGGTAAGTTTTTCGTACTATTCCAATAATGTCCTTACACATTTTCCGTTGTTAAATTTGAAATTCGGTGTTTGTTTTTTTTCTTAAAGAAAATGTAATTTTACTAAATTTAAATATAGTCTTCGCATAAGAAGATGTCCTTATTTTATCAGTATTGCCCATTTTACCTGAATTGACATTGTTTGGATTAAAAAAAAATATAAAATGTTGCGATATTATTTAAAGCGGAAATAACTTATGGGATTATAAATAAAGGATTATCCAATTTGTGCTTTGGAAAGTAAACTTCAATAAGCTAATTTTGTTATATTACAATAATGTTGTCATTATATATAAATCGTAAAAATATTCAAATAGTTGTCACAAAATTGCTTGTGAAACTCGATTCTTTTGAGGTAATTTTTGATGAGTTTTTCGAAAATTTAGGGCTGTAATTCGGCCATTACTTGACGGATGTTGATTTTTAAATGTTTTATAGTTATGATCTTTTACATAGTTGCACGAAAAAATCAGTTGCCGAACGCCAATAGTACTAAGATCCTTCCTCATTTTTAAATAAATACGTGCCAATGACACCTTCAGACCAAAATAGCAGATACGAGGTCTGTTCAAAAAGTATCGTGAATTTTGTGTTTTTTCAAAAATTATTTATTTTATCATGAATATCTATTTTGTTCCCTTCAAAGTAATCCCCACCAGTTATTATACACTTGAACCAACGTTTTTTCCAATCCTCGAAGCACTTCAAAAAATCATTCAGCTCCTCCTTCGATGCCGTCTTTATCTCCTCAATCGTACTAAACTATAGGGCTCTTCAGTTTCGGGAAGAAGAAAAAGTCACAGGGGGCCAGATCTGGGGAATACGGTGGCTGCGGCATTATTAGTGTATTATTTTTGGCCAAAAATTCGAGCGCAAGCAACGATGCGTGAGCAGGGGCGTTATCATGGTGCAAAAGCCATTTTTTGTTCTTCCAAAAATCCGGGCGTTTCCGGCGGAATGCTTAGCACAACTTGCGCATAACTTGCAGGTAATATTCCTTATTGACCGTTCTACCCTATGGTAAGAACTCATGATGCACCACGCCCCTTCAATCGAAGAAAACTGTAAGCAAAACCTTCACATTCGATCGAACTTGGCGCGCTTTTTTCGGTCTTGGCTCGTGCGGCAGCTTCCATTGGGATGATTGAGCTTTGGTTTCCATGTCATAACTATAAACCCACGATTCGTCGCCAGTTATAACCCTCTGGAGCAAATTTGTGTCTTCGCGGACAGAGTCCAACAGCTCCTTAGCAATGTTAATGCGATGCTGTTTTTTGGTCGAAATTAAGCAATTTTGATACGAATTTCGCAGCGACCCGTCTCACGCACAAATCAATGGTAAAAATCAAATGGCACGATCCAATCAATATGTTTAAGTTCTCAGCAACTTCTCTAACGGTGATTCGACGATTGGCCAATACTATTTTCTTCACTTCATCAATGTTTTCGTCTGTTGTTGACGTGCTCGGGCGTCTGGCACGCTTTTCGTGGTTCACATCTTCTCCGCCCTCTGAGAACATTTTGTACCACCGATAAACGTTGCTTCGGTCCAAGATAGCTTCACCATATGCCACAGTTAACATTCGGAATGCGTTCGCGTAATTAATTTTTTTTTCTACACAAAATTTAATACAGATTCTTTGATCAATTTTTTGGAACGGGCAAAAATTGGAGACGAGCCAAAACACGTGCAAGCAAAGCAGCTGTCAAAAATTAACTGAACATTCAAAATGGCCGAACTTGTCGGCGTAAGTGAGAAAAATTCGCGATACTTTTTGAATAGACCTCGTATATAGGGTTTTCTATAGTTATTTGTGGTTATTTACAGTTCCATATTTACAAATTTTACTTATTAACATATATGCTGAGCAAAAATAAGCCTTTGTTCGAAACGTGGACACGGCAGATCTCTTTTTTAAACAATTTTAACTAATTTTTTGATAAATGACTGATTTTTATATTATTAAAATGACGAGATCCAAACTGAATAAATACTACCTCGAATGATATATTTATTTACCAGCCATCAAATACCAGGTTTATACTTCTCAAACTACAAAATGTATTTTCAAATAATTTTACTTCAAAAAAGTAAATTACTCGTAGTATTCAATCTCAAGAGGATCTATCATGAAAAAATTCTACTTTTATTAAGAATTGGTATTTATAACTTGAAAAACAGACTTTAACAATTGTGTTGTATAAAAATAAAACTACATTTAAGCCTTATAGACAGGAAATAATGAAATGATCGTAAAAGCACAATTTGGAAAGTTATAATTCGGTAAATATAATCTAATGTGGAATACCTTTGGTATTTATAGAATAATATCATACACATATGGTTAGATACGTATAATATCTAGAAAAGTGGTCGAAAAATAAAAGCAGAAAAACTGGAATATAAAAGTTTTCTAATAAAAAGATTATACGTTATTACGAATCCAAAGAATATACCTATATACCATCGAATTGGCGAATCGAGTTATTAGACACCTTTCGTGATTTGAAATCAAAAATGTTGTTTTATGAAACGAGTTCAATGATATGCTCCAGCCATTCGCATTAATGTATAAGAGAATTTTATTCACCAGCAATAGTACTAAAAATTGTTTTTAATCCGGAATTTATTTTCAAACTTTCCACACTTTTCATAACTAAATATCGCAATCATGTATGGTATGAACACAAAGTGACTTAATTCACATACGAACTTGTCTAGTGATCGGTTTTCGTATTTACAATAATGTGTGCCACTTGATTTTTATATGAAACGTTTCTTTTAGTGTTTCCGGTTTGCAGTTATTTTGGCTTCCTGCCTAGAATTCACGGTTCATGGTACGCGGGTCATACGGAATGCAGTAAATTTTCTAAACTATAATTTCCTCTTTTTGGAACAACTGGACTAACTTGAGAAAATGACTTGCTCTGGGTAGCATATTTTGCTCATAGAAAAGATAAAAATTCATATAATCTTAGAAAAATGTCTATTAAGCCTTGAGCTCTGGTCTCCCAAAACGTTTGAAAAATATTCCACATTTTCCAATTGTGACTTCTATAAATGTTCAATAGGTGACCATATGTGACCACATAAGAATTGTGTACTTGTGCAGTGTGTAAGTTTATTTAAACAAAAGCAACTTGATCATAACTGGAACACAGTCTTTTTTTGGTAGTAAAAGAAAATTTAGTTAAAAAAAACGGAAGTCAAAAATAGAAAAATAAAAAAAATATGATAAAAATAGAAAAAGAGAATGTAGCAAAACAAGAGATAAGAAACTATGTACGATGGTTTGCTTACTGACATTCTTTCTTCTGTCTCGACAACGTTTGCTCATTTGTTATTCTGTTCTCGATTCTAATCAAAAGTTAGCTATGTGAAGGATATGTCGAAGAGATGAAGGACGAACCTTGGAGCATACGATATGGGGGCGGCTTTTGATTTGGCCGGGCGAAAGGATAGTTTGACTGTTATTACGTTCCGTTGGTACCACTGATGTTGGCCATGTTAGATTTTCCAGCATCATTACGTGGCTAGCTATTTCTTTGATAACTGCTGCTTTTGGTTAAATTCCATCGCCCTCTCGGTTATCGAACACTAGTTCTTCGATTCATCTCCGACACTGAATCGGATTTCGCACTAGATGCGGTTTTCTTCTAGTCAACCATTGTGGTATGGTTTTTGGTTCTTATCAATTTCGCAGGATAAGATAACCCAAAATGGTGTGTATGCGAATAGGTGGTTTGAAACAATAATAGGGGAGATAAAAGATTCGCTTTATTAGTTTTATAGAT
Organism: Atherix ibis; assembly: GCA_958298945.1. Taxonomy (NCBI): domain Eukaryota; kingdom Metazoa; phylum Arthropoda; class Insecta; order Diptera; family Athericidae; genus Atherix; species Atherix ibis. The sequence goes on along the minus strand of OY282609.1, from coordinate 17,715,468 downwards.
TTTGGATTTTTTTACCCTATATCACCTTAGTTTTGTTGTACATATTTGAAATTCTCCCAAAATATCTCCAAAGAAAGTAGCAACTTTTTTGATCTGGTACAATTACCGTAATACTTACATATGGATTATATGTATTTGTGGAATTTTACTATATCTTCATTTGATGTCTAGGTCGATTCCACGAACTGAAATAATGGAACGTTATGGCAACAGAATGTTTTTAATTCACATATGGTTTTTATTATTAAAGTTTTGAAGTTTGTTACTACAGCAAACCGTACACATCATTCAAGAAAAGAAAACGTTCTTTCCTGACCAAACTACATACTAAGGCAGTCGAACAGTTTCGATAATGGTTTTGTGTGAAAGTTTTCTAAGCCCTGTCCATCTTGTGGCTATAAGCAGAACATGCATTCACCTATGCGATATATATATTGGTATACAAATATAGAAGATAAGAGAATAGTCCGGATCTGGATTGTCGATGACTAGCCGAGGATTTGCCAAAAAAATTTTGTTATTTGGCTTGTTCGGAAGTTTCTGTTCCTTTTTGCTACTTTGTGTTAAAATCCTCTGATTGTTTGTTGTCTTCTACTAAAATGAAAAGACGAAGAAACAACAGAGAAAAAATTATTTGCCCTGACGACGTGCATTGCCAATTTTAATTAATTTTCACCAAAGAAACTTTGTGGGCAACTGTTCTTATTTCGAAACGTGAAAATTTCTTTAATAAGGATGCCATTACTTTTCACTAGAAAAATTACATTTGTATGTGGATAAATCAAGGATAAACTAACTTTCAAATTATTCTCATATTCATATTATTAATAAATTTGGTTTTTTTTTCCTCAATATTTTGTATGGAAAGATTTTGGCCGAAGCGTAAACAACACGTTAATAATATCAATTAATCATCATCTAGTTTTGCTTCTTAAAAAAAAAAATCCATCTGTAAATAATTTATTATAAAAGAAAATAACTGAAAATAAACTCCATCTAGACTAGCTTCTTTATCTTATGATAATTTAAAATCATCATTAGAATAATTTTGATAGTTTGATTGAAAAGTTTAATCAGCATTAATCTGTCCATTTGTTAAGGTTATTTATGTCAATGTGTCAAAGGGATGTCAACAAACAAAAACCTTACTCAACTGCGTAATGTCGCCATTATACCTTCGCTATTCTTGCTAGTGGAGCATTATAAATTTCGTTTAGACAATATAGAATGTGGGGAGCTGCCAAAATAGCTAAAGCCCTCAACCATATCAAAAAAGTTTCCTTTAGATTTCAGAAACAAATACCAAATGAACGGAGTAAACAGCAGCAGAGAACAAAACAAGAATGTATGACCGGGTATCCTGCGCAACAATAACACATCAATTATCGGGATTTTTTTTCTTCTTTTCTATTTGTTAGCAACTTTTTCTCCTATCGAATCGTTGAAAAATTATCCGATAGTAAAAATTCTTTAGGAAAATACGAGCAATCGAACCATTGCTGTTGTCCGACATCCCCATACTCTTATTTGTCTTAAAATTGTTAAACTAGAAATTGTTCTATAGTTAAAAATTCCTACAAACATAATTTTTTTTCAGTTTTCAATACGGTAGGTTAGAGCTGTATAAAAGCAGGAGCTTATGTAAAAGCCAATGCGGCAATTGAATCAAAGTATGACTGAACCTGGGATTGAATCTCAGACGAATTGTTCGGCAAAAGTTTCCAATTCATTTTTGTTTGTCGTCGATGTACAAACAGGATGGTATTTTTTGACGCAAGGACTAGTTTTTTTTTTTGCTACCCTGTCAACGTCACAAAAAAAAGTATATTTTATTCCGATGGCATAGAGCACTTAACATTTGATTTGGTGGTGAAATTTTATGCTAGCCCAATTTCTGGTTTGGTAGGTCCTTACCTTCAGTCACATTCAAGTTTTTATTTGTGGATTATTTTCTCCTTATTGGTTGAACAAGAAAACTTTTTACAGTCTCCATAATAGTAGAAAAGTAGTTGAAATGACCATGATTGCCAAAGTATAATATTATTGTGGTAAAATACGAATAAGGCAAATCAGAAAATTTTTACAGGGAAAATTTTCCACTAAAAAAGTTTGCTCGCAAGGTAAAAAAATTCCAAATGTAAAATGATTTAAAACTAAACTAAATAAAAATTCTCTAATCTAAATGAAAGGGAGAATTTTGCTGGGATATAAATCGTATCCATTCTATAGTGTACATTATTTCATTGCAATGAAGAGTTTTTGTTTTTATAATTTCTACTATTGTGGGCCAAGAATGGAATAGGATCTAGCGGAATCAGTATAACTATATATATACAAATCGATGGCGACATCCAACCGAATCAGTTCAGTTCGAATTGAAACTAAATAAATGGAATCAACGGCCAAGTGTGATTTATATTTGTGACTAGCACCCGAAAAAAGGTGCACTTGAACGTTGATAAAATATCAAGGCTAGTATAGTAAAAATAGTCCTTAAAACTGTATTCACTCGACCGCGGCGAAAGTTTGTCTTCAATTCCAATAATGGAAGTTGAGACAATATTCGAATGTCCATTAGTTTAAATCAGGATATTGCAATGTTCTCGGATTCACAGAACATAGTGCATAAAAAAAAAGTGATCACTTTCCTCTGTGCGATCTATAGTCTAGTAAAAAAAATATATATAGTTTCCAAGCTAACTATAAGAAATGTCAGTATACCAAAGCTCTGACGGCATACAGAGTACGAACGAAAAAATTGGTTTTTTCCTCTCTCTCTTCCATGGAAATTGGTTTTTTTACCTTAAAACATGAGAAATTCATATGTCTGTTGACATTCAAAAAGCCGCAAACAACACCCGCATATATAGTGTGCCCACTCTACAATCTCTGCTCCAGAGATATAAAGGAACGGTGGATTTTTGCATTTGAAGGATATTAGTTTTTCGAATTCTGGTTATAGTATCAGAATTTCTCATTTTTTCCAAGGATCATCCCGAATTCTTCACCATCATATTATATTTTATGTTCGATACTCTCGTACATCCCTTATAATGGAAAGGACTTTATACACAGATGTACATGTGACACAGTTCACTTCATCTGTTTCGATTTATTTATGTAAAATGGAGAATTCCAATGGTTTTATTGTATCTTATTACATAATTTTGTTCTTTTTATAATATTGTATTTTTTAACTATGATTTATTAATAGAGTTTTTTTTTATTGATATGTAGTTCCGCCAAATATTGATGATACGCTGACATCAAGCGATGTTATAGTTAGAGAAGGAGCGAATGTAACTTTAAGTTGTCGAGCCACAGGAAGTCCAGATCCTTCTATCAAATGGAAGCGGGATGATGGAAACAAAATCTCAATAAATAAAGAAACCGAAGGTAAATTACTTTATGAACTATTATTTAAATGAGACGATGATGTTATGTTTGTAAATGAAATTTTAGTTACAGAATGGGAAGGTGAAAGCTTGGAGCTGTCACGAATATCAAGACTTGATATGGGAGCGTACCTGTGCATAGCATCGAACGGAGTCCCTCCGTCTGTATCGAAAAGAATAAAAGTTAGCGTTGATTGTAAGTGTTGCATATCCTTTAAATTATGTGAAATAGTTTTTTTTTAAACAAATACTCCAATAAATATAAAAGATATTTTACCGGTAAAAAATAATTTCCATTCGATACGTTTTCATTTTTTTTTCAAAAACTAACCATCCAATTATCATTTCTGTTAAAGTTTCAGTTTTCCAGTTGTAATTAATTTTTCAATTTTAATTGATCAAAAATTGATATTAATTATAGTATCTTTCATTTCTGTATGGTATGTTCTATTGAATTTCTTTAGTTGCTCCAATGGTATGGATACCACATCAGCTTGTCGGTGTTCCGATGTACTATAACGTAACCTTAGAATGTTTTATTGAAGCACATCCGACATCGCTAAATTACTGGACACGAGAGAATGACCAAATGATTACAGAATCAACAAAATACAAGTAAGCTATTATTGAAGGATTGAATTTCGTTCGCTTGAGGATGTATTTACTATTAAATTGCACACAAATTAACCTATTTTACATAAATAAACATACTCTACCGTTTATGCATATGATGGATTTTATAATGATTTTTTTTAATTGATATTCATTGGAAAAATTTGTTTCAAATCAGATTTTTTTTCAATTGAAGCTGAATTTGTCTGGAAAAGCCGAAACCACATTAATTTGTATACATTAATAGTAATTACGGTTTTTTTTTTAAATTTAAATTTATATAAATAAAAAGTACAAAACCCTAAAGAATCAATAAAAATTTAATCTTAAAAATTATAGTGGTTTCTACTATTATTATATTGTAGTATAAAAAGAAAAGTAATTTTCTTCATTATCTTATATAAGAAAGGACTTTATACAAATGTACACGTGATACAAATTAAGATAGAATCTATTAATTAATATTCATTTTGACTGAAACGACGTTGATTTGTATACTATTTAGGTGTAGGAGCTAACAATTTTTTTTTTGACTTTTTATTTAATCCAATATATAATTTCCTTCGTTAATTAAACTTTATTACCAGCGTTGTGGTAGCTTATCCAATCACCTGGAGAAGAAGTCCTCGCTTTTGGAATACACTGCCATTTACAAAATTTGTGTACTCATTTCCATTAAGGAAGTTTTGTAGCGATCGGGATAGGTTAGTCCGTTGGTGCACTATGTGGAGAATATGGGGGACGGGGTAAAATTTTCCAACCAAACTCTGCAAGTTTTTATGTGGATTTCCTTGCCACATGCAGTCTAGCGTTGTCATGATGAAACATTTTTACGTTGAATGTCTCTCTTCAAAACATCAAGTTGCGAAGGCATTAAACGTTTTATTTTTTTTAACCTTCTTCTGATGCACAACTGATTTTGCTGTAGACAGCGTAGTTTTTCCATTGTAAACACTGTAAAAGGATCTTTTTATTATCACGTTCTCATCTCCTGTGACAAAGCCATAAAAAACGGCTACGTTCTATAACGAGCAAGAATCAAAGAACATATGGAAATTCTACTTATTAAATTTTTCTCACTTAATTCATGCGGCACCCGAACACCGAGTTTTTGCGACAAGACTTTTAATGGTGTCTGATAAATTCCAAACTTGAAGGCTATATCTACGAAAGTTAATATGGGATTTGTGCTGATCATACTGTGGAGCACTTCACCATTGACATCTGATGGCTTTCTTGATCTGGGTTCATATTTTAAAGAAAAGTCACCCGAACGAAATTTTGTAAACCATCTTAGGCACGTCCAAGCTGTTACTGCAGCCTGCTCTGTGTTATTTCATTTTTGGAACTCATACAGTATACGAGGTCTGCTCAAAAATTATAGCGAATTTTGTGTTTTTTCAAAAATTATTTATTTATTCATGAATATCTCATTTGTCCCCTTCAAAGTAATCCCCACCAGTTATTATACACTTGTGCCAACGTTTTTCCAATCCGCGAAGCACTTCAAAAAATCATTTAGCTCCTCCTTCGATGCCGTCCTTTCATGGGGCTCTTCAGTTTCGGGGACAAGAAAAAGTCACAGTGGGCCAGATCTAGGGAATACGGTGGCTGCGGCATTATCAGTGTGTTGGTTTTAGCCAAAAATTCGCGCACAAGCAACGATGCCTGAGCAGGGGCGTTATCATAGTGCAAAAGCCAATTTATGTTCTTCCACAAATCGGGGCGTTTCTAGCGGATTGCTTCGCGCAACTTGCACATAACTTGTAGGTAATATTCCTTATTGACCGTTCTACCCTGTGGCAGTAACTCATGATGCACCTCGCCCTTGTAATCGAAGAAAACTGTAAACAAAACCTTCACATTCGACCCAACTTGGCGCGCTTTTTTTGGTCTTGGCTCGTGCGGCAGCTTCTATTGGGATGATTGAGCTTTGGTTTCCACGTCATAATCATAAACCCATAATTCGTCACTAGTTATGACCCTCTAGAGCAATTTTGTGTCGTCGCGGACAGACTCCAATAGCTCCTTAGCAATGTTAATGCGATGCTGTTTTTGGTCGAAATTGAGCAAAAATCGAAGACGAGCCAAAACACGTACAAGCAAAGCAGCTGCCAAAAATTAACTGAACATTCAAAATGGCCGAACTTGTCGGCATAAGTGAGAGACATGAGTACCAATATTACGCCGCAAAAAAATCGAAAATCGAATATACGTAACCCGCAGAAATTCAAAATTTGCGATACTTTTTGAACCGAACTCGTACAAGGTCTTGAGTGGACTTTTTCTATAAATCATCTACCAATTTTTTTCTATAATCATTAGAGAAAAACAATTTCTATAAACGATCTACGATATGCTAATGTACCTATTTAAGGCGGTTTCAGTCCGGTCAGAATTTTTACATATGACCCACAAGGCATAGAAGTGTACGTAATTGTATGTGTATTTTAAAAAAAAAAAATTCTTAAAAACAAGGACCTCAAAGGTTATAATTCAGGCTTAAAATTTATAATCGTAGTCAAAATTTTCGGGTCCTTATTTGGGAAGCATCGACCGACTATATTAATTGCAATGTGTCAGTTAGGATTTCTTCGATTACCGATTTTTTTTTGTTGACTACAACTAAACTAATCTTGAAGGAAGCAACGATGCATATTTGATTGGTGTAGATTTTATTCATGAATCCTATTATTTTGCTCATAATATCATTGAATAAATTCTGAATAAAGGATAAATACTCAATAAACTTTTTATCAAGCAAATCTTTTTTTGGACAAATTTTCCCTTAATATTGATTTATAAAACACATTTTTTTTATTTTCTTTCATTTGTAAATGTATATAAACATTACGACTTTGTTTTTATCCAATATGAACATAGATTACTATTATATATTAACGAGTATCTATACTTTTTGTATGTAGGAATGTGTATAGAGAGCTCATTTATAATACGGTCAAAATGCGGTACGTCTATCACTGACAATGGTATTTTTCTTAATGATTGCAGAACGGAGACCATTTCTGGCACGCAGTCCTACAAAGCAACCATGAAGCTGACGATCTTCAATGTCCAAAAAAGTGATTATGGAAGTTACAAGTGTGTCGCCAAAAATCCTCGTGGTGAAACTGATGGCACCATTAAATTGTACAGTAAGTATAACCGCCGTTTCGGTTACCGACAACGTTTGCCATTCTTATCATTTCCACAGCTCCTTTATTTTATCTTTCATCATCAGCTAGTTTCATATCTTCGCATTCTGTCCTATTGTCTATTGTCTATTGTCCAGCACCGTTGTCCAATATGTGGCTATCTGTCGTTTGGTGAGAAGTGTTTATGAGCTCACATGTTCCACATTTTACGTGTGTTTGTGTATCTCTGTCTGATACTGCTTATTCTTTGGCTTCAAGCTATTTTATAAGGTAATAGAATTTTCCTGCATTTTTTCCTGCCATTTTTCTCTGAAGCTGTCTAACTATCCCAGACTTTTCTGGCTTTTGGCTATGATATCCTCTGCTTTTATCTAGGATAATAGTCAAAAAAGAAACAAAAATAAGAAAAAATTTAAAAAAAAACACATTTGGAATAAAAAAAATTTCAACAGATACTCATAGTAAGTCAGAGAGAATAAGAGAAAAAAAAATACACACAAAAATCAAGGCGATAATAATGGTAACAGCTACTTAAGTCCTGTTGTCGTCGTCTGATGGTGTTGTGCTGAATTATTACAACATTTATTGAGGATGCAATGTCTTTTATTAGGCCTCTTTTCATTATTTATCTAAAAACGGAAGGATTATTGAAGACAATTGGAGAAAATTTATCGACATTCCCATTAGACATTTTATATTTTCTGCACTAGAAAAAGACAGAAAAGATGACAGAGAAAGAAAATGGAACAATACGAAATGACAGATTTTTTTTGCAACATATTACGAAGATTTTGTTCTATTTCAATTTTGATAAACTGCAGATTTTTTCATTTATTTTCGGTTTTAAATTTAAAAAAAAATTGTATTGTATTATATTAAAATGTATGCTTGCAAAATTGCAATTATTTTATTAACTAAATAAAATAATTTTCTTATCATTTGAAAATAGCATCAAGTCCACCGACGACACAGCCTCCACCCACGACAGAGACAACACCTCGTAGGGACACAACTACAATTAAAACCGGTTTCAATACATCTATGTATGGACAATCAGCTACATATTCAGTAACATTAGTCGATAAAGGTATGTAAAATTTGTATATATTTTTATATTTTGGAGCGATAACACCCCCGTCCCTCCTGAACACCCCCGGTAGAGTTTGATAGAGTAATTAAAAAAAATCTCTCCTTAAAAATGTTAGAATAAAATTAAAATATTATTTTTTTTTCAATTTCATTGCTTACACAAAAAAATTCAATAAAAAAATTAACACAGGAGCTAAATATCAATCGAATTTAAATGAAATTGATAAATCGGAACAGAAATCGATTAATGATAATACAAAAGGCTATGATTGGTCAGCAAAGGATGATACATCGAAAGGTCATTCATGTTGTTCAAAATGCCTGCATTTAAATTTAGTATTAATAATAGCAATGCTATCATTGCGTGATATTAATAAATTATTAATTATATTATTATTATAAATTTACAGTAAAATATTTAATTAGGTATTTAATTATAAAAAAAATAATATAATTTCATTATAAAATTAAATATTATATACATATATATATATAAATGCATACATACAAACAAATACACACGTAAATATAAAATATAAAAACAAAAAAATAATTATTAAAAGTCGGAACAAAAAATTTTTAATTTGAAAAAAAAAAAAAAATAAAAATATATAAAAATATACAAATAAATATTAATTTAATAAATTTTGTTAATTATTTTAATAAATTACTAAGCTCAAACGCCTACATAAAAGATATTATTAAATAATTCTGTGACAAAGAAATATTATTGTAAAAAGAATATTTTATACATAATGAACTAGAGTGAAGATAATAAAATAAATATAAAAATTATAATTTAAACAAGTTAAACTAAAGCTCAAGTTAGAAATTTAAAAAAAAATAATAAATTAAAAAGGCAAAGTGAAAAAATCAAATTAAAAAAATAAATTAGATTAAAGTAAAATTCAATTTTATTTTTAAGCTCAAATAAAAAATAAAAACCGAACTATTTTTTTTTGTCAATTTAAAGTAAATAAATAATTTAAAAAAAAACAAATAAAATTTATAATATCAAAATTGTAAAATAAAATAAAAACAAAATGAAACGAAATGCGATTTACAATGTAAAAAAAACTTATGAAGGTGATTACGCTAACAATTTATACATGCTCTAAGAAAATCGTCAGTGGGTGAATACAGTAGCAAAATGTTAAAATAATCAAAATAGTGTTTTTTTTTTTATTAGCTACAAAATAGCTTTCGGAGTATTGTGAGAGTATTTGTATGTAATATGAACAGCAGCGAATTTATAGTGAACATAATAATAATGTTGTTATTAGATAATATTGCACATAAATATGTAAATATAATTAACAAAAAAATATTTATATACATTTAAGTATGGAAAAAAAATAATTCTGTAAAATATTAAATGGCACCAAAAATGCATATTTGTAAAAAGAAATAAAACAAATAAGTTATGTATGAACATTTAATGTATGTAAGTAAAATTAAAAAATAAATACAAATTTTTCAACTTATGTTGATTCAAATTAATTATAAAAGAATAATATGACTTAAAATATTATTAAAAAAATAATATTATTAAATATACTAGTAATAATAATAATAAAAATTTATCATAATAATAATAATTAAACGAAGCATGGTTGTTTCCAGTTAAAGTTTTTTAATACTCAAAGTAACCAAATGCAAAAACCAAAAATACATTTTGAACAAAAACTTTAAAAATATAATAACCTCCAAAAAGAAAAAACTCAACTTAAGGTAATTACTATTCAGGTATTTTCCAAGATAGAAAGAACAAAATAAAATATATTAAATTCAAATAGGAAATAGTAGAAGCTTTTGAGTGAATAATTAAATGACATACATTTAAAAAAAAAACATCGCCAAATGAATAAAATTATAGAAAAAATATATTTTATAGATTATTACTTATTATATATAATAATCAATTGAGACTAAAAGTAAAAATAAAAATACATATACAATTATGAAAATAAAAACGCAAAAGATTAATATTAATAAAATTAATTGAAGAAGAAAAAAATTATAATAAATATGTTAGCAACAAAAAAAAAAAAGTCAGACAAAATATATGTTATTATTGTTTATATTGTACTAATTAATTATGTGGAAATTTAATCAAAAGTTATTGATTAATTATATTTATTAATTATACAATATATATACACACATACATATACATATATACGTAAAAAAGTAATTATACTATAAATATAGCTACACTTATCTAAAAAAAAAATTATATTTAACAAATTTAAAAAAAGAAAAAATTAAATTAACAAATAATCACATACTTATATACTATATATATTGATATACGAAGAAATATTAAAAATTGCACACATACTCTTACATTTTGGTTAATACCACAAAAAATTATAATTCAAATGAAGTTATTAATTTCTGATATATTGTAGTTAATATTGAATATTTCTAAATACCCTAAAATACAATAAAATACAAAACAAAATAAAAATCGAAATTTTTTGAGAGTAATTAAAATATACACAAAATTGAAGTAGGTTTTTTTTTTAAGAAATAAAAATTATTAATAAAAATTAAAAGATAAAAAAAAATTGTATATTTATATTATTCCAAAAAAAAAAAAAAAAAAATAACAAAAAAAACAGGACAAAATGTTTTCAAATTGGGAATATTTATATATATTTCAGGAAGTGCATATGCATGTATGTACAATATATGTAGTGTAATACAGAAATAGGCTAATTATTATAAGCTATACTTTATATGATAATAATTAAGTGAATTATTAAATAAATAATTAATAAGTATAAAAATCGTATATATTAAAAATTTAAAAAGAATTTAGATATTAAACAAGCCTCTCTGTCTTTTTCTTGGAGAATAATACAAAAAAACTAAACGAATATTTATGGCAGAAAATATTTAGAAGAAAAAAAATACGATATAAAAAATAAATCGTATGAAGAAAGAAGAAATTAAATATTTTAATAAATAAAATGCATTTAATAATATTGTTGGGATGTAGAAAATTGTAAAGTTGAATGCAATAAAAAGAGATAATATATAAAACGCATTTATGTACCTACAGGAATTATAAAGAAGAAAACATTTATTATTATTAAAATTAAGCATAACAAATAGTTTTTTTTTTTGAGAATGCCAAAATAAACACACATAAATATACACTACATAAACACGAGTGCATATATGAGTTATGCAAGAGGATAAAAATATTATACAAATAATATTATTAACATAATATTGTACAAAAGATATTATGTGAAATTCATATATAAATTGGAAAAATCACCAAACATATATATAAATACATTGAAAATAAAAAATAAAATTGCAAATAAAAAAAATATATACATTGTACGAGTATATTATTCAATTTAATTTATACAAGAAATTCTTTACACATTATATAGTAAATTTAATAACAAGAGTATTATCGTAGCATCTTATGGATGTATTACGGATGTCGTGTGACTCGTTTTTCACAATTCTCTCTTATGATAATAATGACCGAATTTTAACGTTAATTTACATATCAAATAATTCATAAATAAAACAAAATTAAAATACACAATCAATCTTTTTTTGATAATATTCAAACATTAACGAGAGAAAGAAATTTATATAAATAATACAATTTTATATGGAAATTGATTCGAGTGACTCGACATTCATAATATGTGCATTGAACAATTTTTCTGCTAGAATTATTTAGATAGAAACAATTTAATTTCTATGATTTTTATTAACCTTTTCAAAATGGTATTTTCAATATAAATAAAATTTTAATTTTATTATTTTATATTATTTTGATTTAATTTATTTTCCCATCATTTCAATAGTATTATTTTTATTATCTTTTTTATTTTTATTTTTGAAGATCATACACGGCTTATAATTCTTATGTTGGGAATTATTTTAACTTTTCTATGCTGATTGGCCTTTGTATCTTGTAAAATGGAACATTTCGTTAAAAATACTTTATTTAATAATAATTGAAAGGATTAATGGAATAGAGCAGACATTTTAGAAAATATGGAAAGAATGGTGAGTTTTCATTTTTATTTAATTTTTTATTTTTATAATCTTTTTACCTTAAAAAAATAATCAATTAATATTAGAAGTTAGTTAATGTCGTGTTGATTAGTTATTTTAAGTTACTTATTAGATATACTTTCTTGTTGTGACAGGAGTGAATTTGCTGGAAAATAGACAATTTGCTTCTATAATTTTTAACTATTACAATTTTTATAGCAAAAATTAATATGTTTTTTTTGTTGTTTGATGTCAGTTTAAAAATAATTTGGTCTTATTAACAGGAGTAAAAATATTATATTTCATTATAATACTTATTGACATTAATCAATAATTTCATTACCATTATCGTTAGCTAAAAATATTATTCAACTGACTTGTAGTATAAGAATAATATCCCTTTCCAATAGCTAATGATATAGTACGATTGGAAATGAATATGGCCATACGAAATTATGTTCGGACTTTCGTCACTAGTTAAGGAACTCAAAGACTTTTGCCTCAACGGTTCTTTATTCTATTCCTTACTTTTGATTTATTTAAAAAAAAAAGAAAAGCTTTATCGTTTATATCCTTGTTAGTATATTTGATTTTGAAATGGTCGAAACCATGACCGGTATCTTTGTCGTCTTTTTAAACTTCCAATTTCTAAACTTTGGCGTTTATTCATTCTTCCGTCGTCGTAAATCCTTTTTTCAATTTTCCTCGCTGCTGAAAAACTTTTCCGTTCGTACATTCATTTATTAGTTCGATGACTAGCTCTACTGACTACCTCACACCTGCTGTTATAGCATTTTCGATAGTATTCACACGATTTCCGAATAGATTTTGTAAAGGAAGAGAAATCAGTGAGCTTGCAGATATCGTTTTCCGATTGCGAATATCTATTCGAGCTGGAAGACTATATACAACTGACCCTGTTTCCATCCACAGCCCACTATCAATTCCTTATACCAATAATCATTGACTGTCGTTCTTCTTCGGATTATAGTCCATATCACTGTCCTCATCTAACTTTCTTACAACACCATATCAACGATACAAATCAGAATTTTCCTTCTACCGTAAAATTCTAACCTGAAAATAATACTGAAAATTGTATAAATTTTACGACAGACAATCTCAAATTAAATAATCATCTTAAAACGGTTTAAATAAAAGATAATCAACAAAAAAAAGGTGCCAAAAAAGAAATCTTCTAAAAATTCAAAAATCATTGAAAAATAAAGACTTTTAAAGTTAGCGGAGACCAAAAATAGTCTAGGGAAGTGTATATTTGTATCTATTAAAAATGAGAAATGCCAATCTAAGAGGCAGCAGCCATTCTAGTTGAATGGGGATGATTTTCATGACAATATGCATATTAATTGAAATTTTCCAAAAGTTTTGCAAAATGAAGTAACGAAGGTGAAAGTGCATTCCACTGGGTAGGATCAGAAGTCAATTGTCTTAAAAAGTTTTTCGATGGAACGATTTTCTATTACTTTATTGCTTTGATGACTGGAAAATTTTCTATCGTTTCATTTTTCATTGCTTTTCAAATGAACTTTCTTCTTGAAACTTTTGAACTGAAAAAAATATTAATTTTTCAAGCCAAAAACAAAGGAACATTTTGGATTTATCATAACTTTAATTATACTATCACATAAAAATGGATGGAATAAGCAGATGAAAACAAAAAAGAATCATCATCATCCATACACATAGATGGGATTGAGGATGATCATAAAGAATAAAAATAATTTTGAGATTTTTATCATATTAATTACTAGTTAACCATAGAGTCCTCTTCAGAGTCAGCGTTTTACTTGTCATTTTTGATTTATAAACTTTTCGAAGAGACTCTTCAATTAGAATTAAGAGAATTTAAAATATTCATGATTCAATAATTATATACGACTGCATTTAAAGTTAATATTTACTCGTATTTTGAAACTTTTCATTTACCTTCATTTACAAAAATATTTGATTATTGAATTATAGAAAATTTTGTAATATTTTTCATAATTTTTTATTTAGTCCAATTTGTGTTTGTACATAATTAATTGCAATATTCATTGTTGACCTAATTATCTACAATATGAATTGAGTTGGAATATTTGTAAAGGTCTGTCTGAAGATTTTCTTCACGGTAAATAGTCGTTAGGCATTTATAAATGTATTTGCACACGATTTGTTATACAGTCCTTGACTGGACAAGCTCTGAAAATTCATTTGATTTAATTGCATTTGGATGGTCTAAGATTGTTTATATTAATAGGATTTGTGGAAAAAAATTATAAATAATATCCAGATATTGAAAAAATACAAATTTCGAGAGTATTTTGTAGAGTTTGCATTTTTTGGGGATACTTTTTGTTACATCTCATAGGCAATTGCAAAAATAGATTTCTATTTTATATATAAAAATAAATGTAAAACATTTTTCATTAAGAGTTTTTAATTTTTAAAATTAAATAAAAAAACTTATATTTAAGCTATAATAAATATCTTTTTTTAAAATTAAAGGAGATTTACTACTATTATTATTCAAAAATAACATTGTTCAAATGGTTTCCACGGCTTTGTTTGCAGTTCCGAATAAGTCGGGCTGAATCTCACTGATGGCTTAAATAATGTTTTTCTCCGGATAGTGTTGTCGGTTTATTGGCATATATCCGTGGTGGTAGATCTAGAGCACGCATTTCTATCAAGTTAGCTGGCACGTAATAATTAATAGATTTTTTTAAATTAAATAGCCCATGTATAAGACATCCGGACTTCATTTTATACTTAATTTTTTCGTACAAAAATATATTTTAATGTTGGCAACACTGTTATTGACATATGTTTGTTTTTCGCTATTAAGCTCAGATGATGTTCGCTATAAAAATTCTTAATGTAGACAAGTTCGTGAATCTTCAACATCTTGTTGATAGTAAATACAATTTTGACAATTGTGTGGAAAAAAACCACTAATTATAGTATAATTGCTAATTGTAGGTATTTAAATAAATTAATTAAAAAAAACTGCTTGGCATGTCAGAAAAGAAAACTGCTGGGCACACGCACATAAAAAGGTTCGACACCACTGGCATAGACCATTGGCTTACGGTATTCCATAAAGAAAAGAATAAGGACGTTAGCATATCTCGAACAAAAGCAAGGTGGAAACTTTGTCTACAATAAGCTCCTGGTCCAAACTGCTGTATAGCAAGTCGTGCCGTCCTGTTAAGCCCAGATATTTTCCAAGTATATATCGTCCAATTGAGGCAAAAAAAATCTGTTATCTTTGCTCGATATCTTTCGGCGTTGACAGTTACCATCGCGCCAGCGTAATTTGGAAAGTAGTACTTCTGTCTTTCCTTATTTTATCGTATTTTCCATAAACAGTATTCCAGGGAATTGGCTAGTTGCATTCCATCCCCACAATTCTTTCACACCGTAATACCCGTTTCGCCTAGAATGCACGTTAGTTTATCCTAAATCCTATTTTCGGACGTACTCTACAGATTCCTTTTTTAACCATTTAATATGAATGTGGAATGCTCTGCCTCAAGTGCACTGACATCTCTCTTTTTATTCTTTCTAATACTTTCCATACGCGCGATGTACGAAAACATTATAAAAATATTCATAATTCCTTTAGATCAATTGATTTATAAAAGAAAGAAAAAATTACTGCGCAATGAGACCGCTCGACAAAAATGCTCATCAAACAGTAAATGTTTTTGGATGTCAAAAAAGCTCCTGGAACTGCTGTATTTGCTTTTCATCCCAGAATTGCTAATTTTGCTTGTTTACGTAGCCATTCAGTCAAAATTCAGCAATTTCGTTTCGATTATTGTCCTTAAGCATCGAGGTTGTGGTTGGTTTGTAAGCGTACACCTTATCCTTCAAGTATCCTCACATGAAGAAATTGAGAGAATGCAAATCAGGGGATCGTGGGGGTTAGTCGATATTACCACTTTTTGACTTAATGCGGCCGAGAAAAATGTCTCTCAAAATTTCCATCGTAGCATGAGCGGTGTGTGATAAGGCACCGTCTTCTCGGAACCACATGTTCTGTACGGATAATTGATCCAATTCGGTCAGAAGAAAGCTTTTCAAAATGTCTTGATAGCGGTCATCAGTAACTGTTACAGCATTGCCTCCAGCTTCCTCAAAGAAATATGACCCAATAATGCCGCCGGCCAAAATGCCGCACCGTACAGTTATTCTACGAAGGTGTAGTGGTCTTTGGTGTATCAGTTAAGGTTTTTCAGTGCCCCAATATCGGCTATTCTGTTTATTTACAAAGCTAGCCAAGTCAAAGTGTGCTTCGTCGCTCATAGCTGTAAAACTCGAGCACTCCAGTTTTGCTGCAGTTCATAGTCACTTGCCTGCAGCTGTTGTGTCAATTGAATTTTATACGAGTAAGAAGGCAATTTTTTTTGCGAATTTTTAACAAACATGATGGCGATTTTCCCAATTTTTGTACACGGCATCGATGAGATGTCCCTGGACATTTAGCAACGATCTGCCTCACTGCATTAGTGTTCACTATCAAATGCCAACAGACAAATGGCATCCATACCAAAATGGCGGTCAAACGAAATGGATCTGGAACATAAAAAGCATTCTGTATTAATACTCAGTGACAATAATATAAAAAATTTATATTCAGATACAAGTAGATTTTTTCCAGGCACCATATCTAGATTTATATTTTTACATATTTGGAAATTGTATTATATGACAATATATAAATTCAATAAAAGCACCTTCGCAAAGTGTAGATGTGGCCGCCATTGACACATTAATCTGATCACAAATAATCGTATATTTACATTCAATGTTACACAAATATTTTTTAGTTTTTTAGAACTGAGAATTCTATGACCTTTATTCAAATATATAATTAATTTTTACCGACAATTTACCTGAAAATGAAATTCGCGAATCTTTAGCTACCGCATAACTAAAACACTTTTTATTTGAACACTTCATCTTCAGTAAACTTTTAACATATTAAATTATTGAAATCAATTTTTTCTATTAATATTAACGTGTTACACTTCACTGTTTATAATAACTTTACATTAAAAGTGATTTAAACCACGATATCAAAAAAATTGTATGCACACCAAACGATTGCTTCTAGTCGATATGTCAAAATGTGGTTTTTAGTCCGATAAGTAAAAAATAGATGTCAGGCACAGCAGTTTAAAAAGATTTTCATTTGTATTTTCGTTCATTATTCTTTATTTTTTTTAATACAAATTACTTACATTGATTTTTAAAAAAAATTTTAAAAGTGAAATGGTATCTTTTTTTTTAATTTAAAAGTGTTCAGTAAAGGGAATCTAAGCTTTATTTTAAATTAATAGGTGGCTAAGGGTCAGCAGAGAAGGTTTTTGATTCATTGCAATTCCACGGAATTTTTTTAGTTTCAATTAAATTCGTATACATATATGGCGATTGTCAATTATCACACTCTATAATTTAAACGTTTGCTTCTCCATGACTAAAGGGTGGTTTTAGTAAAACACAATCGTATAAAAATGATAGTGCTGTCATTTGAAACGTCAAAATAATAAGCCGTCAAATATTAAATGTGTCTGTTGGAATATCCCTTATGATAACATCCTTAATTAATATGGAATTTTTTTATTATATTTAAATATTCCATTCACATATATAGAATCTTGAGAATAGTGAAAACTTTCTCAAAATCAAACAATTAAATGAATTCAAATAGCCTACGATTAAAATAAGATCTCTGCCATATCCTGGATAGAAGTTCGAAAACAATAGTAAATTTTCGTCAATTCAAGGTTTACATAACCCCCATCAGCAGGGTCGGAATCTAATTAGCACATCTACGAGAACAGGAACAATATGTACATGCATCTTTTCGGTTTGGTTGATCCTTTCCTATCTCTATTATTTATGCCATCCAAGACTTTTGTTTCGGCAAAAACTTCTGATTAGCTCTATTGAGACCCGAAGGCATTTACTGTGTGCTCAGTCTCGTGTAGAATACTCGGTGAGAATGAATAAGGATCACAAACGAAAGTGTACTGCTACGAGCCATGTTCATGAATTATTGTATATTTACGCAACCTTTTTACAGTATCCTATCTACCTAACAATATCATATAGTATAAAATACTCGTATATACAACACTAGAGCTATATGAACATACAAAATTACTATTAGACTGCTTAACGCTACCAATAACAACTTCATTGTGTCTAGCTGCAGGGTAGGACTAATGAAAGGATAATTAAACAGCTTCCATAAACATGACTCACTCTATCTGATCTAGAGACTACAAATGATGACAATAGGCTATGATGATTATGATAATAATAATAATAATAATAATAATGTTAATAATAGTTGTAGTAATAAAAGAAGAAAATTAGCTTTAAATATAATTTTATGATAGTTTAAATGTATTTATTTGAAATAATCCCGCGTGTCTGGGTGTCTGGAAGGAAGTAGCAAGTTAGGTTAGCAAAGGTATATACTGTCAACTTTTATCAATCTAGCTCAAAGGTATACGTACCGATTACAAATACACACATACGAAATTTTTTTTGTTAAATGCTGTAAGTGGTCGTTATGATTTTTTAAGTAAAACATATTCAAAATTGTACAAAATGGTTGATTTGTATCGAGCCTACAAGGCAGCAAAAATCGTTAAATTTACGAGAATCTATATACGACGGCGATATACTAAACTTTGTAAATTCGAAATATTAGATTTTTGCCAAAATCACATTTGCCTTAAAACATAAGGAGGCTGCCATTTCCGTAGGCCACAGAAGATATCTTCTTATTCTACATAATTTTTGTTAGAGTCGACAAGAAGATCTAATATTTCGAATTTGGTGGTAGGGCAACATGGAAATGGTCCTATTTCTTGGGGTTAAAGGGGGAGCAATGGTTCGTTTGGTTGTGTTGGGATCATGCTGCCAAATACTATTTAGCTCGCATTCGTACGATATCGAAAATGTTAAAATGAAGATTAAACTTGATTGTCGACAATTTTAGTAACAATCAACGATAACGGATAACAAATAAAAGTAATGCCCAAACTTTTCTTTGTGCTTATTTATTTTGTAGCTTATTTTTTTCCATGTTGTCTATTTGGTATTTTTTTTTTTTGAATATTTTTCTTTCTTGTCAATTTGCAGGCGTTCAGAACCCTTGCTCTACATGTACGGATAATTCAGAATTGGTTCCTATTCTTATCCATTCCCTTCATCTGTTATTCGGCATCATCTTATTTATGATTATGTCCTTTTTCCATATCGCTAAGGGTGGAAGGACGACGTCACATCTAGACTCTTAAACTCTTTTCCAGTTTGATGATGGAAAAATTCGAGATCAAGACATAGTATTACGATAGCCGCGATTACTGATACTGACGATTGTCGACAACATGCCAGAGAAGGATAGTTAGAGTCAGGCATTTATGTGTCTTGATTGAATCCATTCATAAGCAAGTAGAACAACTGAAATACAACTTAATCGAACTTCTTTATCGATAAAATCGCTCTGCAGCAAATCCAAATTGGACTGGGTGCCTATCCGTGCTCCCGTCTTCCGTATGAAGTCTCCCGCATTTAGCAATTTTTTTCACTATTCATTTTCTATTTTGTTGTATCTATTACCGAATTTAATATCATTTCTACAAAAGATGTTGTACAGATAAAATATTTCCGAAGGTAGGAGGGTGACTCTCGGACATTATTCAAATCGATACTACGAATATTAACCACTGATAGAATTTGAAGGAATTTAAATGTTTCTATTAACGTCTGTAGTTATTGAAATAGAAACATTACCAAAAGAAATTTATTTAAAATGATCAAGAAAAAATTCAAAATGTCCTGAAATTTCTTTAACTGATAAGTAAAGGTCCTTAATTAAAGCATATGAAACTGAATGACAATATCCGTACGTTATCCATAAAGCATCAAAAATCAGTAAGCGAATATGAAAAATAAGTTTTGATGATGCAAAGGGGGGACACAACTATTGATTCAGTGACCAGTTATTTAATAGCAATCAACACAAACTATACGGAATTATGCTTCCCGATAGAGGCAACGACCCTGACGACATAACGAATTAGCAAAAGTTTCTTCTAATTAAGCGGAGGGTAACATTAAACACAAAGAATGATCGTTTCATGCCTTTCTCATTAAGAGTATCTGGCAAATGAATTCGGTGGATCTCCCGGTTTACCACTGACTTCGTCATAAGGGCCATTTTCAGCCGCTCCACTTATCAGAATATATCATTTGGATAAGACGTTCAAAATGGATGGGTTGGAAAAGTTTCCCAGTATCAAAAGTCGACTAGACATTGCGAAAGGAATACGCCACTGTGCCATTTATATTTATATTACCGGGGAAGGAAAAGTTTTAGCAATTTGGGTATCGTTCCTTATCTCTCGACTCCATCCACTCCATCCCTATATACATCGGACTACCTACACAAACTTTCTTCCCCATCGCCTCAAGTCAATCGGCATAGCAAAGGCGAATATGTGTACGTGAAGAAGAAAGGCGAACAGATTTGCCATCTCTTTGGATGTGGCACACTCAAAGTACTTTCTTTTCAGCCCAACTTAACTGTGCTGTGCATAAATCTGTACCCTCTCTTTTTCAAAATAGAACCGATTTTCCAACATACTCTCTTCGTATTCATTTACAGAAAACCAAATCGAACTTTATTCCCCCCTCTAACCTTTTGGTCACAGTGGAGCAGCGTCAATACCACATACTACGCATACTAATTCGTCTGCTAGGCTAGAATAATTTCGTCCTTTTCATTTACCAAAGTTCACCTATTCGTATAGAAAATCTCAGATATAAGAAAAGTGACTGCCGCGCCATTTAAATAATGTCCAAAAAAAAGGTGATATAATACCGCAAGTACCAGTACTCGTATTACCGTTTAATTCTCAGTCGATCTTCTATGGAAATTTGCGAATTGCGCTTTTCCGCTAGCCACAGTTAAACTCGAACCTTTCCTCAGTGTTCCTCTTATTAGTTGGCGGGCAGTTTCAGTGTTAAAGTGGCGAACACACCAGGAATCTTGGCTACCGCAACCGACAAGACGACTGACTGCCTTTGTTAGATGGAAACCGTTGATTTATAGTATTTTCCAAATCAGAGAATATTGGTGATTTTATGGCCGATTAAATATTTCCTCGAGGATATTAGATAAAAATTACGTCTTGCTTGTCTAATATTTTTATTAAATGGAAAAGCGTCTATTTTATGAACAAAAAAAAATTCTTTCCTAATCGAAAATCGAAGAGCATCATCCCCAACTCTATCGAACGTGCCTTCGTTTTTTATGCATATCCTTCAAGGTCGATATAGGAAAATGCCTCTAGACATTGATAGTATTTTTTTCTTCTGAAAAAAAAGTTTATCAAATTTTATGAAGGAGGTTACATACAATAATTTCTATTTAATTTTTTTAATTGATGTTTTTAATGTCCAATATGAACACGGATTAATAAAATTTACTTTCATTGAATACTTATGCATTTTTTTCGAAGTATTTATTTATTCTTGCTTGCCAATAGTTTGAAATTTGTTTACCTGCATTTGAAGAAGGATGAGAGCTTCTTTGTTTTGTACGTAATATCTTTGAGACAAGACTCACAGGCGATTCGATACCGCCACAAACATTGAGGCCATTTGGCGATTTGAGAATTCCGGACTAAGTGGTATTTACTTCAAATATGGGGAATGGTAAGTTGGGTACGACGTTGGTTATCGAAGACCATTCTGAATTTACCACTATCGGGATATACGAGGTCTGTTCAAAAAGTATAGCGAATTTTGAATTTCCGCCGGTTACGTATATTCGATTTTCGACTTTTTGTAGCGTTATGTTGGTACTCATGTCTCTCACTTATGCCAACAAGTTCGGCCATTTTGAATTTTCAGTTAATTTTTGACAGCTGCTTTGCTTGCACGTGTTTTGGCTCGTTTTCGATTTTTGCTCAATTTCGACCAAAAACAGCATCGCATTAACATTGCTAAGGAGCTGTTGGACTCTGTCCGCGACTACCCAAATTTGCTTCAAAGGGTCATAACTGGTAACGAATCATGGGTTTATGGTTATGACGTGGAAACCAAAGCTAAATGATCCCAATGGAAGCTACCGCACAAACCAAGACCTAAGAAAGCGCCAAGTTCGGTCTAATGTGAAGGTTTTGCTTACAGTTTTCTTCGATTTCGGTCGTATGTGAAGGATTTGCTTACAGAGGCATGGTTCATCATGAGTTCTTGCCACATGGTAGAACGGTCAATAAGGAATATTACCTGCACGTTATGCGCAAGTTGCGCGAAGCAATCTGCCAGAAACGCTCGGATTTGTGGAAGAACAAAAATTGGCTTTTGCCATTTTTGGCCAAAAACAACACACTAATAATGCCGCAGCCACTGTATTCCCCAGATCTGGTCCCCTGTGACTTTTTCTTGGTCCCGAAACTGAAGAGCCCCATGAAAGGACGACGTTACGCTACGATTGAGGAGATAAAGACGGCATCGAAGGAGGAGCTGAACAAGATCACAAAAATTGATCTTTTGAAGTGCTTCGAGGATCGGAAAAAACGTTGGCATAAGTGTATAATATCTGGTGGGGATTACTTTGAAGGGGACAAAATAGATATTCATGAATAAATAAATAATTTTTGAAAAAGCACAAAATTCGTGATACTTTTTGAACAGACCTCGTATGCTCCGATTTCCACCATAAAAATATTGTCAACATAGAAGATGTCTCATGGTTGAGAGGGATATAAATTAGGAATTATTGTAGGTCATGATTAACTTTTTTTAACATTTTCAAACAATAATTTTGAAGGTTATTTCTATATTCTCTTGGTTTTCAGTTATTATACTGATTTTCACTATTTATTATATTCTAATATAGGACTTAGTAAGCACTATTCACTTGTATAACATAGATCGAAATTCAAAGGCATCTAAATTTGGTGGTTTATTTTACGATAGTTAGAAAAGATAGTTTTATATTTATTATTTCCTATAGAATTTTCATTACTGAAACTGAGTATTTTTGTTCGGCCAAATCTATTAAAATTTTATAATTTAATATTTTTCCAGACTGCCAATTAAATAAAGGATAAACTTTATTTTCTGATGATAAATAAAAACGTCTGACTAATAAGTATAAATGGTGGTGATCAGACAATTTTTAATAAATATTTTTTTAATTTTAATGTAATTTAAATATTTTTTTAATTAATGTATTGTAAATTATAATTAAAGAAAAAATATATAAAAATATTTTCTTAATTTGCTTTGTTTATTTTTTTTTTTGGATTTGTCATTAAGATTTTTATGAATAAGGTTAAAAGGACAGGGAGATCTCTTAAATATTCTAATTATTATTTTATATTTATTTGAATATATTTAATTTTACAGATAATATAAAATATTAACGGGAAAAAAATAATTTTTGTACTGTGATTTGAGATAAAAAATGCAAATGACTGATGCAGTTGCAAACTAATAATATTGAATTATAACTTAAAAATATTTAATGGGATGTTATTTATAGAAATATAAAAGAATTTACAAAAAATAATATTTCCATGAATTTTCCGAAATTTACTAATTTTTTCATCATTTTTTTAAAGTTTTTTTTTTAAATTTTTTAAATTAATCATTTGAAGATACCATCATATTGGCTGTCCGAAAACGAATATTTGGCTTTCGAATATAAGTAGTGTAGTTTTTCAGATAAACGCATTGAAATTGAGATAAATTCTAAATTCTAAATGAAATATTTCAGAAAGTATCTGAACAATTTTCATCGTTTATATCTCAAACATCTTCTTTTGATGTCCAAAATTAGAAAAAAATCGGATCTTAAATTTAAAAAAAAATTTTTTGAAGCTAAAATCCGAAATGTTTGACCAATTTTTTGGTTTATGTTTAGATATTAATGTTATAGCACTCATTAATACAAGAAACTATTGTTCTAGAAGTTTTTTCCAGTTCAAATTTCATTATCGTCCTTAAAAACCTTTAACCCTGTTAGTTTTTAAAAAATGGCATCTGAAAATAACCAATTTTTGAGAAAATTCACTAAGTTTGACCTTTAAAAAATGTTAGTAATAGTATATTTTTAAAAATACTTTTAAATCGTTAGTGAAAGCTAAATAGTTAATACAACTATTTAGCTTTTACACGGCATCAAACATAATTAAAAAATCTAATGATAATTATTCGAAAACTTAATTTTAAAAAGTTAATTTTGCAAAATATGAAAAATTTATTTTTTAAAAAGTGTGTACTGTCCTGAAGATGTCCTTCATTTTGAATTTGTTCAGGTAAGTAAATATAACTTTAGTGGAGCTATGAGGAAAAAATAGTTAAAAAATCTCGCGATTAGTATTTGCCTTAGTTTTGGGCTTTTGAAGTAGGTCCATTTTTGAGCATATTTTGCGCTATAACTCAAAAAGGACGCCCCCAACATGACCCTAGATCAGATTCGGACAAAGGACACATCCATACCTTTCGTTTAAGGTATCACTCCTTTCGATCAAAACAAAAAAAAATTCGACCCCTTTGACTAGTGCCTATTTTTTTCTAGGCACTTCGCACCTAGAAAAAAATAAAATGGCTCGCCACAGGCTCTTTTTTGCCTGTGGCGGATGCTGCTGCGCTGCTGTAAAGTAATATATTCATAGAAATGGAAATTTGTCCGAAGACTACTTAATTGATTCTACTAAACACATTGTTGCATATGATTGATCAGAACTTCTATTTAAGCTACTTTAATTGGATTTTGATAGGAAATTTTGGAATCTTGTTGACTTGACTATTGTTGTTGATCATAAATTATATAATTTTTTGATTGAAAAAATGAGCTACCTCACGGATTTGAATTATGGTCCGATACGTCATCGTTTCTTGTCTCTCCTGTTCAGCCATCAGTTTGTTTGTTTGTTTTGTTAATTGCATCCATCTGCTCAGGCCAAAAAGGGAAGGATAAGGGATAAGGAAATGAAAGAAGAATAGAAAGTTAAGCTGTGAGGAAATTAGCGTAGGAGCAAGACCATGCCATGCAGGATTCGAGAACCCACGACCCCTTGGATGATAGTCCAGCACGCTATCGACTGTGCTACCCTACCATACCATTTTTTGTTAACGGGCCGGCAGACCTCGCCATACGCTTTCGCATCCATCTGCTCAAGCGGTCTGATGGTCCGGTAGAGAAGTGGAACGAATAGGGGAAAGGAACTAGAATAGAAAGTAAAGCGGTGAGGTAAATTAGCGTAGGACCATGCTGCTACAGTGGGATTCGAATCCACGACCCTTTGGCTGGTAGTCTCAGCACGCTATCGACTGTGCTACCTGGGCCGGCGACTGTGCTACCGTTTGTTTGTTTGTTTGTTTAGTTTGTTAACGGGACACCAGACCTCGCCAGACGCTATTGCATCCATCTGCTCAGGCGGTCTGATGGTCCGAAAGGGAAGGGTAAGGGATAAGGAAATGAAAGAAGAATAGAAAGTAAAGCGGTGGGTAATTAGCGTAGGACAGGAGAGGACCATGTTGCTGCAAATGGGAATCGAACCCACGTCCCTCTGCTTGGTAGCCCAGCACGCTATTGACTGTGCTACCTAGAGGGTGACTGTGCTACCGGGCCGGCGTTCAGCCATCAGTTATTATTGTTTATAATCGGTCAAATCTCATTCTTAAGCTACTCGATAGTAAGAATTTTAGACAGAAAGCAATTGGTTCTTATCAGAGCCCTTAAAAAATATAAACGGAGAGTTTAGAAAGTTTATTTTTTTCTTTTTTACTCAATGAAGAGAAATTTATTTTTGATTCTAAAAAGAACCATCTTTTTTGTTTTTTTTTTTTATATTTTCTAATTGAATTTAATTTTATTAAATAATTTCTGTTTTCTTTTGTTTTTTTTTTTTGCTAAATGTTTACAATTTTTTTTCTTTTTAATTTCTACTTACATTTTTTTCATTTTACAAAACTATTATTTTATTTTTTTCAACAAATTGAAATTAAATATTGACAAAAAGTAGTAGTACGCAAATTTGAACCATGGTCCGCTGTGTTGAAACCTGCCTACACCTTTTGCTGAGCCACCGATATTTGTTTGGTTTTTTGTTAACGGGCCATTCGACCTCGCCAGGCGCTAATTGCATCAATCTGCTCAGGCGGTTTTATGTTCCGAAAGGATAGAATAAGAGGTAAGGGCATGAAAGTCGCAGAAAAAGGAAAGTGTTGAGGTAATTAGTGTGGGACCATTCTTGTTTTTAAGCTAGTAGAAAGGTGAGGATTCTGAAAACATGGAATTTTGATTGCTGTGCAATTGGTTCTTATCAGAGTCTTTCTAAACAAATAAACGAAGGGTTTAGAAAGTGTTTTGTTTTCTTTTGATTTAGTTCATTTAAAAAAAATTTCCATACTGCGCAAGTAAAGGGCGAAATACTGATTGTTGCACTCCGAATTAGTACAGCACAGACCCATTATAACCACATTTTACTCCGAATTAGTACAGCACCAAACCATAAAGACTATCCTAAAGCAATGGTTGTTTCCGAAATTTAACGTATACAAAAACCATTATTATTATGGCAACTACAAATTCAATTGAAAATTCACGGCGAATTTATTGATCATTGGCCCCGCCTACCTTTCAGGAGAAAACGCGTTACCGTATGAACGCCGAAGATTCCGATCAGTTTTTGGTTGCACGCGCGTGTGGTAAATTAATGTGTGCGCTGGCACTTTTGATCAGTTATTTTGTTCGTTTTTTTCTTTTTGAACCACTGTGAATAAATATATTCTTAGTTTTTCTTATTATTTATTTTTGAAATATCCTCTCTTATTTTAGCCAATAAATTAACTTTTTTTGCATAAATAATCTCGATGTGTTTTAAAACTAAGTCGTTCATCTATAATTACACTTAAATATTGGATTTTATCTACACATTTCATAATTAAAATGATCAAACATAATTATGCAATAAAACACTAGCTGTATTCCATTGGGCTAATTTTGCTACTCGCAAGTACTTGCGAGTAGATGTCCAATGGAACGTATAATTTTGCGTACAAATCTGTGTAATTTGCAATTATATGCACATAATTTTCAACTTTACTTTTCTTGATACATGGAGGCATATCTTCATCAGAATCTGATGATGATGTAGAGTCTATAAAGTCAAATTAGTAAATTAACAAAAATATGACACTTCAACATAACCAATGAACCCGCTAAGCCATCTATTGCCAGGTAGAAAACTACAATCCCCTTACCCTAAGGGGAGAAGTGCAACTACTCGCGCGAAATACTTATCTGTATGAGCAAGAGTAGCTGCGAGTGGCTAGACGTACTTGTGAGTAGCAAAATTTTCTCAATAGAATACAGCTAATATGATTCATTTCTCTATTGATCAGTAGATGGTGCACAAGTTCTCACAATCCCAATGACAGTGCTCTCTAAGTTTAACTTATCTTAGCGTAGATATGTTAAATGATCTGATTGTGGCCTGCTCTCTAAGCAGGCCACAATCAGATCATTTAACATATATACGCTAAGATAAGTTAAACTTATGAGTCTAGCGAGTGTGATCTCGAATACTCATGTTTAACGTTTTTAATTTAAAATCATGAAATCAGTGGTAGTTAAAGAATTAATTTAAAATCATGAAAAACTACGCGTTTTAATTTAAAAATTAAATAAATTAAAATAAATTGTACGCAACATCATTAATATAAATCAGGAAAAGAAACGCTCCGAGAATTATGCCTTGTGGTACTCCTAAATTTAACTTCAATTACATGCGAAACTTTAGTTTTTTTCACCTCTTCCAAATAACTATAATTTAAACCACTTTAGTTCTGGTACTTCAATACCAAAATTGAATAAAACTAAATAGCCACAAGACTCCATGGATCTCATTACAGAAAAGGAAGAACTTCCTACCATAAAGTGAATATCCTTTTAGTATTAAGAAAGCACTATCAAAATATTTAAAACCTCCACAATCATATGGGAGTGTACACAATTAGCTAATAACTATTTGTTCGCCGACTTAATTTTAATCTCGAATTTGTTGTACTGTTCCTAGTACTGCCAACGTATTTTCACATTTTTGATTTCGTTTCATGTGGCAGCATTTTTGTAATTGAAGTCTAATTCCTCAAAAATTGAATTAAGCACAATAATTGAAGTCTGTAGTCGTCGCAATTATGTTAAAAGTCTAGGATTGACGCATTTTCTGAACTTTTCGAGTTGAAGTTACCGTCTGCAAGTCGCAACTTTGTTCGGTGCATTTTAGTTAAGGACGCAATATTGATTTAACTAAGATACATAAAAGTTTGTGACTTCAAAATAAAGTGAATCCTGTGCTAAACATGTACAAAGTGTGGCAGAAAAGTAGTGAGACTGTTTTTTTTTTTTCATCAATTGTTGTCATTATAGCTTAATGTCTTCAATTATTTTTCCTCATGTATCTTAACCACCGATACATGTTTCGATACTTCACAACCTGTCTGAAAAACTCAGATCAGAACGTTCTAAATTCACGGTACCTTGTAAGTAGTTCTACTCTTCATGGCAGTAGAGTAGATTCACTTCCAATTTCTCGTTTACACTACTTTGGATGTTATCGACCAAGATGACGCACTTTTAAGTTTTTTTTTATCTTCGGCAACAAAAAAACCTACACAGACTGTTATCAGCTGGAGAGCCACAAGAATTCCCTTTTCCGACAAAAACTCATTGATTGAGATGATCATGTGACCGAAGGTGTTATTATGATGGAGCATTCAAGTGTAGCGATGATATTTTATAAATTGTAATCGCAATGGTAAAATGCATATATGTAAATAAAGAGTATGCACAGATAAATATAAGAGCATGTTTTGCATAAATATTTTTATCCTTTATTACCCTCTTAAAGCTCGATGTACACTCGTTTTTTTTTATCTTCTAAAGTGGATAATTTCAAGAAAATCTAAAATTCTACTACTAGCAATACTGTCATTACATGAGAGATTATTAAGATAAATATCAATAATTTTTTTTTCGTATCACAGGTAAAAGTTTACCAGCACAATTTTAGAAATTAGAAAATGTTTTCTTAAAGTTTTCATAATTTTCATTATAAAAGCTAACTAGAAAAACATGAAATTTTCACTAAAGATGCTTTTATTGAAAAACAAAAGTGAAAAAAAAAATAAAAAAATAAAGTAAAAAAAAGAAAAGGAGAAAAGGAAGAAAACGAGTCTCTTACTCACATGTTGTGATTGTATTGAAATTTTCATATCAGAATCGGGCAAAAGTCTGCTGCTATAAAAGGCAACAGAATTTTTAACGCTGCCAAGATGGTGCTAATGAAATTCATTTAAAATATTCATAAAAATTGATTGGATTTTTATAATTAAAAATCTGGCAAATTTTAATAGTTTACTCGTGGTGTTGTGTCTTGCAGGCGAAAGCCAACTAACCAACAGACGTGAGACATACTGTTTTGTGAGATTTTTAAAGAGAGGAACGCAGGAGGATATTTTTTTACGAAAGTTTCCCTTTTTTTTTTGTTCTTTTCTGTCCGCACTATGATGATTATATGTAATTTTTGTACTTGAATATAAAAGTATCATTTCGGCCTGCCTGTAGATAAGCATGGATTCGGTTGTGTTAAAGATAAAAGTTTCTTAAGGAGAGAAAGGTGAAAAAATATTAAAAGATAACTCCATTCACCCCATGTACTGCTGTCCTTTCTTTTATTGTGTTTATACTCCAATACTAAGGATTTTCCGAACGTTTTTGTACGGTTGTATTCCGTTTGGTGCGCGTGCAATAAATTTTCAACAAACTTTATCCCGAGGCGTCTTTGAATGATGTAAAGGTTCGACACAAACTAGAATTTTCTGTAAGTGCTTTCCCCATCCCTCTACCCCTTCTCATCCAATAACCATACATACTCGTATATTGATATCTACACCCTACACAAATAGTACAAATTTTGTGATAAAGTAATTACACACAATCTACGATGGTAATTATTATATGTGAGCCATCGAAAGGATAAACTTATTATCGAAGAAAAACTCAACTCATAAAAATTAAACTAAACAAAAAATCCAAGAAAAAAATCAACCTTAATAAACGAGTTAAACTAAACAATAAAACTTGAAAATTTATGCTTTTTCATAGAGAATCCAATGTGTGTGACTGGTACTTTTGTCATTTGTTCACAAATTGTGCAAAAAAAAAATTAATAAATCACAGGAAACTATTGAAAAGAGAAACCTTTCAAAAATTTAATGAGAGACTGTATTCAACGACCAAGTGTAGAATATTTTTAAATTTTACACCTTAAGGCAGACAACTAAAAATGGCACGTAGAAGTTGGTTTTTTGTTAGCTTCCATAAAATGATCATGATTACAACATTTCGTATCTGTTTTTAGAGATGATATTTTGAATTGCCCGTTGGGTTACTAATACAACATCAATTCGATGGTCTCGGGCTAGTTAGTTAGAGAAACTCGGCACAAAATTTTTTAATAAGAAATTATGATTACTCCAGACGATATCGTTCAACTAATTGTAAGCTCATTTTACCAAAAAATACCTTTTTCTTCGAGCACTTTCATAAATATGCACGTACACATTCGTGTAGGTTTTGTCAACGTTAATTTTTCAAAGGATGAGAGGCAATATCAAACTAGCATAACACCCCATCTACCCAAAATATTAAAGATTGTCCGCAAATATACATAAAATCGGGTAACAGAAAGGACTCACTCATAACCTGAAGGATACGATATTTTCCATTTGCACAAGCCTAATTTTAGCAATTACGATAACAACTTTATCTGCTTTTGGACTTTACAAACGCAATTAAAACGATTCTTTGAAACTTTTGCCAATCAAATCTCCCCTTCTGCATAGAATTTAGTTTTTTTTAAATTTCTTATTATGTAGACTAATATAAAAACTATTTTTTTCTGTAGATATTATCCAAATTTTTTTCAAAAATATCGATTGGTTACGCTAATATTTATTGATTAAATGTTTTTTTCTTGATGAACTTTTATCGAAGTAAACTTTCCGTTGTTTTTTATTTATATAAAAGTTCCCTTAGATATGTGGAGGATCCACTTTAAACTGCCATAACCAAGAGGCCATTTGCTGACTTCATTGTAAGTTTGAGTGCTTAGTAGGGTGCAATAATGATAGTTTCGCAAGATTTAATTTGGGCAGATTATTAAAATATTAACAAGGAGACTTGGGAATGTATCAGAAGCTCCATAATCCTGCTCCCGTAGTTATTTTTGATCTGTTGCTATTCATATTATGAATGATTAAGACTCAAATACGTGCTAGAGGATTGGCATAAAGGACAATTTGTGTTTTAAAAAAGAAAGTGATGGGTGAGAGCAATATCTCCATTGCGGATTCTGGAGACAATTTTGGTATGAATTTTGAATAAACTGAATTATGAGAAGTTGCCCAATAAGTCGTCGACATAAGTATGTGGCTATTGGTCCAGTCTTCTGTTAGTAGACAAGGCAGATCATTCAGAAATTTCTAAATTGGCTTTGTCAAACTGCACTAAGTACTGGGTCACTCGATTGTTTTGAGGGCGGAAAGACTATCGGTTAATATAACAGCGCGAATATTCATTGCAATTTCAGTTGTCGTTTTCATAGCCCATAACTCCTTAATGCTACGGACACATATCTGGTATCGATATGTGTCCGTAGCATAAAGTTTTTTCATAATATCGAAATTTTCAATTTCAAATTAATGTAAATAAATCGCATTATGAATTGAACAACAAAACATCATTTTTCCTTCCTACAAGCAACCAAACGAATCGATTTTAATTTTAGTTCCTCTACTTTCCGCTGCAATAATAGTATAGGAATATGGCGCTGAAGTCAGTTAAAGTACCAGGTTTGTGTATAGAAAGTGCAGATACCAGGTTGGTGTATAGGGAAACCATGAAAATATTTGTGGTATCAATACCAGGAATATTCATCAAATACCAGCTTTTTTAGCCAAAAAATTTTGACGACCGAAGAATATATAGTTTGGGGTCAGCAGCGGCCGTCGACGACACATACAGTGAGCGAAGTAAACTAATATGAAGACTATATTCCTCCAGCTGATCAAGAGAAACTTTTCTATATGTAGACGGATCGATTATAGCATAAAAGCCGTAGATACTTTGAACTCTTCTCCCAACCAGGATTTGCAATTTGCATGGGGATGGGAAGTTTGAAAATTGAGAACAAGGATGGAGGAAATAATTTTTGGGTGAAAAGGATAGGGATGATGAATAAAAAAATTTTAATTGAAGTGTGAAGGTGGTTGATGACGAAAAATATTTTCTTGTAAATAAGATTACGACCAGACTAGCCTGATGGGAAGTTTAATCACTGCTTCAACTTGCTTTTTACCTGCTATAGGCAGCCTAACATATATTAGGGAAATTAAAATTAATAATGAGAACTTTAAATATTTCTTCAGTTTAACTAGAGATTTAATCCTTCTGTAAATTCAACATGACAGAAAAATAATAAGACGGACATCACTGAGAGGAATTTTTTATGACTACAGACTTATTCTCCGCGTAACTTGTATATTATCCTCTTCTAGACGTACAGTACCGTGTCCAGGAGCTTTGTAACCTTATAGAGCGAGATAAGTGAAATTTGTACGGTTTTAAACCGTGTCCAGGAGCTTTGTAACCTTATAGAGCGAGATAAGTGAAATTGTATTTTTAGCAAGTTGAACTTACGAAATATTGCTATGAGCCTATAGGAAATAGTGCTTATCAAGAGAACACCAGTTTTTCCGGGGCCTACAGAGTTTTTGGAGGTTTGAGAAGCGGTGAAAGATGACCTCAACATTAAAAACAAATCAAAATATAGAACCAGTAAGGGCTTTTGTTTGGTCAAACTGCGTGCTATTTTTATATTGTTATTTTTGCATGTCGTTAAACATAAAACTACATGTCGCCTACGACCATAGGGATTGTGATATGCTCAATCAGCGCGCAACAAAAGTTGTACCTGTAAGAGATTTTACCAGCTGACTAGATCCCGATGGTTCTACCCAGCATGCTCACATTTAACTTTCAGCACTCTAGACCAATTTGGCCTCAGGACGCCCTGTTATAGCCGTCTTTCAATCCAAAGTTGTCAGTTAGTCAGTCCACCGACTACCCTTTCGCTCTAATTATTTGAACTTTTTCGGTTCCCTCTATGGCAACTGGCCTCAGAGTGCTTCATCCGTACAATTCTACAATGGTGAGTGGTCTGAACTTGTAGACCGCAACTTCCGTTTTCAACTCACACTTTTGTGCTTACATTTGTAACCGTTGCTAACAGTCAGTAATCAGTTACAAGCTAGTTACTCTAATCTGCAGTGATATCACCCGGGATAACTGGTATTCCTCACCTCCAATCCTAAGACTGTACCCGTAATGTAGGTATTAACCATAGCCACCCCGTTTTGGCTAAACATATATCATCTCTCTGATCAGGATAAGTATATTTCAACACCGTGGGGCACTTGGCCACTGCGGTACTAGTTTTTGTTTAGAAAGTACGTGATAGGTATCAAAGAGCTGCATTAAGGAACCTTGTAAATTCCTAGGCACTGCTAGGCCGGCTCAGGACCACGAATTTGCCAAGACCCGTTAGCATTCCTGGTATTAATCATTGTTTCATCGTTTTCTCTTGCAGCAAACTGTGAAACTAATAAAGAAGTTCTTGAAAGACTTATAAAAAGGGATCTTCGCGTCGGATTGAACATTGCAGATACTTGGATGCTCTTAAACCCTAATTATCCTCTCAAAGTTTCTGTGAACTTTTTGTTCCCCAAAATAAAAATAAATACATTTATAGGTACCTCATCTTGGCACTATCGATAGTATGTAAAAGAGTGCAACAGAGGAGCTAAAAGTATTTCCAGTTGAAGCCTTCCAGCACTGTAACGAAGAATGGAAACCCAAGGAACTATTGTACTTTGTTCGCTATTAAATAGCATAAAATTTGCATTACTAAAAATATTTTTTAAAATTAATTGCATTTGATGAAAAATAAAATTGTTCCAAATCAAAAGGACAACACCAAAACAAAGAGGAAAACAAAATCAAATTTTTTAAAGAATTATTTTTAGAGTATTTGACAAAATTGATGAATATTTTAGGAAATAGCATTATTACTGCAAACATGCATTAGAACCGAAATCGGTCAATCGAATTGGAAATAATCATTTGTGAAAACACGGGACTGCTGCCCCTGCCCTGACCATCCCGGTGTAAAGGTGTACTTTTCATAATTGTAAAAGTATATTTGTTTGTTTATTGCATTTAATGTTCTATTTTATGAATATCATCTCTGCACAGAGCCGCCATACAGCCACGATAAACTAAAGCGCTACTTCTGTATGTAGCTGAATTTCCATATGAGGAGACGATAGACTGAACTCAGTCGATTGTATTATTCCGTGAAACCAATAATTCGGTTTGTTTGTAATTTAAACGCTGCAGACTTCATCGATGTGCAAAATAAACGTGTAAATGCGGTGGTAGTTATCTCCAAACGCTGTGGTCTACAGCAATGTTCGACCAAGTATCACAGTTGAATTGCTGCGCTCTTTGAATTAGTGCACTTTTCTCAGCTGGGATTTTATTTGTTCTGTTGCAGGTTTCATGCACAGATAAACATTTCTAGGATCATTAAAAGAAAAATATTAAATTTTGCTATAATTACAATCGACATTTGAGAATTTATCCAAATATGTTAATGAGAGCGAACTGTTCGAATTTATCAATCACAATAGCTACAAGTATTTTGTTGGTAACTAGATAGGGTCATTGGCTAATTTAATCAATAGTTGAATAGTGAACAAATACTCTTTTTGACATATTGAAATTCAGTTTCTATTGGGTTGGCAACTAAGTGATTGCGGATTTTAAATAAGAAGAAAAATTTCAAAATTTTTACTTTAAAATATAATTTTATTCAATTAGGTATTGTCCGTTTTTCTCGATGACCCTTTGCCATCTTTCAGGCAGTATCATAATTTCATGTTCGTAAAACATTACTTTTGCTAGCAAAAAAACTGAATTAAATGTGATTTTTCATCATCTGCGTTATTAAAAATTTTACCATTTAAAGAGTTCTGCATGGTTTGGTTTCTTGGTAAAAGTTTAAAGTGCAGAATTCCTTTATAATCCCAACAAACTGATAAAATAATCTTCTTTTGATGCAACGTTGTTGTAAACTATCGCCTTTTCGTCGGCAGTTATCAGTCGTTTCAGAAATGAATCCGTTTCGTTGCGTTTCAGAAGTGAATCGCAGATGCTAATGCGTTGCATCAAATGAATTTCCTTAAGCTGTTCAGGAATCCATAAATCGAGTTTCTTAACATAGCCAAGCTGTTTAAATTTTTTTTCAATGCATGTATGCGATACATTGAATTCCTCTCCAATCTCACGTGTTGTGCTATGACGATCTGTTTCAATAATGGCCTTAATATGGGTCTCATCAACTTCAACGGGACGGCCCAGTCCGTTGTGAATTTTTTAGTGAAAAATCACCAAAGCAAAATTTACCAAACCAATTTTAGACACTGCCTTTCTTTCAAGGCTTCATTCCCATATACGGCACATAACTTCTTGTGTACCTGCGATGCGTTCTTGCCTTTTCGGAAATAATACAATAAAATATTGTATGTCTAAAATGCACGTCTTGTCCTTCTATTTTTAAATTTGGATGAAAACAAAACTAAATAGCTAAATGATATAGGTTAGGTGCTTTGAACACGTTGGCATAACAAAAAAATGTGCAAATACCATCTATTGACAAAATCCGCAATCACTTAGTTGCCAACCTAATATTGTATTTCAGTATAAAATATTAATCGCAAGATTTTTCGAGAGTTTAAAATACAAAATACTCCTAACTCTATGCAATAATGAATTTACACATGAATATCATTGCATAAATACGAAAGGAACTCCCCTTTCCCTCTGTTACACTGTCTCTACAAATCGACAATGGAATTTTGCATGTTTTCTATTTACAGAAGCTGCGCTAGCTCGCCTGAAAGCCCTGATCCCCTATCAGTAACAAGGTGCATGTATGTTGACTGCATAGCGAATTCAGTTGCAATTAGTTTGTTCTCATTGCCTTGGTTTGCATCTAATTCTAGACTCTTCTCACTATAAACCCAATCTATTAACTCAAGGTTGATTTTACCATTTCCGTAGAGTGTGTAACTTTCCCCTTCTCCATCCACCCCTTTTAGCAACGTCTCTGGTATTCCTGTCACTTTTCGAATATGTTGTTATCCTAGCAATACTTACATTGTCTACTACGTCTATTGCTGTAGATCCTTCAACCAGTCCTACAATTACAGCAAAAAGCTGCTCACACTGCTACTACTGATGCTATTTATGTTGCAAACAGAACTCGCTATTTTGGTATTCCTTTGTGCATGATCCTGTAATGCACTCAATTGTTTGAGTGGATATGACATTAGAGAATTAACCCCTAATTACCAGATGGATAATCTCAAAAGCATATTTACTATATATACAATGTATTTATATACGGTTGTGTGTACATGCACACAACCACGCACATACTCGATCTATTTGTCTATATACAATATTACTTACATAAATAAATACGTACACACCACAGGCTCGTTCTATTATGTAAGCTTTATTTTCTACTCGTAATACTGAATTCGTTAAATGAAAATTAATTTTTGATCGATTTAAAAATATTAAATTATACTAAATGTGAACATTTAAAGTCTACTCGTATACGAATATACTGTAAACATAAAATCCAGCCGGTATTAACACTATGCAAACATTGAAACTTTAGCGTAGAGTATGTCAATTTGGCAATTATTCCTGCTACGATACACCATGTTCCGGGGTCGGATTTAGTAAATTACGAATAGTCGTCTCTCATCTACCGCGTTCGATTTTCAAGGATTTCGTAATATATAAACTTGTGCTCATTTGTGCATATGGTGATATGAAAATGACACGACAGGATACCCCGCACTACGTCAATTCGATTCAGTTCATTCCGGTCAGATTACTAGAAGAAAAGTTGATTTTGAAATTTTTGGTCTAAATCAATTTGATTGGGTGCTTATTTACTCTGTGCGCTGATGTAAACTGTCCTTGCTCCTTGATGCGGTCATATTCCACATATGCTAACTGGGAATGCTGAGTTGCGGCAGTTACGTATGATTTCTGTTTATGGAACAAAGGAGAATCGACGGGTGAAGTAAGAGGAGCTAATATGTCAGTATTACCTATCCATTTAGATTAAAGATTCTATCCACTCTCTACTCTGACCGCTGAGAAGATAGTATTTTGGTTTTTAGTTTGGACTGAATACCAAATACTAAAATCTTGTTCACATTGTATACGTGAAATTGGGCTCATGGTCTGTGCATCAGGATTCTGGTCATGTTTTTGCTCTAACGAGGGGGCAGAATTCTTTTGGGGATGCAATGAAACAAAAACCGTTTGCTTGCCCGCAACCAACCACTGAACTAACTGGACAAAAAGCTGAGTGAAAAGTTTTCTGCTCAACAGAACACCACCAGCTGGACACCATCTCGACTAGAACTACTGCTATCGAAGTAGTGTGGTCATGTTCAGCCTACATGATTCCCCAATTACGACTGCCAACAAATTTATTTCATTATATACAAGTGTATATTGGCTGTTAGCTGTTGGCTCTTTGGTTGCTAGCTGTTGGCCATCTCCACACCAAGTCCCCACCGATCCACTACTCTATGCTACATAGTTTTGCTCTGAACAGCAATCACGGTTGGATTCTTTTTGTGCTTTTATATTTTTACACATCGTCACCGTATTTTCTATAGTTTTTTCCACATTCAACATTGTACGCTGGTTTATTATTTCTCACTATTTGACACAAACATTACCGACGAACTTTATCGCACATATTTGGCCCGTGCGCCAACCCCTTAGGCAGTCATTAGCTGAGTTGCATCACAAAATACGATCACATCCTTGGTAGGCAGACTAACAAACACACACGTTGCCTGTCCAAAAGCTTAGGTCAAATACAGACGTTAGGATTAAAACTATAACGAGTGAAGACCGTAATAGCTTTTGGTGGTCGACAGAGCGACTACTTGAGTTATTCTTTTTTTAATTTTATTTTGATTTTATTGTCGGGAGCTGCATAACAAAAACGTGTTCCAAGATACGGTCAAATAGATCCTGAGGATATGTACAATATGCTCAAATAAGTGGCAAACATTCCAATGGCAGCAATAAACCACAACGGCAACTATTGCCTAAACTCGAAAAGACTACAAATTTTCTGCTAACTTAACTGATTTTACAATATTCTTTGCTATGCGCTCATGTACCAATGATGTTACTATCTAATTTTTAAGAAGTAGGGGGTGATAATCCCCAACAAAATTTTCAATAAAAAAAATAATATTTATGTTCCCTGTGATATTATTTCGTTTAAATGGAATTATTCAAAAATCACAAACACAACTGTAAATATGGATACAGGCTAATATAATCTTATATTTTTTGTTTTTAAACGTTCTTTGGGGGGAAACTTTCTGAAGATGCTGTATAGACACCAACTCCTACAGTGTGTGAGATTTTTACCCACTTAACCCCCCTTCTCCTTTTCTGCAAATATTACCGCTTTCGGGACCTAAAGTCAATTTTTCTAATTAGGCTGCAAGCTGCCGTTTTCTCATTCTTTCTTCCTGTCGGAGTTTTTTTTATTACTCAGGATGCGTGGTCAGCTACCGCATCCCAGCATGCCCGCGATGTTATCATTTTTGTCATGATGCTCTTCTGGGACAGCTATTCATCAATTATTTTTTTCACTTTTACTCTTTCCCCGCTAAAGCATAGGACAGTGGAAGAACACATGTTCACATCCTCGATTATGGGTCGACAATTAGGGCACGTTGAATTAACTTTTATCTTAAAGCAATATTGATATGCCCTAAAGCGCTAGACTACGGCAGGAATCAGGTAATCTGTGCATCTTCCATTAACCGATAGATCTTAGTACCGCTGTTTCATATCTTTCCTTCCTGCTGACGGTGAACCTTTAAATGCTCGATCGACGGGCACGTATATTCTGGCTCTTTTACCCACCAAATGCTCGATTGACGAGCACGTTAGCGGTAACACAGACGGCTTTATGTGAGACACTACGAATGCTTTTGAGACTCGTAGTGCGCTTCGACGTTATACCGCCATCACCTGATGCTTGTACGTTTCCGTCACCATAGAACTTCTATCCAGATAGAGGCTACGTAGAGTATCATTGAGCTGATAACTGTGGATAGGAGCATGCGTCGGCTCTGTCTAGGCCATCCAGGATTAGGCATTATCCTTGCTAAAGCATACACAACCCGACTTACCTTTTCAGCAGCGAATCTCAGATGTTCGCTAAAGCCCAACTTGGTGTCTATCTGAACTCCCAGATATAATATCGCAGTCACAGATAGTGAGAGTAATGAAAATCCAATCTAAGTTACTCCATCCCGATGCTAAGGAGATGGAGCAGCGTGTCATACCTAATATTTCATAACAATAGGTCGAGGACCGAGCCCTGAGAGACTCCCGCACTGATGCTGCATGTTTTCATCCCGACTCTTCTTCTGATATACTTCGGAACTTTTAGGCGGCAAAGCGCCGAGTTAAATACGTTCTTCACATCCAGTGTAATAATGGCGCAGTATGGCTTAGTGCCATGTTTCTATCGCTTTTCTTCAACTGCCTTACGGGTCCTATCAACCACTGTGTATATGCCATCAACCGTTGGCTCCAGCCTTTCTGAACCAGTATTGGTTTCTTGATAGACTTTCGAACCCTACCGGGATACAACTCCAAGCGTTTGTAAATTAATCTTTCCAACACTTTACCGACCGTATCTACCAAATACATGAAGATAGGAGGATGGGTCATCCGGTGGTTTTTTGCCCTTTGGTAGAAGGAGAAGCAGTTCTTTCGCTCCTGTAAATGGAGGTACGTCTTTATGATTGTCAAACGAAAGAGTATCTGAAATTGTTTCCGGCTGGTTTGGGAAAAGACCATTTACAACTTCTCTTAGGAAGTTTGGGCATGTTGAAGTTGTCTTAAAGAAATTTTTCTTAACCACGTTATATGGCCTACGCCAGAAGTCATCATCGACCCCATCACTTAGCTCATTCCAACAAAGGCTTTTGCAAATCTTGATGGCGTTTTTGATCTGGTGGTAGCCATATGGTGATATCATCCTAAGAAACATATTAAAAATGCTTCTCGGCAAGACGAAAAAAAATACCGGTTCACACTGTTATTGTCGAATTAAATTAAATGCCAAAATCTATGATATTATTTCGTCCATTTCCTTGTTAAGGTAATAAAATTTCTTCAAGCATATCAAATCAAATGGAATAACCACCGAACACA
Organism: Atherix ibis; assembly: GCA_958298945.1. NCBI lineage: Eukaryota > Metazoa > Arthropoda > Insecta > Diptera > Athericidae > Atherix > Atherix ibis. The sequence goes on along the minus strand of OY282609.1, from coordinate 17,674,669 downwards.
AGGAGGTCATAACTTTAAGTAAGGATAAAAATACCAACAAAAAAAAATAAATACGATTCTTTAAAAGGAAATCCAAACCAGAGCAAACAAGAAAGTATGACTTTACATGTCGTTAGTCAGGCATACTCAAAAGATTTTGTGCAATACCAGACGTTGTGGGGGTAGAAAGTTCCACCGAAGATAAATGTGTTTATCTCGCGGTTAACAATTTTTCCATTTAAAATATTATTCCCAAAAATGTGGTGCCAATAGTTCGCAAAACTTCCATGGCAAATGGATAAAAGGATTATTTTTGAGCAGCGAACTTCTATTGTAGATAAAGTTTATGACACCTTGTATGGTAAAAATAGGTTAAAAGGTTATAGGGTAGGCTAGAAGCGAGGGCGATTTCTTGTGTTAGATGTGAAATGATTTAGAAAATTGCATAGCGCGTAGAAAAGTGCAACATCATCGTTCGAGTATAACTTATGAGTTTTTAAAAAATAGTGTCTGCCATCAGATGAAACGAGCATATCAGCTCAGAATCGATTCGATTATGTTCACACTTCGTCGAATATTTGATTGTTACCGCGCTTTCACCTATAAAATGAACATTGGAAAACTTTTAGCAACGGTAGAGAGAAAATTTTGACTAAATCAATGATTGCAATAAAATTTCAATAAAACATATTGTTCGAAAAATCATCCCAACAAAAAATATGTACACGCAATGGAAGTGTACGTGAATGTGGACGAAAAAAAACCAATTTCTTTCGATTATGTATAATATAGTGTATCCTTGGGAGTAAATGTGCACGTATGTAAATATGAAAGGGTTTATGAACAACTGAAACAGCAATAACAATAAAAATATTCATAAAGGAACAAAATAGTTTTCTGCCTTTAAACTGAATGTACTCGTAAACGAAATGTTGTCTTAGTTATTCGGCAAAAATCTCATACTCATGACTATCCAGAAAATAGTTCCTTCCACTATATGGTGTCATTGTTACAGACAACCGAACTAGACTAGTAAGAATCAGATCAACATCAGTGGTACGATCAATGGAACCTGTGGGCGCCGTTAACAGACTATGTACTCGTATACCGTGTCGGCATAGAACAAGCAAACGTCAATCGTTTCCGAATCCTATCCTAGCATCGGTATGCATATTGTGAACATTCTCATATACTCCTTACGAGTATATCCATGGGCGGTGGTGGGAACTATTACACTATTTCGACAGGACACAACCTAAGCGAAGTCGACCAACAACAGATAGTGTGTGTGTGTCATATGCCACCCCACTACTGATAGATAGAAGCTGGGGAACGACGAAACGAAAACAAAATCGAATTTTTCGGTTCGAAGGATGGGATAAATGATTTTTGTTAAATTTATTGAAAGACGTAACTTTCGCGACTTTTCGGCGCCCTCTTACGCTCGCTACACCCGTGCTGTACCCGACTCCAAATTTACCGATTTTATCCTCTAGCCATACGAGTATTCCGCTCTAGCCTAGTTCTATTTCCCATTCAACAGAATTGGGAAATTCACGTCCATTTACGTATCCCTCGATTCCTAGATTTTTACTGGGTACACTTGCCTGTTCCGGTATCGATACCCAATTCGATATCAATACCATCGTATCTATTTGTCGAAAAGTCTGATGTTGATTTTGCTACCGTTGCCACTGTTTACGAAATGGTTAAAGGTGACTGGGGTCGTTGGATGCAACAGCGTTCGGTAATAAGTGAGGCGGCAACCGTGCTGAATCAGACAAAGCCATATATAAAATTGATGGTAATTGTAACATTCGCCCATGTGCCCCCACTATGCATTTGATTCTTGTTTTATTTGATTCGGTTTTTTGTTTTGTTTGCATCCCATGTGTAAGGGATACGATCATTGGTTTGTTGATTAAACTTCAGTTTTTTGTTCTTGCATTTTCGGAAATTATCTAATGTCCGAAAAAAAATTCTGTTGACATAATTCAAACAGCGTAAATTTACTATTGCTTACGAGAGCGCTCAAAATTTAAATATTGCGTCTACTGAACAGGACGACATTCAAAAAAATGTTTGGTAGTTCATTGGTTAGATGAAAGGCAACTACGAGATGTGGGAGAAAAGAAATGAAACTGACATCACTGAAAGCAATCTGCTACCTCCTTCTATACGTTTAGTATATGTTTCAACCACCCTTACAAAAAAAGGGACAGTGAAATTTGGAGCAACGTTTTACTATTAAATTTTGTGTTAGGCTTGGCGAATCCGTGAGATGGACTTCGAAAAAGCTGCAACGAGGCGATGGGGAATATTCTTTGAATAAGCACATTTTTTTATAAAAATTCCGTCATTCTTTATCAAAATATGTTACAGAGACTTTACCATTTATAAATAATAAACAATACGAGAACATTTACAGACATCGATCTGTTCAATAATATTGGTTTTGAACTTTTGAATTGTGTCTGGATTTCAAGAAGAAATCCAACGGCGATAAATCACATGATTTTGGTGTTCAGATAATATCACCCCTTCGCGAAATTAGACGTTTTTTGGTAGTTCACTTTGGTTTTCAATCGATTGATTCTAGAGCAGTGTGATACGTAGTGCTGTCCTGTAGAAAACCAACAGTTGTTGACATACATGTCATCGAAAATATATCATAATAAATTTGTTACCATGTCTCTGTAGCGCACTCCATTGACAGTAGCTGTAGTACCAGCCCCATTTACGGAAAAGTGTGAACCCAATGATGCCTCCTACCCATAAAACGCACCACACAGTGATACATGACAAATCTATTGGTTGTTCAATAACTGCTCTTGGACTTTCAGATGCCTAAATGCGACTAAGGGAAAATGAGCTTCGTCTGAGAAGATGATATTTTCCGAAAAACCAGCATCATGTTCAATGATGCCCAATCAGTGAAATTTCGACGCTGAAAATGATCTTGCGACTTTAATTTTGCACAAGCACTTGGCTGTTAAGCCTTATGGCTTCACAGCCAAATGCTTGTGCTAAATCTGCCACGTGGTTATTGTGGGTAGGTCCACCACAAGGTTGGCACCCTCTGAAATACTTTTACTCACCGAAGCAATATTTGCAACAGAACAGCATGTACAAGTACGTGTTATTGTTGGTATGTTTTGTATCAAACCAGGAGTCTGAAATTTATTCACCAAGTTCTTGATTTCTGGCTCAGATGGACATCAAAAATATCACGAATTTTACAAAATGTTCCATTCACAGAACGAGGATTTTCATAATAGTGTTGATCATTTTTATTACATACGAACTTACTGAAAACCGCGCCACCAGTTGTCAAGTAGCGGCGGTATTCAGCAAATATGTCAACAAATGGATTTGAATTATTTCAATATAATTTTCAAGCAAAACTGTATACATTATAAAAAATGTTAAATCTTTTACTACGAACATGTTAAAAAACTGAATTAAAAAATTATCCACACAGCCAAATTTTAACCTTATTGAAAAAAAGTTGTAATTGGTAGCAGACCAATTGGTTAAATTGGTAAAAGTAAAGTCTAATCTCCACGACCCTAAAAAACATTCATTCGAACTAAAGTACATCTGCGTACTAGTTGCAAACCTATACGATTTCGTCATGCCAAAGGGCTTACAAAAAATATTTTTTTAAAATAAATATAATATAATTTAATGCGTGATTTTTTTAATATAAATTTTTCATTTATTAACGAGTTATCAGATCGCTAGTACTAATAATATATGAATGTACTACTCCCAAAAAAATTATCCTACTCTTTACTCTAGTTTCTGCTATCGCAAAAAGGCTTTTTTGTCACATTTTATTGGTTGTATGCACCTGCCAGTGGTAACAATTCCCCAAAGGCAGGCTTTACACATTGAACTCAATCAGGAGATTGTCTCTGGAAGTGACTTAAAAAAAATGAAAACGGAAAAGCACAAATTTCCTCCAATTAAAATATTTTGCTCCATTTGATAAGCACACCATGTTCGCTTTTTTCACGAGCTGCAAATATTTACTATACATAGGATCAATTAGGTTAGAAAGCTCGTACACTAATTATGATACGTTTGTGTCCTGCAGAGTTTGTTGGAGATACCATTTTTAGTTGGTGGAAAATTTTTTGCTGACAAGTCAAAAACAAAATGACACAGCAACCTTTCCGAACACACTAATCTAGTCATCATAGGTCGCTTACTGTTCAAATAAGTATGTGCATTCTCAAACATAAACTAACATTGAATAACGATTGATTTTTTTTTCAAAAACATTTTTCCAATAGAAAAATAAAAATTTGCAAGTACTCTTTTATGTTCCTACACATTGATAATTTATTATCTATCACAAAAGACTACATGTACTATTGTGAGTGTAATCATAAACGTGAAAAATCAATTTGTGATTTTCTTTCTTAGCTCAAGAGCACTTCACATTGAACGACTTTTACTTCTCGAATAAAAACAGATTTTGTTTGTATTTTTACACAAAAAAAATATCTCCCAAAAATTTATTCAGATTTAATATAAGAATTATTGTTGAAGTTGGAAAATGTATATCGTCGTGAGCATGTGGTAACTATGATTTGTCGCGCCCTTTTAAAGTACGAGCATACAAAAACAAAATTATCCTTAACTGATAATGGAAAAATTGGCCAAAGATACTCGTACAAATGATTGCGAAATCAATAAATCATTGACAACAAAAATTTCTTACTGTTGATTTCTAAACGAACAAAAAAAAAATACGCTTTAAATACTGAATTCCCACTTGAGTAAGGAGATGGTAAGGATGTGCGTTTTAATTAATTACTGTTATTCAATAACCAAATAGAGGACAAATAAACCAGTAATATTAAATTGAAGCAATCAAAGTGTTATCATTGATGTTCATCCGCAAAAAGCACGAATACCTAAACTGCTCAAGGCTACTTCAAAATTTAACAACAGAGCACTTTTAAGGACTCTAGTAGTTCCTTGAATTATTGGTAGAATGAATGGTTTACTGGATCACTAGGTGGTCTATGGTTAGCTTCAATTATTAGGGAGTTAGACGACTGACATACAAACTGTCCTGACCTTGTACCCTTTCTATTGTTTACACAAATTCGATGGGCTGCAATCAAGGATACAATAAATGTGATGGCGATATTTTGAAGGGTTTTACGAGTACGGCATGCTCAATGCTATAAAGATAATTGTGTATGATAGCTGGATGGGCGGTCATAATACAATCGTTCTACATAAAAGGGCATGCCATTCATAAATCGAAAGGGTGCGAATTCTTGGCTCGCTTGACCGTATCACCCTAACCGTAATAAACAACAGTCGAATGTAAGGTGATCCTCGTACAAGAGAGAATAAAGTAGTATAGCTGTTGAACTCTGCGTTGTGTAGATATTCTAGGAATTTTTTAAATGTTGGCAAGGTACAATCGGCTCGCATATGAAAATCAATTGTCCAAATCGGTATTCCATACAGTCGGATGGGAGGTAATTATTTTCTGGTTTATTTTTAAGGAATTTCTTTTATTGACTGTAAGCGATTTTTGAAATAAAAGCGCAAATGGGCCTTTACGATTCTATGTGTTTTAGGTAACAAAAATTCAATGTTTCACTTGCAGCCGATAGATCCACTTGAATGTATTTTTGGAATAAGCTCGGAACGCTACGAACATAATAGATTATTGGGGTTGGTGTAAATCTCTTCAGTATGGGGGTTTGGCGGTGCTATTGCGTGAAACCACAAAAGTTTAGATAGGAAGGAGCAACAAGCAAGCCTTTTCATTCAATTGTATCCTGTTAAATGGCAGAGAATTGTACTTCAGCACACCCGACTTGTACACGTTCACATAGTCAGTCTTTCAGGCAAACATATACATACATTGGTATGTACACATAGAGCCACCATAAAGGAATTCCGAATCGAGTCGTTGTTGCGTGATGAGCCATTGTTAAATGGTGTTTGGCAGACACTTTGACTTTCACTTATTGTCTTGCTTCAGGATAACTGAACAGAAATACCGGAACGTTGGCTAAAGGGAATACGAGTAGGGTAAGAAGCGATCTGCCAACAGTGATGATAAAATGATATGAACAGCAGCCTACCCACTTATTATTAAGGACGTCTTTTGTGGATATGGAACAATTTGTTCAGTTGTTAATTATCTGCCATTATTCTAAGTGGGAAGTACAGATTGACGCCTATATACAAATTTGATTGTTGTGTTGATAGATTACTTAAATGATTATCAGCTTTTGATCAAATCAATTCAATTCGATTTAGTACTATTAGTTATTTGGTTGATCAATTAAAAGCATATTAATCGAAATTTAATTAAAAATATTTTTACATAAAATAATTAAAGTATGAAATCTGTAAATGCTAAAAAAAAAAAAATTCGAAAATCTTCTCAAGTATCTTTTAGTGGAACTTCAATCAGAAAAGTATCGAGAATAATTTTTTTCCTTTTGTCTAATAGGATGGTTAACGTATCAGTGCTGTCCCTGTACGTTAACCGTTCTATTGGTTGTTCCGAAAGTAATTTCGTTTCATTACGAAATTACTTTCCGAACAACCCAATAGTTTATTTATTGGCCTTTTTTTAAGTGAATCATTCAATTTGTCTAACTGATGATAGTACACTTCAGAATTGATCATTGTGTTGCTCGGTAGAAGCTCAAAATAAACGATTCCTTTTAAATCCCACCAAACAGATAGCATAACCTTTTTTTTAATGAATATTGGCTTTCGAAGTGCTTTGTGCCGGTTCATCTTTTCTATTGCACGATCTTTTCCGCTTAACATTGTTGTTGACAACCCATTTCTCGTCCCCAGTGATGATACGCTTCAAAAATGAATCATTTTCTTGGCGTTTGAGAAGCAAATCACAAACGTCAATGCGATGGCACAATTTTTTTCCGTAAGAAGATATATATATCGAGCTTTGAGATTAAACATAGCCGTTTCAAATAATCATGGACGGTCGAATTCGATAAATTTAACCTCTCAGTGATCTCACGAGTTGTTATTCGCCGGTTTGCATCAATTAATGCCTTTATTGAGTCTTCATCAGGTTCAACTAGCCTTCCAGAACGTGGTGCATCTTCGAGATCAAAATTGCCGGATCGAAATTTTGCAAACCAGTTTTTGAACTGACACTCACTTAACACATTTTTTCCATACACATCGGATAATTTGTTTCTTTCTTGAACAGCATTTATATCTTTTCTATAGTAAAAAAGTAAAATATGCCAAAAATGCTGTTTTTCACATTCCATATTTAAAGGGGTATCTTTTTTTTCACAAGCAAGCCTTGCTATGTCAGTTGTCAAAATACATATGATTATGCAGCTTAAGTGTGAAGTTTGTTGTGAAAAAATACAATTAAGTCCTCTGTTGGGAAACAACGAAATTCTGAGAAACAATGAAAGGAGAACCCCGTTCAGGAAAACCTTCAACAACGAAAATTAATAAAAATATGAAATTAGTGGAGACTCTTGTAAGGTCGACTAATACTTAAGCGGACGTGTAATAATCTAAAAAGCTCAGAAAGTTTTTTATGTCGGACAATTAGATACTCTACTATGACAACGCCCATTTCCCCTTGTGTCACAACATCATCTCCATCGTTTATGAGAAAAAGAGATTCCTGCGATTCTTCAGTCCCTCTTTTCACCTGATCTAAATTCGTGTGGTTTTTTTTTGATCCCCAAGATCAGGTACATAGCAAGCCTTGCTATGGCAGCTGTCGAAAAACATATGATTATGTGGCTTAAGTGTGAAGTTGGCTGTGAAAAAATACAATTATGTCCTCTGTTGGGAAACAACGAAATTACTTTCCGAACAACCCAATACTTGACTTCGGTTATCTCTCCTCATCTGTCCTAACCACCTATGCTTTGTTCGTTTGAGCAACTACACATATATATGGGCATAGATGCTGTTTTCGTTTTTCGGAGCAGTATTGAAATTATTCAACTAGAATCGCTTTCAGACCCACGGTTGCACTCCTTTGAATATTATCAACAGAATATTATCAACAGAACCTTTCACGTTTTTTTAATGTTTGGGCAAAATATGTCCCGCGAACTAAGATTAGATACAAAAGGGGGCTGGAACACCTCAGGGAATCCTTTTTCTGATAAAAACTCCTTCTCGAGATTCCTGTGTGACAGAGAGCATTCTCAAGGTTGAGCATCCAAGTGCCTGAAAAATCTAAACTCTTTTTTTGATACTTTGAAGGATAACTCAGAACTTCAATATTGATCACAAGAGTCCTTCTTACTCACTCCACATTTTTATTAGCCTTTATGTTAGAACTGCTTTTCGGCTCTCCAAAAATTTTGCGACCGAAAAACATATGCTCTTGATAATGGGTAATTCAAATCACGCTGTATAAGGTATATGCCTAGGAGGGAAACAGCTCTCAGTAATACCAATATCATTACTTTTCTATCACACCTCATACTTTAACAGGACGAACATCGTTCGCGATGAATTCAAATCTAATCTCACACGTTAATTATCATCGGATTCTAATATATTCAAAATATTTCATTTTCGCCAAACATATTGTATTTAAAAACTTTAAACATTTATTTTAACTACTATATAGTTTTTTATAGATGTCAGATTTATAATTCCCCTTCAACTAATTTCGATACAAGTAGAAGTATTTATTTTTGACTAGTATTGGTATTAACTCAGTTTCTTAATTATGATTACAAAGTCATTACGTTAATTTATTACATTCTCCATCGTACTCCACTTTTACACCCTAAATGTCAGTTCGAAATATAACAAAAGGCAGGAAAACAGTAACATAATAATAACAATAATAATTCAAGGTGGTAGCAAGGATAATGATGCCAACAACGATGTGGAACAGCGGTCGCGAATAACTGCTGCACATTTTCGTAAGTAAGAAAATAAAAATAAAAATATTCCAAATACCTGAAGTGTAGAGGGAGTATAAAAATGACAGACTGATTTTAGAGACTTATTTGGGAGTGTCGAGAAGGACGAACAAGCCATCGTTGCTTCTTAAATGATCTTTTTATGCTAAAAAATTGCTTCATGTTTGCTTTTATTGTAAAAACGGCCGAGAATGGTCGGTCGACAAAGTGTGGGTATTTATTGTCGTATCCTTTCTGGTATTACTTGTAGTTTTGGTATTGGATGTCCTTTGGAAGGCGTTAAATGGATCGACTGTCTTCTCGCACACCTCCAGCAAAATACGTTTATGTGATGAATAATTTTTGATTTATGACAAGTACCGGTACACTAAGTTTTTTTTGTCGTATATTTTTTCCTCGTTTTTTTGTTGTTGTATTTGAGCTATACTATGTATCAGGACAATCACTTTCAGTCATCAAACATAACTTTAGACTTAATTTTGAGAGCTTTTATTTTATGGACTTATCGTGAGGAAATTTTTGTTAACAGACCAATAATAAAATAAGAGACAAGCACATAATTGCATGGATTTTTATAAAAAATTGTCTCTACTTGAGTGTAATATAAAATTGATAGCAAAAATTCGACCACAACATCTTAAAGTGACTTTTATTTCAAAGAAGAATAGCAAAGTTTATTAAATAATTTTTAATACAATTTTTTTACGTTTAAATTTTTAGCTTTTCTTATAGCGATTATTTTGACTTGAAATATTTTATTCAATTAGTTGAGAATTTCAAACAAAAAAAAGGATTTATGAAAATCGATTTAGATTATTTATTATATGTTAAATATTATTATGGACTGAAATTTTTTGACAGTTATGAATTCTAAGTAATATTTTAAGGAATATTTATAACTAAGTGAGCTAGGAGTAACATTCGACATTCGATTTGGGGTTGAATATAACATACTCAACAATATGGAATAGAAAAGTATATAGGAATTATATGTTATGAAGAAACTTTCTCCGTAATCTGCCTTGTCTATCAACAGAATAACATACAAATCTACAGCATTATTATGGTGGAAGACATAAACCTACCTATTGATCAATTCTGACCATTAACTCACAATCGCGTAATCTCTTGAGTTGCTCATGAAATTATGAAATAATAAATTTCCTGGCTTTATTCATTTCTCTTTTTTCAGGATCTCTTTCGAACCATATTATAGTATTTTACCCATTTTCATCGCCACTTATAATCCGCTTCAGAAATGGCACGATTTCATTGCGCTTTAGCAGCGTATCGCAGAAATTAAGTCGGTCCAGTTTATTTTTCACACTCAATTCATGAGTTTTTTTATTTTGTACCCAGTCTTTTGGAAAATGTTTAAAATGGTTTGATAATGAATGTTTAATTTATAAGCTATATCATGGCTACTGATATGCTGGTCTTACTCAATTTTTTCAAGAAAAAAGTGAAAAATCACTTTTTTCGATAACTAGCCTACCAGAACGGCGCTTATTTTTGACATCGAAATTTCCAGTTCAAAACTGATTGAACCATTTGTGTGCTACTGACACCTTCACCAGAAACATTATAATTTTTTTCACAAGCCTGCGATGAGTTGTCACCTTTGTCGAAGTGGTATTCTGATCCAATTTTGAATTTGAATAGCTTTTGATATACTATACTGCTATAAGAATCACCTTTCAAATGCGCATCTAGTGTTTGTATAATGCGACAAGTTGTTACTCAGTTATTTGCTTTTAATTCTATCTGCTAGAAAATGCCACAAAATTTCTCGACTAACTTATATCTTTAAATTTATAGATATCTCAACGTAGATTAATTTTTTCCCAATAAATATAAACACACATGAATCTAAAGTAAATCCGAACTTCAACATTAAAAGCCAAATATTCATATGTAATTTCTTACTACAAAATCTCAAAAGAATATGCTAAGTGTGATTTATGATATCCGGAAAAGTTCAACATCGATTATATGATTTTATGGATATTTTCTTACAAGTATGTGAATTAATGATTGAGAAAGTATTAATAGCATCCTAATAGTAATATTTCTCATATAAATATGGAAATTTTTGGCTTTTGCAATACTTCCCATATTAGTATGGAAATAATGCGTATTGTGGCAAATGCCTTTTGATTATAGACAAGGATCCTATCATGGTCATAACTCAATTATTTTTAGGTTCTTTTCTTCCTAGTAAACAATCCTAAAAGTAGAAAAACTAAGTTATATGTTATAAAACATAAAGTATACGAGTTGGTTTCGTACAATTTAATATAATATCAAGAATTATTATTATTATTATAAACACAATAGAATTAATAATCATTTAGTTATAGTGGTTGTTTTTCATATAAGAAGCATGCCTACCAGACAAGACAATGTTTTCCATAGGATAACTCAAGGATCAAACAATCGAAAATGAATGAATAATCAAACTGAAGGCCCAAAATTCTATGAGATAAGAATCGATAGGACGTTTTTACATATATTACATGTACGTGCTAGATGGATCAGTTTAGATATTTACAAATACAATTCCCTCTTTCCTATACATGCACTGGTGTTGATTACGGAAATGTTTATTACTGCTGTTATCATTATGTTAATAATTTTGATTGCTTCTTCAATATATATGATCACATGACTAGAAATCTATACTTAAAGGAGTATAATTGGCAATAAGATAAGAATTTCAAACTAGTTAAGTAGCTCTTCAATTAATAAAGGAATACAAATACAATAATTACAAAACAAAAGGGTTAATATTAAGGATATTGGATAGATTATTTGTAATGCATCCTCTCAACTTTGGATTTGATTGTTTTAGACCAAATTTATTTGAAAATTAATTTTATCCATTTTGTAGTTTAAAAATTACAGTTCTGTCATTTAATGGTTCTGTCAGTATATATGTCATTATTTACAAAGACTCTTTAGTCTAAAAATTGTCATTTTAGGTTATGGATTGTTTATTTACCAAAAATATGCTATTTGGTCCCTGTTTTGATACTTAATGTAAAATGTCAATTTAATTTTTGATAAATCTTTCGTAGCTATCATAATTATTGTAAAATATCTCCCTATTATAAGATACCTAATAGAAAGGACCATGTTCGGTTTCATAAAGTGGACGAATCCTTACAAGGCGAAGCTCATTCTGTTTGCTAGAGCGTATAAGACGATATCCATTAGTCTAATGAGTTAGCCTAATGAGTTAGCCACAAATAGTATCAGGCTAGATGCCCCTGCTATCTTTGGGAATTCCAACATCGTAGGAAGAAGGAAGAGCGGCGAAAGGTCCTCTGTGAAGAGGAGAGACCCGAGAGTCTTCGCCTCTGGCAAGAGAGATGGGACAGCTCGACGAAGGATCGGTGGACTCATCGGCTAATCCCACATGTTACCAAATGGGTCACTCGCCTGCACGGGGAAGTCGGGTATTACATCACCCAACTCTTGACTGGGCATGGATGCTTTCGGGCATACTTGCACAGATTCAAGAGAACTGACTCCCCAAACTGTCATCATTGCCGCGATGTGATCGAAGACGCAGAACACGTGTTCTTCCAGTGCCCTCTCTACGAGGAGACGCGGGTGGAGCTGGAGAGAAATCTGGACCATTCCATCAGTCCAGAAAATATAGTGGAGTGCATGCTGAAGAGCCAATCGGCTTGAAACAGAATTGCAGAGTACGCGGAATCCATTATCAAGGATCTCCACACATCGTACGAAAAATGGGCCGCGAAGCGTCATAACATCGGGACAGCAGTAGCATCAAACAAGAACGCCTCGGCGAAGTAGTATTTACAAAGAGTGCCGCCGGGGAACCATCGTTCCGGGAGCAAGATCAGAGGTGCAGGTTAGGTTTTAGCGAGATAAAAATCCCGCATAACTCGCCTGGCAGGAAAAACTTCCAGGCGAGTACCTTTTGAAGGTTTCCCCCTGTACCTCATTAATCTAAACAGAAAAAAAAGATGCCCCTGCTATTATAGAAGAGGTATTAATGCCTATGAAGACAGCCACAGACTCAATTTTGCTGGGTTTAATAAAGCTAGAGAACGAGAGGTGGGGCAATCTTGACTCGTGTCACATTTCTAGAATGATTTGACCTAAGCTAGATCAGGAGAGAACAAAAGGCCTACTGAGGATAGGTAGGGCTCATATTAGCATGCTGAACGGGACCATTACATATTAAAGATGTACGCTAGACGACTAGGTATCCTCGAAAATGACTTCTGTCCTAGCTGTAAATACGAGATAGACCAATTCTGGCCTTTTTCCTTTAAGTGAATCATTCAATTTGTCCAGCTGATGACAGTACACTTCAGAAATGATCGTTGGGTTGCTCGGTAGAAGCTCAAACTAAACGATTCCTTTGAAATCCCACCAAACAGATAGTATAACCTTTTTTTGATGAATATTGGCTTTCGAAGTACTTTGATCCGGTTCATCTTCTCTACTCCAGAATTTTTTGCGCGATCATGAACGGTCGTATTCGATAAATTTAATCACTCAGCGATCTCACGAGTTGTTATTCGGCGGTTTGCATCATTAATACTTTTATTGTGTCTTCATCAGCTTGAACTGGCTTTCCAGAACGTGGTGCACCTTCGAGATCAAAATTACCGGATCGAAATTTTGCAAACCAGTTTTACAACTGGCGCTTACTCAACACATCGTCTCCATATACATCGTATAATTTTTTTCTTGCTTGAACTGGATTTTTATGCAGTAAAAGAATAAAATATGCCGAAAATGCTGTTTTTCACTTTCCATATTTAAAAGAGAATCAACCAAAAATTACTAAGCAGAATCAATCGAATTTTTTAACAAGCAAGTCTTGCTATGTCAGCTGCCAAAATACATATGATTATGCGGCTTAAGTATGAAGTTGGTTCTGAAAAAATTCAATTAAGTCCTTTAACTTTATTTGAAAGCATATATTTAATATTTTTTGTTAAACGAAATTTATAGAGAGTTTTATACAGAGAATCTGTAAAAAAATGCATTAATTTTTTTCAATAAAATGCCAACAGTTATTTTTATTTATATGAACAAATTAAGAAATGCAACTAACCTTTCAATTGTTTTGCATAATAACGAAGGTAAATGGAAATAACCAAGTTACTGTCGAACTGTAATGCAATTACAAGCAGCATCTGACTATAACATAATAAAAGTTTCTCTTTTAACCCGTTGCTAACAGGAAAGTGTGTAAAGTAAATTTTATTTAAAGTTCTCTTTGTAAGAATGTACATGTACCTTCATAAACATAGTTCAACTTCTCCCCCATAGATTGATTCAAAATCATTGCATTGTTAATAAACTAACAATCTTATTGGCAATCTTATGAAAATTTTGTACTAGCATGTCCTCTCCAATTTTATGCATCCAGGATGATACACCCTATCACCAATATGCTGCTAGTGTTTCATTCTATAACTAAAAACTTAAGAAAATTAATTCGAACTATTAGAAACCTTAAGTTAACTGGGCTTCGTTATCTAGGCATAAACATAGCTTCTGGCCTTTTGGTTCTACTCATATGAAGAAAAAACTTTAAACACAAACAAAGCAACAATCTACAAGTATATAGTGTATACGAAGGTAAAGGAAAGTTTCAGGAATACTAACAACATCATCACTAACACAGACTTTGAACAAGAAAATTTTATCAGATATAAAGTGTATAATAAAATTAAATAAAATCACTAAACAAAATACTAGGAATAGCCAAATCGACTTAGTTGCAAGTTCATTTATCGAATTCGGTGAAAATGAAGAGAGGAAATTCAATGAAATCAGGCTTATTTTAATTTAAGGCTCATGCATTCAGCATTTTATGTTAAAGAAGAAATCGTTTTACAAATACAAATTCAACTATTTTCGGTGAGAATGTAAAAGTAACTAGAATTGGTATGAACAGAGTGGTTTGAGAGCTAGAAAAATCTTCATACCCGTTGTGGTATTTCTGCATAAACAGGGTGCGAGCCAAATTAAAAGAAGTACGTGATTGGAATTTTCTTTTGTTGGACAGCATCTGCTCGGGTCCATTATTTTTCTAGCCCCCGGAATCTGACTGATTATTACCCTAGACAATTAATTCAGGACAACATACAGACTTATGTATTGTCTGGTTGTCTATCTATTTATCTATCTGTGCATGTACAATAGCTAGTTGTATCCCAACTATTTATTTGTTTACTATTATTTTTTATGTCCAATTCTATGCTCACGTTTTTCCTTCTGCAGTTCGCCAGAGGCTAAATTTATTTCGACAAAATAGAAAACCAATGAAAAAATAAATACTTTTAAATAACCAGTCTAGATATTATAATATAAATTTCTTTATATTTGATCAAATTTTCCAATTATTATAGAAACATAAGTTTTCAACCCTTAAAAATAAAGCATAATCAAATTTTACCCTTGAATTGATACTTAAAACAAAAATTAATTTTTTTTCTTTTCAAATTTTCTTAGAAATTTTAAGAAATTCTCACTTTTGCAATTTGAATTGACAAAATTTAAGTTCTTAACCATTTTAAAAGATGATTTTTGTATAAGAAAATGATGATAAAATTGACATTTTGTTTACGTAAACTCTAATTTTATAAGAAAATTATTGTAATTTCTCTGTTAGGGAGGGGGAAACTACAACTCCAGTCAGGCATATCTTTACCGGGAGTACACTAGCTTCTCCAGCCTATTATCCTATCTAGGCTGTAAGCTGGCTTATTCTCATAAGTTCCTCATGGCGGAGCTTCTTGGTTACTCGAGGTCTCTAACATGACTACAAAGCCCTTATTTTACAATAATTTCTTCCTGGAACAGTGGGTGATTGAAGATTTTCTATAGTTTCTTTCTTGCTTCCATAAAGCGTGGACAGTGGAAAGAGACATAATCCATGTTCTCAATTATAGAACGATATTTCATATGATCGTGATCTAACTTCGCCAGCACCCACTTCTTGATGACCTCCTTTGTTTCACGTGGCTATGTCAGCGATGAGATAGCTGCGTTTTTTGACTTGTTTCTTTCTGTCTTGTTTCTCTCATTCTTGCTGACTATCTCCCGTTCTCGATCATTAATTCTAGCTCTCTCATCTGCCAAAATTTTGATAATACACACCGTATCATACGAGAGAGTACAAAATGCTCTCGAAACTCACGATAAACCACCATCGCACGACGCTTGTACGATTCGGTCGCCATAGCTTCTGATCGAATAGGGACTGCATAGAGTCTCTCTAGCACTACACTCTATGGAATGTCTTTCTGCCTGAAAAATGGATGGGTATATACCAAGGGTCTTATATAGATGGTAATAAGGTCCGACTACACCCGTCTCAATATCCTCATCCGTGTTCAAACCTTCTGTATAAAAGACGATGGCTCCTTCCAGGCTCCATGAGAACCATTCTGATGGACTAGGTTAAGTTAGATTTTCTACTGCGTAGAGTAACATGGAACTGATAACGGTGAGCAAAAGCCGGCGTTGACTCTGCCTGAGCCCCTTATTGTTAGGTGTGCACCATCCGGCTGGGCTTCTTTTTCAGCAGCGAAAGTTCAACCTGACCTCTCTGATTTCTCAACTATTGACGCGATGGCTTTGAAATAATGTCGCAGGGACCAGTAGGTAAGAGTTACATAGTCTCGTTTTGTTTGCTACTGGTCGGCAACCTATTGCCTAGCTTTTTTTTTATCTGCAAGTTCTAGAGCCAATTCTACTTAATGTGGACCGCATCCGACATTACCGGGAGTTTCAGCAGCGCTCATACACTGAATATCACAATGATGGACCAAGAACCTAGCCCTGCATGACTACCCCATTAATGTTTCATGTTTTCATTCCTATTTCAGTTTTAAATATTTGCGTTTTATCAGAATTATAGTTTGCAATTCTCGCTCAAATATACTCCGGGATTTTCAGAAAACGAAGCGCATCTAAAATACTGAATTATCTCGACAGTTCTTGATATTAAATTTTTCACAGAACTTCGTTTCCATGGTTTTCCTTCAATAGCATTACGAACCATGTCAACGACTTCGTAGACCTTTCTAATTTTTATTATAGTTTTTTGAGATACCCACAACCCTCTATTCATCTTCAGATGATAGTTAATAATGCCAATAAATAAATAGAGCACCAGGAAGATCGATGGATCGTCGGGCGTTTTTTTACCCTTTGGTAAAAGAAGAAGCAGTTCTAGCTTCGAGCGGTGCGAAAAGATACGTGTACCTTGACGCAGACGAGCATTATGCACTTCTAATACTAATAAATTATATTCAATACTACTATTCAAGAAATCGATTTTTGTACAGATAAAAGGATAAATTTCAACAATTTGAATTTGTTTTTCATTATAAAAAGTCAACCCTAAAATTGAAAATTTAGAATCCAATACTAATTTTGATTTTAGTAAATATTTCCGGAAAAATGTATTGGCGAAAAGTGTATGTGTGTGTGTGTTTGTGTGTGTGGGTGAAGGTAAATAATTGTCAATTTCTTAGAGTTTTGAATGTACTTCCATTAGAATTATGTCAGATTGTGTTGACATTGCCTTTCTAAAGATGTTCACTCAATCACAGCTAATACCTACCCCCTTTAGTATTTAGTATGAACTCTTCGATAATCTGTCAAAAATAATGGCAAATTATGACCGACTTCAATTAAGCCTGATTCACTGAGTGTGAAGAATTTACAAATAAACATTAAAGAATTTCAATTATTTACCACCTGGCTAATAATAAAACGTAAATTGGAATTTTGTCTATGCATGTATATACACTCGTACAAAAATCGACGTATACCCTCAATCGTATAACTTTTGCTACAGAAATCTTGAAAGGAATCCAATTAGAGGCCTTTTTTTCTTTTAGTAAAGACTTACTGATTGGAAGGATAGAATACCCTGATAGCTTTCTATTAAAAGAAAAAATAAGAACACAAACATCAGTTTAATCATCTTCAGTTTTATTTTTAACTAAAAATGTGAGGGTGTGAAATAATAAAATTTGAAATAGAGAAAATATATTTTATATATTCGAGAAAAACAAAACAAAACAAAAATTATATATAAAACAGGTGAACAAATAAATGGAAGACAAATAGCAGTAGTACGAGTAGATTCTACGGTGATGATAGCATACAATTGGCAATGTTATTGAAGCGTAGATCTGGATTAAGAATCCTATTACTTAACAAAAAGGGTATATAGATGATCAGACCAAGTAACCGCATCGAATCACAACGTTTAAGCTTCATTTGTTCATTTCAGGTTGATATCGAAGGGTGATGGTTGTTGGCATTGGCATTATTCAACTTAAAAGCAAAACAAAAATAAATAAATTCACAGAAGAAAGAAAAACGAATATAAATGCAATATTGAAGTATTGGCTTGATTCCGAATCGAACGAATGAAATTATTCCATAAATATTTATGAGATGTCCGTTCGCAGTAACTGTAGTTTTTTGAAGACCATATTCGTATACCAGAAACGAACGAAAATGGATAAGGACACGACACGATGTTTTCAAAATAAAATATTAAGAAATGCTCTATCGACTACAACTATAGTAAGTAATAGTACTTAAAATGTTGTATTGAAACTCCAAAAACTCACTATATTATCTATGGTAGAATATTTAGTCCGAGTGAAGTGTAAATAAAATGCGAATCAGATGCGACTCTATGTGGATGTTGTTCATGCACAATTCATACACTTGACTCAACTTTACATGGCTGCAATGCACTTTCAACAGACGACATACCATTGGGATACCCGTGATACCAATTCCAAGATTGATAATTTTTACTGAAGGACACATTAAAGTACGACTCTTCGAGATTGTTGGCTATATAATATGAATGGGACAAAACACCCTCACTTAGTCTATCACATTTGTTCATGAATTAGGGAACAACTTTACCATATAACATATTATTGTTGCATGCTTGTTGGTATGCAAAGACTTCCACACTTTAGTCTTACCGTTTCTGCTCTGCTCTCCTGTGACAATAAGAAAGAAACCTTACGAAATGGCTGAGAAGGATTTCAATATTGTAAACATACAAATTTAAAGTCTTAAGAAACATTGATGTAATTTGTAAATGAAATTATTCAAAGAGTAACATTTCTTTCATAACACGGAATTCTTTTTGGCCACATCTACATTTACAGTTGATTGCACTTGCA
Organism: Atherix ibis; assembly: GCA_958298945.1. Classification (NCBI taxonomy): domain Eukaryota; kingdom Metazoa; phylum Arthropoda; class Insecta; order Diptera; family Athericidae; genus Atherix; species Atherix ibis. The sequence continues at coordinate 17,655,540 of OY282609.1, read as the reverse complement.
TTTAAAATCAGCAAAAGAAAATTAAATTTCCTTCTCTGATGAACCTGGTTATATTTCTATATTTTATAAAATTATCAACTAGAAATTTTCGTCTAAAGGACAGTATACATAAATATATTTTGTTCAGATAAAATGAATGAACATCCGCCCGCCAAACAGGAGAAAATTAATATTTGAAATTTTTGTGCAAATCACTTCACCATAAATAAATGTATTATGAAAATATGCAAAAGTTTATAAAGTTTACAGTTTATTAACTAAATGAAAGTTTATAATAAGAAAATTTCATTAGACAATAATTTTTTTATTTTTAATATGATTTATAATATTTTTAAAGGACAATTGACGGGAGAATTAATAAAAATATTGCAATTATCAATTAGCAATAGTCGCATATACATAGATAGTAGATTATAGCTTTAAAAGAATTCTTCTTCCACTGACCACGCTTTAGCGGATAAAGAAAGAAAGTGGAGAAAATAATCGGCGAACAGTTGCGGTAGCTGAATATGCATCCCGAGTAATACAGAAGCTTTGGCAGAAAAAAGGGCGGCAGTCTGCAGTACAAAAAGGCAAATAGACTTGATGTCAACCTAATCTCTATAAAGTAATACCTGACCGTGGTCCCATAAGGAATCATATTTGTAAAAAGAAAAGTCAGTTTTAGTGGGTAAACATCGCAGAACCTGGACGAATCGGTATCTTCACAGCTTCTTTCGTAGATTTCCCGCTACCCACGTTCAAAAAAAGAAAAAAATATTTGAAAAGAGGTAAATCGTTTTTCTGTTTGGGATCAAGGGTCACAGCCGATATCAATATGGAGCAAGAAATCTAACATAGCCTATTTCATTCCGTCTAAATTATTTCACTCGAAAATTCTGATCATAACAACGAAACTTCTGCTGTACAAGTCCTCATGTATTCTTTGGATACTTCGGTTCTCAGCAAAACCATTGCAAACTTTTGTCAGCGTATGAAAGAAGGTTCCTTGAAGAATTTTTGACATCCTACTAGAGTCAATTTTATTGACGGGGACGACCGCCCGGTTGTGGATAGAATTAAGCCTCATTAGCTGCGGTGAGCTGAACAATTTGTCCATATGAATGAGGAAGATACTGCCCAGAAAGTCCACAGTGGCTCCATCTATAGTTCTAAAAGACATTATGGTCTTAAAAGAGCGAGGCGTTAGCTGGGACGCCAAAAATATGCTGGTAATGTCGGACAGGAAGACCGGGACGCCTGGAGTTCTTTGATTCAGCAGGGCTGGACCGAATTCTCGGTTGTCGCGGAGTTGATGGTGATGATGCTTATGCATTGCAATATTTATAACCATATAGAGTAACAAGACTAATTAATTTCCTATGATATGTCACATAAAAGTGATGACTGAATTTTTTGCATAAATATTATCCGCTTCATAGTAATTCTCTGGAACAGCTGTACATATATCGGAGGAGTGCAGAAAGGCTTAAATTGGAATCACCTTCTACTCCTCGATTACACTCCTTTGGTTGTTATCGACTGTATGAAGAATATGTCCTTTCAAGTGTTTTCTGATCTTGGGCAGCAAAAATATCACAAATCCTATGATCACATGTAAAAGGGGTCTGGGAATTACCGGGACACTTTTTTCGGACAAAAACTCGTTGATAAAGATGACCGCGTAATAGGAGGAGTTGTCATATTAAAGCATCCAAATAAACCCTTTTTCTGTGAATCGAAGGTGTGACCTGATAGGAGTCCTTACTTTTTTAACATTTGCAGCAGCTTTCTATGTTACCGGCCTCCTTGAGACAGGACCATTTTCCATTGCTATTTAATCCATCGATAAAAAATATTCCCTATAATCTTATTGCAACTTTTTGTAAGTCAAACTCTAGGATTAACTGGTACATCCTTGCTTTTAGTTTCTCTGATCCATTTTTCGTAACTTTACAGTATTGCTAGATCTTTCTCAGTGGTGTTAGTCTTATTACTCTTTTGACACCGCACATTTTCTTTTAATTTTTATTTTATATCTCCAACTACAAATATAGTATAACAATCAGATTTACACAAAAAATTTATTAATAATATTTTGCAGTACGAAGTGGGTATACACATCCATCGGCGTTTCTCCAACTAACAAAAGTTAGAATACTCTAAAAAATCATGAGGGCATTCTCTCTTAAGTATCCGATGAATGTTTCCGTGGAGGGTAATACAAAACAATTATCTTACGATGAAATTATGATGATAGCATAAACAGAAAGTTATCCTATCATTAAAGCCAGCATTAAGATCACGATGTATTACATTGTTACGAACATAAAAAGGAGCGTCAACGATTTTACGGAGAATCTTCGATTTTAAGGCCTGGATACGAAATGATTAGGAACGTTTTGTTGAACCCCCACAAAGCTCTATTCCATAGGTCCGAATGGGTTTTATAATTGTTTTGTACTTTAGTATATTGTGAAATCATGTTGCCTTTGGAATTAAAGTGATCCATTTCATAATCCATGATTATAAATTATTGCAAGTTTTGTCAGGATTTTTATGCGTAGTAAATATGGATCAAATGGAATGTTATGGGTATAAATATTATAAAAAATCGAAACAGGGATGCTGCCTTGTGGGACTTCGGCTAAAATAGGATACATTTCTGTTGAGGGATATATGAATTTAGAATAAGGTAGAAAAAAAGCTCTTGAGTTTCCAGAGGAGCCCAGCGATCCCACAACTCTTTAAAAGCTTGAAAGATATCTAAAAAATTTCCTGGACAATTCTCTTTTCTCTAAAGAGAGGACATACTATATTTATATCTTCAAAATATAATTTTTATTCTGTTAATTGTTTTAAACCGATTACAGAAAACCTGAAGGACCATGACAATATACAAAAATAATACTGAATTCGCGTTTAGTAAATTGTTGAAAGCTCATAATAACTAAACTTAATGAGGTGATAAGTGGTTTTAGACAGAAGAAAATAAAGAAGAGTTTTTTGCTATTGCATGTTTATTGATAGGTGTTAGTAAAACTCAAAAGTAAAAAGTTATACAGTTCACGTATTGTATGATGTGAGTCTTTGTACTTATCTAAATAAGAAGTTTCCTTAAAAGACGACTTTGTATTCTAGACTGAACTAAATTGCAACTGAGTTTCTATTCTAGTTAATACCTGTAATACCTGAACAGAATTTGCTCACAAAAGTAAATATATCAGTAAAAGTTTGGATTAGTTTTGCCTGATTTGAAGAAGAAGAGTCCTGATCTGAATTCAACGCATATCAAAAAGCTGATATTGACTTGAATTTTAAGGACATGCCTTGAAAAGTTTATTTCGGTTATGCTCATGCACCTATAAATAAATGCAATTTTCAATTTAACTTTTAGGATATTGATTATTTCAACAGTATTTATTGATATTAAAAAGCCTTATAAAAATGCAAATCAGTTTTAGTTTTTGTTCATGCATTTCAATGGAAACACAAACAAATGCTCTATAAATTTTTCTATGATTCAATTTTACTACGGATATTTGGGATAGGCACAAGATATACCTGTCCTATTATTTTGAGCACAAGAATAAATATCACTATTTGCTGGTTTGCTAGTGTGTGATATTGAATGAAAACATGTGGACATAGACGGGCGTATATTAGTTGGCCATCAGTGTGCATCCTGGTCGTTCTTAATTGTTCCCCACAAACATAAACTAGGCCCAAGGACTAGGCACTGAGTGATTTATGATCTTTGTCAAATCACTAGGCCTATGATAAAGCTGAGTAGAATAGCCAACAATCGCAACAGGTAGCCAGTGTTGGATGAATATTGATGGAAATTTGATGGAGGTAATATTTTGGAGGGTATTTGTTATTTAGTGCTTCTGGTTTTGGCGAATGAGATTTTGTTGAACTTAACAGTTGTCTGTGAATTTAGCGTACCTAAAACTTTTTTAAGCTTATGAAACTATACGCAAATGCCAATATTAAAGATTATTATTGATTCTGCAGTGCCAGTTGAGAATATAAAATTTCTTTAATTAAATTTTAGGCAGTTCAGATGATCCCATAACTAAATATTATCTGTGCGTAAATAATGCAATGTCAAATTAGTTAGTATTTGAGTGGGTATGTTCCAATTGTTTATTTTTGAGGTGCCTTAGATACACATATGTCCTAGGGGCGATAAAAAAGTACCATAACCATGAGAACTTTTGACGATTGCATGTTGCGTGTGATGAAGTGTTGACGATTGGTTATAATTAGTTTGTTTAAGAAGACTAAATAAAGGATTTGAAAATTGGATTGTTTGATCAAGCAATCCCATCTGCTAAGTAATATTGGGTTAGTTGGTGGCATTCGCTTTGTATGTGAGATTTTTTTAGCAGATGGGATGAGGGTGACTTCCAAAAAGGAAATTGTATTTGACAGTCCAAAATTTTAGTAATAATATTAAATAGACTTGTTTATTAGTGGTCTAGTCAATTTTTTTTAGGATAAGGTGGCGTGAGAAAGCCTGTAACTAAAAACCCTAATATGGATCCACGCGCTCCTTAGCTCAAATGTTCACATAACTAAGATTGCGTCAAATATTGTTGAAAACTGGCCCATTTGATAAACTACGAATAGCTTCAAGTACGGTAAGACTATCATGAAAATATTAAAATGTGTCTGCTACTGGGAATATTAGTTGATATCTCTACTGTTGTCCTAATTGCCCATAATTGGCCACGCAAAAAGGATACCTTGTGTTCATTAACTGACGTATCCAGATATTATTATGATTTTTAATTAAACTATTTCATTCTCTATAGTTCAAATTATTTAAGGCATTAAATATAAAGTTGAGTAGGCCTCATTTTGACTGTTAAAAAAAAAATACTATTATTTTTAATTTTATTTTCAGCAAAAATTTCCTATTTAATCAGTTTCAAATAACTGAATTGAACCCCAATGTAATTGTTCATCATAAATCAGCCTAAAATAATTCAAAATATTTCGATTTCGATTTCTGTAAATGCTCAATCAGAAATCATAATATTTTCTTGTTCTTAGTTTAATGCTGATTCCTTTGCAGCATTGAATATTAAACTGACTTATCAGAATGTGGTCTAGACACACAACAGTAGGCTCTTATTAGGCTGGAAATTATTTATTGCCCATCTAGTATACTACTCCAAAATCTACATTCGTCGATACATTCATGTATATACTCGTACATATGTAAGGACACGAATCGTAAACATTTGAAGAAAATGCGATAAAAGTCATTCGAATCAGTTCTTGAGAAGCTCTAAACTAGCCTCTTTATAGAGCATTATAATGTAATCCACTAGTAAAATAATAAAATAAAAATGTGCTTCGATTTGAGTGAATGGGCAAATATTTAGTTCATAACCGAAATAAGTAAACACTTCATTTTTGTGATTGCAGAATAGAATCGAAAGGGCGGAATTGATAAGTTTTTGTTGGTAGTTTTTGGAAAAGAAAAATATTGGTTTGAAGGTTAACACAACAATCATGCTGTTGTAAAAATAATCTGCAGATAATTTGGTCCTTTCTTCGTAGTACCAAAAAACTCTAAAAAGAAAACGAACGAAATTCTAGAGACGTCGGAAATTGTCCTTCAATTCTGAAAGCAATCATTTTCTGTGGGTTTTTTTTACATCAGAGAAAAAATAATATATTCGCCAGAAAAAAGGAGCAAAGAATAATGGTAACAGTGTTGGCATGCAAAAGCTAAGGCGTACTGTAAAGAACCGCTAAGGGATCTCACGAATCAGGGATGTCGACAAAGCCAAAGTATAGCAAAATAAATACAGTCTTTGTGCTCGTTATATGGATGAAAAAATAGCAAAGTAAAACCCAAATTGATATGAGATGATATCCTTAAACAGGAAGAAAACGAAACAACCATTCGAATTCCCAGTTTATTATTTACGCACCACCTGTTGTTCTGTGCTATTTATCCTTGGCGGCGAAGACGAACCGAATCGAATTTCTACAGTTGCCATACACACTAGTAAGGGTGGGTAGGTCCTTGGAATATTTTCAAGTTGATATTCGAGAATGTTTTCTTAACAGGGCAAAGTTCTCTAAGCACTACAAATGTAGCAGGCGGTCCTCGTTGAGTAACAAAAAACAGCCATAAATCATAATCCTTTTTTATTCGGTTCGTTTTGTATGCTTCACTATTCTTTGCGGCTCTTCTATGACTATTTGTGGCGGTTGACACGTCGTTCGAGCGTTGTGTATGGATTTGGCTGGCTCTTCTGTAGTTTGTGTTAAGGGTTCAATCTTAATGGTAGCGGTTACAATATCTACGATCGTTGGATAATATTCCTTCGTCTTTTACAAATATTTTGATATACATGAACATAAAATTCAATACCGAATGGCTTCAAACTCTTCGCATTGCCAACATCACATACGCTACACTAGCTTTGGTTTATGATACTATCGTGTATGTACGAGTATACCATAAAGCCGTATAGAGAGCACAATCCAGATTATGATTATTACTTGGGGAAAAAAAATCACAAATTATATATTATCAACAACTAATAGCAATAAAATATCAAACAACCCAACTTAAATTGTACAATTCACAGATTTTGTATTTGTTTAACTATTTACAAATAATACACCATAGAAATAATAAAATTTGATGAGATCTCATTTCAAATCTTTGATATATAGAGGAACCAATAGTCCATGTGTGTTTTATATTTTTGGTTGGTATCTTAAAATTTTACAACACACTATCCAACAACTTTGGAATCTTCGAAACAGCCGAAAATATGGCGATATTAGTACAATGGAGTCGGTTAGAAAAGCTCTTTTAAATTCTTCTATGACTACACAAATAGTTCAGGTATATTGAGCGCAAATGTTGGCGCAATCATGAACGCGACTTGGTTATGCAATTTTCCCTGCCTACCCCTTGATGGTGGATAATTTTTGCGTGTAAACAAGATACGTGACACCATCGCAGCACGTTTATAATGTTGTTTGAGCACCGATTTGAGATGTTTTTGCTGCTATTCGATCTTTTTTTTTCTTCACTTCATAACTGGCAAAAGTACATACTCATATATACCAACTGCTTCAGGTACTTCTTAGCTACTCATTCTGTACGGATTGTCCATGTCGCTGCTGTTGCTGCTGCTGTTGCTATTGCTGCCGCCACGTATTCAAAGGCATGCACAAACAATTTGAAATATTGCGATTACATGGCGCGTATTGTGGTGTCTTAACGGCGGTTGACACAGCCATATATTAAGGACATTTGTGGTGTCTAAAATTTTCGGTAAACTTTACGTCTAGCAACTTGGATTTTGGGGTGAACGCTTCGAAAAGATTTGAATTGTCTTTGCATGTGCGATGAGTTCAACCCATTGCGACTGCTGCCCCACGCAACAAGCACTATTCCATTTGCAACGAACACTTCTCCAAAAGTAAAGGAGCTGTTTTTTTTCAATTGTGCTTGCAAGAAAGTACTAGACTTAAGCTAGAATTTCGCAACAAAAATGTCAGTGAACAAAATTGATTATTCACATTTGAATTTATTTATTTGTAGTCAGTGTACAAATAAATCTATAGATGAGTTATGTAGTACCCTGTCAGTTTTGGCATTCCCTTACTTACATTACTTCCCACGAACTTGTATGATAGTTTGCCTTACAATTATTTCAAGTGTGTTTAAATTTAAATTTCAAAATAAAACAAAAATGGCACAAAAAGATTCAATGCACAAAATAGATAAATATTTTTTGTTTTGTTTATTATTTTACAAGTTGACAAGTTTCCCAAAAACCGACATTGGACTTGTAAAAAAAATTCTAGTTTATGCCTTTTTGTCATTTTATGCAAACGCAAAACAGACATTTTTCTCATTTACAAAAAAGTTTTCAACTCTTAAATATTCTGAAAGTTTTAAAAGAAACTGAAAAGAAAAAAACTAACAATCGTTCGATATTTAACTGGTTTGAATACTTGTGGTTGGGGGTAAAAAGAAAATTAAGGGACGATGAGTAAAAAGAACACAGTTAATAATTTTCACTTTACGAGTATAGTAATATATTTTACTGGTATATGGATCATAGTATAGATAATATTTATGATACACCGATGGCTGTAGAAAATAAAATATATGTGTAAGTAAAATTATAGTTTATATTTATTTCTTATTGAATATTTCCGTTTCCGTCTAATTTTATAAATTCTATTTCCTTTGCATTCATTCTTTGCTTGTTTAGCACCCTTTCTATTCAAAACTCGGTTTTCTGATATAATGAGGCACTTGTGTCCGTAAAATGTTTTCCGCCAAGATACACCTCGAATAAAGGGGAAGCAAAACACAAATACCTAAACACTTATAAATATAATGCAAAAAATCTGAATATCATAGCATCTTACTGATGATGCTGTTAATCCAGCAAAAAGGAAGAGCTTTCAAACCAAAACTGATAAAATTATAGAATGGAAACGAATGCAATGCTAAGAAGGACAAACAGGATAGACTGTTTATATATACAGAGCAGTGCCATATAGTTTGATGTTTGCTTCGGTTGATTCATGTCTCTACAAAATCATACAGATTTGAATTTTTTTCCCTTTATTTTTATACATTGAAAATTTTTTTGAAAAAAATAAACCATAAATAAAATATAGTTCAACTACATCTATTAAGAGAGATAGAAAAAAAGAATAATGCAGATAAGCTTGATTTTTTATGGGAGCAGAAAGTAGTGGTGAATTCTAACGATATGCTTGTTCAAAGATGCTGTGCTACTGTAATTGGTCCGGAAAGGAGGACTTGAAGACATCATCAGATACTCTACACTAATAGAGAATAATACTCAGCGCAAAAATAACTGGCAACCATGTACATAGCCCAATAGCAACCAGTTTACCTGCTGTTGATGTCTGATTCTTGTCGAGAATGAGTGACGGACAAAAAAGTTGCGCAACGTTACCTTGGAATGCGCTCGAAAGGAGTTGAAAAATAGAAAAACAGTTCGAGAGATTGTTAAGCATCATGCAGAGCATCCTTGATTCGTACCGATTTTTCTGTTCTTATTTTGAAAGTTTTTTATTTCCTTTTTACTATTGAAATGGCATTTTTACTCTTTCATTTCATTGTTGAGAATGAAGAAAAACTTTTCAAAGAAAAATAGAAGGTCTCCTCTGTTCATTTTTTTTTCTATCAACTCTTAAACGGGCAAAAGAGCGAAAATTATCCTTTAAAATTATTAGAGTGGTGACAGGATTACCTCTTAACTATTCATTGAAAATAATTCACAAATACAATTTAATTGAAGTGTAGAATAGATTGCAGAATATTTTATAAATAAGGCTTAGTTTGGGATTCATCAAATCCAATTTAAAAAATTATATTGAATAAACATTGTTTGATAAAAATTTACTACTTGTAGGCTAAAATATCATATAAAAATGGTTAAAATTATGTTGCAGTATTTGCGCGAATATGGGTCAATATTTTTTCTAGTCTAATATACGAAATGTGGCAGAAAAGTTTTCTTTGCAACAACTTGAATTTTTTGTTGGTTCTACTTTTCGTATCACTATCACTGGAATCACCTTCACCTCCTCAGTTAAATTCTTTTCACCTGATCAAAGTTTGATCAGGTGAAAAGAGTGACTGCAGAATCTCAGGAAGTGATTTCTCTCATAAACATTCTTCGATGCACAGATGATTTTGTGACATAAGGGGAAATGGACGTTGTCATGGTGGAGAATCCTTTATGTCCGACATATAGAACTCTTATCTGAGCTTTTCAGATTGTTACACGTCAGCTTAAGTATTAGTCGACCTCACAAGAGTCTCCGTTAATTCCATATTTTTATTAATTTTCGATGTTGAAGGCCTCCCCGAGCGAGGTTCGTCTTTCATTGTTTCTCAGACCTCCAAAATTCCTGTACACCAAAGAAAACCTTGTGCTATTAATAAGAAATGTATATGATATCAAACTTAAGACAAAATTTGATGGCCCAATGTTGCTTCAAATTTCTTATAACGTGTTACAACTTTACTTAATACTCTCTATAGGGTCACGTAGTTACCGAACGATGTTGAAACTTGCACTGCACGTCTAGGTTCCGCGGGATTTTATTCTGGGAGATAAATCAAATAATGATCAATATTAGATGTGCCTGTGATTTTTGGTGAAACAACAACCTGATCTGGCCTAGCAGTGTCAGGAAGTTTCAAGTTTCTAAACTGAAGCTCTTAAAGTGTGAGTGTATCCACCAGATGCGCTTTAAAAGTAAAAACTAGTACCATAATAGGGGGTCGGACGCCCCACTGCGATTTGTCAGTCGTGCCTGGCCAAAGTGAAGAGCCTTGACTGAAACATGGGGACTGTGGTTGCCACCTTTTCGCAGGTGAGAGATGGCAGGATCCACACAGTTCTAGGACTGGTGCTGAGAGATGGCAGGATCCCGGCTGCTATCACTGCAGATGATAATAGAGGTATAGGTAGGCCTTGTTACCAACAGTTAAGGTAACTATCTTGTAACTGGTTACTGACTGTGAGCAAATGAATATACCTATGATCTTTGGACTGCATGAGGTAACGTATGAATAGGATATAACGGCTGAGTACCACTATCTTCATCAAGTGCGCTGGGCTAACAAAATCCATCGCAAATACAGGTATGTGAGCGCTGATTGGGCGTGTTCCAATCGCAACAGTCGTAGGCGACCGTGGTATTATGTCTAACGATAGAAATAACATGCTAAATTACACAATTATTCCGTACATCTAGAGTGGGCAAACGTATAAGATTTTTGCATTACTTTTCTGCCACACATTGTGTATACGATAAGACTTTTAATATAGTTTCTACAAAAAATATATTCTTACTTAAAAGTATACTTATTCCAATTAAGACTTAAGTAATAGATTAAATAAAAATACTTTTAGAGAAAACGTAATTTATTTAAATTAAAAGAAAAGAAATTTTATAAGAAATCGTTTTTTTTTTAACTTTTACAATCTTTGGAAATAATGTACTTTCAAAAGTAATTTAATCGCTGTGACATTTTTTATCGTTGGAAAATAGATAACCGTGGGCAATAGGAATATTTTGTCAATAAAAGTGAACAGAAAAAAAGCCATTCATTTTGCCAAATTGCATACTTTTAGTTAACCAACAAATTAAAAGGAATCACAAAAGTATTCTACAAAACCGATTGCAAATAGAGGAAGGGTACGCCCAATTAATTATCCTTATCTGGTACTCGTTCATTACGTAATTCATAAATGTTAGCTAGGATTCATCAATAGCAATGATAGTAAAAGTCGATATTCTAAAAGAAAGCCTGATTAAAAAGCTCAATTGCTTCAATAGCTGCAAGGCAAGGACAAATAGAGATAGACACCGGAACAATTCAGTGTTCACCATTAGCAAAATTAAGACAAGACGTTTCATCATAAATTGCTTCTAAAAATATCGAAATTTTCAAATCTTAGGCACGCACACTTAAATATGCTATCAAAAGTTTTTTGAATACTGCAATTAGCTCTAAGACAAACAGAAAAGAGTATAGTATATCTAAAAGTTACTACGTTATTATTTTAAAAGAATACAAATAACTTTTTAGTATTTTCCTAACAGTTTTCATATTTTTTTAATCTTTAAATTTTAGATATTATCTTTATTTAGCCAATTTATATTTTCGAGTAACAAATTGCAGTTAAAATGTTCTAATTTCGGCTAAGTAGTTCTGAAGGACTTTTTTTTTGGCTATTTGTTGTTGTTGTTGTTGTTGTTGTAAGAATTTATCTTTAATTTGAAATTGGTAGCCTCAGAGGTAAAACAGTAATTTTGGAATATATTTTGAGTAAAAATTAACCAATTTTCATATAAAATTTGGTATTTATAAGGACTTTGGTAATTATACAATTTGACTTTTCGAAGATATCTCTTTGTGTAAAAATTTCATTTTATAGTCCCCTTAGGTGTATGATCTTGTATTTAACTTTTCTCTATTTCTTATAGATATTTAAGATTTTTTTTTTAAATATTATTATTTAAGTATCCAAAGGCAAAATTACTATATTTTTACGAGTGAAAGTGTTATCCTGTTTAAAATATGATTCATTCGATTAAGAATTTTCCTTATAGTATCTTTTTCTTTAATCAGTTTTCGTTACTCCTTCTTTTAATAACTATTAATATGAAATGTAATGTAAAAATAAATTTTAGATAGATGAACTGCTTTATATTAATTTAATGCTATTCCATTTATTTTAACTTAATATCGTATTGAGAAATATATACTAGTTAGTCTCTTAATTATCAACGAAATTTACAATAATTTGTTTACTATAAAAGTGAAACGAATATGACAATGTTTCTATCATCTCCATATAAGACTATGATCCTTTTAATAAAAAATCATTGGTTTCACAATGATTACACCATTCGATAAATGTTCGAATTTTAGGAACAAACGTTCATTTGTTCGGTTTGAGCTGTCGAACATGTTGGACGAACACTTTCTGTCGATCGAGCATGTTCGAGACGAACAAAATATGGAGATTTGCTCGAATGACGTTGTAGTCACTCGATTATTTTAGGCATTGAGCTCAAACATGCTGCTCGAATAAAAATTATCACGCGAGCTACGTATTTGAGCGCGAACATTATTGCAGTTTGTCAAAACTGCAATAATGTTCGCGCTTTTGTGTATTTAAAATTGTTTTTGTGCTTTGATTTGCTGGTTGTTTAGACATTGCTCAGTCTAGACGTTGGCGTATGTTGATTTGGCAAATAACGGCAATACCAATTCCAAAGGTAATCGCTGCGACTGCTGCTCCCATTGCTGCACTTCGTTTTCGTTGCTGCATTCTCTTGAATTATCGTATTTTCAATTTTTTAATATATTTATTATTTTCATTTATGTTGTTCAAATATTTTTTTTTAACTTTTCGTGGATTGCCAAAAAAAGGGTGAAAAATATTTGAATAGAAATAATAAACATATTAACAAATGGAAACTAAGAAAAGTAATAAATTTTTATCTTTTCGTTCATTAAAATGAAATAACTGTCAAATGTCAAATGGATGAAGAAAAAAATCATAGCTCGAACAAATTCTGACTACCCAAAATTGCACGTGTAATCACTACCCAAAAATTTGTCAATTGATTTAGCTAAGAAAGTTTTGTATCGCGTCTTTGGAGGGGAAATGAAAATGTCTCGATCATATTCGTCACAAATTCATCTGATTAGACGAACTTTTTAAAAATAATCAGTGTTAAAACAATATTTGCAGCGAATATTTGGCATTTCTCGAATGGTCTAATCGTAGCACAAGTCATTTTAATAATAATAAAAAATTTATATAAACAATATTATTTTTTTCATGACTAGTACAATATGTCTAATTACCATTAATTTTTTTAAAATATTGCCCAATTGTCCAAACGTATTGCGGTTTTATAAAAAATTGAGGAAGTTCGATAAAAATAGCATTCAGCATACAATCATTTTCATTCACTAGTATTGCTTCCAATTTACATAACAGATTGGAAGAAAATGGGGAGTCAGTTAGCAGTACGACTAGAGTAGTCAGTTTGACAAAGGATAGAATTGTTGCTGTAAATGTTTCCTTTTCCGTTTCCGGATGCTTTTATACAACTAACCGAATAATGGGAAAATTTTCTAGCATTTCCACTATTGCTGTTCAAGTTTATTTGTAATTTAATTTATGTAAACACAAACGAGCAGTATTCAATTTTTTCTCATAGTTCCGTTGCGCATAGAACATGTCCGTACGAGTATAATTTCAAATGTGCTGTTTGCACCACTAGAAATTCCAATGTATTCAGGATATTCTCGAGTTGTGTGCTGAATTGTCAACATAAGATTAATGAAAGTACAAGATAATCTTTAAATCTGCCATTATACGTTAACTTAGATAAAAGGAAATTTTTCACAAAGGCGAATTTCCTTTTTCAATCCTTTAACTAGATTAATGTTTAGCATGTCAATAGAACTGAGGTAAATCATAGTGAACAAAATGAATCACCTTCGCATTTATTTCATTTTGAATATTTAATATTTATTGTAATTAAAAGAATAATATTAATTCTTTAGTAAAAACCAAAAAAAAAAAAATATTTTTTACTTAAAGTTTTCTTAAAGAGAGATTGTTCTCAACTAAAAATATTTGATTTTTATAAAAAGAATAACTTTTCCAAATGAATTCATTTACAAAAATATATGAATCCATCATATTCTTAAGGTAACACATTTCCATTTAATGCATCCACTTTGATATCGACTGTAGTAAAACTTCAATTTTTTAGGGAAAAAAATTCGTAAACTTTTCCATTTCGAATGCAAAAGCAAACCATAAACCTCAGAAGATGTGTTATGATGTACGATGTCAAGAGTGGAAGATATTCGTTCAATCTTATCAGGTAAAAAATTCGAAATATTTTCCATGAACAATATTTTTCTCTATTTGTATGCATAATTCTAAGTCAGACTAGACTTATCAATAATAATACATTAAAATCAAATATTAGAAATATTATGCGAACATATACTATGATCACTCCAAGCTATTTTCACCGATTGGACATTTCTAGTAGGTGAGGTTCCTGTGGTTGTAGACACTAGAATTCAGAATATATGTTAAGAACAAGTCACCAACCTCACTTCATGTGTGAGTACATTTTGGATTCATCCATCGAATGCTCGCTTTCAGGAGTCATCTGTTATAAATTTCTTGAATTCAATACAAGTTTTTTCTTCTAGAAATATGTTATCACACCCACATCATAATAAATATTTCGATGGAATATGAACGTACACGTATATCCCAAATAGACAAAGTCTAAAGATTGGTAAATGAGGAAATGAATAACATTTAGGGATAGAAGAATTCACCGTCTGACTTTTATGTCAACGTAGTAATATAAACGAAACATTTTTCTTGTTTTAACCAAACTTTTGCAGAAACTTATTTTTCTGTCTTGATTTCTATTTGCCATACTCCTAATATCAGGCTATATTTTTTGCTTATTTTTTCGTTATATTATTCTTTTTTGTTAGTAAGAGTTTTTTTTTGGATGGAAAAAAGTAAAGAACTTTTTGATAAGAATAAAAGTTTTTATGCTATTTGACACCACTATATCTTAGAATATGGGTTTCATTGAATTTATATATGATTTTTTTTTTGCTGCTATTTCACCCCAAAAAGTATACTCGCTATTATTGAGTTATTTTGTGAAAATCAATTCAAAGATTCAAAAGATTTAACAACTAAATCTTTTATTTAATAAAAGTATTTTTTTCCGAAGTCAGTGATAATTAAATTCAATTAAGTATACTTTTAAAAATAAAAGAATGGAAATATACGAGGTGTGGTAAAAAAGTACTGACAACGAAGTCCTCTCTCTACTTGCTTGTGTATTTTTGTATTTAATTACCACTGACTTCGAAAAAAAAATACTTTTATTAAATAAAACCATTTTTGGATAGCCGAGAAGCAGTGGAAGATCAACCGCGCTCAGAGAGGTATTCAGCATAGAAAACTGATAAAAATATGGGACGGATGAGGACTCTTGTGAAGTCAGACCATCGATGAACCTTTAAATTTATGGGAAATCTTCAAAAGACTCAGAAAAAGGGTTCTTTACGTTAGATCAGACGTTATAAATACTTGGATGCTCTACTATGCCAATTCTGCCTGTCACACGATCATCTCTATCAATAAGTTCTTAGTAGAAAAAGAAATTCTTGTGACCCAATTCGTGGTCTTGCGGACTCTTTCCGTATAGGACTGCTCCGTACTATGGGGAACTGTTAGCTATAAAGGCAGCTGTTGATATATCAATCAAAATTCGATATAGCCTACTTAACAATAGAAATGTTGAAGTGAAACTCTTCGGTATCCTGTTGTCACAGCCAAAATCTATTAGCAGAATGGCAAACACCATCCTCATTCGTATATAGAAAAACCGGCTGTAATAACAATGAGTGCTTTTTAGTACCTTACTGGCCAACTACCAACAAACGAGTCTACTCAATATTCGTACCAAAGTTTTGAGCACGAAAACTAGCATAAATATCTGTTTGGAAACCACACACGTCCTATCTGCCAATCCTGTGACTTTCTGCTAATTGTTCCATATATTTTTAGAGAATGTCAGCAAACTAAGACGTTCTTTCCAAGCAAGATTCCTCCTATCGTGGAGCTCCTATATCCAACAATTGTGTTTTCAAGTCCGCCTTTTAATCTGATCAAATATACTAACATCATCCTCAAAATGTAACTAACTTGAAGTACCGTATCCTATTAAAAACAGACCAGCTTTGCTTAGGAAACTGGAACAATACTTAAACTCACCAAATGGGCTATGAAAATGACCCCTGGCTCATGCCTAAAAGAACTTACATATAAACAAACAAATAAATCCCTGTGATTCCCCAGTTCTTCTACAGTAACCTGATCTTACTCTGTGTGCCATTTCTTCTACTCCTCAATATCCAAAACCATACTATGAACAGTTAAAACAACACCTCCATAGATGTATAGATGCCCAAGGGAAACACTCTGTAGAGGAGAACATTAATGTATGAAAATATTATTAAATTGTGTTGCAAAAAAAAAATCTTCAGTCTAATTACTTTTCTGCTACACCTCATAAATAAATCGAATTAAAGTCAAAAATAAATCTCTGATAATTTTTCGTTATTTAACAAATATTTATCGAAAATAATTAAAATTATTTGTCAAAACTGAATACAATTAATAAGCCATAAGATGGAATGAAAACAATTTGACCTCAACTTTAAAGGAAAATAAACACACACAACTATGTAAATATCCGGAAACGGATAGAGATTGTCGAATAATAGTCGTATTCATGGATAGGTACAAATATCACGATCGGGGTTAAATAAATACCATACAACATTTGATTAACAATTCTCGAAAGCATTACAATATTACATTGAAGCAAGCAACCTCTGTTTTCCAAACATAATCGGGAATTCCCTTTGATGACATCAACAAAATCTCAAATAATCAATAGAGCTAACATACGAAAAGGATTGAAATTTTAAAGCAGACTATAATACAGGTTACAAGTGAGATACCCATTTTGTGAACCCCATTACTAAGTATTATATCAACGCTTTTCATAAATATATACTATTGCAATTACTATGGAATACGAATGTTAGGAAAATTTCATTCCAAAATTCTATCAAGCCAATTTGTTGTGTACGAATATCATAGACAAGGGACGGAAAGTACTTGTAAATTTTCTTCCTTTAAATGTCTAGGCTAGAATGCAGTTGTTTCTGTCATGAGACTCATTTCATATTCATTAGAATATTTGGTTATTCAACTTTGAGTTCTAATATAATTTAATATGATTTAATCAAAATCGGTAGCATCCAATAGTACACATATGCTTAAATGACATTTGACTTAAACATGCTTGTACTCGTCTGTAAACATGTGTTCGAATTTCTTAACCGAGATCCGAAACCAATAAATAATAATTAAAATATATACAAACAGACCTATTTATATAAATTAAAACTTGAGATTAATTGCAAGATTATTTTTCATTAGAATATCTAAGGAATCATTTGATTGCATAGACCATATCGAGAAGATACTTAAAATTTATGGAAAAATGGTCTTTATTGTTGTGGCGTTTAGAATTTAAATTTCCTTATATTTCAAGTAACAGAACTATAAAACAAAATGTCATGGCAAAACCGCCACTAAATAAGTTAATAATATTATTTTTTCATAATTTAGTCCCCTTATAATAGTAAGTCGAAAAAGTTCATGGTGTTTACAGGCAGATTGAGTTAGAAGCAAATAACTCAGTAACTACTAGTCGAATTTTGACAACACTAGATGTGCATTTGAAAAGTGACACTTGAAGCTTTATGTAACGGGAAATTTTATTGTAATCAAAAATTATTAAATTTTCAAAATTTGAACGATAAGCAGATGGAGCAACAAAAAAGAAAGTCGCTCCTGCATCGGATTGTGACCGGTGATGAAAAGTGGATATATTTCGAGAATCCTAAACGCAAGAAATCGTGGGTTGATCCCGGCCAACCATCAACAACTTCCCCAAGACCAAATCGCTTCGGACAGATGACGATGCTGTGCGTTTGGTGGGATCAGCAGTGTATCGTCTACTATGAGATGTTGAAACCTGGTGAAACTGTCAATGCCCACCACTACCACCAACAACTGATCAAATTGGACCGTGCTCTGCATGAAAGTAGGTCGGATTATCAACAAAGACATGACAAGCTGATTTTCTTCACGGCAACGCACCATCGCACACGTCAAAAATGGTCCGATACCACTTGGAGACACTCAACTGGGAGGTGCTACCCTACTCCGCTTATTTATCAGACCTGACCCTTCCGACTACTACCTGTTTTCGTCGATGGGTCACGCGCTCGCTGAGCAGCACTTCGATTCTTACGAAGACGTCCGAAAATGGCTTGATGAGTGATTTGCCTCGAAATTTGGCGTGGTATCCAGAAATTATCCGAGAGATGGCAAGTACTTTGAATAAATTTGTTTTTGCTTTCTATCAAAAAAACATGTGCTTTTTAAATAAAAACAGCGTATTCAAGCTTATACACCTGGTATAATCAAATATATATGTGTAATTAAAAAATGAATTAATTACTTTACTATTGTTACGATTTTAAGATTCTTATTTATAGAACTTTCTTGTTCAATAGGATTAAACTTGGCTATATTGATAGGTCCGTCATTAGGTTTTTTAACATTTTCACAATAAAAAAAGTTTACTATTTGTTATAATGTCTATAATTTTACTTGAAAATTGTATTAAAATAATTCAAACCCATTATAAAAATTGTAGATCTGCCAAAAATGGTTTTTCAGGAAAAATAATAGCCGTATTAACAAGCAAAATTGTTACATTTGGGCATCTGAAAATCCAAACAACCATTCCATTCATCACGTGTCCTTGTGTGGTGCACTTTAAGAGCCAGAAGTATCATTGGTGCGCACTTCTTCGAAAATGAGGCTGATACTACAGTTACTATCAATAGAGTGCGCCACGGAAACATGATAACTAATTGCATTATCACCTGTTTTTGATGCCATAGATGTCGACGACTTGCGGTTTTAATAGGACGGCGCTACTTGCGACACTGCCCACCAAGCTCTGATTTAATGCCATTAGACTTATTTTTGGGTGGCTATATGAAAAATAAGGTTTATGAGAAGAATTTGGATATGTGTCACAGGTAAACTGATGAATTTTGCGAACCGAAAGTCTACATGTCATTCAAGAACAACCTATGCACGAACAACGAGTCACTGTTTGGTGTGGGTTTTGTGCTGGTTTGTTTGAAAACGATGCCGACAACGGTGTTATAGTGACCGGTGAGCGTTATCTTGGAAAAGAGGTGATTTCAACAGGACAGTGCCACTTGTCATATAGTACGTGAAACAATGGGCCTATTGTGAACGAAACTGCAAGGACCCATATCCTATGAAACAACAACGTTGAATAGCGATTTGATATCATTTATTAATCCAAATTGAGACTGAACTATATCAAAAAGTCATAGAAAATGTTGATGTGTGCATCCTGTATTACCGAAGAAGTTGTGGTAGCCATTTGATCGACTAAAGCCATAGTCGAATAAAAAACAAAATCATTTCGAATGTATTTTATTTTATTTTTTTTTTTAAATCTGAGGTCTTATTGAATCACCCTTTATAATGTCGCGTCGATCAATGATAAAAGTAGCAAAAAAATTCAAGTTAAATTATGTTGTTATAGTCAATGTGTTTATATTGTAAATTCAAGTACAATAGTCCAAGAAATCCCCAATCTTATAAATATCCAAACAATATTGTACTGGCGTCGAAGTAAGTTTCTTGCGAGAAACAAAAACAATAAAACCTTCGAAAGGAACCCCAATCATAACAACAAACAATAACAACAATTACACTTGTTCCATGCTAACTCATACCTTGCAATGAATTTGAACGCAGAAAAATAAGTACTAAAAATTTCTCTTTTCCGGAAAGTGGGAGAATGTTTTTATCCTGTTGGTAAGTGCGGTTGTTGTTCGTGTTGACACAGGTTAAAATGGGGTAAACTGTGATGGTGACATCGGTGATGATAAAGAAAGGATGAGACGGTATTTGTATAAAGCCCCGAAATCAATTCGCTGTGTTTTGTCAGGATGAAAAGGGATAAAGGCGAGCTAACTGAGCGTATGAGGAAAATATATCCACAAAAGTCGAAATACACAAGGTACGAGTACATACTAGTAACATATAAAAGTGCCGGGCGTGGCGTAGATATCAAATTTTTGAATTAAATTTTAAATCCGACAAAGATAGCTGACGACAAACGTAACCGCAGACTATTCGGCAACAGCCGCAGACTATTTACACTCGTACGAGGATTTCATGATTTCGAAAGTAACCCTGCGGTAAAAAAGTTATTATTCTGCATGATGAGTTGACAAAAAATCACCCCAAAAAATATTTTCCATTCGTTTTTATATTTTTGTTAATATTATTATTATTATTATAATATAACATTTATTTTTATATCATGGATTAAACGAATGTTAAATTTTATTAACAATTTTCCCATATTATCCATATTTAATTATATGCTATCATATTGGAATGCGGTTGATTGTGGTAATTATCATTTAAATTCTGACAGCTCTATTCAATCTATACATGTATTACGATGTGCATAAATTATAGTTTATTTAATATAGATTTTATGAATAGTTTTAATGCGTTTTGAAATACAGAAAATATTCATATTATTCCTAAAAAAAATTTAAATAAATCATATTTCTAACAAAGTTTTTCGATAACAAACATTTTTATTTGATTTAGCTAAATGTTATAGTTGATAAGTAATTAAAAATATAGGTTAAGAGACAGTCAAATTGGTCTTGTAACAAATAATATTCGGTGCTCACAGCTATCTTTAATTTGCTTTGTTCACCAACAGAATAGCAAAAAATATTCTCAGCTATTAGTACTAAAAATGAAACCGTTTCGTCGTCTCACTGGCCAACTACCAAAAATCTAGTCTACTCAATATCCTTAACGAATTTTCTGACCACGAATACTGCTCTTATCCATAATATGTTCTAGTAACTGTTCCACATAAATTGAGCGAACGTTGGCTTCGTGGTTTTCCTATTGTGGAGCTCCTAGATCCAAGAAATAGATTTTGAAATAACATTTATAACCTGATCAAATATAATAAAATTTATCACAAAATTAAATAAACTATAACTAATTTAGTCTACTAAAAACAAACCAGCTTCACTTAGGAAACTAATAACGGCCACCCACACGGAACTTCAAGTCACCAAACAAATGAGCTTATAGATTTGCTCCTGGCCTCTATAAAGCTGATATATTTTCAAATGGACCGTGTGGCCATAATTAAAATGTCAACATCTTTTGTTACTGACAATTGTATTTTGTAGAGTTTGCAATTTATTCAATAAAAAAAACACCCCTCAACAACGCCGACCATAATGCTGGCATCCAGGTAAGTGTCGATGAAGACCTAAATTTATCGATTTCAAGGCGTTATTGGTGAAGATCCGATTTCAAGGTGTTGATAAAGACTCAAATTTAGGTAGTTGGGACTGTCTGCCACAACAACATCCTTAAAAAAAATTTATCAAAAAAAAATTAAAGCCGTTGTACCATCGCAAACACCGTGAATTTGCTAATATTGCTCTAGAACAAATTGAAAATGTTGCTGATTTTTTCAAGAAAATCATCTTCTCATATGAGGCGCTTTTTCATCTCTATGAATCGGTGAATAAAGAAAATTGTCGTTACTGGACTGAAGCCAATCCACAAATTATTCACGAGAAACCTTCATATTCCAAAAAAGTTAACGTTTGGTGTGGTTGACAGCACGGTGGCATGGTCGCTTATACTTGTTATTGATTAACAAGACGGCCCTACGTGCCACACAGCCAATACCACAATCGATCTATTGCGCGAAAAGTTTGGCGAATCGACAATTTCAAGAAATGCAGATGTGCAATGGTCTCCAAGAAATTGTGATTTAACACCTTTGGATATTCTTTTGTAGGGTTATTAAAAGTCCTTGGGTTATTAAATTGGAACCATCGTATTCGGTTCTGTAAACGAAGGGAAGGCGGCCATTTGAATTATGTTATTTTCAGAACATAATTACATCGATTCTTCTTCAAAATAAAATAATAAATTTTGGTAATTTATTTTTTGTTACATTTAAAAAAAAAAAATTTCACACTTTTATGGAAAAATATTCTTAAATAATTCCCGAAATATATTTTCTTTTTATTACGACTGTAAATCTGCACCTACATTCAATGGCATTTGGTATTATATATTTATCTATACCTTCAATATTTGTTGTCATAGTATTTATTTTAAGCTAAATTACTTGGCATGGTAATCTTTGGGGAGTTAACAATAGCAAAATAATATGAAGAAAAAATAAAAATCGTAAAAGGCAAAATGGTACGACAAAAATTGAAAGTATTTTATATTCTTAAGAATGAATTGGTTAAGTTTGTCGTTTGGTTGTAGCAGGATATTTAGTAATAGAAAATGTTGAATATATCTTTCCCTAGAGGCATTGATTTTCTAGGCCTAATATTTTCCAATAATATTCATTGGAGCCCATAATTTTCTAAAGTTTTTTCTTTATTTGTTCGTTCGTAAAATTCCACAAGGACTAGACAGAAATTGTTCTGGTGTTGGTAAAATACGATTTAGAAATAATCAAAATCACTGAATAAATTGTGTAAAATACGATTGATCAAATCAGATTCATACCACAAGAGCCAATCAAATGAGTTACATCCTATGAATTTTATAAAAAGTTTACCTCTTTTATGAATTTTAAGATTTGAAAGAATTATTGTCGAGGCTGACTTGAATAAACATAAAAGATTATAATATATTTTGATAAAAAATTAAAAAGAGATTATCCAATAATTAGAAAGTAATTCTTATAATTATAAAAGAAATTGAAAATTGACAATACAACTAATACAAACCATACACTAATAGAAAATAGGTGATTAATCAGTTAAATTTAAATGAATAACAATCGCTAAAGTGAAACTGACGCTAAATAATAAAATTCATTTTTATCTCCACCCTAAGCAGGTTGTACAATTAATTTATATTATTCGACAAAATTGAGTTTAGAAATTACAATAACATTTTCACTAACAATGGATAAGTTTGTCGTTGATGAATGGTGACAAACAGAATATCAGTTCTGTCACCACAAACATGCCAGTTATCTTCATAACGATGGGGGTTCGGACGAGCCTTTGCAGCAGTGATCAATGAAAGTATGAATATTAATGAAATTTCTGAGAGCAGAAGGACATCTGCTGGTAGAGTGTATTTGATGACAATATTTCATATTCCTGTCTCGTTGTGAAATTGTTTGATGAAGGTAATTATTAGCGGACTTGGTTACTTGATACACTTAAATAAATGACTGGCTAATACCAACCACTTCGATAAAGGTGGACGACTTTGTTTAAGGACACCATCCAATTTGGTTAAGTGGCTAATACAGCAGATAGTAAATAGTCGAATATATTTGTGCAATATCCATATGTACCTTCAATATTATTTTAGAATATCTTTGAATCTGATACTCAGAAAATTTTAACCGAGGGTTAATTATAAAGTTTCTAATGGTAGTTTTATGAAGAAAATATTTGCACAACATTTTTAACATATTCCAATTTTAAACGTTCAAAAACAAAAAATTAGAACTCAAAGATTTGTAAAATTTTTTTGTAAAATTTACTTGAGTTATTTATAATTAATCCATAAAATTCTTAGAATATAAGGGATGGCAGAAATGTACTTAAAGCGATCTGGCAAAACTTTGTACTTCCTCTTCAAGGTATGTTAGTCCTTCCTAGATGAGCAGTACAAATTTCTATCTCGGTCGTAAAGCTGTGTTTTTGTAATACAATAAAAAAAACAGAGTAGCGTAATTTAGACATATGAAAAGTTGCAACGAGCCTATGGGCCTTGAAAATTCCTTATCAAGGGCATAAATATTTCAATGGGATAAAGGATTTTTGGCGGACTGAGAAGCAGTGAAAGACGAACCTCGTTCAGGTCAGACCTTCGATTATTATTGAACTAGATAAAGCTCCTTCAACCGCTCAGAAAAAGAGTTGTTGTATCAGATCAGACATGGCAGATACTCGGATACACCACCATAACATCACCCCAGTCACACGGCTGTCTCCATTAATAAGTTTGTCTCATAAAAAGAAATTTCCTGTAGCTGCCCAGCTCACTCTTGTATGACTATTTTTTATTCCTAAAAATCTAAACCCACTTGAAAGGACATCATCTTTTACTGTTGATAACATGCAAAAAGGTGTGAATGCGATTCCAGATAAATCCTTCCAGATACTATGAAAATTAGAAACAACGCCTCCATCGATGCCTAAGAGAAGAGAACTATTTTGAAAAGGATAACATATATGAGTATGTACAAAAACTAAATAAAATTATTGGAAAAAATGGAATCAGTCTCACTACTTTCCTGTTACATGTCGCATATTATTTAAAAATAAAATTTTTTTTTTAAATATTTATTAATTTTTTTTGCTTACAACATGATTTTTTTTTATTGTAAATTCAATTTTCCACTTCAATCAAGATCTTGAAATAAAGCCAACTATTCACTTGCACATATTTTGAGTTAAACAAACTTGTTAGCCAGTAGAATTGGCATGGATTGCTGCTTAGTTACCTACGAACAGTTCCACATGTTGAAAATTTCAAGTACTCCAATGCGATGATGTGCACTTTATATATAAAGTATAAAAATGAAATCGCAACAAATAGAATGGACACAAGAACTTAGAAAAATTCCTCTAAATTCAATCAACTTCGAAAATCATCAGACCGAAAGGTAAACAACAAATTCTCGAGAGCAACTTATGCTCATAGCTCTATTCACAATGGACTTGTTCTAAAGACACTTAGACAACCTACATTTAAAAAAATGTCTACCCTTTTCAATTCTAAATGGTTTATTTTAGATTTGCACAAGTAAAATACTAGCCACGTATAGAAATAAAAACAAATATTACTGATTTTTGACATTTTTTAAATGAACAAATATGAGAATTGCACTCCTTGATTTTTGTTCCAACAAATTTTTGGGGTTGATTTTTATTCGAATATAATGCAATTTTTCTTAACATGCTAGCCAAACTTTCTAAATTCTAAAATCTTATACGGTCCAAATATGTTCTGAAATTAATTTCTTCAAAGTTGGAATTTTTGTTCCTTGAAAAATACGAATCAGAATTTATTATTGGTACTAACTTAAAAGGTATCTAAAGAATAAAAATATAAAAAAAAATAATTTGATTCCATAAATTGTAAGAATTGGCTGACACATAAAACACCATCATCGTAATTAAATCCTTCCGAATGAAACTTTTTGAGCTTTTGTATTACTTGCCAATCTATTACCTCGCAAGAATATGAAAAGAGTACCACCAACAATAGATGTCGTACGTACACCTATGAGATGAGTATAGATTGAAAAATTTTACACCCTAACAACCACTTGCAAAGCCCAACTACAGTTCTACCAGCAGTTAAAATTAATTGCAAGCAAAATGCAAGAAGAAAATGTGAACCAAAAATTTCTTAAGAACCAAAAATTTACAGATTTTCACATAATTTTTATATCACCTCCAATTTGTGGCCCTTTGTGTATAAAAAATGTGAGCATAGATTTTTATTGAATCCGAATTGATTTAATTCACTTATAAAATTCAGCTATGTATAGTTCATAGTTAAATTTGATTAATTATCTAATAATGGGAAAGGTAAAGAATTTTTCACAAGTGGAAAAAAGTTTCCAGTGAAAGACAATGAAAGAAAAGTATTTTGAATTGAAGAGATCTTATCCCAATCACAAGTACAATTGAGTCTTTTTACCATTGAAGAACAAAAGAAACTATATTATTTGAACAGCAAATATTTTTACTATTCTCTTAATTAACATCTCATTATAGTAATAATAATAATAATAATAATAATAAAAATAATTATTTTGGAATAAAAACAAAAAAATATTCAAAAACTTACATTATCCCGGTGTGAGTCCATTTCCAATACAATATTTGTCCAGAACTGTCTCCATTTATGCATCTGTAACAAATGAAATTATTTGTTTATTTTCAATATTTACTTTAAAAGTATATTACTTAAATTAGTTGATTTTTCTAATTATGTGTATTTAGAGAAAACCCTTTTTGAAACCCCACCAATATCAAAAGAGCTACCTACTTGTATCATACAGATGCGACCGGGATTACTGGCAAAATGGTATTAAATATGAACAAAATAAAGGATATATAATAATTAATTAACCGCTCCCAAATTGATTGTTCAAACATCTCTAAGCAGTATTTAAATAGAATAACATACGCAAAAGGTTGTTTTTAATAAGTTTAGTCGTTCAAGTGTGCTCCTATAAGTTTATTCTTTCTATTCGAGCACACCAACTCATATTAGTATGTAAGAATGCTCGTATGTGTATGTATTTACGAGTATGTATGAATGTAAACAAGAGCATCTTTTTTGGGGTAAATATAATTCTAATGACTTAATGGCGTAAACAAAAAAGTTGTTGTCAATGCTGCACGTGTGGGTGCAGGTACCAAACGCTAAAAGGAACATTAGCAGCATCGTATTTCCGCCGGAAACCGCCCATCAACGTATTTTATATTGCAAACGGCGTCGCGTTCACTTTGTCAAAATTTTCCATAATTTACTAATTTTTCATCGCAGTGATAAGGAAGGCTTACAAGTGTGCCTGCTGGAAATGATAATCGAACTTGGATATATGTAGATAAATTGCCCGAAAGTAAGTACGCTCTTCATTCTTCGAAATATTTGTACGCTATACAAACTGCAAAAGGGAAGGAGGGGCTGTCCTTAATAGCGACTAAAGATGTAGTGAACGGTATAAATAGGAATTGTGTATGTTGGCAAAAGCAAATGCCTTCAACAAAAATAAAAAGAATAATCGCGAAAAATAAAAAGAATAAAAAACAGATTTTCCAGCAATTTTATACAGCTTTTGTTGTCTGAATTCAATGTTAAAGTTAAAGGCGATAGAGAATTACAGTATTACACTTTACACAGCATTGCTACTATCCCCCGTGGTACACATGTTCAACCCTCAGGTTCGTCATTCCCGCACTAACTGTGCTCGCCAACGTTTCGTTGTTACTGTACTTCTTCTTTATGAAATAACTAACTTCATTATATTTCGGAATCCGTTCACACCCCTGATCACCCAAGGGCGATCGAATGTTAACTTTTGGCGCTCTACAGTCTATAAGTATTCCAACAGCACTCAAGATACTCAAGATATCTTCGCGCACTACCAACCCCCGAACAAAAACACCACACAAAACTCAAACCCCGATCAAATGAAGTGAATTTATGCGATTCCATTTCAGATAGCGAAGCTTCTTTAAAATGTTGAGCATTCGCTGCGAAACAGGTACAAGAGTGTAAAAGTTTCTAGTCATTGGATGTGTAAATGGTTGAAAATAACGTTCATGCAAAATATGTTAAATGTATTTAAGAGGCAGTAAGTAATAGAAGTAGAAGTAGCAGTAGTAGTAGTAGTAGTACACGTAGTAGTAGTAGCAGTAGTGGTAGTATTAAAAGTTGTATAGTGGTTGCGGCAGCAATAGTACCACTGATAGTAGAGGTAGGAAAAAAATTTCGGAATAAAAAGTATAAAAACCCCCAGTGGGTTGGAATCGAAAGCTGGAAATAAAAAAATTGGGAAGAGACGTGTGCGTGCGTACACAAAAGGGAAAATAGCATCAATGAAGCGCTTGAAAAAATTGCTAAACATTTTTTCATGCGTTTACCGTTACCGTTACGTCCGACTACTAAACATTACTTTCACTATACCACCCTGAGGCAATGGGGTAGTACACCCCAGTTAGGTAGGCTCGCATATACAAAAATATAACGATAGGAAATATCACTATGAGTGTATTCCAAAGGCAGTTTTTTTTATTGTGTGTATTCTTACACTCTTTATAGGAATAGGAAAATTTTGAATTTTCTAACAAAATAAAAAAGAATCCAATAAAATAAAAATAAAAAATTGAGAAATTATTCTCAGTGACACATTGTAAAAATGAGCCAGCCAAACATTTAAACAACCAACCCAGTCACTCAGTCACTAGAACAACTCACCCTCCCTCCTTCCTTATCCACGTACCATTTGAAGAAAGTAAAACTTTTGCAAATGATCGAGATTACAATACTAAAGTTGAACCAACAATGACAATGATTGGTCTTTCTTATCAAAAAAAAAACACATACACAAAAATCACAAGAAAGTTGGAAAGGAAGAAAAATTAAAAGGTAAGCACTAAGGTAAAACCAACCGAAAACTAAAACGATGGGGAAAAGAAAAATAAATTTCCAAAAACAGATCTTGTCCAGATATGGTCCCAAGAATAATTACAAGTGCTCAAAAGGACTTTTTTCTTCACATCTCTATTCTATCCTTGCAACACTCGTTTTCCTATAATATTCATTTATTTTCACGAACTAGGAACTAATATATATTTACTGATAAAATTAAGAGAAAAAAAAAATAAAAAAAACCTATACTCTTACACCTACGATTTGTTATCAGCTTCATGATCTAATACGAGCATGACTATATTCACATACATATTTTTACATTGTACATTTAATAATGACTCGATTATGACTTCAAATTTGTCGAATTCCAAAGTTATCTTAGAAAAAAAAATAATCATCCTAATTTGTTTTATTATAATGAGTAGATAAAAGCCATGTAAATTAAAAAATTTCATACGTTTAATCCTACAAAAAAAACTAACTAGATATCCTTTTATTTTACTATCTAAAGTCAATTGAAGTTTTTTTGCTTAGACAAACTTTAATTTAAAAAATGTTCAAATTTACAAACGGTGAAAAAAGTGGCATGATTTTGAAAATTTAACGTTTTTAAAAGAATATTCAAATTAGTCTATGGAGAGGAAGATTAGATAGTTAAAAATAGATGCCATATCATGAAATTTAATCAAAATTTTCTACATCATAAAAAGAATAGTACGCAACTCAATTCGGTAATCAATGAGAATGACAAAGGATATTTTCAAAGCCTTAACTGGCCAATTTTAAAGAGCAAAAAAATCTTATTACTATGCATTCACTTATGTGTGTACATACTTTATATTTAAGAGTAACAAAGATTAAAATATCATTAAGCTAACAGGTATAGGAAAAATGATTGACTTAACCTTAAGAAAGAAATTTTATATTGATTGAGAAAAACAAAAAAAAATTTTTTTTTAAAAACCAACCGATTTTTGTTAATTTCAGCAAATCTATTTTGTAGTTTGAAAAGCACAGAGTCTTGTCATTTTAAAGATGTTAAATATAAATATTATTCAAGGTAAGATTTGTACAGTATAAAAATTACCATTTTATAATATGGTTAAGTTGGCCATAGAATTTGCAAAAGATACGCCGATTAGGTGTGGGTGCTGGAACAACAGGCTTACGACACTGATCTTACGAGGAAATTTTTTTCAGTGATCAGGCTTATCTTATTACTTGGTGGGTATGTCAATCCATAAAATTGAAATATACAAGTCTTTAAAAACTTTTAAATAATTAACAAGCCATTGTACTTGACAAGCACCACTTTCTGGAGTGCATTTTGATCTGAAGATGTCGAACAAGGAGACACAGTTATGGTCAACTCTGAGCGCTATACCAACTTATCTTTACCTAAACTTGAAAAGTTTTATCTAGATCATGGTTTTAACAAAAAGGGTCCATATGTCACACTTAAAATGCGATAACTTTTGACTTTATTGAGCGAAAGGTTTCCAGAATGCGTTGGTCCGAGATTTGGTGATGTCAATTTAGCTCCAAGATCGAGCGATTTGACACTGTTGGATTTTTTTTATAAGATTCTATTGGGTTGTTCTGAAAGTAATTGCGGTATTCTGGAAGGCCAGTTGAAGGTGATGAAGACACAATTAAGGCATTAATTGATGCAAAACGACGAATAACGACTCGTGAGATCGTTGAGAAATTAAATTTATCGAATTTGACCGTTCATGATCATTTGAAACGGCTAGGTTTAATCTCAAAAATGGACATATGGGTTTGTGCCATCGCATTGATGTTTGTAATTTGCTTCTCAAACGCCAAGAAAATGATCCATTTTTGAAGCGTATCATCACTGGGGACGAGAAATGGGTTGTCTACAACAATGTTAAGCGGAAAAGATCCTGGAGTAGAAAAGATGAACTGGCTCAAAGCACTTCGAAAGCAAATATTCATCAAAAAAAGGTTATGCTATCTGTTTGGTGGGATTTGAAGGGTATCGTTTATTTTGAGCTTCTACCGAGCAATACAACGATCAATTCTGAAGTGTACTGTCATTAGTTGGACAAATTGAATGATTCACTTAAACGGCCAGAATTCGTCAATTGGAAAGGTATAGTATGCGAAACCATATACAAGTTTGACCACTCGGTAAGAGTTTTTAGAGCTTGAATGGGATATACTGCCATACCCACCATACTCTCCAGACCTAGCACCTTCCGATTATCATTTGTGCCGGTCTCTACAAAATTTTCTAGGCGTAAAATGTTTAATTCAAATGAGGAGGTCAAAAATCAATTGGATCAGTTTTTTGCAAGCAAAGAACAAAAATTTTATGAGCGTGGAATCATGCTAATGCTAGAAAGATGACAAAGGGTATTTTATCAGACTGGACAATATTTAATTGAATCAAAATATTAATTCGCTATAAGAAAATCGTCTTTCATTTTTATAAAAAAAAAAACGAAATTAGTTTCCGAACAAGCCAATATAATAAATCTTACATGCACATAAATTGTTCAAACTTTAGAATAATTGTCGAATTGCAGCCCGAAATGTGCAAACAAATCATTAACACTTATCTTAAAAGAATCGAGTCCTGAACGAAGTCTCAAGGAAACTACTTTTATAAACATATAATAAAGCATAATGGCATAAGTTTAAGCAATATAATAAAGTAAAAATTTTATCAAAATCTAAATATTAAATATATTTTATATAAGTTTGTTTTTCAAAGCGTAAATTGGATTAATTTTTAAAATGAATATTTTTTCTTTGCAAGCTTAAAAGAAAACATCGATAATTGATCCTTTCCTAATATGAACGTCAATCAAAACTATTCGATTATTATGAATACATATATATATATATATATATATTCAAGTATACACAGGACACATATTTATTTTTTGCATCAGAAAAATATTTTTTTTTATTTTTAATTCTCAATGTATAACAATAATCAAAATAATACTATTAAAATCTACTAGAATAAAGTTAATAACAATTCGAAAGTGTATAAAAAAGGAAAACTCGCAATTAAAATAAAATGGAAGTAAAACTATTGGAAAAATCATGTATAAAATTGTCATTTCCCTGAGGGGTAATTTGGCGTTTTGGGAGCAGATTGCAAATGCATATTTACTAGTTAGTATTTCTGATATGAGCAGCGAACAGGCTGAACTGTCAGACAAACTGGATCACCAATCCGATAACTGTGTCCTGATAGGAACAATTTGACTATGTTGGCTAGTGTCACACCAATAATTGCATCTGTCCCTCTTGGCGAGGTAGGTCTATATGTACACACACATACAGATTCTTGTATATGAGATATATTTACCATCACTATTTTTCCATGGTTATTAGTTAACGAAAAAACTCCATGAATACCTGCACTTATTTGATTATAGTACGACCTAAACTATTGATGCATACAAAATTTTATCACATACCGTAGATAATTTCATTGATTTCGTTGCTTCTATATTACTCTTATAGTTTTGCATATCTACGGATACAAAAAAAACTCAATGAATTCCCATAAAGCTTACAGGTGAATTGATTGAAAAGATTTGACCATCTCATCTCTTCTCTATTTTTAATGTATAATATTTTATCTTTTACATTTGCACATTATTCAAAATATATGTATAAATCGCTTAAATATAAAAAAAATGCCCACTCATAAGAGATTTATGATAGATAACTTTATCAAGATTCAGAAATTATAGAACTTTTAAATATGTTAAATTTGACTTAAACACGATGGGCTGATTGATCAATTCAAAGACGATAAATATTCTGACAGTTATAGTAATCAACATATTATAGATTTTTTTGCAATAATAATAAATTAACATTAAATTTTAAAATGTTCACATTATATAAACTACGGAAATGTACGAATTCACCATCTTCTCTTTGTCTCAGTGTACGTAGTTAATTATTTTTTCAATTTTTAATAAGATTGAATTTTAAAAGAAAATATAATATAAGAATGCTTTACTTTATTAAATTTTTCATTCTTAGTATGATTTCTTTAAAAAAAAGAAGAAATTCGCTTATTCGCTAACTTTATATTATTTGATTTCTATTCCCTTTAGGTTTTCCAATGGATTTCATTTTACAAGTACCCCGTTAGCATGGGAATAGAGAAAGAAGTCAAAGTTTTGTGGAAATTTTCGTAAAGTGCAA
The DNA here is from genome assembly GCA_958298945.1 of Atherix ibis. Classification (NCBI taxonomy): domain Eukaryota; kingdom Metazoa; phylum Arthropoda; class Insecta; order Diptera; family Athericidae; genus Atherix; species Atherix ibis. Next base: position 17,622,832 of record OY282609.1, on the reverse strand, counting down.
AAGTACAATACTCTCTGTAAAAGGTGAACAGCCAATAAACGATTTGAGTCAAATTAAAAATTCATTTTGACCGAAACAAGTTGATTAATCACAGCAACTCCGATTTTGGCCTTCGAGCGGAAGTTTTAATGATTATCGGGAAAAATATCAACTTTAAAGAAAAACAAAATTTCATTCTTTTTGTCAATTTTTATTCCAAACCATTTAACAAATACTACAATATTACGAAAGCATCTAAATTTAATGTAAAAATCTTGTGGCGGTATGTTGATACTCATGTCTCTCACTTACGCCGACAAGTTCGGCCATTTTGAGTGTTCAGTTAATTTTTGACAGCTGCTTTGCTTGCACGTGTTTTGGCTCGTCTTCGATTTTTGCCCATTCCAAAAAATGGATCAAAGAATCTGTATCATATTTTGTGTGAAAAAAACAAAATTAATTGCGCGAACGCATTCCGAATATTAACTGTGGCATATGGTGAAGCTACCTTGGACCGAAGCAACGTTTATCGGTGGTACAAAATGTTCTCAGAGGGCCGAGAAGATATGAACGACAAAAAGCGTGCCGGACGCTTACAGTTTTCTTCGATTGCAGGAGCGTTGTGCATCATGAGTTCTAGCCATAGGGTAGAACGGTCAATAAGGAATATTACCTACAAGTTATGCGCATGTTACGCGAAGCAATTCGCCAGAAACGCCCGGATTTGTGGAAGAACAAAAATTGGCTTTTGCACCATGATAACGCCCCTGCTCACGCATCGTTGCTTGTGCGCGAATTTTTGGCCAAAAACAACACAATCATAATACCGCAACCACCGTATTCCCCAGATCTGGCCGCCTGTGACTTTTTCTTGTTCCCGAAACTGAAGAGCCCCATGAAAGGACGACGCTATGCTACGATTGAGGAGATAAAGACGCCATCGAAGGAGGAGCTGAACAAGATCACAAAAAATGATTTTTTGAAGTGCTTCGAGGATTGGATAAAATGTTGGCACAAGTGTATAATATCTGGTGGGGATTACTTTGAAGGGAACAAAATAGATATTTATGAATAAATAAATAATTTTTGAAAAAACACAAAATCCGCGATACTTTTTGTATCAGTTCCAAGCAGCAAATATTGTACTTTAATTTTTGGTGAAAAACGAGTACCATTGACTAAGCACCTTAGTTTCCAGATATGGGTCCATCCAATTTGTGTATATTGTCGGCGCTGAAAATACCACTTCCTAGTAGAACTTTTTAATTAATTGAAGCTATAAGAGAATAAATTTCAGAATCCCAACAAGTGTCTACAAAACTGTTTGAAAGAGAATAGTAAATAATATTTTCTTGTAATTTAGCTCATTTGACATAAATTTTTTATAAAATAATTAATCTATACTGTTAATGCAAGAACATCCAAAAAAATCTGATACCATTTTATAGGCACTTGATTCTAATGTTGGGTTTTTTTCCGGATTTTCATACAAAATTCGTCAATTTTCCAATCATAAATATTCCATTGGCAGTCTTTGAATTATACACCAACAAATTTTTAATCATTCTTAAATTTAAAGGGAACAATGTATTGTGCTTCGTATTTTTAAGTATTAGTGAGAAAAAAATACCATCCAGCATTGGAAAAATATATTTGGATCAATATGGTCATCAAAAGAAGTTTTTTTTATTTATTTTAATAAAAATGTGTTTTCTTATGAAACTTATACATAAACACAGAATTATCGAAAAGATTTCTATTCAATATGGCGGCGAATGATGCTGGTTTTGTGATTTATACGTGAATTATTTGCAAAATTATTTTTGAAATAGTACCTCTTAGGTCTAAAATTTAACAGACTAAGAACATACGAAATATGAACGGATAGGTTAAAAGGAATATGGTTCTTCCTGACTTGATTCCTATCTAAAAATTCTACAAAATATGCTCATGCATTTGTGTATGTTTATACACATGTGGAGATTATTTGATACAATGCCAGCGAAGCGTGTTCTATATATGAGAAGGTAGATTTTTGCAAGACACGAACTTTCCGTGGTCTATCCTCGTTAGAGATAGAACATGACTTGAATTCAATTTCATTCACAAACTATGAAGTATTTTTCCATTTGCAAGTAGAAATCGTACTGGACCACAACGATATGGATTTACTTTATTACACATACTTTCCCACAATAAATCTTCTTTGATGAAAATAATTTATACACACCCACACTATGTATGTGTAGTTACCTGTATGTACATTTTGTCCAGGACCAGACACTTAAGGATATGTATTCATTCAAGTGTAAACTCGAATAAAATTACTTATGTGCAACTACTTTGAACATATGACTCATGAGACCACGTTCTTCGAAACTAACCGCTCACATATGTTGAAGGAATTCGAAAAATTTATTGGCCGATGATAGGAAAGGTGACTAAAATAAAGTAACCAATATTTCTTAAGTATTAAGCTAACTAGTATCCGATTAAGGTAGTTTTAGTAGATCGTAAATTCGGAATGCGGACGAGCACGATCATCAGTCACCTTCGATAGCGATAATCAAATTCACAACTGGCTTTCTAAAAGCATCTGACGATTATGTGTGCGCCTAATGCACTTTTCTTTGAATTTTACTGAAAACTTTTCAATGTTTTCTTCTTTTATGGTTCACTGAACAGTTTGAAAATATTTGTTTTCTTGTCAAAAACTTTCATATTTGAACAGGGTGGGTAGAGTATGAAATTTATGACCCACGTTATGAATTCATCAGGGGATGTTTACAATGAATGCACCCATAAACATTCGTTCAATCTCCTCATTCTTATAAAAAGCTCTAACAATTTCGTGTGAATATTTTTCTTACATTAAACTTTATTCACGCTTTTAACGGTGATATACCATATACTCACAAACAAATACCAAAAGTTGAAAGTACAAACAAGATAATCTAAGCCACCAATAACACAGCATCTATTGCAAGTATACAAATTGAAAAAATACTCAAATCGCATATCTAAATGTAAGTTTTAGAAATGTGCGTTCATGAAAACCATCTTAAGCATATTTTCCTCCTGTCTGTTCATCTCTTCTCAAGAATCAAGTTTAAATTTTAAAACAAATTATTATGTAGTCTGTCCCGCAAAAAGTTACCAAACCGAAACTATAAACAGAAAATAGCAGAAACAGGAAGACTTTTCCCTAGTACCTTTTGAATATTTCAACCAACAATCAAGTAAATTTTACATCATAAGAAAAGTGCTTTAAAGTATTTACGAAGGAGCAGCTTTGGTCAAACAAATCTAGGAGAATAAATACGAATCGAAATAATATAGAATGATCAGTAAATATTTTCCTGCTGTGATTTTATATTTTTGTTGATAGTAATAAGCTTCTCGAATATTTTCTTTCTTTTTTCAAAATCTACATCGCGGGATTTATTTTAAATTTTTTAAAGATCCGTCTCAGACATGGTGTCTTTAAGCGCAGTCAATTACAATGAAAGGGTATGCATGTGTCAAATTTTGTTTTTTTCTAACAAGTTTATTACAATGAAAGGGTAAGCAGGAGTCAAATTTTTTATAACGAGCAACAAACAATTTACGTTTAGAAGACATGGTGGATTATACTGTTATGTACCAGGGGTATACGCTTAAATCCGCTGTTTGGTCATAGATGGCGTGAGCGTATTAAGATACCATGGGCACGCCATACTTTTTTTATGAGTTTGACATCTGTCAACATTAATCAGTGCACATTGTCAGCAATTTCGTACAACAACATGCTTTTTTCCTTTGGTAATCATGTCTAGTTTTATGCCAGACAAAGAGCATATGCGGGAAGCTCTGCTTTTCTACTTCAATTTGAAGAAACCAGCTGCCGAGTCGTATCGAATACTTATGAAGGCCTATGGTGACAGTGCTTTATCCGAAACAACGTGCCGAGATTGGTTTCGTCGGTTGAAAGACGGCAATCTTGACTTGTGGGAGAAGAAGCGTGAAAACCAGACATTTCCATGCGTCTGCGTGTCATGGGGAAGATTGAAAAGATCGGAAAATGGGTGCCGCATGAATTGAAGGATAGGCAGATAGAGCGATGCCAAAACACATGCGAAATCTTGCTCGCCAGACAAAAAAGAAAGTAGGATTGTGACAGGCGATGAAAGGTGGATATATTTCGAGAATCCTAAACGTAAGAAATCGTGGGTTGATCCCGGCCAACCATCAACATCTTCCCCAAAACAAAATCGCTTCAGACGGAAGACGATGCTGTGCGTTTGTTGGGATCAGCAGGGTATCATCTACTAACATATGAGATGTTGAAACCTGATGAGACTGTCAATGCCCACCGCTACCACCAACAACTGATCAAATTACACCGTGCTCTGCGTGAAAAAAGGACGGATTATCAACAAAGACATGACAAGCTGATTTTCCTCCACGACAACGCACCATCGCACACGTCAAAAATGACTACCACCTGATTTCGTCGATGGGCCACGCGCTCGTTGAGCAGCTGTTCGATTCTTATGAAGACGTCCGAAAATGGCTTGATGAGTGGTTTGCCTCGAAAGAGAAGGAATTTTTTGGCGTGGTATCCGCAAATTCCCCGAGAGATGGGAAATATATGTTTTCGAGGGCAAGTACTTTGAATAAATTTGTTTTTACTTTCTATGAAAAAAACATGTGTTTTTTTCACTAAAAAACCGCGAATTTAAGCTTATACACCTGGTAGTTGAAAATGAATATCAGTTATTTATTAGAGAGTTTTGGATTGACGTATTTGGATAGGACTCGACTTCAAATCGTTAAAAAGTAAACCAATTTTGTAATAAAAGGACATAATTATATAATAATGATAACATGAAAAGGCTCATAGTCTTAAAAGCACTTCGACCAATGAGGTATTTCATGGTCATTAACCCTAACTCAAATAAAAGTAATATTGAGCCTTTTAGCGAACCTCAATATCATATAAGCTGGTTGTTGGGAAATCTCGTAGGGATCAGGAAATGTCAAACCAAGATGTCGAAGTCTAGCAGAGTAGGTGCTCTTACGGTTCATCCTCTTCAGAGCAAAACGAAAAGGATACGTCTTTGTACTCAGTTGTAGCTTAAAATGTGTTATAATAGGAAGCAATATCAGAGGCATAAATGTTCCTGGCTTCACTGAGAGTGATCTGAAAACGCGATCGTCTTTCCTTCCGCATAGCTTATACTTTAGTCCCTCCTAGAGGGCAGTACACGTCTCAAATTCATTCTTCATCAGATTTTGAGTCAAAAATTTGAGCAAAAAAAAAACTTGCGACCATCTTCATCAATGAACTTTATTGGAAAAATGGATACTTGTGGTTGGACAACCGCCCTTTCGACCTCATCCAAGTTTGCGTGAATGTTTTTGCTTCGGAAGATAACAAATCAATTGAAAGGATATCATATTTCCGAATATATATTACCAAGGTTCGAGTTATGACCTTACAGCACTGTATGAAATTAAAATAACATTGTCGCAGAAAAAACAATCTTTTTACAATTAATATTATGTCCTCTTTTCAATATTATATGTACAACAAATTATATTAAGTAAACCCTGAAAATATTGTACTATAAAATATACTGTAAGAACTCACATAAATCCACATTTGATAGAATTATAATATCCTAAAATTATACTAATGAAAAATAGCAAATATACAATAATTTAATTTTTTTTTGATTCAATTAAACATCTTCACTTGAATTAATATTGAAAAAAAATCGCAAAGGGTAGAGCATTGAATATAACCAAATTAAACAAAATGAAATTACCCATAAAAAATATTTACAACAACGATGGGGAAACGGTGTAATAAATTTTGAAGGTAGACAATTGGGCTGTAGTCGAATATATTTCTAGACTACTTAAAATATAAGTGGTGCCTTGAAACGATATGGAATACCGTGTGGCAAATCACATCGGTGTACTCGTACCCGTAGTGCAAATACCGTTTACCCGGTATCTACTAGTACACTCTACAGAATATCGTTCTATCAAAATTTTACAAGTTCAAAGCTAACCAATGTGTTGATGCTGGGGTATCCTATATCCACCGCAATTCACCCACAATTCAAATGGTCCAGACCAGAGAACCTATGGTCTGGAACATTGTATATAAAAATTTACAAATAAACCGAAACGCGTATGTTAAAAATCTACAAGAACTATGCGACGATGATGATGGAGGAGGCTTCATTGAAAGATACTATTCTCCTCGAGCGAGTGTACTGCAGAAGGACATTGCCTCTGTACAGTAAAACTGTATAGTTTGAGGGGAGTCAGTTCAAACAAAACACAATCCGCAGAATGTTTGCATAATTCATGACAGGGTACAGACTCAGAGAATTTGTGCATTAAACCATGCGAATACTGACCAGTGAACCGGCCCGTTAAATATGAATATCACTGTGGAAACAAATACTTTATCACATTGTATCTATCCATTGGGGTAATATTCGATTTTAAGGGCATCTACCGGTTCCCGCGACAATTATTGTCCTGCTGTTTTGAATAACAAATGCAATTTTATTGTGAATTCGATTATAAAAACATATGGAAAAGGTACTAGCTTAGGGGGGACAGAATGTATACGACTTTCGTTTGAAGAGATGAAACTTTATCTGCTGAATTTTATTTGTACCGATTTGTATGATTTTTATCTATTTAGCTTGTATATCATCTGTCTTTACTGTTGATGGCATTAAGTTATCAAAGGTTGAATAGCTGTTTATCATTTGATTTAATGATTACTAGAAGTGAATCAATACCTGACATATTTTCTTGTTACAAAATCTATATCGGACATAAACAGATGTGAACTAACCTCTTGTACACCTCGGTTAGGCTTTTGAAAAGAAATACAAATCGGTGATATCTCCCATATATACGCATTGATTTACAATTTAGATAGCAACTGCTCAAATAGTCATTCATCCATAAATCACCTCGAATGTTACACATATGCAAATGATCCCCAGGATTATCTATATGGTCATTATAAATTATGTTCATATATAATAGAGAAGAAAATACTAAAGGATATTGTCAATCCTCTTACTTATTATTTAAGCACCTCTAGAAGAACTTATGCACTTCGAATTAACCCAACAAAATTAAGTAGCATCATCAATTTTCTTTATAGGTTCTTATATTTTACATTTTTACATTTAATTTTACTTGCCAAAGTATAAAAACAATATATTAAGATTATCTTATCAACAAAACTTTATGCAAAAATAAATCGTAACAACAACAAAACATTATTAGTTATTATAAATACCAAAAATAAAAAATAAAAAATTTTCTAAAAAATAAAAATTCTATAAATTAAAAGTGTATCTTATGAATATGTTATCGAAAATAACAAAGCGGGATAAAAGATTATGCATATTCCTTACACTCGATCAAAAATTGCAAATAACTAAGTTGAAAGAGTAATTTACTATGATAAGAAGAATTAATTAGGATATTTCCAATAAAAATAATTTTTTCTTAGCCGGCCCGGCCCGGTAGCACAGTTGTTATCGTACTGGACAACCATCCAAGGGGGTCATGGGTTCCAAACCCACTGAGGTATGGCCGTACGCTATTTCCCAAAACTACATCTTTCTTTTCTATTTCTACTTTAATTTCCTTATCCCGATATCCTTTGTCGCCAAATGGACTTTAGTATCGTGGCGCTTAGAATGTTACATTTCAGTACTAATATTACTTGAAATGATAATTTAAAAAAAATTGTTTTCCTTTTCTACATAGATAAAATTGATTAGCAGAGCTTAAGGTAGTTGAGGCACCGGTTAACCCTTGTATTCGACTGGCTAATCGGATTTGGTCAAAAGCCCATTTCTCATTGTCTTCTCAAATTTTATACAAATTTATTGTCAAAAAAAAATTTTCATAAAATCTTAGAAAGTTAACAATTGACCCCATCATATTAAAATGAAAAATTAATCTTTTTTTATATTTCTCGCCACTCATCGTAATAAAGATTCCTCTCTATAACTTTGAATTTCAGAATTGTCTTTCCTCACTCTAAATGGAAAACATGGTTGAGAGAACGGTTGAGATTATCTACATCCCTGGACAGGTAAAATAATGCAATTACTGAGCTCTCGAAAAAGTTTTCTTCTATAGCTCTATGTTTACGAAAAAGCTCCAGTCCAGCTGGCGGTATAGACTGCACTTTGCACTACTAATCAGTGAAATATCATCATCTTCATTTATAGCCACGTAACTCTGGAGGCCATTTGTGGCCCATCGAGCTATTATATTCTCAAAAATATTCGATATTACCTGCTTAAAAACAGGAGTGTTGAACTGGTTCCAAGTCAAGTGGGAATTTCAGAGGACGAGTGGGCAATTTTGTAGACACATGGACTAAACAAGTTACGAACGATTTCTTTCAAAATATTAGCCAATGTTTTTATTGCCCAACCAGTCTACTTCATCACGAAAACTACTCAAAATCTGTAGGGAATTTCGGAGGACATTTAGCTTTTACATATACTTTGATTTTAGAAAATGACCTCCGCCAATCTCCCAATCATATAACGTTCAACTCATTATCCCTCATCTTCTAATGGATTGCCAACTTTTCCAAACTTTAATTTTTCATAAGATTCCCCCTATTTCTGAGCTTTTATATTCCTTAACACAATTTTAACAATTTTTTTAATTTCCTTTTTTAAAATGTTGTCTAACTGGATCGCCAAATTTCTTTATGGTCATGATACTACATTACGATTCCTGACTTATGTCCTAGGCAACTTATATGCACAAAAAAAAAACAATTATTTTATTGAATTTTAAATGTAAGTAAGCAACTTTTCCATAATTTATTTTACAGTTGAAAATTCATCGAAATAATTTTGAGTTGAGTCCACATAATATCGGAAAATATGAGGAATTTTGATTAAAAATCAGTAAAAAATCTTTTTTAACTAATATAACATATTCCATGTTATTATTATTGAAAACAGTTCATTGAGTATGAAAATTATTATTTTGAAAATCATGAATTAATAACAAACTACTAATTTAATAATTTTGCAATAATTTCACCACTCCCGATTATTTTTAAATAATATAGAATTTATTTATAATTTAATCTTTAATAATCTCAAGTTTAGTAAAATATACAGCATATGTTATATTATCTTATAGATAAATATTAAATTTAAAATTGATTTAATCAGAAACATTTACTAACCGAAAATTATTTAATAATAAGATTGAAAAAATTACAAATTTTCAAAGTAGAATTTGGCAAATAATTTTATGAATGTTTTTTTTTTTGTTATGTCAATTGAATTATTTAAACTACTATCCTTAATCTACTAAATATCATCCTATACGTAAAAAAATATATAAAAATTAGCAAATTATTAAATGTGCTACATAACACCAATAAAATATATTTAATTTTATTAATTATAAAAATTATAAAGATTTTATAATTAAAAAAATAGAAATTTTAACAAATGATATTTGAAATTATTAAAAAAAAAAGATTTTTTTAGTAACAGTTAAATAGTTTTTAATTTTTAGTTATATTATTGCTTATTACGGGTACAAGTGCTAAGTAAACATCATACATTCTGTGTCACAATACGAACACTATCGAGTATTCTACTGAAAATCTTCATTTCAACCATGTGACTATTCGTACCTTTATTTGAAGTATAAATCATCCTTATGCTCGTAAGCTCTTAAATTCTGATATTAGATGACAAAATCAAAAATTTCTCTTCAATTTACTTAAATCGTATGTTCATCAAAAACGGGGAAATCTTTCTTAGTATATGTCTGGAAGGAGAAAAGGGAAATTTTCTCCACCGTTTCGAAAATTCTCTCAGTTCATTTATAAATGAACTGAGATCTTTGTACTATAGAAACAATTCACTGGACCAAAGTGGAAAAGCCGACAAGTGAATTCAGTCAGTTCAATATGAGACTTTGGAGTGACCCAATCGTCAAATTATCTTTTAAATACTAAAAAGTATATATCAGCTTTTTATTGACGTAATCAGATATTTTTTACTATGACTAAATAAGGATAGCCTTTTGTGTATAATAGTAAAAAATGTATTATCCAAAGGTGCAAAAGAATTTTTTTTGAAGCTAATCTTTTCAAAGCCCTAATTTGTGATAATTATGGAAATTTATCAGAATTTTTTACTGGAGTATTTGTTAGGTAAAGTAATTTATTCACTAAGAACTTTATTGTTGTTAAATTTTCGTCGGTTGATTATTTAACCTTTTTAAAAATATTTAACAATTTTAACGTACACTAAATAATATTCTTTTAATTTAAATATGTTAAAATTATTGAAGAGTATCTAATCGAAATGCTTTATAAATTTTTGAATTTATCTAAATTACTAGTACAATAAAAATTATTAAAACTATTATCCACTTTCAGTCATGTATTTATAACAATTTTCCAAAGTTCTATTTCATAAAATGAAAAGATATTCTTCTGTACCATTAAGTCTAATTTTTTCCTGTATAATAGTGAATAGAAAATAAATTTTTATTAGAAAAACTTTTGCTATAAATACATTGATTTGGTCTGCATTTACAGAAACAGTAAAAATGCCTATAAACTAACTGTTGTGAAACTTTCGAAATTGTTATTTTTTTCTAAATGATATAAATATGTAGCCTATTTCTAATATGATGGTAACTAGAGTACTATAGGAATAATAAGTTCTTATACACTATCGTAGCAAAAAGGACATTGAAAAAAGTCTAACTATTGCACTTGTCTATTGAAATTTTTATTTTGAATTTTATATTTCGAACTACAACTTGTATTGAATCTATACTACAATAATATTTAGAATTTGTAATTTTAATAAAATTCATTCAATTTCATGACCAAATATCCTGACTAGGTTATACTCATCTGTAATATGATAGTAACTGGAACAGCACCAGATGATCCTAACAAATTTTTTATCAGTTCAATGGGTTAGGAATAAAAATTATGATAGACAAGCAAGCAAATTTACGGGTTTGAAACAATTTATTTTCAGTAAAACAATTTAATTGCATTGCATACCAATTTATATTACACAATACAGCCGATTAGCAAGTGTATACTCTCGTACATATTGGCCATAAATTGAAAACTTAAATTTAATGTGAATACGCTCTCTCATCAATGCATGGATTTTTGCCAAATTTTTGGGAAAAAGTGCAATAAAAGATTCCATTCATACTCGAAGTTAACTTCATTAGGACTTTATTGATTTTTAGAACTTTTTTTTTTATAAATATTTAATGCATTTTATATACACTCCCAGATTAAAGATGGTATTTCTTATGTACAGATATAGCTAGAAAAATTTGAAATGGTATTTGGAAAAGTTATAAAAGTTTTACTATTCTATAAAACTTTAAACTTCTTAATTAATTAGCATTGAAAAATAATTTCTCTACTTTTGCATTAAACTTTATTAATAAAGAAATTTAAGTGATTTTTTGATGTTAGGATTTTTATCTTATATCATGGTATTTAAAATTACTTTAAAGGAATAAGGAATGATTATAAGTTATTTTTGAGTGTATCAACATAACAGCAATTCAACTTTTAGTTCAATTGTAGACTATATAGTATCTTCTCTAAAAATCAATGCATTTGATCGAGTATTGAATCTTGGTCACCTTTTAACGGTCAAACAAATTCCTCCCTCCACTTATTTTCTCATCTTCAGATCCTAACTCTCTGCACAATATTTTTAAATAGTTGAAAATTTCGAATTCTCTAAAATATTCCCTATCCTCCTTCAAGATAGTAATCTTCGCTATCCTACTAACTAAAAACCAAATTGATTCCCTTAAAAACTGGTTCAGACAGTTGAAAATAAAGATAAACGAACAAAAAACTGTTCATGTTACAATTACTATCAAACCGATAACATAAACTTCCAAACCAGACAGTTAACAAAAACTACAATTCAGTGAAAAGACCCATATGGACTTACGAAATAGAACTATTTAAGGGTTACCCATGCGTTCCAATTTCGTAATAGATGTGCGTAGTAGAGTGAACCATTCCAACCTTAAAGTTCCTTTCGTTCGTCGAAAATGTGCTTGTTATTTAAAAATAGTTGTAGATTACAAAACAAGAAAAAAGCATTCATTTAAATATTTAAAACCAAAATAAATGTGAAACCTTTACTTAAAAGTAAAACTAGTCCAATACAGATTCTAAACAAATTTTTAACCGCTGGTTTTCTAAATAAATCAGAACCAAATATTACTTAGCAATTCACAGATACAGATAAGTAAAAAAAAAAACATTACAAATTTTTAACTGATATTTCAAATAAATATATTAAAGTGGTTAGATTTGGAAAAAATCTTACAATTGCAAATCGAAATTATAAGTAGAACTTTTTTGTAAAAAATTAACAAAATTTTTCATTAACAAAAATTCTGAATGTCAAAATTTTAGGAGATCTTATCACCGATTGAGTGTAATCGATCAATTCTTAAGGAGAAACTAACCCGACCGATTTGCTAATATGAACTGCAATAAATCAGGAGATTTAAAGCATTTTTAAGTAAAGAGAACTACCAAATTGAGTTTCACTCGAAAATTTTAATACTAACTCCAATAAGAATTTAAAGAGAGGTTGTAAGCAATTGCATTTATCTTCAAAATTAACTTTAGAAAATTATACTTTTCTCAAGAGAACAATTATTAATAATAAAAAATTTCTGTTATTCCATTTGATAAATAAAAATTCAAATAAATTATAATGATAACATTCAACATAGTTTAAAATTCAATATAACAAAATGTGTATAAGTAAATAAATCTAAATGAAAAATAATCTTTCGAGAAGATTGCCACATCTGCAATATTTCAACATAATACGAATTTTAAATATAATTTGTTAAATTACCAAAATTATTGCAATAAAAGATATTTTATCTACTGATCATCTATTAACAATTTTATTGCAATTAAAATAAGAAATTCATTTTTTTTTTCTTTAAATATTAAAATATTTATAAAAATAATTAAAATATTAAAATTGGCGACATTTCAATCAGAATTCTTGATCAAATAAACTTCCAAACTTAAACCTAAACTGCTCAAAAGTTGAAAATAGTTCCGTCATTCAATTTCTGTCATAGAAAATAGATAAATTTTCATTTTTTTTTTAACATTGAAGGTTGTCGTTTTTTTGAAAATGAGAACGGAAATCGATAAGTGACATCAAGTATTTATAATGTTGACATTCTTAACTGATCGACTTCGATTGCTTTCGAATTTTTCACATTTTCCATCCAACGTCCGGTTGAAACTAGTCAACTTTTCTACTTATTCTTGAAACTTTCTTTTTATATTTTTCAATATATCAATTTAGTAAATGGTCAATCTAAATTATTATTAAAGAGCATATTACTATGCATACCATATACATAATAAATATATACTTTTTTCCACTATGAATATTAAATATTCATTATTTTTTGACTATGAATATTTTCATAAAAGTATAGAAAAGAATAACCAAAATAATTATCATTTAGTACTTGTTTAACTAAAATCTGTCTTCATCATCATTATAATAATTTAGTTCATATTAAAAATATTACTTTGGCAAAATATGAATTGTTATACTTTTACTAATGGTCTGTGTAAGTTAAAATCCACAAGGAAGAAATTACAAATTGCCACTACAGACCGTATACTGCTTACACATTCGCTTAAATTTTTCAACTACGTGTAGATGGTAAAAACTTTTGTCAATTTTTTCTAGTTGTTCTTGTTCAGAATATGCGATGAGGCGTTCAAATCATGAAACCTTACTAACTACCTACGTATAGAGCTTGATTTTGTACATCGTACTACTAGAACAGACTATTGCACTTCAAAAATAGAATCGAAAAAAAATCCATCTTCTTCTAATTCTTTGAAATATAAAAGGGGATGCACGATGAACATTGAATAACGCAGCCAAAAGTTGAAATCCGAAAAGATCAGCCGTCTACCACTAGACTTGGGAATAATAAAAGATGCACAAGATAATTTTCCATGCATATAACCATAAAATAAATTTGGGATTTTTGATTTTCTGATGTGTAAAATATGCAGGGATAATGATGAGAAAGAGTCTCCATCTAGCCATGATGGTAAAGTATCTACAAGTACATGCTCGTACCAAACAGTTTGCTTCCATAACCATTCTAACCACGATGGCACATCCGGATGGGCATAGTGTATTGTAATCGTTTTAGGTTTTTGGCATTATTATTTGTTACTCTTTTTTTGTGATGTTCGGTACTTTGCTAGGAAAATCTCGTTTACTAGCATATTCCAACAAATTCGATGGGGGCTACAACATCAGATATTACAAAAATGGATAGAGAATGACAACAGGACGATGAATAATCGCTACACTGTCACAATATCGTACCTCAAATTTTCAACATTCTATGGCTTCAAATTTCAGAGAATATCCTTCAGCAAAAATTTATATATATTATCTAAACAGGTAGATTTAATTTTTTTCACTAGTGGTGAGATAATGCATACTAAAAAGATGGAGAAAATTCAAACCATGACCAATTGTAATTTTAAGATAAAAATAAATTTTCAATTTTTCTTTTGTGTTTGAAGCCTTGCCTATTTATTTTAGGTGGAATTATCCTGAGTATTTTGGAAACTTTTATATGTACATACATTTTTTATAGTAATTTTATCAATTAGCCAAAAATCGACTAATTGTTGATCTAGGCAATTTGATTTTGAAAGAATCTTTTGGTAGATTTACGAGCAGTTAAATTGTGTTTTTGTACTGCGTTACGAAAAATGGAACAGTGAAATTCAGAGTAACAATGTACCATCAGATTTTGATTTAAGCTTGGTAAATCCGATAAAATGACACAAAAAAATTACAAAAAAAATTACTTCTATAAATGTTATCAATTATAATAGCAAATGCACAAACCTAAGTAAACTTGTGGAGACTCAACGCATAGAAACGTATCGCAACGATTCTTATTCTATTTGCCAACGCACTGTATGTCGCTTATCCTTACTATTATTTAAAAGAGTAAAAGGCTTATTTATTTATTGTGGTAACACAAATCAGTTTTTTTCTGAATTCCGTATTTCGTAGCATTGGGGCATTAGTTAAATTCCGTTGAATTGCTGATTTTTAATTTTTTAGTTCATGAATTTAGGTAATTTAGTTAATTTGTTGTCGTTTTTTTATAAATTATTTAGATATAATTACAGCTATAAGTAAGATACGGATTTATTGGTAGACATGGTATTTTATTCACATGGAACATATGGTATAAAAAGGAGCAAAGTTTCATTATTGGAATTTAATTAGGACTTTTTTTGATAAGCCGAATAAGTCTCGCTGCGTGGAAAGTTACTGGGGGATAGGGGAATTGCTAAAGATAATTCTTTTACAAGCGATTTAGAAATATGTAGCAAACAAGTATGCAACTTTTTATAACGAGAAAAATGTTCATATTCGAAGAAGTTTGAGGAGCATTCATTATCTTATGAAGAATTTTTGACTGAAAGGATCATCTTATGAAGATTTCTATTCCATATGTCCAAATAGGTTTGAGTACTGTATTTTATTATAAATAAGTAATTTTCTGGCAGTATTATTTGTTCACTTGGGTATATTACTGCGTTACCGTGTGTAAGTTTTGGAGATATTATTCCACGAAAAATGGAATAGAGAAATTTTGGAGTAAAATTTTTTCTCAAAAACAACGATTTTTCGGTCGCATAAAGAAATTTTGCAGGCCCAAGAAGTAGTACAAGTTGACTATCCAGTGACTACTCTTGTGAGGTCAAATCGTCCATTAAGGTTGAAGCTGATGAGTTTTGAGTTAAATATAAGTTAAATCATCATATTTTGCCTCAAGATTTGGGCATGAGAAATGTTTGTGACAAGTTGATGTGACTATATTCTCCCAAGGATCAACCACTATATGCAAAGATATCATCTTGGTAATGTAGAGAATATCCAAAGTAGTGTAACCAAGGAGATGAAGGGGACTCTATTGTAGTTGAATTCTACAATGCTCCGTAGTTGTAAAGCTGCTCAAGGGAACTACTTTAAAGGCAACAATATTAATTTGTGTAAATGAAATAAAATTATATAATTTTTTAGATATAGTATTTTCTAAAAGTTTATTAAAAACTAAAATATCATAAATACAATATTTTGAGAGTTCGATATTCTAGTCAACAGTATGAATTAGTATTTATTGTATAACATTATATATGATGAAATACAAATTAATAATCATTATTTCAGAGCGAAATTGTTAAAATAATAAAATACTAAACAAACTTATTGATTGTACTTATTATTTTGAGACATATTTGGTAGAAATTTTGATTTTGGTTCAGATTCACTTAAGTGGGTATTTTGAGGGATGAAAATCTATTTTATATTCGCTCTATTCCCAGAGACCAAAAGCTAGAACTACTCGTATATCCCTGTGGTCATGTACTGTACACGAATACGTTCTCATTTAAACCATCAGACTAAGTGGTAAGATTTCCATTCAACATAGGCGACAAAACTTGCAACACATGTTTATGATGGATAAACTTTCCATAAGAAAAACACACAACTTTCCTCTTTTTGATAATTCCCTGAATCCCATCCACTAGCCAGACACACATCGGATAGAGGATGGAGAATTGCGCACATTTCACATATCGTTATCAAGCATCAAAATAAAAGTACCCAAAAACTAAGATTATCACCAGTAGCCAAGTTTTCCTTTGCCCACCCGTTCTCGGCCCTCCACCCGCGTTTATCCTTAATAAAATCACAACACCCGCATTTAATGTAAATGTGTTCGACATTTGGCGACTTTTGCGGAGCCAAATGCTGTTGTTCACTTAAGCAGGAAGCTCAATGGTATGTCATCACTCTGTGTAGGCTAAAATAAAATAGAATCAAATATACAAAAAAAAAAAAAAAAAAATAGATACACAAATTACATATTCTACAAAAGAAGTACAACGAGTAACGAGTACGAAATGTTCACACACTCATAAGAATAACCCAAACGGCTTGATATCAAAATTATCAGCTTTCTTTAGGCGAAGAAATTTTTTCCTTTTTTCTTTACTAAGCCTCTGCCTTTTCAGGACATCTTTTTTTTTAAGTTGAAATACTTTTTTGTCAGTTCTTTTTCTAGAAATTTACTAGAGTTCGTTTTTCTTCAGAGTCCTTTCATGACCACATCAACATCGTTTAGTAAGCAACAACAGAAAATCATCCCCCGGGAAAAAGGATATCCTTGTCCATTCCGTATGCGTATATGCCAATAGCTTTCTTATAATAGTAAGGAGAGGCTAAAAGAAGCTCTGAAATAAATTTCATTGTCGTTCGACAAAAAGGGCTTCATTCAACGGACGGACGGACACTCACAACTCTCGCAGGACAATCAAACTTGTGCAAAAAGAGCAACACAACTGGGAAATAACTTTGTTGGCGGCATGTTATTTATTTATTTTTATGTAGTAACATCTCGCCAACACTATACTCAGCCCCAATATTAAAAGAACCGATTTCCTGCTGCTACACAATTTCTGCCACCCACTTTCTTTTTATTTTATTTTTTTTACTTATTTTTCTATTCTATTTTTTTTTTACTCATTTTAGTTAAGCTTCTTCTTATTACTTTATTTCTATTTAAAAGTATATTTAAGAAATTCGAAAGCGTAAACTTATAATATTGTAATGTTCGTCTAGTTTATGGTAAACTTTATTTTGAAATGTTTATCGTACTTGTGGACAACTTGCCATATTGCCAGCAATTGTGGTTGGATAGCAATGTATTTTGCTAAGTGTCAGTGTATCACACTATCGCTGGGTTATCCACCCTATCGTCATATTGTGAATAACCTAACTTTATCGTTCGTTTGAATGGCTTTATTTTCTGTCATCGCCCTTCAGCGAAATTGTCGACGAAAGTTTTCAATTCTGGAATTTTAAGTATTCGTTAAGGTGAATTTGATTGGTTTTTTTTCTCCGTTTTTGATCTTAGCCTTTTTGCTTTTCTTTTTAAATTTTACAGAGAAACATATCCTTTTCTAATTTATCAAAATAAGAAATAAAAAAAATCATTTTATTATTGTAAAATTCAACAAATCATAGTTATATTAATTCGCGTGTAGTAGGACATTGAGTTTTCTTACCCAAATATGTACCTTATTATATTATCGATATATTAAAATTCTATTGAAAATCACTAATAAGGATTCTCCTAAAAATACTACAATAGCTCAAATGTTTATAAAAGCAAATTATTTCATTCAAGAATTTGGAAATTCCATTATGATTTTTCGATCAAATATGTTTATCACCACAAATTTGGTAATAAAATAATCAGTAAATTTATGAATATTATACAAAGTTACTGAACCCAATTATAAATAAAAAATATATTTAATAACGATACTGCTGAATTTTTGAATTATTAATTACAAAATTTATCCTATTGTAGCAAACAATTTGATATTGGCTGTGTAATTTTTCATTCATAGTAGAAAATTTTAGAAGAGTTGCAAATTCGCTAAATTTTCTATAAGAAAACCTTTGATAATTAATCAAAATAATTTTTAAGTCAAAATAACATCTTTAAATAAGACGGGACATGTAAGTAATGATATTGGAAAAAAGTAGTGCTGGAAATAACGGAAATTATAATTTCTGTTGAGAGATTTATCTTTAACAAAATTGATAAATTTAATTGTATTTACTTATAAGGTATAGCAGAAAAGTAATGATACAGATTTTTGTAATAATTTTATAACTATTGAAAATAGTTTCTTTGGGAATTTATACGTCGGCGGAGACATTGTTTCCACTCTTCGCAGCATCTTCAGCTGTTCTGTTCCACTCCTTTCGATATTATCGATAGTACTCATATGATATCCTGTTGAGCGATGTTCGATCTTGGAAACTGGAAATCAGGTGAATTACAGGAATCGAACTACAGATGGCCGTGTGATAGAGAGTGTTTTTTTAGGGGAACGTCGAAGTGTCTGCAATATCTCATCTTTTGCGAAAAAACGTGTTTCTGAGCCTTTCAAGGACTCAGTCATTAGCTTCAAATGTTCATCGAAGGTCAGACCTCACAAGAGCTCCCAAGCGTTCAGCATTTTCATCAGTTATGATTTTGAAAGCCCCTCTGAGCGGGGTATGTTTTCCACTGCTTCTCTCCCCTCCAAAAGTGAAACTCGCAGATTCACCAATCCGAACATAGAATTTGACGCACTACAAATCTTCAGTGCTTTTTTAACATACGAATTCACGCAGCGATGTTGAAACTTGTACTGGTACGTCTACAATAGATAAACTTAAAAGTTTAACTGGTCTCATTACTTTTCTACCAACTCCAAATCGTATAATTTCTTTTTATAAGTAAAAATATTTCAATGTTTCCCACTTTAAATTGAAATGATTTTAAATCGATTATTTAAATTTTATGTTAATAATTAGTCGTGCCAACAGTAAAATTGCTCGTACTAAATTTACAATGAATAAATATGCATAAAGTTAATTTTATATTGTAATATGAAAAGAATGACCCATCGAAAATAATGTCAAATGGTAGAAAAAGATGAGTAAACTTTTACCAAATTATGATAATCCGTGACTTGCCATTGGCATCCTGATATTCGGAAGTGCTATTTCTGAAACAAAACAGATTTACTTAAATAGCCCTGTCACTCAAAAGTATCTGCCTTAGGGTGAAATGCTGGAGCAAAGACCATTTATGCTACTGTACAAGCCTCCCCCCATCCAGTAATAAAAGATTTTTATCGCTCATCGTTATCATTCAACCGATTCGAGTATCATTTCATGGCCTTAAGTCAATTACCACCCCTTATTAATGGACATACTCAACGATTAATACCTGCCCCAAATATGGTACGGAAAGCTCAAATACATTTAAAACTTCAGAATCTGAAAGAATTATTACTACGATAGAGAAGAATGAACATTAGCTGTAGGTGTTGCCGATAAAACAGGCATTGTTCGCACTTCAGATGGAAGCTGAATAGTTGAATGTCTAAGCGTCCTTGTACGAATACCAATCTGTTGGCATGAAGCTTACGAGTACGTATACACATACAAACTAAATTTCTAGATCACTTTAACAATAACACAATCAAAACTCCAATCTTACCTGTACTTAACAATGGCCTGGAGACGCTATACTTGCCAAGAAGTAATTAAACAAAAGTCATTTAGATTGTTTCTTTTGTTCTTCCACATTTGATATTTGATGGCATTTAGCTCCTACCAACACTCTACAATTGCCTTTTCACTCTCCTCACCCCATCATTTTTTTTAGACTGTTAATGTTGTCCTTATAGGTTTACCACCATTGGACATATACTAATCCTTCATGCTAGACAATGAAAAAGATATCCTCTATTATGAATGGATTTTATACCATCAACTTTCACAGTTAAATATCTGAACGTGAAGAAGGTAATTTAACATTGACCGGATACGGCAAGCAATCAAGAACATTGATTAGACTGAAAAGAACCTCTTTCAATGTTATATTTTTTCTTTTTTTTGGTGGAGGTGGGGGGGGGGGTGTATAATATATAAAAATTATACAAATTGGAATAAAATTCCATTTTTGACTTTTCTAATTAAAAATAATAACATTTTTTAATTGACTTGAATTTCTTAATTTTTATCTTCATTAGAGAGGATAATTTCGTTATTTTCTCTCACCAATTTTTAGCTTAATATATGTGTAGAGTTAATCAATTTTAATTTAAAGTATTAATTTTTCAATATTAAGAACTTACTGTAATTATGAATTTCGGTATTGTATCAGAGATGGTTTTTTTTTCTTTCTTTAAGGAATAATAATGAAGGCGTAATGCAACTTCAAAAAAATTTCAATGCATTTGATCAAAGGGCACTTTTTATTAAAAGTCAAATCAATGGAATTTTTATGGTATCTAAATTTGTCATATCAACAAATTTACAAATTGTTTAACATCTCCAAAAACATGACCACCACATGTGGATACATATATAACCATACAATAAATGTGTTGTTCAGGATAGTGGGGGGGGGGGAGGTGGTGGTTGTTGTATTATTCTTGTATGTACTCGTACATTATGGCATGACAAAATTAAAACGCTCAGTACGATTATCTGATGACATGGCAAATATTTACGTGACCAGATTGTAATAATTCTTGGACAAACTTAGATCTCCCCCATTTCGATTGCAGAGCTTTTGTATATTTAACCATTGATAAAGTACAAAACTTTTTTGAACTTTAATTTTGTGCAAAAAGAAAATAATCCAAACATACAAATTGAATTTCAGAGTGTGGGCAATTCTAAGAAATATCAAACAGTTTTGGATTCATTTTCCAAATTATATGCCACGAGTATTGGATAAACTACTTAGTTAGTGTTTTCTTAAATAGAATTGACATCGTTTTCATTTATTCTCATCTCCCCAATCAAATAAAAATGACAGGTACTCACTCACTCAACCATTCAGTTTTCTATCATCGCAAAATATACCCCACTCAGTCTATAGAGCAGTAATTTCAAATGTTGTTTTATTCACACAAAAAAATAAAAAAAAAAATTACCGAAAAAAGTTTATTCTTAGTATTTTGTTGATTTGACGCTGCAAACTTTCTCCCCCAAAAAAAATCCTATATTTAAAGTAAAACATCATCAACTAATCTTTATATTTTTATTTTTACCATAGTCTCCCGTAGTAATGATAGAAATGTAATTTAAATTGAATGTCGATTGAGGTACAAAAGTGGTTGTTCAAAACAGCTCTAAACTGCGTTGAAAAGTTTCTAGATAGGAGGGTAAAGGGGAACACATATAATAGACTAAAAATCTTCTTCGTTCTCTTGAAGATTTCCAATATTATTATCGAGAATTTTTGCTGATTTTACAAGCAGTCATTGTTTTCGTTTATGGCACATAGAATACCAGCTTTAAATTTTGCTAAACTAGAGAAAAAAAATTCAACAAAACGATAATAAAGCAATGTTTAAAAAGCTGATTGTTAGGGCTTAATAGGGTGTTAGCTGTGCGACTTTGTTTAAGGGTTAACCCCAAAAATTTCCGCTTTCCGATAAATCTGGAATGAACCACACGACCACAAGCACGACTCCTTTTATCACAAACAATGATTTTTACAGCATTAGCAGGACTCTCGTAATGGTGGGATGAGTAGCAATAGAAGCAATTGGCCTGTAGTTGTTGCTGAACTAACCAGAAATCCTGACAGTTTACATTGTATTGTAGAGAAGTAGTAACAATAGTACCCTATCTGTTAGTGGGTGGAACTGTACGATGATAATAATATGACGATAGTTATAAGAATAAGTGGCAAACAGTAGCACGAATGATTTCATTTTCAGGACTTTTGATTCGGTTGCCTTGCCTCAAGTATTTACAAGTTATATTTCTTATATAGCCAAGCATATGGCAGTTGTCAGCAATTGAGCCTTTGAAGAAATTTTCTGGGCATAATTCCAATACTATCGTTTGGGAGGAAATTTCGACTAAAAAGGACCAAAAACAAAATGCCAAATACGAAATGCCGAATGCCGAATTCCGAATACCGAAACGAAACGATGAATCCCAAATATCATGCATTGAATTTTTAATGTTCGATGGGAAAATAAGTGAGACGCAAAACGAAAGATAATTCTCTGAAATTTGTGAGTTTTGTGGTGGGTTTGGATGCGGTTAAAGTGATTAACTCTGGCCGAAAAGGATTTGCTCAGCATTTGTCTTGGTCGGTTTAGTTAATTGTTTGGTGACTTATCCAAATGGGATTCGAAGTTCAATTAAAGTTTTCCTGCAGCAAACAAAGTTCAACAGTTCGCTTGGACAACAATTGTTACAGCCTATCAACACGCCTTCCTAATACCAATAAATGAATCAAATCCAATGAGCATAAAAAGTTATGAAATTTATTTACGAAGTATATTCATCCCAATAATAAATCTAATTAATTGTTTCAACTTCTACTTTTCATCTTTGCTTTGTGCGGCAGATTCATTAATTTTTGATTTCACTATTAATTAATTAAATTTATATTGACCACAACAGATTAGTGCTTATGATAATATATCAATTACATTAGTTTATACGACAAAGTTATGATAAAGGTAAAAAGGCAAATACATATTCTGAACGATGATTATTTTTATAGACTAATTAGTAAAAATCAACTTATCGTGTCAATTGACAACATAAAAGAAATTTTTTCTGTAATTTTCACACTAAACCATAATAACTTAAATAAAGTTTTTATAAAAGAACAAGAAACCGAATAAAATCAAAGATTATTGATGATAATTGAAATTGACAGCATTTATGAACAGGTTAAATAGAATGACAATAGTATCCAGGAAAGAATGATTTCTTATAAAAATCTGTCCATCAACTTATTTTATTTTACTTTTCCACAAATAATCAAGAAGCTAATTGGAGAAATTAATAAGTTATTTGTCATATTGTTGACAAGAGCATATAATCGTAAACTTTATTGCCATTTTTTTTTTAGAATACAATTAATAGTTTCTGCATTGCCATTTTTTTTGTACTTTACTAACTATTGGGTTATTTAGAAAGTAATTTCGTTGTTTCCCAACAGAGGACTTAATTGTATTTTTTCACAACCAACTTCACAGTTAAGCCGCATAATCATATGTATTTTGATAGCTGACATAGTAAGGCTTGCTTGTAAAAAAATTCGATTGATTCTGAACAGTAGTTTTTGGTTGATATCCTTTTAAATATGGAAAGTTAAAAACAGTATTTTCGGCATATTTTATATTTTTTTACTATAGAAAAGAAAAAAATGCTATTCAAGCAAGAAAAAAACTATCCGATGTGTATGAAGATGTGTTAAGTGAGCGCCAGTGCCAAAACTGGTTTGCAAAATTTCGATCCGGCAATTTTGATCTCGAAGATGCACCACGTCCTGGAAGGTCAGTTGAAGCTGATGAAGTGCTTTCGAAATCACTTCGAAAGCCAATATTCATCAAAAAAAGGTTATGCTATCTGTTTGGTGGAATTTCAAAGCAATCGTTTATTTTGAGCTTCTACCGAGCAACACAACGATCAATTCTAAAGTATACTATCACCAGTTAGACAAATAAAAAAAGGCCAATAAATAAACTATTGGGTTGTTCGGAAAGTAATTTCGTAATTAAACAAAATTACTTTCCGAACAACCCAATAATTTCTAGGACGTATCTAAAATAGTTTTTCCTAGAAGTTATCTCAATGAAATAAAAGTAAAAAATACCAAATACTATTAGATTTGTTGTTTTTTTTCTTCATTGTGAAATAAAAACAAATTTAATAGAAAGGAAAATTACTTGCGACATTTTTCTCTTAAGCAAGACTGTTTTCATGGTTTTCACTTTCAACATAGAACCGAATTTCTTCAACATCCATTTAAGTGAAAAATGCTTGAAATAGAAAAAAGGAGAACTCCTATGTTGTGGGGTAGAATACAATAAAAGCACATCAAAGGAATTGAAAGGATGTTTTTATGTTTGGAAAATACACTCACCGGCAGAATGATTATAGAACAAAAGAATCGCTACTCTGTGGCTTGCATTCATTGAAGAGTTGAAAAGGCTCAATTGAGTGGAACTTAATTGTTATCCGTAAGAGCTTAAAACATTTGTTGCACGCGTAATTGAACCATACACTAAGTGAGTATGTCCTCGACAGCTATTACAAAGGTGCGAACAAGTAGTCATATTCTCCTATGCTTTATGGACTGATATTTCACTTCTGGTGAAACATTTTAATTTTATTTGGTTTTTTTGTGTGGAAAGTTTTTAAAAAAAAACCTATCTACTCTATTTTGAAATTATTAAAATAGAAATTTCATAAAAATAAAATTACTAGAAAATCCAAAAAATGTAAAATTTCAAGATGAAAAATATTCAAAATACTATCTATCATAAAAAAAAAAAATTTCAATAAATAATCAACATGTTTTTTTTTTGTTTTTCAATTTGCAAAATCCAATTTTCAGGTTAAAAGATCTTTTAAATAATATGACAAATTTTATTTCAGATTAACCTTTGATTTCCAAATGGATGATACAGAAGAATAGTCTTTTATATTTTACGAGAATTGAAAAAAAATTTAATTAGTAAAACCAATTAAACATTAGAAAAATCAATATAAATAACGATTGGCAATTAGAAAACTTTTGTTAATAGTCAAAGTTTACCGTAAATATCTTTTCCCCATTCGTATATAGACAAAAATCCTAACGATAAAAATTTCATTTTTAACTTAAAACGAACATAGATAAGAATCTTGAAATATTTATTTTTAAAATTTTATGGCAAAAGTCAACATTTGATAATTACGCGAACATTACTTTTTTAATTTCAGGAAACCATGCTATAAGCTTAATTAGGATTTTCGTATGGTTACTTGTACATAACAATACTATCATGCAACCAATACTTTATTGCCTTATCTTCACATTCGAATTGGATATTTTATAAGGATCCGTATCCATTATTATCTATGTATCTCCGATCCAATCAAGGTAACTATTGCAATGCTACTAAATTGTAAACGATGCGCAACGTTCCAAGAAATTAACACTAAATGCATTGGATTTTTTTTTTATGCACACACTAATAGGAAAGTTTTCAATGCCAGTAAGCATCCTTAATTTGTGTTCAACTTAACGATACCAGTTTCTAGATCGTAAACAACATAGCTTCTCTTTTCGACTATGACCATATATACCGGATAAAAATTATCCACCTTTTCATTTTTCTAAAATTACCCACGTACATTTATTGCTGATAATTGCAGTCAGAGTTATAAAATAATCAATTAAAGGTATGAGTATGAACTCGTACATGGAAGCATATTGTACAACAAGTATGAACGCTGATATGAATTGATTTCCATTTTCTGTATAAGAGACAACCAAATCCTTACTTTAAGTAGTCATCTATAAATTAGAATTCAAGGCTATTTTTTCAATGACAATATCTACATGGACACACATATATATACCATAATAGATATGATTTCGTTCGTCTTAAATAAAGTGAATTTCAATGACCTACATTTGATTTTGACTAGTATAAACGGAATTGTCATTTCATTTCAAACGGATAGAAAATCAGTTTTATTGTTGAAATAATTTCAATAATTATTCTACACGAATAGCTGATTAATTTTATAGTAGTTAATTAAGCGAAAACTAATAATTTATTGCCAATAATTTAAAAAAAAAACAATTTATTCCAAAAATAATTACAATTTATAAGTTTAATCTTATAACAAAAATTAGTTTTTATATTTACCCAGCTTAAAAGTTATTCCATAGCCATCATGATTTTACAAAACCACTTCAACTTCTTTAGGGGCCTGGTTCAAAAATAGGGTTAAGAGTAAAAATGTGCTCATGTTACATTTACACTTTGCCGAGAACAGACTCCTGTTCAAATCCTAAATAGCAGTTATATTTCACAAAAAAGTAGTGTTCGTTGCATACGACTTATAATCGACAAACGGTTAACCTGGAAACCGAACACCTGGAAAATAAAAGATTATGAATTTAATAAATGTTAAAAATAATTACTACGACACCTAGACTAAATGCCAAAATTCATCAATTAAAAAATCAAAAATTCTATTTGCGTATATCCTATCATCACTCCCACATTTTTATATACCACACTTTTATGAAACTCTTATATTTTATTTATAAAATAAATCATCCCGTCCCTGAGGGGTGTTCTTCCCTACATGTCTTCATCTCCTTATATTTTCACTAAAAAATTTGCTTATTACAAATTATATGTAATTTTAGATAACATTAAAATTAAAAGAAAAATAAAACATTACGAAAATAAATACTACACAAATGATTTCTCAAATAAAACAAACCTTAGCAAAGGCAACAACCACCAGTAATATTTGCGCCATCGAATGATGATGATGATAATGCAGTTTAAGCGGTGAATAAAAAATAATAGATCGTCGCTTATAGCAAAGTTTCATATTTTGTAGGAAATTACTTATTTAAACACTTGGCATCCGATAAGTGCAAATATTAACCCTATTATTAGCGATACATACAAATTTTTCTACAATAAATTTATTTAAATTTAATTGCTCAAACTTTTAGGCAGAGTTTTAAGATAATTAATTTGAATTCTTCCATACAAACAAATAAAAGCATGCATATCGAGTAAACGATAACTTCAAATTTTTAGTAAAATTTTCTAATACCATTAATAATTTTGAATTTGCATTTTATTATTGTATGTTCTTTTTATGTTAGAGGAAAATATTTTTTTTCTTGAGCACAACAATTTTTTCCAACGCATAGTGGTTATATAATATAAAAACTAAAATTTCAATCATGTAATAAATCGTTGATAGATGAAAGATTTTTGTACTTTCAAATCAAAAATAAAAAAGAAAGAAGTTGCATTTCCGTTTCAATTGTGATCATGACTAAACATTACAAATTTACCAATTCCCATTTTGACTTCATCAACGATTTATACTTCCGTAAACAAAGCGTCAATAAAAATTTCAAAATTTGATGAGAAAATTCCAGTAAACTACCATCAAGGCCCACAAAATACTTTGAGGTGTCGTAAATTCAATCCGCACTTTATCATAAAAGAAAAGTACCGGCACACCGTCTTCAACATTATTCTGTAAATCCAGTATATCTAATATATACTAGATACTTTTATAGACTAGTATTCCTAGATACAGAATAGAATTATGGCAACCTACAACTATGTGCACCCCTATATATATGATTGTTGATTTTCATATGCAAAATAATACGTACAAGTATCTATATTCATATTATTATATGTAAACATGTAGATATGTAAGATTTGTCGACGTCAATATTTAAGGAAATCCGGCGGGAATGTATGCTGAATTTAGTTGAAGAGTTAACTTAAGGTACACGGATGCGGCAATAAAATTCTAAATGTTGGAAACTGAGTGAATCTTCTCGTGTTGTTTTCAGTTGTTTTACTTGGTCGCATTCACATAAGAAACGGCAACATATTCACTGGAAACCACTATGAGCTCAAAGAATTTCCTCTAAATTGTCCATAACCTTGTATGGAATGATGTCAAAAATGTCTTTAAAGCTTTAAATAAACACTTTAGCGACAATAAGAAGAGCTATTCGTACACATTACGAAGATTTAACTTTAAGTCTTACCGAATAGTCTATGAACATAAACGTTACCATATAAATTTCATCATTTACTTCATTTTCTTTATATTTTTATCTTATATGAAAATATATATATTTGTCTTATTTAAATGAAACTAAACGCCATCAAATCTGTATCTATGCTCGCTAAGTTTTTGGAGGCGCAATTTGAATGATGAAATTTATATGATAATCTTACTTTCCACAAGAATATATTGAAAAAAAAGTATTCCGACAAAAAAATCAACACCATACGAGTATAAATTATTGATTTTATGGATGATTTTCAAGTTTCGAGCTATCTAATAATTTTTCTGCTACAGTCGATGTTTTTCCGATGTCTTCAATATTGCCAAAACGGAAATCTAATATAAGTGAACGTGCTCTGTCTTCATGTTTCAAGATCTGTTAAGGAAAATAAAATTTTATTACATCAGGCATCCTTTCTCACTACCAAGCCTAATCGAAGTGCCAACATTTACAATATTTTATCCCTCTCATAATTTTTCAATATTTTTCGGGTTTTTCCTCCTTCCTTTAACCGTCACCACAAAACAATTACTATTTACGTAAGCGATTTCAACTTCGATTTGCATACATCAACGACCCCATACAACAATTGGAAATTAAGGATTTAACGATAAAGTCGAAAAAAATAATGTAAACCAAATACTACTACGAGTATATAAGATTAACTTTATACCCTATTGTAATACGGTTGTACAGCATAGCGCACATATTGCTAAGATAATGATTGACATAATTTTCTTTTCGCGTGCCAGAATCCAAATTTCCTTCCAATTTGATAAATTTGAAGTTGGATATTCGCAATCGCTTGTCAGATAAAAAAAAAATATGCCAAAAAAACAAATCCAAAAATACATATATGTGTACAATTTGGGGAGTCGTAAAGCGCTTTTAAATCCCTTGTAAATCCACGGATGCTTAGTATTATGGGATAGATTCGATTATCAATACGCAATGAAGAATGATTGTTTGCGAATCACCCACCAACATTTTTATGGGAAAATACAGAATTCCCAAATAAGCTAACAAACAAATTTTACTGACAAACTGTTTTTTACCATATTTACAATCATGACACACCAGGTCTTAGCTTTTATACTGATTTCACAATATATAGTCTATGCTAAGCTTATCGAATACTAATAAAAAATTTGTTTTAAAGTAATGTAAAAGTCAAAATAAAAATTACCTGATTGCTTTCTATAAAAGTACCTTAACATTACTCAATATTTTGCTTTTTATCATAATATATCAGCTACAAGATCAAAAGCAGTTCTAATTCCTCAAAAAACCATTTTTTTTTTAAATGTCCTTTTGAAACTACTGGAGAAAAAAAATATTTTCTTTTTTAACAAAAAAATACACAAGTCATTCCTGTCAAAACACATTACTAAGACTAGATTTAAATAAAACAAAAGTGCCAATATTTTCTATTTTTATTCAAAATTTTTGTAATCGGATTTATTTCAAATACCATTTAATAAAATAATAAAATGAATGATAATTAACATAACTTACTCCAAGTGCTCTACCCAAAAACAAAACAAAATTGGGGATTATAGTTTAAATTTCATAAATAAGTTCAAATCAGCAAAAAAGACTCAAATTTGTGTTTTGTTAAAATTTACTAAATTTGTAAATTTTTATATCTAATGTTAATTTGCATAATTAAATGGGAAATTGTGAATTTTAGCTTGCAACTGTCTTGAGTTCGAACTCAGCAAGCGACATAGCCGGTATACGTTTATTTATCAGCCTACTTAAATGACCCGTGTTATCGTGGCACTAAGAATGTCCATTTCATTACAAATTGAACTTTAATATTGAGTTTAAAAAAAACATTTAATATTAAGTTTATAGTAAAAAAAAAACTATTTTAATAAGATTTTTTAAATTAAAAAAATATATATGGCGCTGTATTGAAAAATTATAATTATTTAGAAAGAGACACAATATCAGATGCCAAAATTCACAAGAAATATTCGAAACTAACAAAATAGAAATAATCAAAAAGTAAACATTTTTTTAATAAATTACTATATTGAAAATCTCTATCAGAATTGAATTTAAACAAAACTACATAATTTAATATCACTTAATAAATTTTTATGTCATTAAATATCATTCTGCACCTTTGTACCTGTAAAAAACTAATATTGAAAAAATCAGGTTATTTTCTTCATTCTATAACATATATACAATAACTACGATGATGCTGATTTCTTTTTTGTTTTCTTTTTTTTATAATAGAAATAATTTAATTCAAGAACAGATTTAAAGGATAGATGACAATAGAAAAAATTAAATTTTTAGATTAAAGTAACATTTGTTTTGACTATCCATTAAATGTATCTAAAAATTGGTAAGGAAAGGAGTGGTAAAAAGCTGCGGGTATATCTAAAAAAAGAGAAAGGTTTTCACGCGTTATCAACCAACAATCACATTCATTTTATTTCATTCGGACAGTTTAACAGCTTTTGGCATAAGGATCAAGATTTTGTAAGACTCCGTTTTTGCCAGAGACATTGGATACAATCTCCATGAAAATCCTTGATCCCTAATTGTTCTTCCCTTTCACGTTATCATATAAGAGTTTTCCTTCTATTTGTCTCAAGATTTCTTTTTAGCGCCTGTATCTGAAAACTACTGAGCTTACCGTTACCAAAATATCTAACGAATAATCGAAAAGCAAAAACGAAAACTCTACCAAAATAATTACGTACATTGTAGCAAACTACTAGCTTATCAATCGATAAATGACGGTTAGCCAAAAAACCAACTGAAAGTTTTCGATTATGGGCTATAGTAGGGTTGTGCAGTTCGCGTGATATTTAGAAAAATAAATTTCACGTATCGTTAATTCAAGAATATGAATAATAAATTATCATTCCATTTATTCAAGATGAAGCAAAAAACCGAAACTG
This sequence comes from Atherix ibis, assembly GCA_958298945.1. Taxonomy (NCBI): domain Eukaryota; kingdom Metazoa; phylum Arthropoda; class Insecta; order Diptera; family Athericidae; genus Atherix; species Atherix ibis. The sequence goes on along the minus strand of OY282609.1, from coordinate 17,591,582 downwards.
AATACGGTACATTGTACCATGTAATCTGATTCAAAGTTATGAATTTATCTAGTGCTCCGAATGTGAAGACACGTTATATACGCCAGAACTTCAAATTTCGAATGACAAGAGTATTGTAGGTGGATGCCGTTCTCATCTCTTCGGATGTCATACCAGATATACCGTTCTCTGCACCCTGGAATTTCATGATTGCGGATGTTTGTCGCGTTCCTACTTTTTCCTCCGGCAGACACTATGTACACATCTCGAATGGCACCTAAGGACTTGTGGCATTATCGTACAGTATGTTGTCATTTGATTTGTCTTCTTCTTGTTCTTTTTCTCCTTCTTATATCCAGTTTATTAAGGATAATGGTTATGACTTTAAATATAGATGAAGATAGGACACTCATTCTGTGATCGTTTTAGTAAAATTTACTAAAAATAACCGGCGGCTTTATTTAGTTTTCTAAATTCAACACACTTCATGTATCGGATTTCCATAAACTTATCGCAAAGGGGAATTTTTTTTTCGTTCAGGTACGACCAACGTCAAAAAATTTTCAATACGAAAAACAGTATCGCACTTTTAATTTATTGACACAAAAAAAAACGCTTAAATTATATAGTTAATATTTACGTTGAACTGATTTTTATCTTCATCTCTTATTAAAAAAAAAGCCTTTATAACTAGTAAAATATTTTAAAAATTTTTTTTAATTTTTCACATCTTAAATATATCATATTTTCTTTGTTGCAGGAAAAATTATATTAATTTGATTATATGTATATGCCATAATAAGCTATATTGTTTATGTTAATATGTTGATCCATGTTGTATTATCAATCATACATTATCATCGATGATATATTTTCGTACATGTGAATGTGTCTCATATACGTAAATAATACAAACAAAGTACTAGATACGATGTGTGGAAGAAAAGTAATGAGAATGGCATCATTGAGATCTACGAGGTCTGTTCAAAAAGTATCGTGAATAATGTGTTTTTTCAAAAATTATATATTTATTCATGAATATCTATTTTGTCCCCTTCAAAGTAATCCCCACCAGATATTATACACTTATGCCAACGTTTTTTTCAATCCTCGAAGCACTTCAAAAAATCATTTTTTGTGATCTTGTTTAGCTCCTGCTTCGATGCCGTCTTTATCTCCTCAATCGTAGCGTAGCGGCATCCTTTCACAAGAAAACATCACAGGGGGCCAGATCTGGGGAATACGGTGGCTGCGGCATTATGAGCGTGTTGTTTCTGGCCAAAAATTCGCGCACAAGCAATGATGCGTGAGCAGGGGCGTTATCATGGTGCAAAAGCCAATTTTTGTTCTTCCACAAATCCGGGCGTTTCTGGCGGATCGCTTAGTGCAACTTGCGCATAACTTACAGGTAATATTCCTTATTGACCATTATATTCCTACACTGTGGCAAGAATTCATGATGCACAACGCCCCTGCAATCGAAGAAAACTGTAAGCAAAACTTTTACATTCGACCGAACTTGGCGCGCATTTTTCGGTCTTGGCTCGTGCAGCAGCTTCCATTGGGATGACTGAGCTTTGGTTTCCATGTCATAACCATATGCTCATGATTCATCACCAGTTATGACCCTCTGGAGCAAATTTAGGTGGTCGCGGACAGAGTCCAACAGCTCCTTAGCAATGTTAATGCGATGCTGTTTTTGGTCGAAAATGGGCAAAAATCGAAGACGAGCCAAAACACGTGCAAGCAAAGCAGCTGTCAAAAATTAACTGAACATTCAAAATGGCCGAACTTGTCGGCTTAAGTGAGAGACATGAGTACCAACATAACGCCACAAAAAAATCGAAAATCGAATACACCTAACCCGCCGAAATTCAAAAAAAAAATTTACAACAGACCTCTTATTTAACAACACTGCTGTCTTCCCCTCCTTGAATTCAATATAAGTTTCAACATCGTCCGCTTATTGTGCAACCCTAGCATGTGGCATCAAATATTTAGAAAACTGATGAAAATGATGCACGAGTGGAGACTCTTCTGAAGTCAGACCGGCGATTATGAAGTTTTCTTGGTGAAATGCCATGGCGCCTGTCCCACGGCCATCTCCATGAGCAAATTTTTGTCGATAGATAGTACTGCTGTAGATCTCCGGCAGCCCTAATCATCAAGATGTTGATAACATCCAAATAAGTATAACTGAGAAATTGAAGGTAATTCCACTTGAAGCTCGAACTCCCTTCAACTCCTCAGGTATACTTCTTCGGATGTTAAAATACCAACTCTTAATTTATATAATTAGTATATATTAATTAGTTGAAAAATTTCGTGAACTTTTTCAATAAAACAGAAAAGCTTAAATCAATGTTAAAATCATTTTTTTTTCAGAACCAAATATTCTCCATTATTATCGACAATGTTTTCACATTTTTCGGGCAGATCCATGATTCCATCAGTATAGATATTCTGTGGTTTCTGGTTGAAAAACCGATTCAAGTGGTCTTCGCAGATCTTTCTTGAGGCCAGCTTGGTTCCATTAAGAGAGGATGCATCAAAACTTTCCGCAGAAGCACTCTTAATTTTTGGCGTGTCATCAAAAATGTGTGTGGTCGACCGTTATTGATGTGGAATAAGCCAACCTTCCAATTGATCAATTCCGACTGTTTTCTCTCAATTGCTTAGCGTAATCTCTCGAGTTGCTCACAGTACAGTACCGAGTTAACAGTTTGAACGATTCCCTTCCAGTCCCACCATACCTTATTGGCCTTCAATCCTGGATTTGAAATTATTTGTGATCGTTCATCTCAATTTTTCCATGATCACTTTCGAACGATATTCTCGTATTTTATCCATTCATCGCCCGTTATGATTCACTGCCGAAATGGTTCGATTCATTCTGCTTCAGTAACGTAGCATAGATTTTAAGTCGATATCGAATGCCTTTTTGAACCCAACAGTTGTTGCACATAGTTACAACTGTTTTGATGATTAATGTTTAATTCATAAGCTATGTCATAACTGTGTTGCTCAATTTTTTCGAGAATTGCATCAATTTTTTCGACAATTGGCCGACCAAAATGGAGCTTATCTTTGAAATCGAAATTTCCAGAATGAACGTAACCAAACCATTTGCTGATTTTGATAACGTATATCACCTTCACCATAAACACCACAAATGTTTTCACAAGCATATGACGCGTTGCCGCCTTTGTCAGATTGGTATTGTAAAATGTAGGGAATTTTCTCTTTATATTGGTTCATTTTTGAACTTTAGTAATTTTTCAATGAACTTGAATAACTTGGTTTCTCAGTTCTTTGCTTTTAACTCCATCTATCATAAAGCGCTACGAATTTTTTCGACTAATCAATATATAATATAAAATATATTTTAAAAAAAGAATAACTTCTTCTATAAGTATTTTCGTCAGAAATTTAGTATATAATAAATTTTTTCTCATATATAATATATAAAAGTTCAATATGTGTTCATGAACATAATCATGTTTGTATAATATTTTTAGAGCTTTTAATAGCATGAAAATAAAAATTTCCAATTTGATGGTAGTTAATATAAAAGCAAATATAATATAGATTTTTTTTTTAATAAGTAAACCTATTCATAGTGAATTACAACCTAAAACATATTGGAAGCGAACTTATTTTTGCACATAATCTGTGCTGACTACGAACAATTCAATACAGTAAAAGCATGATATGGAATTAAGTTGTGAATAGAAAAATATTGCTTAGTCAGTAATAACAAGGCATAAATAACCAGAATATTAAAAAAAAATCTCTACCTTATATTAGAAATTCTTTGGCGAAAATAATCCATCAAGAATAGACAAATTTTCCACAGAAATTATATAATAAGAACAGTTTTCAACATCAACAAATAAGAACGTCAGTTTTTTCTTGAATTTAGGAGAAAAAAACACGTCCAGTAAGGTAGTATCGACAATTATTAAAGATTTTTCTATTAATCTCTTCAATATATTTTTATATTAGACAACTTATGTGTATTTTGTAGTATACTATAAAATAAATCAAAAGGCTATAGGCTTATAAATAACATCACTATGATTTAAGATATTGTCTCTTAACATTTAGATGGAGTTTAAAATCGAATTTATAATATTCTACAAATCAATTTTTTTATAAAGCAAATAGTCAACATTTTATGAATGACAGAATAATCTACCTGTAAGGTATAGTAAATTTTAATTATATACATAAAAATATGGCCCTACGACAGTACAAAAAAAATTCAAAAGCTTCTGAATTTGATACTAAAGAAGTAACAACAAAGAATTTAAGTACTATAAAAGGTGATAATCCTAAGCGGCTTTAATTAATGTTAACGTGTATACACGGCAATTGACTCCAATATAAGCTGATTTTCTCTCATTACAGGTGAGTAAACGAAAGTTAATTGGTTCTTGAAATCAGGTTTAATGAGCTTGTAATGATTTTCGCATAGAATTATATTATTTACGATAATTTTGATTGTGGTCGATATCTGCGTATAACAGAGGAAAACCCTTAGAAATAATTTCTGACACAAAACAATAATAATAAGAACCAGTGTTGTTGGTAAAGGTGGGGTGGAATTAGTAATGATGCTCGTATACTTAAAATTATATTCACAAGGATCAAGATGGTAATTTTACTTGCTGAACACATGAATGTGGAAGCATTTCCGAAACAAGTATATTATCGCTCATAAAGAATAAATTATGAGAATAACTTAAAGGACCTGTTGATGTTACACAACTGAATACAATGTATATAACATATCTGTTAAAGAATTGTACTTTTGTAAATGTGGGTATCTACAAACGGTACATTCAGTATTATAGATACTTGTGGGAGTACCTTGCACACGAAGCGTAGGCAAATTATTTATAGCTATTATCGACTTATGTAAATATTATAAATAATATCTTACTAATGTATAAAATAAAATGTAAAAAATAACTTTTAATAAAATATGATATCAATAACTGAAAATCCTACATTGTAGATTGCATTGGAATTATTAGTAGTATGCAGTCTAATGAAATTTTAACAACGAACACTTTCTATAATCGAATTTGTACACCTTATTGTACAATATATGCATTCACAGTATTTGAGTTCATATTTAAAATTGGAAAATATTTACATATATTTGTACATGAACTTGGATTTTAGAAATAATTCTAGTTAATACAAATTTTCTTATTTCACTAAACCAAAATTTTGTCGACGATGAAAAAAGATTACTAAATAAACAATAAACAGATACGCATTCATCAGACAAATTTTATTCAAATAGATTATATACATAAAAACATATAAAAACCATTACCATATCTTGAAAACCGTGTTAACATGAAAATGTTGATAACCCATATCAAAAGGTATCCACATCAATGACTCGTTTTATTTGATTATATTGTATAAAAAATCTACCATTCCAAGCTCAGTAGTCGTCATTGGAATTAAAAACAAAACTAAATATTAACCGAAATTCTAACTCAAACTTATTCGTCCACTTAACTGGGGTAAAAAAATTGCTGACACAAGGACTAACCTCATTATTACAATAACAAAAAACCGAGAAAAAAAATCTATATAAAAAACAGCAAAAAAAAATTGTTTGGTTTAAAAATTTGCAAAAGCATACAAAATAAACAAAAATAACAACGTGACAACAGCAAATGAGCAAACAAAACCCAAACAATTTTTGGGGATTTAATACTACAACATTTATGCTTTGACTAAGTATCCTTTTACTATTTACACTCATATAACCAAAAGATATATTAAGTCCAGTCAACCAATTGCTGATCCTAATTGTTATTTTGTCCGAACGAATTTCAACCATCACACCAAATTCGAATTCAAATACGGATTAAATGCTATAAATTAAAGTTGTACACATTCAATATGACCGGAAAAGGAGTTATGTACATAGGCATCGGGCTAAAATATTGTTTTATACTAGAATACAGTCAAATAAAACCCCATTTAAAATTGTAACAAATTTAGTTCAACGTCATATTAGGCTGAATGCACTTTTTTCATTAAATTCTCTATAGTTCTGAAAAAAAACTGCTATTAATGTAAACTTATTTACAATAGATAGTTTTTCGAGATATATTAAAGAAAATATTAATATTCATTTATCAATTTTTAATAATTTTAACCCGAAATTTTCTACATAAATTACAAGGATCTTATTTTTAAAATTTTAAGCAAAAAAAATGAAGACTTCAATATTTTGAAGATAGAGAACACTCCAATATATATTTTTAACTTATAAATATTTTTACTAAAAAATAACTAATTAAGTCAGTGAACATAAAATTTTAAAATAAGGAAATCCAAAGAAAAAATAACCAAGAAAAACTTTGGTATTAATAAGGCTCATTTCTCGATCGATGGACACGCCAATAAGCAAAAATGCCACTTTTGGGGCTCAAAAAACCCGCAACTGACTTTTCAGAAGTCATTTCATCTTGACCCGCAACTGACTTTTCAGAAGGTCTGAACGTGTAATTGACCTATAATTTTTTGAAAATAATGCAGGAGAGACCGACATCATCAATTCTTTTTAGTTAGAACTTGAATATTTTATTTTGAACCATATATGATTCTAACAAAACGACGCCACAAGACACAACACCTTGACAAATTTGAGCTTCATAGAACGAAGAGTTCCCAGAACGTCAATTGGCACGTTCCGAGATCGTGCAATTTAACGCAATTGGATTTTTTTCTTGTAGAACTTTAAAGCATAGAAAAACCAACATCCTTTAAGTAATAGCGGAATGATAGCTGCAAATGTGTAAAAAAAATTATCAAAACAACCTCAAAAGGATCGAGTCTTGCAAGAAATCTTGTAGCAATGCTCAAACAATATAATAAAATTTTGGCAAAAATTCGAAATGTGTTTCCTTTAACTTTACTTTCCGAAGCACAAATTGAAGAATGCCTTAACACTTCGTATACTATTGGTTCTTCTTTTTTGTTATAGTAAAATTTCTTAGTGATTTGAGGTGATTATATGTTCATTTTTATTTCATATCAACAGTGTTATACAAGAAGTATGAAAGCCCATATTATTATCGTTCATTTATTTGTTTCACCTAAAATATAATCGTTATAAAATGATACTACAAAAATACCCCCACGGTTCATCGACAGGATCATAGTGAACCATGAAGCAAAAAAAACTTCGACTACCGTTGCAATCTATATATTACCAAGCTCATAGGAGAAAAGGAGACAAAGAATGGCATAATAGCTGCAATTTCAATCCATATTATATACTATGAAAGTTGCCTACGTTAGAGCAGTAAAATTTCATTCAATTCATCCAAATTGTGGGAGTATTGGTGTAAGGACCAATGTGCTATGATAGCAGAGCGCATACGTTCACTCTCTGGCTCATTCGCTCGGTGGAGTTCATTCGTTCATCGGATTCACGTTTACTATTTTGAGACACTGTAGTCGCTCGAAAGGATGCTACGGATGAATTTTTTGAATAAAACCAGTACATGTGTTAGTATTCCGTTCGCTTTATTAGAAAATGTTCACATTTAAAAGCTCCAGTTACACTAAGGATTCTGTCCGAATCGGTTGACTTCAAAATATTTAACGGCATTAATCTTGTCCTTAATGCCTAACGGAAAAGTTTCAAATTAAATTCTCTAAATTTACTTAAGCTTAAGAAATAATAATAATAATATGAGCAAAACTTTTCGAAATTTTTTTTTTATATTATATTGTACAAAATTTGCTAAATGAACGAACTTAAAACTTTATTTAAAAAAAAAGTACTGTAATAGTGAAAATTTGAAATTAGTTGTTTTTACTTAAAACCGAGAGTTTAATATCGAATATTATTCCTTAAAAACAAAACTATCTTTGTTAGAAGAGATTAATTTTGAATTTATATAAAAATCATTTTAAAATATTTATAAGATTGCTAAGTTGTTCATCAACAGAGCACATTTGAATTGTACAAGAATTGAGGATTTGCTTTCTACTTTGACCATAAGACCCCTTTAAGTTTTATTGAAAAGTTTTACTATGTGCATTTTGAAAAGCTCTTAATCGGTTCAAAACTGAAAATTTTATAAATACATATATACACATGCATATAAGATTATTGCAGTGAATGAAAAACTTTTCCATATAAAATTCAATAAAATATCGTATTGTGGTGCGCGTATGTGATGTGAATAAAATGCAAAATTTTACTCGTAAATAGAGGATTTGAATTCACATATATTGGCATTTTGTTCAAAAACTTCTAAATTGCATTAAAAATATTGTTTTTTAGAATTTTTTGATTTTTTTTCTCCGCAAAGTTAAAAAATTCATTTGTAATTGTTGAACAAAAATGTTTTTATTATTAATTTCAAAGTTAATAGTAAAATTTTAATATTGTAATTTTTTTTAAAATAATTTGAATATATAAAAATATATTTTAAAAAAATAATTCATCAACAATTAGCTTTGAATATCTTTAATGATCTTTAATTGTATCTATACAAAAACTAATCCTAAATATATAATCTTTAAAAGTTTTGAAACAAATTCTATGATGTAAAGGCCAATTTACGACACTTTTGATTTTCTATTATCTAATCTATAAGCAATCTTTTATATCGAAAATATTATTACACTATTAGTAATTTATAAAAATAAAATACTTGTCATATTAAATAATAGCTGACTATTAGCAATTAATTTATAATAACAGCGACCAAAACTCATATAAAAAAGTATATTCGACTTTTAAAGATATTTCTATCAATTTTCAGAATGTAATAAGAGAAAAATATTTTCAAATAACAAATAAATATTGAAAAACTGATACTAACAGAATAATAGTGGGTGATTTATTGATATACTCATATTTGGTACAATTACAATTATTTTATTGTTAAAAATTAGTGTGTGATTATTGTGCTTTTCGTATCGTGTACATAAATATCGTTTAAAATATTTTGGCGTGAAGTTTATTATATAAAGTTCGAATGAAATGCATTAATGTGTTAAGTTGATGGGCCCCTGGTGCGTAATTGGGGCCCTCCTACTGCTAACAGCAACAGCGGGGGACTCCACAAGTGCATCTGCTTCATCAACATCATCCGCATCGCAAAACAGTGCAACATCATCTTCCAATGGTAAGTAAAGTCCTAACTTCAACAATAAAATTTGCATTTATTCTTTATTCGTTTTATTCTTTTCTTGGAAAATTTTTTCTATGATAATCAATAATACAACAAGGACGATGTGGGAGTTTTGTTTTTAAATAATATTTTTAATCTAACTGTAGGTATGCGCTCAAATGATTGAAACTATTTTTGTTGTTGTTCTAATATTGACAATGATAAATTTTTATTTCGATTTTCATATAAAAATGGTAAAATAGATCTCCTAGGAATGTATAATACAATTTTAATCTCTGTACTATTTCAAAATTTAGTTTTTAACTTTTTTTTTTTTTAAAATTTTTTTTTCTATTTTTTGAGATAAAAAATCTACATAAAAATATGTGTACATATGTAAATTAATATTAATGTTATTCTGAAAAAGGGCATCCAATATAACAGTATTGAGAAAAAAAGTATCTGAAAATAAAATAAAAATAAGGACTAACCGATTCCTACTCATAAGTACATATGTATGTACGTACGTGTTTGAGTGCAATTTATGCATGACCATTTGCAATCGCATGAATGATCTCTACTTTCGCTGATGTGCACTAGTCAAAATGGAAATAGTTATTCTGACTACTAAAGTGTCTATACTCTGCGGGAATACTACTCGTACCTTTGCGTTCATATTTGCATTGCTACATTGTGGTCCTCATTACAATATCCTGGAAAGATACACGATTTCAATATTCTATAATGTTCACGTGTGAGTCTATCTGAAGGAATCGCAAAAGTATGATTTCGAAATATGATACATCGAATTGGCGACGGCCGCATCCAGCACAGAGGTTTGTTAACAACATGGAATATTTGCATATGAAATTTTCTGATTGTTCATTGAAGAGCTGTGTTCGGAAAATTATGTAGGCTGCAGTACGAGTTTACTTCAATTATAATAATTCGACATCAGACACAGAGAAACAATTGTACCTATAAATATGACTGTTACTATCTTATCTCTGGCAACAGCACTTCAGCAATGAATATTTTCATACTCATACGTTTGAGCATAAAGGAATGCATGTCGCCTAAAGGCACCAATAAATTTTCATGTTCTCAATCTAATGTACAATTTGAAACTGAATATCTATATTAAAGATACCGAATATTCAGTCCTTAATTGCTTTTGAATGCTCATTCCAAATAACTAGAAAATTAATTGACTAAAATCATTGTCGTAATTAATTGGGCAGCAGTGACAATATTCAAATTTTGCAAATAATGCTTATTTCGATGACAATAATTCATATTTGATGATCTTTTTTTTTATAAATACATAATAGTTATTAAAAAAAAATTTTAGCTATACTTCGAAATAAGATGTGTAATGGTAATTTTCATAAATATGCTAATATGTGTATGGTATGAACTTAAAGAAAAAAAACACTTAGACACAAAAATAATAATGGAAAATTTTTATAAAAAGAAAACTGTGAAAAAATTTTCAAATATAATCTACTTTAAAAATATACTTTTTTGAAATCATATCGAAAAAATATTTAAATTTACTCTTTAAAAAAAATAAAGGGAATTTCTTGAAAATGAATTTGAAATGTCTATGAAAAATTGAATTAACTTCAGTAAACCTTTAGCTTAATGTATTCTTAAATGTGCCTTTGTCCTAGATAAGTTTGTATATAGATTGGTCAGCTGTTAGTGGTACGTGATCCGAGTATAAAAATCAAATCAAACAAAAGAAAATTTAGGATACTATAGCTGGTAGATTTTTACCTTTCCAATTTTTTTTTATTACAAAGGCTACTAACATAGTATCCATATTAGATATATAGTATAATAGGAAAATAAGACTAAATAAAATATTTTTGGATTCAAAGCTAAATCTCAACTAAATATAGTTGCAGACGATTAGTTTATTATATGGTCTTCGGTCAAAGGCGTACTATTAGTAAGACGATAATTCCACAAAATTTCCTTAGATTACGATGTGTTCATATCAAATGAAGGTAAAGGTGGAATTCACCGTCCTTATAGTCAATCAGTATACAAAGTCAGTACGTAAAGTTTTTAGCTCATAACTTTTACTAACAAGAAATATCAAAACTAATTTACACATCAAATAACCGAAAATCATCGTTTCTAAGTAAACCATTGAATATTCTAAGATACTATTTTACAATATAAAATCTAACCCTGAACACTGTATTTCGTTTTATTTTGATGGTAAAGCTTTGTTGTATTAATATCATTGCCGTCAATATTCTGAGCATCACTATCATCATGAAACCGTCATCAATGGAAAACATCTTCCTTTGAACCATCACTGAATGAACATAGTCTGAAACTGTTCAATTTTACTTTCTCATATCAACACTATTATCATCTCATCATTATTTTCAGATTTTCTTACATACGAGTATAAGGAATACTTAAAGCCCATAGGCAGCCAATACGATTCATTTAGAGTTGACAATGTTGGATATGCCATGAGAAACACCAGCGAAGCTTCTGTGCGTGCCCCGATGGATATATTCGTATGCGATTAGAATTTCCAATTAAAATTTAGTCTTTTACCTATCGCTAACACGACAAGGACTATCATAAAGGAACGAGGTATTATTAGCCCACTTTCGAATACTTTGAAAACGATCTAAAACTGGGTGTGTTTGCTCGTACTTCATTCGATTGGCGTGTCGCTGTTTTTATCTACTAACTCGAGAATCACATGGGATGCTGCTCTCGTATCTGATTCGAATAAATTTAAACCCAACATTTTCCATGCTTATCAAATTAAGCACAACTGAAAATTCGAATATATATCTTTCTCATATAATATGGTAGTGGTACATACTCACTCATATATACAGGCATCCAACCGTATTCTCTAACAATTTTTTAACATTCTTCTTCTATAATTTCAGCGATCGTTGAGGAGCCAGAATTTGCCGAAATCATTGAAAATGTTACTGCGCCAGCAGGTCGAAATGTTAAACTGGCATGTTCGGTTACAAATCTTGGATCATATAAGGTAAGTTGAAAATATACATACGAGTATTCTACACTTTTCTCACACATTCAAATTAGCTTCTACTCATTAGATATTGTAAGATATTTATTGACATATTTTCTTGAGAGAAAACAATACAAATGATAATTTTATGATAGTTAAAGAAACTGTAAGGAATAATCATTTACATATTTTACTGCAAAAATTCTCATGTTTTCACTATCAGAATAACGATATAGAGGATTTTTCAGAATATTTTGTATCGAAGCGCATTGAATATTATAAAAGTGTTTATTCTAAGGATTTCGGACACCGATCCTACTATAATTTTATTAAATTAAATTTTTATTATATTTGAAATTTTCGTATTCACAAAATAAAAAAAATATATTTTATCTTCATATTCATTTGAATGGACAAATCTATCGAAATCCGTCCATTCGTATTGAGTTGTACTAGAATATGAAATATATATAAACAACTGCACCACTGTAAATATATATATAATATGAAAATACAATAAAAATAATCTTTTTATAAATTGGTATTTTAATTAAAATTCCAACAATACATTTTTTTTCTGAAAACACCAGCCGATAGGCTGCGATTTTATATTTGGTCGTCTATTTATATTTTGAGAATATTTATTTCTGGTAAGCATTTAAGAATATTCAATAACTGAAAAATACTTGATAAAATAAAATTTCAAAAATATGCAAACCAAATATTCAATGGAATTATATATGTAAGTGCAGTCCCCACACCCGAACTCATAGCAATGCAGAAAATCCTCGTGCAAGAGAGAATTTCATGTATGCAGAATTTTGAGAACATAAAAAGAGCTACTAAAAATGAGTGAATTTAAAAATTTAAAAAGCCTACAGTGCTAACTTGACATTTATATGCATGCACAAAAACTACAACTTGGAATATATTTTTGAATTTCTGCCTGTACCAATAGATACGACGAGTACGAGTACAAACCATGCACAGTGCACTCACTATATTCGTCAAAAATGAATGCTGAAATACCCATCTCCAATTTGCATTACATCAACAATCTGTGTATCTTTTTCAATTTGGAATTATAGTATTTGGCAACTAGGGAAACTTTTCCATTGATGTATTCCATGTCAACGTTCTAAAAGATACAAACGTATGAGTAACCAAATAATGTGAACGTCTACTTTTAAAATAAAAGGTTAAATCATACTAAAGAAGAATTTCAGACAACCATGTTCTAAGTCAAATTTTACTTGAAGTAAAAACATGTACATTTTAAGAAAATACTATAAATATTAAATAAAGTAGCATTTGGTAAATTTGTTTAAGAAATATACTCAAGAAGAGGGAAACATACGAGTTTTGGCAGAAAAGTAACGAAACTTACATTATTGAGAAAAATTTGGCAACACTACAGACTTACCCTTCATATAGCTTGTCGGATAAGTGAAGTTGTGTTTTTGTTGTGCGTGACGAAAAATGGAGCAATTATGCCTAACGAAAAGTTGCAACAACTCTATGGAGCAAATTCCTTAACAATGGCACAAGTTCTTCGGTCGACTAGAAAACATAAAAGACGAAACTTTGCTCAAGAAGGCCTTCCATATCGAAATCATTAGTTTTTTAACAATAGAGGAATCGTTTATAAAGAATTTGTACCTGCAGGATAAATTTTCAGCCAAGTTTTGTATAAAGAAGTGCTTGAGAGGCTCCGAAAATAGGTTCTTCGCCTCAGAGCACATATAGCAGACATTTGGATGCTCCACTATGACAGTGCCCTCTGCCATGCGGCTATCTTCATGAACGAGTTTTTATCGGGAAAAAATTATTTTTGTAACTGTCCAGCCCTCTGTTCATCTGATCTTTTTTGTATAGACGATAACAACTTAAGCCTTTCAGTACTCCCCTGAAGAGTGGAAACAACGCCTCCGCCAATCTTTTTTAACTTATCTTCCATGATTGCACAAACTATAATAAATCTGATTAAAACTCTCTACAAATTTAATTATAAACAACAACAAAATTAAGTAACAAATAATATAAATTATAATAAAATTAATACAAGCAATTATTTGCACCTAATTTTCGTTCGAAAAAAAATTTTACTATTTAACCAAATTTGTCAAGAAATTTCGATGCATTTTGTAATTTAAAAAGTACAGCTCTCTCATTTGATGACAGCTCTCACAAACTTGTCTCTGAAAACCCATAAATGATTATGGAAAATCCATTGTAACTACGAAAAGTGACAGTCTTGTGTATATTTTCGTCTGAAGGTATTGTTGGAAGGTATTTCCTTTGAAAATGAAGAAATAGAGACCGTTACAATCAATTTTGAGCGCTATGGCCGTATGAAAACCATCTGAGCTTCAAGATGTTAATCAAAGCCATGACGACGTGTAAATTCGAGATTTGTTTATGTCAATTGGCTTCCAAGATCATGCCATTTGACACATTTGAGAATTTTTCGTAAAAGTAAATATTTTTTTACAGTTCAAAATATGCTGCCGCAAATAATCTAAATTATCAAAAATTATCTCCTGAAAGGAGTCTCGTGGTGATCACTTAAATGTAGAACAGGTGCATACAATATGATATCAAAATCTAATATTTTTCTTTCCAAATTAAAAATTTTCTCTTTCCAAATTATAAATTAGATAATTCTTTATAATAATATTGTCATTTTAGTATGGTATATATGATTTATTTCAAAAACAGTGTTAATATAATCTAATTTATATGAAAATATTAAAAGTCCTTAAAAAAATAATAACTATAAAATTGTGTTGAAATTAAATTTGCATTTTTGTTACTGGTTTGAGAATCCGACAATGTAAAAGTTTTTAACTTCTCAGACATATTATGTATTTTTATGGTTGTCTTGTCTTTAAAAGTTATTTCATTCAAAAAGAATAGTCTGTGAATTATGTAATTTTTACAAATAAAATAGTAACTATTTTTATGGCTCTAGAAAAATATTTCTTCTAAAGAAATTTTATTTAATTTATACAATATTATATTTGCTTTATCGAAAGCAAATATAATATTGTATAAATTAAATAAAGTAAAATTTATTGTTAGTGCATAATGCTGAAAATAAGTATAAGGAGCCTTGATTATACGAGATCTATGAACTAGTTAAATATTAACAAGCAAGTAAGTGCATATGTAAAAGTATATATTATAGGCTAAAAAATCTCAATATAATAGCCAATATTCATAGTAATCATAGTATCTATCTGAATATAGATAGAGAGTATAAGTTTTCGAACGACGATGACTAGCCAAGCCCGACTAGACTAGATGAAATAACATTAAAAATCTCTAGGAAAAGGCTATCAAAGCCGGAATCAACTTCATAGTAGGGCAACTCCCATGCATACGAGTATATGCTTATGGTTTAGTACGTTTTTCTCCTTACATACTCGTACTTGTTATGAATATAAATTTCCCATGTTGAATATTTCCCAACTGAATCAGAGAATCATTGTAGCACGCATCCCTCTAGTCTATCCTCTAAAGAATAGCAAAAGGATACCGAAATAGACTGAGTAACTGGTTGGCTTGTCGGTAGCATATCTACTTTATGCTCATCATAATTTTTTGACATATCTTCATGGCTCATCGTAGAGTTATGTCTTTTACAAAATCAAGGGAAAACAATTCTGTCAAAGAACTGGTATAGTGTACAAATAACCAGCATAGCAATATTATAAAATTTTATATATTTTATAGACAGATAGAAAAACACAAAAACAAGATGCGTCCTGGGAAATTGGAAAGGGAAAAATTGGGTTGTTCTCTTTCAGATATCGAATACGACAATATGGATTATGAAAATTATAAACAACTCTCCTAAGAGACTGTTGTCTTCTGTCAAAAATCCAGTCAAAAAATATACATCATTCATGTGTCAAACAATATACTCGTATAGAAGAATATCAATTCGAAAACTAGACTCTACAATATTATTCAGTTCATATTTGATTGTTAGTTGAAAAAAATCAGTATAGCCCAGCGGAACAAATGGCCTATTTCAATTCTCGTTATCAGTCTCATCATCATAATCATAGTCATCATCGTCATTATCACCATTTATAGCATCATCAACATCAACAACAATTATAATAAAAGTAATTGTAATGTAGACGGACTTGCTATCCAAAATGTCTGTCTCAATCTAAAAATTGTCACAATTCGCTCTGTGAATAATTAGTGGAAATTTCCTCCCTATAATAGCATGGAAATAATTTTCTGGCTTTATGTTTCAACAAAATGAAAATAAGAATACCCAAAACAATCTATTGACGAAGTAGCTATACTATATAGAGGAGCAGGCTTCAGTTATATTGTATTAAATTTGCTAACTGTTGAGTAAGCTGCTACCCTCAACCATTTACGGAGCCTACGATCATTGATAAAAATCATCCCTTAACCAATGTAAATATATTTTATGCTGTTCAGTCTTACTTAGATTTTCATCATCATTGAGCAATTATTTCTGGGTGTACATTAATTAAGTCCTACTTAAGTTCCTAATTATCAACCAACTTGCGGTTTACGATTTTCCATTTGTTATCTTAAAGAGATTCACGTGCAGTTTTTCTATGTGCATAGCAAATAGATTTCAAGTTGATTGGAAAATTCTCCATCGATATGGCAGATTACTCCCGTCACAAATTCATCAAGCATCCTTACTTCTAACGCTCAAGAAAAATGCTTTAAGATGATTTCTCTCAAGGGATCAGCAGGAAATAATGATTATCGTAAAACTGTGTGATTACTTTCTTTGCTATTCTTTCTTCTAGAATCACGGTAATATTTGTTGTTGATTATTTCATTTTATACAAGCTTTTATATAAAGTAGATTTCAGTTGTTAAATGAGGTAAAGAGAGACTAATGTAAAAGGTGTTTTGTTGATGGATGTTGATAGATTAATAACTTTCTAGCTGTGATAAATTTTGTCAGATCGTATTCCGTGTGGAGCCAGCAATTACTCATACTTTCTGGTGTTGATTTTGGTTGAATACTTCTTTGAATAATTGTCACATTTTAAATATAAATAATCTTCGCTTTAATTACAATTTATTATTTGAAGCCATTTTAATTGCGTCGATAAATATCGACAGAGTTCTTCTTGGCAGGTATTGTTGCATGTTACGATACGGTAAGGTTAAGAAATCACAACGTGACCATATTGAAATATTATGCAATCATTTTAATGGAAATAAACTCATATAATTTATATAAAAACATTATATCCATTTACATACTTTTAAGTATAATTAAGTAATTTATTCAGAAATTTTCCCATGTTATATTATATCTTTCGTAACAAAAAGCAAGTGATTTTAAATTGACATAATGAATATATGATAATAATCATTAATAATTGAATTATTTCTTTTAAATATTTAATAGTGGTATTTTGGTAATATATTTTTTTGTCTCTTAAGTTTATCTCAATTGACAATATCAAACTATTATACATCATTTAATTTTTTTTTTTTTTTCAAAAGTCAATAAATATCTTTTAGTTAATATTATCGATATAAAATGAACAGTTATAGATTTGAATTTATACACAAATTAAAATGGTTAGTACGACTTACTTATAGACAACCATCCATAGAAGATATTTCACATTAACATTTTGAAGATAGCAACGATTCGCACAAATGGAAATGGCGGTAAATTGAGTTTAAGATGAAATCTCTCCAAAACCGAGTCATCGTATAGCGTTCCTAATGGATTCCTTTTTAGAAAAAATTTCGAAATCAAACATTCCTCGAATGTAATCATCTGTCGACAATATGCAAATCTTTCCACTTTATTTGCCGTATATATTCACTATGCCCATTCACATTTTCGATTACACTTTCTAATAAAAGTAGACGGTTATAGCAATACGAAAAAAATGAAGAAGAAAAAAATAACTACTAAAGTCTAAAAATCAAATAATATCCCAAACCGTAAACCAAACCAAGCATGCAAAACAGCAACAAGGCATTCCACCGACATGAACATGAATGGAGCTTTCAAAGGCCACACTATATAATTTGCATGGAACGGCAAACAAAAATTCCAGTAATGCACACAATTCTTAAGCTCGTGCTTCGTTTCCTTGGATCGTTTTTCTTATCAAGTGTCTGATATTTACTGACGTTAACAGGCTAGTATGGTACATATCCTTTATGGCCCTCCAAATATGAAACAACACAACACAATTCAAATGACATGAGTGGAAAAATAACATTGGCAAAAATGCACAATTTATTTTACTACACATTGTTCTGTATAAGCATACATCATTGTTGGCCTGTTATAGGTTCTTAACTCTTCGTCCTTGGACAAATGTGCCCTCTTCACTTGTCATCAGAAATTGAGAAGAAAAAAATTAACAAATTCCATAGATTACTATTCGAAGACCGAAGAGTCGACTGGATATAAAGAGGAGCACACTATGGTAAACCATGGAGGAATTTTCGGTAGACTGTCATTGATAAGCGGAGGAGGGTTGATGAAATTGTAGCCAACATCAATGGCATCGGAAGAAGAATCACTGAAAATTCATTCAACCATGTAATTTACCTGTACCATTCTCGAATAAGAAAATGAATCCCCACCCCTCGACAGACTGTACAAAATAGAATTTTTAGTCTCCCTTTCGTTACTCAATTTACCTACTTAAGACCCCCCCTCACACTCCTCTCTTCACTACTGATAGCCAGCATAATATACTGATTTACAAATCTAGCTTTCGTAAAGAAACTTCCACAGAAGGTTATGTAAGCACTTTTTCAAGACTACCTAACTGATGCCCCTCAAGAAACGCGCTTATATATATCAAACAGTTCATTGAAAAGGACTCATAGCAAACTGGGAACAGCATTTATCGCCATTCGGGGGTAAGAAATATATTTCACTAGCTTTGTAAATTACTTTTAGGAGAGTAATCGGTGTTTTCAAATCCTGAAAATTATATTGGGCGACATGGGAATGGGCTCGGACTGAGACACAGGCTTAGCGATGAAATGAAATGCCGCATGTCGAATAGAAAAACGAACTGGACCGGTAATTTTATTTTTATTTTTATTTTTTTTTTTTTGCAACACCTTTGTGCTTTCGTCCTTCTACATCTTTTCTGTTTTCTGTTTCCTCAAGACGATTTGCACGATATTTTAGTTGATAGTATCCTTTTCAGTAAGAAAACATATGCGAAGTGAAATGGAGACACTTTGTGGTGGGAAATGACAGCATTCGGGTCGCATTTGTGGAGGAGGTGATTTATATCCTTGCTATTTTATATATGAATTTTTTTTCTTCTTAACTTTCTATTTTACATTTTTTATACTCTTCAGTTTCAGTTGTTGTTGTTTTTGTTGTTTTTTTTTAACATTCTCTACCTCCATCGTCTTGTAGGACAACATAAAAAACATAAGCGGACATAATTTGAATATTAAGTTTCCTGTGACACATGGCATTTTGTGTTTTTCAATGTGGCTGGCTTCCATCTAAGCGGAACAAGACACAATAAAAGATGGTTATTTTTCGTGTTTGCCACAGGATAATTTATTGTTATTTGAATGTGAATTGTGTTTTTAGATTTATAAAAATTACGAGTAAATTTTTTTTCTTCTATTGTAGAAATCGTTTTGTCAGGTGATTGAAATCATTTCATTTTTTCAAAAATTCTATTCGACTTTTTTGTTTAAGAAAAGTGATTCGTTTTTCATTCAATTTCCTTAAGCCAAATTTTTACTTATCATATAAATTATAATCTGTATATATGGGAATTTTTTTCCCTTATAGCATATTTAAACTAGGAACTAATAAATCTGCCCAACAAAAAAAAAACAGAGATATTTGTCAGTTTTCCAACAATATGACAGTCTAATGTCATTTGGATTTTGAAAAAAGGCTCATAATCGATATATTATCCTTCTTTGAAAAAACTTACTTTAAAAAGTGTAAAACTGCACTACTTTTTTATATTTTACTATTTTAACATTTTAATAATTTAAGTTTATTCGATTAATTTAAGAAAATTATGAAATTGCCTAGTCACAATATCCGGAATGATGAAACAAATTTTTTATGATATAAAATTCATATTGTAGTTTTAATAAAACAAAACAAAAAAAAATACCGAGTAGAAAATAAAATTTTATACAAAAAAAAAATTAAATAAATAAATAAATACGTGAAAGCCTTTTATTAACACGAAAAGAATTCAAGCAACAACAAGGAATAAAATCATCTTCGATTTTTCGGCATCATCTTGGCGTTCGAAGACTTTCTTATATTTCTCTTGAAATCATCCTAGATGAAAAAAAAAATAGACAAGACAAAGTGAATAAAATGAGGTGAAGATTTCGAACAACGAATCAACATTCGGGACACGTTCTAAGCTAAAAGGAAAACATTTACACCTTTCTGCCACCTCTACGAACCAATTGACACGTAGACAGTTGTTAAGCCCACATCCGGCATGTATGATCGCTTCGTGTGCGTGCCGGAGCACAAATGCATCGCTCCAAATCCTCATTGCTACTTTGCTCTTACAATTTTTATCCGAATTTTTTAAGGAAGCAGACGATGACTTTTCTAGACAGTCTTACATATATATTATATGCGCATTTACTTTGTGCTTTTATCGCAAAAAAAAAACATATTCTCCCCGTAAGGACTCGAATAATTTTCAATCAGACAATATCTCAAATACACTATTTCAATATTAAGTTACAATAGTGACGACAATAATATAAGGGAAGTAACTAATTTTCAACATCTTATTATTTTCAGGTAGCTTGGATGCATTTTGAACAGTCGGCTATTTTGACCGTTCACAATCATGTCATAACCAGAAATCCTCGAATTAGTGTAACACACGATAAACAGGACAAACACAAAACATGGTATCTTCATATTAATAATGTACACGAAGAGGATAAAGGACGTTACATGTGCCAAATTAATACAATCGCAGCAAAAACACAATTTGGATATTTACATGTTGTGGGTATGTATTCGGATATTAAAATAAATATAATTATTGTATGATAAAAGTGATTTTTATGATCTTCAACATTATTAAAGGATATAATAAGAAAAAAAATCATTTCATTATTAAATTTGATAAAAACATATAAATTCTATATAATAGCAACTACGTGTATAATTGATATTCTACGTTTAAGAAAAAGCTAATTTGCAAATACTTTTAAAAATAACTCGTTAAATTATAAACTTACCTTAGTCACCCCTAATAAATGTCAAAAGGATAATACCTTCAAATGTTATTAAGCTGTAAAATTATTGAATTTTTAGACAACTGTTTATGCATTAAATGAGTTTGATTGAAGACAAACGTTTCCTTTTAAAAAATTTTATGTCTGCTCCCTTATCAATTAATAAAAGAAAAATAATCTTTTCCACGGGTTTTTCCCCCAAATATTGCCTAATTGAATTATTAAAAATTTATAAATGTTCATTTCAATTAGCTACTAAATATACAAAAGATTTTACAGCAAATTTAGTCATTAAAATAATCCCTTATCTGATCCTAGAAGCATTAGAAATATCCTTGTTTAATTGTTTTTTTTTTTATAATCGATAAAGTATGTATTATTGAAAAAGTCAAATTGATTCATCAGATAAATACAATTATTGAATTATTGGCGATATATTTAAATTTGAAATTGTGAACTAACATTAAATTCCCAAATAAACACCTTATACAATTTGCAGTCAGAAAAATAAGTGTGACAGAAAAGTAGTGAGTTTTTTGCAAAAATTTTATATTAGTAACCTTTTAAAAATAGTTTCCTTGGGCATACATGTGGGAAAACGTTGTTAATCGCCTCTTGCTTTTTTTTGGATATTACCGACAGTACCATGATGACTTGCTATTGGATATTGTTCTTGGGGAATAAAAAAAAAGTCATGCGGACTAATATCAGATGAAGAGAGAGGGTTGGGACCACCGGAACTACTTCTCCCGGCAAAAATTCCGATACAAGAATTCCTTTTTCTGACAAAAACTCGTTAATAGAATTGTCAATATAACAGGGTGCCTTGTAACAAAGGACTCACACGTCAAAGGTCTGACCTCACAAGAGTCCCTACACTACATTTTAGTCAGTATTCGATGTTGAAGGTTTTGCCGAAGTGAGGCTTCTCAGGCCTTCAAAAATGTTTTATGGCACCGAAAAACTAGTGCTCTTGATAACGTTTGTAAAATAGATACGTTAAATCAAATTGTTAAATCAATTTATTCAAAACCAAATATATATAAAAATTTCGTGGAGTTTTTAAATGCGTCATTTTTCGGACAGATCCATAGAAATTCTGTGGTTTCTCGTTGAAAAATTGAATAAAGTGATTTTCAAAGGCCTCTCTTGAAACCAGCTTGGTTCCATTAAGAGAGTTCTGGAGAGATCGAAACAAATGTTAGTCTGAGGGTACTATTTCTGAGCTATAAGGTGGATGCATCAAATTTCCCCCGCAAGTACTCTAAATTTTTGGCGAGTCATCAAAAATGTGAGTGGTTGAAGCGTTATCGTGGTGGAAGATGACACCATACCTATTGATCAATTCGGACCGTTTTCACTCAATCGCTTAGCGTAATTATCTCGAGTTGCTCCATAGAACAGTACCGAGTTAACAGCACAACCTTATTGACCATCAATCATATCTTTGAGATTATTTGTGATCATTCATCTATCTTTCGGTTCAAAATGGTTTGATGAAGAATTTTTATGTCCTTAAATAACTTTTGATAGTTACCATTTGCTCATCTTTAACATCCGAATTTTCTCTTTATTCTTGTGCCCTTTTTTTGAATTTAATAATAAGTTTTAATACATTTCACTGTGTCAAGTTTTGTTAAAGTGACTAGCGGGTACTGTCGCATTTTGTGCTTTTATCTCACTCTATCGAAAAATACCACGAACTGTTTGACCATTAAGAATAAATCAAATATATTTTCAAATCAACCAAGGAACATTTATATAAAGTATAAGGTCAAATTACTCAAAAATAAATTGTAATTCAAGGAAAACAAAATCAAAATATGATATGCATAAAATGGAAATTGAAGATTGTAAAATAAAAATATGCATTCATTTTATCACATTTTCTCCGATGGTTCTGGAGTATATGCATTTTGAATTGCAAAAGTTATCAACATACCACCTAGGTACTTATTTACTAACCAACAAGATCAATTCTAAAAGGAGCAGAAAAAACTTTTCCGATTTTCCAAAGTTAAGTATGCTATCGACAGATAAATAGATAAACTCACTTATAATATATTGGTGATATCTGCATAAATATAGGAGAAACCAAGAATTTCCAAGAATAAAAAATAATAAGGATGAAGTTTGAAAACCGTTTTATCCAAAGTTAGATGATCCCCTTTCGAATGAAAGTTTTACTGTATGTTGGCGGTGACATTGGTAGTAATACTCCTACTGGTATTGGTACATAGATATGAATGAGAGGTTGATTTATTCAAAATTAAAGCCAACAAACAAATATTGAATATTTGTGTATTATTTATTTGCCTTTGCTTTAAATTTGTTTTTCTTATATAACTTTCATCGACTAAACTAGTAAAGATCTGATGTATAAATTATTAATAATAATTATATAAATTTGTACGTGAGAGTATACTTGTCAAATACCGTTTTAAACATATAAGATGGCATATAAATCGCATGTCCTTAATTTAAGACCTTGTAGGTTTATCATAGATCTTGTAGGTTTATCATAGAGAATACCCTCGATGAAATTATTTTTATTTTCGTGCTTTTGAAATATATTATTGACATGTTAAACTTAACATTCAATCTTAAGTAAACAATTTTTACATATTCTCATCGTATTAATTATTACATTAGATTTTGATTCTTTTTATTTGACAATTTTATGTACATTAAAGAAATGAGTTCTTGTGTAAATAATTATTGAAAAATATTCATCAGAATAATTTCTTGTTTTATTTTAATTAAATATATATAAAATTTTCCAAAAAAAGAAAAAACCTAAAATTCTAAAAAAATTTAAAATTATTTAAAAAAACAATATACTGCATCCAAATATTTTGATGAGCCCAAAGCTTCAAAATGAGGCTTAAAGTTATCGTTAAGATGATGATAAAAAATCGTTTATCCTAATTTTTATTTTCATATACTTTCAAATACAATAACTATTTATTA
Source organism: Atherix ibis (assembly GCA_958298945.1). Classification (NCBI taxonomy): domain Eukaryota; kingdom Metazoa; phylum Arthropoda; class Insecta; order Diptera; family Athericidae; genus Atherix; species Atherix ibis. Next base: position 17,567,201 of record OY282609.1, on the reverse strand, counting down.
TTATCGCGAATTTTCAATAATATTAATCTGGAAATTCTATAATATATATATTTCTATTTAAGATAAATTTCTTCTTTTCTATGAATATTCCAATAGTTTAATAAGCAAATAACAATTTCATCCAGCTTAACATTAAATCTGAAAAGAATAATGAACATAAACAAATTATTAGAAATCTTCCAAAAGTTTTAAATTTTTATTTTTGAGAAGCAAACAGTATCTAAAAGTTTGAAGGAAAAAAAACAAAGAACAAGTTACTTTTGAATACGCAAATATTTTGCAAATAAGGATAACGACTATAAATAAATCATACTGAGTATAACGATATGGTTCAAACTAAAAAACAGTATTTCTGGGAATGAGAATATTGAAGTAAAATTTTATAATAAACTGTTGATGTTGACAACATTCAACAATCATTCTAGGTAAGCTATATTTAGTAAAGGGCGATGATAAATTTGACGATGATGAAAACGAATGGTATCTTAGTCATATTCTTGAGGTTGAAATTGTTGTTTTCGTCCTTTCAGAAAACTAAAATAAAGAAACGCAAAGAAAACAGATGCTCTCCATCATAATTTTGTTAATGAAATGATTCCTTTGAAGGATTATATTTGTCAAGGTTTTCCTCTTTATTTACACAGGTTCATTTTGGTTTATTTGATTTTGTTAAAATATTTTTCTGGATATATGTAGCTCTACGCTTGTCGCGTTTTCTCTACGTAAAAGAAAACAAACAGACATTTATGTATATACCAACAATGTAATAAAACCTATTTCATTATTAAATGTATGTACATTTAGTGATAAATTTCAGTAATATTTTGACTAACTAGAATATTATTGTATATGGTTTCCCTACTACTTATATAAGACTGTAACGTTTTCTACTTTCTAAACGTAATAACACCCACTAACATTTCATTTAAAACAGGAAATATAGTACTTTATCTAGAGGCCTTACAAATTAGTATAAATATAAATTCATAAGATTTATTTCGTAGAAATTTTACATTATGTCGTGAATAAAAAATAAATTTTTATTTATTTTAGGTATAAATAATAAAAATTGGTTTTTTGCTTGTGTGCGTATGAAATCAAAAAAAAATTTTTATAAATATCAGATGTATAAGCTTAAATACTCTGTGTTTTAGTCAAAAAAACATGTGTTTTTTTAATAGATAGCAAAAACCAATTTATTCAAAGTACTTGCCCTCGCTAGTTACACATTTTTCCCATCTCTCGGGCAATTTGTGGATACAACGCCAAAATAATTCCTTTTCTTTCGACGCAAACCACTCATCAAGCCATTTTCGGACGTCTTCGTAAGAATCGAAGTGCTGCTCAGCGAGTGCGTGGCCCATCGACGAAAACAGGCGCTAGTCAGATGGGAACAGGTCTGGTGAATAAGCGAGGTGTGGTATCAGCTCCCAGTTGAGTGTGTGCAAGTAGTTTCGGACTATTTTTGACGTGTGCGATGGTGCGTTGTCGTGGAGGAAAATCAGCTTGTCAAGTCTTTGTTGATAATCCGTCCTTTTTTCACGCAGAGCACGGTGCAATTTGATCAGTTGTTGGTGGTAGCGGTGGGAATTGACAGTTTCACCGGGTTTCAACATCTCATAGTAGACGATACCCTGCTGATCCCACCAAACGTACAGCATCGTCTTCCGTCCGAAGCGACTTGGTCTTGGGGAAGATGTTGATGCTTGGCCGGGATCAACCCACGATTTCTTGCATTTAGGATTCTCGAAATATATCCACTTTTCATCGCTTGTTACAATCCGATGCAGGAACGACTTTCTTTTTTGTCTGGCGAGCAAGATTTCGCATGGGTTTTGGCATCGCTCCATCGGCCTATCGTTTCTGATCTTTTCAATCTTCCCCATAGTACGCAGACGCATGGAAATGTCTGGTTGAGTAACACCCAATTGCTCCCCGAGCATTTTTTGCGATTGGGTATCATTTTCGTCCAAAAAAGCCTGCAATTGATGGTTCTCAACCTTCCTAGGCCGAATTTCACGCTTCTTGTCTCACAAGTCAAAATTGCCGTCTTTGAACCGACGAAAACAATATCAGCATGTTGTTTCTGATAAAGCACTATTACCATAGGCCTCCATAACCATTCGATGCGATTCGGCAACCGATTTCTTCAAATTGAAGCAGAAAAGCAGAGCTTCCCGCATTTGCTCTTTTTCTGGCACAAAACTAGACATGATTACCAAAAGAAAAATGTATGTTGTTGTACGAAATTGCTAACAATGTGCACTGATTAATGTTAACAGATGTCAAACTCATAAAAAAAAAGTATGGCGTGCTCATGGTAGCTTAATACGCTCACTCACGCCATCTATGACAAAACAGCGGATTTAAGCTTATACTCCCAGTAATAATATTTTATTTTCTATATGATTTTTTCAATAATAAATAAGTAATAATCTAATAAAAATGAAAAATTTATATCAAAAAGTGATAGTTAAAATAAAATGCATAGACTTTATAAATAAGATCCTTTTATACAATAAAAGGATAAAAGAAAACATTAATCAAAAAAGAAAGGAATTACTTATAAAAAATAAAAAAAGTAAAAAAATGCTTTTCTATTAACAGTACCACCAAATATTGACGATTCATTGAGCTCGAGCGATATTATTGTCCGTGAAGGATCTAATATATCATTAAGGTGTCGTGCTACAGGTAGTCCAGATCCCACAGTTAAATGGAAACGTGATGATAATTCAAATATATCAATAAATAAATCATTTATAGGTAAGTAAGTGATAAAATATTAGGTTTCATTTTTGCGGTTGATAATACTCGTAGTATACCCGTATACTTACCACAGGGCAAATAATTTATGAGAAGAAAAGAAAATTATCATAACAATTTTCAAATTGACCACATTTTTTTTCTATTAAATTGAATTTTTAACATTTTTATATAACTTTTTAAAAATAAAATATATTTAAATATTGTAATACGAGTATATCTATAAATATATAAAATACACATATATATGTATATAAATAGTTAGCGAATGGGAAGGAGAAACTTTAGAAATAGCAAGAATATCACGACTCGATATGGGAGCATATTTATGTATAGCATCGAATGGAGTTCCGCCAACAGTCTCCAAACGAATTAAAGTTAGTGTTGATTGTAAGTACCATCTGTCGAGTAAATTTGTTTTTCCTTTTTATTTTGTGTCCATGTCCTTTTACAAATATCCTTCTGATAGCTTTTGTTGTATCAAATAAAACTCTTAACAAACACAAAGTAAACGACATCAAAAGAACCTTTTTATTTTTGTTAAGAAATAAAATTGACTATTTTTTCTTTTATCTCACTCTATTTATATATATTCACACATACATATACATACATACGAACATAATATAATACATTCCTAGATATATTAAGCAAATATATACATAAATATATTCGTAAATCTACTTTTAAACTCTAGAAATTCTTTTTGTCCTTTCAATTTTTATTCGTTTCCTAATTTAACCACTTACAATTCTTTCTGCTATTATTTGTTTATTTCTATAAGCTTTCTTGTAATACAAAAGAATAAGTAAATAAGTAAACTATAATTTATAAAACAAATGGATATACTATATATTCACATAGATTCGTTTGTACCGTATAGTTACAGATGAAAAGAAAGAAATCTAGCCTAGTTAGAGAGTGATTATTTGGCGTAAACTACATATTTTGAAAGACATGCCTCAAGAGCAAAACATATGCCTTCGTGGATCTACTCGAATCATTCTAACCTTTCAAAGGAACTATATACATATATGCATGTGAATAAAATCTATTATGACATATTCTCCGGCATAAGCTCTGAAATATTGCTAATGCTGTATGCCACAACAAAGTTTACGCACAGCGAAGCTTGCTTTTTCTCGAAGGTTTTTCAAATCTTAAATAGGATATATGTCATATGATGTACACATGTGTGTACATTTACAATTTCTTCATCTTTAGTCAGAAATATTTGTATAGACACAGAAAGACATGTACACGTTGTCCAGGTCCCAATTTGTGGTTAGAATTTGAATCTATATCTTTTACTTCATGTCCGTTTTATTTCATAGATCCATATAAAACAGGACAACAACAACAAAAAATTATACAATATAAAAAATAAAAACAATATATGTAACTGCAGATAAAAATTGAGAAAACACCAAGGAAACACTACACATCCGATGAAATCTGCCAGAAGGTGGAGAAGTTTGTTTACTTGTCACATCTGTTCAAATCTTTCTCTCCTACATCCTTGCGTGAACTGAATTCATTTGTTTGCTTTTTTCATTCAGCTTATTGCGGTTTTGTGTGCTTTCATTTCCTTAGCTTCGAGGTTTTCTTTTTTCACAATTTAATACAACAACAAATCCTTAATACGAATGGTCTTTCAACCCTAGTACATAATATATACTATCATAAATGTTTTGTCTATTTAGTGCTAATGTCCTAACAAAAACTAAGGACATATGACAAGGAGTTATAAATAGCAGAGTTATCAGTGATTTACCAAAAAATATACATTCTTGTTTGTAAAAATAATAATAATAAAAAGGATAACAGTAGTTACCATTGGGTAATGCCCATCTCATAATACCCCCTCTCGTCTTAAGCACAAAAAATATAATAAAAATAATAGAAATTTTTAAGTTTCAGATAATTGATGATAAGATAATCTAACACCTAAGAAATAGTAGATTACTAAAATTAAATGTATGTAGATTCAAGTGAAAATTAACATTTAATAAAAAGTTCAGGTCAATATACATATATGTACATGTTTGTATGAACACACACGTTTAAAAGTCTGAAATTTGAAGAAGAAAAAAAAAATTCTTGTACGTGATGGGAATTGAAAATGCCATCATAATCAATTTAACCAAAGATGTGACAATTTTTAATGTTTAATCAAAACGTATTCGAAATAATTAGGTCATGTATTTAGGTACATAACTAACTAGACCCTATTGATTCAGATATGTTATCGAAGGTGAATATAACTACGATAAAGTGGATGGAATGAGATTAATTTTTATCATACTGTCACATTACATTTTCGGAATAGCCGAAAATTAGTCTCAATTTGGTAAATATTTACTGTAACATTAGGGTAGGGATTATGTATTTAATTACCCTATTAACATTTCTACCAAAACCTGATATACTGACTGAAAGGATTTTGTCTCTAAAGATTCTTAATATGGAAGTAGACCCCTTAGCCGCTCTTATTATTTAACATGTAAATGTATAGACGATACAAAATAGTTATGTATATTACTAAATAGAAATTATATGGTATGTACATGCAAATGTAAACGTTGAACTCTACGAGTATAATATTAGTTTTCATAGCGAAATTTTCCCAAAATCTATACGATAATTGAATCGCATAAAGATGATTAAAAGTTAAAGAAATTTTCTCGCCATTTCGAATACTTTGCATATAAAATTACGGTTGAGACAATTTTCAAGCAGATTTCACTCAACGATAAAAGACTATCATCTAAGGAAATGTGAAGAAATTTTAAAACGATGAACATTGAATAATTTAATATTTAAACATTTCCAACTTTACTATGGGTGACCGAAGATATTTACTATTTCATTTTAACAGAAAACGAAGGAAAATGGAATAAAATTTGAATCGCTAAAGGAACATGTCGTATTACCATTTGTTTGGTGGAATTTTCCGCTTCTAGTCCTTAGTTTTTGTGATACCCTTTTTTTCTATAGCTTTCCGAAATTAAATATTTGAATTGTCTCCCGACTTGATTTTCCATTCACAATCAAGATTCAAGCAGTGGTGGCGCTGCCTACATTTCAGGAGGAACCAAGGCGTTCCCTACCGGGCCAGATAGGTTATCGAGCACGTCTCTTAACAACTTAAAAAGACAAGAGACAGAATGATATATTAGATTCGATGCTGTCGATACTGATGCCGGCTGCTTTAAGTTCGCATTTGGCGTCGCGTTACACTCTCACTTCATTTTTATCCGATTTTTCTAAACGAAAAAAAATTACATTGTTTTTACTCTAGACCCTCAACCAGGACTTCTGACTTCTTTCTTTCTTTCCTTACAGATACACAAGCAAATATATATACATATATCAATGACTGAGTTTTTCTTAGTGCCAGGATTATTTTTTATATCGAATAACTTATACGTGCATACAAATAGTATGTATACTCGTACACTTGCCCGTACTTTGAATATATTTACGTTCTTTTCCCGAAGACTTTTTGTTCTCGTTTACTATTCTCTACTTCATTTTATTCCTTAACCTTTCTGCAAGAGCCAACAACCATTATTCAAATATATTTTCGCTGCGATTTATAGTCATTTTGCTGTGCTGTCTTTACATTCACTGTCAAACACTCTATGACTAAGGACAAAAGAATGAATCTTCCATGATCGCTGATAGCTTTAACATAAATGGCAATTTGCACATCAATTTCATGTCGACGTCAATGCTGTTGCTGACATCACTATTGTTATCTTTGTAATAATATTTAAAGGACATTCCTTGGCCAATTCTGGATCTTCATTAAAAATTTTCTTTTCTGTTTTCCTAACTTCTCACTTTTTTTACTAAAACTTCAGATCTTCTTTTTTTAGTTTTGTTATTTTTTTTTGTTATGTGAAGTTTATTTACATTCCGAAATTAGAATAATAAATTTATTTAATATTAATTATTATTTTAATAATAATCAAAACAGATATTGAATTTTTAATAAAATATTCGTGAATATAATTTTCATTTGTCATTTACAGTTCCACCAATGTTATTAATACCCCATCAATTAGTTGGTGCACCAGAAGGTTTCAATGTAACCATAGAATGTTTCACCGAAGCACATCCGACCTCATTAAATTATTGGACTAGAAGCGAAGGACCAATTATTCACGATTCTAATAAATACAAGTAAGTTGTTTTCGATATAAAAGAATCTACGAAATATTTCTTATTCGATTGAACGAAGAAAAAAAGTAAATATTTACCAAATTTCATACAATATTCCATATGGAAAAAAATATTCTTGTATTTATTAAAAATATAGAAGAAATGTTCATATGATACTCGTAATTTGATGAACAAATTCAGTCGAATGCATATACATAAATATATATTCAACCATTTGTTTGTGCAATTAATTTAATTGATTAACATAAATGTTTGGTTTCAGAGTTGAATCTAGTACAGGTGTACCACCATATAAAACACATATGAAATTAACCATTATAAATGTCACGAACGGCGATGATGGCATGTACAAATGTGTCGCAAAAAACCCACGTGGCGAAACTGAAGGATCGATCAGACTATATGGTAAGTTGATGTGTGTCTATGCGAATATAAATCTTTCGTCGAATATAAATTCGAACAAATGTTGAATTATAATTGGAATGAACTACATATATATACACTTGTTGTGGATAATGAAATGTGCAATGTGTTTTTGCTTTTTCTATTGAATATAAAATGAAAATATGCACATACGAATATGTATGTATGGTATATAGTTAGATACTCATACCAAAAGATGGATATTTATTATTTCTGATATATTTAGGACTATTGAATATGTCAACTTAAATAAAATCGAATGTGCTCGTATTTCAATTTAACATTTCACACTTATTTCTCTTTTCAATCGAAGCATATAGAGTTGGATAAAATTTGAAAAGTTTCAAAACTGAAAACAGAGAAAATTAAGTTAGAAGAACAGAATTAGTTATGAGAATATTGAGTTAACTGTTTATATCTACGTGGAGTCCTTATTGAAAATGGTTGCTTATGGTAAATTCTAAATTTGGAAATCTATATTTTTGAACTTAAACTTTATATAAATAGTATATAAATAAACGTGCATAAAATTAATGAGCAAAATGAAATTGTACAAGAGTATTTAACAGACGCATACACATATGTATATTTATTTAATTGTCAGTACATGAATATAGAAGAGGATAGAAGTGCATTTTAATTGTTTTACGATAGTTACCATCTAGTTACGTGTCATCTCATCATTGTAATTATCTGACGTTCAAAGTTACAGCCAACAAATTATTTAGATTCGAATTTGCTTATTTTATATATAAAACAAACTGTCAGGCCAATTGTTAGTGGTTCGAAAATAACAATGATAACAACAGTGAGAAAACATTGAAGAATGATAATGGCATAAATTTGAGCAATGATTTTAATGAAATTCATGAAATTGTTGTCATAAATAATTAAGCAAGTATGTCACTATTCTCTAGTCTAGCATGTTTGCGAAGCACCTGAATTTCAATCAGAAGAGATTTTAATACACACATGGGCGAACAGACATACAAATTCATCACTTAAAACTCTCTTGCATTGTAAGAGAATAAAAGCACTACAAATTTCTTAGTGCACCACTAGCTTATAACGATGTAATTTAGTGCAATTAGCAAATAGAAATTATTACTCTATAAATTCACAAACAATTTAAATATTCTAATATCTAAGAATATTTACATCAACGAAATATAATAAACTTAAAGTATATTTATTGTATAAGATGGATTATCATAAAATTACAAAATAAAAGCTAAATAAAAAAATCGTACTTTCTTGACTAATTCCCATCATATTTAGATAATAGCTTACTATTGAAAGAATCTGTACTAAATTATTTTCATTTTAATTCGATTTACTTTAATTATCTTCAGTCTATATTTTCATTTAACATTTTATCGACATTAAAAAAAAAACCCCAAATGAACATCATCATCATCATTGTAAAATTAACAACTGGACAAAAATTAAATGAGTATAGAATAGGGCAGGAATATACATAACATTTCCAAGTCTATTTAGTTCTTAAGGATTTTATGTTAATTTTCAAACCTCTGCTAACGGTGAAAATGTATTCCCACAGGAGGAATGGATTTGATGGTGTTAAAATCTCTAATACTGCTAAGCAAACCATTTAAATTCTGTTTTCGTATCAATTCCCTCGACTATCTAGACGAGAAAAAAATTATAACAATAAAATTCGAGGGAAATTTTCACAAAGTATTCAACCATTGCAAAGTGAAAAGGGGGTTAGTTAATACGAGTACAAATCAAGATCGATTGTATCGTCTTTGAAGCTATAAAAACAAAAGGAATGATGGCAGAAAACAAAGAGAGAATTTTCAGAAGTTTTGTTTTATTTTTTTTATTTTTTTTATACACCTTACCACTATCGTTTTGTACACCCACTTGTACGAGTACTTCGACAACGAATTATCTCTTGCAGCGCGGTATTAATTCCATTTCTTGTAACCCCTGAAAGTAGTCGAAATGAAATAGGACGAGATGATAACGAAAAGGAGAATATTCGTATCGAAAACAACCCTTATCAGTTGGATATCAGTTCGAAGTTGATTCTTGTTCTTTTGAATGTCTTCTATTTGGTTCATTTAATGCCCGGAAATCTTACATTTTATCACAATTGATTTATTGGTGTAATTACGTTTGATAAATATTAAAGAACTGGCAATACCAGCCAATAGAAAAAGGATATTTCACATACACTTTACGTATCGTAATTTTGAAATTTTTTAACTATCCATTCTTTACTCTTATCTTCATCTATCACGATTTAATGTTTTAACGTTTTTTTAAATAATAAAGTAATTATTAAAATAAACAAATCTTCTATAAATTTTCAGAAATTGTTTAACTTTTATTTATTTACTATAGTAATCAACAATAGAAAATAATAAATATACTTAATTTATATTTAACATTCGCAAATATTCAAAAATATATACTTTCACGTTAATCTAAAATGACATTAAAGATTTTATAAGGATATGTTCCTATCATTGAAAATTAATAATAATTAAATTAATTTGCAGTGAAAATTGAAGTGGTCCTTGTAATTTTGATATTCTTAATTTATGTTTCAAACTAAAGACCCAATTTAAAATAGCATAAATTTTCATTGGTTAGTTATTTAGTAAATTTAGATAATTTTTTTTAAAAAATTTTATTGATATCTACAACTACAATTTATAGTAATAAGCAAATTTACATCACTAATTAATTAACAAAATTGGACAGCATGAAATGGGACTAAGATTATTCTAATAAATCTCGAATCGGAGACTAAAGAGATAAGTGGCCATTGTCTCTTTACTCTCCGCTGAGTGTTTCCGGGAAAGACAATAGAGGACCCTTATTTTTGCGTTACCAAAAATTTCACTTCCGTTCATACTATCATCAGAATCCACTCATAATACAAGTGGATTATTATAATAGGATAAATGAGAGTAAAATGTCTTGTGCGAAATATGCAATTAAGAACACGTTGTCCAAATAGGTTTAATCGTTGATAAACTCTTAGATTCAATTCCATAAGTCCAAATAGGTTTTATGATTGCTTTGGATATTACGAGTTTACTATTTCTTTTCAGCTTCGCACATTTGCCCAGTAGTCTAAGTAGGTGTAGGTAACGTCTTTTAGTTTCAAAATCTACTATATAGGTTCCATGTTAGTTTCTTATCTAGATGAAGTCCGAAGTAACGTAATTTAGTATATTATGCATACATAATGGGATAGGTTACCCTAGGCAAATAGTTAAGGTACTGTGAGTACTTTTCTGTACATTTACCCGCACTTTTCATCTCTTAAACCAGGATTGAAAATTGTGAATATAGAATTGTAAATTTTTAAGAGCTAATAAGTAGTCAAGATTTGTATGGCTAATAAGTATGACCGCATCATTTGCATAAGTGGTAATGATAGTATTAGAATCAGCCACGAATATTGCCTTGTGGGGTACATTAGCATATATTTCTGAGAATTCTGTGTTACCTGCTACTTATTCATAATAACGTAATATGTTATTATGAATAAGTAGCAGTTAACACAGAATTCTCAGAAATATATCCTAATGTACTTTTACCAAAACTAACCTTAAATCAAGTTAATAATGAGTAAAAATGATTTTTTTTTGTTCAGACTATTTATTTTTTTATAATTCTTTAATATGAATATGGCTAAAATATTATCTAATTTAATTTATTTCGATAAATTTTTACACATTAGATCGATTCTACTCACGTAATAAACATAATTACAATTTTTGAAATATACCAACTACTATGTTAATCCCATGACTTCGTAAATCCGACACGTGATTGTCATGAATCAATTGATATAGGCAATTAAGTCATTGATTTGGTCGATGTATCCAATATAGAGTGAAGTAGAATGTTAGAACATATACAAAGCTGTTAATCCAATACGAATCAAACAGATTCTAATACACGAAACCCACACCACATATTCCAATTGAAAGTCCTTTGAAGCGAAAACCACAAAATCAAAATTATCTTCGTCATCGTCAACACTATCAGTATTTAATGCTGTACTATCCGATTGCAGAATACTTGCACAATCATAGTATACAACAGGTACAAATTCTAGCTAAACTTTTACACAAAATAGCGTATACTGGCATACACGTTAGAGTCCATGCATCAATTATCATCAGATGGACTTCGGAGTCAATTCTTGAAATATTTCAGCGGCAAAAATGTGGAAGCCCTACGGTTTGTAATTGCCAAATACATTACCAATGCAATATGTATGCCATGGCATATAAGTTCATTTCAATCAACATATTCATCAATAAATATTTAATGCTTCTAGATAACGGCATAATAGGAAACTCGCGTACTGTCAAAGGTAAATTTTCAGACAGATACGCACTGAAAAATAAATTAACTAACAAATGCATATATGCACGTATCCACGTTAAATGAATGATAATTTCAAATATTTCAAAAGGTATTCTTTAAAATAGTACGTAGAATTTAGAAAATAGCTTTGTCATAAATGAGAGCATACATGTCATAAATGCTTATATAAATATACATATAAGTATGGTCATGTGAAGTTTAAAATTGGCATCGATTGGCACATGAACATACAAATGTCACGTTGAATAGGAAACCGCTTTTCATTAGTTAATAATTCGATTGATTATATTTAGTAAGAAATCAGTAATGCTATTTATGTAATTATCATATAATTCATTCTATTAATTCAATCTATTAAATTAGCCTTTCAGAAAATTCAATAATCTACCAAATTAATTTATATTCAAATGGGTTTTTAATAGAAACAACTGCAAAATGTACATTTGGTACTCACTCGTATTTAGAAATTTACTATTATTATTCAATACTTACATTATTTTATTAATTTCGATTATTTAGAAATTTACTTTTGGTTTTATTGTTTTTGTAAAAATTGAACAAAAAAATCGTTTTTAATTATAAAAATATATATTTACAAATTAACCAAAAAATTCTTTTCGATTACTTCATATACTTTTTTGCTGAAAAAAGTTTTTTTAACAAAAAAATCTGTAAGGCATTCGATAAAAAAAAATTAGCGAAGAAAACAAATTACAAGGAAATACTCAATATGTGAACATATTTCCAAATTCCATAAGCTTTGTTTTAGATTCTTCTTAATTATTGGGAAAGACAAAAAATTTAAGGAAAATTACAAAATATTATTATACCATATGAGGTGTGGCAGAAAAGTAATAATATCTGATCGTCTTTTTACCCAAACTTTAAATTTTCTACCCTTGGTAGGAGTGCTGGAATGTTTCAACTATAATAGAATTGCCTTAACCTCCTTTGTTACATTCGTTTTTTGCAGTACGAAGATGACGTCCTTTCAAGTGGTTTTCATTTTTTGGGGAACAAAAAGAAGGCTAACGGACTAAGGAACAGACGAAAAGGAGAGCTGACAAAGGAATAAGAACTTTTAAAAAGGATCGTATTTTTTTCCGAGCCTTTGAAGAACTTACTAATCAGATTCAATGAGCCTTATAAGAGCCCTCACCTGTTCTATATTTTCATCAATGTTGAAGGTTCCTCTTCCACCGCTTTTCGGCCTAACAAAACTTGTACTCTTGCTAAGCAATATTCCCCATAGACTGGTTGTAACTTTTCATTAATCAAATCCTTATATGCACTAAATTTAAAAATATGATAAATCATCATTTCCCCAAGCTTTACTTATCACGATCTGTAAAATCGTGTAGTTATTGGACAAGATTGAAATTTATAATACATTCTAAAAGAGATTAACGTACCAGATGCGTAGAGGGAAAGTTTGTAAAAAAAAGCAGTTCACTACAATAATCGCTAAATTTATAGTCATTAGTGCTTTGAAAATTAAGCTTTTATTAAATGCTCAACAATAACAAATAATCCCACTTTTATATGAAAAACTAATCAGTTATACTTTTATGATTCTTTTAACTTATATTAGTAAGCAATCCACCAACAACACAAAATGGAATTCTGTCAAGTGAAACTTACTGGTTTGATCATTTTGGACATAATGTTAACAATCCATCAAAATCAGTAAACCATCTGAATGATAAAAGTAAGTACATTAAAGAATTTTTTTAGTAAATGGTAAAAAATTACTCTTTTAAATATTTTTGAATCTATTTTTTAAATAGATTCAAAATATCAATCGAATTTGAATGATATTGACAATTTGGAGCAGAAATTGTCATTAGACAAAAATGGACCTGGTAGCGGAAGCATTGGTGGTGGTGGTGGTGGTACAGGGTACAATTGGCCCGTAATTCATGCCGGTGAGAATTTTGATGAAAGTGTACGTAATTTATCAAATTGCCTAAATATTGTTGCCGATTATTATAACTTTATGCTACGATTGCTATCAATAATAACTATTCTTATGTTATTTTAAAAAAAAAAAATTTTAAACAAATTTAATCAAAATCATCAAAAATATTTTTTTTGAAAAAAAAACTTTCATTCTTTCTTTTTTCAAAAAAAGAAATTTTTATTAGACTAAAAATACACGACATTTTTTTCGCTGTTAGATTCTAATTATTTCTTATTATTAATTATTATATAAAAATTATATAAGTTATACAAAATAAAAATAAAACATTAACAAAATGCAGGGTTCTAAAAGAAAAAATATATAAAATGAATTATAATAATAATAATAATAATAATAATAATAATAATATTAATAATTATTGAAAAAAATAAAATGTTAAGATAAAAGTATATAGATTAAAGAAAAAGTTTAAATTATAATTATATAAAAATATTCATTATATAATTATTATATACAATTTAATAATGATAATGCATACAAACAAATAAATATATATATATATATATATATATATATATATATACCTATGCATAAATTTATATTTAATTATATACACAGATATATAATATAAATACACACATACTAATACAAAATTTTTAAAAAAATTATATGCAAAAAAATCAAATGGATACAAATTGTTCTCTATTGAATAATTTACAAAGCTTATTAATATTAAAATTTTGCCTGCCATCATTTTGGATAGTCAAATCCTAGATAACCAACTGATTAATATGAATCTCTATTAACCAACAAAGAAATAATATTTGCACTGAATATACCAACCTCTCTTTACTTCAAAATAAATACTCTTATTAAATAATTCCCAATCTATTTTAATCAATAATTAAATTTGGACTTTTTACTTTCAATTTAAAACTCAAATTATGTTATAACTATTTTACAATTAAATGTTTAAAACATCAATTTTTCGACTCAGCTCCTTTTGTATATTTATACAATAGTTAAAAAAAGTTTCTGGCGTTTTTCGATAGATGGAGTTAAAAGAAAATAACTCAGGTACCACTAAGTCGTATTAAAACAAGGTAACAATTAAAGCTTTGTGTGGCGCAAAATTTTACTGAAATCGGTGTAGTGCATCGAAAGTTACTCAAGTTCAAAAATGGACCAGAATAAATAGAAAATTCGCTTAATTTACAATGCCAAATCGACAAGGGCGACAACGCATCGCAGGCTTGTGTACAAATTTGTGGTGTTTACGGCGAAGGTGATGTTGCAAAATCAGCAGCACGCACATGGTATATTTGCGTTCGTTCTGGAAATTCTAATGCCAAAGATCATCGGAAAAAAGTAAAGAAATTTTCGAAAAAATTAAGCACGATTGGCATATTAGCAAATCGTTCTAAACCATTTTCGAAAGTCTGCGTTCAAAACATTAACATCTGCGATATACTGCTGAAGCGCAATGAAATCGATCTATTTCTCAAGCGAATGAAAAATGTTTAAAATATAAGAATATCATTCAAAAGAGCTCAGGAAAAAAGAGAAATAAACGTTTATAAACAATTTCGAAGTTAGGCTTGACGGCCAATAAGGTTATGCTGTGTTTTTGGTGTAACTGAAAGGCAATGGCTCATTATGAACTCGATACTCTACTATGAGCAACTCGAGAGATTACGCCAAGCAATTGAGCGAAAATGGGCACAATTGATAAATAGGAAGGGTGCCCTTTCACCACGATAGCGCTTAATCACACACATCTTTTATGACTCGTCAAAAATTACAAAAGTTGCCTGGGAAGTTCTGATGCATCCATCGTTCAGACTATCACTTGTTTCGATCTCTGCAAAACTCTCTTAATGGAACCAATCTGGCTTTTCAACTAGAAACTATAGAAGTTCTATAATAATGGAATCATGGCGCTACCCTAAAAAAAATTGATTTTAATACTCTGATTTAAGCGTATCTATTTTACTCAAAAACGCCACCAACTTTTTCGACTAACCTATATTTAAAAAAAATATATTTTTTCTATTATTAAGTACGATTTTTTTATGTTCCCTAAGAACGTCATCTTGGTACTGTCCACAACATAAAAATGTCTGTAACTGAGGTGAATGTGTTTCATGTTCAAGTGTTTTAGCACTCTATGAAAAGTGAAAAAATCGACTCCGCCAATAAAAGCTCCTTCATCCATCCATTTTTTGCACCAGTCCTCTTGTTTATATATTTAAGAAAAAATTCCCAACAAAATATTATTTGAATTTCTGTTAAACTTGCTATAATCTCAAATAGGATTTTAAGTATTTCCAAACATATTTATTCATCAAATGGCTCTACAATACAATATAATACAGTAAGAACTTACATGTAAATATAAACTCAAAAATAAAACTAATGCAAAAACAGAGGTTTTTTAAATTCATATCAAATTATACAACAAAAAATTCTCGAACAATCAGATATAAATATTATCAGAGTAGTAATATGAACAAGTTGGCTAAAAGTTAATTAACTAGTAAAAAGAACAACAATTGCATAAACAGTAATCAAAGAAATTCTTGCAAATATTATTTAATATTCTCTAACATACATAGGGACACAAAAGCATTGAATTTTTGCATCCCAAAATAAAAAATGACAAATTTTCTATATGACAATATGAATCTTTATAGAACTTAACGGTAATAAAATATAAAATAAGGTTTATGGCAGAGTATATTTAACCACAGAGCAAGTAATTAAAATTTTCCACCCAACTTTTTTAATCACACCAAGTCTAAAAAAATTATTAATATTTACCATATATCAATTAACAAAACATGAAGGGTATATACATATCAAATAAATTTATAGTTTTATTAAAGCAATTCTTAAAGAGATATTTGAAAAGATTCTATTTGCAAAAAAAATTATTGAAGACTACCTGTAAGGCACTATTAAGGTTCATAATGTAATAATCAATACCGCTTAATGTGGATGTCAGTACATAAATAATACATAATCGAAATTAAATGCTTTATAAGACTAAACAAATAAGGAAATAAATCGAAAACAATAAAATTAATAAAAGTATTAAAAATAATGATAATAAAGACTAAAAATAAATAAATTACATAAAAATTATGAAAAAATACAAAATGTTGGCTTTTTTATTTACTACAACAACCTTTATCCTGTCAAATTTAAAATACGAGGTCTGTTCAAAAAGTATCACGAATTTTGAATTTCCGCGGTTTACATATTATTGATTTTCGATTTTTTTGTAGCGTTATGTTGATAGTCATATCTCTCACTTACGCCGACAAGTTCGGCCATTTTAAATCCTCAGTTAATTTTTGACAGCTGCTTTGCTTGCATGTGTTTTGGTTCGTCTTCGATTTTTGCCCATTTTCCAAAAATAGCATCGCATTAACATTGATTTTTTACCAAAAACTGCATCGCATTAGCTGTTTGACTCTGTCCGCGACAACCCAAATTTGCTCCAGAGAGTCATAACTGGTGACGAATCTTGGGTTTATGGTTATGATGTGGAAACCAAAGCTCGATCATCCCAATGAAAGCTGCCGCACGAGCCAAGACCGAAAAAATGCGACAAGTTCGGTCGAATGTGAAGGTTTTGCTTACAGTTTTCTTCGATTGCAGAGGCGTCGTGCATCATGACTTCTTGCCACAGGGTAGCACGGTCAATAAGGACTATTACCTGCAAGTTATGCGCAAGTTGCGCGAAGCAATCCGCCAGAAACGCCCGGATTTATGGAAGAACAAAAATTGGCTTTTGCACCATGATAACGCCCCTGCTCACGCATCGTTGCTTGTGCGCGAATTTTTGGACAAAAACAACACACTAATAATGCCACAGTCACCGTATTCCCCAGATCTGGCCCCCTGTGACTTTTTCTTATTCCCGAAACAGATTCTTTGATCCATTTTTTGGAATGTGCAAAAATCGAAGACGAGCCAAAACACGTGTAAGCAAAGCAGCTATTAAAAATTAACTGTCAAAGATAAGTGAGCGACATGAGTAGCAACATAACGCTACAAGAAAATCGAAAATCGAATATACG
The DNA here is from genome assembly GCA_958298945.1 of Atherix ibis. Classification (NCBI taxonomy): domain Eukaryota; kingdom Metazoa; phylum Arthropoda; class Insecta; order Diptera; family Athericidae; genus Atherix; species Atherix ibis. The sequence goes on along the minus strand of OY282609.1, from coordinate 17,549,441 downwards.
TTACCCGCAGAAATTCAAAATTCGCGATACTTTTTGAACAGACATCGTAGACTTAATATTAATTTTCTGTAAGATTTTTTTGCCATAATTTAAAACCAAAGAAAACTCTACAATCTTATTCTTTGTATTAAATTAAATATTTATAAGAAACATTTAAGCGCCAAATAAAATATACCCAAAGTAGAGGATTGGAATTTTGAAGAAGAAAACCTAAGACAAACATTGAAAATACTAAATTTTATCATCTAAAATAACCATTACAACGTCCACAACTTATTTAGCTATCCTTAATTGAAAATTTTAGCAATTACGTACTGTACATTAGTAAACATTTACATTTTATTTTAACTTAACAAAATTCTCAAATAAACGAATATAAACAAAATTCATGAAAGCTAATATTTATAAAAAAATCCACAACTATCAAATCTTTGAGATGTAGCCGAAAAGCACTGAGATCGGTGGGAGCAATCTAGCAATACTGCGAACTTGTATGTTAGTCCTTCGTAAACGTGCAGTACTATCTTCAATCTGGTCCGGTAATCACGCGACTCTATAAAGCGTGATAAGTGAATTTTTTTTGTAGTGCGTTATGAAAAATGGAACAGAAAAAGTGGAAGCAACAATTTACTATCAAATTTTATTTTAAGCTTCATGAATTCGCGAGTTTTAGTTACGAAAAGTTACAAGAGCTTTCGGGGAACATTTGTTATTAAGAAAACCAGTTTCTCGGTGTCATAAGCTATTTTTAATAGGTCTTCAATATTAAAATGATTTTTTGTGCCACCAAGAAGCTCTCTCTTCTCGTCATATCGGACATTTTAGACACTTGGACAGCTGCTGGCACTAGGTCATCGCCAACAATGAGTTTTTTTTGGAAAAAGATATTCCTGTGGTCTCCCAGTCCCCCTATTCAACGGATCTAAGTATGTATACATTTTTTCTGTTCCCCAAGAGCAAAACACACTTGATAGGACGTTATATTGATACTATCAATATCATCTAAAGGAGTAAAACCGAGGAGCTGACGGTGATTCAGGTTGATGCTTTCCAGCACTAGTACAAAGATTGGAAAGAAGTTAAATAGAATTGTTGCGAAAAAAACAGTATCTTTTCTGCAATATGTAAATTAATTTCAACAAACCACCTTCCCCCCACTTCGCCATTATACATTTTAATAGATATTTCACCAAAAATTGAAAATACCTCTTTCAAATTATCGAACTTTTTATAAGCTTTTCAAATTAATTTGAGTTTTAAATATTTTCGAAAGAAAAATAAAAATACTTTTGATCATTTAAATTTTCCTGTAAAAAAGAATTTTACTTTTAAAAAAAATGTCTATCCTCTTTAAATTTAAATGGAAAATTTCTTTTTTTCCATAAGATATAAAAATTCTTTTTCCATAAGATATAAGAATTATGTAGAAAAGTTCATTTATTTTTTGTGTACAAACAAGAAACAAAGAGTTTACAAAATGGAGATAATGAAAATTCCTCGAAAATATCATCATAAAAAATTTGATATTTTTTTAAAAATTGATTGCTATCGAGTATCGATCATAAATATTCTACATTCATATAATATTCAAATCTATACAATATCGTAAAACAATAGATTGTAGATATTACAAGAACGGAACATGCATAATCCGATAATGCGAAATGAAATGATTCCAACAGATAAACGGATTTACTATGTTTTCAATTTAGAATCGATGCACAAATGGGAATTGCAATATCAGCGATAGAATATCAGAGAAGCAATTATACTCTTCAATATTTCTATTTATGTATATGACTAACTAAATTAATCCAAATCTATAAGCTACAATATTATTATACGATATTATATAATAAAATATAAATGCTTTAGGATAGTCCAAAAGATACTTACTTATTACTTAGGAAATTAATTTTTGTTTTTCTACAATGAGAAAAAATTACCACAAACAATTATTTCCACAGTCTCTATTTAATAATGAATAATATCTGTAATGAAATTTTTTTTTAATCAAAAATATCTAAAGTAAAAGAAAACTTGATATTATTTTTACACCTTGAAAACTAATGCACAAAACCATATAATGTAAGTGAAATATCCAAAAATGTTGAATACTTTTTTATTGAAGTGGTCGCGAAATGAAAATACGCGATAATCGATACCGTCATTATGAATTTGGGCTGAAAAATGTCGAGGCTCTCAGTAGGTCTACCCAGGATGATATCGAATTACCTTCAGGTTTTCCGTTTGTCGTTTCAGTTTTCGCAGCATACATGAAATAACCATTTAACCATTCAGCTATTAACTAACACATTTGCAAGCAGTCCAGGATAGATTATTTTCCTATTTTGAAATTTTACTTTAAAAATATATAGAATAGGGTGGTTAACAATAAAGAGGTGATTTTTTTTCTGTTATCCTTTTTTATTTGGGGTGTTATGTAAGGGAGTTCTCAACTATGCCCCATTTTTCTAATGTGATTAGGTTGTATTTGTTTGCATTTTATTGTTGTTGAAATTCACATTGTTTGATTTGAGGATTTCGATTCGAAAACTTTTATGTCTTTGTTGTCAATGCGATTGTAAATGGTTTTTTAGGATACAGTGTCTTATTCACAATCCGATTTTCTATTCTCTTATCGTTTGCCGATTATTTTGCGCTCATTATTATCTGCTTTTTCCATCTCCAGATTATAGGCTTCATCTTAAAATCTCCACAACTCCTTTTGGTACTCACTCATTCTACGAGTATACTGTAGTTTAGTAATTTAACTCTTGCAGTAGCCATAACCTCCATACGATAGTGTATTGTCGTCCTAATGGTATTTTGTTCAATAGTGTATTTGCTCATAGGTTGCCCATAGTCTATCTACTTGCTCTTCCTTGTTCATTTCATTTATTTGTATTTGTATTCATTTGTTATTCATCTTGTTTTTGTTATATCCTAAAAGTATTAGCAGAACTTATCCGTTCTATCACTTGAATGATTTATTAACGATTTCGATTGTACTTTTATTCCTTTTTGGTATCACAATATTCTGCAGAAGCATATGCATATCGAAAATTCTATACATTAAATGCACAAAAACCACTAAATTGTAAAGCTTTTCGATAATGAACCAAACAATTTTACTCGGATACTGAATGGTGGTAAGCTTTTACCACATAAAACATAAAAATATTCCAATTACTATTTTAATATGAAAATTTTAATTGAATTTTTTCTTTCAATTTTAATAACTCGATGGTAGAATAGTATAACGATATGAATTTATATTATTATTGGCTTTTTTAATTCAATAAGATATTTTTAAAAAAATTTCAAATACCATTAAAGATAAAATTGAAATACATCAAAATATTACATAAAAATTACTAAGCACAAAGGCAAGGACTTGACTGTGCAATGAGAGTTATTCATTTTGTAGTTTGAAAAGTATTAATTTTTTGTGATAAAGTTGATTTAGCCTTTATTATTGATTATAATTTTCTACAAAATTGGTACTGGAAATATGAGATGGCGATTTTTCTTCAGCGATGAGGCTCATTTCTCGCTTAGTGGATATGTCAATAAGAAAATATATCTTATATGGGGATCTGAAAACCACCAAGTTACTGGAAAAAATCTATTGTATTTACAAAAAGACACCTTCGAAAATGAAGAACCCAGAGATTGCTATCGTCGATCATAACCGATATTTGGTGGCCTACCTGGTAAACTTGAAGATTTTAATCTGGATCATATATGATTTCAATAATATGGCACCACAAGTCACACAACATGGTAAATGTTGGCTTCCTTCCGCGAAAAGTTTCCAGGACACGTGACTTCGAGATTTGGTAATGTCAATTGGCCTCGAAGATCATCCAATTTGATGCCGTTCAACTTTTTTTTGTAATAAATTATATTTATACAAATAATGTTTAAATATTAGAGCATTAAAAAACTAATATCAATTAATTAATGACTGAATTACAACTTGACATCTCTGAAAATATCATCAAAAATTACCTTAAAAGATCGAGTCCTGCAAGAAGTTTCGTCATAACTATTTAAATAATATTTATAATTCATACATAATAAAAAGGTTTGAGTAATATAATATTATAAAAATTTTATCAAAATCACACTTTTTAGTTTATTTTATTTAACTTTTATTTCCGCAGTGTAAATTGGATTGTTCTTTATTTAGTGGTACAAAATGAAAACTTATTTTAAAAATTGTCTGAAACCATTTCAGTATTTATACCATAAAAAAAATAGAAATTATATAGAAATATCTACATTCCTATCGATAGATAAATTCCAAGATAATAATGCAATGATGTTACGTTTCTTCATCCCAATTTGCAATTACAAAATCATATTCAGTTAATATAAAATTCCATATTTTACTGAATTCGAATAATTGGATAGTCCTGGTTTTTTTTCTGCACTAGCATCCCAACCAATAATAATTTTCTACCCATTAAATTATTATTGATTAATAATTTCAATACGTAATAAACATAATAATGAATAGTCTGTGAAAACCAGGAAATGCCTAAAATCAATTCCTATCAAATTTAAATATTTAAATAAAAAAAATACAACAAAAACTGTGAAAAAATTATCATTTCGATTTGATAAGAATTTTTGCAATGCTATCGAATTTATCTACATTAACATATTTAATTTACCAAAAAAACGAACACCCTACAATTGAAGCTCGTTCATCCTTAAAGACAATTATGAATACCTGGTTGGATTTTTTTTTCTATCTCTAGCCTAATATTTCGCTGACAAAATATTCAACATTTACCACCATTCACAATTGTTAACCACAAATATAACGTAAAAGAAAAAACAAAAAAAAATCCTTCATCCTTTCCATTTTGAATATTTTTATCTGGTTTATTCCCTTTTCTACCTACCTCTTGTACAATTTTTCAATGGCTAAAAGGAAGAATTTTTCAAATTGAAACCAAACCTAGCCAAACTTAACCGAACCGCCACAAAAAAATTGTATCTTTTTCAGCTAGTTAGATGTCTTTGGTAGAAAGGTCCTTAAGATGAAAGAAAAATTCTTGTTTCCTAGGCAGAAGTTTTTGCATAAATTGAAATATTCCTGAAGTGATTTTCTTTTTGTTGCACTTCAAAAAGAATTATTTTCGCTCCTAGCAGATAAAATTCACGCTTTTATTTCCCCTTTCAATTTATCTTTTATATCCATTTTTTGACCATCATCTCAACTTACTAACAATGCTTATAAAAAAATAACTCTTTTTTATATTTTTGAAACTATTTTACTATTATTATTATTATTATTATTATTATTATTATGAGCACAGTAAGAGTTGTGAAATAAATATTAAAATTTTCCATAGTTATGCGCATACAAATTCACCTATATGCATAAGGACTCCAGCAGATTTTTTATAGGTCAGCTTATTATAAAGGAAATAAATTTAATTGAAAAACTTTTATATAAGAAAAAACATTTGAACATTCACCAGCCCCAACTTGAAATTTGATGCAATCCTTCATTCAGGTAAGAGATTCACTTTGTTTTAAAAACGATTTTATTTTTAGGGCAAGTGCATAATGTCGTAAAAATTTAATTTAATTTGTTTTTAAATTATTAGTATACACTCTATACTTATTCAAAAAATTTAATTTAAGTATTTTGAGCGCATTAAAAATATAAGTGGACTAATAAAAGTCCACTAATTGAAGTTGCATAATAAATTTTTATTAAATCAAATATGAAATAAGTAAATTTAATTTATAAGAATTTTAAAATATTGATAATAGAATATTTAACTAATTAAATAAATAAATATTTAATCAATGTTATTAGGATGTTGATAAATAATATTAGTATTGTAGAATATGTGAGGAGTAATTCTTGTAATCGACAAATAAGTACAAAACAATAATGCGATTACATGACCGAGAAGAAAATAATGCCCTTTTTTGTTCAAAGAAGATTATATATTTGTTATATGGTGAAAAGAGAGGTAGTCGTTAAAATAATGTTTCTAATTAGATTTCGAGCCAGGTGATTATTGAATACATTAAAAAGGTCTGGTATAAAAGATAATTAATGAATTCTTGGCGACAGAAAAAAATTAACAAAAAGATAGAAGCTTTCCTTTCAAGTACAATCCTGCGAACCCATTAATAAGGACTATAAACTTTTTACAGTTTCGATACGTAAACTGTAAATCAATAATTACCAAAGCCAACAAAAATTTCTCCATTTTTATTGATGAATTATTCTTTTAAGAAAAAATTATCATTTCTTTAAATAATAAATATAAAATAACTTATAAGTTATTATATTTCAAGAAACTTGCATAGCTGAACTTATTAGTTTTCTTATTCTTGTCACTTTTCTACTTTATTAAATTTACAAAAAAAAAACAATTTTTAAATATTTTTTAATTAAATCTTTATTTAAAAGTTTCACTGTGGTTCTATTTTACGCCAATTCTATTCATATACCTACTTACTATTTAACGTTATATTATTATCTCTTTACATGTAGAAAGATTAAATCTAATAAACTCATTTATTACTATTTTTATTAACTAGAAATCAATAAACTTATCTTTAATAAGATTGTTAATTATCGTTGGGTTGAGAGCCTACCGCTACTATAATAGAGGCTGAGGTGTTGTCAACAGTCAAAACATTGATAGCAAATATGAACTGCGGATTTTTAAAAAAGGGGGGAAAATCCTGTACAGAAAAGATCTACCCAAACAGACTGAGCTTGATCTGTTCATTAATCTACCAGGCAAGAAGGGAGGTTGTCCTCGTTACATTATCGGACACATCGTACCAGGCAGGTAGTGGGTTGGGAAAATTTTCTCTTTCAGACTTCAATATGATCAACGACAGGTTAAAAGTGAAATCATAAAAGTGACAGAACCAAAACACCTTCTAATCATATCCAAAAACAGAGTAGTTGCCGAAAAATTCACCTGAAAAAATCATTGTCGAAGGTAGTTCCTTAAACTTTACTTATCATAATACACTCAATTTAGTAAAATACAGCACTTTCTGTAACAGCCTAGAATGAATATACGAACATCAAGGATGAAGTGAAAGGTTTCTTTCAAAACATTAGCGAACCATTGCCGAACCAGTCTACCCGACAACCTTACTAAAATTTTAGGTAAGGAAGCTGCTCAGAATTAAGATAGGACATTCTGCTCTCACACATAATTTCCTATTCGGAAACCATCATCTTTCCATCTGCCCTTCGTACGTGTATGACGTTCAACTCACTAGCAAAAAATACAAATTGCCTATTAATATTAACCGTTTCAGTGCTGAACTTTTTTTTTGGAATAAGATTATAACTTGTCTTTTTTTGTTCTTTATAAATAAAACTTTAAATTATATTATATAAAAGTTTTATCTTATATAAAATACAAAAAAAGACATTTATATCAAAAAATAAGTTTCAATACTTTTTTTTGATGTAGGATGTGTTTTTTCATCAACTCTTTTTCAATGGACTCAATAATTTCAGATGTGAACTGTTATCTTAACTAACTTTACCCAATAGTTTAGAATTTGTATTTCATCTAGGTAATCATAAAGTATTTATTCTGATTCATCGCTATTCATTTTGGTAGACTGTCATATAACCGGAGCTTTTTTGGATTTCTTGTCTCCGTATGAACAAATAAACATTGCCCCATTTTTCAAAAATTTAGGTTCTCCCACGTTTGCTGATTTCATCTTCTGTTGTAAATTTTTTCTATATACAATATGTAAATGACATCCCCTTATTGAGATAATTTCCGACTTTTAACAATTTTCCTACAATGGTAAAACCTAGGCCATTTTTTAAATTTCTTCTAAGTCATCTGTAGATTTTGACGGTTGGTCGCTATAAAATGCCAGAAAATAATTTGCCCCATTTGCAGCAATGTATCCCCTCCAGTGACTCATCAATACAGAATTGCTGATAGCGCACATTTCTACCAAACATTTTTCCAAACCACGAAATTTATCAGCTGTGACAAAAGCTTTCATCTCTGTTACTGATTTTTATAATCTTGCATGCGATTCGGGTGTTATCGGTACACTGGATGCCAAAAATCTTTGGGCATAACGATTCGTTCCCGTGACCATGGATTTGAAGAGCGCATTTATAAGAAATTAATCAAAATATGCCACAGGATCCTATCTAGAAAAAAGTATCGCAGGTCACGTTTGAAAAACCTGTATTTGGAGGGAGGTGGCCAGTTTCATATTCACGTTCGTCACTTTCAATTCTCATGCTCCTATTTAAGCCATTTTCAACATAATATTGAGACTCTCGGTGCTCTAACGGTTAAAATAGATATGAATAAATCATTTTCTTCCGACAAGGTGTTTGATAAGAAAATTGACAAATTCATTCAGAGTACATATTTCCACACCACTTTACAAGTTTCTACACATACACATAACCTCAAATTTAATTGATCAAATTTAAAAACAAACAAAATAGAAAAAGTCAACTTACGATTTCTTCATTTTATTGTAAAATTTTCCATTTAGAACAAGATTTATTAGAAAAACTAGAATTTTTTTGTAAATAAGCTAATTAAAAAGAGTTTACTAAACACAAAAAAACCGCCTGCCTAGTATCGATTCTCTCAAAATCTATACTGCACACAATTCTGGCCAAAAATGCAATTGTCAAAAATTAACGATTTTCGCCCAAATGAACCAATTAAATAAAATTACAATGAAATATATTAATTATAAATGATGTTTTATTAAGTTTTTTAATAAAACTTCAAAAATGTATTTACTTACCTTCTTGCTATTTGCATTCTAACGGTCAAACAACAATCCTGCCACAAAACAAAATATTTAAAAATATTCCAATACAACTGCAAAATTAGAACAAGATCAAATTCGGCGATAAATCAGTCTGAGTTTACTGCATTCTCATAAGACTGTGAAGGTTTTAAAATTTTGATAGTCCGACTAGATGCAGTTTTCAGTTTCGCTCGGAATTGTGATCTAAGAGAGACTAACGCGTATTCAAATCAGATTTACGAGTGACATGACTTAACGCTTAATTGCTCTTAGCAGCTAGTTTGTCCTAAGAGAGATTAAGAGAATATACACTGGTTAAACAAATTGCATCAAATATTTACCATTAATGTGAAAACATAAATAATTTTTTTTTTAATATATCATTTTTTTTATTATTTTTATATTTCAAACTATAAAATAAATTCAAGAATATTAATATGTATTTAAAATGAAATCGAGAAAATACTTGTTTTAAATAAGTATTTGGATTGATATTGTGAATGAATTTTAAATTTATTAGAAATTTTCATTAATCTAATAGTTCAAATTTATACATAAATATAATTATATTATTTCAAAATGATTCTTTTCTCTCTTTAAATGTAAACTTTAATTTCACAAGAATCCTTTCACTTTCATAAACTTTTTTCCGACAAAAAGAAACCTCAAATAAAACCCATTATTTTTACTGCTTATTTCTTTTACACTATTTATTAAATTTAACAGAACCAACTAAATGCTTTAAGGTAATCCAAAAAAAATAATAATAATCAACAGTAAAAAAATGTATATGAAAACCGTCATGTTATCTTGTATAAAAACTATTTACCTAGAACAAAACAAACAAAAAAATAGGCTACAATAAAAAAGGACGTATAAGGGTGAATTAAATTGGTTGGTTTACTTTGAATTTGCAGTTCGTTGTAGTATTTTTATTAATATTTCATTTTTTTTTATCACAAATCTTTTTCGTTTGGTATAAAAATTGTCTATTGCAATTTTTATCTATATTATTTTCCCTTCCTCCGCTCTCTCTACTAGAAACGATCATTTTTCTTAAACTTATGCGGTAGGGTAGTTTTTTTTTTAAATAAAATCATTCCTAATAAATTATACACATTATTTAAGTAATGACAAACAAAAATAACTTTTTTTTTGTATTTTCGAAAATAATTTAATAAAAAATGATTTCATGCTCTGCCAAACAAGCTATAATCATTCTTGTTGATTATAAAATATGTATAAGTTAGAATTATAAAAATATTTGCTAAATTATTAGAGAGAGAAAAAAATAATCAAAAATTCAACTTCGACAACAAATTGGCAAATATTTTATTTATTAGTTCAAGTTGGAAAAAATTAATTCAAATGCCAATTGGAAATGTTCGCTTTTAAGAAAACGGAGGGGAAACTTTCGCCGCAGGCGTAACGTGCTTAGTTCGCATGAGAACAAAAATAGGCGGTGCAAATTTTCCATACCACTTATTTTCTGCCGCATATAAAAGCTGACATTCTGTGTTCGCCGTATATAAACTGAGCCTATGCTGTGTATTTAATGATTGACGTGACAAGAAAGGTTGTGCGTGGATGGTTCCTTGAATGGTTTGCTGTGTGTTCAACGGTGAACTTTTTTTTTCTAGGACATCTAACAGTTTTCTTTTTATTTACATTACATGACATTTGAACGGTTTTCTGTCCATTAACATTACAATATAATAAAATTAAATTATGAATAATTAACTAATTAATTAAATTTTTCTAATAAAATAAAATGAAAATCATAAGTTTCCAAAAATAGACATTTTAACGTATATGTGCGAAACTAAATTCCAGTTTACTACAAACTTACTGCTAATAATTTCACGCTTAAGGAAACTAATATTCACAAAAAGGAAATTAAATTCGAACAAAAAAAAACTTTTAATCTATTATTTACGATTTTAGTTTTGAATAGAACTAATCGAACTTTACTATTGAAATAATGCATAACTAAGGCACCGTAGGTTGAGTGGCATTTTGTAAGAGTGAAAATCTGTACATTTGGAGGTGTTGTGTACTTTTCTTGCAGTTACTATTGAATCGAATGCCTTCCGAAATGTGTGTAAGTGAAGCATATATCAGTCGTATTGCCGACCAAAATTTATGAATATAGTTTCCTAGATATTGTGGTAAAGATTTTAAGCTGTTGGCGTGAAATCAGTGAGAAGCGTGGAACATCCACAGAACAACATACAAATGCACGAGTACATAAATGAATTCTCTGCAACATACTCCCCGATTTCGGCAACGAAATTCACAGATATTTCCTTCAGCTCTTTAATACAATTCAATTTTATTTTCTACTCATATACACAGTCATGGTGATTGTATACAATCACAAAATAGTCTAAAATTTCCACAAATTCAAATTGAATTTCGATTAATGTGATAAAAGTTTCTTTGCCGATTTCTAGTTTTCCCGTACGTACGTACATTTTAGTATCTATGAATGCATAGTGACTCACCAATGGGTATGTGCATATACGAGTATCTACAAGTACACGTCATAATTATTTTCGATTTCGACCGGAAATTATCTAATTTGGCTTAAGTATAAATGTACAAATGTAGTGGACAGAACCTGATAACGTTTCGTTTCTTTTGCTATCGATTTTTTAATAAATATCTCGATTGTCTCCTCGATTGCTCATAATCATTGTTTTACTACAGTTTTTTTAGGGAGTATATACACTGCAAGCCAAAAATAAGCGACCACCTTAATAACAACTTCAAGTACTGAACTTCTTACTATGCCTAAATATTAGATTATTATGACTCATTTTTTCTGTTTTAAAAAGTGTATTTATTTATATAAAAAGAACAAAGATCAATCAATGATGTATTGCCCATTTTGCACGATAACCTTTTGCCATCTTACAGTAAGCTTCATCATTCCTCATTCATAGAAGGATCGGTCTTAATTGACAATGAACTGGAGAAGGTGCTGTTTTATAGCCTTATCTCAATTAAACGTTATAATACGCAAGGAGTTTTGCAGAGACTGAAAAAAGGATAAGTCTGATGGCACAAGGTCAGGCGAATATGGTATGTGTGGCCACACATCCCATCCAAGCTCCACTATTTTTTTAAGGATGATCAAACTTGCGTTATCCTGATTGCACACAACTCCTTTATGATAAACGAACTCCGGGCACCCATACCGAAATTTTGAGCGTAGAAGTGCCTCAGAATCCGGATTGGACTTATTGCTCTTACTCATAACTTCCTTTTTGGTAACACCAATCGTCCCTTATGCCAAGCCTGTGGCACCTATATCATAGATCCATAGTCACTGCGACATAACCAGTAATTACTTCGCGAGCACGATTCCTCCCATTTTGAAACTCCCGAACCCAACAACTCCATTCCTTAGTCCCCTATTTAAACTTCTACAATATACTAATCTGATCCACGAAATATGACAAAATTCTCAATATTCTATACTACTAACTACAGACCAGTCTCTTTCAGATTACTTCCCACATGTACTATGAAGTCGCTAAATGGCCTCACGGTCGTGGCGCTATGAAGTGGCCCCTAGCACATGTCTAAAGGACCTTAAAAGCAAATAAACAAACAAACAAACAAATGAGCTTCAGACTTTTCTGTTACGTGTTCTAGAAGATTCCAGAAAACCTATTCCAGAGCAGTATGAATACGAATGCTGGTCGCGACAGAGAGTTTTGTTTTAGTTTTAGTTGAGTTGTAGTCGAAACAGCGGTTCGAGTAGAGTGTTACGTAGTGAAAAATAAGATAGACCAACTTAACATCTGCGATAGGCTGCTGAAGCGCAATGAAGTCGAGCCATTTCTGAACAAATCATAATTGGCGATGAAAAAAGGGTAAACTAAGGAAATATTATTCGAGAGCAATCATAGAAAAAGAGAAATGAACAATCAAAAATAATTTCAAAGCCACTATCAATGGCCAATAAGGTTACGCTGTGTGCATGCTCAGTACTGTGTTATGAGCAGCTCGAGTGACTCCGCCAAGCAATTGAGAGGAAAAGGCCAGAATTGATCAATAGGAAGGGTGTCGTTTTCCACTACGATAACGGTCGACCACACACATCCTTGACACATCCTTGATGACTCGCCAAAAATCAAGATAGCTTGCCTGGGAAGTTTTCATGTATTTACCGTATAGCCCTTAGACTGCCAATTATATTGATCTCTGCAGAACTCTCTTTATGAGAGAGAAAACTGGCGAAACATTGGCGATAATAATGGAGAATATTTTCCTTGAATAATTGGATTGTAACACTCTGATTTAAGCGCCTCTGTTTTACTCAAAAACGCCACGAATTTTTTCGACTAACTACTATGATATTGCCACTACCACAATTACCCAATCTCAACCCCATAAAAATTTTATGGGATACGCTAGATAGAAGAGTACAGAAGCACTGTCTATTTACCTTTTGGTGGATTTTTTTTTTTTGGAATGCTGTAATAATGTTAAAGAGAATGCGATAAGAAAACTAATCGACCAAATGCCTAGAATTGTACAATTCAAAAAATAAAATTACAATTTTTTGCTTTTCTATTATAATTTTCCCCTTAAAACTAAAGTGATCGCATACTTTTGTGTACGAATATATAAACATTCTATTATATAGAATTTGGTTACTAAATTGTGAATGTCAAAGGTGTAATTTGCTAAAGTAATCGCAACTTTACTTTTTTACATAAGTTTTGTATTGTTTATTTGTAAAGCGTTCATAAATTATAACTTCAAAGCGTATGTGTACACATAAAAACTCACCTGTACTCTCATTCATGTGACCTATGGTCTGCTTCCCATTTAAGCACATTTATAGTGAATTTTCCAATCACTTCGAAACTCATTATCCTTGCTATCGTTCCCCGTCGAACAGAATGAAACAGAAGCCGTAATAGCGTCATTAATTTAAGCAATTTACATTTTATTAAATGGAGTAGTGCTCTGTTCACAGTCATATCTAAGTTTCGTAATTTCTTATTCATAATGAAATTAAAAAAGATTTCGTTAAAAATTATTTCACCTCCACTTCTGGATGCATTTCCATTGGCTTTGTAAATTTCGATTTGTTTTTGTTTGTGTTCAAAAGTAGGCAAACTTTAGTGTAAGAACAAGACAATTTTCTACGATTCGGTCGATAAGGACTGGAATGTGCAATGAACGTTTTCGCATTTTATTGCTGAAGGACAACTTTAAAATCTCTGAAGAGAATTATAAGAAAATGAAAATTTGCAGTTGCTCGGTAGGTACTTGTTCCCGTTTTGTATGTTTGTGTGTTTTTTTTTTTCTTTTTCAATTTTAATTTTACTTCAATTCTGTCTGGAATCTCATCCCACTGAATTATTAATAATGATGATTATTATTATTCGAATCAACATTAAAAATTCATCGCAGTGCATTTAAATTAGTATAACTTCTTCAATATTTGCATAGGGTAATTCCTTTAAAAGTTCCCCATTCTAAGTACTTGGTTATTCGTAGTTAGTCTTTTCATTTTTTTTCTGCTTTTCAAGGATATTTTTTTCTCATCTACAATACGAATAAGTACTAGGTACCATAATAGCCTAGTCCAGTTGGTCAACTTTTCCATTCATATATAAAAAAGCGTGATTATTTTCGTGGATTTCATTTTTCTTTGCTTTTCATTTAAATTTGCATTTCAGATAATGAAAAATTTTTTTTTTAAATTGACTTCAGTTTTTATGAGAATTTACTGAAGTACTTTTTGTGCTAAAATTTAACAAATTTTCTTATGTTATTTTTATGCGCATACATAAATAATATTTCAAATGCACATATTTCTATGCTCTTCTTATAGAGAAGCTAATTTTTTTTTTTTTTAATTTTATAATTTCAAGTTAGTTCTTATTTTTACTTATAACTAATAAATAATCTTAATTATTTATTTATTACCAAGAAAATTATAAGTAAAAAATAAAACCAAAATCCCATAGAATTATTATCTTCATCTTTTAATTAAAATATTTGTGTAACATGTCAAAATTGAGATTAGTTGATAAAGAAAAATTCTTGTAGAATATAACATGACTAAATATTATATTATTTATTAAATGATATGATAATGCAAACATATTGTACTTATCGTAACCTATAAATACCACTTAATTTGGCACAAAAATTATTAGTTAGATACTTTTGAGCAATAGTATACGTTCGGTAATAAGTACTGTTGTTATTTTTTTTTTAAATAAATAAAAATGTTGAACAAAATCCTCTTAGCCGTTTTTGTTGCATACACGTTGGGATTAATCACAAATGGTAAAAAATATTTTTATTCTTAATCTAATAAGAATTATTGAAATTTTTTATACAAAAAAAGAAAAGCCTTTAAATATATAGTCTTTGATAATACCAATTTTCTTCGTTAATGGAAAAATAAAATAAAATAATAGTAAAATAAATTAATGAAATAAAATTTTTATTTAATTCTTCAAAAATGGAATATTGTGGATAATTTTTATTTTTAGTATCATCATTAAAGTGTTTTGTTGGAGTGAAAACAAATGAAACCAAAATTCAATCAGGAGAATGTATGAAACCATTAGCTCACATGATGTTATCGACACTTCAAATATATGGAAACGATTTAAATACTACTGAAACTACAAAATTTCGATGCATAAAGGTTGTAAACAAAAACATAACTGTTTATGGCTGCACCTTTGACCATAACTATTGTGAAAAGTTGAAGAATATCACCTGCACACAATGTACAAAAGACAAGTGCAATAGTGCATCGATGCCGTTCATTCAGATTGGATTTCTTGTCACAGCAATCGTATCTGTGATGTTATCGAAACATGCATTTTATATTTAACTAGATATACGATTAAATTAACATAATTTTTTTAAATTAATAAATAGTGATTTTTCTACACACAAAATAAAATGTTTTGTTTTTCACTATATACATTTTGTTATAATTATTTTATATGCCCTCATAGAGAGGGTCATTACGTACAAATAAATAAGATTTAAACATTTTTATTAAATTATCTATTATTTGTATTTTTCTAAGAAATAAAGGTAGCATTTTTAACAACAACAAATTGAGTGTATTTCTTGAATTTGTTTAAAATTAAAAATATAAAAATTTCCCATATATTATTATTAGAAAGTTATACATTCGTTTATTATTACCAAAATGGATAGGCTATTTTATTGTTTCAAGATGCCAATAATTCGAAATAAATATTTTAATAGTCCTGAGGGTAAAAGCTATAAATTTAATCAGCGCATATCTTAAAGATTCGATTTTGTTTATACAAATTACATTTAAAAGAAAAGGACTGAACTCCTCCTATTTCGATGGCATCTAAAAGGGTTGATGATTGTCCTCTTTATCATCATTCGAATCAATTTTTATGCATGCACGTGAAGCTATTTGAAGGATCAGTCAGTCACGCACGAATGACAATCCCATCGGAACTGTTCAACCGAACGTCCTCCCTTGATAAATCTAACAATAGTACCCAGTTTTCTAACGTTAAGTCTAATAGTTATCGGATGCCAACGCATATTTTCAGTCCACCTTACAATTTTTTATTTTCCATTTCTCCAATTATCGATTTATCTACCTGACCAATAGATAATTCTAAGAAATAAACGGTGTTTAATAGAATAAATTTAAAAATTGTATGCAGAATTGGCATTAGATAGTATATGAATATTATTCGATTGGTATCTGTAATTTTGGTTTTCTCTTAATCTTCTTTAAAAACTAATTTCGTCATAGATAACTTCCCGTTTAAGACGTCACATTTGATTTACTTTTTATAGAAATTATCGATCAGAGTCAAACAATATTTATGTAATTTTAAATCTTTCATAATTTTATAGATACTGTGAATATATTGTAAGTGAATATCTAGTATTTTAACGAATCGACGGGACACTGACACTGAAATCATCGATGAGTATTCATAGGGAAGGAAGTAGAGGATTGCTCTTGAACAAGGGGATTAGTATAGTTAAAATACGAAACTTTTTATAACGAGACACAGTCATATCATAAACATAAGCGACTTTATGATCACAATCACAATTTTACGAAGTATTTCTCATTGAAGGGATTGCGTATGATGTAAATTGAGAAGCTTAGTAGAGCTATGGAGTTCTAGTACGTAAGCTCATATTGGTTTCAATAATGCGTTGTATAAAAGTAATTGTATTCGTGTAGCTTCTATGTTAAACGTTTGTCTTTACACAGTCTTAAATACCGAATATTAGAACTTTGTAGAACGGCACTAACATTCAGATATGTGGCAGAAAGTAAAAGTTACATGGTTTCTAAGGAATAGGAAAGATCTTTGTAATATGTACGAATAAATGTATCGTTAGCATGTGGTAAGGATATCACAGTAACAAGGAATATCATGGGTATAAATATCATAAAGAATTAGACCTACAAAACTTCCCTGAGAGACACCGGCGGAAATGAGATAAATGTCAGCATACTCAATATTTTCATGTACCTGAAAATATCGATCTGAAAGATAGGATTTAGGATGTGGAAATAACCAGTGGGTCGGAACTTACTACCAATCCAGCATACCACTCACTGAAACTTCCAAAGCAGCCCAGCATACCATACACGGTCGAAGCGTGCGAAATGTCAAAAGATATGCCTGGGCAGTATTTATTTCGCTCTAGCGAGCACACTACGTGTATGTAATCGAGTACGCAATGACACTGCTGGATAGTGGAATACCAAATTGGTACTGAGGAATCACACCTTTGGTTTCAAAAATAGAATAAAGAAGTTTAGGAATAATTTTTCTAGGATTTTTGATAAAATGGGATATACCAGCTTATAGGTCTTTATGAGATAGGAAAGGTTTTGCGTTTGTTGGATTTTTGGATCATTTTGATAACGGAAAAGTTTCAAAGTGAATGAAAAAATTATGTGCAGACGATATTATTATAAATATTAGTTATCATGACAAGAATTTTTTTTTTAAATATTTGTTTCATTATTTCCAAAGTTATGAGGGGCTTTTTTGTTGCTTTTTTATGGCTTATTAGTTATCAGTGATTCAGTAAATAAATCAGTAAATCGGTCGTACTATTGCCACTGGGTCCTGGATCGACGTTGATATTTTATATATTTTCGAAAAGTTTATTTATATCCAAAACTACCTTTTATAAAAAAAATTTAATTTTCACCATTTTAAAAATTTTATTTTTCACCAAAATATTCATTATTTTCAACAGTTTCGCTCACATCAAAGCTGTAAATATTCACAATTTTCAACAACAAAAAAAGTGAAAATATTAAAATTCGGTTGATTTATTTTTAAAATATGAAATTTCAGTTGTTCAAAAAATTCAATATTCCACAAAATAGTTCTAAATTTTCGTTGTTTTTTTTTTAAGTTGAAAATGTCTTTAAATGTTCTAGTACAAATCGATGAAATTTAATTTCTTTAGATAAAAATTCTATTATGTTTATATTTGTATAAAAAATTTTTTAACTTTATGTATTTTTACTATTTTTAATAGAAGACTATTTTTAATTTATGTATTTTCAGAAGACTATTTTTAATTAATTCCCTTGCCTTTTATAATAGAAGCTTATAGTCTGAACCCAATATTTCACCAGAATATATCTCTCAAATATATTTGACCAACTTCAGCCCTTATTTATTAGTAAAAATAATATTAAAAATTGCATATACTCGTAGTACAAGTTTTAAAGCAATCTAATAATATGATTTAGTATGTTGTGTATTCAATTCCTTTTTCACTTGAAATCCAAAAAGATGCACTCGTCTACATGTTATTTTATTTATTCATACGTAAACTAAGGATTTTCATCATCAGAGGTGTTCCGACTTTGAATACATCGTTGCCTCTAGAGAAATAATCACAAACTCCATTTGATCCTAGTTCTCGGTGCCGATCACACACACATTTGTAAGCAAAGTACGAAATGCTAAAGTTTAGTCAAATAAATTTTGGCTAAAAAATTATTACGGATTGTATAAACCATTGAATTTTAGTTTCGTTTATATACGGAGATATTATATGTGAAAAATATTATCTATAAAGATTTTCTAATTGCAGGATTTGTATGCTTTAAGTGGATAAGCTATGCAAAGATCCTAAAAATTATACAATTAAAGATTTTTTCATGTTAACTATATCAAATGTTAACATAAATTAACACACTATAAGATACCCATAGGCGTTTTTTACACCTAACAAGATACGAGTATATATAAACACACTAAAAAGACACCCATCGGCGTTTTTCCACCTAACAAGATACAAGTATTGAGTACTTATTGATAAGGTAACAGGGAAGAGGTTGTTTAAATAAGAGGATTATGGTGGTATGGTACTGGTAAATAAAACTTTTTATAACGAGCAACAAATAAGTCACGACCAAAGGGAAGATTTGAGTTACGATGAGTAACTTTGTTACGAACATAGAGCGGGGCATAAATGAAGGATTTCAAGTTGAAGGAATTGGATTCAATAGGAATTGAAATGCTTAGTAGAATCTAAAAGTTAAATATCGTATGTTCAGATCGGTTTTAAAATTGTATTATTTTTAAAAGATTGTTCTTTAGTGTCAGTGTAATATGGTAGTCCAGTAGTCTAAGTTTTTGTCGATAACGTCTGTTCAGTTCAAGTCCTTTTCGTCTTGTGTATAGATTCCGCGTTAGTCGTTTTCCCAGATGTAGCTACAGGTGATTAGACTAAGAATTGTAAATTACTTATAGTCATTTGGATATTTGAATTAAATGTAAGAATGTTCAGTATCATCAGCATAGATAACTGTTATTATTTTGAGATGAGTTGTATTATCGTAAGTATTAACAAGGATAAACTAAGTACAATAAAAGTATTTTTAACGCACGAACTTCAATTTGTTCCAATTTAAATATCATTTGCTTAACAAAACCACTTTTTTTCTCTCAAAAGTGTATATTTTCCACTTTTATTACCTATAATATTATTTTTTGAAACCAATGAAGTAAAATGGAAAATTTTTACGTTTCGAATAATTTAAAAAACTACCTAAGTTTCTTCATAATAGTTTCCATCACGACAATTTATTCTATTAATTTGCATTCCAATTCGTTAAAGTTAAGATGCAAATTCCACAAGATATTGTGTACATAATAATTCTCTACTATATATAATTATTTGGTTTGGTAAATATTTTCTGTAAAGAAAATTTAATTATAGAAAAAAGATGATTTTTATTTTAAATTTTTCAAATATCAAAAATTAGATGATATTTTTTTTTAAAACAAGCTACTTTTATTTAGAATAACAATCACTATTATAGAACTTCTTAGTTTTTTCTCAGTAAAAAAATTGTACCAAATTTTTGACACCAACTACAGTAGCTGTATTTTTTTTCATTAATATAGTCATGTCTATTCTATAAGTGAACATATGGATTTGTATAATATAGCATAATTTCAAGGCATTGAAAATAATCATATTTATTCACGTGGCAAAATGGAAAAGTTTCCATCTTATACTGATCAGCTCATTAGACATTCCAAATGCATAGAAAATTGAAAATCGCCTGTTGTGAAATAATACATTTTTTTTTGAGTAGAGGAAAAATGCTATCGAAAAAATAAACATATTCGAATACCGGTTCTATTATTACACCTTCTATTATTCAATTTAATTACGTATCTGGCAAAGTTTACATGGTTGATATTCTTACCCCGACTGTCGATATCATCGGTCATAGAACTTTTGTACTCTACATGATATTACTGAGAATACACATTTCAATATACAAGTACAAGTATGAGTAAGATTATAAATATTCCACCTTAAAAACTGATATTGGCTTTTATGGAAATAGTGGGGGGGAGGGGAATGAAAACAAATAAAAGTTCAGAAAAATCAACATTGTACTGTTAATTTTAAGGTGATTTCATTTTACCTTATCGTAAGCACGAATATTACTTTTAACTTTGAAATAATTCTAAGAATACCAAACACAAAAGTTCATAAAATATTGCAAATAGAATTGATAGAAACATTTTCAAATATTCCTTTGGAAAATTATTTTTTCCAAATTATAAATTATCTTTTTGAAATTCTACAAATACCATTAAGCCTTTTTTAAAAAAATTAATAAGGAAAAATAGTTTTCTTGAGTTCTGTTATCAATTTCGAATCTTCTGTTGATGGAAGAAATTCTCTTAAGCTAATAAATGGAATGTTAAGTATTTTAGTAATTTAAAAATAATAACCGAAAAATAAACATATGCTATTAAATATATTTGTTTAAATAAATAAATTTTACAGATAACTTTTTGAATGGAAATTCATAGACAAGGCTGCAAAAAAATAAAAGTTATACAAAAAATAAACAAAAATACCAATTATAAGCTATGAGTATTTAGTTAATAATTACAATAAATTAAAAACTAAATATTTTATCTAATTGCAATATTATTTGTGCATGTTAAATTGTTTTGAATACAAAAATACTCGCTTGGATTGACTAAATTCATTCACCTATTTTTCGAACTAAATTGATTATCACTATTTTAATATTTTAATTAATGACTATTTAAATGCTGATAATTAATTCACTGGAAGCAGGGTGGCTTTAAACCTATTATAGTTTTTCACCAGGAAGTTAGCCTTTTCTGGAGCTATTTGATTACTCTACTTTTGTATAAAATCGTCGACCAATGCCTCTCTGAGGTCTCCTAGGACATTATGAAGTTCCTATCTTTCTTCGGTATAGCGTCGACAGTGCGAACAGCCATTCTTCGCGCCACTTCAATCACCAACTAGTTTAGCTCAACCACCCATGTTCCATCAGAATTTGGGCCACATAGTGGTGTACTTCTGCATAACTTCTACTGTTCCACGCGACTATATCAGGAGTGGGATGATGTATCGATCTAAATCCCAATGCCGGTTGCTATTTCGCTACTATCCCATTTTTATCTTCTTGCTGACAGGAAGCCGATAGATTTTTTTCTCCTAGAGTCGTCGATTATGTCAGATCCAATCATACCTTCCGATTAAATAGGGTGTATAGAATTGAGAACGAATGACAGAATTCTTCGTCTTCTCATTTTGCGTGTCTGAGCCATTATGACCTTATTTTAATTTATCTGAAATTTATTTATTTAATGCGCGATCAAGCAATCGAAAAATTCTAAAATAAATCTTAATAGATTATTTTATTGGGTTGTCCGCAAAGTAATTTCGTTTTTTTTTATAAAAATAAAAAGACGATTTTCTTATAGTGAATTAATATTTTATTCAATTAAATATTGTCCAGTCTGATCCAATAACCTTAGCCATCTTTATTCCACGCCCATAAAATTTTTGTTGTTTGCTGGCAAAAAACTGATTCAAGTGATTTTTAACCTCCTCATTTGAATTAAACGTTTTACCGTCTAAAAAATTTTGTAGAGACCGGAACAAATGATAATTGGAAGATACTACGTCTGGAGAGTATGGTGGATATGACAGTATATCCCATCTAAGCTCTAAAAGCATTATTCTGTTGGAACACTATACCTTTCCTATTGACCAATTCTGACCTTTTTTCTTTAAGTGAATCATTCAATTTGTCCAACTGATGACAGTACCCTTCAGAATTGATCGTTGTGTTTCTCGGTAGAAGCTGAAAACAATTCCTTTGAAATCCCACCAAACAGATAGCATAACCTTTTTTGATGAATATTGGCTTTCGAAGTGGTTTGAGCCGGTTCATCTTTTCTACTCCAGAATCTTTTCCGCTTAACATTGTTGTAGACAACCCATTTCTGGTCACCAGTGATGATACGCTTCAAAAATGGATCATTTTTTTGGCGTTTGAGAAGCAAATCACAAATGTCAATGTGACGGCACAAACCTTTTCCCCTAAGAGGATGAGGAACCCATATGTGGAGCTTTGAGATAAAACCTATCCGTTTAAAATGGATCATGAATGGTCGAATTCGATAAATTTAATCTATCAGTGATCTCACGAGTTGTTATTCGACGGTTTGCATCAATTAATGCCTTTATTGTGTCTTCATCAGCTTCAAGTTGCCTTCCAGAACGTGGTGCATCTTCGACATCAAAATTGCCGGATCGAAATTTTGCAAACCAGTTTTGGCATTGGCGCTCAGTTAACACATCTTCTCCATACACATCGGATAATTTTTGTCTTTCTTGAACAACATTTTTATCTTTTCTATAGTAAAAAAGTAAAATATGCGGAAAATGCTGTTTTTGACTTTCCATATTTAAAAGGGTATCAACCAAAAACTACTGTGCAGAATCAATGAAATTTTTTCACAAGCACGGCTTGCTATTTCAGCTGTCAAAATACATATGATTATGCGGCTTAAGTATGAAGTTGGTTGTGAAAAAATACAATTAAGTCCTCTGTTGGGAAAAACAAAATTACTTTCCGGACAACCCAATATATATAAATCAACATATAATAATATTTTTAACTTTTTTATTTACTATTTTTATTAGAAAGATAATTTAAAATATATAGTATTAAAATATAAAGTAATGAATAAATATAAATGAATTTATTGTACTTTCCATAATTCTCGTATTACTAAAGTGGTAGCGGTAAATATAGATAAAATGCAAATATTGATTTTTTATTCACCTGTATTATAATAAAAGAAAATCCCCACATGTATGCCTATACCTACCCATGAACACACATGATTAAAGCTCTGACTGGTAAATGTACGACTGATTACAGGTGAATATTACCTGGAAAACAAAACAACAAATGAACAAATCATTGGTGGGGAGCATCCACACTCGTAAAAGGGAATCGGCACGCTTCTCCCATCATATTGAATTTATTCTGTCCTGAATATTAATATGTCAGTGTTCTGATTGCTGGAATAATAATTATCTGTAATTAATTAGATTATTTAATTCTAAATATGTTTCATTTTTATAACTATATATGAGTATATTCTTAAATATATAAAGTTTATTAAATCATCTGCACACATATGATATATTCGAAGTTCTTTTTGTTAACATTTAATCAGGGACGTATTTAGATGAATATGGGTACATTTAATTAAGTTCCTAATGATTATTACTTATTTAATAAATTTCTTCTAAAAAAAAACTGTTTCATTATCCTTAAAAGTTCATTAGTAATAAGAAAAATATTTTATTGATGTGTTGCATTTGAATAAAAACTCTAATTAATTTTAAGTCTAATACAAATGCTATTATTTAAAATTTATTTAATAAGGACGAAACTTCTTTAGAACAACTTTTGATTTGATTATACAGACTGTTCTAAAGGTAGATTTATTACTTTAATTTGATGCCATTTTGACCTGATTTTATACTTATTATTATTACTTACTTATACACGATTACTATCATTATAATTATGATAAACAAATCTTTATTACCCATTACATTAGGAGCATTTATTTATTTTAAAAAAATTATATCATTCGCGTGGATCCGAATTGTTTAGTATTTAATTAGCTTTACAATGTCATCAATTGAAAGAATAAAAAGCAAAGGTTGAAGATGGCTACCCTGAGGGACATCATATAGAGCTTTAATGTCTCTCGATGTGGACCCACGGAAAGATATATTGTCAGTTCCTATATTTTAAATGGGAACCAAACCAATTAACAAGTAGTAGAGTAGGAACAATGGACAACTTTTCAATTGGCCTGTAATTAATTACCTCAGTTTTCGGGCGTTTATTTAAGAACCGGTATTAAGTAGAATATTTTTAATAAGTTAGGGTATTTACTATTTTTAATTGACTTTTTGAAAATAATTTCTAAGGAAGAGAGTAATGCCGTGGAACATAATGTAATGAAAGCCAGAGGAATATCATAAGAAAATCATGTTATCTTGGATTATTTGGGGTATAAATTCAGACGAGATAAGAAAATTCGGAATTCATTTAATTAGGTTGGAAACCACTTGTGGAAAGAGCTTTCTCCAAATAAGATATGAAATAACTAGATATGGAGCATCATACTGCATGGTTTACGGATTATTATCAATACTTTTCTTCTTTTTATTAATAAATTTAAAAATGCTGAAATCACTAAACTGGCGGTGTTATTGGTCTGTATTTCTTGAAGGATACTATTTTTAATACTATTACCATGACTGGTGAGAGATGCTACAGAGATTTTTTATCCGTCAATTAGATCAATTGGAATTGTATGTGAATGTGGTTGCAACCGACAGCTTCCCGTCACAGACTGCACGCGCTTTATAACGGGTTTTTCAATAGCAACTTGACACTTTTGATTTCTTACTTTAGTTCTTGAGTTAACTTGATCTTAAGTTCTTGAGTTAACTTAAGATCACGTTAACTCAAGAACTAAAGCCACTTGACCATATGAAGCGATGCACATTCTCAGATTGGGCTCTAGAGAAGTTTGCCGAATATGACGACTTTCATTGCAAAATCATCTTCAGTGATGAAGTGCATTTTTGGTTGAATGGCTTCGTCACCATCATGTGCTTCATGAAACACCACTTTATCCACAAAAAGTGACTGTATGTGCGAGTTTCATGCCGGTGGCGTCATTGGGCCATTTTTCTTCGTTGATGAAAATGACCGTCACTTTACAGTCAATGGTGAACGCTACAGAGACATGTTGCAGCGTTATTTCTTTGATCAATTGCATGGGCTGGATATCAGTGATATGTAGTTTTAACAAGACGGTGCCACATCACACACAGCGGGAGAAACAATCGACTTATTGAAGTCCAAGTTCGGTGAACGTGTTATATCGAGAAAAGGTCCTGTCGATTGGCCGCCGAAATCTTGTGATTTAACACCTCTGACGTTTTTCTGTGGGGTTACGTTAAATTGATGGTCTATGCCAACAAGCCGGCGACGTTAGAGGACCTAAGAGCCAACATCGAACGAGAAATAGCGGCCATTCCCATCGAATTGTGTGGCCGAGTCATCAAAAATTGGCTTCAACGAATAGACCGCTGCAAGCGTGCCCGTGGTAGACATATGACCAAAGTTGAGTTACATTCATAATTGCATTGATTGTACTTTAAGCCAATAGTAAAAGTTTTTATATATCTTAAATGGTTTGCGAGATATTTAAAAAAAAAAGTTGTCAAGTTCTTATTCAAAAACCCTTTATGATTCCCCAGTCTAAAAATTATTTTTAAAAGAAAAAGTTAGAAAACGTATTTTTAGAACACTTCACAATTTTATATAATATGTATGCAAATGGGTTAATTGAGAATATAATAAGAATACGGTAACAAAATTCAAAAGAAATTTACTGCATATATTGTAACTTTCACTATTTTAATTGAAATTTTTAAGGATATTTCCTAATTCTAGCTCTCTAATACAAAAACATGTATATAATATAGTTAAAAAATATATTCACATTTAAATAATTGAAAATACACAAAAATAAAGATAAAATGAATACTAACAAAAGTATTTGACTATTGAAAGATAAATGTAAAAATTCCCATTTAGTCGAATTACTTTTGTTCTTTTTTTCAACATTTTCTGGTTTGCTGTGAATATTTTTTATCCAAATTTATTGTCAATGTCCTTCTTCGTGGTGATAGAATGCAAACAATTCCATTCCTAGAGTTGTCCGTTTATATGTGCACACAATTTCAGCATATTTAATGATTATTCTAATTTGTCATTTATAATAGATATAAATGTGAATACGATTATATATAAATGCTCTTGAATATAAATAAACTGCCATGAAATAAGCTATTTGGAAGGACAAAAATGCAGTCTAAAGGATGAGAAAAATCCTCGAGTAAATTAAAATTTTTGTCCTTAGTTTAATTACTTAATGCCATCAGTTCTTTTCATTGTTGATTGCTGGTTCAGTCTGAATGTTTGTTTTTATTTTTTTCGTCAGGTTTTCGTGGTTGTCCTTTATATATTCTCTTTTATATATAAAGTACGAAAAATTCACTTATCTGCTTTTACATATTAATAACAACTATCCTAATTTATTTAATATTAATCAAACAATTTTAAAATGCAATTTTTTTTCTCTAATATTTGTTTACCTTTTTATATACCGTCTGCATGAACTTGTGCACATAAAATTCAAAAATTTCATATTTTATATTTTGTGACCATATAAACAAAATTTTTATTATTTTGTATAGAAAAATGTAAACGATTTATCGGATTTGATAAGTAAATTCATATGCTCTCAGCACTACTACAGAACTGTACATGCTGTTTATATTGAAACGTGCCAAAACTATATAGGCGAAAGACTCCCTTAAATTAAACCAAAACCGCATGCTATGCGGCAATGTAATCGTAAAAATAGATGCGAAAATGTAATGTGACATTCCCCATTTGCACACCTGTTTGAGTGCCAGCGTAAATTTGTGGTTAGTTCCCGAAGTCAAAATATCAAAGGTTTGCTGAAACGCAAACTAGTTTATTACGGAATTTTGTTAGGTGTAGACAAACCACTCGACAACCACCATATTTACACCTGGAATCCTGTTATCTAAATGCTCATGGAATATCTAAATGCTGAAATGCGCTTTATACATATGTTACATGCTCGTATATGGGGGCAATTATATATGAGCATATGCTAAATGGTAGACTAATTTTATGTAACGAACATTATGACATTCCCATCCTAATGGGGCGAGGTGTACTAGTAATTGTAATGTGATTTCTTTAAAACAATCAAATGTGAAAGTGCACTGATTGAAATTGTGATAAAAATCACAGATTTAAATTTAATTAAAGCCAACCATAAAACTAATTTGTTGTTGTTTAATTTTAAGTGAATTGTATTAAAAAAAATTTCCAAATGCATATTAGTAGAAATTTTGTAATTTATGAAATTAAATGTACATTCATACGAGGTACTAAGGCTAGCATTACGGAGAGCGATCTGGCAACAATGCAAACTTCCCGTATATATACCTTGTTGAAGGACTGAGAATCAGTGAAGGAGGCCTTCAACACCGAAAACTGGTAAAACTGTGGAAGAAATGAGGGATTTTGTGAGGTCTGACCTTGAAAGACTCATAAAAAGGTTTTTTTCGCATCAGATCAGATATTACAGACACTTCGATGTTCCACTATGAAAATACGCTCTGCCACACATTTTTGTGTTCCCTAGGTTGAAAAACGCTTGAAAGTACATCATATGAGTACTATCAATAAGATCTAAAGGAGTGTAACCGAGTAGTTGAAGATGGTTCTAGTTAAAACCTTCTAGCACGAATTTTGATCTAAGTCCGTGTGCTTTTTTCCCACAAAATCAAAAATACTTATCTTGTACGTTATCTTGTACTGTTGACAATATCCAAAGAAGTGTAACCGAGAACCTGAAGGTGATTTCAGTTGACGCCTTCCAGTATTTATACGAGATTATAAAAAAACAACGCCTTCGCCGATCTATAACTGCCAACTGAAATTATATACTTTGAAGGGGATAACATTGATGTGTAAAAATAAAATTAATATTTTTGAAAGAAAAAATTCAGTATCATTACTTCCCACACATCGTATGTGAAAATCAAACCAAATTAAATGATAATTTCATGCAATTCAATTTAATTTTATCGCACAAATACTTCTTATCTAAAATATTGATTTCAATATAATTATCGTACAAAGGAACAAATCTAAGCAATTCAAAGTTATTTAACACTCTAAACTATATAATAACAATACTTCTGAAAAATATCAGATAAACTCTTAAAAATGTCAATTAATAATGTGATTTTTAGAGAACAAGA
This sequence comes from Atherix ibis, assembly GCA_958298945.1. Classification (NCBI taxonomy): domain Eukaryota; kingdom Metazoa; phylum Arthropoda; class Insecta; order Diptera; family Athericidae; genus Atherix; species Atherix ibis. Next base: position 17,520,833 of record OY282609.1, on the reverse strand, counting down.
TATTTTTTTTAGAATTAATTAATTAATTCTATTGATTAATAAAAATATCAATGTCATCGATATGCGTTAAATTTTTTTTTGCAATAAATTCTTGATAATATATAATCTACAAAGCGTACTATCAATGCTGAGTAAATATATTTAATAAAAAATATACACATACAAATAGATATCACGACTTATTTAATCGAAATGTTATAGTTATGACTCAATAACTGATTTTATTATTTTAGCAATAAATTTAAGAAATTTTAACCACAAATTTTCAACTTCACTTTTCAGATATTACATTGCAATGTACTCGTATTTTTTACGAATAGATTTGAAGTGGTTTTTTTTTGCTATAGTAGTTGCAGTTTTGGCGCCATAGTTTAAGAACTGTATAAAAAATTCTATTGGTAAACAAAGTTATAAATCCTAACGCCCTGACAAGTTCTGTCACAACATCATTCGTGAAATACGAGTACATACTTCGACGCGACAAGAAAACGCTTAACGGCGTCTATCCCACACCAAATCCATAACCAATAATTTATTTCCATCCATTTTTATTGCTAATGTATTCCCGTGGATTAGAGCTCTTCTGGCGCAGGAGTAAAATTTTAATGTACAATAAAGGATTTTCACCTATCTACATATTTTTGTACATTTAAATGTCGACAGGGTAACTAAGCCTTAACCACGCGTTATTCCGAATGACATTCACAACAACGACGCGGGGTTTCCATGGTTATCCATTTTGTAGTTTTAAAAGTACATTGTTACCATTTGACAGCTGTTAAATATATATATTATTCAAGATGATATTTGTTAAGATTTAAATTTGCCATTTAAAAATACTATTTAATTTTTTTACTAAACAATACGTTTAAATTGTACAGACGATTCACCGATTGGTAGCAGCCTTCCAATGCTGATTTTTCGAACATTTATTCTTCAGCGACAAAACTCATTTGTCGCTTGGTGGAGATGTCAGTTATTAAAATTATCATAAATAAGATTCTAAAACTTACAAGTTACTCTGGAGAAGCTATTGTATTTGCGAAAAGTGACTGTTTGGGGTGCATTTTGGTCTGAAGGGGTTATTATTCTGTTTTTCTTTGAAAATGAAGAAATGCAAATCATTACTGTTAATTCTGAGCGCTGTGGATATATGAAAACCAACTACAATATATTTTGTAGTTTTAACAAAACGATGCGAAAAGTCATGCAAGACAATAAATATAGCAGTAATTATAAGATCTGGTGATGCCAATTGTTAGCCAAGATCGTGCGATTTGACGATGTTGGAATTTTTCTTATATAGGAGTATGCAAAAAATTGTATTTATTAGAGACAATCCTTAAATCTTCGAGTTCATAAAAATACACATTCGTCAAATAATATCCAAACTACAATCCTTAAATTTTCAAAATAGGTATCAAAAATTTTCCTTTAGAAGGATTGAGTCCTGCGAGAAGTTTTATGGTAGTTATATGAATAATTTTCTATTTTATACATAATGGCAAACTTTAAAGAATATTTATTAATATTTAAATTTTAATTAATTTTAATAAATTTTACTTTCCAAAGCACGAATTGGATAAATGTTTATTTTTGCGCATATTTTCCGAATTAAAATAAAAACTCTCTGTAATTATATATGATTTGGACTATATTAAATTGATAATTAGTATTTTTTTAAAAAAGTATTTCATAAAAATAGAATTAACTAAAAATATCTACACAAAAAAAAATTATTATTCAATTTTTAAAATTTCAAAAATTTATTAAAAATAATCAATTTGATAGAGTATTGAATAGTTATATAAAAAATATACTTTTTGTGAGAAAACAAACTATCAGTAATTTATTGGATTTTCCAACTATCAGATATATTAAAATAGAATTTTCAATTTTAATATAAATACAATATGTATAAAATAAAATAAAAGTACAGAAATGTAGAAATATTTCTGGGCTGGTTTTTTTCTTTTACAGCAAACATTTAAATTTATTATAAAAAAATACAGTGAAATTTTTAAGAAAAAATTCTTATCATCACACAATTGAAATTTTTTAATTGAAAGCGAAAACTAAATCATAATAAATTTCTGAATTTGATGCTATTATCAGTCAAAATGAACGTAAAACTAATTCCAGAATAGTAAAGAATTTCTCTTAAAACAAATTAACTTTCCTTTATGTTCATTAATTTATGGTCTACTTGAATACTAATTACACTCTTTAAAAATTCTCTTCAAGTATTAAAATTCTCCAACTATCAGCTAATTGAAATAATAATTATTAACTGAAATACTGTATTCTAATGATGTGGGAGTGCATAATCTGAATACGGGTATATAAGGAAACTGTAGCGTTCTGGTTTTACATTAGTGAGAGTTCAACTTTGGATTAGAAGTGTTTAATTAGAAATGTTACAACATTACACGAGTATAGTGTTCATTTTGCAATTGTTCGTGCTCTCAACAACTATGGCAAAATCATCAGTTGGGGCTCGGATAATAATCAATGGAGAAGAAATATCGATAAACCGATACCCATTTCAGGTATCATTACACGCAAGGTCAAGATTCATTTGTGGCGGTACACTTATTAGTAGTTATTACGTGTTGACAGCAGCCCACTGTACTGACCTTGAAGGCTATAATCAATATGAAGTGCATGTAGGTTCGAACGACACCTTGTCAGGAGAAATCATACAAGTAGAAGAAGTTACACAGCATCCGCTTTTCGACAGGAATAATATGGACTACGATTTTGCCATTCTTAAATTAAGTGACGCACCATCTGAAGATACGGTCCATAGTTTTGTACAATTAGCAAGACCAAGTGATGTCATTCCCGATCATAGTCAGGTAGAGATCATAGGCTGGGGCTATACAGAAGAAGGGACCTTAGCTAAAACTCTAAGACGCACCACTACAGAAAAAGTAAACGATCAGAACTGTATGACTTTATATGGTATGGCATACTTAATGATAACCCCAAGAATGGTTTGCGCGCACGGTCATAATACAGGCTCATGCTTTGGGGATTCAGGTGGACCATTGTTATATGATGGAAAAAATTTTGGCATCACATCATGGTCAGTTGATTGTGCAAGTGATACATTTCCAACCGTTTATGCACGTATTTCAAGTGTTTATAATTGGATTAAGACTGTTACCGATATTTAATATCAATAAATTTAGCTTACCATAATTTAAATAAATTTTCATTTTTTTACACAAAAAAAAACTACTGGAAACAAAGTTTCAACACCAAACTAAATTGTAATAGTTTTGTAGATACTATTTTTTAAATGAAAGACGATTTTCTTATAGTGAATTAATATATTATTCTGGCCTTTTTTTCTTTAAGTGAATCATTCAGTTTGTCCAACTGATGACAGTACCCTTCAGAATTGATCGTTGTGTTGCTCGGTAGAAGCTGAAAACGATTCCTTTGAAATTCCACTAAACAGATAGCATAACCTTTTTTTGATGAATATTGGCTTTCGAAGTGCTTTAAGCCGGTTCATCTTTTCTACTCCAGCATCTTTTGCGCTTAACATTGTTGTAGACAACCCATTTCTCGTCCCCAGTGATGATACGCTTCAAAAATGGATCATTTTCTTGGCGTTCGAGAAGCAAATCACAAACGTCAATGCGACGGCACAAATTTTTTTCGCTAAGAAGATGAGGAACCCGTATGTGGAGCTTTGAGATTAAACCTATCCGTTTCAAATGGTCATGATCGGTTGAATTCGATAAATTTAATCTCTCAGTGATCTCACGAGTTGTTATTCGCCGTTTTGCATAAATTAATGCCATTATTGTGTCTTCATCAGATTCAATGTTGCAAATTAATTTTGGCACTAGCGCTCACTTAACACATCTTCTCCATATACATCGGATAATTTTTTTCTTGCTTGAAAAGCATTTTTATCTTTTCTATAGTAAAAAAGTAAAATATGTTCAGAATCAATCGAATTTTTTCACAAGCAAGCCTTGTTATGTCAGCTGTCAAATAATATATGATTATACGGCTTAAGTGTGAAGTTGGTTGTGAAAAAATACAATTAAGTCCTCTGTTGGGAAAAAACGAAATTACCGAACAACCCAACATAACTAGAATAACAGATTTATAAGTGATATAAAAATACGTTAAAACTTTTGATTTTTTTTTTAACAATTAAATTTTCTTTTTATAAATAAATGTTATCCTCTTAAAATTTGTTCCGTTGGTCAAGTGTAGTTTGGTGTATGCTTTCACCTCCTCGGTTACAATCATTTTAATGTTATCGACAGTATCACGATGACGTTTGTTGGAGTGTTTTTTTATCTTGAAAAATAAAAACAGACACTTTAAGATGAATAGGGGGACTAGGAATCACGGGAATTCTTTTATACTACAAAAATTGCCGCTGATGATGGTCATGTGACAGGGGACGGGCGACCGGAGGCGTTGTTATGGCGTAGAGTCCAAGTGGTAAGGCATCCAGCAATGTCCGATTTATTTGTTCCTTTTTGAGTCTTCAAAGAGATTCTCTTTTTTCTGAAGAGATTTAAGATTAATCGACGGTCTGACCTCGCAAGAGCCCTTACTTGTTCCACATTTTCATCAGTTTTCGATTGAGTTTCCATTACTTCTGGTCTATGGTTGGTGGAGCCGACTAGTATTTTGTAAGGCATTGAAGACCTGACTTAGAATTGGAGTTTGTAGATCCAGGAGCTCCATAATGGTAGGAATCCTACTTGCAAAGTAATTTTTCGTAAGGCAGCATTTATAAAATATGTGAGTGATGGTGAACTGAGACCACATGGAGGAGAGCAGTATGTTCAATCCGTATTCTAAGGAGCTTACGTGCCCCTCAAAGCTGTTTATGGGAAATGGTATAGGTTGCGATTCTGTTAGTAGGCGAGGATTAGGGAGAACTGTAAGCACTGATCGATGGAGATTTTCTACATCCAGCTTGTTTGTACTTTCGTTACCTAAAATTCTCGCATGAACATTCACCGAATGCAACTCATTACTAAAATACTATTACTAAGTGGGCTGTGTTGAATTGCACTAATTACTGGGCAATGAATGGCCGTGACGGCGACAAGGTGGTATGCGCCAACTAAAAGCATGACCGTAAGAAAAGTAGTATAGCGTAGCGAGCAGCTTACGCGAAGAAAATTAGAAAATCTTTTATTCCGTTCAGCCGTTCAAGAAAAAGTTTTCTATATACGAACGAATCGTTAATAGTTTTCTTGAGCCTATCAAGATATGCAGACACTAACAATTCCGCTTCTAAATACGGTTTCTGATCAGGGTTGAATAAAGAGATTTTTCGATCATTTGTCTTGGATTATCAGAGCTACAAATGCGCCAGTTTTGCTTATATACGATGCGTAGGCAAAAAAATTAAAATGAGCCTTACTACTAAGAATAAGCTTTTTCTTTTTTAAATTGGCATCATTTTCTTGCATTTCCAACACTCATTCAACAAACGTATAACGTTGTCCGTTACTTTGTAAAATCTTTGTGCAAAACACAGTACAGACTGTCTCTTTATATAACGCGAATTGTTTCAAATGTCTTCGGGTATTTGGCAATTATTTCACCTACAGAAACAATATTTTCGGTTGATCCTTACATTCAAGACTTGTCCTAGACGATTCCATTTATTGATTAAATTCAAAATTGCCAGACCACAAGAAACCACATACAATTCGAACTTTAGAAACTATCCCTGCAAAATTTACACAATTTTTATAGTTAATTTTCACAATATTAGTGTCTCGATACACACTTTTTCCATTTTTCTTAACTGTATTATCTTTAAGAGTTTATAGCTTCTTCTTTGACACATAAATGGAAAACTTTTAATTTGTACACACATTACGAGTTTATATTAAAAATTAATTAAGCAATATTCAACTGTTTTCCGTTTGACAAACTTTGGATGATCTCAAAAAAATATATATCACATAACTGACAAGTATTTATAAAATGCAAAAATATAAAAATTGTAATTCTTTTAAAAGGGCAAAAAAAAAAATAAACATGATTGTAAAAAAATAAACTGAACTACAAGGTATACCGGAAAATTCGTCGCGCAATATCAACTTGCGACATTCTAAATAATGCAAGTGGAACAGCTTTGAACAACTTTAAAGAAAACTTTGAGAAGTCATTAAAGAAATTCGTTCACATACGAGTATGCCGCACTTTATACGAAAACTCCTTAATAAAAAAATTACTTTAAAAACACTTTTAAGTTATATATGGTAAATGTGGAAAATAGAAATGTGAATGCATTTTTGAAACACATACCGTACTGTCAATACTATTCGAATAGAACAGATTTACCAACATTGGCATATGTTTTACTTTTACAAAGTACATTAGAGAATATTTCAGTTAATATACTATATGCCTGTATCAGAAGATCTGCACTTAAAACCTTTGTAGCTCTATGAAAGTCTCAAAACACAATTTGGTAATTTATAAATCTTCCACCCATCATCAAAAACTTACTACAAGATGTATAACATTAAGATTATGATATAGATTAAATTTCATAAATGCACAATTGATAACAAAGTAAATTAAAACTTTACAGAAAGTTTAAAAATATACAATAGATTAACATAAAAAATTATTTAATAATACTGTACTTAAGTATAATAAATAATTTTATCGAAAACTAAAAACACTTTTTAAATAATTGGAATAGTTCCAAATTCGATAGAATTTAAAAGTTCTTTTCTATTTATTTGAGATCTAATTACGATTGTAATTTATGCTAATTGAATTCTTTTACTATTATTTGATTGTAATAATAAAAATAATATTTGTTATTTTACTTTAAATAATTATTGGATTTGATTAAGATGAAAAATTACATAACTTGATCGTGCTCACATCCCTGGACAGATACGAAAAAGAGAAACGATGGAAACTTTTTCTGGACCAGTTTCTCGGACTCATTGATTACTTACTATTTTTTATGAATTCGATCAACAATGATAACATGACGTCTGGTGCGGTCATTTTGGAATATTTTCATTTAGGGAAGCTCTATATTGTGGTGAGCTGTAAGCAATCACTCAGCCCTAGAAGTCATGCATGCTCCATCGAGTGATCATATTCTTAAAAATTTTTGAATTAACCTAGGGTATTGAATTCAGTTCTGTTCCAAGTCATGCGGGAATTTTGGACAACGAATCCAAAAATTCCCGCGTGACCTGGAACAGAACGCAATTCAACTGTTCAATTGGCAGGAAGAATACCAAATAAAACCTTTTGCCATTCACAAACATACTAACTATTGCCCAATCAGTTGTCTACTCGATAACAGTTACCACAATTTTGCCTATACAAACGCATATGCCTTTTCAAGCCCTTTATTCTTAAAATAAAGTAACACTTTTAAAATAAATCTACTCACCTCTAACATGCGGGAATTTTGAATTTTCGCATGTTACGTATATTCGATTTTTGATTTTTTGGAGCGTTATATTGGTACTTATGTCTTTCACTTATGCCGATAAGTTCGGCCATTTTGAATGTTTAGTTAATTTTTGACGCTGCTTTGCTTGCGCGTGTTTTGGCTCGTCTTCGATTTTTGTCCATTCCAAAAAATGTATCAAAGAATCTGTATCAAATTTTGTGTGAAAAACAAAATTAATTGCGCAGACGCATTCCGAATGTTGACTGTGGCATATGGTAAAGCTACCTTGGACCGAAGCAACGTTTATCGTTGGAACAAAATGTTCTCAGAGGGCCGAGAAGATGTGAACGACGAAAAGGTCGAATGTGAAGTATTTGCTTACAGTTTTCTTCGATTTCAGGGGACTGGTGCATCATCAGTTCTTGCGACAGGGTAGAACGGTCAATAAGGAATATTACCAGCAAGTTATGCGAAAGTTGTGTGAAGCAAAAATTGCCTTTTTCACCATGATAACTCCCCTGCTCACGCATCGTTGCTTGTGCGCGAATTTTTGGCCAAAAACTACACACTGATAATGCCACAGCCACCGTATTTCCCAGATCTAGCCCCCTGTGACTTTTTCTTGTTCCCGAAACTGCAGATCCCCATGAAAGGACGATTCTACGCTACGATTGAGGAGATAAAGATGGCATTGAAGGAGGAGCTGCACAAGATTACGAAAATTGATTTTTTGAAGTGCTTCGAGGATTGGAAGAAACATTGGCATAAATGTATAATATTTGGTGGGGATTACTTTGAAGGGGACACAATAGATATTCATGAATAAATAAATAATTTTTGAAAAAACACAAAATTCGCGTAACTTTTTGAACAGACCTCGTATGTTGGAACAGTGGAAACATCCTCGCTTTGGTATAAATGTAATTGTTTGGGTAATATTTACCCTCATCGGTGAAAAATATGATAGGTTTGTGCACTGTCTTAGAATTCTTCTCATATTTTTCCAACCTATTGTATTTATCTAGCTTTTTGAGGTAGAAAACCAAATAGGAAAACCATATGAGAGTATTGCTCTAATTAATTGTTTGTACAGTAGTATCATACTTTTGTGTTTATGGAAAGACAGTGTTTTCTTTTGAATAAAAAAGACAATCCGAGAAATGCTTTCAGTGTTTTTTTCAGATTGGATTCAGCCTGTGTTCGAAACCTTAGTAATGATGTAAAAGTGACACCAAGATACTTTAAAGTCGATGTTGCCTCAATATTGACTCCGTTGATTTCAACAGATACTTTGCTCTTTTTTGCAATTCTTCTAGGTCACCTTTTTGCTGAGTTTCTGATACATATCAGTTGAGTTTTCCTATTATTTACCTTGATTCCCCACTTTTTGTAGTATTCCAGAATTTTTTCTATTCCCTCCCTTACCAATTTAGCAGCAGTTCTAGGGTTTGCATATGTTGAGTATGCAAGAGTATCGTCCTTGTAGTAAATGCTGTTGCAACCGCTAACAGAAAGAATATCGGCCATGAAAATCGTGTAGAGGAGAGGACCGTAGATTGATCCCTGTGGAACCTCCGTTTTTAGAGGGTATATACTTGACATTTGGTCACTGTGTTTTCCTTTGAAATTTCTATGAGTGAGAAATGATTTGTACATATTAAACAGACTAAAATTTACCCCCATTTGCGAAAGTTTATATAAGAGCCTATCCCACCATACCGTTTCGCATGCTCTACTTATGTCTAGACTACATATGGTATAACTGTACTGCGCTGATTATTTAAGCCTTGGGTTATATCAGTATTAGGACCAAGAAGAACATACAATGCTGAATGTGCGCTACGGAATCCAACCTGATTTGTTGAAATCATATTTGAGTCTTCTAAATGGAGTAACAATCTATCGTGAAGAAATCTATCTAAGATTTTACCGAGATTGGAAAGAAGTGAAATTGGCCTATGTTCTAAAATTTTTGATTTTGTTTTTTTCTTAGAAAGGTTAATGATAATAGCCTCCTTCCATGAAGTAGGAAAGTAGAAATTGTGTAAGCATTTGTTAAGAATTATTGGTAAGACTCTGATGCCCGACGACATAGTGAAATTTCTTAATAAACAGTTTGTAATTCCATCCGGATCCGATGACTTCTTAGTATTTAGTTGCTTTATTAATGAAAACACTTCCCTACACCTCATGAATAATCCTTTCCTTGATGGGTTAGTAGCCCTATTTTTGACATTGAAGTAAATCTGTGGTGCCGTATGGCTAATAATCGTGTGCCTCATCCAATCAACCAAAGACTGATTTCATATAACCTACACACTAAGAGCTCGCTAAACTGCCTAAAAATTGGCTGTTGTCACCTGAATATTTATACACAAACAAACAAAAAACAGTCACCCAGCCATAAAAACAGGTAACATTTTTTATTATCAAAATAATCAATTTTTTTATAAGTAAAAAACATAAATTCCAAGAAATTACCACCTTTGTTTTCTCAATCAAAACTTTTGTGTAATTTGGCAAAATTAAAAAAAAATTCTTTATGAAAGTTAAGTTGGGTGTATGCATCATAAATGATTAGTTTTATTATACAATATAATTTTATTTTTGATCGAATTTTTTATCTCATGACGATAATACAAATATTTTACTGATGATTATCCATAAATACTAGTAAATTTTGCACTAAAATACTTAGTTAGATACTTTGAAGCAACATTGTTCGTTCGGTCATAAGAGTTGGTTTTGTTTTTCTCTAAAAATAATTAAAAATGTTGAAGAAAATTATTTTAGTATTTTTTGCCTTTTACACTTTGGGATTAATCACAAATGGTAAAAAATATTTTTATTCTTAATATAATTAAAATTTTTGTTTTTTTTTTATAAATAAAAGAATTTTAAATATACTTGTATGTTAACGAAATTTCAAAAAAAAAATTTATTCCTATTGTTATTAACGAATAGGAATAAAAAAATTATTGAAATTGTTAAAAAAATAAAATAAAATTATATTAAAGATATCAAATTTCTATTCAATTCTTCAAAAATGGTATACTTCAGATAATTTTTATTTTTAGTATCATCATTAAAGTGTGTTGTTGGAGCGAAAACAAATGAAACCAATATTCAAACGGGAGAATGTATAAAACCATTAGCTCGAATGATGTTAATTGTACTTAAAGGATATGGAGAAGATTTAAATACTGATGAAACAACAAATTTTCGATGCATAAAGCTTGTCGACAAAGATAAGACTCTTTATGGCTGCACCTTTGACCATAACTATTGTGAAAAGTTGAAGAATGTCGAATGCACACAATGTACAAAAGACGAGTGCAATAGTGCATCGGTGCCGTTCATTCAGATTGGATTTCTTGTCACAGCAATTGTATCTGTGATGTTATCGAAACATGCATTTTATATTTAACTATATATATTGTATATGATTAAATTCTTTTTTAACTATTAAATAGTAATTTTTTCAAACTATAAAAAAATTGTTTGTTTTTTTTCAATATTTACAATTTGGTGTAATTTTTTTTTATTTCTATTCACTCACTAAACAGTATTAACAGTGAAATTATGAAAATGTATACACGTACAAGATAAGATATATTTTTTAGCGTTTGACTGTTAAATGCATAGTAGTGTTCATACATACCCATACGAATATACACATATTATTATCGGTAAACTAATAAGGTAAGGTTAACTTTATAGTACAGGATTTCAACAAACAAACAAATAAATAATGGTAATTAAACGTTTACCTTTTAAATGTTGCAATTTTCTATTTATTTTATATCAAAATTTATGCAGCAAAATTTATTTTATCTACGGGATTTTTTTTTTATTTTTGTAAATTAATCAATAAAACGCTTATCATTTGAACGGATCTTTTACAAAAATGTACTCAATACGTGTATTGATAAGTTTCAATGAAAAAGAAAATAAAAAGAAAACAAAAATTCCACATTTTTAACAACTTAACTAGTATTTTTACTTTAGATAAGAACTTAAAAAATTGTTTATTACAAAACTTAAATATTATAGTAATTTTAGTTAGTATTTTACAGTCAAATAAATTGGGTTCAAAATGAATAGTTGGTTTTTTATAGCATATTTATTTGGATTTATTCATACAGGTATGAAAATTGTATAAAATTTAAGAGATTTCAATACAATAATAAGCAAAAAAAAAAAAAAATATTTGTAATCATGATCATATCGAATTGAAATGTTTACTAAAATTTTTGTGATCAAATTATTTTTATGTGAATAATAAAATTTTTAATACATTCGATTTTGTTATAATTATTCCTTAAGCATTGCCATAATATCGATGAGTATAGTTACATAAATTTTTCTTATTTTATTAAAGGAACATCGTTGGAATGTTACTTCGATATACCCCGAAATGAAAGAATGGATATTAAAGAATGTAACAAACTCAATGCAAGAATTAAGGGCATAGAATTTAATCTACTCGTACCAAGCTATACGGTCGAACCGAGTGACAATTTCTCATGTTTGAATGTAAATGTGAACACCTCAATTGATAGCATTCATATTGCTGGATGTGTTTTTAATAATTATAATTATTGTAATACATCAAATTATGTCCAAACTAATATAAAAGTTTCATGTCTTCAATGCAATTATGCGGACGGTTGTAATTCAGCATCACAATTTTTAACACAAAATGGAATTTTATTAATAGCGATTTTATTGGGTATTTTTCAACAATATTTTCAAAAGGATTTCTTTTAAATAGCTTTACATAAAAAAAAAGACGAACTTAGAATTATAAGCCATGAAAAAAAATTATTAAATAATATTATTGTATGGAACAAATAATTACCAAAAAAAAAATATATATACAAATTTAAGAAATAAAATCCATTTTGGTAAAGTTCAAATGAAGTAAGGATCTTTTTAATTAAATAATAATGTAAGTATCTATAAGTTGTTTTTTTTTTCTTCAATAAATAAATTTAACCATAAATTTCATATTAAATATATTTGAAAAAAAATTATTATAGTTATTAAATATTATATGAAAAAATAAAATGCGTCTTATTTGTGTACGTGAGCATTAAAAATAAAATAATAGTATTAATTTGTGTTTTGATTACTTAGCTAAGCAATAATGAAAATTCTTTTATTATTCTTTGTGGATTATTCAATTTGTACTTTTAAAAAGTTTTCATATTTGAATAAAATTTTTATTTTTTGATATTTCTCAAGACTTGTTTTTGTACATAAATAATAATGTTATTCCAATGGCTTCTTGCAGGACTAGATCCTTTTGAGGTAAATTTCAATAACTTTTTTGAACATTTAAGGATTGTAATTTGGCTATTAGTAAGCAAATGTTGGTTTTTATGAACTCCAAAGTTTAAGGATTGTACCCGAAAAATACAATTTTTGCATACTCCTACAAGTAAATGTCCAACAGCGTCAAATTGCCCTATCTTCGATGCGTGTTGGGTTATTTGTTATCGTTTTTTTTTTCAAAGAAAAACAGAATAATAACACCTTCATAATGACTAAAATGCACAGCAATCAGTCACTTTTCGCAAATACAATTCCTTCTCCATAGTCACTTGTAAGTTTTTACAGAGCTTTATCGCTGCAGCAAATTTGTTCGAAAAATCAACATTCAAATCCTATTGCCAATTGACGTATCTTCTGTTTAATTTTAACGTAAAAATTCGAACGCTTTGAAATCGCACGATTTTGGAGGCAAATCTCGAACTTTTTGCCTCTAACAAATAATGCCAAAAGCTACACAACCGAACAAATTTTGTGTGCGCAAAAAACCCAATATTGGTCGTGTGTTGCAGCTTTTGTCATTATTTTTTATTTTTGAAAGCACAAATGATTCAGATTAAGTTCTTCAAGTTCAGGTCAAAAGAAGTTGGTTACCATAAGGCCATAGCCTTCAGAATTAATCGTAATTATGTCGTCTTTTTAATTTTCAATGAACTATTGACACCTTCAGAGCAAAATGAACAGCAGACCATCACCACGGTCCTTTGTATATTCTCAGAGCCTCATATATGGCCATTTTGCTTAATAATACATCCACCCAGAGACAAAATGAGCCTCATCACTGAAGAGAATAATATTCTTCCCTTAAAGCTTGAAATGTGAATACGGCAGAATGCAGTAATATTATCATCGAGCTTAAAATTATGGAAACTAGTGTCAGAAAACGTGTAATGTCGCATTTTAATTTAATTCTTAATAGAAAATAAATATCACATTCATATGTATGTACTTAATAGGTAAATAAAAAATGCAGAAATTTTTTTTTAGAATACAAGAGATGATAATAGAATAACGGACAAAAACAGTAGAACATTCAAAAGCCATTGAAGAGACCTGTGAGAATAGAGTGACGCCAGGATATATGCAACAATATGAGCTGAATATGAGAAAAAAATTGATTCCCTTGTGCAACACCAACTACCACCTATTTGCTATTCCTTTGTTTCATTTAATAGCCACAAAACAGCAGTAAGAACATATCCTAACCGGCCGCAACGAATCTAAAAACATAACATAATAATATCTCAGATAATATAAAACATATTCTAGAATATGCACATGACAAACATATTAGTAATTCGTATACGAAGACACTGATCCAACTAGGATATCTCGGTTAGCTCCATAGGATGCTAGATCAGGTTCAGTAAATGTTGCGAAAATTTTACCGCATCTCTGCGATAGGGAAAACGAATAAAAATAAATATATGTATTCTTGTCAGGATTAAAACGAAAACGTGACTAGAAAATTAATTCGATGACTTTGTCAAATTTTTAGTTATAAGCATCTACAGTCTGATTCCTTAGCCTTTTGTCGTTGTAAGATCGTCATTCAATCGTTTCATATTTGGTGGTGGTAGAATACATTGTCTGTTTTGTGTTTCCGTTTTCGAGCATTTATTCTTTTCGCATTTAACTACCGGCATTCAGAATTATTTTACTGATTTTATCCTCTTCCAATTTTAAACTCAAATGTACTATTGATTTATTTCACTTTTAATTTAGAGTTTCTCTTCCTTCTACCAAATACCAATAATCAAAATATTTATAATTAAATAGATTATTAAATTTTATACATAAAAATGCGTTTTGATAAGAAAAATTATCATACTTACCATACAACAATTGTGTTCTGCTTGAAACAAATATTAATTTTCTTTAATTTTTCTCTTATCCGAAATTTTTGTAATAAAACAATTTAATTTCCATATAATATTTACTGGGGAATTAGCCTTTATCGCAGCAAGTATTAAAAAAAATTTTAAAAATAATAAATTTTAAATTTTATAATTTTTTATAATTGAAAAATATATTTTTTTTTTATCAATATTCGATACTAAAACCAAAACATTCAATAAATGATAAGAATGGTCGCACGTTATCACCAAGTAACGTATCGCATCGCATGATCACGGTGGCTGTGAGCATATGCGCCATATTTGAAGAGTACGACATAGGGCACTGCATTACCATTAAGTTATAAAAGGTTGGTATCTTAGCTACATTTCTATACGAAAATTATTACTATTCAAACTCAAAATTAGAGCTAACTAAATTAACTGTTGTGTATATTGAATTGTTTTGTTATTTTCTCAAAACATTTTAAACTTACTGCCCTTTCTTTTACTTCAATAATCAAATAAAAAATAGGAAAACAATTTTTTTTAATTAATATAATGAGACTGATATTTTTTTTGCAAAAAAATTTTTTTTTATGTATAAATGTTACCCTTTTTAAAATTGTTCCCTTTCGTTAGTAAACGTCGGCGGAAGAATTGTTTCTACACTTCGTAGCAGTGCTGGAAGGCTTCAACTCGAATCACATTCAGATTTTGGAGAACAAAAAAAAAGTCACACGCACTAAGTTCAAGTGAATAGATGGCTGGGGAACCACAGGAATACCTTTTTCCGAGATAATGTCTACTATGTCCAGTTTAACACGATGAATCCTTATTCTGAGCTTTTTAAGGACTCCTCATCAGCTTCAATGTTATTCAAAGGTCTGAGCATACAAAATCCCTCACTTGTTCCACAGTTTTATCAGTTTTTTATGTTGCAGCGATGGTCACGGCTTCCTGGCCCTCCAAAAAATATTTATACCTCTGCAAAACTTGTGCTCTTAATAAGGAATGTTCCACAAAATTTAGTGGGATATTGTTGCTCCAAATTCTCTGTACCTTTTTCTGTAACGCACTACAAAAATACAACTTTATTTATCATACTTTATAGGATCGCGTAGTCATCAGAAAATGTTGAAACTTGTACTGAACATCTAGGAGGGATCAATGTACGAGATCTGTTTAAAATTATCGCGAATTTCCGCGGGTTACGTGTTTTGGCTCGTCTTCGATTTTTGCCCATTCCAAAAAATGGATAAAAGAATCTGTATCAAATTTTGTGTGAAAAACAAAATTAATTGCGCGGACGCATTCCGAATGTTGACTGTGGCATATGATGAAGCTACCTTGGACCGAAGCAACGTTTATCGGTGGTACAAAATGTTCTCAGAGGGCCGAGAAGATGTGAACAACGAAACACCAAGTTCGGTCAAGGTTTTGATTACAGTTTTCTTCGATTGCAGAGGAGTGGTGCATCATGAGTTCTTTCCACAGGGTAGAATGGTCAATAAGGAATATTACCAGCAAGTTATGCGCAAGTTGCGTGAAGCAATCCGCCAGAAACGCCCGGATTTGTGGAAGAACAAAAATTGACTTTTGCACCATGATAACGCCCCTGCTCACGTATCGATGCTTGTGCGGGAATTTTTGGCCAAAAACAACATACTAATAATGCCGCAGCCACCGTATTCCCCAGATCTGCATCCTTGTGACTTTTTCTTATTCCCGAAACTGAATGCCCCATGAAAGAAGACGGTACGCTACGATTGAGAAGATAAAGACGGCATCGAAGGAGGAGCTGAACAAGATCACAAAAAATGATATTTTGAAGTACTTCGAGGATTGGAAGAAACGTTGGGATAAGTGTATAATATCTGGTGGGGATTACCTTGAAGGGGACAAAATAGATATTCATGAATAAATAAATAATTTTTGAAAAAACACAAAATTCGCGATACTTTTTGAACAGACCTCGTACAAGTTTTGAGGAGCAGGAGTGTGCCGCATTTTTGCTACAAAAATAAAAATTTTATTATTATCTACGAATATTGACGAAATACTCTTCAAATTTAAAAGTCCCAATACTTCTCACCCCGATCCTATTATCGAATTTTACAATATTTAAAGGCTTGTTTTTTTTGTTGAAAATGTGCTAATCGATATAAATAAACTTTAGTCGTAAAATGAAAATTATGCATGCCCAGTCAACCATCAGCAATTGAACATCTATCAATTATTCATTAAATGAAATCGAATCAACATTTTGTAGCGCAACAGTTTTATGTGATTTTGTCTCTCCTCCACATTACGAATGTATAAACGATTGCGAATTTTCAGTCAGATTGCGGGGTAGTTTATAGGATTTACATTTCAATGCAGTATGTTCTGAATGAATCCAGCATATACTATTCTCTGTATTTATTTTAATTACAATGTCATTTGAATTCGATACGCTGTGTAAGAAAATTTGGGCTACAAGAGCATACATGAACGAACATCCATAAATGTGTATAGTTAGAAATATTGACATATATCGTATTTCGTGTCTGAGTACCAACAATGACAGTCGTATGTCATGATATTGTCAGGAAATCAGGAATATCAGCGGACAATTGTCTGCTTCCGTAGATGAGCACTTCGCTTGTATCGAGCGTTAGTATTTATACCAAAATATCACCGGATAATACTATTATCCATTACCGGATGTGCGGGATCAAAATCCAATGATGAAAACGACTCATAAATCGAATGCAAGTACTATCAAATCAAGCTCATATGCGAAAATAAATATAACAATTATCATAATAACCAAACATTCGATAGAAATTCGAATGTTAAACTTACGCATATTGAAAATAAATTTTCAGTCGAATTGGAGTCAATAAAATCTCGAACATATGTGTATGATCGTGAATGGGATATTATAAATGATACATTTAGAAAATCAATTTTTCTATTGAAAAAGGATAAATGAAATCATGTATATGATGAGTACATAAATGATGGGCACACATCCAATCAACAAATTTAACATATTATTTTGATCGAATAATCTAGAAAATCAATGCAAATAGTTGAACATATAGTATTCTATTCTATTGTTTATAAAAAAAAAATTGTTTCGTATTAAAAATTCAAATTTTCATATTAATAAATAATCTTTGTTGACTTTAAGTATTTTCACATTTTTAGGAAATTAATTTTTTATCACCTTCTCAAAATCAGAATTTTCTTAACAGTTTTCATATTCTATAATTGTTCAATTATTATAAGAAAAAATAAATTACTATTATAAAAATTTCACAAACGGTAAATTTTTTATTAAACTCATTTATTATAAACGAACTTAAAAAATAAAAACAGATAATATTTATAAATGAT
Organism: Atherix ibis; assembly: GCA_958298945.1. NCBI lineage: Eukaryota > Metazoa > Arthropoda > Insecta > Diptera > Athericidae > Atherix > Atherix ibis. The sequence continues at coordinate 17,502,854 of OY282609.1, read as the reverse complement.
TAATTTTCTTCAATCACTTGTTAAGATTTATTTTCCCGAAAAGTAACATACTTGAAAATGCATTAATAATCATTTTAGTTCAGGAAAATATCACCTACACGTTAGTATTTTATTTCCAAAAAAACAAAAAACAAAGTAATAATAATAATTTTCTATTCCATTTAAAATCCTGTCACTTTGTTGATCCAGTTTCGAACAGATGAGACTCGAGAATATACGCCTGGGAATCCAGGTACAGCACAGCCATATCCCCACGAAACAACCCCAACTAAAGTTCCGTTAAGGGTTAACGGCCCACCAGAATCACCTTGGCATGAATCTTTTCCTCCCTCAGCGTATCCAGCACAAATCATTCTATCGGTAACGCCTGAGTAAATCTGATAAACGTCATTGCATTTTTGCTGATTGAATTTTGGAACATTAACTGCCCTAATATGTAGACTGGACTCATTCGGATTTTGAGTATTTCCCCATCCAGAAATAGTTAAAATAGTGCCATCGGCTATATCGACACCATGTTCGATTAATGTTGCATATTTAATAATGTCTGAATCTCCGTGAGGTTCAACTTCCAACAATGAAAAATCATAATCGATTGTGTAATCATTGAACTGCTTATGCTGGTGAATCTTCTTCACTTTCAATTGTTGACCTCCATCGTAACGTTCAGAGGAGCCCACACGAACTGTTAGAGAACTGCTGCTCTGACCATTTGTACAGTGAGCTGCCGTTAGAACCCAATTTCTGGCAATAAGAGTACCCCCACAAAAATGGAATGCATTCGTCTGTAGCGACACTTGATATGGCACCGCTCTGATATCGACTTCTTTTCCACCAACAATTCGCTCCCCAAACCGAGGTTTCGGAAAGTACACATATGATCGCACGGAAACCGCAATACTCAATAAAATAATTCCAATTAAATAGTTTATCATCTTATATATTAATTAACTTTTGAAAACTATAACGCAATATGCAACTATTAACTGAATATCACGATGGGTAGGCCAGTCTTATTTATATCAGATTCTTAAGTGGCTAAGTGGCAAAAAAAAAATCATTTCTAGATATCAGTTGGGACTTTCCAGTTATTCTGATATACGCACTTCACGATTTACTTTCAATTAAATGAATTGTTTCAATCACTCAATTAGCAGCGAATAGGATTAGAGCATGCTGTTTATTTACCTCCTCCAAATGAATACGATTCTGAACTTTATTTGACTTCTGATAAGTCAAAGTCTTCCCGAAGTCGATACGCCATTTCAAGTACTCGTACTATCCGAGCATTTACATTTGACACTGAATCTTCAGCATTATAGGAAATCTGATAACAACTAATAGCCACATGTGCCCCAGAAATTGTACTTATAGTGACTGCTTTCAAGTCATTGCTCTCAATTGAGGTAAAACGAGTATTATCACACCTAAAGATAAAAGCAGGCAGACGAATCATGCCCAATTGACCTTATATAGTCCAAAAAGTATCTCTGCTACTTGGCATTACCTTAACTTACCAAGAAAAAAATTCTAATTATTTTTTTGAAATTGTTAAAAAACTCTTTGCAAGCCCCAAAGATGTTTAAAAAAAATTTTCTTTTGAGGCTTTGAAAGAACCTTTTAGTGAATTATCAGTATTATTCATAGGATGGCAGAAAATTAATGAAACTGGGCATATCTGGAAGCTTGTCGCTACTAGAGCTACAGCAAAAAGTTTCCATTTCATCTGGTAACTACGGGGGACACTATAGAAGTTGTGTTTTTGTAGTGCATTACGAAAAATGGAACATAAAAATTTATGGTGCTCGTACATCGTTGTTCTAAAACGTGGAAGATGAACCACACTCAGGAACGCATTCAACATCGAAAACTGATGAAAATTTGGAATGAGTGAGGTATCTTGTGAGGTGAGACCACCCATTAACATTGAAGCTGATGATTACTACTTGAAAAGCTCAGAAAAGGGATTCTTCTGGTCAGATCGCACATTGCAGATACTTGGATGCTTATCACATGACCATCTCCATTACCAAGGATGTTCTCGGAAAATATGATCTTTCCCTCTCCTTTTCATCTTGGTGCTGTCGAAGAAGGCAGCTTCTATTGGGATGATTGAGCTTTGGTTTCCACATCATAACCATAAACCCATGATTCGTCACCAGTTATGACCCTCTGCAGCAAATTTGGATCGTCGCAGACAGAGTCCAACAGCTCCTTAGCAATGTTAATGCGATGCTGTTTTGGTCGAAACTGAGCAATTTTGGTACGAATTTCACGGCGACCCGTCTCACGCACAAATCATTTGTAAAAAACGAATGGTACGAGCCAATCGATATGTTTAAGTCCTCAGCAACTAACGGTGATTCGACGATTGGCCAATACTATTTTCTTCACTTCATCAATGTTTTCGTCTGTTGTTGACGTGCTCGGGCATCCGGCACGCTTTTCGTCGTTCACATCTTCTCGGCCTTCTGAGAACATTTTGTACCACCGATAAACGTTGCTTCCGTCCAAGGTAGCTTCACCATATACCACAGTCAACATTCGGAATGCGTCCGCGTAATTAATTTTGTTTTTCACACAAAATTTGATACAGATTCTTTGATCCATTTTTTGGAATGGGCAAAAACCGAAGACGAGCCAAAACACGTAACCCGGGGAAATTCAAAATTCGCAATACTTTTTGAACAGACCTCTTATGTAAAGCTGTCTAAAATAACAACTTTGAAGGGGATAACATAAAATGAAATTTTTCCAAAACATAAAATCAGTGTCATCACTTTTCTGCCACACCTCGTAACACTTTGTAAATTGTCATGTTTACATTTAAAGTTGAGAAAAGATTTTTTGAAGAAAATTTATCTGCTTTGACGAATTGTAATAATAAATGTTGTTGTGTGTGGGAAAAGAAGGAAAAAAAACTTTAGAGAAGCGACAAAAATTAATTTGTACAAGTCACAAGTTCAAAGTTGAAAGTGGAAAACGGGAAAGTCTGCAAGGCACAGCTGCGTTGTCGTTTGTATTTATTGCCAAACTCTTCATGGCGAAGATGGAATTTCTTATTGGAGACAATATGTTGTTGCTCCGTTTCATATCGAAAACAAATTTTGAATTAATAAACGAACACAACCTTATATACCCAATATTTCTAAGGGTTCTTTTTACCCTTCAGCATTCTTCTTCCAAACTTTCCATCTTATAATAAAATCGTTCAATTTTAAGAACTCTCAATGCTTATGAAAATGAAAAGCCTGATTGCAACTGACATTGCTCCTTGCATATTTTTTGCTTCGAATTTTTCCGATCCCAAACATTTCTCTCAGTCCTACTATACCAACAATATGGAAAGTTTTGATCAGAGAAACTTCGAAATTAATTTTCGTCTTCACTTTATGGCTTTGATAACTTTTTATTTGTTGTTCATAATTTCAATTAATAATCATTTTTCACATGGAATAGATATCAAAAACAACCAATTAAAAACTATGATTCATTCTGACGACGCTCAATATTATTGCAAAAAAAATGATCAAAAAATTTTAATGTCGTCAACAAAATAAAAAATACTGTTGAAAATAGTAGACAAGATGTTAAAAGTAGAAAAATCGAGTTAGTCGAAAAAATTCGTGGCGCTTTCAGACCGATGGTGTTAAAAGCAAATAACTCAGTAACCACTAGTCCATTGTGATAATACTAGATGCGTATTTGAAAAGTGACACTTGAAGCTTTGTGTAGCAGAAAATTTTATTGTAATCAAAAATTATTAAAATTGAAAAATGGACCAGAATTAAGAGAAAATTCGCAAGCTTTATGAAAATCAGCAGCACGCAGATGGCTCGCTCGTTTTCGTTCTGGAAATTCCGATGTCAAAGCTGAGCGCCATTCGAAAGGCTATTAAGAAGCTATGTCATATGCCAGTCCAGCTCAATTTTTGTTGGAGTATCTTATCACTTTTTTCGTTGATTGGCTGAAATTTCTAAAACGAAAGCGAGTAAACTATTTACTTGCTGCCTATTTTAATGTTGCCGCCTTTGTTGAAGTGGTATTCTAAAATATAATAAATTTTCTGTTTATTCAGTGAGGACTAAAATTACTAGTTTCAGCAAAGATCGGTTAGTTTACATAATAAGTAAAAGGAATTGGAGACTCATAACATCTCAAATTCGATACAATTTAAATAAAAGCAGCATCAAAAGAGTGTCTTCAAAAATGCTGAAAGCGCGATTAAGTGCTTTTGGCCTATTTGGGCGCGAATCAGTAAGGAAGCCATTACTATGTTACGCTCTTAAAATAAATTAAAAAAAAATTAAATTGGGTTTTATTTCTTCAAAAATATACTCTGGACGGATGAGTTACAGTTTCAGATTGTTGGGTCTAAAAGAACAATCTGCGTACGTTAGAGTGCTGAAGAATAATTGCTGCCGGAAGTCATGGGCCTAACAGTCAAGAAAGTCATTGGCTATTATGGTTAAACGTTGTTTCTCTATAGATGAAGTAGGACACTTGGTTCGGATTGATGGAATTTGAAGAAAAGAGTTGTATGTAATTATTTTAGAGATGAACGCTCATCTATCAGGACTTTAGTTAATTTGTGAAGGATTCATTATGAAGAAGTATAATAATCGAGAACATAGTTCAAAATTGTGTAAAAACTATCTGGAAAATATAAACCAAGAAGGAATTTTTTAAATATGAAATGGCCACCACAATCATTTGATGTCAATCCCATAGAAGTTCTACGGGATGAGGAAAACTTGTGGCTGATCCTTTTGCAATGCTGGAACAATATTTAAAAAGATACGATAAAAAACTGATCGACCGAATACCTTGAATCCCACAGGCTGTCATCAAACACAAAGGAACTGTTTTCGACGAAAAAGCAATTTGAGCATTTTTTATATTGTGTTTTTAATTTGATAATACGTAATGTATAAAAAGCACTTTTTATATTAATATAGTTTAAGGAAAAAATAATTTCCTTTTCACTTGTCCATTTTTATTTCCGAGTAGTATTGAACTTTCTCTCTAAAACCAAAGAGTCGCAGACTTTTGGTCTGCAGTGCCTATGCAGTCTCGACCAAAAGTAACACACAGAATGCTCGGCCAATACCAAAATATGAAGCATTAGCCAAAAAAAACAACACTACAAAAACCTATCACAGCCATAAAACCGTAAAAGTTGAATAACCAAAAACAAAGAACAATCCAAATAAACAATCTTCTATTCACATAAGCTTTTGTATTGGGTTGTTCGGAAAGTAATTTCGTTTTTTTTCTGACAGAGGACTTAATTGTATTTTTTCAAAACTAACTTCACACTTCAGCCGCATAATCATATGTATTTTGACAGGCGACATAGAAAGGCTTGCTTGAGAAAAAATTCGATTAATTCTGCATAGTAGTTTTTTGTTGATACTTTTTTAAATATGGAAAGTGAAAAACAGCATTTTCGGCATATTTAACTTTTTAACTATAGAAAATATAAAAATGCTTTTGAAGCAACAAAAAAATTATCCGATGTATATAGAGAAGATGTGTTAAGTGAGCGCCAGTATCAAAACTGATTTGCAAAATTTTGATCCGGCAATTTTGATCTCGAAGATGCACCACGTTCTGGAAGCTAATGAAGACACAAAAAAGGCATTTATTGATGCAAACCGGCGAATAACAACTCGTAAGATCGTTGAGAGATTAAATTTATAAGTTTAATCTCAATGCTCGACATATGTGTATGAGTTTCTCATCTTCTTACGGAAAAAAATTTATGCTGTCGCATTGACGTTTGTGATTTGCTTCTCAAACGCCAAGAAAATGATCCATTTTGAAACGTATCATTACTAGAGACGATAAATGGGTTTTCTACAATAATGTTAAGCATAAACGATCCTGGAATAGAAAAGACGAACCGGCTGAAAGCAATTCGAAAGCCAATAATCATCAAAAAAAGGTTATGCTATGTCTTTGGTGGGATTTCAAAGGAATCGTTTATTTTGAGCTTCTATCGAGCAACACAACAATCACTTCTGGAGTGTACTATCATCAGTTGGACAAATTGAATGATTCACTTAAAGAAAAAAGGTCAATAAATAAACTATTGTGTTGTTCGGAAAGTAATTTCGTAATGGAACGAAATTACTTTCCGAACAACCCAATATTAAGGCTATTCCTCATAAATATTCGTATATCACCGCTATTTTGCAACTGATGCTTTTTTCATACTTTTGTAAGCCACTGTAATTATAGTGGCTTACAAAATTAATTAATTTAAATTTAGTCTCTATAGTTTTGTGAATTACTGTAGTTACAGTGGGTTACAAAATAAAGCAATTAGCATTTTTTGCATAGTTTTACAAGTAACTAATTACAATTGCAATTGGCATTTATTTTGTAGTATTTTTTAAGTGACTGTAATTTAAGTGGCTTACAAATGTATATAATTGGTATATATTTTGCATAATTTTGTGAATTACTGTAGTTACAGTGGCTAATAAAATTATGCTATTATGATTTAACATATAATATATATTTGTCGCTAATGTATAAAAAGCACTTTTTATATTAATATAGTTTAAGGAAAAAAAAATTTCCTTTTCACTTGTCCATTTTAATTTCCGAGTAGTATTGAACTTTCTTTCTAAAACCAAAGAGTTGAACTTTGCATAATTTTGTGAATTACTGTAGTTACAGTGGCTAATTAAATTATGCTATTTTGATTTAACATATAATATATATTTGTCGCTATTTATATTATAGTATCTTGAAAAGTTACTTAGCAACAGTTTTTAATTAGTTTATGTGCACTTCGTTTAATTTAAGAGTTCAATAGCGTTGATTTGTATACTGTGAGCATTGCTTATAGAAATCACATAAAAACAATTCAATTTATTTATATATTATTATCATTACTTACCTACCATGATATTTCTAATATAATTTTGTATCCATTTTAAACTTATATAGGCCGAAAAGAATAGAATAATATAAAATATTTCTTACGTGACTAATTCTCCCACGTCAATAATTTATATTCATTTTCATGAGGCTTTTAAAATTGTTCATAGTATTCATTTTTTGTTTATAGTCAATGGCATATAGCTTGGCGAAAATTCTCATACTTTTATAAATAACTACAATTTTAATAATAGAAAATTGTATAAAAACTATAAATATGCAAATTATTAGCAGTATTTCATCTCAAATTACAATCTAAAATTTTATTAAAAACTGTTAAATTATTTGAATTACGATATTAAATGGTGAAGTATGATACTATAGTCTTGGCATTTGTAACAGAATAAATCCGTATGAAAATGCTCACTTGTAAACAGTTTGGAATATATTGCGTTACGAAAATGTCAATTAAACAAGTACAGGATTATCAATTCGATTATACACTAAACAGATGCATATAATCTGATATGATAAAACAATGCATTCGAGTTGAAAGCGTTTTTATTCACGAAATCTCGTACACTTATATACATGCAATTGGATAAACGAGTCTATATCCAAACCACTAAAGGACTATTAAGCATTATCCTTAATGCCCTAAAAATGACCATGACAGGCGAATGGACACAGTATAGTAGCTAGAGGGAAATACATAAGTGCCAATGCTTGCGGCTTCTCTCCGATTCCGACTAGACTTTCGAGCTTGTTGAGTTTATTGTGATTACTAAATTTAGGGGACTTTTCACGATTGCCGAGTTACACAGTACAAAAGTTACACTCTCCACATCCGTAGCATTAATATAAACAGTGTCAATAAGCACAGCAGGCAATTTAATTTAAAATATTTAAATTTGCCTTAATTTATTTACTATAACACACCGACAATTAGACGTAATTCTTACAGTAATTTTGTTTTAATTTGAAAAATATTTATCTTTTCTGTCAGGATTATAAATTTTAAAGTTGTTTTTTTTTTGGGGGGGGAGGGGTGTTAAAACTCATAAATTCATTAAAAATTTGAATAAAAATTGATATTTGTTACAGTATTTTAGCAGTTTTCAAAATTCTGAAATTGAAGAGAAGAAAAAAAATCTTTTGGATTTGAGGAAAATTTGCTGAATTATTCTTTTTTTGAAAAGATAATTAACAAAAATTTTAATTGTCGATAAAAATTATAAAGAAAAAAATTCATTGAGAATATTTATAATTAAATTTAAAAAAAAGTTATTATAATTAATTATTTCTAATTATTAGCAATTAGAAATTGGCAAATTTAAAGTACTTTTAATTAAAAAGAAAAAATTTATTCACCAATTCTGAAATTTGAACATTTTGATATAAATTTTTGCTAACGTGCTATCCATTTCGTAAATTGAAAAGCATGTCCTTATTATTTGACGAGGTCAAACATATACTTGTATGGCATGCAAGATATTGTTTATTATTGTTAGGATTTGACATTTTATATCATGAATTGTTTGATTACTAAACAAACTGTTGAAATTCCATAGATGATACACCGATTGGGTGGATGCTGCAATAATAGTATTTCGGTTGTTCGAACAAAATTCTTTAAAACGATGAGGCGCATTAATTGCTTGGTTATTTTGGTTAATATGAAGCTCTGAAATCCAAGCACTTTTATAAACTGTAAGTGTATAATGAATCGATTTATACAATTTTGTTGAAAACTGTACCATATCGTCTTTCGCTTGCTTGGTAAACTTTGGTAACTCTCTTTTATTTACGCGGATAGTTCCAAAAATAGTCGTTTTTCTATTTTATTTTGTAGGTAAGTTGATGGTAAAAATAAATTATAAATTCAAATAAAGGTGATAGTTGCCAATCATTCAATAATTTTTTATTAGATTTTGAGTACTTTATGTAGTTAAAAACAAAACAAAATTCTTGTATAGGGTGGTCCATCTAGCGGTTGCATTTTGAACCATTATTTATTTGAAGTACTTGAGTGTTAAATGTCACCACGAATTGACAGATGTTAGTTGAAAGTCTGAATTTTACAAAATGGTAATCCATACGCTTGAAGAAAACTGGGAAATATTTAGAATTTACTTTCAAAGTGGTGAGTCTTCAACCCAAACAGTGAGAAATTTTTTAAAAAATGAGCAAAGATCGAATACCATCACGTAAACTTGTGAACAAATTCGTGAAGCGAGTTCACGAAACTGGTTTGTTGGTTGCCAAAGCAACTCGTTCCCGCTCTAAGACAGTGCGTACGACCGAGAATATTGCCACCGTTGCTGAAAATGTCCGTGATCATCCATCAACATCAACTCATCACCGTTCTCAGGAATTGAACATTTCTCACACTTCTCTGTTGAGAATTTTACACAAAGACCTCGGTATGAAAGCTTACAAAGTTCAATTAGTCAAACAACTAAAGCCCATGACCATCCGATGCGTTTTCGGTTTGCCCATTGGGCTCAAGATCAATTGGCTGAAGATGAGCATTTTTACCGAAAAATCATCTTTTCGGATGAGGCCCATTTCCACCTCGGTGGGTATGCCAACAAACAAAATTGTCGCATCTGGGGCTCAGAAAATCTATACGTCATCATAGAAAAGCCGATGCATCCACAACGAGTCACGGTTTGGTGCGAATTTTGGATTGGAGGCATCATTGGCCCGTTTTTCTTCGAAAACGATGAAGGAGCCGCCGTTACGGTTAATAGTGAGCGCTATCGTGGCATGCTCAACGAATTTTTATTTCCAAAAGTTGAAGAAAATGGCATGGACAACATTTGGTTTCAACAGGACGGGGCCACTTGCCACACAGCCAATGTAACAATCTAACTTTTGGGCACTGCTTTCGAAAACCGAATAATCAGCCGAAATTCTGATGTCAATTGGCCGCCTCGGAGCTGTGATTTGAGCCCGTTGGATTATTTTCTGTGGGGAGCCGTTAAGGATAAATGTTCCGCAAGCCATCCGGAGACAATTGAGGCCTTGAAACATGAAATCAAAGTTGCCATTGAAGAGATACAGGCCCAGACAATCGAAAATGTACTGAAAAATTGGGTCGAGCGAATGGAGTTCTGTAAGGCCAGCTGTGGCAGTCATTTAAATTATGTTGTGTTTCATTCTTAATTTTCAAGATCCAATCTTTCTAAAAAAAACCAGAAATTTAAAATAAATATACACTAGTTTTTTTTTATTTACTTTTTAAAATGCAACTTTTAAATGATCCACCCTGTACAACCTTGAATGTAAAGAGACGATTAGTTGCGATCAGATTGACGTTTCAATGACGTACGCCTGATTACTTTCCGATGGGGGTTTCAATTATGTAAAAATATAAATCTATATATGGGGCCTGGGGAAAATCTAAGTTATTAAATATAATTTCTTTAAAAAAATTCAAAAACCAAATAATGAGACTTAAAAAAAACTTGATTTAGTTCGACCTTGTTGACGTCTTAACCGAATTCTGGATGGATTTCTAAGAATAAAAAAAGAAAAATTAAGAAAAACTATCCAAAATATGTGTAAAAAAATGTTTACAACCCAATTAGGTAATTATATTTTTTAGGCAGTTTTTGCTGTAAAAAAAAGTCTTTTTTTAATCATTTTTTTTTATGCCTTCATATTTTTTATTTTGCTATAATTTCTTTTTAAATTACATTGTATTTGGGGAGGGGGAAAAAAACACAAATTTTTATATTATACAGATTGTGATGTAAAAAAATGAAAAAAAAAACATTTTATTACAAAATAATTGTGAATGTATAAATTAAAATTTTATATAATGTTTTCAAGTCAAAAATTTGAGCTAAAAAAAATTAAAAGTTCACTGCTAGAATAAGTTAATTTTGTATCTTAAATTGGTTATCTATTGTCGATGTGATTTTCAATTTAGACGAATGGTAGAGTCTATCCATTTTCTAATAGCAGCAATTTTTGTATAAACACCTGGGAATAATGGAATTGCACAACCTATACCAAAGGATACTATACCAGCCAAATTGCCTTTAGAATCGATTAGAGGACCACCGGAATCTCCTTGGCAAGAATCTTTGCCTGGAGCTGATGCGCATAACATAATTGGCGTTATTCTTATTCCTTTTTTTTCGTATTGACTTTTGCACCGACTTTCCGAAACGAGTCTCACATTCGCGCTTAAAAGTGCCTCCGATGTAATATTTTTTTCGGTTTTTCCCCAGCCAAGTATCGTGCATGATTCGTTGACAAGCGAATTAAAATTGAGCGGTACTAGATTTATGTAAGGTGGTGAAATTAATAATTTCATTTTTAATAAACTAGCATCATAATTCATTGTACGTTCATTGTAATTAGGATGTATAACAATTTTAATAATTCGGGATAGTTGACCACCTGTCGATCTAATCAAGGAATTTACACGTACTCTAAAAAATATTGCATTTTTGTCGGTGGTACAATGTGCAGCAGTTAAAATCCAATAACGATGAATTAGACTTCCTCCGCAAATAAAATAACCCTTGTAAATGAGAACAGCTGGAATTGTTATCAAATTTGTTACTTTAGTGCCACCGAATATCCTTTCATTTCCACTTTGCGCCGCCACCACCGCAAAAGCAATTCCACTCAAACTCAACCAAATCACCAAAACTTTATTCATGTTTTCACTACAAAATTTTGACACTTTAGAAAATCGGATGTAAAATTTTCGAACTTTATAGAAAAATCTCATAAGCATCGATGAAATTATTCACTAAAAAAATCTCAATTCTTCACAAAAACCCATTTTAATGGCCGACAATTTTATTTTTTTTAAAGTAAATTTAATTCAAAACAATATTATTAATAAAATTCACGAATTTTTTTTTGCAAATAGAAGAAAAAAATCCAATTTATATGAAAAACAATTTTTTAAAAGTTTTGTTATATTTTTTTTTAACTTTTCAAATAACTAATCACTGATGTAAGCAGTAAAATTTATTTCATTTTTTTTTTGTCGTATATTCTTACAGGTAAATGCGATTTGATTAAATAACCGAGCACAATAATAAGAAAAGGACGGCAGCAATATGCGCAAAAATAATATTAAACTTAATAATATTAGCGATTATACGAGTATTGATATAAAATAGGTACGTGCGACTAGAGAGTTTTTTCCATCGTCTAAACGATGATCTGACGAATACCGCGATCAGTGTGAATTTTTTTCGATTTACGTCAGAAATACGTGAAAATAATCAGAATAATCTAAATAATAATAAAAGTGTTCTACCAGAGTGACCGGATAAATTTGAATTAAACGAAGAAAATGTTGGTTGCTTAAAACTCGATACTGATTTCCTGATTTGAAGGGGTTTTTTTTATAAGGTGTCTGAGACAAGAGCTATTAGTTATTCTATAGTGCTCTATCACCATTAGGCCATTTGACGGGTGTTCGAAGTTTTAGCAGAGATATGCTTCCACACCCACCATAACCAAAAAAAAAATCAAGCAGGAACATACGAAGGTCTGTTTAAAAAGTATCGCGAATTTTGTTTTTTTTTTCAAAAATTATTTATTTATTCATGATTATCTATTTTGTCACATTCAAAGTAATCCCTACCAGATATTATACACTTGTGCTAACGTTTTTTCCAATCCTCGAAGCACTTCAAAAAATCATTTTTTGTGATCTTGTTTAGCTCCTCTTTCAATGCCGTCTTTATCTCCTCAATCGTAGCGTAGCGTCGTCCTTTCATAGGGCTCTGCAGTTTCGGGAACAAGAAAAAGTCACAATGGGGCAGATCTGGGGAATACGGTGGCTGCAGCATTATTAGTGTGTTGTTTTTGGCGATGCGTGAGCAGGGGCGTTATCATGGTGCAAAAGCCAAATTTTTATTCTTCCACAAATCCGGACGTTTTTGGCGGATTGCTTGGCGCAACTTGCGCATAACTTGCAGGTAATATTCCTTATTGACCGTTCTATCCTGTGGCAAGAACTCATGATGCACCACACCCCTACAATCGAAAAAAACTGTAAACAAAACCTTTACATTCGATCGAAGTTGGCGCGCTTTTTTCGGTCTTGGGTCGTGCGGCAGCTCTCATTGGAATGATTGAGCTTTGGTTTCCACGTTATAACTATAAACCCATGATTCGTCACCAGTTATGACCCTCTGGGTCGTCGTGGACAGAGTACAAATGCCCCTTAGCGATATTAATGCGATGCTGGTTTTGGTCGAAATTGAGCAATCGATATGTTTAAGTCCTCAGCAACTTCTCTAACAGTGATTCGACGATTGGGTAGTACTATTTTCTTCACTTCATCAATGTTTTCGTCTGTTGTTGACGTGCTCGGATGTCCGGCACGCTTTTCGTCGTTCACATCTTCTCGGCCCTCTGAGGACATTTTGTACCAACGACAAACGTTGCTTCGGTCCAAGGTAGCTTCACCATATGCCACAGTCAATATTCGGAATGCGCCCGCGCAATTAATTTTGTTTTTCACACAAAATTTAGTACAGATTTTTTGATCCATTTTTTGGAATGGGCAAAAATTGAAGACGAACCAAAACACGTGCAAGCAAAGCAGCTGTCAAAAATTAACTGAACATACAAAATGGCCGAACTTGTCGGCATAAGTGAGAGACATGAGTACCAATATAACGCCACAAAAAATCGAAAATCGAATAAACTTAACCCGCGGAAATTCAAAATTCGCGATACTTTTTGAATAGACCTCATATAGTGGATAATGGAGATACCCGAAGGTATTAAGTTATCCATGGAAGGGGAAAAAGTAAGAAAAAAGAATTGTGAAAACTAATCTAATAATTACAAAAAGGAAACTAAAAAAACTATCCAGTCAAAAAGGGAAAAAATAATAATTGAGCGGAAAGGTTAAAATGAATTAAAAAAAGAAAATATATTTAAAAAAATTAACAAGATATAAAAAAATAAAAAGAAAAATCAAGAAAAGAACCTAAAAATCAAAAAAATTAAAAATGGGTGAAGCAGACCGTCGACGTTGGTGCGAGAAACTTGCATGGCCTATCTCCAAAGTTCAGCCCTATGGTACTCCGCGGCCAAACAAATTTGGAGAGCCCCTTTTTTTGTGAACGACGATGATCTCTTTCAGCCCATCTAAAGGCAGTGCTCGTTTAGTTTAAATTCATTACAAAAACTTTTATCTTAGATTAACAAATACCAAATTTTAAATGCAAAAAAAAATATTTCTATAAATTCTTAATATTATTAATTTTTTTTATTTTCAATATAAATTTGGTTGAAAATTTGGGTATATAAAAATTTTCAAAAGACAATTAATTTTATTTTTAAAATTCAAATAGTTTTTATTTTTCAGAGCTAATGCAAAATTTAGTTAATATTGTTTTAACTTTTCAATACTTTATAGGATACAATTAATTTCTATTTTTCTTTCTTTTTAATTCTCTGTACGGTTAATGTTTTATTCGCAATTTTAATAATAAAATGATTTTTATTTCCTTTTTTAATACAGTTAAAGGGTTTTATCAGCAATTCTAATTACCAATACAGTTTGCCTTTATTCGTATTGACATAAAGCGACGCCAAAACACATACAAAATCTTGCTCGCCAGGCAAAAAGGAAAGTCGTTACTGCATAGGATTGTGACAGGCGATGAAAAGTGGATATATTTCGAGAATCCTAAAAGTAAGACATCGTGGGCTGATCCCGGCCAGCTATCAACATCTTCCACAAGACCAAATGGCTTCGGACGGAAGACGATGCTGTGCGTTTGGTGAGATCAGCAAGGCATCGTCTACTATGAAATGTTGAAACCTGGTGAAACTGTCAATGCCCACCGCTACCACCAACAACTGATCATGACAAGCTGATTTTCCTCCACGACAACGCACCATCGTACACGTCGAAAATGGTCCGAAACTACTTAGAGACACTCAACTGGGAGGTGCTACCCCACTCCGCTTATTCACCAGACCTGGCCCCTTTTGACTATCACCTGATTTCGTCGATGGGCCACGCGCTCGCTGAGCAGCACTTCGATTCTTACGAAGACGTCCGAAAATGGCTTGATGAGTGGTTTGCTTCGAAAGAGAAGGAATTTTTTCGGCGTGGTATCCACAAATTGCCTGAAAGATGGGAAAAATGTGTTTCTATGAATTAAATATGTGTTTTTTTGACTAAAAAACAGCGGATTGAAGCTTATACACCTGGTATGTGACCCATTCCTCATCCCCAGTCACCATCCGCTTAAGAAATGGGTCGATTCAGTGCCGTTTGGCCAAAGCTTCATGTTTTTTTTGCATCAACTCGTGTGCAACCTAAACATCGTGCCTCTTTTTGAATTCGGCTTTAAACTGTTTTATAGTCTAAAAATGGCCAACATGCCTCGTTTACTTCGATCATATACAGGATTTTATCTTTGCGAGGTGTATCTTTAACACGAAACCAAAATTGTGCGTAATTGGCTGTGACAGTATCGGGAAAGTTCTCGTTGGAATTGTAAAATTTACCGAATTTTCTCTTTGTTAACTTCCACCTTTCATACCCTATAACTCACAACTGAATCTACTTTTCCAACGAGAACAAGCCTGAATTTATTGTTTGCTCAATACTTTAAGAGACATATTGTATACAGGGTTCGTTTTATGTTCCAGATCAAAGTTTTCTTTTAATAACTTTTAAATGAAATATAATTTTATAATTTATAATTTTATTGATTGATTATATGGTCTTTAGAATTATGTATAGAATATGATGTCCTCTGACCGTGACGCAAAGGCGAGCTCTTTTATGCAAATTTTTCATAACATTTACGCAGACTTCAGCAATTTCGTTTCGAATGTTGTCCTTAAGCATCCATATTGTGATTGGTTTGTTAGTGTACATCTTTTCCTTCAAGTATCCTCACACGGAGAAATCAAGAGGGTCCAAATCAGGAGATCGTGGGGGACAGTCGATATTACCAGTTTTTGACATTATGCGACCGGGAATAATATCTCTCAAAATTTGCATCGTAGCACGAGCTGTGTGTGATGAGGTACCGTCTTATTGAAACCACATGTTCTGCGGGTCTAATTGATCCAATTCGGGCAGAAGTAAGTTTTCCAACATGTCCCGATAGCGGTCACCAGTAAATGTTCCAGCAAAGAAATATGCCCGAATGATGCCGCCGGCCCAAATGCCGCACCATACACATACAGTTACTCTTCGAGGGTGTAGTGGTCGTTGGTGTATCAATTGAGAGGTTTCAGTGCCCCAATATCGGCTATTCTGTTTATTAATAAAGCCAGCCAAGCTGATGTGTGATTCGTCGTTCATAATGATTTTTACCAAAAATGGTGGTCGTTTATACCGACCTATAAAACTCGAGTACTCCAGTCCCAAAGCCATTCATGGTCATTTGCCAGCAGCTGTTGCGCCAATTGAATTTTACACGGCGTCGATGACAGCTACCCGACCAATCAGCAACATTCTGCCAAACTGCATCAATCTTCTCAGGTGTAAGTTGGCTTAATTGTCGCCCAGTCTAAGCTTTTATATATTTTCAAAATTATTCATTACACGCTGAATGGTTGACTTGCCCGGCATACACGTATGATTAATTTCAACATACCATATTATTGCAGCATTAGATACTCTATAATAAATTGTTATCGACCATTCTCTATGACTGTCAAATGTCATCCAAACCAAAATGGCGGCCAAACAAAATCGACCCAGAACTTTAAATTAAAGAATACCTGGATAGGCCCCTCCGTATATGTATACGCATTTTTGTGTCAAAATTATTACAAAGGGATATTGTTGTCAAAATTTGTATATGTAGATATGACACCCACTGCCATCTAGTTGTCGTAATAGAAATTTATTGAATTGCAAAATTATAATTTATATTCATTTTAATTCACTTATTGGAGACAAAAATGCAATTTAAATACAACGATAGGCAATTTTTATTTTTTGTACAATCATTTAATACGAAATGGAATTCTATTTGAGGTTTATTATTTATTCCGTAAATATGAATCAAATTTAAAGCGCCTCAATTTTGTAGACTTTCGGAGAGTTTGAAAACTTTGATTCTCCATGAAAGTGGAGACTTAAGAGCTATTCTTGTCATTTGTGAAGTTTTATTTTGGCACATGGGAAAGTGCAATTAAAAGTGGTTTTTTTTACATATTTACAAGTATTTACGAAAAAGTAAGTATTTTTATAAATAGTTATATTTTTGATAAAACTTAAAATACGAAGTTTTTATTTCAGAAAATTAAGTAATTTATTAGAAATTGCTAGAAATTCGCCGAAAAGAGAAAACCGGGAATTTCTCTCTTTCGGTAAGTTGACATCTTTATTTTTACTAACCAAAATAACAAATATTTAGTTTGTGATATGCCTAAATGGCTATTAGTGATTTATTTTATCTAAAAAGTGGTGAAAAAGTGAAAAGTTCGTCCGTCAATAAATGTAAACAAATTCGATGTTGACAGTTCAATGTTTACCAGAAAATAGTTCAGTGCCGGTGTACGTAAAGTGTGTGTAAGAAAGTTTAAGGTACCGAATTTTTCAGTCTATTTTTCATTGTTGTTTTCATTGTGTTAAAATAAATAAAGTATATTCTTCGGTAGGCTTATTATTTAAATAAATTTGTTTTGCTTGCTCTATTAGACCATATTATAATGCATTTACCACATAATATTGTTTTCTTTTTTTTAGAATATTAGTTATTAATTTTTTAAGTACATTAAATTTTTCATCTTGCAAATTAGTTAAAGCATTTCCTTTAATGTTGTATACGATTATCTTCTTATTGTGCATATAATTGTTTTCATATAATCAAATAACTTACAATTTATATATAAATAATATATAGTGAAATATCTAATAAATAAATAAATAATATTTTAAAATAGAATACTGTGTTTTATTGCAAATTTCCAAAACTAATTCCATCAAACAACAAAATCCGCAATATTAAAAAATCTATTCGTTTACGCATAAATGATATCACATATGAAAAATGGTTTTAAATGAACCGCTTCAATCGCATACTGAACTTTTAAATTGGCCCCCAATGATTTACGCCGTTTCTGTTTTATTGCAGGTGTGTGCGTTCTATGAATGTATTGCCAACAAAATTTGGCCCGAATTTTTGTGTAGAGGCCTATCCAGTTCTTCTATAATCTAAGCCCAGAACATAAAAAGTATCCTGTATATCACTACAGCCATCTAACGAAAAAATAATGAATTCATTTTGATATTTAAATTTATTTTGATTTTTAGTTTTTTCCTATTATTTACTTTAATTTATAAATTTTTTCTAATTTCTATTTTAAATATTTAATATTTTCTATATACAAAAAAAATATAAGAAAAATTCATATTTGTAAGAAAACCACATTCGATTCGGTCACTACCCATCATCCCCAAGAGGTTAATGTTAGCGAAAGAAATTCCCTCACAACCGAATATCGAATTCTGCAAGAGCAAATGTAAGAAGAAAAAAAAATCTTTTTGGCAAATTAAAAACGGAATTTTTCAGAAACACAGAATACCTCCTCTAACCTGGTACGAACCGAAAAACTACCTTGACTTATACCGATATCTTGACAATGTTCTAACTCGTAGCATGCAAACTTTTTCCAACTTTTCATCTACTCTCCACCCAAATCTAAAGTAAAGTAAACCAATTTAAGACCAGAACGATTGAGTATGATTTCCTTTTGGCCGTTTTAATCAAATGAAAAATAAAACAGAACAAAATTATTTTCCCTGAATTTCTTAATCAAAAAATTAATATTTAATTAAAAGTAATTACTGCAATTTGAACAGAAAAGAAATTGTTTTTTTTTTGTGTCCAGTTTTTATTTAGTGTGCACGCCTGAGGCCAATAAGGGAAATATAACAATTCCTTGTTAAAGCGCAACCAAATCCAAATACACCCATTTAGACTCAAATAAATTCATTCCGGCCTCTTTGCAAAAATACAATTTACAACAAACAAGCATAAACGAACTGCTCGTAAAATCAATGATTAAATCTTGACGAAATTTTCGAATGTTGACTTATTTGTAATTAAATGAAAACAATATCAATGACTGACTATTTACAACAACAAAAAATCGATCACTTTCGCCCGTCTCAGTGTAGTGTATTTATTGAAATTGAAATGACTATCACAGCCCAAACCTACTGCAGGGTGGATTGTAACAATTTCTTTACAAATTCCAGGTTGAAAAGGCAAAGATATTCGTTGATAGTTGAAATCCGAAAATTCCATTAAAATAATTTTTATTTTTATCTGTTACTCATAAAAACCAAAAAAAATTTCAGTAAAAACTACATTTTTTCTATTTAGTTTTATCTTAATTAAAAAATATATTGCTGATAATTCTAAAATTTTATCGCTTATCTCATGGAATAATATCAAAAATTAATCTAGAAAAAGTAGAGTTTCGATAAAAGTAAAAATACTGCCATCTGAGAGCGTTATGTGTGGTAAAAACGCAAATTCACCACTATTTGCGGTTTTACCACACACTCATATGACAATTACTCCCCTATAACGTTATTCAATATATTTGCAATAAATTTCACAAAAATTTCAATTCTAAATAAGCTGTAATATAGGGTGGTCCATCTAGCGGTTCCATTTTGAACTACTATTTATTTGAAGAATTGTACTAGAGTGTTAAATGTCAACACGAATTGTAAGATTGTTAGTTGAAAGCTTAGATTAAAGAAGAACTGGATAGGCCTCTACACAAAAATTCTGTCGGATTTTTGTTGCAATACATTCGTAGAACGCACACACATGCAATACAACAGAAATGGCGTATATCATTGGGGGCCAAATTAAAAGTTCAGTATGCGATTGAAGCGGTTCGTTTAAAACCATTTTTTATATGTGATGTCATTTATTCGTAAAGATGCAGATTTTTTAATATTGCGGATTTTGTTGTTTGATGGAATTAGTTTTGTAAATATGCAATATAATACAGTATTTTTTTTTTAAATATTTATTTATTTATTATGTATTTTCATTTAATTTATTTCACTGTATATTATTTATTCTTGGGAATACCGGATGCTGCTGCCACAATCCACTTTTCCCGCAACCATTTATTTTGTGGGAACCTGTAAAGTTAACATATAAATATACGATCGTAACATTTACTTTTACAATTAAGAATTAATAGAAATTCACGTATTTTTTGCACTATTAAAAAATTCGGTACGTTAAACTTTCTTACACACACTTTATATACACCGGCACTGTACTATTTTATGGTAAACATTGAACTGTCAACATCGAATTTGTTTACATTTATTGACGGACGAACTTTTCACTTTTTCACCACTTTTTCAATAAAATAAATCACTAAAAGGCATTTAGGCACATCACAAATAAAGTATTTCTTATTTTATTTAGCAAAAATAAAGATGTCAACTTACCGAAAGAAAGAAATTCCCGGTTTCCTCATTTCTTTGTATGAGAAGCATTTATTAACGCAACACTTCATTTTCTGGAATAAAAAATTCGTATTAAATTTTATTAATAATATAACTATTTATAAAAATACTTACTTTTTCGTAAATACTTCAAAATATATTAAAATTACACTTTAAACTTCACTTTCCTTTCTCACACAATAACAATTTCACAAATGACAAAGCTATCCCTTTAAGTCTCCCCTTTCATGGAGAATTTAAGTTTTCAAATTCTCCGCAAGTCTACAATACTGATGCGCTTTATATTTGAATGATATTTACGATATGAATAAAAACCTAAAATAGAATTCCATTTCATATCAAAAGTTTGTACAAAAAATAAAAATTGCCAATTGTTGTGTTTAAATTGTATTTTTGTTTCCAATAACTGAATTAAAATGAATATAAATTATGGTTTTGCGATTCAATAAATTTGTATTACGACAACTAGACGGCGAGAAATGGAAATAACGGGATAGCAAAACCAGGAATTCCGACACAAAATTGCGTATACATATACGGTCAGGGCCTATCCAGGTATTCTTTCATCTAAGGTAAAAAAGGCAGAATTTTAGGAAATGTTTAGTTTATAGAAGTACTGTGTAGGCCTCTACACAAAAATTCTGTCCAAATTTTGTTGGCAATACATTCATAGAACGCACACACATGCAATACAACAGAAACGGCGTAAATCATTGGGGGCCAATTTAAAAGTTCAGTATGCGATTGAAGCGGTTCGTTTAAAACCATTTTTTATGTGTGATATCATTTACACATCCACGTATGCGTAAAGAAGCAGATTTTTTAATATTGCGGGTGTTGTTTGATGGAATAAGTTTTGTAAATATGCAATAAAACACAGTATTCTACTTTTAAATATTTATTTATTTCACTGTATATTATTTTTTAAAACAGAATTTTTAAAGTGGGGAATAGTATATAAAAATATGAATTGTAAGTTATTTGATTATATGAAAACAATTATGTGTACAAATTTAAATTAATTTCAAAAATGCAAAATGAATTAAATAAGAAAATGTGATATTTTGTTTATGTTGAAATCAAACCACACCGCAACTTATTAAATATAAATTTTAATCTTAAACAAGCATAAGTACCATAGATTGAAAAACCTTAATTATAATATAAATGTGTGTTTATGAATGGAAATGGTAATTTAAAAAATAAAGCATTAATTACATAGAACATTACAATATATGAAGTTCTTGATAATATATAAGTTAATCGTATACAACATTAAAAGAAATGCTTTAAAACAAAAATAGAAAATGAAAAATTTAATGTTATTAAAATAATTAATAACTTATATTCTAAAAAAAATGAAAACAATATTATTTAGTAAATGCATTATAATATGGTCTAATAGAGCAATCAAAACAAATTTATTTAAATAATAAGCCTACCGAAGAATAAACTTTATTTATTATAACACAATAAAAACAGCAATGGAAAATAGACAGAAAAATTCGGTCCCTTAAACTTTCTTACACACACTTTATATACACCGGCACTGTACTATTTTATGGTAAACATTGAACTGTCAACATCGGATTCACAAATGACAAAGCTAACCCCCCAGTCTCCACTTTCATGGAGAATTAAAGTTTTCAAACTCTCCGAAAGTCTACAAAATTGAGGCGGTTTATATTTGATTGATATTAACGAAATGTATAATAAACCTAAAATAGAATTCCATTTCGTATCAAAAGATTGTACAAAAAATAAAAATGACCTATCGTTGTATTTAAATTGTATTTTTGTTTCCAGTAAGTGAATTAAAATAAATATAAATTATGCTTTTGCAATTAAATAAATTTCCATTACGATAACTAGATGGCAGTGGGTGTCATGTCTACATAAAAACAGTCATGTAGACATGATTTTTGACAGTCATATCCCCCTAGTAAATATTTGTACACAAAATTGCGTATACATATACGGTAAGGGCCTATCCAGGTATTCTTTAATCTAAGACGAAATGGTAATCCGTACGCTTGAAGAAAAATGGCAAATATTGAGAACTTACTTTCAAAGTGGTGAGTCTTCAAGCCAAACTGTGAGAAATTTAAAAAAAAAAATGAGTAAAGATCGAATGCCATCACGTCAACTTGTGAACAAATTCGTGACGTGAGTTCGAGGATCTTGTTTGTTGGTTGTCAAAGCAACTCGTTCCCGCTCTAAAACAGTGCGTACGACCGAGAATATTGCCTCCGTTGCTGAAAATGTCCGTGATCATTCCTCAATATCAGCTCATCACCGTTCTCAGGAATTGAACATTTCTCACACTTCTCTATTGAGAATTTTGCACAAAGACCTCGGTATGAAAGCTTACAAAGTTCAATTAGTCCAACAACTAAAGCCGCATGACCATCCGATGCGTTTTCGGTTTGCCCATTGGGCTCAAGATCAATTGGCCGAAGATTAGCATTTTTACCGAAAAATCATCTTTTCGGCACGGTTTGGTGCGGATTTTGGACTGGAGGCATCATTGGCCCGTTTTTCTTCGAAAACGATGAAGGAGCCGCCGTAACGGTCAATTGTGAGCGCTATGGTGGCATGCTCAACGAATTTTTGTTTCCAAAAATTGAAGAGAATGGCATGGACGACATTTGGTTTCAACAGGACGGGGTCACTTGCCACACAGCCAACGTAACAATCTAACTTTTGGGCACTGCTTTCGAAAACCGAATAATCAGCCGAAATTCTGATGTCAATTGGCCGCCTCGGAGCTGTGATTTGAGCCCTTTGGATTATTTTCTGTGGGGATCCGATAAGGATAAATGTTCCGTAAGCCACCCGGAGACAATTGAGGCCTTGAAACACGAAATCAAAGTTGCCATTGAAGAGATACAGGCCCAGACAATCGAAAATGTACTGAAAAATTGGGTCGAGCGAATGGGGTACTGTAAGGCCAGCTGTGGCAGTCATTTAAATGATGTTGTGTTTCATTCTTAATTTTAAAGGTTCAATCTTTCTAATAAAACCGGAAATTTGAAAAAATATACACTAGTTTTTTTTTAATTTACTTTTTAAAATGGAACTTCTAAATGGTGCACTTCTAAATTAAAATTGTTTAATTGATGCGGTCAACTTCGTGGCATCATGCCCACCCATCGACATCCTGGCGGCAAGAGAGCAGGAACGCCAACATCGTGGGAAGAAGGAAGAGTGGCGAAAGGTACCATGTGAAGAGGAGAGACCCGAGAGTCTTCGCCTCTGGTAAGAGAGGTGGGACAGCTCGACGAAGGGTCGGTGGATTCGTCGGCTGAACCCAGATGTCACGAAATGGGTCACTCACCTGAACGGGGAAGTCGGATATTACATCACACAACTCTTGACTGAGCACGAATGCTTTCGGGCATACTTGCACAGATTCAAGAGAACTGACTCCCCAAACTGTCATCATTGCAGCGATGTGATCGAAGATGCAGAACACGTGTTCTTCCAATGCCTGGAGAAAAATCAGTCCAGGAAACTTAGTGGAGTGCATGCTGAAGAGCCAATCGGCTTGGAACAGAGTTGCAGAGTACGCGGAATCTATCATCAAGGTACTTTGCACCACGTACGAAAAATAGGCCGCAAGGCGTCATAACATCAGGACAGCAAATAACATCAAAAAGAACATCCCGACGAAGTAGTATTTACAAAGAGTGCCGCCAGGGAACCATCGTTCCGGGAGCAAGGTTAGAGGTGAAGATTAGGTTTTAGGGAGGTAAAAATCCCGCATAACTCGTCTGACAGGTAGAAGGTTTTTCCAGGCGAGTACCTTTTGAAGGTTTCCCTCTGTACCTCATTAATCTAAACTATAAAAAAAAAGACGCAATATCAGGATTCCGCTATAAAGCTTATTAAATAGGATACGATAAAAATAAATTTTCTAAAATCAGTACTAATCGTGTGTCAAAACCATAATTTTAAATTCAAAAATCAAAACTAAGCCAAAATATATACCATAATATAGTTAATATAGAAACCAAACAAAGCTCACTCATTGAGTTACTAAACCATAATTTACTGTATGTTCAAACCTAACCATTCGATAAACTCAACCATCGAATCACACCTCTTTACCGTTTCTTTTGACATCTCTTATTGACTAGATACAAACACTATCGACTTACCAGAGACTCTTACCATTACTATTAAGTATATACATGCAACTTTTTTAAATACTTCTAATAATGAAATTTCAGCCGATGGTTCATATTTTAAATGTGGCTTCAACTAAAATTGCATGTGTAGGGGAAAAGAACCCCTAGTAAAAAATTCGAATAAATTATTAAACTTATTGAAAAAAAAGACTTTCATTTTATGAACGGAAAGAAATTTTGTTTGTCAGAAAAAATGCGAATCTATTCCAAAAGTTCAAGACAAATTTTCTTTGACCATCCCCGTTTTGAATGTTTTCTTTTTGTTGAGTATCATAACAAAACGTCAAGTCAAGTCAAAGTCACTTCACAAAAAAGTAGTAGCTGCGTTTTGGTCTTCGTGAACAATGAGGTTTGTTGTACATAGCTAAGATATTTTAATATTTACATGTTAGTTGGAATACTAAAATGTTTTTTATTTCACATTTGATCTTTTGTTTTTATTAAATAAATATAGAATAAATTATATAATTAAAAATTGTGTTAAAAAAATTTCAACCAGTCAGAAATGGAAAAATCCTTCAGCGTCAAGAAATCAGGGGCCAATTCTGGACGTATTAAAATTTATACTCAATAAAAATGCTGAAAATTTGAAATTATTGGAAATATCATCGGGTACCGGACAACATGTTGCATATTTTGCTGAATATTTTCCAAACATCACGTTTCAACCGTCAGAATTTGATAAATCAATGTTTTCGAGCATTCAAGCTTATGCAGAGTCGTGCCGAAATAAAAATGTACAAAGCCCAATATTCATAGATATAAGAGATGATTTTATTGTTTGGGAAAAACAATTTAGCGAAGGTGAATTTGACTATATGCTAAATATAAATATGATCCATATAAGTCCTTGGTCATGTTCGGAAGGCCTGTTTAGAAATGCATCTAAACTTCTGAAAAGTCGAGGTAACTTAATTACTTATGGTCCTTATGCCGTAGATGGTCTACTCACACCGGAAAGCAATGTTCTTTTCAACAACCGCCTCCAATCAGAAAATCCTGAATGGGGTATCAAAGATACCAGAGATCTTAAAGCACTGGCAGCGAAATATGGCATCGAAATGCGACAAACGTACAATATGCCAGCGAATAACATGACAATCATTTGGGAAAAATCATAAGCATAGAAAATTCTATAATAATTATTTTTGGATATAAATGTTCGGCATTAAAGCGAAGAAATTTGAAATTTTCAATACATTCTCACCATTTATTAATAGAAATAAATTTAAAAACTCAATTAAAATTTACATTTAAACTTAAGTTGTTCTTTTTTTTATTTTTTTTTTTGTTTTTATAATAATTACAATTACAATTAAATAATTAGGGCAATCAGTCTTAATGTCTAATCTCATAAATTTTTACTGTTGGTACTCATGTCCCTTCTAATATAGAAAAGAATATATGGTTTGCATTCGGCAACCGCAGATGGTAGTACTTCTTTAACGGTGTGATCGTTAAAATGTAACCACGTTCCATTATTAATAGCGAACGACGTGTAGTGGCCACAGCTAGAACTTAATATTCAAAAAACAAAACATATTTTATTCTCCAAAAAATAATTGTATCAAATAAAAAAAAAATTAAATAGCAAATCTAATGAAAAGTTTAAAATATTCTTTTTTTTTTAAGTACCCATTTCCATGATGGACTATTACTGCTGCCAAATCATAAACATTATTCACTTGACTATTCCGGCGAGTTTCAGGTCCATTATTGAGTACATACTGTGACATATCCAAAGATGTAATTGGAAATGTAATCCGTAAATCAATTTTCGTTCTGTCAATAATATTAAAAGTAAATTCATTATTGGTGTTTTTTTTTTTTTTTTCAAATAAAATAAATGCAGAGTAAATATAGAAAAAAAATTAAACCTAAAAAAATTATTCCATCTAAAACGTTTTATGTGAAGGCATAACACATTCGGTAGTCGTCTAATCCAAAATCGTTTAGTCGATTTTTGTTTGCATTTGCACGAACTGCAATAATACAATTCGGTTTCAGCTAATTCTTCAATCTAAAATTTCACATTAGCAACAAACAAAAAATATATTAATTGCAATATTAATGAATATAAAATAAAAGGCATTTTGAATGTAAGCTTTTTTTTTGAAATTTTTCTAATTACATTAACGCACCTCCGTGAAGCTTGATAAGCAGTCATTAATATTGCAAACTGGCCGATTTGAATTACTGCCGGTACCTTCATCACATTCTTTGTAAAACTTTTCTGGAATGTCTAGTGAAAGATCTAAGAAAGGATCGTGCTTTTTGCTTTCCATTCCGCAAATTAAGCATCTAACTTCGCTCTGCAAAGTCCCACCAAAAACACTTGTTACAATTGAATTGCGGCCACCTTTCATAGAATAATTTCCGCCGTAACCAACCACACCATTCATACTAGTATCGGAAAGCGAATTGTAAAGATTTCCTATCGTTGGCGAAACACATTTTCCAACACTATTCAATTTTATTGGTGAAATTGAGTCAATGCTAACGTGCTGCAACTCGGTATGTAATCGATCTAGCATATATCTTAAGAATTCGTGAGCATCATGCTGCCGATGACCACGGAATTGCGGAACCACTTTCCATATCACAAGAAACAGACATTCTGGCGAAATTGCCTTGCAACCATCTCCTCCTTTACTTAAATTTATCAGAACTTTTCGCAGCTCTTCAACAACATTGGCTTCATTTAAGTTCTCTTTTAAACTTCTGGAATGATAAACTCTTGGTTGCTTTTGTTTAGCCGATGGCTCTAAACATGGCAAAGCGCTAAAGTAACAGCTAAATTCTTGAATATTGCTTAACGATTGAAGCACTGAATTCATGAAGCATGTATTTCCTAAATTCTTTAAGCCCACAACCTATTTGAAATATCACAAATCGAATTAAATTTGAATGTATTTGAAAATTTCTTTTACTTTTCTTAACGTTTTTCGTTTAACAGCTTCATTGCTATCACTTGAAATTGTTCTCTTTCGGGGGCGCAATCGCCTTCCTATCCTGGGTTCTTCCCATCCAGAATCACTTGATGATGTGCTGGCAGTTTCCTGTTGGGACTTTGAAGACAGAGACTCTTCTGGATTTGTCGATGTTTCTGAGCATGTATCATCTTCACCTTTCAACTCTTGACGCAAGTCATCAATGATTTGCGTTTCATTTATTATGAAATCGTCGCATTTATAACTAAAATAAATCATTTATTTATGTTTCTCTTGGAAATATTAAATTTTTTTATCTTACCAAAATATTGACAAATTTAAGGTATTTATGCAAATTTTATGATTATTTAAATTAAAATGGCTGAGTGCATGCCCATTTTCATATCTGCCGCATAAAACCGAACCGCATGTTAAGCATAGCCAATTTTCTTTTGAGGAAAAGCATTCTAAAAATTAATTGAAAAAATATTAATATTAGAACGTACAATATATAGCAACATCATATAAATACTGAACAAAAATTTACCAGACTAATTGATACAAAAAAAATTCTTATTATTTTTTTAAACTAAAATAATAATAATACTATATATAAAAAAAATGCAAAAATACACAATTCATTTGGAATTGTGTGTAAATAATTAATTGTTTAATCGATTTAATTTAATGTTTCTTAAAACTTGTTTTATCGAAAGTAAACGAACATATAATTACGTTTCGACAAAAATTGACAATTGATGGCATATCCACCACAGAACGACAATAAAAAAAAATTCACCTAACACTTTACGCACTGCTCTATTTTATTAATTGGCAACACTAAAACCAACATGCCATCTTCAGAAAAAATATTCAATCACAACTAACGTTTCTAAATTCTTATGTTAAAGTTCGATCGAACGCGTCTAAAGACTCTAATGAGTAAAATCTTGCTTTCGCTTTTCGTAATCAATAGCACTAATCTAGCTGCTAGTTTCCAAACAAAATTATTTTAACATTTCTTTAAACCATTTATTACAGACACTGAGTGAAACTATACAGAATCCTTGAATGACTTTTAATATATACATATTCCTAACATAACGTATATACAAATGGGGCTATTATAGAAGTTCCACAATAAACAAAAAAGAATTTACAATTTGGGCATTATATATAAAAAAAAATTAAACAATTAATCTTTTATTTTTTAAAGCAAGCACAATTATTCCATTATTGATTTATTTAAGTATACTTTTCTAATATGGAAGATTGCACAGTTGTTTTTTTTATCTTTTATTAAATTTTCAATCGATTTTTCATCAAAATTTTCAACTATCACACAAAACAAACCGCTAATAAAAATTATTTGGAAAATAAATTTCTAAAAAAAAATAACAAAACAAACTTCTAAAAAGAAAATAATTTTCTTTTTTAGTTTAAGGATGAACTATCAATTTCCGTAATATTTAATATATTATGTTGTTTTACTATTAGATTGTATTCCTAAGTATTCATTTTTGTTTTTTTTTATGGATGCATAGAAAAAAAAATTGTTACCGTTTAAATAACACGATATTTATTTTTGCTTAAACGTTCATACAGAAATGAGAAAAAATATATTTACACCTACCTGAACATCGCCAAATCTTCTGGGCGCTGCCGGCCACGACTACATCATTTGCAATTTCGCTGCCGCATCTTTCGATCAGCTGACATTTTTTTGTCCTTACAAAATCACGATTTATTTTACAATCATCAATTAAATGTGGACAATTCATTATTAAATACGACTTTATATGAAGACAAACGAATGAAAGTTTCACCAAAAATCAAATTAGTTTTAATATAATTCGTATTTATTTTGTGTAGATACAAATATATTCCGAAATATTATTCATGCGTCCAAATTTAAAATCCTATCCAAAAACCATCTAATTTAACCTTTGCAACAACGACTACAAGCGTAGCAGCCACGGACAAAAACACCTTTTTTAGTTTTTCATTTTTTTTTCCTGATACTGACACTATAATACTTATCGAATGCGAGAAAGAACGAATGTAAAAGAAAGACAGAAAGATATCATCTAAAATCCTTACAGTCGTACAGTCTGTGAATTAATTCAGAAGAAAATATCGATAATATGGACACGTTTATTCTAAGTTTTTTATTTAAATTTATTCATTTTTTTCTACTATCTATAGTTTTTATATTAACAACTATATTCACAATATCTATCAGAATTTTTTAAATCCCTAATTAAACTACATACTATAAACTTATCAAAATAATCTAGTACTCTTTTATTAGTACGCTAGTACTTTTTTCATCCAATGGTATAAATGCAAATAGTAAAATGGAAAAAAATTGTACTCGGAGGGGGGATTTATCTTCTACTCTTTCGCATATTCAATGTAATTTGGTTCACGAATTTTTTACACTATATTTATAAATCAACATCACTCTCAAATTGAATTAATTAGCAAAACCTTTTACAAAGTTTAATTTAATTCAATTTTTAATTATTGTATAGAAAAGAAAATTCACTCCTCGAAACAAGCAATTCACCTTAATTCATTTCCATCGCAACACTGAAAAGTCTCACCAATCCTCTCTCTAACCTCAACTGCAAGAAATTGCCCCTCTTATTTCCCCTATTTGCTAAATTCTATTATTCACGAATCTTCTTTGAAGAGAAGTTGATTGGCAAAATTGCAGAATACAACATAGGACTCACAACTTCGGGTCGTAATACTAGATTAAAGTTTGACTTAAGGATTCGTCCTCTTTATTAGAAGATAGAATGTCACAGTAACAAATATTTCAAATACAAATTTATTTTTGAAATTTTACTATAATAAATTCTCGGTCATTTGGAGAATAATTAAAAATAGTATGTTTAATTGGTTTTTTTCTTCATATTTGTATATAAAATCCATAAAATGTATGAAATTAAAAAAGTCGTTATAATTGCAAATTATATAAGTAAATATATTTGGATAATTTACATTTGATGGATAGATTATTTTAATGATTTATTTAAGTTATTTTTTAATAATTTTTAACGAATTTAATAACTGTGCTGTGCTTACAATAATAATTTGTATTGACAAAAGGAGCTGCAAACGATAAACTGAAAAATTTGGTTTCTTGAGTCTACACAAACTATTTGTGGCGCTGTCGACAGAGTGCGGCACATATTTTTACTAATGGTCTTATTGGTCGCGCAGCTGTCATTTGCGGCAGTTGCTATGCTGGTGTATGATGATATGTATTAAAAGTGTTGTATTGTATTTGCATAGACTATGATTTTTTTCATATTAGAATTAAACAATTTCGTTTCTAAATAGTGCGAATAGAAAAAAATGAATTTATTGTTTTATTCTAATTCCTTCGAAAAATTATTAAAGAAACTTACGAAGCATTATTTGGTCATTGTTTTATAAAAAAAACTAACATTAATCTACTTGCGATTATATGAATAACGGAAGTTCTGATTTATTTTTACAGTGGATCTGATAAGAATATAGGCGATGAAAATGTCAATTCATAAATGACTTTACAAATAATATGAGGCAAATTTCTATATAAGTGGCAAAGCTTCTCATGTAATATAAGATTAAAAGAAACAAGCTCGAATAAGTGGACAAAACTTTGTCAAAAGTGACATTTTCGATCAAATGGGAAAACCATGACAAATTTAATGTACAATCGTTTTGGAATACGGAATGGAACATTCCGAACATGGACAATGTCTAGGAATATGGCCGCATTAATAATCATTTTTCTTTGCATTGTACTCTATGTAATATGGACATCCTCAGGTAATTCTACTGTTGAGGCAGCGGAAAAGTCCAAAGATGGAACGGTCCCAAATACAAGTAAGTAGGGTTGCCACCAAAAATATATTATAATACATTTATTTTCATAAATTTTTAAATTTAAAATACAAAATTTTTAGGGTTAACACCAAATTAATCAGATTTATTTGTAAATGCAAGGGCATTATTTCAATTTTTAATTTGTCATAACAAATATCCAGAATTTTATTGAAATAATAGCAATCAAATTATTATAAATCGAAAATGTTTGAAGTAAAAGAACATTAAATGGGAATAAGTGGCAACCCTACATCATTGATTTTAAATTAAACGTAAAAGTAGTTATTTTGTTAAATTGTAATTTTGCACTCAACCTTCACTAAGAACCGTTTGTGTTGGCATGGATTTGAGAAAAAATGATTGTTTTTATTTCTCAATATATAAATTATATATCACCCGCTTTTTTTTAATTAAAATTTAATTAATTTTATTTTAAATTTTAAACATTTTAAATTTTTAAACATTTGAATGAGCGCATATAATTTAATGAAGTTTTCGTGTGCCAGTTCTTCCCATTATTTCGTTTAGTTTGGCAGCAATAAGAATTTTTTTACCTACCTAAAAAAGAAAAATTTATATGCTTATTTTTCCGCAATATAGAAATTATAACTTACCTAAATGATAAGTTAAATTTAAATAAATGATAAGTATTTAAACTCATTTTTACTTCAACATGTTTTAATAGTTTTATTTTCAATTTTATATAAAAATCCAAAAATATTTTTTATTCATAAAATAAAAAAATTTCAAATTCCAAATATAAATAAAGCTAGCACATTCCTGAAATAAAGAAAGCGGAAATGCTGAGCCGAAGCATTTTTAAACGAAATGCTGATTAAAATTATATATTAGAATATATAAGTGTATAGTTGTGCATTTTGAATCATTAAAAAAATTACTACAAATAAATTATTGATTATAAGTTGTTGGTTCAATAAAAACCCATAATATGTTACATTTATTACCTACAAACTTTGAAAAATATTTCTGTAAATAATCTCTTTTAGAATATCTGCATTTGAGCAATGTTAATTACTACTCCCTAATAAATACTAAAAAATAAACTGAACCCAGATAAAATAAATAAAATGCATTTTTAATATTTTGAAAAACTCGTAATATAAATGTAGGTATTCAGTTTTATTTTTATGTAAACGCATATGTTTCTCATATTTTTTGTTTAATTTTCCACTTTTTTTATGGTTTATTTTTCTTTCCATTGTATTGATAAGAAATATAGAAAATTCTGACAAAATATATTGATAAAATTTCAACATTATAGTTTGGAATTCAAACAATTTAAAACAACGGAAATTCTCAGATAACAAAATGAACATTTTAGAACTAAGTGGTTTTTTTTTACTAGAACATATATATTATTAAAAAATAAGATAAAATTTTGTTATTTAATTTATCATAAATTTGCTTTTAATATATAGATTCTTTTATTTTTTGATAAATTATTTTTTGGTTTTCAGAGTCATTTTTATTATTGAGAAAAAAATCTCTAGATAATTACCATGGAAAAACACACTCAAAAAAAGGTACGTTTATAACTAAAAATTTATGATTTCTTCGGATGTAAATTAAAGTACATTTTTCAGAAATATTAAAATCTGAAAAAAAACAAATCAATTTATTGTAGAAGCAGACTTGAATTATTATTCCAATATATTATGGACATTGCATTAAATAGTCGAAATTGTGTATCTGATCTTGATACATATATTAAAAAATATTGCTGCAGTTTAATAGGGAATAACTCCATGCCAAGAGTTGGTTTATTTTCCTTTTTTTCTTTAATATATCCATTTTAAATAATACAATAGCAAACTAGATAAGCAAAAATGTTCGTCTGTAAGAGTTTGTATACAATTTTTATTACAAATTAATTAAAATTTTTATTATAAATTTAAAAAACGATAACATTTTGCTACGATTTCAAATATTTATCTTTTATATAAATATGGAATTAAAATCAAATAATTGAAAAAAAAAATAGTAAAAAATCTATATGTTTTATAGAATATGATATATGTAATTTCCAAGAACATAACTGTTGACGCCATTAAAAAAATTTTATCCAACTTAATTGATTTCCATATTTGTGAAAATGTATTTGCTTAATATTTTCAATATGTATATATTACCAAACTGTATATATTACCATAAAATCACCGTTTAGCTATACGAGTATATATGTATGTCCATATAGATATTCTTTATGAGCCAATAATTAATAATAATAATTTTTGTCGAAACTGCTTAATTCACTAAATAAATATAGTCATGTTTTTTATTATATAGAAATTATAATCTATTGTATAAAAACTTTGCTGGGAATCAAAAATTATTAATTGGAAATAATTCGTTTAAATGTGTAATACACATATATGGTTAACCCTATAGGTTTTATATATAGAAAAATCCTAAATTTTAATTTTTGCAAGTCTTTTTTTATAATTTTGTGATTTTTAAGTAAATGTGTTGTATAATTAGAGAATTCAACCGCTTAATGATCTTATATTTGCATATCTTGAGTGTATTATTTATAGCAGTACATGTAAAATTTATGTTAAGTATTTTATGTAGAAAATATATGATTAAATAAAAAAAATTATAATTTAAGAACATGGTCCAACGGCTTTATCGGACATAATCATTGGAAATGATTCCATTCACATTTGTAGTATAAATTTTGAAGATACACGAGAGTTCATTCAAAATCGTCCAAAAGAGGACTATTCCGATTCGCCGGTAATTTATTTCGTTACACCAACATACCCTAGAAGAGAACAAATTCCAGAATTGACTAGATTAGGACAAACTTTAATGCATATTCCAAATTTACATTGGATTGTTGCCGATGATAATGACGGATGCAATAATTTTTTACACTATCTGTTTGCAAGATTTGGTAATAACATATAGACATCAAGAGAATTCTTAATATGAATTTGTGCAAATCAAATTTTAATCGTTTTTTTTATTTATTTATTTAAGGAATGCCGTATACATATATTTCCAGCCCAATGCCAGAACAGTATAGGTCTGTGAAACCAAGTCCGCGAGGTGTAGCCAATAGACGTGCTGCACTGAATTGGATTCGAAATACGAATCGTCGAAATGGTATTTTATATTTTGGTGATGATGACAATACATTCGATTTAAGATTGTTTTCGGAAATTCGAGAAACAAGAAAAGTTTCTATGTTTCCTGTAGGCTTAATAGGAATGTATGCTGTGAGCGCACCTATTGTCAAAAATGTATATCTTATATTAGTGACGTATTTTATATAATATTTGTGTTTATTTAATTTTTTTTTTATATAGGGAAAAATTATCGGCTTTTTTGATTCGTGGCCAGCAAAAAGAAAATGGCCAGTTGATATGGCAGGTTTTGCTGTCAATTTGGAATACTTGGCGCAGCATCCAAATGCTACCATGCCATTTAAAGCTGGATACGAAGAAGATGCATTTCTTAGAAGCATTTCACTCCACATAGATGATATAGAGCCGAAAGCTAATAACTGTACTGAAGTTCTGGTTTGGCACACTCAAACACAAAAAGCTAAAGCACCTACAGTACATATAGAATCTCAATATATGGATGCTGATGCATCTAGTTTAGGGCAGTTATTTCATGAATTAGAAAGAATGGGTGTTAGTCATCAATCAGCAACTTCAGGTAATAATATAGTATAAAAATTAAATAACAACAAAATAATGCTTATTTTATTTAAGGTGTAAAAGCGCAAATAACTAAAGATAGTAAATCTAAAGCATTATCAGCATTTTTCAGTGAACAGTAAAATAATTACCAGCTGAACCCAAGGCTCTCTTTCTGATTATAATATTTACTCAGAAAAAATTAATTTCCAATAACTTTAATAATTTTTATGATACATAAATATAGTCTCAAAATATTTGTCCTATAATTTGGTTAACTGTTTATGATTTTACATTTAAATTGTATATTTTTGTTAAAGAGTATAATTCTTAATCATTTAAGTAATTTCTCATAAAAATGTTTATATACCAGTTTTAAACAAATTGCTTAAATTTGTAAATTAGATTTCGGATTGAATTGTGGTTGAATTAATACTGTGATATAATAGTTTATAGAAAATAAAAGGAATAAAAAATAATTTTTCGAAATCTCTCTAAATATAGAATCTCAAGTATTAAGAACGTTTAATCAAAAGAAATTATTTGAAAATATCGAAAACATAAATCCATGTTTTTTCGTAATGTTGGAGAAAATAATAATAAATAATTTAAGAAATAAAATTATATTGTAACATTTAACAAAAATGATATAATACGATTATGAAACATAAAACTGTATATATTACTAGAAAAAAATTCAAATATATTCGAAATGAATTTAAACGAAAAAATACTGGACACACATTTTTAAGAATAAAATTCTTTATTTTGTTTTATAGAATACTCGTGTTATACGATGTGTTAAATATTATTAGAGTTACACTCCTAAACGAACAAATAACAAAGCAACAAATTTTAAATTATATTAATTAGTAAGTTTGCAGCTTGTAACTATATATACATTTTATTACAACTATATATACATTTTATTCTGAAAACTATACATTATTTAAGTTAATTATTACACTTCCATGTTAATCAATTTTTGGACTTCTTAAAATAATTAAGAATTAATTGAAACAATAAATACAAAGAAAAATAATTTTTATTAGTTATATTTATTCGACATATACAACAAATATACAACATGCTTTTCCTCACTTCAATTTTGTCATCAAAAATACTAAGAACTGCTGTCCATTTTTTATAAGAAATATTTATGTTCTGAGATATGGTTTGAATTTTATCTTGGTTTTTTTAAATATACATTTTTAAGGACTTGTTTTTAAATGAAATTTAATTAATTTTAAGATTTGAGTCGTAAAACATTTCAAGTGAAATCTGAAATTTTCTTTCGAAAAATTCATATGGTTTTTCCAGAGAGAAGGTATATATAGAAAATTGTATTCTATAATAATTTTTATAATATACTTATGACGGTTTATTCAAATATTATAATATGCTGCTAATAATAAATATTATTATGATTAAAATTGCAACTTCTAAAGTTTTGAACGAAAAGCACATACATTTTGAATTCGCTAAATGTTATGAAAGAATCATGTCTCTTAGAAGACGTTTTCCCTTTGTCATTTACGAAGAACGTAAAGTGAAGTATTAAGTTCTAAACCATAGAAAAAATATATATTCTTGCGTATATTATAAAAACATGTCTATATCTTTACTTAAAAAGAGTATTGCTATTCTGGAGGATGTACCCGACAAACATGAACAAAAAGGTAAATATAATTTTCCGATTATGTTATTGACAATCAACTAAAAACACATGAACAGTTAACAAGTTTAAAACGGATTTACCACACAAAAAACAAAGAGGGAGGATTTTAGCAATAGATATGAGGAGCAAAAGTAAACAGTATGTACAAGTATATAGTAAAGAAGCTGTTAAACACAAATATTTAAATGCTGAAAGTACAGCTACAGAAGATAATTTGCGCAAATTGATGAAGTTCAGCAATCCTTCCAGCAATAAAAATTTGTCAGAAGAGGTAGGCATAATCATCTTAATATGAATAACAATTTCGTATATATTATTACATTAAAACAGATAATCAAGAGGGCGCAATCCCAACACTATGTGATACCAGAAGAAAAATCTAAAGCCGAACAGACATCAGCATTTACTGAAGCTGATTTTAAAGCTTTTGAGGAAGAATACTTTTGTGTATAGTATTTTAATTAATTGTAAAATTATAATTCCTAATAAAAAATTCAACAATATCGATTTTTTCTTAATTTTGGTTATTAAAAGCTTGACTAATATATGCAATCCTTGAGTTGATTTGACGGATCGAAATATGTCGAAATTTTAGATTATAGAGTTATGCTTCATTATCTAAGGTCGACATCTGCCGACATTGTCTGCTTTAAAATTAATTAAGAAGAAGACAGAATAAATCGATCAGCTGCTGGACGTTTGATTGCAGGACGCAAGTAATGGCGAGTTTTTGATGTTTATGACTAGAGTGAAATATTGCAGATTTTATTATCCAGTTATTGTAACAAATGTGCAAATATCAGAAATATTACGAAAATGTGAATTTTACGTATTTCCGAAGTAAATTGATGTCGACCAAAATCATATTATGTACATAAAAAATTATATTTAGTTTGTATGACGGGGAATCGATTTTTATTTTGTTCTATAAATTATATTGCGAAATATTTCAAGATCTAACAAAAAATAAAATAGAAAATAAAACAATATTGTCGTAGATAAGCCGACTAATTAAAAAGACGGGCTTGGCAAGTTTACGTCATCGAGCAAAGTATACGCTTAAAACTTATTGTTCTTCCAGGTACCGATGTGATTTTTTTATTCTATCTTCGACAGGTGTTTAAGACGCTGTGAAGGCGTGTGCCTTCATAACAATTTGCACGACTCATATTAGCATGCACATTTAAGGCGATGTAATTACGACAAGAAATAAGTATGAATATAAATGATTTTTAATTTAACAATAAAATAATTAACAAGGGCGAAGTTATTTGTTATTCTCAATTCAAGGTTATTTATTTAGTAAACTTCATTGACTAAAATTGAGAAATTTTTTTTAGACATCTAAGTGTATATTTATTATATGTGTTTTGTAAAAGAGTATTTTTTTTCTTTGTTTTCAGAATCATCGATGAAAATTGAACGGTTTTTTTGCGATAAAATGGAATTCTGCAATGAATTATATTATATTGAGTTCGAGTTTAATGTGTTAGAAAGAGAACAATCATAAATAATTTTGATTGGAAAGTCAAAAATTAAATTACCCTATTTATCGTTATATCCCGCAGCCGCAAAATAATGGATGAATTAGAACAAAATGAACAAAATTGCTCGGCTAGTGATAGTGGTATTGATTCAAATGATTTATTGAATCAAATTTCTATAGATAAAAACTTTGAGGATAGCTCTAGTGAAATTTTGAATAATTTGAATGGGAGTAAATTAAAAATTGAAAGTGACAAAAGATTGGAATCTTGCAGTATATTATCGAATTCCAATGACTCGTCCTTTCAATCAGACTTTCAAGAATATGAAGAAAGACAAAAGCCGTGGACTTTAAATTTACCTGTTGCCAGTAGCTCTACAACTGTAGATGATATGTTAAGCATAAGTACTGATTACGACCATTTACAGAGATCAAGAAGTGTTATATCAAAATCGCATGAGGTTAATGAAATTGAAGAGCGCGATACTTTCTCGCCAGTTAGTACAGATTTTGTAAATGATCCACAAAATGAGGAAGTATGTAATAATATATGTTTTGCAGCTAATAATTTAGAAGGTACGACAATAAACACTGAGGTAGATAATAAACAAAATTCTAAAAGGAAAATGAACCTTACATCAACAAAAGAGGAAAAGCAGAGGCAGAATGAAGAAATTGTTATAATGGAAACATCGTCCATATCTTCAGAAACTGGATCATGGGAGTCTATATTTCCTAATCGCACAAATAACGAAGTAAAGGATTGTTGTTTAATATTCTTACAGCATGAACGTCGTTATTGTATGCAATGCTTAGAAAAAAATACAGTTGAAAATGAAAAAAATGAACCATTTTCTAGTTCACAACCATCATCTTCGGTAGCTGCATGTTTTATAGATGCCTCAACTTTATTAGATGAACCAGAATTAGTATATTCAAATTTATGTCAAAAAACTACTCAGGAATCTAGTACTACGCAAATAGACCATAAAGATTCACCGGAAGGTGAATGCTCTAAAAATACACGGCTTGATAGATTAGAATCATTTCACAAAAGTTTTGAATTATGCAAAACGAAAGCTCTATCCATTTCGAGAACAGATAGTTGTTCTAGTAGTTCGGAAGATTCGCCGCAAAAAGTAAGTTCGTTAGAGGAAGCAGCTAATAATCTATCAGATGAGGAAAAGTTATGGAAACGAGAAAATTCGAGAAAACAGAATGGACGTATTGAAGTAAACGATCAATACGTGAGTGATGCTCCGAATGTATTTCAGTCATTATACAACAAGTCAACAAATAGCAGTAGTAGTGACACCGTATCTTCAAAAGAAACATTGCCTGCTGATAATAAGGATTTGATTCGTCTTCGTATGGATAATGAAAGAAAGCAAGGCAATTTAGTATTTAAAAATTCGATACAACAATTTTCTGGGCATTTAATTAGTCCTATAACTAATTTTTCGGAAGATGATGTTAATGAAAGTGCAATAGCTAGTAGGTTGCAAATAGATGAAGAGCAACAAAAATCTGATTGTATTGTTTTTGACACAAATAATTGCAGCTGCACATCTCAAAGATTTGAGGAAGAATTGGATTTGGAACAAGCGTCTTCTTGTTTTGTTCCTGAAACTCCTCATAATTCAATTGTTCAAATAGATCCAGCGCTAAAATACGATTGTAAAAATATTTCACAATTGTGCAATTCAGAAAATTCGACTCCTATTAAAATACCAAAGCGAACTTTAAAGTGCGATGAATCAGCTCCAATTGTTTCAGGAGGCTTATCTGTTCAGGACTTTACACCAAAACAATGTGAAAGTCCAGCAGTTCGAAGAAAAACTGACACATGTCCCATAGTATCTGGTGGATATGCTTCACTAGATTATTGCGTTAATGATAACGACAAAATTAAACCAAGAGAACAATTAAGATTAACACAGTCTGTTACATCTTGGATAGTGGATATGAGTGATTGTAAAAGCCAAAGGTGTCGCAGTAGAAGTTCATCATCGAGTACAGAAAATACTACTCGATCAGTCGATGAATCGTTGGTAAGCAAATCTAAACATTATTTGGGATTTTATGTTCCATTAGAAAACAATGAAATAAATGTAGAGCAAGATCATTTTGAAATCCCTACAAGAAAAAAAAGTCAAGATTTGGTAAAAAAATCAACTGGTTTCTTTGTTGATTTATCAGAAAGTGATCGCTCTACTACAGTAACACCGCCGCCTAGTATTCAAGAATCTACCAGTTCAGACAAAAAGAACATATTTTCGATGTTTATTGATTTTGGAGAGAAAAAGATAAATAGCAAGCGTGATAGTTTGCCGTCGACATCATCACAGCTCTCTCATACATTAAATTATAAAAAGGATACATCCGCACAAAAAGTCGAAATAGCAACACCAAAAAATTCTATCCGAAACTATTCACTTGTTGAAATGCAAAGTGATATTTCAGTACAGAGTAAAACATCTTCATCTTCGTCTTCTAATGATAATAAATGCATTGGAAGCGATGAAACTAATACAATAAATGATAAGGCTATAAGTTTATCTTGGAATACATCTGAAACGAAGAATGTAAAATGTTCCACACCACTAGATCATAAACGTTCCTCTAGTTTTTCAAATGATGTAATTATTCCAAGTACAGCTTTACCATTGAAAATATCAAGCACGGCTATAGATTGTTCACTATCGCCATTGGACGATCTAACATGTTCAAAATCAGAAATAAGTTCATATTCAACCAAGTCAATTTCAATTACATCGACATCGACTGGTGATGAATTAGGAAACTCGAACAAATTACGTCGTCATAGAAGTGATGTGAAAATTAATGAAACTTTTGATAAAAGTAGTCAAGGATCGCTTACAGATGGTATATTATCGAAAGATTTATCTCCAGTTTCAACATTAACCGAAATCGGGGAATTTAGTGCACAGCAAGAAGATGGCCTAGGAGCATCGAGGCCTTTATTTCTCGGTGAAAATGAAAAATCAAATTCTATGGATGTAATTGCGGAAATAAATGAAACAGAAATTATGAACGAAGAAAAAATTGATTCTGAAGTATTTGAAAAAATAATGGCACCAAAGTCACCAGCTCACACAATGGAGACATTGCATGCGACAATTGAAAAACAGAAACAACTACTAGAAACAGTCACTGAGCATGTTGAAATCAGTTCAAATTTTGTTAAGCTATCTGATATGGATAAACCAGCTGCGAAATTTGAATTGCATTCCCCAGAATCAGCTATGTCAAAGTCAGTAGGCTCACACCGCCATATAAGCAGATTATTCCAGGAGCCCCGAAACCGTCCACATTCATGGACAATGACGCGCTCGACTGGAAGCCACCTTATTAATGTAACTTCTTCTGTAGAGAATTTAAAAAGTTTATCTAGATTATTTCCACATTTAACTAAAGAGCTTAGTAATAGTTTGCCAAGTAATGTATCTTACGAAGTAAACAGTCGTAGTCCGAGTGAAATTTTGGAACATATACATTCGGATTTATCAGAAGAATCAAGTCTGGCTTCTAGCATCAGTCGATCAGCTATGGATGAATCCTCTATATCGAACCGCCAACCTAGGCGATTAGGTGAGGATTTACTTAAAATGTTTCTACAAGAAATCGGAACAGATGTTATAATCGAAGTTAGTGGACGGCGAATTAAAGCACACAAGTGTATTTTGCGGTCTAGATGTCAATATTTCGCGGCAATATTAGCTGGTGGATGGGTTGAGAGCGCTGGAAACGTCATTTCATTAACGGGTTACTCATATAGTGTTGTACATTTTGCACTTTGTCACATATATTCCGGAGCTTCCCATCCCCCCGAAGGTATAAGTCTTATGGAATTGGCAGCATTGGCTGATTTATTAGGCCTCGAGGGTTTAAAAGAGGTTACTGCACATGCTCTTAAAATAAATTATTGCCACAATTTTCATCGACCATGCTCCGGATGTATTGATGGTACATTACAAGTTCTTCCGGTTGCACTTAATCATGCGTTAGACGATCTATATAGAAAATGTTTGAAATGGACTTGTCGGCACTATTTAAAAGTTTGGCCAACACGTTCATTTGCACAGTTACCTACTGATATATTTAGTAGATGTCGCCAACAAATTGTTGCACATTTGGTACATTATTTCGTATTTTATATAAATAGATTATTTGTTATATCCATTTACTTTTCTTTTTTATGTTTTCAACTATAAAGTCATCAGAGACCGTACTTGAAACAATTTTGGACTGTAATCAAATCTTAATTCAGTTAGCACCTTGTAGATGGGGCTTAGCTATTGAAAATCTCGTTAGAGACGTCTTAGACGCTGCCCAAAATTATATAAGTGATCATTTCGCAACATTAATAGCTAGCGATAGCTTTCTTTCTTTGGGACATGATAAATGTTCATACATTTCACGCCTTGAAAGTGTACTATTGCGAACATCTTCAATGCTAAATGCAGATCAAGCCTGTCGAAGTTATCAAAGAATAACTCGATTAAATTCAGTTTTAGCTGCAAAAGTTATAAAAGTGCCAGGTATAAGTGATTTAGGAAACGGATTTGAGAATGAAACACTCGAAGAAGAAATGGATTGGCATGAAGAGTTTATACGTCTTGTAAGTGCTATCCTATCAGCCGTCGAACAATGTTTAATAAGACAATGCGCGCGCGCTATGCGAGTGAGCGCTTGGCAGCGTATGGATTTAGAACTAAGAAAGAAAATACAAAAATTAGCTTGCTTAACTGAACCGCTTGATGTACGCCGTGGTAAAATACTACAGAAGCAGCCTATGTCATATAATCGAAATCATGATCTATATCAAGTAAAACTTGCAATTCGAGCCCATTCTAAACGATCGCTTTCTAATGAATCGCAAATGTTTAAAACAACTTCTCATACACAAACTCACGGTAATCCAAATAATATTCAAACTAATGAAAAGGGTGTTCAGGCTAATAACGGAGGTTCTGATGATCACGTATCTAAAATTGGTATGTACTTTAAAAAATTCAAATATATGTATTATAGAAATAATTTGTTATAATTAATAGATAAACATTTTAAACAACATAAACCAGTTCAGAGTGCTACACAGTCGAATAGATCGAAATCTTTGGAAAAATCGAAAGCACTAATTGTACAAAAAAATGAAATCCAACATAGTGCTTCAACAAAATCGATGAAAAATACTAAACAAGAAAATATTGCAACTGCATCGGCTCGATTAGCAAACATTCGACCTAGATATTTGGAACCTAAGAGATCTTATCCTCCAATGAAAAGTGGAACTTGCTCAAATATAACGTCAATCAAAAATAAGCAAATATCTTCAAGTGATAGCTCGAAAACATCAAGCCCGGCAGCAGGAAAAATGCATATTCTTAATAAGGAAAGAAAAGCACGATCGAAATCTATAAACATATCAGTTGATAGTTTATCATCACCAGCTCACAAAAATGAAAAATTGAAAAATTCGAAAGTGGGTATGGAGATTTCGATGGATTCTCTTGCTGATTCGATGCATAGCAGTTCTATAAAAACTGATAAAACAGTTTCACAAGAGTCATTAATAAGAATCGATTTATGTGGATTGCGAGATCAATTTTCATTAAAAAATACAATGCGCTCCAATATCATAAATAATAAGGAAAAACATATACCAAAGCCTATTTCGAACAAAGCTGTTAAAAATCGAGCAATAACAGGGCAAACATCTGGTTCAAGCCCATCGTCAATAACAAATAAATCAAGCCGTTTATCCAGTACAACCAGCTCCGTTGATTCGCCAAGAGATGCGTACAAAAATCGTTCGCTTTCTGTACCAGCAAATCAAAATAATGGTGTGCAGAGAGTCAGTTATTTAAGTGCAAAATCTCGAGAAATTCTTTCAAAAAAAACTGCTAAAGGTGAACAATGCATACAAGAAAAAACTACTTTGATATCGATTAATAAATCTGCAAGCAATTCAAATATACCTAAACGGCGTTTAATTCAACCGACGACACTTCATTTACGTAAAACTGCCAAAGTTATTATTCCATCAACAACTTCAACTCTAACGACAGTTGCAATGAATGAAAATTCAGTAAAAAACATAAATGGCCCTTCACATAAAAATATTGCATCACATAAAAAAAATGTTAAAACCAATAAGTTAAAGGAAAATGTTTTTGATAATAATAAAGGAAATGAAATAGCTTCCGAATTAATCGTTGATTCTAATGGAAAAATTAACAATGAATTTCCAAAAGAGTCAAAACTTGAACGGTCAAGTACTTTTTGCAAGGAGGTATCGGATTTTCCCACAAGTGAGTTAAAAATTATAGAATAATTTTTATTTTAATCGCTAGTACAGCATTTTTTGTGCACTGAGCGTAACATATAAATATTTTGAATGCAAATTAATTTATGAAATATTTTTATTGTCTTTGACAATTTTATGATAGTTTTCTAAAATAGTAAAAATAGTAAAATTCAAAGGTACTTGAGTTCAAATATGGTTTAGGGCATTCTATCACCAAACACGTTATTTAGTGTCTTGGCGCTTAGAATTTACATTTCAGTAATAATGCCACTTAAAATTATAGTAAAAATAAACATTGAAAGATATTTGGATCAAAGT
Source organism: Atherix ibis (assembly GCA_958298945.1). Classification (NCBI taxonomy): domain Eukaryota; kingdom Metazoa; phylum Arthropoda; class Insecta; order Diptera; family Athericidae; genus Atherix; species Atherix ibis. The sequence continues at coordinate 17,458,006 of OY282609.1, read as the reverse complement.
CATTGTTATTAGTACTTTGCATTCTCGGATATATACATATGCCTAATTGGAAGTTAGTTTAATAACATTTTGTTGACTTTATATTATATATAAACGAAATAAGAAACAATATATGTATATTTGTAAGATTTTTGATGGTAAAATACTGTCTCTTATTTTCAGCTAAATTAAAATCTTTCTCTTAATTTTATTATTAATAAATTATGAAACATTTTATGGATATAAAATAATGTTTTCGTTTACATTTTTATTTTATTATGATGATTTAAAAAAATACTTAAATTAAAGCTGAATATTATTTATTTATTTTAAATTTTATATTAAAATATGCTCAATTCCAGGAAGATGTTTGCATTTGTAAAATTATTTTTATGAAAAATATTTTATTTATTATTATACATCACAAGAAAAATTATTGAATTATTGAAAACAATTCATTGTCTAGTCATAGCAAATAAATGTTATAAATTAAGGTATTGTAGTATTAACTATATACACATAAATTACAAAAATTTAATAAATATTATGCTTTTTTATTATTATTGATATTATGTATATAAAATAAAAATTGATATATGCACAATTATTTTCTAATTGCTCTCTAATATTTCAAAAATGAGAAAATATGAACAAATACTTAATAATATTTATATAGTGCATTAAATAAAATTTATATTCTGGAGTTGCTCCAGTAATTCTATTTGCATCGTTTAGAAAAAAAAATTGCGGTTAAATTAATCAAAGTTTATGAAAATTATACAATATTAATGTAATGTATTTTAAGATTTTGTTTTTAATTAAATTAATAGAAATAAATAACCATATAATAACATAAGAAACTGCAGGCATTTTGTATTAATCTATAAGTATTTTTATGTTGCTTTATAAACCAACAATTCAATGTACTTTTTTATATTAACTGTAAATCTGTCAAATATAAAGCAGTTATTTCATCATAATAATTTAATGTACTATTGAGTCATCTAAGTATTTTATAAAATATTGAAATTTCACTTATTTGAAAATATTGATTGAACCAAATATGGAATGTGATATAATTATTAAAAATTACTAGCATTCTTAAAAAATTAACATATTTAAATATGTCAGTGAATAGTGTTATTAGAAAAAAGATTATTGTATTTTTTAGTAATTTTAGGTTATTTAAGATGCTATATGCCAATAAAATAATGCGTTTATACTATAAGCGTATATAGATAAATATAATAATTTCAGTAGCCCAACTGTACTGTAAATGTTCTTATATAAGAATTAGAGGCGAGCATCCTACATATTTTTATGCATTTATCTTTTTTATATATTTTACAATTTTTAATTTCTTATTGAAATATTTGAGCAAATCCTTTTCTTGAAAAATAAAGAAAATTACATCCAATATACATACAAGATTAAGTAAAAAATATTTAATATATCAAATAAGCGATTTTCTCAAACGATTCGTAAAAAATATTATCAAATAAAATAATGTTAATATCAAATAATGATGTACTAGTTTTTAATTTTAATTTCTATTAATAAAATTTCTATGTTCAATTCATTTACAAAAGAAAACATTTTATATTGTTTGCCTTAAATAAATTGCTTTAAATAAACTGATTTGGCGGCTCAGAATTAAGAATCACCACCTAGTTATCTTTTTCAATCACCAATTTTTCATTTTGCCTAGGTTTATTTTCAAAAAAAAGTAACATCCGAATAAGAATTAATACTTTTAAATTAACCATTTAATTTTCCTATTTATAAATTGTTTTAATTAAAATCAATGTTCAGTTAATACCGTAAGTTTATCTTCCTTATAAATAGATTATATTAAAAAAAGTAAAATGGAAAGAAAAACAATACTATTGGTGAACAAAACGAAATTTTTATTATAATATTTAAATTTATTTATTTTGATAATACACATATATATCTATTTAATATCGCATAAAACTGCAACGCCACGTAATATCCAGTGCTCTGGTGGTTTTAGTGAATCCAACCATAACGATGGTATGTAATTTAGATCAGTACGATTGGCTTTTTTATAGACTGGGCTCTTGAGAAAATATTTGGAGAATTTGTTTTAATATTTAAATGATATGAAAATTTGAGAGAAATATATTACCATATAAAGTTTCGGATCTTTGGGATCTGTGGAATTGATAGCATAAATATGCACAGCAGGCATTAAGTAATATAAAACTTTGTTTATCGACTCAACTAGACGAGCGATTTTTCGGTCCCAACTGGCCCCATCCAAAAACAAACCTTAAACTAACACGCCTTCTTTAGGCGATTTCTTACACTCTTCTCGATTCAATTTGGTAACATCATTGTGTAGTGTAACTTGATCAAGTGCCCATCCAGTATGCGAACGCGCAACTTCTTGTCTCATTGCAGTCAAAAATCCTTGTGGATTAAGAAACCCAGATATCCAGAATACGATTGGACGGCCCTATAATTTATTTGTTTTAATGAAGCTTTTCTTAATATTACGTAATATATAATTTACTCCAAAAAACCAAGCTCTAAAAGTTCGTTAAACCAAAATCCTAATGTTGATGATAGCCAACTCCCACGTTTCCATGGTGTTGGAACTCTTGCATCAAAAATATTATCCAACACATCACGTAGTTGCTCACTCATAATTATCGTGCCATTAATAGCTAGTAGAATATCTTTGAGTGTAGAACATACTGTTACAATTATCTATAAAGAAATACATTATCTATAATTCATAAAAAATAGGTATCTACGAGGTCTGCTCAAAAAGTATTGCGGATTTTGCATCTCCGGGGGTTACGTATATTCCATTTTCGTTATGTTGGTACTCATGTCTCTCACTTATGCTGACAAGTTCGGCCATTTTGAATGTTCAGTTAATTTTTGACAGCTGCTTTGCTTCAACGTGTTTTGGTTCGTCTTCGATTTTTGCCCGTTCCAAAAAATGGATCAAAGAATCTGTTTCGGGAACAAGAAAAATTCGTAGGGGCCAGATCTGGGGAATACGGCATTATTAGTATGTTGTTTTTGGCAAAAATTCGCGCACAAGCAACGATGCGTGAGCAGGGGCATTATCATGGCGCAAAGGCCAATTTTTGTTCTTCCACATATGCGGGCGTTTCTGCCGGATTGCTTCACGCAACTTGCGTATTACTTGCAGATAATATTCTTTATTGACCGTTCTACCCCGTGGCAAAAACTCATGATGCACCACGTCCGTGCAATCGAAGAAAACTGTAAGCAAAACATTCCCATTCGACCGAACTTGGCGCGCTTTTTTTGGTCTTGGCTCGTGCGGCAGCTTCCATTGGGATGATTGAGCTTTGGTTTCCACGTCATAACCATAAACCCATGATTCGTCACCAGTTATGACCCTCTGGAGCAGACAGAGTCCAACAGCTCCTTAGCAATGTTAATGCGATCTGTTTTTGGTCGAAAATGGGCAAAAATCGAAGACGAGCCAAAACACGTGCAATTCATTGATTGAACCAAATATGGAATGTGATATAATTATTAAAAATTACTAGCATTCTTGAAAAATTAACATATTAAAATATGTCAGTGAATAGTGCTATTAGAAAAAAGATTATTGTATTTTTTTGTAATTTTAAGTTATTTAAGATGCTATATGCCAATAAAATAATACGTTTATACTATAAGCGTACATATATATTGTAGATAAATATAATAATTTCAGTAGCCCAACTGTACTGTAAATGTTCTTATATAAGAATTAGAGGCGAGCATCCTACATATTTTTATACATTTATCTTTTTTATATATTTTACAATTTTTAATTTCTTATTGAAATATTTGAGCAAATCCTTTTCTTGAAAAATAAAGAAAATTACATCCAATATACATACAAGATTAAGTAAAAAATATTTAATATATGAAATAAGCGATTTTCTCAAACGATTCGTAAAAAATATTATCAAATAAAATAATGTTAATATCAAATAATGATGTACTAGTTTTTAATTTTAATTTCTTTTAATAAAATTTCTATGTTCAATTCATTTACAAAAGAAAACATTTTATATTGTTTGCCTTAAATAAACTGATTTGGCGGCTCAGAATTAAGAATCACCACCTAGTTATCTTTTTCAATCACCAATTTTTCATTTTGCCTAGGTTTATTTTAAAAAAAAAGTAACATCCGAATAAGAATTAATACTTTTAAATTAACCATTTAATTTTCCTATTTATAAATTGTTTTAATTAAAATCAATGTTCAGTTAATACCGTAAGTTTATCTTCCTTATAAATGGAATATATTAAAAAAAGTAAAATGGAAAGAAAAACAATACTATTGGTGAACAAAACGAAATTTTTATTATAATATTCAAATTTATTTATTTTGATAATACACATATATATCTATTTAATATCGCATAAAAGTGCAACGCCACGTAATATCCAGTGCTCTGGTGGTTTCAGTGAATCCAACCATAACGAAGGTATGTAATTCAGATCAGTACGATTGGCTTTTTTATAAACTGGGCTCTTGAGAAAATATTTGGAGAATTTGTTTTAATATTTAAATGATATGAAAATTTGAGAGAAATATATTACCATATAAAGTTTCGGAACTTTGGGATCTGTGGAATTGATAGCATAAATATGCACAACAGGCATTAAGTAATATAAAACTTTGTTTATCGACTCAACTAGACGAGCGATTTTTCGGTCCCAACTGGCCCCATCCAAAAACAAACCTTAAACTAACACGCCTTCTTTAGGCGATTTCTTACACTCTTCTCGATTCAATTTGGTAACATCATTGTGTAGTGTAACTTGATCAAGTGCCCATCCAGTATGCGAACGCGCAACTTCTTGTCTCATTGCAGTCAAAAATCCTTGTGGATTAAGAAACCCAGATATCCAGAATACGATTGGACGGCCCTATAATTTATTTGTTTTAATGAAGCTTTTCTTAATATTACGTAATATATAATTTACTCCAAAAAACCAAGCTCTAAAAGTTCGTTAAACCAAAATCCTAATGTTGATGATAGCCAACTCCCACGTTTCCATGGTGTTGGAACTCTTGCATCAAAAATATTATCCAACACATCACGTAGTTGCTCACTCATAATTATCGTGCCATTAATAGCTAGTAGAATATCTTTGAGTGTAGAACATACTGTTACAATTATCTATAAAGAAATACATTATCTATAATTCATAAAAAATAGGTATCTACGAGGTCTGCTCAAAAAGTATTGCGGATTTTGCATCTCCGGGGGTTACGTATATTCCATTTTCGTTATGTTGGTACTCATGTCTCTCACTTAAGCTGACAAGTTCGGCCATTTTGAATGTTCAGTTAATTTTTGACAGCTGCTTTGCTTCAACGTGTTTTGGTTCGTCTTCGATTTTTGCCCATTCCAAAAAATGGATCAAAGAATCTGTTTCGGGAACAAGAAAAATTCGTAGGGGCCAGATGTGGGGAATACGGCATTATTAGTATGTTGATTTTGGCAAAAATTCGCGCACAAGCAACGATGCGTGAGCAGGGGCATTATCATGGCGCAAAGGCCAATTTTTGTTCTTCCACATATGCGGGCGTTTCTGCCGGATTGCTTCACGCAACTTGCGTATTACTTGCAGATAATATTCTTTATTGACCGTTCTACCCCGTGGCAAAAACTCATGATGCACCACGTCCGTGCAATCGAAGAAAACTGTAAGCAAAACATTCCCATTCGACCGAACTTGGCGCGCTTTTTTTGGTCTTGGCTCGTGCGGCAGCTTCCATTGGGATGATTGAGCTTTGGTTTCCACGTCATAACCATAAACCCATGATTCGTCACCAGTTATGACCCTCTGGAGCAGACAGAGTCCAACAGCTCCTTAGCAATGTTAATGCGATCTGTTTTTGGTCGAAAATGGGCAAAAATCGAAGACGAGCCAAAACACGTGCAATTCATTGATTGAACCAAATATGGAATGTGATATAATTATTAAAAATTACTAGCATTCTTGAAAAATTAACATATTAAAATATGTCAGTGAATAGTGCTATTAGAAAAAAGATTATTGTATTTTTTTGTAATTTTAAGTTATTTAAGATGCTATATGCCAATAAAATAATACGTTTATACTATAAGCGTACATATATATTGTAGATAAATATAATAATTTCAGTAGCCCAACTGTACTGTAAATGTTCTTATATAAGAATTAGAGGCGAGCATCCTACATATTTTTATGCATTTATCTTTTTTATATATTTTACAATTTTTAATTTCTTATTGAAATATTTGAGCAAATCCTTTTCTTGAAAAATAAAGAAAATTACATCCAATATACATACAAGATTAAGTAAAAAATATTTAATATATGAAATAAGCGATTTTCTCAAACGATTCGTAAAAAATATTATCAAATAAAATAATGTTAATATCAAATAATGATGTACTAGTTTTTAATTTTAATTTCTATTAATAAAATTTCTATGTTCAATTCATTTACAAAAGAAAACATTTTATATTGTTTGCCTTAAATAAATTGCTTTAAATAAACTGATTTGGCGGCTCAGAATTAAGAATCACCACCTAGTTATCTTTTTCAATCACCAATTTTTCATTTTGCCTAGGTTCAGTGAATTTTTGACAGCTGCTTTGCTTCAACGTGTTTTGGTTCGTCTTCGATTTTTGCCCATTCCAAAAAATGGATCAAAGAATCTGTTTCGGGAACAAGAAAAATTCGTAGGGGCCAGATCTGGGGAATACGGCATTATTAGTATGTTGTTTTTGGCAAAAATTCACGCACAAGCAACGATGCGTGAGCAGGGGCATTATCATGGCGCAAAGGCCAATTTTTGTTCTTCCACATATGCGGGCGTTTCTGCCGGATTGCTTCACGCAACTTGCGTATTACTTGCAGATAATATTCTTTATTGACCGTTCTACCCCGTGGCAAAAACTCATGATGCACCACGTCCGTGCAATCGAAGAAAACTGTAAGCAAAACATTCCCATTCGACCGAACTTGGCGCGCTTTTTTTGGTCTTGGCTCGTGCGGCAGCTTCCATTGGAATGATTGAGCTTTGGTTTCCACGTCATAACCATAAACCCATGATTCGTCACCAGTTATGACCCTCTGGAGCAGACAGAGTCCAACAGCTCCTTAGCAATGTTAATGCGATCTGTTTTTGGTCGAAAATGGGCAAAAATCGAAGACGAGCCAAAACACGTGCAATTCATTGATTGAACCAAATATGGAATGTGATATAATTATTAAAAATTACTAGCATTCTTGAAAAATTAACATATTAAAATATGTCAGTGAATAGTGCTATTAGAAAAAAGATTATTGTATTTTTTTGTAATTTTAAGTTATTTAAGATGCTATATGCCAATAAAATAATACGTTTATACTATAAGCGTACATATATATTGTAGATAAATATAATAATTTCAGTAGCCCAACTGTACTGTAAATGTTCTTATATAAGAATTAGAGGCGAGCATCCTACATATTTTTATGCATTTATCTTTTTTATATATTTTACAATTTTTAATTTCTTATTGAAATATTTGAGCAAATCCTTTTCTTGAAAAATAAAGAAAATTACATCCAATATACATACAAGATTAAGTAAAAAATATTTAATATATGAAATAAGCGATTTTCTCAAACGATTCGTAAAAAATATTATCAAATAAAATAATGTTAATATCAAATAATGATGTACTAGTTTTTAATTTTAATTTCTTTTAATAAAATTTCTATGTTCAATTCATTTACAAAAGAAAACATTTTATATTGTTTGCCTTAAATAAACTGATTTGGCGGCTCAGAATTAAGAATCACCACCTAGTTATCTTTTTCAATCACCAATTTTTCATTTTGCCTAGGTTTATTTTCAAAAAAAAGTAACATCCGAATAAGAATTAATACTTTTAAATTAACCATTTAATTTTCCTATTTATAAATTGTTTTAATTAAAATCAATGTTCAGTTAATACCGTAAGTTTATCTTCCTTATAAATGGAATATATTAAAAAAAGTAAAATGGAAAGAAAAACAATACTATTGGTGAACAAAACGAAATTTTTATTATAATATTCAAATTTATTTATTTTGATAATACACATATATATCTATTTAATATCGCATAAAAGTGCAACGCCACGTAATATCCAGTGCTCTGGTGGTTTCAGTGAATCCAACCATAACGAAGGTATGTAATTCAGATCAGTACGATTGGCTTTTTTATAAACTGGGCTCTTGAGAAAATATTTGGAGAATTTGTTTTAATATTTAAATGATATGAAAATTTGAGAGAAATATATTACCATATAAAGTTTCGGATCTTTGGGATCTGTGGAATTGATAGCATAAATATGCACAACAGGCATTGAGTAATATAAAACTTTGTTTATCGACTCAACTAGACGAGCATTTTTTCGGTCCCAACTGGCCCCATCCAAAAACAAACCGTAAACTAACACGCCTTCTTTAGGCGATTTCTTACACTCTTCTCGATTCAATTTGGTAACATCATTGTGTAGTGTAACTTGATCAAGTGCCCATCCAGTATGCGAACGCGCCACTTCTTGTCTCATTGCAGTCAAAAATCCTTGTGGATTAAGAAACCCAGATATCCAGAATACGATTGGACGGCCCTATAATTTATTTGTTTTAATGAAGCTTCTCTTAATATTACGTAATATATAATTTACTCCAAAACACCAAGTTGAAAACTGTTCATTACGCTCTAAAAGTTCGTTAAACCAAAATCCTAATGTTGATGATAGCCAACTCCCACGTTTCCATGGTGTTGGAACTCTTGCATCAAAAATATTATCCAACACATCACGTAGTTGCTCACTCATAATTATCGTGCCATTAATAGCTAGTAGAATATCTTTGAGTGTAGAACATACTGTTACAATTATCTATAAAGAAATACATTATCTATAATTCATAAAAAATAGGTATCTACGAGGTCTGCTCAAAAAGTATTGCGGATTTTGCATCTCCGGGGGTTACGTATATTCCATTTTCGTTATGTTGGTACTCATGTCTCTCACTTATGCTGACAAGTTCGGCCATTTTGAATGTTCAGTTAATTTTTGACAGCTGCTTTGCTTCAACGTGTTTTGGTTCGTCTTCGATTTTTGCCCATTCCAAAAAATGGATCAAAGAATCTGTTTCGGGAACAAGAAAAATTCGTAGGGGCCAGATCTGGGGAATACGGCATTATTAGTATGTTGTTTTTGGCAAAAATTCGCGCACAAGCAACGATGCGTGAGCAGGGGCATTATCATGGCGCAAAGGCTAATTTTTGTTCTTCCACATATGCGGGCGTTTCTGCCGGATTGCTTCTTACTTGCAGATAATATTCTTTATTGACCGTTCTACCCCGTGGCAAAAACTCATGATGCACCACGTCCGTGCAATCGAAGAAAACTGTAAGCAAAACATTCCCATTCGACCGAACTTGGCGCGCTTTTTTTGGTCTTGGCTCGTGCGGCAGCTTCCATTGGGATGATTGAGCTTTGGTTTCCACGTCATAACCATAAACCCATGATTCGTCACCAGTTATGACCTTCTGGAGCAGACAGAGTCCAACAGCTCCTTAGCAATGTTAATGCGATCTGTTTTTGGTCAAAAATGGGCAAAAATCGAAGACGAGCCAAAACACGTGCAATTCATTGATTGAACCAAATATGGAATGTGATATAATTATTAAAAATTACTAGCATTCTTGAAAAATTAACATATTAAAATATGTCAGTGAATAGTGCTATTAGAAAAAAGATTATTGTATTTTTTTGTAATTTTAAGTTATTTAAGATGCTATATGCCAATAAAATAATGCGTTTATACTATAAGCGTATATAGATAAATATAATATTTTCAGTAGCCCAACTGTACTGTAAATGTTCTTATATAAGAATTAGAGGCGAGCATCCTACATATTTTTATGCATTTATCTTTTTTATATATTTTACAATTTTTAATTTCTTATTGAAATATTTGAGCAAATCCTTTTCTTGAAAAATAAAGAAAATTACATCCAATATACATACAAGATTAAGTAAAAAATATTTAATATATGAAATAAGCGATTTTCTCAAACGATTCGTAAAAAATATTATCAAATAAAATAATGCTAATATCAAATAATGATGTACTAGTTTTTAATTTTAATTTCTATTAATAAAATTTCTATGTTCAATTCATTTACAAAAGAAAACATTTTATATTGTTTGCCTTAAATAAATTGCTTTAAATAAACTGATTTGGCGGCTCAGAATTAAGAATCACCACCTAGTTATCTTTTTCAATCACCAATTTTTCATTTTGCCTATGTTCAGTTAATTTTTGACAGCTGCTTTGCTTCAACGTGTTTTGGTTCGTCTTCGATTTTTGCCCATTCCAAAAAATGGATCAAAGAATCTGTTTCGGGAACAAGAAAAATTCGTAGGGGCCAGATCTGGGGAATACGGCATTATTAGTATGTTGTTTTTGGCAAAAATTCGCGCACAAGCAACGATGCGTGAGCAGGGGCAATATCATGGCGCAAAGGCCAATTTTTGTTCTATATTGTTTGCCTTATATAAATTGCTTTAAATAAACTGATTTGGCGGCTCAGAATTAAGAATCACCACCTAGTTATCTTTTTCAATCACCAATTTTTCATTTTGCCTAGGTTTATTTTCAAAAAAAAGTAACATCCGAATAAGAATTAATACTTTTAAATTAACCATTTAATTTTCCTATTTATAAATTGTTTTAATTAAAATCAATGTTCAGTTAATACCGTAAGTTTATCTTCCTTATAAATGGATTATATTAAAAAAAGTAAAATGGAAAGAAAAACAATACTATTGGTGAACAAAACGAAATTTTTATTATAATATTCAAATTTATTTATTTTGATAATACACATATATATCTATTTAATATCGCATAAAAGTGCAACGCCACGTAATATCCAGTGCTCTGGTGGTTTCAGTGAATCCAACCATAACGAAGGTATGTAATTCAGATCAGTACGATTGGCTTTTTTATAAACTGGGCTCTTGAGAAAATATTTGGAGAATTTGTTTTAATATTTAAATGATATGAAAATTTGAGAGAAATATATTACCATATAAAGTTTCGGATCTTTGGGATCTGTGGAATTGATAGCATAAATATGCACAACAGGCATTAAGTAATATAAAACTTTGTTTATCGACTCAACTAGACGAGCGATTTTTCGGTCCCAACTGGCCCCATCCAAAAACAAACCTTAAACTAACACACCTTCTTTAGGCGATTTCTTACACTCTTCTCGATTCAATTTGGTAACATCATTGTGTAGTGTAACTTGATCAAGTGCCCATCCAGTATGCGAACGCGCAACTTCTTGTCTCATTGCAGTCAAAAATCCTTGTGGATTAAGAAACCCAGATATCCAGAATACGATTGGACGGCCCTATAATTTATTTGTTTTAATGAAGCTTTTCTTAATATTACGTAATATATAATTTACTCCAAAAAACCAAGCTCTAAAAGTTCGTTAAACCAAAATCCTAATGTTGATGATAGCCAACTCCCACGTTTCCATGGTGTTGGAACTCTTGCATCAAAAATATTATCCAACACATCACGTAGTTGCTCACTCATAATTATCGTGCCATTAATAGCTAGTAGAATATCTTTGAGTGTAGAACATACTGTTACAATTATCTATAAAGAAATACATTATCTATAATTCATAAAAAATAGGTATCTACGAGGTCTGCTCAAAAAGTATTGCGGATTTTGCATCTCCGGGGGTTACGTATATTCCATTTTCGTTATGTTGGTACTCATGTCTCTCACTTATGCTGACAAGTTCGGCCATTTTGAATGTTCAGTTAATTTTTGACAGCTGCTTTGCTTCAACGTGTTTTGGTTCGTCTTCGATTTTTGCCCATTCCAAAAAATGGATCAAAGAATCTGTTTCGGGAACAAGAAAAATTCGTAGGGGCCAGATCTGGGGAATACGGCATTATTAGTATGTTGTTTTTGGCAAAAATTCGCGCACAAGCAACGATGCGTGAGCAGAGGCATTATCATGGCGCAAAGGCCAATTTTTGTTCTTCCACATATGCGGGCGTTTCTGCCGGATTGCTTCACGCAACTTGCGTATTACTTGCAGATAATATTCTTTATTGACCGTTCTACCCCGTGGCAAAAACTCATGATGCACCACGTCCGTGCAATCGAAGAAAACTGTAAGCAAAACATTCCCATTCGACCGAACTTGGCGCGCTTTTTTTGGTCTTGGCTCGTGCGGCAGCTTCCATTGGGATGATTGAGCTTTGGTTTCCACGTCATAACCATAAACCCATGATTCGTCACCAGTTATGACCCTCTGGAGCAGACAGAGTCCAACAGCTCCTTAGCAATGTTAATGCGATCTGTTTTTGGTCGAAAATGGGCAAAAATCGAAGACGAGCCAAAACACGTGCAATTCATTGATTGAACCAAATATGGAATGTGATATAATTATTAAAAATTACAAGCATTCTTAAAAAATTAACATATTAAAATATGTCAGTGAATAGTGCTATTAGAAAAAAGATTATTGTATTTTTTTGTAATTTTAAGTTATTTAAGATGCTATATGCCAATAAAATAATGCGTTTATACTATAAGCGTACATATATATTGTAGATAAATATAATAATTTCAGTAGCCCAACTGTACTGTAAATGTTCTTATATAAGAATTAGAGGCGAGCATCCTACATATTTTTATGCATTTATCTTTTTTATATATTTTACAATTTTTAATTTCTTATTGAAATATTTGAGCAAATCCTTTTCTTGAAAAATAAAGAAAATTACATCCAATATACATACAAGATTAAGTAAAAAATATTTAATATATGAAATAAGCGATTTTCTCAAACGATTCGTAAAAAATATTATCAAATAAAATAATGTTAATATCAAATAATGATGTACTAGTTTTTAATTTTAATTTCTATTAATAAAATTTCTATGTTCAATTCATTTACAAAAGAAAACATTTTATATTGTTTGCCTTAAATAAATTGCTTTAAATAAACTGATTTGGCGGCTCAGAATTAAGAATCACCACCTAGTTATCTTTTTCAATCACCAATTTTTCATTTTGCCTATGTTCAGTTAATTTTTGACAGCTGCTTTGCTTCAACGTGTTTTGGTTCGTCTTCGATTTTTGCCCATTCCAAAAAATGGATCAAAGAATCTGTTTCGGGAACAAGAAAAATTCGTAGGGGCCAGATCTGGGGAATACGGCATTATTAGTATGTTGTTTTTGGCAAAAATTCGCGCACAAGCAACGATGCGTGAGCAGGGGCAATATCATGGCGCAAAGGCCAATTTTTGTTCTATATTGTTTGCCTTATATAAATTGCTTTAAATAAACTGATTTGGCGGCTCAGAATTAAGAATCACCACCTAGTTATCTTTTTCAATCACCAATTTTTCATTTTGCCTAGGTTTATTTTCAAAAAAAAGTAACATCCGAATAAGAATTAATACTTTTAAATTAACCATTTAATTTTCCTATTTATAAATTGTTTTAATTAAAATCAATGTTCAGTTAATACCATAAGTTTATCTTCCTTATAAATGGATTATATTAAAAAATGTAAAATGAAAAGAAAAACAATACTATTGGTGAACAAAACGAAATTTTTATTATAATATTTAAATTTATTTATTTTGATAATATATATCTATTTAATATCGCATAAAAGTGCAACGCCACGTAATATCCAGTGCTCTGGTGGTTTTAGTGAATCCAACCATAACGAAGTTATGTAATTCAGATCAGTACGATTGGCTTTTTTATAAACTGGGCTCTTGAGAAAATATTTGGAGAATTTGTTTTAATATTTAAATGATATGAAAATTTGAGAGAAATATATTACCATATAAAGTTTCGGATCTTTGGGATCTGTGGAATTGATAGCATAAATATGCACAGCAGGCATTAAGTAATATAAAACTTTGTTTATCGACTCAACTAGACGAGCGATTTTTCGGTCCCAACTGGCCCCATCCAAAAACAAACCTTAAACTAACACGCCTTCTTTAGGCGATTTCTTACACTCTTCTCGATTCAATTTGGTAACATCATTGTGTAGTGTAACTTGATCAAGTGCCCATCCAGTATGCGAACGCGCAACTTCTTGTCTCATTGCAGTCAAAAATCCTTGTGGATTAAGAAACCCAGATATCCAGAATACGATTGGACGGCCCTATAATTTATTTGTTTTAATGAAGCTTTTCTTAATATTACGTAATATATAATTTACTCCAAAAAACCAAGCTCTAAAAGTTCGTTAAACCAAAATCCTAATGTTGATGATAGCCAACTCCCACGTTTCCATGGTGTTGGAACTCTTGCATCAAAAATATTATCCAACACATCACGTAGTTGCTCACTCATAATTATCGTGCCATTAATAGCTAGTAGAATATCTTTGAGTGTAGAACATACTGTTACAACTATCTATAAAGAAATACATTATCTATAATTCATAAAAAATAGGTATCTACGAGGTCTGCTCAAAAAGTATTGCGGATTTTGCATCTCCGGGGGTTACGTATATTCCATTTTCGTTATGTTGGTACTCATGTCTCTCACTTATGCTGACAAGTTCGGCCATTTTGAATGTTCAGTTAATTTTTGACAGCTGCTTTGCTTCAACGTGTTTTGGTTCGTCTTCGATTTTTGCCCATTCCAAAAAATGGATCAAAGAATCTGTTTCGGGAACAAGAAAAATTCGTAGGGGCCAGATCTGGGGAATACGGCATTATTAGTATGTTGTTTTTGGCAAAAATTCGCGCACAAGCAACGATGCGTGAGCAGGGGCATTATCATGGCGCAAAGGCCAATTTTTGTTCTTCCACATATGCGGGCGTTTCTGCCGGATTGCTTCACGCAACTTGCGTATTACTTGCAGATAATATTCTTTATTGACCGTTCTACCCCGTGGCAAAAACTCATGATGCACCACGTCCGTGCAATCGAAGAAAACTGTAAGCAAAACATTCCCATTCGACCGAACTTGGCGCGCTTTTTTTGGTCTTGGCTCGTGCGGCAGCTTCCATTGGAATGATTGAGCTTTGGTTTCCACGTCATAACCATAAACCCATGATTCGTCACCAGTTATGACCCTCTGGAGCAGACAGAGTCCAACAGCTCCTTAGCAATGTTAATGCGATCTGTTTTTGGTCGAAAATGGGCAAAAATCGAAGACGAGCCAAAACACGTGCAATTCATTGATTGAACCAAATATGGAACGTGATATAATTATTAAAAATTACAAGCATTCTTAAAAAATTAACATATTAAAATATGTCAGTGAATAGTGCTATTAGAAAAAAGATTATTGTATTTTTTTGTAATTTTAAGTTATTTAAGATGCTATATGCCAATAAAATAATACGTTTATACTATAAGCGTACATATATATTGTAGATAAATATAATAATTTCAGTAGCCCAACTGTACTGTAAATGTTCTTATATAAGAATTAGAGGCGAGCATCCTACATATTTTTATGCATTTATCTTTTTTATATATTTTACAATTTTTAATTTCTTATTGAAATATTTGAGCAAATCCTTTTCTTGAAAAATAAAGAAAATTACATCCAATATACATACAAGATTAAGTAAAAAATATTTAATATATGAAATAAGCGATTTTCTCAAACGATTCGTAAAAAATATTATCAAATAAAATAATGTTAATATCAAATAATGATGTACTAGTTTTTAATTTTAATTTCTTTTAATAAAATTTCTATGTTCAATTCATTTACAAAAGAAAACATTTTATATTGTTTGCCTTAAATAAACTGATTTGGCGGCTCAGAATTAAGAATCACCACCTAGTTATCTTTTTCAATCACCAATTTTTCATTTTGCCTAGGTTTATTTTCAAAAAAAAGTAACATCCGAATAAGAATTAATACTTTTAAATTAACCATTTAATTTTCCTATTTATAAATTGTTTTAATTAAAATCAATGTTCAGTTAATACCGTAAGTTTATCTTCCTTATAAATGGATTATATTAAAAAAAGTAAAATGGAAAGAAAAACAATACTATTGGTGAACAAAACGAAATTTTTATTATAATATTCAAATTTATTTATTTTGATAATACACATATATATCTATTTAATATCGCATAAAAGTGCAACGCCACGTAATATCCAGTGCTCTGGTGGTTTCAGTGAATCCAACCATATCGAAGGTATGTAATTCAGATCAGTACGATTGGCTTTTTTATAAACTGGGCTCTTGAGAAAATATTTGGAGAATTTGTTTTAATATTTAAATGATATGAAAATTTGAGAGAAATATATTACCATATAAAGTTTCGGATCTTTGGGATCTGTGGAATTGATAGCATAAATATGCACAACAGGCATTAAGTAATATAAAACTTTGTTTATCGACTCAACTAGACGAGCGATTTTTCGGTCCCAACTGGCCCCATCCAAAAACAAAGCTTAAACTAACACGCCTTCTTTAGGCGATTTCTTACACTCTTCTCGATTCAATTTGGTAACATCATTGTGTAGTGTAACTTGATCAAGTGCCCATCCAGTATGCGAACGCGCAACTTCTTGTCTCATTGCAGTCAAAAATCCTTGTGGATTAAGAAACCCAGATATCCAGAATACGATTGGACGGCCCTATAATTTATTTGTTTTAATGAAGCTTTTCTTAATATTACGTAATATATAATTTACTCCAAAAAACCAAGCTCTAAAAGTTCGATAAACCAAAATCCTAATGTTGATGATAGCCAACTCCCACGTTTCCATGGTGTTGGAACTCTTGCATCAAAAATATTATCCAACACATCACGTAGTTGCTCACTCATAATTATCGTGCCATTAATAGCTAGTAGAATATCTTTGAGTGTAGAACATACTGTTACAATTATCTATAAAGAAATACATTATCTATAATTCATAAAAAATAGGTATCTACGAGGTCTGCTCAAAAAGTATTGCGGATTTTGCATCTCCGGGGGTTACGTATATTCCATTTTCGTTATGTTGGTACTCATGTCTCTCACTTATGCTGACAAGTTCGGCCATTTTGAATGTTCAGTTAATTTTTGACAGCTGCTTTGCTTCAACGTGTTTTGGTTCGTCTTCGATTTTTGCCCATTCCAAAAAATGGATCAAAGAATCTGTTTCGGGAACAAGAAAAATTCGTAGGGGCCAGATCTGGGGAATACGGCATTATTAGTATGTTGTTTTTGGCAAAAATTCGCGCACAAGCAACGATGCGTGAGCAGGAAGACGAGCTAAAACACGTGCAATTCATTGATTGAACCAAATATGGAATGTGATATAATTATTAAAAATTACTAGCATTCTTGAAAAATTAACATATTAAAATATGTCAGTGAATAGTGCTATTAGAAAAAAGATTATTGTATTTTTTTGTAATTTTAAGTTATTTAAGATGCTATATGCCAATAAAATAATGCGTTTATACTATAAGCGTATATAGATAAATATAATATTTTCAGTAGCCCAACTGTACTGTAAATGTTCTTATATAAGAATTAGAGGCGAGCATCCTACATATTTTTATGCATTTATCTTTTTTATATATTTTACAATTTTTAATTTCTTATTGAAATATTTGAGCAAATCCTTTTCTTGAAAAATAAAGAAAATTACATCCAATATACATACAAGATTAAGTAAAAAATATTTAATATATGAAATAAGCGATTTTCTCAAACGATTCGTAAAAAATATTATCAAATAAAATAATGTTAATATCAAATAATGATGTACTAGTTTTTAATTTTAATTTCTATTAATAAAATTTCTATGTTCAATTCATTTACAAAAGAAAACATTTTATATTGTTTGCCTTAAATAAATTGCTTTAAATAAACTGATTTGGCGGCTCAGAATTAAGAATCACCACCTAGTTATCTTTTTCAATCACCAATTTTTCATTTTGCCTATGTTCAGTGAATTTTTGACAGCTGCTTTGCTTCAACGTGTTTTGGTTCGTCTTCGATTTTTGCCCATTCCAAAAAATGGATCAAAGAATCTGTTTCGGGAACAAGAAAAATTCGTAGGCGCCAGATCTGGGGAATACGGCATTATTAGTATGTTGTTTTTGGCAAAAATTCGCGCACAAGCAACGATGCGTGAGCAGGGGCAATATCATGGCGCAAAGGCCAATTTTTGTTCTATATTGTTTGCCTTATATAAATTGCTTTAAATAAACTGATTTGGCGGCTCAGAATTAAGAATCACCACCTAGTTATCTTTTTCAATCACCAATTTTTCATTTTGCCTAGGTTTATTTTCAAAAAAAAGTAACATCCGAATAAGAATTAATACTTTTAAATTAACCATTTAATTTTCCTATTTATAAATTGTTTTAATTAAAATCAATGTTCAGTCAATACCGTAAGTTTATCTTCCTTATAAATGGATTATATTAAAAAAAGTAAAATGCAAAGAAAAACAATACTATTGGTGAACAAAACGAAATTTTTATTATAATATTCAAATTTATTTATTTTGATAATACACATATATATCTATTTAATATCGCATAAAAGTGCAACGCCACGTAATATCCAGTGCTCTGGTGGTTTCAGTGAATCCAACCATAACGAAGGTATGTAATTCAGATCAGTACGATTGGCTTTTTTATAAACTGGGCTCTTGAGAAAATATTTGGAGAATTTGTTTTAATATTTAAATGATATGAAAATTTGAGAGAAATATATTACCATATAAAGTTTCGGATCTTTGGGATCTGTGGAATTGATAGCATAAATATGCACAACAGGCATTAAGTAATATAAAACTTTGTTTATCGACTCAACTAGACGAGCGATTTTTCGGTCCCAACTGGCCCCATCCAAAAACAAACCTTAAACTAACACGCCTTCTTTAGGCGATTTCTTACACTCTTCTCGATTCAATTTGGTAACATCATTGTGTAGTGTAACTTGATCAAGTGCCCATCCAGTATGCGAACGCGCAACTTCTTGTCTCATTGCAGTCAAAAATCCTTGTGGATTAAGAAACCCAGATATCCAGAATACGATTGGACGGCCCTATAATTTATTTGTTTTAATGAAGCTTTTCTTAATATTACGTAATATATAATTTACTCCAAAAAACCAAGCTCTAAAAGTTCGTTAAACCAAAATTCTAATGTTGATGATAGCCAACTCCCACGTTTCCATGGTGTTGGAACTCTTGCATCAAAAATATTATCCAACACATCACGTAGTTGCTCACTCATAATTATCGTGCCATTAATAGCTAGTAGAATATCTTTGAGTGTAGAACATACTGTTACAATTATCTATAAAGAAATACATTATCTATAATTCATAAAAAATAGGTATCTACGAGGTCTGCTCAAAAAGTATTGCGGATTTTGCATCTCCGGGGGTTACGTATATTCCATTTTCGTTATGTTGGTACTCATGTCTCTCACTTATGCTGACAAGTTCGGCCATTTTGAATGTTCAGTTAATTTTTGACAGCTGCTTTGCTTCAACGTGTTTTGGTTCGTCTTCGATTTTTGCCCATTCCAAAAAATGGATCAAAGAATCTGTTTCGGGAACAAGAAAAATTCGTAGGGGCCAGATCTGGGGAATACGGCATTATTAGTATGTTGTTTTTGGCAAAAATTCGCGCACAAGCAACGATGCGTGAGCAGGGGCATTATCATGGCGCAAAGGCCAATTTTTGTTCTTCCACATATGCGGGCGTTTCTGCCGGATTGCTTCACGCAACTTGCGTATTACTTGCAGATAATATTCTTTATTGACCGTTCTACCCCGTGGCAAAAACTCATGATGCACCACGTCCGTGCAATCGAAGAAAACTGTAAGCAAAACATTCCCATTCGACCGAACTTGGCGCGCTTTTTTTGGTCTTGGCTCGTGCGGCAGCTTCCATTGGGATGATTGAGCTTTGGTTTCCACGTCATAACCATAAACCCATGATTCGTCACCAGTTATGACCCTCTGGAGCAGACAGAGTCCAACAGCTCCTTAGCAATGTTAATGCGATCTGTTTTTGGTCGAAAATGGGCAAAAATCGAAGACGAGCCAAAACACGTGCAATTCATTGATTGAACCAAATATGGAACGTGATATAATTATTAAAAATTACTAGCATTCTTGAAAAATTAACATATTAAAATATGTCAGTGAATAGTGCTATTAGAAAAAAGATTATTGTATTTTTTTGTAATTTTAAGTTATTTAAGATGCTATATGCCAATAAAATAATACGTTTATACTATAAGCGTACATATATATTGTAGATAAATATAATAATTTCAGTAGCCCAACTGTACTGTAAATGTTCTTATATAAGAATTAGAGGCGAGCATCCTACATATTTTTATGCATTTATCTTTTTTATATATTTTACAATTTTTAATTTCTTATTGAAATATTTGAGCAAATCCTTTTCTTGAAAAATAAAGAAAATTACATCCAATATACATACAAGATTAAGTAAAAAATATTTAATATATGAAATAAGCGATTTTCTCAAACGATTCGTAAAAAATATTATCAAATAAAATAATGTTAATATCAAATAATGATGTACTAGTTTTTAATTTTAATTTCTTTTAATAAAATTTCTATGTTCAATTCATTTACAAAAGAAAACATTTTATATTGTTTGCCTTAAATAAATTGCTTTAAATAAACTGATTTGGCGGCTCAGAATTAACAATCACCACCTAGTTATCTTTTTCAATCACCAATTTTTCATTTTGCCTAGGTTTATTTTCAAAAAAAAGTAACATCCGAATAAGAATTAATACTTTTAAATTAACCATTTAATTTTCCTATTTATAAATTGTTTTAATTAAAATCAATGTTCAGTTAATACCGTAAGTTTATCTTCCTTATAAATGGATTATATTAAAAAAAGTAAAATGGAAAGAAAAACAATACTATTGGTGAACAAAACGAAATTTTTATTATAATATTCAAATTTATTTATTTTGATAATACACATATATATCTATTTAATATCGCATAAAAGTGCAACGCCACGTAATATCCAGTGCTCTGGTGGTTTCAGTGAATCCAACCATATCGAAGGTATGTAATTCAGATCAGTACGATTGGCTTTTTTATAAACTGGGCTCTTGAGAAAATATTTGGAGAATTTGTTTTAATATTTAAATGATATGAAAATTTGAGAGAAATATATTACCATATAAAGTTTCGGATCTTTGGGATCTGTGGAATTGATAGCATAAATATGCACAACAGGCATTAAGTAATATAAAACTTTGTTTATCGACTCAACTAGACGAGCGATTTTTCGGTCCCAACTGGCCCCATCCAAAAACAAACCGTAAACTAACACGCCTTCTTTAGGCGATTTCTTACACTCTTCTCGATTCAATTTGGTAACATCATTGTGTAGTGTAACTTGATCAAGTGCCCATCCAGTATGCGAACGCGCAACTTCTTGTCTCATTGCAGTCAAAAATCCTTGTGGATTAAGAAACCCAGATATCCAGAATACGATTAGACGGCCCTATAATTTATTTGTTTTAATGAAGCTTTTCTTAATATTACGTAATATATAATTTACTCCAAAAAACCAAGCTCTAAAAGTTCGTTAAACCAAAATCCTAATGTTGATGATAGCCAACTCCCACGTTTCCATGGTGTTGGAACTCTTGCATCAAAAATATTATCCAACACATCACGTAGTTGCTCACTCATAATTATCGTGCCATTAATATGTTAGCTAGTAGAATATCTTTGAGTGTAGAACATACTGTTACAATTATCTATAAAGAAATACATTATCTATAATTCATAAAAAATAGGTATCTACGAGGTCTGCTCAAAAAGTATTGCGGATTTTGCATCTCCGGGGGTTACGTATATTCCATTTTCGTTATGTTGGTACTCATGTCTCTCACTTATGCTGACAAGTTCGGCCATTTTGAATGTTCAGTTAATTTTTGACAGCTGCTTTGCTTCAACGTGTTTTGGTTCGTCTTCGATTTTTGCCCATTCCAAAAAATGGATCAAAGAATCTGTTTCGGGAACAAGAAAAATTCGTAGGGGCCAGATCTGGGGAATACGGCATTATTAGTATGTTGTTTTTGGCAAAAATTCACGCACAAGCAACGATGCGTGAGCAGGGGCATTATCATGGCGCAAAGGCCAATTTTTGTTCTTCCACATATGCGGGCGTTTCTGCCGGATTGCTTCACGCAACTTGCGTATTACTTGCAGATAATATTCTTTATTGACCGTTCTACCCCGTGGCAAAAACTCATGATGCACCACGTCCGTGCAATCGAAGAAAACTGTAAGCAAAACATTCCCATTCGACCGAACTTGGCGCGCTTTTTTTGGTCTTGGCTCGTGCGGCAGCTTCCATTGGAATGATTGAGCTTTGGTTTCCACGTCATAACCATAAACCCATGATTCGTCACCAGTTATGACCCTCTGGAGCAGACAGAGTCCAACAGCTCCTTAGCAATGTTAATGCGATCTGTTTTTGGTCGAAAATGGGCAAAAATCGAAGACGAGCCAAAACACGTGCAATTCATTGATTGAACCAAATATGGAACGTGATATAATTATTAAAAATTACAAGCATTCTTAAAAAATTAACATATTAAAATATGTCATTGAATAGTGCTATTAGAAAAAAGATTATTGTATTTTTTTGTAATTTTAAGTTATTTAAGATGCTATATGCCAATAAAATAATGCGTTTATACTATAAGCGTACATATATATTGTAGATAAATATAATAATTTCAGTAGCCCAACTGTACTGTAAATGTTCTTATATAAGAATTAGAGGCGAGCATCCTACATATTTTTATGCATTTATCTTTTTTATATATTTTACAATTTTTAATTTCTTATTGAAATATTTGAGCAAATCCTTTTCTTGAAAAATAAAGAAAATTACATCCAATATACATACAAGATTAAGTAAAAAATATTTAATATATGAAATAAGCGATTTTCTCAAACGATTCGTAAAAAATATTATCAAATAAAATAATGTTAATATCAAATAATGATGTACTAGTTTTTAATTTTAATTTCTATTAATAAAATTTCTATGTTCAATTCATTTACAAAAGAAAACATTTTATATTGTTTGCCTTAAATAAATTGCTTTAAATAAACTGATTTGGCGGCTCAGAATTAAGAATCACCACCTAGTTATCTTTTTCAATCACCAATTTTTCATTTTGCCTAGGTTTATTTTCAAAAAAAAGTAACATCCGAATAAGAATTAATACTTTTAAATTAACCATTTAATTTTCCTATTTATAAATTGTTTTAATTAAAATCAATGTTCAGTTAATACCGTAAGTTTATCTTCCTTATAAATGGATTATATTAAAAAAAGTAAAATGGAAAGAAAAACAATACTATTGGTGAACAAAACGAAATTTTTATTATAATATTCAAATTTATTTATTTTGATAATACACATATATATCTATTTAATATCGCATAAAAGTGCAACGCCACGTAATATCCAGTGCTCTGGTGGTTTCAGTGAATCCAACCATATCGAAGGTATGTAATTCAGATCAGTACGATTGGCTTTTTTATAAACTGGGCTCTTGAGAAAATATTTGGAGAATTTGTTTTAATATTTAAATGATATGAAAATTTGAGAGAAATATATTACCATATAAAGTTTCGGATCTTTGGGATCTGTGGAATTGATAGCATAAATATGCACAACAGGCATTAAGTAATATAAAACTTTGTTTATCGACTCAACTAGACGAGCGATTTTTCGGTCCCAACTGGCCCCATCCAAAAACAAACCGTAAACTAACACGCCTTCTTTAGGCGATTTCTTACACTCTTCTCGATTCAATTTGGTAACATCATTGTGTAGTGTAACTTGATCAAGTGCCCATCCAGTATGCGAACGCGCAACTTCTTGTCTCATTGCAGTCAAAAATCCTTGTGGATTAAGAAACCCAGATATCCAGAATACGATTAGACGGCCCTATAATTTATTTGTTTTAATGAAGCTTTTCTTAATATTACGTAATATATAATTTACTCCAAAAAACCAAGCTCTAAAAGTTCGTTAAACCAAAATCCTAATGTTGATGATAGCCAACTCCCACGTTTCCATGGTGTTGGAACTCTTGCATCAAAAATATTATCCAACACATCACGTAGTTGCTCACTCATAATTATCGTGCCATTAATATGTTAGCTAGTAGAATATCTTTGAGTGTAGAACATACTGTTACAATTATCTATAAAGAAATACATTATCTATAATTCATAAAAAATAGGTATCTACGAGGTCTGCTCAAAAAGTATTGCGGATTTTGCATCTCCGGGGGTTACGTATATTCCATTTTCGTTATGTTGGTACTCATGTCTCTCACTTATGCTGACAAGTTCGGCCATTTTGAATGTTCAGTTAATTTTTGACAGCTGCTTTGCTTCAACGTGTTTTGGTTCGTCTTCGATTTTTGCCCATTCCAAAAAATGGATCAAAGAATCTGTTTCGGGAACAAGAAAAATTCGTAGGGGCCAGATCTGGGGAATACGGCATTATTAGTATGTTGTT
Source organism: Atherix ibis (assembly GCA_958298945.1). Classification (NCBI taxonomy): domain Eukaryota; kingdom Metazoa; phylum Arthropoda; class Insecta; order Diptera; family Athericidae; genus Atherix; species Atherix ibis. The sequence goes on along the minus strand of OY282609.1, from coordinate 17,433,373 downwards.
TTTGGCAAAAATTCACGCACAAGCAACGATGCGTGAGCAGGGGCATTATCATGGCGCAAAGGCCAATTTTTGTTCTTCCACATATGCGGGCGTTTCTGCCGGATTGCTTCACGCAACTTGCGTATTACTTGCAGATAATATTCTTTATTGACCGTTCTACCCCGTGGCAAAAACTCATGATGCACCACGTCCGTGCAATCGAAGAAAACTGTAAGCAAAACATTCCCATTCGACCGAACTTGGCGCGCTTTTTTTGGTCTTGGCTCGTGCGGCAGCTTCCATTGGAATGATTGAGCTTTGGTTTCCACGTCATAACCATAAACCCATGATTCGTCACCAGTTATGACCCTCTGGAGCAGACAGAGTCCAACAGCTCCTTAGCAATGTTAATGCGATCTGTTTTTGGTCGAAAATGGGCAAAAATCGAAGACGAGCCAAAACACGTGCAATTCATTGATTGAACCAAATATGGAATGTGATATAATTATTAAAAATTACAAGCATTCTTAAAAAATTAACATATTAAAATATGTCATTGAATAGTGCTATTAGAAAAAAGATTATTGTATTTTTTTGTAATTTTAAGTTATTTAAGATGCTATATGCCAATAAAATAATGCGTTTATACTATAAGCGTACATATATATTGTAGATAAATATAATAATTTCAGTAGCCCAACTGTACTGTAAATGTTCTTATATAAGAATTAGAGGCGAGCATCCTACATATTTTTATGCATTTATCTTTTTTATATATTTTACAATTTTTAATTTCTTATTGAAATATTTGAGCAAATCCTTTTCTTGAAAAATAAAGAAAATTACATCCAATATACATACAAGATTAAGTAAAAAATATTTAATATATGAAATAAGCGATTTTCTCAAACGATTCGTAAAAAATATTATCAAATAAAATAATGTTAATATCAAATAATGATGTACTAGTTTTTAATTTTAATTTCTATTAATAAAATTTCTATGTTCAATTCATTTACAAAAGAAAACATTTTATATTGTTTGCCTTAAATAAATTGCTTTAAATAAACTGATTTGGCGGCTCAGAATTAAGAATCACCACCTAGTTATCTTTTTCAATCACCAATTTTTCATTTTGCCTATGTTCAGTTAATTTTTGACAGCTGCTTTGCTTCAACGTGTTTTGGTTCGTCTTCGATTTTTGCCCATTCCAAAAAATGGATCAAAGAATCTGTTTCGGGAACAAGAAAAATTCGTAGGGGCCAGATCTGGGGAATACGGCATTATTAGTATGTTGTTTTTGGCAAAAATTCGCGCACAAGCAACGATGCGTGAGCAGGGGCATTATCATGGCGCAAAGGCCAATTTTTGTTCTATATTGTTTGCCTTATATAAATTGCTTTAAATAAACTGATTTGGCGGCTCAGAATTAAGAATCACCACCTAGTTATCTTTTTCAATCACCAATTTTTCATTTTGCCTAGGTTTATTTTCAAAAAAAAGTAACATCCGAATAAGAATTAATACTTTTAAATTAACCATTTAATTTTCCTATTTATAAATTGTTTTAATTAAAATCAATGTTCAGTTAATACCATAAGTTTATCTTCCTTATAAATGGATTATATTAAAAAAAGTAAAATGAAAAGAAAAACAATACTATTGGTGAACAAAACGAAATTTTTATTATAATATTTAAATTTATTTATTTTGATAATATATATCTATTTAATATCGCATAAAAGTGCAACGCCACGTAATATCCAGTGCTCTGGTGGTTTTAGTGAATCCAACCATAACGAAGTTATGTAATTCAGATCAGTACGATTGGCTTTTTTATAAACTGGGCTCTTGAGAAAATATTTGGAGAATTTGTTTTAATATTTAAATGATATGAAAATTTGAGAGAAATATATTACCATATAAAGTTTCGGATCTTTGGGATCTGTGGAATTGATAGCATAAATATGCACAACAGGCATTGAGTAATATAAAACTTTGTTTATCGACTCAACTAGACGAGCATTTTTTCGGTCCCAACTGGCCCCATCCAAAAACAAACCGTAAACTAACACGCCTTCTTTAGGCGATTTCTTACACTCTTCTCGATTCAATTTGGTAACATCATTGTGTAGTGTAACTTGATCAAGTGCCCATCCAGTATGCGAACGCGCCACTTCTTGTCTCATTGCAGTCAAAAATCCTTGTGGATTAAGAAACCCAGATATCCAGAATACGATTGGACGGCCCTATAATTTATTTGTTTTAATGAAGCTTCTCTTAATATTACGTAATATATAATTTACTCCAAAACACCAAGTTGAAAACTGTTCATTACGCTCTAAAAGTTCGTTAAACCAAAATCCTAATGTTGATGATAGCCAACTCCCACGTTTCCATGGTGTTGGAACTCTTGCATCAAAAATATTATCCAACACATCACGTAGTTGCTCACTCATAATTATCGTGCCATTAATAGCTAGTAGAATATCTTTGAGTGTAGAACGTACTGTTACAATTATCTATAAAGAAATACATTATCTATAATTCGTAAAAATTAGGTATCTACGAGGTCTGTTCAAAAAGTATTGCGGATTTTGCATCTCCGGGGGTTACGTATATTCCATTTTCGTTATGTTGGTACTCATGTCTCTCACTTATGCTGACAAGTTCGGCCATTTTGAATGTTCAGTTAATTTTTGACAGCTGCTTTGCTTCAACGTGTTTTGGTTCGTCTTCGATTTTTGCCCATTCCAAAAAATGGATCAAAGAATCTGTTTCGGGAACAAGAAAAATTCACAGGGGCCAGATCTGGGGAATACGGCATTATTAGTGTGTTGTTTTTGGCAAGAATTCGGGGGGTTATCATGGCGCAAAGGCCAATTTTTGTTCTTCCATATATCCGGGCTTTTCTGGCAGATTGCTTCACGCAACTTGCGTATAACTTGCAGGTAATATTCTTTATTGACCGTTCTACCCCGTGGCAAGAACTCATGATGCACCACGTCCGTGCAATCGAAGAAAACTGTAAGCAAAACATTCCCATTCGACCGAACTTGGCGCGCTTTTTTTGGTCTTGGCTCGTGCGGCAGCTTCCATTGGGATGATTGAGCTTTGGGTTCCACGTCATAACCATAAACTCATGATTCGTCACCAGTTATGACCCTCTGGAGCAAATTTGGGTCGTCGCAGACAGAGTCCAACAGCTCCTTAGCAATGTTAATACGATGCTGTTTCTGGTCAAAAATGGGCAAAAATCGAAGACGAGCCAGAACACGTGCAAGCAAAGCAGCTGTCAAAAATTAACTGAACATTCAAAATGGCCGAACTTGTCGGCATAAGTAAGAGACATGAGTACCAACATAACGCCATAAAAAACCGAAAATCGAATAAACATAACCCGCCGAAATTCCAAATTCGCGATACTTTTTGAATAGACCTCGTATATAATGATGAAACCTTTTGAATTCGGTCAATCTCTTGACGTAAGAATATATTCATTGGGTTAAGATGGCCCATAGTATATAGTCGTTCTTTAACTTCATACAGATCATATATAGGAGGTAATTTATCTAACATATCTTGTGACCTTCGTTTTACAATGTCTTCTCGAGTTTCTCCGCCACCAACCGAAGAATCTACGAGTAGAGAATAAACAAAATATGGTAAAAGTAAACTTCAACAATTTTTAAATTTGGTTACCCTTTGGTTGAACTGATATTATAGTATCAAGAATTTGACGTGTTGTATTTGTTTGATATGTTATATCTGCATTTGCATGTAATCCATAAACTTGAGGAGGATCTATCTGCGGAATCTGTTCAATTGCTTCTAAATATTCCTCTTGTAATTTGTATTTCATAATTGGATAATTCTTATAAAATACAAAGTTTTCTTGAAAAAGATTATCGGAAAACCAAACTTTGGAAAATGTGGTAAGCAACCGTTTGTCGTAGTCATCCGTAACTCTTCCACCATACTGAACTTCACTTAACATATAGCGAACCGTATTCCAACTTATACCTTTTTTGGGATCAATATCATCCAAATGATTTTGAATAAATGTACAACTTGCTAACCAATCGGCTGAATTGAATTCATAGGGTATATTCCATCCAAGAGGGCCAAATTTGCGCCTTTCTTGTACCACAGTATGTAGAAACGATACAGCGAACATCAGAGGATGGTAGAACGGACTCTCACTGTAGTCTAGAAAATCTTGTGATAAATTTCCATATGTTCTTTTGAGTCCTGCTCTTATTCCAGCTGGAGGTTCATTTGTAAATTTTGTCGATATTTGTAGCAGCGTTATTGGAAAAGATTTATTAACCTCGGTTGTTATCCAAAGTCGGAAGTTTTTGTGAAAACCAGTTTCAGCTTTTTCAAGCTCGGCAAACAATATAGATAATTCCAACATATATTCTAAACCTAAATGACAGTTTTGCAACAAAACCCAACACCCATTTTCTATACATTCTGTTATAAGCTTACGAGCATGAATCTCTTGACCTTGTCCCATTGAAATAGCTTTGCACTGAACTTCATTTTTTTTAGCTAATGTTTGAATATTAAGTGTCGGGTCCGAGCCCATCGATAAGAAACAGACCAAAGGTGTCAGAGGTCCACTTTCATCATACAGTTCGTCAAAATTAAGTATTACTGGTTCGGCGAACTGCTCACCCAACGACTGCGCTAAATATTTACGACATTGTGAAAGTGTTCGATCTGGACACCATGCTCGTATCAATAGAAGCTTTCTAAATGCATCTATTGAATTATAACAATCTGGAATAATTTCTTGTTCTGGATAGTCTTTCTGATACCAATTTTTCCATTGCTTTTCATTTTCGTTTATTTGATTAACAATATTAGTAAATTGTCTTTGAGAAGAAAGTTGTACTAAATTCAACCAAGTTATATCGGTTATCCATCGAAATGGCTTCGGTCGACAGTCTTTAATATCTAATGCTGCTCCGCCTTTAATGAAATTCTGTAGTTCAGAATAGTTTATGTTACCCAATTGAAGATCTATATTCAACGCCATTAACAGAACAAATAAGTACTTATGCGTCTCATATAAACCATTAGACTTATATCTATATATATCATAAGTTAAATAGTTTATAATCAATTTAATTCGTTTTTGAGTCATATGGTTTTTTTTCGAACGTTTCATTGATAAGTCGAAACGTTCCAGAAACTGCATTAGTGAAGTTTGGTACATAACATTCACCATTGCCATTGTACAAATCAAGAAATATAGAACACTTCCCCTTATAGCAACTGGGCGAAATTCTTCTCTTGCTATATTAATTTTTCCTTCTGTAATTTTGGCCGTTGTCAACTTTTCTTTCACTTCAATGGCTGTAGTTTTACTTATGTTTAATAATTCAATAACACTGACATCATCTAATAAGCTCCCTTTAGTTGTCGATAGTTTATGTAATAAATTAGCTTCCAACTCTTTAATTTTCTTCATATTTCGCGTAACTATTTCCATTAAATTAGTACGTTCTTCTTCCAACTCTTTTTTCTCAGTTAATATAACCCGACCTAATAATTGATCCTCTAATCCTTTCATAGTTACTGTGAAATCAATAATTGAGGTACGTGCGTATATTTCCGGTGTATATACAGGATTTGGAAGTTTCGTTGTAATATATAGCCGGAATAAGTCGTTAAATTCAACTTCTTTGTCACCAATTTTTACCTTAAAAGTCGTACCGCTTCTAATTAAATTTTTTTCAAGAACATTATCTAAGCATGGGTCCAGTTCTTCGCTCACATCTTCAATTAATAATGGATACCCCAAAGATACAGAATCCTCAATATGATTTCTAAAATATTTGTGATTAATGGATGTAATAATAAGATTATTCGATTTTTCTTTATTTTTGATCCATGCTCTTCCTTGAGTCTGAGGATCAATAAGTAAGGGAAAACGATCTGCTTTAGTAGCAATTATTCCATTTTGTATTGAAAGTTCATCGGTCGGTAAGCCCTGCAAATTCCATTCTCTAATTTGTGTAATATCCGTTAAAGAATCAATTATGTTTATGTTTGAAGAAATTGGAATTTTTTGGGTGATTAATTCATTAAACCACGTTTTTAATAAATCACTTCTATATTCTTGATTAAATGGCCCTAAATATGATAGAAAACCAGTCAAAAGTATGACATCACCAACAAGCCTATCTGTTTCATTTCTAAACTGCGCTAGTTGATCCGTCCATCTGATTCGCTCATCAGCTAATCCATCAATGAGTGCAGTGGCGGCGTCTATTTTATCTTTGCACTTTTTTGCATCGTCCAGAACAAGATTCTTTTTTTGCATAGCTTCATCAAAAATTGCTCGAACAACAGTCAATTCATATTCTTTTTCTTTAAATATATTTTCAGCTTCCATTAAATCATTTGCTGCTTTATTATATTTTGCTTCTTGTGTGGCTAAATTGGCCTTCAAAGGTAGAACTTCTTTATTTACTTCATAGTATTTGCTCATTGCTATAGTCCAAGATAATAATCCAGCTACATTTCCGCAAGCTAATTTTGCTGCCTCAAAAGTGTACATGCTGCAAAAAAATTTGGGTCTTAGTAATAAAAAGAAAAAATTTTTTTTTGTTACCTGTAACTAAAATAAGGTATTAGCAAATCTATCATTTCGGCATTTATAGTATCAGTTGGATAATCAACGATTTTAGCTAAAAATCTTGTATCGGATATAACTTTTAATGATTCTGACCAAGAAGCAACTAAAAATTGTTTTTCAGAATCTGGTCTCACAAATTCTAATTTTTTTCTAAATAAAATGATAACACAATCCATAATCAAAGTAATAAGATAAGGTGGCTTAGCAAGCTTTCGAACAGTTGCTATATCAACAGCTTTTACAGTCTAAAATTTTAAGAAACGAATATATATCCAATTTATTTCGATTGTCTTCATAAAGTTATAAGATTTACTTTCAATGCAGCTTCAGCTTCTTCTAAAGCTGGTCGCGCCCGCTCTAATTTGGCTTCAGCAAATTCTTTATCAGCAGATATTTTTTCGACTAGTTCCTCTGCAGTCGATTTGATTATTGCAACTTGTTCTTTAACAACTTCGGCAGCCGCTGTTGATTTTGAAACTTCATTAAGAACTGCTTCGGCTGTGTTCGATGCAATAACAATTTCTTTATTCTGAAAAAGATTAACGTTACATTCTAATAAATACGTTGGAATAAACTACTGATAATTAATTACCTTTTCAATAAGTTCTTCTTTAAGTAATTCAACAGAACCTGCAGCTTCTTCTAATTTGTCTAAGCCGTTTGTCATTCGCTCAGCTAACACAATAATATTATGCCTTTTCTCTTGGTAAACTCTCTTGTAACAATCCAAAAATGATATTAAAGATTTCGGTGTAACAAAAACTTGTCGTCGAAATCGTTTATAATACATAGAGCAGATTTCAAATATATGCTCATGTATATAGCTCATTATTTCAATAACTTGCGATTTAACTTCATTGGTACAAACTATATCAAAATTATGTAAATAATGTTTAGAAACTGCAATACGTGCATCTTCTGGCCATTTCTGAAACCAATCAATAGTACAACCAGATATTAGTCCAGGGAATTTCATAGACCTTGCTCGGAATTTTTCGCTAATCTAATTTCAGAATTGAATAAATTTTTTTCAATTTAATATACGCTCATTATGAATCAACAAGTACAGGAAATACCGGAGAAAAACAAAGTGCAACATGAAGATTAGATCTTGCTCGAGATATGAAAAAATCATATAAGTTATCCTGAGAAGGTGGTCGTCTTGGAAATATTTTTTTCATAATGGGTATTATTTCCGCAAGAATTTCATCTAAACGTTTCAAACTTTTAGTCTTTTATGATATAAGATTTTCGCGAAAGATTAATTACCGATCTCATCTTTTGCAAAAAGATTAGCTATTTCTCCTGAACTTAATATATTATTCAGATATTCTAAAAATGCTTCATCTTTAATATCATTGTCAGTAAAAATAAATGTTACGCCTTGTCCTTCTAATCCTGCTGTTCTATATAAATGTTTTAGATCTTCTATTAAATTTGATACACCATACGCGCGAGTGAGTGTTATTTGGAAAAAGTTATATCCAGCAATAAAAGAAGCCATACGGGTTAAACTTTGCTTTCCGGAACCACCAACACCCACCAAAAGGGCATTTCCACTATTTAATTATAAATGTAATAAGTAAATATATAGTAATGTTAAAAATTATGTGTACATATTTAATATATAGTACATGCTTACCGTGGTGTTCGAATTATTCTTGATATTATCATTAAATGTATGAGAGCATCGCGGAAGTATACTAAATCCATTTTATAGCCCCGTACATGTTCGTTAAATTGATATTGATAAAAAAGTATTTTATTATGAAGAAAATCGAAGCTATAATAAATAAATATGAATGTGTAACAAATTCTTTTAATATATTTTTTTTCACTTTCACTTCATTAGTATTTTACCTTGGTATCTGCTCATAAATTTTTGGTGGTTTTAAAGAAATATCTCCATCACTTTCTTCGGCACCGCCCTCTGGTGCATCGCGTAAAAAGTCAGCAAAAAATATGTCATCGTTTGTATATTCTGAAATATATGGTCCTAAGTAATTTTTTGCATAACTGGACATTGTAGCAAAGAACCAATTTTTGTCTTCGAATGTAGAAAATCTGTCAGCAATAACTCGAGTACATTCATGACGCCAAAGCTACAAGCAAAATATAAAAATTAATTCACTGGAAAGCCACTTTTCTGATAGAATACATTACTTTAATTACTGTTTTAGCATCTACACATTCGTCACTCTTAATATTCAGCATACCCTCCCATATTCTTGATAGATCTCGTAAATTAAACACATAGTGGAAGTTAGCTGGTGTTGGTAGCATTTTTAACTACAATACAAATTTGTATATCAGATAGAAATTTTTAATATTTTTGAAAAACATTTACTTTAACATTTTGCCAAAATATTCTGGTTAATGGAATCATTATTGGAATTATATCGACAACTTCAGCAGAAAAACGGCTAGCACAGAAATAGCCTTCACCAATTTTTCGAAATATTTGATCCAGAGAATTGTTGCTAGGTAGAGTGCAATTGAACACACAAAAATGCCTCTTTAGCCGATTTGGAATATCATTCCGACCACCGCCTGGATGAATCATTGCAGCTAGTAATTGCACATCAACAATAGAGAGAAAATCACCTACATTTATTTAATATAAAATTATTACCAATGTAACAACAAGTTCGTATATCAATCAAATTTCTACACAATAAACTATCATTAGTGATCTAAATGTTATAATATATTACCCGGCTTATCCAACGAATAGAACCCAATTTGCTCTATCATTTGTCTTACTATTTCATTTGTTATTTGATCGCCCCATTCATTAATTACTGGCATATTTATATCGTCAACAAAAACTGTCATTTTCCTTTGACCAGGAGGTCCATAAGTAGTTCCAACTCTCTTCTCTACATACGATTCTAATATTCTCTTAATTATAAATAATATAAATCATTTATGATATCCATTAAAATTATTTATTCTAATATACTTGAAACATATTGGGTGTGGTTGCTGATGAAAAATTAAAACTTTTGGACAAATGTTCCTCTGGATTATACTGCGATAGATATCCTTTTATCATAACTGTTTTAGCTGTTCCCTGTTCACCAATTAACAAAATTGATTTTTGTTGCTTTGCAATAGTATGTATAAGGAAAGCTGCACGAACATTATCGACGTTTGGTACTAAAATGCTATCATATTCAGGAACACTATCGCTAGGGTATATGAATTCTTCGACTCGCATTCTCCAATGAATCCAATTACCTTTCGCATCAACAAAATATTCAAATATAGTTTCATTTTCCTCTCTGGAAGGCCAATCTGTAAAATAAAAAAAAACTCATTTTTTTCAATATCATCTTTTTAATTATTCTAAATTGTTACATACTCATTTTTGCAGGATGTTTCAAAAGAAATTCTTCTAATTTCTGCCGTTCGTTAAGCTCTAACACTGCTCCAAGAGTCCACATCAATGAAAATAAAAATATTCGCTCTAAATGTTTTTCAGAATACGTAACTGAAATAATTTTTTCCTATAAAATATATGATATTTGTAAATCTATATCAATAATGAACCTCCTTCAGTTAAAAGTCCATCAAGTATGCACAAAAATTGTTTTATATATAATGCCTCTAATAGTTTCATTTTGGCCACAATTTTTGTTTGTACAAAACTATGAGCATCATTGTAAATTTTTTTGAAAAAAATTCGAAAACTCGCTGCGTTATTCCGTCTACCATTTAACCATGCTATAAAAAATTTTTAAAAATAAAATATTTTCTGACAATTATTATTATTTTACCTTCTAGAATAGTAGTCCATTTAAGAACTGATGAACTTATAAAAACCATTCCGACTCGGCTAACTGTAGCTGGTGAAGCGTTATCAACATTATCAGGTTCAAATACTAATTTCGAGTTATCTGCCATTTTAATTCGATCTCCATTAGCTAAAGTCAATGTTTTATTATCGTCAAGGACTGAATTTAAATTTTCTATCCAAACAGCATCAACTGGGCCATCTAAAATTAGCCAACAATATTCGTTTTTCTTAATTTTTAATGTCCTTCTCCATAATGTAGAAAATATTCCATCTGTCCAATCATTTGTTGCTACATCCAGACGTCCAAACATTTGCGGAGCTGTAATGGCCTAAATAAAAGTATGATTTTATTGATATTTATTTCTTAATAGGATCTTCTTTAAAATAAATTATACTTTAGGATTCATTCTAATTTCTTTGTGTGGCAAACCCATATCTGTAAAACACTTCAATAATGTCTGTATACAGCTGGTTTTACCCGATCCCGTCGGACCCATCGTCATTAGTCCATGCCTAACTAAAGATGTTTCATAAAGCTGTACTATTTTTAAATTCCACTCAGGACTATTAACATATCCAAGCAACTCCGCACTTCTAGCTATGGATTTCTGCAGTTTTTTGTATGCAGCCTGAGTAAGCTTTATACTTGGGAACATATCTTCAATTAGAGAGATAAAAAGAGGCTCATCTTCATCAATTAGTTTCGAAATATTCATATCACGTAGAACTCTCATTACAATGGTTTCTTCCGTATCGTTTGGATGGGATCTTTTTTGAGCACCAAGAGTACGTAAAACTGAAAGAATGTTACGCAAACCGAAATCATAGTGTACTTGCTTTGATAATTGCTCCTCACAAAGTTTGTACAATGTAAAAAATTTTTGAGATAAAGTGACATTTTCTTTAAAGCCACAACTAGCCAGTTTGACTCGAATAATTATTTGCCGATCTGGAACCATCATTGCAACTGAACGGAACATACTTTTTAAATTCTCTGGTAATTCTTGTCGGCCTGCATAACCAGGATTCATAGTAATAAATAGACCAAATTCTGGATTGAGTGATACATTATCTCCATCACTAAATACAAAGTTGTTCTTCTTTTCTTTTCTAGCCGTCAAGACAATGCTTAATATATATAGTTAAATAATTAGAATGTATGCTATAAATATTTGTATGTATATAAAATTATATGAATTACTTTATTTGTTGAGCAGCGACCGAAAGTACTGCTAGTTCAATACGATTGAATTCATCAAAACAACCCCAAGTACCAGATTGGGCTAAACCCTTATATATTCGTCCTAATCCCCGAAAATCCATTTGATCAGAACAATTAAAAACAACTACAAATTTTCCTAATGTTCGACCCATATCTTTGGTTGTCTCTGTTTTTCCAGTACCAGCAGGACCAGCTGGAGCTCCACCCATTGACATACCTATTGTAAAATTATATGAATTAAATTTAAGAAAATAATTTAACGTAAACAGAAAAGGTCATAGAGAATGGAGAAAAGAAGCTACTGCTGATATAATAAAATATACTTACCGATTGCTTGTGCTAAAGTTATATAACATCTATCAGTTAAGGGAGTTATTGCTAACCGCTCAGTAACTCCCAAATATTCATTTTGATAAATAAAGCTTACATCAGTAATCCCAACGATTATATCGTCATTATCTTCTTTGTAATAAAATCGAGCTTGTTTTTGCCATTCAAAATCGTTGGCTGACTTGATTCGTTTTCGATATAAGTCATCGAAAATATCTCTGCCCAGTCATATACAAAAATAATTTTTTTTAAATGTACAAGAAGAAAACATACTTTTTACCTTTGATGGACATGAATAGTGACCATAGTTTCAAATCTTAGGCGGTCTAATTTTTTTAAATCTCTTACAGTCAACTCAATGAAATCATTGAGTAGATTAAGAAATTTTTGATTAGTTTTTTTCATTATATCCTTATCAGTACGAGATTTACGTAAAGCGTATTCTGCATTACGTGTCCATAATAGTTGGACTCCTAATAGGCCGGCCTAACAAAATTATATTTGTTCTACTTAATATTTTATGCTTTTATTTATTAACTTTTTTGTCTGACCTGCCCACAAAAACTGGGAAACTCCATAGTAAAATTAAATTCAGGGTCAAATAATGATACGGCCATTCCTGCTAATATAGTTTTCATGGTTTCTTTCATTTCCTGTAACAATTTGCCAAGCCAAGCTTCTACGCCACCATTACAATGTACAGCATTTTCAAGTAAAACCTTTATTATTACACCTTTTTTATTATAATGATTCTTTTACTGAAACTTTTAAGTATACTTTTTCATTATTGCTGGAGTTCAAAGCGATAATAACATCGTTTGTTTTAGGCTCAAAATCCACCTTAATTAAATAAATATATTTATATTTTATATTAAATATATACGAGGTCTGTTCAAAAAGTATCGTGAATTTTGAATTTCCGCGGGTTACGTGTATTAGATTTTTGATTTTTTGTGGCGTTATGTTGGTACTCATGTCTCTCACTTATGCCGACAAGTTCGGCCATTTTGAATGTTCAGTTAATTTTTGACAGCTGCTTTGCTTGCTCGTTTTTTGGCTCGTCTCCAATTTTTGCCCATTCCAAAAAATGGATCAAAGAATCTGTATCAAATTTAATGTGATAAACAAAATTAATTGCGCAGACGCATTCCGAATGTTGACTGTAGCATATGGGACCGAAGCAACGTTGATCGGTGGTACAAAATGTTCTCAGAAGGCCGAGAAGATGTAAACAACGAAAAGCCCAATTGGGAAGGTTTTGCTTTCAGTTTTCTTCAATTGCAGGGGCGTAGTGCATCATGAGTTGTTGCTACAGGGTAGAACGGTCAATAAGGAATATTAGCTGCAAGTTATGCGCAAGTTGCGCGAAGCAATCCACCAGAAACGCCCGGATTTGTGGAAGAACAAAAATTGGCTTTTGCACCATGATAACGCCTCTGCTCACGCATCGTTGCTTGTGCGCGAATTTTTGACCAAAAACAACACACTAATAATGCCGCAGCTACCGTATTCCCCAGATCTGACCCCCTGTGACTTTTTCTTGTTCCCGAAACTGAAGAGCCCCATGAAAGGACGACGCTACGCTACGATTGAGGAGATGAAGACGGCATCGAAGGAGGAGCTGAACAAGATCACAAAAAATGATTTTTTGAAGTGCTTCGAGCATTGGAAAAAACGTTGGCACAAGTGTACCAGGTGTATACGCTTAAATCCGCTGTTTGGTTATAGATGGAGTGAGTGAGCGTATCAACCTACCATGGACACGTCATACTTTCTTTTTATTAGTTCGACATCTGTCAACATTAATCAGTGCACATTGTCAACAATTTCGTAAAACAACATATATTTTTCCTTTGGTAATCATGCCTAGTTTTGTGCCAGAAATAGAGCATATGCGTAAAGCTCTGCTTTTCTGCTTCAATTTGAAGAAATCGCCTGCCGAATCGCATCGAAAGCTTATGGAGGCCTATGGTGACAGTGCTTTATCGGAAAGAACGTGCCGATATTGGTTTCGTCGGTTCAAAGACGTTAATTTTGACTTGTAGGACAAGAGGCGTGAAAAACGGCCTAGGAAGTTTGAGGACCATCAATTGCATGCTCTTTTGGACGAAGACGATACCCAATCGCAAAAAAAGATCGCGGAGCAATTGGGTGTTACTTAACCAGCCATTTCCATGCGTCTGCGTGCCATGGGGAAGATTGAAAAGATCGGGAAACGGGTGCCGTATGAATTGAACGATAGGCAGATGGAGCGACGCCAAAACTCATGCGAAATCTTGCTCGCCAGACAAAAAAGAAAGTCGTTGCTGCATCGGATTATGACAGGCGATGAAAAGTGGATATATTTCGAGAATTCTAAACGCAAGAAATCGTGGGTTGATCCCGGACAACCATCAACATCTTCCGCAAGACCAAATCGCTTCGGATGGAAGACGATGCTGTGCGTTGGTGGGATCATCAGGGTATCGTCTACTATGAGATGTTTACACCTGGTGAAACTATCAATGCCTACCGCTACCAGCAACAACTGATCAAATTGCAGCGTGCTCTGCGTGATAAAAGGACAAAGACATAACAAGCTGATTTTCCTCCACGACAACGCACCATCGCACACGTCAAAAATGGTCTGAAACTACTTGGAGATACTCAACTGGGAGGTGCTAAAAGTGCACTTTTTTGAAGTGCTTCGAGGATTGGAAAAAACGTTGGCACAAGTGTATAATATCTGGTGAGGATAACTTTGAAGGGGACAAAATAGATATTCATGAATAAATAAATAATTTTTGAAAAAACACAAAATTCGTGATACTTTTTGAACAGACCTCGTATGTTTAGTCTGATATAGTTACTATAGCAATTGCATCAAAAACGCTTAGCAAATGTGGTTGTATTGAAGTTGGATCAGAAGCTTGACCTAAAATTTCCAAAAGCACAGGATCTGATACAAAGAAAAATCGGGGGAATACTAAGCGCTTTGACTCCAAGTATCCTAAATATTTCATAAATAATTGTGAAAATAAAATTTGCCAAAAATAAATACTATGCGAATATTAGTCAGCCAACAAACCTGTAAGAGACTTTTGACATGTTTCTAACTGTTCTAGAAGGAATGTTAACACTGTAGCCATAGTGTCATCGCTAGTGCAACACTCAACAACATTCGGAATCTCTCTAGCTCGGTGCATTATTTTTACATAATTTTTATCAATATTGGAAAATCGTTTTGCCTCTTGCGGCAGCTGTTTAGCAATATCACCACCAACAAATACTGCCTCAAGATAAACCCAAAGATTTTGAACCATCATCCATTTTTCCAATATCTCTTCGGTATTAACCATTTTCGAAAGCCAAAGCATTATTTCCTTTTTATATGGAGCATTGTATCGATTTGATGCCAATGAGTTAATGATCATGAGACCATCTTCTAAAGCAGTTATAATCTCAAGAGTTTCTTGACCCTTTAAAAGTAGCTCACCGCGTGTTTTAAACGGTGCCAATTGCAGATTTACTATTGACCAATCGAATACAATTTGTTTGAATTTTGCCTCAATATCCTGTTCTTTAACTGCGCCAACACAGATATCTTCAATATCGTCTTTATATTTTAGAATGGGAGCTTGCATTAATTTTCCTAATGTAAATTTGGGACTAATGACATCAAAAGTTGTGTGCATTAAATCACAAAGCTGCTTCCAATGCCGTTCCTTCATTGCTTTGTCAGTCATTAATTCAAGAAGGGGGCATGTTTCATTAAAGTCATCTATTTTTTTCTTTAAGTCAATGTAAGCTGGCCATAATTGCATACCTCTCGGCAATCTCCTACATCTATTTAAATATTATTTATTAACAAATTTTAATAATTTAATCAAATAATCAAAATTATGCGTAATATACTTTAATTTAAAGTTGGTTAACTCAGATGTAATATGCTCAATATCAATTTCCGTCCATGGTATTTCAAAGTAATCATCAATGGTTTTTAAAACATATATATATAGTGAATACAGTTTAATAAGAAAATTAAATTCTCGCTTCCTTTTATATAAAATGGGATACTCATTAACCGGTAAACCGAACAGTTTTTCACCGCTGTTGTACATTTCATATTTTCTCCAAAGCTCATCAAATCGATTCTGAAACAAAAATACACGATCGCTAGCCTCCTTTGCAGGTATACCATCTACCATCGGCCCTTTCAAATTGAAGTCATTATTGAATTCTTCTAAATCTTTATTAAATTTTAAGATTCCTTGCTCCAGCACTAGCATTAATGGTGCTTCCATTTCAGAAATTTTATTGGCTACTTTCTTCGACTAAAAATTGCAAAGAATATTTTTTTATTTAAAAAGTTACATTTAGTGAACAGTTTTACATTTTCTATCATTCTATTAAAAGAAAAATAGAGACTATCGACTTTTTCATAATCATCTTTTGGAATGTAAATTTCGAAACTTGAAAACATTTGATAAGTTTCAACCATAGTTATTAAATCCATATCCATTCTATAAATTTAAAAAAAATTTCGAAGCAAAATTTAAAAAAAAAAACCAAAGTCTTTACTACCGTATGAAATTGTCACGAATTTTCCCAAGACAATTCATAGCCACCCTAACATCATCCAAATCACGAATGGTCTTATTTAACACATTCTCCATATCCAAAATGAAGTCTACCATTTCATCAAGTTTCTTTTTATAGTTGACACTTAATAATCGTCCAAGAATAACTTTCCACTTTTTCGATTCTTCAACAAATGAACTGATCGCTTTGTCTACAAAATAAATACATAATCAATCATTTGATATAAAAATAAACATATTTGCTCCTTTATGTACTCATTTGAATTTCAATTGGACCAATATCAACAGCTGAACTCATTTCAGATAAATTTTTTGTAATTTGATCATATTGATTAAATTTTTCTCTTATATCTGGCGTTAAAGGATTACAATTGATAAAAGCTTCTATTTGTTGCTCTCTATCTGATGCCCATAAATATTTATATTTATTGTAAGTTTCCTAATATTGCCAAATGATTATTTATTGATTGAATAAAACTAACTTTAGCAACTGATAAATAGTTTGCTTACTTTTAGTACAATTTTAATATCTGACCGAAATATTAAAAGTCCACCAGTAAAGTTTTGTAGAGCTCTAACTATATCTTTGTGTTCCGCAACAGTTTTGTAAAAAGTCCTTTCATGTCGTAACTCATCTATTCAATTGAATAAAATTCTAGATATCATTAAATTCCTAAATTTTTATTTAAAATTTTCAATTTTCTTACCAACAGTTACTCTTCTAAACTTTCGTTGTGGAGTTTTAGCTTGTTTCCCCCAAGTTGTAACAAAATAATGGGCTTCAATTGCACTAAGTATAGCAGTTTGAAAACTGCTATGCATCTGTTCTAGTCCTGGATTTATTATACAGGATGATATAGCAAGTTCCATATCTGTTTTTATTAAAGATATTTCATGAGCACCACGTATTTTTGTTCCTTGCATACTAAAATACAAATAATTTTAGTTACATACACATATATTTGAGAATAGCAAAAATTCAAATCAAATTTTACCTAGACATTCGTTTTTTTAATAGATCTAAGGATTGTTTCGAACACTGTACGAGAGTTGTCGTCATTTTATTATTAAAATAGGAAAATAAATCCATGCAATCAGCTCGAAAATGACTTAATTCATATTTGATATTCTCGTAATCTTTAAAGGCAAGTTTTTGACGCAAATCTTCTGTTGGAAACCATACTGCTCTATTTATTTTGTCAAACTGTATCCAATCATATTTATCTACAGGTAAATTTGATTCTGTTCGCCAGTTTTCTTCATTTATTTGATCGAGTGGAAGCTGATAATTTCTTTTACCTTTACTATTATAATAAGGAAAATCAACCTTTTCAACAAACATATTGATTAAATCAACTGTTGCACGCTCTGCGGACAGTGACATTTTTTCGATATATTTTTCTAAATATTGTTTGATTTGAATTATTATTAAGAGTTAAATTAACTATGGTATAAAAAAATACCTATCCGTTGTCTTTGTTTATTATTTTCTTCAACAAAAGAACTTGGAACTGTTGGAACATCTGGCAAATACATAAGATTTTTTTCCGAAATAGATTTCATAACATCCAATATTCTCACTTGTTCGATATTTTTTATTATACTATAAAATTCTTGGGCACTTTTAACAGCCTTAAATATTGAAAATTTAAAATCAAAAGATAAATATATAATGATCAATACGGTGGAAACTTACCGATTCAATTTGAGATACATAGTCTTCTAAATTTTCTGATGTCCACATTATTAAAGATAGTCCAGGTTTAAATACAAGCTCTAACTGTTTTAATTCGGATTTCATTATATTTATAAATATTGATGATATTGATATTCGAAACTCATAATTTTTTTTTAGAAGCACTCGAAGAGTTACAGCAGCGTCTATTATTTTATTTTTACAATAAGTTACTACATTTGCTATATTGGGAACAGCTTGAAAAGTAATAAAATTTAGAAAAAAACAAACATTAATTTTGAATATTAAAAAGTAAATATATTTATAAATGAATATGTCTCAAAATAATAAGTAATTTAAAAAGATCAAATATATTAATATAGATGAAAATATTTACCTAAATTCATTTTACACATATATTCTGTTTCTCGTATCAATTGATATACTTTATCATTTAAATTTAACTTCAATTGTCCTCGGACACGTTTGAAAATTGGTGCATGCAGAAAATCTCGTATTTCTTCAGCATAATCGTACCAAGCCTTATGATGTGTCATTTCGTAATGGCAAACAATACCAGCCATATAATTATAATATTTTACTGCTAATTGTGCTTTCTCATGTCCAATCACACAAGTTTTTGTTTTTAATATCTAAAAATTATTAAAATCATAATTTCTTATTAAGTTACTATGATTTTGGACATACTTTCATTGGTTCATCTATTTTTTGAAATAACATTCGAATCCATAAGATTCTTCCAGCCACTGGAGGTGTATTATGTGGTATCGGAGGGTTACCTCTTTGTTCATTGTAACTAAAAAAAATTAATATGCTATGAAAGATTATCAAAACTGGCTTTGAATTTATTACACATCTTTTAAATTATATATTTCCTTTTCTAACATAGCCGCTACATCAAGATATCGTCTGTTCATGCTTAAACAATCCAAATTTAATTTTTCGAATCTTTTAAGTGCCAATAATACAGAAACAGAATTTGGAATATCTCTAGTCTGAATTTTAAGAAATTCTTGCATATTAAGTTCAGCTAATTCTATTTCTTTTATAAAAATATCATAATCTTTATCAAATGTTTCTAATCTATAGTCTAATGCATTGTAAGGCATTAAACAAATTTTTTTTCGAGTCATTTTTATTTGATTCGAAAATTTGTTCATGCCATTTATACGTATTTTATCCAAAACAGAATAAGTTAATTCAGTATCAACGATACTTTTAATCTGTAAATTTATCTTATATAGTTATACGGAAATAAATTTAAAATGCTCTATAATATTACTTTTTCCAATCTTTTAAGAAATTTCCTCATGTAACAAAATATAAATACTGATGAGCATCCCCAAGACTTTTCGTTTAAAGATTCCATTTCCTCTGTAGTCCGATAATAAACAGATTCGTAACATTTCATTAATTCATTACATGTTTCTATCTTTTCTATTAGTTCATTATTAGGTATTTCCCAAACAGAAAAGCTTTCACTTTTAGTCAAATATTTACAACATGCAATGGTTAATTGATTAGTAATTTTTACTAAAAGACCAGATGTATTATCGGGAGTGTTTAAGAAATGAGCTGACTTAAAAACATTTCGGATAGCCATCATTAAGCCAGGTAAGCATGCCATTATTTCATTTGGTGTGCACCTTTTTTTAAATATTATATTCAAATAATGTACATATGCAGACAAATTTCATTTTCAGTATAGTATTAGATTTTTTCAAATTTTTACCTGTAAAGGGGTTCCCAAAATCGTTGTAATGTACTTATATAGCGTACATTATCTTTTGCTTCGTTCAGTGCAAGTGTTACTTGATTATCAATAAATTTCCATTGCTAAGTTAAAGATGTTTTTAAAAGAAATTTGATAAAAATATCTATTTACTATACTTTTAATAATTTTGATGCTCTAGAAAGCACTAAGCAATTGTGGTGGTTAACAAATGCTTGTGATGTTACAAATTCAACAACAGAAGTATACCGTATAAGCATTTTGCGCCAGTGTTCTAATATTTGCATAGGTCCAGCAAATGGCGTACCACGGCATAGTTGCTTTCCTTTATTAGATACATTACAATAAATATATGTAAATGAAATTAAAGAGTAAATCCATACCGTTATTCAATAAAACTTCAATTTGCTTTAACCAACGTTTAAAGTATTTTTCAACTTTCTCAACTTTCTTTCTGTCACGAGCAGTTTTTTCAATTTGATATTTAACTAGCAGAAATCCTTTATAAAGTTCATGCGACACATCAAAAATTACTCGATTACGAACGACCGCATCCGTTTTCACAATATACTCATTAAATACATAAAGGCCATGGAGAAAATCATTTCGTTGACGCTCCGTACAAAGGCCATAATTATGCACATTATAAACAGATGGTGTCAATACTCTTTTAACTTGTTCACCAACAGCAGTTAACGCATTATTACAACCTTCTGATCCTAAATTGAAAAAGAATATATCATCTGACACAGTCCGAGGATCAACTTTTTTCGAATTATTTTTTCTATATACTACAACGAAACGTTCTGGTAAATTGACTTGTCTGCTTTCAAGACATATTGCACGTTTAACTTTGGTATATCTGTTTCTCAAAGTACATCTGCCAGAACTCAATGGATATCCATCTAACATTCCATAATAGAATACAACCGCAAAACTGCCTTGTTTATCAAATAAACCATCAAGTAAATCAATATGCTGGTCGCTATCTAAAACTCCAACTATTATCTCATCTTGATTTAAATTTAAAAAATCTGCTACCATTTCAATTACATATCGATGAGATGGACCAATTTTTGATATTCTATGTTGTCGAAAATCTTTCGCATTACTTATTTCCTTCTTTTCAGATTCGGCCTTTGAAATTTTTGTAGGGCTACGTCGGTTTTGTAAAAGTTTTTGGATCTTTTGAGAAACACCAAAAATATTTATTAGTTTCTTGAAATTTCTTTCAGGGTCATTATCCGCAGGATCAATCATTTTATCTTTTTTAGGCTAACTTTCCAAATTCGATTAGTCAGAATGTAATATTATGTAGATTGAAAATTATTTTTCAATAATAACATTTTCACATAATAAGCCTACTCATAATAAATAACATGTAAGTACTATTTTAATAAATTTAAAACGCACAATTTATTTCACATATTTTGAAAATATTCATAAGTATATTTTGCCAGTGAAAAAATTTAAATAAAAGAAAACTATTATAAAAATTTTCTATACACAATTTTATTTACAGAAACGTAACAAAAATTCTTAAAATTTCAATTAATTAGAAATTTATACATATTTTTGTATACTCTTAATTCTTGTAAAATTCATCTTAATTAACTATACATTAATTTAAATATCGTTAAACTAAACACTATGAAGATGTATATATATATATATATATATATATACAATATGTAGAATTTATTTATACGATTAATTATATTTAGCAACAAATTATATATATATATATATTAACGATGAAATTGTGAAAAAAATATATATCTCTAGTCTCTATATGTATTTCTAAACACTCATCGCAAACAAAATGTCAAATAATATAATCAAAAAGAAAACAAATTATGTATATATATGAACCCTCTTCAAACCAATTCGATTTTTTTTAATTTAAAAGAATGAATATTAAAATCAACTCATATTTTTTTTAAAATATATAACAATTTTTTTGTTGCTTCTCTCAATTTTATCATAATATAATTTTTATTTATTATAATTTTGTGCCACTTAAATAAAGGAAAAAATTCCTAACAACTATTCGTTCAACTCCTTTAAAACATTATTCTTATAATAAAATACAAATAAAATATTGTACATCTTGTTGGTGCTTTAAGTAGCTTTCTTCTACGATCTTTCCGAATCCGCTTTAAAAATTGAGTATTTATTCATTCCATAATGCATTTTGTGTTATTTACACCGGCATAATTTGATTCTATAATATAAAAATTAAAACCTTCAATTAAATGCTATAAAATAAGTTATCTATTTTAAAATATAAAATGATATTAAATAAAATGGGTACCTTCTAAAGCACATGAAATTCGCTCACAAGTTATCAATTCGTGTAAAGTAACGTTGTCACTGAATCCTTACATTTAAAACATGTGGTGGACTTGAACATTTTTTTACTAGTTCCAATTTTTAAATTCACATATACCAAAATATTTTATGTTATGACTTGTGTATTTTTTTCGAAATGTTTATTAATAGTATCTTCAATATTACTATCATTATCAAAAATAGTTGATATACCGCTAGAATGGCTTGACACACTTATTATTTCTGGCGCAGTTTTTAAATAATTCAAATCAGACCCTGAACACGACTCCTTGCTAACCACATCAATCAATTCTTCTGTAATATGTGGCTGAGCTTCTTCCACATACTCAATTGTTGTATTATCATCTGTTTCATCCTGAATGTCTATAAATTATGGAATTTAATAATTAATATAACCAATTAAAATATATTGAATAAAATAAAATAGTTGATTATCTTGTTTTTACCGTAAGTAACGTCAAATTCAATGTCGTCTTCATCGCCCGCCGCTATTATATTTTCATCAGTTATTGTGTCTTCTTCGATTACATAATGTAAGTTATCAATAATCATTTTTGCGGACTCCGAATTTTTAAATATTTGAGCTTCTCCATCCAATGAATTTTTATTCGAAGTTGAATATATTATAGAATTATCCAGTTTATCTCTGACGCGATTGGCCTCATGATCTAATTCAGCTTCCCAATCAGTCGTACCCATTATAGTTTTATTGGAATCTTTAGCAATAACGGTAACTGAAGTATTTTTATTTGAACCCATATTTGCTGGTAGTTCTGTTCTTAAATGCATTTTTTTCCCAGTGCTCGTGATTCCTACTGTTGAAGGCAGTGTTTGTACTATAGTCATTGTTGGTGATTTGATTTCTATAGTTGAAGAATCTGCTTTAGCGCAATGGCTTAACGAAATAGAATCATCCAAATTAACCATTGGTGTGGATAAAATATCCACTGGTGTATCTTCAGTAATTATACTGATTTCATTTAAAGTCTTATTTGTGCATCTATTTTCATTAACTAATTGTTTATCTTCTGCGATTGCTTCTATAACAATGACATTATTTTGATTTTGAACATTTTTCAGGTAAATATTACCCGCACTTGGTGTAGAAGTTGTACTATTAACGAATGTTTGCATTACCATCGTATTAGGTTTTTTCAATGATACTTGCGAATTTGAGTTTATTGAAGATTGTGCTGTTCCAGACACAGATAAAGTTGGTAACGCTTTCGATAATACAACCGATCCTAATTTTGCTACAGCTAAGGAATTATCAGCTGACTGAATAAACATCTTTCCGCTAGGCGATGAAAATATTTTTACACTCTTTCGAACCTGAACATTTTTCAATTCCGTATTTGGTGACATTGTTAAATTTGTACGTGCTGGACGTATTATTTGTTGATTTGTAATTTGAATTTTCGGTTTTGTCGTACTGGAAGCTATTGAAATTGGTATTCGCTCGGACATTGGTTTTTCTGACGGTATATTATTTATAACTGATGATGGGAACGTTGTGATTTCGTTTGCTGATAAATTCGAATCAGTTGATAACATTTTTATTGTGCCACCAATAGGTAAAGGATTAATTCTGATATTTTTCGTGTTAACTATGGGACCAATTTTTGTTGGTATTGATAATGAATCTAGTTTTGATGAGCTCACTGTTTGCATTGTTGGAATTATAAGCGGTGTAGCATTCTGAGTCTTATTAAAGCTTTTTAAACCACTTATTCCACAAGAAACAACTCTATTTTTAGAATTAATATTTACTTCATTTAACACATCTGTTTCTTTAGTTTTTAATATTGGCATCAAATTTTGTGAAATATCTCTTCTAACATCAATGTCGGAAGAACTCACATGGTCAGTTGCAACTGGTATTACAACTTTCTTTTTAATATTTTTTCTCCTTGTAATATTTGGTTGATTATATTCATTAGTTATTGGCGAATTTAATTCTGACAAATTATTTTCAATTACAGTACACTTGTTTATTGCGCTTGTTTCTATTGCAGACGATCTTTCAACTGAATTAAAATTTATGTTTTGTGGAGTTTCAGCATACGTGTGCAAAATTCTTGGACTCAGCACATTCGCCTTGTTACCCAACTGATTTTCAATCATTTTGGCAGTCCTCTGCTGCAATTTACTTTGATTAATTTTATTTTTTGACCTGATACCCATTGCTTGTCGTTTAGTCGGCGCCTTTTTATGACGTGATAGAGTTTTACTATGTGAATGATATAATTCTTGAATACGCGTATTTGTGTGAACTGATATTTGAACAGTTTGAGGGTCTTCATTATTCTGTTGGCCCTTTATTTCTGGAACAACCAATGCCATATGCTCAAGAAATGACAATGTTTTTTTTGAATTAACATTTTGATTTATCCTTGATAATTCCTGAAAATTTATGTCCCATTAAAAGTTATATTAATGATAATAATAAAACTAAATATGATATACTTCCGAATGTTCGAAATTTTAAACAAATACTTACTGGGTCTTCCGTAATAACTCGTTTTGCACGCTTTTCTGGTAATTTGATATCTTTTCTAGCTGTATCAGAAGGATACGGCATTTTAGAGTTTTCACTGGAAATTGCTTCAGCAACACCATTAGCTATATATGCAAAGGCTGTTTGAGCATTGGCTCTTGGAAGAAGTGGAAAAGATCGTCTCCCTTCCCTACACCACTCCTGGGATGTTCCTAAACCGCAAACCCTTTGAATATATTATAATATATTACTGAATATAATCCTATATTATTTTGTTTAACATACGCATCGGCAATGGTACAAAGTTTTTCATCATTTGCAGCCCTTCGTGCTTCGGCACGATGTCTATCTTGCGATATGTGGAATACATTCCGTAAATCCTCGAGGATTTTTACTTTTATATCAGATAATGCACCTTGAGCACGAAAAGTACTAATAACATTTGAATATGCTTCAAGTTCTGAAAATAATTAAAAATTTGTATAGCATAACTATTGCGCTAAAAATTATATCCACTATTTTCTAGAAGGATGATACCTAAGCGTCTTAGAAGGCCACGACATTCGTCTCGCGTTAAATCTAAAACGTTGGGCCACATATTAATTTCAATATTTTTTTTCAACAATAATGCAGAGCATAACAAATTAAACCAAAATCCTGCTTTGCACAAACGTACGTCAAGCAGCCATTTCTGTTTATTATGTCAAAACGTTTTCACACTCGTTTTTAAATTCATTGCACTATGCAAATTGTTATAAGGACGGTACTCTATTTAGAATTATCAAATAATTTTTACTGAAAGTGCGAAAAAAGTGTGTTAAATGAATTACAAAAAATAGAATATTTAATTAAATTTTCTTCGATAGCATGAATATTTTTGCAGTTTAACATTTTATTTCAAAGACCACCATTTATAAATACTGCACCGCGAAAATATTATTTTTGGCAGTATTGTATTATATGTTTATGAGGTTATATCAAGTTACAACACCATCTATCTTCTTGAATCATTGGATAAAATTTTAAAAATTTGATTGGTCCGAAAATATGAGTTCTTCAGAATTATCTAAAAGTAAACAAATTAAATTATTTAAAAAACAAAAAAGGGCGGTATTTATAATCACATCCGAAACAGGAATTAAGAGTTCCGTTGATCCGACACTGGTATATTAAAAAATTGAACATTGCAAATTTTGAATATAATTATTTATTGAATATATAGATCATAGGCATATGCAATGCTGGACTTACGACTGGTATAGACGAGTTGGTATTGTTGGAAGAAGCAAATAAATTTGGTAAAGTAGCTGAACTTGTAATGTTACCTAATAAATCGTACTGTTTTTTGGGTTGTACTGATATTAGTAATTCTATAAGCATTTATAATGGTTTACACGGGAAATCGAAAATTGGGCAAAATGGTGCCGTCATTTATTTAGCATTTTTTGAATCCTTACCTCCGAATAAGCTTGAGGAAAATTTTAACAGCAAAATAAGACCCAATGGTTTGATAATTTTAGAAGACTTTATAACTGAAAATGAAGAATTAATTTTACTGGAAGCAATAAAGACAAATTTTTCAGAATATGTCCCTGAAAAAACACTTAAAAATCGGCAAGTAAAGCACTATGGATATGAGTTTATATACGGATCAAATAATGTAAATATAAATAATCCTCTAAGTTCAAAAATTCCAAACGAGTGTAATATTTTGTGGCCTAGAATGAAAAAAATGAATCCGGAATTTAATTTTTGGGAACCAGACCAACTTACAGTAAATAAATATAGTCCGGGACAAGGTAAATTATCTTGTAAAATGTCTACATATTTTCAATGTTAATTAAATTATTTAATTTAAAAAGGAATCCCTGCACATGTGGACACTCATAGTGCGTTTTTAGATCCAATTGTTTCACTTTCTCTAGAAAGTGATATTGTAATGGAATTTAAAAACAAATTTCAAGATGCTTTCCAGATACATTTACCTCGGCGAAGTTTATTAATAATGTCAGGTGAATCTAGATATGATTGGACGCATGCTATTAAACCTCGTGTGTATGATATAATTCCAAGTAAATCAAAGGATTTAACAGTTCAGCGTCGTTCAAGGCGCACTTCATTAACATTTCGACAATTGCGAAAATCGGAATGTAATTGTAACTATTTTGAATTTTGCGATTCCGTCAATAAAATTAAAAAGAGTATTTGTAGCAGTACGGCTATAAAGTTGGAATCGGAAAATGTTCACAAAGTTTATAATGAAATTGCAAATCATTTTAGTAAAACAAGACATTCTCCTTGGCCAAAAGTACAATGCTTCCTAAATGAATTTACGGAAGGTTCTATTATATTGGATATTGGTTGTGGAAATGGAAAATACCTTACGCAAATAGATAACACTATAAAAGTAACTGAAATTGATTACATATATATACATTTATAAATCAATGTTTTTATAATTAGATTGGATGTGATCGTAGTGATGGCTTATTAAAAGTGTGCAGGGAAAGAAGGTTAAATACCTTTCAATGTGATTGCCTTAATATACCGTTTCGAGATCAAACTGTTGATGGTTGTATAAGCATTGCCGTAATTCACCATCTTGCTACCGAGGTACAATTGCATTTTATTTCTTAAAGTATTTACAAATTTATAAAATGAATCTATAGCAACGCCGGCTTCAAGCTGTAATTGAAATGGCAAGAATATTAAAAAGTAACGGTAGAGGCCTGATATATGTTTGGGCTAAAAATCAAGAAGTGGATTCCAAGAAATCAAGCTATTTAAAAAAAGGGACAAACAAAGAAAGCGTTGTTGAAAATCTGGATAGAAATAATTTTCCTCAGGTAGAATTTGATTTACCTGTACATACTAACAGAACACAATTCGTACAACAAGATATTTATGTTCCATGGAAATTGAAATCGGATTGTCCGAACACTTTTTTACGGTACTATCATGTTTTTAATGAGAACGAATTAGAAAATTTGTGTAGAAATTTAAATACGATTGAAATTATTGAAACCTATTATGATCAAGGGAATTGGTGCATAATCTTTAAAAAATTGTAAAACAAGGTTGATAGAATTACATATTTTTTGTTTAATATATATAAGTACAACAATAAAGATTTTTAAGAATATTTTATGATAAATTTTGTATTTCACGGAATATATGTAATTTGCTTACTGCATTATTCACAAAGAATCATTATGACTTTAATATGCGTATTAAAGCATAAGTTAATTTTTATTTTGCGCAATTATTCAAATAGTAGTGTTCACTGACTTGAAAAATTTTACCTTAGATTCTTGCATTTTTATTTTAAACTCATTTCGAAGAATATTTTATGCGAAATAACATTGTAGAAATTGGTTAAATGTGCAAATTGTGTCAGTATTACATTGGGAAAATTTGTCATTGCGTTGCAACCTTTACATAGTGACAGCGCTGTTGTCATTGTATTGTTTTTTTTTTACTAAATACAAGATTGTATAGATGTTAACGAGGTGTGGATTGTCATATGAGCACGAAAGAATGTGTCAAGTTTGTTATAATTGCAGTATATAATTTGCCGGAAAATAAATATGATTCGTAACACGAAACATAAAATCGATGGTGGTGAATTATTACGCAGAATAAAGCGAACGTTTGATGGGAATTTATCTTATCGAAAAGTATTTTTGATAATTCTCTGTTTAGCTGTATTCTTTCTATATCTTGGACCAATAGTATTTAAATGGATGTTCTACAGCTCTGAAACAATAACAGGTATGTAAATACTCAAACTTCAGCAACGTAAAACGTATATCATTGTTTCATTTGAGAAATAGATCCTATTTTAAGATGTATGGACGATCGCCTCACGCCTTTTTATCTTAAAAATGTGGAGTTTGATGCAAATATAAGGCACGTACCCAAATATGTTACAGAAAATAACTATATACCATATGTGGGAAATGGAAAGTTTGGAATTGAAATTCGTAGCGATGCCCATTTAAATATAAAAAAAGGCAGATCCTTATCATTGCCTATATATTTTCATCCTATTATTTCACTATCCCCATCGAATGGTATTTTTAAAGAAGCAACAGTAGTTGAATATATAAACGGTATCGTACACAGGTGATTACTTTTTATGATTATACTCAAGATAGTATGACTTTGTATGAAGCATTCTTATTTTAGATTTCAATGTTTCGAAGATGTTTTTGTATCATATGAATATTATGCGCATCGAAAAATGCCTTCGATATTGGTGCAAGAAATTAAAATAACAAACACGAAAAACCAAATTTTAGATGTAGAGCTAATCCTACCCAGATTATCCGATTGGCCGATGGCTACATCACAAAATATCAAGTTAGACAATGTATATTTGCTTATGAATATAGCAAAAATGTATATAATTTTAGACTTCAACATGGATCGACTATCCTTGAATACCAGCTAGTCACAGGATACCGTGAAATAGGTCACGATTCCGATGAAATAATAATTGTATCCATAATTTCACGAAGCATACCACGATCAATAACATTGAAGAAGCGTGGTGTTACTAATTTAGAAATTTTAATGGCAATTAATTATTGTCCACCAATCAACAGACGAAAATTTAATGATGTGCGAGATAATATAGAAAAGTATGCAATTGATGCTATTAAAAAAGCGCTACAGGGAGGTGAGAATTCAGATTCTGGAAATGCGTATTACAATTTCAAACGACAGCATATAGTTACATGGAATGATATATGGTCAACTGGTTTCGGTATCAGTACGTCGAAAGCTGATAATAGTATTAATGGAGATCGTATAAATGCAACAATCTATGCCGTTCTTTCTAATGTTCGTAGTTATGAATTTGAAGAGTCAATAACTCAACAACG
Organism: Atherix ibis; assembly: GCA_958298945.1. Lineage (NCBI taxonomy): Eukaryota > Metazoa > Arthropoda > Insecta > Diptera > Athericidae > Atherix > Atherix ibis. The sequence goes on along the minus strand of OY282609.1, from coordinate 17,403,651 downwards.
TCGGCAAGATATTGCACGATCTTTAACATATGCAGAGGGATGCTACGATAGTTATCATACCTTACAGGTATTAGGGAAACAATATATATTCTGAAATAAATTTATAAAAATATATCTTAAAGGCCGAAAATTTGTGGCTAAATATGGGATCATTGGAAGAGCTAAACAGTTTAGTGTCCTCGTGGATTTTAACTCTAGAAAAACAAGTAAAAGCATTTATGTTTTTTTGGATTATATATTTTAACTGGTTAAAATTTATAGGGATGTCATAATCTAATAAGGGCAGGATCAAGTGGTATTATACAAGCAATGGTGTTAAGTTTTGGAGGTTTTAGATTTAGTAATCAACATCTCGAGTTTAACATACATCCAAAGTTTTTACATCGTGACTATTTCTTCCGTCGTTTAAATTATGGAAATATGACTCATGTGAATGTTACCGTATCAGTTACTGATGATAACAAAGCTGTCTTATATGTAGTACTCGATAGATCTGATAAAAGCTATTATGCCTGTGATGGTGGATGCTTAGATGAACCAGTTCTTTTAGGGTATAATCAAATTTCAATTAAATTATCGACAAAATAACAATTTATTCAATTTTAGACCTACACGAAAAACCTTCCCAGTTAAGCTTACTGAACCACTGACATCAATTTTATATATAACTTCTGATAAGCAACATATGGAAGAATTGCATAAAGCTATTCACGTTAAAGAAGTTGTCGAAGGTTTGTGTTCCAATTATGTTGAATAAAAGTGATCAACAAATAATAATTTCAGCACCAGCACATGAACATCATGTAATAGCATTGCATCGCCATGGACACCACTTAGGCGGGCTGCCAACATTTTTCTGGGTTTCTATCTGTGCAATAATTATTGTTTTTCATGTTTTCTTATGTAAACTAATTGTTAAAGAATATTGCGAACCGCCTGACAAATTACGGTACCGTTACAATAAGCCGTGATAGTCCTATTCCATTAAGTTATAAATAAATAAATCTTAATCAAAAATATAAGTAATTTTATAATCGATTATTTATTTCAGCAAAAAAGAAATTATAAAAATAATTTAAATTTTCTAATGAGGTAATGAAATTGATTATACTGTTTATAATCAAAAATTCACTCCTCCAATATCACTTTCATCGTAAGATTTGAAAATGTTTTTACATTTATTTTGTAACTTCGTGCATAGCATATGCTAAGTATTCCACATTTTTACTTGTGACACCTGCCATTGATACCCTACCATCTTTAGTAAGATAAATGCTGAAATCTTTAGTGACCCGATCAACATTTTCGGGTGACATGCCGGTGTAGCAGAACATGCCGATTTGATCAGTTATGTGATTCCATGGCCTTGAAGAACCTAGTTTAACAAGATTATCTTTGAGTTGTTGTCTAACACCAATAATACGTTCCGCCATTCCTTTAACGTCTTTGAGCCACATTTCCTTCAAACTCTTATCACTGAGAATTCTACTAACAATTCTTGCGCCATGAATTGGAGGATTTGAATACATCGGCCTTATAAGAATTTTAATTTGTGATAGCACACGATCAGCTTCCTCCTTATTGTTTACAATTACGGAGTATGCGCCTATTCTTTCACCATACAATCCCATATTCTTTGCGAAACTTTGTGCTAAGCAAAACTGATGTCCATTTTTCTCAAAAAGACGAACCGCTTGTGCATCTCTAGCAACGTCACCGCTTGCAAAACCTTGATATGCCATATCAAAGTATGGGTAAAGTTTTTTATTTTTGATAACTTGAGAAAGTTCTGCCCATTGTTCCACATTTGGATCAACGCCAGTAGGGTTGTGAGCACATGCATGTAATAATATTATTGAATTCTCTGGCATTTTCTAAAAGTAAACATTGATAAAATTGTTTTTTTTCGGTATCATATTTTGTTCAATTCATTTATATTTAATAGTGAACTATTTGACCTTCAAATGATATTGATTTTACTCTGTCTATTATATGATTGTATAAATTAAATATTCCGATAATAAACGAACCGTTTCACTAAATATAGATAAGAAGTTTAAAAAAAATATTTTCGTCATACTTGAATATCGTCTAGACAGCCTTTAAAATCAAATCCGCATGTTTTTGGGTCGTAGTATCGATATTTATTGACTTTTAGACCAGCATGTTTGAAAATTGGTGTATGATTTCCCCAGGATGGTGTTGGTAAATATATTTCTTTATTTCCAGACCAAAAGCTGCTCAAAAATGCTGCACCGACTCGTAGAGCTCCAGTCCCACTAATTGCCTATTCAAAATGGAAATTTTAGTAAAGTCACATAAAACATGTTTTTATAATATACTTGAACGGTAGCATTCGTTTTTTCTTTAAGGTTTTCCGACTCTGATCCAAGAGCCAATTCTATGGATAATTTTGTAAACTCCGGAACACCAGCGATGGCTGCGTATTCCTTATCCAACTTTTCGTCTATGATACTTTTTTCAGCCTATAATATACGGTTAAAATACATAACTTAGCATAATTCTAATAAGTTTTAAAATATTGTGTTACCAATCGAACAGAAGGTAAAACGAACGGTTTGCCATTATCATCCCTATAGGCGCCAGCACCTAGATTAATTTTCTTTGAATTTGTATCTCGTTTGTATGCTTCCGTTACTCCAAGAATTGCATCAGGAGGTCCCATAGGAACATCGGCAAACCATGAGCTGAAAGCGAAATCGCACTAACTTTATAAAGAATATTTCAGATTTAAGGCATTTCAGACGTGTGGAATTTTTATTTACAATGCATATAATATTAAAAACCATATCGAATATGGATTTCTGTCTGTTTTATATAATCACGATTAAATAATTTGTCAAGGTCGTCTTTAAGCTTTCATTTTATACAACATATATATACATATATATAATTCTATATATACTTGGAATTTACCTTGCCCGATTAATAGTTGTTCGAATAACTGCATTTTGATTCCTTTCTAAAATTAACTGAGCAGTTCTTCTCGTTAGTTGTGCCATTTTATTTCAAATCAATTAAACCCTAATTTGATAATAAAAACGGTAAAATATAAGAATAAAAGTATACAGATGCACAGAACGAACACCCACTCACTAAACACCCAACTTAACACAACCCAGCCAATTTCAATTTGGCCCCGGCTATATTCAAGCACCACCAGTTCACTCCAGAAAATCTATTTTTAGTATTGCCATATATAAAAATATGAAATTCCAAGTATAGTTTTACCAATGCTAAACGCAATTTATTTATGCCTAACTTTATTGGTATTTTACAATGAATGCGTATGTTTTGTTAATGTGTTTATTTTTATATAAATAGTTGAGATAATATCAAATTAAATAACCGATATAATGTAAATTTATCGCCTCGCAAAATTAGAGTCCATGGCACGTCCCGACCTCTGAATATTGTTAATATTTGATTTTATTCTAGATTCTACACTTTTTTGATTTGCCATCGCCTTATGAAGCTCTTTATTAATAAAATTTTTATCAAAATTGCTAAATTCGTGCATCTTCTGTTCGATATCATATTCCTCCCGATATTTTGTAACATTTCTCTCCCTTTCTGAATTCCTCCACTCGGCATTTTTTTGCATTTCTCGTAATTTTTTTTCTTTTTCTTCCTCAGTTAGCTTTAACCGCTTTGTATTATTACCGAATTTATAATTATGATCTTTCTCCATTTTTTCTCTATTTGAAAGCTTATAATGTTCTTTTATCGACTTGTAGTTAATTTCCATTTTTTTACCATCTGCACTTGTAAGGCCATAATTTCTCTTTGTTGTGTTATTGGAGTCATAATCCACACTCCTTGAACGAGAACGAATCATAGTTGCATTGCGTTTTTGCTTTGAATATCGTCCATAATCTTTACTTAATTTGTCGTCTTCAGAGCTATTATTATCTTCAGCCTTCAATTTACATGGATTGGTTTTGCTATCATGATGCAGATATGGAGAGTTTATACTATATTTTTTGGTATCTATTGCCTTATCTCGATAATTTTGGACATCGTATTCACGATTGCTTCTGCTTATTTTTCGGTTGTATTTTTCGGAATTATATTTATCAGCATCATGGCCAGATCGTGATCGGTTGTTTGATGACCGTATTGTAATTTCACTAGGTTTAATCCTAACGGAACGATCTTTTATTTTTTTTTTGTAATCAGTACTACTGCCAAATACATTTCCATCATCAGAGCTATTTGATTTCTTTTTTTTTGATTTCTTTTTAATTCTAATAGCTTTATCTAGCTCCTTATATAGTTTGTCATATTTTTTTTTTAGAAGATTACTTAAATTTAAATCAGGAAAACCATTTTCTCCTTTGTTAATTTCATCCTGGACTTGTCTATATTTTTTCTCTAACAGAGCATCCAATTCATCACTACTACTACAGCTACTACGGGATTCAGATTTTCTTTTATTTTTTTCCTTGCTTCTTTTATTCTTTTTTACCTTTTTTTCTTTCTTAGATTTTACTGTGTTTTTTTTCTCAAGCTTTAATATTCTGTGCAATTCCTTTAATTTAACTGGATTTTCAAGTATTTTTCGTCTAGATTCCATTTCTTTTTGTTTGATAGCCATAAGAGGATCTTCTAAAATTTTCCTTTGTAAATCGACTTGTTCAGTATTTTGTAAATTACGATAAGATCGAATTGAAAACGGAATGCATTCGTGTTCTACATGATTTTTTGGAATAGTAACACCAAGCTTTTTGTCTAAATCGTCTTTTTCTTGAGCTTCGAGCAATTCAAAGTTTTTATCAACAGTCCTTCCCAATAGATATTCTTCACGATTTACGAGGTCTGATGATCCTGCAATTTATTATAAAATCATACAATATATTATGATTCAGATTATAATGTTTCCATATTACCTTTGTACATCCATTCCAATTTTTGATCGTCTGAATTCGATACGTTTGCAGTATTTTTTACAATCCTATTTAGTTGTTCTCGATCTCTTTCTTCAGAAATTTCCTTCTGTAATTCATTTAATTTACGCCTTTCTTCCTTGTCGGACTGCTCCGCTTTCCATAACTTTTCTTGATTTTTTAAAGTACTTGGATGCCAAGACTTTTTCGAATTCTAAAATTAATAGTATTATTTATTATAAACCTATACAAATTTTAAAATAATAAGGAACTTTACCAAATTTCCTCCACCCATCTTTTCAACCACTTTAAAAACACTTTGATTTTAAATTTAAAACGCAAATTTATTTATAAACCTTTCAATTATTACAATAAAATACAATAAGATATGTAATCAAAACATATATGCAGGAAATGTCAAATATGTTTACGCATAAAATCTTTTGAATCGCACTTAACTTCATTAGTAATGTAAAACTTGAAATAAATAAAAATTTACACTAAATTTAAAAAAATTATTTTGGAAAATTGATTATTATGATTATTTAATAAGCAGGCTATAATATATACAAGAAATAAATTATAAAAATACCGATAATTTTGCCAACTGATATTACCTTAAAAAAAAGAGGAAGATACTTTTTTGAAATAAAGGAAGAAGGGAAATTATTCCTCTGACCTTGTATGACATTCAGAATCAGAGTTTAGTTGAGGTAGAGTTGGTTATTCATTGGAATCGCGTTAAGAGTATAATACGTTCTCTGGCATTCAAAAGTATATTTCCTCGAACTTATCAATTTTCGAAAATGGCTCTTAATAAACTGAGTATTGAAAATATTGATTTAAAAGATAAACGTGTCTTGATTCGGTAACATTTTTAATAGTTTTATGATAGTATACTAAATTAAAATTTTTAAGTGTTGATTTCAACGTTCCAATAAAAGACGGAAAAATTACGAGTAACCAAAGGATTGTTGCGGCTCTTGATACAGTTAAATATGCGCTGGATAAAGGGGCAAAATCTGTGGTATGTTGTATGATTGTTATATAGAAATATATCTATGAATAGGATTTTTTTTAAGGTTCTTATGTCCCATCTTGGCCGTCCAGATGGAAATAAAAACTTAAAATATACATTGGCTCCAGTAGCAGATGAATTAAAAAGTCTACTTAAACGTGATGTTTTATTTTTGAATGATTGTGTAGGTGCTGAAGTTGAGGAAAAATGCAAGAATCCAGTGACTGGTTCAATAATTTTACTCGAAAATCTTCGATTTTATGTTGAAGAAGAAGGCAAAGGAGTCGATAGCAATGGCGCCAAAGTTAAAGCAGATCCTACTAAAGTAATCAATAATATGTTATTTAAAAATAAATATTTAACAAATTTTGTTATTGAAGGTAAAAAGTTTTCGGGAGAGCTTGCAAAAGTTGGGCGATGTATATGTAAATGATGCATTCGGGACAGCGCACCGCGCTCATAGTTCGATGATGGGTGAAGGTTTTGCTCAAAGAGCAGCTGGATTACTTTTGAATAAGGAGCTGAAATATTTTTCGAAAGCTTTGGATAATCCACCTCGACCATTCTTAGCTATTCTTGGTGGCGCTAAAGTTGCAGACAAAATACAATTAATCGAAAATTTATTAGACAAAGTTAATGAAATGATTATTGGTGGAGGAATGGCATTCACATTTCTCAAAGTTCTAAATGGGATGAATATTGGATCTTCACTTTTTGATGAGGAAGGATCGAAAATCGTGCAAAATTTGGTAGAGAAAGCCAAAAAGAATAATGTTCAACTCCATTTACCAGTCGATTTTATCATCGGTGATAAATTCAGTGAAGACGCAAAAACTGGAGAAGCTACTGTTCAAGGTGGTATACCTGATGGTTGGCTTGGGCTTGATATTGGTCCTAAATCTAGAGAATTATTCGCTGCCCCGATATCAAGGGCTAAAGTTATTGTTTGGAATGGGTAATTTTTTTGAGTATATTATTTAAATTATAATGGTAATATAATGTATCAATAGCCCATCTGGCGTGTTTGAATTTGCGAACTTCGCTAACGGGACGAAGTTGATAATGGATAACGTTGTTCAAGCTACGAAAAATGGCACTATTACAATCATTGGAGGTGGTGATACGGCAGCATGTTGTGCAAAATGGGGTACGGAGGATTTGGTTTCGCATGTTTCAACTGGAGGTGGTGCTTCCTTAGAACTTCTTGAGGGGAAAACTCTGCCAGGGGTTGCAGCATTAACTTCGAATTAATTTATTGAAAAAATGAAAATTTAAGAAAAAAATATAATGTATCAAAAAATTAGATTGTCGTAAAATTAGAAAATATTCGGAAATAAAATTAATCAGGACAATAAAAAAAATTCTTTAATCAATTTTAACATGTTCGTTTCTGAATAATAAATCGACTAAACGTAATATTTCTATAAAAAGGAATTTAGCAAAAAACTCCGCAAATGCAACTTTCCAAACACAACATAAGCTTATTGTATCTAGCGACGCCTCTTACTTATTATAAGAGAATAATAAGAGCTAACTGAAATAGAGCACGTACGTAGGCACGTGGTTTGTTGTGTTGCATTAATTTCGCTTTGTAGATTTGTTTATTATTATTGTGGAATAAAAGTAAAAATGATTTATAGCGATAGTGAGGAAAGAGTTTCGGATAATGAAAACGTTACCGAACAAAAGGAAATTGATTTAAATGGAGAAAAAGTTTCAGATAATGAACGAAACGAGGCAAATTTGGAAAATAAGGTTGAAGTTAAAATGCCGGTTTTCAATCCAATGAAATTTATTAAAAATAAGGATAGAAGAAATGCACTATATAAAAAAATCAAATTGGAGAAAATGAAGAAAAAAAAGATAGAAAGAAGAAAACGACAGAAAGAAGGAACCTCTGGAAAAGGTGGTCACACAATAGAAAGTCTACGGGAAGTAGACCAAACTGCAATTGGTGTTTTAGACGATTCAGAAAATGAAGAATTACGTAATGAGTTAGATGCCGATGAATTTAGTACGTATTTCAATAAAAGCTACGAGCCAAAAATCTTTATAACTTTTTCGGATAACCCTACTCTGAAAGGCAGAAAATTTGGTTTGGAACTTTCTAGAGTGTTTCCAAATTCATTAGTGAAGGTTCGAAATAGATCATCTATCAAAAACATGGTGAAAGGAGCCACCAAAGCTGGTTTTTCGGATATAATTATTATAAATGAAAATCGGAGGCAACCAAATGGTTTGTTAATTATTCATCTTCCCGATGGTCCAACAGCACTGTTTAAATTAAGCAACGTCAAATTGACAAAAGATTTAAGACGTAGCCATAAAGAAATTTCTAAACACCGCCCGGAAGTAATACTCACGAATTTTACAACAAGATTAGGTCTGACAGTTGGAAGAATGCTGGGATCTCTATTTCATCATGATCCCGAATTTCATGGCCGCAGAGTGGTTACATTCCATAATCAACGAGATTATATATTTTTCCGTCATCACCGATACGTTTTTACAGCAGATGACAAACGCGCTAAACTAAGAGAGCTAGGTCCTCGATTTACACTGAAATTGCGCTCTCTACAAGAGGGAACTTTTGACAGCAAATGCGGTGATTATAAATGGATTATTACTAACAAAAGACATGCTATGGAAGGACGGCGGCGGTTTTATTTGTAATAGAAATAGCGTATTGTACGTTGTAAATAAAAAAATGGCATAACTACTCTTTTAACTTTATTTATTTTTTAACAATTTTTCATAAGAAACAATCTTCACATCTGGAAAAAAGAAAATTACTATATGTTTAATATGTTATACATTTATTACCTTACTGGCAATTAATTTTTCTTACGAAATCACTTCGTTACATCATTGGACATTGGTTGTTACAAGGCGCTCCTAATACAGGCATCCCAGACTCAACATCCCCTGTTAATTCTGTTGGTGGTTGTCCGTATCCATGCAATTTTTGCATATTATCTAAAACACGCTTAAACCTTTCATGTTTAACGTCATTTGGATCATCGGATTTCTCTGATTCCAAATCTTTGCAAATAACTGCGAATAGTTCTTGCTGCTTCATGTATCTTATATTTTAAAGTTTGATGTACTAATATTATGTTAAAATAAGTGTATTTGTTTACCTCTCTTTATCTGAAGGTTCTATTTTACTTGAGTTGTCTTCCAAATATTTTGGATATTTCTCTAACAACTCTTTCATACTTGGCAAAAGTATTTCAGCTGATAATAAACTTTGCACCATACCTTGCATAAATGGCATAAATGGATTCGCTTCTGTATCTCCTGCCTTCATTAAGTTAATACCAAAAAATATGAAATATAATATTTCTAAATTCATAAATACAGTATACCTCACTGTAGTTTAGCCTTGCAAACATGTCTGCTATATCTGTTTCAGAAACTACAGGTTCTTGCAAATGATCAATTCCTTCTTTCAATCCCTGCCATTAAATACGAATATTTTAATAATAATAATAAAATGTATTGCAATAAGTACCTTAAGAGCTTCTTTTATGCTATCAGCATATTTAGCTTCAGAATCACCATCGCCAAGTTCTCCTTGTAAAGCCAGAGCTGCCGCATCAGCCATTTTTTGAAAGCCCAAATTAATTTGATCAGCTGAGACTCCTTCGTTGCCGCTTAATAAAGAATCCATACGTTGTTCTAAAAGTTTTGCTTGCTCTCTAAATTCAAAAAGTTGGAAAAAATTTTATAATTGGCAACACAAATGTTACAATATAATGGCTGAAATTATATAATTTTTAATCATATTTTATAAAAAAAATGATGGAAAATTATTAATAAGAACGTTTTATTTAAATTGCGAAAAGCAAATTATTCAAAATACATTCACCATTCGCTTAAATTTCCATTTGTATACATACGCTATAAATTGTTCATTCCATAATTCTTCATCGCCATCATTTTTCTTTTCTCCGGTTTCCTCCCTTGTTTCAGTATTAAAATCCTTTAAAGCACCTGAAATTCAATAATTATTATTTGCGATGTTTTATAATAATAAATAAAAGTAATACTGTCAAGTAAATCATTTAGATCTTCATCTTTATTAGAACCAGACTCCGTTTCCTTAGACATTTTGAAATGATCTAGTTAGAGGTTATTTAAGAAAATCTAGTTGACTAATCTAAAAAAATTTTGACAACTCTATCAAAATGTCATAAACCCGGAATTATTCGAATGTAAAAATGTCAAGAAATTTCTAAACGAAACATATCAAATGCAATATTTTTTTTAATGAAAGATAATATTTTCGAAATCAATGTATTTATGTAATTTAATATTTTAAAGTTTAAATATTAAAACCTTGTGCTAATGTTCGAAGTAATTTGCTAATTTATGAAATTACATTAGCTAAAAAGTAGAATTATTTTGGTTTTATAAATATTAAAAATATAATATGTTTTTATTTGGGTATTTTCGAAAATTATAAATTTGCTACTTTCGTTAAAATAAGACAACACTAGTTTGCTTTACGTGGCAGAATTTGACAATTCGTTAAAAAAGTAAACTTCGATTAAAATCATCTCACTGTTGGTTTCGCTATCTGACGTGGATACTGATGCTATTTTATAAAATTCAAGTTATAATTTCCATTAAAAACTAACTACTATAAATAATAAAATAGGCAAAAACAAATCAAATGAAAATTTAAAAATGTAAGCGAAAATTGTTTTATAAATTTATATTGTTATAATTAATACTATGAAAAGTAAAATTTCCTAAATTAACATATATTAACGTAAGATACTTTTACACTGTTTGTTTTTAGGCATGCATTAATTTCTTTTTAAGACATTCTTTTACATGCAAAGTTTTTTGTAATTTATATATATATTTTGTAAATAAATACATCTCGTAGCATAATGAATACAGATAATTTCGGAAAACCAACTGTGACTCAGGACTGGCAGTCGCAGCCACAAGGAATTTACAATGGAAATTATCAGCAAAATGTAAAAAAACATAATTTATCTATATTTTGCTGAAAATATATTATTTGATGGTGTTCTTAGCTTTCTTCAAGTATGGCTGGAATGTCAGTAAATTCATCAAAGTATAATCAAGTAACAACTGGATTGCCAAACGAAGCAGGAGATAAAGCCTATTCCGTTCAGCACCCTACGAATCCACAAAATGGTGTCAATTTTAATCCAGCCAGCATAAACAATAATCCTATGTTAAATAATAACATGAATTCCCGAATTGTCAATGGGCCACAAATACAGCAGCAGCAATTGGGTGCTCCAATTCAACCTCCTTCAGGAGCAAATCTTCGAGCTATGCCATTACCCGCACACCAACCACCGTTACCAAATATATCATTTTCATCAACTGCATCTGCTCAAAAGGCCCATTTGCCAATACAAACAGCACAGGGTATACAAACTGCCGATACAAATAATATAAATAATGCACCGAATATAGCGCCATATATGGGACAATTGCCACAACAACAAAACCAACAATTTCCTGCACCTCCACAAGGGCAAGTCGGCGTTCCATCTTATTCAGCAAACATTAATCCGTTACAAAATCAAATGCATCCAGCTGTAACCAACCAACAGATTAATTATGCAGGAGGCATAATTCCACCTCCTAGTGCCAGTCAAATAATTTCACCGCAAATGGTAAGATGAAATTATATCAAATAAATTCACATATATCTGTATAGATTATATTAGCCTACAAATGGTCAACAAACTTTCCAACAGCAAGGATTGTCAACTCAAACGGGGAGCCCACTTCCACCACAAACACCTTTCAACACTCAACAAGGGCAAATACATAATGCACCAATTTTAAGATCAAAATTGCAACAAATGGTTGTACCACAAAATCAAGTACAGGGTCCACCACCAATTGTAAGCCAAACGTCTAGAATGCCTCCTCAACCAGGACAGATGAATGCTATGCCACCTTTCCAAAGTGGCGCTATGCAAGGTGTGCCTCCTCAGCCAGGCTATGGAACTTTCAATGTATACAATACAATACTCTGTTAAAAAACTATTTAATCGTTTATATTTAGCAACAGCCGGGTATGTATAATCAAATGCCTGCACAATATCCGGAACAAGCAACAGCGCAACGCCGTTTAGATCCAGATAGTATGCCCAATCCTATCCAAGTAATGTTAGAAAATCAAAATATGTGTGGTGGATTATTTGTTACAAACCAACCAGGCATGTTGCCACCATTAGTAACAACTAAATTTGTAACGCAAGATCAGGGCAATTCAAGCCCACGTTTTTTGAGGTATTCATGAAAACATTGTCAGGTTTTCGAAAATAAGCCAAACTAAAATATTTTAGATCATCATTATATTATGCTCCATCCACTGCCGATATGCTAAAGAATACAGCTGTACCATTTACATTAGTTATATCACCATTTGCAAAGATTTTAAGTAATGAAATAATTCCACCTATAGTTGATTTTGGAGAGCTTGGACCAATACGTTGTAATAGATGTAAGGCGTATATGTCACCAAATATGCAATTCATTGATGCGGGACGACGTTTTATGTGTTTGCTTTGTAAAGCCCCAACAGATGGTAACACATAAAAACTGATTTATTTTTATTTATAATAATTTAATCATATTTGCTTTTAGTTCCACAAGAATATTTTCAACATTTAGATCATACGGGGCAGAGAGTTGATAAATATGAACGACCTGAATTGGTTTTGGGAACATATGAATTCGTTGCTACTAAAGATTACTGCAGGGTAATTTTTCAACAATTAAAATAATTACAAATCCACCCTATTTGTGTTTAAATAAATTCTAGGTAAATGTTACACCAAATGTTCCTGCATTCATTTTCGTTATAGATGTATCGTATAATAATATAAAGTCTGGACTAGTTAATTTATTATGCAATGAAATTAAACGTATCATCAAACATTTTCCCATTGATCAAGGCCAAGAGCAAAGTAAAATGAAAGTAGGATTCATAACTTATAACAACACTGTACATTTTTACAATATAAAAAGTACTTTAGCGCAGCCACAAATGATGGTTGTCGGAGACGTACAAGTAAGTTAAAAATACTTAGTTTTGTCTTTACAATAAATTATATTCTTTTTATAAGGAAATGTTTATGCCTCTTCTGGATGGATTTTTATGTGACCCAGACGAATCATCAACTGTTATAGATGCGCTCATGGAGCAGATTCCTAAAATGTTTGCTGATACAAGAGAAACTGAAACGATTTTACTACCGGCAATACAGGCTGGTTTAGAAGCTTTAAAGGCTTCAAATTGTGCTGGTAAACTTCTAGTTTTCAATTCCTCATTACCAATTGGGGAGGCACCTGGAAAATTGAAGAATAGGGACGATCGAAAATTACTTGGAACGGAAAAAGAAAAGGCTATACTTTCACCACAATGTATGTCGTATAATAATTTAGGCCAAGATTGCGTTCAAGCAGGGTGCTCAGTTGATTTATTCATCTTTAATAATTCCTATATTGATATTGCAACAATTGGACAAGTTTGTCGACTTACTGGTGGAGAAGTATACAAATATACTTATTTTCAGGTAATTTATATTAAAAATATCTTTTATAGAAAATGCTAATATTTACAAATTAAATGCTATATAGACTAGTTTAAGAAAATTTCGAAATAAATATTATGTTGTGTTGATATTTTAAAATTTGATCTAAAGGCTGATGTTGATGGGCAAAGGTTGATATCGGACATTATTCGAAATGTTGCTCGTCCAATTGCATTTGACGCGGTAATGAGAGTACGGACTTCGACAGGAGTACGTCCAACTGATTTTTATGGACATTTCTATATGTCAAATACGACAGATATGGAGATTGCTAGCATAGGTTACTAATACTAATAATTTAATATCAATATTTTATTATATATTGGATTCATCTTATATTTTAGACTGTGACAAGTCTATTGCGGTGGAAATCAAACACGACGATAAATTACCACCAGAAGAAAACGTTTATATTCAAGTAGCATTATTATACACTTCATGTAGTGGCCAGCGAAGATTAAGAATTTTAAATTTAGCATTGAAGACTACAAATCAAATGCAAGATGTTTTCAAAAGTTGCGAATTGAATGTAGTTATATTATTCCTCGCAAAACAAGCTATGTTTAAATTGCTGGAACTTACTCCAAAACAAGTTAAGGATAATTTAATTCAGAGATCTGTGCAACTATTAGCTTGTTATCGTAAGAATTGTACGTCTCCAACATCTGCTGGGCAACTAATCCTTCCTGAATGGCTGAAACTGCTGCCGCTATATGTTTCTTGTCTGATAAAGAATGATGCATTTTCTGGCGGCTCTGATATGACATGTGACGATCGCTCATACGTTATTCAATTTGTAGTATCAATGAATTTATCTACATCAGTGTCATTCTTCTATCCACGTCTGATACCAATTCATAACGTAGATGTTAATGAAACAGATATTCCTTTACCAATTCGTTGCACTCATGAGAAAATGCGTGATGATGGAGCATATATATTAACAAACGGCATACATTTATTTATCTGGCTTGGCTTAAGACTTCCACCTGAATTTATTCAATCAGTTTTTGGTGTCCAACGTATTCAGCAGGTTGATACAGATAAATTAATTATGCCAATTTTTGATACACCAGAATCGAGAAGAATACGTGGCATTATTGATGGCATTCAGAATGAGCAAACACGACATATGAGGGTAAGATTTAGTATAAAGTTAGTTGTATTGGAAAATATAAATTAACTGTATATACATTCAGATTACATTGGTACGACAACACGACAAATTAGAAAATGTATTACGTCATTTCCTTATTGAGGATCGTGGTACAGATGGTTCCGCTAGCTATGTTGACTTTATCTGCTATATGCATCAAGAAATTAAGGAACTTCTTAGCTAGCCTTCTTCTATTTTAAATGTTTCTAAGAAAAAATTTCAGAATGATAATACATGTAGGAGTATCTCGCAAAATAGAACTCGAGCAATAAGATATCGGAAAGCGTTGATGGGAAAGTGGTAAATTATTGATTGATACTATTTATTAAAACTATCTAACTCAAATTATATAAACTTTATTGGAAAACTGAATAATAAATTAATAAACAATATGTGCAATTTTTTAATGTTTATATTATTCGTATTCAAATATGCGAAGCATTTTATGAGAAAAATTCATTTAAGTATGTCAAATACTATGAAAACCCTAAACTATATTTCATTTTATTGCCCTTATCAGATTTAATAAGCATCTTATCTTATGTTGAACAAAATTAATCTAATTGGGAGAAAATTTTAAAACATTAATGCATATATAGTGTGGCTATATTTATATTAATGTTTAAATTAGAAATAATTTAAGTTCTTTTTTTATTTTAATTTATTTATTATGTTTGTGTTTTTATGTTACACCTGATATGGAAGTATAGAAAGTGCCTTCCACAAAAACAAAAACAAATCTGTCGAATTTCGAAAAACAATATGAGAGAACATTTTTATCATTGCATGCTGGCAATACGTTTTGAAAATTATCTCATAAGCATATTCGGCCATGTTTTGCTAGAGTCGTGTCAAACATCCATAGTAAACGTCAACATTTTCTATTAATTTAGATAAAAGTCGAAACATTGTTTGTATTCTTGTTTAATTTAAATTAATTACCTATAGTAGTAAAAAGTACGTATTTAAAATGAATCGCAGTGATGGTTTGGTGCGCCGTGTTAAGACCCGTGATACTTCGACGGAAGGATTAAATGCTAATAATAATCAAAGCCAAGATAATGAGGAAAAGAAAAAAGAAACTGAAGATATTGATGATTGTGATTCGAAAGAAACACGTTTGACATTAATGGAGGAAGTATTATTACTTGGTTTAAAAGACAAGGAGGTAATGGAATTCGAAATTTTTTCACGTTAAATTTATAAACTATATATTTTAAATTCCTATAATGATTATACGATTAACTTTGTGATACAAGATGTTACTCTTTTTGTACAACCTTGTAATATGTATATGTATGTCTGTAAATATACATCTGAAAGAATTTATGTTTTAATACTTTGTCAAAAAGTATTTTTTCTATTAAATTTTGACATATTTCAGATAATACATTTCCTGTTTCCAGACGTTACTGAATTCGATAAAATTTCCTATTTGATTATCCGATTAAAAATAATATTAGACGTATTTAATAAAATATAAAAATATATGATACAGTAAATAGTAAAAATTTAATTTATCTTGTGTAGGGATATACATCATTTTGGAATGATTGTATATCAAGTGGATTAAGGGGATGTATACTAATAGAACTTGGAATTCGTGGTCGGGTAGAATTAGAAAAAGCAGGTATGCGGAGACGTGGATTATGTTCCAGGTACAATTTTGTAATTACAAATAGTAAAATAATTTGTTATAAATGTGTGCTTTAAATTTTTTATTTTTTTATTTTATAGAAAATTAATTGTAAAATCAAGTACACCAACTGGTGAGGTATTACTAGATGAAGCTTTGAAACACATTAAGGAAACAGATCCTCCTGAAACTGTACAAAGTTGGATTGAGTATTTGAGTGGTACGTACATATATGTTGACAATTTACCTAAAGCGCCCTGATACAACTTTAATGTGAATTCAACATCATACGCAGATGTCTTTGATTCAGTCCCAAATTAATAAAATAACCGAGGTTGGCTGTGGTTGTCACCAAATAACCTGAGTTATTGTTGCGCATTATACTTTATATTTCAATATAAATATCTTTGGAAAAGGCCTCAAAAAAATTATTGAAATTTTTTTATCAACAATGTTTATAATAGTTAATGGAAATTTTCAATTTCTATACGCAGAAAACTTTATTAATGTGATGAAAAATATTTTTTTAAATATTTGAAGGTGAAACTTGGAACCCTCTAAAGTTGAGATATCAACTTAAGAATGTGCGTGAAAGACTTGCCAAGAATTTAGTTGAAAAAGGTGTTTTGACAACAGAAAAACAAAATTTCCTTTTATTTGATATGACTACCCATCCACTTAGTGATAACGTTATCAAATGCCGCTTAGTTAAAAAAGTAAATATTTATATTAAATTTAATTATTTAGTTTTATGTTTTTAAAATACCATATAATATTATCATATTTAAGATTCAAGATGCAGTCTTATCTAAATGGGTTAATGATCCACAAAAAATGGACAAACGCATGTTGGCACTTATATTTTTGGCTCATGCAAGTGATGTCCTAGAGAATGCCTTTGCACCTTTGAATGATGAAGATTATGAAGTTGCCATGAAGCGTGTTCGTGAATTGCTTGATTTAGATTTTGAATCAGAATCGGCTAAACAAAATTCCAATGAAGTTATCTGGGCAGTTTTTATGGCATTTACGAAATGAGATCATGTGCTTTATTATTTAAGATATTTTACGAATAATGAATAAGAATATTTTTTTTTTTTTATAAACTAAACTAAAAAAATGCAGAATTAGTTTAATATAACAAAACAACTTTCCGTATTAAATGGGGTGTACTATCAAATAATAATGTCATGTTATTATATAGATAGCGCACATTCATTTTTATTGAAAAAAGATAAATAGTTCTAAGTGTTGGAATAAAATGGAATTATCTAAATAAAATGTAAAATTTAAAGTTAATTCAAATATGTGATTCTATGCAAACATATTTATATTAATATAAAATAAGCAAGTAAAATTGTATATTATTATTAAATCATAAATTTAAATAGAACAAATGGTATTTTTATTTGGGAAAAAGCGAGGTTTTTTTTGTATTGAAATGTTTTATTTGTTTCTTTGTATCGTTTTCATATTCCACTATTCAATATAAAGTAGATATGTTTCAGAACAAGCTGAATTTAAATTCAAATTTAATTTCCAAAAATTATGTTAAATTATTAGAATCATAGGAACAAATAATATTTGATAATAAATTCAAAATGATGTTTACAAATTTATTTTGTGATCATATAATTGAGGACGTGTCATTATTATTGGAAATTTCGAAAATGAATTCGAAATTTGTGTTTTCAGTGTGAATATGTAGATGGCTGTAGTTCTCAGTTTTGAAAATGTAGTTAGTGGCTGTCAATTGGATTGGTCGGTTGTAGAATATAAAAGTAGTTAAAATGAATATTTTATCGTCAGGCAAAAGTACACATTTATTGAGTTTTCCTAATTTGGAAACTAAATCTGTCCATCAACATGCTTCCGATGAATTAACAGATTTTCAATTTTTCCCATCCCGAAAATTATTTGTTGAAGCAAATAAGAAATCTGGCTTGGAATTAATACAAATCAAGAGTGTTAGCGAAAATGGTAAAACGTGCATATTACATTATAATATATATAGAATGTTATAAATTTTGCCTATATTTAATAGATGCTGATATTGTAAGAATTAGAAAAATGAGAGTTGAAAATTTGAATTGCATTGCGTGTCCAAAGCAAGATCATGAATCAGTAGCATTAGGACTGTCTAACGGACAAGTTAAGCTACTTAAATATAAAACTTCTGAATATATCACAAAATTTGCAGCAGGTTTTAATATACAATTTTTTTAATAATTTTACTCTATAGCAATATTATATCTTATCTAGAAAATAATCGCTTCAGTGTTACGTTCTTGGATTTTAATGCTTCCGATGAATATTTATCTAGTGTATATGAAAATGGATCAGTGAGCTTATATGGTTTGAAAACAAAAACTAAAATTGAATCATTAAATTTCGATGAAGGTAGTACGCTGGCACGATTTCATCCTATTAAACGTTTTCATCTTGCCTCTGCTTCTTATAAAGGGTCTGTTATCGTATATGACATTCAAGCAAAAAAGAAAATATTTAAAGCCGTAAATGAACACCGTGCACCATGTAGGGATATAAGTATGTGTCCCCTTGCACCTGATGTAATGGTGAGCGTTGGCTATGACAGTGTTATAAATGTTTTCGATACAAGAAAAAGAGGATTACCACAGAAAATTAAATATATTCATCCTTTATCTACAGTAGCATTATCAGAATGTGGTAAATTTTGTTGTGCTGGAAATCTGAAAGGAGGCATTATAGCATATGATTTGCGTAACACAAAAAGTATGTTGAACTCTCAAAATGTACATGATAGTGCCGTTGTGAGACTAGCTTTTGTACCACAATGTAATGATAAGATATCTGGCTCTATTAATATTGAAGAATGTGATCATTTATCAACAGTTTCAAATATAACCGTTCAGAGCAGCCGACTAAATCGAGATTCATTTTGCGAATTCCTTGATTTTAATTCCTTTAAAAATAAGGATAAGTCAAATCGCAGATTTTCTAATCGTAGAGATAGTTTTGATTGGAAATTTCTTGATAAGAAAAATAGCGATTTTATAAGTGAATCTGTCGAAACAAAGCTTAGTTTTGAAAGCGAGAACGAAAAAAACTCTTCCATCATATTGAAAGAAGTAGAAGAAAAATCTAAATCACTTACGGACGAAAATCTTTCGAATAAATCACTTACATTATCATTAGAAAAAAACAATTCTTCAGATCGATTAAAGGTCAAACAGAGAAAAGTTCAGTTCGAAACAGTGAAAGAAGAAATAGGAAATTCCATTGAAAATAAAAATGTGGATGATAATAAAGAAAATCAATCATTGTTTGGAAATATGAGAAAGAATTCAATGTCTGTATTTGATAACATACAATCTTTAGGAAATTTGAAAATTGTTGATGAATCCGAAGGCTTGAAAACTGAAACGGCATCAAAGAATGTGCAAAATGTACCAACGATTCAACAAGAGCTAAGAGATTTCCGAAATGAAATAAATGAAAAACTATTTAAGCTAGAATCTGACATAAAATTTGATGCTGAACGTATTAAGTGGCAAATTTTCGAACAAAATTTTAATTTATGGTTAAATCAAACAAAAGCAGTAGAAGAAATTAGTAATTCAATTACAAGTTTACTTCAATCCGACTCATTTTACAACGATTATCAAAAGTTAAAACAAGAAAACATACAGCTAAAAGAAGAACTCTTAAAATTAAGAAATAATCATTAAAATTAGATAATTCATATTTTAGTTTATTGTATTTGTAATTATTTGAACAACGTATACTTTAAGAAAATATTGCGCCTAAATTATGTTTTTTAAAATTCGGTTTCCTCATCATAATATTCGTTGATATTCCTAGCACTACACTTTGGTGTTTCAATCTATATTATTGAATTAATTACTATGTATTTAGAATGTGTTATATATGTATAACGTTTACTTACTGGAACTGTGGAATTGAAACTTTCATAGTCTATTGCATAAGTTTGCTTTGACCAATCATATTCCACAATTTTTTCAAATCTGTATCCCCATAGAATTTCTGTCGGTAAATAGCTGGTTCTTGATTGCGTAAGTTGTCCAGTAGAAGGAGAACTGCCTACAATTGACACAACTATTTCGAACTTTCGATTCAGTAAATCCTCGTAGGTGCAATCGTAGAAAGGACTAATAGAATCAATTATGTGACAGCATGTGACTGGCCACATTATAAAAACTATACCATTATTTTCTAAGCTAAATTCTCGTGGACTTTTCCCAAGGCTTTCTCCTTCCTTGGTGCTGTAGTCAAATATAAATATAAATATATATATATATAAATATATAAATTATGTTTTGCTTAATAAACTCACAATTTTTCCTCAAAAATATATGCTCTGACCTTGGTCCCAATTGTTTGTTGCTCAGTAGGATCACAAATTCTAAATATAAGGCATAATTGCCCATCACGCAAGCAGATCTAATGCAATTTATAAGTTTTATAATTATATATTTGATTGTCTTCATTAACTAATAATTTCGCAAAAGTTAGATCACAATTATTGCCATTTTATTTATATAACAATGAATAATTAAATCGGTTTTAACAAAATAATTAAAGATAACCGTTTTAATTATAATCGCATTATAAATTAAGACGTGCAATATTGAGAAATAATCTCTTATGAATGAAATTTACTTACGGTTGCATTTTGACTAAATTTCAACTTAGATATTGTTCGTGATGGTCGTGCCATTTTAGCATATACAATGCCAACCATGGCACCTTCAATTGCTATGCCAACTATTATTTGTGCTACGAACAAAAATATACCTTCTGGGCACTCCTCACTAGGATACTTTTCTCCATATCCAATTGAGACTTGACTTTCAACACTATATATGAAAATTCCTGTAAAAGATGTAGCTCCTATAACGCATGGGTCAACTCCTTCGCTCAATCTCTCACCGGTTATGTCATCAAATATTAAGTCGCCATGGGCATAGCCGATCAAATACCAAAGAACTGCAAAGGCAAACCAGCTCGCGAAAAAACTGAATGCAAATAAGAACAAAGTATATTTCCACTTTTGTTCTACCTGTAATTGTTAATTAATTGCGTAATAGAATTCTTTTTCTTCGATGAACTATTTTTCGATAAATAACAAATAAATTATACTATAATAATGATTACCAAAGTTGTCACGAAGTCTTTACAGTAGCGCCAAGACCTTTGAGGAATTTTTGAAAAAGCTACATTCCGATGCCCAGTCTTCTGAACAATTCTATTAACTGCATTCGGTCGTTTTGGGGTTTGAATTTGATTTTGGTTTGGCCTTTTTCGTAGAACCATTTCAGTACTAAAAACTGAACTTAAATTTCTTTATATCGAAAATTTAAATTAAGTTTTTCTATTTCACAATTATTTTTTTTTATTGTATATCACTGTCTATTGTAGTGCTAATTTTATTATGCTCTTTTTATCTGCTTTAGTCCAATAAAATAGAATATTAATATTAAGCAATATTGCTATTTGTTAAATTTATTTTTTGTATAAAATTATTTTATATTAATGAAATAATTTTTTATACTTTTTTTCACTTATATGGAGTTTACCATTAAACAACTACTTTATGTAGTTAATCTAGAATTAATTTTGATCGCTCAAAATATGAAAGGTTCGTCTTAAAATGTAGTTGGAAAGAGCGATTAAATTTATTGTTTTTTTTTATAAACTTTTTAAGTTAAAGTTAATTTACTTGCAAATACTTAATAGTATATGTATATAATTGCCAAGTTAACGTCTTGAACTCATTAGAACAATATACAAATCTAAATAGAAGCTACAAATAAATTTCATTTATATAATGGATAATACTGCAAATGATTTAACGCGAAAGTAATCAGTTTTGTGCAACTATTGTGTGGGTTTTATATAAGCAATTTTGTTACTTATGAATTTAATCATATAAATTACTCGTAACATCGTCTTTGAGCTTATCATACATGTATTGTGTTTGTTTTCTTATCAAAAATATGTTTGTACATTAGTACGAATTTATTTGTACACCTAGAGAATGGCGATCTTTTTAAATTGTATATTCGTTTGTGTGTGTGCGTACGTGTTTATAGATTTTAAATTTAAGAGTATAAGCAAATATCAACGTTAACGAATCATATGATCAATTTTATTAAATATCAATTATACCGCGTGCTTCGTAAAAATGATTTATATAATATAAATTTAATTTCAACTTAAATTCAAATAAGTATTTTTATATAAATTGGTAATTATGTAACTTTAATAAGGATATTCTATACAATATATTGTTTTGGGTCTCACACATGCATACTCATGTATTGAGCATTAACAAAATCGTGATAATTCTGCGTGTGTAAATTTGCGAGATATTGGTGACATTTAAAGCAAGTATCGCTGTGAATTAACAAACAGCTGAGTTCCTAGTAAAAATGATTATTCGTAACTGTTGTTAACTATGTATAATGGACAATGAAATGTTTCCAATAAAATTTTGCGGTCGAATAAAGTATCCAAAAGATCAATTAAATTTAGAGTTAACTCTTTGTGGGGGCCAAAGTTTCAGGTGATTATTGTTACCATAACTAAATTTCATTAATTACGAATCTTCAAATATATAAGGTGGAAATGTGAGAAATCAAATAATGTAAACAAATTTATCGGTGTTATGAATAAATATTTGTGGAGTTTATATCAAACTGAGGACCATTTGGAATACGAAGTTTTTGGTACGGAGAAGACTATTGCTGATGCTGAGTTGTATGAAAGTCTATTGAACAAATATTTCAGATTAGAAACAAATTTAATAGATTTGTACAAAAAATGGAGTTTATCACATGCCCATTTTAAGAATACAGCTGGCAAATTCCAAGG
Source organism: Atherix ibis (assembly GCA_958298945.1). Lineage (NCBI taxonomy): Eukaryota > Metazoa > Arthropoda > Insecta > Diptera > Athericidae > Atherix > Atherix ibis. Next base: position 17,380,460 of record OY282609.1, on the reverse strand, counting down.
AATTCGAATGTTAGATCAAGATCCATTGGAAAATATATTGTCATTTCTGTGCAGTCAAAACAATCATATAAATAGGTTAATATTTAATTATTTTATAGATAATTTTATATGAATTTATGGAAAATCGTAAAAAATTTTAGAATTTCAAAAATGGTGGAAAATATGTGTTCTAAATATGGTGAAAAAATTTGTAAAATTAATGAAGTTGAATATTTTATGTTTCCAACTTTACAAGATCTAAATTTGCCTACGGTATAATTATAATAAAACTATAATTAGATACGTGTAATTTAATTAAAAATTATTTAGCTTGAAGAAGAACTGCGTGAATTGAAATTCGGTTACCGCGCAAAATTCATAAATAGAACCATTAAAGAAATGCTAGAAAAAGGCGGCGAAAACTGGTTTCAAGAATTGAAAGACTTATCATATTTGGAAGCTAAAAGAAAACTTCTCTGTCTGCCGGGAATTGGACCGAAAGTAAACGTTTTAAAACAACTTAATATCAGATTCTCTTTTTAATTTATAATATTAATATTAATAGGTTGCCGATTGCATATGTTTAATGTCATTGGGTCATCTAGAATCAGTTCCTGTAGATACGCATATATATCAAATAGCTAGGCAATATTATTTACCCGATTTGAGAAAAACAAAAAATTTATCTTCACAAATGTACACTGAAGTTAGTGATGCGTTTCGAAAAACTTATGGAGATTATGCTGGATGGGCACAGACGGTATTCACATTAGTATTTGAAGATGATGGATGGTCAATATAATTTTTCAAAAATATTTTCTAGGTATTATTTTGTTCAGATCTTCGTATGTTTCAGAATAAATAAAGATGATTAATAATATTTGTTGATTTTATTTGTTGTTATATAATTTTTATTCTGTGAAATTTTTAAGAGCGTTATTTCGATTTCAAATTTTTTAATTTTACTCCGCCATATTCGAAAGTAGCGCTCATTGCAATAAGTCCGAAAAATTTGGAATTGAAACTCCGAAAACAAAACAATATGGCTGCACAGAGTATTTGGCATTGCCGAATTTTTCTGTGAGGAAAATACGGAAGCAAGCCAAATGCAGAGTCAATTTTTATTAAAAAGTTTTGACAATGTGTTTTATTGAGTATAATTAATAAGATTAATGTGTTTTCTTAATTGTTCCATTTAAAGAAAATATACTACGCGTTGGTGCAATGATAATAATTGACAAACCGTAAATTAATAAACTTTGAAAATGACATGGCTATGAAAAAATAAACAATTTGTCGGCAATATAAAATTTTGTCCATTTTAAAATATGTAAGACCAGTTCTTATGAGATTTAAAAATAAAATATATCGTGTTAGTGCATTGTGTATAGAAAATTGAAAACAAAAATAAGTTTATGAGACATGTCATCATCAAGCAAGGAATTTGATGTTGAAGCTTTTGAGCAGCGATTGGCGAACCTTAAGGATACCCAAGAGGGTATACAGCAAATGTCATCTTGGTGTCTCCAGCAGAGAGCTCACCACAAGAAAATTGTCTGTAGTTGGCTTCATGTTCTTAAAAAAGGTATATTATCTTCCTTATTTTAGAAAGTAGTAAATATTTAATATAATTTTTAGTGAGGGTTGAACATAGACTCACGCTATTTTATCTGGCAAATGATGTTATACAATATAGTAAACGGAAAAACTATGAGTTTGTTGAAAGTTGGGGTACAGCATTGCAGAAGGCTACTACAATGGTCAGGTAAATATATCATTTTAAAAATTGGCAATGTTTGTATAATCGTATTTCCGTTTTTAGAAACCTTTCCTAAACTCGCAACAATGAAATATATTATGCTCATTGTATTTGTGTACAAACTATTCAATTCTCAATTAAAAAGTTTCTACATTTATACAATGAGTTTAATATATTTCATTGCTTTCTATTGTATTTAATCATAAATTCAGAAATTTTTTTAATACTGTGACTTAATACTAAAACTTTTTTTTATTATATATAATCAAAATTTATGATAATATATTCATAAAATTTCTTTCAAACTTTCCTGTAATTTTTATAGAGATGAAAAGGTGCGGAAGAAAATTGTTAGGATATTTAAAATTTGGGAACAGAGGGAAATTTATTCCGAAGAATATCTTAGTGATCTTAATGGTTTGTTGAACATGAATCCATTGAAGAAAAATCAATCCATTTCGGATTTGGCAGACGAATTTCAAGTAAATTATAAAATAATTTATTTTCACTTAAAAGCGTTATATTCCTGTTAATTTTATAATTTATTTTAAGAATTCCGCATTAATATCTAATATAAGAGAATGTGTTCGTTTAGAGAGCAACACAGATAAAAATTTCAAAAATTTACCAAAAGCACCTGAATGTGATATTGAATCGGTAAAAGCAGCACTAAAAGGTAATATATTTAACATTCTTAAAAAATATTTTAAAATCAAAAGTAATGGTTTATGGTTTAACACGCAGATAGAAGTCATACAGAAGATGTCGAAAAGGATATTGATGATTATTTACAGGCTGGGGAGATTTATATGAAGAGTTTAAAAGCAGAAATAGTAGTTAGGAAAACTCTGTTAACAAACATAGAGGCGGCCGATACGTTTTATACTAATCAGAAAGGCGAACTTAAAGTGGTTTTAACAGTAAATTCTCCTAAACTTCTTTTATTTATTTAAAGCTATCTAATGTTAAGTAATTTTTTAATTTGATAGGCGTATAAAAGCTTTGGCCATCGTATAAAAGCTATGAAAAAGAAACTCGATGAAATAACACCAAATTTACCTAGTCCTATACCATCGCCGGATATAAATGCGCCCTCTCCAGAACAAGACGCCGATATCGTTCTCCCAGACGAACCAAGTAATTTAAATATGGTAGGTGAAATGCAAATAACAATATTATAAATTATATTTAATTTCTATAATTTTCTTGATAAGAATTTCTTTCAGAAAAACTCAAATAGTTATACAAGCTTTATGGATGGCAATTTACCTTTCGATATAAATGATTTCAAAAGAAGAAGCCCTGATAATGGCATAGCTAATGCAACACAAGCTGATAGTAAGTTAATTGATTTTTTTAAAAAAGAGCGTTAAATATTTTAAATAATTTTAATTTTTAGCTCAACCGATACAAGTTATTAGTAATAGGTCTGAGGATAAACGAAGCAGTTTTGAAGTTAATGATTTTTTTAAATCTATAACAAATGAGCGGCAATATGGAAATCAAGATATGCCGCAACCAGTTCCACCTGTCACCAACTATAGTTCAACAAATGATCTGTTCAGTCAGGGGCACTCGGGAAATACGTACGTGTCCAGAAGAGACATGTATCCTTCAATGAGTTCAAATTACTCAAATGATTCAGAATTTCTTGGGACACAAGAGACTAACTCATATGAAAGAACAATGCCCCTAATGCCGCCACCTCCAATTCCACCATCGTTAGGTGCAGCTGGTGATGATTTTAATTCAACATGGGATATGAATCTAAGTTGGACATCTAATGATTCTGGAAGTTCATTCAACCACATGCTAGATACCCCTGTATCTCCGCCTCATTTTGAAAGAGAAGGAATAAGTACTAATGTGGTTGAATATATTGAAAGAAGAAATGATGATTTATTGAATGTTTCACAAGATGTTGACCATCGACAAATGCATATGTCACCTAGTACGGTAATGCTACTTGGAAAGGGTAATGTCTTATTTTATATGGTTTAAGTTTATACAAACTATAATAATAATATAGCTTTTATGTTAGATAAAGGCAGACCCACTGATATTGATCATAGAAATTTAATTTCTTTAACTGGATCACCCGGTCTTAAAACAGAATTGGATTCTAAAATGAGAAATTCACCACCTTGGACTGCCGATGAAAAGGTAAAAGAAATGTGCAAGTCTTATAATTTATGACATTTGAAATAATAGTATAATTTGTTTAATTAAAACTATTTATTGATATGTAGGAATTTAGAGCAACATTTTCTACGAATAGTAATGACGACCTGAACATACAAGAAAATTCCAGCGGTGTAAATTCTCAACATTCAACAGCACTTCTGCCACCACCACTTCCACCAAATTTAAATGATTTTTTAGTTACGCCAAATTCGGTTAGTAGATATAAAATTTATATAAATATAATAAGGAAAATTTAATCTGAATATTTAAAAATTAATGAATTTATTACTTTAAAGACATTTGATAAAACAATGCCTCCACCCAGTTACATTAAACTGGATTCATATACAAAAGGTAAAATTTCTATTGGTAAATGTTAATAGGTAATAACATATCAGTTCATAATAAATTATTAAATATTGTAGGAAAATTATCGGGAATAAAAACCAATGCCAATGATAATAATGAAAGCATAGATATGGAAATGTCTGATGATGATACTGAAGAATATACTAGAGGTTAATTATTGAAAATATTTATTATTATTATTTGAAAGTTTCGTTAATTTTAAAATTAAAATAGTATCTTGGTCAAATTAGCAAAATTTTATCTAAAAGTCATCTTATATTTTTACTTGGCTCGTTTTATTATAACAGAGAATCAACCATGTGCAACAACAGAGTGTGATCTTCCTGGTTATGATGGTCTTTCAAATGAGGAGTTTTCACAATCACCAGATTCGAATTACAGGCAGCCATTATTGGAGTCACCTGATTTCTTACATTCAGAAATGCCAAATGTATGGGATACGAAAGCACAAAATAGACCGAATTTAGGTATCGGAGACAATGGAATGTCTGAACGGTTGCCGAATGTTTGGAAATCTCAAAGAATGCCACCGCCTCAATTTAGAATGGTTAATAGTCATTCATTTTCGAGGAGCAATACAGCACCATCGAGTACATACATGATGCCACCGAGAAATTTTTCGCCCATAATGAAATCTAATTTTCGGTCGCCTGGAATACGTTCTCCACGTTCACTTTATTTTAATAGTCGAGGTCAGGGTAGAGGTGGTATGCATAATCGAGGAAATTTTAGAGGGAAAACTTGGCAGTAGATGTCTGAAAATTGCATTATTTATTCAAACATTGTATATATAGATGTATAAGAAAGATAATTTTCTATACACATATCTAACAATGTTTTATTTGAGATAAATAAGGCTACTAAAAATTGTTAAATGTATTATAGATAAAATGTGAACAATTTTGTAAGGAAATGTGGAAAACTTTATTATTTCATTTAAAGAAAGAAATGAATCATTCAAAAGTCAACAACATTCATAGTCAACTGATTGTCTTATAATGATTTAGAAATTTAAAGTAAAATATAGTTATAAGCAAAATAAAATTACAAATAAAAAATATGTACTTTAATATAACTATAAAACAATTGGAACTTTCATTTAGTATTCCGATGCAAATTTTATATCTGAATTTGCTGTCATATCTACTATTATGTATTTCAATATCACATTATTATTATTATTAATTATTATTATTATTATTATTATTATTATTATTATATACTTTTTTAATTTATTTTTGTTAATTTTATTACGTATTTTACATTTAAAAAGCCCCATTGTATATTAGAAATAAATTTTCATAGTACATATATAAATATACTCATATTGGGCGTTATTTATTCTCTTAATATTTCGTTAAAGAGAAAGAAATAATTCGTTTCATAGAGAAGGAAATGGTAAATCCGACATATTTTGGAAGAAAATCATTTCATAAACTCTATAATTGAACCGTAATATTAATAAAATATGGGCGTCATCATCTTGATTATCTTAGAACATGTTACATGTTTTCATTATTCTACTTCAAACAAAATCTTTGACAATTTTTCATATGTAAAAATAACCTATCAAATATTATAATTAGTTTTATTATTATAAAATTCGTTTAACTATGTGGACTATTTCACTTGTAAAATATTTCAAACATTATTATTCGCTTCAAAAAAATTAAATGATAATGGCATAAAGAAATAAATAAAACTATTTTATCATATATAGCAGTACAAATGATAAATATAGAGACCTAATCTGTTTTATCGATGTTCCATTCCATGGATTTAAATTACATTATTTTAGTTAAGACTTGTTCAATTTTATTTTTATAAAATTAAATAATATTAAAATGTATTATTTAATTATTAATTTTAAAATAAATAAAATATACGAATAAATAAATAGTACAAGTTTATTTAATATATTCTTATTGAAATATTTTCTTTTCACAAAAACTGCAAAATATTTTATTCATTAAAAGTTGTTTCGTGTTTATAAATAAACCAGCTTTTAACAAATAAAATATAAGTATATTATATTATTCTAACATAATATAATTGTTTTTCAATGTAATTTTGACAATTATACCTATAGGCGTTTTTTATTATGTTGCCAATGTTCAACACAATTTCATTAACTTATATCAATATGCTTCAGAAAATAAAGATGTTTCGCTCAAAATAATATACATTCGGAATGGGGATGGTCTTGTACCGCATATATATTGTTTGTATAATAAAACTCCTACTATTAAAGTTTCAATTGTTAAAATAACATGTATGTATTTCTTATGGAATAACTGATCATAGACTGAATTAGTTTAAATTTGACAGTAAGTTAAGCACTATAGGTAGATTAAATGTAATATAATAAATCATATGTTTATATATAAATAACAGTTATAATAAGCATTCACTTTGTTTTTTATAATTAAAATCATTTTTGTTGTACATATTAATATGTTTTAAAAAAAATATTAGTATTTTAATGTAAATAAAAGAAAAGTTTATATAGAGCTTATGTGATTTATTTCATAAAATGAAAATAATTAGGCTTAGAAAATGTGTATGTGAGAGCAGATCTGTAACAAGAAATAAAATGATATTGAAACATAAAACAAAATTTACAAAAATAAAAAAAACATATTCTTGTCAATTGAAAGACTATTATTTGATATTATTTTGCAACTTTTTAAAAAATATACCATTATTTTTTTTGTTGAAAACATTGTAAAAATTTCAAGAAGTGTGTGGTGGTAGTGTAAATGTATTAAAATAAATGTTTGTAATTATTAACGAACTTTGAAGAGATTTTTAACATATTTAAAAAAGAATAATATTTTTCCTTTCGCATTGAATTATTTCCGATCTTATTTCTAGTATAAACGTTATCAGAAATGATCATAAAATTTTTAATAAAAGTTACAAATACTCCATTATATAAAGATATAACGTCATATCCTTTAGATTCTATTAGAACAAAAATATTTTTTTAAATAAACTCAATAAGATTGTTGTAAGCGGGGAGTAGTGTTGATCGCCTCCGCGTGGTGCTCCCTGGGTAAAGCTAAATGATCAACTAGAAAATTATAATGTTTAAATATATCAGCTAAGATTTTGTACACTAATAAAGAACATATATAATGGAAATTAATATTATGCAAATCTTACAGTTATAATAAATACAATGTAAGGATTATTTATTATTATTACAGTTATATTACAATAGTTCATAGACTACTTTTACCATTGATTATTTTTATAAACTTAATGTTTTATATGTGTTTCTTAGATTCGAGAGTATACTCTTCGTTCATGACTTTTTGATAATATGAAATTGCGTGCAGTTAAGTTAGCTGCTTGATTACACATAATACAATAGGAATATTTCTTTAATATGAATTATAATAAAGGTATGTAATTTTATATAATATATTACATTCTTATTCTATAAAATTTTTTGTATAGGGTTTTCCAAAAGGAGTGATATGATTTCTTTTAAAAAAAATACTCTAATTGTTAAGGAAATTCAAATGTTTTTTATTTATTGTGAAGTACAATCGATACAATTAAGTTCTGAATAAAACGTCATTCAAATGGCCTCCACGACTTCTTTGGCAGGAACAAATTCGATAAACCAAATTCTCGATTACTTTTTCCACTAAATCAAGTCGTATGTCATGAATAGCATGTTCAATATTGACTTCTAAAGTTTGAAGAAAGTCTGGTTTATTGCTAAAGACCAATGACTTCAAATAACCTCACAAGAAATAGTCTAATGGTGTTAAATCACAACTTCTTGGAGGCCATTCAATGTCACAATTTCTTGAAATAATCGAATCTCCAAACTTTTCTCGCAATAATTCGGTTGTTGCACGTGCTGTTGTCAAGATTAACTTCTTCCAATTTCGGCCATAAAAAGTTGGTTATCATCGATCTATACCGCTCTTCATTGACAGTAACGGTGCTACCAGCTTCATTTCGGAAGAAGTACGGACCGATGATTCCACCAGACCAAAAATCACACCAAACTGTCAATTTAGGTGAATGTGATGGGTGTACATGAATAATTTGTGGATTTTCTTCGCACCAGAATCGACAGTTTTGTTTATTTACCGCACCACTCTGATGAAAGTGTGCCTTATCGGAGAAGATGATTTTCTTAAAAAAATCGTTATCGTTTTTGAATAATTTGTAAACGTTGTTCTTGCGTATATCTCGCCATGATGAAATTGTAAACATTACTGAATACAATGAAAAAAAAGACAGATCATGACATATTACAAATGGCCGAAACGTCACTTAGAAATCATATCACTCTTATTGGAAAACTCTATATATTTATAATCCGTTCTAAATTATTTATAATAACGGTGTAATCATCAATTAGAGATACGTATGTTTTTTGTTGCGTTATTTTGGTACTCATGTCTCTCACTTATGCCAACAAGTACGGCCATTTTGAATGTCCAGTTAATTTTTGACAGCTGCTTTGCTTGCACGTGTTTTGGCTCGTCTTCGATTTTTGCCTATTCCAAAAAATGGATCAAAGAATCTGTATGAAATTTTGTGTGAAAAACAAAATTAATTGCGCGGACGCATTCCGAATGTTGACTGTGGGATATAGTGAAGCTACCTTGGACCGAAGCAACGTTTATCGGTGGTACAAAATGTTCTCAGAGGGCCGAGAAGATGCGAACGACGAAAAGCGTGCAATACAGTTGCCAAATACGAGGTCTGTTCAAAAAGTATCGCGAATTTTGAATTTCCGCAGCTTAAGTATATTCGATTTTCGATTTTTTGTGGCGTTATGTTGGTACTCATGTCTCTCACTTATGCCGACAAGTTCGTTAATTTTTGACAGCTGCTTTGCTGGCACGTCTTCGATTTGTGCCCATTCCAAAAAATGGATCAAAAAATCTGTTTCGGGAACAAGAAAAAGTCACAGGGGGCCGGATCTGGGGAATACGGTGGCTGCGGCAATATAAGTGTGTTGTTTTTGGCCAAAAATTCGCGCACAAGCAACGGTGCGTGAGCAGGGGCGTTATCATGGTGCAAAAGCCAATTTATGTTCTTCCATAAATCCGGGAGTTTCTGGCGGATTGCTTCGCGCAACTTGCGCATAACTTGCAGGTAATATTCCTTATTGACCGTTCTATCCTGTCGCAAGAACTCATGATGCACCACGTCCCTGCAATCGAAGAAAACTGTAAGCAAAACCTTCACATTCGACCGAACTTGGCGCGCCTTTTTCGGTTTTGGCTCGTGTGGCAGCTTCCATTGGGATGATTGAGCTTTTGTTTCCACGTCATAACCATAAACCCATGATTCGTCACCAGTTATGACCCTCTGGAGCAAATTTGGGTCGTCGCGGACAGAGTCCAAAAGCTCCTCAGCAATGTTAATGCGATGCTGTTTTTAATCGCAATTGGGCAAAAATCGAAGACGACCCAAAACACGTACAAGCAAAAAAAATTAACTCAACATTCAAAATGACCGAACTTGTCGGCATAAGTGAGAGACATGAGTACCAACATAACGCCACAAAAAATCGAAAATCGAATATACGTAATCCGCGGAAATTCAAAATTCGTGATACTTTTTGAACAGACCTCGTATTTAGCTACTGTATTTGTGCATTATATCATAGTTAACTGTTTCGGCTTTTAAAAAAATGCAAAAAAAACAACCAAAAAACCAATTGTGATTAACATTTAAAAAAAGGTTCTAGAGTATAAAAAATTGAAATTTTTATGTACAATATAACAATTAAAAATAGAAACTTTTTAATATAATAGGTTTTGTTGTATTAAAAGTAAAACAGTTCTGTTGTATTAAAATTGATCACACTTGTACATTACTTTACCTCGATCAACCATATGTTTCGCGTTTGACTATAGTGTTGGCACCCACCACAACCAACCGTTTTACTTTGTTCCTGTATTATCCCTTCTTTGATCGAATTTTTTTTGGTATATTTTGAGGAGTAGAATAAAAATGCATTTTGAAATTCCAACTGAAATGGAGGAAAACCATTTAATGACTACACGAACTTGTTTAGTTAAAATTGGTTCAACAGTATATCTTTAGCGGCCAACAATTAGGCACTGGCGGTATTTTTTAATAAATACGAGTATTGTTTTTCATAATAATATCAAAGTGTTTATTTTATTTACGATAAATTTTCGAAGTTTTCAAATACAATATTTATAAATTTTTAAAATGGAGTTGGGTTCTTTTAATGGATATATCTCGGGTAATTTTTTGGATTATTCATATAAATCGTATTCATCAACGGAAGAGAATTCGATATTTTCAAATAGTCCGCCGTATAGTAATTACTGTACTGAATATAGTCGTATCAGTTCATGGCAAAGAGATAATGTTCCTTTTGAGGAATGTGCGGATTCTATCTATAAAGTGGATAAAAATAATACTTCTAAATCAGATGTAGATCAGACTCATGCAAGAAATCATTGTCGTCGGAGTTCTGAAACTAAAAGTCGATCGACAAAATCTTCTCCGCCGAGTCCTACAGTATTAAAAAAAAGACGAATGGCCGCAAATGCAAGAGAACGTCGTCGCATGAATGGATTAAATGAAGCGTTTGATCGTCTCCGAGATGTGGTACCTACATTGAGCCCTGATCATAAATTATCGAAATATGAAACACTACAAATGGCACAGACATATATTTTGGCATTGTGTGATCTCCTTGAAAGAGGAACTGATGAAACAACCTATACATTATTTAATGAATTCGATAGATAATTTGAATTCTCGTATCATTTTATATAGCTTATAAAATGTTTTCAGTGATATAATTTACAAATGTCCAAAGAATAAAAAGTTTTATAAAAATTGATTTATTATAAAATTAATATAGTATTTTATTTTTCGTTTGTTTAACGATTCAATTTGGTTTAGTTTGATCGAATGTGAATTTCAGTTATGTAATTTGTTTAGTGCAGTTTAAAGCGCTTATACACGTACTTATACAATATATAAAAATTAAAATTAATAATTTATCAAAAATTAAAATAGTTTAAAAAAAAAAGTATATTAATACGTTTATTAAAACGCACTGTCATCGAAAACATAGAACGCATTGAATACTGCACTTAAACCAGATTAATTGGCATGAACCTTTTCAAAGAAAGATGATTCCTTGAATTTGACGATTAGATATGTTAAATACTTGGTTTCATTCGATATTGTAAAGGTGTATCATAAATAATTCATCAACTATAAAAAACTGAAATAACTTCCGTTATGCGGATGTCTCTGAGAAATTGTATTACCATGTGCTTTGTAAAATTTGATAATGTTTGATAATGGAAAAATTACAATGAAACAAATTTTTTAATGCATGAATATTTCGTATTTCTGCTGTTAAAATTTATTAAATTTAAAAAAAAAATATTTACTTTTAAAACAAATTTAAAAATAATGAAAGAAAAGTTTTTTAACTTTAAAATCTCTAAAATATATTTTGAATATACAATAGAATTATTTTGTTTAGTTAATTTTTAAAATTCAATATAGTGCTTATTCATGCGTTTAATATGATTATTGATATTTTTATTCTTCCAATTATCATTAAAGAATAAAAATCAATAATCGAATTTTATTTGGGTTCGATATTTTGTTTATACCAAGTATGGTCGGCGTTAATGTGTATTTCCTTTTTGTTCTGCCTAATTAAATCGGCATTCTGCTGATCTAGTGTATGCAGTTATAGGGATAATAATCAAATGGAATAGTTTCACATTAGTTGAATTTACCTGTGGAATAAATTTATGGATACCATATGCTAACTTAAATATAGAACTCTTGACAGAAGAGCAAAAGGGCTTTTACTAATATAGCCCTACTTTTTGAAGCGTATCACCCCAATTCTAGAATTGTATCGTCTGATATTATTAGGATCATTATTCCTTTTATTAAATTTCAATTCCCATATGGTACGTTTTTAACGAAATGTATAAAAATTCGGACAATCATCAGTTCTGTTTCCAAAATGTATAGTACACGTATCGTCCTATCTTTTGCTGTTTGTACACGAGCCAATTGCATTTGAATCAAATTATAGAATTGTCGCGTGCCGACCATACGTGTATGAAAACTTTTTTTCCCCTGAATTTTCCTTTCTGAATTTATAAACACTTGATACACATGCTTGGATACTTAAATATATGTGCATATATGTGTGCATAATTAGCCATATCATGAATATTTTTGAAATGCCTGGTTGATTTTGGCTCGTGTCCTTTTTGAGGTGAATACTCATAAAGCCGCGATACTTATACACTAATTTAAATAGAAATTATATTATTGTATATATATAGTTTTAGGTAAAATTTAAAATAGAAACTATTAACCAAAAAACCCTAAAATTTAACGAATATTTTAAAATATTTCAATTATTTTTAAAATCCATAAAAAAGTTATTTTTTTTTTAATATACATAATATGAACAATTCCTTTTATATATAATACGTGTACATCTATATCTATCCTATAATATACTGATATAAACTCTGAAATTGCTAAAAATCTAAGAAAAATTATTAAAATTGATAGAACTAACCCAAAAAGAAAACTACAAAAAATATAAAATTCACGTTCTATTATTTTATACAAGCACGAAGGACATATTAAAAAAAATGTAATTTTTAAAAAAAGAAAAACATGCTCCATAAAACAATTCCTAAATTCAATAATTAATAAATAATTAATAAGATCTAATTAGTATTCTTCAAATGCAACTTGTATCCTTTGTTATTGAAAAGTTGTCTGCATTCTTTAAAAAGCTGAGATTTCAGCCACTGCTAGTGTTAACATTGTCAACATTGAGTTCATCGAAATATATATATATATATATATATATATATATATAGAATTGGTTTATTTATTAAAGTAAATTTTGAGATATAGTGTGGTTGTTGTATAAAAAAACTCGTTATTTACCATACAATATATAATCTTATGCTTATTCCATTGTTGAAATGAATTTTGATAAATTTTTAAATTTACTTTAGTTAAAAAAGAATTAAGTACTAGTAACTTGTAATATATAAAATTAAGAAAGTACGATTTAAGTTAACCTATATAAAATAATTATTTAATATTGACCATTTATAATAATATTCTTATGCAAATGGTTTTCAATAGTTTAGCCCTTACAAAAGAATGACTGAAAGCAGTATTTCTTTATGAAAAGAGAACAGTTGAGGCGCTTTTACTTTTACTTTCAATTTTATCGTGATCTTGTATAATAAATATAATAGTAGCCACACAATATTGTTGCATTTGTACATACTCATATGTGGTTAGGATAAATATTTAAACAAATTATATACAAACAGAAACCTCATCAAAATTATTTCTCATAATCGAAGAAGTCAAATTTTAAATTTAGTCGGATGCGAATTCTTGAACTGTCTTTTATACAATATTTTTTTCTTTTCATCTATACTCGTATTATTGTTTCTTAAACTATTGAGTTTGTATTTATAATATGAGTAGCGTGATAGGTAACAATAGCATCCTGGTACGAAAATATATAACATGCAACCAGTTCTTAGAGGTTGAACAATTATTAATTATGAATTTTAATAGGAATCATCCTAACGTCTGATTTGTTTGAATGAGTTTAATGGAATTTCTCATATAAAAACTTTATTGTCTTATTTTAAATTCTTTAGTTTTATTTTCAATCGAAAACAAAATATAAAGCAGTTACTAAAGTCTTTTATTTGTATTAATTTTTTTCTTCATTTTTTTGTTGTTGTAAAAGACACCAGAAAAGAACATGGCATGGAAAGATGGTAAAATATCCAAAAACAATAAGTCTACTTAAAAATCTTTTCAATTTTTTTTTTATACAGTCGATTTACGGAAATGGATGTATACATACATATATACTCGTATTTCTTTGTGAAAAGGGAACAATTATTATCAATACCATTTTGTCATATATTGCTCATTAGAAAGATTTTTGAGTAATAACATATAAATAAAATTGCTTTTTTAGTTTTATTGCTATTATAATATTGCACAAAGGCCAATTTATTGAATAATCGTATTATTTGTTTTCATTTTCATAGTCAAGTTACTATATTTTAGAGTATTTAAGACATAATAACTTAGTATCAAAATGCTTCAAAGAAAAAGTTGTTAATGAATTTTGAAATCGATTTGAAATTCATATAATCAGAGAGAAAGAGAGTATCTTTATTGGATGCACTAAAGATGGAATTATACTCGTATGAGTTGAATCTATAGAAGGCAGTTCCTCTTTTGTCAATTGACATGTGAGTAGCAACTAAATTGTTGCTTTTATAAATTTTTTAAGCCTACATAAATGCTGTACGTATTTATGTATTTATGTATGTATGTATTTATGTATATGCACGTATTGAATATTTAAGAAGGATAATAGAAGTCATCATTTTGTTAAAGAAAATTTTCTCTTTTTTTATACTTATTTTTATTAATTTATTTATGGTATTTATATTCTGTTTTATGATATAAAAATGTTTAAAATAACATTACCCGAAATAAATAAATACGAAAAAAATAATAATAACAATAATAAAACTAAAAGTGTACCTATGTATGTACGTGTAAACATTTCAATGGGATTTTGTTGCAACATTAATATTTGTTTTATTCCATGTTTGGGAGAAAATGTATTTGATGTTTGGACCTAAAAGATATTTTAAATAAATTTTTTTAATTATTCTGAACAACTTAATTCATCTTGAAAATACTTAATAAAGACATATTGATATATCAAATGGAATCTCAATAAGAAAACGTGATTGAAATAAATTGTCCTACCTCCACCGCGAATAATTTCTGTTTTTTTTCCTTGGTACTAACCCCAATATATTGTTACATATGTAGACGAGTGTGTTTGTACACACTACTTTGTGCATATTATTGTTCAATATATCTTTTTTAATGATACCTAAATCTGAACGGATACTAAGTGTTCTGTCATTAAATTGGTTCGTTTATTTTTATGAAAGGTCTACTTCTTAAGTATACAAATAGAAAAATTAGCATGGGTAATTTTAATTATTAATAAAAACAAATTAATGTTTAGTTGAACGTTTGCGAAAATTTGTAAAAATAATAAGATAACATATTTAAAAAAAAATCATTTAAGAATACTTCATTTCGGACAATAAGTGAAATATAAAATATGTATGTATTTTGTTAAATTTTAAATAATGATTAAAAATTCCAATATTTTATAGATAGAAATGTATTGAAATATTTTTTTTATTAAACTTATAGTAATAGCGAAAGTATTGTGTTGATAAAAAATTTAATTAGTGTACGTTCTAAGAAGACTACTTTGGTGCGTATCTAACTCCTATTGTAGTTTTGTTTAATTTATTTCTGAAATATTGGTAAAAACCTTTTTATTGGTAGAGTTTTATTGTAGTTAAAAATCAACACAATATTAAAACATTCCGATTTTATTTGGAATTATTATAAAATCAAATCAAAATTGTTGAATACCTTCTACAATATATGCATATATGAGGATAAGTTGATTGACTCTTCTTATTTTCCAATAATAATTTATTTCAAGCATAATAAATCAATAAACAAATTGGACGCTAATCATTCAGTATGGCCAATTACCGTGTTAAGTAAAAAAAGTAATGAGATAATAGAAGATGGAGCTATGCTAGGTTGTTTGGTCAGGTATATACATACACATATATGTAGTTTTACCTTATAAGGAGGTATATGATCTTGCTTTGTGGTACAAATTTTTTATTTAGATTTTTATATTTTTAACATACCATGACGGTTCTCTGATTCTGTCCAAATGATCTGAATACTCTTTGGCTATATCTCTAGCGGCGGTTAAGTCGTAAATAAGGTAGCTGAGGTTAAAGGCAACACTGACTGCTCATTATTCAAACTTTTACTAGACTACCACCTATTGAGTAATGAAAAGCTCAACCCGCTAATAATTTCATTATTTTGATGATGGTTGAAAATGATTCTGCTGCCGGAAATGGATGATGCCTATGAGTAGTTCAAATGAAGGAAATCGAAGAAGGAGTTGCAAGAAAATTAGGTGTGAACTTTTTTCTTCCAATAATATTCATAAATAACTAAAGATTAAATCCATCTACCAGTTCTTCAATCATTCTAGTTATTTCATAATTGAAGTTAAAGCAATAAAGATTATTTGCTTAAAAATTACCCATTTTGCTTACTAAGTAGATAGATGATGATGAAATTTTTCTCTTTTTGGTATCTTTTTTTACAATTAGCTATAATTTATTTATCTGGAATGTGTGATATAATCAAAGCTTGTTTTCCAATTTTATATCGATCAGTTCAAAGCAGTAGTCATTGAGAAGGCATAAAAAATGTTAATAATATGATATTAAGTATGTTTACAATTGTTTTCTCTAATTAAATATTTTTTAACTATATTCATAATTACAAGTATAGGTAATTATTATGTTTTTTTCAGATCATTGGAACTTATTGCAGAATAATATAATATGGACACGTAACTTACGAATAAAGATACTCGTAATTATATGGACACGTAACAAATATGTCGTTATAATTATCTTTCGTTTATATAAACTTCCTTCATATTTACTTTATTATATCTGAAAGGTATTTAATTTTTTTTCTAACTATGTCTTTATATAGTTACAATATTAGATTACATTCGTTTTATAATTGAGCGATTGTTTTTGAAAATGGTAAATTCATTTGTTCGTATATTGTGATATTTTAAGAATTTGCGTTTGAATCAATTTAAGAAATATTGACAAAGGTTAATCAATGCCGGTTAAAAAATTGGCTATTGCACCATGATAACGCCCCTGCTCACGCATCGTTGCTTGTGCGCGAATATTTGGCCAAAAACAACACACTAATAATGCCGCAGCCACCGTATTCCCCAGATCTGGCCCCTGTGACTTTCTTGTTCCCGAAACAGATTCTTTGATCCATTTTTTGGAATGGGTAAAAATCGAAGACTAGCCAAAACACGTGCAAGCAAAGCAGCTGTCAAAAATTAACGAACTTTTCGGCATAAGTGAGAGACATGAGTACCAACATAACGCCACAAAAAATCGAAAATCGAATATACAGCATGGTCCTACGCTAATTACCTCACCGCTTTACTTTCTAAATCTTCTTTCATATCCTTATCCTTTATCCTTCCCTCTAAGCGCCATATGGCCCAAGCAGCCACGTGCGCCAATACCAGACTGCCCAGATTTACTCTAAGACAAAATCTGCCTTAAAAAAAAAAAAAAAATTGTAAAAGAAAATAGTATCTACAATATTTGTTTATACCTTAAAATGGACTTATAACACTTTCAATAGTAACAAATTATGAAAAATAAAAACTGAAACAAATTTAAAACTATATTTTCTAAGAAGTTGGCTTTTAGGAAATAGATTTTTTTAACGTACCATAAAACATAATAAATAAAATGAGGACATATAAATACACGAATAATCTCGAGTTTATTAAGAATTCATTTCGGTTACATTATAAAAGAAAATTTAAACAAACGAATGTAAATAACTTTCTTACAATAACTCAAAATAACAAACTTATAATTTTTTAAACTTTTTTTTTCTTTACATATATAGTGAAGTATTCATGGTGAATAGGATGTTAATAAGGTAGTAAACTGAAAACTTTTGTTATAGGGCTTGAAATATTTCGATCTTAGTTATTTGCCAAATAAAACAAAATACTTTAAATAGTGAATTTTCTTTCATAGAGGTTTTTCTAGAAAATATTGTGAGGTTCATTCCTTTTAAACCTCATGCAGCATATCTCACCACACTGTAACCTATAATATGGTCTTGAGTTGTAATATTTTTGTTGTTTTAGGATATACGAAGTCTGTTCAAAAAGTATCGCAAATTTGAATTTCCGCGGGTTACGTATATTCGATTTTCGATTCTTTTGTGACGTTATGTTGGTACTCATGTCTCTCACTTAGTCGATTAGTTCGGTCATTTTGAATGTTCAGTTAATTTTTCACAGCTGCTTTGCTTGCACGTGTTTGGCTCGTCTTCGATTTTTGCCCATTACAAAAAATGGATCAAAGGATCTGTTTCGGGAACAAGAAAAAGTCACAAGGGGCCAGATCTGGGGAATACGGCATTATTAGTGTGTTGTTTTTGGCCAAATATTCGCGCACAAGCAACGATGCGTGAGCAGAGGCGTTATCATGGTGTAATAGCCAATTTTTGTTCTTCCACAAATCCGGGCGTTTCTGGTGGATTGCTTCGCGCAACTTGCGATGCGTGAGCAGGGGGGTTATCATGGTGCAAAAGTCAATTTTTGTTCTTCCGTTTCTGGCGGATTTCTTCGCGCAATTTGCGCATAACTTGCAGGTAATATTCCTTATTGACCGTTCTATCCTGTGGCAAGAACTCATGATGCACCACGCCCCTGCAATCGAAGAAAACTGTAAGCAAAACTTTCACATTCGACCGAACTTGGCTCGCTTTTTTCGCTCTTGGCTTGTGCGGCAACTTCCATTGGAATGATTGAGCTTTGGTTTCCACGTCATAACCATAAACCACTTATGACCCTCTGGTTTCCACGTCATAACCATAAACCACTTATGACCCTCTATTCCAAAAAATGGATCAAAGAGTCTGTATGAAATTTTGTGTGAAAAACAAAATTAATTGCGCGGACGCATTCCGAATGTTGACTGTGGGATATAGTGAAGCTACCTTGGACCGAAGCAACGTTTATCGGTGGTACAAAATGTTCTCAGAGGGCCGAGAAGATGCGAACGACGAAAAGCGTGCAATACAGCTGCCAAATACGAGGTCTGTTCAAAAAGTATCGCGAATTTTGAATTTCCGCAGCTTAAGTATATTCGATTTTTTGTGGCGTTATGTTGGTACTCATGTCTCTCACTTATGCCGACAAGTTCGTTAATTTTTGACAGCTGCTTTGCTGGCACGTGTTTTGGCACGTCTTCGATTTGTGCCCATTCCAAAAAATGGATCAAAAAATCTGTTTCGGGAACAAGAAAAAGTCACAGGGGGCCGGATCTGGGGAATACGGTGGCTGCGGCAATATAAGTGTATTGTTTTTGGCCAAAAATTCGCGCACAAGCAACGGTGCGTGAGCAGGGGCGTTATCATGGTACAAAAGCCAATTTATGTTCTTCCATAAATCCGGGAGTTTCTGGCGGATTGCTTCGCGCAACTTGCGCATAACTTGCAGGTAATATTCCTTATTGACCGTTCTATCCTGTCGCAACAACTCATGATGCACCACGCCCCTGCAATCGAAGAAAACTGTAAGCAAAACCTTCACATTCGACCAAAGTTGGCGCGCCTTTTTCGGTCTTGGCTCGTGTGGCAGCTTCCATTGGGATGATTGAGCTTTTGTTTCCACGTCATAACCATAAACCCATGATTCGTCACCAGTTATGACCCTCTGGAGCAAATTTGGGTCGTCGCGGACAGAGTCCAAAAGCTCCTTAGGAATGTTAATGCGATGCTGTTTTTGGTCGAAAATGGGCAAAAATCGAAGACGAACCAAAACACGTGCAAGCAAAGCAGCTGTCAAAAATTAACTGAACATTCAAAATGACCGAACTTATCGGCATAAGTGAGAGACATGAGTACCAACATAACGTCACAAAAAAAATCGGAAATCGAATATACGTAACCCGCGGAAATTAAAAATTCGCGATACTTTTTGAACAGACTTCGTATATCCTAAAACAACAAAAATATTACAACTCAAGACCATATTATAGGTTACAGTGTGGTGAGGTATGCTGCATGAGGTTTAAAAGGAATGAACCTCACAATATTTTCTAGAAAAACCTCTATGAAAGAAAATTCACTATTTAAAGTATTTTGTTTTATTTGGCAAATAAGTAAGATCGAAATATTTCAAGACCTATAACAAAAGTTTTCAGTTTACTACCTTATTAACATCCTATTCACCATGAATACTTCACTATATATGTAAAGAAAAAATAAGTTTAAAAAATTAGAAGTTTGTTATTTTGAGTTATTGTAAGAAAGTTATTTACATTCGTTTGTTTAAATTTTCTTTTATAATGTAACCGAAATGAATTCTTAATAAACTCGAGATTATTCGTGTATTTATATGTCCTCATTTTATTTATTATGTTTTATGGTACGTTAAAAAAATCTATTTCCTAAAAGCCAACTTCTTAGAAAATATAGTTTTAAATTTGTTTCAGTTTTTATTTTTCATAATTTGTTACTATTGAAAGTGTTATAAGTCCATTTTAAGGTATAAACAAATATTGTAGATACTATTTTCTTTTACAATTTTTTTTTTTTTTTTTAAGGCAGATTTTGTCTTAGAGTAAATCTGGGCAGTCTGGTATTGGCGCACGTGGCTGCTTGGGCCATATGGCGCTTAGAGGGAAGGATAAAGGATAAGGATATGAAAGAAGATTTAGAAAGTAAAGCGGTGAGGTAATTAGCGTAGGACCATGCTGTATATTCGATTTTCGATTTTTTGTGGCGTTATGTTGGTACTCATGTCTCTCACTTATGCCGAAAAGTTCGTTAATTTTTGACAGCTGCTTTGCTGGCACGTGTTTTGGCTAGTCTTCGATTTTTGCCCATTCCAAAAAATGGATCAAAGAATCTGTTTCGGGAACAAGAAAGTTACAGGGGCCAGATCTGGGGAATACGGTGGCTGCGGCATTATTAGTGTGTTGTTTTTGGCCAAATATTCGCGCACAAGCAACGATGCGTGAGCAGAGGCGTTATCATGGTGCAATAGCCAATTTTTGTTCTTCCACAAATCCGGGCGTTTCTGGTGGATTGCTTCGCGCAACTTGCGCATAACTTGCAGGTAATATTCCTTATTGACCGTTCTATCCTGTCGCAAGAACTGATGATGCACCACGTCCCTGTAATCGAAGAAAACTGTAAGCAAAACCTTCACATTCGACCTAACTTGGCACGCTTTTTTCGCTCTTGGCTTGTGCGGCAACTTCCATTGGGATGATTGAGTTTTGGTTTCCACGTCATAACCATAAACCCATAATTCGTCACCAGTTATGACCGTCTGGAGCAAATTTGGGTCGTCGCGGACAGAGTTCAAAAGCTCCTTAGCAATGTTAATGCGATGTTGTTTTTGGTCGAAATAGGCAAAAATCGAAGACATTAATTGAACATTCAAAATGTCCGAACTTGTCGGCATAAGTGAGAGACATGAGTACGAACAAAACGCCACAAAAAATCAAAAATCGAATATACGTAAACCGCGGAAATTCAAAACTCGCGATACTTTTTGAACAGACCTCGTATTTGGCTACTGTATTTGTGAATTATATCATAGTTAACTGTTTCCGCTTTTAAAAAAATTCAAAAAAAAAACAAACAAAAAACCAATTGTGATTAACATTTAAAAAAATGTTCTAGAGTATAAAAAATAGAAATTTTTATGTACAATATAATAATTAAAAATAGAAACTTTTTAATATAATAGGTTTTGTTGTATTAAAAGTAAAACAGTTCTGTTGTATTAAAATTGATCACACTTGTACATTACTTTACCTCGATCAACCATATGTTTCGCGTTTGACTATAGTGTTGGCACCCACCACAACCAACCGTTTTACTTTGTTCCTGTATTATCCCTTCTTTGATCGAATTTTTTTTGGTATCTTTTGAGGAGTAGAATAAAAATGCATTTTGAAATTCCAACTGAAATGGAGGAAAACCATTTAATGACTACACGAACTTGTTTAGTTAAAATTGGTTCAACAGTATACCTTTAGCGGTCAACAATTAGGCACTGGCGGTATTTTTTAATAAATACGAGTATTGTTTTTCATAATAATATCAAAGTGTTTATTTTATTTACGATAAATTTTCGAAGTTTTTAAATACAATATTTACAAATTTCCTAAAATAGACTTGTATTCTGTTAATGGATATATGTCGGGTAATTTTTTGGATTATTCATATAAATCGTACACTTGATTTCACGGACTTTTTCCACCAATTCAGCACCATTACTAGCTTCTGGACGAGCTGGCCTTTTAAATCTTCACGACCATTTTTAAATCGTGTAAACCACGTATAAACTTGAGTACGACTCAAGATCTTTGTTTTGTAACATTAGCACACTTCTATTTTTATTACAAAAAGACACACTTGATTTACGAAACCAATGAATTCTATTTTTATTACAAAAAACACACTTGATTTAAAAAAAACAATGAATAAAGATAACCATAATTTTTATTTGTTTTAAAAAAATAAATCGTGTATAATTGTTATTATTGGCAAATAACATGTTTAATTATAGCAAATAAAAAGGAGAAGCAAATATGAGATATACGAGCAGTTTAAAATATCTTTAATTTTGATATATGATGATTGAAAGTTTACTTAGAAAATTGGACCACATATGAAATTATTGCCTTCTAATAATATGTTTATATTTGAAGGCTATACTTATTGTGAATTTCATTGAAAGTCCTAATACCTTCTCATCTATTAAATACTATTATAAGAACATTAAATTCGGGTCTAGAATCTCGGTTAATTTACTGTTATTTTTGTGTTTGTTTATCTTTATCATTTTTTAATCTTCTCCAATTTTGAAAAAAAATGTAAGGTTAACAATTAGGAAAATTTAAACAATTTAGTAATAAAATTTAGTTTTTTGTTTGAAAATTATCTCAGATTTAAAAACAAAAGAATGTTATCAATTTTTTTGTTTTAAGATCTTAAGGATGCGGAAATAATAATGTCAATATAAAAAGCAGTGAATATTTTTTTATATTTGACCTAAATCTACTATTAAAAAGAAAAAGCAAAATGCATTTCTAAAAATTTTATTTAAATGTTTCTAAAAAAAGTGCATTTAGAATGTTTCCTTTTAAGAATTTGTAAAATTTTCCTTTTTTTTGTAAATGATTCTGAACGAAATTTGCCCTATTTTACAGTGTTGAGCAAAATGGAATCCTTCAATCCGCCCTCTATAATTTTCTGATGTAGCGGCTTTCACGCCAAAGAGATTGATTAAGTAGCTATTGACAGGTAAAATATTTTTTTTTGTACATGGTATATATTTGCGTCGTTGGAATTATTGAGGGTATCTTTTTTTATGATTGAATTTTACTTTAAAACGAATTTGATTTTTGTTTCAAAGCAGATTGATGAGTGGTATCGCACTTGACTTTACTGTTCAATCAAATATTTGACATTTTTCGTATGCCAATTTTTAGTTTCATATATACTCGTATGTATGTTAGGTGCCATTCCATCCATCATAAAAACTATTTGATATTTTGTCAATGTAATATTGTATTACTTAGACAATCTTGTTGAAACTTCAAATTCCAACATAAGGGCGCGAGTAGAAGAATTTTACAATAAATATATTTCTATCGTGTGTTAGATGTTATTGTTTTGTTAATGGCTTATATGTGTATGTAACACATATAAAAATTAATTTTAGAAAAAATGCCAAGGCGTATTATAATCGATTTTTGCATTCAAAAGGTGAATTATTCGGACAACACCGAATGAATCCTTTAGAACGTGAATTATTCTTTTGCTCCATTGTTATTCTTATTGTTAGAATGGAACATTTGAAAAGTGAAAGTCATTGCATATTTTGATGAAAATGTTTTATTTTGATATTATTTATAATAGACACTTACAATGTCCAATAAGGAATAAAAATTTAGAGACCACCTCAATGTGTGACGAATAGTCGTAAATTTTTTTTTTAGATATTGACTCTTTTGTGTTACTTTTTTCAGTATAATAAAAAGAAATTCGAATTGAGATCTTCATTATTGGATTTGTTCGAAATACAAATTTGCGTTAAATTGGTTCTTTTATTTATTATTTGATTTTTTTTAAATTCAAATAAAATTTGGTTTAGTATACAATTTAGATCATTAAGTGTAAATAACAATTGGATTTGTTCTCGATCGGATAAGGTAAAATATTAGAATTTTCTTATAAATATTTCACGTAAAAAATCCAATAATGTTTAGTTTAATGCCGATTCCTATATTTAATGTAAAAATAATTTGAGTACGAATAAAAATATGAAGTGTTTACAAAAATTGGCTTTATTCAAAAAATAAAAATAGAAAAAAAGAATCTTTTGTTTGTGTTTTGACAACAGCATACTAGAAGGATGTGCGTGCTTCTTTCTTTAAAGTTACTATTTGACAAAGGCTAGATTTGATTCGCAGGTACAGTTAGGACGTTACGTTAATATAACAGGTAAACTGATATTGTTATTTTTTTGTTGTTTTATTTGAAAATGTGAGAAAATTCTAGCGGCATTGTTATACACAAAGGGGCAGCCATTTTTATGGGCTGAACTCTCTTTAGTAGACCTATAATTTACTCTAACGCCTGTGAAAATTGGTTTTGAATAAAGAAAAAAATTATTGTTTTTGCAAAATCTACTGATGGTCCTATCCAGAATATTCCGAGTCGCGTGGCACCTTGATAAATGATCAAAGATATGTTATATGATTTTCGAAGCCACGTCAGGTCGTACGCTGGTTTCAAATATTATATAACATACGAGTACCTTTGATCCCAGTGGTCAAACGATTTGTATTTATCAGATATGGAGTATATTTATATCTAATCATTTTTTATATTGTATATTATAAACTTTCTGTCATTTATTAAAAAAAAATTCATATCCAAACTAGATTATTTT
Source organism: Atherix ibis (assembly GCA_958298945.1). Lineage (NCBI taxonomy): Eukaryota > Metazoa > Arthropoda > Insecta > Diptera > Athericidae > Atherix > Atherix ibis. Next base: position 17,355,435 of record OY282609.1, on the reverse strand, counting down.
TGCTAATATTTCTCTATAATTGATTTTACAAAAACTCTTTTAGCTTTAATAATAAAATTTACATTAATTTGAAAAAAAATTCTCAATTAACAATTTCGGAAATAAATAGACAATTTCAAATTGTGTTTTTATTCTTTAAGGATATAACCGAAAATAAATGAAAATCTTTTTACTCTTTTAAGGAAGGAACTGAAAACTATAGAAAATATTTCGTGTACAGTAGTTTGAAGGAATATTACTTGTAATTTCTCTTTTACAAAAGCCACAAGCACTAATTTTTATAAGAAAAAAATATTGTACATAGAGTGAGTCTTTAAAATGTAAAATTTACCGCAAAACGGAAAGATCCACTTATCGATCCGATCACCACAAATTATTAGAAGGAAAGTGTTTTCTTTTAAAGTATTGATTAAATACCTTTTCAAGTAAGTGGTTGGTTATATTGTATAAATTCTCTTTTCATTCTAAAACTAAATATTAAAAAAAAAAAAAACAACAAAAAACCATACTTTAGATTTAGTTTTTATTTTATGTATGTGTATACAGGAAAAAAAAGGAAATGGTAGTGAAATGCGGGAAAATATGTTGAATCTTTCGAACAAAAGTGTGTATGGTTTTTATAGTTTAGTTTTTGGTTTGATAAGAAAAAATCACAATCAATTATAAAACTATTTCAATTTTCAAATATATAACCTTTATTAAAAGGGAACAGTTGGGAAAAGGTGGAGCAAAAAGCGGAAGTGTATGGAAAGAAAATGGTCATAAATATCTGGCTACCTGACCTGTAACAGAGATGGTAAATTAGTCAGCGGTAAAGTGTGCTAAGAAGGATTTTCAAACTGTTTCTTTCGATTTCGATGGTGTTCAGGTAGAAAGTCAACAAATAAATACCGGTACCGAAGTTATGTTGATGTTTAGTCGTATGGTAGCTTCTGTAAAAGATTGATCTGATAGAACTTGAAGCTGAAAAAAGCATCGGTCAGATTTCGATTTATTCGTGTATATTATCGATTATTTTGCGAATATATATTTTTTATTATTTTATTGTTGCTATTTTGATAAGTAAAGTTTGACAAAAAGATATACGACAAAAATGTCGACATTCAATCATAGTTTTCCGATTGTCAATTATACTCTCGGATATGAGTGCATGGATAGTGAACGATTATCCGAATATTCGAACAGTGGTGATAGTGTAAATTCAACATTGAGCGGTGGATGTTTAATGAATGAAAACTACAGATCTGATTACTCATCATCATTATATAGTATGCAAGTGGATTATAGATCGATATCAGAGGATTTTGACAGTTTTCATCCACCATTCATCTCAAAATCAAAGGACGATGTTGCAGATCAAAGTGGGGCAATTTTGAAGAAGAGGAGATTAGCGGCCAATGCTAGGGAACGTCGCCGAATGAACAATTTAAATGATGCTTTCGATAGATTACGAGACGTAGTACCCTCACTCGGAAGTGATCGCAAATTATCCAAATTCGAAACACTACAAATGGCACAAACGTATATACTTGCATTAAATGAACTATTGAGACGATCATCTTAGATTAGAATTTTGTTATGTATTATTTTCAGTTATTTAAGTATATTGTGTATATAAATATATTAAACAAAATAAATTGTCCTGTTTACGTAGTTATGTGTAGTAGATTTGACGAGTTATATTTTATAGAACTACGGCCTTGATTCCTCTCAGCTAAGTTTTTTTGTTCCATTATATAACATTTTTGTTATTAAAGAAAAAATGTCCAAAAAAGTCTCTATATTATACGAAAAATTCTCATAGGGAGTTTAGAAAATTCGACTTTATGATTGAATATCTCCAAAAGTGTTCGATCAATTTGGCATCGTTAATATCTCACACATCTTTTATTAATGTACCATACCTGTTTGTAAAATAAAAAAAAATCAAATTTTCTAGTTTAAAATCAGATTGTTTTTGTTGTAGAGTCCATAATTATAAAAAATATTTGCAACAGAATATTTTTGAAATTGTTTTTAATGTAGAACTCTCATCAAATTTGATTATCAGCATAAGAATTTAAAAGTTGAGATATTCTCTTCGATCGCCATAATGAGGTGGAGTTGAGTTATGGGAGAAGAGGTTTAAGATTTTCTATATCGTTAGATTTTGAGAAATTGGCGTGTAGAAATGAGCGATTTTTTTAAATCATATGAAAATATGAATTATTCTATGATTATCAAATATGTCGTTTGGTAGAACAGCTTCTTTAACTTTCAAGCGCCTTTAGAAACAATTAAAAAATCTTGTGCAAAAAATCGACAATATAAACAAAAGTAGTAAGATTTTTGAGATTCGAAAAATACACATAGGCTATTTCAAAAATTCGAAGTATGCTACAGAACAAAATATAAAATAGTTATTTGTGTGAGTGCTATACGAGATCTGTTCAAAAAGTATCGCGAATTTTGAATTTCCGCGGGTTACGTTTATTCGATTTTCGATTTATTGTGTCGTTATGTTGGTACTCATGTCTCTCACGTATGCCGACAAGTTTGGCCATTTTGAATATTCAGTTAATTTTTGACAGCTGCTTTGCTTGCACGTGTTTTAACTCGTCTTCGATTTTTGCCCATTCCAAAAAATAGATCAAAGAATCTGTATCAAATCTTGTGTGAAAAACAAAATTAATTGCGCGGACGCATTCCGAATGTTGACTGTGGGATATAGTGAAGCTACCTTGGACCGAAGCAACGTTTATCGGTGGTACAAAATGTTCTCAGAGGGCCGAGAAGATGCGAACGACGAAAAGCGTGCCGGACGCCCGAGCACGTCAACAACAGGCGAAAACATTGATGAAGTGAAGAAAATAGTATTGGACAATCGTCAAATCACCGTTAGAGAAGTTGCTGAGGACTTAAACGTGTCGATTGGCTCGTACCATTCGATTTTTACCAATGATTTGTGCGTGAGACGGGTCGCCGCGAAAAAACCGAAAAAAGCGCGCCTAGTTCAGTTAAATGTGATGGTTTTGCTTACAGTTTTCTTCGATTGCAGGGGCGTGGTGCATCAAAGCAGATTAATGAGTGGTGCATCAAAGCAGATTAGCGATGACTTTACTGTTCAAATATTTGACATTTTTCGTATGCCAATTTAATATTTTCATATATACTCGTATGTAGGCGCCATTCCATCCATAATAAAAACTATCTGATATTTTGCGTGAGACGGGTAGCCGCGAAAAGACCGAAAAAAGGGCGCCAAGTTCAGTCGAATGTGAAGGTTTTGCTTACAGTTTTCTTCGATTGCAGAGGCGTGGTGCATCATGAGTTCTTGCCACAGGATAGAACGATCAATAAGGAATATTACCTGCAAGTTATGCGCAATTTGCGCGAAGCAATCCACCAGGAACGCCCGGATTTGTGGAAGAACAAAAATTGGATTTTGCACCATGATAACGCCCCTGCTCACGCATCGTTGCTTGTGCGCAAATTGTTGGCCACAAGTAACACACTATTTTTCTTGTTCCCGAAACTGAAGAGCCCCATGAAAGGACGACGCTACGCTACGATTGAGGAGATAAAGACGGCATCGAAGGAGGAGCTGAACAAGATCACAAAAAATGATTTTTTGGAGTGCTTCGAGGATTGGAAAAAACGTTGGCACAAGTGTATAATATCTGGTGGGGATTACTTTGAAGGGGACAAAATAGATATTCATGAATAAATAAATAATTTTTGAAAAAACACAAAATTCGCGATGCTTTTTGAACAGACCTCGTATGTAGGTCACATACCCTCCGAGTGATTTTTTAACTATTTTGTCCTAACAGCTCACACAATAATTTAGTTTTATTTGTGAATAGGGTATGTTTATTTGGCGCATTGGGGTAGGTCTTTTTCCCGACAGTTTTCGGTCCATAACTCATAAACGACTACTCGCAAGCATTCTCGACCAGATTCCAGCAAAGAACATATCAAAACTTTCGTTTCAAAAACGTTTTGGTCGAGGCGCAAAAAATGTTGAAATCTGACTTTGCAATATGAAAATAAACAAAATTAACGATGTTGGTGGCGGAATATAAACTAAGAAAGGAAACATTTTCGCGATGTTATTTTTCAACAGCGTACCTATCCCTTTTTGGCTAGTTCAGTATGTTAAACAACTTGGCTAAATAACAAATTTTTTGAATAAATGCAAATGACTGATTCAGTTGCAAAGTGCCTATACTGGCTTTTAATTTGGAAACTTGAAAATTTTGCATAGATGTTTTTATACATACTCGTACTATTTATTCATCTAAAAATATGATTTTCATAGGAAAATTTCAGAGACGTTTCCATGTTTTTTTTCCCCGAAAGTTTACTTATTTGTTTTACAATTGCTAAAAAATGATTTTTTTATTGTTGAAATTTTTCAGTCAATATTTTAAGGACACTACTATATTCTGTAAGAAGACAATAATTTGGCTCTCTAGTAGTGTCGATTCTTACAAAAACAGAAAGAAAATAGGAGAAATTCTAAATTTGAAATTGAATATTTCGGAAAGTATGGAGACAATTTTCATCATTTATACCTTAGACGTCATTTTCGAAAAAAAAAAACTTTTTTTGGTAGGATCTAGTTCAATTTCAATTATCGTCCTTAAGAACCTTTGAATTGGTATTGATTTTTATTTCATCATAAAAAGCAAGGATTGCGCTTTTTGATGATACCAGTTTAAGATTTTTCGAAGCGTTAGTTTTTGAAAATTTTGGCGTCTGAAAATGACCAATTTTCGAAAAAAATTTACTAAGTTTGACCTTCAAAAAATGTTATTAATACTCGTAGTATGATTTTCAAAATTATTTCTAAATCGTTAGATAGTATAACTATTTAGCTTTCAGTCGACATCAAACATGATTAGAAAATCTGACGGTAATTACTCGAAAACTTAATTTTGTAAAGTCGGTTTTTTCCAATTTTGAAAAATTGATTTTTTTAAAAGTATGTAGTGTCCTGGAGATGTCCTTCCTTCTAGATTTGTTGAGATGAGTAAATATAACTTTAAAGGAGGTATCAGGGAAAAATAGTTAAACAATCGAAATGAAATTTGTCGTTTTTTGAGCAGTTTTTGGCTTATAACTCGAAAAGGACGCTCCCGACAGGACCATCGATCAGATTCCGACAAAGGACACATCAAGACCTTTCGTTGGAGGTATCACTCATTTCGATCAGAGCAAAAAAAAATCGACTTCTTTGAATCACTTTGCACCTAGAAAAAAAATATAATGGCTCGCCACACAGGCTGTTTTTTGCCTGTGGCGGAGGATGCTGCTGCTGCAAAGTAACGTCATCCATTTACGATTCATGAATGCAAATTTGTCCGAAGAAAATTTATTTTCTCCCTTTCGGCGAGTCGAAAAACTTCGAAGCGGGCCGATCCCACCAAGTACAAGGCCCACCAGTTACTGCTTAACCTCGCTAAATAGTGAGACCACTTAATCGACTAGGCTAAACACGCTGCTGCGTATAATTATCAAAACTTGTAGTTAAGCTACTTCAATTAGATTTTGATGGAAAATTTGCATTTAAAATCGGAATTTTGTTAACTTGACTTTTGGTTGTTGGCTTGCCTTATGGTTGTGGGCTTGACTTTTGTTGGTGACTGTAAATTGGCTTGTTAATTGAAATTGAAAGCTTGAAAAAAGTGAGAGTAGCCGGATTCGAACTATGGTCCGCTGCGTTGGAGCCTGTATATTCTTCTGCCGAGCGACCGTTTGTTTGTTTGGTTGTTTGTTAACGGGCCACCAGACCTCGCCAGACGCTATTGGATCCATCTGCTTAGGCGGTCCAATGTTTCGCCCAGGATCCCCCAGGTTGGAAAAAAAACAAGCCCAAAAGACCACACAAACTCCTCTCCCAATCCAGCGTCTCCCTCGTGCCGCAGCACCCATTTTTAACCCTACTCTCCCGACTCGACCACCTTAATGGGTGGTCCTACTCAAAAATTCACCCGCCCCCTGTCCACTCCTCCCAATGTGCTCCCCAATACCTAAAGGCGTCTGACAACCGAAATGCCAGACTCCTCCGTGAATTTGAGTATCTTCTTGAAATTCCCAATCGGCACCCCATTGTCCGTATTTAGGAATTTACCTAGATCTCCCAAGGTGTTGATATTGCCCATTAGCCTTCGTCTGTTTATGTAGTGCCTCCTGCACGCTATCACGATGTGTTGGAAATCCTCCTGTACTCCACACGTATCACATAAATCATTATCGGCATATTTGAAACGTACCAATTTCTTTTTGCACATAATATTGCCACTACGAATACGGCACATTTTAACCACCTGTCCTCTAGACCATGTGTTACCCCTAAACCAATATTTACCATTGTCCGGTCTACCATTAGTACCATAGTGGAATCCGTTTCTTGCTGTAGACTCTTCGGTGAATCTTTATTCAGATGCCACTCCCTAGCTATTTTACCTCTGATGGTTTTGAGGACTTCTTGGGTGCCCAGAGTGCACTCGACCATGACGGTATTCAGATTTGTGCATGCATCTCTGGCAAGCCAGTCAGCCTTGGTATTACCCGTAATACCAACGTGACTTGGGATCCATTGAATCTTATACGATCTACACGCGTTATCGCGGATCGTTTGCATAATGTTATTTGCAATGGGATGTCGGTAATATTTCTCCCCTATCTGCAAGGATCTTGCATGCAACCCTGGAATCCGTCAGGATGGTAGACTGATGATCCCTCATTTCCCTTTCCATGTACATGTGAAAATATTTCATCCATATCACATTGCTAGTTTCGCTCTTTTTCATAGGCCTACTAGTCAACTCACCGATGATGTCTACATTTTCCGGCATTTCCATAACTAAACCATACCTGGAGAGTATTTTTAGCCGATCAAAATGCTCCCCATACTTAGATATGGTTTTTTACATGTACGTCTTTTTCATGCCGGATCGGTTATGTTAACGAACATGTCCTCATTGAATATGGTCATCTTGGCCGCCTCCCGACAAGTCAACCATTCCCTTCTCATTGAAGAAGGCCACTCACCCGCTTCCGCCAGAACACATTCGGATTGCCCTGGATACCATATTATCCACTTTCTCCAGTGCACCCTTACTTCCGCCACCCAACACCCCGCCGCCCCATAGTCTACTTTGGCCAGAATCAGGCCTCGATAAATATCAGCGTCGCAGGGTGTCCCTTGTGCTCATAACCACACAAATTTCTCAATATATTTATTGTGTTCCTGAAAATTTAATCGGTTATCAATTGTAATGCCCAAATACCTGTGGCTTCCAACTATTTCAATATACGAATCGCCTATTCGGATATCGCTCAATTGATTCTTCCTCGTAGATTGGTATGGTAACATGACCCTGGTTTTTCACAATATATTTCCATGTCCAGCTCTCGCAACTTGTTGTGTATGTATCCCATCCCCAGTTTGAGCAGTTTCTCGCGCCTTGGCTACGTTTCAGCGCTAAAAACTGCTTATATGCCTCTTGCAGAATAATCGTTTTGTTCTTGATCTACACAGAACAAAACGATTATTCTGTTCTCTTAAACAGAATAATCGTTTTGTTCTGTTTAGACTTATCCCTCTCTATGATATTAATCAGTTTGTTCAGGCATGTGGTGGCGCCCATATTCTTACGGAACCCAAAACTATTCGTTGGAAGTGTTTTGTGCCTTTCCATAAAGTCCGTCATTCGATCCTTAATCATGCCATTTATTATTTTGACCGTCGTTGGCAGTAATGCGATTGGTCTATAATTTTCAATTTTTCTGACGTCTTTTCCCGGTTTCGGGATAGCGACAACCCTTGCTGTTTTCCATGCCTTGCGCAAATAATTCATTTGCCATTCTATGTTGATTGCTGCTAATAAAATACTTTTCTGTGTACCGGTTAGACTCTTAATGCAATCGTAAGTAATTGCATCCGGTCCCTTCTTCTACTTATATTGTCCTTTCCCGCACTGTCTCCAATGGTAATCGAGGTTGTAGGGAAGTTTAATTTTAAAAATTTAACTCTTCTCAGAAGATGTGGTCACATTCAAAGGTAAACTATGTTTGATTGTGCCCCGCAGTGCATGGATTTTATTCCAGATATCCCTGATTGAGGCCCCGGGTGTTATTGTGGATATGAAATCTCTCCACGACCTTCTGTTTTCGATTTTGATATATTTTTTTAAAATGGCTCTGGCTCTTTTATAATCTATAAAATTTTGAATGGTTGAGTTCCGATTGTAGCTGGATAGTTTTTTGTATTCTATTCAACAACCGTTTTATACAATCGTTCCACCAAGGTTTGTTGATAGTTAGTCTTTGTTTGATTTCAATTGTGCACTCACCCATTGCCTTCTGGAGACTTGTCTCAATTTCATTCATTGATTTCATTTTATCTATTTTTAGAGTTTTGGCCATTTTTTCTATTTTAAGGATTCGTTTTTTAATCCTGAAGTTCTTTGACTTTGGCATTTTCTCATATGAGATTATGGTCGGTACATGGTCGCCGATAACATAATCCGGGTAGGTCGTCCATGACCATGAGGCAATGTCATTGTTTCTAATCATGGCAATGTCCAGAGAACTGACTGATCCTCTGGCGTCCCCCACATATATATAATCACCATTATTAATTATACCTAGTCTGGTTTCCGCTAGAATCGTCATAATGGCGTCCGCTTTCGCTCTCTGTTGGTTATTTATATTGTCGCAAATTGACCAAGTTTCATTTTGTGCGTTAACTTCACCGCAAATGATAATATTGTCCAATTTCTCTACCTTCTCAATGAAGGCTTTGAACTGTTGTCTAATATCCTTGGTACTTGTTTTAGGTGGCATGTACACACTGATCAAAATGAGGCTGCCATTGCCGATCTTAATTTTGACCGCAATCACCTCCAATGGTAGAAAATAACCTAAGTTGATCGTGTCATATATGATATCCTTTTTTAACAGGATACCCACTCCATCCCCTTTTCCCTTCCCTTCTCTTTATTTGTTGACAAAATTATAATTCTTAACATTGAATTTATTTGTCTTTTTGATGAGTGTTTCACAGAGGATCGCAAGGTCTGTGCGCCTCTCCCCCATGAACTCTATCAATTCCCCGATATTTTGACTTATTGATCGTTTATTTAGTTGTACGATCCTCATAGCTTAGTGGCTTTAGTATTTTCCCCTGAATAAGAGTTGACCTCTGTTTAATTTTCACCAATCTTAACGGTTTTGTTTTCCCTATCCCCGTTCAAATTGGGCAGACCCAATTTGTCTAGAATCGATTCTCGTCGTTGGCGGTCGGTCAAATAATGTTCTTAAGCTACTTACAAAGTAACGTTTTGATTGAAATGCAATTCTTATTCTTATCAGAGCTTCGCTAAAAACATAAACGAAGGGTTTAGAAAGTTTTTTTTTTGCTTTCCTTTTATTTTTTTACATATTTTTTATACTCAATAAATATAATTTTATTTTTGGATCTGAAAAGAACCGAGGTTTTTCTTTTTTATTTAAAAATATTTTTAAGTTTTTATTTTACCTTAGTTTTAGCCAACAGAGAATTAACTGTCTTCAGCCCAATATTTTTTGTTCGTTGACAAATATTTATTTTCGTTTTCTTCGTAGAAATACCGAATGCCATATCGCAGAGAGCACCGACATACTTGCATTAGCATGGAAATTTATGCTAATGCAATTATGGGCCATCACGTACTTTTAAATTTATTGAATTGGAAGATTTACTTGTACGTTAATAAAACATGATTTCTTCAATTCTTCAAAATATTTTTGCAAGTTCTAAAAAGAAATGTTTATATCGTATTTCTGTAACTATTCATTTATTTTTTTTAACTTAAACTAAGATTTGATGAAAAGTGTAACCTTTCAACTAGAACTTATTTTTCTTGCTAATAACTGTAGACTGATGTATTGATAGATTGAACACTTGAAAATATGCTGATTAATTCTATTCTTCAATGAAAATTGCTAATACTTGAACAAATTTTATGATGTTTTTTTTTGTCAATGAATATAGTACTTTTAGTTCTAAAAGGAACTAAAAGTACTATATTTATTGTACTATATACTATATACTATATATAAAAGTACTTATCAGCCGACCTCTTAATAATAATTTCAATCATATTTATTAAGAGATCGCCTTTATGATATTTTTTTTTGTTAAATAATGTGCATATTATTATTAACAGCCCTAGTTTTTCTACGAAATATAAACAATTTTCTTTTAATTATTTGAGTAAAGAAATTTAGACCGAAATATATATAAATCAAGCGAAAAGAAAATTAGGAAAACAATTTTTTGTGTAGACATACATACACGAGCGGCTTCCGTAGAAGTTATTCGATCTTATGTAAGTTGAAAACAGGAGAAACACCTTCAAATTTAAGGTTGAGAAATTTATTACTTTCACCTCATGCGAATAGCACATTTATGAGCGTCAGCAGTCCCTTTAAGCACGGGTATTGCTTTGTTATCTTGATTGTTGTTTAATTTTACCTGGAACCAAAACAAATCGCCTCATAAAGTACGCTAAACGTTTGACCAGACAATTATCAGTGACATTTATGATCCATTTTATCTTCAGCAATATACATCTTTATTGTTTTCAAGAATCTTGATTTTCTTTTTATAAGTTCTTCGGTGTGAACAATTTTCTTCCTTATCATTAAAACTTCGGCAATAAATTTCGTAATTAAAACATTATATTAAATCTTAATCATTAGAGATAACAAAAAAAATCTGAAGATTTAGGATAAGACAATGTTTTTTCTGGATCTACCATCATTTAGAGGAAACTTAAGGTCTTAAATTACACATTCTGCATTAAATTTATTTTTTCTATTTAATTTAAGTGAAAATTAAAAAAATAAAAATCAATACCAAAGACAACTTGTGCAGTATTACTACCAATTTTTTTTTTAATTCTCTGTTATATATATAGAATTAATACAATTAATAAACAATAGGAAAATAATTTCTAAATAAGACTTTGCTTAGTAAATATAATCTAAAAATTACTTCACAATGACTAATAATATTATTAACCAAAAACAGTGGAAAAATTTATGCGAAAATTTTTTCTTCGCGTCGCTTTTTGGTAACAACAGTTCCTGGCTTATGTTGCGCTTCTGGATGGTTCATTAGTTCAGGCGGGCAAACAGACACAGGACTAGCCATAATGCATTGTTTGAGGTCATAGAACAAAATACTGTCGTCCTTTGTAATGAAACTGATAGCGATACCGTTTTTACCAGCACGGCCAGTACGACCAATACGATGCGTGTAGTCTTCAATTGATTTTGCCATGTCATAGTTGATAACCAGCGAAACGTCTTTGATGTCAATACCTCGTCCTGCAACATCTGTGGCAACTAAAATGTCCTTGGCGCCTCCTTTGAGTGAAGCAAGTGCATATTCTCTTTGTTCTTGACCTTTACCACCATGCAGAGTACATGCATTGTAACCCAATTTCTCCAAACCCTTTGCCAAAACATCGGCTCCTTTTTTCTGATTAACGAAAATTATAACTGGCGGTTCTAAACCTCGTGACAAAATTTCTATAAGTTTCTTGCGCTTGTCATTTTCACCCATCAAATACACTATCTGTTCTGTTCGTTCTGTTGGCTTGCCGATCGAACCAATGTACACAGTGGCAGGTCGTCTCAAATAAGTACGCGCCAGCCGCTCAACAGCTGCTGGCATTGTAGCTGTAAACATAACAGTTTGCCTATATTTCTTTTTTGTATAGAAATTGGCCATTAGTTTAGTGGCATCTTCGGCTTCTTCAGAGTCTGGCTTCAGATTGGTAACTGGCATGTACTCTAAAATTTTCTGAACGTCCGGCTCAAAGCCCATGTCTATCATACGATCTGCCTCATCAAGAACAATATATGTGCACTGATTTAGCACCAAATAACGATTTTCGAGAACATCTATCAAACGACCTGGAGTAGCTATAACAATTTCACATCCTAAACGTAAGCGGAATCCTTGCTCTTCTCTTGACAAACCACCCACGACCACCACAGTTCGAATACCAAGTGGTGTACCAAATTTGTTGGACTCTTCTTCAATTTGCTGAGCAAGTTCTCGAGTAGGAGCCATTATAATCGCATAGGGTCCTTGGTCGGCATCTTCGAGACGTTCGATTTTTGGTAGAGATTGTATCCATACCAGCAACGGAATAAGAAAAGCTAATGTTTTTCCTGATCCAGTTTCAGCTACGCCGATAATATCTCGATTTTGCAAACCAATAGGAATTGCTTGTCTTTGAATAGGTGTAGGCTCTTTATAACCAACATTATCGATTATTTCAAGTATTTCTTTTTGGAAACCTGACTCCTTCCAATTTCGAATAGGATTGGGTATTTTACCACCCTTTATTGTAATATTGTAGTCTTCTCTAAATATACGCCAATCCCGTTCAGTCATTTCGTCCAATTCTTTTTCAGACCAATGTCGGTCATCCCATTTCTGTTTTTCTTCTTTACGTTTCACTTTCTTTAAACGAACTTTTTCTTGTTCCTTCTCAGCTTCGGTACGTCTTTTCTCTAAGAGATCACCGTAAAATTTACTCTGCTTACGTTTTTGCTCTTTAATATCAATGCCTGATTTTTGAAATAGAGAAAAATTTGATTCATTTGCAAAAAGCATATATTAACAAATTTACTAATGTACCTGCTATGTTTCCGCGGCCGAAAAATTGTACATGATGCCTTTCTTTGTACAAATTATTGTAATCAACAGAAGTATCTTCGGAGGCATCCCAATCAAATACGAATTTTCGATCATTAAGTCTGCGAACACGTCGCTTTTTCTTAACTATGCCCAGGTATCGTTCTCGTATAGCTTCTAGTTCTTTTTCTTTGTCTTTTTGAGAGAAATCTTCATTTCTTCTCGAATCCTTATCTTTTTCAGCCTCTCTGTCTGGCTTGTGTCTATCGCGTCTATCATCTCGGCTATCATTCCTATCCCGCTCTCTATTACGACTTCCAGAGTCTCTATTCAATATTTGAGAGATTGGAACATCACCAAACCGAGGTACAGCACTCTGAGCCGCCCGTAAAGCTGCGACTTCCTCCTGCCGCCTTTTTAAAGCCTCCGCTACTCGTTGTTCTTTTGAAATAAAAACTGGTTTACTTCGTGCTGATTCCTCTTTCTTTTTCTTTTCAAGAATTTCTTCTAATGAAAGAGGCTCAAGTTTGCTTGTTTTTGGTTTAAAATCAACTCCGGTCGTCTTAATATCCGAATTCACATCGCCTGCTTCATATTTGCCAATTTTTACGTCTTCATTTTTTATTTCATCGAAATATGCTTTATTTGACAATTTATTGTCTAATATATTTTTTTCCTTTGATCGAGATCTTCTATATTTATCCGGCGATTTGGGTCTATCTTTTTCGCAGGATTTCGACCGGTTCCTGTCTTTGGAACGCGCACGAACAATTCTTTCTTTAGAGCGTGATTTACGTCGACGATCTTTCTCACGTATATCACGTTCACGAGTTCTATCTTTATCAGTTCGTTCTTTCGAACGAGACCGTCGTTTTTTATCATTTCCCATTTGTATTTTTCAATTACACTTTAAATCGTAGATATGTTCAATGATATCAAACAATTAACGTACTAACACTTATACTATAATAACTATGAAAGTGTGGTTAGGTTAAATGTCAAATAACATAACTGGCCCGGTAGCACAGTCGTTATAGCAATAAAAATAGAACAAATCAACAGTACGGGAACTGTGCTAACTATGCAACTTGCCGCTAACTGTTCGCCTATTTTTTGCATACAATTTTGGACGACGTTTTTACCAAAATCCTGGAATGGAAGATTTTTTGTATTTAATTAAAAATTATAATGAGTGTTGAACAGATAGTTTTCTGGTTTTGGCTCCGATGGGAAGGCAAATAACTAATCAGTAAAATAGAAAATTAATTAAAAATTATAAACCAACTAAACTTAAGTAATTCGTTCGTTGAGAACAATAATACCGCAAACACACCACTGTGGCTATACTAAAATTCTAAATGTCACCTGCTCGTGGAATTCATATATTTTTGAGTTTGTTTTCACTTATGTGAGTGCATTTAAAATAAAAAAGGTATGGATTAATGATTCCTAGTCTTGATAGTTGAACTACTAACAAGATTGCCACATGTTCGTATGCATAAATATGCGAAAGTAGCTAAAGTGACATATGATGTTGTTTTTTTTCTTTCAATCTTAACAATAGATGTTACAATACCGTAATTTTTTTCTATTTTATATTTATATGGGTAATTTATACTTGGTCAGATTATAAATGAAACAACAAATCCTCCCCCACTCTCGGAAAACTGAACTGTTGTTGACGTAATTTTAGTTGTCAAATGAATGTTTTCAATCCAGTGATTCATTTCTTATTGTTTCCTGTTTCATTTGATGTTTTCGTATCGTAAATAATTTTTTGACTACAGTGTAAATTCAATAAATGATAATTGATCTCTTAATAGTATAAGACAATTATTTGTAGGTAATATATTTATAAAAAATATTGCAAATTGTTAGAATTTTGATTAGTTTTTTAATAGACCAAATAGTACGAACATGATAACCGAGAATATAGACCACCGCAGCACAAATAGCGATCCACCCGAAAATGAAACAATACCAATTGCTGGAACCAGACACCGTATATTTCGAAGTTTTGGTGACCTGTTTGGGTCACGAGGTAATAATGAGGAACAAGTAGCAGACGGATATGTAGAGTTTGGAATGACAAATCCTGAGCGATCTGGAAGAACTTTGGGAACGTTCGCTGGCGTTTTCAGTCCTGTTGCTTTATCTATGTTTAGTGCTTTAGTATTTATTCGTGTTGGTATGTCATTATTTACTTAATTTGTTTTAATAATATTTAATATTTGGTGGTTTTTTTTAGGATTCATTGTTGGAAATGCTGGACTTTATGTAACTCTTTTGCAGTTCATAATCGCCTATCTAATACTCATATTTACAGTTGCTTCTGTATGCGCTATATCAACTAATGGTGCTGTTGAAGGAGGGGGCGTTTATTGTAAACTAAAATTAAGTGATAAATAATGAAATTGATAAGAAACATATATAATTATTTTTAGTCATGATAAGCAGAACTTTAGGCCCAGAATTTGGTGGATCGATAGGAACACTATTTTTCTTGGCGAATATTGTCGGATCTGCAATGGCGATATCTGGTTGTGCTGAAGGCATTGTGGAAAATTTTGGGCCAGGCGGTTATCTAAGCAACAAAGACAGTTTCCTTCCAGATAGTAAAGAATGGCGATTTCTTTATTGTACTCTCATTAATACATGTATATTAATTGTCTGCTTGATTGGCGCTGGAATGTTTGCGAAAACATCTGTTATCATATTGGCCATTGTAACTGTATGTTTATTTTCGACATATGTTAGCTTTCTTGCAGTAGGTCCAAAAGAGGTATGACCGTTCCTTTATAATAATATTTTCGTTACAGAGAGTTTTTATTTGCAGGTGTCTATACCCGATGAAAATACTTTGGTACAAAATCGAACTTTCCCAATAAAAGCTAACTATACAGGATTATCGTGGTTAACTTTAAAAGGCAATCTCTTTCAAAACTATGGCGAGGATTATACATCAAATGGAAGTAAAATTAACTTTGCAACCGTATTTGGTGTACTCTTTGCAGGAGTAACTGGGATTATGTCTGGTGCCAATATGTCTGGTGAACTCAAAAGTCCATCTCGTAGCATACCAGTTGGCACACTTTCAGCGGTAGCATTTACTTTCGTATGCTATATTTTTCTTGCATTACTTATGGCTGCTACATCGCCTGGCTTTCTATTAAAAAATAACTATCTATTTTTAATGCCAGTTAATTTATGGCCACCATTTACTACAATTGGAATATTAACTGCCACGTTTTCTACTGCACTTAGCAATTTAATTGGCTCAAGTCGAATTTTAGAAGCATTGGCGAAAGATGAAGTTTTCGGATCTTTGTTAAATTTCGTTGTTCGTGGTACATGGAAAGGCAATCCAATTATAGCTGTTATCAGTAGTTGGACTTTGGTAGAAATAATTCTATTGATTGGCTCATTAAATACTATTGCACAAATCAACTCAGTACTTTTCATGCTATCATATCTTGCCACTAATTTGGCATGTTTAGGCATCGAACTTACTGGTGCCCCGAATTTTAGACCTTTATTTAAATATTTCACTTGGCATACTTGCTTTTGTGGTTTGATTGGAACTTTGGTCATGATGTTTGTCATCAATCCTATTTATGCATCGTTGAGCATAATTTTATGTCTTATATTAGTGATTGCTCTACATATATTTTCGCCGGCATCTCAAGGAACCCAATGGGGTTCAATATCGCAAGCACTCATGTTTCACCAAGTTAGAAAGTATCTACTTATGCTTGATTCGCGAAAAGATCACGTCAAATTTTGGAGGCCACAAATGCTGCTATTGGTGTCAAGTCCACGATCATGTTGTCCTTTAATTGATTTTGTGAATGACATGAAAAAAGGTGGTCTGTATGTGATTGGGCATGTAAAAATTGGCAATTTTAGTGAATATGAAGACAACAATGACCCAACTATTGAAGAGAATAAACAATGGTTGGCTCTAATTGATCACATGAAAGTACGTTAACTTAAGATTGTTAATTATACCATTAAATCGGAAATGATATTTTCGTTAGGTAAAAGCTTTTGCTGAGTTAACATTAGCAAATACTGTGCGAGAAGGAGTTCAACATTTAATTCGTATATCAGGAATGGGAGCAATGAAGCCAAATACCATTATTTTGGGCTTTTATGATGGTGAAATGTTAAAAGACTTTTTCGAAACGTATGATGCTACGATAATATTTTTAATAGAAAATAGTTAAGATTAAAATTACGAAAAATTCTTTTAATCTATAGTGAGAGTTCACCCTATAATACGAATGAATTCAGTGATGGTGGAATCCGATTATTCCCTACTCGAAGCCAAGGTGATGAAAAATCGTTTACTGCACAAGAATATGTCGCTATAATTTGTGATATTTTGAAAATGAACAAAAATGTCTGTCTGTGTCGTCATTTCCACCGATTGGATAAAAACTTCTTGACTAAGTAAGAATGATACAGTTTTTGTTAACATTTATTATTCGAGTTAACATCTTTTCAGGAGCAATCATATAAAGTACATTGATGTTTGGCCAATCAATATATTCGAACCGAAAAATGATGATCCATTTGATGTGGTCTCACTGTTTATGATGCAGTTAGCATGCATTATTAATATGTTACCAAAATGGAAACGTTTACAGTTGCGTGTATTTCTTTGTGAATCAGATGACTCAAGTTCAATGGGGTAAAATAATAACAGAAATTTAATCGATGTATTCTATAATTTTTAGTATTTCTAGAACGTATATCAATAGTTCACAAGTGATGAAAAATTCGAAACAAAAACTAGAACAGTCATTAAAACAATTAAGAATAGCTGCTGATATTCAAGAAGTATGTGATAATATATAATTGATTTATAGTATAAGCTAAGATGCATATTTATTTAACTTATAGATTGATGAATGGAGTAAAAATCACGAGTTTATTCGACACAGTGCAATTTTGAAACAATTTACGAAAAATGCTAAACCAGACACAGATTTCCTTAATGAAGAGAACATCAACAGATCAAAATTATACATGCAAAAGTAATTATTAATTAGCGATTTCTACGGAAATATTTTTTAATTAAATATTATATGATTTTTTTTTAGGGTCAATCAGATTATACAAGATAGATCGAATCAGACGGCCGTGTCTTTTATTTATTTAGCGGCTCCCCCTCAGTTTAATTCACCAAATTGGGAAAAAACCAGTATTCGATATTTGGAATTACTCACTGAATTAACAGCCGATCTTCCACCCACAATTCTGGTTCATGGAGTTAGTACTGTAACCTCAACTACTCTTTAGAAAAGAATAATAGAAAATATTCAACCAATTGTATAATTAGTATTTAAACATAGACAAAATGGAGTGATAAAAATACTTGACATTCGGTAAAAGCGCACTGATGTGTAACAGAGAAATAATGATTATTGCGCTATATATTTAATCGTTCCCTTTTTATGAGAAAAGTTTTGAAATTCTACAAAGGGACTTTATCTTTATAATGTGAGATGATTTGATTAACAATATTACTCACAAAAAAGTATTAATATTGAATAATTTACTATAATTGTAATTGATAAAATAATGTGAGATTCACACAAAATATTTATGAAATAAAAATGTATATTACTAAAGGATAAATATTTTTACTAATAAATTAACTAGGAGAATAAATAACTAACATAAATATACATATTTTTGTGTCTAAGGCAATAAATGATGTTTTAAAATATATGAATTTATTAGCAATAATTTTTATTTGTTTGCAATGATCTTTAGCCCCATGGTTTTAGGTTCCAAGCAATATTAAATTGAATGGGTTGGAGAGATGCAGGTAGAGTCTTATTTGGTATTTGGTATTTTGAATATGTCCAAGGCAGTTTTTGCGTATCCAATTTACTCATATTCAATTCAATTTCCACTGCAGATTTCTTCGGCATAGCTGCTACTAAAATTTTTATCACTTTTAATAATTATAAAAATGATCATAAATTGAAATAATTATGTACCTATTTGACGTAGTTCTAAGATTTGATCGGGTGTATAGTGACTGTAATGACAAAGTAATCCGAAACGACACTCCCGACCTCTAATAAATCGAGGACAAGGGGATTTCCCCAATTCCAACTCAAGTGTTTCTTGTGGATCTATATATGGATATATATATATATATATATACATATAACATATTGTATGTTTGATATTAATACCTTTTTCTGTCAAGTTTTGTACATAAAATAATATTTTTTTTAAATTGTCTTACCTCGTACGGATGCGGCGTGTACAGCCTTTTCTATTTTATGTGGAAGACCTTCGTTGTGTTTTTTTCGCACATTTACGTCATTTTTCATTCTTTTATCACAATAATCACAATAATAATTTTCACTCATTTCACACGTATAGTAACGCAAGTATTACTAATTAATAAATGAAGATTAGTTGCGCGGCACTTAACCTCAATACCACATTTGGCGAACTGTCATGCAATTTAGAACTAAAAAATCATATACACACACTCATCCATATATTCAAGCGTGGTATGTACATATATTTAGACCACGTGGGAAACTGATCAGCTGATTCTGTTAGAATGTACAAATTACCATAAATTTTATGCAAAATTTATTGATAATTATTCTCCAATAACTGAAAAATCATAAATGATATATTTCTAAAAAAATATAGATGTGATATCTCAAATATTGCTCATATAAAGTTTGCAGATTGAATTATTAATAGAATAATTTACTTGATTTTCTCAAATCGCAAAATAAGAAAATGTATTATTAGTTTTAATATACAAATAATTTTACAACAAAAAAAATTCCAAAATTATACTATTTAAAATTGTTCTATTATTATAAATTCACTTTATGGAGTAATAAATGTTTACAATTAATGTGAAAATTAGTTTATTTTCAAGTTCATATATGAGAAAGCCTTCCTTTTATGCTATTTAGTTTCAAAAACTTTTTTTACAGTTGTCTACATAGAGCGATGTGTTCAATATAGCCGATATAATTATATGATTCTCAAAATGATCATTTGCAAAACATTGGCAATCAGTTTCAGAATAATCTGCTATTTTTGGATCCGCCAAATTATACATCAATAATAATGAGATGAGTTCTGAAAATATTTATACCATTGTATTTACTTAAATGTTTATAGAATTAAAAATAATATATGTACTTGATTTTTGTTTAACAGCGAAAAGTAAAGCTGTACTTCCATGTTTTGTATCAGTTTTATTCAATATTTTTATTATATTTGAATTTAATCGAACAGGCGGTTTATCGTAAAAATAATTAATTTCTCTTATATAAATATCATATAATTTTTTCTCATCCATGATACCAAAATCATCTTTTATTATTCCTTCTTTTTCATTAATATTTTCAATAAATGTTTTTACCATATATAAATTCTCATTCCTCACAGCAATATGCAATGGAGTAAAACCATCATTGTTAGCCAAATTCAAAAATTCAAGCTTATAATGTTTCAGCATTTTTTGAAGAATAACTGGACTATCCATATTGTACATAATTAAATGAATTAAAGTATTTTCATTATCGTCGATCTCTTCTAAATTAGCGCCATTCAATGTAAGCACATCAATTATATTAATGGGACAATTGTTTTTAATAGCTAACTGCAACGGTGACTAAGCATTTTAAAATATATTATTAATAATTAATATTATGAAAATAGAATTCACAATATTTACCTCGCCGTCCAGCGTTCGTAAAGTGTGGACGTTGAATTTAAGATGCTTAAACACGAACAGTTGACGCCTTACACGATTAAAATCATTTCTAATAATAGCATCATGGATTGGACTGTATTTAAATGAACAAACATTTATTAACATCTACTTCAATTATAAATATTTACTTACTATAGACCACTTTTGCTAAGCTGCAACGAACTTAATAGTTCATTTTTCATTGTGTTAACAATATCATTTTCAGTGACTGCACATTTTGTTAAAATTTTCGGTTCCTGAACATCATCCAATTCGCAGTTATTAATCAACTGGTTTATTGAACGAAATCCAATGGCATTAGTCTGTATTGGCTGTGGAGGTGGAGTGCTCTCCAATCGATTATTACGAGAATACATCTTTGAATAAAAAATATTTATTATATGTAATTTGTATGTAGTCAAAATATACCTTCACTGGCACAGGACACAGCCTGATATTTTTGTGATTTGAAGGTGCTTTTTCTGCCCTAGGGAAGCCGCTCCTTCGCTTTCGTCGTACCTTAATCTCACGATCTTTAAGAGCATCTTTTCCTATCGCTATATATCTATCTTCATCACCATAGAACGTTATTTGCTTATTAGTCTCAATGGGTGCCATATCATTATTGTCTTCCTCAATCGGTTCTGATTTTATATTGATCGCAAGATTGTTGGAAACAATTTCAGTTTGAGTGGTGGCATCAACGGTTTCAATTTTCTTATTACATTTGCAGACAGGTGTATCTTCCAATATACCATTGATGGCATTTAATACACGACTCTGAACATCGTGGTCAGGAATTTTGAATAAAGCAGAAAATAAATCACGAAATTCTGGTAATTGCCTACGTCTTTTCTGCAAAGCTTCGGACATCACTAACAAAAACTACTCCAATTCAATTGTCACTTAATTGACGTAGTGCGCCGTCTATACTTAGGGATTTCCCGTTGCGAATATTTTTACTAAACACAATTTCCCATTTATTCCATAATGGCTGCGTACTTACCAAGTGTTCTATGATGCCATTTTTAAATTATACACTTAAACTTGGTATTATTAGCACACATTTTTATTAGTTTTGATATTATTCAACCATATAATTTCAAATTAATAATATCGAAAAGATATTATTAGATTTATTTTGAGAAATCGGGTATTTCCATTGTTATTAAATTTAGGAATTTTTTTTTTTGTATAATTGGTATCTCTGTCTACATTCATGAAATACAATTATGCAAGAGTTGCTTTGACTCACAATGAAATGCATAATTTCACATCAATTTCGACATTCAATTGCATTTTTTCTGCAATAAAACTGAATTACTATGAAAATGATTCAATTATCATTTCAGACAAAATTGTTGCTATATTCTTGTACTTTTATGGCAGATCTTGGGCTTGACCAGTAAATTGGACTTTTTAAAAGATAATTTTCCTAGTACTATTCTATTGTGTGAACAACTTCAATGACTTGAAAGACTTATAATTTATAAACTTATTCGGCATCAAAAAAATAATGCACAAAAATCTCAGCAATTCAAAATTAAACCACATTAGAATAATAAAATAACACATTTTTAATTTAAGTTTTATGTATCTAGACACCTTTTTAGAAATACATATTTTCTGTATTAACAATTCATTTTAAAAGTAAATTTATTTAAATTACAAAGCTGAAGCAAATAAAATAAAATAATTAAATGCATTCTAAAATCTACTATTTAATATCGACTTGCTCATATCTTGATTTCATCATACGTTTGATATATGATTTATAATCATCGCCAGGTCCAAAAGCTGATGTTTTACTACCCAGTCCGGCTGTTGAATTTCGAGCATCGGCCTAAAATTATATCAAAATATAAACAATCTCATCATAATGTTCGTAGAAATGAAATTTTTTTTTAACCTCAATGATATTTGTTCTGCCTTGATTACTTCTACCTAAACCTTGGCCTTCACTCCACCCCATTTTTTGAAGTAGACGATTTCCTACATTATTTTCGCCAATTGGTACAGCAGCCAAATTTGATTGTGATGAAGCAGAAGCTGATTTTAATTCTTTCTCAAAACGTTCTTTACTTCGATTCGGTGGTGGCGGGTCACTTTCACCATATTTAAGACGTCGTTCCTTAGCCCTGTCACGGTACCTGTAAATTATTAATTACAAAAATGTTCATCAGTATTTAAATTATTGCTGTAACAGATTGTAATATTTACGCTTGGTTGTTCGATGCATTGCCAATTTCAATTCCACTCCGTGATAAATTATATTTTTGTAGATTTTCCTTATGCAAATTGGACATTTTTAAATGTTTATTGAGTATATCCTGTGATTGGAAGGCACGCTTGCACAGCAAACAAGTTAGCTTTTCGAAATCTACATAATCCCGATCGCTAGCCTCTTGTACACCAAATTGGGAATGATTGGTTTCTTCGTGATCATCAGAATCGGATCCATATGATGGGACTAATTTACTATTGACTGAACTATTAAGCAAATCTAGTTTGCCTTTTTCTTTTTTTTCTAATATAGAGAAGCCTACATCGGCATATCCACTACTGCTAGATTGTTTTGTTGGTACCTCTTCTATTTTAGGCGTTATTATTGGTGATGGTGTGGCTATTATAAAATTCATCTCTTTCTTTTGATTTAATTGTTTTGCCCATTTTTCCATGTCTTTAACTATTTTCTTCGCTACTTTAACTTTATCTTGCTTGTTTTCTTTTTTATTCACATCTTTTTTATCGTCAGGATTCTTATTTGGATCAGCTGAATTATTTGCTGATGCATCAGCCACTGCCGTACTGCCAGAGTTTGCTAATATATATGTACTTTTTTCTTGATCCCAATATAAATACACACCTTTCTCATTATTGTAATAATATTGAGAATGTGCATCATAATATAAACCGGTTGTTGGATCATAATAGTATCCAGAAGTTTCATCATACTGGTAAAGTGATACATCTGGAGATGCTATTAGTAATATTAAATTAAATGTTTATTAGCAAACTATTATTCAATTCGTTAAAAAGATTTAAACAATATAAATATAATTAGTATATAATAATTACCATATTTCTTTCCATCTGTGCCAGTAGGAATTGAAACTGGTGCTACTTGTATTGCAGCTGCATTTGCAATGCTATTATTGGATAAATTTGCTGTAGCGATGGCTGCTGCATTATTGATAGCATCTGCATTTGCATTTTTATATTTATTTTGCTTACGCTGAATAGCTGAGAGCGCTACGGCCGCACCAGAATTTGCCGATTCACCTAACTGATTCATAGTTGGCAAATTATTATATTGTCCTTTGGTGATTTCCGCAATGTAGTATTGTGTATAATATTTTACATAATGTTCATGTTCTGCGGGTGTAGATGCGTACATTGTTGCGCTATATTCTGCCAATCGTGGGACATCTGCTAAGGTATATTGATAAGTATTAGCTGTATATGAAGTTGTCGATGGTGAATTTCTTGTTGCAATCTTGGTTTTCTTTATTATTTGTTTATTACCCGAATCAACGCAGTATGAAACCAGAACTGAAAATAATATACAATTTTTTTTATCATAACAAATATGTAAATATTTTCTCTCGAAATCAATATAAAGAAAATTTTATACTTTACCTTCACGATTATCTATTTTCAATGGTGGCTCTAAGGATTTCAATGCATTGTGCGTATTCATAGAATCAACCAAATTATCGAATGACAAATAGCAAATACCACGCGATGTCGATGTAAGTGGATCGCGACATATCAATATTTGTGATATTTTCGACACCAGGTTCGGCACAAGTTCTTGCATAACAGTGACCACACCTTCTTCATTCGTTAGTACATCCAAGTTGCGCAGCATAATTTCTTTTGATTTAATTTTTATAAATTAATCATTATGAACATTTTATAATTAAAATGATATTAAAAACAAATTTTGTATGTTGGTGTTGTCAACTAATGTAATACTTTTTGTTAGAATATTGCTGACTTCATCGCTGCCTTCGCCGCCTTTTTCACTCTCTTCTTTTGATGCATTACATTTAAAACAATTCTCGCGTCTTTTAAAATTAAAAACTCCACACTGAAATTTATCATTAAAACAAACAGACACTATTTTGAACAGTACTTATAATCATATCAATATAAGTTAATACAAAATTTATCCATAGTTATACAAGAATTTTTATTTATTATATACATACTTTAGCACAATACCAATCTTTGGCTGGTGGATCTTTGGTGTGACTGTACTGCATTACGGCAAGATATTGATCTTGTAACATCAGCACACCCTAAAATCAGATAAAAAAAAAGTAAACCGCGTTAATAATATTTAATAAGCCCAAATAATATTCAATCATCGCCAAAATCATTTTAAAATTCTTCTCTAAGTAATACTCCTCGAGGAGCTGTGACATGATGACCATTCAACAAAGAAGATATTAATGGTGTTTTTTTTTTTTAATAATTAGTTTATACATATATATTTGTTTCAATTCCTAACCATTTTGTATTTAATCAATGATATTTTATAAAGCAATTTTAATTTGAATAAAAACTGTGTTATTTAAACAAATAAACTGAACGCGAAAATACGTTCTGTCTTTATCAACTTTATAACAAATTAAACAAAACTACATATTTTCAAAACAGCAGAATATAAATTATAATCTTTTCTATAGACGAACATTTTATTCGAAATGACTATTTATAATTAATATTAACAAACTGACCGCGTTATCCGTATTTCAAATTTCTTATATATAAAACAACTCTAATATTCTTCACATATTAGTATTAAGATAATAGTGATAGATTTGCAGATGTCTTTTAGAACAATTATATATATATATATATAAATAAATATATTAAAGATTTTCTTTAAATTTGTTTGATTAAATATTCAATGCTCCCATGATGAGGATTTTAGTTTTCTAAGTAATATAAAATGAATAATTTTGAAAAATATTATTCTTAAATTTTAAGTACACAAAAATATTATAGATGAAGAAGATAAAATTTAATGCACCACTAAGGCAATATAAATTATCCTTAATATCTATTACTCATACGCAAACTTAGTTCTTCAGTATAATAGAATATTGCTGAAGTATAATTAGCAAATTTTATGTGATATTTATTTTGGAAAATTCGTAGAAATCAAATTTGGAAAAACATTGATGAGTGAGGAATATCAAATGTTTTTTTTTCAATAAGAAATTTGAAGTGTTTAGCCTTTTTAAACTATTGCGCGTATTTTCTTAGAGTGAGCAAACTATACAATGATAATTTAAACGTAAAAAAAATACAACTGAACATCACTATTATTGTTCTATTATGTTAAACTGTGTTCTATGTTATATGTATCTATGAATTATCATAATTTTAAAAAAATATAATGTGTGATATTTTTACAATGTTCTTCTTTTTAGTTGTAGTTTTCATTTCACGATGCAAAAATTACGATCTTCTATTATTTTAAGGCAAAACTGCACCAGATTCTATGATACCTGCTTGTATTCCATCCAGCGAGTTGCTTCCTCTTGAGTATTAAACTCGACGAATGCAAAACCTCGTGATGGACCTAGATTTTAGATAGAGCAAACACAAAATCTATGTAAATCTTATTGTATTTAAAAAAAAAAATCATTTGATAACAGCGTTCGTTTTTTAATTCATTCGAACGTTTTTATTTTTCCCAGTAATAATTTCACTGCATTTCAAATAAGTTCAATACGATTTAAAACTGTTGGCATTATCTCGATTATCATATGTAAATAAAGGTATAAGTATTTTTTTTTGCGAACAGTTTTTAATACTTACGTTGTCCAGGTTGTATATATGTACATAGATATATATATATATATACATATAATTTAAATTGTTTATTATGAGAACACTTAGTTTAAATTCAATATTCTCTACTTAAACGAAAATAAAATCTATCTAATTCGAAATAACAAAATACATAAATCTAATCCGTCAATATAATTACTTTAATAATTTTCGTGTACCTGTTTTCTTTTTCCGTATTAGTCGAATAAATGCTGGAGATAAACCGTACTGCATTAAATCGTTACTTATCTAAATTTATATGTTTAATTTGAAAAGACACATTAGATTATAAGAAAAACTTTTAAATAATACTTCATTAAATTACATCTGCTTCAGTAATATGTTGAGCTAATCCTCTTAAAATGATTATATTATTTGGAGTCTGATTATAATATTGCTCGTTAATTCCACAATCAGTGTCATAGCTGTCGCTGTGATCATCACGTTCCAGAGAAAAGTTCCTTTTATGATGGGTGCGGTCATCTCGGTCTCTATTGTTTTTAATTTAAATTGTACATATATGTCATCTTCATGATTTAAAAAAATACTAAATATACCTTCTATCTCTATCCCGATCTCTATCAGCATCGCGACCTTTGTCTCGTGATTTTCGGTCCGAACGGTGCCTATCCCGGTTCTCTTCCTGATAATCTTGGCTAGACCCGTCATTATATAAGTCTCTATCACTACTTCGCCTATATCTATCCCGACTGCGGGATCGTGTACGACTTCTACGCCTTCTGTCTCGACTTCGATTCCTATTGACGTTTTCATAAAAATCAACAAAAATAAAATTTGATCGGAATTTTGAATACACACCTGGACCGTGAATTTGAACGACTCCTTCCACGCCTGGAATGCTCTCTTCGGCTTTTATATCGTCTAGGTGATTCAATACTCCTTGATCCTATAAATTTGTTAATAATTAAATATTTTACGTTGTAGAAGAAAATATATTTTCGCCATAAGTACTTCGGGTGCTAACAAAAATGGCGTACTTACTTCGGTCCATTCTGCGTGGTTCCTTCGTAACACCAAAACCTATTATATTATTTAAACAAATACGGAGAAATGCTGTAAAATCCTTAATATTGTGCGCGTACAACTATTTATTGTTTTACCGTAAAACTTTACAAATATATCTGAAACTCTCAATTACTCCGCACGAACTTCTGAAAATTACTAATTCTGCAAGTCCACGCACTGTGCACTCTATAATTTATTACTGAATGAGTACTAAATTAAAATCAACTAACAACTATGGCATTACTATATCAAATTATGAACTTTTCTTTTATGGTAGAACACAATACCAAAAAATGAAGTATATGAATACATTATTTGTAATTTTATAAATAAAATTAATTAAATGAAATATAATTTAGAAATAATAAATTTTATTGAAATTGTATTCAAATGGTTTATTGTCAAAATTCGTAAATTTTTGACAGTAGTTGCAGTTCAGTTTGCAGTTGTCGTCGGAATTGTGTCCGTTTTTTTGACATTAATCACAAGTATATTTACTTATTTTTTTTACTAAAGAATATAAATATTAATATGCGTAATTATAGTTTTTATACGAACAATATTTAATATATGAATAATATATTCAACTTGATAGAAAAATACAAATATCCATTTCAATATAAAAATAAAATATTAATTTTGATTATATAATAACTTTTGGTTTGATATGACGTTTCTATCATTTTAGTACTATTTATCTTGTCATCATGAAGCCTGAACCTTAAACCGGAACTTGTAAGACTATTTAGAGGGGAATTGAAAATTTCACCACAAAAAATGTCATTGGAAAATTTTCGAGCTGGCAAGTTAAATAATTGTAAACACATTTTGTTTACTAAGTTTAGACCGACTATTAAACTTAGTTTTCTAATATTTTAACAAAAATAACAAATTAGCATGGATTTGCCAAATGTTTGCTCTTATTGTGAATCAATAATAGATTCCGATGATTTTCTGAATTGCGAATTGTGCAAGGCAAACGTCCACATAAAGTGTTTAAAGAGGCCAAGCACACCGGGTGACTTGCTGGGAGATGTTTTCTTTGATTTTACTTGTATTAAATGTTCCAAAAGTGGCAAGGAAATTTTCAAAAGGCAAAAATTACCATGGTCAATTTAGATAAAATCAATTATATATATTATGTTATCATGGTTTAAATTGTTTCAGGTTGATGATAATTGTTTTGGCTATCTACAATTTATCTATTCAGTCGAAAGGATTAAGCCATCATGGCTTCTTTCATTGGCGGACGCATATTGTTAACTTTATCGACAAAAACAGATTAGTTCTTTTTGAAACTCATTCGTAAATATATTTTATACGATAGTGTCTGAAAATTTCAAAATTTGATGCAATTGATTTTTATTTTTATAATTGAAAATGCAAAGAAAACGTAAAAAAGTATGGACTGGAACTGTATCTGGAACACTTTCGCATCATAGCCCGGATATTTTTCTCTCAGGACAAGAAGGATGGTGGAAACTTACTTACAATCAAACACCAAAATTTTACTTGAAACTATGTAAGGTTATTTAAACATTTTTACAAAATATTCTTATTGAAGACACTCACGTGCTTTAGACGAACAATTATCGCAAAAGAGACAACAATTGAGAAATGATAAAAAGAATATCGAAGAAGCTGGATGTTCGAGTGACTTTTCGAACGAAGAACAAACGAAACGCAAGAAAAAAGAATCTGAGGAAGAAGAATTCAGCCGAACGCTGTAAGACTATTTTTAATTAATTAAGTTTGATAATTTTTGAAATGTGTTTTTAGACCATATATGGGTAGAAGTCCAAAAATAATCAAAAAGGAGTTGAAAGAAAATTCATTTGAATCGGAAAGTATGAGTAACGTCCAATCAAGTTTGATGGATTTTTTGGAATCAGATTTAGAGAACAATCACAATCTTCTTCATGATATACCTAACATAACATCGACCGATTTTCTCCCTCTTATGAGTCCCTATGCTGCTGAGGACGTCCTAGATCCCTGGACAGATTCTATTCCATCATTAATTCATGACTTTGATATAAAAGATGATAATACGAACTCTAATGACTTTGATGATATTGTATCTAATTTAAATAATAAAAAGTATAAATATACATTAAGAAATAGTAAATTCCATAATTATAATGAATTAAAA
Organism: Atherix ibis; assembly: GCA_958298945.1. Classification (NCBI taxonomy): domain Eukaryota; kingdom Metazoa; phylum Arthropoda; class Insecta; order Diptera; family Athericidae; genus Atherix; species Atherix ibis. The sequence goes on along the minus strand of OY282609.1, from coordinate 17,325,975 downwards.
TTTGTTAGTTTATATGAAGACGATGAGAGTTTAGGAGATAAATACCGTCCAAAAATAGTGCAAGTTACAAATTTCCAACAATCTGAAAAGGCCGAGGAGTTGAATGTTAAAACGGAAGTTTTATCTATTCTAGAAAATGAGAGCGATTCAGCTGATGACAATTCATCAAATGATTTTACCTGTCACAAAAGTTTATTTACAATAGGACCCAAACGGGAATTACCTTGGTTAGTTGCGGAACCAAGTGGTGACAATGCTGAAACGCAAAAACAAGTAAACGATGACGTTTGTAGCAGGTGTTTGTTGTTTTCTTTAATTTTTCATTATGAAATTTTTATAAAATTTTTTTAAAAAAATTAATGCATTAATTTTAGTAGAATCGAAATCATGAGTGAATACGAAGAAAAAGATCTATTGAAGCAATTACAAAGTATAATAAGTTATGAAGCTGAACATGAATTAGTGATTCCAGCATGGATTCGACGTTTATATAGAAAGCTATGCATCCGAAATATAAAACGAAATTCCTCGATATCTCTTATGGATGTTGATAGTTGGGGGGGATTTGGTCGAAGAAAATGCAAGAGCAAACCTCAGTTGCTAGATCGTTATCATTATGTAAGCGAAATACTGAGAGAATACCGGATTCATATTAATTAAGCTTTATTTCAGTTAGTTACTAATTCCGCATTATCTAAAAGCTGTTCATTTCAAGCTCGAATAGTTGGTTCAGCTCACTATGAAGTTTTTGAATCGCCACATACTTCGAGAGTTCTGCATCCATTCATATTTCGTGACTCAAAGTGCTTCCCTGCATGGGTAAAGGTAAAGGAGAGAACAAAATATTGAAATTTTATTTATGTGGTTTAATGAATACATTTTCTTATAGCTTATGTGTGAATTGCAATATACAATTAACGGAGAAATACCATCAAGATCAACTATCGATTTCTGTTATGTACGTCCTTATCATATAGCAGCAGTTAATGCACTTCTTCAGCGAATGTTTTGGCCAGGAATCGATAGTAAGAACAGAAAACTTAAAAATATTTCGTATATATTTTTTTTAATAACACAAACATTTATCAATTTTTAAGTGTCGGAGTGTTTGAGTTATCCCGAATTTAGTGTAGTTGCACTTTATAAAAAAATAGTTGTTGGTTGTGCTTTTTTGGTGCCAGATGTCAGCTATAATGAGGCATATATATCCTTTATGGCAGTGAGACCTGGTTGGAGGAGATGTGGTATAGCAAATTTTATGCTATATCATTTAACTCAGGTTTGTACACTCGAATTAATATGCTCAATTATTATTTAAAATGGAATTATTAAATTTCTGTAATTTCAAATATAGACTTGCATGGGAAAAGATATAACACTACACGTATCAGCAACAAATCCAGCAATTTGCCTTTATCAAAAGTTTGGATTTAAAATTGAAGAAGTTATATTGGATTTTTACGATAAATATTTACCAATTGATGCAACACAAAGTCGTCATGCATTTTTTTTAAGAATGACAAGATAATTTAAAATGTTAAAAATCTATTATAAATTTATTGTTAAATGTAGTATAAAAAGAAATCCAAGTTATTTTTATATAATAATTTCTATGATAATATGTACATGTATAAATTTGTTTTTCTTCAAAAATTGAAATATTTTTAAATTTGATATTTTGTGTTTTAGTTTTAGTTTTATCTTAAGCTTTGGAATTGTGATATTTTGTTGATCCAGGTATTTAAATATACCTAATTTAGAGAATACTTATCTTTGTTTGGACAAATTTCAATACTTTAATTTGTTAATTAAATAAACGGTGTGATAGAAAAGTTATTGCTTTATTGTTTATTAAAATTATGTTTGGAAGCATATTTATGGGGTATGCTGGAATTCTCAAACTTCATATCCCAGATAATGCGAGAATCGTGGCCATTACTTTTGTTCGCCGTTGGTTTCTGGATGTTAGTCTTCGACCTGCGAAAGATAAGACAGAGGTAGTGTTCATCATTGGTAGGAGGTGCAAATAGAGCGTTACGTATATTCGATTTTCGATTTTTTGTGGCGTTATGTTGGTACTCATGTCTCTCACTTATGTCGACAAATTCGGCCATTTTAAATGTTCAGTTAATTTTTGACAGCTGCTTTGCTTGCACATGTTTTGGCTCGTCTTCGATTTTTGCCCATTTTCGACCAAAAACAGCACCGCATTAACATTGCTAAGGAGCTGTTGCACTCTGTCCGCGACGACCCAAATTTGCTCCAGAGGGTCATAACTGGTGACGTGGAAACCATAGCTCAATCATCCCAATGGAAGCTCTTGCACGAGCCAAGACCAAAAAAAGCGCCAAGTTCGGTCGAATGTAAACGTTTTGCAGGAGCGTGGTGTATCATGAGTTCTTGCCACAGGGTAGAACGGTGAATAGGGAATATTACCTGCAAATTGTGCGCAAGTTGCGTAAAGCAATCCGCTAGAAACATCCGGATTTGTTGAAGAATAAAAATTCGCTATTGCACCATGATAACGCCCCTGCTCACACATTGTTGCTTGTGCGCGAATTTTTGGCCAAAAACAACACACTCATAATGCCGCAGCCAGGTTTATAGAGGTGTTTTTACATTATAATTCCATTTTCAACACCGTCACTTATTAAATTATTAAAAATAAAATTAAATACAAAAATGAAAATGAATGTAATTAATTAACAATTAATAAAATTAATAATTATAATATTTTCCGTTCACAATTCCCATTTCGTTTGTGCAAAAATTATGTTTGATTGATGGAAGAAGAACTTTAGTCAAACAATCAGCTACCATTTGATCAGTTGATACATAATCGACAACAACCGATCCTTCTTCAATTAATTCACGAATAAAATGATAATCAATTTGTTTGGTTCGTGTTCGATATGCATCATTTTTAGCCAAAAATAAAGCTCCTTTATTGTGACATATCACTATAACTGGTGACCTTTCGAATAAATTCCCCAATTCATTGCCTAATCGTTTGAGCCACGTTGCCTCTTGAATAGCTGAAGCAAGAGACATATATTCAGCCTCTGTTGCTTGTCTTTTACTGCACCAAGAAACCGCACCACCTTGTAAAAGAAACACATATCGAGTACGCGATCTTTTTTTTATCTAAGACAGATGCCCAATCAGCATCAGTGTACCCCAACATAGCATCCTTAGTAGAAGAAGAAAATTTTAATTTAAAATTACTAGTACCCTTTAAATAGCGCAAAATTCTCATGACTGCCAACCAATGGGGTTTGCCAAATGATGAGTTAAATCGACTAACATCTCCAACTGCAAATGCAATATCCGGTCTTGACCCTTGAACCAAATAAAGTAAAGCACCAACCACCTGTTGATATGGAATGTTTTTGTTTTCCTTAAATTCTTTCCGACTTTTAGGTGCCATTTCAATGCTTAATTTTTGATTTGGATCAGATGGTATACTTAAAGGATTAAAATTCAACATTTCGAATTTTTCAAGTATCTGATTTATATATTTAGATTGATCAATGTAATAATTTCCACTTTTATCCCTTGTAATTCGTAGTCCAACACACTTTCTAGCTTCACCAAAATCCTTTATTTTAAACTTTGAAGACAATAGTTTCTTTAATTCCTCCCTGATTCTGAAGTCTTTCCAGAAAATTAGCAAATCGTCAACATAGGCAGCGAAAAATAATTTTGTTGTATTTTCTAATGATAATATGTAAACACATGGATTTACTTTCGAACGTATATGTATTAAACCAAATACCGTTACAGCTTTATTCAGCTTTGAATTCCATTGTCTGCTACTTTGTTTTAAACCATACAATGCTTTATTTAATTTATTTGGATTTTTTTCAACAACAGCTTCATCTTCAAATTTGATACAATTGAGCAAATCCTCCACGCCCAATACTGATTTTATTGCAAAAGCCCATGTTTGATAATTTTCAGAGACACGCAATTTTATAATTTGAATTTTGTCAGCCATATTTAATAATTATAAATTCGATTATTTATTAAAATGGGTCTGGGCCCATAACCTGTTGGCAGAGATAAAATAAAAAACACCTTTTTTCTATGAATTACAACAACAGAAGGAAGTTTTATTTTGACAGTTATAAAATAAAATAACAATTCATAAGGGCTGATTTACACGTAAGTAACTAAAGTAAACAAGTTTTATAGAGGTGTGTTTACATTATAATTCCATTTTCAATAGATTACTTTGAAGGGGATAAAATAGATATTCATGAATAAATAAATAATTTTTGAAAAAACACAAAATTCGCGATACTTTTTGAACAGACCTCGTATGTACAGAATAGTGGCCAGGTCGATTCAGCTCCACATTTAAAAAGTTGTATCACCATCAATGGCAGATGGACTGACCGTGGATTATCTATCCCAATTGCTGACAATATCGCTTTGGATTGGATAATAATCCAATGGGATACACGCGTCTTATTTTACAGCGCCCGATTCCGTATAGGGAGAGGGGGAGCAACAGAAGTTTGTTGGCAGCCCTCTAGTGTCAGAGAACATCTTGACCTTGATGTGGTGGACTCGTAAACGGTTTAAGAGACTATCGAAGTTTTCGTAACAGCAGTCGTACTAACTCAATAGAGTGGAAATTCTGCCGTACGAAGTAATGCCTAAATGCGGTTCCGTGAGGAGATATAGAAATTTGACCAAGTAAGGTGGTTTTAGTAGGTTAAAGTCCCACATTTTGTCTTTCGACAATTTCTATTTTACCATATAAAAAAAAGTGTATTTTTCTAGCATATATAAAGTGCACAAGAGCTGCAATTTTGTAAATAATTTAATAAAATTGTAAATAATTGATTTTATTGCTTGTGTAAATAATTTAATGATGTAATTTTGGAAGGTTTATTATGGATGATAATTCTTCTTATATGGTAGTTTGTTAACATATGAAAGAGAAAAGCGGCTAATAGACTAATATAAGAAGAACATAAATAAAATATGCTTTCGAGCATAAGCACATCGATAGATCTATGTATGCATATATTATTAACAAAACCTGCTGACTGACTACATACGATACTGACTAGTGCGAAATCTGTTAATATTTGTATTGGATTACAAATAATAGTGCCTGTGCTGATGGATGAAGTTAGATCACAGCCTCCCTCTCTTGTTTATATCCCGATACACAGTAGAGTCGTCTGCGGTCTACGTCAGCATAGCTGCGCCTTGATTCTTTCAATAGCTCGGCTACGAGTTGAAAATAAAATTTATTCATAAGCACGATCAGTCGACGATCAAGTTATTCAGTACAGTCACTACTCTTGATCGATTTCCGTAGCAACGCGTTGGCTCTTCGAACTTGAAGAGAATACTCGTATAGAGGAGTTCAACTCTTACGCGCGCGCGCCTACTATACTCTAACTACACGCGGGTTCTTACAAATATAATAAATAAATATATTTTATTTATATTTTTTTACATCAATTTTTTTAAGCATGTACATTTTATATTTATATTTAAAAAAAAAGAAAAAAAATACATAAAAGAAAACAAAAATTTTTTTTTTTTTGTAAATAATATTTTTTTTATATTCAATAAATCAAAGAAACTTATTTTATAGGGTGTTTTCCAATTTTATTCTATTTATTCTATAAATTTTGTTCTATTCAAAATGTTGTATTTAATTCTTTCAAATAAGTATTGACTACACGTAAGATGTAGAGTCAGTCGGTTCTTTTTGAAAAGATTGTGCAATGGCAAATTGAGTTTGTGTTAAATACTAAATATATCATCAACAAAAGCAATATTTACAAATTAACAATTGAAAAAGTTAATTTTTATTTATTCCATATTACATAGAAAATGTTTAAGAATGTATATACAAATTGTAGAGTGGAGATCTGTTCAAACGATTTAATCGAAATTATAAAAGAGAAATACAATATTATATGAGTTTAATTAAAAATCGATCTGTTCAACAAAAAATTCTACACGGAAATTCTATTTTTAGAAGTTAAAATTTATTTTTGTTTAAAAACCATTTTTGAAAATGCCACTGCTATTATTGCGGCTAACGTTGGGACTATGCTTTACTGTCCATGCTAGGCTAGGGTCGCTTAGATCGTACAGATGACACTTTGATATACATAGTATCGTACAGAGTTTTAAGCGAAGAACAATATTTGACCAAGTGTGTTTGGACAACAACTAATCAAATCTAATTCCATATTAAGGTTGAATTGTATTGCAACTGAAATGTGACTTTGTATTGTATATTGACTGAACAGAATGGCCAATATATTGTATGTGTAATCAAAACATGATGATGATAGCCAGCCAGGTGAATTAGCCATTAATGACTGTTTACCTATTTCGATATCTACTCATCTGTCTGTCTGTCTTTCTGTAGATCTACCAAATCTCTTATGAAACTATCTTTTTTTTGTTGTATACACTGTATATATATATTTACGTATACACATTTGCTAGCGGATGATCATAACTGAACCATACATAAATATCTACAATCCGAAGTTTCATTCACTTTTTTACCGAATTATTTTTAAAATATGACACATGGCCACAAAATTCGTCTCTAGCGCTGTATCGTAAAGTGTTAGTTAGCCTTTCTCGCAGAGAAACATTTTAATTGAAATTCACTTTTTAAGTGGTTTATATATTATTATCCGTCTCTTTTCATATTTAACATAATTTTTGCAAATATATTATTTACTTAAATTTAATTAAAAAAACAACAACAAAAAAAAACAACAACAAAAAACCACAATATTTTATATATTAATTGTAATTTATAAAATTATAGATACTGTAAGATATTTTTTAATAAAAAATCAAATAAAAAAAAAATTTGTGAAGTAAATATACGTATGTATATTTATATAATTTATAATTAAATTTGTGTTATTTTTTTTTTTTTTGCTACAAAAGAAAAGTGACATCTATCTACAATATAAGACGAATAATATTTTTATTTATTTATTTTTAAATAGATATATTTTTTGAAAAGTAATCAAGAGCCGAAGAGAAATTAAATTAATCTATTTATAAACCATATGTAAATAAAAAAAAAAGGTGTATATGTACTCGTGCATGTGGTGATGATGGCAAATATATTCGCATATAAAAATTATTATTAAAAATATATATTATTTTAGTGACTATATATATGTATATATTAATATATATATACATACGAATGTGGGTGTAAAAGGTTCGCGTCATCTTTGCCGTGATTATCGTCAATATTTTCGTAATATTTGTGTGAATTTATGTTGAATTTGGATTAACGTTTCTCACCTCCTCTACCTTAGTCTACTTGTAAATTGTAGCTGGTATCATTTATTTGATTTGGATTTAAAAACTATCCAACAAAGGCATAAGGTAATCATTATTATATGTGCATACATTACGAACATACCATAGTATAGTAAAAAAGTTCTTTTTAAAATAAAACGATTTTTAAAATATTGTACTGTATTGTTTGTAAGGTATCTGGGAGAAGAGCCACATTTTTTTATTATTTTGTATTGCTATGACCATGAGGTGGTCTGTTACGTGTGGGTTGGCATTGCCAGCTTACCTAATGAAACTAGTCGATAGTTAGTTGAAGGGAGCAATTAGAAGTGGTTAAGTTTTTATGGAGCATATTTTATTGGCTTATCAATCAAAAAGCTGAAGAATGGACTTGGAATAGACGTGGTTGGGTCTAGGATTTCCGTAATGGTAGGAGGGAGTTCTATTCAAAAAGACATTCTGGATTAAGTGACCGAAGAAGAGGAAATCATGATCCCAATTCGAATTTTTGAGAAATTTTCTTACACAGAATTTTGCAATAGCAGTCGACTATCCAAAGATATCGAATACCATTTAGTTAGAAAATGCAGCAAGTTTCGGTTTTTTATAGTGGGAACATAACGATGGAGAGACTCCCTCGCCAGTTGTACAGTCCGCTCAATGCCGAGGATACCAGCATGAACCCGGTCAACTGATGATGAGCCACGAATGGTCGTCTACAAGGCTGCGAGACTGTCGGTAAAAACTATTAGGCTGTGAAGTTTGGGGAGATTGATCGCAATCTCAACTGCTGGCCTAATTGCCTACAGCTGGCCATGGAAATAGAGAACTTCTTGGATTTTTAAAATATTTCAATCAAAATTTTGTATTTATATAGATTGTGAGAATTATATATTATACATTGGTATTTTACTATTAAGTGGTTTCGGTATATTGATAATAATAATTTCAATAGCGATTATTATCTTAGATAAGATTTAAGGTTTTTGTCTTTAATATGTCAATTATGATTTTAAAAATAGTCTCTTAATTTTAGATTACTTATAACGAATTATACTAAAGAAGAATTAATTATACTAAAGTACTTCCAATAATTAACAAATATAATTTTAATAATAATATGATAATTTTTATTTTTGTGTATTTCTCAACAAAAAAAAAATATAAATAAAAAAATTATTGTAGAATTATTTTATGTTACTATACGGAATTTTGTAACTGATTTCATTAAGATATAAATAGTATTTATTTTTGATTGATTCAAATAACGAAAAGTATTTATTCGTTGTTGTTTTTAATAATTTTTCTTAAAAGCATTTTTAATAGTTCAATTTGTTATTAAAATATTCTCTTCCATTTTTTTCTATTATAATCCATAATAAATAAATTTTGTATTAACATTTAAGAAACGTAATATAATACTTGTATATGAAAGTTCAACTGAAAGGTTGCATTTGTAAACTTTTCTATTTTATTACTAATGAGCTAGTATTTTATCGGAATTTCTCTAAATAATATCATATATAAATAAATTTTTTTATGAACTATTTTTAAATTCAATATTCAAATTCAAAATATTTTTCCCATATTTTTTTACCATCTAAAGAACAAAAGTAATTATCACTGACCATAAAGAAAGTATGCTTAAGGTAAAAGTTGTTACAATAATTTTTTTTTTGTGCTGAATTATAAAAATATTAAATTAAAATCGACTATGACTATCAGATACTCTTTTAAATAGATACTAACCGTATGTATATAAGAAAAATTAAAACTAAAAGTTTTCAAAGTGAAATTCAGTAAAAAAATAATATGAATAGAAAAGAAAGTTTATTATTCGTTGTTTTATTTGCATCGATATTCACACCGAAGTGTGGGAATAGTTTTATATGACAATGTGCATGATTTATAAACATTTCCAAAAGATACTATATGAATTTTATCCTCAACGTTTACCATAGTAAATATGAAGGATTTTTGCATATAATTTTAAAAAAAAACTTTTTTTTTTTGGTTACTTATGCATATTAAAAAAAATATTTAAAAATAAAATTAAACATTATGCAGAAGCTATATGATATGTATGTATTAATAATGTAGTCTCTTATTCTCTGACAAGATGACCTCATACGAGCGCACAATGAATAAATTTTTGGTGGCACTAGCATCGGACGCCCACTGATTATGTCTTTTTGGCATTTCTATAATGTTCGGCTCTCAGATACGTGTATATGTATTAAAAAGAAGAAATAAATACTATTAAAACTGATGGCATTTTATGGATTAACAAAATTAATTACATAATATTATATATACTCCAGTTAAAATACACTTTCACAAGACATTATGCGTTTGCTTATACACAACTTTGCATTGTACAATATTTTATCATACTTTTGTGAATATTATTATTTTGTTTTTTTTTTTAAACTGCACAACAGGTATGAATGCCTTTAAGAAAAAATTGATTTCGCAAATACTTAAGAATAAGGTCAATGATTCATTGTAAATATTATAAGATTGTTTTTTTTTTTTTTGAGTTGTAAATAAAGTTTTTAATAAATTTCTTTAACAACTTTAGTATTTTTTTTAAAATTGTTTTTGCAAACTAAGTTTAAATATCTGGCATACGTATGTCAACAAGAGGATGGGGGGCACTTACAAGTCCTATACATACATATTTGCTAAAATATAAATAAAATTATATACTTTTAAATTACATTAAATTCAATTTATAAAAAATATCTTTAAGTAAATATTAGTTATCATGTGCAAAAGATAAACCTAAATATAATCTATATTAGTCGTATGTAGTATTTGTCAATAATAAAATATTTAGGTTTATTTAAACAAATTGCAAAAAAAAAAATTATTATTAGAAATAATACGGTCAAGTATAATCTAATCATTTAAAGTAGACAGATTAGATTATCTCAGACAAAACTTTCGAATTGAAATAAGCTTTTAGACAATCCTTTAGATATTATTTAATCGTTTTTAATGTGCACAAGAATATGATCAAATATATACACACATAAGTATGTACATAGTTTCATACGTGTAAGTAGATAGTAAATAAAGAACGTTCGAGTATGCATAAAATTGTGTGCATATTAAAGTTTTGATGGCGTAAGCTAGACTGAATAGAACCACCAAATTTGGTTGAAATTGTACAATTTTGTTGTTGATTCGTATATCCAACTCTCGATAGTAATAATTTAATAAATTTTTACCATAAATGAATATCCAATAAGAAATTTATTCATTAAATTAAATTGATTGAAATTATGGTAAAATAAAATTAAATTGAATAGACTATTATTGTTTAATTGTTTAGCAAATTCAATAATTAACGTATGTACGAAAATATATACAAACATATGTGTTTGAAAAAATTACTCATATTTTTTAAGGTATTAAAACACTTTATAGTTTCGTAATAAAATTGCTTAAAAATCTATATTTTAAAGGCGGTAGTCTTAGTTTAGTGTCCCGAAAATTTCCCATCGAATTTGTTTAATGCAAAATTAAAATTAATATTTGTCAAAATAACTATACTTAATAAATAAGTTTATTGGAATATTTTTTTAAAAAGAAAATTAAAACTATTTAAAGAAAATTTATTCATTATAAATAAAAAAAAATGGACTACATTTTTGGTATACGAGGTCTGTTCAAAAAGTATCGGGAATTTTGAATTTCCGCGGGTTATGTATATTCGATTTTTTATGGCGTTATGTTGGTACACATGTCTCTCACTTATGCCAATAAGTTCGGCCATTTTGATTATTCAGTTAATTTTTGACAGCTGCTTTGGTTGCACGTGTTTTGGCTCGTCTTTGATTTTTGCACATTCCAAAAAAGAATTTCAAACAACAAAAAAATCAATTAAATATGTTTTAATAAATTTCAATTAAGATTATTTTAAAATTTGAGTTTAATTTAAATTTATTTTGTGGCAGATTTGTTTTTATTGTGAAAAGGTAAATTTGTTTTTGTTTTGTTTTTTAAATATTTCAATTCGAATTAATTGCACTTTAGGTAATTAATTATAATTAATATATTCCATAATATCAGATAAAATAAATTAATTTTTTTTCAAACCGCATTTGCTTAAATATAAGAAAATAATTTAATAATGATAACAAAAATGATTCATTTGAAATTAATTCATACACCATTGTGCCAATAAATAAGTATTCAAGATTAAATTGTTATTTTTTAATATTCTGAAAAAAATGTGTTTTTTTTTTTAAATATTCTAAGCAAAATTCAATTATGCATTTGGTATATAAATTATAAAAATTTCATAAAAAATCTTTCAATATTTAACATAAATACAGTATAAAGCTTACATCAAATGAGTATCAACTTTTATGAATATGAAGCCATAAAATTAATATACAAATATTACAAAAGTAAATATTTAATATATTGTAGATACATAAAAATATTTTAAATTAAAAATTTTTTATGAGAAATAAAAAGTTTCTGAATCTTTTTTTTTTAAATATAAGATAAGGCTTTTTATTTAAAAATGGATGCCATTGTCTCTACTGTATTCTGAGAAAAAAATACAATAAAATCCAGTGAAATTTTTTGTAAATCACTAACAAAAGGGAAAATTTGTAAATTATGAAGAAAGCGAAACATTAAAAGTGGTATCTACATTTTTGTGAGGGTTTTTGGATTTTAAAGATTAGATGGGATAGGAATTGAAACGTTTCGTGGAAATTCAAACTTATATTCTATAAGTGCAAAAAGATTCTACAATTGTGTTTTATAATAAATTTTGCTATTTATTGTTAGTTTCGAACGGTTGCCTAGTAGTCTAAATAGTTTAAAACTTACTTTATTACCTTGTGTAACCACGTTGCCATTAAAGTATGTATTAAGGGCATAAGTTGCCCTAAACAAAGAGTAAAAGTTATGTGAGCACTTTTTTGTTCATTTATCTTCACTCTCCATCTTGTAAACTAGGACTTAGGATTATGGATATGGAATTTTAAATTATTAGAAACTAAGTCAGCATACACAGTAACCGAACTTTTTGGATATAGAATAAAATACACATTATATTATCTTTGAAAGTTATTATTTATTGAAAATAGGTTTTATTAGACTCAATACAATGTTTGGAACGATCAACCAGCGCATGCATAGATTTTTTTATGTCATTTATAGGAATGTTCTTCAGCACCTCGGTTACGGCTGCTTGAATGGCTGGGATATCATCATAAAATGCTCCTTTCATCTTGGTTTTCAGTTATGGAAATACAAAATAGTCACATGGTGATAGATCAAGCGAATACGGAGGGTGGTTGATGAGAAATCCATTTTTTCATCAAAAATTCGTTCACTTTTTTCGTCTTGTGAGGTGGTGCATTATCGTGCAATAAAAACAGTTGTTTTCCTGCTGGATATTCAGGTCTAACATGACCAATTCTTTTGCACAAACGAACTAAAACGCCTAAATAGTATTCTCTATTAACAGTTCGACCTTCTGGAATAAATCCCTTGTGGACAATACCCTTCGAATCATAAAAAGTAATCAACATTGTCTTGATTCGAGAATTCTGAAAATGCAATTTTTTTATATGTATAGTAAGTAATTGTGGCTGTGTCATTCGCATAACAGGCAATGATAATCTATGAATCAAACAGGATATCATAGGTATAAATATTATATAAAATGGGACCAAAGATACTGCCTTACGGGATATCACCTAAAAAAGTATATATTTTTGAAAATTGTGTTTTACTTTCTATGTGAAATTTCATTAAAATAAATATAAATTTATAATAAGATGAGCGTATTTAGAAAAAAGGATACACTTAAGTTTTTAGTACGAGCCCAGTATGACACAACCAATAAAGAACATGGGAAATATCTACGAATAATCCTGGGCAAAAGAGAAAACCAAATTGGTCATTAGGAATTATTTTTCCATTATCTATAAATGCATAGAGTCATTTCAATAGAAGTTTTTGAAAAATTCCACCAAGGATTAATATAGGAAGATGGAGAAATCACAAAATTTCATTAGGTTAAGTGGTCATAAAAATTATTAAAAGAAATATTACAAATTTTCTGCTTTAGCTACTTAAAAAAAAAGTTACAAAAAAAAATATTGAATTCGCACACTTATTTATAGTATAGGAAAATTTTGACAAATACTAATTTCAAAATTTACCATAATTAGTTTTTCAAAAAATTTTATTTATACAAAGATATTTAAACAATTTGATAACTTTTACCTTGAATTAAATCTAATTACTTAATAACATTATTGATATCAAATTTCACTCTGATTGTAGGTATAATTATAAATAAATTAAAAATAAGTTCATATTTGTAACAAACTTCAGTTTTAATTATTATCGAAAATTATATGTAAGTAGAAATTATTTTTACAGATAAAATTAGAAATAGATAGTCAATGAGTTTTTTTTGTTGAAAAAAGGTACCGGAACTTATGCAGGGCTTTTTTTTTTTTTTTTTTTTTTTTTTTAAAAAGGTGTCGGAACTCGCTTCTACAAAAGAGAGGAAGTCTCCTCTTCTTTGTTCTTGTCATATCCGCTCGGGGAGAAATTGGAGATTGGGTGTTGTAAATACTTGAATTTCACAAAATAAAACAATATATTAAGTAAATGGCGCCCCCCCCCTGGTTTTGGTCACAAAATAAGTCTATGAACATTAAATTATGATTATTACGGTACACGGTACATAAAATTCAAAGAATGTTTCCAAGAAAAACAAAATGCCAAGAAAAAAGGTGCCGGAACACCGTTCTACCACGTTACATGGGATAAAAAGCCCCATGGATAAACATATTGGTACATAATATGACCACATATTAATTTATCTGCTAATTATATCAAATATTTGTTAAATGTCACATTTTTTTAATTAGAATAAAATATATTTTTCATAGAATAAAACTAATCGTAAAAATATCTCTAAATTATAAAAAAAAAATAAAAGATTTTCATAATATATAAATATATATTTTTAATCTGCTATTTTATGGTATTTTCTTTTCAATTGACTCATATTTAGTTATATAACCATATATGTACAATCAATAGCATAAAATTTAAATTTAAATAACTCGCCATACGCAATTTATTGTCCCACATAAATTCCACAATGTGAATTATATACTATTATATATGTAAGTATGGATATGTACGAATATGTACATATGGATGTTCATGCTCGTACATAATAGATGGTGTGCTATATTATGTATTTAGAAGTAGTTGGACTGTCTTTGAGTATTTCAATTTCTGTACTAATTTTTCACAAATGTAGGAAATCCAAAAGTGAAGCAATATATTTTTGGAACTGAAATAAGAGCAAAAAATTTAATCACTTCTGTTTGCTCTCTTCTAGTTCTCTCTTCGACTTTTCCCATGCACACTGACTAAATGTATAAATATTTACTACAGTCACGTATGCCTGTGAAAATATTGAATGTTTACGTATTTAAGCATTTATAGCTTAAAAACTATACACTCTATAAAATAATTAATACATTCAATCTCATATTGTTTATTACATCATTTTAGGTTAGTTTTAAGAAAATTTCATTGCATGTATAATGAATTAAAGAAGTAAAAATATAATATTAGCAATACACATGCTTTTCACATATATATGTACATATATGTTATATATATGTACCGCTGAATTTCGTATGCTATATTCAATAATATTATTATTTTTTTTTTTTGAAAAATCTCAATTTTTTTTGCACGCAAAATTTCCATTTTGCTCATACGATTATAAGAAAGAACAGTTTTAAAAGTTTCGCATCCAAATTAAATATTTTCAAATATAATATTTTTGAAATTATTTTCACTTTTTATATTATTATTATATAACCAATATAGAAATTTTTCAAGCAGAAATCGCTCATCCTTTTTAATATAATGTATTTTTAGAAGTCATCGTCAAATAAGTACAAGCTCTGTTCAAAAAGTATCGTAAATTTCGAATTTCCGCAGGTTATGTATATTCGACTTTCGATTTTTTGTGGCGTTATGTTGGTTCGGCCATTTTAAATGTTCAGTTAATTTTTGACAGCTGCTTTGCTTGCACGTATTTTGGCTCGTCTTCGATTTTTTCCCATTTTCGACTAAAACAGCAACGCATTAACAATGCTAAGGATCTATTGGACTCTGTCCGCGACGACCCAAATTTGCTCCAGATGGTCATAACTGGTGACGAATCATGGGTTTATGGTTATGACGTGAAAACCAAAGGAAAATCAT
The DNA here is from genome assembly GCA_958298945.1 of Atherix ibis. NCBI lineage: Eukaryota > Metazoa > Arthropoda > Insecta > Diptera > Athericidae > Atherix > Atherix ibis. The sequence goes on along the minus strand of OY282609.1, from coordinate 17,310,387 downwards.
CTCAATGGAAGCTGCCGTACGAGCCAAGACCGAAAGAAGCGCCAAGTTCGGTCGAATGTGAAGGTTTTGCTTACAGTTTTCTTCGATTGCAGGGGTGTGGTGCATCATGAGTTCTTGCCACAGGGTAGAACGGTCAATATGGAATATTACCTGCAAGTTATGCGCAAGTTGCGCGAAGCATTCCGCCAGAAACGACCGGATTTGTGAAAGAACAAAAATTGGCTTTTGCACCATGATAACGCTTGTGCGAGAATTTTTGACCAAAACGAACACATTAATAATGCCGAAGCCACCGTATTCCCCAGATCTGGCTCCCTGTGACTTTTTCCTGTTCCCGAAACGGATTCTTTGATCCATTTTTTGGAATGGCCAAAAATCGAAGACGAGCCAAAACACGTGCAAGCTGTCAAAAATTAACTGAACATTCTAAATGGCCGAACTTGTCGGCGTAAATGAGAGACATGAGTACCAACATAACGCCACAAAAAATCGAAAATCGAATATACGTAACCTGCGGAAATTCAAAATTCGCGATACTTTTTGAACAGACCTCGTATTGTAAATTATTCCTTTATGCTGTTGATCATATTTCAAGTAAAATAAAAGCCAACATAATTAATTTTTGAATAAATAATAAATATTACAAAAGAAAAAATCAAATTATACAAGGTGTGGATGTAAAGTATTGATATTAACGAGAGCAATATGTTATCAATTGCGAGATTAATGGAGGAATGATGTGCGTTCAAGTTTTGTGTAAAGCTTGGTGAATGCGAGAGTTTTGCTTACGAAAAGTTGCAGCGAATCTTTAGGGAATATTCTTTATCACAAATTTTTCGGCAGCTTAAAACGTTTTTGTAGAGCCAAGAAGTTGTGAAAAAGACTGAACGTACACATATAAAAAACTACTTTGGATGGATCAGAAAAAGTGTTCCTTATGTCAGAACGGATATACCAGGCCATCTTTATTAAGGAGTCTTTGTCTGTCGGAAAAGGGATTGTTGTAGTTCCTAGGTGCACCTTTTCACTTAACTGTCAGTAACATCCAAAATATTACAACACCGCTTTGAAGAATGTAACCAACTGCTCCGCTGATGAGAGCTGCCAAATGAAACTACTTCGAAAAAAAGAAAATGCGGAACAAGTGATGGCTCTTATGAGACCAGACCGTCGTTTAATATTGAAGGTCCCATGAACACTCATATTAAAGGTTTTTCAAATTTTTGGATAGCCGAGAGGTAGTGGAAGATGAACCACGCTTAGGGGGATTCCTTTAACATAAAAAACTGATGAACATGTGGAACTAGTAAGAGCTCTCATGAGGTCAGATTTTCGATTAACATTTAAGTTTCTTAAGGTTTTTCGCTTCGGATCGGACATTTCAGACTGATATTCCACCATGACAACGCCTCTAGTTGCAAAGCTATATCCATAAACGAGATTTTATCGGAATCCCCTTCCGAAACGGGTCCACGCATATTTTTTTATTTTTCTAACATCAAAAATGATTATTCATAACGTCCGAAGGAGTGTAACTAATTACATCAAACCTGCCCAAAAGTGCATAAAAAATTAAATAATTTTTTTAAGCAAAAAAAGAAGAAAGAAGATCTCATTACTTTTATGCCGCAGCTCGTAAATAATTCCATAAAATGGGGCTCATACCACTAGTTAGTAGATTGTGTAGTTATCCAATTTGTATGCAAACAGTAAACAATCATTTTGTGCGTAATGATTAGAATTGATACGAGTAGCTCATCAATTGTTTGTGATCTTCCAGCCTTACTTCCGAATTGACTACGATTTACTCGTATTATTCTGATACATCCGAATAGTTTTCAAAGAATAATAATAATTGCCTATGTATAGAGTTGATTTAGTAATAGTCTGTATAAGTGAGACTCTCAACTAAATAATCGTTGATTAATAGTGTAGCTTTTTTTTTGTATAATTGAAAATAGTATAATGGATTTAGAATTAATAATATTATTTATTTTCAATGGATTTTGAATGTTGACTCATCAAAACCAAGTACGAGTATACTATTGGGTGTGATTCTACAATGGAGTATTATTTGTTAAAGAATGTAAAATGAGTTTATGAAATGGTTGAATGGTTAGACACAATAGCTTTTTGAAAAATCTGCCGAATACCTGGTCTTTGTACTTGTACTTTTGACAATAGAAGAGGGAATTATTCGTGCTTACTGATAGTGCATGAGGTGATGGTACGAGGGTTGTCCCAGAAGTACCCGTGATCTAAGAAACAGATCTTTATTTCTCAATAAAGACTCCTTTAAGCGCAATACACTTTTCTCAGCGGATACCCTGTTTTGAAAAGTAACAAACGTCGATCTGTTTAGAAAATAATCAGAGGGGATAAATCCGGCGAATACGGTTCGTTAAAAAGTAATTTGAACTTTAACTCATTAATTTTGGTTATCGCGATACCAGATGGGTGAACTAGTGTACAACACTTTCGTTTTCGCCAAATGTAGCCGTTTTCCCTTGATTTCATCACTCAAACACAGCAATACGTTCGCATAATAATTGATTGAACTGAGACCGTTCAAATAAACTTATTGTATTTCCAAAACGATGATCAATTTTTTTCATGTTTACACTGAGAGCGTTCACTATTAATGGCTGTCAAACAAATACTAAATAACGCATCAACATCAAACTTCAAATTTAAGCTTTATAAGATTGGTAATTTTTACCATAGTAATTTTTTTCAAACAACAACCACCATTATTTACACGTCAGGTCGGGTACTTCTGGAGTTACCCTCATATACGAGAGGATTCAGATCTTAAAAATCACAAATTGGATATCGGAATTACTATTTTGTAATTGTTTTCTCATTATTTATACATATTCTGTTAAGCCTGAAAATTCCTTTCTTTTATTTTTGCTAAAAATTTCTTTTTAAAAAGCTCTATCCAAGCTATTTTCAATTAAAGCATACGAATTTATTTTGTTAAATTTTTTCTTCTTCTATATATTAAAAAAATGCATAAATAATTTTAAATATTTTACTTTGAATTGTAAAAAAAAAATCTAATTTAAATGATTATTGTTGTTTGTGTTGAAGATTTATTATGAAAACAGGTGGCATAGAATAAATGGTTTTGATAAATGAAGGTACATATTTTGAAATGTGAAAGGGCAAAATAACTTTTTCAAGAATTTTCATATATACGTGTATATATTAATGTGTGGATATGTTGTGCAACCTCGAAGGTTTGATACTTTCCCCTTGGAAATTTCGTTATTTTTATTGTAGTAGTGTGTACATATGTGTATTTATGAATGGGCTACACTTTTAAATAAAATAAATAAATTTTCTTCAATAAGCCATGACCGTAAATTTTCAATTCAATAACAATAAAACGACAATAGTAAAAATAATATTATAGCTGACTTAAATATTTTATACTGAATAGGAAGATTTAAGTTTTAAATAACTTTTAGTACTGAGAAGATAATTTTATTAAAATTCATTAAAGATTCTATTTACAAATTGCCTTCTAAAATGTTGAATGTTTTCATATATTTAACAAAAATATTATGGAATAAATTTCTAAAATTCAAAAAACAAAAAATTAAAAAATTTCCATTTATGATGACAGTATATTAAATAGTATTTGGGTCAAGAAGTGTTGTATTTTCCCCAAAATCCTTTTCTGTCTAGACATTTTACTTAAAATTATCTTATTTTTATATCTGACAAGGACAATAAAAGTACATTTTTTTGTATGTGTGAGGCCAACATTGTAAAAAGTCCAACAATCATCGTGATTTTCAAAAATTTTCTATTTTCGGAAAATTTACATATAAGAGTATTTTTGCTGAAAATAATTTAATGAAAATGGAACGCAAAAACATTATATGTTAAAAATAAAATTAATATTGAAAATAATTTATAAACTTTATGAACAGAATTCATAACATTTCGTATTAATTGTATCAGTTTAGACTACAGTGTAAATTGGAATGAAATAAGCAACAAAAAATTCCCATTAAATTCCCATCGGGAACCCAATTCAATTTTATTTTCATTTATCAAAAAAAAGTATTTAATTTATTGGTTAAAAGAAAAACGTACGTTCTTATTCAAATTGTATCCTTTTAGGTTGAAAAATTTGAAAATCCTTACAAGTATAGTTAAATTCAACTTGGAAAATTATATATAAAATCAATCAATATGTCCGCTATTATCTAGAATAAAAAAAAAATTTTTTTTATTACGTGTATATTGTTGATTTATTACTTAAGAAAAAAAATAATTTTTTTTGTTGTAAAGTTTGTGAATAAACATATTAATTAAGAGTTTTTCAATTAAATAAAATACATTTAAAATGCAGATTTTGATAAAAAAAATTGTTTCTTATTATATTGCTTTAGTCTTTTTATTATCTATGAAATGTTATATTATTAATTTGGCTATCACAAGCCTTTTTGCAGGACTCGATCCTTTTGCGATATTTTCTGATGACATTTTTTTCGCACATTTTGGGCTGTAATTCGGCCATTACTTGACCGATGTTGATAATTAATAGCTTTAAAGTTTGAGGATTGTCTGCGTAAATACAATTTTTTTCTTCAAAAAGCTCTACCAAAACAGTTTAACTGCGTCAAATTGCACGATCTTGGTGACCTGGAAGCTTAAATATAGAAGTTTAAGCTAAAAAAAGTCTGTCGTTATAGATTAAAGCGCCTAAAATTGATGATAACGCTCTCTTATTGTTCATTTTTGAAGAACTATTAATCCTCAGACCAAAATGCACATCACACAATAACTTATCGCAGATACAATGATTTTTACACAGTCACTTGTGGGTTTTCGGAGCCTCGTATACGGTAATTATGCTTATTGCTGCATCCAGAAATGGGCTTCGAATTTTGCCCGGAAACGTTGCTACAGTAGAATCAATACTTTTGTAAAAAGTTCTAACAAAAACTGATTAGATTGTTTGGTGGTTAAACGAACTGCCATAGAAAATAACGATCTTCAATTTAAATAAATGTTATCTTAAACAGAGCCGTATTTTCCAAATTACAAAATGGATAAATGCATACATTTTTCAGTTTGGAAAGTACATCTATTATTAATAATAATAAAGTACGAGTAGTTAAAAAAATATTACCCTTTTTTTGATACAATTAATAAATATAAATATAATTAAAATATTATAATTCAACTAATTTCAGAGTTTAACAGATGAAAAATGTTTGCATTACAACAGAAGACTAGCTAACTTACAATTATTATTTTAAGAAAAAAATCATTTGGAAGTATTCAAAAATAAATTAGTGGTAAGTTAAAAATTATATTTTGCGGTTGCATAAAATAAAATAAAATAAAACAATTTTCCGATATTAATATATTTTCGAAAATAAGCTTTTTCTTGTTATGTTTTATGAAAGAACTTTTCTATTTGGTAAAAGACTAATTTTAATTTATAAAACAAAAAAAAAACTTCGTTTTAGTTGGAATATTCTTAAGAAAATGGGTAAGGACTATTATCGAACATTGGGCCTACCCAAAACAGCAACAGATGAGGAAATCAAGAAAGCCTATCGGAAATTAGCTCTTAAGTACCATCCTGATAAGAATAAATCACCAAACGCTGAGGAGAAATTCAAAGAAGTTGCCGAGGCATATGAAGTCTTATCAGATAAAAATAAACGAGAAATCTATGATAAATATGGCGAAGATGGTCTTAAAAATGGTGCGAGAAACGGTGGTGAGAATACTACAAGCTTTTCGTATCAGTTCCACGGCGATCCAAGGGCAACATTCGCACAATTCTTTGGTTCAAGCAATCCATTCGCTTCTTTCTTTGACATGTCCGACAATCTCTTCGACAAACATGTCTTCGATTTGGATACGGATCATGATTTTTTCGGATCCCCATTCGGTGGTCTTAGTGCCAGGCATGGTTTAGGTGGTGCCTTTAGGTAATTGCTTTTCGATTAACAATTTACTAATAAATATTTTATTTAAAAAAAAAAACAACTACAACTCTTGATTACGTGACAGTATGTCATTTTTAATTGACAAATAAAAATAATAAAGTAAATATTTTTGAGATACAAAAAGCAATACTAATTAATTATTTATTTATTTATTTATTTAAAAAAAAAAACAAAGATCGCATTCATTCAATGTACATTCACCACTAAAAAAGGAAAAGCAACAAGATCCACCAATCGAACATGATCTGTATGTTACAATGGAGGAGATTTATAATGGCTGTGTTAAAAAAATGAAAATCTCAAGACGGGTACAGCAACCGGATGGTACTCCGAAAAAGGAGGACAAGTATGTGAGCATATCGATTCGGCCCGGATGGAAATCTGGTACAAAAGTAACCTTCCAAAAGGAGGGAGACCAGACACGTGGCAAAATTCCCGCCGACATTGTTTTCATTATCAGGGATAAACCGCATCCGCTGTTTAAAAGAGAAGGCAGTGATCTCCGGTATACAGCGAGGTTAACTTTAAAACAGGTAAGCTTTTAATTTTACCATATTTAGTAAACTAATATGAAAAATTCCATTGAATAAAAGAAAAATACATTTTATCTAAAAAAAAAAATAACAACAACAACAAAATACTGTTTGTTAACCACAACAAAATGTACAGTATTTTCAATATGCTTTCCCCATTTGGGATAATATTCATATCTACCTTAAAAATTTTTTTTATATTTTTTTATGATGGTTTAGTTGAAGATTTCGATTTCATCAGAAATTCCAAAAAGACGAATATCTTTCATTGTGTTTCTAGGTCAACAATATCTCTTAAATTGTCTGAACAATTTCAATGAACCGTCAACATTGTCGCCTTTTTTACGTGACGTTTAATAGGCTTCCAATATTTGTGAATATGGATTTTCGTTTTTATTTAGTTAATATTATTCCTTTTTACAATTTTTTCCTTGTTCATTTTTACGATGTAGCTAAATTTTCATATACATTTGTTTAGATTTCGGCCAAAATATTAAAGTTGGTAGAATCAAAAAAAAAAAAAAAACTATAGTGGAGTAATTTTCTATAAGTCCAAGTTGGTTCTATAATCGTGTTGTATACTATAAATTTACTATTTGTGGTTAGTGTTGAACGGATGTACAGTAGTCTACGTGCAGTTTTAAGTCACGCACGTAAGCCATAAACTTAGGCAGTTTATTGTGAGCACTTTTCTGTTCATTTGCCTAAAATTGTAAATATGGCAATAAATTCTATTTATTGTATATATTAAAAGAATCATTTAATATATCCAATAAATAGGATATACGAGGTCTCTTCAAAAAGTATCGCGAATTTTGAATTTCCGCGGGTTACGTATATTCGATTTTCGATTTTGTTGTTGCGTTATGTTGGTACTCATGTCTCTCACTTATGCCGACAAGTTGGGCCATTTTGAATGGTCAGTTAATTTTTGACAGCTGCTTTGCTTGCATGTGTTTTGGCTCGTCTTCGATTTTTGCCCATTCCAAAAAAAAAAATATGAATACCAAAATAACGCCACCAAAAAAACCGCAAAATCGAATATACGTAACACGCGGAAATTCAAAATTCACGATACTTTTTGAACAGACCTCGTATATTTCTGAGGATTCTAATTTAATACTACTTGGCTCTTAGGTTGGAATAAGGTAGTATTTAGAAGAAAGGAAGCTCTTGATTTTTTGAATGAGTATGGGAAATATCTAAAATTTCTTCGGTAAATTAATTTTTTGAATTTAAAAATTAAACTTTATATCGAATTTTACCACTACTTATCGCATTTGGTCGCAAGTCCATCTCTAATTTCCTTCTAAAATCTCGTACAAACTTATTGTATAATAATTTTTTATTACTATCTATGTTAATTAAGACTATCGTACATTCATAATTGATTATATTGAAAATTCCCAAATTCTTTGAATTTGCTGACGATCCTTTCATTATTACATACACATTTTCACTAACACTCCGTGGTAAATACGAGTATATCGATCGAACTGAGGAGCTGTAATAAAAAGAAAAACTGATCGGCTCCTCTAAACAGAAAACTTTTCTTGCAAAAGCCTAATGAGATGGAAAATCCCATGCTACCATTTACGGATGTGACCGTAAACGACGATTGAGCAGCGTTTGCTGTTATGCAGCGCGTGGGCAAACCGTTTCTGGAAGGTGGCATACGGTATCTTTCTTCTTAGAGCAACGTCTTATTATGTCGAACTTTGGGCCATAAGAGTTGTCATTGACGGTATCAAGTAACTTTAAATGCCCATCGGAGAAAAACGTATGAAAATATTTTTATTTATACTGATTCGCTATCTGCAACCAATGGCCTTAGGAATATAAAGAGCAACCCCATCCTGAACCACATTTGCTACATTTTGTTTAAAAATAACAGACTTGAAACCTGCCTTTCCCTTAAAACACTTTTTGGCCTATATATATTTGGAAACTAATCCGAAGTTCTGGCCAAGAAAACTGCTCACACGGCTTCTTATTTGGCCTTTCCGATTTAGTCCCAAGCACTTTTTATAAAATCTTAAGCCACCAAGGAATTTTCAACAAAATATAAAAAAACTCTCTTCTAATCTTGTTATATTAAATAGTAATTAAGTTTTGCTAATCCGTCTATGTATGACATGTACTCATCTAACGATTTCTACTGTCCACGATTTATTCACTGCTGAAGTTTGGGTCATATTGTGGTTCATTTCTCCATGAATCCGTCCGTTCCACGTGGCTATATGAGGAATTAACAACAGGGGTATTGACATGTGTTTTATTCAAGATCATGCGGCAATTTACGGCAACGAATGCGCCGACCACCTGGAGGTGGGGGGTGGGGATGAAACTATTAATCGCCCAATGTTCTAAGCAGTGCCTAACATGTCGCGTCTGCTAACCAAATGATTCCACCTTTAGCAAGTCGGTACACACGATCCGGTGGAAAAGTAGCGAAAGCATTTTTTCGAAACATTGGGCAACCATTGCGTAACCGATCTACTCGACAACCTTATCAAAATTTTGTGGAGGGAAACTACTCTACTTCGCTCCCATATGCACACCCTGTGACGATCAAGTCACTATCGGTTACCTTCTAACAAAATTTTACCTTACCCAAAATTTATTTTCTAATAAGATTCCCTCAAATTCGGAACTTTCAAATCCATCAATACCCTTTCCGAGCCCTTGTATTAAAACAAACTAGCATGATCTACAAAATCTTACCCTCTCTAACCGATCCCATCCAAAAGGCCCAAAGACCATTTGCATATAATTTAGACGCGTACATGTTGACAAATGGCCTAATGGTCTTGGCGCTACATCATGGTACCTGGCTTGCCATGGGACCTGACATACAGCATTTTTCAATAAGAGTGATATGTTTTTTTTCAAATAAAATAAAAAAGAAATATGGCAAAGCGAAATTTTTTTATTTTATTTTCAAGTATAACCGATGCAATTATGTTTTGAAAATAACATCATTCAAATGGCCGCCTCTGCTCTCTTTACAGAAACGAATACGAGCACCTTGTGCAATAAATCTGGTCTTATTTTACGTATTTGGCATTAAATATACAATTTTAATGCATAAATAGTTGCTGGTTTATTGAAATAGACCAATAAATTCGAATAACCTCACAAGAAGAAGTCCAAAGGTGTTAAATCACAACCTTTTGGAGGAAATTCTTGAAATTGTCGACTTGCCAAACTTTTCCCGCAATACATCGATTGTGGCATAGGCTGTGCGGCATATAGCGCCGTTTTATTAAAACCACATATTTGTTAAATCAATATCTTCTAATTCAGGCTAAAAAAAGTCATTATCATCGATCTATACCGCTCACTATTGACAGAAACGGCAACTCTATCCTCATTTTGAAAATAAAATAAAGACCGATGATGCTACCACACCAAACGGTCACTTTTTTGGATTGTAAAGGTTCCTCACGAATAATTGACTTTAGCCAGGGAGATGAAAATGCTACCATTTGAGAAGATATTTTCTTTGGGAAATCAGCATCATTCCCAAGTTGTTCTAGAGCAAAATCAGCAAATTCACGGCATTTGCGATGGTCCAACGGCTTCAATTCTTGTGTGATAAGAATTTTGTAGAGATATTAGCCTAAATCCAAAGGTAAAATACGCCATATTGTTGTGGCAGATAGTCCCAAATATTGAGAACGCCTTGAAATCGATAAATTTGGGTCTTTATCAATACTTGCCTGAACGATAGTAATATTCTCGGCACTTCGACCGGATCTTTGTCGTACTGGCACGCGAAAATTGTATTAAATATGATTTCGTTTCCACATTTCGCCGAATACCGAGCACACTAGGCCGATTATGACGACCATAAATTGGAAGAAGTGCACGATAAGTTTTAATAAAAGAATGATTAAAAATTTCCAAGCATTATTGAGGCGTGTATCTTTCCATGAATAAATTGTAAATCTTACTAAATACAATTGATAGTGACAAAAGATGGCCACACTCCTATTGAAAAACCCCCTTACAAACAAACAAATTCCAATTTTTCTAAGTCATGAAAAATATTAACATGGAATTTATGAAAATTGTATTCAATTCTCCTTATTTAAGAAATTACATGTAGATTATTCTTACAATATATCTTTTGTTATCGGTTATTTTTAATATAATTGTTGAAAAGCCTATTCTCCAATTTACCTATAATACTATGATTATTGATTGAAATTTATCTGTAACAATACTTTAATAGAAAATCTACAGAAATGAGATAAGTTAATAGAAATTATTATTTAATTATATTATATGATATTTTCTGTATATTTGTTATTTATTAAACTAGAATTGATGTAATGAATCATTTGATTTTATGGCAATTTTTCGAATGTGCTCTGCATTAATTATTTGTGAATAGTAGCAGCAGCAAGTACAAGTCGAGTGAAGTAAACTGTTCACATATTTTGATGTAATTGCAATTAAAATTTATCACTTTGTGCATTACAAATATAGTTAATATAAATAGAAATTAAATATAAAAATCTGTCAACAAAAATCTGAACATTATGTTCCAATAAAAGCCATAACTGTGCATCGTCGTTCTTTTGAACAATTTTCATACCATATATGAGACTATTGAGAATATACTATATTAGGTAAAAGATACTCATCGAAAATATTGGTGCAATTTTTTCTATTTGGCACCTCTTTTGAAAAGGATAATTTTCACGTAGTAGTTTTAATGATTTTCGCATTCGTATGCAATTTATAATTATTGCCCATATTTTTTTCTATGTTATACAAACAGAAAGAAGAAAAAAATCTAATAGTTATTCTATCAAAAATAATAATAAATAAATAAAAAATTGTTGATTTACTATAGACAACAAGCCAGATAACTACTAGAATATAAATCAAATCTTTCGAGGTCTTACAACAAGCTCTAACTCTATAACATCAAAAGATATACTCGCATGTACGTTTTCTGTGAAAAATCAATTATTCTTTCATTATTCTTGATATTCAGGTTAAATCGATGCCATAAATTTTCGGTTTGAACTTTTTTGGCTTATAGCCTTTAGTTTAAAGATATTTTAAGTTTCATTTTGGTTTGTTTCGCCTTATGCCGTCCGAACTCCTCTCAATATATCTCTTAATAAATGATTGGTTTCTATTTGAGTTCACCTCGATATTCGTTCGAATTCATTTTCATTTCAAATTGATTATTTCTGTTCTATTTTGGCTAGATAAGGTTATAGTCTAGGCATCTGATATTATTCGATCCATTTGGAATAGTTAGTTACAAAGATGATGCTTATTTTGTCATCGTTTTTATTATTACAGGAACTTGTCCTATATCATCAGTTTTATGGATGGGATTTTTTTTCACCAATTCTCCATAATCAGAGAAACATAGAATCAGTATGCCTTGAATTTATTTCCATTTCTATTTATTCGATTTATTACCGATTTTTCACTCAAGCAAAACGAAATATTGTAATTTAATTTTTTCTCTTAGTAAGATTTTACCATTTGATTTGAGATTTTATCTTTAAGCTTTAACAGATATTAAGTAGTTAAAGATTATGGATTGATTAGAATGGCAACATTAAGGAGTTTGAATCATGTACATACATTATATATAACAATCGATTTTCAAATGCAATTCTGCCTTAAGTGTAGCAAGAAATAATGAATAGAAGCATTTCCGTGTTGTTCCTTTGGATTCCTGAGGCATGTCCGTTGTATTCGTGCTAACATAAATAAGCCATAATAAAGTACTAAGCCCAAGTGCAAGAAACTAAAGCTAAATAAACACTATTTATAGTGTATAATCGCCGAAAACAATTTTCAGCTAATTTAAATTCAGTTCACGATGTTTACTTAGCAGGTGATATTACCTTCGCTCGTAAGTTGAACGATTGCCTCATACTATAAGATACTCTTTGCTATATATTTGTTTCTAGTGAAATAATGGGTAAATGTTTATGCCCATTGACTGGAATTCTATGGTCGAAAGGATTGAATGTTATATAATCAATTTTTGTTGTTGTTTATAGTTCAAGTAGGTGAGGTAGGGTTTGAAATAATAATCAAGCAGACCTAAGAATGAACAAGAGGATCTTCAAGTTAATTTATACCTAATAAAATACAACTTATAGTTCTGGAATTATGTACAATATATATTTTTTATTATCAAAAGTATCTAGACTGTTGTTTGCTCTCTTTCATAATTATGTGTTTATTTTGAATAAAACTGAAAATGGTAATATTATCGTAGACAAGGAGTATCTTTTAGCAAAGAGTATCAAGCCACCATCTATTTAATAGTGGTATTTGTTAGAGCTTTACATTTACGAGGTTTGTTTAAAAAGTATGGCGAATTTTGAATTTCCGCGGGTTACATATATTCGATTTTCGATTTTTTTTTGAGGCGTTATGTTGGTAATCATGTCTATCACTTATGCCGACAAGTTCGGCCATTTTGAATGTTCAGTTATTTTTTGACAGCTGCTTTGCTTGCACGTGTTTTTGCTCGTCTTCGATTTTTGCCCATTTCAAAAAAGTGATCAAACAAGAAGATGGCACAAGCTACACAACATGATAACCTTAGTATAATAAAATAAAATTTTTATCAAAATATGAACTTGTGAACATGATAACCTTAGTATAATAAAATAAAATTTTTATCAAAATGTGTTTGTTGTTTACGGTGTTCCAAAACGGTGACCGATCTAAGTACTAATTATGCCCAGTCCTGCTTAAGTTCCGGTTGATCCAGGACAGTTTGAAAAATATATTTTATTAAACGTTACTCTCCAATGCACAAATTGAATAACCCTATAGTTTTAAGAAAAACTTATATACTAAATCAAATAATTCTCTTTCTTTTTTTAAATTTTAGGCACTTTGTGGAGTTGTATTTGAAGTTCCTACAATGAAAGGTGATAAACTACGTATCAGCACAATGCAGGAAATTATAAAACCAAATACGGTTAAACGTATTCAAGGTTATGGATTACCTTTCCCAAAGGATCCAAATAGGAAAGGTGATCTTCTTGTAGCGTTCGATATACAATTTCCAGATAAATTAACACCTACGCAAAAGGAACTATTACGTGACATGCTGTCTTGATTGATTGCTTGATTGTAGATCGATTGAATTTGTCAACAATCTTCTTTTCTCAGTTAAATATTATTTACAAAATTTTATTTAAATAGATAAAAAGATTAAAAAAAAAACCAATAACAATACGGAGATTAAATCGTAATAATTTTTTATTGAATCAAAATACCATAAATTAATAGTAGAAAACGCATTTGATGAAAGTATTTCGTTTTTTTAAAAAAAATTATTTGTTTCAATTTCAATCAAAATTCTAGTATTATTATTATGGAATTATTTGATTTTATTTTATTTGAAATAAATTTTGAAAATATATGAAGAAAAAAAAACAAATACAAAATATATTTTTTAAGTTAGAGGTACAATTTCTGATTAAATATATTTAGTACTTATCGTTTAGTTTCTATAGTAAACTAAACTGCACATCAATTGATACTCGTATGTTGTTTTTTTAAAAAAAAAATATTTTATTTTTAAATAACAGTTGACATTTGTTTTTTTCTTATAATAAAATAATTATATTTTTCTAATGTGCGAATTAGTCAAATATACCTAATATTTAATTAGAATTTTTAACTCGATCAATTCGAACGAATCGAGAATCGATATTATAGAAAAGTTTGCCATTTTTTATATATATATATAAAATTGTTAATTTTTTATTTAAAAAATATTTAATTTAATTTATATTGAATAAATGCAAAGAGTTATATAGTACATTTTGGTATTCGATTCAATATATATCGGCTCTTAATAAATGTGTAATTTTTTTTTATTTTTAAATAAAGCTTGTATTAAGATTTTTACTGTAAATTCTAAAACAAAAATGATGAAGCCATAAATTTATTATATATTTTTTATTCGTTCCGATGAAATAAATTTAATAATTTCGCGTTATATTCGTTTGTTATTTTCCCATTCTGTTCATTTGTATAACAGATACAAAATTTAGACATGAGTACATCGAGATAATTTTATCCAAATATGCATACTAGAATATTGGGCACATTGCAGAGTACCGCATCAATTTAATTCGAATTTTTTATACAATAAAAAGGATAGTAGAAATTGTCCTTGATATCCTTTTTCATTGATTTTATATGATAATTTGTTCCTTCAATTTATTTATATTATTTAATATTATCTCTCTTATATTTATTTACTCTGTGGCAAATATCTTTAATGCAAATTAAAATACAAACAATACTATTGGGTTGTTCGGAAAGTAATTTTCGGATAAACCAACAGAGGATTTAATTGTATTTTTTTCACAACCAACTTCACATTTAAGCCGCATAATCATATGTATTTTGACAGCTGACATAGTAAGGCTTGCTTGTGAAAAAATTCGATTGATTATGCACAGTAGTTTTTGGTTTATACACTTTTAAATATGTAAAGTGAAAAACAGCATTTTCGGCATATTTTCCTTTTTTACTATAGAAAATATAAAAATGCTGTTCAAGCAGGAAAAAAATTATCCGATGTGCATGGAGAAGATGTGTTAAATGAGCGGCAGTGCCAAAACGTTTGCAAAATTTCGATCCGACAATTTTGATCTCGAAGATGCACCACGATCTGGAAGGCCACTTGAAGCTGATGAAGTCACAAGAAAGTGCATTAATTGATGCAAACAGGCGAATAACAACTCGTGAGATCGCTGAGGGATGAAATTTATCGAATTCGATCGTTAATGATCACTTGAAACGGTTAAGTTTAATCTCAAAGCTCGACGTATGGGTTCCTGATTTCTTACGGAAAACAATTTGTGCCGTCGCATTGACGTTTGTAATTTGCTTCTCAAACGCCAAGCAAATGATCCATTTTTGAAGCGTATCATCACTGGAGACGATAAATGGATTGTCTACAATAATGTTAAGCGCATAAGATCCTGGAGTAGAAGAGATGAACCTGCTCAAAGCCCTTTGAAAGCTAATATTCATCAAAAAAAGGTTATGCTATCTGTTTGGTGAGATTTCAAAGGAATCGTTTATTTTGAGCTTCTACCGAGCAATACAACGATCAACTCTGAAGTCAGTTGGACAAATTGAACAGGCTTGAATTGGTCAATAGGAAAGGTATAGTGTTCCAACAGGATAATGAAACGAAATTACTTTCCGAATAACCCAATATTATAAATTAAAAATAACATCGTTCTAATAGTTTCGAGGGCCTTTGTATTGAAACCATCCTAGAGTCCGTTTTTGAATAAGCTTTAATCTAATAGATTACTCTGCCGCATGAATAAGCTTTAATCTAATAGATCAGTTGAATGGTATTATTTTCCAGCTCGAAAAGTATTATCGGTTTATTGGCATACAGACACCATTGTATGTGCTAAATTGCAAGATCTTGGCGGCCAATTGACATCACCATATCTCGAAATAACCCGTCTCGATGGTGCCGCCTGACCAAAATTCATACCAGGCAGTAGGTTTTCCTGGATGCAAAGGAAGCTCCCGGAACTGTTGTGGTTGCTTTTTATCCCAGATCCGACAATTTAAGTTGTTAACGTAGCTATTCAGCCAAAAATGCTTTTCGTCGCGGAAGAGGATTTTTTCACCAAATCAGGGATTGGTTTTGAACAGCTCAAGGACCCAGTCAGCGAATGCCGGACGCTTCATATGGTGTTGTGGGTTTAGTTCTTGGAGTTAATTGAATCTTTTATAGTTGTAGACACAAGCCTTTTCGCGATATTTGCCGAAAGACACAGAAATGTCCAATTGGTAGATTGGCAAATGAAGTGCTTTCTTCAAATTTTCCGATAAAACGTTGAATTGCACTGTCGGTAGGACGTTCATTTTGACTATAAATTTCAAACTCCGATGAACAGGGCACAAATTTTTACAAATAATTTTACCTATTTTGACGCATTGTTAAATCCCGTAGATACCTATAAATAAATGGTAACTATAGCAAAACACAAACATGTAAGAATAACAACGCTGCAATTTAATATGTCAAAGTAATACGTATAGGCTGTCAAAGATTAAGAGTACCTATTTGGAAGGCCATTACAATAATTTCATAATCGAATATATTAAAAGTATTAATAAAAACGTTGCAACATCAAAATACAAAAAAAGGAGAAAAATCACCAAAAATGAATTTTGTGTTTCGTTATATCATCTCATTACTTATTGATGGAATTACTAAAAATCGACAATATCTTATGTTTATGCGGAGTTGGTAAGCTTTTCGTTGAAAATAGCGCTTAAAAATAACGATCTTAATAAAAGAATGAATTGTATCAGGATTTTCATATTCAGAATTGAACAGTGTGTGAAGGGCAATTGTACTGTATTTATGGATGAGGGCGAACTGCACATTATCAAATCCTTATGTGTAAATACATATTTACGTACGGTATGTACCTAGCATGATAGTATGCATTATATTGCTGTGAGCAAAATACTGTTTGACTATAATCATCCTATCGTTATGGTTGGCCTTTTATTCTATCCTTTTCGAATGGGGACATTAATTTTACACACAATTTTCTTAAGGATTTTAATGGAAATACTTTTTTAACATGGTATGAAGTAGAGCTGTGCTAAATGAGACCAGTTTATGAGATTCTACTAAAGTGGTTGAGATTTTGAATTATTGCATCGTAAAACTTTATTTGCATATTTCTTTGGTGTGTACAGGTGTGTCTTGAGTATTTAATGATACTAAGAGATAGACAAACATGAGTGCTATTTTCCATTTAAAAGTATTTTTTTATAAGAAAGTAAAGGTAAGGGGAGTTGTTGAAAATTCATGGTCTTAGAGCTTTATAAAATTAAGCTATCTAAATAAAATAAGATTGGTAAATAAAATTTAATTTTTTTTTAACTTTTAATAAAAAAAATTGTTACAAAATAATAAAAGTTCTTTCTGGAAATCTCTGCTTTCGGATATTGGTAGCTCTTAAAGTCTATTCCCCTCAACACAACTGTACTCTTATCGAGTTTGAATGATGGTTTCTCAGAAAACTATTTGGTAACACACTGCATGAAGCAGTATGATTTCAATGCCTATTTAGTTATTAAATAATAAAGCAATATTATAACCATCCAAAGAAAAGAGTGCGCTGAGCATAATAATAATGGTATTATTGGGTCGATCTGGCAATACTCCGCACTTCCCCTTCACATGGTTTGTATGTAACTTCCTCTTAGATCTACAGTACAAGTTTTAACCTCACTTAATGTGTGATAAGTGTAGTATTTTTGTAGTATGTTTTTTATTTTATAAAGAAGTTTTTGTTTGGCTCATAAAATTGTGGAGTATGTAAGTGCTTTCTCGAGAGCAGTGATGAAAAGAAAGCAACTTTTAACCACAATATTGAGAGACAAATATTCTGAAGTAGAAATAATCCTTTGGATTTGCCATAAAATGAGTATTGTATATACAGTGAGTTACAAAAGTATCCGGGCACTGGTTAACAAGTTTTTAATGTGTTAATACTATTTTTATTTTAAAGCCAATAATAAGGTTTGGTTTTTAATCTATCAAACTATAATAAATATAATAATTCTATAGTTTATGCAAATAACAAAGAAAACAATGTGATAAAATATAAAATTGCAGGTACTTGTGCGAGCCGAATTCTTTCGTGACTCGCTGTATATATTGGGTTGTTCGGAAAGTAATTTCATTCTTTTCCAACAGAGGACTTAATTGTATTTTTTCACAACCAATTTCACACTATTTTAACAGCTGACATAGCAAGGGTTGCTTGTGCAGATTGATTCTGCACAGTCGTTTTTAGTTGATACCGTTTTAAATATGGAACTCATGAGATCACTGAGAGATTAAATTTATCAAATTCGACCATTCATGATCATTTAAAACGGCTAAATTTAATCTCAAAGCTCGACATATGGGTTCCTCATCTTCTTACGGAAAAAAAATTATGCCGTCGCATTGACGTTTGTGATTTGCTTCTCAAGCGTCAAGAAAATGATCTATTTTTGAAGCGTATTATCACTGGGGACGAGAAATGGGTTGTCTACAATAATATTAATAGCAAAAGGTCCTGGAGTAGAAAAGATGAACCAGCCCAAAGCATTTCGAAACCAATATTCATCAAAAAAAGGTTATGCTATCTGTTTGGTGGAATTTTAAAGGAATCGTTTATTTTGAGCTTCTATCGAGCAACACAACGATCAACTTTGAAGTGTACTGTCATCAGTTGTACAAATTGAAAAGGCTAGAATTGGTCAATAGGAAAGGTATAGTGTTCCAACAGGATAATGAAATGAAATTACTTTCCGAATAACCTAGAACAATTACAAGAATTATTTCTATTCTTGTAATTGTTCTAGGTTGAAACAATGCTTTCGATTGAGCAAAAATTATTGGTTCGACTTTACAATTTTTAGCAACTTTGCATTATCAACACAGTGTTTGAAATAATTTCATAATTAATCTATCGCAGAGAACAGTTTCAGAAATATTTTCGGAAATTTTTACTTTGCTAGAAAAAGGAAACTATTTTATATAATAGATACAAAACAATATATCCAGCATATGAACTTAATTGTGTCCTTCAATATATATAAAAAGTGTTTGATTTTTATATAGAAATTTAGAAAATTTGCAGTATTTTTATAAGAACATAAATAAGTTTTTTAAACACTATACTTCAAAATGCATAATATTACGAATATTCCGAATATAATAATAATAATTATACCTTCAAATACTTGATATAATTCTTGAGTTATTAGCATTTATTTAAGGTAAGATACGCCACCAAATGAAATGTAATATAAATGTTCGCCACCTTATTTTTTGTTAAAAATTTCTCAATTTACACTGTTTAGGTTTGTGTGAGCTATGACCGAACTTTGAAAAAAAAATCATAACTTTGAAAAATTTACAATAAATAAATGAGCCACGCTGTTTTCGAGATGCAATCATCCCAGGATGTGTTTTGGGATTCTCGAATTGGATGATTTCGGCTCAGATTATTTGCTTCAGCAGACAGATCAGACGTTCGCTTATCGGAAAAATGATTATATATGCAAAAGGATATCATGTACGTTCAGAGAATTTTCTTTTAATATAAATAAATTCACTCATGAAAAAAGGAAGAAAAATAATAAGATAAGAATGAAATTATTCATATTACAAGAGTTGAAATAAAAAGAATTTTTTTAATAGAATTTCTTTTTGAGATATTCAATATTTTCTAGTTGAAGGATATATTGGAATAATATTATATAAAAACATATACTCATATATGAGTTTAATGAACTGAAAATAAATCAATGCATAGAATAGAAATTTATACGGGTTTTGTTCAAATAAAATTATACTATGCGTATTTTTCGGAGATACTTGGAATTTTTTTTTTATTTGCTATAAAATTGTAAATTCAAAAGAAAATTTAAAGTAAATCGTTTAGGACGTTACTGTTACCAGAAAAGCGTATTATTCGTAAGGAGCATCATCATGATTCGGCAGTAACTCAAAGAACAAACTGAAAAAGTTTAAACATTCGAGTCAGATAACAAATCAAATCGAAAATTTAACCAAAGTCACGTACAGTGTGGCAATCAACGTAAACTTCTTGAAAACGTACGCACATGTGAAACAAAATAAGGAATATGGGAAATGATAGTAGCGAATGGAACGAATGTTGACTTTCCATCATATTCCTGCCATCACATGTACTCGTTCGCATATGTGTATAAGTACTATCCTCTAACCCCAACCCCCCCCCCCCCCTCCCCCAAATAAAACCCACCTACAACTGATGCGCTCGTTTATAGAATATCCTTTCCCGTATATTATATTTTTCTTATAAGCGTACATTAAGGTATACTTTACAGTTTAAAAATGCCTACTCCTATACATAAATGGAACATGATGTTAAATAATGTCATAATTTGAAGCAATTTATTTCTTATATAGACAATAAGGATTTGGTATGATAGTAGCTCCCTATATATCCTTAAATTCCAACCCTATTTGAATAACTATTCGTTGAATCGAATAAAACTGAACATTTTTCAATAAGTAATATTTGAAGTTTTTAGTGATGTCCTTGCAGACAACATGAAAGCAACTGAAGGAGGGCCACATGGAACGATGGAGAAATAATTGAGAAAAATAAGTAAAAATAAAATTATACATGTATATATATGTATAATCAAGGTGATGACAGATATATGTACGTACATATGAATGTTAGTAGAAACAGAATAGGTCTTGGCAGTTACAAGATTCCAAATGAGCGTAATTAAGATTTATTGGTACTTGGGTAAACATCTTGTTAATTTTAGCTGTTATCCCAATAGAAAATAAGAGGTTTACGGCAGAAACAAAAAAAAAAAAAATACATAACACAAAACAAATGGCAACTGCACAATATGATAATATACGGGTATGTTTATAAACAAGAACACAATTGCCAGATGGCCTGGCCTCATTGGTCTGTGTCTTGGTCTTTTATCTTAAAAAGGAATAAAAGGAAACAAACCACCCGCCAGTTTGAATAGCGTTCGCGACATAAGCTTTTCTCCAAGTAATCTTTTAGTGGAGCAATTTAGTTTTTCTTAGAGAAAAAAAAAGGGGAATGGAGTAGAAACCTGAATAGTATGAAAATTACATCAAGTCTATTTTGGGGGTTGTGGTCGTCTATAACTCAGTATTCAGGTTGATTGTACTTATTGCCTTATGCTGGGAAGAACCCATAATGTTACAATTTAACAACAGAAAGGAGGGGAAACCACATTATCCTTTATGATAGCAATTTATAGTCATAGCAGTATTATGAGCTTTTTGTGTTTTCGGTTAGAACATTGATACTACAGTTAAATACATTAACAATTTTTATATATTTGACATATTTTTTCTTATTTGTCTCAATAGTTATTGCTCCATTAAATGTTGAAATCGAATATTTATAAAAAAAAATTAGATAGTTTTTTGTGGTTTATATTAGATATTGTTAATTTTTATTTTTATTGTAAATTGTATATTTGCTGCTTCTACTATAATTGTGATAATTTGAAAGAATTTATAATCATATTGATCAAATTGATATTGATTTTTTTATAAATATATATATATATATATAAATGGGATGTGCCAGAAAGGTTATGAGACTGACATTACTAAGAGTATACTACCTTCGTACATCTATTGTGCCTTATAATTATGACAAAATTATTTTTATGAACAAAAATAATTCACACTCCATTCAGGTTTAAAATTACATCATTCGAAGTGCCATTTTTCCCTTCCTATCTTTGGTTTTGAGATGAACATTTAAAGGGTGAGTAATAAATATAAATAAAATAAAGTGAAAAT
This sequence comes from Atherix ibis, assembly GCA_958298945.1. Lineage (NCBI taxonomy): Eukaryota > Metazoa > Arthropoda > Insecta > Diptera > Athericidae > Atherix > Atherix ibis. The sequence continues at coordinate 17,288,458 of OY282609.1, read as the reverse complement.
AAGAATATATCGTAGACCGCCATGACAGATAATACCACGTGCACCGCTAAATAAGAACTGAGAGAATTGGCAGCACTTGTTCTACGGCAACGGCAGATGACAGAGTGTGAATTTGTGACACGAATAGCGCCACGCGCGATAATTATTCTAAACTCGACTATCGGCCGTTGCAATACAGCGTAAGCCATAGTTTATCGATCTCTGCTTTAGAGTGTGATAACTGAAGTTGTGTTTTTGTAGTGCGTTATGAAAAATGGACTAACCATGTCCCATAAAATTTTGTGTTAATCGTGTGAAATCTCGAAAGACTATTTAATGAAAATGTGGTGGGATAAGTGAGGTCAAACCGTTGATTAACATTGAAAGTCCTTCAAAAGCTCAGAAAAAAGCACCTTCGCGTCAGATTACACCACAATCTCCAACAAGGAGTTTTTGTCAGAAAAAGCGATTCTGGTGGTTTCGCAGCCCTTCTTTTCAACTGATCCTTAGTTACCCAAGATAAAAAAAATACTTAAAATCATTCTGATTCTGTCAATAATAGCTGTGTTCCATTGGGGAAATTTTTCTACTCACAAGTACTTGGGAGTAGATGCAAAATGGAACGCAAAATTTACTGACAGAAGTAAAATATAGTCTCAAAATAGTCAACAACAATACTGGGTTTACTCACACATAAATAATAAAAAGTGAGTTTATTCACACATAAGCAATAAAAACAAAAATATGACACTTCAACATAACCAACGAAACCGCTAAGCCATCTATTTTAATTATGGGAACTAAAATCCCCCTACCGTAAATTGTATGCGTAACTACTCATGCGAACTACTAATTTGTATGAGCAAGAGTAGCTGCGAGAAAATTTTTCCAATGGAACACAGCTAATATTTATTAAAAAAAGAATATAACGTTGTTGTATAAAAATATAATAAAATTGTTGCAAAAAAATCCGTATTTGATAACTGATTCTTATCTTTATTGTATTTATAATTTGAATTACAAAACCAAAGCACCTCCTAATAACAAACACATACAAATATATACAGTTGAAAATTTCGAAACTGAACCAAACTTGTCACATATAAATGGTATTGGCATAGTATTAGCACAAAGAAACAGTTGCGTATTTGACTAGTTTGAAATTATTACTTCAACATCATCGTGTAATGGCAGTAGCAGCTGTCAAGTTATTGATTGTTCATGTAATTCAAAAAAATATTTTCCCATTTTTCTCAATGATATTTGGATAGACGTTAGGCAACATATATTGGACAATATATTATGTAGAAAAACTGCCAACATTCGTAAAAACGGAAAAAAATAATATAAGTCCTTAGACGTATGCCTACATGGCGAAAAGTAGAATATTCGAATAGAAAGTTGGGTCCAGTGAATAAAAGAACATCTGGTCATTGGAGTCGTTAATCATTCAGGCCTTATTAATTTTCAAAAATACTTGTTATTACATACAGTGAATGAGATGGTTGTAATTAATTCACTGGTCATAATTAATCGTCTTAGTACTGTTTATCCCAATAAATTACAAGAAAGCGTTGATATTCTAACCGTGTTTGCATTTGTTAATACCAGTAGAATTTCTAACAAAATATGAATTATTTACTATATATAAACGAAAATATAGAAAGAAATTCAAAAATTATAACAAAGACAAGAGATAAAATTATGATTAACGATAATTTATTAATATTATATTGTAAATGGTTATCTAACATGTCCTTCAAAATATACTTTAAACGAAGATTTTATGTAAATTTTTAATTTCATTATATATTGTCTAAATCTTGTTATTATGTCAAAAAGAGTATAAAATTATCTAAATGGTTGTCACGAAACATTTTGCAAGACTCGATCCTTTCGAGGCTTTTTCGCACATTTCCGGGTTGTTATTCGGGGACATTACTTGAAGCATATTGGTTTTTTAATGCTCTAAAGTTTGTTAAAATTTAAAGAAAGGAACAAATCCTGGCAACTTTTTGCTACAATAATATCAAAAAAGGACGCCATTTTGTTAAAACCACATTAAGCCTAGGTTAAAATCTTTGAATTTAAGACAAAAACAGTGGCGTTTCCTTGTTCACTTTGAAAGTAATACGGACCAATGATACCTTAAGACCATATTACATACCAGGCAATCACTGTTTTTTTGAATACAATGGCTTCTCCACAGACACTTGTAGGTTTTCAGAGCCTTATATGTGACAATAATAATTATTGACATATCCAACAGGCCAGAAATGAGCCCTATCGTTGAAAATTTTTTGTTTTGCTCTTAAAACTCAAAACAAACTTTATACTTGTAAAAATTTCTTACAACTTTAACACATTGTTGGGTAGTTAAACTATTGAAAATATAAAACTTTATCTTAAATATTATGGAAATTAGAAATCACTATAATGAACGGCATGAAATTTATACAATATCGCTTAGTAACAATATTTCTTTATGGGAAGCCACTAGACGAATACTCTCGTACAAAAGAACATCACGACCATTGAAACAAAATGATGGTAACTGGGCAAAAATAGGCAAAGAAAAAGCCGAAGTATTTGCTAAACATTTGGAAAAGACTTTTGCTCTACATTATGATATAGAAGACAAATCGCATACTAACAAAATCATCGAAGAACTAATGTTTCCAGTCCCTATGAGTCTTCCTCCCAAAAATTTTAAGCCACCGGAAATTAAATCTACTATTCTGCGTCTTCCCAATAAAAAAGCTCCTGGTTATAATCCAATAACAGCTCTTATTCTGAAGCAAATTTTCCGAAAAGCTTTAGTTTTAATTACATACATTTTTAATAGGATCCAGCGCACAACCTATTTTCCTTTACACTGGAAATTTTCTGTCATTAAAATGATTCGTAAACCAAATAAACTCAGTAATTCTCCTTCCTCCTATAGACCTATCAGCCTCTTACCAATTCTTGGCAAGATATTTGAAAAACTCCTATTAAAACGACTCTACCTAGTCCTAATTAATGAAAAAATTATTCCTGATCACTAATTGGATTTCTGATTTGAACACTCTATTATCAGCAATAACATTGCATTGTTGATCATATTGCATCCGCTCTTAAGAGAAAAGAGTATTTCCCAGGAGTATTTTTAGATATCTCGCAAGCTTTTGGTTGTGTGTGGCATCCTGGACTCCTCTGAAAGCTCAAGAGCTTTCTTCCTTCTACATACTACCTTATCAAAAATTCATATCTCTCCCAACGTCATTTCCAAGCTGCAATTAACTAAGAATCCTCGGAAATATATACTATTCTAGCCGGAGTCCCACAAGGCAGTATCCTTGGTCCATCTTATATAATATTTATACCCATGATATACCAGCTGATCCTAATACTATCATTGCCACTTATGCAGATGATATGGTCATACTTGCTACCCATTCAAATCCTGACATAGCTTCCAATAATTTACAATCCCATATACGAGTACACGACCTCCAATCCTGGTTTAAGGGATGGAGAGTGAAGGTGAATGAACAGAAGAGTGCTCACATTACTTTCACACTTTGTGAAGGAAAACCTACTCCTTTATACCTTAATAGCAACATGGTTCTACAATATGATAAAGTGCGTTATTTGGGACTTTACCTGGACAAGAGACTAACATGGAACCCATATACTAGACTAAAAAGAGTTGAAGCTAACAGACGTTACCTACAACTTCTAAGACTACTTGGACAAACGTTCGAAACTAACAACCAAAAGTAAACTTCTAATCTACAATACGTGTACAATTATAAAACCTATTTGGATATATAAAATTGAACTTTGGGGTTCAACGAAATGTTCCCATTCCTGTTGAGTCTAGACCTTACAATCCAAGATCCTCCGTAAAATTGTTGATGCCCCCTTTTATGTGCATTTCCCAATATCAAAAATATTACTCCCGTTTACCCTATCATCATAATCCACTTGTGAAAAAATTGTCTCGTACTGCCCTCCCCGGAATCTAACTTCCGATAGTCGGAGAAACGCCGATGGGTGTTTACTCCCACTTCATGATGCACCAGATTGTAAATTAAAATGCTATGTAAATCTGCATGTTACAATAAAATTGTAGTTGCAGATAAAATTAAAAAAAAATATATTATATATTTTTGACGACTATCAAATGACGGGACACGTACTTTTCAAACATTCAAATGAATTATAATGTAACCATCAACTAAATCTCAAATATCATATTTGTGCCCTAAGTTGTGTTATTATTATTATTATTAATTATATCAGTTTACTCTATCCGGAAAAATAACACCCTCACTGCCACCACTTAAGGACAAAGACGGTCAAACTCTCCCCACGGATGAAGAACAACTCGACCGCTGGAAGGAATTCTTCTCAGAATCCCTTCCAATAGCTCCAGAATTCCATCCTCCTCCTACAGTGATGCGCAGAAACCCACGAAGATCCATCCCAACAACACCACCTACGATTACGGAGATCACAACAGCAATCAACAAACTTAAGAACAGCAAAGCACCCGGACCCGACAACCTGGCCCCAGAAGTTCTGAAGTTTGACCCGCCACTCCTGGCCTCGCTGTTGCATCCTATAATCGTAAAAGCCTGGACACAATGCCACTTCCCGGACAGCTGGAAAGAAGGAGTAATTATCACCATCCCGAAGAAAGGTGACCTTGGCGATTGCAAAAATTGGAGGGGAATCACGCTGCTGAACACCATCCAGAAACTAATCGCATCAATCATCCTGACTCGCATCACTCCAACAGTGGAAAGTGCCCTCCGCAACGAGCAGTCTGGCTTTAGACCAAACCGCTCCTGTATTGATCACATCAACAGCCTAAGAATGATCATTGAACAGTCGAACGAATGGAACAGCCCGCTCTATCTTCTCTTCGTTGACTTCGAAAGAGCCTTCGACATGATTTCTCGCGACGCAATCTGGAGTGCTCTGGCTGAACTAGGCATCCCGCAGGCCATAATCGATCTAATCCGAGAACTATACCGCGAGGCCCCGTGTAGAGTGCGTCTCAAAGGACGAAACAGCGATACATTCAACATCTCGAGAGGAGTCAGGCAGGGTTGCATAATCTCGCCTATCCTCTTCATAATCGCCCTAGACCTAGTTCTTCAACGCACTAACAGCACAGCCAGCAACGGTATACAGTGGACACTGCGTGAGAAGCTCCACGACCTGGACTACGCCGACGACATATGCCTCATGTCCCACACCTTCAACGGCATTCAGGAGAAACTGAATGCACTGGCCTCCAACGCAGAAAAAGTTGGGATGAGAATCAACATCAAAAAGACCAAATTGATGCGTGTCGGCGCCACCTGCGAGAGACCCTTGATGCTACACGGTACCCAAGTTGAAGATGTCGAAAAGTTCTGTTACCTTGGCAGCATGCTCAGCAAGGATGGTGGAACTGAAATAGACATCCAAACGCGCATCAACAAGGCGCGACAAGCGTACACCTCACTTGGGAACGTATGGCGTTCCAATCATCTCTCCATAGCACTCAAACTTCGAATATTCAACTCAAACGTCAAGCCAGTCCTGCTGTACGGCTGCGAAACATGGAAAGTAACAGACAGCACGACTCGTAAGCCTCAGGCATTTGTGAACAGATGCTTGAGGCGTATAAGCAAGATCTTCTGGCCAAACTGGATTACGAACGATGAGCTGTTACTTCTCACGAAGCAAATACCCCTGCTAGATAACATCAAACGCAGGAAATGGAGTTGGATTGGCCACACCTTGCGAAAACCACCTACGGACATAGCAAGGAATGCACTAGATTGGAACCCACAGGGCAATCGCAGCAGAGGACGTCCAAGGACCACTTGGAGAAGATCAGTCGAGCGCGAACACCAACAAACTGGCAAATCATGGTCGGAAGTAAAACGGCTGGCTCAAGACAGAAGCAGATGGAGGGAGTTCACAGAGGCTCTAGTGCCGCTATATGCTCCATAGGAGTGACTGTGTTCTCATGTCTATGTGTAACATAGAAATGAAAACCTGTCAAATAAAAAAAAAAAATATCAGTTTACTATACAATAATAATCACTGATATTTTAACAAAGTACTTTCGATATGATCGATTAAACGAATTTATTATCTTTAACTGTCGCTGCAAAAACTTTTTTCAATAACAACAATTATAATAACATATCACCAACAATATAAAAATGAATTTTTTAACTGTCTATTTGTAGATAAACTAATAAATATTTATGGAAATCAGGTAGCTAGACATAATTACTTATTTATCTTCAATTTGATCAAATACATAAATATAGTAGCAGCGAATTAAATGGAATAGTTTCTAGGAATATGCTCGTCCTATTATTTCTATCAGAGTCGAGTAACTGTCAGGATCTCCTTGAGCTGTTTCCTCTCCTTTGGGAGTAAATTTGGTCGAATATGTTGCAGTGTCCATTCAATTTCCCGTCTCGTATATAAAGGTGGCCACAGACTTGTAATTGCAAAGTGTCTGTAAATTTATTTATTAATCTTTTTTGCAATGCATTTTGTATGCACATTTATCTCTTCAAAAATTCTATACCTATGAAATCTCATTGCATCATGTGCGGTTGGTTGCATTGTTTCTAGCCAATACAGTTCGTCATGCACTTGTTTGATGAATTTTTTTTGAAGTTGAAAGGATCGTATTCGACAGACTTCATTGCTAATATACATACATGTATGTACATATATATGCATTAGAAGTTTTCCCAAAATCCATCACGTTAGGGATAGCAAAATAAGATTAGAAAAGTAAACCAATAGAATACGATAAGTTTTATTAGTTTTCTTCGGACTTACTATTTCGTTGGTATTGATCCAATAGATTTTTCAGGTATCCTGCTGCTGACACGTTTGAGCTCTGCTTGCTTTGTAATTAAGGTTGATTTTTGTTCGTCTTGCATAGTCTTTTTTTCTTTGGGCATTTCTATTCTTATTGTATTTGCACGGATATTATAGCCAAAGTTTTTCCCTTCCATTAGTTTTAATGGACCAAGAAACTAACACTAAACTCTTCATAGCGTTTTGTTTTTCTTCTCTTCTAACCAGAATTTACTAAATATTCGTAAAAGGCATACTCTACATTAACAATCGAGCGCTTACTATGTACATCCGAATTTTCCGAATTTCAAATAAAACTTAAATAGCTACAATGAAAAAACATTACAAATAACAATTCCCCATCGATTTAATAAAGAAGCTTAGCAACGAGTTTTATATAGATTTTGTTTCCATAACTTTTTCTATAGTTTTTTTTTAGTGATTATACTGAAAGTTTACGTTACTTTGGAGGTTTTTTTCTCTCTTCTATTTGTTCTATTTTATTTATGTTAAGCAATTTTCATTTGTTTTAATGATATGAAATTTAACATAATTCGCTTTGTTTCATGTTTGATATTTAGCTAATCGTTTCCGTTAACGCACGCATATGATGATTGATGAAATTTACAAAATAAATAGAACAAAGACAATTCCACCCTCCCACCCACCTTAATATAAACCCACATAATTTGTAATTATAATGAAAAAAAAGCTTATCATGAGCTATTTACTGATAATTAAAATAATTTTCTAGTTTTTATATTGTAAATGATATTAAAATATTTTGCAACTATAATTTGTTAAAGTTTTTGCAAATCAGTATATTATTTTTATCTATGGGATAATATATGAAGAAATGGGTTCAAAATTATTAACTGACATCAAACACTAGATTCTATTTAAGATGAGTACTTTCTATGGTAAGATGACTCTACAGGAAAAGTCGAATATAATTTGTAACTTACCAGAGGTATAAGCTTAAATCCGCTCTTGGGTCATAGATGACGTAAGTGAGCGTATTAAACTACCATGGGCACGCCATAATTTTTTTGATAAGTTTGACATCTGTTAACAATAATCAGTGCACATTGTCAGCAATTTCGTACAACAATATACATTTTTCCTTTGGTAATCATGTCTAGTTTTGTGCCAGAAAAAGAGCATATACGGGAAGCTCTGCTTTTCTGCTTCAATTTGTAGAAATCGGGTGCCGAATCGCATTGAATGCTTATGGAGGCCTATGGTGATAGTGCTTTATCGGAAACAACGTACCGAGATTGGTTTCGTTGGTTCAAAGACGGAAATTTTGACTTGTAGGACAAGAAGCGTGAAAATCGACCTAGGAATGTTGACGACCATCAATTGCAGGCTCTTCTGATTGAAAAGATCGGAAAATGGGTGCCGCATGAATTTAATTATGGGCAGATGGAGCGACGCCAAAACGCATGCGAAATTTTGCTCGCCAGACAAAAAAGAAAGTCGTTCCTGCATCGGATTGTGACAGGCGATGAAAAGTGGATATATTTCGAGAATCCTAAAGGCAAGAATACGGACGTCATAGCAGGGTACCTGCATCTCATAGCAGGGTATCGTCTACTATGAGATGTTAAAATCATGTGAAACTGTTAATGCCCACCGCTACCACCAACAACTGATCAAATTGCTACGTGCTCTGTGTGAAAAAAGACGGATTATCAACAAAGACATGACAAGCCGATTTTCCTCCACGACAACGCACCATCGCTCAAGTCAAAAATGGTCCGAAACTACTTGGGGATACTCAACTGGAAGGTGCTACCCCAACCCCGCTTATTCACCAGATCTGGCCACTTCCGAACAGCGAAATTTGAAGCAAAGATGCGCGAGTCTGAATTATGAGAAACAGCAAAGACTCTGTGGTGATCATTCCTTATCAAGTGCATAAGGTGTTCGATGGCTTAAAAATATTTTGATGGGTCTCTTGTAAGGATCAGACCATTGATTATGCCTCCAGGACAAACTGTCACCAATTTTTTTTTTATAAGAAAAGTCCTTGAAAAACTGACAAAAAGTTTTTGTTAGCGTCAGATCGGACATCGCAGATGCATCTTTATTTATCTTCATTTAGGAGTTCATATCGGAAAAGAGAGTCATGTGATTCTCAAGCTACCCTTTTACCTGTTCTAAATGTATGTGCCTCTTGTTCGTACGATCATTTTGGTACTGTTGATAACATCCAAAGGAGTATAATCGAAGAGCTGATGACGATTCCAGTTGAAGACTTCCAGCGCTGCTGCGAATAGTGGAAATGTAATAATATTGCTTGTTCATTAGTGAACAGCCGCTGTATGTCACTGTTGGTACTATAATATATGCCTATGGTTATTGTGAACGCACCATCAATGCATTTTGCCATTGTATACTGGGGGCCTCAGTTGAGCGTCAACCATCATCATGACAACATCTTATATTCAATAAACTACGCATGATTATTCAACTAGTAAATTAAAGTCTTTTAATTTATAATAATACACACATTTATTACATGGTGTCAGAAGTAAAACTTGGAACGTAATTAGATCGTGGTTGGGAGAGCGGATTATTGAAAATTAATGAATTTTCGTGGATTTTTTGGAAAAGACATCGTGTTCGGTATCGAAAAAAGGAATTCAACGTACAAGTGACGTCACGTTGTGAAATAGTTGTGAAATAGTGTGCAACATTGCGAATTGTGATGAAATACATGACAAATATTGAAAATCATCGGATTTTGGGAGCATCATAGTCTGAAACGTGGATATGATCACCAAGCCATCATCAGAAAAACATTTATCGTAAATATTTTTGGATTATTTGTTTTGGAAAATTGGATATTTAGCTGAAAACATGTCAAACGATCGTCTACCGAAGGAATTGGATTGCACAAACGTGGCAAAGGAATGGCGCGCATGGAAAAATGAATTTTTGATGTACATGCGAGCAACGGGTAAAGCAACGGGAACCGAATCAATAAAAATTGCAACATTTTTGTGGTTAATTGGCCGGCAAGCGCGGGAAATTTATAATACATTGTTTCCAAATGATGGAACGGAAAATGGTATTCTCGGAGAGAATATTGTAGTTGCACCAGTTGCGGGTGAAAAAGAAGAACCAGATCAAAATGCTGCTATCGCAGTAGCCAACCAGCGGACATTAAATGATGTTTTGAAGGCGTTCGATGGATATTGCATTCCAAAGAAAAATACAACTATGGAATCATTTAAGTTCAACAAAGTGTTGCAAAAAGAAAAGCAACCGTTTGCTGAATTTGAAACTGAACTTCGCAAGCAAATTCAGTTTTGTGATTTCAATTGTAAATGTGATTGTGGAAAGGAATTGAAATATGAAGAACGCATGTTGAAAGATAGAATCATCATTGGTGTGGAGGATAAAAAATTGCAATTGAAGCTGTTGGATGGCAAGGATGAGCCATTAAACAAAGTAATTGAAATGTGTAAAACGTACGAAGCAGCGAAAGAAAATAAGGTTATGTTGAACACAAATAACCAATCAAGTATCAACAGTGTGGCTGAGCATCAGTCATCGGAAACAGTTAATGCGGTAACACGTCGTGCATGTTACAATTGTGGTAATGATTTCACAGCAAATCATATGGAATCTTGCAAAGCCAAGAATATCAGCTGCCGGTCATGTGGTCGTAAGGGTCATTTCCAGCGTTTTTGCAAATCGAAGGGAAAACAAGTGGACAATAAGGGAATCAAAGCGGAGAACAATTTTGGAAACCGTAAGCCGGACAACAACAACAGCACTAACAATGGAAAACAACAACAACACTCAATCGACTGGGGTAACTCAGGTAATCTGGTACAAATCATTGATGGTAGTGCGAACAGGGACATTAAAGTAAATCGTATTTATAGAATAAATTCAAGCAACGTGGCCAATCATACGAAGCGATGGTATAAAGAGTATCAGATAGGAAATCAATTAGTTAAATTTAAGCTGGACACTGGATCTGATGTGGACTGCATTCCGGCCAAAATATTCAAGAAGCTGGGGGTTGAATTGCAAAATGAGAATGAAAAATATTCGGTTTTTGATTATAATGGAAATAAAGTAAATGTTTCGGGAACGGTTAAATTAAAATGCATTGATACAAAGTTACAAACGGAACATTTTTCTCATTTTATTGTTGTCGATGATGTATGTGAACCGATACTCGGTCTTGAATCAAGCGAACGATTTGGATTAATTAAACGAACAGATGTAAGTTCTGTTGCTAGTTTGTCACAAACAGGGGATGAATTTTTGAAAAACAATCGTGATGTCTTCGAGGGTTTGGGTAAATTTCCGGGAAAGTTTTCGATAAACATTAGGGAGAATTCAAAGCCAGTCCTTCACTATAAGAAACGGATACCAAACTCATTGTTGAATAGATTAAAGTTACAATTGGAAAAAATGGTACAGGATGGAATCATTTCACCTGTTGATTACCCAACGGACTGGGTTAATAATTTGCAAATAATCGAAAAGCCTAACTCGAGTGAACTTCGTATTTGCTTAGACCCAAAACCACTCAACGATTGTATCAAGCGTGAACATTTTCTGATTCCAACGATCGATGATTTAATGTCTGGTTTGGCAGATAAATGCGTTTTTTTCAGTTTTAGATTTGAAAAGTGGCTATTGGCAAATGGAATTGGACGAAGTAAGTTCAGATTTAACAACATTTATGACTCCGTTTGGTAGATACAAATTTAATCGCGTGCCATTTGGGCTAAATTGTGTACCGGAATTGTTTCAGCGTGAAATGTTTAAAATGTTGGGAGACATTGAAGGGGTGATTATCTATTTTGATGATGTCGGCATTTGCGCCAGAACGGAAGAAGAACATGATCGGATCATGAATAAAGTAATGGAAAGAGCACGTAAAAATAACATCAAATTTAACCCGGATAAGATTCAATATCGTAAGCGCGAAGTTAAATTTATGGGTCATATGTTGTTTGAAGGAAAGTTTAAAGCGAATTTAAAGTATCGGGACGCGATGTTGAAAATGGAAAAACCCGGGGATAAAGCGGCCGTGTTAAGATTTCTGGGCATTTTGAAATATTTGGCCAAATTTATTCCAAATTTGTCGAAACAATCGGCACATTTACGTAACCTTACGCGGAACGATGTCCCATTTGATTGGACGGAAAATCATGATCTGGAATTTAAAAGGTTGCTTGATATCGTAACATCGGAACCGGTGTTGGCAGTTTATGATCCAAAATTGCCAGTCATTGTGCAAACGGATGCATCCAAAGATGGATTGGGTTGTGTTATTGTTCAGAATGGACACCCAGTAGCATATGCGTCTCGGACGTTAAGTAAAAGTGAACAAAAGTGGGCTCAGATCGAAAAGGAGTTGTTGGCAATTGTTTTCGCGTGTCAGCGATTTCATTATTTTTTGTATGGACGCGAATTTACGGTTGAAAGTGATCACAAGCCGTTGGAAACATTGGTCAAGCGGGATATTGATGATGTGACAATGCGGCTTCAGCGAATGCTTATGTCACTTCTGAGATATCCAAAAATGACTGTTGTTTACAAACCGGGTAAAGAAATGCTTGTAGCCGACTGCCTTTCACGGGCCCAATTATCCGATTGTCATGAAGATACGGACTTAACGGGAATTATTCATTCAGTAACAAAATCAGCGTGTTTGTCTAAACAAAATTACGATTTATACCGGTCAATCATTGAACGTGATGAGATTTTTTTGCGAATTTGTCGATATGTGGAGAACGGTTGGCCAAATTATCATCTACTGGATGATCTGGGCCGTGTGTTTCATAAATTTAAAAATGAGCTTCATTTTGAGAATGGATTGCTTTTTCGCGATCATCGACTGGTAATCCCAAGGGAATTACAGGTAAAACTTAGCAGGTGGTTACATGCGCCACATTTAGGAATTGAGAAAACTCTTGCACGTGCAAGAATGCTGTATTACTGGCCTAACATGAACGGTCAGATAAAGGAGATGGTTACATCTTGTGCCATTTGTGAAAAGTTCACGCGTAACAACCAAAAAGAAGAACTGGTTCAAGAAGAACTTCCGAAGTATCCGTTCCATATAGTGTCGATGGATTTGTTTGAGTATGCTGGGCAGGACTTCTTGTCTGTTATTGATGCATATTCGGGATATTTACTTGTTGAGCATCTGAAGAACAAAACAGCTCGTCATATCATTGGAAGATTGCAAAGTAATTTTGATAAAATCGGATATCCAACTGTAGCTAAATCGGATAATGTACCTTTTAACTCGCGTGAATTTGAGGAATTTGTGAATGATTATAATATTGTCATGAAATTTTCAAGCCCTCGGTATCCACAAAGCAATGGGTTAGCCGAGAAGGGTGTGGCGATTGCGAAAAATATTTTGAAACGTTGTGTTGAGGAGCGGGATACGAAAAATTATCAATACCGAATTTTGGAGTATAACACAACTCCTGTGGCAAGTATGCGATTGACACCGGCCCAGTTGTTTTTTGGTCGGGTGGTCAAGACGGGAATGCCGATTTCGGGTTCATTGTTGACTCGGAGCAATTTAAGTGAGGAAACCGTTCAAAACAAAATAAAAGAAAAAAGGGAAAAGCAAAAGTATTATTATGACCGGAATGCAAAAGCACTGCCAGTGTTAAATTTGGGTGATCTCGTTATTTTTAAGAAAAACGGAAGAGAATGGAATTATGGAACGATTGTTGGTAATGTAAATGGTCGATCGTACATCATTAGGGATAATTTTGATAATCATTTTAGACGCAACCGACGGTTCATAGCCAAGACTAAGAATAATGAAGTGAATGGGGGAGAAGTAATGTTTGAAGAAAATATTAGAAGTAATGTTGCTGGTCCAGAGGCATTGAAACCAATCGAAATTGTACCGCCACTTGGGCGCAACGTACAAGATAATGTTAACAATGGCAATGAACCAATTGTGTGTGATGTGGATGAACCAGTTCTACCAGTGTTGAATGATAGCAATACATCTTCAGATGAAGATCAAACCGCTGGTAGTTCTGAGTCAGAAGCAGAGTCGGCTAGCGATCAAGAGACATCCGAACCTGTAATGGTCAATGAGCCTGGAGTAACGAGAACTCGTAGTGGTCGTGTTAGTCATCCACCTCAAAGATATGGTTGGAATTAATTCAATGTAACAACCTTTTGATTTCAATAATTTCTCTGACTTATTCAGATATCATATTAAGTTAAATTTTGATTTTGTTTAAAAAAGAAAAAAAAAAAAAAAAAAAAAAAAAGCGTGTAATAATATTGCTTGTTCATTAGTGAACAGCCGCTGTATGTCACTGTTGGTACTATAATATATGCCTATGGTTATTGTGAACGCACCATCAATGCATTTTGCCATTGTATACTGGGGGCCTCAGTTGAGCGTCAACCATCATCATGACAACATCTTATATTCAATAAACTACGCATGATTATTCAACTAGTAAATTAAAGTCTTTTAATTTATAATAATACACACATTTATTACAGGAAACAATGCTTCCGCCGATGTATAGCTCCTCAAAAAACTACTTGAAAGGTCATAAAAGCGATGTCAAAAAGTAAAATAAAATATAATGTGAGAAAAAAATATAAACTGTTCATTTTCTGGTGCATATCCTCTAACAACCAGTACAGCCCACAAAAATTGATGCCGATTTCAATAAGACTTATAAATTCTATTCGAGTTAGAAAAAACTTTAAATTTTTGAAAAAAAATGTAATTTTTAAATTAAATACACTAAAATTGACTAAATAAAATGTTCCCCAAAGGCTAGTTATAATAGCTTTAAAAATAAAACAGACAACGTCAATAGTGAATACGGTGAATTTGTTGTAAATAATATATGCAAAAATATATTGTATATAGAAATAAATAGAATTTTTTTTTGTTATTTTTACATAAGTTTTGGAGTTCGCTTGAATTCACCCGTATTTCATTTTTCTCTATTGACGGGGAAACTCGACTAATATTACGAGAGTGAATTGTATTCATTTCCGTATCCTTTTGCTCTTATAAAATTTTTTGTATAGAAAAACAAAAACCCAAAATTACAAAGATCTGCTTTTATTTCATGCTTCATTAAAATTCACCCTTATTCGTCCGCTTTATTACATGTATACGATGGGATGGCTTGAACGTTAAATGGAAAAGATTTCATCTGTGCATGGTACTTTTTTGGTATAGTCAGTTTCTTAGAGATAACCCTCATTGCACTTGTTAGTTCCCTTCTCAAAAATTTATTGGCGCTACTTAAAAAGCGAAATATACCTCTGCGCAAAAATATAAAATACCAAAACTTCAAAAAACGGGGGGTGGGGGGGGCGATTACCTTTGTTTCAGACTACAAAATTCGTCTCCTGTGGAATGCATAGAGCTGCATGTTGTGTTTCCATTTGATCATGCCTTCCGAACACTGTTAAATATGGTGCGTGTTGTTTTTCATGAGAATTATTGTATCTGTTGAAATGTTTATTGGAATATTTTAGTGAACATGAAAAGGAATAAATTATAATCAACATTTACTTGAAGAAAAAGGGATTATTCTCGAATACATATATTAAGACAATTAAAATACTATACAAGTATGTGCTCGTTCAAAGGTTATAAAATTATCTATAAGTTAAAAGTATGACAAACAGAAGTTTAATGATTAGATATGATAGTTGCGGCCAAAAATTGGAAATAACTCAAAACGTTAGCCTCTCCAGTACTGTTAAACATGCTTTTTTTGTTTTAGCGAGACATACGAAATCTGTTTAAAAAGTATCGCGAATTTTGAATTTCCGCGGGTTACGTATATTCGATTTTTGATTTTTTTGTTGCGTTACGTTGGTACTCATGTCTCTCACTTATGCCATTTTCGATGGGTAAGTATTGTTATTTTGAATGTTAAGTTAATTTTTGACAGCTGCTTTGCTTGCAAGTGTTTTGGCTCGTCTTCGATTTTTGCCCATTTTCGACCAAAAACAGCATCGCATTAACATTGCTAAGGAGCTGTTGCACTCTGTCCGTGATGATCCAAATTTGCTCTAGACGGTCATAACTGTTGACGAATCATGGGCTTATAGTTATGACGTGGAAACCAAAGCTCAATCATCCCAATGGAAGCTGCCGCACGAGCCAAGACCGAAAATGTGAAGGTTTTGCTTACAGTTTTCTTCGATTGCAGGGGCGTGGTGCATCATAAGTTCTTACCACAGCGTAGAACCGTCAATAAGGAATATTATCTGCAAGTTATCCGCAAGTTGCGCAAAGCAATCCGCCAGAAATGCCCGGATTTATGGAAGAACAAAAATTGGCTTTTGCACCATGATAACGCCCCTGCTCACGCATCGTTGCTTGTGCGCGAATTTTTGGCCAAAAACAACATACTATTAATGCCGCAGCCACCGTGTTCCCCGGATCTCGCCCCCTGTGACGTTTTCTTGTTCCCGAAACAGATTCTTTGATTCATTTTTTGGAATGGGCAAAAATCGAAGACGAGCCAAAACACGTGCAAGCAAAGCAGCTGTCAAAAATTAACTGAACATTCAAAATGGCCGAACTTGTCAGCATAAGTGAGAGACATGAGTACCAACATAACGCCATAAAAAATCGAAAGTCGAATATACATAACCCGCGGAAATTCAAAATTCGCGATACTTTTTGAACAGACCTCGTATGCTTTTAGAACGCGGTGATATTGATACAACCCTTAGTTTTCGCCAAATGGCCTGGTTGTCATGGGGCGAATAATTTGCATTAAATTTTTTTTACTACAATTTTATTGTAACAAGCAGATTTACATAACATTTTAATTTACAATCTTGTGCATCATGAAGTGGGAGTTAACACCCATCGGCGTTTCTCCAACTATCAGAAGTTAGATTCCTCTAGAAAATCTCTAGGCCATTGCCTCTTAAGTCTCCGATGCGTGTTTCCGGAGAGGGCAGTACAAGACAATTCTCTTACAAGCGGATTATGATGATAGGGTAAACAGGAGTGAAATTTATAATTGTATTGTAGATTAGAAGTTTACTTTTGGTTGTTAGTTTCGAGTGTTTGCCCAGTAATCTAAGAAGTTGTCGGTAACGTCGCTTAGCTTCAACTCTTTTTAGTCTAGCATTTGGGTTCCATGAGCATCTCTTGCCCTAAAGTCCCAAATGTCAAGGTTTTCCTTGACAAAGTGTGAAAGTAATGTGAGCACTCTTTTGTTCTTTACCTTTACTCTCTATCTCTTAAACCAAGATTGAAGGTTGTGGATATGGAATGGAATTATAAATTGTTGGAAGCTATGTCAGGATTTGTATGAGTAGCAAATATGGCCGTATCGTCTGCATAAGTAGCAATGATGGTATTAGGATTAGCTGGGATATCATGGATATAAATATTATATAAGATGGGACCAAGGATACTGCCTTGTGGGACTCCGGCTAGAATAGGATATATTTCCGAGGATTCTGAGTTAATTGTAACTTGGAAATAACCTTCGGAGAGATATGAATTTATGATAAGGTATTATATTGAAGGAAGAAAGCTCTTCAGTTTCCAGAGGAGTCCAGGATGCTATGTACATACGATCAAAAGCTTGGGAGATATCAAAAATACCCTTGGGCAATATTCTTTTCTCTCAAGAAAGGATTCAATATGATCAATAGTATAGGTGTGTTAAGATCGGAAGCCAAATAAGTGATCAGGAATAATTTTTTCATTAACTAGGACTAGGTAGAGTCGTTTTAATAGGACCAAGAATTGGTAAGAGGCTGATAGGTGGAAGGAAAATTAATGGGTTTATAGGAGGAAGGAGAATTAATGGGTTTAGAAATGATATTAAAATAAAAACACATTTTTTTTATTCACATTTAAAGTTTTCAATTGGAAATTTTCTGACTGAGTGCATAAAAAAATCTAGTCCCGCCAGTTTGTTTACTTTTAATAGTTTAAGGTAGAAACTTTCTGATCCCATGGGAAAAAATTTCGCCTCACCATTATAACCTCATCTCAATTTATATTGTAGGTAAGGTTTTTTTCGATACATACGGCAACACCATACAAAATAATTTTTTTTTGAGTTAAAAACATTTTGCTCGTTACGGGATGGGTATGAATTTTTGGATTTGAAGTTTTTGTATTGAAAGTCTGATTTGGTGGCAAAAACAATCCCAATTTGAGTAATAAATTCAGAGCAAAAGCTTTGCTTATTTGTTGATAAAATGTTAATCATCGGCAAAGATTCTCAAGACAATTGAAAATCCTCTGATATGTTTATAAAAAATTCTGGCACTTGTAAATTTATACAAAAAAAATATAATAAAATTACATAAACAATTCCAATTTTGTACGAGCAAGCATCCATTTATAGTAATCTGTCTTGAAGAAAATTGTATAAAAAATACATGATTTAATATTATTTCGTTTTCAGAAATTAAATATTATGACACTTTTATGGTAAAAAATATAAAATACATAAAAGAAAAAAGCATCTTTCATAAAAATTTTATTTCATGGATTTTTTTTTAGTTATACTTTTAGAATTGGGTGCCCACCATGTTTAACCGAAAGTATTTCAAGTTAGTATACAAAGGAGGTTTTCAACTCAGCGGTTCTCTATCATCCGAAAGGTTCATGGGATTTCAGATAATATGACATTATTCTGAACAAAAGATATATTTCATGTCCAGTTTTTTTCTTCTTCTTTTTTTTCCTCTTCAAATAAGCTTTGAATAGTTGTCTATTTTTATTATGAATCCATGTACAATTTTTTATATTTATCTTAGCAGTGTTGGATATTTTAGTCGCTTCGCCTGCATGAAAAACTCATGTGAAAAAGTGCAGATGTTGCAGGAGTAAATATAATCCTGAAAACAAATGACCCCCCAAAAGAAAATATTATTTTTCTTATCTGAATTTTCAGACGATTACACATGAAATACCACGTCCTCCTGAAATTTTTGTTAGATACATTTAACTAGCTAGAGTTTTACCTTTTTGTGCATTGTGTACGGTTCCTGCTCACTCATAGTTTTGTTCATTCAATTGAGCTCAAATCAGAGGGTTAAGGTCGATTTTAAATGTAATATATGGTGTATGCCTTATGTATGGAAAAAAAAAGTTTTCTTCCATAAAAAACTTCTTATCCAATTGACCATCTGACATATTTGCCCCTAAGCTTTTCACATTAGATACGAATCTGTTTGTGTCTCGTAAGCATTAAAGGTTAAAAGAACACATCCCACCATATTCCTTCTTCGTATAATTTTCTTAGTCCTATCGCATCACAAATAGCTTTTTTAAGATAAATATGTTGATAACTAGTTCTGCTAGTATCTATATACAACCATTTAAGGGTTAAGAATATTGAAAATCTGATTTTTTTTCTTCTCTGTTTGACTTCATTGTAATTGGATTTATCAATATTGACTTCATAAATATGAGTTTTGGTAAAACTATTTTTTCTAAATAACACCATTATCCATTTTTTTTATCGCCTTACTTCCTTTATATCGAAGTAATTTCATCGATTTATTATCATGATATAATATATTTAAAATTAATGAAAATTTTATCAAAATTTCAATAAAAATCAACTGAAAAACGAAAATGCTTTGTAGTAACTTAAAAAGTTTATACATTTTGAATGTTGCATAAATTTTTATGATAGAAGATGATATTTTCTTTTGGAATTTATATAAAGCAATGTTAACTATTAACATGATTATGTTGCACTATAATCGGTATCTTCCAAACAAAACAAGTAAATTTTTGCAACCAAACTTTGGTGGATTCTATCGCTACCATTGAACCTTGATATCTAAGGGAGAATGCCACAACTTGGAGATTTTCCGTTTTTCCAACTGCTTTATCAATTAACAACTTTTCACTTGATAAATAAATTTTCGCATTCAGAAAGATACTACCAGTTACTTATAAGCCCAAACAAATACCGCCACAATGCTAATGAATGGCTATACTTGAAACTCTATAGCAATGCCAGCAGAGTAATTAAATGCAAAGTTTTCCTGGAAAGTTTCGAATTTTTTAAGCATACATTCTCTTATAAATTCGTTGTGTCTTCTGTAAAAGTACTTGTGTTTTTAACTTTTTCTTCTAGTATTATTCATTTTAGTGATGATGGTGGTAATTTAATTATCTGAAAAGTTCTTGACAAAGTGAAATGAAGATGGAAGCCTTTAAGACGGCAATCTCTGTCATTTACGATAACAAAAAATAGAAATTTTCTTTCGACCAAAAGATACCAATTACAAACAAGTTTTATAATGAATGCTATCAAAGCTAGTTAGTTGTCCATGTTAACTTGGACAGAAATCTTAACATTTTACAGGTTTCTAGATAATAATAGAAATAATATTAAATGTCACTGCTTTAATTGTACAAATATTTTCATTTTAACGATATTAAATAAGATTGAATTTGCAAAAATCCACTAGAATTTTACTCGGATTGGAAGTACATCCATTTTTAAAGAATTTTAACGAAAAACATTAATTGAAAATATTAAAATAAAACTTTTTGAACACATATGCATAACTTAGAATTCTGAAATAACTCAAAATAAAAGTAAAATTTACTTATAAAAGGCATGAACAGAAATTTTGAATATAACAGATTTATGCGAAACTAGTCTTAGGAAAAGATCCATAAAATGATGTGAAAGTAAAAATTCGCAGTTATCCTTAAAAAAAATTTCAAACACTGAATTTAATTCTGCAACTCTTTGACTTTGTAATAGAAAAAGCTCGTAGTAACTATATAATAACAGGTCCTACCCTTAAGTAAATTTAAAAAAAATTAAATTGAGTTCTAAACTTATATATTTTTAGTGTTATCCTTTGCACAATCTATTTTCCATACTCTGAAAATCTTCACTATTTCAGTCGGACACACTTAGACCAAAGTTGATGTCATCTTGAGAACCAATTGGAATCGAGTGCAAAATGTTTGATTTTTGTGATATCCATGCCAAGCAAAATCATTTAAATCATCCAAGAAAAAGTCACCGTGAGTTGTCCTTTTGAAGGATGTGAAGCCAAGCGTAGTCCATCATTGTCCAAAACCGTTATTTCAAATTATAATAAATTATAATTTATTATTTAAGTCATTTTATATTATTTATTTTATTTTTTGTTTAGTTTAACATGAAAATAAGAACTAACACTCACTACTTAAATCTTATACGTTAACTTATCAATTCATATCTAAGCCTTCTAATAAAGTTAATATACTGCAGTACGCCAATACACTACATCGGCCTTGAACAGAAAACGTGAAAAATTGTCTCACCTTTATCCTCGTCTTTACAGCTATGTATAACAGAACTCATTTGCGGAGATACCTGGTTATGATGAGCGTGTCTTCCTAATATGTATTGGCCTATAATGACCCCGGTCAGAACGCTAATGTGAGCTCTACCTGGCCTTAGTATGCTTTCTGTTCTCTTCTGATCTAGCTAAGGCAGGGGCATGTGTATATTGAAATATACAGAGAATACAGACATCTATGTATATTTGTACGACCGATTCCTCCGGAACCGTCTCGTGTTTACACTCAGCCCTACTAAGAATTTTGGTGCTTGATGTCCATAAGGATCTCTGCCCGAAATGATGGTCAATTCACTGATTTGATTCCCTCAGACCATGTGGTGTTTTGCCCTGGTGAGCAGCACTGCATAACAGAACCTACCGAAACCTTCCGAATAAAGTCCACAGATTAGCTCAGAACATTACCTACAGCGGCTCTTGAGACCATGCTGCTTTTTGTGCCCTTAGACAGATAGGGCCTTACTATGCACTAGAGGTTGCATACTTCATTTGGAACCTATAGCCTTTTTGGATGCATACAGTATGGTATTGGCTTTTTTAATGCGGTCTTCCACGTTCAGCTTCCAGATGAGCTTTGAGTCAAGGATCACTCCCAAATATAGGAGGTCCCTTTGAATTTCAGAAGACTAATGAAAGGCATCTGGTACCCTCTTATAATCAGAACGAGCTCCGTTCCGAAAAGATTGACTACCAACCCACATCTGTCTCTGCACTTCAGACCGAGCAAGACCGTTTCCGTAAGGCCTTTTATAATAGAAAGATATTTTACAAAAACTAAGATAGCCACATCATCATTCGTGTTTATGATGTTAATAACATATTTATATAGGTTAGGTATTACTATTATGGTATTCTGAGGTCCTCTGGAAACACTATTCTGAGGTCCTTTTTTCTACACCCTATTTGATTATAAATTCATATCTCTCCTAATGTCATTTTCAAACAACAGTTAATACAGAATCCTCAGATATATAATATATCCAATATTTAGCAGGTATCCCAATATTCATATACAACTCCATAATACAACCCATATGGACTTATAGAATTAAATTTTCAAATTCACTCAAAACGTTCCAATTTCTATCGCAACCAATCTTTATAAGATCGTTCGTAAAATTGTTGATAGTTATTTTTATTTTAATGTTCCTTTCTTCACAATAACAGAATATAATTTTAACAGAAAAAATATATTTTCTGTTAAAAATTTATAAGATTTTTCTAAAATACAAAAAATAATAACTTCTAAACAAAAGGAATAATTTTTTTTATTACTTTTATTGGCTATTGACAATTTTATTATGTGGTTTACGTTTATAAAGAAACCACAATGTTTAATTTGAAGATATAAATTCAAATTTAAATTGACAGCTTGGTATAAATATTGTATTTTTATATTTTTTAGTGGTTTTGCTCAATTAGTTTCCTTTAAATATAAAACAATTGTGTGAATAATTTAGCCATGGTAAATAAATTTTTATTGGATCCTTGAATTTATAAAACCACAACTTGTTACCGCAATTGATTGCAATATGAACATAACAAAAAGGATATAATATCTGCAGGAATCCATTATTAGCTATCTTCTAGTAAGGGTAAGTGGTGAATTAGTAGTTGGTTGCATTAAATGAAAGAAATAACACATTTAACCTAATGCAGCCGCACCACTACGATATAAAATGTGTGTGTGTATAATACATATAGTTTTTTTATATTTTATTTACTAATCCTGTGGGACAACAATGTGTACTTTACGAGTATATGGATTGAGCATCCATATTTAGTGTTTCTATACGTTAATTGCTATAGAATTCTATTTTTGGACCTTATTGTGGCTTGGCTTGTAAGATTTATGTAGTGGTTGATTCGATTGGTACCAAAGTGGCTATTTTGCAATTCGATTGCTATCAGGAATATTTTTGTGATGCAATCTTTTTCAGCCTTAGACAATTTACTCACCCTTATTTCGCAGAATAACATAAAGTCTATTGAAACTGTTCTACCTGTCAAATAGCCTAATATAATATTGAAACAAAATACATAAAATGACACACAATTTGACTCACAAGTTTGTAAAATTATCCGAGGGTTCTGACTAAAAGTCAAGTGGATCGGCAAGTTTCATACAACATAACATACGTGAACAGTCTTCATATAAAGTCATTCAGAGTAAGTGATTGTCGAATGGTCATAGTCGAATCCTAAACAAATCAATAGAATGAATCCTTACCGCAAAGTAATAACATAAATAATTAATAACAGAATTGACTTCTTCAAATATGGTGCAGTTTTGATAGCTTTTGCGTACGCGTATCCTTCTTCAATCTTTATACTTTCATAGCAAATAAATACGCTCTGTTTGTTTTTCTTTTGTCTTTATGATATTTGATTCAAGTGTTTACCCAAAGACATGTTTCGAAATAAATACATTCCCATTCTGACATTTTAGTTGCATATAACCACTTTGAGTAGTACCCAAGAGAATATTGAAAACTAAACAAATCCTATTTTCTAAGCTTGATGCATACATAACTGTTCTATGCACCTGCACATCCCCGTATAATATTATATTTGATTTAGGACACCGAACAAGAATTCGGAATATTTTTGTTGAGTTTATCGTAAATTTCACTTTTTCTAATTAAAAGTAGAAAAGTATCACATAAACTTGCAAAAAAAATAATTCTGCAATTTTTTACAAATGATTTAAAAAAAAAACTAGTTAAACGATTCTTTAAATAAAATATTTTTTTGCGACATCAAATAATTCTTTATGCATGATTTTATATAATTTAAACATTACTACGAGGTGTAGCAGAAAAATAATAAGATTGTTATTAGTCTTTCATTATATTTTATTATACGAGGTCTGTTCAAAAAGTATCGCGAATTTTGAACTTCCGCGGGTTACGCATATTTGATTTCGATTTTTTGTGCCGTTATATTGGTACTAATGTCTCTCACTTATGCCGACAAGTTCGGCCATTTTGAATGTTCAGTTAATTTTTGACAGCTGCGTTGCTTGTACGTGTTTTGGCTCGTCTTCGATTTTTGTCTATTCCAAACAATTTTTGTCACCTCCTGTGATTTTTTCTTGGTTTCGAGAACAAGAAAAAGTCACAGGGGGCCAGATCTGGCGAATACGGTGGCTGCGGCACTATTAGTGTGTTATGTTTGGCCAAAAATTCGCGAATAAGCAACCACCAAATTGATGGTGCAAAAGTCAATTTTTGTTCTTCCACAAATCCGAGCGTTTCTGGCGGATTGCTTCACGCAACTTGCGCATAACTTGCAGGTAATGCTCCTTATTGACCGTTCTACCCTATGGTAAGAACTCATGATGCATCACGCCCCTGCAATCGTAGAAAGCAAAACCTTTCGACCACCGAACTTGGCGCTTTTTTCGGTCTTGGTTCGTGCGGCAGCTTTCATTGGGATGAACAAATTTGGGTCGTCGCGGACAGAGTCTAACATCTCCATAGCAATGTTAATGCGATACTGTTTTTGATTAAAATAGAGCAAAAATCGAAGACGAGCTAAAACACGTGCAAGCAAAGCAGCTGTCAAAAATTAACTGAACATTCAAAATGGCCGAACTTGTTGGCCTAAGTGAGAAATATGAGTACCAACATAACGCCACAAATCAAAAATCGAATATACGTAACCCGCGGAAATTCAAAATTCGCGATACTTTTTGAACGGACCTCGTACATCAATGCTAATCTCTTAAGTTTGTGCCGTTGAGTAGCTTTTCGAAGCAGTGTCGGAAGGCTTCAACTGGAATAAAAGTGCTCCTTATTCCTCTAATCAAAGTGGGCAGCAAAAAAAGTTTCAAGAACTAAGACAAGTGGAGCAGGTGTTGGAAGTTCGTCGAAATCCATTTTTCTGACAAAAACCCCTATTTTAGGGCCTCTTAAGGACTCACTCCTCAGTTTTAATGTTAATCGACGGTTTTTTCTAACACGTTCCAAATTTTTTATCAGATTTTAATATGAAAAGTTTTCCTGAGCATGCTTTTCAACCCTCTAAAAATGCTTTATGCTACAAAAAAAATTATAATCTTAATAAGTAACATTTCCCCATAGGTTCGTTGCAAATTTTCGTACTATTAAATTGTGGATTGCACATCATTGCTCCAAACTGTGCTGTTGCATTGTTCGCATTATAAAATAACAAAATCACTTATCATCCCTTAATAGAAGGTAACGTCATTAACGGACGGAATTGAAATTTGAAGCATACGTTTAAAAGAGCCACACCTCATATGATTATTCAAATGTTATATTTCTGATTAGTAAAAATTCTTTTATTATAAACATTTTAAAGTTATACGTAATGTATAAATTTAAAACAACCAATAATTTTTTATACAGTATTATGGAAAAAGAGAAAAATACTAATAAATAAATAAAGTTGAGTGTATACAGTTTGGAAACTTTGACATATGTCACAATAAAGCAAATGCCGTTAATCAAATTGGCTGAAGACATAGGATGACAGACCACGCGTGTCTATACGAGCACATAGGCGAGTTTATAGATTTTACAGACGTTATGTGCTATATTTATCAACCAGCATGGGAGTTACAAGAAACAATTTGGTATACTGGCAAGAGAGTTTATGCCATAAAACACATATGAATGTCAATTTATTATTACAATTCAGACATAGAAAGTCAACTTGTCTAAAATTGTCAAAACATTTACCCAATATACCACCTGTCCTTTGACACATTAACAACTGATGTTACAAACTTTTTTTAATACATTTTTATGTTTCCATTACTCGACAGATAATTGAGCAATATTAAATATTCAATTATATTAAAATATTCTATGTGAAATTTAAGAAACATGTTTTTACAGAATAAGTCCATCTTTCTCGACATAACTTTAATATGGAAATTTGTCCGATAGCCACCTGCGCCTACAAGAGCATAAACTATTTTAAATTTAAATGAATTTTTCTATATAAAATCATCCCGCTAGCTCCATTTATTTACACATTTTATAAACCCAATTATTTATATAATTTTTGGTAAGGGTAAAGTAACCCTTATACATATAAAAATAAACTAGGCAGATCTCGATACTGAACTGAAGAAGTTGGATCTATTTTTTGACAAAATATATTTGTTGGATATCGACTTTTGCGAATAATAGTTTTTAAAGTAAGAATTACATTTTTTTCGGTAGCAATTTGGCGACTAATTACAGAGAAACACAAGGCACCATCCCGTTGGCAGCAGACAAGAATGTCCAGCGACAAAACAAAACTGAACAAACTACAAAGGGAACTACATGAAAAAATTTATAAATCTAAAACAGATCGATTTACAAGCTACAGTTTAATATAATTTTATAAAAACAGAACATTTATTACAGATATAAAAAAACTTCTATCGTACAAGAGAATAACGCAGCCCTTACGAAAAACTGATAGAACAATGGCCAAAATTGACAAAAACAAAGCAGATACATTTGCTGATTACCTTGTAAAAACGGTTACTCTATAGGAATACGTACTAGTAAGTCGAAACAGAACTAAATATTTCCTTACCCATTAGTCTTTCCCCAAAGGTAATATCTCCTTCCGAAGTTGCCAATTTAATCAAACTCCTTCCTAAAAATAAAGCTCCTGGCTATGATCTTATAACTTCTAATATGCTCCAACAATATCCTGAAAGAGCTATACTCCATTTTTTGAACGATGTATTTCTAAATCCTTTGAAAATTTTCCAATATAAAAATGATCCCTAAACCCAATAAACTAATTATTGATCTGTAGGAAGTGGGGCCCCACTTCCTACAAATCAATAATTTTTTTCCCAATCCATTCAAAAATCTTTTTTAAAATGATTGAAAAAAGACTTATTACATTCGCTACTCGAATTCCGCATTTTAATTTCCAACCACCAATTTGGTTTCTGCTCCGAATACTCCACTACCCAGCAGTGTCATCGAGTTGTCGATTTCAGTGCATCCTCTTCAGAAAGAAAATACTACCGATGTGGTATGTTTCTTCATGTAAGTCAATCTTTTGATAGAGCTTGGCACCCGGGCTTACTTTGGAAACTGAAGAGATCCTTCCTTCCATCTATTTCCTAGTCCTAAAATTATTCCTTTCCAACCAAAACTAAGTAAATGAATAACGGAATCTCTCCGATATTGGCTGGTATTCCAAAGAGAAGTATACTTGGACCCATCTTCTACAAAATTTATACAACCGATATCCCAATCTGTCCTAATAACTTCTTTACTATATACGATGATGATACAACCTGCCTTGCATCTAACAAAAATCCTCAACATGCTTTCAAAATTCTCCAAACCCTTCAGAACTGGTTTACAAATTGGACAATAAAAGTTAATAAACATAAATCTTCTCAGGTAACTTTTGCACTCTGTCGTTCTTTCATATACCTTAATAGCAGTGCTATACCATAATACACCAAAGTCCGGTGACAAACGTCCCAAATGGAATCCCCCACACAAAACTTAAAAGACAAGAACTAAACAGACGGTACAGCCAACTACTTCAACTTCTGGAACCCAGGCTTCTATAGTTACTGTAGACAGCAAAGTACTTTACTGAAACCATTATGGACTTATAGGCTAGAACTCTAGGGTCCCGTCAAATCCAATCCCTTCAGCTATCCTATACTTTATTCCCCGGAAACCCCCAAAAACTTCGATGAATGTTAACACCCTATAACCCTTCACATTAATTATGTTACAATTATCTAAATCTGCTGGTTACTATGTTGTAGTTATACAAATCAGTAAAAATTAAAAAAAAAGAAAAAGATCTTTTGAAGCTGAATTCTTTGTATACTAAAATTTAACATCTTCTTACACATTTATGCATATTTAAGACGAAATTGTTTAATCAATATAAAAAGGTAAGAAAAACCAAAATATCTACGTATTTTTTTATGATCAACATCAATAAGGTTCGCTCGCGGTTATACAATCAGATTTGTTATTGCCGGAAGGCCATATTCTCGCAGAAGGTGATTTTTTTTACATGTCTGTAATTGATTAATAATAAATACATAAAATAATTTGATACTTATAGATGGATACGAATACTCGTATAGTGCTCGTAAAATAATTAAGATCGGAAATATATTGTGTTATTATGATTTCCGCTCTAAAATGTCCTAATATACGAGTAGCATTATTATATCTTATAAATATGACACCATCTTTTGTTAGCTAATTTATATTTTCTTAAGTGAGGTGAACACATCTAATATACTTATATCCATATGTGTATGTTTACTGGCAAATGATTATATAATTTAAGTCACTCGTAACAATAATGAGAATATAAATTCTATAATAATGGCTAAAAAGACACAAAAGTACTTAGCAGTATTTATGTCATTATTCCAAAGTATTTTGAAGTGTCCACAAGTCAACGAAATAAAAAAAATGGTATAATTTTCGTTGAATTGAACAAAAGCAAGCAGAAAATATTTTTAATTTTAATAGAAATAAGAAAAGCGTTAGGGAAACTTCTTGAAAAAGGAACTTTGGCACATGAAAAAAAACAAAAACGAATTGAAAACAATGTATCGTTACGAAACGTAGTTGATGTAGCGCAATTGGAACACAAATAAGGAAAAGGAAGTAATTATCCTTTTAGATATTCAAAGTCGTATACTATTCAGGATATACTGTTCAACATTTGCATGCATAGAACGAAGTAGGTAGCTCCCAACTTTAGCGGCACTCAATTTTATTCCTTAGAAGAATTTGAGTACTTTTCAAATCCTGACATAGCCTTGTGCTGTTCTGTTTCGATTGTTCACATTTTAAGGGAAAACTCTTGTATACGCACGTGTGTCAATTATACGATTAGGTTGTAGATCCTGTTTGTAAGGTAGGGAAAGTTTCAACAGAATACGGTATAAAAAAACGGCTTCCCTTAGCCATCGTTTCGATTCGTTTCACATCATTTCCAAGAAATTTTATTTTCTTCGCTATTATTTTATAAAAATCAGCTTGTGTATGTATAATCATTGAAGAAAAAAAAAATAAAGGGCAATGAGAAGAGCTGAACTGAGTGTACCATTTTACACTTAACCTAATTGACTGCTATAAGCCGATCTTTTGATTTTATTACCATATATCTACAAGTAAAGTTGGCCAAAAAATATCGCTCACAATAATACCATATACGCATATACGAGATACTTTTCAAATCGGATTAATATAATATTGACGTTAACATTTATGAGATTAAATTATTTGAAAAACGCAAGTTTTCTTCCCAAAGTTTCGTGTATTTCTGAGGGCTATTAAATATTTACATAATCTTGTTTAGCATAAATTTAAAAAAAGGAATGTACTATTAAGTAAAAATAGGCAATTCACGAAGGCTAGTAGATTAAAAATGATTATGATATTAATAGTCAACATAGAAAAATCAAATTATTTATCATATCCAAAAAAAAAATATGTCGTTAAAAATAATTTGATTAATCTTGGACAGCTACCTCCTTTAAACAGAACTAATCTGAATCAAATACTACGTGTGGCAGAAAAGTAACGAGATTGATCGTTTTTTGCAAAATTTTATTTTTTCTACCCTTGGTAAAAAAAATATTACTGATGTTCAAGTTTCAACTGGAATCACCATCAGATTGTCGGTAATATTTTTTTTCTCGATAGGAACAAAAGGAAACTTTTTTGATTATGGTGAACAAAAAAAGTCACAAAAATTTTAATCAGGTAAATAGGGTGACTGCAGTACCACAGAAATTTTAATTTTTCAAAAAAAAAATCATTGATGAAGATGCTTTTGTGACAAGGGGGGTGCCGCGGATAACTCTTTTTCAAGGACTCATTCATCACCTTCAATGTTAATCAACGATTTGACCTCATTGCAGTAACTCTCGGTCCTTCAAGAATGCTTACCAAGCTTAATACACATAGCTTAACACAATTATGCTTACCAAACTTAATTTATGATACAGAAAAACGGTCGTAAGCCAAACACGCCGATTTACAAAGCTTAAAACAAAATTGGATGGCACTTCGCTGCTCGAAATTTCACTGCTCAGATAAAAAACAGCTTCACTTATCACACTCTACAGAGTGGCATAGTTAACGAATAACGTGAAATTTGTACTGCACGTTTACCAGGTGTATAAGCTTAAATCAGCTGTTTGGTCATAGATGGCGTGAGTGAGCGTATTAGCCTACAATGAGCACGCCATACTTTTTTTTATGAGTTTGACATCTGTCAACATTAAACAGTGCACATTGTCAGCAATTTCGTACAACAACATACAATTTTCCTTTGGCAATCATGTCTAGTTTTGTGCCAGAAAAAGAGCATATGCGGGAAGGTCTGCTTTTCTGTTTCAATTTGAAGAAATCGGCTGCCAAATCGTTTTGAATGCTTATGGGTGACAGTGCTTTATCGGAAACATTGTACCGAGATTGGTTTCGTTGGTTGTGGGACAAGAAGCGTGAAAATCGGCTTAGGAAAGTTGAGGACCATCAATTGCAGGCTCTTTTGGACGAAGACGATACCCAATCGCAGAAAATGCTCGTGGAGCAATTGGGTATTACTCCTGCATGCATTTTCATGCATCTGCGTGAGATGGAGAAGTTTGAAAAGATCGAAAAATGGGTGCCGCATGAATTGAACGCTAGGCGGATGGAGCGACGCCAAAACACATGAGAAATTTTGCTCGCCAGACAAAAAAGAAAGTCGTTCCTGCATCAGATTGTGATAGGCGATGAAAAGTGTATATATTTCGAGAATCCTAAACGCAAGAAATCGTGGGTTAATTCTGGCCAACCATCAACATCTTCCCAAGACCAATCGGTTCGGATGGAATACGATGCTGTTGGTATAGTGGGATCAGCAGGGTATCGTCGAATATGAGATGTTGAAACCTGGTGAAACTATCAATGCCCACCGCTACCACCAATAACTGATTAAATTGCACCGTGCTCTGCGTGAAAAAAGGACGAATTATCAACAAAGCCATGACAAGCTGATTTTCCTCCACAACAACGCACCATTGCACACGTCAAAAATGGTCCGAAACTACTTTGAGACACTCAACTGGAAGGTGCTACCCCATCCCGCTTATTCACCAGACCTGGCCCCTTCCGACTACCACTTGTTTTCGTCGATGGGCCACGCGCTCGCTGAGCAGCTTTCGATTCTTACGAAGACGTCCGAAAATGGCTTGATGAGTGGTTTGCCTCGAAAGAGAAGGAATGTTTTTGGCGTGGTATCCACAAATTGCCCGAGAGATGGGAAAAATGTGTAGCTAGCGAGGGCAAGTGCGTTGAATAAATTTGTTTTTGCTTTCTATGAAAAAAACATGTGTTTTTTTCACTTAAAAACTGCGGATTTAACTTTATACATCTGTAAGGTGGGACTAACGCACAAGTTCGTACGAAATCTTGGCGACGCAAAATCGAAGAGATGAAAATAACAATGATATGATACGATAATCGAAAAGAACTAAGCAAATTCATGGAATGTGTTGCGCTGCATTTCCAATGTTTGGACGCGTCTCATAAGCATCGATTGCTAGAAATAATTTTCGTGTCCATTTCCATTATTGATGAAAAATTTCTGCGCACAGATGAGACTACAAATTCAGTTTGTGTGCTTTCTTTGCAGAAGGTACTAAAAAAAATAAATAATTTTCGTGTCAATTTCCATTATATCTTACATGTATGGGTGTATGGGCATATATACTATACCAAATGAGAAAACATATGGGATGAGGAAAATTGCCATCAATATAAAACTGTAAGAATTTCTCTAATGAAATCTTTTGTAAAAGTAAAACAATAGCGACATAATAAAATTAAGAGGAAAAAGTGAAGAAATGAGATAGGCACATCTGAAAAATTCTAGTCATCCAAAAGAAGAATAAAAAAATATGTCACATAAACTTATTTGCGGATTACATCTAGTATTGTACTAGAGATAAAACCAACAAAAAAATACATATTTTAGTTGAAATAATATCGATATCGAATCTTTTCGTCTGACACCTTCTTAAAGACATAAATATGTACGTAAGAGGATATGTTGTCTTAACGAATAATAGTAATTTGGGCGAATAGATCCCCTCAATTAGAATATTTATTCAATGTATTAAGAATACCAAAATAAATTAATTTATTTATTCACTTATACACACTCATATAAGTAAGTTTTTTTAAAATTATCAGACAGTTTGCCATCGGAAATTATGAAGAAGGCACTGTAGTACAAATACGGGTTCTGTCCAAAAAGTATCGCGAATTTTGTGTTTTTTCAAAAATTATTTATTTTGTCATGAATATCTGTTTTGTCCCCTTCAAAGTAATCCACACCAAATATTATACACTTGTGCCAACATTTTTTCCAATCCTCGAAGCACTTCAAAAAATCATTTTTTGTGATCTTGTTCAGCTTCTCCTTCGATGCCGTCTTTATGTCCTCATACGTAGCGTAGCGTCGTCCTTTCATGAAGAAAAAGTCACAGGGGGGCCAGATATGGGGAATACGGTGGCTGTGGCATTATGAGTGTGTTGTTTTTGGCCAAAAATTCGTGGACAAGCAACGATGCGTGAGCAGAGACGTTAACATGGTTCAAATTTTTGTTCTTCCACAAAACCGGGTGTTTTTGGCGGATTGCTTCCCGCAACTTGCGAATAACTTGCAGGTAATATTCCTAATTGACCGTTCTACCCTGTGGTAAGAACTCATGATGCACCACGCCCCTGCAATCGAAGAAAACTGTAAGCAAAACCAGATTCATTGATCCATTTTTTGGAATGGGCAAAAATCGAAGACGAGCTAAAACAGGTGCAAGCAAGGCAGCTGTTAAAAATTAACTGAACATTCAAAATGGCCGAACTTATTGGCATAAGTGAAAGACATGAGCACCAACATAACGCCGTAAAAAATTGAAAATCGAATATACGTAACCCACGGAAATTCAAAATTCGCGATAGTTTTTGAACAGTCCTCGTACTTTTGTTTCTCATCACTAATCAAAGAACTAAGTCCTTACTTTAGATTTGTTTATGTTGATTATAAAGATAAAAATCAAATATTTAGTAATTTTTGGGTAAGAAAATTCAATTTTAATGAGTTTGAAAGTCAAAAAAAAACCACAACAAATAAACCAAATGCAGTAAAAAACTTCTCAATTTAAAACGACATTTATTGAAAATATTATTATATAATTTTTTTATAAAGTAAGTATCAAAAAAACTGAAAGGTTGAAAAAATAAAAATAAGCTGGAAGTGTTAATGGTAAAGGTGAAATAAAATGATGACATTCAATTTATATGTACAGGGTATTTAGTATTGTATTATTTTTTTCTACAATACATTTGGGAATCTCATATTGTTAATAATATTAAGCGAATTAAATGAAGTTATTGTGTTTATCGAAATTGCTTTTAATACTAATAAAAATGACTAAATTATGGAATTTTATTAAAAAAAAAAGTTTATTTATATTTTAAATATATATTTTTAAAAAATAAACTTTATAAATTATTGTTTTTTTTGGCATAAGAATGATTTTTTTCTCCTATATTCTCTCAAAAGAATGTTGCATAATATTTTTTATATCATCAAATGCCTATAAATAAGCCACGATCGGTTCTGTACGATCATAGATTTTCTGGTTATTACAATGTTTAGGATGTACTCATATATAATTTTAATAGTTTTATTGAAAGTTTCATCTTGTGTTGAAGAAGAACAATATTCTTCCGAAACTATAGATCAAAATGAAATCAATCAAAATGTTAGTGCAGGTAAATTTAAAATATTTAATGTAGTTTTTTTTTATCATTTAGTAATATTGAAATATGAATTTTATTTAACTATTTTAACTTATTGTAAATAGTTAAAATTTCTGCTATACAACCCCATATTGTAAGTGGGCAACAAGCTACAAATGTGGTACCGTATATAACTTCTATTAGATACCAAGGCAAGCATATATGCGGTGGAACATTGATTAAAAGTGATTGTGTCGTAACTGCTGCTCATTGTATTTTTGGATCAGAAAGTGATTATAGCATTAGTATTGGAGCCATAGATCGTAGGGATGGCGAAACTCGAGATGTAATAGAAATCATTTCTCATCCGAAATATGTTAAGAAAACTTATGCTTATGATGCTGCGGTTATGAAGCTGGATTCACCGCTGGTAGAGAGCAACACTATCAAGGTCTTACCGATTGCCACATCTAGTGGAGATTGTTTCGTAAAATCGGCTAGAGTTTGTGGATGGGGCGATCTTAAATATCAGAGTTCTTTGACACCACCATATAGGTTGCGTTGTGCTTCCGTAATAAGACGTAAATGCCCCAATCAATCTAAATACAAACGTCGTATAATGTTGTGTTTTGGTGGCAAAATACGCGATTCGTGCCAAGGTGATTCAGGTGGCCCTTTAGTTGCCAACAATAAACTATGTGGAATTGTATCGTGGGGAATAGGATGTGCAAGTGGTACTCCGGGAGTTTATACAAATGTCAGTTTTGTTAGTCCATGGATTCAAGCAAATTCTTAATGTGATTCATAAAAATAAAAAAAATTATAATTGTTAATAAAAAAAATATTAATCATATTTAATTTGAATTTTCTTTTAAAAAAAAGCCCATTTTATTTTACTTCATGGCCTCAGATTTGTTCATCTTCAGAAAGTAGACCAAATATTCTTCGAAAAATCTTCGTTGCGGTACAATGTGGGCGAGATCAAAATTTTGTAAAAGTGTAGCACGCATTTTGGTCTGAAGGTGTCATATGCCCGTATTTCGTTGGGTCTGAAGGCCCAAACTTGAAGATTTTAATCTGTCCTGCATATGGTTTCAATAAGCGCCTTTTTAAAACCAACACAACAAACCAATTTTGTCTCTATTGTGCGAAAAGTTCTCAGGACAGTAATGTTGAGATTGGGTGATGTCAATTGGCATCCAAGATTATGCGATTTTGCACCGTTAGACATTTGTCTTGTAGGGCTGCGCAAGAGATTCTGTTTACGCAGAAAATCCTCAAATTTACAATATTAAATATGTGAAAAAGTTGTAAAATATTGACTGAATTACAGCCAAAAATATGCGAACAAGTCCATGCACAATAACAAAGCTTAAATAATATTATAAAAATTCTATTTTATCAAAATACAGATTTTAATATATTTTTGTAGGATACGAATTTTTGTTGGGCTTCATTTAACTTTACTTTCCGAAGCACAAAATGGGATAATAGAACAATCGATAATATTAACGTTGGGCAAATGCTTTTCAAAATTTTGATTTCCAATGAAGAATATTTAGTCTACTTTCTGAAGATGAAACAAATCTGAGGCCATGAAGTAAAATGGACTGGGTTTTTTTTTTAAAAGAAAATTCAAATTAAATATGAAAATTCAAAATTTTTTTTATTAGCAATTAAAATTTTTTTATTTATAAATTACATTAAGAATTTTTTTTAATCCATGGACTAATAAAACTGACATTTGTATAGACTCCCGGAGTACCACTTGCACATCCTATTCCCCACGATACAATTCCACATAGTTTATTGTTGGCAACTAAAGGGCCACCTGAATCACCTTGACACGAATCGCGTATTATGCCACCAAAACACAACATTAAACGAGGTTTGTATTGAATTGGATTGGGGCATAGACGTCTTATTACTAAAGCACAACGCAATATATATGGTGGTGTCAAAGAACTCTGATATTTTCGATCGCCCCATCCACAAACTCTAGCGAATTTTACGAAACAATCCCCACTAGATGTGGCAATCGGTAAGACCTTGATAGTGTTGCTCTCTACCAGCGGTGAATCCAGCTTCATAACCGCAGCATCATAAGCATAAGTTTTCTTAACATATTTCGGATGAGAAATGATTTCTATTACATCTCGAGTTTCACCTTTTCTACGATCTAGGTTTCCAATACTAATGCTATAATCAGTTTCTGATCCAAAAATACAATGAGCAGCAGTTAAGACACAATCAGTTTTAATCAATGTTCCACCGCATATATGCTTGCCTTTATATCTAATAGAAGTTATATACGATACCACATTTTTAGCTTGTTGCCCATTTACAATATGGGGTTGTATAGCAGAAATTTTAACTACAATAAGTTAATATAGTTTAATAAAATTAATATTTCAATGTTACTAAATGATTAAAAAAACTACATTAAATATTTTAAATTTACCTGCACTAACATTTTGATTGATTTCATTTTGATCTATAGTTTCGGAAGAATATTGTTCTTCTTCAACACAAGATGAAACTTTCAATAAAACTATTAAAATTATATATGAGTACATCCTAAACATTGTAATAACCAGAAAATCTATGATCGTACAGAACCGATCGTGGCTTATTTATAGGCATTTGATGATATAAAAAACATATTATAACATATTTTTTCCACCATTTCAGAAAATATAGGAAAAAATAGCTGTTTTGTTGAAATTTGAAAAAAAATGTTAATGATAATTTGAGGTATTTTTTTTTCAAAAGTATTCAAAATTTATAAAAAAATTGAACTTGAATACAGGTAATTATTATGAACTTGAATACAGGAATATTATTCAATGAAAAAATTTTTTTGTTTGCCGAGCTGAATATTACTTACTAAATATTTTATATGGAAAATTTTTAACTGAATTTAAAAAAAAAAAATTCCATAATTTCGTAATTTTTATTAATATTAAAAGTAATTTCGATATATAAAATAACTTTATCTAATTCGCTTATTATTATTATAAATATGAGATAATATTATACAAGGTATTATATTTATTCTCAAATGACGTAAATTTAATAAAACCAAAATTCAGCTATTTTTTTTTCAACTACACAGTTTTTTTCCGATATAAAAACATTGATTTTTTTTTTAAATTAAAAATTTAAACTTAATGCATATCTAAAAAGGTTTTCGTTAAATTTTGTTTTATATTGAGAAGCTTTTGCTATAATTAAGCATATATTCTCAACTTGATTAATTTGAAAATAATTTTTTTGATTTTTAATTTGAAAATATTTACAATTCTTTAGATACCTAAACTGGAATATATGATATTACATTTGTTTATAAATTCACATTCACTAATATGCAGAAGAAAAGGGATTAGAATTTTTCTTATAAAGATACAAGAAACATTTTGTATACAAAGTCTGTTCAAAAAGTATCGCGAATTTTGTGTTTTTTCAAAAATTATTTATTTATTTCTGAATGTCTATTTTGTCCCCTTCAAAGTAATCCCCACCAGATATTATACACTTGTGCCAACATTTTTTCCATTTCTCGAAGCATTTCAAAAAATCAATTTTTGTGATATTGTTCAGCTTTCCCTTCGATGCCGTCTTTATTTCCTCAATCGTAGCGTAGCGGCGTCCTTTCATGGGGCATTTTAGTTTCGGGAACAAGAAAAAGTCACAGACGGCCAGATATGGAGAATACGGTGGCTGCAACATTATTAATGTGTTGTTTTTGGCCAAAAATTCGCGCACGGTGGCTGCAACATTATTAATGTATTGTTTTTGGCCAAATGCGTGAGTAAGGGCGTTATCATGGTGCAAATGTCAATTTTTGTTTTTGCACAAATCCGGACGTTTCTAGCGGATTGCTTCTCGCAACTTGGGCATAACTTGCAGGTAATATTCCTTATTGACCGTTCTATCCTGTGGCAAGAACTCATGATGCACTACGCCCCTGCAATTGAAGAAAACTGTAAGCAAAACCTTAACATTCGACCAAACTTGGCTGTTCGTCGTTCACATCGTCTCGGCCCTCTGAGAACATTTTGTACCACCGAAAAACGTTGCTTCGGTCCAAGGTAGCTTCACCATATGCCACAGTCAAGATTCGGAATGCGTCCGCGCAATTAATTTTGTTTTTCACACAAAATTTGATACAGATTCTTTGATGAATTTTTTTGGAATGGGCAAAAATCGAAGACGAGCCAAAACACGCGCAAGCAAAGCAGCTGCCAAAAATTAACTGAACTTTCAAAATGGCCGAACTTGTCGGCATAAGTGAGAGACATGAGTACCGATTTACAAAAAAAAACGAAAATCGAATAAACGTAACCTGCGGAAATTCAAAATTTGCGATACTTTTTGAACAGACTTCGTACACAGAGCATTTAAAAGCCAATCTCCGTCAATTAATAGCCGAATTATTGTTCAAAATATGCGTAAAAGCCATTAAAAATTACCTCAAAAGAATCGAGTTCTACAAAAGAAGTTTTGTGGCAACTATTTGAATAATGTTACATTTTATATAAAATGATAATATTTGAAAAATGTAATAAAATAAAAGTTTAATCAAAATCTTAATTTAAAGTTTATTTGATTTAGCTTTACTTTCCGAACTACAAATTGGATAAATCTTTATATGAAGAAATACCTAATTTTCCAGTATAAAATAATATAAATTGAAAAATATAATATTTACTGGAATTTTGTTTAAAAATAAATAAAAGTTACACTAGTAGTATTTGTTATTAAATGTTATATTTTTTAAAGCATTTTGGATTGAAACAATTTTTTTGTTCTTGTTAAGAAAATTCTTATGAAATTTCAACTGGTAAAATATTCACCGTGTTCTACTAGTGAAAAAATAAGTGAATCTATTATCTAGTAAAAAAAGTAGTCTTTTACATTAGCAATAATAGTTATTCATTATGTAGTAACCTTTCCAGGTCATGAATTTCTAATCAATTGTTATTAATACTCTTACTTACAAAAAAGTTTGTACCTGTTTCGATGAGCTCATTATTACCTGTTTCAGATTAATTAGCTCTCATAAGATGAATTGCAAATGGTAAATCGATAGTTCAAAATACTCAGTTTATCGGCCGAATGGTGATTATGGAAAGCAATGTGAGGGTTCTAATGGTCAATATTATATGTATGTACATAGAATATACAGAAGAAAACGTACATGCATATTATTTTGAGAGTTTCTAAGAGTTTCTAGTATTGTATCAATGTCAGTTGAATAAGAATTAATATTATTAAAGGGCTTAAGTTTAATTTATAAACAAAATCAATGTGTTGAGAGGTAAATATTGGCATTTTTGTAACAGATGATGGCATTTGTTCATTTTTCAAAGTA
The DNA here is from genome assembly GCA_958298945.1 of Atherix ibis. Taxonomy (NCBI): domain Eukaryota; kingdom Metazoa; phylum Arthropoda; class Insecta; order Diptera; family Athericidae; genus Atherix; species Atherix ibis. Next base: position 17,249,116 of record OY282609.1, on the reverse strand, counting down.
CTAGAGTTAAACGCATTTATGTTTTTGGTACATTACATTTTCGTCATATTTAATTATTTTACTTCCGTAAAGGGGAGGAGGAGGCGCTCCAAGTTTGTGAAAAGTTACGTAAAGTTTAAGGTGACAATACTATAGAAGAACGTCTGTGCCAACGATGGTTCACGTAATTCCGTGCTGGTGACTTTGATCTCAACAGCGCATCTTGAATTGAGTCAAACCAACGTTACATGATACAAGAGATTGAACATCTATCATTCAACCGTTAACGACCACTTGAAAAAGCTAGAATGCATAAGCAACCACATTTTTGTGGTTGGATATGAACTCAAAAAAGTTCATTTGGCAGCACGCATACACATCAGTGATATGTTGATTAAACCGGAGGAAAATAATCCTTTTTTGAAGCGATTGATAACTGATGATGAGAAGTGGATTGTTTACAATAAGGTGATGTGAAAACGGTCTTGGTCCCGGTGTGACGATCCGCCTCAAACAACTTCGAAGCGTACATTCATCTGAGGAAGGTTATTTTACTCTCAGTGTGGTGTTTTTTGAGCTTCTACCAAGAAACCAAACAATGAATTCAGAAGTCTACTATCGGCAATTGAACAGTTTGAACGAATCCATCATCCAGAATCGGACAGGGCTCGTTAATCGTAATGCAAGACCGCATACAAGTTTGATCACCCGTCAAAAAATATTGGACCTTCAATAAGGTATTATCCTTATTTCGCTATCTACAAAAACTTCTTGCATGGCATACACCTTCAATTCAGATGAGGCTGTAAGTCAGTACCTTGTTCACTTTGCTGATAAAGACGGATCCTTCTTCAATATGTAATAAGATTTCTGCCAGGATACGATCATTTTGAGATAATTTTGATGATAAATTTCAGGAAGTAATTCGTCCATTACTTGAAGGATTTTTAATGTTTTCAAGTTTGAGGAATATCTGCTTTAATACAAATTTTTTTATAGTTATAAGTCTAACGGCGTCAAATTGACATCCGCAAACCTCGAAATTCGTTTGTTATGTTGCTTTTGGCGCCATTTCGTTGAAACCACATATGGTCCAGATCAAAATCTTTTAGTTGAGCCAAATAAAAACCCTGTCGAATATATTGGTTAGTCGAAAAAGTTCGGAGTAAAACGAAAATAACTCAGTAACGACTAGTCGCAGTATAAAAATTATTTGGAAGGTGATATTTAAATCTTTATTGATATGTTATTTGTGTATGAAAAGTGATTCAATTTCAAAAATGGACCAGAATAAAGAGAAAATTCGCCATTGTTTACAATACCACTTAGACAAAGATGACAGCGAATCGCAGGCGAAAAGCTAACTTGAAAAAGAAACTCGATGTTTGAGTGCCTCATGAATTGACTGTGAAAAAAAAACAATATAAACCGAATCAGCACCCGCGATAGGCTACTGAAGCGCAATGAAATCGAGCTATTTCTGAAGCTATTCATAATTGGTAATTAAAAATTAGGAAAATACGAGAACATAATTTAAAATAAATCTTGAACAAAGAGAGATGAACGATGACAAATAATTTCATAGCCAGAATTGACGGCAAATATGGTTATGCTGTGCGTATGCTGAGACTGAAAGGAAATCGTTCATTATAAACTGCTACTGTTCGGTCAAACTATTAACTCAATACTGCACTGGAACCAACTCGAAGGATTACACCAAACGATTGAGCGAAAATCGACCACACACAAATTTGATAATTTGCCAAAAATTAAGGGAACTTGCCTGGGAAGTTTTGATGTATTCACCGTATAGCCCAGATATAGAACCCTCGGATTACTACTTCGAGTAGTATAGTCAGAAGCGCCACGAACTTTGATAGATCAAAACAAGTCGGATATTATGCGGCCATGGTGCTCAGAATTCACGGTAAAAGTCTCTCCTTATTCATTTTCAAAGAAATATAGTTCAATGACACCTTCAGACTAAAATACACACCAGACAGTCATTTTTCTCGCATATAAAATATTCTTTTCTCAGTCGCTTGTGGGCTTTAAAGCCTCATATAACAGCGATTTCGATTATTGTTGTATCCATCCAACATCTCAGTTGCTTGTGGGCTTTTAGAGCCTCATATAATAGCGATTTCGATTATTGATGCATTGTTTGACAATAAAACGATTTATAATATAAAATGGCAAACCCAAAGCTAAAAAAAAAACTTACCTTACATAGCATATACGTTTGATAACTGTCAAATAACAGACATGCACTTTTCAAAATACAAAAAGTATAACCCTGTATCTTAAGAAAAAGTCCCTTAATGTTTAGATGGAATTTGAAAAAAAAATTTTTTATTTTGAATAAAAAAAATAGTAAATAGTTTGCTTTTAAAACTAGAAAAAGAATTTACAAAGAATTACAATGGTTACTTGGAATTTTTTTTGACAATAAAATGTTCGAGAGTTTTATAAAAGATGGAAATTTTTTTATTGAAGATTTCGTTTTATTTTGAAAAAGTTATTTCAGTCGATATGTCATGGCGATATAACGAAATTAGTATAGTTTTGAGGAGTATTGGAAGGTGTAAAATTTGTCCTTGTATGAAAGTTTGTTGACAAGAAAACGAAAAAAAAACAAACAATAAAGTTTGCATAAAACACGTTCATATCATTTTCACTTTCGTTTATTATCTGGTTGACAAAACCCCAATCCGATAGAAGGTATGGTGGTGGTGCAGTGTGGTGGAAATGGATGCATATAACAATTCTGATTCCTTAAAATGTATACATAAATATTGTATGCATGGGTACTAAATGGTAAACATAATCAAGGAATACTGTAAGGATGGAAAACGTTATGAGTGCATTCCGATACAGCAGCATAGAACGAGTCGATACAACATTTGGTTAGACGCGGGAAAACGGAACGAACAGGAATTCCCTAGCTTCTAATATAAATACTTATTCCTTGTTAGTGTTGCTTCTTTCAAATGCGAGAAATCTTGCCTCATCTACGAATCGATTATCATTGTAATATGCGCAAACTCACCATTTGTTGGGGAATTTTCGTGGTCTTGTTCGGGTAAAGAACGGTATTTTCCGAATTTTCATTTTTGGATCAAAGATGCTTCTCTGGCATCCCCTTTGTTTTCAGACTATATTTGAATCAGACCATTTCCTATTTTTGCGAATGGTAATGCTCCAGGTTTACACAGAATTGGTTCTGTGCATTCTATGCTTTGTTAAAATCTTAAGAACTTGAAAGAATTGCAAGGACTCTTCGTTACTTGTTCGTAACTGTTTTGCTTGTGTGCAGATTGAAACTCTTATATGAGAAAATAGAAGAAAATATTCACCAGGCTACTAGCTACCTGCGGGGCATTCCATATTCGCTCTCCATATCCGGCTTTCGGTTCCTGTTTCTTTGGCTGCTCATACAAATTTTCTGCTCCAAATTCAGTTTAGTTGAGCCTTGAATTCTGGCCTTGTTGGATGGTTATTTTTTCGTGCCGTGATTAAAATTGCGTGTCCAATTATTCAATAATATAAATCTATACACATATGTTTGTTTGGATATGTAAATAGATATAATTCAAAAAAAAAATTGATTTATATAATTTCATTTAAGCAAATAAAAATTATTTTAAAAAAGAAAAACAGAAAATTAACAAAAATAAATTGTTCATGCTTGTTACTATAAATAAAAGTTAAAACAATAATATTTCACGAAATTTATCCATATTATATGAGTCAGTGTTTAATCAATAATAATTATTACAAACAAAATTCGGATAACATGACAAATTAATCGTTCGTCGATGCATCTAACTATCTATTGATCAATAATCAGAATAGACGGTGGTTGTTTTAAAAAAAATATAGAACGAATCGAATGTGAATTTTTTCCAGGATTCCGGGCGGTTGGAAAAATAGTGCAATATTATTTTCGGGGATGTTTTCTATTCAAGTAAATTGATGTGAATTTCCAGTCAAATTGAAATGGTGTAATCGTGATTTTATATAAAAAAAAAACTTAATTATATTTAGTACCGGAATGGATTTAAAACTGATTTATATTCTCATAGCTTTGAATTTTATCAGCGCTGAAGGTATTTCTTTTGTACATTTTTTATTTAAACGAAAATTGCATTTTTATTTGGAGAAATTAGGAAAAATCTTTTGGATTATATTGCATTTTTTATTTAATCCATATGTTGTCATTTGTTCGATTCAGTTGAAAGTTTTTTTTTTTATTATTTGACTTTTATTTGATTTAGATTGTTTATTTTTTATACTAGTAATTAATCAAAAAAAAAATTTCAAATCAACTAAATAAATGGTAATTTTAATAATATTTTTAATGATAAAAATACATTCGTTTACAAAATATCAATGGAAATAAGTCTTTTGAAGAAGAAAAATTTGTTTATAATTTTTAGCCAATTATCAAATATTATCTCCCCTATCTTATTTCTTAATATGTATATATGTTTGTATATATACGAGTATAGTAAGTATATCAATAAAAATTTCCAACAAGTCATCGTTATTTGTGTTTAACGAGGCAAAAGTTACCAAAACTTTAATCAAAGTTTTTTCTCCAATCATCTGTCAATGGTGTTACCTTGTTGTGTTTGTCAAATTAGAAATACAGACGGTAGGCTAAATAAATCCCCTATTCCCAGTTGTCCAAATATTTAAGAAGCTATATAATAGCTTGTGGTTTTCATTGCCATTTTATTTATTTTTATTTTTGTTACCCTTCAAAAGAATTTCTACCAATTTTAACAAAAAGACCATCATCCTGCCAATATCTAATATAACAATTCAATAATGATGATGATAAGGTTCAGTAGAAATGTTGCCCGATTCTAATAATATTCTATATAAAATGTATACTATTGATAATGTACACACTATGGTGGTGAATTTATAGAAGAATATATTTCTTCCGTACTTTAGTTTTTTTCCACAACATTTACGAAATGGGTGGAAAATTAAAAGTCATAAATTCTTTTTTTTGGGGGGGAAATTAATCCTCCTTAAGATGTATTGCATGATTCCATTGGAACGGCTATTCTTATTAGATTCACATTTACGAAATTCTTCGGTTGGGGATAAAATGCCAGTCATTCTATTTTGATTTTGTGATATTTTACTTCAGCGAATATTTATAAATTCGATTATTCTAGCATAGATTAGTTCTTTAAGTTGTTATTTATGCCGTCGGCTTGGAAATTTTCAACACCTACAAATCTGCCTTTGAAAAGTTTGTCAGTTTTTTTTTAATTTTTTTCTTTCCGTTAAACCAAATTTTTCTAAAATCATAATTAATTATAAATAATTTTCCATTATCTTTTAAATTTTTTTATTGCAAATTAAAAAAATTTAAAAGATAATGGAAAATTATTTATCTTTTAAATTTTTTTATTGCAAATTAAAGGAAATATTTTTTATTTCAAATTAAATGATATTCTATACAATTATTATATTTAAAAAAAATTGTTTTTTTTTTTGCATGAGGTTGCTGAATATCACCAATTATAATATTTAAATGATGTTGCCCAAGCTGGAAAGTGTTATCGGTTTAATAGCATAGACCATTGATTTAACGTAGTCCCAAATTTTAATACTTCTTTTACCACAAGTCTCTTATTTCAACTAGTGTACGCCAAGAGGTACCGTCGGTTTGGAACCAGATTTAGTCCAGTTGACGCAAAAAAATCGCTTGTCCTCGCTCGAAGCCTCTTGCCATTGACAATTACCAATGCCAGCTTCATTTTGAAAAAAAATGAGGCTCCTAAAACTGTTTTGATGGCTGTTACGTAGACATTCAGCCAAAAATCCACTTCGACAGAGCACAAATTTTTAATAAATTTTCACTATTTCGACGTGTTGTTGAATCAAAAACTTCTTTATGATTAAATAGTCATTATAGAGAAAAACAAACATATAAATATAACCACTACTGTCATTTAAAATGTCAAAGTAATAGGCTATCAAAGATAGAGCATACCTATTGAAAAATTGAAAAGCGCCTTATATATACTCTTATATACTTGAAAAATTACTCATTGAAAATGATTTATTTAATCTGGTAATGTTCATACAGATGATATGCCATTGGAAAACACCCCCTCCTCCCAACCTAATTTTTTTTTTATACGTAAAATACACAAACATAATAAAATAAATCAAATTAGCATTGTTTCCATTAAATTTCTGTGATTTACTGTTCAGAGATAAGAGAGAAGAGGATATTAAGTTGACAGGTAAAGCTAACTTTCCGTTTCTTGTTGATGTGATTTAAAAATATTTTAATTAATTTAAAGAGGACATAAATAATTCTCCATAGTCCGGATAAAAATATATTCGTTTAAAAATTTACCGATAAAATTTATATTAACATAGTATGCCCTTTTCGTTTGAGAGTATATGATTATAAGTTTTACATTCATCGCTATGATATAGCCTAATGAAAAAAAAGGATATTTTTTACTAATTGGAAACTATTTGCATATTATTTGCATTAATAAATAGAATTTATACAATTTTTATTATAAACAGAATTTTATTGGTTTTGAAAAAAAAAACCAATTAAATTAATTCTAAATAAAAAAGTCTACATTTTAAATTTATAATTAATTATATTTTGTCGAAGAATAAAACATTAAATTTCCTAATTAATGATAAAAAAAAAATCTTAGGCCATCATTAAGTTAAATATTACATAAGAGAACCTTAAAAGCACTTATTAAAATTGTATTACAATATATTTTTTTTAAAATGACTTTTTGAGAGCAATCATTTAATTTTTTTTTCTTTACTTATAATTGATCTACTTTAGGTCTTCTGATAGACTTTTCCAATATGAAAGCAACATCTATTAGAAGACATAAAGTAGATCAATTATACAATAATAAAAGTTGATACGAGAATTTTTAGACATTTTTTCTATGTATAACGAGTATCTGTGAAAATTTTATATTCCATTTGAAAATTATATATTGCATCCCTATATATGTGTACGTACATAATTACAATTGTATCGAAAGCAAAATGGTGAACTTGTATTTTTTAGCAATTTTAGGGGAGATACATACGTGTACTTGTGGTATGTACGAGTATGCCTATATCAATACCTAATAAAATATGTATTTAATCAAATAATATAAATTGGTATGATGAAAAGTGCTTCAAATGTGAAAAATCAAAAATTACATACATATTACAGTGTACAATGTTCTATCATGATTGAATTCCTCCTTTATAAGAATGAAACCTTTTGATTAATTCAATTTCTTGGTTTCGGTTATTTGATGAATTCCTTAAATTCTCCAAGTAATTTCTCACTACAAGCACACATCAAACATCAGATCCTTTAAGTTATTATGGCAAGTATCTAAAAATGGTATTGTATTATAAAATAGTCTACCCTATATTGAGAAAATCGTTTTGGAATTTTAAATTCCACAAATACGCCCAAGATTGAGAATATTTTATCATATTGTACTATCGGCATTTTGTTCATAACAATTTTTCAAAAGTTTCCGATTGCGACGGAGTCAATGCTGCTACGAGTATAGAGTAGAGAGAGGATTTTGATTATACTCGTATTATGAGCCAATAAAATTAGTTCCAATTGAATTGAAGTTGTCACATTAGAGGAAAAACCATTCGAAACGATATTTTCGGGGTCAATTGGGCATATCGGGGACTCATTCAACTGAATAATAATCTACTATTGAATTACTTTAAGTACGTTTTTAATATTTATGTTAATTTTTTTCCACCACAAAAAATATGGCAAAAAGTTCACAAAATTGCTGGTATATATAAAAATAATGAAATTTTTTTCACAAAAAAAATAGTCAATATTTAAACAGTAAACTAATTTTTTTTTTTGGAAAATAATTTTTTTTTTTCATTAAAACCTTTTTATTTGTTATCAAAATTCACGTGATTCTTAATTCAGCATTATTCAATTTGTGCTCCAGCAAATAAATTTAAAAAAAAAAAACAAAAAAAATTTAAATTTCGATAAACGAATAAAATATGAATTTCAAAATTTAAATTATTACGTTTAAAATATGATATTATGAAAAGAATTTATGCAGAACTCGGTCGTTTTGATGTAATTTTTAATGATTTTAATAAGCTGTCATTTGGATTGGAATGCGTAATACAATTTTTTTAGGAAGCTTACAAAGCCAAAGTCCAACGGAATCAAATCGCAGGAACTAAGAGTTCGTTTGACAACAGCAAAAAATTTAAATTTACGTATCAGGGTTCCAAAAAAAATTGGGTATCATTTCGACATAGTGCTCATAATTGACGTAAGCTGCCTCTTTTTATTCATTGTCAAATAAATACTGGTCAATTATGACAACTTCAGAACAAAATACACACCAGCCACTCACTTTTCATAAATATTAAGCCTTTTCCATAGTCACTTGTGGGCGTTTCATAGACTCATATACGGCAATCTTATTTATTGACATATCATCTGAGTGAGGAATGAGCCTCATCCATAAGGAAAATTTTATTTCTTAAAGGCTGTGGCAAAATCACTGCTCTTGTGGAAAGTTTTTACAGAATTTAACAAAATTTCTATAGTAGTGTTTTCAGAGCCCTCTACTATGGAAATTTTGCTTATTTACTAAACAAAAAATGGGCTTCATCGATTTTTTTAATGAGCGAAATCTGACAATGACAGAATAACCACTGTTGCGGAAAAAGTTTTTAAAACTTTAGCGCATTGTTTGGCAGTTGAACAATATAAAAATAATAAAATACAAAATGGCAAATGTTATCCTACAAATAACATATATAATTGACGGCTGTCAAATGACAACAAGGCTGTACTTTGGAAATTACGAACAGAATTGGAAAAAATTTTAGATTTTATTTTCCAGAGTTGATTGTGACTTTTTAAAATTTATACTAATTTTACAACTTTTTTAAAATTATTTTTAGAAATTTATCAAACTTATTTAAGATTAGCTTTTTAAACTAAACCCCAAATATTTGTAGTACTTGAAATTCGTTTTTTGCTTGAAATTTGTTCGATCCTTTCAAGGATTTTATGTTGCTATGGATAAAATGCTATAGAATATTTAAAAACGCCTGTTTATTATTTGAATTCAAAATCATATGAAAAACTTTATGTTTAACTACAAATACCACCAAATTTACATTATTTTCTAATGACAAAATTTAGCCGTAGGACAATATTCTTTTCTACAGCCAGTCTAGTTTTCTAGCATTCATTTCATAAACTCTACTAACCGAAGTATGGTGATAATCAAGTGTAGGATCAAAATTTTGTGATTTTCATGCTATAGCAAACATTTTACAAAAATATGGAGCACAGATAGTAAAGGAAATAGTAAAAACACAAATTTTTAATTGCAAAATATCAATAAAAAAACAATTCAGTCGAGATCGGAGAACAGGACTACTTACCCATGTAGTTGTGTAGACATATGCACATTATTATTTGAAAATTGTTGCAATCAAGCACAATATTTACACAATATGAAATATTAAAACCAAAATTGAAATAAACACGTAAATATTTTTTTTTTCTTCTGATTTGGAAACATTTATATTATCGTCTGAAATTTTACCATCGTTGAATGAATAAACCAAGTTTGAATGTTTTGATAAAACTTTCAGTGCATCTACCCAACATCCCTAAAAGAGTTGGAATTTTGATTAAAAAAATTGGTTATTGGCTGATTTTAATTACTTTCATTGGAATTTAACTTAAAGCGTTTACACATGTGCCCATACATATGTAAATATATGAATCGAAATGTGGGAAGCTCTATGAAAAAGCCCGACAATTTTATGTGAACACTATGCTTTCTATTTTAGAAATTTCATGCATTCTACAATTCTTATCAGAAAGTACAGGATATTTACCATTACCATACATCACGCGAAAACATTCAAAAAATTTCTTTATTGACTTCATTTGAAATATTGAGCAAGGTGAAATAATTGATTTCTCCAATTACATATAATAAATGTTATAAATTGGTATTCGCAGAATTGTTGAAAATCCAATTCGTAATTTAATTCTACGAATATTTACAACTGAGTTAAAAAATAATATTACATTACACAGGATTGTTATTTAATTGTAATTGAATTGGATTTGATTGAATATTTTATTTAATAAAAAAAAAAACAATTTGGTAAATGCAAAAGTATACGAGGTCTGTTCAAAAGGTATCGCGAATTTTGAATTTCCGCGGGTTACGTATATTCAATTTTAGATTTTTTGTGGCGTTATGTTGGTACTCATGTCTCTCACTTATGCCGACAAGTTCGGCCATTTTGAATGTTCAGTTAATTTTTGACAGCTGCTTTGCTTGCACGTGTTTTGGCATTTTTTGTTACAGACCCTCCTTTCTAAACTGCCCTTTATGGAAAAGTCTACTGGATTGAGATCAGGCGATGAAGAAGACCAATCCGACGTAGAAAATATGCCTAAAATATTATTTTGGAGCTAATTTTGGTTTATCTTAGCTTTGTGAGTGAGTGCAGTCGTCTCCTCTGAATTATTTGGCTGTACGAACTCTCTAATACCAATTATTAATAGGTGAACTGATTAAAATTGACATTTGCATGCATAAATACGAGCAGAGTGCATCTATTTGAGGTTATCTTCCCCCACCTTGCCCAAACTATCACGCTTGCAGTTTTTGAAATCACCGCAAACGAGCCGCTTCTTTAACGTCTTCGATCATAAGAGCCGCATTTTTTTTAAGCCTTGATAATCAGCTTGTTCCATAAAATTCGCTTTGCCATCAAGTTTCCACTGAGACGCGAATTGCATGTCAATTTTCTTCTCACCTTTTTCACGTTGGCAACAGCGGCTGCAGTCAGTAGAGGACCGCCACTATACCTCTTCTTAATTGAGCCAATGTCTTTATAAAAAAAATACGATTCAAGTTTAGGTGTCGCAACTGTAAACTATTGTGGAAAAATCACGTTTCGATTACTCAATCAGTTATCCAAATCGCTTCTAGATGTCTAGAATCCTATGTTAAAAGACTGATTTAATAGGTGGAAAGTGCAAATAATCTCCAAGATTGGGGAGATAGAAGAGTGTTCATGTTACCTTCATCTTTACATCTTCTGTAAAGATGAAGGTAACATGAACACTCTTCTATCTCCCGTCATCCCAATATACCAAATCCACCAAAAGACAAAGGACGCTACCTGGACTAACCCTAGACAAACGACTTACTTGGAATCGTCACATGAAATTAAAAAAACTTGAAGTTAACAGACGTTATCGACTACTACTTAGACTACTGAAGAACCGACCAAAACTGACATTAAAGAACACACTAATCTGGACGTACAGAATTGAACTCATAAGTTCAATCTCAAATCCTCGAAAAAATCTTTCATGCTCCATTCTATGTTCATAAAAAAGTTATCCATCGTAACGTAAATATTCCCTTGGCTCATAATTTATGTATTTCTCGTTATAAAAAGTTTCATTTTCGATTATTCTACCATTAAAATGTTCTTGTCAGAAAACTTCCCTCAGAAAAAAACTCATTGGCGGAAGAGAAATTAGCCAAGATATTTCTTGAAACATTAAAATAATCTGCTTTGTAGAGAAACGCCAATGGGTTGTTACTCTCACGTATCTCTCTGCTGTTTTTGAAATGTCTCGTCTGCTTGTTACAATATTTATGTAGTTGTAGATAAAAAAAAGAAAGTTGGAAACTTTGACATGACGTTCCTGAGATACAAAAGCTTAAAATTGGTTTTTACTTCAATCGAAATATATTTAAAATAAAAATATTTTCTTATTTTTTACTCAATTTTTAAACTATTGTATTTAATAGAGTATACACTATATATAAAATCACTATAAATTTCTTTGTAGATTAGAACAAAAAATTCATTTCATTAACAAAACGAATAAAAACCAAAATTCTATTATAGAAAAGAAAAAAAAATGTTCATACCAAATGAATTATAGATTTTGAAATTATTATAGATATAAATCATCAATTTTAATATAAGACCGAATTTGAGATAGTATATTTAGAGTGATGACATTTTCAGAAAAGGTGAACAGGAAATTTGTTTGTTAACAAAGAGATTGAAATTGTTTAAGCGAATTTATGATGAATCTACGATTGGAAGTTGACTAATTGACAACGAGATATGATAAAATTATCACATTGGTCCTGGGCGTTGTGACTATTTCCGCATCCTTATGCTAACAGACGATTCAACCAAGAACATAATATTTTCCCTATTCATGACAATAATCAATCAAAACATTATGAAATGGTAACACAATAATTTGCACCCCAATTGTCATTTATATACTATATGATATCCTTTTTGTGCTGGAGTGACACGATATCCAAAAGACTGAAAATATGTTTTCGCATCTATTGTATACGCAGAACTGCCATTGTTGTCTTGATATTATTTTCGATTTCATTTGGTGCGGGTAAGACGCAGCAGGATATTCTAAGCAAAATCAACCTTAGTTTTTGATACTACTCAGCATTGAAAGTCATACAATTCCGATATTATTTACGTTTGGTATTAGTTGCCTTTTGGCATCGTCGTTGAATATTATTGACTGCTATCAACGTCCCTTTTCTTTCGTAAGCGCATTTCCTAAATGAATTTTCCATAGAATCAGGATAAATAAAGTAAATATTTAACAACGAAAACGCTTATTGCTAATTAGAAACAAAAGTTACAGGGGGAATATTTCCAAAACGATACCTTTCTGTCGATAAAGGCACTAATATGTAGGAGGGAGTGGAATATTTCCAGGAAAAAATTGTGCCATTCTATAAACACATCTGCATATGATGGGATGAATTCATATCTTTACTATAAAGATTTTTTACCGGGGACTTTTCTTAAGTATTATTGATATTTTAAATTATTATCAAAATTTCGAGCAGAATTTAAAAACGGTACTACGAGATGTGACAGAGAATATTATGACTTTAGCATCAGTGAGCGGACTTCCCCTTCTAGACTTGGGGTATAAGTTTCACTCTCCTCCGGTACCCACGGGAGCCTATAGAGCGTCATAAGTGTATTTTTGTATTGCTCTACGAGTTATAATGATCCGATGGAGAGTATTTCTTCCTCATAAATTCATAAAGCAGTTTTGAAGGCACGAGAATCAGGGAAGATGAACCTTGAACAGGGAAATCTTCGACATCGAAAGCCGGTGAACATGTAGAACGAATGAGGATTCTTCTGAGGTCAGGTCGTTGATTGACATTAAAGCTGATGAGTGAATCCTTGAAGGAGCTTCCTGTATCTGATCGGACAAAAAAGCTTCCTGTATCTGATCGGACGTTGAAGATAATTAAATGCTGTCCCATGACAACGCTTCCTCTCATACGGCCATCTCCATCAAAGAGTTTTTGTGCCCAAAACGGATTCTTGTAGTTCTCCAGACCCCCTTCCTCTTTTTTCCCAAGAGTTAGCCTGATCTAAGATCAAACACCACTCGAAAGGACGTCAGCTTGATATTGTCGATAACATTCGAATAAGTGTAAGCGAGGAGGTGAAAGCGATTGCAGTTGAATCCTTCAAGCACTGCTACGAAAAGTGGAAACAACGCATCCGGCTTAAGGAAAGTACTGTTAACGAATTATTGCTGAATGATGAATCTACTCGCACATAGATGGCGAGTCCATCGGTAAATACGTCTTTGTTCAATTTGGATCTGAAATTCTTTGTTCGGAAAGTTCGTAATATAATATTTTCTTTGTCCGAGAAATATTTGTATGAAACGGTTTGTATATGCCCTTTAATTTATTAGTATATAAACGCCCAGAATTTGTGATTCTCCTCTCTTTGGTCCAAAATTAAATTATTATAATCAAATAGGCTTGGTTGACCATCGGTTGAACTGATTAAAATAATTTCGAAGAAATTTAAGAATATATAAACTAACCATTCGGATTTTATCAGTCCAGTCTAAAACTAATTCTCAGAATCTAAATTATTGTTCATCAATTATGCTCGGTTGACCACCGGTTTAATAGATGAAAATAATTTGATATAATATAGAAATAAGAACCCTACTCTTGTATAGTAGAATAACAAATTATAAATTAAAGAATAAATTCAGTTTTGGTAGATTTAAATAGACAATTGCCTTTAATTATTTATTCCTTCCCAAATACATTTCACGTTCCTTATTAAAGTAGAATAAAATAATTCTACGCAACATTTTGGATTAATGTTCAACCAAGAAAGTGCATAAAATTAGAAATTTGTTTTTTTTTTACTGAATTTGTGTCGAAATACACATTTTTCTTATAAAGTTCGGAAATTTCAGTATAAACACCAAAAGTAATTGTTGGGTTTTAAATTCTTAATGCAATTTAAAATTTTATACAAAATATATATAGAAATTTTTGTTATTTTAAGATTTTTATTCTAAAAAATATATCATTTTACGAACACCTTAAGTATACCCAATTGGAATTTGCAGTTTTTCACGTTATTTTTTATAAAAAATTTACTAAATGCTTGGGTATTTGTGTAAATTATAAATGCGAATTTATGTTGCACATGAGAAATAACATGAATTCTCCAAAACGAAGCTGTCATTAGAAAAATCCTTTATTTACATAAATAAAATTTTATACTATTATTTATGCTGACATTTATATGTATGAGTCGAACGTTGATGTCGATCTCGATTACATAATATTTGGGATGAACAAAATATCAAGCTTAGTGCAAAATTTATGTACACAATTTATTCGAAATACTACAATACAAGCTACAGAATTGCAAATCCATATTCAATTTCCATCAATTCGGATTTCTTTACTTCAAAAAATATAATGCACCATTTGTGTACGTTCATAAATAAATAATTTAAATAAAAATGAATCGATTACTTCTAAAAACATCAAACATAAATTTTTTTCTTTACTGAAAAACTGTAGTAAAATATTGTATTTTACGATGCAAAAAGGAGATCTTTTCAAATAAATCCTAACCAAATTCAAAAAGGGTATATATTTTTATATCAACGTAATACGAATTATGATCGACAGATTTTATTTATGCAAAATCAATTGAAATTTAATTGGGATTCATATGGATATGTAGGGAAGAAAAACACTTGAGGCAAGGCAGTCCAGGTATATTCATATAGAAAGATACAAGTAAAAGCTTATTTTATGGAGAATTAAAAGAAAACATGTATATTTATAGCTGCTCACACATTTAAAAAAGAAACGTCCTGTTTTGAATTCATAAATTTCGATTCATTTTACAATTTTTCATCGGTCTGTTATTTCAGTCGATTCCACTTATGAAGAGTATATAAATATAAGAGATTATCCAATTTGTTCTTCGAAAAATTAAATTTTATCAAATTAACGTTAAATTTAGGTTTTGATAAGTTTTTATTTTATTTTATTATATTGCTTGAACCTAATTATTATTTATTAAATACGAGGTCTGTTCAAAAAGTATCGCGAATTTAGTGTTTTTTCAAAAATTATCTATTTATTCATGAATATCTATTTTGTCCCCTTCAAAGTAATACCCACCAGATATTGTAGACTTGTGCCAACTTTTTTTTTCCAATCCTCGAAGCACTTCAAAAAATCATTTTTTGTGATCTTGTTCAGCAAAAGCCAATTTTTGTTCTTCCACAAATCCGGAAGTTTCTGGCGGATTGCTTCGCACAACTTGCGCATAACTTGTAGGTAATATTCCTTATTGACCGTTCTACCCTGTGGCAAGAACTCATTATGCAATCAAAGAAAACTATAAGCAAAACCTTCACATTCGACCGAACTTGGCGCGCATTTTTCGGTCTTGCCTCGTGCGGAAGCTTCCATTGGGGTGAGTGAGCTTTGGTTTCCACGTCATAACCATAAACCGAAAAATCTTCTGCAGCAAATTTGGGTTGTCGCGGACAGAGTCCAACAGCTCCTTAGCAATGTTAATGCGATGCTGTTTTTGGTCGAATTTAAGGCAAAAATCGGAGACGAAGACGGCATAAGTGAAAAATATGAGTACCAACATAATGCCACAAAAAATCGAAAATCGAATATACATAACCCACGGAAATTCAAAATTCGCGGTACTTTTTGAACAGAGCTCGTATGATATGATTCAAATAACTTCTA
Organism: Atherix ibis; assembly: GCA_958298945.1. Taxonomy (NCBI): domain Eukaryota; kingdom Metazoa; phylum Arthropoda; class Insecta; order Diptera; family Athericidae; genus Atherix; species Atherix ibis. The sequence goes on along the minus strand of OY282609.1, from coordinate 17,232,962 downwards.
CGAGACTTTTTTCAGGAATCCAATTTTTTGAGAAAATTTTCGATTTGGCCATTATTTGGTGGATAATGCTTTTTAAATGCTCTAAAATTAATAGAGAGTCAATTTTTAGAGATACAGTCACTTGCCTGCCTACTTTGTGGTTTTTTAGATCCCCACATAGGGCAATTTTGTGTATGGAAATATCCGCCAAGCGCCAAATGAGTCTTATCGCTTATTTCTCTAGTAAAACGATGTGAATAAATTTTAATTAATAAAATTGAAAACCGACAAATTGTCAAATACCATAAAATAAATAACCCAATATTGTGTCTGTATAAGTTAATCTTTGGTTTTGCCAAATGGTCTCATGGTCGTGGCGTTACAGAATAGCCTCTGGGTATTGTCCCAAAGACTTTTAAAAAAAATCATTTGTTATTTTTTTAATTTTGAAATTTTATTAGTCAGAAAAATACTAGATTGAAAGTCTCAGAAATTTAAATTCTATCAAATCGCATACTTATAATATTGACAAATTAATTAAAATATTTTTCGAATATCAATAAGAAATTATACAATTTTTTCTGCTATGTCCAGCTCATAAGATTAAACTATTCGAAAAATTCCTATTTATATAAAGATAAATACGTACAAATTTATTTATTTATTTTTCATTGAAAAGGAAAAAAAAGAATCTTTAATGAAAAAATTCCTAAAATAGCCATATTATTATAAAATCTATTTGGACATTACCTCTTGCCCAAAAAGAGGGTATATTTTTCCTATGCCTGGTTGGATCTGTCTCAACTTATAAAAGCATTAATTAGAAATGGCCGTAAGCGGAAACAAAATCAAATAATAAATGTCGAAATTTACCAACGGAATATGCCGTTTAACTTTATTAAATGTAAACTGTTCTAAAATAGATTCATGAAAAAAAAATAATATCGAAATAAAAATATTAATGAAAAAGGTTCAGGAAAAAAAGGAAATTTTGAAGCGGAAAAATGCCATATTTTAATGAAGAGATACTCCGCCACCATTTCAACTTGGGCAATTTTCTTTTATAGAATTTACTTATATTAAAAGATGATGGCAAGCTTAAATTTGATGGACTCAATTTAAAAATAGATCCTAATGGTGATGGTAATATTCACTAAATGACAATATTCATTATAAAAGTTTTCGTATACCATATTATTCTCTGCCGTTTTAAGTATCCGATTGATATTTATTTTCCATTTTTTTTTGTAAGCATTTTGATATTTTCTTATAGAATTCTATTAATAAAAATATACCTTCGACTTAATTTCCAATACTTACATAGAGCATAAAAGGATATTATATCAATTCCATATTGTATATTTATTGAGAAAATTCTTTTTTGTATATTATTATTAGTAAAATTTATTTTCTGATTTATTTTATGAGATAACATTATATTTATTGTATTGTATAGTTGCTTAGCAATTAACTAAAGAATTAAACTATATATTACTTTAATTATTTATAATAACACTAAATTATTAAATAAAATTTCGTATTATTTTTTTAGTTCTTACTTTTATATTTATTTATTTCACTTATAAATAATTTACAGATAAGCATACTTCTCTAATTAGAAATAAACGCATCCTGAGATAATGCCATGCGATAAATTAAGAAAATTGTAATTAAACTAATACGATAAATTTTTTTTGCGATCGACAATTTTTTAAAATAATAAATGGATTTTTTTTAACACGAAGAGCAGTCAAATGAGATATAAGAGATGAGTAAATATCTATCGATGCTTTTCTATATTATTTATTAACTGTGGGCCATAGAAAATAAATAATTTCTAGAAAAAAATCGTGATGCCAAAAATTTTGAGCAAGAGCCAGGTCGAGAGCCAGATAATACATTGAAGGGATTGGATTCAATGGAAATAGGAGCGCCAGGTTGTCCCCAGAGTTTAATACTATGTGCCCGTTTGGATCTTATTAATTTAAGTATATATATGTAATTTTTTGTTGACTGTCTGTTGTGAGCGTTTATTTAAAAGTTTTTGTAACTGTCTATCGCGTCAGCTCGTTGCAGTTGTTTTCAGTCTGCTGCATGGTTTCCACGTCAAACGCTAATCAATGTCTAGTCTACGCTTATCAATACATAGTAAATAGAAGGAGGCAGTATACGAATTTTTATGAACGGACATGATGAGGTGTTGTCATTGAAAAAATATTTTTAGTATAAATATTATACAGAAGAGGGACAATAATGCTACGCCGAGGGACACCAGCCTTTATAAGGAATATCTCGGAGAATTCGGCATTTTCAATTATTTGAAAATATTGTTCGGTGAGGTTAGATCTGATGATAAGAAATGGGATATTAGCGTTCCTGAATAAGTTTTTCGAAAGCTCTCATTAGGATTGAAAGCAGAGGTTTACGGGTCTGAGGTCTGTATGCTGATGATGTATTTATAAGTTTCTTGGGTTTTGGTATCATATCTATGAAAGAGAATTTCCAAATCGAGGTATTCATTTTAATTCCTATAAATGAGAAAATTTTCACTTCAGTTATTATAACAAATAAATACCGGTTTTCTTAACTTTGCGTCAGCAAAACATAAAAAAGAAAAATATTTAAGCAAAAATGTATTAAATCAAACAAATTTCAAAAAAAATCTTATCCTCAAGCTGATATCACATTTAATGGACTCAAAAAAAAATCATAATATTGGTTAGTCGAAAAAGTTCGTGGTGTTTTTTGAGTAAAATTGAGACGCTTAAATCTGAGTGTTCAAATCAATTTATTCAAAACTTATATTCTTCATTATTATGTTTTTGGGCAGACCTATGATTCTATCATTATAGAATTTCTGTGGTTTCTTTCTGTAGACCTTTTGTAGAACAAACCATGAAGCGCCCAAATATCGAGCATTTCGCAAATAGTTTAAAACGGTTTGATGGTGAATGCTTAGTTCATAAGTTATGCGAAAATCGATAATATGCCGATGTTGCTCAATTTTTTCGACAATTTTATCACTTTTTTCGTTAATTAGCCGACCAGAACGGGGCTCAACTGTGACATCGAAATTTCTTGTACGAAACCGAGTGAACCAACTGATTTTTATACAACTATAATCACCAAAATTTTTTTCACACGCCAGCGATACGTTGTCACTTTTGGCAAAGTGGTATTATAAAATATAGCGAATAACTTTTGATAAATTACATTAATTTGAATAATAATTTGCACTACACAAAGCTTTAAGTGTCCACTTTAAAATACGTAGCTTAATATTATTACAATACGACTAGTGGTTACTGAGTTATTTGCTTTTAACTGCATCGGTCGAAAAACGCCACGAACTTTTTCGGCTAACTTAAAAAGCACGTAAAACTATTAATACAAAATTAATATCTTGACAATAAAATGTAGTTAAAGTGGACTATCTTATCAGACTGTGAACAGTTAAATATTTTACTATGAATAAAAGGACGTGTAAAATTCGACGGCTTCTTTAATAAAGAAATGTTCAGTAGCATTATAGAGACCCAAAAAAAATGTGTTTATAGGTTAAAAAAAATATGGCAAAATTAATTATTGCGCAGAATATGTTTTTGAAGTGAATTATGTTAAAAAATACTCTTAAACGTTCAATTGTGTTTTACCGTCTTAGCAGTTAAAGTGTATGAAAAATTATTTGAATTAATTTACACTTTAAATATATTGTATAAAATAAAATTAATGTTGAAGGAAGAATTCAAAATTGAAATTTGTAAAAATTATACACTTTAGAATAGAAAATGAGTGCCAGCCACTCCTAGATTGATATACGAGTTCAGACATATTGTACTATTGTAATGAGAAAGAACAGCATTTACCTTATGGAAATAGTAGTAGAAATAGTAAAGGCTGATGAGGAAAGGAAGTGTTTGAATAGGATACCGGTAGAATGAAAGCTGGTGGATTAGGTGATGTTGAGTACCAGCAGTAGAGCCAAAAGCCATAGCAATCGCATTATAATTCAATGTGTACTTTTTCTTAAGTATGTACTAACTTTCACACGTACTGCACATAACGTATGTGCATATTGTATAAAGCGAATGTGCCATTCAGGATAAAAGGATATTAGATTGGGTTGTGATGATGATGATTTTAAAAACGGCGGCATCCACCCAATCTGATGGTCTCAAGCTCTCAGCTTCCAGGCATACAAGGTTCACTAGGATTCACAGTAATACCATGAGCCTCAGAGCTTTTATGGAGTGTTCACGTTCGTCCTTTCCTTACGTATAACCATTTGCGAATGCTTGTTTGCATGTATGTGTGTATGTATTTTAAGCGACGATTTAGTGAAGCATTTTATAAATGACACTTTTAAGTCTCTTCTTTTCAAGCATAAACCATTCACTATTTGTTCATCTTAATTTGTCGTTTTCCTCGTTTTACCATTTTTTTTTTTTAGAAACTTGTAGAAGGTACTTCTGAGAATGTGGGTGTAGTTTGTTTTGCTGTTGCATTGTTTAATATTCCCCATTTTAATAGTTATTTCATACACAATATTACAATAGGAGTATTTTTTGCAGTCACCCTCAACTTGTGTGGATTTTCCAAGACGAAACGAATAAAAAAAAATTATACTATTATTGCTATTAGTGTTGATAAGGACTAAAATACACTCAAAAGTCTTATATCGTGATGGATAAGCACTGAATGTTTTAAAGGTGCTAATATTTTTCCTAAAGACTATTTACGCTTATACTATGACCTTTGGAAATATATGTTTTTAATCAGTTGTCTGTAAAAATGGGAAGTCAAAATGCATTTAAGTATTTGTATACATTATTAAAATGGATTTTTTTCTTTTTTTTATTATTTCGATTTCGTAAATAGTTCATAAGTGAGTTTTTTTGCATTTAATGATGATATTTTCAAAAATAGAAGATAACAAATAATAATGCAATGAAAGTAGATATAGATAGATATAAATAGGGAATGTGCAAAATGCATTTTAAGAAATAGTTAAAGTTATATGCATGGACGATTCTATTTAGGATAATCCCAATGCAGGCAAATTATTTGTGCAAACGTCGAGAAAGTACTCGTTGAATGATGGAAATCTCACGAACCAAACGAATAGTGTAAAAAGAAAAGAACAGCTTCAGAGTTTTGGGAGTCTGTGCTAACGTTCTAAGAGCAAAGTTTCTACTATAATTTTAAGAAACATTGAACTATATATCGGAGCACAAAGGATACCTTAAATCGATAGTCATTCTGCATGTAATCAAATGTACATGTTCGACCGATACTCCAGTTTTTCTTATTCTATCATGACTTTAGACTCTTATTCATACATACTTAATAGACTTTCACATCCGGCATCCTAGACGGTATGGTTACTCGATGCCATACGAACCTGGATAGTACTACAGGACGCAATTCAAACTCTGTTAGCTAAGCAGCAAGCAAAAAAAAAAAATTTCTGATTTTCGGTCACAATATAAATGGAAACAAGTAAAAATCTTGTTGGTTTTTCATTTTGCTCATGTTGGTACAATTGACACAGTATATAATGATGATGATAGCGGGCATGGCATCTTTCGACACAGCACCTGAACACCTTCCAGTCTGTCTTTCCTTGCAGTCTACCGACTATACAAACAAATGAGCGCTATTGTACTTTGGACAAAAGGTACGTTAAACAAAAAAAGGAAAAAATAAATAAAAATTTATAAATAGAAGTAATTTTCTGGAAAATTTTCGTCTCGTCGATGACTTTTGCCGTCATTGTGTTACATGAGGCTTTTGGCTTTTTGCCAATTTATAATCGTAATTTCTATGCTAAAAGTAGAATTTTTTAACAGTACCATTCCTAAATACTTGCTGGGTGAATAAAATAATTATATTAAATTATAAAGGGATGATTGAATAGATTTTACTTATGTGACAATAATTTATAGTATTTTTTTTTAGAATAGAAAATTTTGTAAAGGTAAATTTGTATTTTGGGGGAGTATCTATTTGTATAATGGTTTACCTTTAAAAAAATTAATGAATTATTGCAAATTTTTAATGATGGTCAGTAAAAAAGTTTAGATCAAATTTCTTAAAGCTCTTCAATTATTTATTAAAAATAATAATATTAGTTTTGTCTTAACAATCGGCTACACTTTAATTAACTACAATGTACGAAAAAGGAGGATTGATTTTTTTTATACGAAAAAGGAGTATTGTTTTTTTCTCTATCGATTTGCTGTAATTTTGAACAAAATGAAACTTTTACATTCTCAGAATTTTATAATATAACGTTGAAGTTTAAAATGAAAACTTTGGTATTACGTGTCCGTAATTGATCATCATTTCTGTACAAATTTTTGCATGCAAGCGAGAAAATTACACTGAAATTGAACAAAATTACACTGATGTTGAATGAAAACTGAAACAATTCGCAACTGATTTTATTCACAAATGCTTTGTTTTTTTTTTGCAATAATTTTATACTATTTTTTACAAAAATGTTATCCATTTTAATGCCATTTTGGTTTTTAATCTTATAAAATAAAAGAATCACGTGGAGTAAGTTTAGGTGAATCGAGAATGGGGATTCGTGGATATGTTATATGACCAAATAATGGCCAAATCAAAAATTTTCTCAAAAAATTGGACTCCTGCAAAAAGTCTTGTAGAAGTTATTTGAATCATATCATACGAGCTCTGTTCAAAAAGTATCGCGAATTTTGAATTTCCGTGGGTTATGTATATTCGTTTTTCGATTTTTTGTGGTATTATGTTGGTACTCATATCTTTCACTTATGCCGTCTTCGTCTCCGATTGTTGCCTTAATTTCGACCAAAAATAGCATCGCATTAACATTGCTAAGGAGCTGTTGGACTCTGTCCGCGACAACCCAAATTTGCTGCAGAAGATTTTTCGGTTTATGGTTATGACGTGGAAACCAAAGCTCACTCACCCCAATGGAAGCTTCCGTACGAGGCAAGAGCGAAAAATGCGCGCCAAGTTCGGTCGAATGTGAAGGTTTTGCTTATAGTTTTCTTTGATTACGTCATGAGTTCTTGCCACAGGGTAGAACGGTCAATAAGGAATATTACCTACAAGTTATGCGCAAGTTGTGCGAAGCAATCCGCCAGAAACTCCCGGATTTGTGGAAGAACAAAAATTGGCTTTTGCCATTTTTGGGTCAAAAACAACACACTAATAAAGCCGTAGCCACCGTATTCCCTAGATCTGGCCCTCTGTGACTTTTTCTTATTCCCAAAACTGAAGAACCCCATGATGCTACGCTACGCTGAACAAGATCACAAAAAATGATTTTTTGAAGTGCTTCGAGGATTGGAAAAAACGTTGGCACAAGTGTATAATATCTGGTGGGGATTCCTATGAAGGGGACAAAATAGACATTCATGAGTAAATAAATAATTTTTGAAAAAAATACAAAATTCGCGATACTTTTTAAACAGACCTCGTATAAAAAAATTAGCTTGACAGTTTGTCTGCAGGCAGTTCTTACGAGCCCTAACTCGTTCCACATTTTCATCACTTTCTGATGTTGAAGATCTCCTAGGCGGAAGCCGTCTTTTCGAGTTTCACCGCTATTCGAAAATGATACTCTACAGGAGCGATTCCTATAAAAACTTGTTGATGAAATGCCCGTATAACAGGTATATAGTTACGGTAGAGTATGCAAGTGTCTGCAATATCCGATCTGATGCTATGGGAATTTTTTCTGGACTCAAAAAATGCTTTATGTATCTTTTCGTAAGTCAAACTCGTCGATTTACCAAGCTTTACACAAAATTTGATAGCACATAGTTACTCCAAAATTCACTGCTCATTTTTTCGGAATGTACTACAAAACACACCTTAGCTAATGACGCTCTCCAGGAGCGATTCGTCTCCAGACGGTATTAAAACTTAAAAGGATTAACGCACAAGCTACGTCGAATTTGAATAAATTCTTCTTTTTTTCAAAATATACAATTAGGTCTAATCTATTTTGATTTTATATTAACTTTATATTTAATATCGTTAAGAACAATAATTTCTGAAATATTGCAACATTTTATAATTATACATATATAATACATAAAATAAAAAGAATTTATTAATTTTTATAAATCACCATATTCACAAATTGAAAATTTACTAATTAATTTAAAAGAAATACGTGCTTAAAATAGCTTTAAAATAAATAATTTTATGGTGATAAACAAAAAATAATAAAATTTAATATTCTTTAAATGTAAACATACTTTAATAAAATAAAAGACAAAAAATATGTGGTATTCTTTAAGCATAAATATAACAACTTTAAATATTACTCTACGAATCAATAAATATTTATTTTAGGTTTTCATTTTCGATATATTTTCTCCATATATATGGAATTTATTTTTATTGGGTTTTGATACGGTGATACAGCCAAAACACCTATCATCTAATTTCAGGCTGCCAAAAGCAAAACACATCTTCGAAGGGAGAAATTTCTTGAAAAATTCGATAAAACATCCAAGGGTAAAAGAAAAATCTTTACTACTAAAAAGTTCTTTACGACTATGCCTACATAGTGTATACGTATTTCTTTTTGATTCCATCAATTTTTTTTCAACATTGACAAATACCTTCTCAGTCATCTATGTTGGATCCATACGTACGGTCTATATGAGACTCGTAAGACTTTTCTCTCTCCATCAATTTGGGATGTAAGGATACGGTTTACACGTTTCGATAAATTTTATTTATGCTTGTATAGGAAAATAATCACAATATATTTTATCGTGTGTATAAAATAAAAATAATAATAATAATAATAGGAAAAATTGGAACATTTGAAAGCTCAGCACTAGCTAGTGAAATGGTAGTAACTACCTTGGTCTTATATACATAGCAGCCAAGGTAGAAACAAAATGGGATAAATTTGATACAAAAACCAAATATGTTCTATTGCCGAGGCAATATTCTCCTATAACTTGATACTCGAATGTGCAATATTCTACATAAATTTGTAGAGATGTTATATTTTTATGTATTTTCACCTAAATCGATTGAACTGCTATCAAATAAGCAAAATTTGAGCAATATTCTAAGCATGAATATAAATTTTCCCTCAAATATTATTTTGATGATTTTCAACATCAACGTTATGTGTTATGTTTGCGTGTAGACTTCAGAGATTTTGTACGCTATTTTACAACCAAAATAAATCTTTGTACTTTTTAATATTTTTGCAAAAAAAAAAAATTAAAGAAAATAGATAAAAAGGAAAAATTAATATTTCAAAAACGATGATAGACATCTTATAGATACAATGGTTCCTCCATATTCACTTGTGGGCTTTATGAGCCCCACATTTAGTAATTTTTGCTTATTGAATTGCTCGGTGAATCCGACAAAGCTTGGTGAATCTGATGAAGCTTATGGGTAATATTCATAATCAAGATTGAAAGTTTTTCGATAAAATAAAACATTTTAAGAGGCCAGGAAAAGCTTTCGACATCGTAAGAGGTGCGAAAATCCGTCAAGGCAGATCTTCCAGTACTGACGGAACTCTAGTACGAGTGAAGATCGTGTTGGGTCATATCATCGATTGTCGAGTTTTTTTTTTTATAAAGAAGTACTAGAAAGACTTGGAAATGGGATTTTTCGCGTTATATCCGACATTACAGATCCTTGGATGATACGCCATGATAATGCCTCCCCCCCTGTCACACGGCCATCTCAATCAATAAATTTTTGTCAAAAAATGTTATTTCTGTGATTATGCAAAACTCTAACCCCCCCTCACCCTCCAAAATTTATCGAATTATTGTCCGAATAATATACACGAAAGAACGCCATCTCGATACAATTGATAACATACAAAGCTGAAGGTGATTCCAGTTGAAGCCCATTATACAATTTGCTTTAAAAAATTATCTATTGTAGAAAATACATTTTAATATCTATAAATTTACAACTGCATACATATATATATATTATATAAATGAAGAAAGTTTCTATATTATCAAATAATTTATACCTTATCTGCGTAAAAGTATTTTGAAAATATTGTGAGACAAATTGTACAAATTTGTTCGGTGTTGTCCTTACTCGTACACAGGTTAATGTGTTTCATAATCATCGTTTACACTCATATTATTATTATAAGAATTCATAAAAAAAAATCCATTTATACAAAAATTTAGTGGGAAATTATTATGGAAGGAAAAAAAGAAAAGAAAATTAAACACACCGAACAACATGGGAAAATTACAGATTTTCCGTGCTCAGATATTTTTATTTAATTTCAGTACAGCACGCAATATTTTTTTATGAAGAGCCTGTGAGAAAAATTTTGCTTATTTTAGCAAAAAAAAAATTCAATATAAAGCATACACAATTTACATCCTTTTCATAAATATTCCTTGTACGACCAACGATCGTATATTGTATAATGTGGGTATGTATATTTACATATATGCCTCCAAAAAATAAGGTTTATTCCCAGGGGGGTACCAAGCCCACACAACACATAATATAAACTAACCCATTTTATTGGCAATAACACAATTTGATTACTATCGCCCTTCAACGATTCTCTCTCTCTACTCTATCGATATATACACATAAAAATATTGTTATTAATTAGATATCTATTTTTAATAATAAACTTTATATTCTATTAAGAATATCCTTTATTTTCTCACATTTGACTAAATTAACTTTCGATTAAATATGCTTTTGGTAGTTGCGAGTATCATCGTATGTGCAAGGAGTCATCGTACGTGTATGTGCGTGGATGAAAATTTCGTACATATGTGTGAACAATTTATTTGGTTTTTTGTTAAGGTTTTTTTTTTTTTTTTACCCTCAATCACAGTATTTTATAGTCTTTATTTTTCTTTACCTAAAAAAATACTAACATAAATGAATTTTCACATTTTATCTCGATTCCCATGTAAATAAAATTTATTATACCACTTGAGTAAACAGATACTAAAAAATGTACTTTTTCCTACAGAAATTTATATCATTTGCTTTGCATTTTTATTTTTATCATTAAAATTTTATTCGTTTTCTCTTAATTTTTATTTTATATGCAAATTACGCATACTCTTGCAATAATAATAATAATAATAATGTGCGCGTATTTGTATACTTAAAAGTTACGCAATCATATAAAAATTTATAATATGATTTATGTATACTTTAATCTGTGAATTTAAGTATCTTTAAAAATGTCTACAATTTGATCAACAAAAAAAAACTTAAAATAAAAAAGATAATATGCCAAGTAAATAGAATACATCCCCATCCCCATAGATACGACGATTGTTAAAAAGGAATTGAAATGCAATTCAGCCATTTTTATTGATTGAAGTGGGGGAGGGGTGTGGAAAAAATTTCATGTGGACAAATGATAAACAGAGGCGAAATTTTCCATTAATTAATGTGGAAGTATTACCTTATCCGTATTTTGGTCCTTTCAGGATTTTCCTTTTCATTAATTTAATATCGCAGTCGATTTGAATCGACGGTTATTCTGATTTATTGATGATTTCAATAAATCATATCTGGTGTGGTAATCATTCCCGGTATTTCCGTATAGAAACACAAACGGAAAACGGAAGTTTATGAATTCAGGCATTGAAATCCGTTGAAAAATGAAAAATTGATCAAGTGGAATTTATCAAATGTTAATATATAAAAATAATTAATTTATCTATAAAATATGTATAGTTTAATTACAGTGTATAAAAAATATTTTTTTGATTTGTCGATATTTTTTTTCAGTATTTTTGCATTTATCGATATTTTATATGGATTTTATTAAAATTCGACAATACCCAATTTTTATGAGAAAACTTTGAGCTATGAAAATAGATTATTAACTTATGATAAATTCAATATTTTTAAATGATCTTAAATGGTCAATTCAAGAATATAATTTGAAATCGTTGATGCCGCATGGAATTCTAAGGACATCTTCCATACTTTTATATGTGGTGGCAGTTAATTTTGAAAATTTTACTGGATTTAATTTGGCCTTTTTTTAATATGTTCATATGCTAGAAAAGTTTGAAAATTTGCACAAGTTTTAAAATACATATAGTAAAGGATTTATGCACCTCTACAGTTGTATAAAACTATAAAGTGATTTAGCAATACAGTAGACTTCCCCCTGTAGTTTGTATGTTAGTTACTTCTTGATAGGTAGTACAAGTTCGAACCTCGTTTGATAACTAAGTGACCCTATAGCGTAAACAGTATTCTGATGTTATTTAATGTGGCATACTTATTCAAATATACCCAATCAGTCTACTAGTACAGGATTACTTATAATAATTCAATATTTTTAAATGATCTTAAATGGTCAATTCAAGAATATAATTTGAAATCGTTGCTGCCGCATGGAATTCTAAGGACATCTTCGATACTTTTATATGTGGTGGCAGTTAATTTTGAAAATTTTACTGGATTTAATTTGGCATTTTTTAATATGTTCATATGCTAGAAAAGTTTGAAAATTTGCACAAGTTTTAAAATACATATAGTAAAGGATTTATGCACCTCTACAGTTGTATAAAACTATAAAGTGATTTAGCAATACAGTAGACTTCCCCCTGTAGTTTGTATGTTAGTTACTTCTTGATAGGTAGTACAAGTTCGAACCTCGTTTGATAACTAAGTGACCCTATAGCGTAAACAGTATTCTGATGTTATTTAATGTGGCATACTTATACAAATATACCCAATCAGTCTACTAGTACAGGACTCCGCCAATTTAGCCAACAAAATCTAGATGGTTGCACTTTCATCTTCACTCTTTACTTTATCAAATCCAATGGCTTTGAAAATCCTTCTTTCACTTACAATTGTTTCAAAATCCTTCTTTCAATTACAAATTATCTTTCAACTTATTGACCTCAAGCAAGCTTGTTCCTAGCAGGAAGTTATTAAACAATCCTTTCATCAATTGTATCTTAATAGTAAGCCATTTAGGGTCTTCTAGACTGAACCAACTACAATAATTGCTAGTAAGCTCTGCGCTAACAGTCAGTAACCAGTTACAAACTACTTGCTCTAAGTATTGGTAGTAAGGCCTACCTAAGCCTTTCCTATAATATGCAGTGATAGTGCCTGAGGTAAATGCTCGTATCTTTCAAGCCTGTACCTTCAGCCAGAAGCACCTCACAACCACCGCTGTTCAGCTAAAGGTTTTCAGAGTACTTTGCCTGTGTACTCCCACTCATAGAGTATCAATAAAAAACTTTGTAAATTCCAGGTACTGCTAGGTCAGCTAAGCCCACAGACACATCTGGTATTGATCATAGTTTGATCTTTCACCCCAAAAGTAGATCCTTACGGGTTAAAAAATTAAATAGTACAATTTGGAGTAACAATGTGCCTATGAAGAGTATTCCTTATCAAAAGTGCACGTGTTTCGATGCCATAAAGCATTTTTGGAGAGCCGAAAAACTTTGAAAAGACTAATAACACTTGTTAGGTCAGACAAAGTGTTGCTCAAGTAGAGACTTTTGTGAGGTTAGACTGACGATTAACAAAAAATCCCTATTAGGGCTCAGAAATAAGGTTCTTCGAGTCAGTTCACACATTGCTGACACTTGGATGTTCCAACATGGCAACACCGCCTGTCACACGCCCATCTCCATCAACGCGTTTTTGTCGGAAAAAATGATTCCTATGAATCCCAAGTCTCGCTACTTACCTGATCTAATACCGTGTGATATTTTTGTTCCCCAAGACAAAAAACTACTTTAAAGGTCGTCATCTTGGCCAAACGAGTGTAACTGATAGTTTTAAAATGATCTTTTTTTAAATAAAATAATTTTCGTATCGTTAATCAATTAAATTAAAGATTTTTAGTATTAGCAAGTAAGTAAATTGCTAATACATAGATTTTAAATTTATTCTGTGATGTTTGAGATGCTTAAATAGAACTTTTACGTTTCTAATAAAGTTTCAATTTGAAAAAAAAAAAATATGATTTCCATCGGGAATAGTTATTTTCATTTGTTACTTTTTACTAAATGCATTCGTTTATCTACTGCAAAGTGAATTAAAAATTGAAATTTCAAAAAAGAAGAGCAGAGAAATGTAAGTAATTCACTAAGGAACCAACAAAAATTACAAGCACAATTTTTCCATAGAGCTGCCACATGTCCTTGTCATAACAAGTATTATATGCCCAGGAATATGTGCGTAATAGTATTTATGAGTTTGAAAGTTTATTTTTATTTCAAGTGTGCCCTAGTAGAAACTTAATACAGTAGCAAGTGTGAAACTTGAATTAAATGAAGATAAACTAGATTATGACCTACATTTCCATTTGGCACTTGACCTGCTTGCAAACTTATTTTTCCTTATTTTCTTCGTAGAAAAATACTCGTAAACAGCATAGCGCCTTATTAGAAAATAAGTACTAAACTGCATGTTTCCTGAATAGTAAACAACTGCACATAGTATGAGCGTATATTTATGGGGACTTTTATGCATGTCAGGCCGATTTGACTTTGCTGAGTTTAGCTTTAACTGTATCCACTATTATTGATTTCAAGATCCTGTTACCGGTTGTGAATTCATTAAAAACTAACCTTGTTTAGAAAATTGAGGATACAACTAAGCTCAGGTGCATACAGGTGGATTTAGTATACCTTTCTTCGTTGGTTGCAATACAGAGACAGGTGGTGGTGAATTGTCATCAGATATGGGAATGCAAATTCTATGCACAGAGGGAGTTCTGCAGTTGCCGTGTCGAATTTCATTTTGCTAAAACATCAAGAACAGTACGTGAACATGTTAGTATAAAATTGCAAAAAGGCAAAAAAGAAAAAAATACATAATCGCTAGAAGGAATCAGTTAGCATTTATGTTTATCCTGCATTGAATGACTGTGGTCGGCACGGCACAGTCAAGGTGTGGAGTTGTTCTTGAATCTAGAAGCTGGAACTCCTCGTGAATTTAATATCGTAGCGCTAGGAAATTATGTAATATCCTTTATCAAAACGATGATGATATTCGAATACATGTGCAAAGGTGGGTTTTTGTTTCTTTTAATGGAATTGAATTTCTGAAGCGGCAACGCAAGCAAAATATTTCGAAAGGAATTCTCACATCATCATCGCTGGCCTACATGGGCTATCCATATCACCATCACCATCACCATCATCATCCTTGTCGTTGTCGTAATAATAATAATAATAATAATAATAATAATAATAGTCATAATCGTCATCATCATCATCATGGCGATCATCGTTTTCAAAATTTATACATTTCTTTACCTCAGGAATGGGTTGCATGATTCAGCAAAATTATCCATTAATACTCTTCTATCTTCAGAATTTTATTAGAAATTCAGTTTTTTTATGCCAATTTTTTGTTGTTCTTGTTGCTAGCAGTAGTATTTGATATTTTGTAAAAGGTGATATTAAGCTTCTAATACAAGATGGGAAAGTCCTTTTTTTAATACTCATTTTTACCAAAATGAATATCACAAAATTTGGCTGATGTTTCCTTTCATGAATACTACTCGTACATTCGCTTCATAAAGATATTTCTAGCATTTTTAAGCAAGAGCTTAAAGCTTAATATTTTTGAAAATTTAATAAATATGAACAAATACTGATATTATTTGTTTAAATTACTTTGAGTTGTTGAGTTAAAAATCAAATTAGAAAAATACTATTTGGTTAAATTTACAAAAATTTATTATAAATAACATTTTGAGTTCAAAAATCAAATTATTAAAATATTCATGCTTAAGAAATTTATAGAAAATATGGAATGTAAATTTTTTTTTTTAAAAAAAAAAGGTAAATGTAGAAAGTTCAAATTTTGAGATCTGCTAGGACTAAAGAGTTATCCAATTTGTGCTTTGGAAAGTAAAGTTGAATATAAAATATTTTAATTTAGTTTTTTGATAAAATTATTATTTAATTATATTGATTAGACCTTAAAGATATAGAAATTTAGAATTTTGTGAAGTATTACATTATTTAAAAAGTTGTACGAGATTTCTTGCAAAACTCGACCTTTTTGATTTAATTTTTGGGTGACTACTTTGCACATTTCAAACTGTAATTCGGCAATTATTTCATGAATAATACTTTTTATATGCTATAAAATATTAAGCTCTATAAGCAAAAATCAAATTAGATGATCTTGGTGGCCAATCAATGCTACCAAATCTCAACATAATGCGTTCTGGGAACTTTTCGCATAATAAAGTCAAAATTTTCCATGTACGAGGTCTGTTCAAAAAGTATCTCGCATTTTGAATTTCTGCGGGTTACGTATATTCGATTTTCGATTTTTTGTGGCTTTATGTTGGTACTCATGTATCTCACTTATGCCGACAAGTTCGGCCATTTTGAATGTTCAGTTAATTTTTGACAGCTGTTTTGCTTGCACTTGTTTTGGCTCGTCTTCGATTTTTGCCCATTCCAAAAATGGACCAAAGAATCCGTTTTGGCAACAAGAAAAAGTCGCAGGGGGCCAGATCTGGGGAATACGGTGGCTGCGGTATTATTAGTGTGTTATTTTTGGCCAAAAATTCGCGCACAAGTAACGATGCGTGAGCAGGGGCGTTATCATGGTACAAAAGCCAATTTTTGTTCTGCCACAAATCCGGGCGTTTCTGGCGAATTGCTTCCCGTAACTAGTGCATAACTTGCAGGTAATATTCCTTATTGACCGTTCTATGCTGTGGTAGGAACTCATGATATACTCCGCCTCTGGAATCGAAGAAAACTGTGAGCAAAACCTTCACATTTGACCGAACTTGGCTCGCTTTTTTCGGTTTTGGCTCGTGCGGCTGCTTCCATTGGGATGATTGAGCTTTGGTCTTACGTCATAACCATAAGGCCATAATTTGTCACTAGTTGTGACCCTCTGGAACAAAGTTGGGTCATCGCGGACTTAGAAATGTTAATGCGACGGTGTTTTTGGTCGAAAATGTGCAAAAATCGAAGACGAGCCAAAACACGTGCAAGCAAAGCAGCTGTCAAATATTAACTTAACATTCAAAATGGCCGAACTCATCGGCATGAGCGAGAGGCATGAGTACCAATCTAACGCCACAAGAAATCGAAAATCGAATATACGTAACCACGGAAATTCAAAATTCGCGATACTTTTTGAACAGACCTCGTAGTGTGACTTGTGGTGCCGTTTTGTTCACTCCACATATTGTCAAGATTAAAATCGTCCAATTTAAATAAAAAAAAGTCAGTTATCATATGGCTACATTGTTGAGAAATGACGTTAACGATTTTTGATTCCACTTTTTTCATTTAAATACGGGTCAATGACACCTTCAGACCAAAATTCACACCAGATAGTCACTTTTCGCGAACACAATGGCTTTTGCACAATTTTTTAGTATGAACAAATATAAGCTTTTGTTAGCCCTTTTTGGATACTAGTTTATAGCCTTGTTAAAAATTGAAGTCTTATATCTGAGTGGAAATAAGTTATACCAAAAATGGCAAATCAACACAAAAATTAACCTTTAAATTACATTCCCACAATTTTCTTTAAGGTTCAATTTTTTTTGACAACTGATATTTTATGCATTAACCGTCAACTATTAGTTGCAAAAAATTGAATTGGCGTATCTTCTGCGTATTCCATGGTTATTATTCGCGGTGGTAAAGCGATCTATAATGTGATCATTAGAAACTTTAAGCTAAACAAATTTGTGATAACTATTAAATAACAAAGCTGTATTTTCCAAAACATAAAATGTTTATGTTTATATAAATTGACTTAAAATTTGAATAGAATATAATCTCAAAATTTTTAAAACTTTCGCAATACAGAGAGTAAATTAACATTTCTAATTAAAAAAAAGTTTAATATTTTGCAGATACTCTTATAAGAATATTATTGTAATTTAAAAAAAAAGTTTTTAAGAATTTATATCGCAAAAGCCACCCTTATTATAAAATGATTTTCTAATTTTAAAAGAAAATATCAACAAATATTAAATAAAAATATTCTCGTATACATGTTAACATCCATACAATAAAGGACTTGATGAGAAAAAAATAACAACCACTTTGGAAATATGAGTAAATGCTTGACGACATAAGGACCACCCCCCATAAGGAAGTTACGAGCTATAAACGGAAAGAAAATACAAAAATTTCGAGAGGATTTTCTTGATTTGGAATTCAAGCGTTGTTTATAAGAAGAGATTTGTATTGTTTCTAGTAGTGATACCCACTCGTATTATAAAGAAATTCCGCTAATAATTGAAAATAATTATATCTGAAAATTAGATTGAAAATGAATGCCAGAAATTCAGATTTTCTATTCTGTTGGAGTGTAAGAGAAATTGACGTTCTGAGATATTTAATTATTGTTCATTTACAATGAGATTTTTCAAATTCCATAATCGAAAAGATTAGACAAGCAACAACGACATTCAAAATTAGATGGTAGTTGAAAAGGTAGAAAAAATACTCAACAAAAAGTAAAAGGTGGTTTTCTAAAACCATTCAAAGCTACCAACACCCGCTCATTTTACCACATCTTAGAAATATTTACCATATCATAGTACGATAAGGAATGCATTATTCAAAATTTGTTTTGAAATTTAATAAAATTCTAAATTAGAAATGTAGCCAATATTTTCATATTCATTATTAAATAATTCCCCATACATACATATATGGTATGTACGTATTCCATTAAGTTCGACCTGTTCTTATCGAATGTGTCCATTGTCCTCCCCGATCCTTTTATCCTTTTCTATAAAGTTTCTACAAATTCTGTTTAATTTAGTTTTTCCTTTGAATTAACCAATTACTGGTTTAATATTCTTAATCAAAATTCCCGGAACGAATGTAGCTTAAATACATTATAAGCCAACTCCTTCCCGTATGCCATTAATAAAAAATCCGAACCTTAATCCAAAATCCAAACTTAAACCTAAAGTTGGTCACATTTACCGAATATATAGTAAACGGAAAGCGTCGTTAGAAGTAAGGTATTTGGATCAAAATTCAGGATATCACCTGTATGGTGATATTTTGTCCAAGAGAAGGGGAGGTATTAAATGTTTGTAGCAAAATTCAGTTATTCTAGTCCCCAATATAAGAAGGATTTTACCTATTGGACACGAGGTACATGAATAGCATCCTTATGACTCACTTAGTTAGCTCGATTAATGCTACAAGAGTTATTTTGCGTGCTAAACTAAAAATCACGTATTTGGAATGAACATTGTAGTCATCACAGTTACAGAAAGGCTGATATGATATCATTAACTTTTTCCCTCCCTTACACACAATACACAGCCATACAATCCAACTGAGAAGATCCTCGACAGAGAATGAATTTTTCCAGCCTGGCGTCATTGCTGCTAACACAAATAAGACACTGACATACCCCGGCATATTGGCATACCGTCACGACCATTTATGAATTTCATATTTTTCGACTAGAATACAAGTAGAAGTGGAATATGTCCGCCTGTTTTAATAACTAACGAAATTCTCCTGCTCGGTTCGTTAGTCCTCCTCAGTTACAAGGATAATCAAACTTATGCACAACTTAAGCACATCTATTTATACATGTACACTAGAGCTTACAAATATTTTTAATACAAACAAATAGCATCATTTAAGCAAGTATTAATGTTAATAAATAAAAATAAAAAAAATTTTTTTATTACAAAAACTTTTATTGGTTTTTGGTTTGTACAAGTAATAAGCGATACGTGCAACCGTTTATTCCGTTTCGGATTATAGTATTTTCAATTTTTTCATCGATCTAGTTTGTTTTTCTTTTATTTTAATTGTCCAAAAAACAGAGGACGCCAAAAAAAGAATTTTTTTTGACGCCATTCTCATTGCCAATGAAACCATTTTCATCCTTTATGTCGATAAAATTGTGCAGGACATATAATACTGTACAAAGATTCATGATAATTGTCGTCCTGTCATTTAGGGTAAAAATCCCCTAGCAGCAGAATGACGACGGACATTTTTATTATCCTTAATGACAATTAAATTGATGACGCACATAAATATACATTTTGGTCAACATTCACATACAATGCTGATGATTATTATTACATTGCAATATGATGACAACTACTAGCTCATATAGTACAAAATGTATTCTCATCGAAATATAAACAATATCCAAAATAATGACATTGTGTGTTATTAAATGAAGCAATTTTAATAGATAAACTAAGGAAAATAAATTATTTTTATTTACCATTTAGTGGATAGCCAAAATTGGGGGAAAAAAATAATTTTATTTTACATTTGAATTTATTGTTCTGTTATTTTCGGGCGATTTATTCGAAATTTATTTCATTTCAAGTTAATATAAGTAAATCAAATTAATTTTTATTTGTTTGTAAACTATGGATTAGATTCAATCTTTACAAAATTTTTTTATAGTTTCTTATAGTGTTTCTTAACACTATTTTTATAGTTCGTATTGTTGAAATGAGATCATTTTAATTAGAGGATTTATAGAATATGCAATTCATTTCTATTAAAATGGGAATGAAATTATAAAAAGTTGAAATTTAATTGATTCTAGAAGGATCTAATATAACTTGTCACAAATAATTAAGCAATTAACTGGTTTTTTGTTGATAATTTCCCGAAAAATGACTAAGAGATACGAGATGTGGCAGGAAAGCAATGACAGTCCTTATCAAGCACACAGCTTTTTCGGTGGTATTAAGTATAGAGTTTTCCAAAAAGAGTAACATGATTTCTTTTCAAAAGAAAATACACTAATTATTAAGGAAATTTAAATGTTTTTTATTTAATGTGAAGTACAATCGATACAATAATTTCTGAATAAAACGTGATTCAAGTGGCCTCCACGACTTCTTTTGCAGGAACGAATTCGATGAACCCAATTTTTGAGCACTTTTTCCACTAAATCAAGTCGTATGTCATGAATAGCAAGTTAAATATTGACTTCTAAAGCTTGAAAAGAGTGTGTTTTATTGCTAAAGACCAATTACTTCAAATAACCTCACAAGAAATAGTCTAATGGTGTTAAATCACAACTTCTTGGAGGCCATTCAATGTCACAATTTCTTGAAATAATCGAATCTCCAAACTTTTCTCGCAATAATTCGGTTGTTGCACGTGCTGTGTGGCACGCAACCCCGTCTTGTTGGAACCAGATGTTGTTAAGATCAACTTCTTCTAATTTCGGCCATAAAAAGTTGGCTATCATCGATCTATACCGCTCTCCATTGACAGTAACGGTGTTACCAACTTCATTTCGAAAGAAGTACGGACCGATGATTCCACCAGACCATAAACCACACTAAACTGTCAATTTAGGTGAATGTAATGGGTGTTCATGAATAATTTGTGGATTTTCTTCGCACCAGAATCGACAGTTTTGTTTATTTACCGCACCACTCAGATGAAAGTGAGCGCACGAAAAGTTGCAATTGGAGAACGATTATTTTGATAATAAAATTGAATAATTTGTTAACGTTTTTCTTGCGTATATCTCTTCATAATAAAATTGTAAACATTACTGAATACAAGGAAAAAAAACAGATCATAACTTATTACAAATGGCCGAAACGTCACTTAGAAATCATATCACTCTTATTGAAAGACCCTATATTTTTGAAGAAAACTGAGCACGCTCAGAAAAACTTTCAACATCATAGACTGATGATAATTTGGAATAAGTGAAGGCTCTTAATTTGCATTGCAACTCTTTGCGAATATCAGAAAAATGGTCGTCGGCATTAGATCGAATATTGAACCAACTTGGACACTCCACCATGACAACACTTCATGTCACGTGGTCATGTTTTTGTTATTTGCTAAGATCATAAAACAATTGAAACAATGTCAAAAAGGCCTTCAACATAGAAAAGTTATAAAAATGTGGAACGAGTGTGAGGATTTTTCTGAGGTTAGTTTGTCTATTAAGATTGAATGAGATAAAGAAGTTCTTGAAAGGCTCAGAAAAAAGGTCCTTTGCGTCAGATCCGACATTGTAGACATTTGAATCCTCCATCAATAAGTTTTTATTGGAAATACGTATTCCTGTGATTCAGTAACTAACTCTCTCCCCCCTTACCGCAAACAATCACACATCCCTGGTCTCTAAGATCAAAAAATACTTAAAAGGACATCAAATTGGTACTATTAATAATATCCAAAGAAGTGTAGCCGTGGAGCTGAAGACTATTCCAGTTAAAGTCTTCCACCAGCATTGCTACAAAACGTGGATAGAGAGTCTCCATTGATATGTAGCTACTTTGATGGAGACAAAATATACTTATTGGTAGATGTTTAAATATATTTTAGTTCAAACTGAGAAATATCGTATCAGTTCATTATTAAAAATTTATAGAATATAAAAAGGATTATGCACTTAAGTCATTTTCAATGATTTAACCAACAAAGTACTTATTACTCAAATTATTCCAATCAAATTCAAAGTAGTTTTCGAAGTTTAAGGACACGTAATTTATCTGACTTGTAAAACTGTCAAATTTGTTCACTATTCTACTCACTCAATTATATATACTTATTTGGATGGAAAGTACAATAATATGGACTTGAAAATGGAAAATTTGGTGAGTTTTGAAAAGGCAGAAATTACGCAATGGCTCATCGAAAATACATCCACTTTGTTGTTATATATTCTAAGACCGGAGACATACTCAATTCTAATGGCTTAGCTTCGAATCATTATAAAATAAACATTGACAAACTCTCAGTGTCACTAGCAGAAAATATCAGAGCGTCACTGTAAATGAAGGTGGTTAGGATGACCCTTTACCCTTTTGGTCCATCCATTTCGGTCGAACAAGTGCACGAATTCAACGAGTATGCAAATGAAAGCAGCCTTCTGGCTGGTCAATAGGGACCTGTCATGACAAATGCTTATCTACCGTCAAATGTCAACAAACGATTCTATGCAGATGTTGACTTTCGCTGTGACGCCCTCTCGACTATGCAGGCAAACCAGTTCACCCACAACTCAATAGCTTTGGTCTGCTCCCCATTCTGCTTTTAGTAGATGGCTGTGTCTATGCGTGGACATTTAGAGTTCATTTATGTGTCGAGAATCCCTTTCTTGTTAGGTCATTCCGAAATGGGTGGATGTGCATAGTTTGTAATCGTATTAGGCATACGTACACAATTCGACTGGATCGTTCGTAATTGAATTTTCGAAAAACGCATATAGACCAACAGCAGTAAATAGACCCCTTAAAATGACTAAAACCCGAACAAATATTCTGAAATATGCCCATCCATGCGAAATCAGTCTTTAGGAATTTTCAACAATCCAACTGGTGTGAGAGCTTTTGTGCATGGATATGCATATCGTTCGATTTAATTAATAAGCTTTTTGATGAATTTATTTCACAAAAATTGAATTGATTACATTTAGTAATAGTTTTATTTTTTTTGTCGTTGTTGGGGAAAAGAAATACTACCTGTATTCTGTCGCGTTTAGATTGTTTGAAAATTCAATGGATCCCAAGTCATATTGGTATCACGAATAATACCAAGTCTGCATTCACCTCAAAAAAATCACATACAAAATATCTAAAGAATAGCAAGAAAGAATTTGGCGAAGACCAGATTTCCAATATGGGTCTTACAGTAAAACGGATACAGATACATATTGTTTTAAGGGGAATACATGATCTAGAGACCAGGTAGTTAAAATGTAAGACCCATATTGGAAATCTGGTCTTCGCCAAATTCTTTCCTGCTATTCTTTAGATATTTTATCTATTCATACCGGCAATATCATGTGTAAGAAGAAATCTTTGCATTTAAAATATGTCAATAACGATTTAGAGTGTTGGATGCTTTCCAGGACTTCGTGATATTACGTATAGAAAGCATAAAATCAACAGATGAAGGATCATTAATAAGATCAACAATGTAGAGGATCTTGGTAAATTCTTGAATAAATGATACTGAAATTAGCGGATAAGTCGAGCATTTCTGTTGCCGGATGAGCGAGGGAAATCTCATCTAGAGAAGTGGACCTAGGATAAAATGGGATATACCAGGTGCATAAGCTTAAATCCGCTGTTTGGTCATAGATGACGTGAGTGAGTGTATTAAGCTACCATGGACACGCCATACTTTTTTTTATGAGTTGACAGATGTCAACATTAATCAGTGCACATTATCAGCAATTTCGTACAACAACATACATTTTTCTTTTGGTAATCATGCCTAGTTTTGTGCCAGAAAAAGAGCATAAGCGGGAAGCTCTGCTTTTGTGCTTCAATTTGAAGAAATCGGCTGCCGAATCGCATCGAATTCTTATGGAGGCCTATGGTGACAGTTCTTTATCGGAAACAACGTGCCGATATTGGTTTCGTTGGTTCGAAGACGGCAATTTTGACTTGTGGGACAAAAAGCTTGAAAATCGGCCTACGAAGGTTGAGGACCATCAATTGCAGGCTCTTTTGGACGAAGACGATACCCAATCGTGAAAAATGCTCAGGGAGCAATTGGGTGTTACGCAACCAGCCATTTCATGCGTCTGAGTGCCATGGGGAAGATTGAAAATATTGGAAAATGGGTGCCGTATGAATTGAACGATAGGCAGATGGAGCGACGCCAAAACACATGCAAAATCTTGCTCGCCAGACAAAAAAGAAAGTCGTTCCTGCATTGGATTGTGACAGGCGATGAAAAGTGGATATATTTCGAGAATCCTAAACGCAAGAAATCGTGGGTTGATCTCGTCCAACCATCAACATCTTCCTCAAGACCAAATCACTTCGGACGAAAGACGATGCTGTGCGTTTGGTGGGATCAGCAGGGTATCGTCTACTTTGAGATATTGAAACCTGGTGAAACTGTCAATGCCCACGGCTACCACCAACAACTGATCAAATTGCACCATGCTCTGCGTGAGAAAAGGACGGATTATGGACAAAGACATGACAAGGTGATTTTCCTCTACGACAACCCACCATCGCACACGTCAAAAATGGTCCGAAACTACTCGGAGACATTCAACTGGAAGACCTGGTCTTTCGACTACCACCTGTTGTGTTTTTTGACTAAAAAACAGCGGATTTAACCTTATACATCTGGTAAGTTAGGGGTAAGAAGGCTATATGGGAAAAATGGGAAAATTCAACGTGAATCAATCTCTAGAGGTAGCGAGGATGCGATATTTTGATTAAAATTGCTTATTGGGGCACGGAGCAAATGCTGAGATGGAAGATGATTGCTTTCTTTATATTTTTATACTGTGGGTTAACAGGCGGACCAGAAGACTGCCTAAGCAGATGGATTCAATTGCGTTTGCTGAGCCGTTAACAAAAAGAACGAAAGAACAAAGACATAATAACCATACGTATATTAGCAATAAGTAAATGTATATTTTTCTACTTCTTCAAAAGTTCATATGTATTTTTGTTTTAAAAAAAAAAAACTCTCTCTTAACACACTGGAAGGACACAGAATATTCATCATACATTTTGAAAAAGAATTCCAGCTTAGAACAACATTTAAGAAAATTGGATTTACTTTAATAAAATACAAAAACTCTTATACTCTTCTGTTAAGCAATTTTGAGATTTGAATACAAAAAAATATTATCAACCACCAGTATGAGCATATAAATTTCTATAGTTGAGCATACAATAAGCATAAGAACGTTAAATCGTATATTTATTACTCCCCTAGCAACACCGTTATTGTCATAAATTTCATATAAATCTGTACAAAACGCACTAACCTAAGAAAAATGGCATATTTTTACGATTCCAATATGTAAAAATATTTTAACGTAAGCATTTCGAAAATATTCCCTTCTTATGCGTTTTACGTACATAAAAATGGATTGGTAGAAGGCTATTCTAAATATATACACGTAAATATCACATTTCATTTATACTATAGTAGACATTGTTATCTAGAATAAATATATGGATGGATGTATTTGCGTACGTATACAATAGTGCTGGTAGGTTGATACTTTATGATTGCAGGTTTATTGAATGGTACACTAAATAACCCCTTCTGTATACTAAAGTACTCTAGTTAAGTGAGGAAAATGAAACAAAAACAAAAATTATTCCTTAATTCAAAAACTTATTTGCCTTATTAAATGTCCTGCAGAGAGGGACACAAAGGATTGTGGCTTGATAATAGGAAACAAACACTCTTGAAAATTTATGCAAAATATGGTTTCGAAACGGTTGTGCTCTAATTCTATGACTGAACTTGTATAAAATTTCTGTCTCTCGCTTTTGTTTTTGTTTTTGTTATCATAAAAAAGCCAACCACTCACTTCATATAGGATTCCATTAAATGGCTCAAATTTCAAAAGGACTTCTCAGCACCATCTTTACTACTTAAGAATTCATCCATCAACTTGCTAAAAACTGATTACAATCAAGGACCACTTTGTTATCAGATGCTACTTTGCTGATGGTGCTGTTGTTGATGCTACGTTACGTTGACTTTTCTACTGCCTTTTTAAATACTTTAGAAATTTTATCAGCTTTTCAACTTAGTGTCACTCAAAATAATATAAGGCTTTATTTTAATACCTATTCAATAAACTAAATGATATTATTTTGTTGGTAATTTTACACTAAACTGAAAAGAAAATAGCATCAGAAAATAATGGTTGATTCTAAATTCTATAATATTTATAAAAATTAAACTGAAGTGATTTTTAAGTATTAAATTAAAAATCAAATTTTTATTTTATATTAAATAGAAATTTCTAAAGAAAATGAGAATGAGCGTTTTATTCTTATTTAAATTGTCATTAAAATTTAGTGATTACACAAGGAGAATCGGTAACATTATAGGAGTAGTAAAAAAAAGGATTTTGTTTTGATTTTGTTAAATCCACAAAGAGAATCAGGTACGCTTTGGAACTAAATATATTGCACAATTTAAAAATTTATACTATGTAGCCTTTTCTCTTGAGTAAAAAGATTATTTTCCAGAGGTATTCTTATTACATCCTGGCCAACTTAAAAAAATTTTTCAACCCACTTATTTCCTTGTTATCAAATCCAACCCATCCAAAGATTATTTTCAAATACTTAAAAAATTCAAATTCTGCAAAATATTCCCTATAGTCGCTGGTATCCATTAGCAGTAGAATTTTTGGCCCTCTCCTGTATAATATTTGCAATCCAGTAATAAAACCCATATGGACATACGGAATAGAAGTTTGGGCGTTACCAAAGTGCTCCGATTCAAATCGAATCCAATCTCTTCAATCGGAAGGCTCCCGAACAATAATTTATGCTTCATAATATGTACACGTAATAGTATGATCCATCGGGATCCTAAAATTTCTGTCATCCCATAATTATTCTCTTGTACGAGATGTGGCGGAAGAGTGATAGCAGTAATTTTAATTTTTCAAGGAAAATTAATTTTATATTTATACATCGATGTTATCCACTTTGAAGTAGTTCTATTGGAGTAGTTATACAAAAGCATTGTCTCCATACCCCGAAGTAGTGCTAGAAAAATTTCGAAGAAAATCGCCTGCAGTTCCTCAGTTTCAAGAAAATGTCCTTTCAAGTGGTTTTTGATCTTGTGGAATTGAATAGGACACACGCTAATATCAAACAGATCAGTTGAGTACACGCACGCTAATTCTTGGGGAACAGATCAGGTGAGTAGCCGAGCTTGGAAATCATAGAAATTCCTTTTTTCGACAAAAATTCTTTGATGAAGATAGCTGTGTGGCAGAAGGCATTTTACATGGACTTATTCATCACAAAATAAGTCCTTTCAAGGACTTATTCATCAGTTTCAATATTAATCGATAGTCTAACCTTACAGGAGCCCTCAGCCATTCCACATTTTAGCAGTTCGTGAAGCTGAAGGCCTCTTTGAGCTAGGTTCGTCTTCCACTACTTTTTGGCTCTCCAAACAGGCTTTATGGCATCGAAAAATTTATGCTGTTGATAAGGAATTTTCCCCAAAGCGTCCTTGCAACTTTTCGTACATCAAACACACATATTTATTTGCTAGCATATCGTTGCCCCAAATTTCTCCATTCTATTTTTGGTAGCACATTATAAAAACACAACTTTATCTATGACTATTTACCGGACATGGTTAAAACTCTCTCATTACTTTTCTGCTACGCATCGTTACAGAATGGTTCTCACTTTTACCCTGCAATAACTCGTATAAATGCTTAAAAAGGTAATTACCACAAGATTTCCTAAGCTTTATAAATTAAATCTCGACTAAATCTTATATTACAAAGAAGCTTCCTCCCATTCTATAAAATAATCCTGAATTGTTTTTACTAGCCATTTTTTGAATCCTTTTCATAGCTAGTATATATTTGGAAGGAAAATTTAAAATATGTAGTCAAGTTTGAGTATAGAAAAAGAATATTACACAATCTCATAAAAAGCTAAACGTTTGCATAATAATATTTTCAAAGTTTACATTCTATTAGAGATTATCTTTAAAATATGTTATCTGGTTATGAATCGAAAAAGAACGTTTACTAGTGCGCATCAGCGAACTACTGCGAATGACTGTTCTTATACTTTCTTTAGATATAAAAATAATATGTTTCCTTGAAAGAACTTTTTATAAAAAAAATGATTTTATATGGAAGAATTTGTGAAAAGTAAAAAAAAGTCGTATATCCTGCTGAATATTAATGCATAACTCGTAGAAGACGAAAGTGTTGAAAACGTGCTTGTTTTATTGATAACTTTACTCTTTTACTATTACAAAAGAAATTTAAAAAAAAAATCGCTATCTAAATTCAAGTATATTCGAGTATAATATATTCTTATGAGAAATGCTCGAGTTATTCGAGTCAAATATTCGTCTTGAATTGGTTTTATTGGACGTACTTTATAGCACCGATTAGACCATTTGAGCAAGGGACAAATTATTGCCTTAGCTTGATTTAAAATGTAAAATAAAGATCTCGAACTATTTTTAAGCAATGCTTACACATGAGCTTAATCAAAGTTCGCCCAGTTTCGTCATCCATAACATATATAATATGTTATATTGTTAATCAAGGAAGAGGTAAAAAAATGTTTAAACAACATAAATAAAAATAATAAATGTATTAAAAAATGAAAAATAGGATAATTCAGCAATGAAAACAAAGTGCAGCAATGGGAGCCAGCAGTTACAGTGATGTGGCTGATGTTGGACGATACCAAAAGCGATGACAACGATGGGCTTCAGTGTAAACAGCGCCTGGGTGGAGGAAGCGTTGTAAGAACGGTGTCGGAACTTCGAAGCGTATGAACATTTTTATGTAAGCTGCTGACACACGCAGCTCACATGAAAATGTTCATTCCTAAAATGACCAAAAAAAATTTGAGGTGATTACACCATTCGAGAAATTCTCCATATTTTGCTTGTCACGAACATGCTCGATCGAGGGAAAAGTGTCCGTTCAACATGTCCGCGCATTAAATACAGTTCGCGAGCCAAAAAAATGAACAATTTTTTTCTTAAAATTCGAGTATTTCTCGAATTATGTAATCGTAGCTTTAGATAGATATGAATAGATAAAAGTAATAGTGTAATATTTCATGTTCTAAAGCAACACTCATATTTATGATATTTACCAAACCAAACTAAAAATTAGTTAAAGTTTTATTTTGTATTTAATCTGATAGACGATAAAAAATGTGTCAAAAAAAATATAAAAATAATAAACATCGCATATTCGTAGAATTTACGTGAAATTGTGTAAGTTGAAATTTTTTGTCAGAGAGTCTTAATTGAAGAAATAATTAATAACTCTACTAACTTTGAGTACTTTTCTTCAAGTCAAAAATCTGTGAAGTTTTTGGAAAAAAGTCCACTTGAATTTATATTTTTTAAATGATGCATTTCTGAAACGGAAAACATGGTTACTATTAAATGCAATCTGCAATTCTGTTCAACTTTGTTTCTATAAGTTTGAGAACTTTTCAATTTTAAAACGATTCTCTAGATCTAATGATGGTGGTATATTTGATGTGATGCTAATATGATTGTGGTTCTGAAGTTGTCGGTTGATTTTTGATTTTTCCAATTTTCTTGTTAAAAAACTTTTAATTGCTCTTTTATAAAAAAGTAGAAAAAATTCATCCTAAAAAAAAACTCCTTTTATACAAAAGTTATTTATTGTAGTTAAATTATTACCAATTTTTCTTTTAGGTAGAAATTACTAGTTTTTGCCAAAGTGTAAGTGACTGTTCAGAAAGGAAATAAAAAAACTTAAACGATTTTTCTACAACAATAAATGCTTCTAAAAGAAGAAATTCAATAAATGTCAATAATTATATATTAAATTACCTTTAATTTAACTGCTTTTAGTGCAATCGAAAAAGTTGAACTTTCTTTTATGTGGTAGAAAATTAGGCTAATGGTTTAAAATACCTTTGCGTGATTTTCAAACAAAACTAATTACTAAGTGGAATTTTTTTTTATAGAATTTTCGTAAAAGGATTTATTTTTTCAATTTTTTAGCAAGTAATTATTCATGGAATATCTACTATTTTCATATAAAATATAAGAAATATATTTTCTGAAATTATTAGTGTTCTTTCAATCAATTTGAGTTGGAAACTTGTATGTTACGTATATACATTTCTTCTAGCACTAAAACAAACTTCAATCGGTTAACCATTCTATATGAAAATCATCTTATAGTGTAATTTTTCATTATATTTACAAAAGGTTCTCCATTCCTTCGGTAAACATTTGCGGCAAACCGCAAAAGCATCCTTATCGTCACGGTATGTACCAAACCAACCAAATGGCATAACCAAAAATCCAATATTCACAAATATTCGACAATTTTTTCGCCAACAATTTCAAAAATAGTAAGCTCTCTATAGACACTGATATTTTATTGGATAAAGCTTCAATTTTTTTTAAAAAAAAAGACTACACATGCACATATTTATATGCAAAGATGCCTTTCCAGCGCAGATTTATTCGTTTTTGTACGTCTATCAGTTAGATAGAAAGTATATTTGCGGCTATATAATTTTTATGTACAGAACATATTGCACAAGAGAACATAAATTGACGTTGTGTAATGGAAGTTAAAGTTTTCTGATAGTAGTGAATATCTATCCAAAAAATGCTACTGTCTTCTATGATAAAGAAACGGAACGGTGGATTCGTGGTTGATAGTTTATTCCGTTCCAATTCCATAGTGACTGACGATAGTTATAGTCATAGAAGAGAAACAAAGTAACCGAAAATCAAGCATACACACTTCCATACAATCGAAGCGAGTACCTCTTCGATGATTTACTGGCTACCAAAAATCAATGGGAAAACCAAATATTTGTTAAGTCAATATCTGCAGAAGTTGCCGTCAGACATTTAGTTATCGGCTTCCTACTTGGGAATCTAAAGGAACACCACTAGTCAATATGGTGTATTATGTTTGCGTTCCATCCGAATACAAATTTTTCTTTTTGATATGAGTTAGATACAAACATAGATTCGAGATAGAGTGGTTAGAAGTGGTGGTTGTTCGTTATAGTTTGGCTAACATCACGGTCTTCACATGCTCTAGCAAACAGCAAGTTAACTTACAAACTGTAATAAGAGTATAAGTTTAGTGTAGTGAGTGAAACGATAACTGAAAACTATTTTTATTTATACTTTGCCTGTTTGCCATAAATGATAAAATTTACTAGGAAAAAATACACGATATCAAATATTTTTTCTACATGAGACTGTACAATGTAGCAATAGTATTTTAGATACTTCGGTTACTGAGTATATAAAAGGTTTTTCACTCTTATAATTCTACTATACTTGAAAGAAAAGAGTATCTACAGAAGAATATCTGTAATCAGATCACTTTTTTTCGATCTTTTTGATTTGAAGTTTTCCAAGTTTTGAAAAGTTTTTTTTTTTATGAATTTTTTTTCTTTGAATTTATGAAAAATTCAATTTATAAAAATTAATTAATATTCTGTCAAAGGTTTTATCTGCCTTAGGAACATTTTTAATTCACATATAAAAAGTTATCCAATTTGTGTTCCGGAAAATAAAATTGAATTGAATAATTCTTACAGTACTCGATACAATTGAGGTAATTTTGAGATGATTTGTTGCACATTTCGAATTTTAATCCTCAAAAACATTCTACAGTTTGAGGATTTTCTTTCCAATAACGTCAAATTATCAAATTTCAAAACTTTGGGAACTTTTTGCATAATCAAAAAAAAAACTTTGTATGATTGTGTGCCTTGTGGTAGCGTTTTGTTGAAATCAAATGAAATCCAAACTAAAATGTCCAAGTCCGGGTCGAACAAGGCCATAGCGCTCAGAATTGACGGTAACGATTTCTATCTCTTAATTTTTAAAGCAATAGACGCCAATCTTTGAAAGTAACGTTTGTGTAGATTTTAATCTAAGATTATTTCTTTAAAAAATTAGAGTACCGGAAAATAAAATTTATTACAACCCAATTTGAATTCAAATTTTCATTAAAATATTATATTTTATAAATCTTGCAATTATGCATAAAATAAAACACCATTCAAATGTAAGCCAAAAAAATTCTTACAGGACTCGATTCAATTGAGGTAATTTTTGGATGATTGGTTGCATATTTCGGATTTTAATCTTTTAACATTCTTTAGTTTGAGGATTTTCTTTCCAATACCGTCAAATTGTATTATTTTGGAAGCTAATTGACATTATCAAATTTGGAAATTACGTCTTTTGGGAAGTTTTTGCGTAATCAAGGAAAATTTTGTATTATTGTGTGCCTTGTGGTGGCGTTTTGTTGAATTCGCATGAAATCTAAATTAAAATCTGCAAGTTAATTTTGAAAAAGTCCATAGCGCTCAGAATTGATGGTAACCGTTTCTATCTCTTAATTTTTAAAGTTAAAGACGCCAATCTTAGATAAAAATCCAGACCAGAGAGTCACTTTTTGAGAATAATCCACAATATAAAATGGACAACTAGAAACTAAACAAATGACAAGGTTGTACTTTTTCAATTACAAAGTGGGTAATCTTTATCTCTTTCATGAACATTAAATTTAATTTACAGAATTACTGGGAGCATTAAAATCCTTTCTATTAGTATGGTAGAAATTAGGTTTCTTTTCATTATACTCATTATTGGCAGAGGACAAACTCTTTAGAGGTTGGTAAACATTTTTATAAAAATATTCCGATATATTCTATTAAAAATATTTATATGATTACCAATATTAAACATTAAAATTAATATTGTTAATTTAATTTAGATAGCCATCAAATCAGTATTCACTTCGTTGGATAATCATGTGAATACGAAATTCTCCACAAAACTATTACTACCGCTTCTACTAATAATAGTAAAAATGATAATCATGATAATAGTAATATGATGAATAGATTAGAAATTGAAGGTATTGCGGATAGTAATTCGTTCAAATCAATGCGGTGAACTTTATGGTTCTTAAAGCAATTTACGCAAATAATAAATGCATGATTAGAGTAATGCGATTATAGTAATCAGAGTGGATGAAAGCTTTTCAATAGATGAGCTGTAGCGATAGAGCTTATTTGGAAATGGAAACGTGTATGGAAATCGAATAATTTTAATTCTTTCACATCAATAGCAGCTGTACACGTCTCAATGCCTATACAAAATATATATTAATGTACACATATAAGTATGAAACCCATATGGTAGCGCACAAAAGTAGATTTATTGAATTATATGAGAAAACACATCGGTGACCGCGAGAATATGTACTTTAATTATCCTTCAACAAACCGACCAATTACCTGATTCCTTTAATGATTTATGTTAGTCATTATAGTGGCAAGTAAATTGCTCAATAAGCTCATTGTTATGTGGAATGTTCGTCTAAATTGCTTTGATGAAAGTTTTCACACATAAAATCTCATTAGTTCAAATAGGGTTGCAATAAGTATTCATTCATTAATATAGATAAATATTGATAACAGGCCAACCACATAAATAGTTTATGTATATGTGTCCTTGTACTATCACAATTGATCGAAATATATATATAAATATTAGGGGTTTAAGTTTAATGATGTATCTTACCCCATCCAATTTATGAGGGAGGAAATATTTTTCATAAATGATTTTTGCTATCAGAAATTATATCTAAAAATATGCTCTACACAGGCATGAACGTATGTATACACTGTACAACCTTGATAACAGCGCCTTTTTTTAGGAATCTCTCATTATAATTTTGATGCATCAAGGACTTATATCATTTATTTGGATGCATACTATTTTAAATATTATATTATTTCCTAAAATATGCAAATAAGTAGTACAATTATAAAGTTCCCGGAAAGTAAGAGTAAATAATAAATTTTAATGATATTTCAATAGAGTTCAAACCATTATATTTTCTTACTATTAATGAAGATTTTCCTGTACAAACATAAAAGGGATAAATTTGATTCTCTCTTTTTAAATATTTATCTATAGTTGAAACGATCAAGTTCTAGTTAGGTAAAAATGTACAAACACAGTTAAATTAATTAAATTAATGTTGGAGTTTGGTGTGCTATTGTTATGTTATTTAACGAAGGTACAATAAATTGGAGCGTTTTGTAGCGGCTGAAAATACCGCTATTTTTAACCGCTTGGTAGGCCTAAGATTATTAGTTTGAGTCAGGATTTCTACTAAAAAACATGACTATTAAAATTAATAGAAGATTTACACAACCTCAAATTTGGTTAAAATTGAATCGAAGCTATGACAAAATAAAGTTCTCTAATAATGCTGGTCTATATGAGCGCATAACAGGTAATTAACAAGTTAATACTACGCCATGAAAATAAAATCGAATTTGGCTTTCTTACATGAGAACTGGACTATTAAGGACTTTTAAAATGTCCTCTGAACGAATGAGTCAACGTTTCAGTTTCATCGCAATATTAGGGAAAAAGTGCTACCGGAACCTTTGAAGACTTGGTGTGAAGTAAGTCTACAAGAGTCCTATTATAGTTTGAGAGCTTCTCTATGAAGAGATTTTCTTTAAAAACAAAAAGAATATATTGCTTACCCGATTTCAACCCCATAGAAAGCTTATGGAATGAGTTCGGCAGAAGAGTACGAAAGCACTGTCCGTTCTCTAAGGTAGACTTGTGGAGGATATTTTTTTAATACTGGAATAGTACAGGGTGGTCTTAAGACTTGGGTCATTTGTATTTTGAAATCCAGTTTCAGTATTTTCTGAATCGATGTTCTGGCGATGCCTAGTTGAACTGGAGCGACATTGGATAAAGGCAGATTGATCCTCAAGATTTGTGTAGGATTTTTTTTTTTTTTGGATTCTATGAATTTTTGTTGAATATTGTATTTTTAATTGAATAATCTTAAAGCAAGTCTTTCTATGTTAGCTGTCAAAATACATATGATAATGCGGCTTAAGTGTGAAGTTGGTTATGAAAAAATACAATAAAGTCCTTTGTAGGGAAATAACGAAATTACTTCCCGAACAACCCAATATTTTTTCTAAATTGGATTTTTTTATCGTTTTCAATTCTGTTAATTTTAAGTTCAGCATTTTTTTAATTCAAATTTATTGTAATTTAAATAAATACAAATATTATATATAAATAAATTAAGAAACTACTAATTAATATAGTATTATTAATTGTAAAAAATTTACTGGTCTATGTACATATGCCATCAATTCAAGCATTGTAGAATTTTGAATTTCCGCGGGTTACGTATATTCGTTTTTCGATTTTTTGTGTGGCGTTATGTTGGTGCTCAGGTCTCTCACCTATGCCGACAAGTTCGAAAAAATGCATCAAAGAATCTGTATCAAATTTTGTGTGAAAAAACTAAATTAATTGCGCCGGCGCATTCCGAATGTTGACTGTGGCATATGGTGAAGCTACATTGGACCGAAGCAACGTTTATCGGTGGTACAAAATGTTCCCAGAGGGCCGAGAAGATGTGAACGACGAAAAGTGTGCGCAAGTTCCGCGAAGGAATCCGCCAGAACCGCCCGGATTTGTGGAAGAACAAAAATTGGCTTTTGCACCATGATAATAGTCACGCACGCATTGTTGCTTGTGCGCGAATTTTTGGCCAAAAATAGCACATTAATAAAGCCGCAGCCACCGTAATGCCCAGATCTGGCCCCCTGTGCCTTTTTCTTGTTCCCGAAACTACAGAGCTCAGTGAAAGGACGACGCTACGCTACGATTAAGGAGATAAAGACGGCATCGAAGGAGGACCTGAACAAGATTACAAAAAATGATTTTTTGAAGTGCTTCGAGGATTGGAAAAAACGTTGGCACAAGTGTATAATATCTGGCGGGGCTTACTTAGAAGGGGACAAAATAGATATTCATGAATAAATAAATATAGAAGCACATACAAGTTCTGTTCAAAACGTATCGCGACAAAATTCGCGATACTCTTTGAACAGACCTCGTATGTGCTTCTATACTTATTTGAAAAATCCACATATAAGGCTAATTTTTAATTATAGAATTTAATTACTACAAAACCTTTTGCAGCTATGTAAAAAAAAACCGACTGTACTAATATCTAACATTAAAAAGACCTTTCGGTGTGTTCATGATATACTTAATTATAATTGTAGTAATAATTTACATTTGTGATAAAATCTTTTATGATGGACATTCTTAATTTGTGCGCTTTTATGTAAGATACAGTCGTGTTTGCATAATTCTCTCCCTTCAATAAAAAATACTGTCAGCCTCGTAGGAAGTGCTGAGACTGCATAAATAAATGAATTACAAATGACAACAATGTCAATAACTGTCATTAGTACAAACGCAAGGAAATCATAAAATGATATAAAGTGTCAAGTGTACAACTGCAGTGTTATTTTAGACTAACTGCCCCGTGGAGGGTGGCACCACGTCAAGTGAAACATGTCACAGGACACAATTGAACTGAACTATAATACCAGGAAGTGTAATTCGAAGCAAAAACATCATGATTAATAGTACGTCCTTTATACACATCTTTAGCACTTTTTTCAATAAACTGTGCAACGGAATTGGACATAATGACATTTGAATAACACACAAAGCGTTTTTGTTGGTGAAATTTGCCGCTTCTCATTGTTGGACTTGGTGGAAGAAACTCCATTACAGGACACATAAATACTAGAATTCTGTCTTATATATAGTATATGCCGAAAGAATAATTGCATAATTAACATAACAAAAGAAATTACTTGCGTGTTAACGGTGTTTAAACTTTTCACCGCAGAAATATTGCACTCTCACTAAAATCATTTAAGGTGAATAGCATAGAAATCGGCACCATTATGCGCGAAGCTATCAAAAACAATCTGAGAGAGGGCCAAGTGGTTTTTTTTTTGAACAATTGCTGAAAACCCAACATTTTCACCGGATACGCTGAACACTATCTAGGTTTCCTTTGTAAAGTTTATCGAATAGAAATAAAAATTGTGACGCAAAGGCTTTTTTCTTCCGTTCTTTAAGGTTTCCGTCCGTAGCAAGGATGTAAGAACAGCCTCCTTAGCGAGTTCATATCGAAAATAAAACACAATGTAAATAAAGGCTAAAAAAAATCAACCGAAGCTCTCACAATCCAATGAATGGGTCATTCTTACTAGCAGCGCCCCATTTTTATATTTAGTAGCCTCTTCCAGTTGGGAACATTTCCATCGTCACTATACCCGTCATTTTCATTACAGTTGCTCAATCTAGTGAAAATTCAAGTCTATCTAAGTTTGAGCAGCGGAATTTCCCTATTGTATATTTTTACAGAATGAAAGGGTAAACGTGTTCGCTATTACAATGACAGAATTAATGTAAACTGTTTTTATTCCCATTGTATCCTTGGGTTGATTACCGCCCCGGCCCGTTCAATGTTTATTCTGTCATTTTATTTTCCTATGGGACGGGGGTATACTTGTATAATGTTTCTCTTGCACAATTTCCATTTGGCCAACTCAAGTCAATTCCGGGAATAAACTCGCAGTTTAACCCGAACAGTTTTTATTCAGCTCAAGTTTATGGCATGCCATTTCAACTTTCGCGTTTGTATGCAAATTTTAAATCAATGCTGCAGCTTTTTATGCCACACTACAACTATGTCCTATGAGGATTTCCGGTGTCTAGCTCATTTAAAATTTACTCCTTTCGTGTTTATTTCATTTTTTTTATTTTTTTTATTTTTATTCTTATTCTTATTTTTATTGTTATTTTTATTTTCATTTTTATTTTTATTCCATTTGCCAGTTTGTTTCTTCAAATTGCCTTTCATTAAGATCATTTTTGCCTCCTTATTTTATACATATCTTTTTAGTTTTTTTTTTTTTTTTGTTATACAATTATTTTTATTAAGCTTGTAATTTGTTTTAAAGAAAATCCCAACAAATTAACGCAATTCTTTTTTACTAAAAGGAAATTATTGACAAATGAAATAATTACAAATTTGCTTCTTTCTAGCATCCTTTTCCGAATTATATGGATTTTTATTTTTATGTTGTAATGAATTATTTGAAATTTAGAGCCTTGGTATTTGACAATTTTTTTTTGTCACGCAAAATAATATTTATTTAACTGAAAGTATGCCATTTTACAACATGATGCGTTTAACTGACCATAAAATGTACCACGCTTGGGTGCTAGAAAAGCACAAAATTGTTTTTTCGAACAAATTTTCTTTAGTAATGAGATTCATTTCTTGCTTCAACAAGTACAATTTCAGCTTTGGAGGGCTCCAAAAAGCCACAGAAGTCATTGTATCCACGAAAAGTGACTATCTGATGTACATTTTAGTGTTAAGTTATCCGTTACCATCAATGTTGAGCGCAATTTTCGTATAATAACATACTGGTTATGGCCTGAACTCAAAAATTTTTATCTGGACCATACGTGATTTCCATACGAGACGGAAAAGTTCCTAGGAAACGTAATTTTGAGACTTGGAGATATCCAATGCTCTACAAAATTGTGTCATTTGACGTCGTTAAACTTTTTCTTATAAAAATATGCAAAAGTTAATCGGTTCCCAATCAATCCTCCAATAATAACCAAATAGCAGCTCGAAATGTGAAAGAAGTGATCAAAATTACCTCAAAAAGAGCTAATCTGAATTTGTTTAAAGTTTAATTTCCAAAGCAAATATTGAATAATCCTTTATATTACAGCTAATTAAAGAAAAATCCTAATTTATGATAATTATCAAAGAAACAACTATTAAAAAATATTTTAAAATATTTTACTATCAAAATAGTAGAAGAAAATTTCAGTTTTAAAAAGATATTAAAAATTTCAGTAGATGCATAATAATAATTTGGATTATGTTAAGTTGAAAATTTTTCAATAAATGCAATTAGTTAATTTGAAAGTCTTTATAAAGATCCCTTTTGAATAGGACAAAAAGTGATGGTGGAGATTGTTTAGAATAATATTCCCAATTATTAATATTAATATTATAATGTCCTTGCTATTTTATAAGTCTTTCTAACTTACATTTTATACTGCATTTAATTTAACCACGAAAAATTTCACATTCAGATGGCTTTTGTTGTTTTTTGATATAATATTATCATAAAATTTCGTGAATATTTGATAAAAGTTTTGTTATTAAAATTTCGGTAGCAAAGCAATAAAACGTGGTTTTAATTAACTTTCATTAGAAATTCCATTCGATTTTATTATTTTTCGAAAGTATGAAAGCATTTCAAAATTTACCATTTGTTGTTGGGTGGGTGGTTATAGTATGTTGTTTTGGATGGTATTCCCAAAAAAGCTATTATACATTTTCGAATAAAATCAAAAGAAGAGAAACTTATTCATTTGAGAATAATCTAATCGAGCGTATCGAATCTAACATCTGGTGAAGCTGAAATATCAATACTATTAGCAATAGAATATTTTGTTATTTTCAAGTTATTAAAGACAAGAAATGAAAATTATCCACTACGAATGTTTATGTAATTTTCGTATCTTAAAGTAATATTATAATTAAACAATTTGATTAAGGCAGACAAGTAAATGCCATAAAAATCGATTAGATAAATACTATTTTTGTGGGGTTGTAGTATTGTATTTTGCTGAGTGAGGCTGAATTTAATTGTTTAAGATGCGGTGGAGGGGTTAACAGCACCCTCGGTTTGGCTTAGAAAATACAGGCTGACCCAACATGCTTAAACGTTACGTCCTAAACCGAAATGTTAAAGAAGACAACAAATAACAACATGGCATAATATAGCATGTACATTGGTTAATGGTAATTCTATGTCTGGTGGTATCGTCATGATTTCCGAGTCCGTTTCCTCCGGAAACAATGCAATCTCAAACAATTTCAAGTAGATTCGAATAATCATTGAATCCGTAATGACGGAAGATATCAGCTTGATGATAGTCAGTCCCCCTTTTTAATGAATAAAATGAATAAAACGTTTCAAATCTAATTTTAATTTAATACAATCTATCGTTAAAATTTTCATGCATTTCCATAAAATTTTATATTGTCCGAAAAAAACTGAAATAAATTCATTAAAATAGAACGAATACATACGTTTTCGTGCAATTTAATTTTGAAAACTATTAAATTTAACTATTGAAAATTATTCTATTTTATAAAATAAAATTCAGAGCTTGTGTTTATTTAAAAAAAAATTACAATCTATTTTACAGGTTTTCAACTACCTCGGATAATAGAGCATCCTGACAATAAGACAGTTCAACGCTATGAACCAGCCACACTTAAATGCAAGGCAGAAGGATCACCACCATTGACTATTCAATGGTATAAAGATGGGGTACCGTTAAAAATGTCTGGTAGATCACATCGTGTTCTCCTTACAACTGGAGACTTATTCTTTCTCAAAGTAAGTACTACAAGGAATCGAAAGGGTTGAGTCCCTTTTGTGCGTTCGAAAGTAAAGTAAACCAAATTGAAATTTTTCTTTTATTATATTGCTTGGACCTTGCCAATATGTCGGCGCTGTAATTCGGTCATTACTTAATATATGCTTTAAAATTTGAGAATTGCCTGCGTAAGCATAATCTTTCGCATAGTCCAACAAAGAAAAGTCCAATGGCGTCAAATATCATGATCAAATTTCATAACCACGTGTTCTGGGAAGTTTTTGTGTAAAGGAGCCATATTTTTCGTATTGTGTGGCTTGTGGCGTCATTCTGTCAGAACCACAAATAGTCTAGATTAAAATTTTTAAGTGTAGATCAGAAAAGTTTGTCGCCATATGTCCATAAATCTCAGAATTGATGGTTATAGTCCCAACTTTTTGATTTTTTTCAAGAAATACGCATCAAATATGTATTTGTAATTTACATATACATTTTACGAATACATCGATATACATTTTGGCCTAAACTTTCCTTTTTCATTTTCTGAATGTATGGTCTAAACTCTCCTTTTTCATACACTAAACTCTCCTTTTTTCATTTTCTACTATATCGAATTACCAAATATTGCTTATTGCCGTATTCACCGACTAAAAAATGAGTCTCATCGCTAAAGCAAATTATCTAAAAAAATCATTATCTAAGGCCTTCTACTTCAGCAGCCAATCAACATATCTGTTATCTGTTGCTCAATTTTAATACATTATTAACTATTTCATATAAAACGCCAAACCATAAACTAAACAAATTTTATCTTAAATAATATAAATGTTTAAATGCTGTTGCCTTCAATAAAATATCTTATTTGTTACTTAACTCACTAGAGTTTAGGGCTCTATGGATATCATGAGCATTTTTTGATTATTTTGAGGTGTTAATAAATTTTAAATAATTTAAAGTTTTTTTTATCCTATATGTTCTTTTTATAAACTATAAAAAAAAGCGTCCTATAATTAATATGAAGAAAGTACC
The DNA here is from genome assembly GCA_958298945.1 of Atherix ibis. NCBI lineage: Eukaryota > Metazoa > Arthropoda > Insecta > Diptera > Athericidae > Atherix > Atherix ibis. The sequence goes on along the minus strand of OY282609.1, from coordinate 17,191,146 downwards.
ACAAAATTTGCCTTTCTCGCGTGAAAAGTTTCCAAGGCACGTAATATCGAGATATTGTAAAGTTAATTGTCTTCCAAGATCCTGCAATTTGATGCCGTTGGACTATTTCTTATCAAAATACGTAAAATAATTTATAATCTTCAAACTTTAGAGGATTTTAAAACCAACAACCGTTGGTTTTAAAATAATGGCTGAATTATAATTCGAAATATTCAAAAAAAAACTCATTAAAAATTACCTCAAAAGGATCGAGTCCTTTAAGAAGTCTCATGTCAGCTATTTAAATAATATAATATTTCATGCATAATAACAATATTCAATCAATATAATAAATTAAAATGTTTATCAAAAGCTGAATTTAAAGCATGTTTTATTTAATATTACATTCCTTTTATTAAAAGTCTTTATAAAATTTTTTAATATTAAATTGATTAAATTACCGACCCGGTAGAACAGTCGTTAGCGTGGTGGCCTACTATTTAAGGGGTCGTGGGTTCGAATCCCACAGAGGCATGGTCATATGACAATTCCCAAAAAGCCACTTTTCCTTTCGATTTCGACTTTAATTTCCTTATCCCGATATCCTTTGTCGCCAAATGGCATTTAGTGTCATTGAGCTGAGAATATACATTTCAGTACTAATATTACTTAAAAATGATAATTAAAAAAATATAAAAAGTACCACACTTATTAAATTAAGTGCATAAGTTTGAGTACAGAAAAATTAATGATGTAGAATAATATGCTTAATGTTCTAGAATAAAAAGGATGAAAGTTGAAAAAAAAACCAATGGAAAAATGCAGGCACAAAATTAAGTACAAAGAATGAATAGCTTTTGACTTTTAATTTTCTAGCTAACGCAAGTCATTCATTAAATAGAAAGGAAAGGAAAGGAAAGGAAAGGAAAGGTCATATGATTTTATGCCTCATGGAAGAACTGCAGTTTTTCATAAATTGCAGTCTTTTTCTGCAAATCTTTAACCAACAAATCCAAAGGCGTTCTTTGAGAGTACCCGTTTTTTTTTTTCATAGCAAGAATTTATTCATTTTAAACGAATTTAGGTCAAATATATTCTGACTTTTATATTTTCTCCATTTGAATATTATTCTAACAAACTGAACAGCATAATCTTTGTTTTTCTGAATACTGCAGTTTTAGTGCACATTTCGTTTTAATTCAGAAACGTCATCTAACGCATTCCAATTAATACATATACTTTAAATCTAAAGATGTATCTTAATTTGAAAATAAAGCTACAATCTACTGCACCCACTTATAATGAAACAAATAAAAAACTCTACATCAACTGCGCAAATGCTCAATAACCGATTATCATTTGTTTTAATCGAAAATAAATTATAAATTAGAGAAAAACATCATTCTGACGGCAGCACTAATCCTTGATTATATTTTCATATGTATTTTATAAATCCCTGTTTATTTTTTTTTTATGATAATCGTTCATTGAGCCATATTTTCCGACTTCTGTCTCGTTGATATTAACACTCCCATGAATGCAAAAGAATGAAACTGAAACGGAGCAACAATCCCTATTTGGCAATTTTAAAATCAGAAGGGGACGAAATCTGGTAATTACCCACTTTTAATCGTTATTTATTCAATAGAAAATACATAGACTTGGATTAATCGCATTAATAATAGATGTCGCTATACAGCATCAATTTTTGATATCATCCTCCATTATTTTACTGTGCCGTACGTCCCTTGCTGATTCTTTTGCATGAGAGAATCCAATATGAAAAACAAAGCTGGTGTAGATGGTATACAAGAAACGATATAGTAAAGGACCCAAAAAAAAGACGATGATGATGATGAAAAAAATAAAAAACTAATTAAAAAAAGCCCATCTACGCATAGGTATTCTGCCGGTAAATGCCGATGCCGACGTTAGTCGGTATTAAAAAATTATATTTTAGCGCTCTAGTTAACTATGGGGATAAGAGAATGAAAATCTCTGAATTCGAATTTCTTCTCCCCCAAAAATTCAGAAAATGTTTTAGCCATTTATTAATGTTGTACGAACTAACTATAAACAGTTTCTCGAATTTTATATAAAACGTTGCTGTATAATATAATATATAGACTCCATTCGAGTTGGCCGGAAGTAAATATACCACTGTATTATTAGAGGTTGTTGTGGTAGTATTGGCGATGTCTAACAATTATGTAGAAGTATTGTTGGTTATAGTAATAACAGGAATTTTATACAATATCCATATATGGATACATCATATCCTCTGTACACAAATAAATGTTACTGTGTGAAAAATTAAAATTGGGGGATGAAACTGATTCGATACATTTGCGAATATCCTTACACTTGTATGTAAACGTTTTATAAGCCCTTCATCTCATCTATTATTGCAGGTTGTAAATTCACGTCGAGAAAGTGATGTCGGAGTTTACTGGTGTGAAGCAAAAAATGAACTTGGGGTGTCTCGCAGCAGGAATGCCACTTTGAATGTAGCAGGTGAGTACATATACTTTAGTATATTTATGGACCATAGAGAATCTACAGCACCAATATATGCTCCCCAAGTATATTTACAAAGCCATTTAAACTATGCTCAACTGTGTGTTTTTGTGTAATTTCGAAAGGAAAACATTTAATTTTTTATCAACTCGATTCTTCCAACAGTACAAACAGTTGATCAATTTAAGCAAATACACAGCGTCACTCAGCAATAAAAAAGACAGAATCAAAAGAGCCGGGAGTTGTGGAGTTTTTTTTTCAGAGACTCCTATTTACAGCAATTCAGGATGTTTTGTATTTTGAATGTCTGTCAAAAATGAGTAAATTATTTTTATACTCTTTGATCCTTTCAAAATTTCCCATATCCGTGCTTTGTTATGTACTTTATTTATTTTATTATAATATATTCGAACAAGTTTAAATGTATTTCACTATCAAAATATTAAAATAAAATGAATACATTTCATTAATAATTAAATATTGTATATTATAGGTTTTCAGGAAAAAAATACTAAATATATTGTAATTGAAAAGTTACTAATTTAATGCATTTGTTTCTGCATCATTTTTGTTAGTTGAAAAAGTTTGCAACGTTTTTTGAGTACATTAATTTTGACACACTGATTTAAGCATTTCTATCGGGCAGATCCATGATTCTATCAGTATAGAACTTTTATGACTTCTGATTGAAAAACTGAATGAAGAAGTTTTGGTTCCATTAAGAGAGTTTTGAAGAGATCGAAACAACTATTTCTGGGCTACACGGTGAATGCATCAAAATTTTCTAAGCAATTTGAAGTTAATCCTTTAATTTTTGGCAAGTTATCAAAAATATGGACGATGACACCTTTTCTATTGATAAATTCTGGTCATTTTCTTTAACGAGTTTAAATTTTGACCGAATGATAGCACTTCATAATTAACGATTCTTTTCCATTCCCACCATAAACACAGCATAGTCTTATTGGACGTTCATCCTGGTTTTGCAATTATTTCTGATCATTTATCTTTCTTTTTCCATGATCTCTTTCGAACGATATTCTGGTATTTTACAAATTTTTCATAGCCAGTTATAATTCGATTCAGAAATAGCTCTATTTTATTGCGCTTTAGAATCGCATCTTATTTTTCACACTCACTACATGAGGCACCCAAATATCGAGTTTATTTTTGAATCCAGCCTTTTGCAAATTGTTTAATAATGAATGATTAATTCATAAGCTATATCATGACAGCTGATATACTGGTCTTGCTAAATTTTTTTGTCAATTTCATCATTTTTTTCGGTAATTGGCCGATAAGAACGGGGCTCAACTTTAATGGCTACAATGCGACTAATGGTTAATGGGCTTTTTTGCTTTTAAGTCCAAACTAATATTAATAACCTATCGAAATAAAGCAATGAATTTTATTAAACTATTAAAGGATTTTTCCATTTGTGATTCGGCAAGTAAAATTTATCAAAACATATTTAAAATTCGGATTTTATTATATTGCCTAAACGCTGGCCAAGAGATTTCTTGCAGCACTTGATACTTTTGAAGTAATTATCATTACTTTTTTGCTCATTTTTTTTCTAACACCGCCAAATCAGACAAACTTAGAGGTCAATCGATAGAACCAATTTTCACTCAATAAACTCAATATTTGTCGTATTGTGTGGCTTACCGAGCCATTTTCTGAAAACCACATGTGTTTTAGAATATATTCTTTATGCTCAGAATAAAAAAATTAGACGATAATAAAGTTCACAATCGATGATAACGATTGCTTCTTCTCTATTTACAAAGATAAACCAAAATATATTTATCAGACGGTCACTTTTCGCAGATACAATGGATTTTACACAAGAATTTGTGTGTTTTAAGAACATTATTACTGAAGAGAGATCAGAAACTGAATTATTGAAGTAAGAGAATTCTAAGCCTCATCTCTGAAGAGAGGTCAAAAACTGGCTACTATAAAATTACTACTTAATTGGTTAATAATGATATATTATACTAAATAAATTTTATTTTAAACGACATAAATATGTTTGGAAACTATCAAATAACATAGCTGTATTTCTCAAACTACAAAATGAATAGCTTGTTAATAAAAGCTCTTACTAAAAAGATTCGAAGAAAATCTCCATAAAATAATCAAATTGACATAAAAACAAAAACTCAATCAGAAAATTTCATACATAATATATTATAAACTAAATTCCTTCTTAAATGTTACATAAAATAAATTGACTTAAGAAATGCAATATTCGAAGGGCCATTTTAACAAAATCATACGATATTATTGCAACATCAAAAGGAATTACCAATGTTATGATCCATTAGATTTTTATTAACAAATCATTAAAATTTCATTCGATGTAAAATGTTCATAATTCAATGGTTTGTTAAATCAATAATAATCGTTTCTAATTTTCCCTTCTGATTAAAAATTAATTTATACATAACGCGTTTATATGTTGAAAATGGGGGTTGATTTTATTCATGTCTAACCTCTTTGAGTGCATTAAAATTATTAATGCGATTTCTCAAAAATCAATCATTTCGTTTATAGAGAATTTAAAAGCAAAGAATTGTCAAATGAGTACTTTACACGATAATATTAATTAAATAATTAGATTTATATTATCTGAGAAAATCTTTAGAAAGGTAACAGTAACTAGTTAATTGAGTTTCTAAGCTTTTGCTAAAGAGAGAAGAATATTTTTAATCGTTCGGTCCTTTTGAAACATATTACATTTAACTTGAATTTCGTAATAGGAAAATTATGAAACGAATATATTGTATTATTTTTCGTATATATGATTATATCAAAATAATTATGTGCACAAATAAAAATCCATTTCAAAAATGCAAAATGAATTAAATTAGAGAATGTGATATTATGTTGATATTATTTATATTTATAAATTTTAATGTTAAAGTATTAACAGTAATACGATCGTAACATTTACTTTTTCAATTAAGTATTAACAGAAATTAAAGTATTTCTTGTACTATTAAAATACTTTCCCTTAAATTTAACTATTTTCTGGTAATCATTAAACTGTCAACATCACATTTGTTTACATTTATTCAATGACGAACTTTTCACTTTTTAACCACTTTTTGGACCAAATAAATCATTAAAAGCCATTTAAACACATCATAAACTAAATTTTTATTAATTTTTCTAATAAAAATTAAGATGTTAACTTACCGAAAGAAAGAAATTTTTCTCATTCCGATGAATTACGAGCAACCCCCTTTATTAAATACTTCATATTCTGAAATAAAAACATCCTATTAAATATTCTTAACAATATAACTATTTATATAAATACTTACTTTTTCGTAAATACTTCAAAAAAAGATAAAAATCACACTTTCACTTCCACTTTCCGATAAATGCCAAAATAACAACATTAAAAACAAGAAAAGTATGCAAGCATTTCGGTATGCTGCCACCACTTTCATGGAGAATGGCGTGTTTTAAAAATCTCAATGTAAAGTCTACATTAAATTGTGGTGTTTGATATTTAATTGATATTTATGAAATAAATAATAAACCAAAAATACAATTCCAAAAAATAAAAATTACCTGTCGTTGTGTTTAAATTGTATTTTTGTTTGAAATAAGTGAATTAAAATGAATATAAATTATGCTTTTGGAATTCAATAAATTTCTATTACGAAATGGTTGTCATGTCTACATAAAAAAATCTATACAAAAGTATGCAAGCATTGCGATTTCTCGCCGCTTTTGCAATAATTTAGCCAGAAAATTGCGTATATATGTACGAAAATATGACATACGGGCCTATCTAGGTATTCTTTAATCTTAGAGGATGACTGTGTCAAATCTGTCGGCGAACGCAGTACAACATATGTATTGTATTTTTTGTTACAAACCTTGCTGTCTAAAATGATAATGTCTATAAGATTGAGATCAGGTGACGACGAATACCAATCCATGGTTGAATAAAGCCTGGTTCATTTTGGATTTGTGAGTCTTGTTGGAAAATCGAATGGTCTACTTTGAATTGTTTCGCTGCCCATGGTTTCAATTCTTGGTACATGAACTGGTTAATTTTGATATTTATCCCAGCCTAACCTGCAGTTTTTGAACTTGCCACAAATGAGCCGCTGCTTCAACGCCTTCAATCGGTGGAGCCGCTTTTGTTTTTAGAGAACCCGTAAGATTTTGAACCTTTTGAATTTTAAAAGCCTTGGCCATCAGCTTGTATCGTAAAATTCGGTTTATGCTTACCGCAGACGCTGTGCCATCGAATTTCTAAAAACAAATGCGGCTCCATATTCTGTGCCATCGAATTTCTACTGTGACGTGGATTTCGTGCAAATTTTGCACCTCACCTATTTAACGTTCACTACAAAGGTCACAATTGGTCGGGGCTCACCACCTAAAGTATCCTTATAACGTTTTATCATCCGGTACATAAAAATATAATACGATTCGAATTTAGGTGTCTCAACTGATAAACTACCGTAAAAGTAAGTTTTGCGTCTAAAAAAGTACGATCACAGAATCACGTTTCAATTGCAAATCTATAGCGACGATTGCTGCCGTTCTTTTCCCAAAAAATTATGCGCATTTGATAGAAATTTTTATGGCAAATAATCGCTTAAGTAGATTATTTGACTTCAATTTAAACATCCTGTATAAGAAGAAGCATTTATAATTTAAATATTAGCCATGAACAATAAGAAGTACACAAATATTACAATAACGCATATTAGTAGTCTCTGTTTACAATGCACAAGAGTTTATTCATACAAGGCATCTGCTGTAAAATGAATACTGTAAATACCGAAACTTTCTTAAGTTTTACTCGTAGATATCGTCTTTCGGATCCTTCGTAAATTTTGAACAACACCTACAATAGTCTGTGCTTCGTACCTGTATTTAAATCTTGATGGCTACATTAGAATATCTACTAAACATTATGCATCTAGATTCCATCGAATTACATATATGGAATACGAGAACAGACGATGTAAGCCGTTAGCAGCCAAGGCATGAATACAAATCTTTGGACGTCTACTAGAGCAAAGCAATCTATTACTCAGTAAATCTTATTTGAATGTATGTGGGTGGCTCTATTCGCACATACTCGTATAGAGTTCTGCCTTAACACATTTACATATTTCATTTTAAATTGTGAATTAATTGCACCCCGAAAGTTTTGCTAACATGGCACTAAATTTTAGTCACATATTCTCATTTCAGTAAAGTTGGGGGGAAATAGTTAGAATGTTTTGCGTCACTACATGCAAGGCTTAGCGGCTACTACTAACAATAGTCGCGCAGTCAACAGACCATTTAGCATAATTTTTGGCAAAAGCTATGGTGAATGGTATTCACAGCTTATTTTGCCGACAAAAAGTTAACCTAGCTAGACATAGACAAAATCCTAATAAATGCTGTATAATCGGTGGAGTACTTGTAATATGTGTATTGCCAAGCCGGCAAGAGTAGCTTGTTGTGAGAATAACTATCGTGTTTGTTATCGTTGTATTCGTAGTTAAGTAAAAATTAATGACTTCACGTAATTCGAATTAAAGCTCTGTGATAGTCCTGCCTGCAATGGTTTTACGCGGCAACGTTTAGTTTTACGGAAAACACCGCAGTACCTTTAATTGTCAATTCGTTGTCAACATCTGTTTGAATTTGTATATACGTATTTATATCTTAATTAGTATAATCCACTTTGTGCGATATACAAAATTTCCTAAACATGCCATTATGATTAAATTCAAATACAAGACTAGAGATGTATTCAATTTATTTTGAGGAATTTTTTTTCTTTTTACTAAATTAGGCAAATATATAATTTGATATCCGCAAGTATTCTGTAGCGATTTTATAATAATATGTTCATAATAATGAATAAAACTGAAAAAGAAACAACAAAGTATTCTTTGAACATAAAATACCATTTAGATATATGACATATAGCAGAAAAGTAATAGGATTAAAAGTGATATAGGCGTGCAGTACAAGATATAACCTTGTTTCGTAATTGCATTAGTTTTGGAGTTACGAGAAGCTGTAAAAGATGTATCGCGTTCAGAAAGGCCTACACTAAAACACCAAAAACTGACGCAAAAATGAATGTGTGTCTCCGGGACAATTGGCCAACCAACGAGTTTTGTTTCGAAAAAAGGATTACTAAGGTTAACCCTCTCCGTCCCCCTCCCTTTTCACCTGATCTAAGATCGCGTTATTCTCCCAAGTTACAAAAAAAACCCACTTGAAATGGCGTCATTTTTGTTCAAAAGAATGTAACCGAGGAGTTGAAGATGATTCCAGTTGAAGCCTTCAAACACTTTCAAGAAAAAACGGTCTCTGCCGATGTTTGTTTGGCCAAAAAAATTCATTTGAAGTATAAAAAAAAACCACTCTCATTACTGCAAAGTTAGATAAATTTGACAAAAAAGAATACCCTAAAGTAAAACAATTTAGTTGTATTCAAATCCATTAAACGAACATCAATCCAACAATTAGTGGCGAAATGATATAATCTATCCTTTAACATAGGTAACAAATAATAATCCTTTAAAAGAATTACCGAAATATATTATTTTGCTGAAACTAGATAAGAGAAATTAAGTTTTATGTTTAACCTGAAAACAGGAGATGGTATTTTATCTCATAAATTTTCTACCCAAATATGAATTCCATTAACAAAACTGTAGTGAATAATGAATAAGTATCCTTTTTGGGCGTATAAAGTGACAGTTTTAATGAACATAAATAAATACTTGTATAGTATTGTTCACACTCAAGGTAAAATTGTAACCCTGTCACCATTTCTGATTGTTGATTTTCTGCTTCTTCTGTTTTTAATTCATTCGTTTATGTTCATACTAATATATGAGGGCAAAAAAAAAATAGGAAAATTCATTAAATTCAAGTTTCATTCCTTTCTCCTCAACAATACAGGACAATTATAATATGCTGAAATGAATTTTAATTGAGTTTTTACACGCATACTATTCATAAAATGGGAAAGAGCCAAAAAAAAAAAACGATAATGAAAGTTGAATATGAGCCACCCACCACCACACCTCTTTTCTATAGAGAAGAGAGCTTAAATTCTCTAACCCTCCAGACTCATCATCTAGTCTATGAAATGCGTTTAAATTAAATAAAACAATTTCGAGGGTATTTTATTATGGTTCAGATAACGATAATAAAATACGTGGGAAAATTTACTATCTCAAATTAGAGAAAGGATTTTAACTGTTTGACTATTTAAATGTTCCATTGATATTTCCATTCGATTAAATAATAATTGCTGCTTTTGCCATTTATTTAGAATCACTATTATGTCCAAAAGATAATCAACACCGCCTTAAGGAAGAAAACTTTTAAAAAATTGTTTCGAATTAATTTTTTTTTGATTAAATATTTAATTCACTTTCAATTACTCTATCGGTATTTATAGTTGAATGAATTTTGGGAATGTGATGGAAAATAATAAAATTTATAAATGGCGGAAAAAGTAAACCTCCCCTCTTGTGATATTATTGAATTTTATTTTATTAGGAAAAAATTCATATTGAAAAAAAAACTGAGTTACTAGATATACGTGTGGAGTAAAGAGGTATAAACGGCGTACTCAAACTCGATAAGAATGAGTAACAATAATAACAGAAAGGACATAATTTCTCAATGATGACAAGAAAATGCCAATGGTTTTGGGAATGTTTACTTTTGCCATCGTTTTGTATCATTGTCCAAGGGTTAAGGTTAAATAGTGGAATATTTATCTTAAGAATTTTCGATCGTTTTCAGCAACTATTATTACCGGCTCTGTGATAAAATTATCGTTTATAAAATGAAAGATAAATTCGAGAAAATAAGATGCTTATGAGCCGTCATTAGTTAATATTACTGCAATTATTCATGGTTGGTGATAAATTGCGTAGATAAATGTTTATGCTTTTGATTTAGATTTTCCAATTAATTCCAATCCCCCTAATATTCCAATAGTACAATGCTATTGCTGGCCTTATTTTATATATACTCGATTGTACTATGGAATTTCATGAATGTTGTAATTTTCAGTCTGATACCGGGTTTCATGCCCTGTCAACTTACTTCACCCAGTTGATATTTTGTTCTATTTTCGAGGGTGAGTTATGTTCCATTCTGTTAGGTATAAGTACGTAAATATATGAATATGGTGCTACGTGAATTGTAACAATTATGTTCGCAAAAGACATAAATTTTAGTCTCTTTTACACAAAAACATATGAATATGTCATACAATACGAAATGTTCTTATTTCAGAGTTTATGTAATTGCATGTTGCTCTCTATATTCGTAAACATTTCAAACCTTTACCAAAATCTTATTACCATACGAATTATCTAGTTTTATTTCTATTACAAGAATTTAGAAACATTAACCATTTAGAATTGGTGGCATCTTACTACGAATATGACTGATTTGTGGCTTTCAAAGTCATTTTATATTTCTTTATAAAAATTATAAAACAAAAATCCAAAAGCAAAATATTATTCATGACACAATTTGAAAAAAAAAACAAATTTGGACGTATGGTATTAAATTTTCAGGCTATACTAAATATTCCAATTCCTGTCGTTTCCAATTTCTTCAATACCAAATTCCTGTTGTTTCTTATATCGACTGAGATATTCCCTTTGTTCGTGAATAAGAGATCTCTTGAAACCCTTATAATATCTTGTTAAGTGGAGAAAAAGTGGTTTTTTCCTGTTACAAAAATAAAAGTGCCTTTGTCATAATATCTGCTTTTAAAAATTTTCTGTAGATGACTAATATCAAAATGTCAATTTTTCTCCTAAAGGATATGTGAAATATATTATATCCTTTGAGAGATAAATTGACATTTAACAATCTATTGGTAAAGTGTGGCAGAAAAGTAATGAGCTTTCATATGCAATAATTTTTTTTTTATAAATCAATGTTATCCTCTTTAGTGTATTTCCTTTAAGTAACTATACGATTTTCGATTTTTTGTGGCGTTATGTTGGTACTCATGTCTCTTACTTATGCCGACAAGTTCGACCATTTTGAATATTCAGTTAATTTTTGACAGCTGCTTTGCTTGCACTTGTTTTGGCTCGTCCTCGATTTTTGCCCATTCAAAAAAATGGATCGAGGAATCTGTTTCCGGAATAAGAAAAAGTCACAAGGGCCCAGATCTGGGGAATACGGTGGCTGCGGCAATATTAGTGTGTTGTTTATGGCCAAAAATTCGCGCATAAGCAACGATGCGAGAGCAGGGGCGTTATCTTGGTGCAAAAGCCAATTTTTGTTCTTCCACAAATCCGTGCGTTTCTGGCGGATTGCTTTGCGCAACTTAAGCATAACTTTTAGGTAATATTCCTTATTAACCGTTCTACCCTGTGGCAAGATCTCATGGTACACCACTTCCCTGCAATCGAAGAAAACTTTAAGTAAAACCTTCACATTTTCGGTTTTGGCTCGTGCGGCAGCTTCCATTGGGATGATTGAGCTTTGGTTTGCGCGTCATAACGATAAACCCATGATTCGTCACCAGTTATGACGCTCTGGAGCAAATTTGGGTCAACGCGAACAGAGTCCAATAGCTCCTTAGCAATGTTAATGCGATGCTGTTTTTGGTCGAAAATGGGCAAAAATCGAAGACGAGCCAAAACACGTGCAAGCAAAGCAGTTTTCAAAAATTAACTGAACAGTCACAATGGCCGAACTGCTCGGCATAAGTGAAAGACATGAGTACCAACATAACGCCACAAAAAAAAATCTAAAATCGAATATACGTAACCCGCGGAAATTCAAAATTCTTGATACTTTTTGAACAGACCTCGTATAGATGGTCCTTTTTTCTGACAAAAACTCGTTGACAGAGATGACCGTGTAACAGGGGGGGCTGTATTGTGAAGCATCCAAGTGTGTGTAATCTTCGATCTGAGTCACAGAATCCTCTTTGACGGTTTGATCCTCACAAGAGCCCTCATAACGACAACATTTTCATCAGATTTCGACGTTGAAGACTTTCCTGAGTGATATTCGTCTCCCACTGATTCTTGACCCTCCAAAAAGTGAAGTTATATTTTTGCTTTGAGCCCCCGAAAAACTTGTGCTCTTGGTAAGTTATAACTCACGGATTCGCTTAGCAAAAATTTTCGTAATGCACTGCAAAAATACAACTTCACTTACTACACCCTATAGGGTCTCGTAGTGATGAGGTGAGTTTGAAACATGTACTATAGCTCTAAGAGGGACTCAGGTACAACCTGTGTGGAGGAAAAATCCACAATGTTGATAATGTCAACCGCCTTATACATTTGGCGTTGTGGAAAAATACGTTTTAAAATACGAAAATTAAAGCTCATCAAAATCGTATCAACTCGATTGTTTGCTTTATAATTAATTCCATTTCTAAGACAATAAAATCAATATTTTTTTTTTATATATTTCAATATAAAATAAATTATAAAACTTCTGAATTATTTTTTATGTATACAGAAACTCAATGCAAATGAAAACGTTAGTATCTGTTAGTTTATTGTAAAAATATAATCCTTTATTAATAGCAACGATAGAAGGACCCATCATCAACTAAAGTAAACATAAGTGAATGCCTGTATTGGAAAATTATAATTGAAGCCATAACTAAACTTAAAAGATAAAGTGTATCTTATTTTAATATGAGACAGTTAAGCTATCGTAAATTTTCCATCAGTCACACACAAAAAAATTTCTACAATAAATGTCTTATGGAATACTTGTAAATTATGCCCGGGACGACATGTATATCCTCCAAGTATATGCAGGAGATGGAAGCATATGTGCCAGAGTAGGAGTAGAAATTTGAGTTTGTAAATGATTATACATACAATACGAGTACATCGCTGTCTCCATAGCCTTATTTTAGGGGTCCTGAAATAAAACGCCTGTGTCTTAACCGCATTCAGTCCCAAAACTTTTGCCCTGCTTTATGTGAATCCCTGTGCGATCGTGGCAACTTTGCTTTGCTCTTATCTCGTTCAATACGCAAACTTTAAATGGCATATGTTGGATTATAAATTCCTTTGGATATGTACTTCTATCCTTCCTTCTAGATGGATAGAAATACTCTTGCCACTTCCCGTCTACGTTAATGACGGCATGCCAAAACATTTCCGAAAATAATTCAAGGTGTAAATACTTTGCATGGCGGAAATATTTGCCTCACAGTATTCACTTCATAATTCTTTAACAGCACAACCAACATCCACACGTTCTACTCGTAGCTATCTTTTTCAGATTTAACTGAGTATCTCAGGTGTGTGCATCTAACATGTGTATGTATATATGTATTTTAATTTTGTATTCATATAGATACGATGAGTACATTTGAAAGAAACATAAAAAAATTAAAGGCGCTACAAAGTTGTTAGGCTTCGTATAAAATTAATGAAAAGTGCTACGTTTCACATTCATTATATTGCGAAGTTTTATGTTCGGCTCTTTATATTATTATCCTTTTTTTTGTCGTGGTATATGCGTTTTTTTCTGTAACAAATTTCTGCTAAATTACCCATCTTTTAAGTATTCTTCGACTACAAGTGTGTACAGATATACAATAAGCCACAACACCATTTAATGTATAAACGAAATGAATAATTGTTATTAAAGAGCATACAAGATACGACAGAATTTATAAGTTAGTAGGTGCTTGTTGCGGTAACAAAAGTGAAAATCATCCTCGAAAAATCCTTACGATGTGAAAAGAAGATTGTATCATATTCATTTGTCCTATCGTACGCACGGTGTTCATATGGAAATTTAATTCAAATTTTATTCGCAATAATAATTTTATATTAAAATTAAATAAGGTATCCTTACCTAAACTTTCCATTGCAAAGTATTTGTATTCATTTTTCGATTTATTTATATTTTCAATAATTTAATAACACAATGAATTATTGTTAATTGAAGGAGCTCTTTTCCAGCTTTCCTTTTATTATTTTAACATTGTTGCAATATTCATAATGGAAATAATTCGAATTATTCATTTCAAAGTATTTGTTTAAAGATTTATCATTCTAATGATGTATAAATATGAAAGTACCTTAATATTGTTTATAAAATTCTACAAATTATTCATTAATTGAAGATATTATAAATTTTTAATGTTTAAATATAAGCCCATAAATTTGATGCTAGTAAAAATGTATAATTTCAAAATAAAATCCCTATTTTCATTAAATATACGTTTAATACTAACTACTAAAGGAGTAATCGGATTTGTAAGATATTTTTAGATATATATATATATATATATAATATTGGCATTTTTGTTGAAAATTATAATTAAAAAGAAATAACTCAAAAGAAAAAAATGTTCATGAATGAAAATGTTCAGAAAAAAAAGGATAAAACTCATATAATCTAACCTCAATGTGTATATGGGAATAGAGCTTGCATTTTAATCACAGCGAATCCTTTTCATTTCTATTTAATACGACAACGATGAATCAAATGAATTTTCAAAGAAATTTTCCCATTTAAAACTCATTTTCCTAATTACCCACCGAAGGGAACCATTTCTTCTCTGTACAGGATCAACCAACAGTGCAAATACAGAACTTTGATTTACTACAAAAACAAACCAATAAAAAGTTGCTGTAAGAAAAAATGTACTAGAGAAGAGAAATTATATAGAATTAAATCCGAAAATAATGACTAGGAAAAAATGCATTTGAAAGGATCAACAACTATACAAGAATAAATGATAAAAATGAACAAAATTATAGCAAAATATATTATAAATGATTTAAAAAATTATTTTATCTTCTTACTAAAGACTTCAGTATTCAAAAAAAAGTCCTGTAAAAGCAAAGTTTTTCATTGAAAAGTTCTTTTTGAATTTACATCATAGTCCTTAACCCTGAACAAACTTTATCAAGTAGAAACTGGACGTTAGACAACCAAATTTTACTGCATTTAAACTTTCAGTGCTGTATTATTATTAATTCGTTCGAGGACTTTGAGATGATTTTTGTTCTTTTTCAAAAAAAAAAAAAAAAACTATGCTGTATTGAACTTATAGTGGAAATTTTAAGGGAACAAATAATTCTAATTAAATATGGCATTAATCAAAAAAAAAAATTGAATTATTGGAATCAAACAAAAATTGAAAAATGTCTAGTTCTACTCTACGAGGAGAGAAGTAATGAGATTATTGAGACAGTACATAGAGTGTACGTAAGTCCTTTCTAGTAGCAGTCCGATAACTATGGTCCCTTATAGAGTATCATAAGTTAAGTTGCGTTCTTGAAAGTCAAAAAAATTGAACAGTAAAATTAAAATAATATTTTGTAAAATTTATAAAAATATTACTAATCCTTTTATAATAAAAATAAGATAATCTATCTAAATATTCCAACATTTATATCTATGGATTTTTAGGCGGAGGTTTTTTTTTTTTTTAATAAAAAAGGTACACAACCGCAAAAAAATTCCAAATGGACCCAATTTATTACAATAATGTTTCGTTGTTATCCTTAAAAGAGAAATTGCAAATTACTACCCAGGGAAGCAGATAGTAAAAAAAAATCCCAATGAAAAAATATAAATTATAGAATATATTTGATATTATAAATAGAGACGATCTCTTTTGCGTTAAAGATGATTTATTATTCTGATGGAAAAAGTTTAACTGAAAAAGGAAATTTCACTCGCTCGAATTCCATAAACTGTTATGCGATTAATTTAAATTTCCCCCAAGACTAATATTTCGCAATGAATATTCAACCTTCTGAAAATAGCGTTTCCTTGTACAATATGTCCCAGGTAAATGAATATTAATTAAATAACAGCAGCAGCCCAACCAATGTGCAAATTAATCAATCATCATACGAACGAACAAGTGCCCAGAAAATGATTTCATTTTTGAAGTAACGAAGAAATTATAGAAAATGTACCATTTTTTGTTTGTTCGTAATTTAATGTTTTAATGTCGAAAGAACAAAATTGAAGTTTTTCCGCTAAATTGTACTCTGAATTCAAAATAGACGAAATATCCAATACAATATAATTATACAATAATAACTTTGACTACCTACTGTTTTAAGCAGTAGGCAAAATTAGCTAAGCCTTAGAATAATATGGCATGTTACGTCATCGTAATGAACATTTAATGTGTTTATAAACGATAATTTACCAATTATTTTCCATTTATCTATTTCGTGAGCCTAACTACTATACTACTGAGGTACTAACGTCAGAATCTTAACATCTATCGATCCTTCTACCATATTTGATGAATACTCAAATACCTTTAAGTTTCACCACGCTTCATTCTAGATCGTAATCATTCTTAAATTGTACAGTGTACAAAATTACTTACTCTACACAAAAAGAATAAGTGCTGTTTGCCAATTAAAATATTTATATTTTACACAAAGAGAACAGTAACTTGTGGATTTTGAAAGTTTTTGCTAAATTTAATTTGATGAATTATATTAGAATAAATCTATCCTAGCTTAACTGAGGAAAATGGAAGCTAATTTCTAGAAGAGTCTTCCATTTTCTCAGTTTTAAATAAAAAGAAATTTTAATAAATTATACGAGTATATATTTTTTTTGTTGAAACTTAACAAAACAAGCGAAAAAAATATTAGGGATTTGAGCCTAACCACACTCAATAAAAGTTAGTCCTTGACACTTCTAGGATAAAAAATAAAATTGTACACCCATAAAAAATTAAATAATTTTTCCAATCTCCTATTTTTAACCGTACTTCTCTTCTCTTTCTTTGGTTTCACCAGTAACAATATTGTGGTTAATATTATTGCCGTACTTGATTCTGTCAACATTATCCTTGTTGTGTAGTTCTAATCTAGCCAACGGCATCTGTTCTTATTCTGGTATGTTTTAGGCTTTACGCTTCTAAACTTCAGATTTGTTATTGATGGTAAATCTTGTTTTAAGTTAATTTTAAAATTAAATAATAAAAACAACATTTTGTATAATGGGAAGTAGTATTTTTGTGCTTGAATTATATATAGAATATGATTAGAGGTGAAGGAGAATTGTTTTTAGCCGAAGGACATCTTCTTTAATTTCATTTTTGAGAATTTCCGCTGTTCTTTTTGAAAATGGTTGTTTTGTTGTTGGTTTTTTTTTTGTGCGACAAAATTTAATCTAATTTATAAAAAGTAGGTGGTTACTTAAAATATATTCATGACATTTACCTCATCTACCTACTCGTATACCACACACAATACGTCGTCTGGTATTTTATTATGTATGCCTTTAGCGAAATATTCTGATTTTATTAATATTCTCTGGGGAACATTTTGTGTCAAATACTTTTAGGATTTTCTTCGAAATTTTACTATTAATAATAATGATAACTTCAGTACATACTCGTATGTAATAGAATGATAAAAAAATAACTATTGGTCTTTGAAATATTCACAAATTTATACACTTTATTATATTATACTTAGTGTGGTTAATTAATGCAGTAACATAATTAAAATTTCTCTATTAAATTGGAATTATTAATAAAAAATATAAAAATTATATAATATTATTATATACAAGTAGAAGTCCTTGAATACTACCCCTCAAAAAGTTTTATTCGTCAACAGAATGAATAAGTAGAAATTTTTTTTGAGATGGGCTTGCAAAATAAAATCTAAAAAGCAACGCACCAATTTGAAGACAAAGTTTTATACTTTCAATTGGCAAATTTTATACAAAAGAATTTTATGTAAGCATCTAATTTGATTTATGTAACAAAATATGTTTCCGAATTTTCTTATTGGATTGGTTCATTTGTTTAACGGTTTTTGCAAAACACTTTATTCAAGAATATGAAAATGGATTATCTTCTTAAATTTAGCTTAAGTTGAAAAATTATAAAATCTACTAAAAACTACAATATTAATTTTTAGTATTTTTGCATTTAAAAAAAACCCGATTATTTGTATGAGATATGGCAGAGAAGTTATGAGACTCTTAAATATGTAGGAAATGTTAAAACCTTGTTCGATAACAACGCGACCGTATGGAGAGGTGTTAAAAGCACATGTTTTACGTTGGCATAAAGCATTTTCGGAGCGGAACCTCGTTTAGGGAGGCCTTCATTATGGAAAACTGATGAAAATATGGACCGAGTAGAGATCGTCAAGGGTTTCTTATAAAGAAATTCTTGAAAGGCTCAGAAAATGGGTTCTTTATAACAACAAGTTTTTGTCAGAAAAAGGAATAGCATAACGAACCATGCTCAGGAAAACCTTCAACATTCAATAGTGCTGAAAATGTGGAACAAATGAGGCACTTTTGAGGATTCTCTACCTAAAAGCCAAACTATCAAAACAATTTTTTTATATAAAAAATCCTTAAAAGGTTGGCGGGTTCCTTATATAAAACTGGAAATTGCACACATTTTGATGCTCTATGCCCCTGTAACAAGGCCATCTTCATCAAGAAGTTTTTGCTGGAAAATGAATTCCTGTGGTTCCTAAGCCCACCTTTTTGCCCGATGTATACACATGTCCATATGATTTTTTGTTTCCCAAAATACAAAACCATTTAAAAGGAGGCCATTTGGATACTGTCGATTACATCCAAAGTAGTGTTCCCGAAAAACACTTTGAATTCCCGCGGGTTACGTATATTCGATTTTCGATTTTTTGTAGCGTTATGTTGGTACACATATCTCTCACTTATGCCGACTAGTTCTGCCATTTTGAAAGTTCAGTTAATTTTTGACAACTGCTTTGCTTGCACGTGTTTTGGCTCGCCTTCGATTTTTGCCCATTCCAAAAAATGGATTAAAGAATCTGTTTCGGAATCAAAAAATGTCACGGAGTGGCCAGATCTGGGGAATACGGTGGCCGCGGTATCTTTGGTGTATTGTTTTTGGCCAAAAATCTGCGCACAAGTAACGATGCGTGAGCAGGGGCGTTATCATGGTATAAAAGCCAATTTTTGGTCTGCCACAAATCCGGGCGTTTCTGGCGGATTGCTTCCCGCAACTAGCGTATAACTTGCAGGTAATATTTCTTATTGACTGTTCTATCATGTGGCAAGAACTTATGATGCATCACGCCCCTGCAATCGAAGAAAACTGGAAGCAAAACCTTCACATTCGACCGAACTTGGCGCGCTTTTTTCGCTCTTGGCTTGTGCGGCAGCTTCCATTGGGATGATTGAGCTTTGGTTTCCACGTCATATCCATAAACCCATGATTCTTCATTAGTAACGACTTTCTGGAGCAAATTTGGGTCGTCGAGGACAGAGTCCAACAGCTCCTTAGCAATGTTAATGCGATGTTGTTTTTGGTCAAAAATGGGCAAAAATCGAAGACGAGCTAAAACACGTGCAAGCAAAGCAGCTGTCAAAAATTAACTGAACATTCAAAATGGCCGAACTTGTTGGTATAAGTGAAAGACATGAGAACCAACATAATGCTACGAAAAAATCGAAAATCGAATATACGTAACCCGCGGAAATTCAAAATTCGCGATACTTTTTGAACAGACCTCGTATAGCGCTTGAACTACTTCAAAAATTGATGAAAATATGGAAAGGTTGAGAGTCTTATCCAGTAATTAAGCGATTAACAAAGAAGTTTCTTGAAAGCTCAGAAAAAGCGTTTTTTTGGAGCCAGATCGCAAATTGCAGACACTTGCACCATGACAACTCCTCAGTCTAAAAAAGAGATTCCTGTGGTTCCCCAACCCCCTTTTCTCTTCATAAAAGTCCATGATAATTTTTTTTCATTACCAAGTTGGTACTATCGACATTATCCAAAGGCGTATAACCAAGGACCTGCAATCGATTCCAGTTGCAGCCTTCCAGCACTGTTACGAACAGTCAAAACAACGCTTCCGCCAATTGCCCAAATCAGCTATTCTGAAAAGGATAATATTCGTATTATTTCTCTCCATGTGATTGATGAGATGATGTTTAATATTTCAAACTTCGCCCATACATCAAAACTTAGTAGCTTAGTGCTATAGCAAAATGTTAAAAATATCCTTTGGAAAAAAAACCTGTTCTCAATTGGAAATAAAATAGTGTAAACTATATTATTTTTTAGTGCAATGTTTTGGTCAGTTGCAAGCAAAACCCATTCGAAATTGTTTATAGTTGATAACAAAATGGCATGGTTTTGTTGGTTGGGTCGACTTTACTAGAAATGTGTCACAGAAAATCCTTTGCATATAAAAATATTATGCTGGCGGTAGTATGGAAATTAAGGGCTATAATTTAGCTGTCTCCCGACGAACAAAAATACCATGAGAATGCATTTATGATAAATTGCACGATTTTCATATTTCTATTCGTTTATTCAGAACGATTCCGGGTTTGGCCCCTAAGCGCTTCGTACAAAGTTTTACATCGACCACCGCCATTTACTGTGGCCAGTTACATGCATGCTGTATGCAATATAAAATCGATGGGAGGTAAAAAGGACAAACTAACCTTAGTAGGTTTGATATAGTAGGAGGGAGATTTTTGGTGGTACATAAATATTATCGTAGATAGGCTACGTAAGCTAGCTAGTTTGCTAAACAGTTTCTGCCAGATACGAGTACTCGAATAGAAGAAAGGTACCTTTTTCTCTTGGTCTTGTACAAATTCACATTTTCGCAAACAAAGAATCACAAAAATATGCAAATATATTCAGCAAATAGAGAGGTCGAGATATTGAGATTGCACTGTTGGTATTTCGAAAGCAATCGAGTTTTGGGCCGAAATGAAAATGGAAAGAAAAGAAGATCTAGTGAAATTTATATCTTTCCATTGTAGTTGTATTAAAATGTGAGTGTAAGTTGGAATAAGTAAGAAAATTTGCAAACCATTGGGCACTTTTCATAAACGTAACTTTTCCCAAATAAAATTCTCTATTTTTCGTGATAAAAGTGGTATAAGCAAAAAAAAGTTCAAACAGTATACATTCGAAATTATTATCATTCCCATAGGAGGAGGGCATCATTCCTCCAATAGTTCTTCTGTTTGTGATTTATTTTATTTAACATTGAATGGAAATTTTTTTAAATAATCAATGGTGCAATGTTTTGCCTTACAGTACTTCGGGATGAATTCCGTTTACAACCACAAAATACAAGGGTGGCTCAGAGCGAAACAGCACTGCTAGAATGTTCACCACCAAAAGGAACACCTGATCCGCTCATTACTTGGAAAAAAAATGGACAAAAAATAGATTTTGAAAATACGAAACGGTTGCGAATTGTCGATGGCGGTAATCTGGCTATTCAGGATACTAGACAAACAGATGAAGGACAATATCAGTGTATAGCAGAAAATATCGTTGGTGTTAGGGAATCTTCAATAGCAACATTAAAAATTCATGGTAATAACAATAAAATAAATTCTAATCAAAGCTAATTAATTTGAAATTTTTTTGTTGAATGTTTATGATAATGCACGCCTACATTAACAACATAATAAACAAACAGTTAAGCCTTTTCTGATACGTGGACCGCATAATCAAATTGTCGTAGAGGGATCATCGGTAACGTTCCAGTGTCGTGTTGGCGGTGATCCTATGCCAGATGTCCTTTGGAGGCGTTCAGCATCGGGTGGCAATATGCCTCTGGGTATGTATTAACATCATTTACTTTTCTTCGGCATTGTTCACCATATTTGCATTTAAATTTAAGCTTCGATTATTTATTTGCCTAAAATATACCATACTACCCCACAACACATCTACTCACCCCATTTACTAATCCTAAGCAAATTACTTCACAGATAGGGTACATATCTTGGAAGATCGAAGTCTTCGGCTAGAACGTATCGTCCTAAAAGATGAGGGTGAATACAGCTGTGAGGCTGATAATGCAGTGGGTTCAATATCGGCCGTGGGAACGTTAACGGTATACTGTAAGTGTTTTTATTTATTTTTATATCGTGTTTGTAACTGTACGACCTACATCAATCCTTTGAAAGTATCTTCCTAGAATGGCCATTTTTTGGGCTATTTTTTCTTCTCTTTTTTTTCTCTTATATTTTTTACCTTCATTATTAGACCCCAAGAAGCTTCCTTCCGGTTTCCTCTTTCTCATTTTTTTTTTGTTATTTTTTTTTTTTTTTGGCCAAACTCCCTTTGGTTACTGATTTGAAATTCGCCTTTGGCTTATCATTTTGAAAAGGGTCAAACCCGTTGGCATGATTCTTTTATTGCTTTGTATTCATGTTAACCAGAAAGGTTAAAGGATTTTATCTGAGGCTAGGTAAACGAATTTAAACATTTTGCTATATATACAATCATAAAAAAAAATAGAATACACCAAAACTGGAGCAATAAACGAAGAGAAATCAATGAAAATATTAGTGAAAAACATCTCAATTACTTCAGTTAACAGCTTTTGGGACGTTACAGAGAAAATATGTTTTCCTACATGTTCTAATTTCAACCTTTAGAAAATATTTTTCCTCACAACAAAAAAATTGAAAAAAAGAACAAATGTGCTCACAACAAACCCCGCTCCCCCCCCCCACCCTTTTAATAGAAAAAAATAGGAAACCAAATAGACGGTTTTGTATAAAAATAAAATAAATATTTGCAAATCATGAGAATGAATTTCATGTCAAGCATATATGTCCTATTATACGGATAATAAGCATTTCCTTTTATTAGACTTATAAAATTTAATTGCCTGTTTATCTTGAATTTAAATGGTACTATTTTCTTATATAATATAATTTATTATTTCAGTTGTAATATAGAAAAATAATATTTAATATTTGAATTTTTGTTATCGAATAAAATAAATATGAACCCAAAAAGAAACAAAAGAAAAATTTAAGAGCATACGAAATGTGGTAGAAAAAGAATGAGATTGGCATTACTGGAAGCAATCTGGTAGCACCACTTATACGTAAGTCTTTGGTGGAGTAGCAGTTCAACCTTGGAGTGCATTACGCAAAATAGAACAGCCAAATTGAGAGCAAGGATATTCTATAAGATTTCGTAGTAAGCTTTGTGCATCTAAGAGCTTGGCTTGACTTATGACAAGATGTGTGGAAAATTATTTTTCAAGAACAGAAATTTTTCAGTGGCATAAATGTTTTTTGGAGAGCTGAGAAGCAAAAGCAGACGAATATACTACAACGAGAAATGATTAATATTTAGGACGAGTAACGGTTGTTGTAACGCCAGACCGGCGACTAACACGGTATCTGTTGAGTAAGTTTTTGAGGGGCTCAAAAAATGGTAATTCGCGTTACGTCGGACATTGCAGACACTTGGAAACTCCATCATAACAACGCCATCAGTCACACGGCCATATCCATCACTGGCATTTTGTAGAAAAAACAGAGAGCCTAAATCATGGTGGAGTGGCGAAAAGCTAAACAAGACGGGCATGTCTCCCCGACAAATAGTCAACCAAATATTTTTATAAAGAAGTCCTTGGAAGGACTCTCGCAAAAAAAAATCATCCTCATTAATTTTCTACCACATCTTCTATGACTAATTATTGGAAGATTTTCAAAAATATTTTACTTCAAATTTAGAAAACTCGACTAAATTGAATATAACAAAATCATAGAAATCTGAACTTCTAGTTAAAATAATATTTAATCATCAAATAATGCACTTTAATATATTTTAGACTTTCTTACAACAAAAAAATAAGCTTAAATTTATAAGAAAAATTACACTATTTCTAACTTAAAATTAGTTGCTTGGAATTTATTAGAAATAAATTTAAAAAAAAATACTGATAATAAAACTATTTACTGGTAATTAATTTTATTCTTTTAATGTTCGAAAAGTTGATAATATTTTGTAGAATTTTTCATGTTTTATATTATAAATTTTGATAATCTTTTCAGCACCACCAAAATTCATAATACAGCCAACACCACAGTCAATAGAATCTTTAATGGATGTTTCTTTTGAATGTAAAGCTATTGGTAATCCGAAGCCAACAATGTTTTGGTCAATGGAAGGGAATCGATCATTATTATTTCCTGGCAATAAATTAGATCGATTTGAAACGACATCAACTGAAGAGGGCTTGACCGTATTGACACTACCACAAACAAAACGGTCCGATAATGGATTGGTGGTAATATGTAGCGCATTAAATGTAGTCGGATCGATTAGTTCTAGAGCGAAATTAAGTATAACATCTCAAGAAGACCGTCCACCACCGATAATTGTCCATGGACCAGTAAACCAAACGCTCCCCGTCAAATCGTTAGCCGTATTAAATTGTAAGGCTATTGGCACACCGAAACCGATTATTTCATGGTATCGAGACGGAATCCCGGTTGTACAATCGAGCAAAATCAATTTAACAGAATCTGGTGCCTTGGTTATATCAGATTTGGATCGGAATACCGACCAAGGATTGTACACTTGTGTTGCAAGTAGCCGGAGTGGCAAGTCAACATGGAGTGGTTATTTGCGTTTGGAAGTGCCCACAAATCCTAACATAAAATTCTATCGAGCACCAGATATTGCAAAATTTCCAAGCGCTCCTGGAAAACCACAAGTGGTCAACGTGACTGACGATTCGATAACTATCACCTGGAGTCCTAGTACAAAAGTGGGTGGATCCGACATAATTGGTTATTCGATTGAAATCTTCTCAAACAACATGAGCAAAGGATGGATACCAGTAGCGTCAAAAATCAATGATAACATTTACACCGAATCGGGATTAACTTATGGCGCTTCATATATGTTTATAGTGAGAGCAGAAAATTTCCATGGATTATCACCCCCCAGTCCCATGTCGGATGTCATAATAGCTGGAAAAGTAATTTATTTATTTTTGTTTTGTTTTTTGTTTTTGTTTTTATAGTCTTTAAGATTCTCTGAATCGTAGAGTTTTGTTATTCAGCTCAAGCAATCATTCTTTTAGTCTTGATACAAAATAAATATTATATATTTTTCACAGCAAATAATTGCCGAGGAAGACATCAGTCTTAGTGAAGCGCAGGCTATCTTGTCCTCAGGTGATGTAGTCGAATTGCTTGAGGCGAATGCTACAGATTCGACTAGCGTCCGGCTGGCATGGGAGGTAAATTATTTTTTCTCCATTGTCTTAGCTTGAAGATATCAAAAGATTGTTAAGATCCTTTTCATATGTATGCATGTGTACGCAGCTGATAACAATTAAACTATAGAATTAGATGTCCTTAAGCATACTTTGTTTGAAGAGTGTGTAAACTTCTTGTCAGTTGCGTTGATTATATTTTGTAGTGTTTATGATTTGTGACACCAGAGCGCCATTGTACAATATATCGTAAGATAGGGTGTGTTAGGCTTGCACAAAGTAAAATAAAAAAGGACATCCCTAGCACATCCAATACATTTTTTTTTCTTATTGCCCTGTCACTCCGTTTTTATGATATTCTACTTGTTATTCTTTGGAGATTCATTAAATTTATTTTTGCTTCTTTGCCAGATTGTTAACGCACAATACGTTGAAGGATTTTATATATATTCGCGAGAAATGACAATTGATGGCATCTATAAAATGCTAACAGTTCTACATGGTGGTGGTGCCTCAGCATGTACTATAACAGGTTTATCTAAAGCTACCGATTACGAATTCTTCTTAGTTCCATTCTATAAGACAGTCGAAGGTAAACCATCAAATTCGCGTCAAGCACGGACACTTGAAGATGGTAAATATCAAATTACAATAATAAAAATCATATTATAACTTTTTTTTAAAACAAATATTTAGACCAAATTTGTTAGATTTATGTAAGTGATTTTTTTGTTACTTTAAAATTGAAATTTTTTTTTATTAATCAATGCGTTATTGATTTTGTAGTTCGGATAGTAGAACCTTATTTTTTTAAACAATTTTCAAACAAATTTATTATTTCTAGTAAAAATTATTTACCTTAAAATTTGCCATTTTATATTGTGTATTGTTTAAGGTAAAATTTTTTTACAAAATGGGCGAAGATGCCTCAGCTTAGTCACGTGCTTTAAGAAGAGTATATTTTCTTTAGCGGCAAGGCCCATTTCTCTTTTGGTAAATTTGTCAAAAACCTTACAAGTGACTGTGGAAGCTCTGAAATTGTATAAGTGACTGTAAAAAAGATATTGTATTCATGAAAAGTCGGATGTGCAATTTTGATCTTAAATTAATTGTCTTCCAAGATTCTGCGATTTGACGCTGTTAGTCTTATTCTTATCAAACCACGTAAAAGAATTTATTTACGCAAAATTTTAAAACCAACATCCGTCAAGTAATGACCGAATTACAGCCCGAAATATGCAAAAAAAAAACTCAGAAAAAATAACCTCAAAGGATCGTAGCCTTCAAGCAGTTTTATATCAGTCATTTGAATGATGTCATATTTCATGCATAAGAACAATATTTAAGCAATATAATAAATTAAAATATTTATCAAAATCTGACTTTAAAGCATGTTTTATTTAATTTTACTTTCCGAAGCACAAATTGCGTAATCGTTTATTAAAAGTCCTTATAAAATTTATGAATATTAAATTGATAAAATTGCCGGCCCGGTAGTACAATCGTTAACGTACTGGACTACCATTCCAAGGGGTCGTGGGTTCAAATCCTACCGAGGTATGGTCCTAGGATAATTCACAAAAAAAAACAGTTTTCCTTTCGATTTTTACTTTATTTTCCTTATTCCGATATCCTTTGTTGCCAAAATGGTCTTTAGTATGGCGGCGCTTTGAATATACATTTCATTTTTTTTTAAATGATAATTTTTTTTTAAAAATTTATAAAATTTATACTAATGTGTAAAATTACAATGTTTTTTGGCCAGTTCCCAGTACGGCTCCAGCTGGAATGGAAGCTGTACTCTTTAATTCCACAGCCGTCTTCCTTAAATGGCAGCCACCAACCAATAGAAGTCTAAATGGTAAGTATTTTGCAATAATAAAAAAATCCACTCAATTTTATGAAAATGTCAACATTCAATAGATGATTATGTTCTTGAATGTGTATCTTTAGTCTTTTTTTTATTGAAACTTTGGGTTTTTTCCTTATGTATGTAGGTGCTTTGACAAGTTACCACATAATTGTACGTGGCCTGGACACTTTCAATATGTCACGTATCCTTACAAATATGACTGTTGATGCTGACACACCATCACTTCTATTAGCTAATCTAACGTCAGGTGTTACATATCATATCAGTGTAGCGGCAGCAACGAAGAGGGGTATTGGACCCTATAGTCAACCAGCTACGTTACGTCTTGATCCAAAAACCAAGAAATTGGATCAAGCGTTCAGCCGGTAAGTCTTACATTTGTTGAAAGATAGAAGAGATTTTTTTTCTCTCATATCTTACGATGTGGTACGTTTTTCTCTCTCGAATATTTTGTAAGCATTTATTTAGCCCTTATTTGTTGAAAATTGGCTTGTTCATCCCCTTCCTTCTTTGAAACGAAATATTTCTCAAGTTAAATGTTAGATTTATATCTATTTAATATTGTTTTTGTAAAAAAAAATATGAGGGGTTTGGTAGTAAAAACAATCAAACAAGAAAAGTGGAAGAGTGGAAGTATTGAACAGAGCCAATTTCCCAGACGGCCTCAGTGATTCTTCTTCCCCCGTTTTGATATTCAATTTCCATTCTACGTCTCGATTTCATCTAGATATCCAA
This sequence comes from Atherix ibis, assembly GCA_958298945.1. NCBI lineage: Eukaryota > Metazoa > Arthropoda > Insecta > Diptera > Athericidae > Atherix > Atherix ibis. The sequence continues at coordinate 17,163,021 of OY282609.1, read as the reverse complement.
TAAGTCGGAATATATCCGATGACTTCCTAACCCAGACGTGGTTCATCGTTTTGCTAGGATCTATTATTGCTGTTATAGTATTTTTGTTTGGCGCCATGGTACTCTTCAAACGATATCAGTTCATCAAGCAGACATCATTGGGAAGCATTCATGGTATGTATGCGTTTATGTACAGATATTTTCATTGCAAACAAAACAAGTAACACTCGTAAGCAAATCGAGTGTGTTTATTTTATTCCATTACACTTGCCACCACCATATGTGCGTAGAGTTTAAAAAATGAGCTCTCCTTATTGTTAGCTTTGGAAAGATAAGCCAATTTAATGCGATACCAATTTAGTGTATAGTTATGTATCTGCACTAAATTGATATCAGTTGCACATGTCTTAAGATGATACAATAAATACTAATGTCACTAATGACGTGAACGATAACGAATGTGACAGTGGTGTTGGCAATGATGCTGACATCGATTACCATTGCAGCTTTAAATGTGATAAGGCCAAATACAATTACGATGCAGAAGACAACGAGTCTGACTACGTTAAAGTTTCCGACGACGAAGACAACGTGAATACTATAATAATTATGATGGCGGCGATGATGATGATGATGATGATACTAATCATGTAAAAAAATTCTATCAATTTCAGGGAATCACGCTATTGGAACAGTTCGAAAGTTTCCTACATTGCCGCTAAACGCGAATGGCGTTTGGATTGATCCGACAGGAGGTGTTTGGCGGCAGGCATCGACTGTTACGAAAGATTCAATTCCAGATTACGCGCAAATATCCGGAGCCCCAACACTTCCTCTGCCCGACTATGAAAGGTAAGTGAAAAAAGGGATTAACATTAAAAATTCACTTGCATTTGAATCCATCAATTTTATTCTACCATTCGTTGCGCTATGTTGACAGAGAATCTATAGCGGTGAATATTTTCAGCCGATTTTTTCGTTATCATTTTCTTGGATCCGTCATTGATTTTCTTTTTGTATGTGTATCACTTTGGACTGTGATAAATTTTTTCCTATTTTATAAATCCTCCACTACACGGTATAGCACCCTGTAGAATATTGATAGCTGCCTGCCTGCCTACCGTTTTTAATACTTTTTCTTCATAGACAGACAAGAAAATCCGGTTTTTTTTTCATTTTTCGCCCCTTTTTTTATTATTGACAGAGGATTTCCATCAATAGAATATAGTTCACGTAACTCTGTCGTCGACGACAAAATGAATATTTATGTCGAAAGTTTGTGTTTACGTGTCAAATCTGAAAACAGAATACAAATTGAACCAATTACCGGGAATAATTGATTTTTTATTAACTTTGGCGATAGTCCAGTCACCGATACAGTAATGATATTTGCAAAACTAATCCAACATGATGGACAGACAAGAAGGGTAGTTGCATGTTATCAAGGGTGACTAAAAGGTGAAAATGATTTGTGAGATGGAAAATTTCCAAGATAAAAAAAAAGCGAGTCTATGAAATTTCCCTTAAACAAAAAAAAAACTACTCAGCTATTGGCATTTTTTCCAGAATACTGTAAAGGGTTCAATTTAATCATGTAGAAAGAAAGACGACAAGAATTAAATGAGATTTTTTTGAAATCCTTAAATTTGAAAATATTTGAATAGATGGTAATGCACGTATTTGCAATTTTAATGAGATTTAATGTTTATTCAAATGAGAAACTCTTAACTGTCGATCGATAAGAAATCTCTAAGATATAAATTATACTCAATGATAGCACATATTTTATGTTAATTGTATTTTTTAAAATATAAATCTTATAGAACAATGCTTATAAATAGTATTAAGTAATTTTCACTCACTTTCGTATCATTGCTGTAGGAGAGTTGAATTTCAATATAAAGGATTATCCACCTTGTGCTTTGGTCAAATACATTTTAAATTCAAATATTGATAAAATTTGGTTTGTGGTGCTGTTTCTTTCTGAAACTACATATGCTCAAGATTATTTTCTTTAAGTTCATTTAAAGAAATACGAGGTCTGTTCAAAAAGTATCAGTTAATATTTGACAGCTGCTTTGCTTGCTCGTTTTCGATTTTTGCCCATTCCAAAAAATGGATCAAAGAATCTGTATCAAATTTTGTGTGAAAAACAAAATTAATTGTGCGGACGAATTCCGAATGTTGACTGTGGCATATGGTGAAGCTACCTTGGACCGAAGCAAGGTTTATCGGTGGTACAAAATGTTCTCAGAGGGCCGAGAAGGTGTGAACGACGAAAAGTGTACCGGACGCCCGAGCACGTCAACAACAGACGAAAACATTGATGAAGTGAAGAAAATAGTATTGGCCAATCGTCGAATCACTGTTAGAGAAGTTGCTGAGGACTTAAACATATCGATTGGCTCGTGCCATTCGATTTTTACCAATGGTTTAGCATGAGACGGGTCGCCGCGAAATTCCAACCAAAATTGCTTAATTTCGACCAAAAACAGCATCGCATTAACATTGCTAAGGAGCTATTGGACTCTGTCTGCGACGACCCAAATTTGCTCCAGAGGGTCATAACTGGTGACGAATCATGGGTTTATGGTTATGACGTGAAAATGAAAGCTCAATTATCCCAATGAAAGCTGCCGCACGAACCAAGACCGAAAAAAGCGCACCAAGTTCGGTCGAATGAGAAGGTTTTGCTTACAGTTTTCTTCGATTGCAGGGGCTGGTGCATTATGAGTTAATAATCATGCCTCAGGTTTTCTTCGATTGCAGGGGCGCCGGGCAATATGAGTTAATAATCTTGCCACAGGGTAGAACGGTCAATATGGAATATTACCTACAAGTTATGCGCAAGTTGAGCGAAGCAATCCGCCAGAAACGCCCGGATTTGTGGAAGAACAAAAATTGGCATCGTTGCTTGTGCGCGAATTTTTGGCCAAAAACAACACTCTAATAATGGCGCAGCCACCGTATTCTCCAGTATTCTCACCGTATTCTCCAGATCTTTTTCTTACTTTCGATACTGAATAGCCCTATGAAAGGACGACACCACGCTACGATTGATGAGATAAAGACGGCATCGAAGGAGGAGCTAAACAAGATCACAAAAAATGATTTTTTGAAGTGCTTCGAGGATTGGAAATAAACGTTGGCACAAGTCTATAATATCTAGTGGGGATTACTTTGAAGGGGACAAAATAGATATTCATGGATAAATAAATAATTTTTTAAAAATCGCCATACCTTTTGAACAGACCTCGTATGAATTGATGACACTTTCTGACTACACAGACAATAACTTTTTAAGGATTCAATGACTTGTTAATAGTCACTTGTGGGTTTTCAGAGCCTTATGTATGGCAATTTTGCTTATTGACGCATACGCGGAGCTAAAAATAGGAAAACTTTGATCGAAAATCAGCATCGAAAGCGTATTGCTCCGCAAATTGTCGTATCTTCTGCGCATTCTATGGTCGGTTAACTATTCCATAAAGTAAAATGAAAAAATTTAAACTAAACTAGTAGTATTTTGGATGATAGATACGTTCAAAAGTTATCGAATAAGAGGATTTTTTAAACTATAAAATAGATAACATTTTACAGTCTCTATCATACTAGATTATATATTTGTTAATAACCGCCATTAGAAAATTGTACCATTTTCTTTTTTATAAATAGAAATAAAATTTTGCTCATAATTAAAATCATTCTAAAAACAACTCATCTAATATATCTGTACTATATCATAAAATACAATTAATAAGAGCATAAGTGCAATTATTCGAGTAGATGAGATTTTATGAACATAAGCTAAATAAGCTGGTCTAGCCTCAGGATGTATTCGGTTATTTTGAAACATTGAATTTCGTATTTGATGTGTTTAGCTTGTGGAGAAAACCTAGCTCTATTCAGAATTTAATAACAAAACTCTAAAATCTATATGATTTGATCCTCTTTTCCCCACCAAAAAACTACTCCCTGTAAATTTATTTTCCATTCAGAATTAATCCGTCCAACATGTTAAATTAAATAATCCCGAAAACCTATTTTGGTCTGATTTGGAATTTTTATATTTTTAAAAGGTGCTCTTTTAGACTAGATTCGAAAGTTTTATTTAATAATCCATATACAAGTGTAATTTTATAATAAAGTATATGATTTAATTTTGATAGGCTATTGAATTTTGAAACTGAATTTCTAATAGAGGGAAAATCTATTTTGTTGCTTGTCATTATTTGAAACCTTTTTTTATTCTATCAGATAAATATTTACGAGTATATTTAAAAAAATTAATAACTAATAATAAAAAAATACATTTTTTTAGCTTAATAATTAGTAATAATATACTAAAATATCACTTGTTATACATTCTATCAAATTTGTTTGTTTTTTTTTGTTTTTTTTTTTTTAAATAATTTACAGACTAACACCGCTAAATATGCCCGATTATGCTGAGGTAGCTGGTTGTTCATCGTTTAAAAATCCCAATACGCCATTGTACGACAGCTGTGGCGCGTATGCAACAACGAAACTCGTCATAAATGGCAGCCTGTACCATAATCGATATGGAAAGGGATTGTCTAGTGCCAGTATCGGCAGTGGTATCAGTAGCAGTAATAATGGAGCCCTTGGCATAGGTGGTAATGGACTTGGTATGGCAATGAATTGTGGACGAGTTAGTGATGCCGGAATAAATAGTGGAATGTACTCGGCACCCACCAGCAACCATTATAATATGGATGCTAGTAATTTCATGTTCAACGATACAAATTACCCAGTAAACAAGAGTGGCTCGGCATCGGCTGTAGTGAACACAAAAAATCCTAATAGTTGTTCTGAGCCGCCAAAAGTGAACATAACCGAAAACAAAATGGACCTCATAAATAATCTAAATCGTACGTCATCATCATCATCGTCAAAGGCGTCTGTTCCAAGCCATATATCGTCTGCTTTGCTAACGACATCCTCCTCGTCACAATCACCTGTGACAGCTCCCAAGCGTCCTTTGGTCTATGGCGGTAGTATGGGGTCTAGTGCTGGTATGATCGGATACAATGCAGTTGATATGGGTTATTGTGTAACTAATAGTGTCAATAGTGGAAACGTTGGCGGTCCAAGCATGTGTACAACAATCAGACGAAATCGACACCCAAAACTTTTCAACAGTGATAATAAAATAAATTTTACCAATGCTAGCTCTTGCAGAAGTAGTCCATCCGGTGGTGTAGATGGAACTGGACTAGATGGAACTGGTGATAGCGTTAGTGGAATTGTTGTTAATAATGTTGGCAACAACTCCAGCAATAGTAGACTGGCTATCGGTGGAAATTCAGGGCATACAGCCACCGAACGTGATAGTGACAAAAGTACTGTTAATAGCCGTATTAGTAATAATTTCATGGGCCAGAAAAGTTCAACAGGAAATATGACCAACTATTCTACCCATTATGGTGAAAACAGTTCGTTTGGTAATAGTAAAAGTTTTCAGCCATCATCAGTGGTATTAAAATCAAAAGATAGAAATGGTTGGACAACAGCACAAAATACAACTTTTAATAATCAAGGAAGTTCATTGCAAACAAACGATATAAGTGATAGTAATCGTAAGAATGGTAGTGGTTCCCAGACATATTTAAGTAGTTTCGGAAAAAGTGATAATGTGTAAATAATGAATATTTCATTTTCATACTATAAACAATTGCAAAACTATCTAAACTAAAATATATTTAAATGAAAATTCATAAATTCGCATAAATATATTATTCTAGAAACAATTAATAAATGAGTAATTTTATTGTAAAATATTTAGACACATTCATAAAATGATGGTATCAAAAAAAAAATATTTTATTTGTTATGGTGTGACAAAAGGTAAAATTCAGGATCTGTGAATATGGAAAATTAAAAGCTTTTCAAAATGTTTTATTTTATTTGGTTTATTTTAATTTCTTCGTTTTCTAACGAATTATATGAAAGAGAGGAAATATTGTAAAATATCTATCTATAAATGGAATTGATTTGAATTATGTACTTTAGGATTTTATATGTATTCCTTTTTAATATGTATAGTTTCTCCTTAAAAGAAGGTCAGCATAAGCAATTGATGAGAAAACTTTTAGGTAAGCATAAATAAATAATTATCATATGATTATCGTTTTTATTTTGTCTTAAAAAAATTATTAATCATTCCTTAGTTAATTTAAAGTAGTAATAAATGTCAAAAGAAAATGACTTCCAAAATACATGAACGAAAGACAATCAATATAAAATCTATAAGTTTTAATTTACGGTTGATTTATAATAAAAAAAATTATCAAAGTAGTTCTGACAATGATCCTTTCTTTAATAATCTATCGGCATCATCTATAATATTTATGAATAACGATTAATCCAATTTATGCTTTGGAAAGTAAAGTAAAAAATAAAAAAAATATTTAATAAAATCATTTAAATTGCTACCATATGACTTCTTGCAGGACTTGATCCTTTGATGTAATAACTTTTTAGCACATTTGGGCCCTGAAATTCCGCCATTATTGGATTGACTGCGTAAACGCAATATTTTATTAAGTCCAACAAAAAAAATCCATTTGCCGTTAAATCGCACGATCTAAAAACCAATTGGCATCCCAAAAAAATTCGAACTTTCGCGTGTTGTGTTAAAATATTCAAGTTCAGAACACAAAAAGTTGGTTATCATACGGTCATAGCGCTCAGAATTAACTGTAACTGTCCTTTTTATTTATTTTCAACGAAATGAGTCCTTCAGCCCAAAATGCACACCAGGTAGTCATATTTCGTGGATATAATAACTTCTCCATGGTCACTTGTGGGTTTTCAGAGCCTCGTTTATCGGTGTAACAAATTTTGCTTATTGACGTATCCAAATCCTGTTGTCCCTGCACCCAATCGAGACATCTTCTGATTGATTTCAATGCATTGTTCAATCATTCATCCACAATTTAAAATGACAAATTATAAACTAAATAAATGTTATCTTTTATGGCACATGTATTTCAACAACTTTTCAAACTACAAAATGCATAACATTCTAGAACCGACTACAAAAAATAAATAAATAAAATATTTTGGGTGATAACAAAAATGTAGTAGCAATGAAAAATATATTTAAAATAATTTGTTTCTGTTCAATTTGAAAGATAACATTTTATATGAAAGGATTCAAAGATAAAATGTCGGATGAGAAGAAAAAAAAGGGTCTGGCACAATGAACATTATCCGACCGAAATAAATTTTAACGTTCCACTAAATAAATTGTCAAAGAAGAAAATTAAAATAAAACAGAACAAAGAGAGAATAACACAAATAATTAGCCATACATAGCCATGCATAAATACATACATAACTATTACTATTACTACTATTATCAAAATAACCAGACACTTGAGGATATAAATGAAGGCAAATAGAAAAAATAATAGAAAATAAAATGAGCAAAGATTTACAGTGTCCTTTTTCAAATGGTTGAACATCCTTTAGAAACGACATTCCTGAAAAACTATACGCAGCACACACTCATACATATATATGTGTACATAATTCTTGGAGACAGATAGAAAGGCAGGCAGCTAACAAGCATTGTAGTTGTAAACTATGTAGCTTTAAGTTGTCCAATAATGAGCAGGAGTGACCATAGAAGGGATGGGAAAGCTTCCATTTTTGGGCGCGTCCCATTCTCACGACGATTACGTAAGATAACCTTAATTAATTGACAGATAAAGGAGACAAAATAGACAGTGCTAAACTTTTTGGAAAATTCGCTTATCTTCATTAACAATTCCTAGATAGAATGTAGAATGGAGAATCTCAAATTAGATACTTTGTACGTGCTACAATACATTTAAGTAGCTAAATCTATGGTATACGGTTGGAATATCATAAAATTTAATACTTTGTCGAAAAGAATTCACTCAAAGTGGATATTTATCTTTAAAGAATTTTTCATTGTGTTTCCCTCAACAAAATTAATTGAATTTCTTTATACAACCAGAAAAACTTACAAAGCATTTAATATTCGAATTTTCCTTATAAATAGTTTTGGATATCATGAAGGTGACTTTTTATTTTTAATGTATTTGAACTAGTGCAATTGTTTTATTTAAAAAGGTACGAACTTTTTATATACTTCCTTATAAAAGGAAGAATTTTTTTAAAAATTAATTCGAAATATTTGTAAATTTTACTAAAAAAGCAATGCTTTCTCCAAAAATTATCATATTACAATATTTCCTCTTATAATTATCATAGTGTTCACACAAATTTAAGACAATTTAAGCTTAACATAGTATCAAAAAGAAATATTAAATGCATCCTTTCTTCTCTTTCTTTAATAATAGAATAAAATGATTTTCATTTACAGAAAGGATAAATATTTCAAAATTAATTGAAAAAGACTGATGAAAAATACTTGAATGTTGTGCAAATCTTATAGTTTCTAGTTAGCTGAATAAATTAAAATTGATTTATTTTCTTTTCTTCGAATATATAGTATTAGAAATATAATTAAAAAAATTCTGTACAAATATTTATGTAAAAAAAAATATATTTTTGCTTAAAAAAAATTAACAAATAATAATAATAATTTAGTGAAAGTGCTTAGGATTAATTTGTTTTTTTTTGGCGTCTAATTTAAGAAATGTTTCTATTTTTACTATCGTTTATGCACATTTCTTCCATGTAATATAATAATTATTGTTATAATTAATTACTAATAGTAAAATTAAAGGCGATAAATGTAAATAAATATACCTACTATAGAATTAAATAAAAACTAATTTAAATGTAAAAATTATATAAAAAAATATGTATAATAAATAAAATTAATAAAACAATATTTTAATCATTATACTAATAGTAATAAAAAGAATAATTTAAATATTAACAATTCCATGATAAATTGAAACAATAAAATTGCGTAATTAAGCTGAAATTCAAGCAATTAATTTTATTCAATAGAATATTTTCGAATGTTATTTGAGGCCAATAAATTTAACTACCCCAAAATGAGTTAATATGTAAAAGAGTCCATATATATACTTGTGTAATTATATTGGAGTATGTTAACTGATATGGTATATAATGAATTTTTGGCAAATATTTGACGAAATAGAAACAATGTGGAATGGTTAAAAAGATCGGGGTAGCTAGCTTGTAAATTCATTTCAAGAGTTTAGATACTATGAAATTCATAAAACTAGCAACAGATACCAGATACATATATACAAGACTTTAATATTTACCCATAATTTAAATAAAATTTTAAATATATGATAATTTATACATATTAGCTTGTTGGTGGGTTCTGATGATATTAATTACGATTGTGATTATGATGATTATTATTATTTTTATTATTATTATTGTTATGACTAGAATTTAATGAAAAGAACAAACATAAATATGAAAATTAATTTTCCATCGTATTATTAATTTTCATATTAAATACGAGTATAAGGATGTATAGTCCTTATACACGACAGCTTGGAAACAAAGTATCATGTTAGGAATATTTGTTTTTAATTGTAGATAATAAATTACTTACATTTACAATAGAAATACAAACATACATACAATTATGATGTGAGTACAGATATGCTCGTAAATATAGATCATATTTAATTTAAATTATTAGTGAAAAATATTAGCAATCACTGACAAAAGTAATTGAAGTTACAGGTAAAAAATAAAATTTATGAAAAATTAGAGAAATTCTAATGGTATTGACTTATTTCATTTGTACTCCTGAAAGTAAAGTTTAATAAAACCTACTTAAAATTCTCAATTTGATAAATTTTCATTTTCAAAGAAATGTCGGCCAATAACACCTTTAGAGCAAAACTTTTTTAGGATACAATGGCTCCTCCCTAGCTGAATTTTGTTCAAAATATCAGCATCCAAAGCCTGTTGTTGCAGATTCTGTGATCGGCAGGCTTTAATTATTGTATGAGTTGAACTTTATATGGTCAAGGATGTAAGTTTAAATGCAAAATGCGACAAAATGTACCCCAAGATATGGTGAAATGCTCATATTTGGTTCTTCGGCTACACTATTATGAACAACATTAATATAATGTGCAGACCTTAATATGACCGTAACATATCCAATTTGTTAAAATTTTTTAATTGGAATAATAGTTTATCAATCAGTAGGAAGATTATGAATTTTTTTTACAATTTTAACGCATAGTTTGGTAGAGCTTTTTACTTTCCGAACTACAAAATGAATAACCCAATACAATTTTCAATTATAATAATTCTCCAGAGTCAATAATAAATGGTAGAATTTATAATGAGAAATAATTTTTGCCATTTGATGTGTGATTGTTAATTTTTAAATACTGAAGATTCATTTAATTTATTCAATATTCGTTAACTACAGAAAACGGCAGAATCAAAACCACATTTTAATAACTATTCATAAAAATATACTAAACCAAAAACAAAATAATAATAATGATAAACTTTTAAAACAAAAACAGCTACCTCTTATTCACTAACTAAAAACTCCATACAAAAAAAATCAAACTAATAAAAAGACACTAAAAATTATAAATAATCATTAATTTGGTCTAATGTCGAATAGAAATGGAAATTAAATTGCATTAAAAATACAATAAATATAATAATTATATAGGCAAATAAGTTTTAGATAAATAAGGGAATAATTTTAAGAAAAATTAATTAAAAAAATAATAATAATAATAATATTATTGATTATTAATATAGAAAATGTAATTGACAGAAGAGAAAAACCAAACGTCAATAAGAACATACTATCACATGTAGATATATAAAAATTGAAAATGTTTTAAAAGCAATCAATTTCGTTTATAAATAACATTATTGGGAGGAATTAAAAAAAAAACGAAAAACAAATAAGGATACTCATAGAAAAAATGTTTTTTAAATAAATGAAAATTAAGTAAAATTTGAAGAAAATAATAATTTAAATAACTAAAAGTAAATGAAATATGCAATTTTCATCAATTAAAAATAATGCTAGTGGAAAACTGAAACTACATATGTATATGAAATTTTTAATATTAATAAAAATTAAAAAAAAAAAAACGAAATACTAATTCACATATATATATATATATATAAATAAATAAGTACGTATAAAAAATTATATGAAATGATATTGGTTTTTTTTTGTTCGGAAAGAGAAAATTAAATAAATATGGACAAATTAAATATTGTAAAATATTGTAGAAAGTTAAAAAAACAGAGACATTTGTAATTTATATGACCGTCCAAAGCATATCGAGAACTAATAAATAAATAACATTAAAATATAAAAATTTCTGAAATTGTTTTAATTTTATTTTGCTTTAAATCTATTTATTAAAAAAAAATTATTTGTTTTAACTTTTATTACTATATATTTAAGTAATTTTTCTATTGTTAAAATTCCACTTCTAAGCGAAATATGGAAAGTGAATGCTAATATGTTCCCAAATTCCTTTAGTGTACAATTAACCCTGTATCTTTAAATAATTGAATTATTTAAAAATGCATTTTCAGATTTGTGGCTTAGTAAAAAATACCTTATTTGTGCCTTAGAGAAATTTTACGGCAAAATATTTTTTTTAGAATCATAAAAATTAAATATTATAATAAATATTAAAATAAAAAGAAAAGGCCACTCACATTTGATAATAAGACTATCATACAGGAAAATGGTGGTAATTGACGATTTTGAAGATTTTTTTTTTTTTCACTATTCACCGCAATTTGTATGGATATATGCGAGGTCTGATCAAAAAGTATCGCGAAATTTGAATTTCCGCGGGTTACGTACATACGATTTTAGATTTTTTTGTAGCGTTATATTGGTACTCATGTCTCTCACTTATGCCGATAAGTTCGGTAATTTTGAATGTTCAGTTAATTTCTGACAGCTGCTTTGCTTGCACGTGTTTTGGCTCGTCTTCAATTTTTGCCCATTCCAAAAAATAGATCAAAGAATCTGTATCAAATTTTGTTGGAAAAATAAAATTAATTCCGTGGACGCATTCCAAATGTTGACTGGTGCATATGGTGAATCTACTTTAAACCGAAGCAACGTTTATCGGTGGTACAAAATGTTCTCAGAGGGCCGAGAAGATGTCAACGACGAAAAGTGTACCGGACGCCCGAGCACGTTAACAACAGACGGCAACATTAATGAAGTTAAGAAAATAGTGTTGGCCAATCATGGCATCATCGTTAGAGAAGTAGCTGAGGAGTAAAACATATCGATTGGCTCGTGCCATTCGATTTTTACCAATGGTTTAGAATGAGACGGGTCGCCGCGAAATTCGTACCAAAATTGCTCAATTTCGGCCAAAAACAGCATCGCATTAACATTGCTAAGGAGCTGTTGGACTCTGTCCGCGACGACCCTAATTTGCTCGAGAGGGTCATAACTGGTGACGAATCATGGGCTTATGGTTATGACGTGGAAACCAAAGCTCAATCATCCCAATGGAAGCTGCCGCACGAGCCAAGACCGAAAAAAGTGCGCCAAGTTCGGTCGAATGTGAAGGTTTTGCTTACAGTTTTCTTCGATTGTAGGGGATTGGTGCATCATGAGTTCTTGCCACAGGGTAGAACGGTCAATAAGGAATATAACCTACAAGTTATACGCAAGTTGCGGGAAGCAATCCGCCAGAAACGCCCGGATTTGTGGAAGAACAAGAATTGGCGTTTGCACCATAATAACGCCCCTGCTAACGCATCGTTGCTTGTGCGCGAATTTTTGGCTAAAAACAACACACTAATAATGCCGCAGCCACCGTGTTCCCAAGGTTTCCGAAACTGAAGAGCCCCATGAAAGAACGACGCATCCACCATTGAGGAATGATTTTTTGAAGTGCCGATAAAGACGGAATCGAAGGAGGAGCTAAACAAGATCACAAAAAATGATTTGGAAAAAACGTTGGCACAAGTGTATAATATCTGGTGGGCATTACTTTAAAGGGAACAAAATAGATATTCATGATATCATGACAAAATTCACGATAGTTTTTGAACAGACCTCATATAAAATATGTCATCATTACCATTGAGCATAACAATTCCTAAAAATTTAATAATCAGAAAAAAATTTCTTGCATCTGAAAAACATTAACCTCAATATTTAACACTTTATTTTTTATAATAAACACAATATAATATAAAGTTATTTACATTTATTTTTGAATATTTAAGCGATTTTTTAAGGGAAGATACAAGCACATATTGTGTAAAACATCATAGAAGCACATGTTGTGTAATAATGCGGCAGCCACCGTATTCCCCAGATCTGCCCCCTGTGATTTTTTCTTGTTCCCGAAACACACACTTTGACCCTTATTTTGCAATGGTCACAAATTAACTGAACATTTCAAATGGCCGAACTTGTCGGCATAAGTGAGAAACATGAGTACCAACATAACGCCACGGAAATTCAAAATTCGCGATACTTTTTGAACAGAACTCGTACATATTTTTCTCGTGTAATTTACATTTTTTTCAGTACGCACGCTATAGTCAATTTAATCTATTTAAATAATCAACCGTCTTTATTATACCATTAAGCAAAAATTCACTGAGAATTGCATAAAACCGTTTTTTTACGGCACTCGTTATAACGGTAACAGCCATACTTCAATTTTTCTATGATCTCTCAAATGCTGACTTACGTATGCGCACGTATGGAAGTGATGTCGTAAAAGTACGTACGAGTGATCCACATGCAGCTTGTACACGTACATATTTAAGGGTGATAAAATTCACTATGTTACCTTGCATAAAATTATTAAACTAACTGCCACCGGACTCTGTATTTTAGAGGTAATTTCAAGATGCGGACAGATAACACCTTTAGACCAAACTGTGCACCAGAGAGTCACTTTTTACTAAGCCAGTGATTTTTCAGAGCCCCTTAATAAGGTAATTTGGCTTTTAGATGTATCCACCAGGCGTGATACTTTTTTCAGAGATCTTACATTACAGACTATAATTCTTAGTGCAATTTTTTAAAAAAAAATAATTTTTAGAGATAGACGCATTGAAAGTGGTAGTTATAGTGGTGACGGCAAGTTACTATGATTTTGGAAGCTTTTACAATTTACGAATTTTGGTAAGTACATATTTTTTATTATTTATATTTCTTTTAAAATGGATAACTGGAGAACATTACTAGATTATAATTTTTTTTAGTAATTTTTAGTTATTTGATAGTTTTAGATTATATTTTATTGAAATAATTAAAAATAAATGTTTTATTCTTTTGGTAAATAAAAAATTTGACTTTCAAAAATATAGAAAAGTTTACCTTGAATTAGTACCAGACGACAGTGGATGGGTAGAAAGTAGTATTTGTTGAAAATCGGAAGTATTCACTGCTGACTGATAAACTTGAGTTCCTTTTGATAACAAATTCCAAACCTTGTTTGGTATCGGTTGGATAGACATCATCCAATGGGAGAAAAGTATTTGGCATTTTTTCAAGCGTATAATGAGCTTTCGGGCGTTAATTTAGTATTTCGTTTCTCTGAGCACAAATCCATAAAATTCATTAAATTTTCTGAACATAACCGAACACTTTTACTTTTACTTTTACTATCTTGTTTTTGTATATTGTGTCACCATCATCGCATTGCATGGGGGCGAGTAGATTCGTGATAACCTCCAAGTGTCTGACGCCCCTAAAGCAATGTATGATTGCTCCATCTAGAATCACAAAGCAGAAGCCTAATAAAAGGGGAAGGTCCTGGTAGTATCAGAATCGTTGTGACTCCTGAATTCTATGTGTTTTTCGTTTGAATCTGCATGCGAATGCGGCAATAGTCACTTTGGATTTTGCCCAACTGCGGGGGATTAATAACATAAAGTTTTGTTCGTCTCTGCGGGAAAATTTACCAAAGACTTGGATGATTACTTTATGTTCAACTCGTTGGAATGGTGGTAGATTGTTCTAAAAGGATCGTTTCATTGCCTCTGTCCATGTCCTCCAGTTTTAGTTCTGATTGCTAAGGCACTTCCTCGTGGACTATTGTCGTTCTGTTCTGGATTTATTTCATGCAATGAAAAACAGCAGGACGTATGGGAATTAAAAGTTCAACTATACTTTCGACTTTTGTCGATTGCTTGAGCACGCACAGTTTTCTGTGGTTGCCGATTTAATTTGGCACTTTGTATCTGTGGTGGTTAGTTGTGAATATTCACGCTGCCAAAATATAAATGCTGGTCAATACAGCTTTTTCGAATTTTGTTATGTTCAAATTATTATACTGCACCTTGAAACTGAGACTCTTCCTACAGAGAGAACGGTTGAGTCATAAAAGTTATTGACGAAAAGGATGTGGTTTACCCTCTGGATCTATTGTCTCCAAGCGTATCTAATTGGTGAATTGTCTCTAGAATTTTGATGTATTTTTGTACATTTGCATTTTCAAGTATCCATTCATAGTAGTCAGCAGCCTCCCTTTAGTTTATGATCAAATTATAACTTTAAGCAAATTATTTATTTAAGTACTTGTACTTTTAATTTTTTAATTCTTCTTTGAAAACATTTTCACTACTTAAAAAAATGCCATTTTTATCAAAGAAAAAATGGGAAATAATTCTCAAATGCAGTCGGTTATATTTTAAATGGATAAAAAAAACAATAAAAATTATAGAGATTTGATTATTGAGAATAATTTATAAAACTAAATTTAAAAGAAAAGAAATTTTTCTTATACACAATATCATGAGATTTTTGTAGATACATATATCTGACCGTTATGTAAATATATTTACTTTGAAATGAAAGTTAAAATTTCCATTATTTTATTTTGTTTAATGTGTGCAAATTATTAAACTGACAGTTTATTATCTGAAAGGCTTATCTATCTGTCTAGTCTGTCTATCTATCTGTCAGACATAAATCACTCATTTACTTTTGGAAATTTTCAAACTTACTTAAACACGTATTAAAGTTTGTCTGTCACTTTCTCTCTCTGGTGCAGCTATAATTATGAATTTGTTTCTGGAACTTTCTTTAAGATAATTCTTTAAGGACCTTCGGTTTTATTATTACGATTCTAATAAGAGTATTTACTTTTCAACATCTTATCTGTAATATTTTTTTAATGTCACAAATTTTCTTAACTAATGCGAAAGTAGCTTTAATCTAAAATCAAGTAATCTTAATAGAGTTTCAAACTGGAATTCATCTTTGAAAGTGTCAACTGTGAAGGATTTATATTTCCAGATAAGATCAATAAAATGTCTTTTAGAAGTTACAGTAACAGAAGGAGAAATGTGAAGACTCTTTTTTTTTTTATGGACACATAAATTGCACACAGTTAGTTTACATATACATGTACTAGTATGTTTGAAAGTATCTGTATATTTGATATCATTGAATTGAATCAAATTACCTTACGGATTTAGAAGGTTTTCGTTTTGCTGTTAATTTTTTCGTCATTTTGTACGTGTACGAAAAAGATTGCAGGAATAGATATAGACAAGAGGAAATCGTTTCTGTTGGAATAGAGTTGCTCCATCTCCAAGCACGGTTGCCACAAGCATGCAAACTGAAGATGAAATTTATCCCCATTCTTCCGTAAAGAAAATTTGCTAAGTATAAAATTCCAAGTCAAAATTTTATACAAATTTGCTATCTGATTTCACATTTTTTGTGATTACTTTGTCCAGATTAACAAAATTGTTTTTTTCCCTTTCCTTCATCTCCTTAATTTTCCTGGTGTTTATGGTATAATTTTTTGTAAGTTTAGTAGCCAAAATGGGAATTATTTATTGATTTAGTAAAAATTTATACTTATCCTTTTTAACCTTTTTTTTAATAAATTTATTTTGGTTATATATACTTTTTTGGAACAGTATTAAGGGTTGTCGATTTCGTGCTTCGGAAAGTTAAATTAAATAAAATATATATAAAATTGAGATTTTGATCTAATTTTTATTTTATTATATTTCTGATACGTTGCCATTATGTTTAAAATATAATATTATTTAAATAACCACCATGAGACTTTTTACAACTCTTGATCCTTTTGAAGTAATTTTTGATGATTTCTTCATACATTTCTTGACGGATGTTGATTTTTAATACTCTAAAGTTTGAAAATTGTCTGCGTACACACTATGTTTCGCGTAGTTTTATCGAAACAAAGTCTAACGGGGTCAGGAGGCCAATAAACATCAATAAATCTCCCAGGATATTATGAATCCGGGAAATTTTACGTAAAATAAAGCCAAAATTTGAACATGTTGTGTAACTTGAGAAAGTACATATACCATAGTCTAGATTAAAATCTTCAAAGTCAGTTAAAAAAAAGTCAGTCATCATTGGGTCATAATGCTCGGAATTGTCGATTAAAGTGTCTCGTTCGCCATTTTTTAAAGAAATACGATGTCTGTTCAAAAGGTATCGCGAATTTTGTGTTTTTTTCAAAAATTATTTATTTATTCAGGAATATCTATGTTGTCCCCTTCAAAGTAATTCCCACCAGATATTATACACTTATGCCAACGTTTTTTCCAATTATCGAAGCACTTCAAAAAATTATTTTTTGTAATTTTGTTCAGGTCCTCCTTCGATGCCGTCTTTATCTCATCAATCGTAGTGTAGCGTCGTCCTTTTATGGGGCTCTTCAGTTTCGGGAACAAGAAAAAGTCACAGGGGGCCAGATCTGGGGAATACGGTAGCTGCGGTATTATTATTGTGTTATTTTTGACCAAAAATTCGCGCACAAGCAACGATGCGTGAGCAGGGGCGTTATCATGGTGCAAAAGCCAATTTTTGTTCTTCCATAAATCCGGGCGTTTCTGGTGGATTGCTTTCCGCAACTTGCGCATAATTTGCAGGTAATATTCCTTATTGACCATTCTACCATGTGGCAAGACCTCATGATGCATCACGCCTCTGCAATCAAACTGTAAGCAAAACCTTCACATTCCATCGAACTTGGCGCTTTTTTCGGTCTTGGCTCATTCGGCAGCTTCTATTGGGATGATTGAGCTTTGGTTTCCAAGTCATAACTATAAACTGATGATTCGTCACCTCTGGAGCAAATTTGGGTCGTTGCGGACCGCTCCTTAGCAATGTTAGTGCGATGCTGTTTTTGGTCGAAATTGAGCAAAAATCGAAGACGAGCAAAAATACGTGCAAGCAAAGCAGCTGTCAAAAATTAACTGAACATTCACAATTACCAAACTAATCGGCATAAGTGAGAGACATGAGTACCAACATAACGCCACAAAAAATCAAAAATCGAATACGCGTAACCCGCGAAAATTAAAAGTTCTCAATACTTTTTGAACAGACCTCGTACGCGATAATTTCACCTTCAGAACCAAACACGATAATAATGGCTTATTCCCACAGTCACTTGTGGGTGTCAAGAGCCCCATATACTTTTAATATTACCCCCACGCAAGAAATAGGCCTCATCTATGATAAAAGGTTTGAATTACTTAAAAACAAAATTGAATCTGAATTTTAAATATTTTTTTATTTAACTAAAACTGTTGGTCTTTGATTTTTCAAATCAATTAACATTTTTAATATGATAACTGATTGGTTATACTGCATTATTTCCATATCTTTAAAACTGTTCATATTGTTGCATCTTTGCATCTTGTGTATATAAATGCATTTGGATAAGGAAAAGTAGGTAAATGAAAGCAGATACTACACTAATTGGCTTAATCATTATTAAGGTATTGTGTTTGAAGAGCAAATAGATATTAATTAATGCAATTAATGAGTTGTAATAAAATTGGTTCATTCAGTTATTTATGGGCACCCTCGTGTAGAATTAATACTCAATCAACAGATTCCTTTCGTGCACTGATGCAGATTAAAGCACTCTCCAATTATGCTGCTCTGTTCCTGTTTTAAATTTATATGATTAGATACTAACTAACTTGTATAATATTATTTCAACTACATGATTAAATGGAGAAATTTTAGCAGATACATTTGAGGAAACGAACTGTTGTTTGTAAAATGAGAGAGTTTAGATAAATTTTCTTTTCTTTAGCTACTTAGTTAAATTGAATTACTCATTCCTTGACTGTTACTTAATTTTCGATTAAATTAAACTTGTGGAAATATTTTCAATAACTTAAGAGTTTATAACAATTTCTTCTTTTTCTTTTATCGAAAATCGAAGAAAAAATACCATCTCATTTTGAAAGTTTATTTTTTCGTCCTTGTCAAAAATAATTTTCTCTTGAATAAACAATATTGTTTTATACATAAAAAATCCATCTATTATTTCTGCTTCACAAAATGCCATATTCTAAGACTGACTGCCATATTCCACCGAATAATAATAATAATACTTTATGAATGGATAATAAGTGTTCTTCGGTGGAGAATTTCCTTTAACTGGAATAATCTTTGCTCTTCTGGGGACTCTTTTGTAGGTGTGGGAGTCTGTATATTCTTCCTAGTTTTTTTTTTTTTAGCTTCAAGATATTAGCTGACAAAAGAAAACTCTGTAATATTTTCAAAGAAGAATCATTAAATCATAAATTTTTTCGAATGTCCTTGAATATATCCTTCAATGTATATAGTGGTGTGCAAAAAATATGGTTCCTTATATGTAAGTAATAAGGAATAAAAATATTTTATATAAATAAGAAAATATTTTTATTCCTTATTCTTTATATGGATTTTCCTAAATTAGCAAATTAGGCTGTCTTTGGCTTTTATTGCTGCCCCCTACATAGTCTATCCATAGACTATGCCGAATTTTTCCACGTCGATGTAGGTATGGACCTACCCAAAACTGATATCGGTCGATTTTTAGCTACCTCTCATTATAATATAGCTTAAATATTTTCAATTGGATCCAAATCTGAGCTACATCTTTTATATTTTTGTAACAGCGATATTCAAAATATTTCATTTAAAAATATAAAATTAATACTATTTAAATTTTTTTCAGTATAAGAAAGATGGATAGCTCTATTACGCAGGGATGCAATTGATCCTCAAAGACTTTCAAATGAATGTCAGCTGTTACCTTTGAGGTAAAGAAACATATTTGTCCAACATGCAATTGGAATTTGTATTGGTCATATTATATAACTTTGTTCCAAATCTCTTGTGCATAATTGGCATGTTTTTGTGGCCAAAATATACATACGATTTTGCTTGAAGTGTACTGAGAAATCCGACTTATATAACGGTCTGCGTGCTTATAATCGAGCTCCCATAAGCCTCCTCCTGCCGAAATTCTTTACTCAGTTAATCTGAGATCACACGGTCTGTGTAACTGTACGAACCAGTTTGTTCATTCAATTTTAAAAAGTACACAGACTGGTTCGTTCAGCAAATCACACAATCTGTGCAATGCTCGAATTTTTGGTATGCATGAACCTGAGGAAAAAAAGCGTATTTCGCGAACCATTGCACAAACCGATTCATACATTTATCACACAGTTGGTCTTGGTTTGGAAAATTTAATAAAATATTTGCAACAATTTAATAATATAAAAATTATACACCGCAAACAACAATAACAATTTAAAATAAGTGACAGTCGCCCGAAAAAGACTTGCGATGTGTCAAATAGTTGCACGAATTAAAAATATCCGTGACTTTGGTTCGCTCTGTAATGGCGGACATTTTGATTTATCGTGATTTTCGTTCGCTCTGTACTTGCGGACGTATAGATTTGCACGAACCAATATTCGTGCATGTTTACACAAACCAAAATCGTGCAATGCACGATTTTTATTCGTGTACATATGCACAAATTTTGGTTTGTGTAAACATGTACGAGTTTTGGTTCGTGCAAACATGAATTTTTGCATTTTTCTAGATTCGTGTAAAAAGCTTTGGCTATCACACAATCCGATCCATGCAAATTTTTGCGCCCATTGCCAGAATAATTTGTGCATTGCACGTACCGTGTGATCTCAGCCTTACTTGGACAAGATCACTACTAACACCAGTCAAAGTAAGAACGTTCTTCCATTGCTGTGATTTTGCGAACTCTTTCCTCCTTTCGATACTATCTGTCTAGCGAAATTTTTCAAAAATCTTTGTGACTGAAGAGCGATTCAAACTTTTGATCGGTATTCAAAATTTCACGCGTTAAAAATAAAATATTATTTATCTACTCCAAACGAATTTTTTCCATAATTTCGCTTATAGATCAGCTCATTCCGTATTTAATCACTGTTACTCGTATTTGTTAAATAAATACATCTTTCCTTAATTATCTTTATGACTCCCACCATAAATACCACAATTATTCACACTATTATTCTATTACTCTCTGTCACACTTCCAAATACATAGATTAAATGTTACATTTTTAAAATCATACCTCAAGTATGAGTTCAAAAGTTTACAGGAAAAAATATTGCAGAAAGTTGATAATAGGACATTCCCTCACTGCATTTAATTTCGAATTCTAGGTGGTTTTCTATTCAAATTTTCATATTTTTTATTATTATTTCTACTTAACATAATATTTTTTATTTGTTATATTCTAAAAAGACAAAATCTCAATCGATACTTAAAGAGCCGATTCAACCCTAAATGTATGTACCATAGAGTTGTGAAATAATTTCCAAATTAAAATTCTGAAAGAATTTGCAACTTGGAGAGAAAAGAAAGCTTTTCGAAGTTATTTACCACCATAGAAGCAGATCGAAACATAATGGACTGCGTGCTCTGACTATCAATGAATTATCCTTCCAGGATATTTTTATAACTTTCTCTCAATTTTTTTGTTAATTTTTTTCGTTTCTATATGCATGTACTTGAAATATTTGCGCACGCCTAATGTCACTATTTTATTCTTTGCACTTGATTTTATTTTTATCTTTTTTATTTATTTATTTATTTATTCATCATCACTAGTAAAAATCGTTCTCTCTTATTTTTGTTTCTATTTCTTTTACGAGTCCATCTTTTACGAGTGTATCTGAGGCAGCTTTACAAGTAGATACTTCGAACTTGTTATCAGGAGGATAAGATTTTCAAATTACGAATAAACGAAAAGTACGTATAATTTCCGTTCTGAAAAGATTATCTACTGCGAAATCTTTCTTTAATATTGAAGTTGATTGCCTTGAACTTGTCCAATCGTTGTAATTCGTTTTGAAAAAGTTCGTGTTCAAAATATCAATTCGGTATAGGATCAATATGCAAAAATACTTTTCTTAAGTATGCAAAAATACTTTTCTTAAGATAATAAAAATAGAAAATATAAAATACGAGGAAAAAATAATTCACCAAACAAGAGTAGACTATGTGAAATTGCCTTAGGTTCTGAACGGAGATACTTTTTACTATACCTGGAAGGTTGAGTAAATTCCCCATCAATCGAATATCACCTTTTATTGAATTTAATTCCGGAGGTTTCGCATCAAAATTTACTGGTACTGCCTCTGGTAAGTCTTTTAAAAATTGTATGTACTCGTACATCAATTGCAAAATGCCTATAAGGTAATATAGTGAGATTTCTACCCGTGTTATAGATAAATATGAAAAGTGATATTGACTGATAATATTATTTTACATTTCCGCATATTCTTTGATTTAGTGAATTTTCTTTAAGAGAATGTTCTGTGAAACATCACGGTTCAAATTCAATCAGTCATCAGATGTTAAATTGAATTTGTTTTTTTTTGCTTTGTTCCTTTAAGGCATTTTCTGTATTTTAAGATGTTGAATATTTCTTTTTTTAAATTGATAAAATCCAAGGAATAAGATATATTTATGATTGTTTAAGTAGAAAATAGAATTAGGATTTGTAGTGATGGAAAAAATAAACAACAAAAAATATTATAAAAGCTAGAATGTTAGCGAAATAATATTATTGGTATCCAATTTCACTATAATATAATCTTAAATTCAATACTCTATTTACCGATGAAATTATTTTTAGAAAAAGTTATCATATTTTTTTGTAAAAATTTTTTATTGTACATAAAGATAAACTTTTGAGAAAATAATTATGGACATTTTTTTACGTTTTTTGGAGTAGCTTAGTTGGAAAATTTTATAATTAGGTAATCCGTAAACCTTATAAATCCATGAAATCTTAATTATCCTGTTGACATATAGGCTCCTATCAATTCTTAGTAAAATGCTTGGTAAAAAAGCTTTTATAAAAATGACTCCATTTAATCCTAGATAATGAACAAAATATTTCTTATCATTAAATTGTATTCCGATCTGAATATCTATAATTTACCAATCTATTGATATGTGTAGAAAACGTTATTTCCTAGGAATATTCGTAGATATTTCTCATACTTTTGATTGTGTGTGTCAAATTTGGCTCCTCTGGGGAAACTCAAGAGTTTCCTCTCTTCTACATAATATGTTACTATAAATTCATTTCTCTCCTAAGGTGAAATTTCGAAGTAGCAGTTACTACAGAATACTCAGAAATATATCATGTTTTAGTTGGACTGCCACAAGGTAGTATTTCTGATCTCATTTAATATAATATATGTGTCCAAGATATCCAATTTCCTCTTATGTGAATGATACAGTGACACTTACTAACCATACAGAATTTTGTATACACCTTCATACCTAAATGGCAATATAATTCCAAAATTAGATAAAGTACCATTACTTAGAAATTTACCTAGACAAGATATCTGGAACCCAAACATATTAGGCTAAAAAAACTTTAGGGGTTTTAAACCAAACGCAATTTTTATCGCATGCAGTCCTTAAAATCAAAAATCCCCTGCAAAATTGTTGATATTTTCAATATCAATTCGTAATTATTTAATACATCGCTATCTTAATATATGACCTTTTTATGCAGGACCTATCTATTTGCCATTACTAAAAATGACAGCGAAATACCGCAGGACACTGAAGTTTGATATCGGAAATGGAACCTATATACTTGAGACCTAAAATTCCAGAATTAAACAGACGATACCACCAACTACTGCGACTTTAAAAAAAACCCTCTAAAATTCGAAGCAAAATACAATTTCTACAACGCCATACTGAAACCAATATGGACTTATGGACTAGAATTCTTGGGTTTTACTAAGTCTTTAAATTCCCGGTGAAGCCAACCTATATTTACTCAAAAGTACTACATCAAATTGTCGTACTCCTTTTTGTTTGTTTGCAGGAGTTTGCGATTTTGTCTCGTTATAAAAAGTGTCGTAAAGTGATTTTGTCTTATTGTAAAAAGTTTCAGTGTCTTTTTCCGGTTTATATGCGAGGTATGTTCCGCGGGTTACGTATATTCAATTTTTATGGCGTTATATTGGTCTCTCACTTATGCCGACAAGTTCGGGCATTTTGAATGTTCAGTTAATTTTTGACAGCTGCTTTGCTTGCACGTGTTTTGGCTCGTCTTCGATTTTTGCCCATTCCAAAAAATGGTTCAAAGAATCTGTATCAAATTTTGAGTGAAAAGCAAAATTAATTGTGCGGATGCATTCCCAATGTTAACTGTGGCATATGGTGAAGCTACCTTGGACCGAAGCAACGTTTATCGGTAGTACAAAATGTTATCAGGGGGCCGAGAAGATGTGAATGAAGAAAACCCAAGTTCGGTCGAATTTGAATGTTTTACTTACAGTTTTCTTCGGTTGCAGGAGCGTGGTGCATCATGAGTTTTTGCAATAGGGTATAACGATCAATAAGGAATATTACCTGCAAGTAATGCGCAAGTTGCGCAAAGCAATCCACCAGAAACGCCCGGATTTGTGTAAGAACAAAAATTGGCATCGTAGGGAAACCCATCGACCGACATAAACATCACTGGTACCTTCGATAGATGTTTACTTCCCATAACTCTTCACATTAATTAATACTATTATCTAATATTATTTTGTAGCGGCATATATTTGTAAAATTATAAAAAAAGTAAGATTTCAACCAAACAAAAAAATATCTTTTACATTAAATCAATCTGAAATTAATTTTAGAAATATTATTCAAGTTGAAGAAACTGCAATTAAAAATAATAAAAGTTTAACTTAACAGAAATAATTGCACAAACATTTAAGTTTAATGTGAATTGAGTAAACCAAATATCGGTAATGTTTGCAAGGAAGAAGTTTAAGCGTGGCTGTAGCGAGCGAAAATAACGCTAATCCTTTTTATAATCGATTTTCTCTGTTTGCGGAAAATACCATAATTTCAATCGTTGTGGGTGATTATTCTGTACGTCATTTGAATACTTTGAGAATTAAATTTAATATCGATGAGTTGCGTGACTTGAATTTGAGTATCAATTGTGGTACGGAATGGGTATGGTTGGTATGACTGTTCGTTCGGTGTAGTATGATGTGGCACAAAGTGGCAGTCAGGGTGCTGCTCTATAATAGATATGGCCGGGACGAGACTTTCATTTGTGGTTCATTAGTGAAGTGTTCCTGGGACGGGGTGGTACTGTATGTAGATTCAACAAATTTATCCATTCTGTCGACAGTCGCCTCTGTTCTATATAATCATTCAATATTCAACACTAGGGACTCTAGGTTAGCTTGGTTGAAAATATGAAAAGCGAAGGTAAAAAAAAAAAAGAAAAAATGACAGCAAGGTGAATTAGAAAAAATTCACTTTTTTCGCACGAAAGTTTTCTGTATTATGCCTAGCTTGATAGGGAATATAAATTCAACACTGATGATGGCTTCTGTTATACAAATTGGCATTTAGTTCGAAGTTCATGTTTTGCTCGAATAAATTTTCCTGTTTTGGGCCACAGTGAAAGTGAAAACCAACCGCGAACGCAGTATAACTAAACTACAATATTCGTGTTTATGTATGTATATTGGCATGGTTAACCTAGTTTACGAATGCAAATATTCTTGTAAGGTGAATTTTAGGTGAATTGGAGTCGACATTTTCCCTGCTTTTATTGTTTCGATACTTCAATTTTGGTTTAATCTATACTTTTTTGTTGTGTTTATTATATTCTTGAGAACATTTCTATTTCAACTATTTCGTTTATTCCTCTACCTACTATAGAGAGCAGGGATGAGATATACGAATTTCCATAGTCTATGGTTAAAGACGGTAAATAAACAAAATTAAAGATAATACATGGGAATATTTAAAATGTTTTCCTTGTGGCAAAAACCAATTTTTCTTGCTTTCAAGTCTTAATGACAACTATTTATTAAAGTCATCCACCCATCCTTAAATGAATATTATATATACATTTGATATAATTTAAGCCTAACTTAGTTTTATTTTCAGATTGTCATAGAATTTTCTATGATAGATTGCATGATATTATGAAAGAAGCATAAATCAATCAGCCAAATAAAATTATTCAACATATCTCAGTGTTATCGGATGTAAAAAATTTGTTGGCAAGCGAAAAATTGATAATAAAATTTTTTTCATATGCTTTCAAATATATTTTTCTAAAAAAAAATAAAACAATATGTAAAAGTCCTGCAATAGTCCTTTCAAGATGTGAAGTACAAGTTCCAACCTCCTCCGAAAACTATACGACTCAATAGAGTGTCATAAAATGAGTTGCGTTTTTGATGTTCATTAATAAAATTAGAACAGAAAAATTTGGAGTTTGGTGAATTTGCAATTTTGCATGTGCACAAGTTTTTCATGCATGTGCACAAACATGTGCACAAGTTTTTCGGTTCTATAAAGCAGTTTTGAAGGACCGAGAAGCAGTGGAAGACAGACCTCGCTTAGGAAGACTTCCATTATTGAAAACTGATGAAAGTGTGGAACGAGTGAGTGCTCATGTGATGTCAGGCCGTCTATTAAAAGGTCTTTTTTTTTAAAAAGTTCTTGGAAGCTTCAAAGGGTTCTTGGCTTCCAGACACTTTGATGATCCACGGTTATAACGATAGTACTCCTATAATTATAGAATATGAAAAAATATTCCTTTTTAAGGAGGCCTTCAATATCGAAAATGTGAAAAGGTTGAGGGTTTTTGTGAGGTCAGACAATCGATTCTGATGAGTAAGTCCTTGAAAGTCTCAGAATAATGATTTGTCATGTCAGATACTTGAATTCTCCACATTGACAACGATACCAGTCACATGGTCATCTCCATTAATTAGGTTTTGTCGGAGCAGAGGATGGCATCAAGTATTTTTGAGTGGCCAAGAATCAGTGAAAGACGGACCTTGCTTAGGGAGGCCGTCAATATTGGAAATTCATGCAAATAAGGAACGAATGAGGGCTTTCGTGATATCAGACCAAGATTGGGCATTTTTGAGTGGCCTAGATTGGAGGAGCTTTTTTTGGAAAAACAGATGGCATAAAGCATTTTAGAGTGGCCAAGAATCAGTGGAAGACGGACCTCGCTTAAGGAGACCTTATTAAACAACGAAAACTGATGAAAATATGTAAAGAACTAGGGCTCTAATGAGGTCAACCAAGTTTTCAAGAAGTCTTCGGAAGGTTCATAAAGGAGATTTTTGGATTCTTCATCATGACAATGCCCTTATGTCTTTTGTTAGAATAGGGTTTTTTTTCCGGTGGTTTCTCAGCCCCGTCTTTTTACCTTATAGAAGTTTTTATGATTAGTTTTTCCGCAAACTAATCATAAAAACTTATATTAACAGCCTTAAATTGGTAGGAACTATCAATGACATCGAAGGGGTACTACCGAGGAGCTGATGGCGATACAAGTTGAAGCCTTCAAAAGGTGAGAACAATGCCTCCGCTGATGTATCGTTTTCTTTGTAAAGGGGATGATAACTACTTTGTGAAGGGGATGATAACATTAATGTATAAAATAAAATAAAATTGTTTCATTGCTTCTCTTAAAAAAATTCTACAATTGTTATTAGAACAAAAAACTTCCCATAAAGTGTAAATAAAATTAATTTTTTCCCGCTAATTATTAAAAAAAATTGCCGTTTTAATAAATCAATTGGTCTATTTTCTGGTTAGATGTCATAATATGTGGGCATTATGTTCAAGTTTATGTGCCTCACTTAAATAAAATAAATTTGTACAAAAGTATCACACTTCCACTTTGGTATACTATACAGAGAACCCTCAGTTACTGTGTCATAATAAGTTAAAATAGAACATTTACGTTTGGGCATTGGGGTGTAGAAAACAAAACAATCGTACTTTCTAGATAAATTTGGAACGTACAATCATTGAGGCATATTTCCTACAAGCTTCTTGGGGTGGATGAATTTGTCTAGATAAAAATATGTCGCAGTTTAAGGCCATATACGTCAAATGGTCAATTGGATTGAGCTCCTTTTTCATGTCAGACGATTGCTTATTTACTTGGAGGAGAATTTTTCCTAAACACACGTGCCTTCGCCGTATAGATATTGAAAGAAAGTTTCTCGATCGGAAAAAATATGCCGAATAAAAGACGGAAATAAAATTTTCGAAACGAATGAATTGATTGAACGTATATCGAATAGGCATAACGAACTATTATCGATAAATACCGGTAAACGCACAGCGGAATTTCCTGTACTGGTCACCAAAACATCCCCAATTTTTTCTTGTCCTTATAGCTTTTGTACATAAATAGCCTGTGTTTCACCAAAATTTTAGTTCGCCAACTTGTGATGAACGAGTTCCAAATTGTAAAACCTGTCATTTGCACTAATATTACGTATGAACGTGCACTATTTAATTTATTATAAAAAAGGACATTACATGGAATATCGATTTATTTCTTTGGATGGTGTTGTGTGTAAAGTATCTGAGATATGAGCCAGAGGCAATTTTGTAGCGCCACGACCATGAAGCCATTAGGTGACATCAGGTTGCGTGATGATTGGCATTGCCACATTCTCTTATGAAACTGGTAGAACATAAGTTGGAGGAAGCATTAAGACGTTGGTTTATTTGGTGGAGTAAGTCCTTTAAATGAATGGTTGGTTGTTCAGTTGCAGAATAATGGATTTCATTTTATTTATTTTCTAACAACATCCAGCAGGTTTCTTTAGTTATTGCCAAATGAGCTGAGTTTTCGTGCCGCTAAGAAATAATATAATTTTTTTAAATTTAAATGATATTCAAGCAGATTTTTTAAAGGAAGAGACAAAGGCATTAAGATATTTAGGGGAAAATAGGGGTTGATTTTGGAGTAAATAGTTATCTGAGTAAAGGATTACGATGATGGGGTAGACGCTAATGCAACTTTTTTTAAAGGAACGTTAAGATTACAACGAATAAGGCTAATTCGAACTAATAGAGAGCATTGGCAATTTTTGGAAACATTGGAAATTGTAGGGTAAAGATTCGACGTAATTGTAGCCCTATGTCGAACCCCGAAGGTTGAGTCCGTAAGTCCATATTGGTTTTAGTATCATATTGTATAGTAATCATTTACGTTTTATTGTCAGTTTTAACCTACCTTCTAGGAGGCGTAATAATAACTTGTTTCGACTATAAGTCCAAGGTAACGAACACTTGTTCTTTGTAGAATGGTACTGCCTTTTAGGGTTACTTCTGGAGTCTGGTATCGGTAAATTGTAAAGGTAACATGAGTACACTTTTGCTCATAAAATACTACTCTCCATCTAGGAGCTAGGCTTCTCAGGAGTTGATATGGTTCTGGAAATTACTAATTACTGTAGAAAGATCTTTATCCTGAGTAAGGACACTTATATATTGTTATTTAACGTGACCTATTTGTCAAAAACTTTAAACCACGAGTCGCCTACGACTATAGGGATTGAGTTATACTCAATCAACGCACCACCATTACTGGTAGTTAACAGTTAGTAATCAGTTATATGCTGACTACTCCACCTGCTGGTGGCGAGGACTACCTAAACTTCTACTGTCATTAGCAGATACAGTGCCCGAGATAATTGCAAAATGGATATTGCCGGTTATCTTCCACCCGCGATCCGGAGATAGTACCCGCGATATGCGTATTACGCCACTACGTTGCTGCCTAAGGCGTCTCACCATTTTCGGGCACTGTGTGTTTTAAGACCATGGGACATCCCGATTCCCGTAGTAACAATTTTTGTTTTAAGAGTACTTCGGTTTGTATACCGTTCACTGGGCTACGGTCAGGAATCTTGTAAATTTGTAGGCACCGCTAAGCCAGCTCAGATACGCGGGTTCGCCAAGACCCTGGGTAAGGACAGTTGTATTGTACGCATACGAGGTCTGTTCAAAAAGTATTGGGAATTTTGAATTTCCGCGGGTCACGTGTATTAGATTTTCGATTTTTTTATGGCGTTATGTTGGTACTTATGTTTCTCACTTATGCCGACAAGTTCGGTCATTTTGAATGTTCAATTAATTTTTCACAGCTACTTTGCTTGCACGTGTTTTGGCTCGTCTTCGATTTTTGCCCATTCCAAAAAATGGATGAAAGAATCTGTTTCGGGAACAAAAAAAAGTCACAAGGGGCTAGATCTGGGGAATACGGTCACTGCAGCATTATTAGTGTATTGTGTTTAGCCAAAAATTCGCGCACAAGCAACGATGCGTGAGCAGGGGCGTTATAATTGTGCAAAAGCCAATTTTTGTTCTCCCACAATTCCGGGCGTTTCTGGCGGATTGCTTCCCGCAACTTGCGTATAACTTGCAGATAATATTCTTTATTGACCGTTCTACCCTGTGGCAAGAACTCATGATGCACCACGTCCGTGCAATCGAAGAAAACTGTAAGCAAAACCTTCACATTCGAGCGAACTTGGCTCGTGCGGCAGCGTCCATTGGGATAATTGAGCTTTGGTTTCTACGTCATAACCATAAGCCTATAATGTGTCATCAGTTATAATCCTCTGGAGTAAATTTGGGTCGTCGCGGACAGAGTCCAACAGTTCCTTAGCAATGTTAGTGCGATGCTGTTTTTGGTCGAAAATGGGAAAAAATCGAAGACGAGCCAAAAGACGTGCAAGCAAAGCAGCTGTCAAAAATTAACTGAATTTTCAGTGAGAAACATGAGTATCAACATAACGCCATAAAAAATTCAAAATTCGCGATACTTTTTCAACAGACCTCGTATGTTTTGGTTAGGCTATTATTATGACGAGGATTATCATGAGTATAAATGTTATAAAGGATTGAAGCTAGCAGGCTACCCTGATGGACAGTAGCGGTGTTACTATCTACTTTAAAATATTGGTCTAAGACATAGGATTTTTAGATGTGGAAATAACGAGATGGTAAAACTTGCTGCATCTTCCAAAGTAATCCAGGATGCCACACTTGGTCGAAATGTACGAAATATGAAGAAAATCGCCTGGGCAGTACGTATTACTAGTACGTATTACTTGTGTAGTCGACTACACGATGGCATTGCTTGATTTGATAATGAAATGCTCAGTTAGAAATCGAAACTAATGCTAAGGAATGACACCCTCAGTTTCAATAATAGTTGATGAAGACATTTTAGGAAATAAATAACTATGAAAAAATTAACATTCTTTATAAGAGCGCTGTTGTAAAATTGCTGAAAAATGTTACAAATAATTATAATTTTTTATTTTCTAGTACAAGGACATCTTTTTATTATTAATATAACATTCAAAAAAGCGGAAAACTTTCAAAGTATTTCACCTATGAATATATTTATTTAAGATTATTCTTGTAGGTTTTTTTCAAAGCTTCCTTTTTCGAACATAAAATAGTTTTCTTTTCATTTTCCGCTTGCTTACACAAAATGAGATGTTTCAACTTCGATTCTATGGATTATTATCCTGAAAATGAATGCTGTGCTGTATTACTCTTGCTTTTATTATTCCATCACAGTTTATATAGAAAAGAGAAATTTACTATTGTCGATAAAAGAAGCATTTTACTAATGCTTTTGATAAGGTATGCTTTGATTAAGTTTATTCATTAACTTGAAATGTTAAGCAAGTCTCCTTTTATTAGAATAGAAAGTAAACTTTAATAGAAGATTTGAATTATCTCCAAGGAAAGTTGTGAATAGTTTATGCTTCGAAAATACAAATTGAATGGGCAAAAATATCCATGAATTTTCTTTGCATTAAATTCATTAGCTGGAAATATTGGTTTATACTATATGTACGTACACACCCGCAGTAATAATAAGGTAGAATATCAGAAACTTACTTAATTAGTTTTTATCATATACCCTTTTTAAGTATATTAGTAATTTCCGTAATTTCTTACAGAAATATAAAAATATATCCTTTTCTTTGTTGAATAGAATTAAAACAGAGTGAAGATTTTTTTTGCTTATTAAATCATCATAATCGGAAAACAATACGACCGTATTTTCTAGGTCTGTTATTGATAGGCCATTATGCAATTGGGTTAGCTGTCACCTGTCAAAAACAATTCAGATCAATATTGTCTAAA
Source organism: Atherix ibis (assembly GCA_958298945.1). Classification (NCBI taxonomy): domain Eukaryota; kingdom Metazoa; phylum Arthropoda; class Insecta; order Diptera; family Athericidae; genus Atherix; species Atherix ibis. The sequence continues at coordinate 17,130,788 of OY282609.1, read as the reverse complement.
TAGCCGAAATGAATTCTTTTAGTCCACGTACTGGTTAATGACAAATCCACGTGATTCATTTGAGTGGGTTTTTGACTGTGTTATTTTTATACGGGCAATGGTTCAGGGATTCTGTGAAATTGGTTTGAATTTTGCCGAAGATTCATCCTCCCTCGATTGAACACCCTTTGAGTCAAGTATATTCCTATAATATATAATTGTCAAGTTGGTGTATTGCACTCATGTGTGTTTGACAATTTATAAATTTAAACGGAAATTCCCAAAATATATACACTTCTTAGCTGCCTCAAGCCTCCCCCCCCCTATTTGAAATCAACCATCATTTCGATATGGTAGAATTCAAAAATTTTAAATAGGGGCTCTGCTTTAAAAAAGAGCACATGTATTAGAAGTAAAATGAACACAAATGTAAGTAATTTTTTTGTTCCGGATACTTTTGTACAAAAATCATATGGAAATGGATTTCTCTATGCACTACGTTCCAGAATGTTTTTTCCGTCAGCTCTGACATTATTCTTTTCGAAGGTTTTAAATCGAATCCTATTTTTTATCGGTACTCAATCTTGATTAAACCAGGTTGAGCAAAGTGTACCTAGCTAGCTTAAGAATAAATCTTAGAAATAGGTGTAAAGGACGACCAAATCTAAGATGTTTGAATTTTTTATAATTTTTTTCCTATAGTAAGAATGAAAAATATACTGATTTGAATGAACGTTGGAAATGGCAACTTAAAAATACGCAGATTGAATCCTGGAAAATGGTAACTTAAAATTTAAACGTATCGCGTATATTTAATTTTTCAATACAGTACGTGTCAGTAGGAATTTGAAAACTTTTTCAAATAAGGAATAAATATAAGAAAATCTTGTGTATTTTTTTTTCTCTCTCTCTCTCTCTTTATTTTCATTTGACATAAACTTTAAGTGGGAAGTTTTTTGTATGCATTGATGGGGAAAAGTCAAATGGGACTCGGAAAATTTTTCAAAAAGTTGAGTAGCGTGTATTCATATAAAAAAGTAATTTTGAAATACTTACCCCATCTTTGCTATTCTTATCAACATTCTCATTGGGTAACTAGTCCACCCCAAAAATTCTTCTGTGGAGGTAAGGTAATGGAGAAACAGAAATTTCCAAATTGATTTTGTCGTCCATTTGCGGAAATTCGCATATTTCATTTGAGCTGGAAATTTCTGGTGTGTCCTTAAGGAATACACCATTTCTGTCATTTTTATTGTGTCATATTTTATTTTTATATTTTTGTCATACTAAGCCCTCTCTCCCTTTGGATCTTTGAACAAAAAAAGCGACAAACAAATATTCAAATATTAAGAGAAATGCACAGTTCTCCATCTTATATTATTATTCTTGCTAAACAAAGAGGAAAATTATTTACACAGTTTGTTTTTCTTTCAGTTTTTGTTTTGTTATTTCTTTTGGTGTTCTTAAGTTTTTTTTTACCCATATTTCTTTATATTGATTTTAAGTGAAAGATAAAAAAGGATATCAAAATTATTCTATTTTCCCAGAATGTTTTATATTGTTTTTGCATAATTGTTTTTTTCTTTCTAGACGAGGTCTTTAATATATGTTTTTATTTTTTCCTGAATATCGATTGATCCTATTTCTTTTATCAACCAACATAAAAATATTTAAAGAATTTTTTTTTTTCAATGTAAAAACATTGCAAATAAATATAATATTGTAGTTCAGTAATTTTTTTAAATTAATTTTACACATATATCTTTTGTTAGTCGAAAAAGTTCGTGGTATTTTTGAGTAAAACAGAATATTATTGTATAATAAATTAATTTAAACCAAATATTTTCCATTATTATAGACAATATTTGGCAATTTTTTGGTCAGATCCATGATTGCATCAGGATAGAACTTCTGTAGTTTCTGGTTGAAACAGGCATCTCTTGAAGCTATCTTCGTTTAATTAAGGGAGTTCTGCAGAGACCGAAACAAGTAGTAGTCCTAGGGTTCTATGTCGGTGGATGCATCAAAAATTCCCAAGTAAGCTATCTCAATTGTTGGTGAGTTATCAAATTTGTGTGTGGTCGAGCGTTATCGTGGTGGAAGATAATACCCATTTTCTCTCAATCGTTTGGGGTAATTCTTCGAGTTGCTCACATTGCAGTATTGAGTTTACAGTTTCAGTCTCAGCATACACAGCATAACTTTATTTGCCGTCAATTCTGGCTTTGATATTATTGGGTTGGTGCAAAAGTAATGAGGTTTTTTTACATATACAATTAAACATTTTTTTTTTTAATTTGTATTATTTATTTAATCAATTATATAATTTTCATTCGTTCCTATAACCTCCTTCCATCTTTCTATCAACTTATTAATACCATTAGTGTAAAATTCCTTGGATTTTGATGCGATAAATGTAGTAAGGGATGTTTTTACCTGCTCTATTGTATCAAATACAATAGAGCAGGTAAAAACATCCCTTACTACATTTAGTAATGTCGTTTTTTGTCTTTTAAAAAATTTTGTAGTGATCGGAATAAATGAAAATCGGAAGGAGCAAGATTTGGAGAATACGGTGGATGCTCGATAACATCCCAATTCAACTCATTCAGCTTGTATTGGGTCATCATAGCCACATGTGGTCACGCGTTGTCGTGATGAAACACTACCCCATTTCTGTTTACCAATTCTGGTTTATCCTTTTGAAGGGCGATGTTCAATTTGGATAATTGCTGACAATATCGTTCTGCTGTAATTGTCTGATTGCGTTCCAAGAGTTCAAAATACACAATACCCTTGCAATCCCACCAAACACAAAGCATAACTTTTTTTTGATGGATTTCGGCTTTCTCCCGTTACCAAACGATGCAAAAAAGGTTCATATTTTTGTCTCACACACGATCCAATAAATTGGCAGCCGACAACTGATGAGGTATCCAAACGTCGTACCGCGAAACCATCCCCATACGCTTCAAATGCCTTAATACGGTGTATGGTTGACTCCCATCATCGACGCGATCTCCCTGGTGGTAAGACGTGGATTAATGTCAATTATGACTTTTTACTTGTCCTCATTAGACTTCAATGGCCGCCCGGTACGTGGTTTATCAATTAGTGAAAAATCCCCAGATCGGAATTTTGTAAACCATCTTTGTGCCTGCCGAACTTTGATGACATCTGTTCCATACACTTCGCAAATGTTTTTGGTTGCCACACTCTCGGTATTGTCTTTACGGACTTCATAAAGTAAACAATGACGTAAATGAACTTTATCGACCGACATTTTGAAAAAATACAAGGGCTCTTCATTGTACTCTGGCCAGGCCAAAACTGAATAGAAAGTTGAGGGAAAGCATCCTTTATATAATGCAATCATTTAAAAGAAGATACTATTCATCATTTCTGAAGAAAAAATTTTTTTACCTGGGATCATAAAAAACCGTCATAACTTTTGCACCAACCCAATATTTGTGATCGTTCATCTCTCTTTTTCCATGATTTCTTACAAATGATGTTCTCGTATTTTACTCATTTTTGATCGCCAACTATGATTTGCCTCAGAAATGACTCGATTTCTTAGTGCTCCAGCAGCGTATTGCAGGTTCTGAGTCGGATAATATAGTTTTTCAAACTCAATTCATAAAGCACTCAAACGTCGAGTTTCTTTTTCAACCTAGTTTTTACCTGCGATGCGCTGTCGTCTTTGTCGAAGTGGTATTGTAACATATAGCTAATTTTCTCTTTATTCTGGTCCATTTTTGAACTTGAATAACTTTTCGTTCACTACACCGATTTCAATAAAGCTTTAAATATCACCTTTCAAATAATTTTCACAGTGCGACTAGTAGTTACTGAGTTATTTGCTTTTTACTCCGAACTTTTTCGACTAACCAATATAAGCGACTTGGTTTTTATTGGGCTCAACTTAAAGATTTTTATCTGGATCATATGTGTTTTCAATAAAATGGCACCAAAAGCAACATAACGAACGAATTTTGGCTTTATTGCGCTAGAAGTTCGTCCGACCATCCTGTTTTTTCACACACAATTCATAAGTGGCTTAAAACGGTTTTATGATGAATGATTAATTCATAAGCTATGTCCCGAGTGCTGATATGCCAGTCTTGATAATTTTTTTCAAGAATTTCATTACTTTTTTCGGTCATTGGCTGATCAGAACGGATGCTCTTCTTTGATATTCAGCAGCGTATCGCAGAACGAAAGTGAATGAACCATTTGTACACTACTGATTTTGATTCAGTATGTTCACCATAGAGACCTAATTTTTTTTTTAAAGCTTGCGATACGTTGCTGGTTTTATCGAAGATACACAAAGCTTCAAACGAACGTCCAATGATGTTCCAATGCGACTAGTAGTTACTGAGTTATGTGCTCTTAACTCGAACTATCCGAAAACGTCAGAAATTTTTTCGACTAACTAATAGAACTACTGTAAGTAATGAGTAAAGTTTTTATTAAAAATTTCATTACAATGCCGTGTAAAATTTACATATGTAGGGGAAAATAAGGGATGATTTAGAAGTAAATAATTTTCTGAATAAAGGATTACGATGCTAGGGTAAACGCGAATGCAATTTTTTTTATAGTTTGGATGGACAGTGGGAATTGTAGGATAAAGATTCGAACCCCAAAGTTTTAGTCCGTAAGTCAATATTGGTTTCAGTACCGTATAGTAATCATTTACGGTTTATTACCAGTTTTAACCTACTCTGTAGGTGTCGTAGTAATTGCTTGTATCGATTATAAATCCACGGTAACGCACACTTGTTTTTTGTAGAATAGTACTACCTTTTAGGGTTACTTTAGGAGTCTGGTATTGGTAAATTGTAAAGGTGATATGAGTACATTTTTGCGCATTCAATCCTACTTTCTATCTAGGAGACAGGCTTGTCAGGAGTTGATATGTTTCTGTAAATTACTAATTACTGTAGAAATATCTTTATACTGGATAAGGATAGTTGTATTGTCCGCATATGTTGCAGTTAGACTATTATAATGATAAGGATTATCATGATTATGTATAGTATAAAGGATTGGAGCTAGCAGGCTACCCTGATGGACACTAGCGGTGATAGTATAAATGTCAGAATACTCAATATTTACATCTAGCTGAAAATATCGGTCTAAGAGATAGGATTTTTGGATGTGGAAATAACGAGAAGGTAAAACTTGGTGCGCCTTCCAAAGTAATCCAGGATGTGCGAAAATATGAAGAAATTCGTCTGGACAGTATTTCTTTTACCTAGAGGAGTGCCTAACACCGTTCAACTATTGGGACTTGAATTAGCTTAATAACTCTCATTAAGCTAATTCAAGTCTCAATAGATTGGATACGACGAGAGTTAGAAGGCTTGGCAGAAACCCTTAATAACCCTCATTAAGCTAATTCAAGAAACAAATGGATTGGATACGACGAGAGTTAGAAGGCTTGGCAGAAACCCAGACAACTAGTCTGTAAGTCCAAATAAATAAGTTATTTACTTTCCGCTATAAGCTTTGAATATGAGTCCAACATTCTAAGTAGTTGTATGCATATTCTCTTCACTTCAAGTATCCTTAGTCTCGTATGTAGGTTTCAAGTCAAACTTATGTCAAGTTATATTCCTTAAGAATCATTTGCTACTTTTAAGGAAAGATCCTACTTTTCAGGTATGATTCCCAACGAACAGCTATATTAACATGAACGCTTTTTTGTTTTTATTTTTTTACTTTTATTATAAATTATATTAAAATTGAATATATAAAATAATTTGATACTATTGTATATTTTGTCAAAAAGTTGCGTTAAACATACTTGAAAGTATATATATTTTTTTCTTCAATCTAAATTTGCAAAGTTTCGAATAAGTTTCATCATCAATCATAATATTATTCATATTTAAGGAACAGGGTAAAATTTTGAAAATTATGAAATTTCCATGATAAATGTGAGTTCTAAACAAAAGTCCAATTCTTCCTGTTCTCTAACAGAATATTGAGTAAAAATGTTGGTAGGCTTCCATTAGGGGTAAATTCAACAGCATATTTGTATGTACATTGCGGGCAGAAAGTATGCGACCACTTCAGTTTTGGAGAGAAAATTGAAAATTTAATAAAAATTGCAAATTAAGATGAAAAACGAAAAATTATAAGTTAAATTAAAGATTAATTTTTTACCAAAAAATTATGCTCAAATTGCGTTTTTGCCGAAAATACCTCCTTTACGTTTTATATCAATTCTTTTATCGGATTCTATTAAATACAGTGTGGACACCTGAAAAATTTTAAGATTAGAAAATGTCATAACTTTTTAATTGGAAATCATTTTTATTTGCTTTTTTGTTGGCAACAGTGCATTCCTTGGATATTAAAAAAGCTATATATGATTTCCAGAAACTTGGTAAAACTTATTGAGTTTTCGTATTCCATCGAATTAAAGATCAATTATTCAAACTCACAGAAAATTTCAACAATATTTTAATGTAAAAGTTTCTCTTAACGATAACATGACTCGAAACGTAATCACCTGAGAAGAACTGGATCAATCAGTAATTTTCCGAGAAGAGCTCATAAATGCACTCTACCAGAACATCGCTTCAAAAGATTCTGAAATTGGATTTAAAATTGTGTTCATACAAATGATCCAAGCTGTATTATACCCTACAGAGCCTGTGATCCCGTAATCTTCTGTCTAGGGCATCTCAGAAAAAAGATCCTCCACAAGTCTTTCCTTGGAGAATGGACAATCATCCCCAAATCTTCTGTCTAGCTCAGGGGTCGGCAACCTATCTCCCGCTGGTCACCGAGTGACTCATTTGATAATTTCATGTGACCCATTTTAGTTCCGAAAATAAGGTACGAGGGTCGTTCAATAAGTCCTTAGAAAATCCGAGAAATCGCGCTCGTAGTGTCGGTAAAGTAGCCTTATTGATAGGAAAGCTGTCAAAATTTCAGCTCGATCCATAGCGTAGGTCAATTTCTATCGTCGATTAAAGTTAACGACATTTATTTGTGCATAACAATGGGAAAAAGCGAGCTTAGGGCTGTCATCAAACATCTCCATTTGAAAGGCTTAAGCCCGAAAGAAATCAAAGCCGAGTTGGATGCAGTTCATGGCACATCTGCACCTGTGTTTGCGACGGTTTATAATTGGGTGAATGAACTTAAACGTGGCCGTTAATCCACAAAAGATGAACATCGCTCAGGACGCCCAGTTGAGGTGTCTACTCCTGAAATCATCGACAAAATCCACGATCTGATTTTGAACGATCGGCGAATTAAAGTACGCGAATTAGTTGAGGCCACGGGCATATCACAAGGTACAGTCGCTTCAATTTTCTATGAAAAATTGTCTGTGAAAAAAATTTCGGCAAGATGGGTGCCGCGTTTGCTCTCAGAGGAGAATAAGCGCAATCGTGTAGTGGACTCTGAGGCTATGTTGACACACTTTCATCGCAATCCTGCCGAATTCCTTCGTTGATATGTCACTGTGGACGAAGTCTGAATACACTACTACACTCAAGAAACGAAGAGACAGTCATCACAGTAGATTTTCAAGGGTGAACGAGCTCCGAAGAAGGCAAAAACTGTGCCATTGGCCGGTAAGGTGATGGCCACGGTCTTTTGGGATTCGCAGGGCATCATTTTTATCGACTACTTGGAAAAAGGAAAAACAATAACAGGAGCGTATTACGCGTCGTTATTGCAACGGTTGAGCGAGAAAATCAAAGAGAAACGCCCCCATCAGAAGAAGAAAAAAATCCTCTTGCATCAGGACAATGCGTGTGTGCACACCTGCGCTGTTTCCATGGCCAAAATTGTGGAATTGAGAATGGAATTGTTGCAGCATCCCGCTTATTCACCAGATTTGGCCCCGAGTGACTATTTTCTTTTCCCCAATCTGAAGAAATGGCTTGACGGACGACGGTTCACTTCCAACGAGGACGTCATTGCTCAAACGGATGAGTATTTTGCGGAACTTCCGAAATCCTTTTTTTGCGGAACTTCCAAAATCCTGGACGGGATAAAAATTTTGGAAAAACGGTTGGAAAAGTGTATAGAGCTAAAAGGAGCTTCGTTGAAAAATAAAATTTTTTTTTTTTAAAAACAGCTTTTTTCCATCTTTTTCTAAGGACTTATTGAACGACCCTCGTATAATATATAAAAATAAATTATAAAACAGAAAAGTATGGGGTGCAATACATTATCAAAATAAGCGTCGCGTAATTATAACTCATCGCATTGATTTGCATGGATTTTAATTTGAAGCCTGGGAGTAGTAGCCCAATTACAATACAACTGGGCGGTTATACACATAAGTGTTTATATATATAAGATCCATGTCAATTATAAAGTTGCAGTGTTAATAGTAGGCGGAATATAGCGACATTGCTATGTTATTGGACGCGCGTGTCGTTATCTCAGTTGTGTGTCAGTTATAGTTATAGCACATGTTCAGTAGCACAAGAATAGTGACGCAATTATAGTAACGCAGATAAATAATTATTACCTAGTGTAATAAATATTTTAAAAAAAAATTACTATGAACAAAGAGAAAACAAAAAAGAGGTTATTTCAAGATGTGTGGACAGAAAAATATGCTTGTATCGAAAATGGTGGCAAATTTGTATGTACTTTTTGTACAGATATACAATAATTATCTCCAGGACTTACAATATTGGCCAATATTTTTCTTCAAAACATAAAGATGTGAGTGTAAACTAGACTTGACTACACATAAATTGACGTAACAAGTTCAATATCAGGGGAGTCATTGATATCGAAGAGAACGTTTATAAATCAAGGGCATTCAACTATGCTTGTAATTATTTTCTTAATTAAATATATCTTATTATTTACTAAAAAACTTTTTTAACACGAAAATATCTCTGACCCAAACGTCTTTTTAATTCTCACATTTTGGTTGATTTTGACCTGCCGCCAAAAAAGATTACCAACCCCTGGTCTAGCTCATCTCATAAGACCTCTATGGTGTTGATGTTGTGTGATGATGGTGGCTATGTTCTTTATTCCAAAATGGTTTCTTTTTTTTTTTATTCCAAAATGGCTTCATTATTTCGAATTAAGTTTTGAATCTTTATATTAATACAGTTAAAACTATGCTTGAGACCAAAATTCACAGCAGACGGGCACTTTTTTCAGAGTGTACATTTAGTTTTAGAGTTAAAAAATTATAATTTTTTAGAGCTTTATTTGACGCAATTTAATTTTTTCGTTCGAAAAAATCTGCTGTTTTATTTTATATTCAATTTTAACGCATTGTATAGTAGTAAAAATAGTCACAATATAAATTGGCAATTTCTAATCTAAATAAATGTTATGTTAAATTTGTTAAACATCTGTAAAATATCAGCACTTTACTTTCCAAACTTCAAAACGAATAATACGTTTTAAAATAGAGGGTCTACAAATTCGATCTTTATTTTGAAATTTTGAATAGAACACACATTTTGTATGAAAATTCTTCAATCATTTTTCAAATATACAATATTATTTGGATTTTACCATTTAAGAATAAAAAATAATATGACTGGCCAATTGACATTACCTTTTCGCAAAATTAGACGTCCATTCAATTTGGATTTTAATAAAACGTTTGTTCCTTGAGCAGTATGGCACGTACCGCCATCTTATTGAAAGAACATCCATGGCATAAAAAATTGATAGTAAAAGCCTCATTTTCGAAAAAATACTGACAAATACTGACACGTGGATGTTCAATACGAGGTCTGTTTCGATTTCGATTTTTTTATGGCATTATGTTGGTGCTTATGTCTCTTACTTATGGCGACAAGTTCAGCCATTTTGAATGTTCCGTTAATTTTTGACAGCTGCTTTGCTTGCACGTCTTTGGCTCGTCTTCGATTTTTTCCCATTTTCGACGAAAAACAGCATCGCACTAACATTCTTAGGAGCTGTTGGACGCTGCCCGCGACGACCCAAATTTGCTTCAGAGGATCCATAACTGGTGAAGAATCATGGGTTTATGGTTATGACGTGGAAAGCTAAGCTCAATCATCCCAATGGAAGCTGCCGCACGATCCAAGACAGTAAAAAACCGCGTCAAGTTCGGTCGAATGTGAAGGTTTTGCTTACAGTTTTCTTCGATTGCAGGGGCGTGGTGCATCACAAGTTCTTGCCGCAGGGTATAACGGTCAAAAAGGAATATTACCTATAAGTTATGCGCAAGTTGCGCAAAGCAATCCGCCAGAAACGCCCGAATCTGTGGAAAAACAAAAATTGGCTATTGCTCAATTATAACGCCCCTGCTCACGCATCGTTGCTTGTGCGCGAATTTTTGGCCAAAAACAACACACTAATAATGTCGCAGCCACCGTATTCACCAGATCTGGCCCCTTGTATTTTTTTCTTGTTCTCGAAACAGATTCTTTGATCCATTTTTTTGAAATGGGCAAAAATCGAAGACGAGCCAAAACACGTGCAAGCAAAGCAGTTGTCAAAAATTAACTGAACATTCAAAATGGCCGAACTTGTCGGCATAACTGAGAGATATGAGTACCAACATAACGCCACAAAAAATCGAAAATGGAATATACGTAACCCGCGGAAATTCAAAATTCGCGATACTTTTTGAACAGACCTCGTACACGTTTGTTTGTTCACACAACAACGTCTATGTTAACATTTTCAATACAATATTCGAGCAAAATTCAAGACATAATAACAAATGACTAACCTTATACTGTGAACATGTCAAAAAACTGAACGAAAGACCTGTCAATATAGCCAATTTTAGGACTGTTCAAAAAAAAATTGTTAGACCCAATATTATACATCCAAAAAAAAAAAAAAAATTTTTACGATTTATTAAGATTTTAACCTGGTTGGTATTTTCTTTTAAGTAATTAGTTTATTGGTTATAATTAAATAAGGAGAAATGACAATTTAAAGTATTTCTTAATATTTAAAATTTGATTGTCCTTTATTATTAATGCAGTTTTTAACACTATTGACTAAACTATATTTACTGTCGTCTGTCATATTTTAGGAGACGAAATATAAATTTATTGTTGGGGTTGGTTTTTTTTTGACAGTTACATTTCCATATTAGAAGCCTTAATATACTCATATGTTATATGTAGACAATATAATACATAAAAATTCAAAATAATATTACCGCATAAAGTATAGTATTAATAAATTACATATTCTCCACCTCAGTTAAGGGAAAAATAAGATTTTACTCGTAAAAGTGTACAATTTTGTTATAACACTCTGTGAACGGAAAAAGATGTTAAATCAGCATCAAAATGATGATTTTTTTGTTGTTGTATTTTTTTTTTAGCATAAAGTTATCATTATGCCATCAAAATAAAGTATGTGTATGTGTGTGTGTTGGTATGGAATTTTTTTTTCATCTATTATGATTGTATGGATTGTACATAGAGTCATATTGGAATGGTAAAAAGTTTAGGGTAAAAAGATTGTACAACACATCAAACATTAGCATCAGTGGTGTGGAAAGTTGGCGTGTAATCATATGAATTCACGTTGATCTAATGTGCAGAGACTTATAGAAGGCTTGGATGGGCCTATTGTCGCCTCGTTTAAAGTCAAGTCACGCAGAAATGTATGATTTCGATAATCCATAAGTCGTTCCGTTCGGTAAAAGGAACGATTCCAAAATAAGTGTAAGGATTCTAGCACATTTGTACATGTCGGAATCTCTAACTGATATTCCTCATAGCGAAGTGAGGACTCGTCGAATGGTAAATGGGAAAATGGTAAATGGCAGCGATGGTACGGTGGTATACTGTTGGGGAAGCTATTCTTTAAGTACAAACGGTAGTGTGAATTTCAACCCAAGCTACCAATGCCGCTGAGCATAGTAATAATAATAATAATAATAATAATAACAATAATACACAGGGGTTGGCAGGCCATCAAGCATCAAAGTAAATCCCGGATTTATGGCCACTTAAAGTTTTCATCCATAAGCTTTACGTTTTCGTAAATCTCGTTTGAATTATTGCTTATCTGTGTGTCTGGGCGAAATTTTAAAGGTACGATGTCTGAACAATAAATTCAACCGGATGGACTGTTCATTTTCATAGGTGAATGATGCAAGTTTTATCGCGCACAATGGCATGGACAAAAAGGCAAATAGTTAGAATTCAGGGTGAACTAATTTATAAGTATTAATACTCTTAAATGTCGTTTTATCTGAGGGGGAGGTACTTTCAGTCAATTAAAAGAATTTTTCATCTCGTTTGATAAAGTTTTAGAATTTTTTTTCGACTTTTATTTTATAGAAGAAATTAGTCGCTTTCGATAAGATATGATTTGAGTAGAATCCACTCTGTATGTTATTTTTTAAATAAACGACTCTTGTCTTAGAGTCTTTTTTTCCACATACCATTTTCTTTTACGTTGAATATTTCATCATCTAATGCAAATCGAAAATAATTATTACTAATAAAATCAAATAACAATAGATACTTAGTAAAATTTTTACTGCACCTGATTTGAAATAAATAGAATTTTTTTGTAGGTTTTTGTTTATATTGTTTTTTTTTTGTTTAAAAATTTTCTATATTTTCCTGTTTGATATCACCAGTTTTATTTTTATTTTATTGACACAATTTCCTTGTTTTGAAAGAACCTCCCTTACTGATAGTAACAAAAGAGCGGAAACAAGGAAAAAAACTCAAAGGCATCTCATCTTGATTTCAAATTTTCCCTTTTATAGTTATCACTACCATTGCCATTGATGTCCTCGTTTTGGTATTCGCATGGAAATGTTTTTTTCTCTCTCAGAAGCTTTGGTTTTTCCCTTGTTGTTGTGATCATCTTGAAGACTATTTTATCATCACAAAATACCCTACACTCTAGGAATGCTTGTTTGCAGTTACCCTGAATCGCCTTACGGTTCCTTTCTTTACCATCATAAAATCCAATATTGTTCAGCAAAGATCTATTTTATTTAAGGGTTCATTAAAATTCACCCTCATACATTTTTCTAAGATACATGATTCCCGCCCGCCACCATTGTTTTGCTCTGCATCTTATTATCCTTTTTGTTGTTGTTGTTGTTGTAGCTCAGGCTATCCTTCTGTTCTCTAAATACTTGAGCATCAAAATCACATTCTTTGTTACTTTTTTTTCTTATGTTTTTAACTGAAACCATTCAACATGCACTAACTTTTATGCAGAAAAGTTGGGGATTATTTCAACCATCTTGGTTTGGGGTTTTTCATTATTATTATTATTAAGGATACACTTTTTAGAAGTGCATATGTACAAGTTTATTTCTAAATAACTTTTGAATGAAAAAAGATGAATTTTTATCAGTTCTCAAGTCCTCTTCTTTTTATGCGTCGAGTGATAATTACACACCTGTAAGAGCACTTTTCAATATTTTCAACTAAGCTTGCATAAGCGAAAGGGTAGCAATTTTCTTATGTGAATTATTTCAAAAAGTTTGGAATGGATTGCGTATTATTTTATTTGGGATCAAATCATGGGATTATCGATTTTGTGCTTTGGAAAATAAAATTAAATAAAATACATTAAAAATTCTGTTTTTCGTTAAATTTTTATTTATTAAGTGTATAAGCTTCAATCTACTGTTTTTTAGTCATAGAAAGCAAAAACAAATTTATTCAACATACTTGCCCTCGCTAGCTACACATTTTTCCCATTTCTCGCGCAATTTGTGGCTACCACACCAAAAAATTCCTTCTCTTTCAAGGCAAACCACTCATCAAGCCATTTTCGGACGTCTTCGTAAGAATCGAAGTGCTGCTCAGCGAGCGTGTGGCCCATTGACGAAAACAGGTAGTAGTCGAAAGCGGCCAGGTGTGGTGAATAAGCGGGACAGGATAGCACCTTCCAGTTGAGTGTCTCCAAGTAGTTTCGGACCATTTTTGACGTGTGCGATGGTGCGTTATCGTGGAGGAAATTCAGCTTGTCATGTCTTTGTTGATAATCCGTCCTTTTTTCACGCAGAGCACGGTGCAATTTGATCAGGGAAGATGGTGATGGTTGTGGAAGATGTTGATTGTTGGCCGGGATCAACCTACGATTTCTTGCCTTTAGGATTCTCGAAATATATCCACTTTTCATCGCCTGTCACAATCCGATACAGGAACGACTTTCTTTTTTGTTTGGCGAGCAAGATATCGCATGTGTTTTTGCGTCGCTCCATCTGCCTATCGTTCAATTCATGCGGCAGCCATTTTCCGATCTTTCTAATCTTCCCCATGGCACGCAGACGCATGGAAATGGCTGGTTGAGTAACACCCAATTGCTCCGCGAGCATTTTTTGCGATTGGGTATCGTCTTCATCCAAAAGAGCCTGCAATTGAAGGTCCTCAACCTTCCTAGACCGATTATCACGCTTCTTGTCTCACAAGTCAAAATTGCCATCTTTGAACAGACGAAACCAATCTCGGCATGTTGTTTCCGATAAAGCACTGTCACCATTGGCCTCCATAAGCAATAGATGCCAATCGGCAGCCGATTTCTTCAAATTGAAGCAGAAAAGCAGAGCTTTCCGCATATGCTCTTTTTCTGGTAAAAAACTAGACATGATTACCAAAAGAAAAAATGTTTGTCGTTGTATGAAATTGCTGACAATGTGCACTGATTAATGTTGACAGATGTCAAACTCATAAAAAAAGTATGGCGAGCTTAATACGCTCACTCACGCCATCTACACATATGACCAAACAGCGGAATTAAGCTTATACACCTGCTAGTTATATTACAAAAACGTTTTAAATATAACATTATTCACATATGTTAGCCACGAGAATTTTTGCAAGACTCCTCGATCCTTTTGAGGTAATTTTTGATGACCTCAAAAATTTGCTCTAAAATTTAAAAATTGTCTACGTATATATAAAGTTTTAGGTAGCTTTACAATAAAAAGTCAAACGCACAATCTTGGAGGCCGATTGACATTATTATGTTCTGATAATTTTTTGAGCATAAAGCCACAAGTTATCGTGCTATGAGGTTTATAGCGCCGTTTTATCAAGACCACATATGGTCAAGATTAGAATCTTCAAGTTCAGTATAAAAATAATGATACCTTCAGACCAAAATGCACACCAGACAGTCACTTTTCGCGGATGCAATGGCTTTTCCGCAGTAACTTGTGGCTTTTTAAAGCTTCAAATAAGGCCGAAAAATATTTCTCCTCTTAAAATGGGAAATGTGGCTCCGACAGAACCCCTACTTCTGTAGAAAGTTTTTACAATTTTAATGCCTTGCTTGGTAATTAACCGATTCATAAATTAAAAGGGCAAACAATAAATTGAACAATTATTACCTCGAAGGATCTGAAAGGTAAAGAAGGAAGATTATATAAAAAAATGTTGGTCTTTAAAGATGTAAAATAATTTTTTAGCTAGGAAAATTATATTTTTCATACAGGATTAAAAATTTCCGAACTCATTCTCAATCATAGATTCAGCAATAAAGTAAAAATCAAAAATACTATTTTGAATTAATTTTTACTATACAATCAAATGATATCTTGTAATTGAAATGAATTATCCCTTAATAGATTTTTCTATTTAATTTTATAGGAAATCTTGATTTTTTGCTTTAAAATAAATGGATTCCCAAATAAAATCGATCATGTACGTCTGTCACTCAATCATTGAGTAGAGATAGAGATTCGAATTTTAAAAAACAAAACATCTCTCAGTTATATATCATAAATAATTTAAATCTAAATGAATAATTCTAAGGATAAAAACAGTGAACGGGATTTTATTTTTAAGAGTAAAGGACAGAAAAAAAATCGAATGGTTATACGTGTATATGCATTGCTGAAAATATTTTATCAAACATTCAATGTCGACAAGGAGAAATTTTCTCGTAAAGACAAATTCTTCCGCATTATGATTGATGGGATCCTTTTAGCATAAAATATTAAATGAGTTGTACGCATTTAAATTCTGTTGAAGACTATTCAATAGAAGAAGAAGAAGAATACCTTCCCGTATCGATGTGTGTAAATATCGACCTAAGTATCCGATCTGTTATCGTTTGGCAGTCAATTTTTTCTAAGACATTTTGGTATCAACTTTTTAAAGTGATATAAAATGAAAGAATTTATATGAGGCCATATAGGCAAAACTACACAATATATGTATAAATATTCTGTGTTTAGTCGAAAATATCAGAGACTAGAACAGCACATATAACGATTTACCTTAAAATGATTTCCATGTTATGCTCTTAGGGAAATCATGAAATAATGGCACCTATCAAAATTTGAATAGAAAATAGAAAAGGATCAAATTTACCATCGAAATAACCCTCATCCTTTTTAAATTTATATTTTGCATAAAATTTGTGATTTTCCAATTCGATACAAGCTAGCTAGGCAAGAAGCATTTTGCACACATCTTGTTAGTGGTGATGACGATTGTGAATAGAAACGAAGTTTTGTAAACTACACCAACCGAAATAGAACTTTTGAATTTATTAGATAGAAAGGTAACAAATTCCCATGAGATATTCATAAATATAAGTCGAAGTTGATTTGAAAATTCGTTTATTGATAATTTGTTAACTATAAAATTTTTTTACTCTCTAATCATTACTTTCCACTATCTGGCCTAAAGAATATATATTGGAAGTATCTGTTTTATATTACATAAAATAATTTTCATATTTCAATATAATAATTGCCCTTTTATAGTTTAAAAAAATTACTTTAAAATGTTTAAAGAAATAAGATCATCGGTGAAAACTAAGAATAATATCGTTTTAAGCTTGCTATAAAAGTTAGTGGGAGTATATTCCCCCTTAGTAGTGAACTGCAAAAGTTTCAAGTGAACAATTTTTCCCTTGTGACATATTGCACTCTTACGTACAATCACCGACGTGTCTTAGTTTGAAACTTTAAGTTCTCCCGAGTCCCTAATAGCTTCCCTATAAGCATACTAGTTTGTTGTCGCATGTACGATCCTTGTAGTGTGCTAAGTTTTCTTCTTTTATAGTCACTTACTTGTAATTTTTTTCTTATTAACAATAGTAAAAGGACGTACTACTATTCCATCCATATACACTGTATTTGGTTATATTGTCGAATGGGAAAAATTCACCTTTTTCCATTAAAATATTACAATGTGATTTTTTTCTTGTAAGATTCAGGTAATATTTAAAAAAGAGTCGATGCTATAGTCTGGCCAACAATGAAAGGTAAGTAAAATTTATATTCTTGTGAATATGGTCATGTGGATTTGAAATTATGGTTTCCGTTTTGGAAATGTGTTCATGTTTGGACGAAAATGTTATTTCTTTGTGATCATAGTTGCAATTTACGTGTGAAATATCATTGCGAGGGTATTTACACTTTTTTTTTATAGTGTTCTAATATGGGAAATGGATCCGGTCTAAATGGTGGACTTTAGTTTTATTCTATTAAAAATTATAATGGACAATTTTCATGAAAAATGTATACTTTTTGTGAAAAAAGGACTTTTGTGCCAGTGTCCTGAAAGCTATTTAAAAGACGAAAATCTTTTTAACATTTTTAATGCTATTTTATTATTAAGAATAGAAAAGGAACATTCAAAAATATTATTTTTTTAATTAAAATTTATGACAGCCGAAATTAGAAAATAATTTCAAATTCAGTAATTATAATCTAAAAAAATAATTAACTCAAAATTATTTAATAATTAATTATACTTTTATTAAAATTTAGGATATACGTTTTTGAAATACTCGTAAGATAATTTTCTTTCTAGTTTCTTTTCATAAAAATTGACTTGAACAATTTTGTACTTAAAAAACTGATTTTTTTTAAAATGAAAAGTTATTCGATATGTGCTTGGGAATGTAAAGTTTTATTTTTTTTATATTACTTAAATCTACCTATTGTGTATACCATAAGTTATTAGATAAAGCGAAAAGAAATGACAATTTTTCAGATTCATTGTTTTGAAAATAGTTTTTCAGCGGTTGCTGTCGAGTGAACATATAAAAAAAAGTAATAAACTTACTAATTTCATTAAAAAATATTTTTTAAAACCAGATTTTGACAAAACACATTTACGGAATTTAATGTTAATTTTATTTGACAAAGAGTTTTTGAAGCCAATAGAAGCTATCCAAACCTTCTGCAAATTTTATGGAGACATCTTGAAACTTCGAAAATTTTATAAATGCTTTCAAAAACTAAAATGTGGTTATTCTTAAATAATTTTATTGGTGTAGTAAGATCCCTGCAAAACCATAAAATAGTTATATTAAGACCTCGGCTGCCCCTAAACAACAATCAAGGATCACTTGAAGAGGGATTTGGATACAGCATCAAATGAATCTACAACAAAAGATCACGTTTCTATTGTCTCATTTTGGAGAAGGATTCTTATTGGTAATAGAAAGTAGGTCCTATACAGCAAGCTGAAGAAAAATAAAAATATTATTTTGTCAAATCAAGCATCTCCTTCAACCACTCGGCCAATATTGACCATAGAAAATGTTCTTCTCTGTAATTGGTGTAATTTTTTGGGGGTAATTCTTTATGAAATATTAAAACCTGGCCAGACGCCACTACATTTGACGTTAATTTAGATTAATTAGATTTGACGCTGTTGTAATTTTTCATGTATGGTTAATTAACCATACATGAAAAATTACAACGGCGTCAAACCTTACGATCTTGGAGACCAATTGACATCATCGAATCTGGAAATAAAGCTAAAATTAACAGTGTTATGTAGCTTGGGGCACCGTTTTTTTTTAAACTGTTTGTAGGTCCAAATTAAAATCTTCGAGTTTACACAAAAAAAGGCAATTATTATGGGGCTATAACGCTCAGAATTAGGATTAACAATAACAATCTTAGAAAAATACACATTTTTCACAGACAGAATGGCTTCTTCACAGTTATTAGTGGGTTTTCAGAGCCCCGCATATGGTAATTCTGTTACGTGAGAAATGAACCTCACGGGATGTGGCTACGAAAGAATTACCACTTCTATAAAAAGTTGTTACAATTTTGCTATATTTTTGGAATGATAAATTGATGGCAAACTCTAAACTAAAAATTGTTTACCCTAAATGACATACGAGGTCTGTACAAAAAGTATCGCGAATTTTGTGTTTTTTCAAAAATTATTTATTTATTCATGAATATCTATTTTGTCCCCTTCAAAGTAATCCCCAGCAGATATTATGCACTTGTGCCAACGTTTTTTCCAATCCTCGAAACACTTCAAAAAATCATTTTTTATGATCTTGTTCAGCTCCTCCTTCGATGCCGTATTTATCTCCTCAATCGTAGCGTAGCGTCGTCCTTTCATGGGCCTCTTCAGTTTCGGAAACAAAAAAAAGTCACAGGGGGGCAGATGTGGGGAATACGGTGGCTCGCCATTATTAGCCTGTTGTTTTTGGCATTCTGGTGGATTGCTTCACGCCACTTGCGCATAACTGAAAGGTAATATTCTTTATTAACTGTTCTACCCTGTGGAAAGAACTCATGATGCACTACGCTCCTGCAATCAAAGAAAACTGTAAGCAAAACCTACACATTCCACCGAACTTGGCGTTTTTTTCGGTCTTGGCTCGTGCGGCAGCTTCTATTGGAATGATTGAGCTTTGGTTTTCACGTCATAACCATAAACCCATGATTCTTCACCAGTTATGATCCTCTGGAGCAAATTTGGGTCGTCGCAGACAGAGTCCAACAGCTCCTTAGCAATGATAATGCGATGCTGTTTTTGGTCGAAATTGAGCAAAAATCGAAGACGGCCCAAAACACGTGCAAGCAAAGAAGCTTTTTTTGAATAACTGAATATTCAAAATGGCCGAACTTGTCGGCATAAATGAGAGACATAAGTACTAACATAACACCACAAAAAAAAATCGAAAATCGAATATACGAAACCCGCGAAAATTCAAAATTGACGATACCGACCTCGTACTATATGTTTGATATGTTAATTTAAAAACAAAAACTATAGCTGTACTTTCCAAACTACGAAATGAGTAGCACATGATCCTTTTTCCGTTTATTTTATATATTATTTTTAAAAAAAATTAACTTTCATTTGAAAAAATCGAAAAAAAATGATGCATAAATTATAGAGTATATTTGTAAGCTCTCAGAAATTTGATTAACGGACTGATGTGTTCCTGTAATCAATTTCTATTAATTTACCAAAATTACCGAATTAGTAAATTAATAAGAACAGGTAATGAAATCAAATTTTGGAATTTTCATATTGATATTAATTTATGCAAATCTCTAATTTATTACTAAACGAAAATAATTATAGGTACAAAAATCCTTATGCTATTTGTACATGCGCATAATTTAACACGTTCCATCCGATTTATAGAAGTCTCTGTTTTTTTTTCTCGATATAGTAAAATTTTAGGTAAAAATCGACCTTGTTTCATATACACTAATCATCATAATTATCGAAATAATTATAAAGAATTATATTTATAACAATATCAAATGTTCGTTATAATAATATGATAAAAATAGCGACAGTCGATATTATAATGAGGAGAATTTCGGTAATGAACATAATAAAATATATACATACATGTAATAGAAGGAAAATTGTTATACTTTCTGAACAACAAGTTAAATCATAATAAATTCCAAAAATCTCGTATGAATAATACAACAGGTAAATTTTCCGATATTGAAATTGTGAAAATATGAAAATTTCATTAGAAAAAAGAACAGTCAAATCCTGCCAGGGGTAGGAGAAGTTCGTGACATACATTCATGTTAATTTTTGCATTGATGAGGAATACGTGCTTAAATAAAAAGGTGTCAGGGTATGAATTAAGTAAACGAAGTTTTTCATCCTTCGGAATAATTTTATACGAGAATATATATGTGTATTCTTCAAGAGCAATTATCCTTCCAGCTTATGGTTGCGTATGCTATTAAAAATATATATTTATACATTTATTTTTTCTACAAAAATTCTAATGTTACTCACTTATTTATTTAACTCAATAAACATAATCAAAATTGAAGCAAAATGAAAACAGAAACAATAATAATTTTCAATCCTGATGAAAGATTTTTAAAATTTGAAAATCAATACAATTTTTATGGAATAAGTTATTCGAAGACGTAACAGGAAATCAATCACTAATATACTATGCATTTTAATTTGGCAACGTAGTAAAATATATCCTATACGCACGACGATTTCATTTTATACTATAGAAAAGAAGATAAATTGGAAAGAGTTTGCAGGTTTATTGGGAGAACAGGTGCCTGAAATTGTCGTTGCTTATCATAAATATGCTGTTGCATTCAGCTGACGCAATGATTTCTGATAAAATCAGAATGTTCGATTTGTATGCCATTCTGGTTGAATATTCCATGTTCAGCCACAAGAGTGGGTATTGGAAAACTCACAGCAAATCCTTAGGGGAAAATTCATCTATACGAGGCATAAAATATCGTCGAAATTGAAAAGTATTGGCCGGATTGACAGGTAACACGTCTTTGTACTTTGCCGATATGTAAAGTAATTTAATGAATGTACATGCAAACCTCTGGCATCATCATCACGTTTCTTAAGCCTATTCCTATCTAAGTGAGCTATTTACCAACACCATGAAAAGTGTGAACGACAACGCATTTTAGATCAGCTTTACGTTTATTTATTCAACGGAATCGTCGAATATTTAAACAATCATGATTGATGTTAAACAAAATATAATTCAAAGAACAAAATCATAAAATGTTGATTTGTTTCGCGATACTTTTTTTTTTTTTTGAAATAATGATTATGTATAATGATGGATTTAATTGTTTGTAAAAATACGTAAAAAAATTCTCTTTTTATTCTTATGTATAAGAACGATATTTCTCTGAATTTCATTCTTGTAAGGATGTAATTTATTTTTGTAAACATAATGTCTTCTGACATATTGGATACTTGTTATAGCAATCATCCAATATTGTGAAATTGGTGTAAAAATAAAATACTTTACACACCATTAAATAGAAATAAATAAATTGTATTAGTTTTTATTAATGGGCGCTTAACAGTTTTTAAGTAAATTGCAAATTTTCCATTTGGAATCTATTGCTGAATTCTATTTAAAGAATATTTTAATAGATAAAAATTCGGAAATATGACGTGGGCCAGAAAATTAATCTTTTTTCTGCATGCTAGGTGTGGCACAGAGGTAGAAAACAACTACCGTTACGGAGAGCTATCTGAAAATACAGCGAACTTTTCTCCGAAATATATTTTCGAATAATTGAAAATGTCGAATTTTTTGAGATATTCTCTATCCTCGTTTATGTCAAACAAAATAGCAATCTCGGCTCTCTTCTGTGTAATATTTATACCCACTCTATGATAATACCTTAATAGGTACGAGGGGACAGTTTTAAAAGTACCCGACCTAGCAAAGAAAACGAAAAAAATTTGAGAAAAAATATCTTTATTTCTCAACATACTCTCCTTTTAGCTCGATACACTATTTTCACCAGTACCGTGTTTATAGTAAGAACCTTCCCGCTCCTCAGAATAGCCATTAACCACAGACCCCATCTATTCATTGTTGAGTCATTTTTTTCAAGTTTGTAAAGAGAACATAATCTGCGGGGGCTAAACTCATTTGATTTTGGCCATCGCGTTACCGAATGGGTGAACTGGTGAAACATTTTTGTTTTCGCCAAATGCGGTAGTTTTTTTGTGATTTCATCATTCATTTTTGAAGACAACTAATAAAAATTATCATATGAACATACCAAAAAACTGATGCCATTAACTTGTCTGCCAGCAGATGGAACTGTTTTCGCCTTCTTTGGAGCTGATTCTCCCCTTTTAGTCCATTGCCTTGACTGTTGCTTTATTTCAGGTGTGAAGAAATGGACCCATATTTTGTCCATGGTTATGAACCGATGCGTAAACACGGCCTTATTGCTGTAAAACATCGCCAAACACTTGATTGTAATGTTCTTGCAACGCTGTTTCTGTTCAATTGTGAGCAAACGCGGCACCCATTTTGCGTATCAATGCTGGCTCACGCACTTTCAATCTTGACGATGTTCGTTTTGGCATCTCGAACGCCCTCGTTTAAATTCTGCCAATATTTTTTTGTTTTAAATGAAGAGCAAACTCTCCCATAGTAGAGTCTAGCTTGGCTTTGATATTAATTGGACTGAGACCTTTCAAATGAACGTATTTTCCATGTTTACAAATTCTCTGAGAGCGTTCATTATTAATGGCTGTCAAACAAATACTAAACTTAAAACTTCAGCTTTATAAGGTTGGTACTCATATTTTTTCCAAATAACAACCGCCACTTATACGCCAGTTGGCACTGTCATTCTATCTAGTCACAAAACATCGAATACATACCATATTGATACCCTTAAAAACTGGTTCAAAAATATGAGAATAATGGTAAACGAACAAAAGAGTATTCATATTACTTTTACGCTTTTTACGAAAAATCATCGATATTATCTATTATTAGATGTGGCAGTAAAGTAATCAGACTGCAATCACTGGGAAAAATCTAGCATGATACTCTCTCCTAGCTGTGCCATCTGAGTTTTAATGAGACTCTATAGAATGTGCTAAGTAAAGTTACTGTTTTTTAGTGTGTTACGAAAAATGGAGCAGCGAAATTTGGAGCAACGATGAGCCTATATAGGGAACATCTGTCATCAACAGCACAAGTTTTCGGCCTTCAACATCGAAAACTGATGAATATTTAGAATAAATGAGAGCTGTTGTAAGATCAGACCACCTTCCATTAACGCATTTGGATGCTCCACAATTAGAACAACCACTGCCACACGGCTTTCTGTGTCAACGACTTTGCCTTTTCTTTAAAAAAACAATGGATTACTATGATTACTAGCCACCATATTTATCTGAACTGAGTGCAAACATCTTTTTTTTTTAATTATCCAAAAATAAAAAAAACACTTGAACGGATGCGCTCTTGATATTGCCTTGTCGATTTTGTTGAAGATTCAAATAACACCTTTGCCCAGTATCATTATTTTTCTGCCACACCTCATATATGGAGAGACGATTTAATCAAAATTGTTTTAGCTTTTGAAGGTAGTTTGGTATTGATATGGAAACTTTTAAATTATGAATGTTTTTCTTATTCAAATTGCATTACGAAAGGTCAAGCGGATTTCACAAGCCCCCAAGGTGATGTTGAATGATAGAAAACAATTTTACGTAGGCGCCATTGTCATGTAGTAGACCTGCAGCCATCTACCTTATAGGCAAGACTATCCTATAAACAATACATATACAATAGTTCGGAAATGGACAAGGAAATCTAAAGAATATTAGGCGTCTGATAATTCTGTTTGTTGGGATCGATGAGAAAATGACAAAAATGTGAAGAGCAAATGATATTACGAAACGGTGCCGATATTCACATTTGTATTTGTATCTGTTTCTCTACACTTAGTGTCCGAGTTTATGTTAATATTCATGCGAATATCTATATCCATATCCATATCCAATATCTAAGCTCACGTTCAAGACGATGTCCCTTTTTTATTATTCCATTCACTCTATGAATATCTGATGAAGAAGGTCAAATAAATGTATGGCGACAAAGGATCCACTTTAAGATTATAGAGGTGAACGAAAGACTTCGAATGTGCCCTACTTTGTATTAGCTGGTAAATATTGAAAAAAGGAAAAAAACAACATAAGCAAAATATTCTTGCCCAAGTTTCGATAATATTGAGTATCAATAAACTACTAGTTATACTTAAGTAGATAAATTTTACACGTATACATACCACTCGTTCGTTTTGAATAAAATGAGATGTCTTAATTTAAGTATTTTTCAAGAATTTTTCTTAAAAAAGTATTTACCATAAATATATAGAAGTATTTGTATGAATTTTTAATAATAAATTAAGTAGGTGGTTATGTCTTTTATTTTACAATATAAATTAATGGTATTTTTGGTAATAGTTTGTTATTTTTCTTGTCTACAAGATGAATTTGGGTATATTAATTTTAAAATAAGATATTTCATTTGAGAAAATAGTTTTTAAGAAGTTCATCAAATTTTTGAGTTAATAAAGTTTTATTAATTTTGTGGTTTTGAAAAGTACAGTCCTGCCCTTTAACTGTTGTCATTTCAATATGTCATTTAAGTCAGCATTTGTTTGCCATTTTATATTATTGATCGTTTAGCTATCAAACAATGCATTTAAATGATAAAACTAGGATGCTGGACAAACAGGCTTTGGATGGTGATAAGATACATTTCTCACTCGCTCGATATGTTAATAATCGGAATTAAAGGTGTAATTGGCCTGTATTTCTATGATAATGAAGAGGTGGAGACCTTCATTGTCAATTCTAAGTACTATGGCCGCATATTAACCGACTTTTTATGGTCTGAACTCAAGGGTTTTAATCCGAATCACATGTGGTTTTAACAAGATGCCAACATAAGCTCTACAACATTGCACAACAAATTCCCAGGGAGCAAAATTTCGAGATTTAGTGATCTCAATTGGCCTCTAAGATTTTGCGATTTGACGCCATTGGACTCGTTTGTTTGTTTGCATGTTGAAGTTCCTTTGGATATGAGCCAGGGGAAATTTTCATAGGCAATTTGGCAACTACAAGTATCGTGTGAGTGGACATTACGACTTTCCCAAACAAACGCGATCTGTTTTTAGTAGGTTGGTAAAGTTGAGCTAGTCAAATTTTGTGGAGCATGTTAGTATGTTCGATCAGGTTAAAAAGTGGACTTGAAAATGAAATTGTTGGATCTAGGAGCTCCACAATGGTAGGAACCCTGCTCGGAAAGAAATTTTTAGTTTATTGACATTCGCTTAAAATATGTTGAATAGTTAGCAGAAAGCCACAGCACTGGCAAACAGGACGTGTGTGGTTTCCGAAAAGAACTTTTATGGATAAGGGAAGTATATACTATCAGAATTCTGAGCAGTTTTCTTGCTAATAATTGTTGGCCAATCAAATTCTAAAAAGCTTTCACTGTAAGTCCAGTATGTGTTTATATACGAGGTCTGTTCAAAAAGTATCGCAAATTTTGGATTTCCGTGGGTTACGTATATTCGATTTGGGATGGCGTATATTCGATTTGCGATGGTCTCTCACTTATGCCGACAAGTTCGGCCATTTTGAATGTTCAGTTAATTTTTGACAGCTGCTTTGCTTGCACGTGTTTTGTCTCGTCTTAGATTTTTGCTCAATTTCGACCAAAAACAGCATCGCATTATCATTGCTAAGGAGCTGTTGGACTCTCTCCGCGATGACCCAAATTTGCTCCAGAGGATTATAACTGGTGACGAATCATGAGTTTATGGTTATGACGTGGAAACCAAAGCTCAATCATCCCAATGGAAGCTTCCGCACGAGCCAAGACCGAAAAAAGCGCCAAGTTCGGTCGAATGTGAAGGTTTTGCTTATTTTGAATGGTCAGTTAATTTTTGACAGCTGCTTTGCTTGCACGTGTTTTGGCTCGTCTTCGATTTTTGCCCATTCCAAAAAATGGATCAAAGAATGTGTATCAAATTTTGTATGAAAAACAAAATTAGTTGCGCGGACGCATTCGGAATGTTGACTGTGGCATATGGTGAAGCTACCTTGGACGGAAGCAACGTTTATCGGTGGTACAAAATGTTCTCAGAGGGCCGAGGAGATGCGCGCTAAGTTCGGTCGAATGTGAAGGTTTTGCTTACAGTTTTCTTCGATTGCAGGGGAGTGGTACATCATGTGGAACAAAAAAAAATGATTTTTTGAAGTGCTTCGAGGATTGGAAAAAATCGCTGGCAAAAGTGTATAATATCTGGTGGGGATTACTATAAAGGGGACAAAATACAATAGATATTCATAAATAAATAAATAATTTTGGAAAAAACTCAAAATTGGCGATAATTTTTGAACAGACCTCGTTATGACTAATGATGTTGTGTGTCATTCCGTTAATAGATGAGGCATATTACGGGTAGCTGTAAGCACAGGATAAAACTTTGCTTTGTATGTGTGTGTTGGAGAATATCTTTTGATGGTAGTTTTCTTTACAGCACAAATATTGAAATTATTTTTTTTCCCTTTTTCAAATATTAATTTTTAAAAGATTCTTAAACCTTTAGAAAACTCTTAAAAAATAACTGAAAGTGAAATTTTTCATATTTTTCTTATAATGCCAATGGCTGTATGTCTGATTCCCTATTAAGGTTGATCGGCTAGAAGGACTCTTTTCACTAGGGTTTGACAATTACTAAAATGAAAAATTCTCCAAAATAAAAAAACCAAACTAACAAGAAAATTATATAAAATAAGATGAATCAATTTGGAACCATATTATTCGACCCTTCTAATTGAATTTATATTCTCTTCACGCCAACAAATTATAATGTTAAAGATATTTTTGTTGTTGATTTTTTTAGTATAAAATCTTGAATAGGGTAGAGATCGTACTTTATACAAAGCATCAAGATTAAAACAAAAGCAACCCCTTCGTTATAGTCGGCTGGCCATTGCTAAAATATTTCAAGCATCAAACAAAAGTTAAGATAATAATGACAAAGTTTTAATCCAAGAAATCTTTCTTGTAGAGAACTTCACTCTAGCAGTGGTGACCGAACAGGCAACCAGACTCCCGTGGAGATGTTTGGAGTCACTTGTGAAAGTCGTTTTCAACATGAACTACCTTATATATACTCGTAGGGGATGGACCTGCATGAGTGGTGGGGTGGAAAATGAGAAATGCCCACATTTGGAAACTGCCTCGGCATGAGATTCATATTATTGCCAGCAATTTATCATCGTTGCGTACAGTATGAATACCGGCCGAAAATGAAGGATAATTAAAGTTTCCTTCGTATGGATTCCAAATAATCGCTTTTGTACTTGTGATGATCTTATATGATTTCCTATCTTCGTTATAGGGAATTTCCTTTTTATGAAACCGATGCGTACTTTTTGTGGAGTTTTAGTTTGCCTGAAGTTACTGGTCTACGAACAAAGGTATATCTTCCTCGAAATTCTTCCTTATAGAGTTTCCTAGATAGCTTTCTGAGGTAATCTTTTTCTTATCCCAAATACTTGACATTGTCTATTCCATCTTGTATGTGTGTGCAGTTTGGACAATTGAACTTATAACGAGTAGTTGGCATAGTAATCTACCAGCTAGTTGAAGTTTTTAGCAAGTCCGTTTAACTTCTTTGGATTGGATAAGTTCCTGGTCATTCTACTGCATCATTATCCAGTCTATTCATATGCACACATATAGGGGAGTATGCGGAGTAAATAATTGTGTATGTATTTTGAATTATAGTCTGAAGAAGATAACTTTTTGTGTTGGTTGAACATACACCAGATGAGGTCAAACGTATACCATTTGAATAATTTATGCTTAACCGAAAATTAACTTATCTTCTTATTGTGGCATATTTGGCAAATGGAAAATGGATGGAGGAAAATGAACATCGGTATTGATTTGATTCAAAATGGAAAAGTTCTCGAAAAATGTATATTTTTTCTTCTATTACTGTAAGAAAACTTCTATATTTTAACTTAGATAATAATAAGAAAACATCGATTTTCAATCAAATGAAAAACAAAATGAATAAAAATTAACGAAAAAAATTTATAAAGAAAAGTTTTCAAACTCGGTTTTACTTTTTTTTCCAGTACTACTTCGATATCGAATATTTACTTATAAATATCTTATTAGAAAGTATAAATATTTGTTTTGATTTTCTTTTTACTTCAAAGCAAATTTTTATGTATCAATTATTTTTGAAGTGAATATTGATGTTCAACAGTTTTAAAATTCTTTTTGGAAAAAAAATGAGAGTATATAAGTACAATATATAAAAATAATTTGAAGATTTTTGTCAAAGTTGTTGCGGAAATCATTTTAATTATTTAAATGAAAAACCTTTTTGAAATATCCTTTATTGAATTTATTTCTAACTACTTTTTTTCTTCTAAAAGCTGAAAGATTCTTAGTGTTGAACAGTACGGATCGAAAGTTCTACCCCTTCTAGGTTTGGCACAAAAGTAATGATATCCTGGCATTACTGAGGAACTTGAATGCCAGTTTCTCCCAGACGTGCAGTACAAGTTTCAATCTCTTGAAGTTGTGTTTTTTAAATGCGTTACGAAAAAATGGAATAGGAAAAGTTTCGAGTAACGAAAAGTTGGAATGAGCCAATGGGGAACATCTCTTATCAAGAGAACAAGTTTTTCGTTGGCATAAGGGCGTCCAGCATCGAAAAGTAATAAAAATCTGGAATGAGCTCCGCAAAAGTAAGTCATGTTGGTAATACCTATAAAGACCAAAAGCGTGTAAACTTGGAGCTGAAGGCGATTCCAGCACGTCTGCGAAGAGTGGAAGTAAGGCCTCCGCCAATGATAGCTGCTTAAGGGAACTATTTTAATTGATAGAAATGTGGAGGTGGTAAAGGTTCTGGAGTGGTCAGACCATCGATTAACCAAGAAACAATTTAAAAGACTCAAAAGCAGGGTTTTTCGCGTTAGATTTGGACATTGCAGACACTTGAATTATCGTCTATAAAAAGCCCATCGTCACAGGGCTATGTTCATCAACAAGTTTTTGTCGAAAAAAATATATTCCTGGGGTTCCTAGAGCCTCATTTATCTGATGTTCCTAGATCCTCATTTATCTTGTTCTCTAAGAGCAAAACACACTTGAAAGAATAATAACATCTAAATCAGCGAAGGCTTCAATTCCAACACTGCTTCGAAGAGTATAGACAACGCCTCCGATATTTATAGCTGCGTAAGGGGGGAACTATTTTGATGGTACAACATTGATGTTTAAAAATAAAATAAAATTGTTGAAAAAAAACATTTCTCTTAAGATAGAATTTCGTTAAGCAATAAAATTCAGTGAATTAAATCCTAAGGAGTTATCTTAAAAAAATGGCTTTGAAAACTCTATTTCTTGTCCAAAAACTTAATAAGCATATTTTCTGTAAAAAAAAAATATTGATTAAAAAAATGTTGAAAAATTACTTTTCCAATATGACAAAGGTAGCTAGCTGATCGTTACTGGATAATATTTTCACTATTGAAACTATGGTCTTGAGGACCATCGTAACAAGACAGTCCCAAATATTTTCTGCCACAATTCGAATGTGTACAGACTAGAGTAATAGTCCAAAACTAACTTTACTATTCGATTCATCAATCTGGAATGGAACATTCTAAAAAAAAGCTAACAAATCATTCATTCCAATGCAGTGGTATTGTTGGGCATAAAGTGCGAAGGATGAAAAGTCTAGAGAAGATATTCTATGGACATTCTCGGGTTGCATTCTTATTGATCTGATTTTTGATTTCGTTTTTGCTTGCCACCGAGAAAATTTCCCTTCGGAATTGAATTAGATTAAACGCCTGGGGCTGTTTTTCTATATGCACTTCTTCTTACTATATATACTGGCTACGTGATATACACACCTATAAGCTCCATCGCTTTGCTAGATTTTTTTATCTTTATATATTGTACACCTTATACTATAGATAAAAACTTTAATTTGGAAATCTTTGAATTTTCACTTGTTCCTCCGATTATCTTTAACAAAATCAGGGAATGTACATGTACCGTCACCGGAAATTTTTCTTTTATGTCGTATCTGTGTAAAAATTCCAAAATTTTCTGCTTTAACATTTTTCTTTTAGTTTAAATAGAAAAGCCACTTTCTAAACAAGGGAGATTATTCATTGAATAGCAACAGACACAGACCCATGCACATTTGGAAAAACGTACTCGAAAATTATAACACTGCTGGCCATTGAGGTACTTTGAAATGACAAGGGGGAAGTGGTGTTTGCAATGTTACGACCGAAAGTAATAGTATCTCTAAGGGATTAAGAATTAGAGAGGAGTATACATTATAATCACCCCTTTGTCGATTCGCTAACGGAAGCGGTCGGCACCCGGTTTTTCGTTTTGATTTCTCTACAATACGGTGGAGGACTTGGATCGTTTCGTCTAGCCATCATTGTGTCCAAATGTGCAGTTCTCATACCAGATAAATTCTGACAAATTCTGAAAATTCCAATACACAACAAACACAGACGGACTTCTGGTAACGATCACTGCCTTCGTGCATATACCATGGTGCGTCCTGAAAAATAACTTGAACAAAAGGGAACTTTTTACTTAACTCCTGATGTATGCCATTTACTTTTTGGGTCTTGTTAGTAAGGTTACTTAAAGGAAATGCCTTCAGATGACGTGGTCCACGTTACAACTAAGGTAGTATGAGTATCTTGAAAGTTAGGGGATGTTGCAAGCACCATCGTCAATGGTCGAATGATAGGAAATAAAGGCGGATGAGCATTTAGAAATGACGGACAGGGTTTGAATTGGCCCTAATATTATGTGGGGGGGGATTGGTGGATTCTATAGAAATCTATCTTAAGAGGTTGAACCAATTGCATATAGTAGATTGAGGGCGATTTAATGGTGAGACGGTTAGTAGCACACACAAGTTATTTATTACAAGGGGGGATAAAATTTATTGATATATCAGGAAGATTGGTACCAGCTGTTTCGTCATGATAAGATTTTACTCTTGTAGAATTCGATTAGTAAATGGATTTGCATGACTTTCCTAATATATATTAAAAGTATCAAATTTAATGTGGCAAATCGTTTAACCTTAAAGAAGAGCATAAGAAAGATAAAAATTTGTATTGAAAGTAATCAAATGGCAATTATAAAAAGATTCTAGACATTCTATGATTAAGTAAAACTGGGGTTTGTTTTGTTTTGCAAATTTGACAAAATAGGTAGATATTTTTTGTAGTTTTTTTTTTTTATGAAGCAAATTTATATACAAATGAGGTGTGGCAGAAAAAATAATAAAAGTTGTACAAGCTCGCCGCCAGGTAACTGCGCGACCCTGTAGAACGTGATATGTGATGTTGTGTTTTTGTAGTGCGTTTTGTGTAAATGCTGCGATGAGCAGTTTAGGGACATTCCCGGGTATTAGACATTTTTCAAGTGCCGAAAAGCAGTGGATTCTTGCTCAGACCGTCTATTTCTTCAGCTAAATCGAACATATACTCGAAAGGTCATCATCTTGATACTGTAGATAAAATCCAAAGGCGTGTAATTGAGGAGCTGAATGCAATGCATAGCTGCTCAAGTGAACTGCTTTGAAGGGAATAACCTCGTATCACATTGGTATTGCAAAAAAAAAATCATATCCTATGTTTTTAGAAGATATTTAATAAAAATATATTTATAGCTTTTGGATGTATTTTTATTAAAAATGAATTCGTGTAGAAAATATCCGATGGAATTTAATTGTGGGAAATATATTAAAAATTTCATATTTAAAATGTTCCAGATTTTAAGGGAATGCAGATAATTTTTTTTTTATACTAATATGGCCAATATAATCTCTCACCATCTGCTAAAAAGATGATGGATCAATTATTAAAAATATCTAAAAATATTAACAATTTATTTATGTATTCCTTAAGAGTAATTGAAATATTTCCTTCCAAAGTTATATGATCGAATTGTGGAGAATTTGATATAAAATCTAAAATATTCATCAAATTAAAAAGTTATTTCGTTTTTTTTTTTAAGAAAATTTTTTACTTGTAAGATATTCATGAAAATTTGTTATCTTGAATTTTACAATCAGAAACTTTATTCGATATTTTATTGTAGAATTTTTGTACTAAACAATTTAAAATCAGGCTCAAATTGTTGATAACAATTTATGGAAGCCTATAAAAAATCTATTTATCGAGTGATTTTTTTGCTGTTTGGTTTTTCATATTTTTATTTTTGACAGATGACGCCTGATGTGTGACGTATGTTAAAGTCAAAGGTGCTCAGTTAGCATTGTCATTTTATCATGGAAAGACTTAAACCCGAACAACATTTACAAGCTATTGAATTTTATTATCAAAATGCGTGCACTATGAAAAATATGTTTCCCACACTTCGACCATAATATGGTCGTCATAATACGAGTAGACCTACTGTTGAGGAAATAATTCTAACCATAGTGACAAAAGTTTGCAGCAATTTTACGCTATTGGATATCAAACCGCCAACTCATGTGCTTAGAGTGCGTACAGAGGAAAATATTGCTGCCGTAGCGTCCAGTGTTGGTGAAGACCGCGATTTGCCCATCGGTCGCCGTTCACAACAATTGGAATTGTGTTACTCGACTTTGTGGAAGATTTTACGCAAGGATCTTGAAATGTATAAAATATAGTTCGTATAAGAACTGACACCGAACCTGCCAAAGCGTCGAATTTTCAGTGAGTGGGCCTTAGAACAAATTGAGGAAAATCCGCTTTGTTACCACAAAAATGCGTTCAGCGATGAAGCTCATTTCTGGTTCAATGGGTGTGTGAATAAGCAAAATTTTCGCATTTGGTCTAATGAACAACCACGGTACCGTCCGGTGGAATCATTGCTCGGTATTTTTTTAAGGGTGACGCTGGCCGCAACGGTACCGTCTGTGATTTTGAACTTCCCCCCCCCCCCCCAAAATTCAACAACTGCATGTGTTCGACATGTGGTTTCACCAAGACGACGCTACATACCACACAGAACGTAAAACAATGGACATATAGAGAGATGAGTTCGGTGATCAATTTTTTTCACATTTCGGACCGATGAGTTTTCCGCCAAGATCGTGCGATTTGACGCCGCTAGACCATTTTTTATGGGGCTACGTGAAGTCACTCGTCTATGCCGATAAACCAGTGTCACTTGCAGCCTTGGAAGACAATATTACACATATTATTAGCGAGATAACAGATGAGATGCTCTCCCATGGATGACTTAAAACAAAGTTTTGACCAATATTTACATGAAATAACCTTTAAAAAGTAAATGGCAATCATTGATTTATTGATTCAAATAAAAAATTTATACCTTTTTACATTTTTTTTAATGAAATTTGAAAACTAAAAACTTAAAAAATCACCCGTTATTTAAATGGGTGATAAAATATTAGTGTTTAAAATAATCATTTTTAAGGAAATATCAAGCCCCATTTGCTTAGATTTGTTTTTTTTTTTAATTTTTATGCTAACTTTTATATAATAGGAAAAGTTTTTAACACATTTCGATGAAACTTTCTTTGTTTTTGACGTATTTTTTTATATTAAAATTACATTACGGTTGTAATGATGTAATTAATTAAAAATTAATAGAAGCATTGTCTGAAGCTTGTCTAGCCTGTGGTAAATGTATTTTAGTAATTATGATGGTTAAAGGAGTCGCAGAAACACATTGCATAAGTATCTATAGTGTGGATATAATTCTTTATTCTTTTTATATCCAGTAATTCCATTTTGTCTTCGGGAAGCACAAGTGTTCGAAATACCCTAATTTTATGATTATTAAGAGCAGATGGGATAATATAATGTCTGGCTCCAAAAGTCTACTAGAGAACAAGGACAATCGATATATGAATCTTCAAATGTAGTGCTTTGCGGTTGTATAAATTTTAGATTTTTTTTATTTTATGTTTCAGTATTTTTAACTGTGAAGCCTCTTAATCACCATATTTAATTTGGGATAAAAGATTTTTTTTTTAAAGAAAACTTTAATAGATATGCATTTTAGCCACAATTACCAATACAATTATTAGTTATACTCGTTTGTATGGATTGCAATATGCTATAAAAATTTTCTATAAATTAATATCAAGTTTTAGTATGAACTACAAGTTAGTTACGAGTTTTGTGAACAGCCTGTGGCTGTTTCTGCTTATAGTATTTGTGAATATTCAATTTTGTTAAAGCCGAGGAAAATAATTTATTCTATTACATACAAGCGTGATCTCTGGCAAAATAATTTATGGAACTTAATAAAATCCTTTCGAAAAGTGAAGAAGAGAGCAGGTAGTAGCAGAGAAGTTTGGCTGAATTGAAATTTCGCCTTCGGAATGCACAGCTTTTAGACTCCCATGAGAAGCAAGTTAACTGATTCCACCATTTGCCATCTAACTTCTGGCATTTTCTAACCATTTAGAACAAGAAACCATGGCGTGCAGTAGGACTCTTGATGTAAAGCTAGAAGATGTTCAACTAGGACGAGATGAGAGGGTATTTTTACTGACTGGAGGTTGCCTAAGTGCCTTATTACGGAGGTGTGATGGTAATGGTGATTACGATGGTGATGGGCATCAAAAACTTACATAACGAAAATATGAAATTTATTCAATTTTGAATGTGAAAAGTTTTATCAATATGCTTTTATTAGACATTTAATTTGAATATTTTCATAATTTCTGGCGGCTAAAACTTTGCCTTCATATACCACGTTCATAGAGTGGGGTATTTGAGGTATACGAAGTAATCATTTGGAATTTATTAATTCTATATTGGAAAGGATAATCAGGCAACAACCATATTTTAACCGCATTCTACCGTCACGTAGTTACCATGAACATCATTGAACATTTCGATTAGATTCACTAGATTGAATTTGAAAATATTTAATCGTACTTGAAAATGTGTAATTACTGTGCCCGAGTTGGTGAAAATCTCAAATGACTTTCAAAGGACTCCTCTTAATAGTGTGGGACTTTAGTCCACAAAAAAATACCTCCCTACAATGTGTTATGACCAATTTTAATTAAATCAACTAATCACTAATATTTCTCTATTAAGTAATTAGTATAACGCTTGTGGATTATTTAGGACGAACATACGTTATTAATCGCATCAATACCTATTTCCATCATAGTGAATGCTAACGCTGTTCACAAAATTTTTTTTTGCAACTTTAAATATTCTCGTATTTTACTCATTTTCATTGCCAGTTATGATTCCTTTCAGAAATGGCTCGATTTCATTGCGCTTCAGCAGCGTATTGCAGATATTCAGTCGGTCTTTCTTGTTTTTCTCACTCGATTCACGAGGCACCAAAACAACGTGTTTGGGTTTAGAATCAGCGTTTCGAAAACGGTTTAAAGGGTTTGATGATGAATTCATAAGCTATGTCCTTTTTTCGACAATTTCATCACTTTTTTTCGATAATTGGCCGATAAGAACGGGACACAACAAATTTGCTCTCAAGCCTGCGATGTAATATCGCCTTTATCCAATTGGTATTGTAAAATAAAGCGAATTTTATCTTTATTCTGGTCCATTTTTGAACTTAATTAACTTTATGTTTCGTCACCTTTCAAGCGCGCGTCTAGTGTTGTTACAATGCGACTAGTGATTACGGAGTTATATACTTTTAACCTCATCTGTCAGAAAACGACACGAACTTTTTCGACTAACTAATCTAATAAATTTATTTTGGGTATTAGTAATAATTTGGATCAGTATAAATGGTTGTCGAAATTGTGTCACAAGTATGAGTCGCAATGGTCAGTTACAATGGTCAGTCACAAGGGTCAGTCACAATAGTTTTCTTATGTTTGAAATACTGAAATAATCGCTATGAGATTTCTTGCAGCACTCGATACTTTTGAGGTAATTTTTCATAAAATTTTCACACATTTCTTGATGGTTGTTAATTTGATAGTTCTTTAACATTTTTGAATAAATTGTCTGGGTAAAGACGATCAATTTGCGTAACTTCACGAAACTTTTTCGATTAATAATTAAGTTTTCACTTTTTGTTGAGAGCTACAGCCCTTCCTCAGTAGTCAATACAATTTTTTTTTTGTGGCGTTATATTGATACTTATGTCTCTCACTTATGCCAACAAGTTCGGCCATTTTGAATGTTCAGTTAATTTTTGACAAAAAAAAGCCTTGCATTAAAATTACTAAGGAGCTGTTGGACTCTGTCAGTGACGACCCAAATTTGCTTCATAGGGTCATAACTGGTGACGAATCATGGGTTTATGGTTATGACGTGGAAACCAAAGCTCAATCATCCCAATGGAAGCTGCCGCACGAGCCAAGACCGAAAAAAGCGCACCAAGGTTGGTCTTGCTTATGTGAAGGTTTTGCTTACAGTTTTTTTTTTCGATTGTAGAGGCGTGGTGCATCAAGAGTTCTTGCCACAGGGTCGAAAGTTAATAAAGAATATTACCTGCAAGATATGCGCAAGTTGCGCAAAGCAATCCGCCAGAAACGCCCGGATTTGTGGAAGAACAAAAATTGGCTTTTGCACCATGATAACGCCCCTGCTCACGCATCGTTGCTTGTGCGTAAATTTTTGGCCAAAAACAATATACTAATAATACCGTATTCCCCAGATCTGGCCCCCTGGGACTTTGTCTTATTCCCGAAACAGATTCTTTGATCCACTTTTTGGAATGGGCAAAAAATCGAAGACGAGCCAAAACACGTGCAAGCAAAGCAGCTGTCAAAAATTAACTGAACATTCAAGTGGCGGAACTTTTCGGCATAAGTGAGAGACATGAGTACCAATATAACGCAACAAAAAAATCGAAAATTTAATATACGTAACCCACAATACTTTTTTTATATAGAAAATTCGCGATACCTTTTGAACAGACTTCGTATTTTGTGATGTTTTGAGATGTGTCTTGTTAATAATAAATACAGGACAGGTTCAATTACGCTACCCTGTGTTACTACTGCTTTTATTTCTTTTTCCTTAGAATATTCACTTCCAAATTTAGCTCTAAACCGTCTTTTTTGAAATATATGATGCGAGCAATTCGAAGAATTGTTTTAGGAGATCAATTTGCCGTTTGTAAAGAAACTCTTCGTGCCATACCATATCAAATGCTTGCGGAACGTGCTGGAAGTTTTTCTCTGAATACAAACAGATGTGTTGGGATAAGATATTTTTATTTGATGATATTTAGACGCCTTCTTAAAAACAGTTTTCCAAGAATTTCTGACATAATAGGTAGCAGAGAAATTGATCGGTATCTGTTACAGGATTTCCTAGTTTTAATACAAGGATTAGTTTGCCGACCTTCCAAAGTTTGGTTACGTATCTTAACTTGAATCAAGCTCAAAATTGTGTTTTTTTTTATTATTAAAATAATAAAATTCGGAAAATTTTTCTTTAACGAATCCTTTTGAAGGTAGAAAAATTGTATCTCTTTGGGTAAATTCAGAGTTTATATATACCCTCACCTAGGGGCAATGGAATGAGTTTTTTTTTTTGTTGATAATATGTTAAGTGTGCAGAAAAATCAATGCCAAGTAGTATCTGAAATAATGTTGGGAAATGAGTGTGGTTTTTGAGGAATATGTAGAGAATAGTATGCAAGTATAGATACAACAATGTCACAATACTATCTAATATATTGTCGTAAATGCCAGGATAAACCAAAGGGCGTAACTAATTTGGAATGACTGCAAATAGGCGTATATCGGAAAACCGAAATGACACTGTGTTACGACATGAAAGACATACACACATCTCACGGAGAGAGTTCTTAAGTGCAATGATTTATTCAATTCGTTTCATATATGCTTCTATCAATATATGTTTGTATGTTATTTCTATTTGCTACTATTATTTTTATTATATTTTTTTGTATTCTTGGAATTTCATCTTAGAATAATATGTACTTGAAGATAAGAGAGAAAAAGGTTAACGCTTAATGGCAATATAAATAGTAGACTGTACCAGATCTCAGAGCATTCTATAGAAGAATATGGTGGGCGGAATATACTAAATATATTGGTTACTTGATTTCTTGACTTTACAGACTCGTATGACATACAAATTTTTTCTAATATTTCAATATCTAAAAATATATTTTTTTATAGATTCTATATAAAAATTCCGAATAAACTATAACTTCTTTATTTGCAAGGCTAATTTTAGTTTATATTCAAATAATTACATATTAAAGATATATTTTTATTGTGATTTTTGCAGAGTATCTAACTGATTTGAAATTTAATAATTACACAACAATAAAATATTAATAAATATAAGTAATAAAACCTTATTCTCGTGAGAGTTTTGTAAACATTTAGCTATAGTTTGACAAAGTATCTTATTGTTTTTGATAGTACACGAGTGGGCTTTGCATTGTTTTTTTTTTGTTGCCATTTACTAAATTATTAAAAGCTCAAATCATCATTTCAAAGGAAGTTTTTATTGAGAAGAAAACTTTTTCACTAACTTTCAATGTTTATTCTTGAGTATATTCAGGCATTGTTCTTTAGTTTAGCCATGGTCCACTTAAGAGATAACTTGGAAGTGTGTACGATAGTAGTTTGGGGATGTTTCAATATCAGGCCTAATAGTAGGTAACCCCATGTAGATAGGCAGGCAGGCAGTAAGTCCACATCGATTTCAACTTATCATCAATAAACGGCTGTCACATCTGTCGAAATATTGATTACGAGCAATCCGTAAGCGAAAGCATAACAAACTAAAAGAAAACTTTCGTCATGAGAATTTTTTGTCATTGCTCTGGGAACATCTGGGAAGCAGACCATTAATCATTTTTCGTATCCATTGCCCGGTCAAATCTATACTAGATCTTAAGAAAATGTACAAAGATATACAAACATGTACGTTGTTAAGGACTAACAAATCTCGATTCCACCCTGGACGTTTGCTTTGACAATCCATATCCGCCCACCCTTACTAAATACGAATCTATTTATCTACAAAAACATAATATGCATGTACTTGTATCTATGATATCCATGTGTATGTTTGTATGTACATGTATGCATGCTGTCCATAAGAAATGAGCAGAAACTTTAATTTTATTTGTATATGTCGTCCAACCGAAAATAATATTATTTTTTTTTGTTATTGTTGCCATTATCCTTGGCCTTTTCCCCGTCATAGTATTAATATTTTTTTATATATAGCATTAGCTGTGTGATGTAGTACATACTTCAATTTGGCCAGGCAACGTCTTCTTATCTAAAAGAAGTTCGTCCCATTTTTCGTACTACTTTTATGGTAAGGATCTTTTCACGTCTGTTCCGGAAAATAAATCTTTTTCAGAAAGTAATAATTACACACAAGATTGAGTTTTAATTTAATTTCCCTCGGCACAGGAGACTGATGTTAATTGCAACTGTTATAAGTAATTTGAAGAAAAAAAAACTTTCAGATACCCTAATAGGAAATGATGTTGTTATCTTTTGCCTGTCGGATTCCTTTTTCCCATTGCAACAATTATATTAGTTTTTTTTGTCTTCTTCTTTTTTTTGGAATAACTTTGTTTAAGAGAAAGTTATTAATCAAAAGGATTATATACACATAAGGATATCGTCGGTCGTATATCATTCGGATAAAGTAGATAAATTCAAAAATTTAGTTTGTCAAATCTTTGAAGATTCGATGATCTGTAAAATGTTTTACGAACTTGTTCTATTAACAAGAACGGAAACTTTTATCTGACTACTTTTAGACTTTTATCTTTTCGGTAATATGAATATTTTGAAGGATATATTACAGATTTGTATAAAATGCTTAGAAGTTTATTTATTTAAGCGATAATTTTTTATATACGCTACTTTTTAGGTAGTTAAAGATTTACGGGCATTCGTTTGTTAGCAATAAAATGCTATTGGGAAATAACATGTGAAATAACTTAGATAATAGTTGAGATGAGAAATGAAAATACTTATTGTCATCTATATAATACGGATTTAGTAAATTATGGTACAGTTTATGACCAATGAAATGATTTTGATAAATAAAGAAAAAT
This sequence comes from Atherix ibis, assembly GCA_958298945.1. Lineage (NCBI taxonomy): Eukaryota > Metazoa > Arthropoda > Insecta > Diptera > Athericidae > Atherix > Atherix ibis. The sequence continues at coordinate 17,090,198 of OY282609.1, read as the reverse complement.
GCTTACGATAATTGGGAACAGTCGTTTTAGATCATCGTTTGATGGTCTTTATTAAATATACGAGTACGAGGTCTGTTCAAAAAGTATCGCGAATTTCGAATTTCCGCGGGTTACGTATATTCGATTTCCGATTTTTTTTATGGCGTTATGTTGGTACTTATGTCTCTCACTTATGCCGACAAGTTCGGCCATTTTGAGTGTTCAGTTAATTTTTGACAGCTGCTTTGTTTGCACGTGTTTTATCTCGTCCTCGATTTTTGCCCATTCCAAAAAATGGATCAAAGAATCTGTATCGAATTTTTTGAGAAAAACCAAATTAATTGTGCGAACGCATTCCGAATGTTGACTGTGGCATATGGTGAATCTACCTTGAACCGAAGCAACGTTTATCGGTGGTATAAAATGTTCTCAGAGTGCCGAGAAGATGTGAACGACAAAAAGTATGCCGGAAGCCTGAGCACGTCAACAACAGACGAAAACATTGATGAAGTGAAGAAAATAGTATTAGCCAATCGTCGAATCACCGATAGAAAAGTTACTGAGGACTTAAACATATCGATTGGCTCGTGCCATTCGATTTTTACCAATTATTTGGCGTGAGACGGGTCGCCGCCAAATTCCAACCAAAATAACTCAATTTTGACCAAAAACAGCATCGCATTAACATTGCTAAGAAACTGTTAGACTCTGTCCGAGACGACCCAAATTTGCTCCAGAGAGTCATAACTGGTGATGAATCATGGGTTTATGGTTATGACGTGGAAACCAAAGCTCATTCATCCCAATGGAAGCTGCCGCACGAGCCAAGACCAAAAAAAGCGCACCAAGTTCGGTCGAATGGGAAGGTTTTGCTTACAGTTTTCTTCGATTACAGGGACGTGGTGCATCATGAGTTCTTGCCACGAGGTAAAACGGTCAATAAGGAATATTACCTGCATGTTATACGCAAGTTGCGCGAAGCAATCCGCCAGAAACGCCCGGATATGTGGTAGAACAAAAATTGGCCTTTGCGGCATGATAACGCCCCTGCTCACGCATCGTTGCTTGTGTGCGAAATTTTGGACTAAAACAACATACTAATAATACCGCAGCCACCGTATTGCTCACATCTGGCTCCCTGTGACTTCTTCTTGTTCCCGAAACTGAAGAGCCCCATGAAAGGACAACGCTACGCTCCGATTGAGGAGATAAAGATGGCAACGAAGGAAGAGCTGAACAAGATCACAAAAAATGATTTTTTGAAGTGCTTCGAGCATTGAAAAAAATGTTGGCACAACTGTATAATATCTGGTGGAGATTACTTTAAAGGGGACAAAATAGATATTCATGAATAAATAAATAATTTTAGAAAAGACATAAAATTCTCGATACTTTTTGAACAGACCTCGTATTAGCTTCTGTGTAGACTTAAATTTGTTGATAAGACAAAAAGTACCAAAAAAAAAAATGCGAATTTTCTTTAAAAATAATTTTGTAGCAAATATTTATAGTCTATTTTTTTGGATATATTATATGAACATTCAATTTTGTAATTTAAGATAATTAGATTTGAAAAAGAACTCAGTGATTAATATATCAATTAATTTGCATAAATAAGCAAAAATTTACCTGTATATGATGAGATAAAGTCTATGATTTGAAATTAGCTGTACAACAATATGAGACTTAATGTCAACATAACCGACACTGTGAATAATGTTGACGATGGGTAAGAGATAAGATGATGATGATGATAATGATTATCTTAGAAACATAGTAATAATGTTGTAAATGAATGAATGTATATGCAAATTTATTTCGCTTAAGGCAAGTGATCTACAGATATAATAAATAGAGGTACATAGTATCTTGGTAGTACGTCTGTTTTCTGTCAAATAAATTACCATCTTAAATGGCATTCGTCTTGGATGTGCAAACTGAAATCCGTAGATCGGAGAATTAAAAGAAAACAAACGCTATACTCTACTACCCTATATTTATCACAATTAAATTTAACCCTTTAATAAGCAGTCACATTAATAACTTTAACCTTTCTGTTCCGTTTTCTATCTTGATTGTTTCGTAAAAGATTTCGAGATTTACGCATGGCTGTGTGTTTAGCTGTATTGGTATTTGGGAGAAGGAGCAATAGAATCTGCAGTTTCGATATCATCAGTAGCATCATTAAGGTTGTCATATGCCAACATCCTTCATAGCTTTGATACATTCATTGAGCCCCAATCCACCCGTAGCTGAACTAATTCTAGACCAATCTATTCATACCGACAGAATGCCAACCAACAGTGAGTGTACTACTACTTATCATAGCCGCAATCTAATATTTTCTACCCATTGTATAGATACGAGTGTAGAGGATGTTGCGCTTTTTGAACCAATATCAGATTCAATTTCAACCCTTATATCAAGCTACTAAACCAACCAACCCCATGAATTCTGGCTACCATAATGAATCTGTAGAAGTTTGCTCTGCTTAACATTAAGTCTATCACTTTTTCTCATATATAATATTGGCCTCTAAGCTTGAGGCCCTTAACAATGTTATAGTGGCACACAACACAAAGCTTAAATTACCACGATGTAATTAGCTTGCGTTAATTTGAGATTTTTATTCGTGTCACGCAATTTTGCTTTGTTAGCAGTCATCCAATATTACAAGTAACTGTTAGCCTGCGGCAGGCTTTACTGTTTCCTCTGCGGTTAGAGTCCATTTCCCTATTTTATAGTAACATGATTAAGTGGTTTTCTAAAAAAAAGAAGGAGTTATTTCAATAATTGTTGCGAAGGGTAAGTAAAAGAGGGGATTGAAATGAAAAGTAGACCAGAAATTTTTCGTTAAATAAAATAAACATCCACATCCTGTAGAAATTATTTGAATTTGCTTGTTTCAAAGTTTCCAATTCCAGGTGAACTTATAAATGAATAAAAAGTTGGCAATACCTTGAATTTTTTCCTATTACTGAAATGTTGATATTGATTAAAATCGATTTTGGCAATAACCGAATATTTGCCAATAGTGTGATGAGATACACTCAGGAAATTTTCAATTTCTTTACAGTTGGCAGATATTCAATTTTTTTGATATATTTTTCTGAATTGAATCATTTATTTTATCAACCCTATTTGTGGAAAAATGCAGAAGCGTTCAAATGCTATTTCCTCGGCATTTATGGAGATTTTCTTAAATTCAATAAGAATATTTGGATTGACTTTTTTTTTTTTTGGTGGATGGTTCCCTTTTTAGTTTAAGAAATTTTGCATGATTTTCTTCCGTAAGCTGAATATGTAAAATTAAATTTTGATCATGTAAAGAGTTATCCAATTTGTGTTTCGGACGGTAAAATTAAATAAAACATTATTTTTTTAAATAATTTTACAGATACGAGTATCTACAACTACAACATAGTAACAGACAGATTTATATTGTTGATAATCCGTTCTTTTTTCATGCAGAAAATGGTGCAATTTGATCAGTTATTGGTTGTAGCCAGGATTCAACATCTCATAGTAGACGATACCCTGCCGATCCCACCAAACGCACAGCATCGTCTTCCGTCCGAAGCGATTTGGTCTTGGGGAAGAAGTTGGTAGTTGGCCAGGATCAACCCACGATTTCTTGCATTTAGAATTCTCGAAATATATCCACTTTTCATCACCTTTCACAATCCGATGCGGGAACAACTTTCTTTTTTGTCTAGTGAGCAAGATTTTGTATGTGTTTTGGCGTCGCTCCATCTGCCTATCGTTCAATTCATACGGCACCCATTTTCCGATCTTTTAAATCTTCCCAATGTCACGTAGACGCATGGAAATGACTGGTTGAGTAACACCTAATTACTTTGCGAGCACTTTTTGCGATTGGGTATCGTCTTCATCCAAAAGAGCCTGCAAATGATGATCCTCAACCTTCCTAGGCCGATTTTCACGGTTCTTGTCCCACAAGTCAAAATTGCCGTCTTTGAACCGACGAAACCAATCTCGGCACATTGTTTTCGATAAAGCACTGTTACCATAGGCCTCCATAAGCATTCGATGCGATTTGTCAGCCGATTTCTTCAAATTGAAGCAGAAAAGCAGAGCTTCTCGCATATGCTCTTTTTCTGGCACAAAACTAGACATGATAACCAAAGAAAAATGTATATTGTTGTCCGAAATTGCTGAAAATGTGCACTGATTAATGTTGACAGATATCAAACTCATAAAAAATAAGTATGGCGTGCCTATGGTATCTTAATACGATCACTCACGCCATCTATGACGAAACAGCGGATTTAATCTTATACACCTGGTAATTGTTTCTTTTGCTGGCGTAGGTATATGTGAATGTAACTTAAGACTCAGTATTCTAAAAAGTCACACGACTAGTGATGCTTAAGTTGTTGAAGAGTGTTCTTATAGAAAGAATTGGGCGACAACTCTTGAACATGGGAACAAGTATTAATAAAACTTTTTATAACGAGACATGTCGTCACAGCACGATCAAAAAGGACTTTAAGACCACGATGGATAACACTGTTGCTTACATAAAACAGAGCATTGATAATTTGACGGATTATTTTAAGTGAACAAATTGGATTTTATAGTAATAGGGAGATTCAGTAGAGCTCCAGACTTCCAATCCATAAGTCCATATTGATTTCAGTAGAGCGTTTTACAAAAGTACTTTGCTGTTTGGTTGGGCGCTTGTGTAGAAGTCGCAGTTGTTGGTTTTAAAATCTTGTGTGTAAGTCACATGTCGAACGTTTGTCTAAGTTCAGTCCTAGATACGAAACTTCGTTATTTAGATGCATGGGAAGACGTGCTTAATGGCGGAGAGCAAAAGTGATGTGGACATATTTGGGTTCGTTCACTTTTGCAAAATTTTGGAACCCTTGTGGAACACTAGCAAATATCGGAGATATATTTGAGAGTTTATTGGAGTCATTTGCTTGGAAGTATCTGTTTAGAAAAATGATTTAAGACACGGTAATATGTAAAAGGGAGTTTTCGGAATAATTCCTATTGCCAGACTCGATGAAAAACTTGACTAACATGTACAAATACACCGAGACAATCCACGGTTCTTTCTAAATATGACGCAATGAAATCGGCGACTCGCTGATACTGCTCGATGTTAGAATGTTCGAATTATACATTAAATTTAATTTTTTTTATTTAATTTATTGCTTAAGTTTTGCCATTATTTACAAAATATAAAATAATTTTAGTGGATATCATGAGATATCTTATAGGACTCGACCCTTTTGAGGTCATTTTTAATGACTAAATTTGATTTTTCACCTTAATCCTTACACGTCTTAGGACTTTTTCGCCCAATAAAGTTATTTTTTTATAAAATAAGTGGCATGTGATGCTTTTTTGTTCACACTGAAAAAACTCAGATAAGAAAAAACCGATTATCATACAGCAATAGGAGCTTAGAATATGGTACTGAGGGTAAAAGTTTCCCAATGACACCTTCAGACCAAAATTTCCGCTGCTGTTATATCTTATCAAAAGTCACGTGTAGGGTATCAAAGCCTCATAGAGCGAAATTTTATTTATTGGCATATCCAACGAGCGAGAAATGAGTCTCATCTTTGAAGCAAATTGTTTCTTAAATTTTGAAAAGTAACCACGGACTCATCATCCCTTTGGTAGAAAATATTTACAATTTTGCTAGGAAAGTAATCCGCACTATAACATGACATATTATATACTAAATAAAAAATACTTTTATTGACATATATGCTTAATAGTTTTTAAAATAATAATAATATATTTTTCTAACTCTAAAACGGATAACCATGTTATCGAATTGGGAACATTGGTATACTAATATTTACATATATAAGAAGCCATTTAAATTTGACCTTCTTTTTTTCACTAGAAAAATAAATATGAAAAAGAGAAGAGAAAAGAGAAATTTAGAAGCTTAAGTAGACCAAAAGCATTGTGATGGAAGGTTAAATAGCTTAAAAGCCTAAACAATTATGGAAATCCGCAAGTAAAACAAGGAAATCTTACGGATATCGTATAATCTGGAATTAAAGCGATACATTTGGTCACGAAGTTTCTTGTCAGTTGTAATTAATTCAGTTTCAGTTTTTGGATAGTTTACATCAGTCAGACTTTGCTTTAATTATGATTGATTATTTACGTTGAATAATCAAGGATAACTAACAGCAGTTTTCACCGTCTAATTAACATGGTGGGTGATTGCTCTATTTATACATAATTTATATATTTTTTTTTTATTATTAAGTGTGTTTTTTTCTTTAGATGGATTAAGTGTTAAAAATGGTCTTTAAGGAAAAACGTTTCCTTTCATTTTTGGGTTTGTTGACGGTAATTTTTTTTTCCTTTTTTTTTTACTGACAAACTGTGACAGCTAAATGTTCATCTAATCTCGTTGTTTCATTATAAGTTTATTCCGTCATGAATTGTGAATGTATTCTGTACAGTTTTTTTCTTCTATTTGAATTTTTTCTTATACTCGTATTTATATCAGTTTTCCGCCTTAAGAATTTCCTTTTGAGATACTTGGCAATATCAATAACAGAATGCACAGAAAGGGACGTTAAAACATTGGGACAATAACGTAAAAAAATGCCTCATTTAAACAGAATACATCGTCTAAATGTGTATGCGTACACATTTGTAGAATTGTACTGCTAAAAGGAAGAAAAAATTTATGTTGTTTTTGTGCAAACAAAACCTCCCATAAAATCCACCGAATCTACTGAATCCAATAACATTATGCAAATTCTTCGTAAATGAATTTAAAACAGCTTCAGGACGTAGACCCTGCGACTTTTCTGCAAGTATTTTGTAGTCAACTTCTATGAATTGTACTGTATTCGTTTAAGTCCTTGTAATTCTATAGCTGTATAGATCAAGTTCTATATACGAATGTATTCCTATTCATCTACCATAGAAGGGAAGCTAGTTAAAGTACGAAAAATATTTGCCTTTTTTGTACAGTTTTTTTCTTGTGTCATTTCAATCCTGTTTGGTAGAAATATGCGAAAGAAATTTTTCTTTTTAAAGCTTTTTTGTTTTGGTTTAGGTCGTCCGGAAATGCTTCTGTATTTCGTAAAATTACAAAAGTAAAAATGAAAAAGAGAATGAAAACGTAAAAATACTGAAATCCGAAAACCGGAAAAACCAAAATCTAATCAAAGAAAATGCATTTAAATTTGGAGCTTTGTGAAGAGACGACATTACCAGAGAGCTTAACGAAATTAGCTATATCAGAATGAGGAGGCCAGCTTAAATAATGATAGATTCAATTTTCAACTTGTTGGGCTTATTTAAATTAACATCACGTAGCATATGTTTGTCCCATTAAGATAAGACGTTTTGATAGTATGATGCAAGGAGACGATTTAAGACAGGGTAATTCTAAGGTCGTACAAAGTATTAAGGGGCAATTTTTTTCCCGTTTCGTAATCATAACAAGGCATAACGATTCGATAGTAACATTGAACTGAGGGTCTGTCTTCTGTGACACTTTACCGAACAGTTAAGATAAATTGCTTTGACTTATTTACATATAAAATCGATATTATATAAAAATTTCAATGGTTAAATGTACTTTTGTGTATATAACAACTGTCGTCACTATGCCTATTAGACACGAAGAAATTTAACATGTAAAAAAGGCGAAGAAAATTTGATGATAATGATAATGCCGGGGCTGTTCGGATAAGTGCACTTAATTTATTAATAAAAGTAATTTATCTTATAGTTAGAGTTTTGCATGATTCATAAAGTGTGTAGCTTTTTTTTTAAATATTAAAATAGAAATAGAGTTTTTTTTTAAAAAAAAACCCTTTTTTATTTTAATACAAAATTATTCATTTTGTGGTTTAAAAAATGCAGCCCTGTCATTTTACAATTGTTCAATGTATATATTTTTAAAGATAAAATTGATTGTGATTTAAGATTGCCATTTTATATTGTAGATAAATTAATTATTAAAAATTTGTAAAAACTTTTTTCAAAAATTGTCATTTTTCTGTGGCTTTGTTTCACGCTGTAATAAGATGTTTCCTTCTCACTCGGTGGTAATGCCAATAAGCAAAATTTCTATATATGGGGCTCTGAAAAGTTACAAGTGACTATGAAGAAGCCATTGTATTCGCGAAAATCCTCCTCTAAAGCATTTCTTATCCCTCCGAAAATAACCTTCAATAAAAGGTAAATTATCTTCATCCGGGAAAAGATCTTTTATTATACCTGTTCACAAAAGAGTTTCAAAAATGGGTTTTTTAATTATAGGTCTAAAGCAAAGCTGTCTTGCATTCCAAAATCTATCCTCAACTAATGGAAAGATGTAAGGCCATTATTTGGCTCAACCAGCGTGGCTTTATGCCTGATAGGTCAACGACAACCAATACGAGGTCTGCTCAAAAAGTATCGTGAATTTTGTGTTTTTTCAAAAATTATTTATTTATTCATGAATATTTATTTTGTCCTCTTCAAAGTTATCCTCACCAGATATTATATACTTTTGCCAACGTTTTTCCCAATCCTCAAAGCACTTAAAAAAAAACATTTTTTATGATACTGGTCAGCTTCTCTCACGATGCGTGAGCAGGGGCGTTATCATGGTGCAAAAGCCAATTTTTGTTCTTCCACAAATCCGGGCGTTTCTGGCGGATTGCTTCACGCAACATGCAGGTAATATTCCTTGTTGACCGTTCTACCCTGTGGCAAGAACTCATGATGCACCACGCCCCTGCAATCTAAGAAAACTGTAAGCAAAACCTTCACATTCGACCGAACTTGGCGTGCTTTGTTCGGTCTTGGCTCGTGCGCAGCTTCCATTGGGATGATTGAGCTTTGGTTTCCACGTCATAACCATATAGCTCCTTAACAATGTTAACGCGATGCTGTTTTTGGTCGAAATTGAGCAATTTTGGTACGAATTTCGCCGCGACCCGTCTCACGCTCAAATCATTGGTAAAAATCGAATGGCACGACCCAATCGATATGTTTAAGTCCTCAGCAACTCCTCTAACGGTGATTCCACGAATGGCCAATACTATTTTCTTCACTTCATCAATGTTTTCGTCTGTTGTTGACGTGCTCGGGCGTCCGGCACGTTTTTGTCGCTCACATCTTCTCGGCACTATGAGAACGTTTTGTAAAACCGATGAAACCTGCTTCGGTCCAAGGTAGCTTCACCGTATGCCACAGTCAACATTCGGAATGCGTTCGTGGAATTAATTTTGTGTTTCACTCAAAATTCGATACAGATTCTTTGATCCATTTTTTGGAATGGGCAAAAATCGAAGACGAGCCAAAACACGTGCAAGCAAAGCAGCTGTCAAAAATTAACTGAACTTTCACAATGGCCGAACTTGTCGGCATAAGTGAGAGATATGAGTACCAACATAACGCCACAATAAATCGAATATACGTAACCCGCGGAAATTCAAAATTCGCGATACCTTTTGAACAGACCTCGTATAGTGTATTTCTCAAGTTAAATTATTTCTTACCTCCAAATTAATAAGCGGACTTATTGTATTGAGGCCTTTGATGAACTCGCTCACTCAATAATTTTAACTAAACTTCAGAATACGTACTTTCTGCTAATGTTACTTGATAGGTTTAAGTCATACCTTACCAGATATCATTCCAGAACTCGCTCTCTATAGGTGTTATGAGAACATCTAGTGTACCACAAGGTAGTCATCTCTGCTCTCTATTATTCATTCTAGCTATTTATAATATTTTTATAGTAATTAGTAGCCTACATATTAATCATGCGAAATTTGAAGTGATGACATTTTTCAGAGGTCTGTCTTTACTTATTTTTGATTATAAGTTTGTAGGAACTATTGTAGTATTAAACGAGTTCAGTCAGTTACGGATTTGGGAATTAAGCTTGATAAAAGAATTCAATTCGAAAATCATATAAATTACTTTTCTATAAACAGTAGCCTTCTTTTAGGCTAAATAAAACGATGGTGGAGAGAATTTCCTAACTTATATGTTTCGACTCACTTTACTCTGTTCCTAAGCAAGGCCTATACTGGAATATGCTTGTTTGGTTTGGTTGCCTAACTGCGATTTACATAGTAGGCGTATCAAGTCGGTTCATACGAATTTTGTTAGATATGCGTTAAAAGATCTTACGTGGAATAATCCCTTTAAGATCCCATCTTACGTGGAGCGGCTTAAATTTCTTCAAATGCCTTCACTAGAATAACGACGTTAGGTTGCTGACTTTATTTTTATTCATCAACTATTGAATTTAAATACTGACTATCGTGCTCCGACCAATAAAATTTCTTTTAGGCTTAATATGAGAAGCTTGTATATGCTGCATGTCAAGGTTTCTTCATTTAACTGTGGTCTTCATCAGCCGTTGCATCGAATGTGTTTGGCTATTAATAATTTCAAGGAATTCAACCTCAATGTAACAAGACACTCCTTGGAAAAACTCTTGTTTTCAGTCCTGCCTTAGAGGTTTTTTGTAATTGGGCGCTGAGTGAGCTCTAATTGCTGTTTGTATGCAGTTTACTATTTTCCCTATTTTAGCTGAATATTTTCAATCGGTGAACTGTTATTCAGTATTTACTGAAGAAGTGTGCTTTGAGTTGAAACTTAGTCAATTTAATTTAAATTTGAAAAGTGACTATCTGGTGTGCATTTTGATCTGAAGGTATCATTGGTCAGTATTTCTTTAAAAATGAAGAAGGAATTATCGTTATCGTTAATCCTAAGCAATATAGCCACATGAGAACGGATTTTTTTTTGTCTTTACGATCGAAAATTTTTGCCCTCAAGATCGTACGATTTGACGTCGTTCCATGTTTTCTTGTGCGGTTTTTAAAATTTAGGGCATTTAAAACATTCGTCAATTAATAGCCGAATTATATAGCCCGAAATGCTTAAAAACGTCTTTAAAAATTACCTTAAAATCGTCAAATTCTATATTTTTGGTATTAGTTTTTCTTTTTTGATAAATAAGGTAAATCAATTTTATTAACCTTAAATTATAATAGAATTTTTGTAAATCTAAAAACTATGCTCAGATAATTATTGAAGTAGAGTCAAATTTCAGATATCAACTATCCTTAAGTAAATGGAATTATTGAAATAATACTTGATGCATTCAATCGTTTATGGAGTGGTTCTAGTTTCAATAATAACTGGTCGATATTTGATAGTATTGTTATGGGACTAAAACATGGGATGACAGCCAAAGGGTAGATAATTTTACCAAACTAAATACTAGTTTAGATTTACACGCACACAATTGCATATATAGTTGAGTTTAAATAATTATGAATATTATCATATAGAATGGATGGATGCAAACACTAAGGACCCGGTACATAGAATTCATTCATATAGTCGTTATTGTAAGTATGTAGATTACGTAATTTTAGTTTGTACGCATGGGACGACCGAGGACATAAATTTCAATTAAATAAATTAAGTAATTATACATGATGTGCTCAATCAATTTAAATCACTTTGCATAATTGAGAGCATAATCCGGAATGTTTGTACGGAAGCGATTACTATTTGAATATTTGTGTTGGACGATAATTAGTTTATAGGTGGTGGTCGTTCTGAAAATGCGATTGTTATAATTGCCAACATGCCATCTAGAGATAAACCTATTCTAGCTGTACAGAATTATGGTAGTATGCATAAATATACATTTTGACACCACCATACCGAATCCGTTTTAATCTGTTTCCCAAATTCAGTGTCCAAACAATTTCATAGAAGACAAGCTTGTCGACATACAAATAGTTGGATTTACACTTACTCATGCATACATTAAAGTCTAAGGATATTTGCTATAATATTTGAACTCAACATGAACGCATTACGTTGTCCGGTAAATATAATTGATATGATTTAAGATTATTAGGTGTCGAATGTGTAGATCTAAACTTCAAAATTCTAATCTTAATAATAGTCCAATAATCTAATTGTAAAGGAGTACATAATCGTTTATTTCTTGTCTTATTTATGTTCATACACATAAAAGGAAACTTTTTTCGAAAAATGAGAAATACAGTAAATAATATCAGTTTTTTGAGTCACTTCGTTGAGTTCCAAAAAAAAAATTGGAATCTTGAAAGTATGCTAAAATTACTAATATTTTTCTAATTTTTATTACAAGTAAACAAACCTCCAAGAAAAATTATAAGTAAACAATCCTCCATGGAGACCATGTAGTACGTATATGACAGTTTTACACCAAAATTGTTATATACTGTAATACCTGGCTCTCGCCCTGGCTCTTATTCAAAATTTTTGGAGTCACGAGTTTGCTCTAGCGGTGACATCTAGTTCTTTCTTGTCTATAGTGACATTTAAATATTTGCGTTATTAGATTAAAAAATTTATAAATTAAGAATTGCTTTAAAATGAAATAAATGTTAATAATATAAATATCTTGAAAGTATGCTAAAATTATTAATATTGCTGTAATTTTTTTTGTTTGTCTAATTATATTTGATTTTAATATGTTATCGGCCTTTTCAATCGATGCAATCTCTTTACTATTAGCCAAACCAATACTCGGTGGTTCATTGAATGAACCTGTATTTAACCAGATTCGGCATTACCAGCTCAACAATAGGAGTTTTGAGTTATGTTGAGTGCCGGGAAATATGGGAATTATGGGAAAATAACGTGGTTATTTACGACAAAAACAGTAACAAGCCCGAGTGTAAGAAGAGGAGTGAAACTGTGTGAAAGGATATTTTTTATAGGGTAGGCACTGACAGTTTTCCTTTATAATTGCTCACCAAATGTCCCCGAAAGGCTTAATGTCCCCGAAAGGCTTAACGGATTAGATCTTTTCTCTGCGGCATTCAATGGGAAACCTCCACCATATGTTCATCGACTTGAAAGACGCTTATGATAGCATAACCAAGGTAATACTGTACACATCAATGAGGGAGTATGGCATTTTAGATAAATTGATTAGACTGACTAGGTCGACCGTGACTAGAGTGAGAGGAAGTACAAAACTAGTCGAATTACTTTCGGAGCTATTCAACATCTACAATTATAACCGCCAAGGAATGGTACTTTCGTTGCCAAAATAATTCGAGACTCGGGGGTAAGCAGGAGAGGTATCATCCTCATTAAGTCTGCCCAGCTTTTAGCATGCACTGATGACATCGGCATTATATGTTCATCAGAAAGAGCTGTATGAGCGGCTTTAATCCAGATTGAGTAGGTGGCGAAAAATCTTGGGGTGCACATAAATGAAATCAAAACAAAGTACATGGTGGCAGTGTCGACGTTGAAGACAATAGAAAAGGGGGTTCACAGCTTCGAAAGACTTAAATCATTTTCCTATTTGGGGAAAAGAATCACAGCCGATAACAATAATGAAGAAAAAACTCCGCATGGCTGCTGGCAGCTGTAAGAGCCTATTTCAGTCAGTCTAAATTACTTTGCTCAAAAATTCTTACAATAATATCGAAGTTGAATTTTTGCGAACTCTTATCCGCGTTTGAGAGGAGGATCCTTTGAAAATATTTGGCTCCCTATTATGAGAATGGACAATTTCGCGGCCAATTTAATGACTAGGTCCTGGGGCGTTACTGTAAGCATCTGGTTGTGGCTAAAATTAAGCTCAAGAGATAGCTTAATCCGTATGAATGGGAAAGATTCTGTCTATAGTGGCTCTATTTATTGTACCAAAAGACGAAGTAGGCGCTGCTTTCGCGATAGCGTTAGCCAGGACGCCGAAGATATGCGGCGAGTGTCAAATTGTAAGACCGCGGTGCTAATAAAAAAAACTAAACCGGACTCCGGGTTATTGTTCCGTGGATTATGAAGATAACATGCTGATCCTTCGTTCTAACACAACGACGAACAATAGCCTCAGCCATACATAGAAAATTCGAACACAGCAAGAATAATCCAATCTTCTCAACATCCTTACCAAAAATCTTGGCACAAAAACTACTTAGAATTTGGATAGGACATACTACTCTCACCCATAATTTGGTTTTCGGAAATCACTCATGTTCAATCAGTCCATCCTGGGTCGTTTTGTTAACCATTATCACATACACAATCATAGAAATGACTTTTTTTTGCATCATCGGCTTCGTTACAGTTCTGTAAGGCTTCAACAGAAATCGCCTTCAGATCTTCGGTTACACTCAAAACGACTTTCTCTGAAGTTCTGCCCGGCGACAGCATGTTAAGTATATACCATCTTATCATTCCAATTATGGTATAAACAATATAGGTAACAAGGTGCAAAATTAGATTTCCGACAGTGGATATGTCGTGGCTGGCGTGATGTTATATTGTAAATTGAAATTCACATGATTCCCCCAAAAAGTCCGAGCGATGACTAGGAACTTACAAGGCTCCTGACCGTAGCTTTATGAGCGGAAGTTCTCTTAAAACAGAAATCGGTACCATGGAAATGGGGGTGACCCAAGGTTTTAAAACACAATGTGCCTGACAATGGTGAGGCGCCTCAGGCAGCTACGTGGTGCTTGTGGTTCATACCTACATCGCGGGTACGATCTCCGGATCGCTGGTGGAAGATATTGGTAATTATGTCGGTCGCTGTCATTGATTATGACAGTAGAGGTTTAGATGGGCCTCACCACAAGCAGTTGGAGTAATCCATGGTTGTGGGATGATTGAGCGTATCTCAATCCCTATGGTTGTAGGCGACTTGTGGTATTATCAGTTTATTTTCTGAATTGTTTTTTTTTATTCAGACTTTGAGCAGAGGGCGCTGGCAAACCACATAAATCAATTTTTTTGAATAAAAACTTGTTAATGGAGCTGCCAAAGTGCTAGAGCGATCAAGAGCCTACAATGTCTGACCTGCTGCAAAGAACCGTTTGCTCCGAGCCTTTCACGGACTGCTCATCAGCTTCAAAGCTAATTGACGAGTATAAGAATATTTTCTGATATTAACAATATTTTTTTTCGATCACGTACGAATTTAAAGTAATTTTCGTATTTTTTTTAGAAAATCTAATTTACCGAATCTCTCGTCTCTTCCTTTTGGACTTTGAGTTAATCTTTTTCTAATGACAATATGATTAAGTCTTCAATTGTATCGACCAATAAAAGATTTTTCGAAATTAATTTTTTTTCTTATCAATTCACTATTTATACAATAGTATTTTCGAAAATAATAGAAAATTCTTTTGATCCATTGTCAATAATGTCTATCACAATCGCCCTTTTATTTTCTAATTCAAGTTAAGTTTATCTTCTTATTTTTCTTCCCTTCTCTTTTTCGAAATAAATCGATAAGAAGAAAATTAATTTTAAATAAATTCTCAAAGTTATGTTTTTCCAAAAGTTTAGGATTTTCTAATGTACTATTGGTGAAAAAAAATAGAAGAAACTTTACAGAAACTTTCTTTTATATTGAATTGGCAAAAAGAAGGAACAAACAATCAACAATAACCACTATGACATGAGGACAACAAGGGCTTTTTTTTACAAAAGGTCGTACGCTAACAATGATCAATAGTGGCGGTAGTAGTAGATACTATACTGATAACTATAGTGCAGAACAGTAATAGGGGGACTTGGGGCACAGAATCAAAATTAAATTGAATCACTTCACCGAACAGAATTGCCATTTGTCAAATTGTACAAAGCTTTTTTCGGGAAACTTTTTAAAATTCTGGTCTGCATACATCGAATGGTTGGTAATCAATCGTACGGTAGAAAATTTGATTCTTTTTTCCTCTGCAATATAATTTCTATTCGTGTTCGACCCTTGGTATACCCTCCTTATCAGTTTAGTGTCCTTTCATAGTCCTACCCAAAGTACCAATCCAAATTGTTATTGATAACCTGATTGAATTAGCTCGTAGGCAAGTAATTTATCAAGCTTGCAGTCTTGAAATAATTCGAAAAGGGTTCGTCGTCATCGTCATCGTCATCGTTGTAGTTATTGTCAGTTTGAAAGCGTCGAACATAATTTACTCTTCAATAAATTTGAAATGACTTATCATGACGATATCGGATCAGTTCAAAATGTTCCAAACAACAGCAAGCAATTCACTTAATTTGAACTCCTTTTCAACAAAAAAAAAATGTATTTAAAATATATTTCAGGATAATATTCCTTCGTTTGTGGTGTAAAATATAAATTGACTAATAAAATGTAGATGACACTTTTCTGATATATTATTTATTTATTTTTAATGTATTGAAGAAAATTATTCTAAAATAAATGAAAATCATCAATAATCTTATTGGGAAATTTTCATTTATTGTATTTTAGTCGTAATAGTTATGAAAAGTGCCTATCATAATAAAAGGAAGAAGGCTAAGGGAAAAAATATACAATATATAAATATAAAAAGTAAATAAATAAAAAAAGTGAAAAGCTTTGGTCGAACATAAATTTCAAATTGGTCGTAAATGTTCATTTTTGGGCGAAAATTTGGAATTGGAGCATGCGAGAATATATTGTATGGTTGTGCTTGTGTATGGGGATATTTTCCAATAGGACAAGCATCTGTATTGGCACTGTTTCTTATAACCTGCCTACTGTTGTCTATTGCTTGGTGATAGCAAGATTCTGTGTCTGAGAATTGGCACAATAAGGACAAATAATATAACGAGCCGAGTATGATATAGCCTTTTGTAGCTGAAGCCGTTCAAGAAATACAAAATAAGGGATGAAATTCCTTTAAGCGGAAATTTGTTTTGTTTGCCTTTTATCCTAGATAAAGAGTATGAAAAAAAAAGAAAAGAAAAATATGAAGGAGGACAACAAGAAAGATAAAGTGGATAAAAAGCGCAAATAAACATAAAATTCTTAAGGGTTTAATATACAAATCTATACAAACACGTATATTTATTTATTTATCCTATATGTTTATGATATGTACAATACATAGATATATATATATACTCGTATAAATATAAAATAGTTATTCTTTTAGTTATTTTTCTATCCCGCAAAATAAAACATGACTATGAGTAGAGTCAGCTTTTTGTATAAATATGTCCTTTTGTCGTGGAAAGAATTCCAGATAAAAGCTAAAAGTAATGGCTAACATACTCAGTTGCGTTTACTTTCCAGGATGAAATTTTATTTATTTATATTACTAACATAAAAAATGATAACTTAGTATGTCACGTATATTGGCTTAGCGATGCATTTCATAGGAAAATTCAATAGAAATGATGAAAGTACAAAATTTTCTTTATACATTTCTTAGAATTATAATTTTTTTGTTTTTAATAATTGGACATTAAATAAAAATCTATTTTACTATAAATTTAAATTTATATTGAAGTAAAATAATGTTCATCTATATATTTGTAAGAAGATACCAGATGTCGATACATGGAGATATACTGACCCCAAATTTTTCGCGATCAAACTTGAGATTAGGTGTATTATTGGCTAAAAACAGGTGCCTGATTGTTTTCTATTTGAAACTAGGGTGATCTGGTGATTGAGACTTTTTTCAGGTACTTGGGCACTCATCCAATTAGAAAATATTTAATTAGAAAAATTACAAGTAAACAAATCTTCATGGAGACCACGTAGTACGTATATAACAGTTTAACCCCAAAATTTGTATATACGGTAATACCTGGTTCTCGACCTGGTTCTCATTCAAAATTTTTGGAGTCACGATTTTGCTCTAGCGGTGATATCTAGTTATTTCTTGTTTTTATTTCATCTAGTTAATTTAAATAATTGCATTAAAAGATTACAAAATTTAAAAACTAAAAATTGCTTTATAATGAAATAAATGTTAATAATACCAGCGGTATAAGCTTAAATCCGCTGTTCGCTTATAGATGGCATGAGTGAGCGTATTAAGATACCATGGGCACACCATACTTTTGTTTTATGAGTTCGACATCTTTCAACATTAATCAGTGCACATTGTCAGCAATTTTGTACAACAACATACATTTTTTCTTTGGTAATCATGTCTAGTTTTGTGCCAGAAAAAGAGCATATGTGGGAAGCTCTGCTTTTCTGCTTCAATTGGAAGAAATCGGCTGCCTTGGAGGCTATGGTGACAGTGCATTATCATTATTTTGTTACTCAACCAGCCATTTCCATGCGTCTGCGCGTCATGGGGAAGATTGGAAAGATCGGAAAATGGGTGCCGCATGAATTAAACGATAGGCAGATGGAGCGACGCCAAAACACATGCGAAATCTTGCTCTCGAGACAAAAAAGGAAGTCGTTCCTGCATCAGATTGTGATAGATGATGAAAAGTGGATATATTTTGAGAATCCTAAATGCAAAAAATCGTGGGTTGATCCCAGCCAACCATCAACATGTTCCCCAAGACCCAATCGCTTCGGACGCAAGACGATGCTGTGCGTTTGGCGGGATCAGCAGGATATCGTCTACTATGAGATGTTGAAACCTGGTAAAACTGTCAATTCCCACCGCTACCACCAACAACTGATCAAATTGCACCATGCTCTGCATGAAAAAAGGACAGATTATCAATAAAGACATGATATTTTTTCATTTTCCTCCACGACAGGGCACATGACAAGCTGATTTCCGAAAATAATTGGAGACACTCAACTGGGAGGTACTACCCCACCCCGTTTATTCACTAGAGCTGGCTCTTCGGATTACCACCTGTTTTCGTCGATGGGCTACGCGCTCGCTGAGCAGCACTTCGATTCTTACGAAAATGTCCGAAAATGGCTTTGTGAGTGAAAAAGAAGGATTTTTTTGGCGTGGTATCCACAAATTGCCCGACAAAAGGGAAAAATGTGTAGGTAACGAGGGCAAGTACTTTGAATAAATTTGTTTTTGCTTTCTTTGAAAAAAACATGTGTTCTTTTGACTAAAAAACAGCGGATTTAAGCTTATACATCTGGTATAAATATATGAAATTAATTAAAATAACTATTGGTAAAATAGTAGTTTAAAGGCTTTTTCAGTTTATTAATTTGTTTAAATAGTTCCAGATGAATAGTGTGGTTGGAACAGTTTGGACGGTCTGGGATATAGTTTTTGAAAAATATCATTAGTAGTCATAGTGCTTAGAAATTTCCAATTTAGTACTAGTCTTATCGAAAAATCTAAAAAAATTGAGCAAAAAACAACAACGATATAAAATATTATTTTATCATACAATATGACTACAACTGCTAATAATAATGAATTGTTATTCGTACTTAACAAAAAAAACATTGCTGAATATATTCGATTTTCTTATCGTTCTCTTGATAATGATTTAATACAAATATTATGTATTATTAACTGCAAAAAGCTTAAAGAACCAATAAAATAAATCCTAACATTTATTAATCCTTCTTTGTAAAATTTGGAAAAAAGAAAACTCTTTCGTACGAGTTGTTGTTACTCAATTGGAATTCCAAGTTTTAGTTTCTGTTAACTTATTTAAGTTATCATGTAAATACTTTGTATTGCAGATACGAATGTAGAGGAAATGGATAGAAAATCTACAGTATTCATCACAAATAAACCGCATGCAATTCTGTATAAGATACAAATATGTGAGTTTGTCCTTAGAATACTAACTACTTCTCTATATGTTTTTATTAGCAAAGAGTGCGACCAATAACAGGGTGCTACTGTAAACGAGGAATTTATAAAATTTACACTGTATTCGAAATGTCTCCTCCTAATGTACTAGAATAGTAAAGCTCTAATTTGCATATAGAGCGGGTATTAAGAGCAAAAAGATTTTCTTGAGAATTAAGGGGGATTTGTGTTAGCTAAGAAAAATACCAGCACATCTAGAGAATGTCAGAAACTTTATCTATTCAATTTTATTATTTATTGTATTTATTTATTTGTTTATTTAGTTCATTTAATATATTGCATAATGTTAAATTTGAATTTTTAAACATAACGTTGTGTGGCCGAAAAATATTAAGACTGGCATCACTTTGGTGTTATGATTATGTGCATTAGTCCATTATGGATATGCGTTACTAGTTTCAACCTCGTCTGGTACATACAACCACCCCCCCCCCCCCCCCCCAAAAAAAAAAACCCTACCGATTCACATTAGTGAAGCTGCGTTTTTTAGTGTTTTAGAAAGAATTGAATAGCAAAACTTGGACCAAGCTTGGTGAATTGTCAATCATACTGATGAAAATGTACGATCAGATCGTCGAATAATAAGTTTTTCTATAAAAAAGTCGCTTTGAAAGATTGAGAAAAAGGATTCACCACTTCAGGTTGAACATTACAAACACTTATAATCGTGAGTAGTTTTGGTGCCCAGAATTTCGGTCAGGATGTTTATACTGAATTGTAATAGCTGGCCAGCGTGACGCTAAAAAGGTCTTACTGTTAGGTGAGTATGAATTTCTACGTTTGGCTGGGGGTGTTGTTTGACATTATGTTAGTGGGCAAGGCAGATTAGGTATAGCTGACAAATGGACGCCAACGATTTTCTCTAACCAACTGATCAGGATGTTCATTTCCAATACAGTTCCCACCGGCACTTTCCCCGACTGTCGATTAATCAGAGTGAGTCCTTGAAAGTCTCAGAAAAAGAGTTCTTCACGTCAGACCGGAAATTGCAGATACTTGGATACTTCACGTGTCATCTGTCACCTGGTCATCTCCATCAATGAGTTTTTGTCGGAAAAAGGATTTTCTGTGGTTCCCCAGCTCTCCTGATCTTAGTCCATGTGACTTATTTGTTCCCCATGGATTTTAGTCCATCTTTGGTACTGTTGATTATATCCAAATGAGTGTAACCGATTAGATTAAGGCCATTATAGTTTAAGCCTTCCAAGCACTGCTGTGAAGAGTGGAAACAACATCTCCCCCTAAGGGAACTGCAATACGAGGTCTGTTCAAAAAGTATCGCGAATTTTGAATTTCCGCGGGTTACGTATGTGTATATTCGATTTTCAATTTTTTGCGGCGTTATGTTGGTACTTATGTCTCTCACTTATGCTAACAAGCTCGTTTTCGATTTTTGCATATTCCAAAAAATGGATCAAAGAATCTGTTTTTGGCCAAAAATTCGCGCACAAGCAACGATGCGTGAGCAAGGGCGTTATCATGATGCAAAAGTCAATTTTTGTTCTTCCAAAAATCCGGGCGTTTCTGGCTGATTACCTTGCGCAACTTGCGCATAACTTGCAGGTAATGTTCCTTATTGACCGTTCTACCTTGTGGCCAGAACTCATGATGCACCACGCTCTCACTGCAATATAAGAAAACTGTAAGCAAAACCTTCCCATTCGACCGAACTTGGCGCGCATTTTTCTGTCTTGGCAGCTTCCATTGGGAGGATTGAGCTTTTGTTTCGACGTCATAACCATAAACCCATGAGTTGTCACCAGTTATGACCCTCTGCAGCAAATTTGGGTCTTTGCGGACAGAGTCTAACAGCTCCTTAACAATGTTAATACGATGCTGTTTTTGGCCGAAATTGAGCAATTTTGGTACGAATTTCGCGGCGACCCGTCTCACGCCAAATCATTGGTAAAAATCGAATGGCTCGAGCCAACCAATATTTTTAAGTCCTCAGCAACTTCTCTAATGGTGATTCGACGATTGGCCAATACTATTTTCTTCACTTCATCAATGTTTTCGTCTGTTGTTGACGTGCTCTGGCGTCCGGCACGCTTTACGTCGTTCACATCTTCTCGGCCCTCTGAGAACATTTTGTACCACCGATAAACGTTACTTCGGTCCAAGGTAGCTCTACCATATGCCACCGTCAACATTTGGAATGCGTCCGCGCAATTAATTTTGTTTTTCACACAAAATTTGATACAGATTCTTTGATCCATTTTTTTGGAATGTGCAAAAATCGAAGACGTGCCAAAACACGTACAAGCTAAGCAGCTGTCGAAAATTAAATGAACATTCAAAATGGCCGAACTTGTCGGCATAAGTGAGAGACATGAGTACCAATATAACGACACAAAAATTCGAAAATCGAATACACGTAACCCGTGGAAATTCAACATTCGAGATATTTTTCGAACAGACCTCGTATGTTGATCAGCCTTTGGTGAAAAATCTTGGGATGCTCATAAATTAAATCAAAACAAAGTACATGGTGGCAGTGTCGGCGTTGAAGAGAAGACCAATTATTATGAGTCGATTATAGAGAGGAGTGGTTCATCGCGATACTTTTTGGAACAGACCTCGTACATCAGTTGTCCAAGGAAACTATAATAGATTAAAGGGGTGTCAATGTCTGTTGTTTTGAAAATAAAATAAAATCGTTACAAAAAATAAAAAAACCAGTTTAATTATTTTTCTGCCACTTCTCGTATATTGGATTATTTTTCTTCTTATTTTAATAATTTTTTCTTCTTATTTAAATAATAATTTTTAATCGAAACTGTTTTATTCGATTTCATTTATATGAAAAGTTAGGAAGTTTTTTTTTCTTTCAGAAAAACTGGATAATTATCTAATATATCGCCTTGTATATACTTTTCAAAATGAGCTACACAAAAATATTCAGTTTAGCATTTTAAAAATAAGAATAAATCCAACGTAATTTATCATGTTGATGAAAATGATTTTTCCATTACTTATAATTATGTTTGTGCAGGATACATGAATTGGTAAACAACAAGATAATTAGACAAGAAATTCGCTGACTTCTATGACTACCAAAATTCTAGCAATTTGCACGTTTTCCATTACAAAATCGGATAATTTACACGCACTTATTTTTCGTCACCCCTCCTCCACCTCGGTTGTCATGAATAAATTGCCTGAAAATAAACTCTAGAAATAAACTCCATAAATGGTACTCGTATTATTATTCTTGCTTCTAACATTATTGTGCACATAATCATAAATAAAATTTTAAAAAGAAAAATTATAAAATGAACGTAAACAAATTAAGGTAGAATTTTTTTTTTTAATTAGTTACAAAATTTTAATAGCGATTAAATTTCACCACAATGCCATATGGCCATTTTGTGTATGAAATTGTGTAAACATTAAGAATGAATCCTGTTTTAATATGACATGCCTTTATTTATTGTCTCTCTTCTATTGTAGTGGTTGTGAAGTCTTTTGGGGTGTTAAAAAATCGCTGGAGAAAAAATAATATCTAGAAGAAATTATGGTGAAAGTTGAAATTGTGAAAGACAAGAATAAAAATGAAATTGTTAGAAATATTTTATTAGAGCAAAAGTAACACACAGCTTATTTAAAGGGGGATGCTAATCTACACTGTTGCAATTGAAAAGAAAAGGATAAAATGTCTGTGAGGAGGTTTGTTATGTACAAGTACAAGTTCGACATTTAAAGTCATAATCCATTGGAGAGTGGGTATAGGAGTTAAAACATTTAATTTTGTATATGCGATTATTCTGAGAATGAGTGTACAACAAAACTTTGGAATCGGTTACTCGTGTATGAATTGCTGCGAATGGGAATTCCCAAAGGTACTAGTAAGTCGAACAATATTGTTGCGCTTTTCTGGGAATCATCATTATCATAGCTGGGGCAATATATATTTCCAGCCAGCTTCCTTTCTATCCATTTAAGTTAAAAAGGACCAACTGAAAGTCCTGATATTTCATCTTGATTGTATCTGTTCTTCATCTCGTAGATATTCTGAAGCTGCTACTATATGCTTGGCTCTTTTAAATACGTTCCTGTTTTTGAAACCACAAACCCTGTGAATTGCTAGGAAATAAAACTAGAAACAGCGAATTGAACTATTATAGAAACAGACGGTGGTGTTCTAATGTAGAAATATAACCACTTATGTTGGTGGTGGTAGAGTTGCTATGCTTGAAAAGTTTAGAAACCCTTCCTTACCTCACCGCGACAGTTACATTTAGCAATTTCACGAAAATTTTCCAGATTAATATATGCAGACATAAAACATTAAGAGACTAAACAGACGGTTTGTACCAACTTAACTACCACCGTAAGGGATTTATGTTCAAGATGGGACCATGATTTTATCTCAGGGCTGCAATTAGGAAAGAACATGTTTATTCTGATGAGTATGCTCGTAATAAAAGAAAAAAATAATCAAATAATTTTTTGAATTAAAAATGAAAAGAGAAAAATTTTAACAACAATAATAAATAAAATAAAAATAATAAAAAGTATAAAAAATATCTATGTAAGAAAAGTTTTCAAATTGACTTTTTTAAGGATAATTTTTATGTGAATTTAATAAAAAAAAAACTCTTACAGAAAAGAAAAAATGGACGTTACCTTTTCTGGGTTATTTTAATAAAATGTTAAAAATATTCTTACTAATACTATTGCTAGTCGTTATAGAATGAATTTTTGCTTCAATTCTTTGTAAAAAAAAATTATGCAAATGATTACGGATAAAATGCAAGTCTCTGAAAATACTTAAACAAAATTATCTATGATGAAGCGTTTCAGGTGAGAACTACGAAGTAAAAATCTATAACATTGACAGAATAGGAGAAAAATGAAAAGGACTTAAGAAGAAATACATAAACAAGAAAGAAACTAATTAACCTTTTACAGTAATTACAACTGGGAAATTAATTCAGCAGAAAATCTTCATTTCCATTTAAAAGTTTCCAACCTAAAATGGTACAATGTGCCCAACATTTGCCATTGCTCATCGCTCAGGGCTAGAGACAACGTCTTGATCTCTGATATTCGTAATTGTGGAATAGAATCCTTTGCATTCTAATCTGAACTGGCATCAGAATTCTTTGATTCTACGGTCAAGGATCAACTAAAGTCTTCGCAAATAACATTTTACACTGTGTCGTTAAATGGAAAATTCTCCTTTTTTTTGCTTGCTCTTCGTTTTTCTTGTAAAATTAATTATACCCATTTCCGTATAAGATTTTCAAGCAAATTATAGTACTTTAAGAGATGAATTGAGAATCTTAATAAAATGTATTAAATTTATTAGAAAATACTAAATAATTAGATTTTTTATTATTGTAATTTTTCAATTTTTCAAAACTTTTTTTTTTAAGAAGCAGATTTAATGAAAAAAACCCATTGGCGTTTTTCCACCTTACAATAGATTTTAGCAAATTTTCTTTTAAAAAAACGGTTAGTGTTTGTGGAATCTTTGTATAACAATGAACACACAAAGAGAACATTTTCTGTTTACTTAGGGGCGATTATAGAGGAAAGTTTTTTAACAGTATTATTTTAGTGGAAGGGTTATTGAGAATGAAACTTTTTATAACGAGTAAAACACAAACCATGAACAAAAAGAACATTTTCCTATTTTTTTTGGTCTCTGAAGAGAGTTTTTAATAAGGCGATTTTATTGGTAAATTAGTCGAAAATGAAACTTTTTATAACGAGCATCATCCGAAGGAAATGTTTTCCTATTCCTTTTATTCTCGTCCCAAGTTTTCCATGTTTGTCCAGTCTTTTGTCTAGGGGTGATAACAGAAGAGAGTTTTTTTAACAAGAACCTAACAGTAGGGAAGCATGACTTAGAATGAAACTTTTTATAACGAGTAACACACAAACCATGACCAAAAAGAACATTTTCCAAATTTTTTGTCCCGTGCAAAGGGCTCCAATTTTATATATGAAACACTTCATTTTTTCGAAAATGAAAATTTTTATAACGAGCAACATCCAAAGGGAAAGTTTTCTTATTTATTTTAGTCTCGTCCCTGGTTTTTCATGTTTGTCCAATCTTTTGTCTAGGCTTGGTAACATAAGGAAGTTTTTTAACAAGAGCATAATAGTGGGGATGGAAAATTTAGAATGAAACTTTTTATAACGAGTAACACACAAAGGGAAAATTTTCCGTTTGTTTTTAATCCCATGCAATGAGTTCCAAGTTTGTCTAGGGTCCACAATAGATGAACATTTTTTACCAGTATCATTTTAGTGGAAGGATAATTGGCAATGAAACTTTTTATAACGAGCAACATCCGAAGGGAACGTTTTTCTATTTATTTTAGTTTTGTGGCAGGTTTTCCATGTTTATCCAATCGTTTGTCTGGGGGTGATAACAGAAGATAGTTTTTATAACAAGAACATTATAGTGGGGAAGAATAATTGAGAGTGAAACATTTTATAACGAGGAACATATACATTACGAGCGAAGGGAATATTTCAGTAACGAAGAATAATTTTATTACTTACATAAAATAGGGCATCAATGATTTTGCGAAGGACTTGAAATTACAGCGATTGGATTCGAGAGGTATTTAAATGCTAATTAGAATTCCAGAGTTCTATTGTATATCATACATTCAGATCAGGTTCAAAATAGTGTCGTATATTAAAAATTTTGTATTAAGTGTCAGATTTCATCAATAGTCCAGTGTTAATGGTAGTTTTTTTTTTATAGTTTTGTGTAAGGGTCGTTTAGTCATTTGTCCAGGTAGTGTACTTTATTACTTGGTGGAATTATATAAAAAATAAAAACATTGAAAATAAAATCAGTTTTTAAATAAATCTTTTGTTCGGTAAATTTTGGACTAATTACTGGTCGTATATAAAGGAGTAACTTGTACCATTTTGAAGACTTTTTTTTTGGAAAATAAATTAGTTTAGTAAAATTTGTTTCGTTCCGTTTTTGAAATTCTCCACTTGATCTTTATTGGATACCTTATTTTTTTTTGTATTTAAAAAGAACAAAAAAAAAACATCGGAACGAAAATTTCCTTAAAATTCCAATTTTACAAATCTGATAAAAAAAATATTCCATTTTAATTAAATTATATACAATATAAGTCAGTATAGGAGATAAAAAAAAGAAAGTCAATGCAGTTAACTTTACGACATGATAACGAGTCCTACAGCAAAATCAATTACCGTGTAACAGGAAGATTCCATTTTAGGGAGGAAAATTCTTTCGTGCTTTAGTATCATAGTTCTCTTTTGTATGCCAACAATTTATACTCACCCCTACTCGAACAGGGTGTTGCATAATTGAAAAGGCAGAAAGTAAAGATAAAATTGTAGACAAGACTAGACTTGGTCATAGTTTCACTTCTTGGATAGTTGAATTAAACCATTCCAAGCAAAAAATATTCGCTTTTCTTTTAATTTTCTCGTCTAATTTAATGATAAAATAGAAGAGAAAAATTTCTAAAGATGTCGTGATTGAGTGCTTTTTTTTAAATTTACCACACAAATACCTATGCATAAATTTTGAGACTTTTTCTTCAAAGAATCTTCCATTCTTAGTTTGAGTTGTAAGTTTTTTCTATTTAAGCGTATATTTTTGCTGAACAATTTTCATATGTTGAAAAAAAAACAATCACAGTATTTATTATAGTTAACAAAATTATTTTTCTCAAATCCTTAAAACCTATAATAAAAATCAACTGTTTGTTAATTCATCCAGAGTGTAATTTTATTTGAATTCTATAATATATATAATCTTATTCCAATTTATATTTACTGTTCAATTATTAATAATCAAAAATTTATATTTGAAAATTTTTTTAAAAAAAAATTCATTCGTCTAAATTATGAGTATGTGAAAGAAAATGCTGCAAAAGCTTAAGAACATCTCTTTTGGGAAGAGAGATTAAATCCGGGCGGGCAAACCAGAGTTGAGGGAATTCGAATAATAATGATTCGATAACCTCTTTACCTATTTATTCAGCATCTTATGATTCATCGAAGATATTTATACCATGAAATATATATATTCTAAACCGCTTATAATCATCGTGGCTAATACAAGTGTACACAAGTACATACGTCAAAATCAAAAGCAAAACATTTTAACCAGCGATTCCCCAGTCGTAAAGAAAATATTTTTTCCCTTCGCATTCGTCCTCTCGAAATGAATAAAGTTAGCCGGCCGATCATCCCAAAGATTTCTATGTGGAATTAGTTGAAAGCCTATTTAACCATATTGACTTCATTTGATGTGAAAATAATCTGGGTTGGAAAAAATCTCTATCGGTTCGGTTTGGTTCGGTTCGTCCTGCAAAAAAAAAAGATATTGTGCGGCAATCCATTCAGAAATATACGAGTACGAGAGCAAGGATAACATGCTCTTACCAAGAATGAACATTTTAACCAGGCCTATAGAGCAATATGATCAAGTACAGTGAGGAAGAAAGAAAGAAAGGAAAAAAAATAAAAAAAAACCGATTCTAGTCTTTCAGCAAAAAAAGAAAAAAAAACCCATTGCAATCGATTACAATAAAATGGTTTTTTTTTTGGTATCCTAAAGCCTTAGAAATATTATTTTTATATATTAGAGGAGCAGCAGTCAGTCTTGTGTCCTTTTTGGGAGATTCAATGATTTGAAATGAACTAAGCTCTATAATCGGAATTACTAAAAAAGATATGGATTGAGTAGCAACCAAGCCGACAAAGTTGTACACATACGAGAGTATTGAAGATTATCCACCAATCTTTCATTGTTAATCTTTAATAATAATTTGAAGTCGGGTCACGAAAATATATCTATGCGTTGTATGTGACCAGCCGGCCGGCCTCCCTTCATATTACGGAATCATATTACCAATTTACGATTGCATTTACCATAAAATCCAACAATCTAGTCGGGCGGGCTATTGTGCC
This sequence comes from Atherix ibis, assembly GCA_958298945.1. NCBI lineage: Eukaryota > Metazoa > Arthropoda > Insecta > Diptera > Athericidae > Atherix > Atherix ibis. The sequence goes on along the minus strand of OY282609.1, from coordinate 17,061,747 downwards.
AATCGCCAGGCCCCACCACCACCACCACCATTCATTCAACAATGTACAACCATTCTGCCATCAGAAGAATATCGAAGTAAATGACATCTTAGGTCTGTAATTTTTCGTCAAATGCTATTACTACGTTATGGTTTGTTATCCTTCAGTGTATTGCGTTAGCATCTTTTCTACTTCCACTATAAATATGATGTAAAAATGCTAAATTGCCATGGATAGATGATGCTCAATAGAACAAAGACTCCTTTGGTGAAAAGGAAAGTATAGGAATCATCCCCAAGTAAACTGTACCCGATTTCGTAATTCAAATTGTGAATATTTTATATAATTTTTTCTTATTCCTATTTAATTTAATATTATAAACAATGGTGGATTATGAGCTGACTGAACTGAAGAAAAAATAATAATATGAATAAATTTGGAAAAATATATGCATATAATGGAAAAGTTTAAGCTAAAATGGTATTAGAAATTGTTTGTATAAAGGACGATGACGACTAGTGTAAACATTTGGCTAATGCCATTAGAGATGCCGGGAAATTTATTGTAGCTGTCTGTGTTGGTGAATTTTTCGTTCGATTGGCTTAACTGTTATTAACATAAAAATCATAAAACCATAAATGTTGTCTTAGTAACGTTATTGTTGAAATATCTTTTTTCAGTATAAAGCAGTCGATGACATTTTTGCATTAAGCATAATAGTACTTAGTGTGTCGTCGTACTTACGCCTACAATTGGATTGTTAGCGCACGTGAAAAAAAATTGTTTTGCCAACGATTTGAATTTCGAAAATCCGAAACTTCAACATTTTGACAGAGGATCACGTGATGGAAAATGTCACCGTCAACATAAGCATAGGAAAAGCTAAATTTGACGATACCGCCGGATCAGAATAAATACCCCGGATTGCGCCGCAAATTCCAACCGTCAACCCGATTCATTTATATCCCCGGACACACATTTGCAGATTGCCTGGTTTCTTATCTGGTTTGTTCGCTCCAAGTTGGTTTGTTTAGGAATTTCAATATATGTTTGAATAAAATATTATTTTCTTCCTTCAAACATGTACGTGTACACAAACATACACACACATGCATACATCTATAATATAACTATTAGACAGTTTGCTTTTCACATTCAGTATTGTTCTCCGTCACTTCGACGTTTATCCCATAAACTTATGCGAATGAATAAGCCTCCACCCAATGTATGCACTCGTTATATTGGAAATTTTACTTGTTCGTAATGTTAAGCCATCCATCCACAAAATATATATTTTTAAGAACCACCGTATCCGCGCATCTTTATGAAAATCCACCTCCTTCACATTTGAAACGACGGATTGAACAATTTTGCCACCCACTAATTTTTACTTAGCACGGATTTATACCTACCTCCCCCCCCCCTGCCCATTATGTTCATATTCAAATTGGTGAATGTGAATATTCTGCATGGAAAATTACATTCTAAGGAATTATGGATAGGCAGGCTGTCTTTAAGGGATGGTAAAGTAAAGTACATAGTTACAGTGAGTGTGGATGGAGGAGAATGGCAAGAAAATGATGATAACGGAAATTGCGGCGTATTGAATTGATATTATTCCGATTGGTATTATTCAAAGTTTTTAGTCGGCCGCAAAGTATAGCGGTTATCTTTTTTATTATATAGTACAGTATCGATCTATAATAATATAGGGTAAAATCCACGAATTCAAGTTTTAAGAGTTATCTGAACGATGAGTTCGAATGGAAAGTAACTTCCGTTCTACAAATGTACAAGAAGCCAAGTTTCCGAATAACTCATTCCAGTTGGCATTTTTTTTTCCACTCCAGAATCTAAAGGATAAAGGAAGTCATAGCTATATAATGAAGGAAAAAAAATTATTTAATAATAAATAAATAAAATTCAATGGATTGTATTTCCTTATTAAGATTTGGTATACAGATTTTTCATGTATAAAAGGAAAGTTTCAATTGCACCCAAAAAAAAAAAAAATAAAAAAAATAAAAAGCTTTATCAAATATTGGTATAAAAGAGAAGGAAATCTTAAAAATAAAAATTAATAATAGTCTTCTTTTCAAATTGATAACGAATGTCAGTAGTCATTTGAGAATAATATGACTAGTCATTAAAATCGATTGATTTTTTTATATACAATATTTTTCTATGTAATAACGAGCAAATTCAAATTCATTTATTCAATAGATAGAAAAATCATAACAAGATATTCTTTAATTCATATTCATAAAAGATTTATATTTATTTGATTTAATAAGCTTCTAATTATATGAATTGACTTCGATTATATCTTTGTATTACATATTTGTAAATGTTTAATAGATAAAAGCTCTTGAAAATCTCTGAAAGAGAAGATTTTTTTATTGATAGTTTTAAGAAATTTTCAATAATACTATTGAATTTTCTATATTAATGTAATAGATTTAAGCAATAGTCCTGATCACATATCTTTATTTTTTGTGCATCATATTTTCTCTAAACTTTGGAAATTTTCAATATTAAAAAGAAAAGACCAACTCAACTTCGTTCCTCTTATAACATAGAACCATAGGTTTTTTCCCAATTCTTGACAGTAATAGTGTACAAATTGATTTGCAAATATAATTGCTTACTCTCATCCTGTAGTTTGGGTTTGGAAATGAACAATTCACTATCCAGCAGTATTATGGTTGACTTCATTGCTTTTATTTTAATGAAAGAGAATACTGCTCACCAATATTTTTGGACATAGGTTAGGCATTTAACTGAATCTTTCCTACCCCATACATTCTTTAATCAAATACTTTTTCTCGAATCATTTTTTCTAGCAGATATTCCTCAAGGTAGTATATTAACACCTCTTTTTTATAATATTTACACTCAAGATATTTTAACTTATTATATATTAAAAATCTAATATCAACATACCAGGTGTATAAGCTTAAATCCGCTGTTTGGTCATAGATGGCGTGAGTGAGCGTATTAAGATATCATGGGCACGCCATACTTTTTTTTATGAGTTTGGCATCTATCAACATTAATCAGTGCATATTGTCAGCAATTTCGTACAACAATATATATTTTTCCTTCGGTAATCATGTCTAGTTTTGTGCCAGAAAAAGAGCATATGCGGGATGCTCTGCTTTTCTGCTTCAATTTGAAGAAATCGAAAACAACGTGCCGAGATTTGCATCGAATGCTTAGGGAGGCCTATGGTGACAGTGCTTTATCGGAAACAACGTGCCGAGATTGGTTTCGTTGGTTCAAAGACGGCAATTTTGAGTTGTGGGACAAGAACCGTGAAAATGCGTCTGCGTGCCATGGGGAAGATTAAAAAGATCGGAAACTGGGTGCCGCATGAATTGAACGATAGGCAGATGGAGCGGCGCTAAAACACATGCAACATCTTGCTCGCCAGACAAAAAAGAAAGTCGTTCCCGCATCAGATTGTGACAGGCGATGAAAAGTGGATATATTTCGAGAATGCTAAATGCAAGAAATCGTGGTTGATCCCGGCCAACCATCAACATCTTCCCTAAGACCAAATCGCTTCGGACGGAAGACGATGCTGTGCATTGGTGGGATCGGCAGGCTAGTATGAGATGTTGAAACCTGGTGAAACTGTCAATGTCCACCGCTACCACCAACAACTGATCAAATTGCACCGTGATCTGCGTGAAAAAAGGACGGATTATCGACAAAGACATGACAAGCTGATTTTCCTCCACGACAACGCACCATCGCACACGTCAAAAATGGTCCGAAACTACTTGAAAACACTCAACTTGGACGTGCTACCATACTCCGCTTATTCACCAGACCTGGCCCCTTTCGACTACCACCTGCTTTCGTCGATGGGCCACGTGCTCGCTGAGCAGCACTTCGATTCTTACGAAGATGTACGAAAATGGCTTGAAGAGTAGTTTGCCTCGAAAGAGAAGGAATTTTTTTGACGTGATAAGCATAAATTGCCAGAGAAATGGGAAAAATGTGTAGCTAGTAAGAGCAAGTACTTTGAATAAATTTGTTTTTGCTTTCTATAAAAAAACATGTGTTTTTTTAACTAAAAAACAGCGGATTTAAGCTTATACACCTGGTATGCCGAAGAGACTCACATCCCAATTCGTCACGAAAATTTTCTTCAAATTTGGTCACAACAGTGATGACAGCATAATTAGCATTTAATGACAGCATAATTCCAGATTTCGACGAAGCGTTTTAACTACTTTTGAAGAATCCTACATAAAAATGTCATTGGGCAATGATCATCTTGTCTGCAAACCGTGCATAACCCGTTACAAAAGACTTCATTCACATATAAGCCTCTTGTTAAGGAAATACCCTCAACTACCTTCTCAATTAATACCCAACGACTTCTTAAATGGTAATGGTTTCGTGACTTTTTAAATTATTAAAAAAAATCATCCTCGATTTCCCTAGTGATCTTGGAGTTGGAAAGAGAACCATCCATTCTTTTTATCGATTTTCAATCGTGGCTAGGACCGCAGTTGAGAATGTCTACGTCACTAAATAGAGAAAATATTTCCAAGCACTTTTGCTTTTGCTCATAAATAATGCTCTTGATGACCACACATCCTTTGCTATCATCCAGCTTATTGATGATGTACATGGGAAAATCAAGCGTGGAGTTTTTGCCAAATAGAAGTTCTCCTTTCCATAGTAAACTGTGGCAATTTGCAATCAATCTCCCCAAATAGTACAGTCTAACACGTTTTAACGACAGTTTCGAAGCCTTGGACGACATTCGTTTGCTAATCTTTGGTTCCAAACTTGCCACATCTACTGACTTAATAGCGTTTAAAATCTTTGACAAATAGCCTGAGCCAACAGTGGAGCCTATTATTTTATGCATTGGCCAATGTCTCGTAAACAACCACTCCGAAATTCTGGACAAGGAAACATTTTAAAATTCGAATCGGGCATACCGCACTTACCCAAAATTTTTCTTCGGAGGCAAACTTCGTCTTTTATGCCATTCCTATGTCGTTCAACTTGCTTTCTCTCATATCCTACATATCCTAAATAAATGCCACTTACTCCGGAATTTCTCTTTCTGTAGGACTCCTTTCATGGTGGATGTCCTACACCAAAAGAATCTTCATGAAATGAAACCACTTCTAATCACACGTAATATGATGTCTCCAAATGGCCTCATAATCGTGGCGCTATAAAGAGGGCCCTGAAATATGTCTTAGTTACCTTATATATAATACGAATAAACATAATCATGACAGGTAGAGAAACGTTGATGGCTGTTTACTCCTTTGTCAATATTATGTCCTTCGTTAAGATAAAATCTACTCGTTACAATATTTAGAGTTGTAGATATCTATCAAAATTGAAATAGAAAAAATCATCTTATATGTACAAGATTATGTATGTATGATTTTTTAAATATGTTATCAATCGTATTGATTTTTTTCTAGTCATTGCAAATGTTAGATTCAAAGATATAATACGCAAAAAGGAGCATAAGTTCAGAGCAGTCAAGAGTTGATGGAGGGCAATAAATTTATCGACTATGATGAATGGTTTTATGCCAAACGTTTACTCATCAATCCATTCGTCGTTCATCCTTTGGCAAATAACGACATGAATCATATGATAACTCTTATCCTTTTCGATTTTAGATGGAGAAACTTTTGGATAGAAAACATAGACGATCTAAAACGGTTAAGGTAAAAATCGAAATTATTATTAAAAGAAGAAAAAAATTCCAACGATAAAAATTAAAGAGCATGAAAATCCCGATTATTTGTGAAAGTTTCTGCTGCTCTATCATGACAATGATGCTATCGATTTTATGCAGCATGGATGCAACAATAAAATCAGGTTGCTATTTAAACAGAAATTTGCCAAGGAAAATTCTATAAAGAATATCTAACCCTTCGAGAGTCACATCGTCTGCAGAAAAGCCAAATGAACGACTGACTGTCTCGTTTAACAACTTAGATTGTAAATGACAATTTGTGTATACGGTAGATTTATGAAAATATACTCTTATCCATGTATATGTAGTTCGATATAACGAAAAATGAAATAGATTTATTCCAGTCAAGTCTCAAAAGGATAGATTTGATGATTCCGTCTGCTGTTACAAACGAATTTAGTGACTTGAACAGCAGCAAGTCTTAAGAAAGTTGGAGCTTTTATGACAGCGGCCAATAAAAATTTTTACGACTATCTGCTGAGCAATCTGCTTTTAGAGAGTTTGTCTACCCAAACTTTGGTCTAGATATTGATTAAGAAAAATTATTAGGATAATCTAATTATACGAATATTCCCATTCAGCTAGCTTCGTTTAGTAGCTGAAGCCAAATGATACTCTTCTATACCCATAGTCATATCTTATCGGTAGGATATTTTCGTTTTAATTGAATGAGTTTCTTGTATACTCATATTGTGTTCAAGGAATACTGTTCGATTACCATGAAATGATAACAAGTTTCCAAATAAGACATTTTATTACTTATTTTTCTAGGTCTAATTTTAGTATAATATCTCGCCAAGATTGTTTTAGATTTAATTTTATTAAATTCGTAAATAGAAAAATGACAATGTTTGATTTTTTCTATTTTTTTTAATAGATATCAATTTTTAAAACTTATCTAGAATAGTTTAGAAGGGGGAAAGAATCAATTATTTAAGAATATATAAGTGAAAAGTGATGATACACATTTAATGAAATTGAATTTGACAACGTAATTTTTTATGGGTTATCCATTTCGTAGCTTAGAAAGTATTGCTCTGTTATTTGACAGATGTCACACATGCTCAAAAAGTATCGCGGATTTTGTGTTTCTACAAAAATTATTTATTTTGCATGAATATTTTTTTTTCTCCTTCAAAGTAATCTCCACCACTTTTGCCAGCGTTTTTTTCAATCCTCAAAGCACTTCAAAAAATCATTTTTTGTGATCTTGTTCAGCTCTTCCTTCGATGCCATCTTTATCTCCTCAATCGTAGCGTAGCGTCGTTCTATCATGGGGCTCTTCAGTTTCGGGAACAAGAAAAAGTCACAGGGGGCCATATCTGGGGAATATGGTGGCAAAGGCCAATTTTTGTTCTTCCACAAATCGGGGCGTTTCTGTCGGATTGCTTCGCGCAACTTGCAGGTAATATTCCTTATTGACCGTTCTACCCTGTCGCAAGAACTCATGGAGCACCACGCCCCTGCAATCGAAGAAAACTGTAAGCAAAACCTTCACATTCGACCGAACTTGGCGCGGTTTTTTCGGTCTTGGCTCGTGCGGCAGCTTCTATTGGGATGATTGAGCTTTGATTTCCACGTCATAACCATAAACCCATGATTCGTCACCAGTTATGACCCTCTGGAGCAAATTTGGGTCATCGCGGACAGAGTCCAACAGCTCCTCAGCAATCTTAATGCGATGCTGTTTTTGGTCGAAATTGAGCAAAAATCGAAAAATTCGCGATACTTTTTGAACAGACCTCGTATGTATTATTCAAGGTATTATTTTATTTAGCTTATGTTTCGCCATTTTACATTTTTTCTTGGTTAACAACCAAGTTATCCAATAAATTGTAAAAAAAAATTCTACAAATGTGATGAATCTGCTGCAGCCACATTTTGTGCTTTAAAAAGGGAAGTTTTAAAACATTAATCAAATCCTCCTCAAAGTAGTTACCTTGGGTGAAGATATTGTTTCTACACTTTTTTATGAGCTTTTAAGCTAATTACAAGACCCCTAACTCGTTCCTATATTTTCATCTGTGTTCGAAGTTAAACACCTTTCTGAGTGAGATTCATCTCCCACTTCCTCTTGGCCCTCCAAAAATGCATTATGCCATCGAAAAACTATCACTTTTCTTGATAAATGTTAGCCGTTGGGTCGTTTGAACTTTTTCATAAGTCACAGTTTCGAATTCACAAAGTTTAACGGAAAATTTGATAAAACATTCTTGCTCAAAATTTCGCTGTGCCATTTTATATAAAAGATTTGCTTAGTCACCAAACTACGCGATCAAATTGTTAGTTTTTTGGAGCCACCTTTTGTGATTTAAAAGCATTTAAAAGAAGATTATTTGCTCTAGCGATGAGGCTCATTGCTTGTTGGTGGATATGACAAGAAACAAAATTACCATATATGGGGCACTGAAAAACCACAAGCGACAGTAAAGGAACAATTGTATTCACGAAAAATGATTGTCGGCTGTGCATTTTGTTCTGAAGTTGTCATTGGAGTCGTATTTATTTGAAAATTAATAAGGAGAAACTCTTACCAATATCAATTCTGAACGCTATGGCCGCATGATAACTGACTTATTTTGTTAACAGATTAATTTCAAAACAACAGAACAAATTTTCGCTTTATTGCGAAAAAGTTCTGATGATGCCAAATATAAAATTTTTTTAAGGGTGTTATTTGGTCTTAAAGATCGTGCGATTTGACGCTATTAGATTTTTTAGATTTAGTCGACTTAATGGCGATCTGGACTACCATCTAAGGAAGGTCCTATGCTCATTCCCAAAAAAAAACCACTTTCTTTTTATTCTACTTTATGGAATTACCCCGGTATCCTTCTCTTACCATAATGTGCGAAAAAAACACCTGAAAATGAGCCATCCCAAACAGGCAAATATGAATACCAACTTTCGAAAGGAAAAACCAATCGTAGATAAACACCGATACCCTTATTTGTCAAAGACAACAGCCCAAAATGGATACCTCTCCTACTGGTCGAAGCTTGGCACAGCACCAAAAACTGTACGAAAATAATTACTAGATCATCTGATAAGCGAAGCCAACAACCAATGCAATTGTAATTAAAACATTTGTAAGGAATGTTAAACGCAAAATAGAAAAAACGGTGCCACAAACCACACAATGACAAATTTTGGCTTTATTGCGCCATGGGCTACATAGAGGATCATATTTACGAAAGACAATTCTCTAATTTTAGATCATTTAAAAACCAACGGCCGAATTGCATCCGATTATGTGTGACAAGACCATCAAAATTCAACCATAAAAATAATAAATTGTGTCACAAATCTTATGGCAATGTCCAAGCCAATATGATGAAGTAAATTTTTTATCGAAATTTGTATTTTAACCGTGTTTTTTTTTATTCAGCTTAACTGCATGTGTACTAATTGGCTTATAATAAATTTCAAGATGCCCATTATTAATGAAAGAAATTTTCTTCTTCTTATTAAATGAAATTAAGTTTAGCTGTCTTCTATTAATAATACTAAGAATATTAAGATGATAAGATAATAAGATGGTTTAGGTTTTAATTTGATTTTATATCTATGACACGATATGATTCGAGGACGAGTACGTAATTTTTGCATGAAGCCCCACAGATAAATGATCATTATCTAAATCGTTCGTAGAGACCACCTTGTTTATCCATCAACTTAGCTATGCTCGATAATATCTTATAAAGTATAGAATAGGCTGAGAAAAAGGTGAGTTTGTTAGTTTCAATAACGTAAATGGTTAATACAGTGTTGGTGTCGATAGGGGAGAAGGGGAAAATTATACAACAGGAACTTCATGATGTGATAGCGTTTACGATAGGTACTCGGTGTCAGAAAAAAACCATAAATTCTTACACAAAGTGATTAACGGTCTTTTGTGGATTTCCATGTTATACGTGGGAGTAAATATATAGTAGTAAAGAAGAAAACGGCGACGGTAAAATACCAAACTTTCTACAAGTGCTTTACAGATTAAGAAGGGGCAAACACAGCTGGAAATCAATGTGATTAATGAAGCAAACAGATTTTCCGCCGCTCTTTATTTTACATCCACTCCGACAAATACTTAACTGGGGCGGACCAAACAAGCCAAACCACGAAAATTTACTTCCAAAGTGAGAAATGTGAATGGTTACGCAGAAATAGCAGCTGCCAGACTATAATATTATACTTAACGTTACCGTGAATATGGAGCAGGTCCAGGTCCAGGTCCAAGGCAGCAAAAGTGCTAAAGGAAAAAGTTCTAGCAGGAAATACGAAAAGGTAACGCAACGTAGTATTATGGCGTGGGGCTAATTCGGGGCGTATAAAAATTCGGCTACCGAGGAAAGCACTCTTAAAACGGTCTCTGAAAATGAAAAGTTAAGTGAATTTTCCTCAAGTGCTAATGATTTTTCTGATGATTGCTTCTCATCATCTGGCGGGCAAAATGCTTGCTTGCAGTAGTCCTGCTGCTGCCATTGCTGTTAATGTCAGTTCAGCCAGTGTTCCACTATTCACTTCAATTTACTGCATGTTTCATAAGTACAATATTCGTACATGCAAGACCACAATTGGTAACTACCCTATACGAGTACATATCACCCACAAGTGCAATATAATAACTCAGGAGGGAAATTGTTATTTATGATATAATTTTTTTTCCTAAATCAACAATCATCTAGTAATGTTATAATTACTGAGATTAATCCTTTATAAAAAACAGTGTAAGACTTCTAAAGGACTATTCATACTGGGAAAAGAAAATTTAAAAATATTTTCAATTTGGTATAAATGTTTGGGATTATATGAGAATTAAAAGAAACAAATAAAAAATGTCAGTTTTAACTGAAAGTTAAATTATGCACTTGCGTTTTTGCCCCCCATTCCCCCCCCCCTTCCCACAGTTCACTTATAATAATAATGGTAGTTTTGAATACCTGATATATTGGGGGTTGATTTTGAACTGGCAAGCTGACGAAAGATATTAATAGACATTCATTAAGGTTGTTGATCCTTATCAATTAGGGTAATTACCATTCCTTTAAAAAATTTGATTTGACTGAAATATGTTGCAGCTGTGGCCTGGGCTTACATCTGTCATTCGTCAGTACGTAGAGTCCCTTTTATGAAATAATAATACGTATCTATCAAGAAAATAAGCTGTCAGATATAATAGAATGGAATAGTTTCGGTTTATTTATGAAGTTGATCCTAAAATGTCAAATTTAAACTATTTTATGCACTGTTTAGATATTTTATATAAAATTCTTATTTACTTATACTCATTTGGCGATAAGGTCAAGAGTCTAATTTTAAAAAAGTTCCAAAATTCATAATTTTTAAAAAGTATTTTCAATATATGAGATACGGCAGGAAAGAAGTGAGACTGACAATTTTATTTTTTTATTTTTTATCAAATCAATTAAATCTTTTTCAAAACAGTTTCCCTGGGTTCGTCGGTGGAGGCAGGTGTGAGAAGCCATAGAAATCCCTTTTCCAATAAAAACTCGTTAATGAAATGGGACGTATAGCCGGAGGCGTTGTCCTAGTGGATCATCCAAATATTAATCGCGAAGAACCCTAATCACAGATTGCCCTCAAAAGAGCCCTAAGTCGTTCCACATTTTCATATGTTTTCGACGTTGAACGCCTCCATCAGTAAGTTTTCATCTTCCACTGCTTCTTGACCCTCTAAAAATGCTTTATGCAACCATAAAAAAAACTAGCACTTTTGATAAGAAATATCGCCCATTGGCTCGTTGCAATTTTTCGTAATTCACCAAGCTTAACACAAAATTTGATGGCACATCCTTGTTCACAATTTCTCTGTACCATTTTTCGTGATCTAGGTTCGCGTGTTTATCCGATGCAGTTGAAAATTTTTTGTTCATGACCAAAGAGGTCTGATATGCAAGTCATGTGGATGGAAAATCCATAGTACTGCTAGTCTCATAACTTTTCTGACACCGATCATTTGTATTAATTGCAAAAGAAAAATATTATTTTGTTTAAATATAATTTTTCAAATAATAATTATTGTATAAAAGAACTTTTCAAGTTGTTATTCATTTCGAAAGCTTTGAACATAACCCTTTTTCGAAAATGATACAATATAAATTGACGCAGTGAAAAGACACTATCTGCAAAGCATACAAACGTTTCTTAATCTTAATTAATTAAACAGACGGAGGAGAATGAAATGTGTTTGACGTTCGCCGAAACACTTTAATTTTCTTGAGTCAAATGAAATGTTCTTTTAACTGGTACCGGCAAAAGGATAATGGAGCGTATCTGTATTGCCATCCCCTGTTTTTATGTTCTTCCATTTATTGGCCCACCTCTTCTATTTCTGGGATATAAAGAACATCCTTATTTGCTGTGCAATAAGTTGGTTAGTCTTTAAATTTATTAAAGACTATTTCAGATGTCTTGCTACCTAAACGGAGAAATTTCAAAAGGACGAAATTGCCTTTTTTTATAAAAGAAGGATTGCGTTTGTCAACGAATTCTTGATCGGCTAGTGCATCGAAGTGTTACAAAATAATTTCATACAACCGAATACATATGATTTTGGATATAAACACGTATAGCTACGCTGTATGTTGTTGAGATTCAAATGTTTTGTATTAAAATAACGTAAGTTAAAAACATCTGATTCCCGAGAACACAAAAGGATCTAATGTTTTTCGTGTCCTGTTTGTAAATTGTCTTAAAATGTGCACTTGTTCAAAGTTAATTCTGAAGGACTCATTGCCATATGATGTTGTGTGTCGTATTAAGACGCCCCTTCGGTTCGATTTGTTTGCTACCATATTTGCAGTTCAATATTCTGATGGGGAGCTACCAAAAAAACGCGCATTTCATGCCATTCCATCTGGGCTAGAATCTTTGAATATTGTGTTGTGATTTTCTGATTTCGAGAACCATTGAAAACAGCAGTGACTTTTTTGGGGCTTCTTTTATTATTTTTCTGTTCTTAAATACAAGAGAATATCCAATGTGGTGGGGTTGGATTTACAATGAAATCAGCATTCAGTGTCAGTTTTATTACTATTAAAGTAGCGATAAAATATGCTTAAGGACAAGAGCCGTTCCTCAAAGTGAATCTATTGAAAGAAGAAAAAAAAGATTGGCCATAGCCTTTCTTCTATATAGTTTTATGGAAAAATTTTTAAAGAAAAAAAATCTAACTATTGAGTAGTCATATTAAAAGGAATACTGATTTTCGATTGAGATAGAGAAAAAGGATCCTAACACATTTCATTAGAGTAGAAGAATTTTTATTATTTTTCCATTCTATTTTATTTGAAAATGAGTTTTCTTTTGTATACACATATTTTTTTTATTACTTGGAGTCTATAATATTGATTTAGTAAAAAAAATATATTATTTCATTCGGAAATATTTCTAAATTGGACTTTTAAGAAGGGTTTTTGATATATTGGCTTTGGCTAGTCGAAAAAGTTTATGGCTTTCTTGAGTAAAATAGAGACGCTTAAATCAGAGTGTCAAAATCAATTTATTTAAAACCAAATATTGTCCATTATTATCAACAATGTTTTGGCATATATTGGGCAGATTCAGAATTCCATCAGCTTGGTTCCATTCTATGGTTTCTAGTTGAACAAGTGAATCAAGTGGTTTTCACAGCACTCTCTTGAAGCCAGCTTGGTTCCATTAAAGGAGTTCTGCAGAGACTGAAACAACTGCTAGTTTGAGGCTACTATATCAGGGCTATTAGGTGGATTAGTCTGAGGCTACTATATCAGGGCTATCAAAACTTCCCAGGCAAAGTTCTTTAATTTTTGTCGATTGGTCAAAGATTTGTGTGGTCGAGCGTTATCGTGGTTGAAGACGACACTCTTCCTAATTCTGGCCGTTTTCTCTCAATTGCTTGTTTTGAACTGGACTGTAGCATCTCATAATGAACTATTCCCTTCCAGTCCCACCATATACACAGCATAACATTATTGACCGTCATTATTGATATTATTGACGAACTATACGGGGTCTGTTCAAAAAGTATCGCGAATTTTGAATTTCGATTTTCGATTTTTTTTGTGGCGCTATGTTGGTACTCATGTCTCTCACTTATGCCGATAAGTTCTGTCCTTTTAAATATTCAATTAATTTTGCCAGCTGCTTTGCTTGCACATGTTTTGGCACGTCTTCGATTTTTGTCCATTCCAAAAAATGGATCAAAGAATCTGTATCAAATTTTGTGTAAAAAAACAAAATTAATTGCGCGGACGCATTCCGAATGTTAACTGTGGCATATGGCGAAGCTACCTTGGATCGAAGCAACGTTTATCGGTGGTAAAAATTGTTCTCAGAGGGCCGAGAAGATGTGAACGACGAAAAGCGTGCCGGACGCCCGAGCACCTCAACAACAGACGAAAACATTAATGAAGTGAAGAAAATAATTAGCCAATCGTCGAATCACCGTTAGAGAAGTTGCTGAGGACTTAAAAATATCGATTGGCTCGTGCCATTCGACTTTCACCAATGATTTGTGCGTGAGACGGAATTGAGCAACCAAAATTGCTCAATTTCGACCAAAAACAGCATCGCATTAACATTGCTAAGGAGCTGCTGGACTCTGTCCGCGATAACCCAAATGTGCTCCAGAGGGTCATAACTGGAGCAATTAATCATACCAATGGAAGCTGCCGCCCGAACCAAAACCGAAAAAAGCGCGCCAAATTCGGTCGAATGTGAAGGTTTTGCTTACAGTTTTCTTCGATTGCAGGGGCGTGGTGCATCATGAGTTCTTGCCTCAGGGTAGAACTGTCAATAAGAAATATTACCTGCAAGTTATGTGCAAGTTGCGCGATGCAATCCACCGGAAACGCCCGGATTTGTGGAAGAACAAAAATTGACTTTTGCACCATGATAACGCCCCTGCTCACGCTTGTGCGTAAATTTTTGGCCAAAAAAAATACACTTATAATGCCGCAGCCACCGTATTACCTAGATCTGGCCCCCTATGACTTTTCCTTGTTTCCGAAGCAAATTCTTTAATACATTTTTGGAATGGGCAAAGTGGTATAGTAAACTATGGCAAATAGTTTTTTTTTATTCAGGTCCATTTTTGAAATTAAATAATTTTTGATACCCTACACCAGTTTTAATAAAATGTTGCGCTACACAAAGCATTAAATATCACCTTTCAAAATAATTTATACAATGCAAGTAGTGGTTACTGAGTTACTTGTTTTTAATTCCATCTTTCGGAAAACGCCACGAACTTTTTCAACAAACCAATCTTGGTTATTATTTTCCCAAAGGCTTTGATAGATGCAATATTATTTTGATTTTGTAGCATCAACAAAACTTACTTTTTTACAAACTAGTATCCTACTTAAGTTGATTTTAAGAGTTGAATGTAGGATTATCAAAAATTATCAAATTGTTATTAAGCTATTAATAAAGGATAATGATTCTAGACAGAAATAGATAAAAACTAGATTGAAATATCCAAGTTAGGGTATAGAAATGTTCGGTCAACCGTTTTGCGACGTTTGCTGTGAGCTCTTGCAGTAGAGCATTTGAATAATACATCCTCGTACAGTTTGCTCCTAGTTGGCTTTTAACGGATTAAAACTTGTTCTTTATATTCTTATCACATTGTTTTCTATGCAGAGCTTATCAAGGTGGACGCATCACATCTGAGAATGATTTGATCCTGAAAATTTCTCATCTTTGAAAAATTACCTAGTCAGACAGATACTGCCTGTAAAGGCAACTTCATTTAATCCTTAAATGAAAAACGTTCCAAAATATTTTATCTAAATATTCAAACTTGTATCCCCTTCTATCTTTGCTTATATATAAGCATGAATTTGTGTATATAAAATTCTATATTGATATTTGCATTTCCTAGTTACGAGTAGACGACAAACTGCTAATTCATTGAAGTAAATCTAACATCAAAGTCATACGTTTACTCATTAAATTAATTAGAAAATTGATAAGGAAGTTCTGATTGCAAAATTCATGCTTAACCGAAATATTCGAATTTAACAAAATAAAAGTACGGGCGGGTATTTATTGACAATTTACCTTAAAATTAATTCCTCCTGCCTGTCTATGGCTTAAATAAATAAGAGATGATATCTATCAGTCGACGTATTTAACTTTTCTATAAAAGTCATTTCAATCTTCTTCCAACTGTTAGAAAATGAGCTTATAAATTTTCAAGAATGTACAAATTAATATAAACACCGACTAACGATAAATATGAATATATAAATATAAGCATAAGTTGTATATGATAGTATGATGATTATGGCGTATAATGAGTTCGTAAATATTTATATTCATTTATGGAAAAGTTGCCTTTGAACTTGGTTCGTGTAAAAACCCTTTTGAAAAATTATAAATTTACAATTTTTGACTTCGACATCATGATTGAATTCAAACGTACTCCGAACATAAGTATAACTGGTATCCTCAACTTATAAATTTCTAAAAGAAAATCCATCAAAAGAAAAGTATATTCATAAAGAGAAGTTTTTCTAATATTCCATAAACATTTTTTTCTACAAAATGAAAAAAAAATCATTTATGCAGTAATTAAACTTTTGCTTTTATCAGTTTAGTATATCCTTAAAAGGATCTCGTAAAAATAAGATAATCTTTAACGTGGGTAAGAAGTAGAAAGAAAATAAAAATAATCATTAACAAATACTTAATATTATATCAAATTTTTTTTTGTGTGTGCTTGCTTCTGAAAATTTTATATGTTATATATTTTTTTTTTTATTTAATATCGTCTTAGTTCTACTTGAGTAAGTGTATTAAATATACAAAAATTATTTGCTTATAAAAATTATAATATGATATTAATCTTTATTGATTTAATTAAGTAAAGAGGATTTTTTACTCATGTGCAAACGATTGGTGTTAAATATTATTCAATTTACACGCTTCTAATTTCTTGTAAAATAAGTTATTTTCATTTATATAAAAGGAAATTTTTTCTGTATATATATTTTGCACATATTTTTTACGTTCATATACTTCTAAATTTTCTTTTGACGTTGTTTTATATACGAGCTGTGGTATTACGAAGACCGAGCAAATTAAAATGTGTAACGAGTGAGGGCTCTTGTGAGGTCAAATTGAGGCAATGAAAAAGAGACCTTCACGTTAGGTTGGACCTATCCTATTTTTGAGTAATTTTTGTGCTCAGAATTTCGTCAAGGGCGTTGAGTAGACTGGATTGATGATAGTTGGACGGTGAGAAAAGGTCGTACCGTTGGGCCAGTCTCAGTTTTCACAAATGATTGAGGATATTGTTTGTCATTATGTTAATAGGTGAAGCAGATTAGAGACGAAAACTATTTCAAGGCGATCAAAATTCAAATTGAAAGCCTAAAGCAACAAAAATAACCGCCAGTCTTATTGACCAATGGAACACAGCATTCAAACGTACTTTAGGTAACCAAGAGCCCGGTCCACATGTTTATTCTAAAAGTAAGCAATTAATAAGGGCTAGAACTAAAGGCAGCCCAGGTCCGAAGAAGGGGAATAGAATTATCACGGATAATAAAATCAAAAGCGAAATGTTCTCAAATTAATATTCCAAATTATTTAAACATTTAAATGTGAAGCATTTAATTTTACCCTCGAATAATCTAAGTACCAATCCGACAAAGGCTAAAAATTATTTCGTCGTAGGATATCAAATCCTACATTGAGAGGGCGTCCAGGAACAATGGGTACTTCCCTACAATATGGAAGTCTGCAGATATTGTAACCATCCAACAGCAACAGCTCTCCTACATGGAAGCAGATTTCCGGGCAATATCACTTCAATAGGAAAATTGTTTGAATGGTTCATCTTAGATAGACATAATCTCTTCATCGAAGAAGAAAACATAATTCCAGAATTCCAATATGGGTTTTGTGAATGCCACCTCTACACAGCGCGCACTTTTTGAGGTACACACAGACGTTATACTGGAACGAATTACAAACCGTTGAACGTGGCTCTGTTCGATAGATATTGAAAAGGTATTCGAAAGCGTACCGCACTTGGGGATCATATTCAAACACATCAAAATGAAATTTTCAAAATTTCTGGGTAATCTAATAATCAGTTTTTTAGCTTTTACAAAAGCCAGACTGAAATTTGGAGACGTATACTCGCAGTTCTTCGAGCTATTGTCAGGCATACCTCAAGGCTCATTAATTGGTCCTAAGCTATATAACCTTTACAATGCAGATATAATCGTATGTTAGGTCCAATTAAGCAAAAATACCCACATAGTATTATACGCTGAGTTAATAAAAAATTATACTATGTGAAAAATACTCACATAGTATTATACCTAGTTTACAGTATAGAATGTTAAGTATCTAGGCTTGAATCTTAACAAGAACTTCAAATTCAACTCCTTTGCTACGGATAAAATTAGAAAAGCCATCGACATATATTATAGGCTTCTGAGAATGTTTCGCTCAGAAATCCTAACGTCAAACTCATTATTTATAAGCAATTTATAAGAGCGTACTTATGCTACGACTTTCCCATCTGGTAATCTTTTTCCCCAACAGTAGCAATGGAACTGCACAGGGAGGAAAGGAAGATCTTACGAAAAGCCACAGGGCTCGGCAGATCTAGACAGACAAAAAAGTTTTATATCAAAGGACAGGTTATATCGCGAGGCAGACGCGTTTCCCCATTTGTAGTATCGCAAATGGGAATAATGCACAAATGGATGAAATCAGTAGCCCCTCATCAAAACAGGGATATAAGATAGCTAACGGAAAACAAATTATTGGAGATTCTGAGAAACTTCAAGTACCAGTCACCTTTACTTCTATTTGAGGAGCAACGTCTCCAGATCTACAAGAAGAAGCCAAAGGATCAACATCGACCCTAGGGTAAGAGTAGCCTTAAGGGCTTCGGCCTTAGGATATAAATAGTAAAGTATATGAATTAAATATTAATATATCATAATAAAGGTAACTAAAATATTATATGTGAATTGGAAGTGAATTCACGGATAGCAGAAAGCGAATAACTAATAAAGACTAGAATTAAATGTTCTTAAGAGAAAATAGTATTATAAGAATAATGTAAGATGTTAATGATATACAATAACGTGAAGTTGAACTTGAACTTGGGGCAGCTGAAAACGGAACGCCAAATAGTTTCTCTAGTTTCTTTCCAATAGTTCACCCAACGCAACTCGATACTCCTATTGGTCAGACCGTCGGTTAACATTAAAGGTCCCTGAAAAGCTTATAAAAGAAGTATTTTGCGTCAGATCGGATATTGTATACACTTGGATGCTCCACCATGACATTGCTTTCAACGCTTCCCCTTCCTGTCATAAGGCCATCTCCTTTAACGAGTTTTAGTCGGAAAAGGGAATTTCAGTGATTTTACAGTTCCCAATTCTTATAGTCCAAGTGACTTTCTTTTTGCTCCCCAAGATAAATTATATTTGAAAGTACGTCAACTTAGTACTGTTAGTAACATCCAAAGTAGTATAACACAAGAGCTAAAGTCGTTTCTATTGGAAGCATTCCCACATTGCTCATTGCACTTCGTTGTATGAATTCATAGTTTAAAAAAGAAACTATCCAAACTGTTTTTATAAATATCAAACTAAAGTAATAAAATACAAAATGCTAATTTAAACCTATTACAGGACATGCAGCCAAAAAGTTCCTTGTACGATAAAAACTACCCAACGGGGAATATTTTCTAGCGGACTGAGCCTCGAGATAACGTTCAAGCCAAAAACAGAAATTTTCTAGTTTTAGTTTCATATATGTTCAAAGTGAATTTCAAATGGAAACTTCCCCAGAGCGGCGATGCTTACACATCCTTGGTCATTTCTGTTATCCTTACAGCGAATGAAGCTACTGACTATGTGAGAGATTTAACTTTTCCAGTATTTTAATGCGGTTTTTATTCAATTTGTAAGTCTTACTTATGAGTATGAATACACGAATTTATTTGGAGTTGAATTTTGATACTCGCAAAGGAATTTCTAATCTGAGTTTTCTTCTTCTTTTTTTTAATGAAAATATTCCAACAAAACTTGTAAAAAAAATATGAAAGCAATTTTAAGATATTTACGATATCATACGAAATAAGTTATTCTGTTTTAGATATTTGCATATGAATATCAGTGATGCTCTTTAACAATATTTATGAGTAAATTGAATTTTAGATTTTGTTTGTTAGCAAAATTTTATTAAAATATACTATCAAATTTTTGATAAAAAGATTTCATTTTTAAGAATATTGAATATAAAATAATTATTGTGAATTCGTAGAGAAATGGAGAATTTGCTGTAATTTAAAATATTCTAATATGTAAATTTTCATCTTCATACTTTCGAATTTTCATAGGAATAAGTTTTTTGCCATTTTTAAAAATATGTTGTACTTGCGTTTTCGGTCATTTTGAATGTCGACAAGTTCGACCATTTTGAATGTCCAGTTAATTTTTGACAGCTGCTTTGCTTGCACGTGTTTTTGCTCGTCTTCGATTTTTACCCATTATAAAAATGGATCAAAAAATCTGTATCAAATTTTGTGTGAAAAACAAAATTAATTGCGCGGACGCATTCTGAATATTGACTGTGGTATATGGTGAAGCTACCTTGGACCGAAGCAACGTTTATCGATGGTACAAAATGTTCTCAGAGGGCCGAGAAGATGTGTAGGTTTTGCTTACAGTTTTATTCGAATGTGAAGGTTTTGCTTACAGTTTTCTTCGATTGCAGGGGTGTGATACATCATGAGTTCTTGCCACAGGGTTAAACTGTCAATAAGGAATGTTACCTGAAAGTTATGTGCAAGTTGGGTAAAGCAATCCGCCGGAAACGCCCGGATTTGTGTAAGAACAAAAATGGGCTTTTGCCATTTTTGGCCAAAAACAACACACTAATAATACCGCAGCCACCGTATTCCCCAGATCTGGCCCCCTGTGACTTTTTCTTGTTCCAGAAACTAAAAAGCCCCATGAAAGGATGACGCTACGCTACGATTCAGGAGATAAAGAGGAGCTGAACAAGATCACAAAATATTTTTTTTTGAAGTGCTTCGAGGATTGGAAAAAACGTTAGCACAGGTGTATAATATCTGGTGGGGATTACTTTGAAGGGGACAAAATAGATATTCATGAATAAATAAATAATTTTTGAAAAAAAAACAAAATCCGCAGCATGAAAAATATTTTTTTTCGGCGTGGAAAATGTCAACATTTATCCCGATAAAACATTTATCCCGATAGAACTACTGAAACGAGTTGTTTACTGGTTGACATCTACGGTGATCATGCTCCATCGAATGGAACATATAACAAACGGTTTCGACGATTTAAAAAAAAATGCAAAGGTGCACCAAAAACATTGAAAGACGCATAATTGTTAAAATTACTTGATGAACATCCAATTCAAACGCTCGAGAATCTACTGTCCAAACTATTGGCCTAGGAGTCTCGCCTACAATATGTGTCAGTACGATTCACCAATTTCCCCCCCATCAGGGGCCCTTGGGTTTATTTCTTTTTTTAACTATGTTAAAGCAAAATTTTTAAACTCTCCAAAACCATTCCTTAGTTCCTCATCCCTTAACTTTTATTTCTTTTTGCTTAAAAAATTTTTTTTACTGTTATCACTTTCCGTATAGAACTTTGTATCTTCTGCCATGTTTGTGTTCTTTGTTTTATAATTTTTAAATGCCTTTCCCTCATCGCTTCCAAAAAAATTCGTAAAAGTAATCCTGCTAACAGTAGTTAAAGAGTGTTACCTGAGTACGGTGTGTATAATTGGTCCTGTTCCTCTAACATTTTTCTCTCCCTCGTTACACAGTTTTCTATTAATTTTCAAAGAATTTATTTTAGGAAAAACATCCAATGCGATATACTTTGAATAAAATCACTTTTTTTATTATTATATAAAAAACAAAAAAAAATTGTGATTTCTGTAAATTTATCTTAAAATTTCTTATTAATATAATCAGAATTATTTCAATAATTAAATCTTGGTCGGGAATTAAATCACTTCACAAATCATAGCTCATTTCAATTTTCCACCTGTTTTCTATTATGATCTAACTAATCCGTAAGCTAATAGACGTGAGAAGCAAAAAAAAAAACATTTACGAAAACATTTCAATTTATTTTGGAAAAGAGTATCAATAATTCCTGGTATCAATTCCATTAATCGGCTCAGCTAGAATTTCGGTACTTAAATTTCTTGCCAATCATTTTGTTACCAGATTTTCAGGGAGTAAATAGTTTACAAGTGTCTATCAAGTAATTAAGAGACTGAAAATGGAAAAGAACCTAAAGAAAAAAAATATATACGATGTTCTATCAATTAAATAGATAAACTCTGTAAGAGGATTTTATTAAATCGATACGAAAATTGATATACGAACATTGATGGTGAGGAGATAGAGATTGGTCCTGAGGAGACTAAAGATTACGATTTCTTTTCAAGAAAAAAGAAAGGTCGAATTTTCTATGAATAAATGTGATTAACTAGACGGAAATTTGTAGCAGGCAACCTATTAATTCAATTTTGCCTTAAA
Source organism: Atherix ibis (assembly GCA_958298945.1). Classification (NCBI taxonomy): domain Eukaryota; kingdom Metazoa; phylum Arthropoda; class Insecta; order Diptera; family Athericidae; genus Atherix; species Atherix ibis. The sequence goes on along the minus strand of OY282609.1, from coordinate 17,039,458 downwards.
TACACCACCTTTATACTAAGGGTAGGTTATTAGAAAAGTATTTGTCATCTTAAATCGTATTCCTCCATAAACGATTCTTGATGCAAGTTACTTTTGTACATAACCACAAACAAATTCATCTTTAGATAGTAGTATTTACCAGAAGGATTTTACTTATACATATGCACATATAATTTATATTCAGTTGTTCCTATTTTTACTAGCTTATTTTCATTTTGTGCAAATTTAATTTCTTTACCCAAAAATTATCATACAAATTACTCCTAGTTCCTTAATAGCAATGTTAATGGAAAAAATTCTGTTATTATTCAAAAAGTGCGAAAACTTTGCTAGTATAAGTTTTGAATATTGAAAATGAAATTAATTTTTTTATTATTATAATTATTGGAGATCATAAATTTTTATATTATGGAAATAAATGTATTTATAATATTTTTTTATGTTTCTATAAATGTTAGTTACTATTTAATGTTGAAATAGCATGCAAGTGTTTTTATTTTTAGTTTAAAAGAATTGTAGGTATATTTTAGATATATTTGATTTTTTTCTGAACTAAAGTATTAATTTAAGCTGGTTTTACATTAAGTAGAAGATAAAATTCTCTACCTTTTCCTGGTCGATTTTGTTTGGCCGCCATTTTGGTTTGGATGACATTTATCTGGTGGCATTTGACAGTCATAGGGAGTGGTCAATAACAATTTATTATGGAGCATTTAACGACGCAACAACGTGTTGATATTATTAAAACATTTTTATTAAATAATTGCTCATTTGTGAATACAAACAGAAAATTACGTGACTTTTTTGGTGTTAATAATATGCTGAGCAAGTCAACCATTCAGTATGTAATGAATAATTTTGAAAATATGCATACACTGAGTAATGAAGCAAATACTGGGCGACAATTAAGGCAACGTACACCTGAAAAGATTGATGCAGTGAGACAGAGTATTGCTGAATATCCAGGCACCTCTCATCGACGCCGTGCACAAGAACTGGGAATATCTCCATTGTATTTGTTAAAAATTTGGATCGTATAAAAATTTTTGACGGGGCTTTTTAGCTCGCATAAATTTTAATTGACACAACAGATGCAGGCAAATAACCCTGAACGACGATGGACTGGAGTGCTCGAGTTTTACAGTTCGGTATAGACGACCACAATTTTTGGCAAAAAATCATTATAATCGACGAAGACCACTTCGAGTTGGCTGGCTTTGTTTATAAACGGAATAGCCACTATTAGGGCACTGAAAACCCTCAACTGATACACCTGGTCTTTGGAGAGTAACTGTATGGTGCGGCATCACTGGAGGCAATGCTGTAACAGTCACTGGTGACCGCTATCGGGACATGGTAGAAGACTTTCTTCTATCCGAATTGGATCAAGTAGGCCTGCAGTACATGTGGTTCGAAGAAGACGGTGCCACATCACACAACTCGTGTTACGATGCAAATTTTGAGAGAATTTTTCCGGAAGAATATGAATTACCCCCACGATTTCCTGAATTTGACTGGCCCCCCGCTTTCCCCTGGTTTGAACCCCATCAATTACTTCGTATGGGGGTACTTGAAGGAAAAGGTGTACACTAACAAACTAACCACAATCTTGAAGCTTAAGAACATAATTCGAAACGAAATTGCTGAAATAACACCAGAAGTCTGCGAAAATGATATAATAAATGTGCTTAAAAAAGCTCGCCTTTATGCCACAGCCAGAGGCGGGTATTTGACCGAAATCATATTCCACACATAATGTTAAAGACCATATTATCAAATAATAAAATATAAATTATAATATTGAATTTTATTTAAAAGTTATTCAAAAAAAACTTTGAGCTGAAACATTAAACGCACCCTGTATTTTTGTGGAGTTCACTCAGAATTACCAGATATAGTAGAAAAGTAAAGAATTATCTGGCAACACTGTGGACTACCCCTTCATTTTACTTGTTCATTGGACCGACCTAGATGTTCAGTATAAGTTTCAAACTCATCCGCTAAGCTCCTATAGAGTCATAAGTAAAGTTGCGTTCTTGTAGTGCGTTAAAAAAAATGGACCAGAAAATTTTGATACAACAGTGTGCCTTGGGAAATTTTGATACAACAGTATGCTTGGTAAATCCGAAATTATGAATTTCGGAAGTTGCAAACTGTTTAATGGGAATAATCACATAAAGGATTTTTGAGGCCCGTGAAGCAGTGAAAGACGAACTTTGCTCACGGAGGCTTTCATTATCGAAAACAGATGAAAATGTTGGAACGAGTGAGGCTTCTTATGAGGTTACACCATCGATCAACTTTAAAACTGATGAATTGTTTTCGAAAGACTCAGAAAAAAAGTTCTTCGTGTCAGACCAGACATTGCAGATACTTGTGGATGCTTTAATGTTTGATCTGATGCCAAAGGAAAAAAATGCCATGGCAGTACTAGTGACCAGCAGGAAAGTAAACGAGGATTATTCCTCCATCGGTGGGTGCGATATTATTTTACAGCCATCCAAGTCGGGATGCTATCTAATATAAACAAAAAAAACTAAAATTTAAAAAATCTAATTTTTCTTATGGTATTATGTCTAATCGTGCAGTTCCCTGAGTCCGCGCAGGCTTCTGCCCTCAATTACCTGTCTTCAGCAGCCCATATTTGGGCAGAAGCTATGATGACTAGTCCAAGGGTACTTTGAGTTTGGAAAGCATTGCTTACTGTCTCATATGACGCAGTCATTATTATCGCTAACATCCCGTCAATTCAGATTTTATCGCATGAGAGACCTAGAATCTATTATCAACGATAGGAGAGGAATTAAATCCATTGGTTCACTGTTAGCAGGGAGGAAAGAAAATGGGATAGTAGGGAATGGCAACAATACCAGGCATGTTGGGATGCAATAGCAAAATACGCATCCTTAATAAAAAAAGAAGCTTCGTCATGAGCAAAATAGCAGAAAATAAAAGCCTGCAGTTTAGACGAACAGGGATAAAAATCCCACACACTCTAAGGATCAGCATCTGTGCAGTGTCTTTAGAATAATTCTCCCTACTGATAAGAAGGGAACAAAAGAAAGAAGACACGATCATATCCATTAAAGAGTTTTGGTCGGAAAACCCTCTTCCCCTGGTCTTTTTTTTAATTCTCTACTATGATCCTTTTAGTAGATATCCTTTTTTGTGTAATTAAGGAGCTGATAGCGACTCCATTTCCACAAACTGGAGAAGTAGCAAAAGGATTCTTTGGAAATATTGGCCAACTTTACCAAAATTCTGGGCATGGAAAGTGCTCAGAATTGGGAGAAGACATTCTGCGCTCACACATAATTTCCTTGTTTGGATGTCAACCTCTTCTCATTGCCCAACCATTCGATTAGAAAATAATTTTCGTATTGACATAATTTTATTTTAATAAAATAATAAAATTACAATAAATACAAACTTTCACTTTAACTATTTATACGAGTACTTATATACAGACCCAATATAAGTACTGTTACAAAAAATATATTCTATTTGCCTAAAACGTCAAAGCTCTGACACTTGAGACCATAAATTTTAATGAATAACGTTCTTCTGACAATAATGACAACTTCCTAATTTTCTGTTCAATTTTAGATGCTCAAAGCGTCCAGCATATATATAAGAAAACTTTTTCCGATTTGTTTTAATAGTACGATCAAGATTTTGCAATAATGATTCCATATTTCTTTTGATTTTTATCAATTTAAGATTCATGTTATTATTATTACATATTATATCGCGGATATTCCTATGAAAACATAATTTTGATGTGAACGGACGAATCCTTATTGGATGCTCAAAATTGATTATTTTCTCATTTTTCAATTTGGTGTGAAGATAATCATTTAAATATTGACGGTAATTTTCAGCTAACCAATCGGAATTGTATCTAACGTTGAGACGTTGTACATGATTAATAGAAACTTCCAAGCATTTTTCAATTTCTTTGCAGTTCCTAATAGCCACATTCAAGTTACCTAATTCATCCATTATAGTTGGTAAATTCTTGTAAAAGTTACTCTTCATATTTTTTTTATTTAAATAAAACTTCAGTAAAATTGAATAAAATAAAATCGTTAACACTAACTATTTTACTATTTTTATTTAAATAAATTTAGCTTTATTTAATTTTGATTTTTCTTAAATTTTTTTCTGTATATTTATTAAAAATAAATTTAAATTAAAAAAATCTAACATTTTCTATTTAAAGATAAACTACAAGATTTAAATTGAAAAGGAATTTTCTTGCAAATCCTATAAAATTTCAATAAAATATAATATAATTTTCCATTTGTCATTTTATATAATTAAAGTATGACATTTGAATTTATACAAAAATTCAAACACATCCTGCGAGTGAATTTATTTCATTTAGAATTTAATTAAAAAAAATGAAAAAAATACTTGACTTTTTGTATGTATTTAAAACAACGGAAAGGCAGAATTCCATTATTATGAGAAATATTAGAATATTCGATTCTTATTATAGTGTGTGAGATATTTTAGCCCTCATTACGATTGCAGCCAATTCTAGATGATGAAAAACAAAATTCTTTATCAAAAAATTGCTTTCCTCTATTAAGAACAAAGAGTATTTTTTGATATTTTTGTATTTTTGATCATGTGTGACATCCTGGGCTCCTGTGAAAAGTGAATAACTCTCTACCTTTAACATGTTATCTTATTATCAATTCATATCACTTCCAAAATTATTTCCAAGTAGCATTTAATATTGAATTATCAAAACTATATCGAATTTCAATAAATATATATTTTTTATGCCGGAGTCCCACAGAGGAGTATCTTTGACCCCATATTATATAATTTTTATGCTAATGTCATTTCATCTAATTTTAAGACTATCACGGTCACTTATGCAAATTATAGGGCCAATTCTGATTTACGAGATGTAGAGTGATGGTAAATGAACAGAAAAGTATTCACACTACTTTCACTCTATGCCATATGTCACCTACATCTGTGTATCTTAATGAAAGCATTATTTCACAACGAGACAAATTGCGTTAGATGTTCAACTAGATAAAAGATAAACCTGGAACCCATATACAAAAAAGAAGTCACTCTGATCAGAATGAATACGGGGGCTGGGAAGCCCAAAAAAATCATTATCTTAAGGGTTGACTTTTTTAAAAAAAATGCTTCAAATTTTTTTTGGAGGCAGAAGATCCCCCAACGTTTCACATTTTTATCTGCTTTCTATGTTGAAGGTCTCCCTGAGTGAAGTTCGTCTTCCTCTGCTATTCTTGGGCCTACAGTGGTGCTTCTTTCCATCGAACAACTTTTGCTCTTGATAAGAAATATGTCTCAAAGGCTCGTTGCAACTTTTCGTAAGTCAAAATTCACAGCGCTTTACCCAAAAATTGGATGGCACATCTTTACCCTTAATTACATAACGCAGTACAATAATATAACTTCAATTATCCCACTCTATAAGATCGAATAGTTATCGGACGAGGTTATAACATGAGCTGCACATCTAGAAAGGAATAACGTATAAGCTACAATAAAAAGGCCAGATCGCTTTTACCTCGTAAGTTCCTCAATAATGTACTGCGTTGTGATATACGAGTGCTGTTCAAAAAGTATCGAGAATTTTGAATTTCCGCGGGTTACGTACATTCGATTTACGAATTTTTTATGACGTTATGTTGGTACTCATGTCTCTCATTTATGCCGATAAGTTCCGCCATTTTGAATGTTCAGTTAATTTTTGACAGCTGCTTTGCTTGCACGTGTTTTGGCTCGTCTTCGATTTTTTCCCATTCCAAAAAATGGATAAAATCATCTGTTTCGGAAACAAGGAAAAGTCATAGGGGGTCAGATCTGGGGAATACGGTGGCTGCGGCATTATAAGTGTATTGTGTTTGGCCAAAAATACGCGCACAAGCAATGATGCGTGATCAGGGGCGTTATCATGGTGCAAAAGCCAATTTTTGTTTTTTTCCACAAATCCGGGTGTATCTGGCGGATTGCTTCGCGCAACTTGCGCATCACTTCTAGGTAATATTCCTTATTGACCGTTCTACCATGTGAAAATAACTCATGATGCACCACGCCCCTGCAATCGAAGAAAACTGTAAGCAAAACCTTCACATTCGACCGAATTTGGCGCGCTTTTTTCGGTCTTGGTTTGTGCGGCAGCTTCCATTGCTACGGTTGAGCTTTGGTTTGCACATCATAAGCATAAGCCCATGATTCGTCACCAGTTATGACCCTCTAGAGAAAATTTGGGTTATCGTGGGCAGAGTCCAACAGTTCCTTAGCAATGTTAATGCGATGCTGTTTTTGGCCGAAAATGGGCAAAAATCGAAGACGAGCCAAAATACGTGCAAGCAAAGCAGCTGTCAAAAATTAACTGAATATTCAAAATGGCATAACTTGTCGGCATAAGTGAGAGACATGATTACTAACATAACGGCATAAAAAAATCGAAAATCGAATATACGTAACCCGCAGAAATTCAAAACTTTTTGAACAGATCTCGTATGTCTTTGAACAGACCGCGATACTTTTTGAGCAGACCTCGTATTTCTTTGAAAAATGAAGAACCAGACGTCTTTACTGTCAATTCTGAGCACTATGCCCGCATGATAACCGACTTTTTTTAGCTTAAACCTGAACGTTCTAATCTGGATCATAAGTGGTTTCAAAAAGTCGGCGCCACAAGCCGCACACCGAAAGTTTTTGTCTTTATTGTGTGAATATAGCTTCCCGGGACTAAATATAAGATTTTATTTGTAAACACAATCCTCACACTATAGAATATTTAGACACCGACACCCCTCAAGTAAAGACTGAATTACAGCCTGAAACGTGTGAAAAATTCATCAGAAATTACCTCAAAAGGATTGCGTCCTCCAAGTAGTCTTGTGTCAACCATTTGAATAATGTCATAATTAATGTATAATAGCAGAGTTTAGGCAATATAATAAAATAAAGTTTTTATCTAAAATCTCAACTTGGGGCATGTCTTATTTGAATTTACTTTAAAAAGCATAAATTGAATAACACTTTATTATTGTTTTTTAAAAAAGAAGTGGTAAGCTACATTTCGAGTACCGATAAAGCTAAAAGAGGACATTATCTAAATATCAAATTCCACAATAAGATTACAGTTTCATGGAAAAAAAAAGAAAAATAAGACATTATATTATTTGATCAGAATATCTTATTAAAAGCATGAACATTTTTTTCATTTTATATAAAACGCTTTAAAACAGCTTTAATCTATTTAACTATCAAAGAGTAGATTGTTTATAGAATCTAAAAGTTTGAAAAGAGAACTTTTGTTATATTATTAGGAAAAGTGATAAAGAGCAAAGTTTTTTTTTTGTTGTGTGCGGGGGGAGATGAGAAAAACTAGGGGAAAAATTCTTCTAAGAATTTTATGTAAGTCTAAACAAAGGCTGTTCGAAATGGAAAAATCGTGACAAGAAATTCAAGTATTTTTGCATCAAATAACACGATGTAATCAAAAAATTTGTCTACTTGTCTCCAGGGATTCGCATTTAGACGATGATATTCTCTTATTATATGAGTAGATTCAGTTTATATTTTCTTTCAAACCTACTACTAACTAAAGAGACATTATTTTTGCTTTTGGTTCAAATTCGATTTTTGGCTCTTATCGCGTGTACATATAAATCTAGTTTGACGCAAATAGAACTGAACATACTGAACGTAATGCGGACATTACACCTAAATGAATCTGTTGAACGAAAAAGCACCATGAGGCTTTCATCTGAAATCTGACTCATAGACTCGGGTATTGTTACAAGAGCAGTCATACATACTCTTCCATATGGAATATCTAAATATATATTGACCAGTATCAGTTTTGGTCGAAATAACCAAGATTACCGTTCGTTCAACTCCGCTAACCAATTCAAGACTTCAGCTAATTGTAGTTGGCAACCAAAAAATAATCTTGGAAACTTTACCATCAGTTTTACTCTCTGAATTCTAATACAAAACGAATACAACTGCTGCTTAACACCATATAAACCCAAAGCATAAAAACGCCAACAAAAAGTAAATTTAAACAATTTTTTCGAATTGGAAAACAGCTTTTTTCTTATGTTTAATGATTTCTCAAATTACTGCAATCTTTAAGTTTAAATATTTTTTTTAATGTGAAAATTATTTGATAAGATTTTTTTTCCGTAACTATTTTTAAAAACCTAGAACACTTTTTTCTGATTTTGAACGGTTGAGAGTTTATTGTAGCCATATAACGAAACTAATCTGATATAAAAAGGAATTAAATAAATTATATTAAAAATTTACGCAATATCTACAACTACAAATATATTGTGAAAAGCGAATTTACAATATTGAGAATCTATTAAGTGCGAACAAACATCCATTGGGCGTGAACAAGTAGAGCATTTACGAGGTCTGTTCAAAAAGTATCGCGAATTTGAATTTCCGCGGGTTAAGTATATTCGATTTTCAATTTTTTGTTGCATTATGTTGGTACTCATGTCTTTCACTTATGCCGATAAGTTCGGCCATTTTGAATGTTCAGTTAATTTTTGACAGCTGCTTTGCTTGCACGTATTTTGGCTCGTCTTCGATTTTTGCCCATTTTCGCACAAAAACAGCATCGTATTAACATTGCTAAGGAGCTCTAGAGGATCATAACTAGTGACGCATCATGGGTTTATGGTTATGACGTGGAAACCAAAGCTCAATCATCCCACTAGAAGCTGCCGCACGGGCCCATGCAAAGTTCGGTTGAATGTGAAGGTTTTGCTTACAGTTTTCTTCGATTGCAGGGGCGTGTTACATCATGAGTTCTTGCCACAGGGTAGAACGGTCAATAAGGAATATTATCTGCAAGTGATGCGCAAGTTGCGCGAAACAATCCGCCAGAAACGCCCGGATTTGTGGAAGAACAAAAATTGGCTTTTACACCATGATAACGCCCCAAATTTTTGACCAAAAACAACACACTAATAATGCCGCAGCAACCGTATTCCCCAGAACTGGCCCACTGTGATTTTTTCTTATTCCAGAAACTCAAGAGCGCCATGAAAGGACGATGCTACGCTACGATTGAGGAGATAAGACGGCATGGAATGAGGAGCTGGACAAGATCACAAAAATGAGTTTTTGAAGTGCTTCGAGGATTGGAAAAAACGTTAGCATAAGTGTATATTATCTGGTGTGCATTACTTTAAAGGGGTGAAATAGATATTCATGAATAAATAAATATTTTTTTGAAAAAACATAAAATTCGCTATACTTTTTGAACAGACCTCGTACGTGCAAATGACATCTTCATACCTTCATGATGGTGATTTTTTGTGGATACAATGGCTTGTGTGCTTGAAGAGCTTCAAATACAGTAATTTTGCTTATTACTGAGTAAGAATTGGGCTTCATCTCTTACGAAAATGATGTTCCTATCATCCAGTCAACATATCTTTTGTGAATTCCATGATTGGTTAGACTATCAATAATGTCAAATTCAAATCTTAAATTAAACAAATATTTGGATGACATATTAAGGACTTAATCTCTGACAGACTTTTACTTTGACGTTTCAAATTTATTTTGTTTTTCTTTTACGTTCGTTTATTTCTATAGTCACCCTATAATTATGAGGAACTATACGATTGAACAGTTATTTTGTTATTGAAGAGCTACACTTCTCAGATCCGCAGTGAAAAGTGGTGTTCAGCGACGAAGCTCATTTCCTTTGCATCTACAAAAACTTATTGTCTGGTGCGAATTTGGGTTGGGTAGCTCCATCGGACGGAGCCGCGCCGTACTGCTTTCGAAGTGAGACTGTTCTGAGGGTAATTCTCAATTGCAAGAGGTACAGAGCGATGGTAACCGATTTTTTTACTCTCAATTGTACAATATAAACTTTGGAAAGATCTTCTTCCAAAAAGACACTGCAACTTGTCACACAGCATTTGAAATAATGGACTTATTACAGACGAAGCTTCCTCGTGGCGTTAGTTCGAGACATGCTTATGTCAGCTGATTGCCAAGATCCTACGATATAACAACATTAATAAAATAATAAAATCATTCAAGCCATCGATGAGATTCAGCCCCATTTATGCAGAAGAGTTATCTAAAATTGGACCTCTAAATGATATAATTTTTTTAAAATAATAATACTCGTAATATTGAATTTTCTTTAATTTGCAGTATACGTGTATGACGAATTTTTCATATTTGACAGCTGTCAAATGTCAGAGCTGCACTTTCAGAAATACAAACTGGATAACCGTAGAATTGCCTATCACCGATAACTAAATCCTATTATAATATTCTACAGAATTTAATAAGACCTATTTGGAACTATAGTTTGTCGTTTTATAGTATCAATCATTAATTATTGTGCCCCAATACATAAATGCATAGATAGTTATTTCTAATACGAGTATCAATAATCTCTCCTCACATAATAATTTTATGTCATACAAATGGGTATGAAATTTAAATAGTTAAGTTCGCACAGAATTCCATTTTCATCGAAAGTTATTCATTCGGTAAGTCTCGAAATAATATAGTAGAACAAGAACTAATAATTGCTAGTGCAAAAACTTTGAAAATTCAAATAAAACTCAATAGTATTGATTCTAATCAAATTTAACTTATTTCTAAGGTAACTAGTTAGTATATCCATAACAGTTAGTTTAGTATAGATAGACTTTTGTAAATATCGTCTGTACTTACCTTTATGAGGGAAATTGTTAGTTTCTCACATGGATAAACTTATTATTCAAACTGATAAAGAAGGAGTAAAACTTTTGACTTTGTGCCGGATTTAAACTTTGCTTGCAAAACAAATAAGTGCGAACTACTCTCTCAATTCTACTCGAAATAGTTCGGTACACGGGAAAAAGTCTACACGTACATACATAAAGATGTATTTGTTTTGGTATAAAATAAATGTGAAAGGGTGGAGAAAGGGGGATGATAGAATGTCAGGGGAAATTAGCTTATTTACATCATATTTGTACATGGCCACAATGTTTAAGTCTATGATCAAGAAAACTAAACTTTGTGGTCGATTTAATCCACACAAAAAAATTCCGTATGTTAAGGGTAGTTTTAGTAAAAGTTTCTTTCTCATCTAACACTTTAGTTCTTGTAATTGTGAACAAGGAAACATAAAATCATACACCTAAACTAGAAAATAAAATGTACTCTTATATATGGTATATATAAACATGTATCTCTACATTATAAATTCGAGCTTAGTATAGTTACGAGTAGGAAAAAAAAACAAGAAACTTTCTTGAAAAGTGTATGCAAAGAGCATCGTCGTTGTTGTTAAACTTTAGTTAAAGGATTACGTATTAAGGAAACTTTTACTATTTTATACAAAACAGGATGAAGAAATGTTTTAAAAATGATCTAGTGTATTTCTTTCTAACTCTAAATCGAGTTTTTACAAATTGTCCTTTGAATAGGAGCTTTAAAAACATTGTTGTTTAAACAGGGTGAACGGAGAAGGTATAAACAGGGAAATGCAATAATAAAAGGCAGTTAACGAACATGAAGCTCTAGAGAAGAATGGGTCAATTAAGACTATACTTAGACATCGAGATGGACATTTTTTTGATTTCGTTCTTTCAATCCACCCAGTCTCACGGTTAAGCTAAGCACCTAATGTGTGGATTAAAATAAGAAGGTCGATGGTACTTATTGGAAAGCGTGTGAAACTTTCCAACGTCTGCATCACATTTAAAACCCACAGCAACCTCGAAACCTACGCCAATAGTCAGGGCCCATTCTTGGTGGTTAGCCCAAAAATGGGGGGCCCTGACCCCGAGTTCGCTTTTAAAACAGATTTATCTGAATTTGGAACGATCTTCCTTTCGAGATCCCTTAGAAACGCCTACCAGAATTTTAGGGTTCGCACCCCTAAAGCATTGTTAGGCTTTTTGTACCATGCACCATAACCCCCATTGGGAGAGTCATATGAATTGCATCTGCAGTATCACATCACGCCAATCACGAAATATCCACTGTCGGATATCTAATTTTTCCCCTTGTTAGCCATTTGCCATCTTAACATTCTTACTAGGGGGGGGGGGGATGCGGTGGTAGGATGGGGGGTTTGGAATTAGCAAAATTCGGTCATAGTACTCAGGCAAAATTTTTTTGCTGCTGTTGACATGCTTACTTGCCAGCATTGTGGTAGGGATAGTGTGTTCAGAATTACCAAAAAGGCAGGTCATACCAGAAGACACAACATTTTACTTAATAACATCTCCAAGCGAACAAATAATACAAAAAAAAGGTAATCAACAAAAAAAACCTAAAATTTAAAGCAACATAGAAGTGGAATTAAGGAATAGTTTTGGAGGATATAAAAATTTTAGGGGGGGGTGTATGGGTTATTAAACTTCCTTGTTTTGACGTGTTTAAAAAAAAAAATATCAAAGACCCCAAAATAAGAGATCGGCGGGAGAGAATAAAAATTAGTGGATCAGACTGACGATTGTTGTGGGAGAGGCTCATAGGCCAATAGTTTGGAGTGTTCCCCTATATACCACTATAACGACGACGAACCTCTTTAATGCATCACCGTACTATATAAAACAGGGTCACCTAGCCGACAAATCGGAATACTAGGAAACCTTAAATAAAAAAATTATTATTTCAAAATTGGGAATAAGTTCTTGTCCTTTTGATTGTGGGAATAAGTTGTTTTCATTTTTTATCGATGGGATTAAGTTCTCATCCTCTTGGGTATAAGAATAGGTTAGTTTCCAATTCGGTATGAGAATAAGTTCTTATCCTTTTGAGGATGGAAGAAAGTTCTTGTCCTTTCAAGGATGGGAATAATTTCTTTTCCTCTTGTATATGGAAATAAGTTCTTGTCCAATTGTGTATGGGATTAACGTCTTGTCCTTTTCAGTATGGGAATGAGTTCTTATCATTTTAACCGATGGAAATAAGTCCTTGTTCTCTCGATTATGGGAATGAGTTCTTATCATTTAAGTTATTGTCCTATTGGGTATGGGATTAAGTTTTTGTTCTTTTGGGAATGGGATTAAGTTCTTTTCCACTTAAGCATAGAAATAAGTTCTTGTCGTCTTTTGTACCAGATATATAAGCTTAAATCCTATGTTTGGCCATAGATGGCGTGAGCGAGCATATTATGCCATACTTTTTTTTTATGAGTTTGACATCTGTCAACATTAATCAGTACACATTGTCAGCAATTTCGTACAACAACATACATTTTTCCTTTGGTAATCATGTCTAGTTTTGTGCCAGAAAAAAAGCATATGCTCCGCTTTTCCGCTTCAATTTGAAGAAATCGGTTGCCGAATCGCATTGAATGCTTGTGGAGGCCTATGGTAACAGTGCTTTATCGGAAACAATGTGCCGAGATTGGTTTCGTCGGTTCAAAGACGGCAATTTTGAGTTGTGGGGCAAGAAGCATGAAAATCGGCCTAGGAAGTATGAGAACCATCAATCGCACGCTCTTTTGGACGAAGACAATCCGCAATTACAAAAAATGCTTGCGGAGCAATTGGGTGTTACTCAACCAGCTATTTTCATGCGTCTGCGTGCCATGGGGAAGATTGAAAAGATCGGAAAATGGGTGCCGCATGAATTGAACGATAGACAGATGGAGCGACGCGAAACCACATGCAAAATTTTGGCCAACCATCAACATCTTCTCCAAGACCAAAACGCTTCGGACGGAAGACGATGCTGTGCGTTTGGTGGGATCAGCAGGGTATTGTCTACTATGAGATGTTGAAACCTGGTGAAACTGTCAATGCACACCGCTACCACGAACAACTGATCAAATTGCACCATGCTCTGCGTGAAAAAAGGACGGATTATCAACAAAGACATGACAAGCTGATTTTCCTCCACGACAACGTAGTTGGAGATACTCAACTGGGAGGTGCACCCCACCCGCTTATTCACCAGACCTGACCCCTTCCGACTACCACCTGTTTTCGTCGATGGGCCACGCGCTGGCTGAGCAGCACTTCGATTCTTACGAAGACGTACGAAAATGGATTGATGAGTGGTTTGCCTCGAAAGAGAAGGAATTTTTTTGGCGTGCTATACACAAATTGCCCGAGAGATGGGAAAAATGTGTAGCTAGCGAGGGCAAGTACTTTGAATGAATTTGCTTTTCCTTTCTATGGAAAAACATGTGTTTTTTTTTAAAAAAAACAGCGGATTAAAGCTTATACACCTGGTATATGGGAATAAGTTTTTGTCTCGGTGATGTCAACTGGCATAAAAGATTGTGCAATCTTCCAACCTTTGTAGCATTTAAGCCGACATCCTTAGAGTAATGGCCGCTCGCAGTCCGAAAAATGTGAAAAAGCCATCAAAAATTACTACCTTGAAAAGATCTATTTGACTGATATTATTGTATATTTTCTGCATAATTTCATTGTTGAGACAATATAATAAAATGCCTGAATTTTAAATATATTTCATTTAAGTTAACTTTCCAAAGCATGAATTTAATAATTCTTTATTTACTCGTACAATATTTGATTTCAGCTTTCATATTTGTAATAAAATAATCTACATTTTCGATAATGTTCGAATTTAAATAAAATATATAAACCATAAATTCTATTAAATTTCAATATGCACTCTTCCTAAAAAATGAATATGATTTTATCAAATATGTTTACTCTTTATGTCCATTTGATTATATGTTTAACAATGGAACAAAACTTTTCAATAGATCAAATTAGGAAATTGCATTAAATTGTGCAATTTCCGTATTGAATAAATACATGGAAAGAGCATATAAAAAGAAATGATGCCAATCTAGAAAGAAAAAAATTAGTTTGGAAAATCAAATCATTTTATTATCAATACAATAAATAAATAAATAAATAAAATATTCAAAACTCTAATATTAAGTGAGTGTCTATGGAAATGAACTGAATAGAGAGGGTCATTTCGAATGGCGAATATTTTATTGATTCCAATTCAATATTTTCCAAGTTTTGCCTCAATTTCAGATAAAGTTTTCGATGATGGTTAAATTTCCTGTGAAATTGGACGTTTTCAAAATTACACACTGCCATTGCCATCGCCATCATCGTCACAATCATTTGTAAAAGGACATATTCCGGTGGCTAGTAAAGTATATACATTTGATGGGTCGTAACTTAAGGGCAGAAGAGTACTATAAATACATTTTTTTTGGTGTATTGCCAAATTCATAGAAATAGTATTATTGTTGTTGTTATTATTTCCTTTTGCTTATGATTGGGGGTAGAGGGGTGGGTGTAAGGCTACTATACTATACTATGGAGTATATTGTAAGGTTTTCTTTAAAGTGCTGTTTTGTTATGGAATTTTCACGGAGTAAGACCCAATAATGATAGAACTTAATATGTTCTTGTGTGTACGATTATGTATAATATTGTTAAATGCGAACCAAAATCGAAAAGAAGTTCTCCGAAGTACTTACGAGAATTGAGTATTGTATTTGGATCCGGAAATATAGAGAAAATAAAATAAGGAGCAATTCGACCGAAGTACAAGTATGATAACTATTATAGCTTCAAGAATAATAAGAATGCATGTTGAAGTATGTATTTTGATATCGTCGACAATTTTAAAAACTTGCGAATGTCTATACGAGTGTCGTCAGTTTGTACTTGCGAATATACACAGTCTTACTATACACATCTAGCATAGAGAGTAGAAGAACTATTTATTCTTAATGATCATGTTTATTATGTTTTACTTGTCTTTTACTTACAGGTCTATCTCGAACAAGAGCAGATGATTTTCAGAAATAAAAAATAATTCAAGCTTCACCATAAGTGTACAATTACAATGGAATAACTTCAATAAATTCGTTTCCGAGCACATAAATAAGAAGAATTTAGATTATTTTTTTCAGTTCAGTTGGCATTACCGGAATAGTCGTCTGCCAAAAAATTCAATGCATATTTACATTTGCTTAACAAATAATCAATAATAATCTCATATGTATTATATAAAATTTAATCATTCTTAAATAAAGAGAAATAATATTTTCGAAAATTTACAATTCATATTCATATTTCTGTGAAATAATAGATGGAAGATTTATTTGATTGGGATTTTCAAAGAGTGGTTCATGTTTTATGAATTTTACTATTTTTAATTATATTTTTTTCTAAATTCCAAAGAAAAGTAAGGGGCTTTTCAATAGGACCACTAAATTTTTGACAGTCTATTACTTTGCACAATTTTTCTTATACTCTTTTTTTTGTATTCTGCTATAACCAATATTTAATCATGGAGAAATACACCAGATATTTCGTAGCCTGTGTAAAAGGTTTGGCCAGTATCTGTGCGTTAGCGAAATGTTCGGTTATACAAAAATATTGCTGCTGTGACTTAAAGTGTCAATTACATCTCAATTCCGCATAGTTCACATGGATTGGGCATATACAAGGTCTGTTAAAAAAGGATCGCGATTTTTGTGTTTTTTTTATTCATGAATATCTATTTTGTCCCCTTCAAAGTAATCGCCACCAGATATTATACACTTGTGCCAACCCTCGAAGCACTTCAACCAACCCTCGAAGCACTTGGTTTTTCCAACCCTCGAAGCACTTCAAAAAAAATTTTTATGATCTTGTTCAGCTCCTCCTTCGATGCCGTATTTATCTCTTCAATCATAGTTTATCGTCGTCCTTTCATGAAGAAAAAGTCACAAGGGGCCAGATCCGGGCGTTTCTGGCGGATTGCTTCGCAAAACTTGCGCATAACCTGCAGATAGTATTCCTTATTAATCGTTCTACCCTGTGGCAAGAACTCATGACGCCCCTGCAATCGAACAAAACTGTAAACAAAATCTTCCCATTCGACCAAACTTGGCGCGCTTTTTTCGGTTTTGGCTCGTGGTCGAAAATTCTCGATACTTTTTAAACAGACCTCGGATATTGCAAACTGACGTGGATCTACATCCA
The DNA here is from genome assembly GCA_958298945.1 of Atherix ibis. Taxonomy (NCBI): domain Eukaryota; kingdom Metazoa; phylum Arthropoda; class Insecta; order Diptera; family Athericidae; genus Atherix; species Atherix ibis. The sequence continues at coordinate 17,022,491 of OY282609.1, read as the reverse complement.
TACAAGATTCAATTAACTCGAAAAACTAAAGTTAGAAGACCATGCAAATCCGCCGGGTCTTCGCAGAATGGTTCCTTCCCAGATTTGGGAAAAAAAAGTTATCTTCAGCGACATACCGTACTGATGGAAACTCTTAAGGGCGAGAGGTATCGAGCGATAACAGTTTTTTTGGGATCAATTGGACAATGTGAACTTTTAAAAATGAGAAGCTCTTAGCCACGTGGCGCTATTTCGAGACATGCTAATGCCAGCTGACTACCAAGATCATGTGATTTAACGTCCGTAAACTATTTTTAATATAAAGCTGGGTTAGACCAATGGCCAATAAACCGACAACACTTTCCAATTTATGTGGAAGAGTCATTCAAAATTGAACCTCGGATCTCCTCTTGCAAGCGAAGGAATGGAGGCCAATTTGAACAAAAATATTTGCCGTAGCTTAGATACAACACTTTTGTCACTTTGGACAGCTATACTTCGGCGGAGACGTTGTTTTCACTATTCGTAGTTGTGCTAGAAGGCTTAAACTATATAATCGCTTGCGTTTCCTTGGTTACACTCCTCTGGATGTTATCGACAGTACCAAGATAAAGTCTTTTAAAGCATTTTTTTAATTTTGGAGAACAAAAAGAGGTCGCACAGACTTAAACCGGAAGAATAGAGGCGCTGGGGAGCCACAGGATTCTGTGTATCCGACAAAAATTCGTTGATGGAGATGGCAGTGTGATAGGGGATTGTTGTCATGGTTTAGTACCTTACAAGAGCGAAAACTCGCGGCTGACACGAAAAACTCTTTTTTGAGCTATCAAATAGCTTCAACGTTAATCGTCAGTTTCGATGTTGAAGGCCGGCCTCCCTAAACGCTGTTCGTCTTCCACTCTTTTTCGGTACTCCAGAAATAGTTTAAGCCACCGGAAAACTTATGCTCTTGTTAAGAAATATTTTCCATAAACTTTTTGTAAGTTTTCGTTAGCCAAATTTGCGGATAAATACCAAATTTTATAGCACATTCAGCGCCAAAATTTCCCTTTTCCATTGTTCGTAACGCATAAAAATTGAACTTTTAAGAAAGCATATACAAATCAATACTTTTTTGGAATTAAAATATGGAAGGGTAATTTAATTTAAATTATTAAATAATCAATACAATTAAATTAACTTGAATGAAATTTGCAAAAATTTAAAGAATAACTTTTACCATCGTCTCCTTACTTTAATTTTTTTTTAAATTTCATTTACCATCAAAAGCACTCTAATTTGTTGAGAATATTTTACGATTCAATAATTAAATACAAAAGTGGTTGTAAATTTATTTTAATATTTATTATAGACAATTGCGTATACTCACTAACCCATATCAATTCGATGATCGTAAATATTTCGTAAAATATTCTAAACAAATTTTTGTATATTAGAAATCATTTTATTCTAGAATTATTCTCTTGTTATCTTGGTTTTGAATGCCCGAAGCTTATAATACTAAACGATCCTTTAGAATAGACAAATAAATAGTTTTAATCTGAGTGACAGTAGTGATGGTGGTGGAAGTTTTAGTTATTTTAGTAAACTAGTACGAGTAGATTCGAATTTCATAACATTCATTTATTGCTTGTACGATGTGAAGAAGATGAAAATTTTGTTTTAATGATACAACAAGTTAAATTTAAGAGCAACATTAAGTGAACAACAAGCATAGCAACTCCTTCATGTGTTGGGGATATATTGGGTCTTGGGCGACAAGCTCTTTCATTTGAATTTTAAGTACGAGACAAGCTAGCGTCACGCCAGCAGTATTTGTCTTAATGTCTTTCAATTTGATTGTCACATGTACTCCACTTCCATCCATACAAGATAGCTTATTCTATAAACAGATGCATAGACTCGTACTCATATTTGAGCAAATTTGCTTAGCCCTCCTAATTTACGCATATATGCAAGAGGAGGTTTTTGCGTATGTCTGCGAATGGATATCCCCCCGTACAGTGTAAAGGAACTTGAAAAGTGGAAACTTAAACGGGCACGTATGTTGCTATTAATGTTATCATATCAACCGAAAGATAACTTTTCGTCCATTCCATTCCTTCCTATAAATGTACATACACATACATGAAGACTTTATTTAGACTAAGTATATGTGCATGTGTGTTTGAGGTTTAAACGCTTCTAGTTATATTCTGTCCTCGTATTCAGTGACTAACTAATAAACTGTTTATGACTTTATTAAATCTAATTAATTTCACTTAATGAGCTTTTGTGGGGACTCGTTTGCTATTTGTGAACTTTCAAAATTCCAACATTGACAACAAAATTTTGAATAAATGCTGTTGCGCTAGTGTTTCTGGAATGAGGGTGGGGATGAGGGTAGGTTGCATTGGATGATTCGTTAATGTTAACTGAGGCCCAGATCATCCAGTTCCAACAAGAGTTTTCAGAAACTTTCAAAAATTCAATTTCCAAAAATTAATTTTATGCTTAAATGTAAATAGTTTATGAAACTAACTTTGACGTTATTTAATCAGATCGTATTCATGCATTCAAATATTCACCCATTTTATGTTTCCGAAATACTGTTTGCTTTGTCAAAATAGAAAAACTTTAAAATGAAATAATTTTCTCAGAAGAAGAGTGAGTAGCTATCTATGATATTTTTAATATTTTAATTATACAAATAAAAAGATAGTAAATTTTATATTAATGACAATATTATGTCATTCAAATCTGATATAAAATTTTTGATGCTTTACTAAATATACTAAATCATATGAAATTGATATAAAAGGATAAAAGTTTATTTCAGTTTCAAGTACCGAAATTTAACGAGATAGACGATCGAAAGTGTAACAATCAATTTTAGTATATATATTTTCAATGAAAAGGTTAAAAGTATTAACTTTTAATCAGTTTCAATTAAATTTAAAAAAAAAAAAAACTACAAATGGAATGTGATCTAAATTTTTACCATTGACAAAATCAAATATACCGAGACGAGTTGTAAAAATAACATGATTCAGCTTTTAATCAATGTCGACAAGTCCATTTAACGTTACACTCTTTGAGGGAAAAAAATCGAATACTGTAGGGGTAGTACTGGCTTTGTAAAAATTCTTTTGAACTTCTATTCAGGTCTTTTTTTATGGGTGATCAGTCACCCCTTTAACAGAACTGCAGGCATGAGAAAGACCTCAATTTTGATATGTTTTCGAGGAGGGATTTTTCGCAGCTTTCATCAAATCAAAACAAAAATGTTTTTTTAAACTCCTTCTTAACTTTCTAGTTGGTAAGTTTTATTTAATGATTTATTTTGTATTTGTAAAACCTACTATTTGCACAGTAAATTCACTTTAACTGCGGACCGAGTGCCTGCACGATATTCGATGATATTGGTTAGTAGTGCATGTATTAGGGAATCAGGACTGGTAGTGATAAGCACACAACCGAATGGTATAAGTTAAAAGGATGATAGCCGCCGTTCAAATAGGAAAAACTGCAGATCCGACGACAATAACAACCACGATAATATCGTGGACAATATGAACAAATCGAAATGAAATCCCATCCCGATGCAATATGGTCGAATCAGTTAATTAAATACAACAAGGACAATTGCTCTCCACTGGAAGCTTTTTGCCTCTTTGGAAAAGCAAACAGACAATTCAATATTTGCTAAGCACTTGTGAAAAGCTGCTTTTTACTATCGAATCCCACCAAGCAATTCCATTAAAACACTTTTCTAATGATAGAGGGAATTATTTGTTTTCACCAATTTTCATTTTTAAATTTTAACGTTACAATATTTAAGCATTTAAAAAAATCTATTTTTAGTTTTGCTGTTTCTTAAATAAATGATTAAATTAATTGGTTCAACTTTGAATATTTTATTAAACAAAATTTATTCAGATTTGAAAATTTTCGGAATCATTTCTTTTAATTATACTTTTTATAGAAAATTTTGTAAATGTTTTTTTTTTATGTTTAAAATAAATCCTTTTTAAACATAAAAAAGTGGGTTTGTGACCAGTACTCAAACGTACTCGAGTTCAAATGTGACTTAGGACATTCCGTCCTCTGCAAGACTTCTTGCAGAATTTGATACTTTTCTGGTAATTTTTGTTCTGTAGTTTGGTCATTCCTTGATGGATATCCATTTTTTAGCCAATAATTAGAGCTTATTTTTGGGATCTAATTCAATTATATTATTATGATCTTTAATTTGAGAATTGCCTGAGTAAATATGCGTTGCCTTAAAAGAAACATTGCAATAACGTCAAATCGCACAATGCCAATTAACATCACAGAGTCTCGAAATTATGCGGCTTAAGAAGTTTTCATTTTATTTGCCTTAAGATAAAAAAATGACCTGCATCTTAAATCTTTACGTTCAGATGAAAAAATTCCGTGTGTCCTTCTTCATTTTCAAAAAAACACGGGTCAATCACACCTTCAGACAAAAATGCAATCCATAAAGACATTTTTGCGGATAAAATATCTTCTTTACAGTCAATTGTTGGTTTTCAGAGCCCCATATGCAGTAGGTTTTCTTATTGGCATAAGCACATTTCGAGAAATGAGCCTCATCGCTGCAGAAAATTTTCAACACAACAAAGCTATGGCAGAATCACAATTTTAACAACGCATTATTTGATGGTCAAACAAACCATTATGTCAAATGGCAGACTTTAAAGTAAACAAATGTTATTTTGGATGACATTTATATTTGACAGTTGTCAAATAAAAGGGATGTACTTTCTGAAATATAAAATAGATAACCCTTTATAGTTCAGTAAAAATATTACTCAAAATTGTTATAAGAATTAGAATATATTTTCTCCGAAAAAAATAATTATAAATTTAAAAAAATCGCACCTGTGGTTATGTGGAAAGATTTTATCGAAAATATTGTGTGGTTTTTTTTAGAGCTACACTTTATTAATGCAATTATTTTATCAAAGTAAAATAACTTTACTAACATTCTGATTCATAATCTTCCACATCTGAATATTCCAGTATTCCTGGGAATATATACCATTTTTTAGAGTAAAATATAGTTTATTCGTATGCTTGCATAGTAGGAAAACTTGCTGGAAATATTTTAGAGAAATTTGTAAGCCACAATGAATAACTGGAAATAAAAACTTTTCCTTATCACAACATAGCCGCAGAGAGAAAAATACGAGTTTTCTATGCAAATATTTTATCAATTTCGATTGTATGAATGTTGACTACTTACTATCCGAATATTAACAAACGACGATAGTAGAATCATACCAAAAACGGTTACATTTTCTTACTGCACAAAATTACTGGATGCCACACCACCAAAATCCCATTCCATATTGTTCAATATTAACGTTTATTTGAGTTCTCCATAGTAGAGCGTAGTCTCAACGAATACAATATTCCGAATATTGTATAAAACCTACCGTATATTCTTCTATTCGAATAAATTGTACTTTTATAAAATGGCTCTTGATTAAATGTTGTATTTGCACTTTGAATATATATTATTTTTGTACATCGAACATAGGAAATGTTGCTAACTTCAATACAATTTTCTAAAGTCAAATAAATACGAACACATGTGAAAATTTAGTATTCAATATTTGCATTTTCATATTTGAGATTTTTTTTCAGTTTTCATTATTCGCTTTTCTTCGTAAAACGAACTATGGTATTTGTTTTTGGCAAGTAAAAGTTTGATTATGAACAAAATTGGAATAGAGACTTCTTCTATTATTATTAAAAGTTAACAGAAATATCAATTTTATCGTAAGAAGTCATAGGCTTCATATGTTTTTATAATAACATAGTTTTAACATACTTTAAGATTTATGGTCCTATTAGACGGTCAGTGAAATTAGCAGACATCAGCCAACGTGATGTTCCAAAAAAATTGATGAGCTAATGGCTGACGAGTGGCTGGTGGCTGACGCGTGGATGATGGCTGACGAGTGGCTGGTGGCTGACTAGTAGATGATGACTGACGAGTGACTGGTGGCTGACGAGTTGATGATGGCTGACGACTGGTTGGTGGCTGACGAGTGGATGATGGCTGACGAGTGGCTGGTGGCTGATGAGTAGATTATAGCTGACGAATGGCTGATGGGTGACAAAAAGTTTAGGTTTCAGACTCCTTTTCCAAATCGTATCAATAGTTCCTACCTATCAAATTGTCAGACATTAGCCAGTCAGCCACACTCGAAGTTGAGGCATTTGCAGATGGTGTTTTTATTTCATGGTTCTCAGTGTAAAATTAAATTAAAATGATCGAAGAGAAAGTCCGCTGCACTGATAAATTTAGCGTAGGCATTGCTACCAGAAATAGCCAAACAACAACAACAATCAGACCTAGAGGTGAAACGAAAAATCGGATACGAAGGCAATATGACGACCGATATCGGCTCATTCGTCAGCGTCACTTCATCAGCCTCATTTCGGATAGTTTTCGAGTCCTTACCAAGTGTGGTAAGCAATCATTTAATATACAATAACAATTATCTCCGAAGATATTGAGGACGTCAGCCTCATTTCGGATTATCGGCCTTATTCGTCAGCCTTATTTCGTCAGCCTCATTTCGGTAATTGAGGACGTCAGACTTATTTATATAATGAAGGAATAGCATGACAGACATAGTTGAGTGCTTGGCTGATACTATTAGACGATAATCAGATCATATCGTGTTCCTGTTAGAAAAATGTATCCTATACACTGAGCAGCATTTGACATTGTGCAGACTAGATAGTGTTCAGATAAATACTGATAGATGGATAGTCAAAAGAAAATTTCTTATATACAATAAATTAATAAGATCCATTATGAGCACATGGAATAGAACTCTGGAAGATCAACCCGGCGTCTCGATTTCCATCGAATCCAATTCCTTCAATCGAAAAATCTCGTAACAATCGTCGATACCCCCTATTTTGTGCAGAATAGTGTGATACATCGAGTCCTTAACGTTTTTTTAGCCAATGTACGAGGTCTGTTCAAAAAGTATCGCGAATTTCTGCGTGTTACGTATATTTGATTTTGGATGTTTTTGTAGCGTTATGTTGGTACTCATGTCTCTCACTTATGCCGACAAGTTCGGCCATTTTGAATGTTCAGTTAATTCTTGACAACTGCTTTGCTTGCACGTGCTTTGGCTCGTCTTCGATTTTTGCCCATTTTCGACCAAAAACAGCATCGCATTTTGTTGTACAAAAAAAAAAGGAGCTGTTGGACTCTCTCCGTACGACCCAAATTTGCTCCATAGGATCATAACTAGTGACGAATCATGGGTTTGTGGTTATGACGTGGAAACCAAAGCTCAATCATCCCAATGGAAGCTGCCGCACGAGCCAGAACCGAAAAAAGCGCCAAGTTCGGTCGAATGTGAAGGTTTTACTTACAGTTTTCTTCGATTGCAGAGGCGTGGTGCACCATGAATTATTGCCACAGTGTAGAACGGTCAATAAGGAATATTATCTGCAAGTTATGTACAAGTTACGCCAAGCAATCCGCCAGAAACGCCCCAATTTGTGAAAGAACCCCTGCTCACGCATCGTTGATGATAACACCCCCCTGTGACTTTTTCTTGTTCCCGAACATATTCTTTGATCTATTTTTTGGAATGGGCAAAAATCGAAGATGAGCCAAAACACGTGCAAGCAAAGCAGCTGTCAAAAATTAACTGAACATTCAAAACGGCCGAACTTGTCGACATAAGTGAGAGACATGAGTACCAACAGAACGCCACAAAAAATCGAATATACGTAACCCGCGGAAATTAAAAATTCGTGATACTTTTTGTACAGATCTAGCAAATACACTACCTCAAAAATTGAAGTAAACACATTTCCTGGTTCTTGACCCTGCTCTCGTTAAAAAATTTGGTAGTCAAGCGGCGAGATCTAGTTATTTGTTGTAGATGATCTTCCATGGATATTTACTTCTCTCTAATATTTTATGCAATTGTTCTTCATATTTAGAAAGTTCTACTTGTTATTTCAAAATAGTTGTAGATCAGCAAAATAAAAACAAAGAAAAAACAAAGAAAAAAAACGTACTATTTAATATTATGTAAAACTTTTTTGACAGTATCTATCTACCTTTAGTTGGCAATAAATCAAAATGTATTATTTGCACATGATGTATGGAGAAAATTCTCAAAGGTATAAAACTCTCTCCTTTCTTTGAAAATTTCAATAATTCATAAGAAAACTGAATATTCCTTTATTGTATTTGTTTCAATACAAAACATGATGAACGGATTAATTATACAACTTTAAAGTTGAAATATTATTATAAGAAGCTTAAGTAACTAAGGTTGGACGTTATGAAAAATAAGTCAACTTGCTTTCTAACATGTCGTTGGGTATAATTTAAAGAAAATGGAAATATGTGAATATGGAATATAAATTCTATGTTGAAAAGCAAGTTAGTAGTTGACTTGCTTTCTACATACCCATCTGACTATCCACCACCATCTACCTACCTGTCTATCTCTACCTGTGTACATGTGTAAAAGAAGGCAAATCTGCTTTATAAATGTGGTACACACGTTTTTCCATCTTGTTCTTATTTTCATTTAATGAGCCGAGATGAAGTACAAGTTAAAACTTCAAAAAGTTTTCCATGCCAGTTTTCCTATAATCGGCTTTATTCCTTTGGCAACGAAACGACGATTCACATTGAAAATATTTTGTTAGTCATATAATAATAAATTAGTTTAAGAGGGTGAAGTTTTTGAAAAAGTTTCACTTTATCACCTGACTTATTATACGAGCATGTTACCCCTCCTTCTCAACTTTTACATTTACGTACTGGAGCTTAAAACAGTTTTCCATATATTCGAATCTACATTATTAGTAGTATTACAGTTTGAAATAATTTGTATCTACTTTAATGGATTTAATTAATTTTTCTTCTTTTCTTTTTTTGGTTCTTGTTTTACGAATTAAATACATTTAAGAATGCATTTCTATTTATATGCAACCAAATCCCTATTAATATGGTATGTAAAAACGAATATCAGAGATAGCAATACTAGTTTTTAGTTGCTTCCATTTAATATACTCATCTAATTTGTCTAAAATAAATTAATAAATAGAACTCATAGTGAATTAAATTGTATAAACTCTGAAAGTACATTGTAAATGTACACTCGCAAATAATAGTTTGAATTGGAAATCATACTCGTAGAAACTTTGGTGGATATTGAAAGAGAATTTTAGTTTGTGCAATACAAGGTAGAATAGACTTCCAAATCAGAGTAACAAATCAATTGCATGTTTCGGTACGCCAAAGTAACATTTGAATTTGCAATAAACATTGAAGCGACCCTTTCTGATATAAATAGGCGTGTAACTATTAGGCTTCTGCCAAATAAATTACACCAAATAACAGAAATGTTTACGAAATGTAAACCAATGACGTTGCTAGTGTTGCTAGTGGACAATACGAGTACTGGCACTATCATGGGACCATTGGCGATGGAGTCTGATCATTTCGACGAGAGCCCAGACTCAGAAGCCGGGTTTCAATTTCGTAAATACAGCACTTTAATGAGCACCGGTGTGTAGGAGAGACATGGATCGTATCCAACAAACAGAATATACAATGAAGTATTACGTATAAATGTGCTCGTACTATGAGGAGTTAGTAAAAGTGTTCCTGTCTATCTAGGCAAGTGCATTGTATCCTGTCTGGCCAAGATTGAACTGAACTGAAAACTGGTAAATCGAATAACACCGGTCGGCGGCAATGGCTATTGATGGTAAGGATCGAGTACACCCCGTTTTAATTAATCCGGTTCCACCCTTTTCATGTAGTTGGTTTTTGTTGCAAATTATTCGATATACGCAATGTATTTACTTTTAAAATTTTTGGGAATGATGGTATTTTAAATTCCAACAGAAATTGTTGTGCTGTAAGCTACTCTAAGCCAAACACTCTATAACTATGAGTATGCATTGTACGCTTTTAATTTCATTTATATTTGCTGTTATTCACTAATATTTTTCCTGTTTGTTACCTTATGTTGAATGGACAATTTGCATAAAATACTTTTACATACATAAAATAGCATTTAAAAGTTGGTAGCAAAAATATTTATTATATGAGAAATATTTAACAATAGCTTGGTCGGATTATCTATACTAGTAAAAATTTATATGAAATAATGAGCACAATTTACGGTCTGCTTACATAAAAATGTATGTCTATTAAAATTATGTGGTGTTTTTTCATATTTACTCAAAGAATACATAATTTGAATAGAAGTTTTTTACAATATTTCAGATGTACAATACGTGGTCTCTTCAAAAAGTATCGCGAATTTTGAATTTCCCGGGGCTACACATATTCGATTTTCGATTTTTTATGGCGTTATATTGGTACTCATATTTCTCATTTATGCCGACAAGTTCGGCCATTTTGAAAGTACAGTTAATTTTTGACAGCTGCTTTGCTTGCACGTGTTTTGGCTCGTCTTCGATTTTTGCCCATTCCAAAAAATTGATCAAAGAATCGGTATCAAATTTTGTGTGAAAAACAAAATTAATTGCACGAACGCATTCCGAACGTTGACTGTGGCATATGGTGAAGCTACCTTGGACCGAAGCAATGTTTATCGGTGGTACACAATGTTCTCAGAGGGCCGAGAATATGTGAATGACGAAAAGCGTGCCGGACGCCCGAGCACGTCAACAACAGACGAAAACATTGATGAAGTGAAGAAAATAGTATTGCCCAATCGTCGAATCACCATTAGAGAAGTTGCTGAGGTTTAAACTTATCGATTGGCTCATGCCATTTTCGTACCAAAATTGCTCAATTGCGACCAAAGACAGCATCGTATTAACATTGCTAAGCAGCTGTTCGAATCTGTCCGCGATGACCCAAATTTGCTCCAGAGGGTCATACCTGGTGACGAATCATGGGTTTATGGTTATGACGTGGAAACCAAATCTCAATCATCCCAATGGAAGCCGCCGCACGGGCCAAGACCGAAAAAAGCGCGCCAAGTTCAGTCGACTGTGTAGGTTTTACTTACAGTTTTCTTCGATTCATGAGTTCTTCCCACAGGGTAGAACGGTCAATAAGGAATATTACCTGCAAATAATGAGCAAGTTGCGCGAAGCAATCCGCCAGATACACCCGGATTTGTGGAAGAAGAAAAATTAGCTTTTGCACCATGATAACGCCCCCACTCACGCATCGCTGCTTGTGCACGAATTTTTGGCAAATAACAATACACTAATAATGCCGCAGCCACCGTATTCCCCAGATCTGGCCCCCTATGACTTTTTCTTGTTCCCAAAACTGAAGAGCCCCATGAAAGGACGACGCTACGTTACAATTGATGAGATAAAGACGGCATCGAAAGAAGAGCTGAACAAGATCACAAAAAATGATTTTTTGATGTGCTTCGAGGATTGCAAAAAACGTTGGCACAAATGTATAATATCTGGAGGGGATTACTTTGAAGGGGACAAAATAGATATTCATGAATAAATAATTTTTGAAAAACACAAAATTCGCGATACTTTTTGAACAGACCTCGTACCATACCAAACAGTACACTTAAGTGGGTTTAGTTGCCGCTGAAGAACTGCTTTTGGATCTTCCGTAGCCCAAGTCATACAGTTTTGCTTGTTTACCTCGTATATGGTGCTCTGAAAACCCACAAGTGACTGTAAAGGAGCTATTTTTCCGCGAAAAATATCTTTATGGATTGCATTTCGGTCTTCTCCTGATCTAATTACAATTAAAAACAATTTTTGGCCTCGCCATTTGGCATTGCCAACATTTGAAGATCCTTGCTTCTCCTGACCTAATTTCGAGTAAACATTTTAATTTCGCCATTTGGAATTGCTAACATTTAAAGATCCTTGCGTCCACTGACCTAATTTAGCGTAACTAAAAAATTAATTAAAGATTCTAGCGTGATTTTGAGTGTAAAAATTTAAACTTTGTCATCATTTAAAATTGTTCACATTTAAAAATCCGATCGTCGACTGACCTAATTTTGAGTGTAAAAATTTCTCTATTGACCTAATTTCGGGCGAACATTTTAATTTCGCCATTTGGAATTACTAACATTGGAAGATCCTGGCGTCCATAGACTTAATTTTGAGTGAAAACCATTTGCAATTTACCATTTTAAATTGAATCCTGGCTTATCCTCAACCTAATTTCAATTAAAAACAATTTTCGACGTTGCCATTTGGAATTGCTAATATTTGAAAATTATAAAGTCGACTGGCTTTCTTTTTTGCCTAATAGAATAAAATGGCCTATTCATTTTTTTTATTTATTTCAAATTTGTATTTTAATAACTAGAAAATTATGTCTTATAACAAAGCAGATTTCTTGAAATTAATTTTTCTTTTAAATGACGTTCCATTCCCTATGCCTATTTCTGTTTTTAATAATGTTTTTCTTGGTGAAAAAATTCCCATCACTCTGTATGTAATATTTTCCTTTCCTACAATTATACCTTTGTTGATTTTTAATGCTTTGACTAATGTTTTCCGTTGAAAAATTTCCAACAAAACACCATTTACAGAACAAGTTGAATAGCTAAAAGGACGCGTTGAAATGCAACAAGTGCACTTGCATTTTATGTTCGTTATTTACAAGAGTGCAGAATAATTCCCATCAAGATTAAATATTTTACAACGTTTTCACCGTCAGAAGTTTTATATTAAAGTATAATCCATACGAAATTATTATTATTTATGCTTGCTCAATTGTAAAATGAAAGTCGAAAAACAAATAAATAATAAGTCATTGTTTACTTCACTCATAAAATCATTTCCATTTTATTAATACTTTGAGTGTTTGTATTTTTATATTTTTTGATTGAAATTTTTTGTAAAATTAATTTTTAAGTAATAGGAATAAATATATTTTTATTTTTATATATAAGCTATTATTTCTGAGTTATTATCTTACTGTCCATAAATAATAATGTTTCGTTTTTTTTGTAGAAATAATTCTGAAATTTTAAAGGTTGTATATTTCTTACTTCATTGAAAATAGTGATCGAAAATGAACTTATTTAAATGACAATTTATTAATATTGTCACAATTGAATTAATTTTTTTTACTATGAATTTACGCACAGGGTGGTTCAAAATGAACGTTATGGATAGAATTTCTTACAACTTTTAAGCAAGGAACAGTAAAGAATCTTCCTTGTGCCGGAAGGCAAAAGCCAATTTTTGTTCTTCCACAAATCCGGGCGTTTCTGGCGGATTACTTCGCGAAACTTGCCCATAACTTGCAGGTAATATTCTTTATTGACCGTTCTACCCTGTGGCAAGAACTCATACTGTACCAAGCCCCTGCAATCGAAGAAAACTGTAAACAAAACCTTCACATTCAATCGAACTTGGCGCTTTTTTCAATCCTGGCTCGTGCGGCAGGTTCAATTGGGATGATTGAGCTTTGGTTTTCACGTCATAACCATAAGCCCACGATTCGTCATCAGGTATGACCCTCTGGAGCAAATTTGGGTCATCGCGGACTGAGTCCAACAGCTGCTTAGCAATGTTAATGCGACGCTGTTTTTGGTCGAAATTGAGTAATTTTGGTACGAATTTCGCGGCGACCCGTCTCACGTCCAAATCATTGGTAAAAATCGAATGGCACGAGCCAATCGATATGTTTAAGTCCTCAGCAACTTCTCTAACGGTGATTCGACGATTGGCCAATACTATTTTCTTCACTTTATCAATGTTTTCGTCTGTTGTTGAGTTGCTCTGGCGTCCGGCACGCTTTTCGTCGTTCACATCTTCTCGGCCCTCTGAGAACATTGTGTACCACCGATAAACATTACTTCGGTCCAAGGTAGTTTCACCATATGCCACAGTCAACATTCAGAATGTGTCCGCGCAATTAATTTTGTTTTTCACACAAAATTTGATACAGATTCTTTGATCCATTTTTTGGAATGGGCAAAAATCGAAGACGAACCAAAACACGTGCAAGCAAAGCAGCTGTCAAAAATTAATTGAACATTCAAAATGTGAGAGACATGAATACCAATATAACGCCACAAAAAATCGAAAATCGAATATACGTAACCCGCGGAAATTCAAAATTCGCGATACTTTTTGAACAGGCCTCCTATATCGTCCGAAAAGATCATTGGGCCATATTTCTTTAAAAATAAAGACGGTGTCATAGTTTCCATCAAAAGTGCTTAGCATCGCACAATTTTGAAAATTTGTTTAAGGCTAGCTGTAAAAAAACCATCAAACCCGTAAGATGGACTTAATGGCTCTGTTAACTAATATCTTTAGCGAACATATTATTGCTCGGATTTTAGCCTTTCCTAACTACAAATAAACCACTAATTAATATATTATATTTATAAAGAATAAAAATAATAATTATCATTTAGATAAAAATTTTATAAGATATTCAAACCATAAAGTTCATTTTGCGCCAGCCTGTAGTAGTTGAAAAAATTTACCATTTCTGCCAAGAATTCTTCTGGCTTCAAATATTTTTTCTTCAAGTGTCTTAAGCGCAACATCTGTAAAGTGTTGGGTTTTTCTAATTTTCGTCCTTTTATTAGATTTTTCTCAAATGGATTTGACTTAATCTAGTTGAATTTCTTTTTGTCATTCGATCGTTCCTATCACATTTTTATATCCTATTTTATTACGTCGCTATAGCAGAGTAATATTTTAACTTGTCTGATGCAACGATACTTTACGGATTTTTTCTTCTTTAAAAATATTTATTGCATTCGATGGCCAGATGAAAAGAAAATGTCCAAAATAAGGGAAATCAACACATACTCGTAAGGGTATACCGTCATCTTGGAGATTCTTATCCTTTCTGACCGACTGCTTGTTGGAGCTGCTCCCATTGGATTATATTATGCAATCTATAAGAAAACGAAATGAAAATAGAGAAAAATTTATATAGAATTTTAAGAAAAACATGAAAAGAAATCAGAAGCAGCCAGGGATAGCAGCCAGGGCTACAGCTATGGTGGCAATCAATAAAAGTGCCTGTGAAAATGGCAAAAAACACGAGAGTAAAAAATAACAAACAAACAAGCCAGCCAGCAAGTAAAAAATTATATAAAATAAGTAAAAATAAGTAGAGAAGAGATTCAATCTCGATAAGGATACAGGACACTAGATGACTAACAAATACTGTTCGGTACCACCTTTACTTCCCTTTTGGAGATTGATCTGATATACTCGTAAACTGCATGCTCATTGTGGCGTTAAATTCTCTGGCGAACGCTTCTGGCAAAATGCTCCTTTTCCGTATAGCATCTTCCCAATGAATCCTCCCTATCGGATCAAGTTGATACTGACCAAAAGAGGATATATTATTTGGCTATGTAAAAAGTTTCGCTTCTCGGTCGCGCATGATTTCCTGAACACCATATCCGGACGACCTCGAATCTCCTAACTAAACTAAAACTGATTCCAAATTCTAAACGATAGATGCAGATACAAAAAGTTTTTTTTTGTTTTGTTCAATTTTCGCTATATTTATTGTTTCTATCCGAATAGAGTAGCAGCCATAGCCTATTTTATACTATCGGATATCAGGTGTTGAGGCTATAGTCTATCGGGATCTGCTCTAATTCAAAAGGCCAGCTGATTTCGACCAGTGGTCATCATCGTTAGAACAAATTTTCACAAGTATTTTTCTTCCTCTTTTTTTCTTTTTATTATTGTATGCTGGGCAATGTCATAGATATTTTTGAATTGGCCAGAAGGATCTTCGCGAAAACAATTCGAAAACTCCACCGTTCCATGGAAGTGCTGTTTTGTTTTCTTTGGTTCGTTCGTTCTAAACTCACCACCCCAACTTGCCGCTCTTTGTTTTTCTTACAGTTCAATTCACGGACGTGCACAAATACGTGTTCCGGTGTAGGTGTAGTTTTTATGGAGGATTGCTCAGAGCTGCAGGCGTGTTCATAGAATTTTTAAAATTCATCCGACAAACACTATCGTTGAATACGTGCATGTTTTTACAATATTCATCCAACTCCATCGGGTTGGTCGATAATTTTCATGGTAAGAGTTTGGACTAGTATCGATGCTTCCTTCCTCTTTGCTAGATGGTTGATAAAATGCTTAGTAGCTAGTACCAAATTTCTTCGTCTTACTTAGTTTTTGCCGAATAAAAAAAAAATATGGGTGGAAATCGAGGAAAAAATATAGAAGAGAAAATATGGCTCCACTGGAACGAAAATCAAATAACACAAGAAAGCTCCTCAGATCAAGTTTCTTTGATTTTCTACTCCCCTGCGGTTTTATATTTTTATTTGTAACATTTTCGTTTTTCTTAATTTTTTCCTCCCTTCAACGATTTTCATATTCAGAATATTTCGTATTTCTATTAGTGTATTTATACGATTCCTGTTCGATGATAGCATAACCTAGTTTAGTGCGTCAATCCTAACTAAATAGATAATACAATACAGTTCAATGTTTTATCTGTTTCGAGGCCTTAGGATATTGGAAATAGGCCTAAATCAATCAGGCCATGTTCAACTATGTAGTTTTCCATCGCCCACTTGTGTCGTGTCCTTCACTAAAACAAATGAGTCCTTGTTCAGTTTGGTTGTTTACTTCTATTAGCAATCTACTAAAACTGTTGAGATAATATACTGGCATGTAATTGATATTCTTTTCAGTCGTGCACGTAAGACGAAGAGAAAATTAACTGCTATGATAACAATGAATTTCACAATTCCCACTTTCAGTACACCAGTGAGTGCTCCTATAAATGGCCATTGAAATTGAATATGGAGGAAGGCAGGATGTGATAGTGTCAGATTTGAAAAATTGAAAAACTATTTTCATTTTGGATAACCTATTCCTAAATCTGATCTATGATATTTACTGATAAACACGGTTTAGTGTAACTATTTTTTCAATAGAAAATTACGAGCAATTTTTTAAAAATATTTCCTATTCTTTTTCTATTATAAAATAATAATTTATAGATATGTTGGCGCGTATAAATATAGGACACTGTAACGCTGTGATTATGGGGGGAAATTTGAAGCGTGCTGGTTAGGCTAAATGAATTTTGAAGAAATTGTTTGTTTATTTGATCAAATGATGTATCTATGAGAAAAATCATTTTGAATAGTGTGAGAATCTATTGGATTTGATTGCTGTAAGATTGTCAGCTTCAATTCTTCAATTTCATATCCCAATCGCGTTCCACATATTAACATTTTTTGGATAGAACCAGTTCTCTATTTTGTTATTACAATGATTAAGATAAATGTCAATTGCAGGATTAAGCGGAGTGGAGGCTGTGATTAATCGTTGTATCAGTTTAGCCAGTTGAGCACATCAGACTTCCCCGGCGACCTCAATTCTAATCGAAACTGGTCGAAGACCCATCCACCATACGAGGTCTGTTCAAAAAGTATAAATTTTGAATTTCCGACGGTTACGTATTTCGATTTTTGATTTTTTTGTGGTGTTATGTTGGTACTTATGTCTCTCACTTATACCGACAAGTTCGGCCATTTTGAAAGTTCAGTTAATTTTTGACATCTGCTTTGTTTGCACGTATTTTGGCTCGTCTTCGATTTTTGAACATTCCAAAAAATGGATCAAAGAATCTGTATCAAATTTTGTGTGAAAACCAAATTAATTGTGCGGACGCATTTGGAATATTGACTGTGGCATATGGTGAAGCTACCTTGGACCGAAGCAACGTTTATCGGTGGTAAAAAATATTCTCAGAGGGCCGAGAAGATGTGAACGACGAAAAGCGTGCCGGACGCCAGAGCACGTCAACAACAGACGAAAACATTGTTGAAGTGAAGAAAATAATTGGCCAATCGTCGAATCACCGTCAGAGAAGTTGCTGAGGACTTAGGAATTAAACTTATCGATTGGGTCGTGCTATTCGATTTTTACCAATGATTTGTGCGTGAGACGGGTCGCCGCGAAATTCGTACAAAAATTACTCAATTTCGACCAAAAACAGCGTCGCATTAACATTGCTAAGCAGCTGTTGGACTCAGTCCGCGATGACCCAAATTTGCTCCAGAGGGTCATAACTGGTGCCGAATCATGGGTTTGTGGTTATGACGTGGAAACCAAAGCTCAATCATCACAATGGAAGCTGCCGCACGAGCCAAGACCGACAAATGCGCGCCAAGTTCGATTGAATGTGAAGGTTTTGCTTACAGTTTTCTTCGATTGCATGGGCGTGGTGCATCATGAGTTCTTGCCACAGGGTAGAACGGTCAATAAAGAATATTACCTGCAAATTATGCGCAAGTTGCTTGAAGCAATCCGCCAGAAACGCCCGGATTTGTGGAAGAACTAAAAATTATCTTTTGCACGCCCTTGCGCGAATTTTTGGCCAAAAATAACACACTTATGATACCGCAGATACTGTATTCCCCAGATCTGGCCCCCTGTGACTTTTTGTTGTTCACAAAACTGAAGAGCCCCATGAAAGGACGACGCAACGCTACGATTTAGGAGATAAAGAAGGCATCGAAGGAGGAGCTGAATAAGATCACAAAAAAATGATTTTTTGAAGTGCTTCGAGGATTGGAAGAAACGTTGGCATAAGTGTATAATATCTGGTGGGGATTACTTTGAAGGGGACAAAATAGATATTCATGAATAAATAAATAATTTTTGAAAAACACAAAATTCGTGATACTTTTTGAACAAACCTCGTACTTTACTTTCATGAAGCTCGAATCAGATAAATTTATAATAATATTTTCGCTGTCTATTATTTAATTAAAAGTTAACTACCCCGGACTCTAAAAGACATTCATCTTGCCTCAACATTAGGATAGATCTTTTCACTTTCTCTCTCTACTTTCAAACTTCCCTTCCCCATCCATATTGGAAGCTGTGGTTGGAAGCGCTGCTGAGAATATCTACGTTTCTAAATAGGCTAAGGAAAGCAACTACTTGCCCGTTAATCTACAGGAAACTTTATCTGGAATAGTAACGAAGTCGATGTCACCAAAATTCGTGAAGTATTGTATTCATTTGTACAGGGCGGCATCTGCCTCCGCGCCGGGATGTTACGTATAGACCACCTTATCATCCCAATGATGGAAAATGGCTAACAAAGGCCTAAATAAGATATCCGACAGTGGATATTCCGTGATTGGCGTGATGTAATATTGCAGATGCACTTCATACGATTCCCCCAATAGATGCATAATATAAAAAGCCTAACAGTGCTTTAGGGGTGCGAACCCTGAAATTGTGGTAGGCGTTCCTAAGGGAACTCCAAATGAAGATCGCTCCAAATTCAGAGTAATCTGTTTTAAAAGCAAACTCGGGTTGGGGAGCCCCCCATTCTTGGGCTAACTATCAAGAATGGGCCCTGACTATTGGCGTAGGCTTCGAGGTGACTGTTTTAAATTTGTTGCAGCCAGCTGGGCGCAGTTTGAGATGCAGACTTTGGAAAGTTTCGCATGCTTTCCATCGATTTTCCTAGAACATATATGCTTAGCTTAACCGTGAGGGTGGGTGGATTGAAAGAAGAAAATGAAAAAAAAATGTCCATCTCTAAGCCCACAAAGTGGTTATGAGGGGAGGGTATGGACATTAGGCTTAGGTACCTCTTAGGTGAGAATGTTGAGAATTTACAGGGCGGCGACGCAATATCATCATATTAACTGGCAGCCAAACTGCCCTAAAAGCTATTCGCGGCCCATTGAAAGATTCAGTACCCAACGAGATTCAACATAATCTATTCAACAAAAGGAGTGGTGGGGCATAATGAGAAGTCCTCAGAATTTGAGCAAGAAAGTTGAGTAGACTGGATTGTTGGTAGAGTTGCTCACTACAGTTTTACAATTAGTAAATTATTGATTGATTATATGGTCTTTAGCATTATGTATGAAATAGGAGGTCGGCCAAATGTTTGCCTCTAGCTGCGGCGCCTAGGTGAACTCTTTTAAACGCATTTTTCGTAACATTTTCGGAGACTTCTGGTGTTATTTCAGCGATTTCATTTCGAATATTGTTCTTAAGCATCAAGGTTGTAGTTTGTTTGTTAGTGTACACCTTTTCCTTCAAGTACGCCCACACAAAGTATTCGGGAGGTTGCAAATCAGGTGATCGTGGGGACCAGTCGATATCACCACTTTTTGGCATTATTTGTCCGACAAAAATTTCTCTCAAAATTTGCATCGTAGCACGAGCTGTGTGTGATGTGGCATCACCTTCTTCAAACCACATTTTCTGTAGTCTTAATTTACCCATTTCGAGGAGAAGAAAGTTTTTCAACATGTCCCGATAGCGGTTACCAGTCACTGTTACAGGATTGCCTACAGCATCCTCAAAGAAGTATGGCATAATGATGCCGCGGACCCAAATGCCGTACTACATAGTTACTCTTCGTAGTGGTCTTTGGTTTATCAGTTGAGGGTTTTCTGTGCCCTGATAACGGCTATTCTGTGTATTAACAAAGCCAGCCAACTCGAAGTATGCTTCGTCGTTCATAATGATTTTCTGCCGAAAAAGTGGTCATCTATACCAAACTGTAAAACTCGTGCACTCCAGTCCCACCGGCGTCCAGGGTCATTTTCCTGTAGCTATTCTGTCAATTAAATTTTATACGGGTCAAAAAGTCCCGTCAATAATTTTTATATGGTCGAAAATATTTTTTGACAATTTTTAACAAACGTATTTGAGATATTCCTGATTTTTGTGCACGGCGTCAATAAGATGGTGTACGTTAGCTTAATCGGAATTCCGGGCGTTAAAACTTCTTAGAATTCAGATAACTCTTACTGCTTTCACTCATAACTGCACATATCCTTTGGTATTCTGTTAACTTGCTAACTATTCCCCAGATACAGAGCTTATACATTAATGTTATCCCCCACAAAGTAGTTTCTTCAGTTGAACCGTTACACTTTTTTGGATATTATCGACAGTATCAAGATAACATCCTTTCAAGTGTTTTCTGATCCCAGAAAATAAAAATAGCCTATGAGGATATGCTTGCATCAAGGAGGTATTCCTTAGAATCCTTTTCCTAAGCCTTTCAGAAGTAGGATTCTTCATATCAGATCGGCGATGCCTTCGACCTTGGAAACTGATGAAAATATTTCACTAGTTGCCGTAGGAAGTTGAAAATATTACTGTTAATCCAGAGTGGAGCTATGTGGAGACGAAGTTTGCGGTTTCGGCAAATGCCACCTAACCTTAATTTCTTTACCATAAAGCTCATGTCCAAAAGTCCTTACATACAAACAAGCATCGGTGATATTATTTATGCAAATCAAATTATTATTTGGATAATCAACAAATTAAATATTAAAAAAAAAACAATAATTGAAATTTAGCACCTGTTTTAAAAAAAAATTTTAATTCTACTTAATCAACTTTATTTAATACGATAAAAATTTATCTTAAATAAATAAACACGAAAAAAGATTATTCTTATACGATTTTATGTATTTATTTTGATAAGATTTCCATTTTGAAAAGTCAACAAAGCATACATGATAAGATTTTGTGTAAAAAAAAATTTCCATTTTTAATATAAAATTAAAAGAAAAATAGAAGAGAATTTCTTAAAATCTGATGAAAATTTATAAAATCTCTTTTCGCATGAATCAACTAGAATATTTTGCTTTTGGACAATTTTTTGAGAGTATGAGACGTTAAATTTGCATTTACATTGGAAGGAAGAAAAAAAATACTACAAATCATGAATCTCCTCAACACGATCGGTACAAATCCAATAATCATAATATATTGGGGAATGGTTAACTATTTTTTTCTTCCATTCTTATTTACGATTACGTTTTTGTATTTTGTTTATCTAAAACGAAAGCCATGAATTTTGGATATTTCTGTGTAGGTGTATGTGAAAATTTCACGTACTCGAAATGGCAATTGACCCTATGACTGTTGTGGTAGTTAACAGCGAAAAGTTATTTTTGTAAAGTCGCTGCAAGTTGTTGGTTGGTGGTAGACCTAACCAACCCAAGGACTTGGGAGAAGTGAGTACAGATGCGAATGGTGGCAGTGGTAATTTTTACTTGGTGGCAGGAAAACAAAATATTGATAATATTTACAAAAGTCCTTCTTCTAACTAACAGGATATTCTACTTTAGAATTCCATATACCAGAGTGTAGAAATTTTCCACAGCTAGACCTAAAATATTCATGAATTCAATTTTTGTATGTCATCATTTTTACTCTTGAGTATCTCGCCTATTATTTCGAAAGAAATTTTCCGACGAGAAAAAAAAATGAATGGTACTTTATTGCAAAGTGTTTTTATTATTATATTTTTATATCAAATTTTATACTTGTATTGGTAGTGTATAGGTGGTATTGTTTTTAAACAGTAGTAGTAGCTCTTCCGCATTCCCTAGCTCTTCCGAAAAAAATCTATCGTATCAAATATGGCCGTAACTTTAAGAATTTTTGGAAAAGTTTTTCTTTTATAATCAGGAGACACATTTTTATTACATAATGGAAGGGACTAGTAACTACTACAACAATAGCGTCTATTTGTATTTTAGTCAGTTTTCGATTAGAAATGAGTTTGTATGTTTGGGTAAATGTTACCAGTCAAAAAAAAAAAACACTTGCGTATGTCTAGGAAAAAATCTAAAGAAAAAATTATTCACGTGTGTGGAACATAAATATTACAGGTTGCTTTGCCTAACCTCCCGAACATATTGTTAGGAGGGGAGAAATAATTCTAGCTACATTTAAGCTGTCTATATTAGCCTGAATTTAAAATCACACAAAAACACTGTGAAGAAGGTAGAGAGTCGATTTTATACGAAAAATTAATGGAAGCAATGTTGCTTTAGGGCAGACGACAATCGGGTGGCATTTTGACACTGTGCATCTTTAACATTTTTTTTTTTTACCTTCTTCTTCTAGATAGCAGTTTATTATAAAATAAACAGCAACAATAGAACATAACTGGCATCCTAAGATGGTGTCACATATAAGAAAAATTATATAAGAAATATCTTGTCTTGTCAAGTGTGTACACCAGCAAATACAGCGGGATACCATCGGAATAGGATATTGTGGATGTGACACAAAGAGGTAAAAGTTGTATCGCCACAGAAACATCCCCCATAATGCATAGGGGCAAAACGAAAAGAAAAACGAAAAAGAAGAAGAAGAAAAATACAAAAAAAAATATAAATGAAAATTGAGTGTGCACTGTTCACAAGAATGAATAATTTTTCCTTATTCTTTCATTTTATACATTCCCATTTCACCTTGTAGACAGTGCACATCCCATCACAGCCTTTTTAACGTAAATCCTTATTTTGTATTGTATTATTATTGTTGTTGGCTGCTGCTGTTATTGTTGCTGATGCTAAGCCGATATATGCACATATAGGGTACTCGTAGATGGTGATTTTCTGTTGATGACAGCACTCTTCATATAGAAATAATCACATGTGCACATACGCACATCCCCTCCCACCGATATTCTAGCATAAAAACCATATGCGGTATTTCTTATTTTAAGATCTCGCTAGATTACTCCGTGCACCTACTTGTATACTCTTACGCATCCCCTCATCAGGAATATAGACGAATTTGGAGCGCTTGTTCCTTGATAGCTTCAATTTACAATCTACTACCAGTTGCTATATTTTTACAAGCATCCACAGTTCGTGAAGCGAAAGGCTGTAAATGAGAAAGTTTATTATGAAATTTTTACACCATAAGACAGACAGATTCTTTTCTAAAGTAATATTTGTTTTTTTGTTGTTGTTTTTTTTAACATATTAAAAGGAAGAGAAATATTGCAAACTTTTTTAAAAATTTCAACTGCCATGTGCAAGTAGTGTACGTCATCCACGTAATAAGGATTTTCCAATATAACGTGATGACAGATTTTCTTTTTTTTTTTTAATTAATTTATAATTTTAACCTATTCAAATACAGCGAGTATTTTACTCCTCGTAAAACAAGTCAATCCAAGTAGACAAAACATCAACCAAACAATTTCAAATATTCAGTTATCCAATTTGTACCTCTATATAAGAATGCGGTTGTATAAAATATAATTAAAATTCACATTTTGATTAAATTTTTTTAATTTATTATATTGTCTACCAGGTGTATAAGCTTAAATCCGCTGTTTTTAAGCAAAAAAAACGCATGTTTTTTTATAGAAAGAAAAAACAAATTCATTCAAAGTACTTGTCCTCGCTAGCTACACATTTTTCCTATTTCTCGGGCAATTTGTGGATACCACGCCAAAAAAATTCCTTCTCTTTCGAGGCAAACCACTTATTAAGCCATTTTCGGACGTAAGAATCGAAGTGCTGCTCAGCGAGCGTGTGGCCCATCGACGAAAACAGGTGGTAGTCGGAAAAGATCAGGTCTGGTGAATAAGCGCGGTGGGGTAGCACCTCCCAGTTGAGTGTCTCGAAGTACGTTGTTGTGGAGGAAAATCAGCTTTTCATGTCTTTGTTGATAATCCGTCATTATTTCAAACAGAGCACGGTGCAATTTAAACAGTTGTTAGTGGTAGCAGTGTGAATTAATATTTCACCAGGTTCCAAGATCTCATAGTAGACGATACCCTGCTGATCCCATCAAACGCACAGCATCGTCTTCCGTCCGAAGCGTTTTGGTCTTGGGGAAGATGTTGATGGTTGGCCGGATCCCACGATTTCTTGCATTTAGGATTCTCGAAATATGTATGTCTACTTTTCATCGCCTGTCACAATCCGATGCAGAAACGACTTTCTTTTTTGTCTGGCGAGTAAGATGTTGCATGTGTTTTGGCTATCGTTCAATTCATGCGGCACCTATTTTCCGATCTTTCCAATCTTCCCTATGGCAAGCAGACGCATGGAAATGGCTGATTGAGTAACACCCAATTGCTCTGCGAGCATTTTTTGCAATTGGGTATTGTCTTCGTCCAAAAGAGCCTGCAATTGATGGTCCTCAACGTTCCTAGGCCGATTTTCACGCTTATTGTCACACAACTCAAAATTTCCGTCTTTGCACAGACGAAACCAATCTCGGCACTTTGCTTCCGATAAATCACTATCACCATAGGGCTCCATAAGCATTCAACGCGATTCGGCAGCCGATTTGTTCAAATTAAAGCAGAAAAGCAGAGCTTCCCCGCATATGCTCTTTTTCTGGCACAAAACTAGATATGATTACCAAAGGAAAAATGAATGTTGTTGTACGAAAATGCTGACAATGTGTACTGATTAATGTTGACAGACGTCAAACTCATGAAAAAAAGAATGGCGTGCCAATGTTAGTTTAATACGGTCACTCAAGCCATCCTAGACCAAACCGCGGATTTAAGCTTATACACCTAGTATATAAAATTATCGATCATTACTTTAGGTGATTTGTAAAGACTTGCCCTGAAATTTGAAGATTATTTAGGTAAAAAGGATCTTTTATAAAGATTTGCAAAGAAAAATTTCAACGGTGTCAGATGGCACCAACTTTGAATTTTGACAACTTTTTGGGAAATAATATCAAAAATTGTCAAGCTGTATTATTGTCACCTGCTAAAATCTGCCAAAACCTTACGTTGCAAACAGGGGTTCAGAAATATTTTAGAGGAAGCGAAGTGGGAAATCTTACCCCATCCATTTTATTCATCAGATTTTGCTCTTTTAGATTTCGATCCGCCCTTTGCGGAAAATGGTTCCCTGATAAAGAGAATTTTGAAAAATTACCAGAATTTTCCCCTCAAAGTATCCGTTTATTACCCAAACAATGGAAGATAGTACCCGATTTCAATGGAAGATACTTTGAATGAAATAACTTGTATGTTATTATAAATAAACGATGAAATTACTTCAAAAAAGGTCAATTACTTATTCCTATAATCAAAAGGATAAGAATTTATTCTCACACCCAAAAGAACAAGAACTTATTCCTATATCTAAAGTAGCAAGAACTTATTTTCATACTCAAAAGGACAATAACTTATTCTCATAATCAAAGGATGAGAATTTATTCTTACACCCAAAAAGACAAGAACTTATTCCCATATATAGAGTTACAAGAACTCATTCTCATACTCAAAAGGATAAGAACTTATTCCCATAAACAAGACGATCAGAACTTATTCTTACACGCAAAACAGCAAGAACTTATTCCCATAATCGAAAGGATATGAACTTATTCCAATAAAGGAGAGGATAAGAACTTATCCCACACCCAAAAGGCCAATCACTTATTACCATACTCGAAAGGAAGAGAATTTATTCTCATACCCAAAAGGACAAGAACTTATTGCCATAAAAGAAAGAATAACAACTTATTCTCATACTCAAAAGAATATCATCAAATCTGGAAATGAGGCATTATGGAAACTTTTTGAGCAATAAAGCGAAAATGGGTTTGTGTTAAATGGATTGTCGCACCGTTATGTTAAAATCACAAAAGGAACAGATTAAAATCGTCAAGTTTAGGCCAAAAAAACGTGGGTTGCCATACGCTCATAGCGCTCAGAATTGACGGTAACGATTTCTCCTTCTTCATTTTCGAAGAAATACGGTCAGACCAAAATGCACACCAGACGATTATTTTTCGCGGATACAATGGCTTTTCTATAGTCACTTATGAGGTTTTAGAGCCGCATATATGGTAATTTTCCTTATTGACATATCCACCAAGCGGGAAAAAACCTCATCGCCAAACAAACACGAAACATGGCTACGGCAGAATCACTGTTTTTATAGAATGTTTTTACAATTTTATCGCGTTGTTAGGTAATTAAACTATCTTTTTTACAATCCAAAATGGCAGACCTTAAATCAAAACATAAATGTCACTTTTGATGACATATGTTTGACAGCTGTCAAATGACAGGACTGTCTTTTAATTTAACCATGGAACAGATTACACCGCATTTGGAATAGTTTCTTTTAAAATAAAGAAGAAGATGATATCCTTTATATTCTTAAACTTCTTTGTACTCCTCTTTCGATGCTACTATAATATTAAAAGAATGTCATATCATTGTTCTAATCAACTGTGTTATTTCGGTATGGTCTATGCATATTTTTCTTCAGTTAGAGCCCGTCGTGGCGGTATCATTTTATGAATAAGGATAACGAATCAGCAATTGTGACAGACGAGTTATGTGATTGGAAAAAAAAGTTATACCAACAATAAAAATCAAAAAAAGAATTTTTTAATTTATTAAAGTTCATTTGTTAACAACTCATACAAATCGCAGAATGATGATCCTTTCATTTTTAATACCGAACGTATATAAAGTTTAAGTTGCTGGCAGGAATTCTGAGTTCAGATATTTATATTTTCGTTGTGAAGCTCCTATTTTTTTCCTATTTTATAGAAAATCCTTGAAATCAAAAAGTAAATTTTTATTCTTATATATTTAAGAGGTTAATTATTTCTAAAAACCATATTGCCAACAACTTGTACAATTTCAATTTGAAAAAAAAAAATGTTTAGCATCCTAATACGAGTAGTAACAGTTGATACTAACAGAAAGGTCTCAGCAATTTACTTGATTAATTTTTGTGTTTATTTGTTAACTTCAAAAGTCAAATAGAAATTATCAAAAGTCTGATTGTCCCCTCACAAAGATGGAATATCTGCCAAATTGTATATCGAATTTAGGCTTTATTGTCAGAGATCTACTAAAATATTGATGAAATTTGGCACGTGCCCATCGAATATTCTTTTGTCAAAAGTTGAGATCGTCCTTAAAAATGATAATGACTTAGAGTCCAGCAATTTTTCAGTTAAATTATCCCCCAATTGTGAAAATACTAAGCCAACCACCCTTCTTTAATTTCGAATTCGTATAATTGATTTTTACAATTGTCCTGTCGGAAAGGCAGGCAACTTACTGACTTTGTTCGAGTCTCAATTTGCCGCAGGTAACTTTCTATCAAAACAATTCAAGACTCCGAAGTATCTTCTCGGAATTTTTCAAAAGAGAATATTTTCGATTTGTTTTTTCCTTCGATTTTTTCTGCTTCTATTTCCGATATCAATCATCCTCTTAAAGGTTCCTTCCTACACATTCTTTGCAGCCGTACTCGTGTATCTTATGTACCTTCGAATATAACGAAAATGAACCAATTAAATTGTTAATGCTTCACGAAAATTAACTACCATCAACAGACTCGCATACGGTGAGTGGTGCATTGTCGTCCGGATAAATTCCCATTTTTCACAGAATTAGGAAAAAAACATTTTCGACGCAACGTACGAGGACATATAGTATATAGTGTACGATGATATGCTATGTGATTGGTGTAGTGGTGTGGGGAGGGGGGTATGTGAGAGCTCATATTACCTTGACTTAAGTGTCGATTACAGTTCTGTGGATAACGATGTTAAAGGTGATGGCAAATACTCCTCCCGGACATAATTTCAAAGCTGTTCCCCAGATCTTCCTGGCTTGGCTATGATGTCGTCAATGATTAACTTTGTCAAATAGAAAATTTATGCGAGGGTTGTAATGTTTGTTTGATAATTAATGTGTACTTTTGTACTCCTACAATCGTTTACTGTTATTGTTGCCATTTTTGCCATATTTTCCCCCTTCTCCTTTTTGTGAGAATTTTTCCTTTTACTTTTCTGCTTACCAGATTCGTTAGTCTTTAATAAGAGAAATAATAAAATAAAAATTAGGTTTGAAAGATTGCTTAAAATAATTATTGTAAAAAGAATTTGATTTACACAAAAAAAATTTCATTAATTAATTGCACTATAGTAAATTTACTCAGAAGGTTTTAGAAATAAAATTCATCATAAAAAAAGGACCTAAAGCGGGACCTAATAGTTTTGTTCGGTTGACGGTATTTTTAGTGTTTAGTTAGTCCAAATTGTCTTTGAAATCAGATTTCTTTTTGTAAGATTTTCAAAAATTTGGGTCTGTGTTGTCACTATAATCCTTGTAACATTTGTGAGCATTTTTTCAATAGGTTCCGTTGAATAATGGGGGGGGGGGGGAGGCGGAGGTAATAATAAAAATCCCTATTTCTGATAAAAACTCATTTGTGGAGTTGGTCTTGTGTTGTCATTTCTGAAATATCCGATTTGATTCGGAGGACTTTTTTTTTATAAAAAGTTATTTTTATAAAGTAATTTTTGAAAGGTTTTTCGATGTTAAATGCCTTCCTTCCACTGCTTTTCTGACTTCCAATAATGTTTATACCATCGAAAAGACCACGTCGTGTGATTAGTTATAACGATTTTGCTCTCCCCAAAGTTTCTACCATCCAACTTCCTTACTTACCCCTTATCCTTCGATCTTAGAGCAATTAACTCATTAAATGCCAAAATTTTCGTATGTGTGGTTGCGAAGGTGACATTGGTACAAACGAAAAATCCCCCAAATAATCCCGCAATGCAAACCTACAAGCATGGACAAATTTTTATTCTATTACTCAATAGACAATAAAGAATTAACGTGATTGCTTTATTTTTTTTGTCCTGGTACAAGGACTATCCAAAAAGTTATCCTGGACCCTCCAAAAACTCTGATGACACACTTCTCGTATGTACGATTAATTTTCTTTTTTTTGTCTTGGCAAACTTTTCATTTTAGGCTTTTAAAATTTCTGTGTCATTAGTTTTTTCGTCATTTTTTTCCTTTAAAATTTTTAAGTTATTATACGAGGTCTGTTCAAAAAGTATCGCGAATACTCATGTCTCTCACTTATGCCGACAAGTTCGGCCATTTTGAATGTTCAGTTAATTTTTGACAGCTGCTTTGCTTGCACGTGTTTTGGCTCGCTTCGATTTTTGCCCATTCCAAAAAATGGATCAAAGAATCTGTATCGAATTTTGTGTGAAACACAAAATTAATTGCACGGACGCATTCCGAATGTTGACTGTGGCATAAGGTGAAGCTATCTTGGACCGAAGGCACGTTTATCGGTGGTACAAAATGTTCTCAGAGGGCCGAGAAGATGTGAACGAAGAAAAGCGTGCCGGACGCCAGAGCAAGTCAACAACAGACGAAAACATTGATGAAGTTAAAAAAATTGTATTGGTCAATCGTCGAATCACCCTTAAAGAATTTCTTGAGGACTTAAACATATCGATTGGCTCGTGCCATTCGATTTTTACTAATGATTTGTGCGTGAGACGGGTCGCCGCGAAATTCGTACCAAAATTGCTCAATTTCGAACAAAAACAACACGGCATTAACATTGCTAAGGAGCTGTTGGACTCTGTCCGCGACGACCCAGATTTGCTTGAAAGGGTCATAACTGGTGACGAATCATGGGTTTATGGTTGTGACATGGAAACCAAAGCTCAATCATCCCAATGGAAGCTGCCACACGACCCAAGACAGAAAAAAGCACGCCAAGTTCGGTCCAATGTGAAGGTTTTGCTTACAGTTTTCTTCGATTGCAGGGGCGTGGTGCATCATAAATTCTTGCCACAGGGTAGAACGGTCAATAAGGAATATTACCTGCAAGTTATGCGCAAGTTGCGCCAAGCAATCCCCCAGAAACGCCCGGATTTGTGGAAGAACAAAAATTGGCTTTTGCACCATGATAACGCCCTGAATTTTTGGCCAAAAACAACACAATAATAATGCCATCGTATTCCCCAGATGTGCCCCCTCCTGTGCCTTTTTTTTTGTTTCCGAAACTGAAGAGCCCCATAAAAGGGCGATGCTACGATACGATTGATGAGATAAAGACGGCATCGAAGAAGGAGTTGAAGAAGATTACAAAAAATGATTTTTTGAAGTGTTTCGAGGATTGGAAAAAACGTTGGCACAAGTGTATAATATCTGGTGGGGATTACTTTGAAGGGAACAAAAAAGATATTCATGAATAAATAAATAATTTTTAAAAAAACACAGAATTCGCGATACTTTTTGAACAGTGCTCTTACTTAATAATTAGCATTTTTCCTTTGCTCCATTCTGTTAGATATTTTACGAAAAGACCTCAGGTTTTAGGATAAGAACATTTTTACCCAAAATAGATTAGTTCTTATATTTTACATAAAATTTTTTCTGCTTAGTTTTTATTTCTTAAATTTACAAATTCAGTGTCATTTCATAATCCCAAAATCAGGAGTACAAAAATAGTTGAATTTCCGTCTAATTTTTTAACAAAGTTGCAAATAATTGAATAAGAACGATTAATGTTAGTTTTTTCACAAGTTTTCCATTTTATTTATATTTTTTTTATTTTATTGGATGGTCTTTCATTAAATAAATACTCGTACGAATAAAGAAAATCCACTGAGAACGATTACGATGACAAATCAGAATGAATTCAGTTTTATAAAATGTGATTTATTTTCGAATATATTGTATGGGAAAATGGGAAATGCTTAGGCATGCATAATGTATGTCATTTGAGGCTTAAACCGAATCCAATTTTATTTTATCCCCAATGTCCATGGCCGAACTATTTTTCGTAATAGTGATGCTGATGCGAGCCAGAATCTGAAGTTTCATAACCAAGGAAACACGTACGATCTTTTCTCTTATCCCTAATTAGTCTTCATGAAGGATTTGATTTAATGTCAGATACAGAAACGTACTGTGCACGAGGATACACTCCGTTTATAATAAACACAGACTATTACAAATACTCGTAATGTTGTTTGACCGATAGTACAGTATGGCTTTGCTTTCAATTTCATTTCCACTTCCAGTTCCAGTTCCAGTTCCAGTTAGGTTCACTCGAGTCCTGTTCGAATTTAGTTCAGAAAAGACAATTTTATCGTTTTCGGCTTAATAGTCGTCCAAATAATCTCTCACGTAAATGTGTCCTTTTGACTGCTATTAGCCTTCCAATTTCATCTCAACCATCTGCCCAACTGGTCCTTTCTCCAACCAAAGGATACACTATTTTTTCTCTGCTTTTGTCGATAGAAAATAACAAATTAGCCTTTTTTTTACTTCCGTTACCCTCTGGTCTGTTTAATACCAGATCTCATAAGTTATTTGTTGTTTTAATAAGAGCATAGGGGAATTTTGGGCACAGCTAATCCAGCAAGTGTCCCATTTCGAAGACAAAATTACTAAAATTTGTCATTTTAATATGAAAGTCCTAAAAGATGACCAACCATTTCTCGGCTAACTCTATTTCCAAGTCAACCAACATTCAAAGATTAAATATAATCGTTTCGTAAATCTTTATCCCTTTTTTTCCAACTTTTGTATTTTTGGTCGATTCTCACATTTCTGTCTGTCTTTTGTTGATTTCATACTCAACAGACAGGATTTCGTAATATCTTCGTAAAAGGATTTAATAAATTTATGAAAGTGCTTTAGTGCAGCAAAGATCAAATTCGACTTGAAAAAAAGGGGGCACATTTCATTTTGATTTTTCAAAACAATTGTTGGCCCCAAGAACCGAAAAAATTTTTATGGAAATTAAAAATGAATAAAGTTTATTGCCAGAGAAGATAAAAATCCTACAGTATGAAGGGGGTACTAACCCACTCCCTCGGGAGCAGAACTGAAAATTATAGTAAGAAATGGATTTTTCTTATTATTTTTTTAAGTTTTTTCGTTCGAATATGAAGTGTAAACGTTAAGAGATGATAGAAAATATTGATAAATTATTATTTGAGTAAATTTTTTTGGTGGGGGTTCGAAAAACGCAGCAAAAGTGCCATCACACCCACATAAAAAAAATATTATGCCAAAAGACACAAAGTTGTACTTAGAGACGCGTGAAGGTGTTAAGTTTTCCAAGCGAGAGTATAACATCAAAATGATAATTAATACTAAGGAAAAGAAATTGAAAATTTGAGTTAGGATTAAATGGGAAACAAGGAATTATTATGGGAGCAGGATTAAATTTGGTAACAAAAGATAAAATTGTTTTAAAAATAAGAAAAAAAAATCCAGAAACCCAAAATCAGGGATCAACGAGACCCACTGACTATTTTGAAAGAGAGTTGATTATTTTTCTAATAATGCTACCGCGGCCTCTAGACCTCCTAATAAAGGGTTTTCG
Organism: Atherix ibis; assembly: GCA_958298945.1. Classification (NCBI taxonomy): domain Eukaryota; kingdom Metazoa; phylum Arthropoda; class Insecta; order Diptera; family Athericidae; genus Atherix; species Atherix ibis. The sequence continues at coordinate 16,989,561 of OY282609.1, read as the reverse complement.
AATAAGAATGATATGATTTCTTTCAACAAAAAAAACGCATTAATTGTTAAGGAAATTCAAATGTTTTTTATTTAATGTGAAGTACAATCGATACAATTAAGTTCTGAATAAAACTCCACGACGAATTCGATGAACCCAATTTTCGAGCACTTTTTCCACTAAATCAAGTCGTCTGTCATGAATAACACGTTCAATATTGACTTCTAAAGTTTGAAGAGAGTCTGGTTTATTGCTAAAGACCAATGACTTCAAATAACCCCACAAGAAATATTCTAATGGTGTTAAATCACCACTTCTTGGAGGTCATTCAATGTCACAATTTCTTGAAATAATCGAATCTCCAAACTTTTCTCGTAATAATTCGGTTGTTGCACGTGCTGTGTGGCACGTAGCTTTGTCTTGTTGGAAGCAGATTTTGTCAAGATCAACTTCTTCCAATTTCGGCCATAAAAAGTTGGTTATCATCGATCTATACCGCTCTCCATTGACAGTAACGGTGTTACCAGCTTCATTTCGAAAGAAGTACGGACCGATGATTCCACCAGACCAAAAACCACACCAAACTGTCAATTGAGGTGAATGTAATGGGTGTTCATGAATAATTTGTGGATTTTCTTCGGACCAGAATCGACAGTTTTGATTATTTACCGCACCACTCAGATGAAAAAGAGCCTCATCGGAGAAGATGATTTTCTTAAAAAAATCGTTATCGTTTTCAAGTTGTTCCAAGACAAAATCAGCAAATTCACGACGTTTACGGTGGTCCAATAACTTTATTTCTTGAGTGATAACAATTTTATACGGATACAAGCCCAAATCCTTTCTCAAAATCCGCCAGGTTGTGGTTTGAAACAGTCCCAAGTCTTTGAATCGACAAATTGCGGTCGTCAGCAACACTTGCCTGAACTGCAGCAATATTTTCATTACTTCAAGCGGTTCTTTGTCTTATTGTCACTTGAACATTATGTAAAAAAAATGTACGCTCGAAATTTTTAACAATTTGAGCACAGTTGGACTATTATTACGACCATAAAATGGCAAAAGCGCACGAAAAGTTGCAATTGGAGAACGATTATTTTGATAATAAAATTGAATTATTTCTGTCCTTTCTCCAGAGTGAGTTTCTGGCCAGAGTGAGTTTCTGTCCAGAGTGAGTTTCTGTCCAGAGTGAGTTTCTGGCCAGAGTGAGTTTCTGGCCAGAGTGAGTTTCTGGCCAGAGTGAGTTTCTGGCCAGAGTGAGTTTCTGGCCAGAGTGAGTTTCTGGCCAGAGTGAGTTTCTGGCCAGAGTGAGTTTCTGGCCAGAGTGAGTTTCTGGCCAGAGTGAGTTTCTGGCCAGAGTGAGTTTCTGGCCAGAGTGAGTTTCTGGCCAGAGTGAGTTTCTGGCCAGAGTGAGTTTCTGGCCAGAGTGAGTTTCTGGCCAGAGTGAGTTTCTGGCCAGAGTGAGTTTCTGGCCAGAGTGAGTTTCTGGCCAGAGTGAGTTTCTGGCCAGAGTGAGTTTCTGGCCAGAGTGAGTTTCTGGCCAGAGTGAGTTTCTGGCCAGAGTGAGTTTCTGGCCAGAGTGAGTTTCTGGCCAGAGTGAGTTTCTGGCCAGAGTGAGTTTCTGGCCAGAGTGAGTTTCTGGCCAGAGTGAGTTTCTGGCCAGAGTGAGTTTCTGGCCAGAGTGAGTTTCTGGCCAGAGTGAGTTTCTGGCCAGAGTGAGTTTCTGGCCAGAGTGAGTTTCTGGCCAGAGTGAGTTTCTGGCCAGAGTGAGTTTCTGGCCAGAGTGAGTTTCTGGCCAGAGTGAGTTTCTGGCCAGAGTGAGTTTCTGGCCAGAGTGAGTTTCTGGCCAGAGTGAGTTTCTGGCCAGAGTGAGTTTCTGGCCAGAGTGAGTTTCTGGCCAGAGTGAGTTTCTGGCCAGAGTGAGTTTCTGGCCAGAGTGAGTTTCTGGCCAGAGTTATTGCCCAGAATTACTGCCCAGAGTTTCTGCCCATCAAAAATACATATTTTTGTCCAGATTTTTTTCTCTCAAAAACTCTTTTTATTAAATTTCCCTACATTAATCCTGGTTAACCTAATTCATTTCTAGCCGTTTATGATTTTTATAAAAAGGATATTTTTCTAGCACATTTTATGAAAAAATCTTATACTTGTCGAAAGACAAGTATTTATTTATGATTTATTAATTTTTTATTAGCTTTCCTGTCTTTTTTTGTTAATCAAATTAAAATAATAGACTTTCTTTTAAGAGAATCAACTAAATAGATTTTCTGAGGATTATTATTGAGAAGCAAAAAACAAACGCACCTAACTTTTAAGGTTCATAAATTTTCCATCGAATTATTGGCCAACTTTATTGCTCCTTCCCACACGTCTAGTCGAATTCATGTTTTTTTGGCTTTAACATTTCCTGCTTTTTAATATGTCCTTTTTAGATTTTATTCTTTTTTTTTTGTAAAAAAAATTCTTTTAACAAAAGCTAAAAAAATCAGTTATAAAAAAAAACTGCTTAAAAATATTTTCCATAGAAAAAAATTTACCTCTTTATTTTATTATAGAATGAAAAAAATTGTTTAAGTATAAAAACAGATTTTAACTCCTTCCATTAAAGAATTGCCCATCTTTCTTTTGGCAGGTGCAAAAAAAATGCAAGAAAAACTGAATAATTCTAAATTAATTAATGTAAAAATCATTTTTTATTTTCGAATCTAAAAATATGAAAAGAATCTACTTAAAAGCCGATGATAATAATAAATAGAAGAAATTCAATTAAAATTAAAGTAAATATTTCGCAAATTAAAATAGAATTTGAACGTCCAAATAACAAATAACATAGACGATAGACCGAAGAGTCCTTTGAATCTTTGCATTTGGATTATTTTTCCATTTTTAACTAAATTGCTTGTTTCTGTTGGTTAAATTTATTTTCTCTTCTAATGCAATTATTTTTTTGGAATTGTTTATTTGCCTACTTTTATTTTTTTGCAGACTCATTTAACTGAGAAAGTGAAATATTACATTTTTTTTCAGGAGATCCTAGCATGGTTCTAACTTTTCGAATTTAAATAATAGAAATATTCTTATTCAAATTTAAATTGAATTTAATTGGCAATAAATTTTTGACATTTTTTTATATAATTTAATTTAGAAAAAATTTACAAATACAAAATTTTATTGAATTGGCAACCTTTATTAAGGAAAAATGCAGACGGCAATGAAGACTTTAGATAATATTAAATTTCTTCTGTTGTAATATTTTAGGAAGATTTTTGTTTTTGATTTGTTCTTATATAAAAATCTTAAGGGAAAGTGTTTGGGGTGGCACAGTGAACTTATTAAAAAAAGGTCAGATTGGCTGTGCCTTAATTAAATTTATTTAAGACAATTTATCAAAATAGAAAGACATGACAGGCATCCGAGTAAGCGAAATATTTTCATTGAAAACAAGTCTAATATTTAAAAATTCAAATAATTTATTGTATTGTGTTTACTGTTTATTGTAAATATTATTAAATGATTTATTGTCATAAATCATTTAATTATGAAAGTTAAGGACACGTTTTATGAAAGTTAAGGACTTTTTTTTTCATACCTAATTATCTCCTTCAATCCCAATCGAACTAGAAAATTGTAATAATAGAAAGCGTTCACAATTTTACGAACTGTGACCGTAAAGTTACGGTTGGATTATTTTCTTCCTAAATTTTATAAATTTTTCCAATTTAAAATAGTTTATTTCGGTCGCCCAGTATTTAGAGCATTTCCCAACTAGTCGAAACCTTACTTAACAAATCTACTCGACAACTTTTCCAAAATTTTAGCCAAGAAAAATAAACTGTTTGGAATTTAGATTCTATTAAAAACCATCATCTGACGGCCAATATTCCTTTTCTAATGAGATGTCCTCTTTTGTGGAGCGTTTAGATCCCTCAATACCTTTTCCAATGATTTAGTTCTAGTGATTTATCCTACTAACCAAAGACAGATTTCATCTAACGCATCCATTTAGAGAACGTCAAATGGCCTCATGTTTGTGGCGCTGAATTATGGCCTCTGGCTCACCTCTTAGGAACCTTACAGGAGAAAAAGCCTTTTCCCCCAATAGAACTAGGAGAGTGCGATGTTATTTCGAAATTTCTTTCTACTTAAACTAGTGCCATCTTTTGATAAAATTTTGTACAAAATGTCGATAATGCAGTCTCCAAAATGGCCTTTTATTAACAGAAAAACTGAGACTTTGTGTTTGATAGGAACAGCTGTTGGCTGTCAAAATTCAGTTATTTGTTGATATTCAGCGACGTTGTTTTCGTTATCGAATTTTCCTTCGCAAATTTTGTCAAAATTATAAAAAAAAAACAAAATAAATATTATCAACAACAATGGAAATAACACCGAAGAAAATCAATTTAAATACTAGTTCATTAACACCAGTACGATGTAAGAATAAATTTTATTTGAAATTTATTATAAAAAATTATTGCCGCTTTTTTTTGTTCACTACCGGCAGTTCTGGACAGTCCCAAGACAAATATCAAAGATGCTCAAGGAATTCAAAGACGACTGGAAATTATTGTTCAAAATCTTATAGATAATCAAAAAAAATGGGAAGCTGCACAGAGACGGGCCACATCACTTTGTACAACCATCGAAGTGATAAAAACAAAAGCGTTCGATTCAAAGTCAGAGGACAGGAGTCTCTATCCGGAGACACTGGCTAGCCCGTGCGATAAATTAGCTATTATCGTATCGATATTTGAAGATATTACCAATAGTGCCTGGGATTCTGTAAAGCAATTAAAAGCTTTGCACAATTTATCCACTATAAGCGAGTGTGTCTTTTTTAAAACGTGGTCCCTTACGGATTTCGTGAAGTTCACAGAAAAAATTGCTCCTCTTTATCAAAAAGAATATGAAATCAAAAAAATTATTTGTGGTAATTATTTAGTGTCTCTCTGATGCATAAGGCATTTATGTGTAGAGGATAATTTTTTTAATGAGACGAAATTCGCAAAATTTCTACCAGTGATTCTACTTTTAAAAAGGGGATCACTGGTAAAAACGAAAGCGGATCTTTCCGACTATTGTAAAAATTTCACTATACAGATAAAAACGTTGGTCATCCAATTTAAGCTTATTCGTGTTTATTCTTGTTGGATTTCCAGAGCATATTGCCCACTCTACGAGCCGGTCTGAACTAATCGTTCACTCCAGTGCCTGTGCGTATCCCGTTTATGTCGATGAAGATGTCCGTCTCCTTTTTAAATTTCTCACTAAAGAAGTCGAGAAGAGTTGAAATATTCTGTAGGTATGATCGGGAAAAATTGGGAATTAAGTAATTCGATGGGAAAAATTGGGAATTAAATAAAAATGTACAAGTCCGTTCTTGGTATGGAAAAATCGAATGGGTTTAAAAAATTTTATAGCTTCAAAAATAGCATGGGGATGGCTAGTTATATTTTTTAGTCTTAAAAATTAGAAAAAAAAAAAAAAAATTTAAAAATTGAAATTTTAAAAAATTCTTTTAAAAAAATCGTCAACATTTTTGTTGAAAAATCTAAATTGTAGTGGCAAAAACCGATTTATTGATGCCATTGAAGGACAATTCAATTCGAATAAAAATAAATTAAAAATGTTGGGTTATTCAACGCAATAAATTCAATTAAAAGCTTAAAAATTTCTTGAAAATTAGAAAATTAAGTTTTTTCAGCAAAAATGCAGCAAAAAAAAATTATGAAAATTAAATTTAAAGTTAAGTCAAATTAAATAGAGTAGGGTTTATCCTGTTGGTTCTACATTTAAAAAAAAGTTTACTTTAAACAAATTCAAAAAAAATGCCTTCATAAAAAAATTCAAATTCATTAAAATTTCAGGTTTTTTTCTTCGTAACATTAAAATGTGGAGGATTTCGAGTTAAACACAAAAAAACATGTATTGCAGTGTGAAATAACCTTGAACTGTTCATGTTTTAATGAACTAAAAATTCAACATAAAAAATGATAAAATATCTTTAAAAGCTAAAATGTTTGAATAGATTTTTTTCGTATGTTAATAAAAAGGAAAATGAAATTTTTAAATTGTTTTTTTTAGGGGTCAGAAATTTTGTGTTTTAAGATACGAAAATTTGTTAAAGATTATTTAAAAACGTTTTTTGATTTTTTTTCTTTTAAAAACGTAATTAAAAATGGTGAATGTTTTTTTCTCGATATCCATAACTTCTACATAGTAACAAGCAGATTTACGTCAGAAATTAATTTAGAATATTGTGGAGCATTGGCGAGAATTGGAAGATTCTAATAAATTTCGGGGCAGCTGTCTATTTAGTCTTTGATTAATGTTTTTGGTGAGGGTGTTGGAAGAAAGTGCTTATACGAAGGCATGATGATGATAAGTATCGAGAATTTTTAATTTCCGCGGGTTACGTGTATTCGATTTTCGATTTTTTGTGGCATTATGTTGGTACTCATGTCTCTCACTTATGCCGACAAGTTCCGCCATTTTGAATGTTCAGTTAATTTTTGACAGCTGCTTTGGTTGCACGTGTTTTGGCTCGTCTTCAATTTTTGCCCATTCCAAAAAATGGATCAAAGAATCGGTCTCGGGAACAAGAAAAAGTCACAGGGGGCCAGATCTGGGGAATACGGTGGCTGCGGCATTATAAGTGTGTTGTTTTTGGCCAAAAATTCGCGCACAAGCAACGATGCCTGAGCAGCGGCGTTTTCATGATGCAAAAGCCAATTTTTGTTCTTCCACAAATTCGGGCGTTTCTGGTGGATTGCTTCGCGCAACTTGCGCATAATTTACAGGTAATATTCATTATTGACCGTTCTACCCTATGGCAAGAACTCATGATGCACCACGCCCCTGCAATCGAAGAAAACTGTAAGCAAAATCTTCACATTCGACCGAATTTGGCGCGCTTTTTTCGCTCTTGGCTCGTGCGACAGCTTCCATTTGGATGATTGAGCTTTGGTTTCAATGTCATAACCATAAACCCATGATTCGTCACCAGTTATGACCATCTGGAGCAAATTTGGGTCGTCGCGGACATAGTCCAACTGCTCCTGAGCAATGTTGTTAATGCGATGCTGTTTTTGGTTGAAAATGGGCAAAAATCGAAGGCGAGCCAAAACACGTGCAAGCAAAGCAGCTGTCAAAAATTAACTGAAATGGCAGAACTTGTCGGCATAAGCGAGATGCCACAAAAAATCGAAAATCGAATACGGAACCCGCGAAAATTCAAAATTCGTGATACTTTTTTGACAGACCTCGTATTACATTAGTACGAACGTAAAAGAGGACATCGAGAATTTTGCGGAATATCTTGGACTGGACACGAGAGGAATTGGAAAGTTCAGTTCTATAATTGAGTTGTTAGGGGATTTTCACTATGTTTGAGCTGCTATTTCTTTGACATTTCAAATGACATCGCTTTCATTATTGTGCGATAGTGTTTTGCTAAACGATTCAACAACGCGTCGAGATAGTCAACATTTATTATATTCCAGGTGAGGTGAAATAATCATCTTCAGCGATGAAGCGCTTTCTTGCTGAATCACTACGTAAACAAACAAAATTATCGGATCTAGAAAGAGAAGCGACCACAAGAAACTTCCTGTCTGGTGCTATTTTGCAAAGAGCCTCTTCTGGGGCAGCGATCAAACAATGATCAATATCAGAAGTGGCCTACGGATCTCGATGAGTTCGCGGTCCGAATCCGGCCTAGCATTGCTTAGGAATTTACAAGATCTTTACTGTAGCTGTTTAAGTAGACAGTACCTAACGTTACTAGTTTGTAAGTGGTTACTGACTGTTAGCAACAGTCAGTAACCACTTATAGAGTAACCTGTGCTGGATAGAGCTGGTTAGATGGTGGGACTAGATGGACGCACAGGAGTGTGATTACTAGGAAAGCGGTCTGCAGGTTGAGACCGCTCACCATTGGAATTGTACTTAGAGGGAAATTGAAATTGGTAGCTGAGTTCCTTGGCCAAAAAGAAAACAGAAAAGAAGCTAAAGATAAACCTGTGACTGACTAGCTGAGAGTTGCGTTGAAGAGGAAATTGAAAGTTGGATTTGAGCAAATTGGATGCAACCATCTGGATTTAGTCAGTTAGACTGGCGAAATCCAAAATTAGTACAGGTCTGGGCGCGCTAATTGGGTGTATTCCAATCCCAATTAGGATATTTAGGCGACCCGTACTATTATGTCTAACGATTATTATTCTGCCTGGTGGGAATTTTGGTCGAGCGGCTTCATCAGGCCGTATTGCTTTCGAGATGAGGCTGTCGCAACGGTAGTTGTCAATGGCGAGAGGTATGGAGTGATGATAAAAGATTTTTTTTTGTCTCAATTGGACAATATAGACTTTGGCAAGATCCGGTTCCAAAAGGATGCTGCGACTTGTCAGACAGCATTTGAAATAATGAACTTATTGCAGACGAATCTTCCTCGTCGAGTTATTTCGAGCAATTTGACAACCTTAGATTTTTTTTCTATGAGGTTGCGTTAAACCAATAAACTGACAAGATTTTCTGAGCTGGAGAACAGCATTATTCAAACCATCAGCGAGATTCCGCCCCATTTTCGCGGAAGTGCCATCTAAAATAGGACCTCTCGGACCACTTTTTGCAAAACAAAGCCGTGGATACCAGTTGAACATTGTCTTTTTCAAATAAAAATTTATTGAGTATCTATGATGGCTTAGAAGTTTCCAGATACAATTAACAAGGATTGTTAGTAATTTATTTTAATCCTGAATAATCACAGTTGGGAGAACATTGGGGAGATTATTTTTCAAAGAACAAATGAGAAGAGCGAAAAATGTCGATAGTAAAATTCATATAATTTTCATGTTTGATAAATTCAAATAATTTAAATATATTTTTTTGTTGTTGATTGTATAACTTTTCTATTTAGGATATTTTTAATGCTATAGTTCAAAATTATTCAAATTGAAACGAAAATCAACTTTCAACTACCAATAATAAAAATTAAACTCAATAAAAAAAAAATAAACAACGAACGAACTCATACTAAAAATAATCGTGTTTTTTTCATTAATGTTCGCTTCTTACAATAAATTAAGTAATATTAATAAATATTATTTATAAAAAAAAAAAAAAAATTAAGAAATACTCAAAAAAAAAATGCACAATATTTTTTTTTTTACAAATGCTACTTAATGACTAGAAATGCTCGCATAATTTTTAGAATTGAAAAAAATTGTTGTTTTCTTTGTTGCCTTTGGAAAAGTAGGAATCTTTTTCTATTTTGCTTAAAAAAATGTTTTTCCTGACCAGACTTTTAACGTACACAATATCCTTAGGAGCACACATAACTTATATAACTTAAAATAAATGCTTTCCTTTTCATTTGATCGTAACTATTCTTATAATTTTATGTAAGTCACGCATAAAACTACGCGAGGGGAGTTTTTTTTTTTTTTTAAAAAGTAAAGGAAGGACATTTTTTCTTTATAATTTTTGATTGAATTTTTCATTCAGTTGAATGCGGAACTTCTTTGGCAATGGATGATGTATGGTTACGTCAGCTAGCGAAGGATGAGTTCTGACGGTCGATACTACTTTCTGTATTGATGCGTACATCTCCGGATTTGCTTGAAGTCGTTGCAGTCCCAGATGGCGGCAAGCTACTACTATAACTAGGACACTGAGACTCTGTTTCGCTGATTGGAATGACAACTTCATCACATGGCATAGTAAGTGTTTGCGAACAACTCGGTTGGCTGTCTATTATCTTCTCGCTAATACTGGTCAGTAAGAGTGGGTTGAGTTTGATGGCATCATCGTAAGTTGGCAGCTCATTAGTAACTGTTTCGTAAGCGGGTGGTTTCTCTGTTGGCGTCGAATTTGTCACTGTTATCACATGTACTGGGTTACCGTTCTGTAAAATGGATTTTGTTTTTTAAATTAACTTTTATCAAAAGATGGAAAAATTATAAAGCTTACACTCTCGTCGGTTGATTGATTTCGACTTGGTAAATGCAGCCAACAGCACATTGCACAACATATTAGAATAGCGCCAGCTAAAAGCAGACAAAAACAAAAATTAACATTAGAATTTGTTAAGACCCTCTGAATTTGTTTAACTTACCTATTATACAGCCTATGCCCACATACCGTACTGGTTCGGCATAGTTTTCTGTTAGTCCAATCCAGTTGATAAGCGCACCGCAACACAACAGAATCATACCGTAGCGATAGGGTCGCTGCGTCCGTCTCGCATCGCCCGTCGACATAACTGAAATGTACAAAACCAATTGTTGCCGGTTAGACACGTTATCAAATCAGAATATGATAGTACAGGTATGGTGGTTGTGGTAGTTAATAGAATACAGATCAATTTATCTATTGAAACTTTAGACTATAATATTTGCACTAAACTTCTAGAAACACTCGTTCAAGTGTCTCTAATACAAAACAATCCAATTTTCTATACGTATTCGTGACCATTTCTTTCTTTCTTATAACAAACAGTATATATCGTTGGCTATTTACAGGTATTCATTTACGTTTTTTCTTTGTTCACAATAATTAATTGGCGCCAACCAACAGCAAAAATACCATCAAGTGTATAGATTTCATAAATAGAAATAATAATAATAATAGTAATAAAATGAAAATTACTTTAATGACGTACAAGTTCTATTAAGTATCGTAAAATTATTTCTATAGCAAATTAATATTGATTAAAAAAAAAAATTAAGTTTCTTTTCGTTGCTATTCAAACATTCCACTCGGTTTTTTTCTTACTTGAAACTGTTAAAAAATGACATTTAAATTGAAATACAAAAAAAAATTGTAACTGCCTTTTAAATTTTCGAAAAACAAATAATTTCTTTTTATAACAAACATTTAGAAATCAACGAAAAAAGCGGTTTTTAATTTATGTAGATTGCCAAAAACAATTCAGGAATCCCCTTTTCTGACAACGTTATTAGCGGGCCATTGAATGATAAGTGAAACTTTTCGGCACCTATCAGGATTGCCTACTAATAGAACAGCAAACAACATGGGAAGCCACATGCAGAAACACAGACTGGACCTTCTTAACATCTTACTGGCCAGCTATTAACAAACCAGTCTACTTGAAACCTTTACCGAAGTTATTAACAAGAAAACTGCTCAGAATTCGGACAAATCATATTGCTCCCACCCGAAAGTTTTTTTTTTAAAACCACACACACCCTATCTGCCATTCAGTATATATCTACGATTACCAACCACCTAACATTTATTTCTAATATACGAGGTCTGTTCAAAAAGTATCGCGAATACGTATATACGATTTTTGATTTTTTGTGGCGTTATGTCTAGTTAAAATGACAAGTTCGGCCATTTTAAATGTTCAGTTAATTTTTGACAGCTACTTTGCTTATACGTGTTTTGGCTCGTCTTCGATTTTCGCCCGTTTTTCGACCAAAAACAGCATCGCATTAAAATAGCTAAGGAGCTGTTGGACTCTGTCCGCGACGACCCAAATTTGCTCCAGAGGGTCATAACTGGTGATGAATCATGGGTTTATGGTTATGACATGGAAACCAAAGCTCAATCATCCCAAAGGAAGGTGCCGCACGAGCCAAAACCGAAAAAGCGTGCCAAGTTCGGAAAAAAGATAGTTTTCTTCGATTGCAATTCTTGTCACAGGGTAGAACGGTCAATAAGGAATATTACCTGCAAGTTATGCGCAAGTTGCGCGAAACAATCCGCCAGTAACGCCCGGATTTGTGGAAGGACAAAAATTGGCTTTTGCACCATGATAACGCGTCTGCTCAGACATCGTTGCTTGTGCGCGATTTTTTGGCCAAAAATAACACACTAATAATGCCGCAGCCACCGTATTCTCCAGATCTGGCCTCATGTGACTTTTTCTTGTTCCCGAAACAGATTCTTTGATCCATTTCTTGGAATGGGCAAAAATCGAAGACGAGCCAAAACACGTGCAAGCAAAGCAGCTGTCAAAAATTAACTGAACATTCAAAATGGCCGAACTTGTTGGCATAAGTGAGAGACATGAGTACCAACAGTACGCCACAAAAAAATCGAAAATCGAATATACGTAACCCGCGGAAATTCAAAATTCGCGATACGTATTTTATAATTTTTCTAAAGGTTTACAAACTAACTGCATCTTTAGTAAGTCATTTGACAAAAAGTTCTCACTCGATTATTTTTTTTAAACTAAAGAAAATGGGATGTCCTCCAATTCTTCTTGATTGGTTTTAATCGTACTCATCTGTTAGGGGACCTATAACATGTCTTTTTGCACGTGTTTATCAAGAGATTTTGTAGCACTTACTGGTGTTTCGCAGGGTAGCAATCTTGGGCCATTCCTTTTTATTCTTGCCATTGTGTGTTTTTGTTTGTAGCTATGAGAAATTCAACCTTACTACTACTAAAAGCTATTTGAAGAAAATTTTGTTTTCTCTCCCTAACCTATAGCTTGTTTTATCTTACATGTTTAGGGATACTTTATTTAACGTTCTGTGAATTTTTACTATTTTCTTAAGTCTTTTTTTATCTTTTTATTATACATGCATGTCTTCCAGATTAGAGCCGAATCTAATTATATAGATCGGTGAATATTTTCCCAACATTTGTTGGGATATTCCTTAGCATTTGTTGTGTGCTTCGAGTTAAAACTTAAATTCTAATTTAAATTAAATTAATATATTGAGCGAATGTCCTGGAAACTAAGAATTTTTTACAAGTGGTGTTCCTCCAATTTTGGATCTGCCTGATCCAACAATTTCCATTCAAAAACCACTTTTTAACTTGATCGTTTAGAAAACTGGTAACGCTCACTCACGCGAAACTTCAAGTTGCCAAATGGCCTCATGGTCGTGTTGCTATGAAAATGGCCCGTGCGTCATTGTCTAAGGAACCTTACATATGGAGAAGCAAACAGTTAGGGAATTCCCAATTTGGATGCAAAAGCTTAAATTGTCATAAATCGAACATTGTTGTTGGAAAAATACAAATCTTCAATCAGAAAATGTCAAAAATTTCATCAAAAACACTTGGGACACGTGACTTCACCTACAATTTGAGACAAGATCGAACTGGCAGACCGCGATTTTTTTATCTACTGTGTCAGACCTACGATTAGAAAATTAATAATTAAAATCTTCAAAAGTAAACAAACCCATTTGGTGATCATGAAAAAGTTTTTCGACACAAACCAAGCTTGGGACACGTAGCTTCACCTACAATTTAAGACTAGGTCAGACAAGTCCGAGGAAATTTATTTTGGCCATCTGGGTCGAACCTAGGACTTTTTTTGCAAACCATTAATAATACAAAAATGACTGATTCCGAAGGCACAGACAAAAATCGCATATAGAGTTTCAAATTATCGTTCTGTCTACGATTTTTATTAAAAAACAAACCAGCTTCTTCGATTCTGCCCCAAGTTCGGTATAACAAATTTTGCTGACGACTTTGTCCGCTGTTTACAGCGTCTGATTTTATCCATTATTTAGGAACCCAAAAACTCTAACAGATGGCCCCTCTCTCAAGAGTTTTTTACAATTTAATTTTCTTTTCGCCAAGTCATATTTAAAGTTCAATAAAATTGTGAAATTTTCCATTATTGCACAAATATTGATTAGGCAGTTAATGATTTATTGTCGACCATTTATCTAAACAGTTTAAGATAAACGGTCTATTATAAAGTATTGGACAATATTAAAAATGAACCACTCAAAAAGCGGAAGAGGTAATAACAAGTACGGAAACGATAGAGAAATAAAATATCACTTAAGGTTTCAGTAATAAAATTGTAAATTTTTTTGAAAATTACTGTTTTCCGATTAAAAGTTTCGTCATCGCATGGCTTTTATTGACTGACAAATTAATAATTCTAACATCGCAAAATAACTACGTAATATCATGAAAAATAAAAATAAAAATATTTACATCTTATTGTGTTTTACAGACGTAATAATATTTAAAGTTGCGCATTTATTACATGATGTTTTTTGCGTTTTATCAAAATTGACCGACGAAGTAACTGATCTGAACAGTAAATAAAGGCAAGTTCACGGTTTTTAGGCGGCTTTGTTTGCGGACAGGTTTTTGGCGATATTTCCTGCTAAGATAGTGCGGCCAATATTTTCTATCGGAAAAGTAGGAATTATTATTGAAAGTCGCGGGGGCTGGCGGGTGCATCGAACTTACAATAATTCTACCCGTTTTTGATACAACATTTTTAAGTCCAAAAGATATTTGCTTGCTTTATCGGCTCTTTTATCAATTTTTACTTCTATTTAATTAGTCATGAATGATAAGGCAGGTAGATATGTCAATAGTGTGCGCAGGGATTCAATATGAACTAATACTGAAAATTACTTCCTAGTTTATTGGCAAGTAAGGGAAATGAGAAATCTTTTCAGCAAATATTTGTCCTTGTTAAGTTCTAATTAAGAAATTATTTACTGAAAAAGTAATTACAATTGCCAATATTTAAATATGTAGTTTTCAAAAATTCAGTTTTGAGTTTGCAAATCGGAAATGCTCAAAAAATTCTCCATTCAAAAAAAGATGGTTAATCCGTTAAAAAATTGACTAAATATAAAATTGCGTATTTTGAACATATGATAAGTGGTAATGTGACGGAAATATTCAATTCGAATACGAATGTTGAAATCGGTTTTATTCTGAATTGCTTTGGAAGATGCAGCTAATCTAACCCTTCGATTATTACCACATCTTAAATCCTACACGTATGTCTCAGACTGATATTTTTAGGTAGTTAAAAAACCACTACTATTTTACGGAATCACATCAACTCGTTAATAGTCTAATTTGAAGGGTGGAGAGTATGATTGAATGAAGAAAAATGTGATCATGTCACCTTTATACTTTGCCAAGAACAAACTCCTAATATAATCCTAAATGGCAGTAATATTATATACAAATAGTTACTATGACTACTAGACAATAGAATAAACCTGACAAGTAAACTAAATATTTTTACATACCACGGTCGTGAAACCGATATGGACTTACGGACTTGGAATTTGCCGTTTTACAGAGCATTCCAATTCGCTTAGAATCCAAACCTTATAATCCCGAATCGTTCGAAAAAATTTCAATGCTTCTTTGTTTCGGATTGCAGACATTTTTAAAAATAAATTTTAATTTTGGAGAAAACTCCACTAAAAACTTAAAAAAGTTCAAGAAAAACATCTCTTCTAATTTGGATTACCAAACTCAGTTGAAACAACTCGATTCTAATGTAAATAGTTATTCCGTTAAAATTTTATGTTGTTTCATAAAAAAAAATTATAGAAAATTATAAAAAATTCTGGTTTAAACTCTACAAAAGTGATTTCAACTTAGGCGTCCCGGACCGTTAAAAAAATTTGAAGACGCAAAATTACAGGTATTACTGGATGAAGATCCATGTCAAACGCAACAAGGACTTGCAGATTCACTGAGCGTGACTCAACAAGCTATTTTCCGTTATTCGAAAAAAAAGCCTTGGGAATGCTTTTAAAGCAAGGAAATTGGGTGCCATACGAGTTGAAGCCGAGAGACGTCGAATGGTGTTTTTTCACGTGCAAACAACTGCTCCAACGGCAAAAAAAGGAATGGTTTTCTGCATCGTATTATGATTGGCGAGGAAAAGTGGATTCATGCTGGTAAAGTGGATTCATTACGAACTTCAGTGAATCCATGGCAGGAGCTCGGTACCAAACACAACTGATGCATTTGATCTGAGCATTGAAGGAAAAACGGCCATAATACGAGCAAAGACACGACAAAGTGATTTTGCAGCACAACAACGCTCGGCCACATATTACTAAGGTGGTTAAAATCTACCTGGAAGCAGTAAAATGGGACGTCCTTCACCACCCACCATATTCTTCAGACATCGCACTTTGCGCCTATAACCTCTTCCCATCAATAACATGTGACATGTCTGAGCAGCACTTCCGACATTACGGAGAGACTCAAAATTGGGTCGCCTCAAAAAACAGGCAGTTTTTTCGACATGAAATCCGTATGCTGCCAAAAAGATGGGAAAAAGTTGTGGCTACCGATGGACAATACTTTGAAGCATGAATATGTGCCATAATAAAGCCTGAAATTTAAAAATAATTCCATTTGTTTTTATTTTCCCCCGATTGAACCATAAAAATGGATTGGATGATTAATTTTTGTACAACAAAGTGTTGAAGTGCGTTGGGTTCCACAATATGTGGCAATTTCGGGCAACAAGCGAATAGCTTTGATTAATTGCTAATTTGCCGGACCTGCTAATCAAATGGCTAAAAACACACATTAGGAATTCCTAGACACACAGACTGAACAAGCAGCATAAGTCCTTGAGCACAAAATCTGCTCAGAATTTAGATTTCGATATTCCTTTTCGAGAAACAGTCCTACCCCATCTGTCACCAATTTACCCAATATTTTAAGCTAAATCTAACCCTCTCTAACTGGTCTATCCGTCAAATGATCTAATGGTCATGGGACCTGTCCTAGAGACCTTACATACAAACCAATAAATGTTAATTAATTTTTATTAAAATTTATAAATTCTTAAAAATTGCTATCGGAAATAAGCTGTAGTTACTATTGTATTTTGGTAAACATTTTATTGCTCAGATTAAGATATTGTGCATAAAAATACAAACAAAAAATCCAGAAAAATTATCCTCTGATAAGATAAGTATATTTTTAGTATTCTTATCACCATAGCAATAATTGAAAGCTTCCCTCATATTTTCATGAAATCCACCAAAAATCATGTTAAATTTGGATTTCATGGCTTTTGATAACATTTTGGTTTTCTTTTTTTTTTAATTTATTTTCACAAAAAACGATTCTATTTGCACTTTCTAAATATCCCTGGTATCTTAAACAAACAAAATTGTAAAAAAAATATCTATGGTAAAATTAGTTTAGACTTCTTGTCAAGAGATTATTTTATTTTTTTGTATTAGACATTCTTAGCACTTTTCGAATAATACTGATTAGGAAAAAAATTTTTTTCTTAAGGATTTTATAAATTTAATCATAAAATAGTCCCCGACTAAATTTAACTTTATGTATTAGGATTTTTATCGAAAGAAAATTTTTTTTAAACAGTAAGAAAAAAATTATGAATCGTGAATGGTTGGCCTATAAATCTGAATTTAATTCGAAATAAAAGATACTCGATCCTATTTGAATTCATTAAAGTCTACTTTTTCTAAAGAGTTTTGTATCCTTTCGACGCCGCAGATCTGAGCTGGTATAGTAGAGCTTGGAATTTACAAGGTTTCTTACTGTAAGTCTATGAGTACTCTTCCGATGAAATGTGTTGTCAGGGGGATCAGGTGTCCCACAGTGGTTTTTCACACAGGGCCCAACCAAATTGTGAGGTGGCTTTGGTTGATGTCCAAAACGCTAGTGGGGGATAACCAGTTGTTATTCTGGGTAGTATCACTGTAGATGGCAGTAAATGTTTATGGCAGTAACACACAACTTGTATCAATATCAGGAACGCAGAGATACCACGTAGAATATTCACCCCTGATACACAGCCGTTCATGGTATAATTTGACGTTTCAGTTTTTGCGTTTTGACGAGTAAGAAAATGAGAGATTTATTATCATTTTATTGGAGCTATTTATCAGATATAAATAGGCTGGAAAGTGAAAATATAATTTTCACTTTCAAACTAATGTAAATAAATCGCATTATGAACAGAAAATAACATGTGATTTTTCCTTTCTACGAGCAATTAAACAAATAAATTACATTTTTTACACTTCCTCGAATTTCCGCTGCATTGATAGTATGGGAGTATGGCGCTGAAGTCTGTAAAAGTAGCAGGTTTGTGTATAGAGTAAGACAGATACCAGGTTGGTGTATAGGGAAACTGCGGAAGCATAATAATAGGCTTCCGAAAGATAAGAGTTCACTGTCTTCTCTTCGAAAGGAGAGTGTGGTAAAGTTTGGTGTTCTCAAGTAGGTTGGATGAGCCCACTCACTCCTAAGATGGAATTGGGGAGGAGGGTGTTTGATGGGTTCATGTTGGGAACAAGTAGGATCGTATTCGATGATAGAGGAAATTACTTGATGTCAATGCGTTGGAAGATGACTTTGGTAGAAAATCTTGTTGAGAAGATGAAAGTACAAGCCTCTGGATTTCATTGGCTCAATTAACGAAACTCTAAACCAGCAGAACTAATGCGCTGATTGACCTACAGTCATAGGCGATCTGTGATATCATGTCTAGGGAAAGGGTTTTGCCTATTACCGATAATATTTATTGGCAAGAGAAATTTTGTCAAATTAAAAAACAATAACAATTTTCCCTTAATTTAATCGTTGACCTGTAGTATCTCTGAATTTGCAAGTCAACATGCCCGGAAATGGGCAATAATTAAATTCTGGTGACACAATTTTTCCATTTCATTTCATTGTAAATTTTCAAAGGCCAACAGTACAAAAGGAAAATGGTAAAATAATCAACCATTATCGTAATCGATCATCAATGAATCGGAAACAGTAAAATTTTGTTAGTCACAAGAATGACACAATTTCGGTAGATGGAAAATATCATATTAACATCTAAAAAAAAAGAAGATATTTAAGGGTGGAATTTGGTTGGACAACAGATAATGTGTATGAGGGATGCCCTTAAAAAGAGAGTTATCATTGTAGGGGATGAATATTTTTCGCAAAACATCTTGTGCCAACGACCATTTCTATTGGCTTCGTAAAATTGTATCCAGTAATCCAAAAATTTTCCCATAGTCACGGTCAAGATTAATTTGCGTGGCGGCGTTTCAATCGAATCGCATGGATTACCATACAATTTGATAAAGTGCATCGTTCGCATATATCCTACTTTATCCTCATCCTCCTCCTCCTTTCGAAGGAATTTTAAGTAATTTTATTATAGACAAACCGAACATATACACAATATAGCCATTGGTCTAGTTTCTATGCAGCCTTCGAATGTAGAATATTGCAGAATCGTACGAATCGTGTGTGTAGAGTCTTTCATAAAAGCGGAAGATATTTTTGGGATTTTCGAACTGAAAGAAAAGGAGTCAGAAGAATGTATCGCTTTAGAAAATACTTTCCATGAAGAAGAAAATGTGAATGCTACGAGTACGTACACACTGGATCAGCCCAAATATCCCAGCTTTAGGGATAGTAAAGCTACTATAGAAACGATGGGTGAAACGATATGCTAAAACGGACGAATAGTGTTCGTCCTTATCTTGGCACTTTTTATCCCAGAATGATGAATCGCTTCGGTTTTAAATTTATTCATTCTCGTTGCCGGAAATAATGTGATTTTAATTATGGTCGAGTATAAAAATGGCCATCGTATGAAGGCAGTTTATTTTCACTAGGAACTGGATTGGCTTTTTAATAGTTTCATTATGCAAGAGAGTCTACGCTCCATCATTCGAACAGAGTCATTGTACCCAAACAATAAAGTGTCATTTTATTGATTTTTATTCAGTTTTGGCTCCTCATTTATGCATCAATGCATTAACGCATCCAGTCGAAAATAATTCATAAAATACTCCTACAATTACTTTTTTGTACATGCAACAATACGTACGAGTACCAGCAAATGTGCTAGCTTAGCTGCACTACCAAATTTCATTCAATAAAAAAATGACCCTAATTAATATCAATTTCTGTATTGTTATTATCATAAAATTACAGTGTTGATAATTTGTAGACCTTCCATAGTTCTGGAGAGCATCCTTAACAAGGAAGTTAAAAAAAAAATGAAAATTTTAACTCTCTCTATTAAAAATTGTTTGAAAATGCTTTCTTCACAATTCACGTGGCATTAAAAAGGGATTATTTAAAAATGTTTATTGTTCAGTAATTTTTAAAGAAATACTACAGAAAAAATTAATTGATTACCTTTTATCAGTGACATACTTCTTAATAAAGAATTAATTTTAGATGGTATTAGGGAATAAATCCTTCCAAAACAAAGTTAATTAAATCAAAACAATAATAAATAATTGTTTTCGATTGATTATAAAAAAATACCCAAATTAAGTGCTGAAAAATTTCCCATGTCATGTTATGACAGTATCAGTAATATTTTAGAAATAGTAAAAATATCAAAATTTAATATGAAATTTTTCACATATTTTATATTTATTACTC
This sequence comes from Atherix ibis, assembly GCA_958298945.1. Lineage (NCBI taxonomy): Eukaryota > Metazoa > Arthropoda > Insecta > Diptera > Athericidae > Atherix > Atherix ibis. Next base: position 16,969,422 of record OY282609.1, on the reverse strand, counting down.
GCTGAGCCCCTCAATATTTTTGAGTTTTCCATTTGGTGCAAAAACGAACAGATTTTTTTGGCTTTTTTACTGTGGAGCGAGCAATGTTTTTTTGCTCGGCAAAGCGAGCATTTTTTAAATTCAATCGAGGAGTACTTAGCGATTGTCTTTGGGCACTGTAAACTGTAGTCGCTTGAGATTGATCGCAAATTGGGGGGAATTGTTGGAATGAGCGGGATCATCACATCTTTTACTTTATATTTATCGCTTCTATCACATTTCGCAATCGTTTTTTAACGTCAAGTCTGGGTTCCGTTGCACAGCCGCGGCGGATCTAAATGCCGAAGGAGCTCGATTTTTCAATATTAAAATGTGCGATAGCATTTCAGATGGCTCCAATGAATTTAGAAACTCTTTTTGATAATTAAAGCCCTCAAGCTCCCAATTAAAGCCCTCAAGCTTAGGCCGAAAAATTCGGTTACAGTACAACTAACTCATTCAGAATTTTTCAAGGAAATACGACCTACAGAGGTCTTAGAGCAAAATGCACCTGGAGAGTCACATTTCGCGGATGCAGTCCCCATAAACGGCAATTTTGCCTAGAGAGTCAGAGCCCCATAAACGGTAATTTTGCTTTGTGACATTTCCACCGACCGAAAAATGCGTCTCATCGCTGAAGAAAGCTTCCTGTTCCAGCACTCAAACGGGGTATTTTCTGCGCAATTTTAACGTATGTTGCCTTGATTACCATATACGGTTAATAGCTATCTAATTACGGAACTCTACTTTCCGCAAAATTAAATGGATAACCTCTTATAATATTTTTCTCAAATTAATTTCAACTAAATTAAATAGAAAATTGTTTTAACCGACGAGGGGCGAGATAGGAGAGAGGTCACTTAGGATAATTCTGTTACAAGAGGGTATTGGAATGATATGATCAACGAGCACGAAACTTTTTATAACGAGCTACATTTAACTCACTTACGAAGGGAACTTTGAGATCACGATACATAACACTGTCACGAAAGGAGAACTCAAAATCATACGAACGATGTGTTAGTGAATGAAGGCTTGTTACTGAATGAAGGGTTGGTAGAGTGCATAAGTCTATATTGGTTTCAATATGGCATTGTATAAAAGTACTTTGATATCTATTGTAAGTTTAGAATGTTTGTCTAAAAGTCAAAGTAGTTGTCAATATTGTCTACTTAGTTGTTATCATTCACGCCTTGCGTGTGTGAATTCCCAAAGGGCGCTGAACTTTGTCTAGAAATTTTGCTGCCATTAAGATACGTGGAAGGACATGCTTCATGGCGAAGAGTAAAAGTTACATAAACACATTTGCGTGCGTTCACCTTTAGTATCTGGAGGGTTTCGATTTCAAAAGTGTGAATATTTAAAAAAAATTGTAAAATTTCGATTTCAACTGTTTTGATGACCAATAAACACCTTAAGGACACTGAAATTGATTGGTTGTACAATATAAATCAACCGACAATTAATTCGGTTTCGATTTTTGGATTTGGCAACGTTTTATAAAAATTTTATTACTTTTTCCTAGTAAAATTACCGTCAAAAGCTATTTAAAAATAGTAAAATTACCGTCAAAAGCTATTTTAACTCCTTGAAAAGAAAAGCAAAAAAACTTTTCTTTAGAGATATTGTTTTTTAAAAAAAAAGCAAAGATTCAATGCATGCTGTTTAGGTGTAGGTGGAATTTATTAAAATTGAGTATATAATAAATTAGGGATTTTATATTCGTTTGCAAATTATTTTTTTTGTATTTCCTGATGACCATATATTTTAATGTAATAATTAAAATCGATTAAATTAAGAACAACACTTTATAAAAAATGTTAGGCTTATAAAAAAAAAGTTATTATTACTAATAAAAAAATTACCTTGAAAGTGTCGTTATTACTTAATAAAAATTAACAATAAAATATTTGAGTAATTTAAGAATTTTTTTTATGATTTAAGTTGAATAGAATATTAAAAAATTAAAATAATCATAAAATCTATTTTTTTTTAATCTAAATTCTTATATAATATACTTTTAAGATAAAATAATTGTCCTTGTAATATTTTCATATTGTATATTAAGAGTTTCTTAACAATTAAAAAATGTGATAATTTTAAAAACTGAGATGGTTTATTTTATTTTTAATCGATTTATATGAAATTTGTTGTAAAATAATTTGGTAAGATAATGCATAGCCAATAATAACCTCTTTTACAATTGGTGAGAATTCGATCAAGCATATTAAATAAATTTCATATTATTTGCCTCGCTAAAATAAGAATAACTTCAAAAAATTAATTCAATAATTCCATTCCGAAAATATCAGATTAGCTTTTTGGGGAATATTATAACCATTTTGTTGAACAACACATTTCAATAAAGATCACGTCATTGTTTTTTTAAAATGTTAACGAGTTTTAACAACAAGAACCAGTTTTTTATGTTTATAAATTTTTCTAATTTGAAAATCTCGTTTCTGTCTTTCTAGATAATCTTAAATTCTGGAAAAAACGTACATTTAATCCGAAAAGTAAAATATGAATTTTAATAAATTTATTTTTAAGAACTTCTGTAGAACTCAAATTTATATTATATTATAGTCGAGAATAAAAGTTGTTGAAAATAAAATTATTATTTTAACCTCGATAATGCGAAAAAACTAGAAGCTAAAAAAGAATATTGTTACTTGGCTTTGAAAATTAACAACAACAAATTTTTATTAAAAGAATTAATTTTTTGTTAGTAAATGTTAGCCGGTGTTGAATAAACATAAATTTCTATTTAAAGTGCCAATTTTTGATAGCACAGCATCCACAAGTATAATTTCCAAGTATAGAAAAATTATTCCTTATTAAAAGATTACACAATAAGTCATTATTTGACGAATTAATTATTACGGAAATTAGTTCACAATAAATTCAGAATAGAAAAAAAAACTGAAATTATGATTCACAATTATTATAAGTATAAGAAAAGTAAGAATATAGAGCTGTTAATTAACAAACAGTAAAAATAATTTCAAAAAATGAAATTCACAATAATCCAGAAATTGACAGAATATTATACAAAATTTAAAACTATGAAAAATTTTGAATATCTCACCTAAATAACAAGAAAAACACATTTTTTCTCAAAAATGTTTGTTGTTTTTGTTTTTTGTTTTTTTTTAGTTGTATTACTTGAAATATTTAAAAAAAAAACTAATTTTTTGTTCTATTCTATCGATGGTCTCTAAAACTAAAATTTTAACCAATCAAATTTTTTTTTTGGAATATTCATATTTTATCACTGAGTAAAAATTTTATTTGATTTGCTTATAAAGAACAAACGAGTAATACCAAATTATGCTAATTACTAATTTGTATTAGTTTTTATATATTTTTATTTTTATAAAAAAAATTTTCAAATTGTAAAATTTCTTTTGCTGAAAGTGTGTATTTTTTCTTTTCTTCTTCTTAAATATACACTCTACACATTTTTTATCATTAAATTTTAATTTTTCTTATTAAAATTTAAAAACAAACTTATGTTCTGTAAAATTTTAATTAATAAAATAAAAAAAAAAATCAATCAATATTTTATGGCAAAATATTTTTTAAATTAATAATTCAAACTTACACTCGCGTTTGGCTTAAATTAACAAAGTAACAGTGTCAAATATGGTATTGCAATAACAAAAACTTATTATTGCATGTGAATACGTATGCAAAAGTTTTTTTTTATATATTTTTATTTTGGCTTTCTATAATAATTACTAATTATTATATGAATATATAATTGAAAGTGAATAAATTTATTGAAAACTGATTTCTTAATTTCTTCTTTTCTTATTAATTTGGCTAAACACGATCAAAACTGATAATTTTTTCACTTATTTTCAACAATTGTTTTTCTCAAATAAAAATTTCCTTATTAAATCAATAAACAAAACAAAAAAAAAACAACTATAATTTACACTTAATTTAACACAATCATAAAAATAGAAATGTTTTATTTCGAAAGCTCTTTTAATAATAGTTTATTGTACAGTTGCAAATGCTGATAATTCAAATACTGACATTATCGAACAAGCTAACGTTTTTATTAATAAAGTTTTCATCTATTTTACCTGGAAATTTATATATACGAATATATATACATATGTGCATTCATATATAAATATGAATAGGGTAATAATTTGTTATCATATTTTTGTGTTATCAAATCAATAATGGATTAAAAATAAACTAAAACAAGAACGAAGAACAAAAAAAAAAGATCCCCCTTTCGATATTTCTCTCTCATTCGATTTATTATGATGTGGTCTAGTTAAAGCATAAACTAGTAAAATTGTTCACAATTCTCTTTCAATTTTTTGGTATAAAAAGTAATTTAGTAAAAACAAAAAACTTTTTTTGACATTTCTTTATTTCTTTCGTATTCGTCGATTGTAAAGAGTAATTTAGTAAGAGCAAAACTACAGCTCAAAAAAAGAGAAATGTTTTAACTTTTTGTGCGTAGAATTTCTGAATTCTTTTTTTTTGTTGAAAAATATTTGTTAATAATTATTTTGTTTATTTTCTGTGGATATGTTTTTCAAAAAAAAAAAAATTGCACAATTTTATTTTTATTTCTGTATACAAGAACGAAACCGTCTTATCACAACATCAGTGAACACATATTTACACTTTATTCCGAATTGTTTCGATTAATTAGAGGCAAACAGATAAAACAAAAAAATAAAGTAAAATTAGAAATATAAAATAAACCAAAACTATTGAGCTTTATACGTGTATGATTGTAACGATATCATCGAGTCTTACGAAAATACTGAACAAGTTTGTGCCAAGAATTGAAAAGCTCACCCAACTTCTACAGTTTATAGATCAACATTATTACGTCATTTTATTTGATTTTTTCTTCTCTTTTTTATTATTCAAATTGACAGATCGAACAGCAAAAATTATATATATATATTATTAAAAAGAAGAAAAGAAATTATCTACATGGTATTATTGGTATACTAGAATAGAATAAAAAAAATTAATGAAATCAATCTAAAAAAATATTCTATGGTATTGATATGTAGTATCTGTTTATTTATGCAAATATTATATCAAAAAAAACAAATAATAAGACTTTAGCATTACCGTAATCGCCCATCATATTTGTTGATATAAAAATCCCAAGATCTGGGGGCTTGTGAAATTAAGAATAAAAACCCACACAGTATCTTTCTGAATCATCGATTGTGATTTTCTCTTGAAATTTAAACGATTAATTGATGTTTATAGTCATTCCCGGCCGTTCACAATAACGTACTTGTTTATATAAAAATATTATTTGTTTATTAGAAAGTATGTCTAAGAAATTAAAATATTTTATTTCATACACTAATAATATCGCGATGCACAAAATAAATTTATAGAAAAATAGCAAAACTCTTCTGTGAAATGTTTTCTTTTTCTCTTTATGATTTTCAAATCCAAAAATATACCATAATTTTCACACTTAAATAAATACGTTTATTTAATTTAAATTCCAACTAATATGCGTGTTCGAATAATAACTACAAAATGAATTATTATTAAACAAAAAAAAACAAAAAAAACAAAAAAAAATATTGGTATACGTAAGAAAAATAAGTTGGAAATGTTTTTTTAATTTATATGAAAGTTTGCTTAGAAAATTAGATAGAAATAAGCATTAGATTTTTTTTCTCACTTTATCTAAAATTTCTTTTCTCACTAAATCTTTAATATTATTCCATGAAAAAGAATTTTTTTCTTTTTTTTAAATCAGTTTCTTTAAAAACATAAATTTTTAAAGTAATTATAATTGAAGAAAAATTGAATACAATACTCTCTTCAGCTGCTAATTAATTGATAATAAGAATTTTTCACTTCATGGCCTAAACGAGAATACTAAAATAATTTCATAGTACATTTATAATATTTATGAATGTAAATAGTACGAATGTGGGTGCAAAAATTATCTTTTCAAATTAAGTGTATTTTTAATTCGTACACACTTCTTACTATGGTATATCAGCGTATGAGAAAAATTAAACAAACATGTACGGCTGAGAAAGTTTCCTCTTTTTTTTTTAAACCGTGTGCATATTATTGCGCCTACAATATTGCTTAATATTTTTACACTTCCGTTTCAAAACAGTCAAAGAATAAATAAACTGAAAATAAAAGATCATTCAACGGCCGCCAAAAAAAAATGTATCAACACTTTTACTGTAATTTTGTATTTAGTATTAATGTAAAATATAGTATTCCAAGTACAAATAGTATCAGCAACAAATATTAGCAATATTATTTTTCTTCTGTTAAAAAAAAAAACAAAATTGTATAAATAATTTTGATGAAATTCTTTTATCATATTAATTATATTCAAGTCGTTTGTAGTCGTACGTCTACCTGTGCTAATGTAAAAGTATCTGTTAAACAATCAGAACTACATTTATCAAAGTTTCGTTATCAATGACGATATCAAAAAATAAGCAACCAACCATTTTTAAATGGATGAATAATTACTTAGCATTATTATTCTATTTAACTAATTATAATTGCGCTCAAATGATATTAATTGTACCTGGGAAAAAAAATGAATTTATTCTTTGAACAAACAAATAAAATGTTTTATAGCGACATATATATAAAAAATTCATATTTATTAATTATTATCATATGACTGTGTGCTAAATTGTCTTGTTTCTTTCCTATGAAACTTTGTACATGTCCGACTGCACACGGTAACTTACCTGTATTCACACTATCATTTCAATAAATAATATCAACTCTTCTGTTACAACTAATTTGGAAATGACGTATAAAAATATGTCGCTATAAAGTTAGCCATTTTAATTACTTTCAGACGCAAAATATGACCAAATTGCAATGGTCGTTTGCATCGACTTATTATTGATTGCAAAATGATTTATTGATCCGTTAGCTTTGTTTCAAATATGCCTAGTAGTTGGTTGTATAGATTTTTTTAAATTAAAGATTATATTTGGTTATAAAAATTAATTATAATTTTTTTTTTGGTAATATTCAATGATATTTTTTTAAGCTCATAAAAAGATTTGGTAATTATATTGAAATCTATTTGTAGATAATAAGTAAAAACAGATCTAAAAATCTATAAATTAAAATTAATTTAGAAAACAGTATTTTTTTCAATTTCTTAGGTAAATTTTCCAAAAATTATTATTAGATAAGTATTCGCAGAAAATAGCATACGCAAAAGTTTGAATTTTAATATAATTTATAAAAACCTTCTTTTTTGTATTAATAGGAAAACATACACGTATTTTAAAATGTAAACCACCTTTTCTATTGTCATAGACAAGAAATAACTAGATCTCTGCACTAGAACCAAATCGAGACGCCAAAAATTTTGAACGAGAGCCAGATCAACAGCCAGGTAATAAGTACATCATACGAGGCCTGTTCAAAAAATATCGCGAATTTTATGTTTTTTCAAAAATTATTTATTTATTTATGAATATCTATTTTATCCCCTTCAAAGTAATCCCCATCAGATATTATACACTTGTGCCAACGTTTTTCCCAATCCTCGAAACACTTCAAAAAATAATTTTTTGTGATCTTGTTCAGCTCCTCCTTCGATGTCATCTTTATCTCCTCAATAGTAGCGTAGCGTCGTCTTTTCATGGGGCTCTTCAGTTTCGGGAACAAGAAAAAGTCAGATCTGGGGAATACGGTTGCTGCGGCATTATTAGTGTGTTGTTTTTGGCCAAAAATTCGCGCAGAAGCAACGATGCGGTAGCAAGGGCGTTATCATGGTGCAAAAGCCAATTTTTGTTCTTCCACAAATCCGGGCGTTTCTGGCGGATTGCTTCACGCAACTTGCACATAACTTGCAGGTAATATTCCTTATTGACGGTTCTACACTTTAGCAAGAAATCATGATGCACCACGCCCCTGGAATCGAAGAAAACTGTAAGCAAAACCTTCACATTCGACCGAATTTGGCGCGCTTTTTTCGGTATTGGCTCGTGCGGCAGCTTCCATTGGGATGATTGAGCTTTGGTTTCCACGTCATAACTATAAACCCATGATTCGTCACCACTTATGACCCTTTGGAGCAAATTTGCGTCGTCGCTGATAGAGTCCAACAGCACCTTAACAATGTTAATGCGATGCTGTTTTTGGTCGAATTTTAGCAATTTAGGTACGAATTTCATGGCGACCCGTCTCACGCACAAATCATTGGTAAAAATCGAATGGCATGAGTCAATCGATATGTTTAAGTCCTCAACAACTTCTGTAACGGTGATTCGACGATTGGTCAATACTATTTTCTGCACTTTATCAATGTTTTCGTCTGTTATTAACGTGCTCGGGCGTCCGGCACGCTTTTCGTCGTTCACATCTTCTCGGCCCTCTGAGAACATTTTTGTACCACTGATAAAACAATTAATTTTGGTTTCCACACATAATTGAATACAGATTCTTTAGCAAAGCAGCTGTCAAAAATTAACTGAATATTTAAAATGGCCGAACTTGTCGGCATAAGTGAGAGACATGAGTACCAACATAACGCCACAAAAAAGCGAAAATCGAATATACGGAAATTCAAAATTCGCGATATTTTTTGAACAGACCTTGTAAATATATACTATTGTCTTCTTGTCTATGATATAGTCTAATTTTTATTTAACTAATGGATACGTGGCACTTGTTCTCAAAAAAGATAACAACAACAAAAAAAACAACCGGTCTAAGGTGTATCTTTTATCTTTTCAAGTACATTAAATTACCTTTAAAAAGTATCTTGTTGAAATTTCAACCGCAAAATTACATGAAATACTTTATTATTTTTTTTTTACTTATTTTTTGTTTATTTTTTTCTTCGAAAGTTTCTGCAAAAGTGTTCATGTATGCAACCAAACTGATAAGATTAAAAGAATTTTTTTCTCAGCAAATTTATTTGTGATAACAAATTGTGAACACAATTTTCTTCATTTTTTCGAAAAATTTACTATGAAATGATCTGTTACTGTGAAATGTCGTCTATATTTGGACTTATTTCGTTTTTCTTTTTAATTAATTCTTTGCATTTATTTACTCAATTTTTACTGATGACACACTTTTTTGCGATACATCGATAATATTTCATGCTAATTACTCTAACTCATAATAACAATTTTTAATTATGCTAAAAATAACAATTTTCATTTCTGCTAAAAATGATTCATAAAAAACTAAAAACAAGACGCTCTAAAAATATTTTTCTTCTCAATTTTTTTTGATTCAGATTTTTTTTTATGAATAGTCAATCTTAGAACAGATTTCAAACTAAAACAAAATAATTAACCTTTATGTACTTTATAGTTTTTCTTTTCATATTAAATTTAAGCTTTTCGTATTTAAAAGAAGAATAGAAAAAAACAAACAAAATAATTATCAAATTGAAAAGCTGTTCAAATATATTGTAACTTAAGTCATAAATCAAACGGAATACAATTTGTTAGAACGATGACCTATAGTCTGTTTTTACACGTGTTTTACTGTATATCTTATCGTGGAAAAAGGTAGTTTCTATTAACGTGCATGGATTAATTTACACGTGGAATTGTATATTTATTTAGTTCGTTTTCCTTGACACGTGGAATTGTATATTTAGTAATGAAAATTACTTGAGAAAAAACTTTTTTTTTTTTAATTTTAATTTCATCAAAAAAATTTACACAATTTTTAATATTTCCAAATAATTTTGAAAAAATTTCCCAAGAATGTAAACAAATTTCTGTATGCAATGCCATGTTTACTAGAATAAAATTTACGGGTACATATATTGCAAATTTATATTATTTTGTTTATTTGCTTGTGAAATTATTGCAAAAAATTATTCTTATCAAAAATTTAATGAATCTAACTAAAAAAAAGATACAATTACGAAATGTTAAAAGAGAGTAAATCATAATTTTAACTTTGAAAAATATGACATTGTCAAAAATATTCAGTGCTAAGACTGAAAACAAACAAGACAAGACTAGCCGGGGAAAAAAAATAAATAAAAAAATTTTAATAAATGTTACAGACTTATCTTATGTATATGAAAAAAGATTTTTTTTTTTGTTGTTGAATAATTTTACCTAGAAACGTGTTCGTCTCACCTTTATTTTGACGATAATTACATATTCACGAGTTTTTTAACCTCCACTCTTTTATTGTGAATGCCTTGTAGACGTTGTGGATTTGCGAGTAAAAAAAAACACTCCAAAAAAATTACTTGAATTTACCAAAATTTATTTAAAAAAAAAGTTGGAAAACAACCAAAACATAAAAATTAGTAAACTTTTTAATATCGAATTTTTACCTTCAATTAATGGATGGAAAGAAGTAGTCTTGACTAAACCAAACTCACATTATCTGTTTTTTTTTTGTTAATTTGAAGTTAAAAGTTTCAAGCTAAAAGTTTAGAACGATCGTCCATAAGGAAGTGCATGTGTAATGATGGGTTAGGGCATCTTTCAGTGTACATTTGGCTAATGAAACTTTGCTACAATTTTACACATTTTAACAAGGTGAAAATGAGCTCGTTGAAAACAAGAAGAACAATTTTCGATTATTAAGAAAAATTATCACTTTCTGTAAGTTGTACATTCATTCAATTGCATCCTGCATATAACTGACATTGTGCATCGTTAAGCATTCACTAATGAACACCCGTACATTTTGTAAGTAAATAGAAGTAATATTTTTGTTTTGGTGGTATTACGTAAAAATTAATTTTCAACCCTTTGGAAATATTCCCTAAGGTAAAGGTGATAGCTGTGGAAACAGTTTGTGGGTTAACTAATTTACATTAAAAGTTTACCATCATTTCCGGATAATGAGAATCGGAATCAGAATCAGAATCAGGTGGGAGGTTAAGTTAACTTGACTCTATAACAAGTTTGTTGGAATTATCCTTTTTGGGTGCACAAAATATCTGGAAAAGGCTTGTTATCGTTAACCTTTTCAAAAGCGAATTAAATTTTAACCTGAATACAATTCCTTTCTCCTTTCCTTTTCAGACATTTGTTCAAAAGTTGTTGTCGCTTCAACAACCATAGAAAAAGATAACTGCTATTACGTTAGGTCTCACCTGATAGGAAGGGGGGGAGGTGTACCTTTTTGAAAACTTAACTTTCAACTTAATTTGCCTTTTCAAAGTCATTTCCAAAAGAACCATCATTGTCGTCGTCACCAAAAAGTATGCTAGACAAACACATTAGTTACAACTGAATAAATGAATGAACAATTCAAAGCTCGACAAATTAATTCATGCCAATGGATGGATAAATGGATAAATCGACATAAAAGTTTATCAATTAACAAATGAAGTAGTTTATACGAAACAGGAAGATAAAGTTAAACTGATTTTTGACAATATACAATAGGTATTTAATTATTTTAAATTTTTAATTAACTTTTATTATTCGATTTGAAGGGAATATATTTTTTTTGTGCTATCGTCTTTTTAACAAATAACTATAGTAAAAAACCGCCATTTTTCTACTATCTTCAATTATACTCCTTAGAAGAGTCCCCTTATTATTTTCCCTACACTTAATAATTTATAATTTATAAATATTCATACGAGTTCTGTTCAAAAAATATCGCGAATTTTGAATTTCCGCGGGTTACGTATATTCAATTTTCGATTTTTTGTGGCGTTATGTTGGTACTCATATCTCTCACTTATGCCGACAAGCATTGCTTACATTTTTAAACTATTCACAATTAACTTTTAGGAGTACGAGGTCAGTTAAAAAAGTATCGCGAATTTTGAATTTCCGCGGGTTACGTATATTCGAATTTTTTTTAATTTTATATAGCGTTATGTTGCTACTCATGTCTCTCACTTATGCCGACAAGCAAAGCTTACCTATTTAAACTATTCACAATTAATTTTTAGAAGTACGAGGTCAGTTAAAAAAGTATCGCGAATTTTGAATTTCTGCGGGTTACGTATATTCGATTTTCGATTTTTTTGTGGCGTTATGTTGGTGCTAATATTTCTCACTTATGCTGAAAAGTTCGATTATTTTGAATGTTCAGTTAATTTTTGACAGCTGCTTTGCTTGCACGTGTTTTGGCTCGTCTTCGATTTTTGCCCATACCAAAAAATGGATCAAAGAATCTGTTTCGGGAACAAGAAAACGTCACAGGAGGCCAGATCTGGGGAATACGATGGCTGCGCCATTATTAGTGTATTGTTTTTGGCCAAAAATTCGCGCACAAGAAACGATGCGTGAGCAGGGGCATTATCATGGTGCAAAAGCCGATTTTTGTTCTTCCACAAATCCGGGCGTTTCTGGCGGATTGCTTCACGCAACTTGCACATAACTTGCAGGTAATATTCCTTATTGACGGTTCTACACTGTGGCAAGAACTCATGATGCACCACGCCCCTGGAATCGAAGAAAACTGTAAGCAAAACCTTCACATTCGACCGAACTTGGCGCTTTTTTTTCAGTCTTGGCTCGTGCGGCAGCTTCCTTTGGGATGATTGAGCTTTGGTTTACACGTCATAACCATAAACCCATAATTCGTCATCAGTTATGACCCTCTCGAGTAATTTTGGGTCATCGCGGACAGAGTCCAACAGCTCCTTAGCAATGTTATTGCGATGCTGTTTTGGTCGTAAATGGGAAAAAATCGAAGACGTACCGAAACACGTGCAAGCGGAAAAAATTAACTGAACATTCAAAATGGGCGAACTTGTTGGCATAAGTGAGAGACATGAGTACCAACATAACACCACAAAAAATCGAAAATCGAATATACGTATTTCGCGGAAATTCAAAATTCGCGATACTTTTTGAACAGACCTCGTAGCTTTTTTTAAATTCACACCTTTTTTACTAGGATTCTGTCTTTAATTATAGTTTTAGGCCTAACGCACCATGAAAAATTCGGGTGTCTTCCGGCCTGACTAAAACGTTCTATAGTTCTTTGAACTCACCTCTTTGAAAAATGTTTACTCAGTACGCTCTGATATAAAGTTAATCCTCTTAAATCTATATAGGATAACATTTAGGCATAGAAAATTAGTGAATTAATTGGACCTCTAAAAAAAATGTCATAAAAGCAATATTTATTCTCACCTGTTACTAACAGAGGTGGGAATTCGGTACTAACACATGGTGTTTTATGGCAAAAAATGGGATATATTGTAAATGAAAATTCTCCTTTCATCTATTATTTTGAAGTATATATCGTACAGTAAAACTTGTCGGCATAAGTGAGAGACATGAGTACCAACATAACGCCAAAAAAAAATTGTAACCCGCGGAAATTCAAAATTCGCGATACTTTTTGAATAGACCTCGTATTCCTAAAAATTAATTGTGAATAGTTTAAATAACTAAGGATCTTAGGATAAGATTTTGAAAGAAAACTTTACCTTGTTATGTGATAAAGTTTTAAAATATTTTTTTTTCTTTTAATATTTATTCATACAAAATTTATAAATAATGTACACACAAAAGTTTTATAGTTATTAGAAGAGAAGCAAACTTTTACACTCTAAAATGAAAAATGTTAACTTTTCTAATAAATCTTGTTGAAGATAATTTTGAAAAACTCTTTAATCCTATTGTACAGCTAATCGAGATGACTTTTTTTCCACTTTAATCCTAAACTTAAAAGTTTTCTTAAAATTTTACTTGCAAAACTATTGCAATATATGGTCGAGAAATTTGCTTTTTAATAATAATCAGTAATACTTTAAAAATTAGTTCCAAAATATTTTGGTAGAATAAATTTATGAAAAAAAAATTGTTGTTTTATTGCTTTTACTTTGAAATTTTATAGTATCTGCTAAGGTCCCCAATGTTAAAATTCAGTTCAATGACTAGATTTTTGTTTGTTTTTTATTGAAAATCATCCATCTACTATGACATAAGAAGCTTATTATGTATTCTGCCCTTAACACCTAAAATTCGAATAGTGGTCAGTAGCGCGAGGTTGTGATGATAATTTAAATTTTTAACTTGATTAATCCACCTCAAAATTAAAATTAAGTTATTGACTTTTTTTTAACGAAAAAAGAAGAATTATATATAATATTTAAAAAAAAAACCCATCCATTATTACAATAGTTTTTGTAAAATAAAAAATAACAAAATTTATTACTTTCTGTGAGATTTTTCCCAATATGACATGGTTTGGATATTTAATGATTATGCTAATACATCATGTATATTAATTAATCAAATCTATTAAAATTATAACTAATAATATCGTCTTGATTATAGATAAAACTGATCAATTTTTTGTTTTTTTTTTCAATTTGAAGGCTAAACAAACATAAACGTGCAAAGACTTGACTTTGTGGAACATTTAATATTATCTCTTTTGCTATTAACGAAGTTTATTCAACTAATTTTATATTTTGCTATAATAAACATTATAGTCACGATTGTGAATTCATCGACATGCAAATTTTCATAAAAATTTAAAGCAAAAATAAAGCAGACATTCACTCTACTGTCTGCAATTTTCCTATTTGCTTGAAAATTTAGCAAATTCTTTAAAAAATAACTTTTTCCACACAATTAATCTTAGTAATAGTAAGAAAATAAAAATAAGCACAATTATATTCTAATTCTTAATATATTCGTAATATAGAAAAGTTTACAGAATTTATTTTGATAAGTATTTATTGTTAGTTTGCTATTAAAATTTACAAATAATAAAATTATTAAATTAAAGATTAATTTATTACTTATCATGTCCATAGTTGATAAAGAAAATATATTTGAATATTTAGAAGAAAAAAACTTTTATGAAAATGGATACACTTTTAAAAAATTGCACTTAAATATTTTTCAACAAAAAAAAAACTATGGTATATTATGGAAATTTGATTAAAACTCTGAAAGCTTTTCATTGCTTGCTTTCTCACAAAAAGAAGCTCACGTTTTAAATTTTCTTTTTTTATATAAATTCTACGCACTGTCTGGCAATTTTTTGTTGTTGTTGTTGTTGTTGTTTACTTTAATAATCTTATATGTAAAAGCTAATATACCTTGAGATAATTGAACTAATTCTAGACCTCAGCCATACACATCCACAAACCCTTTATTTTTATCTTATGTTCAGTACAATCATAAATTTTAAGCAAATATGGAAATAGATTTTCTTTTCTTAATTAAAAGTTTTCGTCGCACTTATTTATTTAAGATCTTAAAAACTAATTAAAAAATTAAAGAAGTATCTAAAAAATATATAGTATTAAATTATGACAAAATTAAATAAATAAATACAAAAAATAAGCTGAAATAATCTTTCTGGTAAATTGCGGATCCATGTTATCATGGAATCTCGTGATTTTAATAAATTTTTATTTCACTAAAATTTTGCACTTGATTTTATTTACTGCATTTTCGAAATTCTTTTAAGGTGAGGAAATTAAATATACAAAATTTAATAAATCATTGTGAATATTTAATTCAGTTTCGTATATAAGATGTCGAGGTTGAATTTATTTATATTTTAAATCGTTTGTGATTGAAAATTATTTGCAATTTTTTTTTGTAACTAAACCAATGAATTTATTTGATTTTATAATCAAGTAAAATTATGGTTTTAGGTTCGATTGTCTGGGGCATTTCCAAATGAGCAGTTTTTAAATTCATATTTTAAGGTGAAGAATAGGTATCTATTCAATCTCTTATTTTAGCTTAAAAAAATACTAGACATGTTAAGTATTTACATAAAAATAGTAACGACAATTTAACGAAAATTCCATAAATAATTTTGTATCAAATGTTTTCAATTTAAGTGACTTTCAAAAGTTTTTTTATCCAAAAATAAATGGTTATCTCCATTTTGTGGTTTGAAAAGAAGAGCCTTTTTATTTGACAGTTTTTAAATAAATATGTGATTTGGCATTTTCCATAATTGATTGCTTTACCGACTATAAAATGCGCAAACGATACTCCGGAACAGCATACTTTGGATGCTGATTTGTCGAAAGCAAGATTTTTCTACGAATAAGCAAAATTAATGTGTTTAGGACCCTGAAAACCCACAATAGACTGTGAAGTAGCCATTGTATCTGGAAAAAGTAAATGTCTGGTGTTAATTTTGGATACTAGAACCAAATGCTTTGGATGCCGATTTTTACTAAAAAAATGTCTTTAGCCGTGAGGCTCATTTATCATTCGGTGGATACGTAGATAAGACAAATTGTCGTATGTCGTATTAGGGGGCTCTGAAAACCCATTAGTAACTATGGAGAAGCCATTGTGTTTGGGAAAATTGACATTCTGATTTGCGTTTTGGTCTGAAGATGGTTTTTTTTGAAAATGGAGAATTAGCAGACACTGTTACTGTCAATTCTGAGCATTATGGGCGTATAATTATCAAATTTTTTTGGCCTCAACTTTAAGATTTTATTCTTGACCTTTGTTGTTTCAAAAAAACTGGTATAATTTATAATTTACAATTTGCTGATTGATTTTATAGTCTTTTTTCCAAGAAGTACTCCCCCCCCCCCTCCATTCGAAGAAATAGGGTGGATTCAAATCAGGAGATCGTGGGACCTAGTCGATATTACCACCAAATTATTCAGCCGGGAGAAATGTCTATCAAAATTTGCATCGTAACCGTCTTGTTAGAACCACACGATCTGTAGGCCTAATTCATCCCATTCAGTGAGAAGAAAGTTTTCCAATATGTCCTAATAGTGGTCACCAGTAACTGTAACACTGCTGAAAACCCAGTTGAGGGTTTTTTAGCGCCCCAATAGCGGCTATTCTGTTTATTAAGCAAGCCAGCCAAGTGTGCTTCGTCGTTCATAAAGATTTTTTGCCAAAATTGATAGTCGTCTATACCGAGCTGTTAAGCCCGAGCTGTCCAGTCTCGCCACCAATCATGATCATTTGCCTGCACAGAGGTACCCGAACATTCAGCAACACTCTGCCTCACTGCATCAATCTTTTCAGGTGTACATTGGCTTAATTTTCACCCAGTCTTCGCTTCATCTCCCAATGTATGCATATTTTCAAAATTATTCATTACACGCTGAATGGGATATGATTAACACCAAATAAGTCACGTAATTTTCTCCGCGTATTCATAATTGAACAATTATTTAAATAAAATGTTTCAAAACTAATTGTCGAATAATTGACTAGGATAAGCTATATTTCTGGTGTGCATTTTGATTTGAATGCTTGTAATTTTTTGATTATGAAAAAGGAGACACCATTGCTGTCATTTCTGAGCAATATATCCATATGATAAGCAATTTTTTGGCGGGAACTTAAAAATATCAATCTGGAGCATATGTGTAAGCCACACAACATGACAAATTTTGGCATTTTTTCTAGATTTGGTAATGTTAATTGGCGTCCAAGATCGTGCAATTTGACGCCGTTCGACTTTTTTTTTAATGAAGCTACGCGAAAGATATATCAGTGAAAATAAAGAAGAAGAGACCTTTACCGTCAATGCTATGCAATATGGCATATGATGTTTAATCAGGACCATATACGCTTTTAAATATGTTCGTGCTAAAAAAGACGACTCTTTTATGTAGGACTACGATAAAAAATTATGTAAACGCAGACAATCCTCAAACTTTAGAGCACTTAGAAACCAACATTTGTCAAGTAATATTCCATGTCAATTGGTAAAGTTCAAGCTTTATATTTTATTAAAAAATGTAGGTCACCC
Organism: Atherix ibis; assembly: GCA_958298945.1. NCBI lineage: Eukaryota > Metazoa > Arthropoda > Insecta > Diptera > Athericidae > Atherix > Atherix ibis. The sequence continues at coordinate 16,951,725 of OY282609.1, read as the reverse complement.
AAAAGTTCAGTAAACTTTCAATTAACCAATTCTATATATTTATTTCTATTCTAATTCAAACAGTCTTTATACAATAGTATTTTTGGGTTATTTTACTAAAAAAATCTCATAATCTTTTTTTCTATAATTATTTTGATTTAATAAATGATAAAATGAACTCTAAAGTGAGAGCTTTATAAAAGCTATATGTAAAATATCTACAAAAAATCACTCAATATCTGCAATTTATCAAATCGACAAAAAAGTGAATTTCGTTGCTATAATTTGAGCAAATTGGAAATTATCAGAACGTATCACTTCAAGGTATGTTAAATTATAGAATTATTCACTTAAAATGATTATGATTGTTCTTTAAATATGAAATACTGTTATTTTGTTACAATATGATTTTTTTTATTATCTTTTTAATATTGTTACTGTACATTCAGTCAAGTCCCATTTAGGAAAAACATATTTCCATTGTCCTATGTAGGCGTGTATTTTTTGAACATTATAAATTTTTGGAGCTTCTTTATGGACATTTTGTTCAGGCTTTTTTTAATAAATTTATTTTGAATATCGATTGTAGTAATTTTTTCCACTAGCTTGTTTTTATAAGTGATGCTTACAATAGGAGAGATTTGCATGAAGTGAATAATTTCCGTCTATTTTTGTAATTTTCTGTTGCTTTACCAAAAAATCAATTTTGTTCTGTTTTGATAGCATTTATTTATTTTTTTTTTTTTTTGGTGCAAAAAGTAACTATTAGATAATCAAAAATTCTATATGATTTTAATGAAATTTTTTTAAAACGCAGCATTAAAATGTTGTTTCCTTCTTCTTTTTCATAAAACAGGAAAAGTTTTGTTTTTAATCTGACTTGAATAAAAAATCGTATTAAACATGTCTTTTATTGAATTTTTAGTATTAAATTTTAATTTTTAGAACCATTTTGAATTTGTAGTATTAAACTTTTATGAGCCCACATGATAAAAGTAGCGTAATTTGGAAATTTGGACGTACAATGTAGGCTGAGAATATTTATTTATTTTAAAATTCAGAAAATAAAAAATATTATTTATAATTAAAAATACAAATTGTTTTTTGTTTTTTGCCGAGAAAACTTATTTTTTAATGAGAATTTGTACGATTCTAGGCTATTCCGTTAATCGATTTTTTCTCTATCGTATCCTTCTAAATGCTCCAGCATTGCGATTAATTCCTCCACAAGTCCTTCTTGGAGGATGTACAGTTCTCCCGCACTCTTCTGTCTAGCTCATCTAATGAAACTTTTATGCTTTTATGCCTTCTTGGTTTTTATTTTTTTAAGAAATCTCTTCATAATTTTCGACCATATTTAGGACCGCCTGACCAATGTTCTGATAGAAGAGTATTGATCTCTAAAATATTGCTATTTTCTTTAAATTCGTTCATTTTTATCAGTTCCCCTATTCCATTCGTAGAAAAGCAGCTCCAAATCATAATCGAGCTTCATAGTTCTTTTTTTAGACGCAAATATCAAAAAACTTTAATCCATTCGCCCAGAGCACATTTGTAATTTTTTTATATTTAAGAACATTTGAATAGTTTCCTAACTACCAATCATCAAAATAAACCAGCAAGTCTCAATCCACTTTTCATAAATTTAAGAGACGCTAATTTAACATACGAGGTCTGTTCAAAAAGTATCGCGAATTTTATGTTTTTTCAAAAATTATTTATTTATTTATGAATATCTATTTTGTCCCCTTCAAAATAATCCCCACCAGATATTATTCACTTGTGCCAACGTTTTTTTCAATCCTTGAAGCACTTCAAAAAATAATTTTTTTGTGATCTTGTTCAGCTCCTCCTTCGATGTCATCTTTATCTCCTCAATAGTAGCGTAGCGTCGTCCTTTCATGGGGCTCTTCAGTTTCGGGAACAAGAAAAAGTCACGGGGGGACAGACCTGGGGAATACGGTGGCTGCGGCATTATTAGTGTGTTGTTTTTGGCCAAAAATTCGGGGCATTATCATGGTGTAAAAGCCAACTTTTGTTCTTCCACAAATTCGGGAATTTCTGGCTGATTACTTCGCACAACTTGCGCATAACTTGCAGGTAATATTTCTTATGGACTATTCTACCCTGTGGCACCACGCCCATGCAATCGAAGAAGACTGTAAGTAAAACCTTCACATTCGACCGAACTTGGCGCTTTTTTCGGTCTTGCCTCGTGCGGCAGCTTCTGTTGCGATGATTGAGCTTTGGTTACCACGTCATTATCAAAAACCCATGATTCGTCATTAGTTATGACCCTCTTGACAAAATTTGGGTCGTCATGGACAGAGTGCAACAGCTCCACAGCAATGTTAATCCGATGCTGTTTTTGGTCGAAAAGACGAGTCAAAACACGTGCAAGCAAAGCACCTGTCAAAAATTAACTGAACATTCAAAATGGCCAAACTTGACGGCATAAGTGAGAGGTATGAGTACCAACATAACGCTACAAAAAACCGAAAATCGAATATACGTAACCCGCGGAAATTCAAAATTCGCGATACTTTTTGAACAGACCTCGTGGCTTTTTTTAAATTCACACCTTTTCTACTAGGATTCTGCCTTTAATTATGGTTTCTGGCCTATCAGACCATGGAAAATTTTGATGTCTTCCGGTCCGACTAAAACCTTCTATAGTTCTCTGAACTCAACTCTTTCAAAATTTTTTACTCAGTACGCTCTGATATATAGTTAACCCTTTTAAATCTATAGAGGATAAAATTTAGGCATAAGAAATTAGTGATTTAATTGGACGTCATTAAAAAATAATATTTATTCTTACCTGGTACTAACAGGGCCGGGAATGTGGTACTATAACATTGTGTTTTATGGCAAAAAAAATGGGATATAAATGAAAATTCACACTTCCTCTAATATTTTAAAGAATATAAAATAATCTAAACACTTATTTCATACAGGAAAATAAATAATGTAAATTTTTTAATTAATTAAAATTTTGACCAGAGATTCCAAAAGAATATGTTGGTAATCCGCTACTTTTGGCCTACAATGTACATTACACGTTTTGATTTATTGAATTTACGTATGAATAAATTTTCTATTCCTTTTACTTTTAACTACACATAAATAAACTATGTAACTACACACTATATAATAGTACACCTTATAATAGATCGATAACCTCCATCTATATTGATTGGAATTTCAATAATTTTATTTTTCTTAGCAGTTTTACGGAGCAGTTACGTGACTTAAATCTCGTACGTATTTTGATCTTTGTTTGGAAATATTAGCGCAGACGTTCTGTGACCTTAAACATGACCATTAAAAGAAAAGGTCGATGTTTTTGCTTATAGGAGTTGAAAAAAAAAATTAATACACAAAAATAATAATAATAATAATAATCAATAATAATAATGATGATGAATAAAATATTTAAGTATATTCATTTTTCATTTTAGCTTTGAGAATTATATTATAAAGATTTACTTTTTATGGTCATTTATTTTGTTTTTGCTATGTTATAAAATAAAAATTTAATAATTTACCACATTAAAAAAAATATAAAAATTAAAGGCGAAGGTTAATTAGCTTTTTCACCTATGCAAATACATACTTCATGTACGTAAATGATTGTTATAAAGGTGCATATCTCAAATTATAACTGTTTTAAATAGTAATTTTTTTTTAAAAATAATTTTGAGGACTTAAAATCTTTAAAAATTAATTCAAAAATAAGGTTGGAACTTATTTATAAAATTTTCTATGAAACACTGATTTTATATGAAAATTCCATTAATTTTTATTTAAATGCATAATACTGACTTTACCATTTCTGAATAAAAAATACTATTTGGTAAATATTTACCACGACTACGTTAGCAGGCATCGGAATCTTTTTACAAAATTTCCGATCACAATTTTGGATGTATAAGCTTAAATTCGCTGTTTTTTAGTTAAAAAAAAACACATATTTTTTTCATAGAAAGCACAAACAAATTCATTCAACGTAATTGCCCTCGCACTTTGTGGATACCACGCCAAAAAAATTTCTTCTCTTTCGAGGCAAACCACTCATCAAGCCATTTTCGGACGCCTTCGTAATTATCGAAGTGCTGCTCAGCGAGCGGGTGGCCCATCGACGAAAACAGGTGATAGTCGGAAGGGTCCAGGTCTGGTGAATAAGCGAGGTAGGGTAGCACCTTCCAGCTGAGTGTCTACAAGTAGTTTCGGACCATTTTTGACTTGTGCGTTGTCGTGGAGGAAAATCAGCTTGTCATGTCTTTGTTGATAATCCATCCTTTTTTCATGCAGAGCACGGTGCAATTTGATCAGTTCTTGGTGGTAGCGGTGGGCATTGACAGTTTCATCAGATTTCAACATTTCATAGTGTACGATACCCTGCTGATCCCACCGAACGCACAGCATCGTCTTCCGGCCGAAGCGATTTGGTGTTGGGGAAGTATTGATGGTTGGCCGGATCAATCCACGATTTCTTATGTTTAGGATTCTCGAAATATATCTACTTTTCATCGCCTGTCATAATCCAATGCAGGAACGACTTTCTTTTTTTTCTCGCGAGCAAGATTTCCCATGTGTTTTGGCGTCCCTCCATCTGTCTATCGTTCAATTCATGCGGAACCCATTTTCCAATCTTTTCAATCATCCCCATGGCACGCAGATGCGTGGAAATGGCTGGTTGAGTAACTCCCAATTGCTTCGCGAGCATTTTTTGTGATTGGGTATCGTCTTCGTCCAAAAGAGATGCTCCCCAACCGTCCTAGTCCGATTTTCACGCTTCTTGCCCACAAGTAAAAATTGCCGTCTTTGAACCGATGAAACTAATCTCGGTACGTTGTTTCCGATAAAGCACTGTCACTATAGGCCTCCACAAGCATTCGATGCGATTCGGTAGCCGATTTCTTCAAACTGAAGCAGAAAAGCAGAGCTTTTATATGCTCTTTTTCTGGCACAAAACTAGACATGATTACCAAAGGAAAAATGTATGTTGTTTTACGACATTGCTGACAATATGCACTGATTAATGTTGACAGATGTCAAACTCATAAAAAAAATAGTAGCTCAATATGCTCACTCACGCCATCTATAACCAAACAGCGGATTTAAGCTTATAACCCTGGTAATTATAAAAATGGGCCTAAAAATAATCATTAAATTTAAAAGTATTTCAGTTACCACTTTGGCTTTTATGTATTTGATAAATTATAGGTAAACATTAACCTCCCCCCTCTCTCTGTCTACATTTCTTTTTTTTTAAAGAAACAATCTCTTTAAGAAAATTTTACGAGATGTAAATACCAATCCATCGACAATAATAATAATAAGCTACTATTTACAAATTATTTATTATTAGTATATTCAATAGATTCGAAAAGACATATTTATGTACTATAGTTTGTCATCATTTTCGACACAAAGTTTTGTAAATTCACTTCTGTAGATGGAAGAAAAAACAACCGACAAGAGAAAGGAGAACTAAAAGGAAATCCTTAGAATTGAGAAATAATTGAATTGACTTTCGGCAAAGATGAAAGAACGAAAAAAAAACGGAAGTTAAGGATCAAAACAAATCAATTTCAACATTAAAATAGGGCAACAACAATTTGTTAATATAATTAAATTTTCGAATTTCCTGTATATCCAACAATTTCGTCCTATAGAGTCTAGGTTTCCGTTTTTATCACTTGTGTTTCCTTTCCTAGCTTTTGTATGCCTTCTTTCATATGCTACCACCGTCTCTTTCCCTCTATCAAACAACTTTTTCCTTACTTATTATTATCCTTTTCTCCATCTCCTTTTATTATTCAATCTATTATAGCAGATATATAGAAAGTCCTTGATTTTGTTTCGAGAACAATACCAATTCCAATTTGATTTCCTCAAATTTCTTTCCCTAATATTCAATATCTTGGCATCATGTTCTATAACATCTTCAGTTATTCTCTTACAATAAAATGATAAATAAAATAAGTAGAACAATTTTCGTTCGAAATCCAATGTCTAGGAGCCCTGAATAAAATAAAAACAAAACCGAAGAAAAGCTGAATAACAAAAGATACGAAAAAAATTTTTACTATCGTAAAGATCCGAAAATGTGTAAAAAGCTTATTTATTGAATGATGAAAATTATTGAATAATGATTGACTGTATAATTGATTAGGTCAGTTGAAAGCCTATTTTCTCCTTATGTGTTGACAAAGGGGCTGAATACGAAGCTATAGTATGTACATGCATAGAGTAAAATAGTCAAAAGATACATTATTCGTTCGTGAATAATATCATTATTTTGATTGAATTATTTTAAAAAAATACCAACAACAAATAAATTCTTATAATTTTGGAAAGTGGGGGGAAAAAACCCTTAATTTGGAGTAAATTTATTAATGTTTGCGGATAAGAAAATACTTTAAAAATAATACTTGTTAAAAAAATATATTAATATATCTTATTCTATTTGCCAAAGTAATTATTAATTCTAATCAGATTTATTTAAGATTGTTGATTTAATTCAATAGATTATTGAATAAAATTTTTGAATGAATTATAATTTTAATTTCCTTATTACTATTTCGAAATATCAATCATGTTTTTTTTTATAAATAATTTGGTGTTGTTAAATCATGTTCTATTTTGGGTTGAGTTGCATTTGATTTTTATTGGGTTGTTCGGAAAGTAATTTCGTTATCAGTTGTAGCTGATGAAGCCAGAATAAAGGCATTAATTGATGCAAACCGGCGAATAACAACTCGCGAGATCGCTGAGAGATTAAATTTATCGAATACGACCGTTCATGATCATTCGAAACGGCTAGGTTTTATCTCAAATCTCGACATATGTGTATGGGTTCCTCATCTTCTTACGGAAAAAAATTTGTGCCGTTGCATTGACGTTTGTAATTTGCTTCTCAAACGCCAAGAAAATGATCCATTTCTGAAACGTATTATCATTGGGGACGAGAAATAGGTTGTCTATAACAATGTTAAGCGCAAAAGATCCTGGAGTAGAAAAGATGAATCTGCTCAAAGCACTTCGAAAGCCAATATTGATCACGATCAATTCTGTAGTGTACTGTCATCAGTTGGACAAATGGAATGATTCACTTAAAGAAAAAAGGCCAGAATTGGTCAATAGGAAAAGTATAGTATTTCAACAGGATAATGCGAAACCACATACAAGGTATAGGATCACTCGGCAAAAGCTTTTAGAGCTTTGATGGGATACACTGACATACCCACCATACTCTCCAGACCTAGCACCTTCCGATTATCATATGTGTTTTGGTCTCTACAAAAATGTTTAGACGGTAAAACGTTTAATTCAAATGAGGAGGTCAAAAATCACTTGGATCAGTTTTTTGCCAGCAAAGAACAAAAATTTTATGAGCGTGGAATCATGCTACTGCCAGAAAGTTGGCAATGGGTATTGGATCAGACTGGACATTATTTAATTGAATCAAAATATTAATTCACTATAAGAAAATCGTCTTTCATTTTTATAAAAAAATATGAAATTACTTTCCGAACAACCCAATAAAAAATTAGTAAATATCTAAAAGTTAAGTGGCAAATTTAAAATTTAAAGTGACAAGAAAGGGTTCGTAAAGTACAATCTTGTCATTTGACAGCTGTCAAACATTTATGTCATCCAATATAATATTTATATAGGATTAAAGTTTGCCATTTTATGTTTATTCATAAAAAATTCTTAAAAATTAAGTAATTCCACGGTAGTCATGTTTCGCGCTTTAAGATGGGATTATTATTTTTACCGGTGAGACCCATTTCCTGCTCGGTAAAATTTACCTATATAAAGCCTTGATAAAAACTACAAATGATCATGATAAAGTCATTGAATCCATGAAACACAATTAATTAAATGAATCTTTGGTATGCATTTTGTTTCTAAAGGTGTACGAGATCTATTAAAAAAGTATCGATTATTTATTTATTCATGAATATCTATATTGTCCCCTTCAAAGTAATCCCTACCAGATATTATACACTGTATAAATGAGTATACACTTGTGCCAACGTTTTTTCCAATCCTCGAAACGCTTCAAAAAATCATTTTTTGTGATCTTGTTCAGCTCCTCCATCGATGCCGTCTTTATCTCCTCAATCGTAGCGTAGTGTCATCAAAAGCCAATTTTTGTTGGGGCTCTTCAGTTTTGTGAACAAGAAAAGCTCAAAGGGGGCCAGATCTGGGGAATACGGTGGCTGCGGCATTATAAGTGCAGTTTATAATTTATAAAAATTTGGCGCGTTATCATGGTGTAAAAGCCAATTTTTATTCTACCACAAATTCGTGCGTTTCTGGCGGATTGCTTAGTTGTTATGCGCAACATGCAGGTAATATTCCTTATTGACCGTTCTATCCTGTGGCAAAAACTCATGATGCACCATGCCCCTGCAATCGAAGAAAACTGTAAGCAAAACCTTCACATTCGACCACACTTGGCGCGCTTTTTTCGGTCTTGGCTCATTCGGAAGCTTCCATTGTGATGATTGAGCTTTGGTTTCCACGTCATAACCATAAACCCATGATTCGTCACCAGTTATGACCCTCTGGAGCAAATTTGGGTCGTTGCGGACAGAGTCCAACAGCACCTTAGCAATCTTAATGCGATGCTGTTTTTGGTCGAAATTGAGGCAAAAATCGAAGACGAGCCAAAACACGTGCAAGCAAAGCAGCTGTCAATAATTAACGGAACATTCAAAATGGCCGAACTTCTCGGCATAAGTGAGAGATATGAGTACAAACAGTGAGAGACATACATAAGTACCAACAAAAATCGAATATACGTAACCCGCGGAAATTCAAAATTCGCGATTTGAATTTCCTCGTATTTCGCCGGTACTTCTTTCCAAAATGAAGAGGGAGCGACCATTACCGTCAATTGTCCCTGCTATGAACATATGATAACCGATATTTTTTTAATTACAATTTTGGCTTTATTGTTGCAAAGGCGTGTGATTGCTAAATTTTCTCTAGATTAATTGGATATTACAAAATCTTTTTCTTATAAATCTGCATAAAAGCTACTGTTTAAGAATACAATTCCTCAAATTTAGAGGATTTAAAATGAATATTTAGTCAAGTATAGCCGAGCTACACACCGAAATGTTCGTAAAAGCTTTTGAAAATTGAGTTATCAAAAGAATTTAATCCTGCAATAATTTTTGTTAAATTATAATTCAAATAATGTCAATATAGTGAAAGAAAATTTTTTTAATTTTAAATATTATTTATTTCACTTTACTTTCCAAACCATAATCTGGATAACCTTTAAGAAAAAAAAATCTTTTATTTTTTTATACCAGAAAAAAACTTTTTAGAGGAAGTACTTTTTTAAATGATTTTTACCATTTCTATAATAATTATTTTTATTTAATAAAATGAATATAATCAAAATACAAAAATTATTTATTCATCTCTGGGCTCACCTTAATTTTCCAATTGTTGTATGGAAAAATTAACCTTCGAAGACAATTTCCTTCAAAATAAATTGGAAAACAAACAAAAAAAACTCTCTATACAATATCAGAGCTTTTTATTGATCGTCTTATTTATTTACTTATTATAATTAATCAAACAAATTTACTTCTTTTTATATTAAATTACTTTTAGTCAATTTTCACTATTAATTTTCTCCACAAATACGACGAGTATAATGGATTCTGCACTGATGAATTTGACAAATCATTTTGAAATAAACCTTCACCTTTAATTTGATTTATACCTTCACCTTTGTATAAGTGAGTATATACTATAGAATTATAATATTGTATTATTAATTACTATTACGAAAAGATTTACAATATTTGTGAAATAACAATTTTATACGAAAATTATGATTCATCGAAGATATTTTCTTGTATTTGTCAAGATTTTAATTATTACTTATTTTGATACTCTCGAATATTATTAATTGTAAAACTTGCAAGAATTAATATTAAAATTGATTTTTGTTCACAGTCAGTCGATCACCAAAACATTTTGAACTGAATTAAGTTAAGAACAATTTTGAAATTTTTCTCATATTTTCTTCTTAAGAATATTTCAATAAAATATTAATTATTTTTTAAACACTGCATTATTTTCTTTGATAGTTTATACGTTGAACGATTATTTTTTTTAAAAAATTCGTAGTTAATTGGATATTATGTCCATAATAATTTTTTTTTTATTTTATTAAAATTAACTAAATTGACTATTAAACAAAATTTGTAATCACAAATTTAATTAACGTTTGCTTCTCGTTAGGTGAACGCAAGCAGATACAAAATAAAAATGAAATTCCAGATTAACATAGTGTGTACATTAACAGCAACTCGAATCTATCGACTGACCTAGGTGCTGTAATCAAAAGGAAAATATTCGTTATTCCAATTTGGTGAGGTAGAAAATAATCATTTGACATTGATTCGGAGCAACATCAGTTCTGGTTCGATGACGATTATCTGTAATCTGAAACTGGTTAGTTGGTAGTACAGGTATTGTACCACTTACCAGTTTCTGGTTGTACATAATTCGCTCGAAGTTCAGCTACGAAATCTATATAACTTAAACTGTTAGCTGTAAAGATAGTCGAAGCTTGATTAAACTACCTTGAAAATTTCAACAATAGCATAGCTATGCGCTCATCGTATGAGTATGCAGCTTAACTCGTTCACGCACATATTTCCATTGACAATTTATTTGTTAAGGTGATGGGGAAGTAATGTATTTGAAAAAATTATTATAAGAAAAAAACAAAGCTTTTTTTATGTTTTTAGATAAATTTTCCATATTAGTTAATGTTTACTGTTTTTCTTTTTTTTTAAATATTTTTTTTCTACAAAAATATAAAATGTGCATTACTTTTTGCACATCCTGACGTGTTAAATACAAATTTCACTTTTAACTGACTCATTATTTGGCATAAATTACTCATTATTAATTACTCAGTAGATAAGTATTGTAATGAAATGACCTAAATAGCGATTGCTGATTGCACTCAGGCTAGTTGGCCCTCCTCTCATGTGGGTGCTGAAATTCATAAAAGATAACTAATTACAAGCCGAGCATTGATGTGGTACTCTGTGATTAAGTATGCACTGAATTAATCATTTGGCTTGGATACAAACCGAACTGTTATTCTAATATAGTTTGAGGCCACAAACCTCAAACCACAGAAGCACACTCTGGATAATTCCTTGTATGCAAATTATTATATTATCATCAATAATAAAATACGTAAGAGAAATTTTGACCAATTCAAGGCACGAAAATGAAGTTTAGAATTACATTCAGTTCGAATTTCCGGGCTATTATTATGTTCGGATATTGGTTTACTAAAACATTAAATTTTCAAATGGTAAGAAATAAAAGTTCTACAAAAAAAAAAAACAAATTAAATATATTAAATTTCACTTTTTTAATTTATCTTTAAAAAAAACTAATAAAATTTTTAAATATTCACGAATAATAATTATTTGACGATTGATCAGAATTTAAATTCAAACTTCGTTAAAGTAGATTACCAGAAGTGATCGTAACGATTTCTGTTCTAAAATATATACTTTCTTTAGTAATTTTGTTCTTTATTTATAATTTCAAATATATGAGGTCTGTTCAAAAGTATCGCGAATTTTGAATTTCCGCGGGTTACGTATATTCGATTCTCGATTTTTTGTAGCGTTATGTTGGTACTCATGTCTCTCACTTATGCCGACAAGTTTGGCCATTTTGAATGTTCAGTTAATTTTTGACAGCTGCTTTGCTTGTCCCGTTTTTTACTCGTCATCGCTTTTTTCTCAATTTCGACCAAAAACAGCATCGCGACCCAAATTTGCTCCAGAGGGACATAACTGGTGACGAATCAAGGGTTTTTGATTATGACGTGGCAACCAAAGCTCAATCATCCCAAAGGAAGCTGCCGCACGAGCCAAGACTGAAAAAAAGCGCCAAGTTCGGTCGAATGTGAAGGTTTTGCTTACAGTTTTCTTCGATTGCAGGGGCGTGGTGCATCATGAGTTGTTGCCACAGAGTAGAACGGTCAATAAGGAATATTACCTGTAAGTTATGCGCAAGTTGCATGCAGCAATCCGCCAGAAACGCCCGGATTTGTGGAAGAACAAAAATTGGCACCATGATAACGCCCCTGCTCACGCATCGTTGCTTGTGCGCGAATTTTTGGCTAAAAACAACACAATAATAATGCCGCAGCCACCGTATAACCCAAATCTGCCCCCCTGTGACTTTTTCTTGTTCTCGACACTGCAGAGCCCCATGAAAGGACGACGCTACGCTACGATTGAGGAGATAAAGACGACATCAAAGGAGGAGCTGAATAAGATCACAAAAAAATGATTTTTTGAAGTGCTTGGAGGATTGGAAGAAACGTTGGGACAAGTGTATAATATCTGGTGTGGATAACTTTGAAGGGGACAAAATAGATATTCATGAATAATTAAATAATTTTTTTAAAACACAAAATTCGTGACACTTTTTGAATAGACCTCGTATTTTAAGGAGCAAATTTATACCACAAAATAATAATGGACTGGGACTAAACACTCATCAGCGCTTCTCGTACTATCGAGTATGAGAATATTCCAATAAATCTCGCAGCTATTGTCTGTTAGGTTTTCGATGAGTGTTTCCGGAGAGGATAATAGACAAAAATTATCCTATGAGTGGATTATGATGATAGGATAAGTTCTGACCAAAGAAAACATTAAGATATAGGCTTTATAATTTTGTGAAAGATCTTGAATTGTAATGACTCGGTGCAACGGAAATTGTAACGTTTGGTTGAACCTCAAAACTAAATGCCATAAGTCCAAATAGGTTTTAACCTATTTGAACTTATGGCATTTAGTTTTGGGGTTATAAAAGTATATGCAATTTTTATTTTAATCGATAAGTCAATGTTTGCCATTTACTTTTTAAAGATTATTTCATGAAAAAGTTGACTACGACTACGTTTTAAGTGATCCATGCGAGAGGTACATTTTTGAACCACTTTTTCGAGCATCTCGGCTGGTATCTCGGCATAAATGAGTGAGTTCACGTAGCCCCAAAAAAATAGTCTAGTGGTGGCAAATCGAACGATCTAGGCGGCCAACTCACCGGTCTGAAACGTGATAAATTGCTCAGCGAACTCATCTCTCAATATGACCATTGTTTCGCGTACTGTGTGGCATGTAGCGCCGTCTTGTTAAAACCACATGTCAACTAAAAGCAGTTCTTACATTTTATGTACAAATTTTTTCGAAATTATCTAGTGACAGCGGGCGCAATTGACCTTTAAAGAAATACCGACTGATGATTCCACCAGCCCAAAAAACTACTCCAAACACTGTATTTTTCTAGAAGATGCAGGGTTTTCAGACCAAGACTCTTGCGTACAATCTTCCACATAGTCGAGTAACACAATCCCAATTGCTGCGAACAGCGATGGATGGACAAATTGTGGTCTTCAGCAACACTGGACGTTACGGAAGCAATATTTTCCTCTATACGCACTCTACGCACACGCGTTGGTAATTTAATGTCCAATAGCATAAAATTGCTGCGAAATTTTGTCACTATGGCTTGAATTGTTTGCTCAGTAGCTCGAATTTTTATGGTAAAATACATAATTTTTTTTTCGCAGGGCACGAATTTTGCAGAGCACGATTTGTCATGATAAAATTCAATAATTTATAAGCATTGTTCGGGTGTAAGTATTTTCATAATGAAATGTCAATTTCATATTTTTATTTTTAAAATATAAAAATATGAAAAACCAAACTGCGAAAAAATCACCCAATATAATTGAATTGTTTATTAATAGATAATTATCTAGTTGTTAGCTAAACAGTTGAAGATAACGTCCAGCAGTCTAAATGGTTGTAGATAACCTCTCTCAGGTTCTAGTTTTTTTTTAGTCTAGTCTGTGGGTTCCAGGTTAATATCTTCTCTAGTTAAATCCGTAAGTAACGCACTTTGATACGTTGTGAAATCATGTTATCATTAAGGTATAAAGTGAGAGGTTGCCCTTGGCAAAAAGTAAAAGTAATATATGCACTTTTTTATCCACTTACCTTCCCTCTCCATCTAATTAGCCAGGCTCGGAGATTGTGGATATGGAATTGTAAATTATTGAAAGATATCCATTTGGGCAAGGGGGTTTGATCGTCTAAAAATCAGATGGGTAATTGTGTGTTATTATATAACATAAAATAGGACCAAAGAAACTCCCTTGTGGGACTCCATATACAAAAGGACATATTTAAACCGATTTGGAAATGACGTTGAGAGAGATATGAATTTATAATAAAACAGTCTATAGAAGGAAAAGAAAGCTCTTGAGTTTTCAGAGGAAGTGAGTTTGCCTCACTTCCTCTGGAAATTCAAGATTTAAGATTTAAATAGATTTTGGCAAGGAAACCATTAAAAATGAAATGAAAGCTAATGGGTTTTTTTGGTAATTTACTTTAGGATAAGAGCAGTTATTAGATAGTAATCAGAATTTTTTTTTATTGGTGTATTTATCTACAATATATAAAAATATATATTGCCCATTTCGCTCGATAACCTTTTGCCATATTTCAGCGAGCTTCGTAATTTCTCGTTAATAGAAAGGACATGTTTTTATCGGCAAAGAACTGAATAAGGGGCCTCTTTTGAATTAAAGGTCATAAAACAGCCTCTTTTGAATTAAAGGTCATAAAACGCATGAAGTTTTGAAGAGACCGTAACAAGTGGAATTCTAACGGCGTAAGATCAGGCTAGTATGGTGGGTGTGGCATCAAATCCAATTCAAGCTCCAATAATTTTTGACGGGTGATCAAACTTGTTGTGGTCTTGCGTTGTCATGATGGAACACAACTCCTTTATGATTAACGAGTGAGCTCCGGACATTTCTGGATGATGGATTCGTTCCAACTGTGCAATTCCCGACAGTATACTTCTAAATTGGTTGTTTAGTTTCTACACACTCACACCACACTGATAGTGTAACCTTCCTGTAATCAATGTCCGCTACCGATGTCGTTTAAGGTGTATTATCACAATGGGTGTGACCCATTATTGTAAACGATCCATTTCTCATCACCAATTATCAATCACTTTAAAAAGGCATTATTTCCCTTTCGTTTAATGAGTATGTTGCAGCTTGCCTATGTATACCAGGTTCTTCATCAAGGTCCGCCATTGAGATCAAACTCACCAGCGTGAAGTTTCGTAAACCATCGTTGACACTGACGCTCTTTTAGAGTATTGTCACCATATACTTTACGGAACTTCTAATGAACCTGATGCGTATTCGTCCCTTTACGAAAGTGAAACAATAGAATATGGCGGAAATGTAATATTTGGTCTACGATTTTCAACTTGTTGTCAATTCCGCAGAAAAGGAACAAAATGAATCAATTTCATTTGATTCTAAAAATGAAGCTTAAATTATTAGCTATTAAATAACATAATAATAACGTACATGCGAATAACTCTAGTACTTCCATAAATTAAGAAATTCCATCTGTTAAGAAAATCTCAGCACAGTCATTAGCGTACTGGTCTATGATCCAAGAGGTTATGAGTTCGAATCCCACTGAGACATGGTCCTATCCTGGTTTTCAAAGAACAACACTTTACTTTCCATTCTATTTTTATTTCCTTAATAAAAAGTGCGAAAAAAAACACCTGAAGAAGCCATCAGAAACACGGAAATATAAATACCAGCTTTCGGAAAGAAAAACCGAACGAAAAACCAAATTTGTCAAAGACAACAACCTGAAATAGACATAATGGCCGCCTCTCCTACTGGTCGAAGCTTGGTACCGCACCAAAAATGGACGAAGAAAATAACGGACCGATCGATAATCTGCTAAGCGAAGGCAACAACCAATGCAATTGTAATTAAATCTTTTGCAAATAGGTTCCGATGCTCCGAAAAGAATGTTAAAGGGAAAATAAAAAAAAAAATGATAATCTCAGAGGTTTTTAAATTTTCGGGAGAAAAATAATCCATTAAAAAAAAATTTGGTAAAATTAATAATATTATGAAACCGATTAACTATAAACATTTTTAAATAAAATTATGAAATAATTAAATTATAGAATGTATTTAATTTGTGTTCGCTTCAATCTCACTTGCATTTAATGCATAAGAAGAGCAAATTCTGACTATCCGAGTGCAATATGTACACACATACACGTATTTATTATAGCCCAGTCGATATTATTTACAAACCCATTAAGTGAACAAAAGGATTATAGGAATAGGCTAGTCAACTTGGCTACGCTATTTGTTGGTCGGGTTTATATTAAGTTAAACCGCATGGAGAAATGGGTCGATGCATGCGCTATTATTTAATATGATTATTTAAACCAAATTAATAGATATAAGTACGTACAATATAGAATATTTGAAGCCTATATTTGCCTCTGATATATACTCCGAAAATTACAAATTGATTTAAAACAAAATCATGTTAATGTAACCACAAACCTTTTAGCATGCATGCTTCCTTATTTGTGTCTAACATGCATGTAGTTAGTTAGTTATTCGTAAACAAACAAATAAATATGAATAAAGATAGGGGGGGGGGGCGGTAGTATGGGGTTTGAGAGAGCAAATTAGTATATTATATCCTAAACAATAAGCTACTCAATATGTCAGTGAAAATGGAATTTGTGTCGAAATTGAACAATAACGTCTCGGTTGGTTGATGGGCTATCTCTTCTCCAGTCTTCTTATGAATATCCTTCGAAACAAGTGAAAGTTTACATAAATGCAAATGAATATGAATCAGTTAAATCCATAAGTTAAAATTACTAACAAACTACAACCGTAAAAGCACATCAAATTCATATCCGCATACAAATTTATACTATATCAAAAGGATAGTGTAGAGAAACTCTCCCAGAATGCACTTTTACAGTATAAAAGTAACAATACGTTTGGCATTGACAGAATACGTGTATTGTTTGATCAAAATATACCAAAAATAATTTAATTAATTTGCCGTAATAGAAACTCTCTCAGTCAGAAAAAAGTTTTACTGCGCCATTTAATTGGGATCAATTCGGAGCAACAATTTGGAGCTGTATTTGTGTATGGGTTTTGTTATGATGCTTGGTTTAACTCTCAAAGGATTCATACATTTATTATTTATTTGCCTATTTGATTTTGTTGGTTTTTTTGATAATATTTTTTTATATTCATATCCTTTTATGCTGTACTATTCAATTTTACTCATAACATAAAACAACTAATAACCAATAAAAATATCGCCGTGATACCACAATTATTATACGAGTATATAAAAAAAAATAGAACGAAAACTGTTAATAAAATATAAAAATTTTTCAGAAAATTGATTAAATTTTTGATTTTATTCAACAATTTAATTTGGCGAAGTTTTCAGTGAAAAAATAATAAAGAAAATTAAATAAAATAAAATATTTTGTATATAAATTTTTAAAAAAAACGGACAGAATAAATTGAATTTGGAACAATTGAACTGTAGTCAGTCATTCTTTATTGGTTATAATACAATTGATTCAAGATGTATTTTACAGGACACGTTTCCTTTTGGGACTGTAATTCGATAATTATCACGAAATCTTATAGTTACGGTTGTTTTTTCGCACAATAAAGCCAGAATTTACTGTGATGTGTTCCCTGTGGTGTTATATCGTTGAAACTACTCTTAGTGCAAATTCAAATCTTCAAGTTTATAGCAAAAAAATTGACCGTAACGGTCTCTCCTTCATTATTTTTGAGGAATTATGGGCCAATGACACCATCAGACCAAAATACATACAAGGCAGATACAATGGCTTTCTTACAGTCACTTATGGAGCTTTTAATAATTTTGTTTTTCACAGCCTTTTTCCATCACTTACAAAAAATTTCCTTGAAAAATTTTCATCCAAAGTCTGTTTTTCGGCCATAACCAATCGGTGTATCGGTTGCGCAATTTTAACGCGTTTCTTGGTAATTAAGCAATTATATTTATATTAGGTTTGGGTTGGTAACTAAGTGATTGCGGATTTTAAATAAGAAGAAACATTGAAAATTTTTACTTAAAAATATAACTTTATTCAATTAGGTATTGTCCGTTTTTGTCGATGACCCTTTGCCATCTTTCAGATAGTGTCATAATTCCATGTTCGTAAAACTTATTACTTTTGCTAGCGACAGTTATTACGACAGTTATCAGTCATTTCAGAAATGAATCCGTTTCGTTGCGTTTCAGAAGCAAATCGCAGATGCTAATGCGTTGCGTCAAATGAATTTCCTTAAGCTGATGAGGAATCCATAAATCGAGTTTCTTAATATAGCCAAGCTGTTTTAATTTTTTTTCAATGCATGTTTGCGATACATTGAGCTTCTCTGTAATCTCACGTGTTGTGCTATGACGATCTGAATCGATAATAGCCTTAATATGCGTTTTATGAACATTTTTTAGTGAAAAATCACCAGAACGAAATTTAGCAAACCAATTTTGATACTGCCTTTCTTTTAAGGCTTCATTCCCATATACGGTACATAACTTCTTGTGTACCTGCAAAGCGTTTTTGCCCTTTCGGAAATACAATGTGTATAAGCTTAAATCTGCTGTTTGGTCATAGATGGCCTGACTGAGCGTATTAAGCTACCATGGATACGCCATACTTTTTTTATGAGTTTGACATCTGTCAACATTAATCAGTGTACATTGTCATCAATTTCGTACAACAACATACATTTTTCTTTTGGTAATCATGTCTAGTTTTGTGCCAGAAAAAGAGCATATGCGAGAAGCTCTGCTTTTCTGCTTCAATTTGAAGAAATCGGTTGCCGAATCACATCAAACGCTTATGGAGGCCTATGGTGACAGTGCTTTATCGGAAACAACGTGCCGAGATTGGTTTCGTCGGTTCAAAGACGGTAATTTTACTTGTGGGACAAGAAGCGTGAAAATCGGCCAAGGAAGGTTGATGACCATCAATTGCAGGCTCTTTTGGAAGAAGACGATACCCAATCGCAAAAAATGCTCGCAGTGCAATTGGGTATTACTCAACAAGCTATTATTACCATGCATCTGCGTGGCATGGGGAAGATTGAAAAGATCGGAAAATGGGTGCCGCATGAATTGAACGATGAGCCGATGGAGCGACGCCGAAATACATGCGAAATCTTGCTCACCAGACAATAAAGAAAGTCGTTCCTGCATTGGATTGTGATAGCCGATGAAAAGTGGATATAATTCGAGAATCCTAAACGCAAGAAATCGTGGGTTGATACCGACCAACCATCAACATCTTCCCCAAGACCAAATCGCTTCGGACGGAAGACGATGTTGTGCGTTTGGTGGGATCAGCAGGGTATCGTCTATTATGAGATGTTGAACCGCTTCTATCAACAACTGATCAAATGGCACCATGCTCTGCGTCAACAAAGACATGACAAGCTCATTTTCCTCCACGACAACGCACCATCGCACACGTCAAAAATGGTCCGAAACTACTTGGAGACACTCGACAATCAACTGCAAGGTGCTACCCCACCCCGCTTATTCACCAGACCAGGCCCCTTCCGACTACCACCTATTTTCGTCTATGGGCCACGCGCTCGCTGAGCAGCACTTCGATTCTTACGAAGACGAAAATGGCTGGATGAGTGGTTTGCCTCGAAAGAGAAGGAATTTTGTTGGCGTGGTATCCACAAAGTGCGAGGGCAATTACGTTGAATGAATTTGTTTTTGCTTTCTATGAAAAAAACATGTGTTTTTTTAACTAAAAAACAACGGATTTAAGTTTATATATAATACAATAAAATATGTTTAAAATGCACGTCTTGTCCTTCCATTTTTAAATTTGTATAAAAACAAAATTAAATAGCTAAACGATACAATTTTTTACTAAATTAAAGGCGGAAGTCCAAACAACAAGAAAACAATATAGGTTAGGTGCTTTGAACACGTTGACATAACAAAAGAATGAACTAATACCATCTATTGACAAAATCCACAATCACTTAGTTGCCAACCCAATATAATGTTAAATACAATATAAAATTGACTTGGAAAACCGTTTATTTCCTTTTGACAAATTATCTCACATTTTATATTTTATAATATTTTACTATGAATTTAATCATTATTGAACTAGTATTAATAATATTTTACATTTTATATTTTACTACGAATTTAATATCTTTTGTTAAAAAAAAAAACGTTACAAAATAATTTTTCTATAACGAAACTTGGTTAAACGAGAACTTGGATTATAATAAAGACTGACCATCTTAAGTAAATACTATGTAAATATTATAAATTAGATTGTGAATAAGAAAATTATTCACAATCTAATTTATAATAGTTTTTAAATAAAACAAAAACTACATAGAATTGGAAATAATTTAAAGATGTTTTAGATAAACATGAGCAGTAGACATTTTGCAATACTTAAACAATAAAAGGACAAGCAACATAAACGTGAATAGTTGAACGTCGTGCATCGAAAGAGGTTTCAGATTTGCCTTGAAATTATTGTGCAATGTTAACGGTTAGGTACAGGTGTTTTTGTAGGCCTTAAGGATCATCAGCATGTAGAAATTCCTTGTTAAACAATTCTCTATAGCATTTAACAAAAACGGGGTAATCACAGAATCGATAAGACGTGCTCGTATGAACCGATATAGGAATGTGTAGTCGTTGTGAAACATACCGACTGAAAAGCATGCATTGATAAATGCTTTTCGAAATAGGAGCACATCGCTGAGCTCGTTTATATTTTGGAAATACACCCCCGAACAAGTAGAAAGTTAGTATAGTGAAATTAGTGTCCATGTAAAAGTATGTATGTAATTCGATAGAGTGTAGGAGGGGACAAATGTTTTAAGGATACTGCATGCAATAATAGAGATGATTATGAATTCAGAATAGAATGATCGTGATGCCGTGTTCCTATGTCCGTAGACAGGCTATTCTATTTAATATACTTTCACATGTACATATGTGTATTTGTACAATATGAGAGCAATGTTATTTTTCAATTAGGTTTATCCCAGATTTTCTGTTGATTTAACTAATTGTGATAACAGACGTCCAGGATCTGACTGAATGTGCTCCGTTATACTAAAATCTATACATACTATCTGCTCCCCGTACCTTATATGCTATTACTAAACAAAAATAGCAAACTATTGGCAGTTTTGGTTGCAGTATAATATAAAAGTTGAAAAAAAATTTATTTCAATATCTGCTTGTGTTGATTTTGTAGAAAAATTCTATTCCACAAACGATACGATGAGTTTTAATTTAACTACTGCCAATAAATATTAAATACACTTTTAAATTTTTCAACTACTGATATTATTAAAATTATTAGGCTTAGAGGCAAACGTAATCTGAAAATATTAGAAAATATTGAAAACAAAAATGGTCAATTATTATTAGAGTGGAAAATTTGCATTATTTACACTCCATAATTTTGTATTTGCCATAAAAATACCTATTAAAAAGAAAACCAATCCGAACATATACACATATGCACAGTTTTAGTTATAAAATAAACATTTTAATAGTTGAAAGAGTTTTATTAAAAAATATTTATATTAATATATGGGAAAAAAACTTATTTTACAGGTGAATAGATCTTATTAAAAATATAATATTGATCATAATTATGAGAAAATATCATTTAAATTGGGAGTGAAAATTAATAAATTAATTCATATTGTTCGATAAAAAAAATTTCCCAAATCATTTTCTGAAATTAATTTAAATAAACCAGATAATAAATTACAAATATTCCAAACATAAAGAAAACACTTTATAATCGTTCCTTCAAATCATTGAAATTTAATCTCGAAATTTAATTGGCTTTTTGTATATTAGATAATAATTAATTAATTTTGTTGACGTAAAATGATAATAATTTAAAAAAAAAAAAACCTATTACCCAAAGATATGATTTTTATTATAGATTATATAACTAAGAAAATTCTCTTACTTAATTAAATCCGATTATGGACTGTACTCTTGTCTAATAATAACTAAAAAAAAATTTTTATAAAAAACTGAATGAAAATATTCTATAATCAAACATTTTTTTCATATTATTGGCATAATTATAGCTATCAACTATCGTCATTTTCATTATCATTAAGATGGTGTGCATGCTAGCACAAGAATATGTTCGTTTTCAACAAAAAAAAGCTAGTGTACATAGTGTTTGTAATAATAATATTGGTGGTTCAATAAATAACTTTTCCGAAACTGAAGTGTCTATTAGCACCCCTATAATACTAAATTCGATGGTGTACGGTTAAATGAAAGTCATATATCAAGTGTAACGAACCGCACTAAATATTTGCAGACGGCTCTCTGGCCTCCAACTAGGAAAGTCTAATTCCAAGGAGTTCCCAAAGTACGTAGCACCCTCTATGCAATTCTACACGTACAGAACTTATAGTTCCTCCTCTTCCATTTAGTTTTGTATCCTCTCCAAATGGTGTACGATAAGCTTTCTTCTTAAAGGACTCTAAAACATTTTATGCGTTAACGTCTGGTGAATGGCTCCACACAACAACATCGTTTGCACTGAGTTAACTATTTAAAATGTGTTGTGTTATATTCCATGCCCATTCGAAATATTTACCTTTTAAAACGACTATAAAAACATATACGTTAATATAAATTTGAATAATATTCTTATACTCTTTTTTCTTGATGAATTGATATATTACAAAAGCATTTTATTTCCTTATTTTCGAAAATTTCTTTCAATAACGAATTATCCATTTTATGTTTAGTTAATGAGCAGTACTGTCATTTGGCAGCTGTTAAACATGAAGGGTATTTTTTTTAAGCAGTTTGTTTTCCGAATTGGCAACACTTTTTTTAAGCGTCAGCCCATTTGACAGCTGATAGCTGGCGTGGGCTGACTTTGGTTTGCCATGAATAAGACTTACGCCAGAACAACACCTGGCAAATTGTGCAAATTTATTTTGAAAATCGTGGTTCAGCTCGTCAAATTTACCGCGCTTTAAATTTTACAAACTGAACCACGATTTTCTAATTTATAAAACACATTCACAGAGAAGCTATTTCTGCTGTAGAGCGTAGTATTGAGGAGAAACCAAATGAGTCGATTGGCACAATAATTGGAACTGCTTCCATCAATTTTCTAGAAAATTTTGCGGACAGTCCTTGGTTTAAGAGCTTACAAGTTCCAGCATGGGCAACATTTGAAGCCTTCACCATCATGTGCGTCGTACATTCGGCAAATGGGCCAAAAACAAAATTGAAGCCGCCTTAAAAATTTTGTTCAGAGATTGGAATGAAGAAAATCCACAATCCATTATTCAGATGCCGTTACATCTACAAAAAGGCACTATTTAATGTGCTTTATGGGCCATATTTTTTTAAAAATTACTAATATTTTTGTTCGCCAATTGAATGGCATTAATGCGAAAGAGCTGTGGCTTTAACAAGCGCGCCACAATAAGTTTACGAGGTCTGTTCAAAAAGTATCCGAGGGTTACGTATACTGAATTTCCGCGGGTTACGTATATTCGATATTTGATTTTTGTGACGTTATGTTGGTACTCATGTCTCTCACCTATGCCGATAAGTTCGGCCATTTTGAAAGTTCAGTTAATTTTTGACAGCTGCTTTGCTTGCACGTGTTTTGGCTCGTCTTCGATTTTTGCCCACTCCAAAAAATCTGTTTCGGGAACAAGAAAAAGTCACACGGGGCCAGATCTGGGGAATACGGTGGCTTGGGCATTATTAGTGTGTTGTTTTTGGTCAAAAATTCGCGCAAAAGCAACGATGCCTGAGCTTCCACAAATCCGGGCGTTGCTGGCGGATTGCTTCGCGTAACTTGCGCATAACTTGCAGGTAATATTCCTTATTGACCGTTCTACCCTGTGGCAAGAACTCATGATGCACCACGCCCCTGCAATCGAAGAAAACTGTAAGCAAAACCTTCACATTCGATCGAACGTCGCGCGCTTTTTTCGGTCTTGGCTCGTGCGGCAGATTCCATTGGGATGATTGGGCTTTGTTTTCCATGCCATAACCATAAACCCATGATTCATCACCAGTTATGATCCTTTGGAGCAAATTTGGGTCATCGCGGACAGAGTCAAACAGCTCCTTAGCAAAGGAAATTCAAAATTCGCGATACTTTTTGATCAGACCTCGTGTTCTATGAGCGCATGATTTCGCGTAATGAACCTGTGAATTGCCCTCGAAAATCGTGTGATTTAACACCGTCGAATTATTTTTTGTTGGGGTATGTGAAGTCGCCTGTCTACGCCGATAAACTAGGAACGATGGATGACTTGGAAGCCAACATTCCTCCCTCTTATTACAGATATACTCATACGGCTCCAGCTGCTCGAAAAAGTGATCAGAACTTGAACTTACAGATTGGGCTTTATAGAAGCCAGCAGCGGTGCCCATATGCCTGAAATTATACAATATTTAAAGGCTAATGGCATAAAATTGTCTTTCCAATAAAATCAATATCATGACCATTACTACGATTTTTATATTTTTTATTTCATTTTATGTTTCTAAAAAAGTTACCCTTTATAGGTAACAATTATTTACTTTAAAAAATGCCATTTTCAAAGGTGGATTAATTATTTGAATTACATCAAAAGGAACGAGTCCTGCAAGAAGTTTCGTGGCGTATTGGTAAAAGTTAAATATTTTTAGTCTATCTTGATTGGACAGCATCCAAAGTAAGATGAAAATAAATATACCCTCCTTGTCCAATCCTTCTTTATATCGAAAATGTTTTTCTTCATAATAAGGATGATAACTTATAGTACATATCATAGAAGTAAATGATTATTGCCAATGGGAATTTGTTTGAGATGAGTTCATAGAAAAATACTTCAGTATTACACCCAGTCTTTGATTATATGTATCTCCATGAGCCTATAAATAATGCACCACTCAACAAGGATACACAATCTTATCGATAGATTCCCAATATGAGAAATGAATCCATTATAATATGCCATGTTATTGTTGCACTTCTGATCCATTAAGTTTTTGCGAAATCTTGTCCTGTTATCGTGTCTTCAAAAATAGTGGCCAAAGATTGATAGGAAAAAGTTTCAAGGGTAAAAAAAATGCATTTAGGATCTTAACTATCATCCCCCATGAAAAGAAAATTTGTCTGCAATAAAGCTAAAGGCAACCGACAGTGAAAATGTAGAACGTGTAAATAAAATGATGTACCATGTTGCGGTCGAAACTTTCCCCACAGTTTCAGTGTCAATATGACTTCTACATTTGGGATACCATAATTAGTTCTTTTAATGAGAAAAGTTTTATGTTCTTGCAAGGGATTCAGAAAATGCGATAACATGTCTTACAACGAGGCTTACACGCCGCCATCATGCATTGCATTTTCACGTGGTGATGCTGTGTTGCGATTGAACAATTCAACACATTAAGGACATGTCGATTGAAAATATTTTCTACTTTCGATAACTTTTCTCACCACAAACGAGTGCACACATGAAACAGAGTGTCTCAAAAGTTTAATGATTGTCTGCGGTTAAATGCAGTAGAAACAAATCAGAAAGACGGCAAATAGACTGAAAAAATCCGATTATCCAAAATACAGGCACACTTGTTTATAAATTGTAGTCGTCGTATTTATTATCAAAGAATGTGTAAATGTATATATAAATTCTGTTTTCACCATTAGAGCCATTAATCCTTTTCTATGATCTGAGCACGTTCTAAATTTTCAAAACCACGCGGTCGCTGTTTTAATGGCAACAATTCGCTCAGGTATTTGCGTGCCAACCAAAGTAATGAACACATAAGATTCGTCCTGTTCTGATTCCCACGCTCGCCATGTTATTATGGAAAGCATTTTATGCCTGCCCCAACATATCCGTACAAGAATGTTATTTACGCTATCTGATAAGATAAATGTTCACTTCGTTTCTTGGCAATTTTTATACGAATATGCCAAACAACAATCTTATTTCGCTTCAATTGATTTATATGCTCTCTAAATAAGGTAATAAATATTACCATTGAAACCATTTCGAATTTCAAGAATATAAAAGCATTCATCATTCACTAAATGTTTACCCTTAACGTTTGCTTATACAAAACCATCAATAGCGAATGATTTGTAAAATATAATATTGCAAAGAGATCATAATACTGCTGGGTATTTATGCAATATTTTCAAAATAATTCGATCAGAACAATATGTATTCAATTTTTAATTATTCTTAACATAAATTTATATAATTTTCTGGCCAAAGAGTATAAATTGATTTTAGAAATAATAATTCTAGAAATTTTTGAACCAATCTGATTTATTCCAAGAATTTTTCAATTGCGCTAGTGAAATTGTGCAAAGTTATCATATATGAGGCTCGAAAAGTCCACAAACAGTAGCCATTGTATCTGCAAAAAGTGACAGTCATGTGAGCATTGTTGGCTGCATTTATTTGGAAAAAAATAAGCAGAAAGCATTCTCGTCAATTCTTAGCGCTATGCTCGTAAGACAACCAAATCCTTTTAGGCCTGCACTTAAAGATTCTTATTTGGACCATATGTGGTTTTAACAAGACAACACCACAAAACACACAACACGACCAATTTTGACTTTTTTGCGCGAATATTTTACCTCCAAGATTGTGCAATTTGACGTAGTTGAATTGATTCTTATGCTACCAAGCGAAAAATCATGTTTACGCACATAATCACACAATCAACAAATTTTAGAGCATTGAAAATCCAGCATCCGTCAAGTTATGGCCAAATCACAACCCGAAATGTATGAAAAATTTATGAAAAATTACCTCAAAATTATCGAATAATCTTTAAAGCAAAATGGCAAGTTTAAACTGATATAATAAAATAGAAAGCTTATCAAAATCTGAATTTAGAATATGTTTTATCAAACTATAATTTCCGAAGCCCTTTCGAATTGGCAATATTGAGTGATTTTTGTAGGATTGTGTTACTCGACCATAAGGAAGATTTTACACAAGGATCTTGGTCTGAAAGCATATAAAATACAGCTCGAGCAGGAACTGACGCTGAACGACCTGACAAAGCGTCGAATTTTCGGTGAACATATAAAATACAGCTCGTGCAGGAACTGACGCTGAACGACCTGACAAAGCGTCGAATTTTTAGAACAATTTGAGGAAAATCCGTTGAATATTTGCGTCTGGTCGACATGTTGTTTTAACAAGACGGCGCTACATGCCACACAGCATGTGAAACAAATGGGCATATTGGGAGATGAGTTTGGTGAGCAATTTTTCTGACGTTTCGGACCGGTGAGTTGGCCGCCTAGATCGTGCAAGTTGACGCCTCTAGACTATTTTGAATGGAGCTGCGTGAACTCACTCGTCTATGCCGAGATACCAGCCGAGATGCTCCGAAAAGTGGTTCAAAATTGTACCTCTCACATGGATCACTTAAAACGTAGTCGTGGCCAACATTTACATGAAATAATCTTTAAAAAGTAAACGGCAAGCATTGATTTATCGATTCAAATAAAAAATTTATTCACTATGTGTTTTTTTGGAAATTTGAAAACCAAACACTTAAAAAATCAGCCGTCACATGGGACAGAATATCTACTGATTGAATAGACAGACATTACCGAGAAGACAATTATTAAATCTGTCCTTTTATTCGTATTGAATTCTTGTCATATCTTTTATCAAAAGAAAATCAAAACCGAAGACAAACGAAACGTGTGCACATTGACCGTCAACTAGGCTAGTTGTGAATATGAACCAATTTAATCTGAAAATGAAGTGATTGCAATTACGACCCGAGCAATCTTCATTCCTGAGCAAGTCCGAGTGATGACTTCATACACGTGCATAGGTAAATGTATAATACGGAAGGAGTCAACTTCTTCCAAAAAAGTGCCCCCCTCGTGTTGGCTGTCTTGTTTTTACGAATTTATATCTCAAACACAGAGTTCAGTTGCGATCTCTTTAAACAGAAAAGTAATAGGAAAATGATTTATTTGGGGTGAAACTGGAAGAGCGAACGTTTCGGGTGGTAGGAAGTTCTGTCTGGAAAACAGCGCTTGTTTCTGTGGAAGAGGAGAGGAGGGGACGACCGAAGGTTACGGCTAGTACTCGTACAACAGCAATAGGGGTTGACGAAAATTTCTAGTTTCCTTATGGTTTCTGGTATTTCCCTGGATCTTTATGCTTTTCAAATTACTCAAGACGCTTTTGTCTGGTCCCTCTGCATATGTATTCTTATATGCCCAAAAAGGGAAAAATCAATTAATTAGATTTGAGATTTCCTCCTTTTTGTGTGATAATGAAAATCCCATTTTCATTATCATCATTCATCGGAAATTCCGTTTTGTTTCGTGGTTTGGGGTTTTTGGTTCTCCATTCGAATTGGTTTGATTGTGAACCTACAGTTTGGTAAAAAGTCATTTGTATTAATTTCGTTAAGTAAGAAATCTGATGGGTTCCAGGCTGTAGTTGACTTTCATTCATCCCCAGGAAATTTCCCAAAAATAAAGAAATCAAAAATGTTAACAAAAATCCTCGATTCTCAAGAAAGATAAACATCATTCATTCATTTTATCAGTTTGCTTATTTTGTATTGGAATCGATTGGCAAAAACCATTAGGAAATTCGATATTTCTCTGAGAGCAAACAAATGTTTTTGAAACTAACACCTACCCACCCACACTGAGATAAAAGGTACTCCTCGTAGTTTATGATATTAGCAAATATCCGAAATGTAAATTTCTAATCATTTATTACTTATTACCATAATTCTACAATATATACTCGCATATGTTCGTGTTATTGTTGAAATACTGAAGATTTGGACAAGTTTCTTAAAAGATTATATTAAAGTTAAAAACTAAGTTTAATATCATCATAATTATTTACATTTCATTTTGTTCTATAAAATTGAATGGCAGAATTTTTTTATTATTAATGATTATTCTCTGAAAATTAGTTTAATTTCCTGTCTCTCTTAAAATTCCTATGCGGAAATTTCCAAACAAAATTCAATTTATTAGATTAAGTTCTCTTTACTTAAAAATGTCTATTTACTCTCTTTTATAAACTTAGAAACAATATGGCTGCGTACTTGTCGCTTAGCCCTATTGCATGTCATATTAGGGAATCAGTCGTTCTCTCTTAAAAATTGATCGATTACCCCGAACAGTGATAAGATCTGCAAATATAGGGTTTTTCAATAAGAGTGATATGACTTCTAAGTAACGTTTCGGCCATTTGTAATATGTCATGATCTATCATTTTTTTTTCATTGTATTCAGTAATGCTTACAATTTTATCACAAAGCAATATACACAAGAACAACGTTTATAAATTATTCAATTTTGTTATCAAAATAATCGTTGTCCAATTGCATCTTTTCGTGCGCTTTTGCCATTTTATGGTCGTAATAATCGTCCAACTGTGCTCGCTATTCGTTGAATTGTTAAAAATTTCGAGCGTACATTTTCTTTACATAATGTCCAAGTGCCAATAAGACAAAGAACCGCTCGAAGTAATAAAAATATTGCTGCCGTTCAGGCAAGTGTTGCTGAAGACTGCAATTTGTCGATTCCAAGACGTTCTCAAGAATTGGGACTATCTCAAACCACAACCTGGCGGATTTTGAAAAAGGATTTGGGCTTGCATCCATATAAAATTATTATCACTCAAGAACGGAAGCCATTAAACCACCGTAAACGTCGTGAATTTCCTCATTTTGTCTTGGAACAACTTGAAAACCATAACGATTTTTTTAAGAAAATCATCTTCTCCGATGAGGCTCACTTTCATCTGAGTGGTGCGGTAAATAAACAAAACTGTCGATTCTGGTGCGAAGAAAATCTACAAATTATTCATGAACACCCATTACATTCACCTAAATTGACAGTTTGGTGTGGTTTTTGGTCTGGTGGGATCATCGGTCCATACTTCTTTCGAAATGAAGCTGGTAACACCGTTACTGTCAATGGAGAGCGGTATAGATAGATGATAATCAACTTTTTATGACCGAAATTGGAAGAAGTTGATCTTGACAACATCTGGGTCCAACAAGACGGGGCTACGTGCCACACAGCACGTGCAACAACCGAATTATTGCGAGAAAAGTTTGGAGATTCGATTATTTCAAGAAATTGTGACATTAAATGGCCTCCAAGAAGTTGTGATTTAACACCATTAGACTATATCTTGTGGCGTTATTTGAAGTCATTGGTCTTTAGCAATAAACCAGACTCTCTTCAAGCTTTAGAAGGTCAATATTGAACATGCTATTCATGACATACGACTTGATTTAGTGGAAAAAGTGCTCGAAAATTGGGTTCATCGAATTCGTTCCTGCAAAAAAAGTCGTGAAGGCCATTTGAATGACGTTTTAACTTAATTTCATCGATTGTACTTATTAAATAAAAAATTAGTGTATTTTTAAAAAAAAAGAAATCATATCACTCTTATTCGAAAACCCTTTATTTAGATTTGACGAGATTCAACGACGGCGCTAGTTCTCTGACTAATATTGTAGTATCAGTTGTGCTCGAGAAGTTCTTGTGGTAAATTGTTTTTAGTTAACTTGTGATCAGTTTTTAATTATTTTCAATAGTTAATTTGGTGATAATAAGTTTAATTTTAAATACAAAATATATTTAAATATTATCAAATCTTAGATTTTATTATTTTATTTTGAATAATTAACTTCATATTTTTTGGATCAAATATTTGCCGGAACCTTCTCGTAATATTTTGCTTTAAATTGAATATTTCGTTATAAAAAATTATCCGAATTTTTTTACGTGAATAAAAAAAAAAGATTTTCAATTTCATAAACGAATTAAATATTTTTGCTCCGTTTTTTTTATTATTATTAAATCACAAATGTTTACTAAATTTTTTGTGCAAATACAAATTTTAAAGTACAGCCATATCATTAGACAGCTGTCAAACATATCCATATGTCACCAAAAAGAGCATTTGTTTCGTTTTAGGCCATTTTATATTAAGAATAGCTGCACCGTCAAACAATGTCTTAAAATGATAAAAACTTATGTTACAAAGTGGTGATTTTGCCGTAGCCACGTTTCATTCCCTTTTTTTCTTGTAACTTTTTCCATATGGGCAATGCAATGTATCAAAACATTATAAGGATTAGCGCAATTAGTTTCTCGGACGGTGGAAATGTCAATAAGTAAAATTTCCAGTTATGAGGATCTATAAGTTCACAAGCAGTAGCCATTGTTTCTGCAAAAAGTAAAAGCATGTGAGCATTTTGGGCTGTATTTCTTTTAAAAAGCATAAGCAAAAAGCGTTCCTGTCGATTCTGAGCACTATGCTCGTATAATAACAAAGTTTTTTTAGGCCTTAACTTGAATACTGTTAATTTGACCACATGTGATCTTAACGAAACGACACCACAAAATACACAACACGACTAATTTTGACTTTATCGCGCGAAAATTTCATAGGGTGCGTAATTTCGACATTAGGCGATGTCAATCTTGCGTTTAAAATTACGCAATTTGATGTAGTTGAATTATTTCTTATGCTGTTCGTTTTTACGCACATAATCATAAAATCGTGTTTACGCATATAATCATACAATCAACAAATTTTTAAACATTTAAAATCTTCTAAAATGTGTGAAAAATTCATTAAAAATAACCTCAAAAGAATCGAATAATCTTTAAAGCAAAATAGCAAGTTTAAACCGAATTAAATAAATGTTTTATCAAAATATGAATTTAAAATTTTGTTTATCAAACTATAACTTCCGAGACCCAAAGTAAGATTTTAAAAGGAATATTTTGATAAGAACTTTCGAATCGATAATATTGGGTAATTTTGTTGTTGTTTGTATTTTTTATGTTTTTAGTTTTGACAGATCACGCGAGACACGTGACGCGTGTCAAAATTAAAAGTGTTCAATTAGCATTGTCATTTCATCGTGGAAAGACTTACAATCGATTAATACTTATAAGTTGGTAAAAATTATTATTATCAAAATTCATGCTCTGTGAAAAATTTTCAGAGGAAACTATTGCTAAATCACAAATGTTTTTTACAGATACAAATTTTCAGGACCAAAATTCAAAATTTCTATAAAAAATTTTATTTTTGTGAATATTTTTTTTATCTTAACTAGACTTTAGTATTTTTTTTCTCTTTTTTAGTGGTTAGACTTAAGTATATTTTTGAAAAATTGCCAGTTAAAATTTTTGCAATGTTTTTATTTATGTATCTATAAATTTATAAGAAAAAGTCGTTTTTGTTGGATTTATTTTAATTAGAAAAAATTAATATCAGTGTCTGTAATTTTTTCATGTTTGACAAGCTAAATTCAATTGCTTGTAAAACATAAAAGGCAAGGAATCACCAAATCTCAAAACTCCGCGTTCTGGGAACTTTTTATGTCTTAAGTACAAAAATTCACACCAGATACTTACGTTTTGCCCATAAAATAGCTTCTTAACAGTAACTTGTGGCATTTTAGAGCCCCATGCTTTTTGCCATATCCACCGTGTAGATCGCTGAACAAAATTTTGTTAGAAAAATCAGCATCCAAAATCTTTTGTTTCAGCACCAACTTGTCATATTTTCTACCCATATTTTCTATGGTTGTTGTTTATTAGTTTAAATATCTAAAATATCAAATTACAGAGTTCAGCTTTCTTAAAAACACAAAATGGATAAATTGGTAATTTCAATAAATTTCTTTTTGGTAACAAATTTAATTTATTTAAAGAGGCTTAATTTTTTGTCAAATGGCAAATCAAACTTTGTTAATAATAAAGTTGATCAAGAATAAATGTAAAAATATGAAAAACATCATTGAATATTTAAGCACGATAACCGAATATCTTTCAATATTATATTTTTTTTGATTTAAGTAGATAAGAGTCATTATGATCTCCTTCTTCTTATTGAATAGTTTCTGATATAAAAAGTAAATAAAGTTAAACGTTTAAGGACATGTGTTTCCATAATGTAAGAATTGCACACAACAGACGCCTGCCTATATTTTCGTATTGTTGAATAGTAGATAGAATATAACTAGTTGTTGGTGACATATTCGGCGAAATCGAATGAAGGAAAAATGCATCTGCGTTTTGTCGAATTTATGAGATTTATATCTGGGAAAAAAAACATATATTGGAATACTCACGTTCGGAAGCCATAAATAAATGTCCTTTCGATGTAAGGACGTTACCCTCCCTTCCTCTCCACATTGGTATGGCGAACAATCAGGACGATCAAGAAATTATCAAACAAATTTTCTTTATTTTATTCTGTTAGCAGCTCCAAGTCATTGTGAACTGCAGACGACATCGTCAGAAAAGTTCTTTTACGAGAAGTGCACAGGCGGCAGGCACCTTATTTTCACGAAGTCATTCCTTTTAGCCATAGGAGCGTGTTGTTGAGTTGTCAGGCTTAGAAATGGACCAACTGGTGCCAAAACACGAAAACTTGTGTGCTCCGCATTACGAAAAATCTCTTTATAAATGATTTACACTAAAAACACATATAAAACTGTTGTCAGACTAGCTAGCATCGAATCCCATCTAGTTTCGAGTTCAGTGCCAATCTCAATCCCAATATATTAGGTTTGTTGTTTGAACAAACGTACCACGAAAAACCCAGTCTCCACAAATTTCGTCTGCTTCACATCAATAGCCCATTTAGCCGAAGATATTTATCGTAAAGAAATAAGGAAGGAAACTGTACTCAATAACGCCATCTTAGGGATCTTAGTTTACAAGGACAAATCCAAACCCTCACTTTTATATAATTTCCGAAAAGAGTGACTGTACGTACTCTGATAGATTATATTGTATATTTGTGTTTGTTGTATTTTATGAAAATTTAAAGAATTTTACAAAAGAGACCGACCCGACCGGGTTCGATTGGTAAGGACAAGAGTGCAGGAAGAAGAAGTGTTGGTCGAGTAGTGGGCACATTACATTGATGAACAATAAAGTCAAAAATACAACCAAAAAAAAAAATTGTCAATACCATTTGAGTACGATTATGGTTGGGGGTTTGATGTGATATTATGTGTTTGTAGGGGAAGGGGTTAGGGGGGGGGGGGGTGTTATTGTGAAATCGCAAAATTTATTGGTTTTTTCCTCCTCGACTTCTCGTTACCACACAAATATCGTAAAAGGTGTTAAGCAGTTTCCAGTAATATCAGATTTTTGGGGAAAAGTATCCTTTTTTTCTTTGTTAAAAGGAGCAAATATGATTACCGAACATATCGAAGACATCTGTGTCCACCTTTGAGCAATAGCAATTGGATTTTCTTAAACAGAAGGAGGTGCTAACATAAAAACATTAACCTGAAGGGATTTTGATTTTTCTTCCCTTTTGGGGGGGGGGGGGGTAGGTTAGTTTTTTCCTTGTAGCATTTTCACATTATCCCATTTTTCGACAGGCATCGTTGCAGACTTATTTCAACTCGATTTCCATTGAACATTTCATTTCCTATCATTTGTTAGATTTTGGGTAATTTCATTTTCAGAATCACACTCTAGTTTTCTTTTATATTCACAATAAGATCTTTAACTGCAGTTTACCAACTCCAGGGAATATTGCATAGCCAAGAAGAAGTATCCACAAATAAAACTGGTTTATCTTCAGATCGATATCGTTAAGCATTGTCTCAGGTGTTCAAGCTTGTAATAATTTCCCATTTCAAGTTTTACTATTTTCAGCTGTTAAAGGACTCTATAACGGACCGAACCGATGGTAATAATGGTAGCTTCGTAAGTTGGACAAAGAAAAATGATCGAATTGAATTTTTCTCAACCAGATGACATTTTAATGATGACTATTAAAACCATTTCAATATAATAAAATAAAATTTAGAATTTATCTTCTTTTTTCTTTGTGGATATTATGGCAATTTTCTATCATCAAAGTATAGATTTTGAGCGGATATATTTTGGAGTTTTTCTGTAAAATATTTTTAAATTAATTTTTGACTAATCACTAAAAGGGTTTAACGAGAGAATATTTTTTTCTCTCTTAATATTTATTGTGCAATACTTTTGTTTTTTTTTATTATATAATAGTATTCTGCCTGTCACATTCACCCTCTCTACCCCAGCCAATACTTTTTTCGAAATTAATTTAATTTGTTTCCTTAGAAAAGTCACACTGAATTTTTTTATGGTAGGAAATGGGGTTAAAAACTGATTAATGAAGCTGCTTAAAATGTTGACTTCAAAACCAAACCATCTTCTTTTTTTTATGTACTAAATTATTTTTTTTTTATTTGTATTCGCGCCTAAATTATTCAAAAGTTTGTGTGTTTGTTGGTGCTTTGAAAGCTGTTTTTTTTAAAAAAATATTCCATACACTTTGCTGTAAATAAAAATGAGGCTATGTAAAATTTTGGTATTAAAAAGAGGAAAAATACAAAATAAAGAAAATGGAAAATCTAGAAGCGCCTAGTCATTAGGGTAATTGGCTTTAGGGTGTTTTGTTCGTATTCATTTGATTTATGGTATCTGTGATTTTTGCACTTTTCAAAATGGTCCAATGGGTCGGAGATCTAAAGTTTTCTATTTGAACGCGGACACGGCCTTTCGATCCTTTTTCAATAAATGAATTTGTTGCTCTTCCTTCTTACTGTTTTTATACATTGCGTTGAGTGAGGGAAGCTAACAACGACTACAAACAAGGATAAGATTGGTAGTGATGGGGAAAAAAGACAAAAGGATTTTATATTATATGTAATAGTATAGGTAATTGCTATTGAATGGTAAGAGCTTTTTCCTTTCATTTAACTAATGAAAGACGGAAATTTCTTTGGCATTACTTCCTTCCTACAGAAAATATTCCTGTTTTGTGTATATGTATAGAAAAATTATTTAGATTCTGTAAAATGTCCAGTTATACATATACAATAAATAAGAACGAACGGACAAAAAGTTGTGTAATTAAATTACTCCTAATCTGGTCATTAGTTAAACGAATTAAAAAAACCGCACCGAAATCTTGTTTTATGGATTATGTTTTCGAGATTGTAGAGTTATGCGAACAAAAAATTTATCCAAAAATATTCAAATTTGCAGATAATTTATTTTAATTTGCATGATTTTTGAAAATTAATTTCTGTCATAATTATGCTTTTTAGTATTTTTGAAGAGCAAAAAAAATAAAAAAATATTCGTTTTTAATTGTGGATGATAATAGGGAGGAATTTTTGTAAATGGTATGCTCCGACAGAGTGAAGGCTATTAAAGTTCCCAATGCCCTGTTGGACGGGACGATGCTCTATTACCTCACTATATGGGCCAGAGCAGTATTTAAGCTGGTAAATACAGCGGTTACCTGTGTTAGACTGACTAGTGGGGCGCTGGTCGCAAGCCCATTTCTCCTTAGTACCTTCTCAAATCCCATGCAAACTTATTGAATATCCTCTTAGGAACGTTTAAAAAAAATTATTTATTTATCCCTCTTACAAAATAAATTCATTTTCTCCATCTTGAAATAATCTGACTAGATTTAAGTACAAAAGATTTTATTCGAAATTGACTTCAAATTGTATTATTTTTTATGTGCGATTAAAAACTTTTCAAATATTGTCTTAAATTTTAGATAAAATATTGAAACCTCATTTTTTTTTTTAGTACAGATGTTAGGATTTGAAATGTGAGTGTTATTGTTGCTGTGTCCTAGAATTTTTTTGGATAAAAGTACGAAAAATAAAGATTTTAAAAATACTTAGAAAATTTTAATATAAATTAATTTCCAACAATTGTGAAAAATAATTAAAAATTTAATGAAAAGATGTTTTTACCGAGTATTTAAAGTTGAAAAAGTTAAAGAATTTTTGGAGACTTTTTTTAGAGCAATTTTTACATAATTTTTATGGACGAATTTTTAATGTTCTCAAATCTGTTTCGGTTATTATTTATTAAAGGTCGTAAAATGTGAACTTTTATATATTCTTGTCACTTTAAAAAATACTCAGATTTTTTTACGTTTACAAATTGAATATTTTAGCTCCGTTTTTACTTATTAAATCACAAATTTAAAATATTCGCTCATTTTTGATGATTTTGTAGATTGTCTTTTTTTGTTGGTACAAATACAAAATTATAGAGAGTTTTTGTTGAATTTAAAAAAAGTAAATTTTTTTTTTTAAATAAACGCAATCTTTTCCGATAATTGAAATTCGAACATTTTTTTTTTTTTGAAAATTTTAGTTCCTTTTTTTTTGTTGTTAAATATTATTTTTATTAGTTTGTGAATAATTAGTAATAGAGTTAGTGTTAGTGCTAGTGATTGTGATTATTTTGGAGCCTACTATTCTGGATGGACATTCTAATTAAGATACGTCTAACTTTATTTTTTTTGCACAAATATATTGTATATAAACAGACAAAATTTTTTAAATTTTATAACATTTCCGGCGTTCAATAAATGAGCATGAATTTGTCAGGAATTTTCTTTGAAAAAAGAAGCTTTTTATCGAAGGTAGAATTTTGAAAAGTTAATTTAAAAAAAAAAATACTATCTTCTCCTTATTAATAATTGTTCTAATTTTTACGATAAATTCATAAATTTTGAATTTTATTTTTCACACAAAATTCACTTTAAATTAACATCAAAATTTAAAAAAAGATTTAATTTCTAGAATTTGTTTTGAACACGATATTCTCAATTTTGCGCAAGTTAAGAAAACTAAGAAAACAACCACAACCTCGATGCTTAAGGATAACATTCGAAACGAAATTGCTGAAATAACATCAGAAATCTGCGAAAATGTTATAAAAATGTGCTTAAAAAGGCTTGCCTTTAGTGCCGTGGTTAGAGGCGCGCATTTGACCGACATCATATTCCATACATAATGCTAAAAATCATATAATCAATCAATAAAATATAAATTATAAATTATATCATTTTTTTTAAACAACATAAGATCCAGAATAAAATTTTGAAGTTGAGGCTCAAAAAATTTGATAATCATATGCCCATAATGCTCAGAATTGACGCTTACGGTTTCCGCTTATTCTCTATTTTCAAAGAAATACCTTCAGACCAAAACGCACACCAAAAGGTCAATTTTCCCATATACAATGGTTCCTCCACAGTCACTAATAGGGTTGTCTTATTTACGCAATTTGTCTTATTTACGTAAAAATCGGCATCCAAAGCCTTTAGTTCTATTACCGAAGTTTTTATTTTCAGACCAAAATAAACACCAGATATTCACTTTTCCTAGATACAATGGCTTCTATACGGTCCTATATACGAGGTATGTTCAAAAAGTATCGTGAATTTAGAAATTCCGCGGGTTATGTATATGACAAGTTCGGCCATTTTAAATGTTCAGTTAATTTTTGACAGCTGCTTTGCTTGCACGTGTTTTGGCTCGTCTTCGATTTTTGCTCAATTTCGACCAAAAACAACATCGCATTAACATTGCTAAGGAGCTGTTGGACTCTGTCCGCGATGACCCAAATTTGCTCCAGAGGGTCATAACTGGTGACGAATCATGGGTTTATGGCTACAACGTGGAAACCAAAGCTCAATTATCCCAATGGAAGCTGCTGCACGAGCCAATACCGAAAAAAAGTTCGGTCGAATGTGAAGGTTTTGCTTACAGTTTTCTTCGATTGCAGGTGTGTGCTGCATCATGAGTTCTTGTCACAGGGTAGAACAGTCAATTAAGTATATTATCTGCAAGTTATGCGCAAGTTGCGTGAAGCAATCCGCCAGAAACGCCCGGATTTCTGGAAGAACACAAATTGGCTTTTGCATTTTTAGCCAAAAACAACACACTAATAATGTCGCAGTCACCGTATTCCCTAAATCTGGCCCCTTGTGACTTTTTCTTGTTTCCGAAGCTGAAGAGTCCCATGAAAAAACGACACTACGCTACGATTGAGGAGATAAAGACGGCATCGAAGGAGAAGCTGAACAAGATCACAAAAAATAATTTCTTAAAGTGCTTCGTGGATTGAAAAAAACGTTGGCACAAGTGTATAATATCTGGTGGGGATTACTTTGAAGGGGACAAAATAGATATTCATGAATAAATAAATAATTTCTGCAAAAACACAAAATTCGCGATACTTTTTCGCTATTTTGCTTATTGACGTACCCACAAATCCAAAGTATGTTGTTCCGGCGTATCTTTTGCGCATATTATACTCGGTAAAGCATTCAATAATGGAAAAAGACAAATAACATATTTATTTAAAAACTATCGAATGAATATACTCTTCTTTTCGATCCACAAAATCTATTTATTTTTAGACAGAAAAACTTTCGAAAATCAATTAAATTAAAAACAGTCGATATGCTATTTTTCACAGAATTTCCGTTAACGATTTTGTTACTATTTTTATGTAAATACTTAATTATGTCTACTATTTTTATAAAATTATATTTCATCTAAATGTTATTAAAAAAACACTTCGACCTGGAACACAAAACACACCCTGTACAATTCACCAAATGGCCCCATGGTTGTGGTGCGGTAAAATGGTCAGTGGCTCTATTACGTCTTAAGGTCCTCCATTTACCACCGACGAGGCTGCAACTTTTACTGCACGTCTAGGAGTGACTATCGTACAAGCTATGTGAAGGGTTAGTGCGCAAGACCTTGAAGGCTAACTGACATCATCAATCCCAAAATTGCACCCTGTATTAACCAACTATCAAATGGCAGGGCTGTGCACTTTTAGAACCACAAAATGAATAAGTAAAAAATAAAGATGCAAAAAAACCGCAAATTTATCTTTTCAACAAACGCTTTTGTTCTCATCATAATTCCACCACGATCGCGGCGAATTGATTGACAATAAATTAAATGCTCGACGATATTGCAGTGTATATTCGCCGTGATCACTGTGACTGGTTCGGTTTCTTGCTAACTACTGTTCGTGTTCACTTTACGTTTTCGCTGTGGTTGTAGTCTGTGCTAGCACCGAAATTATGTAATTTTTGGTATTTTTATTTCGAAATAGAATAAATTTATTATTTTTAATAAAATATTTGCACCAAATTTAATCTTATTGAATTTGGGAAAATTTTATTATTTGTAAATAAATATTTTCATATTTCGTAAAATGCAATGTGTTTTGCTTATTGATAATTGGTTTTGTTGTGAATTTCAATAATTGTCGTTAAAAATGATATGCATGAAATTGTACACTATTTATCTTATTGATAAATATGATTTTGTATAATTCGTATCAAACGAAATTATTGTCAAACGTACAAGTACATTCTGATAAAGGATAAATGATACTATTGCGGTTATGGGAAGGATCAATAAATTCTCCTCGGAACAATTAAACATTTCGAAAACCACAGCAAATAAATTTCGGGCATAATCGAAACGAATCGAATCGAATCGAATCAAACTGAATTGAATTGCAATAAATTCAATTGAATTTTGTCGCAATTGAATTGAAATCGGATAACAGAAAAAAAACACCTCGTGGGCATAATAATATGTTAAATGTATTAACATATTTTTTTAAAACTCTTTATTATTATTATTTTATTTTTCGAAAACTATTATTAAATTGCGAATATATATTTTATTTATAAAAACCGAAATTTATTTGCTTCGTCATATATTTTAAAGCATATTTTATAACGCAGATGTCGGTATTTAACTGCTGAGCATAATTGGATTTTCATGAAATTTCCAAGCTCATTTGCACTGATGCGATGCTATGAAAAATAAATCCGAACGTACTCGCATTAAGTAGTTTTGCACATTAACGAAAAATTTCACGAAAGCGGGGCGGCAAGTACGTGCCGTGCCGAGCTTGCATTCAGTTACAACAGGTGTGCTCAGGTACACCAGAGATTTTAACTGATGCTTATATCTGTTTGTCGAATATTTTTAACACTGCAATTGGACTGGGTGGCAGAACTACCATCCATAATTTAAATTTATCATATTTTGATTCATATCATGTGCTCGTATGAGTAATAGTGTAGTTTTTTTTGTAGACTGCATTTTGGTCAATTGATTATAACATAAACACGATAGTGTTCTCGATTACTTGCACTGAAAAGCTCTAAAATTGAAAGCATTTTAATCCTTTTGCCTTTCACATCTATTAAATACGAATTAGTATTCACATATATTCACTATCATAGGTTAGCAGCTCAGGTGTACTTTGGTATCTTCTCATATAACATAAAATAATACAAACTGTAGGTAGAAATTTTTATGCACTTGTATTTTATTATATCGGACCAAACTGTAAATACTACGACTAACTACAATTTTCAATGGAAATAATTAAAATTTAAAAAATATAATATTGTGTAAAAAATATATTATGCGAAAAAAACAATATTACATAAACATAAATAAACTGAAATTGTTACCGAATTAATTTCATTGAATATCGTTTTGAAATTTATGAACATAATTGAACTACATCTGATCAGGTGCACACTAAATTCACTGAAAAAAAGGGAGACCAGTTTTTTATTCGCCATTGAATGATATTATAGGGACTGGAAGAGCTATTATTCCGCCCACTCTAATTATTTTGTAATTTATTATTTTTTTGCAAAATATTAATAATATCGTTGTTATTTTTTTAATTATTTCTATGGACACAACATATCCAACCATCCGCCCATCGACCACCATTGATATTGAAAAATATTGCGCCGATATTGATTTTCAATTAGATGAAATTTTTCTGTAACATGATTAAAGATTAATTATGGGATAATTTTCACTGTGAATTACAAAAAAAAATAAAAATACTACGGACAACATCATGTTGTGTAGCTAGCAAAAGTAGTTATTTCTTTTGCAATTTTTTCATATATTTTTTAATCAAATTAGGGCATATTATTCAAATTAAATTGATACACTGTTAATAATATACATAGCAGCAGGGCTGTTGTACAGATTATTATTGGCTCGAAACTAAATTACTTTTGAATCTATAATTTTAAATATATTTAATGAATAAAAGAAAAAAGGAGGGATGTGTTTGGCTTCCATAAAATAGTTTTTTTTTTTGCAAGAAGCTTTTCTTAAAACATTGGAGGCCGTATGTCCACCAATAGTTAAAATAAAAGATTATCTGTTTTGTGATTTGGTTAATATAACAATTGGTTAGCATAAGAAATGCCATTTTACAATTTGAAATGGTTAAGTACCAAGCGATATGTAAAAATGACAAAAAGTTGTAATGCTGCCGTTTTGACGTTTTAAAAGAATTTTTTCGAACAAAATTTCCTCATTTTGCAAAAAGGTGTTATTGGCCCGTATTTCTTTGATAAACCAACTTTATGTGGTCTGAACTTGAAGTTTTTAATCTGGATCATATGTGCTTTCAACAAAACGACGCCACAAGCCACACAACTTAATAAATTCTGGCTTTATTGCACGAAAAATTTTCAGGACGTGTAATTTTTGATTTGATGATGTCAGTTGGCTTCCAAGATCTTTCGGACTACCCTTCCACATAGTTCTTACGATAGTCACTCCTAAACGTTGTAGGCTTGTCCGTTTTGGTAAATTATATAGGGTTTTCCAAAAAGAGTGATATGATTTCTTTTTAACAAAACAAACACACTAATTGTTACGGAAATTGAAATGTTTTATTTAATTTAATGTGAAGTACAATTGATACAATTAAGTTCTGAATAAAACGTTATTCAAATGGCCACCACGACTTCTTTTGCAGGAACGAATTTGATGCACCAAATTTTCGAGCACTTTTTCCACTAAATTAAGTCGTATGTCATGAATAGCACGTTCATTATTGACTTCTAAAGCTTGAAGAGAGTCTGGTTTATTGCTTAAGACCAATGACTTCAAATAACGCCACAAGAAATAGTCTA
The DNA here is from genome assembly GCA_958298945.1 of Atherix ibis. Classification (NCBI taxonomy): domain Eukaryota; kingdom Metazoa; phylum Arthropoda; class Insecta; order Diptera; family Athericidae; genus Atherix; species Atherix ibis. The sequence goes on along the minus strand of OY282609.1, from coordinate 16,908,881 downwards.
ATGGTGTTAAATCACAACTTTTTGGAGGCTATTCAATGTCACAATTTCTTGATATAATCGAATCTCCAAACTTTTCTCGCAATAATTCGGTTGTTGCACGTGCTGTGTGGCACGTAGCCCCGTCTTGTTAGAAGCAGATGTTGTCAAGATCAACTTCTTCTAATTTCGGCCTTCATCTATCTATACCGCTCTCCATTGACAGTAACGGTGTTACCAGCTTCATTTCGAAAGAAGTACGGACCGATGATTCCACCAGACCAAAAACCACACCAAACTGTTAATTGAGGTGAATGTAATAGGTGTTCATGAATAATTTGTAGATTTTCTTCGCAGCAGAATCGACAGTTTTGTTTATTTACCGCACCACTCAGATGGCAAAAGTGCACGAAAAGTTGCAGTTAAAGAACGATTATTTTGATAATTAAATTGAATAATTTGTAAACTTTGTTTTTGCATATATCTCTCTACAATAAAATTGTAAATATTACTTAATACAACAAAAAAAAAAACAGATCATGATATATTACAAATGGCCGAAACGTCACTTAGAAATCATATCACTCTTATTGAAAAACCCTATACAACGTGTGTTTTATGTTCCAGGTCAAAGTTTTTTTAAATAACTTTGAAATGGCATGCAATTTTATAATTTATATATTATTGATTGATTGTATGATCTTTAGAATTATGTATGAATTATGATGTCGATGAAATACCCTCCTCTGGCCAGGGCGCAAAGGCAAGCTCCTTTAAGCACATTTTTCATAACATTTTCGCAGACTTCTGGTGTTATTTCAGAAATTTCATTTCAAATGTTGTCCTTGTTCTTTAAAGTACCCCCATACGAAGAAAATTGGAGATTTCCTTTAATTACTCTCATAGGAAGAGGACACCTTTTCCTTTAAGTACCCTCATAGGAAGAAATCGGGAAGGTTTAAATCAGGGGATCATGGGCTACACAGTCGATATCATAATTTTTTTTATATTATTCGGCCGGGAATATTTTTTCTCAAAAAAACTTTCTCGAGTTGTATGCGGTGTTTCTCCGTCTTATTGGAACCACATGTTCTGTAGGCCTAGTTGATCCAATTCGGGGAGAAGAAAGTATTCTAACATGTTCCGAGTCACCAATAATTCTTACAGCATTGCCTCCAGCATCCTCAAAGAAATATGACCCAATGTTACTCTATGAGGGTGTAGTGGTCTTTGGTGTACCAGTTGAGGGTTTTCAGTGCCCCAATAGGGGCTATTCTGTTTATTAAGAAAGCCAGCCAAGCCGAAGTGTGCTTCGTCACTCATAATAATTTTTTGCTAGAAATGGGTGCTGTAGAACTCTTGCACTCCAGTCCTACCACCGTTCATGGTCATTTGCCTTTGTTGTGTCAATTGAATTTTATACGGGTCAAAAAACAATTTTTTTTGAGAATTTTTAACAAATCTTTTCGTCGACGAAAGGTACCCAAACATTCAGTAACACTCTGCCTCACTGGAACAATCTGTTCAGGTGCACGTTGGCTTAATTATCGCCTAGTCTTCGCTTTATCTTCCAGTCTTATCTTTAATATATTTTCTAAATTATTCATTACACGCTCTGAATGGTTGACTTGCGCGTCATATGATTAACACCAAATAAGTCACATAATTTTCTCCGCGTATTCATAATTGAACAATTATTTAAATAAAATGTTTGTAATAATTTCAACACATTGTTGCTTCAAAATAAATTACGGGCATTATCGGCCACTCCCTATGACTGTCAAATGCCAACAGACAAATGTCATTCAAACCAAAATGGCGGCCGAAACATAAAAAGCACCATTTAGTTGGGTTTTTATTTAGTGCGTTACAAAAAAAATTCCACAGAGAAATTTGTCCCAATAAATTGCCATTTAATTTTATCTTAAGCTTTATGCATCTGTGAGTTTTAGTTACAAAAATTTACAACAAATTTATGGGGCGCACATTTTTCTGTGGAATTAAGCATATTTTTTTGAAAGAGCCACGACGCAATGAATATGAATTTCACATCGAAAACTGATGAAAATGTTGAACGATGAAGAGTCCTTATGAGGTCTGACCTTCCATTAACAAAGAAGTCCTTGAAGTACTTAGGAAAAGGGTTGTACGCATCAAATTGGACTTTGCATACACTTGAAGACTCTACAATGACAACGGCACCACTCACACGGCCATCTTCATCAACGAGTTTTATAGAAAAAAAGGGACATTCCCTTTTAGTGACCCGAATTTGGTCACTAAGTTTAAAAACCACTTTTTCAATCCAAAGTACTGTAACCGAGAGAGGCTGAAGGCGTTTTCAGTTAAAGACTTTCACGGCTCCACAGATTTGTAGCTGCCCAACGGAATGACTTTGAATGGAATAAAAATTTGGTTTATGCATAGTCGATTTTTTTAAGAATTTTCCTTTAAATTTATAAAAACTTTTGACAAACTTGCAATAATTCAACAAAAAAAATTATAAAAAATTCAAAAATTCTTACGAGAATTTACAAAATACTAAATTTCATTTTGCTTATGAAAAATACCAAATTCGTAATATTATTTATCAATAATTCTTGAAAAGTTTCCTCTTTTAAATAAAATAAATATTTTATTTTAAGTATCTTATCTGAAACCATTATGGATATATTAATATCGATAAATCAGAATTTAATTTGAACTTTTAATAAGGATACCTTATTCGGTTTAGCAGCCTAAATCAGATACTCTACAAATGTGCATAAATCTATTTACAAAAATGGGTAGAAGAATGAATCCCTTAAAAAAAAAAACAAATATTTATCTTTAGAGGTGTTTTCGATAATGGTTAGAAATAGACGGTGGGTTGGGTTGGATGGTAAAATCTTTTCATTCCGTGTATTTTTAATCAAGTATCAAAAGTATTAAGTAGATATATGCATATGTACATATGCCAGGCATGGACTCATCTATCAGCATAAATCCACCGATAAGTGTCCCATATAGAAATTTTTCGTTTGGCGCTAATCCATTTGGCTAACAGTCGAAATTCCAATTTGTTTGGATTAACGCTCAATCCGGATGACTTCGACTGACTCTGTCTAGTTGCCGGGCGAAGAGAACACATCAGAAGGTGTCCTTGCTATAATTCGCTGGTTGCTCAAGTGCAATCGCATGTGTAGCTATGTGTTCAAGTACGGCTACCAAGTATATGTCTGTACGTTTTTGATGTCATTCACAGTGAAACGAATCTGGATATTGAAGAGGAGACGGCTAGGTGTGACTAGTTGTTAGGTACCGGTATCAGGTGCACGCGTGTTTCCTGTGTTGATAGAGCCGAGTCACTAGAATCCACAACATCTCCAGATCTGTGCTTATGGCTATGAATAGATGAGTATGGAATTTTCAGGATGAAATACCTGTCGCCGCTTTCAACAATTCAAACGAAATTCGTAGGTTTCACACTTGTTATGTTAATATTATCCGCCACACCGCACTACTAGCAAGCACGGATTCCTATCGTCTATCGAATTCGAACGCCGTATTATATACCCACCTTGGTTTCGGTGTAGTAATGGCTGATTTTAACCATAGACCATGATAACAAAATTTATGACAGATTTGGATTAAAATTTTCTCTAATGTTTCAAACTGATAATGAATTTGTTGAAGGTTTCGATCAAACACAACGCGTATGAGTGAGTTGAGTTGGTAAGTTTTCGGTTGAATAGATTTTGCTCCACTAGAGCGGTTCTATTTCCATTGTTTTAACATTGTTATCATCATTCAGTGAAAGCAGCATAGTCGTATTGGTATACGTTATATAATCTCCTCGTCTTTAGATTAAAATTTGTATGTACTTGTCACTTAGCTTATCTCTAAGATTGTATTCTTAAGAAAATGAAAAATTTGATTTTACAAAAAAATCACCCAAAAAATCCCAACAAAAATTGTCAAAAAAGTAAGTTTTCGTTTATTTCTTTTATATTGTACATTTTTCATTGTTTGATAAGGTCCCTAAGACATGTGCCAGGCGTCACTTTAGTACGTCATAAAGAAATGAAAATAGTCGAGCGTACATTGGAAGAGCATTAAAGTTTATGAAGAATACGAGGTCTGTTAAAAAAGTATCGCGAATTTTGAATTTCTGCGGGTTACGCATATTCGATTTTTGATTTTTTTTGTGGCGCTATGTTGGTACTTATGCCTCTCACTTATGTTGACAAGTTCGGCCATTTCAAATGTTCAGTTAATTTTTAACAGCTGCTTTCCTTGCACGTGTTTTGGCTCGTCTTCGATTTTTGCCCATTCCAAAAAAATGCATCAAAGAATCTGTTTTGGGAACAAGAAAAAGTCACAGGGGGCCAGATCTGGGGAATACGGTAGCTGCAGCATTATTAGTATGTTGTTTTTACCAAAAATGGCAAAAGCCAATTTTTGTTCTTCCACAAATTCGGGCGTTTCTGGCGGATTGCTTCGCGCAACTTGCGCATAACTTACAGGTAATATTCCTTATAGACCTTTCTATCCTGTGACAAGAAATAATGCACTATGTCCCTGCAATTGAAGAAAACTGTAAGCAAAATCTACATATTCGGTCCAACAGCTTCTTATCAATGTTAATGCAATGCTGTTTTTGGTCGAAAATGGGCAAAAATCGAAGACAAGCCAAAACACGTGCAAGCAAAGCAGCTGTCAAAAATTAACTGAATATTCAAAATGGCCGAACTTGTCGGCATAAGTGAGAAACATGAGTACTAACATAACGCCACAAAAAATCGAAAATCGAATATACGTAACCCGCGGAAATTCAAAATTCGCGATACTTTTTGAACAGACCTCGTATTAGATTCCCATTAAAGAAATTTAAAGAGAGCCCTTGTGAAAGGAGTTATTGGTTCTAGGATCTCCATAATGGAAGAAATTCTGTTTAGAGGGAAATTATGGATTAATTTGGCATTCATTGAAAATGTGGGAGATAGTAAGTTGAGCACCAAAGGAATGACATGAAGGACGGGCTAGTTACCGAAGAGAAAATCAGAATGACCGAATGACCGAAGATGTTAAATGGTATTTTGTTAAAAGATGACCTGGAATGTAATGCAATTCGACATTGTGGTTGTCCAGTTGAGAACCGCATCAACTGATGAGACACAATTGCCTCCAAGCCTCCGTCACTACAAAATTGTTGCACTGATATTTTTGAGGAGATTGATTGCAGTCTCAAATGTCGTTTAAATTGTTCGGATATTATCTGTTTGTAAGGTCCCTTAGACATAGTTTTATTGCGTCACGATCATAAGGCCATATAGTGACTTCATTATTGGTGTAGGAAGCTATCTGGACGCGACTGGTCTGTGGTTTGTAAGTAGTGAGAATTTTATGAAGCAGATTTGTATGTTGTAGAAGATTGAAGAGGGGCTTGGGTAATTGAGTGCCAAGGAACTGGTATAGAGGACGGTAATTGAGTGCCAAGAAACTGGCATAGAGGACGGTTGTTATTATCAAAAAGAATTTTTGTGGAACTATCGGTGTGGATAATGAATATACTTATCTATTGGTGGGTACACAACGAGTCGCTATAAATATGTCACTATTGGCCCAGTGAACGTGTCTATGGATGGCTAATAGACGCTCTATTACAGGACGAGTTAGTTTGGAGATAAATGTTAGCACTGGTCAACGGAAAGCTTCTCGGACCAACCCCTCAACACTTTCATTCCCACATGCCTTGTTACTTAAAGCAATTAAATGCTTCTATTACTAATAAGGCTATGTCGAATTGCGCTAAGATATTAATTATTGTTATTGGGAAATTTTCATAATATTTTTTTTAAATTTTTCACCATTATCAACTTTTATTTAATTATTTTTATATAGACTTTTTAGGCGGTGGTCGCCCAACGAACACTAGAGGCGTTTATTAAGAAGATACTATAATGAAACTCTCCATAAAGTCTAATTAACTTAGTAAACGGATATCCTGTATGAACGCGTCGACACTATTGACTTGAATTTCCTTGGATTAATTAATGGTATCAACAGTCCTTTTACGTCCCATACGAGTACGGATATGTGTTCGTCTGTCAGTACTTTGACCATGTTCGCCATTCATTGCTTTCAACAAAAGTTTTGATTCTGCTTCTGGTTTTGGATGGACGAGAACAAAAGATACCATCTCCTTCGTCGTTTGGCTCCATTATAGAATATTCTTCGGTCTGTTTAACAACAGACCACAAGTTTTAGTCAAGAGATATGTAGATGGTGTCTGGTATTGTGGATCAAAACCGAGCAGACCAATTCAAAGTGAACTTGTTTGAATATTTCATTATTGAATTTCATTCTCGATGCATTTGTTGATGAATTCATTTATTCAATTCTTCATTTGTCTGGTATCGAACCTATCACAGATTCGTGTTGTTTCTGCAAACGAACATAACCCGACAACTGGAATAGATTTCGAGGTATTTTAAATTTTTTGGACTTCTTCGTCTCCAATTGAAGGTAGAAAAAAAGGATCTCTACGAGAACTGCTGTTGTTGGGGGTGGTGATGATGATATGACTCAATCGCGTTCAATCAATCCATTCATGCAAAGAACGACTGTTCTTGATAACCACCGTCATCTGTCCATATAAGAGGATTGGCCAGCATATTTTCCGTCCGGACTCCAGAAGACTTTTTTACTCAAATTTATTAAAGTAGCCTTACGACTGTCATAGGAAGTGTTTTCACAAAATTTGTAAATTATGTTCAACACTCATCCCCTGTTCAAGCATCTCTTTTCCAAGCATATCCACATGATGGAATCATTCAAGCGAAAACATTAATTTCCAGGAGAAAGAAAAAAACTCTTTTAGAAAACTTTTGCTTTTGACACACCTTATATTTTGACGTACAAGTACAAGGTCGCGAACAAACTGAAAAGTGTGAATTTCTAATTTAATAGTTCTTCAGGATGAAAAATTTCGATTCTAAATCATTTTGTGATATTATTTCGGTGACAGGAAGTTTACTTTCGCATCCTCCTCTTCCGATGGTCTCATATTCTGGTAGTTTTTTTTTAACATTGTTACTTAATTTTTATGTAATTTATTTTTAGTTTATTTTATTATTTTTATCGATATCTACAATTACTATATCATAACAAGCAGATTTACATACATCACAAATTGACTAACAAGATTGTGGATCAATAACTGATATTGGATGCTTCTATTCGTAATAAATCCCAAGCTCTTTAGCTGGTGATGAGTATTTCCGAGGAGGGTAACAGAAGAAAGTTCTTATATATAGAATATAATGATAGGAAGGGTACATCCTGAATAAAGGGAATATTAAAATGTGTGTTCTATAATTTTGCGGAGCACCTTGCACTGTAAGAACTGATAGAAATTGTAAATTCCCAAAATCAATTCCATAAGTCCAAATAGTAGTTGTAAATAACGTCTGTAAGGTTTAAGTCTTTTTAATATAGTATGTAAGTTCCTGGTTAATTCTAAGTAACACACTTTGTTTTATTGTGGAATTGTATTGTCATTAAGGTACGTTGGCGTAGGTTGTTGTCCTTGGCATAGAGGGAAAGTAATGTGAACACTTTGCTATGCATTAACTTCTTCCTTCAACTCGTAAGTCCGACTTGGAGATTGTGGATATGGGATTGTTAATTATTGGAAGCATGTTTTTCTTTTTTTCTCTTCTTATAGTAAGGTGGAAATCATCAAAACACAAAGTGTGTGACTTTAGGCACTAAGACCATCTTACTTGGTCACATATCTGTACCTCTTCACGGAACCGCTATCAGACATTACTTCGTAGGGCAGGGATTGATCGAAATCACTAGTACACTGGTTAATTATTACCTCGAGTTGAATGTCAAAGCCACTACATTCTCCGGTAACAGGGCTCCGTCAGCACAATTCTGAGCCTCTTCTCTTTTCGTATTGAATTGGGCACAGTAAAAGAAGAGAACGGCATATTGGGCTAGAATATAAATTAAAGCGGAATTGGTGAACCCGAAAACATCCCTGTGCCGTCAAAAATTGGGATAGGTAGAAACCAACATCACCATCCCGTCGGTCTTTCCACGGATCCACTGCCGAGATAAGACGATGGGTTCATCTGTCGTGGTGCATCATGATTTCTTGCCACAGGGTAGAACGGTCAATAAGGAATATTACCTGCAAGTTATGCGCAAGTTACGCGAAGCAATCCACCACAAACGGCCGGATTTGTGAAAAGACAAGAAGAGGCTTTTGCACCATGATAACGCCCCTGCTCACGCATCATTGCTTGTGCGCGAACTTTTGCCCAAAAACAACACACTAATAATGCCGCAGTCACCGTATTCCCCAGATCTGGCCCCCTGTGACTTTTTCTTGTTCCTGAAACTGAAGAACCCCATGAAAGGACAACGCTTCGCTACGATTGAGAAGGTAAAGACTGCATCGAAGGAGGAGCTGAACAGATCACAAAAAATGATTTTTTGAAATGCTTCGAGGATTGGAAAAAATGTTGGCACAAATGTATAATATCTTGTGGGGATTATTTTGAAGGGGACAAAATATATATTCATGAATAAATAAATAATTTTCGAGAAAACATACAATTCGCGATACTTTTTGAACCGACCTAATACATTGCATTCCACAACAAAGTGCCCAGAACCAAGCGGGGTGGGACTCTCGTCGTAAACCTATACGATCTCTGCCCACAGCTCGTCCTATACAACAGAATTCTACTACTTATGAGGTAGTCTTCTATTATCCTAATAATATAATCCGGAACACCCATTTACCCCAGGGCGTCAAGAGTACAAAATCCCATCTTACCGAGTTGAAGGCATTCTTCATATCAAGGTGATAAGATCATAGCCAGAAGATTTGTTTTTGAGAAGGAGTTTCATTAAACGGAAAAATATGAATTTATAATAAGAATAGTATGTAAAAGGAAGGAAGCTCTTCATAAACATGAATTATTCCTAAGCTCATCCATGAAATTTGAATACATTTTCACTTTTCTCTCCGATAGATTTTTGTATAAATAGATTTAATGTTTGAATTGTTGTTATGAGTTTTATGATTGACTCGATCGGGGCTAGTTTATATATGCCCATTTACCGTGCCCTTTTTGATTTTTTTCTCCCAATCTCACTGGCTAAGACTTTACTTCCTTGAAGTTCAACCTGAGCCTGCATTGAGCGATTAACTTAACAAACTCCTTAAAAAACCTACTTCCATTACACCACACATGGTGTGTGTTAATGGAAAGTCAAATTAGTGATCAAGAATATATTTTTTATCATCTAGGAACGGATAGATTCGTTTGTCGAAAGTTTTTACCAACAATTTCAAAAGATTTCTAAAATGATAGAGATCTTACGAATTGATTGGGATTAGGTATCATTTTAATGGCAAACAATTTTTAGAGTAAGGGAAAATAGATTGTGCAAAAGGGATACCGAGTTTTCTTGGAAATTTGCTTCCAAGCTATGAGATGTTATTAGACTAAACCCAGGATTATTATTTTATTTAAAAGGTTAAGGATGTTTATATTATAAGCATATGATTTATCTTTATTATCGTCAAAAAAATGGTTTAGTTTTTCTTATTAGGTATCTCTTTATTCTTTTATAATTAAAATTGATCTTCTCCAAAATTTGACAATTTTTTTTTTCAATTTTTTATTTTGTGTAACAAATTTTCTATTGTCAATTTTAATGATTCCATTAACAATTTTTAATACAATTTACTAAAGATTAAAACAATACATTGGGTGTCATTAAATATACTCTGAAATCTTGTTAAATGGTAAAAACTCGGAATACTATTTCGGTAATTAAAAACTAATCGAAATATCTGTCGAATGACCAATGTGGGACTAACTGGCTATCCATCCATCCACCCCAAATGGACTATGTTTTGAGAGCGAAATTTTATGGAATTGTGTTATGTGGAGAAACAAATTTAAGCTGAAAATTGCTAACAAAATTGGTCGTTTGTGAAATTGGATGCATTTTGGTTTTTTCGTAGTTTTTTTCTTATCGTTTTGTTTTTGTTGAAAAACTGATATTGTTGCAGTTCTATTTTTGTACAATCAGTTGGAGTTTACCTAACCACCAGCATATATTGAAACTGAAAAAAACCCGTCTAAAAAAAAAGGACTTGTAAGAGGAGAACCAATCTAAAATTTAGTTAATTTTTCTCGATCCATGTAGTTGGATAGATTTTCTAGATAGATTCGTATAGATTTAGTAATACGTCTAATCCTATTAATGGCAATCTATCGAAAATAATATCGTTATGATATCGGTTATCTGTTTTTGGTATAGTGATGGGGAACCCCTTTTATTGGAAAGGATATTTTGTTTCCTTTTAGAGATTTATACAAGATGGGTGAAGTTTTCTTTTGTGCTATTATTTTTTTTTGCATTACTCGAGTGGTTATTGTTCAAATGGTATTTCTTTTTCAATCAATGTCTGATAGCATCAGGTCGTTCTATGGTTGAATTTTTGATTCGTGGCAATCAAAGTTGAATGCAATCGAATGGATTTGTGCAGACATCATACTGTCAGTCATAAGGATTTGTGGATAGATGAGTACCGTGAATGCACAATAAGAAGTTTCTGCAACGTAGGCAATAAATACTCGACGACTACCAGGTCAAAGTACCTTGACTTCACCTCTCCTATCTCCTTCCGTGTGGTTTGGGTATACTGCCAATACGAATCAGACGTAAGTAAAGATGGTATACGTACTCGTTTCGCATCAAAACTGATTATAGTCGTTGCAAATATCAGAATATCGCTGATTCGAAGTGGCCACCTACTGTGCACCCCGGGCATATTGTGGCAGTATCGGATTCGCTGGTTGATCCTTGAAACAATGTTTATTGGAGTCTCGTACTGAACTCTTATTTTTTGAAAATCTTGCGACGACTTACATGCATCCCTTGCCATATCCTGAATTCGTTTATGGGAATTTCATTTCTACGCAACGAGGGATAAAAGGATTTAGTTACGTTCTTGATTCAACTCGAATTGGTTAGAATGTACACCTACGGGTGCCACTGCCCGAGGATCTTCTTATTTTACTACTGACAATGCTCATAATAACGTAGACACCGTTTCTTTATCGTTTCAGTATTTTCTATTCATTTAGACTCCTTAATGTAATGTGGTTGATTCGAAATGTTTATTGTATCCTAGGGGCTTAGTATGATTTCAGCACATAAACTTTGCAAAGGATTTAACCAAAATAAAAGGAAAAAAAGTTTTCACCTCAACCACTTACAATTCCAAGTCTCGTCTATCTTATATGGACTTTCGTATGATAGTAGTTTTGTACAAACCATATTTTCTTAAATCTTTAAGGATTGTATATTAGTGGAATAGAAGAAAATCGTCTAAAAGCAGTAATATTTTTAATAAAATCTTTGAACCAACAATATTTATTCGAAAAGCCACTTTGACTGCATGGTAATATCGATGCGCTCAGGTGACAATATTCTTCAAAATTTATGATTGTTTCATAATATATCATATCAGAAAGCTTGTATTTTGCTCCCCAATGGTGTAACATAAGATTTATGTTATCAGTGTAAAGTCGAAAATTGTGTTTATTTAAATTGCAAGGGGATAAAAAATAGAATGACAAGAAGTGAAAAAATTGTATTTATTGTCAGGGAAGTCCCTTACCCTCAACCTTATTCAGTTTCGAAATATAATCGGGAGTATTTTTTTTTTGACATTTTCGCGATGGTTTCTTATACATACTTGAATATACCCACATGATGTCTATATTATTCCAGAGTTGAAACATACTTTTTCTAGGCATAAAAAATACCTACACAAGTATTACATACTCATGAGTATATATTTGTAGATTTTGTTTAGGTGAAAAATTTATACCTTCCTTATGTGCGTTGAATCCGTATTTTGATATGAAGTGCGGACAAGAAAAATGATTGCGTATGATATGCGATTATGGATTACCCGTGAATCCTGATAAATGGCTTTATGTCTTGGCTCCTTATGTTTCTTACGATACTATTATTCCACGATTATTACTATTATGATTATGATTGTGATTATTATTATTATGGTACTGATTATGGTACTTATTCCTCCATCCTCCCCTCTGTCCACAGCAGAAGAAGTCTGACATTTATTGTGTTGTTATTAATGTTTTAGCGAAACATTATCATTTGTCGGCTGATTAATGTTAAGACGTTGTATACCTATGCTCTGACAATATAAATCCAGTTCATACTGTTTACGTCTCGATTAGGTAGCTTTATTTTTTTCTCATATTTATGTGTCATTCATTACTAATGGTAGTTTCGTTAACAATCATTTCTCATTTGAAACAATAAAAATTGTTTAAAAAAAATTATTGAAGAAACATTTTTGCTTTTATTATTGGATAATTTTTGGGAAAATTAACAAAAAAATACTATCTAAATATTTTAAAAAGGATGCACTATTTTACTATTATTGTACAAGGTTTTCCGTTTTGTGGTACAAAAAGAGCATCTCTGTTGTTTGACAGCTGTCAAACATATATGGCATTTAAAGGAGGTGGCATTTACTTAGATTTTACTTTAACTATAGTTGAAAAATACGTTAAAATTATAAAAAAAAAAACTTTCCACAAAAGTTGTGATTCTGTTGTAGCCACAATTCTGGGTCTTGGCGAACCCGCGTATCTGAGCTGGCTTAGCGGTGCCTAGGAATTTACAAGATTCCTGACCGTAGCTCAATGAGCGGAGTACAAACCGAAGTACTATTAAAACAAAAATTGGTACTACGGGAATCGGGGTGCCCCATGGTGTTAAAACACACTGTGCCCGACAATGGGGAGGTGCTTTAGGCAGCTACGTAATGGCTGTGACTAATACCCATATAGCGGGTACGGTCTCTGGATCGCAGGTGGGATGTAACTGGCAGTTTCTCGGGCACTGTCACTGCTTATGACAGTAGAGATTTAGATAGTCCTCGCCACCAGCAGGTGGAGTAGTCAGTTTGTTACTGATTACTAACTGTTAACTGCCAGTAATGGTGGTGCGTTGATTGAGCGTAGCTCAATCCCTATAATCGTAGGCGACCTGTGGTTTAAGGTTCATGACAACTAGGTCACGTTAAATAATAAATTGTGCATGCTTTCAGAGAGGAGTAATCTCATATTTCGAAAGGTGGTACTGTAGTAGCTTCATTTATCACTCCGTGGATATATCAATAAGCAAAATCGGCGTATATAAGTCTCTAAAAATTTACAAGTAACGGTGTCTAGAAGAAAGAGTTTTTGGTATGCATTTTGGTCTGAAGGTGTGAATTGGCCGGTATTTCTTTGAAAATGCTGAATTTTTAGTCGATTTCCGTCAATTATGGACACTATGGCCGTATAATAATCGAATATGTTTCAACCTACAGTAGAAAATATTAATCTGGACTATTTTTAAGTTTTAACTGGACAGTGTCACAAGTCACGCGACATGACAAATTTTGTCAATTGGTAAACTTTTTTTTGTAGGACTTTAAAAAATATTTTGTTTACGTCAGCAGTTTTTTAACTTTAGAGCAAATAAAAACCAACAACCTTCCAGTAATGACTGAATTACAGTCCAAAATATGCGAAAAATTATAAATTATCTTAAAAGGATTGAATTGTGCAAAAAGACTTCTGGCAGCTATTTGAAGGACATTATATTTTATTCATTATGGCATCGTTTAAATAATATTATGAAATAAAAATTTATTTGTAAGTATGATTTATTTCGTTTTACTATCGGACGAGAAATTGGATAAACTTTTATATTGAAAGTGATAGGATTCAGAGAATCTAGGAAAATATATTTTGCAAATAGTTTCCATGTCTGGTAGCAGCATCTAAACGATATGATTACGAAATAAATTTGCAATAGAAATAGGCAAATTCAATGTGACAAAAAAATACACTAAGAACATGTGCGCTTTTGTAAATATGGACACTATACTATCGTACGTATTGGAATGCATAAATTTGATCCGGCCAATTCGGATCAAATCTGATTTCAGGCAAATCTATGTGCTTGTGTTAAATAGTTTTTTTCCCTATTTGAATAAAAAAAGAGCGGACCCAAAAGAACCATACAATAATCCACTATGTGTGTTGTCCTGATTAATCCAGAACCATCCTGAAAAATGGCATACGGACAACAATAGCAGTCGATTTAAAGGCGAACATAACTTTAGACGCACCCGTCGTTGAAATAGTAAAAATTTGCAATCATCGGAAGGAAGGAAGATGGGGTGGTTGGAAGAGAAAATTACTTTCGCTCAAGTTCAAGTTGTCGTAATGTTTTCATTTTTTTATAGTATTCGCCTAAGCCCATAAACTCCAAACTCTGATATTGTAGATGAGGGCAATTGTACAGCAGTGGCATTATTATCTCTGTAACAGCTGGCTTTCTGGTCCATTGGTAATCATCATTGGCAAAAGTAAATGATGCAGGGACAGGACAATCAAAGTAATTTTTCTCTTTCCGTTTTTAGATGGTAGTAGTCCTCAATTCGCACCAATACTAGGATTATTATATTCTTTATTCGATATAGCCACTTTAAACTCTTGCAAATAAATGGTAAATAGAAAAAATACCAAACGAAATTGTGGCACACTTTGATGTCAGGTTATCTATTCAATGCTTGTTATTTATGATTGCTTGGTATAAAGTCAACTTTTGTAAAAATAATCAAAGGACATTCACTTAATAATAGCAGATTGAAAATTTTACTTTTTAATAATAATTACTGCTAATGTACTTGGATGATATTTTTGTCAAATAAAAAATTTTATAGGGTATATTCAACTATACGTTTTTAGCTTATTGGAAATTTTTCCTTTTTAAATCAATTTTTTTTACCAAAAATAAAATAAATTTTATTTGGAATAAAAAAAATTTTGAATTTTACCAAAAGAATTTTGAATTTTACGAAAATGTTAGGGCAGATTCAATTTTAATGCGTGAATGAACTATCATTTCTCTAAGTGGATCACTTAAAACTTACCTGGTGTTCTATATTCTTATCAAAAGTGGTCGAAAACTATAATGTATTAGTATCTAGAGTATGTACAAAAATCAGTAAGTCCACTGTAATCATTAAAATAATGTATTTTATCAAGTAGGCTTGGATGTGAATTATTTAGTTTTTATTATTAGAATAAGTTAGTATATGTGTAGTAAGTAAAACCAGAAGAGATGTACACAATGTAATTCATCAATGAGGTGTTCTGTCCTCATTACTCTAAGGGGTTGCTTACGCTAATGATGTGGCTATCATAGTTACCCGAAAATATATTCCGTCTTTTAGGAGACCTAGGCTGGGAAAATCCTTCAATTTGACGCATAGATGCTGATTGGGAGTTAATTCTTCCAAGACGTAGCATATTCTGTTTACGAGAAAGTGTAAGACGCATTTTATTACCATAGTTCTCGGAAACTAAAAGATCCCCCCGGTTTTGCTACTCATTAGTCCTCCGAAACTCAACGGGAGCTCCCTAGTTTTGCTCAACTCGAAGTTGAACGTGGAAGACCATATTAAAAAAGCCAACTTTTAGTCCTCCGAAGCTCAAAGGAACCTCCCTGGTTTTGCTACTCATTAGTCCTCCGAAACTCAACGGGACCTCCCTGGTTTTGGTCAACCCGAAGTTGAACGTGGAAGACCGCATTAAAAAAGCCAACTTTAAGTCCTCCAAAACTCAAAGGAACCTCCCTGGTTTCGCTACTCATTAGTCCTACGAAACCCAACGGGAGCTCCCTGGTTTTGTTCAACTCGAAGTTGAACGTAGAAGACCATATTAAAAATGTCAACTTTTAATCCTCCGAATTTAAAGGGACCTCCCTGGTGTTAATCAAACAGTTGTACGAAATCTAAGAATGTTTATTTCTGTTCACGGCTGCGGCAACCGACCTCAATACAATTTCCTTTGTAGCCCTCCTGTATGGGGTTTCTCCGTACAGTATGTCTCAGTATTATAGGACCTTTTCCTATTGTAATATCTTCTTTACCATCAGACAAGTCGCCTTTCTAGCTATTCGTGGCACTTTGAATGGTCCTGTACTCAACAAGATTCGACATAATCTACTTAACAATACTTACGTTGACTACCGAGTTATGTGGGGATTATGGGAAGTTTCTGTAACTTCGCTCAGGATTTTGAGCAGACTGAATTATCGTCAGTTGGCTAGTGAGATGCTAAAAAGGGAAACTCCGGCATTCGGTGGGCACAGCTATCCATACAAAATAAGTAACCCAAAATCCAGTCTATTCAAAAACTTGTTGAAATTCTTAGCACAAATACTGCCTAAAATTTGGGTACGATATACCGCTCTAGTACAAAAATTTCCTTTTGGAAATCACGTCCTGTGGCGTTCACCCATTAATTGAACATACGAGGTCTGTTCAAAAAGTATAGCGAATTTTGAATTTCCACGGGTAACGTTATGTTGGTACTCATGTCTCTCACTTATGCCGACAAGTTCGGCTATTTCGAATGTTCAGTTAATTTTTGACAGCTGCTTTGCTTGCACGTGATTTGGCTCGTCTTCGATTTTTGCCCATTCCAAAAAATGGATCAAAGATTCTATATCAAATTTTGTGTGCAAAACAAAATTAATTGCGCGGATGCATTCCGAACGTTGACTGTGGCATATGGTGAAGCTACCGTCGACCGAAGGAACGTTTATCGGTGGTACGAACTGTTATCAGAGGTCCGAGAAAATGTGAGCCAAGACCGAAGATAGCACGCCTAGTTCGGTCGAATGTGAAGGTTTTGCTTACACTTTTCTTCGATTGCAGGGGCGTGGTGCATCATGAGTTCTTACCACAGGGAAGAACGGTCAATAAGGAATATTACCTGCAAGTTATGCGCAAGTTGCGTGAAGCAATCCGCCCGAAACGCCCGGATTTGTGGAAGAATAAAAATTGGCTTTTGCGCCATAATAACGCCCCTGCTCACGCATCGTTGCTTGTGCGTGAATTTTTGGCCAAAAACAATACGCAAATAATGCCGCAGCCACCGTATTGCTCGGATCTGGCCCCCTGTGAGTTTTGCTTGTTCCCGAAACTGAAGAGCTCCATGAAAGGACGACGCTACGCTACGATTGAGGAGATAAAGACGGCATCGAAGGAGAAGCTGAACAAGATAACAAAAAAATGATTTTTTTAAGTGCTTCGAGGATTGGAAAAAATGTTGGCACAAGTATATAATATCTTTGAAGGGGACAAAATAAATATTCATGAAGAAATATATAATTTTTGAAAAAACACAAAATTCGCGATACTTTTTGAACAGACCTTGTATATTGAACGAATGTCAGCCTACCAGAAATTTCTTTGCAAAAAGGTTTCCTCCTATTGTGGAGCTCCGCGATCCAATAATTTTATTTTCAAGTCCGCTTTTCAACATGATGCGCATCCTAAACGAAACTTAAAGTAGCTAAATGGCTTCGCGGTCTTGGTGCTGTAAAATAGCTTCTGGATCATACAAAAAAAAACTATTTTCTGTTAATAAAAATTAAAATATAATTTCTTTTTTAAAATGTGGAAAAATTTGAAAAATTATTTTGAATATATTCATGGCCTAGACTGAATGGATTAATCGCTAATATAAATTGTTTGTAATTTAAAGTGGACTTAAAAGGATAGAAACAATTAGAAAAAAAAGTATAATCTTCATTGTAAGAGTTTGCAAAGGTTTTTTTAGTAAAAGTTGACGATTAACAAAACACTGTCAACTGTTTAGGTACCAAAAACTCATTTGGATTTTTTACCCATGCAATGTTTTCAACTATCTTTGATCCCAGTAGCTATTTCCGTTTCGATGTCATCTCATCATCCGTTTGGCAGCCGTCTACATATGATATCGCATCATCGTATATATTCCTCTGAATGGATTTAGGATAGAAACGTGGCATACTTTTATCGCTATCGATGATGATGGCTTCAGTGAAAACGACTGTAAAGCTAAAATCATGTTAACTACCCATTAGGCAATATTTCCGGGTGATTAGGCAAGTTACACATCAGAGAATTTTTGATCGAAATAGTCTGTTGCCGATTTAGTATATTGGCTTCGTGCTGCCAATGATGTTGTACGACGCTGGTTCGACACATGGTGATAAATATTATTTCACATTTTACAACAGCCGAATTATATTGTATCGTATTTTTTTGGTTATTGTTTTATTTATTATTTCGTTTTCTTTTATAAAATACGATATAAATTGCATGCACATATGCAACGAATTGGACAGAATTGGGCAAAAACCTGGAATATAGATATAAATTGAAATAAATTGTTAGTATAATCGTAATTTAGGTAGTTTAGATAGTCGAAATATTAGAGTTTTGAGTAAATCAACAGTCAACATGTACACATACACATATAAAAGCACCTTTGTTTAGAAGTCTATTTGATGAACAATCATGATTTCAGAAAACAAAAACATTCAGAATACCAATAATAAATCAAATTCCTGATATTACTTGATAACATTCATTCGTCTATCATTTTGACATTGGGTAGTTTGGTCATTAATGAATAAACCATCATCATCTCCCCTGGTACATGTGTAGAACAAAATTTTTGCCAGAAATACGACCATTCAAAATAATATTTGTGCAAGTATTGACAAATCAATAATTCCTTGTGTCCAACTCCGAGAAAAGGACATACTCATCTTTTTGGGCTATTCTCGGCTATTTTCGATTGTCCTGTCATTGAAATTGCGTTCATTGCCCAGTCTGAGCTCATCAATGGTCAATGGCCAACATTGGTAGTAGAATCTATTATTCCAATTCCCTTTGAATAACCACACTGGTATTATCAATTGAATAGTAGCTCACATTCATCTGTCTTTATATATTTATGCACTATATACGTATAAATGTGTGTCCATATTGTGCATATATACGAATATAGGTTGTAAAGATAAATAAAATTGGGTGTCATATTGACCACAAAGAAACGGAACGACTAAACATCCTTTTGATTTTCCGACTTTCAATTAATTAAACCAAAAATGTCAGGATAAAAGCAATGATGCATGAAAAGGATCTAAATTAACTGTGCACATTCAAAAAAAATTATATTTCATTCAAAATCGGTTTAATGTTTGTATTTATTACTATTAAAAGCTTATATCAATAAAAAAAATATTTTGTTATTATTAGATATGGATGTGTGTATATAGTCTGATTTTAATAAATTTTAATTAAATATTTCTCAATAAAAATAATATCATAATTGTGATAGGATCTTTGAGCACATAGTAATAATAAAGTAAATTTTATTATACGAAAAGGATAAAAATAAAAATAATGCATTTTATTACTTTTAAAAACTTTGCCAAAGGTTTTTGCTAAAAAAATTGTTTGTTTTTAATTAATTAAATTTATTTAATTGAAAGTATACCACTTCAATTTATTAATTAAAAATACTTTTAAAAAAAGTACATTCTTGAAAATAATATTTCGTAATCATTAAATCATTTTTAAATTATATCTAAAATTGGATAATATCAGTTTTTGATAGTTAGTCTAACTAAACAATGTTTCTGGTTTCCCAAACCAAACTGTTCTAATTGCAATTTTTAAAGATTTCCTTCAACATTAATTGCATTCTGTAACTTTTATTATTAAAACTTCTTATTTTGTTCATATTATCCTTTGTGCTTGTTTTCTCTGTATTGCAAAATGTACGAAATAATCTTTTAAACACTTGAAGAATTTCAAAAAGTTATAAACTTACCTAAATGTGGGTGACTATTGAAGAAAGCTATTGTGTGTATGGAGAGGGAGTATGCGGTTGAAATATATAGTATATATTTTTTGATAGATATTTATAGTAGTGCAGATCTTATTCCGTTTCTACTCTTACGTATAAGTTTAAGTTTGTTTTAACAGTAAAGTATGTACTTTTTATTGTGTGCAAGTTTTGTAATATCATTTTTTTCTGTTGATGTTTTCTTAAATTTATATTTTTCTCTGTTTATCTTATCAACCAAAAAAGTGTCCAAGTCAGACAGAAATAATTTATTCAAAATGATTTTTCTAAGATGTAATTATTTTTGTTATTAAGAAAATAAAATACGCAAAATATTTTGCTGATGTTAGGTAGCACTAAGTATGAGAAATGTTCTTTGGAGTTTAAAAAAAAAACCTTAAATAAAATAAACTGAAAATGTACTTTAGTTGATTCAAAAAAAAAACCCTCCAAAATTTTTATGTATTAAATATTATTTATTTTGTAATTAAAACCTTAAAATTTAATAGATTTTGGAATAAGTATAAATACTTAAATTTACTGGGTTTTTTTTTTTATTCTATTCAGAGTTGAATTTGTCGTGCCAGTGCCTGAAAGTTTAACTGCTGGCTGGCTTATTCTCCTTTGGATGATATCGACAGTACCAAGATGAAGTCCTTTCTTGTGTCTTTTTTTTATTTTGAGAGGGGAAAGTTTACGCACCTTAAAAACCGTAGTAATCATTTTTGGGGTCTTCTTGAGATACTTTCAAGGACTTCTTCATAAAAACCCCGTTTATCGACGATCTGACCTAACCGTTCCACATTTTTATCAGTTTTCGATATTGAAAGCCACCCTGAGCGAGGTATGTTTTCTACTGCTTTTTAGTCAGCAAAATCGTATGCTATGAGGAGGCAGATATCACTCACAAGTCATTACTTTTCTGCCACACCTCGTGTTGATGTTCTCTAATCATTTCTGGTTAGTCGAGTTACGAAATGCGATATTTGAATTTAAGTACAATACATTTTTAATCACAGTTTTTAAGTAACGTTTAATAACTACCAGGAGTATAAGCTTAAATCCGCCATTTGTTTGGTCATAGCTACCATGGGCACGCCATACTTTTTTTTGATGAGTTTGACATCTGTCAACATTAATCAGTGTACATTGTCAGCAATTTTGTACAACAACATACATTTTTCCTTTGGTATCATGTCTAGTTTTGTGCCAGAAAAAGCGCATATGCGGGAAGGTCTGTTTTTCTGCTTCAATTTGAAGAAATCGGCTGCCAAATCGCATCGAATGCTTATGGAGGCCTATGGTGATAGTGCTTTATCGGAAACAACGTACCGAGAAGGGTTTCGTAGGTTCAAAGACGGCAATTTTTACTTGTGAGTCAACCAGTTATTTTCATGCGACTGCGTGAGTGTTACTCCAATCGCCACAAATGTTCACGGAGCAATTGGGTATTACTCAACCAGCTATTTCCATGCATCTGCATGCCATAGGGAAGATTTAAAAGATCGGAAAATGGGTGCCGCATGAATTGAATGATAGGCAGATGGAGCGATGCCAAAACACATGCGAAATCTTGCTCGCGACACAAAAAAGAAAGTCGGTCCTGCATCGGATTGTGACAGGTTATGAAAAGTGGATATATTTCGAAAATCCTAAACGCAAGAAATCGTGGGTTGATCCCGGCCAACCATCAACATCTTCCCCAAGACCAAATCGCTTCGGACGGAAGACGGGGCTGTGCGTTTAGTGGGATCAGCAGGGTATGGTCTACTATGAGATGTTGAAACCTGGTGAAACTGTCAATGCCCACCGATACCACAACATTTGATCAAATTCCACCATGTTTTGCATGAAAAAATGACATATTATCAACAAAGACATGACGACAACGCACCATCGCACACGTCAAAAATGATCCGAAACTACTCGGAGACACTCAACTGGAAGGTGATACTCCATCCCGCTTATTCACCAGACCTAACCCCTTCCGACTGCCACCTGTTTTTGGTCGATGGGCCACACGCTCGCTGAGCAGCACTTCGATTCTTACGAAAACTTACGAAAATGATGAGTGGTTTGCCTCGAAAGAGAAGGAATTTTTTTGGCGTGGTATCCACAAATTGCCTGAGAGTTGGGAAAAATGTGTAGCTAGCGAGGACAAATACTTTGAATAAAATTGTTTTTGCTTTCTATGAAAAAAAAACATGTATTTTTTAACTAAAAAACAGCGGATTTAAGCTTATACACCTGGTAAATATACTAAGTTGAAATTTTATTTAAGTTTTTCCCAAATAAAGGTCAGATTTTTAAAAGGAAACTTTTTCTAAAATAAAGAAAAAGGTTTAAAATAAAAAAAAAAGTGCGGGCTGAAATTTTTAAAAGGAACAGAAAAAGGAGATTATTTTTATTGGCAATTTAAAAAAAAAAAAGGATAAAAATATAATTAAATTATATTTGATTTTTAATTAATTTTTTTTTATTTTCTAAATTCATCTTTGTTTTTTTTCCAATATATTTAATTATTTGCTATTTAATATTTTAAATTATTTCTATTATTATTACAATATTATTAACATTTTTTATTTCCACATTATATTAATATTGGTATCGTTATCATATGATATCAGTAAATATACATATATATCGTATAGACTATATTATTTTATGTATTATTATTATTGCTCTCCTTATAATTGCTTTTTTAGCACTAATACAAGGTTTAACGTTCCATTTTGATATTGTCTATAAATTTTTGACAAATCAAACTTATTGTAATTTTTTATATTTCAAATAATAATGTATATATTGTATTGTAGTTAGTATTATATTTTACACGATTTATTTACCTTATATATTTACTTACTTAATTATATATAAACTATACTTTATACAAGTTATTATATCTATACAGTATTCAGTATAGGAAATTACTATTATTGGCTAAGAGATGTAATATTAATTTAGCACGGGCGAGAAAATAATTTTGCAAAAGATTAGATAATCAGTTTTCACTTATAATATTTACACTTGCATACATAAATCATGTGTGGTATCTATTCTAAATATTATACAAACCAACAGATTTTCATTTATAGTATATAACATTTTCTAGAATCAATTATAATTGTAAATGAGTAAGATGTTAATATAAATAGTAAGTAGAGACACGATATTAAGTTACCTCAATAGTAAGAAGTAGTAAATAGTGAGTGTAACCTTTCTTCAATGGAATTGTTTAACAATAAATAATCCTGATGAAGACTAAATTATAGCAACTTACTCATCCACATAGCCTAACGTATCTTTACGTGCATTTATTCCTTTTAAATAATTTCCTCAGATTCATATCTAATTTTACGAAAACTTTTTTACTGATACTATTCTACCCTCTCTTCAGGGAATACCTAATCGCATAGATTTTCTATGAATATCTGTATTTACAATAGATGATGGCAAGCATGTATGCTTGATTGAATGCTTTAATCTGTTACTGATTTTAGTTGAATATTCTGCATAACATACTTTAAAGTATTTGATTTTATTCAAACAAAAAAAGTAAACAAAAAACCTTTTAATTCGTCTTCAGTCTTTACCCGTTTATGATAGTTAGTGATTTTCCGAAAATTAAGTAGAATCTTCTTTACAAGAGTTGCCCAACAATTTCTAGATTCTGTTTTGAAAACCAATATCATCCTGACAGTAATAATCTCGTAATTCTATACCAAAAGTTTCTATTCTTATCTTTAATATCTCCTATGAATTTACTGTAAATGCACATGAGTATATATGCATTTGCACCTGTGCATTAGAGATAAATATGGGATCCACAAAAATCCTAATAGAACTTTGACGATCACACATCGTTCATTTGCGGTTTGGTACTCATATAACTAATAAGACTACGATTATTCGATGGTGTATAAATAATATCACTATCGGAATCCTTTCTTCGGCTATTATTACTACCACAGAGACCGACTATAGTGCCAGTTACATTATTAGAGCCATTTCCACCTGATATATTGCTTCCACTTCCACTTCCACTTCCACTTCCACTGCCACTGCCACTTCCACTGCCACTGCCACTTACACCTCCACTACCAGCGCTCCCACAGCTACTTCCACTACCACCCATACTCGTATTAGTAGTAGTATTATGGTTGCTACCTGAACTGCTATTGTTACTTTTGTTGCTATATGAACATCGGGAAGGATTCTCTCGCCAATTCATATAGTTTGCATCTAGTGTCTGAGTTAATGCTGTTGCCATTGTTGGCGGATTTGTTTCGCCAATTTTTATATAAAGTTGCTCGTTTCGTTGATTCATGGAATCGCTTTCATACTTATTGGTGTCGTTGGGAAGATTAGTATTGGCACCACCCAAACCTACTTCGTCGTAATCGATAGTTGCACTTGGAATTGCACTTTTATCTTGGTTGTGAAAATCATTCTGATGTGGTTGCATTGTTGTACTCTTGTCTGTATTATCGAAGGATAGGCCATCACCGAAACTAATGTGAAAGTTTTCGGTACTAGGAAGTTTGAATCGACCGCGTTTCTTTGACCGTGTGGGTGCGTGTGGCATCGACAAACTAGGATTAAATGTTAGACAATTTGTCATGTTATCCAGTTTGTTTTCGGTTATGCGAATTTCCTCTTTTGGATGAAAATAGGATTCCGAGTAGACCGATCGGTTCGTCATTGGATAGACGTCATTCGAAGATTGATAAACGTTTGATATGTGCGAGCGATGACTTTGTAACGTTCCATTATGATAATTGTTAAAGCGAGACGTACCCACGATTGATGAGGTCGCATAGGGTGCTGGCGATCGATTACCATTTCTACTATATTCGCTGGGCGTTTTACCAAATGTCGATACTTCTGCATATTCACCAGGAAAGTTTGAATAATCACCAATAAATCTGTGAATCGAATTAAGAAAGCTGACAATAAATAAATTATTCTTATCGCTATCATATTAATTGGAAAACTTTTAACACTATACTCTCTACAAAAAAAATGAAATTTATTCGATAATGTTATACAAATAAACTATTTATTGTGGTTACTTAGTAACAGAACTATTTGCATATTTTATCAAATTTCACAAAGTCTATCCAGTATATTTTTAACATACGAAAGAGTTTCAACATTTTATCAACTGCAAGGATATTATCCCTAATTAATTAATTATGCTGTTAGAGAAAGTTAAGATGACTGTTTTTTTTTAATTTTCATTTAAGATAAACTAAGAAAAAGGATACTATATAATTTTAATTTTCTATTTTTGGTGACAGCTTTATGAAAATGGTAAATTAATAAATATTAAAATGTGGAATTTAACAATGACGTTTTAACAAAATGGACTAAAAGTTATAAGTAAATAGACTCTCCTCATTAGAGAAATTAAATTTTATAAAATTTATGGAAAAAAGAGTGTATGTATTGTGGATAAATAAATACTCTATATAATAGTGGGATCGGCACAGACAGTTAAATAGAACAAATCAAATGAGTGAAAGGAGGAGAAGCAAAAAAAAATTGATTAAAATACAGGACATGGCGTATAATAATTTTCCACCCCTAAATCGTAAATTAAATGAGATACGTACCTCTGATTGCGTTGGTAGTGCTGCTGCTCAACCGGTAATGTTGGCACAATACAAACAGGAGCATAGTCTGCTATCTGATCCTTTTGCATGTCGGATGCGGTCGCTGAGGTAGCCGTCGTTGTAGCGGTTGCTGTTGGTACTGGCCGCCAAACCATACCTCCACCAGATGGGTCTAACCAAAATCCATTACCAGTCTGTGATAAAGTTGGCATTTTTACTACACCATTCGAATGAGTGCCTGTTGTTGGTAATAAATAATCAAAGTCATTTTTATTAAATCTTTTTAGAATATCATAGAAGTAAAAGTAGGCCAAAGTAAAAGTTGTATATATAGTCATATTTATGACCAGGGAAAAATATAATCATTCAAGATACCCATTATTTTATAGTCGATATCAATACCAACGTGAATATACGTGGGCTACTATATATATTTCTGGCCTAATAATGAAAATGCGAATATTTATCAACGAAAAAGGTTTTATTGTTTTTCAAAATATTCTCCATCAAGATTTATACACTTTTGCATGCGCTCAAACCAATTTTCGAAGCACTTTTTCCACTCCGATTGAGACACCTCCAAAACATGGTTTTTGAATGCTTCAACAGCATCTTCTGGCGACGAAAATCGTTGACCACGCATTTTTTTCTTGATGTGTGGGAATAAAAAGAAGTCATTGGGTGCCAAGTCAGGTTTTTCGAATTTCTCCGAAGACTTCAGGCAAACAAATGGTGGTGTACCACTCAGAATTGACCGTCCTACGTTGCACAAGCGGAACAGTCGCCACATGACCAGTTTTGCCAAAGAAACAAGCGACCATTTGCTTCGAAGTGCTTCTTCCACGAACAACTTTCGTTGGATTTGACTCGTCTTGGAAGACCCACACGGTCGATTGCTGTTTTGTTTCGGGCTCATACGCATAGATCCATGATTCGTCACCTGTGACGATCTTATAAACGTCTTTTGAAGCACCGCGATCGTATTTTTTCAGCATTTCTTTACACCAATCCACACGAGCCTTTTTTTGAGCGATTGTCAAATTGTGCGGGATCCAACGAGAACAAACCTTTTTTACGGCCAGGTGTTCATGCAATATCGAATGTATGCTGGTGGGAGAAATGCCTAGGCATGCCTCTATCTCACGGTATGTCACATGACGGTCTTGCATTATCAGTTCACGTACGGCATCGATGTTTTCTGGAACAACGGCTGTTTTTGGACGACCTTCACGGAATTCGTCTTTGAGCGAGCGTCGGCCACGATTGAATTCGTTGTACCAGTTTTTCACAGTGCTATAGGATGGTGCTTCATAGCCATACAAAGATTTAAGTTCATCGATGCACTCTTGTCGTGATAATCCACGTCGAAAGTTGTGAAAAATGATCGCACGAAAATGTTCACGAGTTAATTCCATTTTTTTGCCAAATTGATTTTTTCAAGTCACTGTAAACAACACAAATGATAGTCGTACGTCAAAACGTTCTGAGTACGTTTATGCTAAAAAATGTCAAACTTTCCAATGGAAATGTCAGATCGCACCTGGCAACACTTAGTGTTGCCTAGGCCAGAAATATATATAGTAGCCTACGTATCATTGGACAAAGATATTATCTAAAAATTTCGAAGACGTTTAGTATGAACATATTTAGTCACGTTATTTGGGTTAACCTTATCCTGAGAGAATTTATTCAAAAACGGAAATATTTTTCCGCGTTCTTTTTCTATCCTTAAATTATTTGTAGAAAATTTCAGTAATGTTTTTGTATTTATTTTTGATTTAGTCACAAAATGTCAATACTCTCTTATGTGTACGTCAAAAGTTAACTGCCTTAACCAACCATAACTGAATAATAAATTTCCTGTTAAAATTTACTTTCTGTACTGCAGATTATATAAACGTGTCCTCAGTAAAAAAAAAACAATATTTATAAAATTACACCAAATAATCCATATTGTTTTTTGGTTGGATATTTTGTATTCAGCTTATTTATTTTTTTAATTAAAAATTTCCATTTGCAAATAAATGAATCGAATAAATAAAAGAAATTTTTTTTATATATTTAATTTAAAGCAATTTTAAGTTGACTTTTTAATTTGAATTAAAAAAAACAAAAACCAACAACATTAACTAGAGTGAACCTCAATTTAGTGAAAGCTTTTGCAGACCATGTTGGATAAAAGCGTAATCAAACCACTGAAATATGAGCCTTCAGTTTTATTTAATTTTCCGGTTTGGGGCTTCAAAATATATTTCATTGTTGTAAATAGATGGGTGGACATATGAACAGGAAGTGTATGTGTGCAAATATGTGCGCGCCATTTATTATATGCAACAGACAAGCAAGGCTTTAATCGACTTGGATTACTGAATATTTCTAGCCAAGCTGACACAAACCTTTTCAAAATGCTTTGTCAGAACAGTACTAAGGTGAGCAGGGGGTAATATTGCCTTGAGTTGTTGTCCAGTTCTCAACCAGACAGTTATTCATTTCGTACTAACTTTTTACCTCCAATAATAGCAAAACTGCATTCCACCTATCTGCAAGGGCTACTATACCAACAATTTTTTTCGCTCTATTTTATTTGTTTTAACTGCAATCTACTATTTTTCCAAGTCCTGAAAGTATCGTTGAAAATACTGCAGGTTGTCGGTGGTATCATTCCACCTCAAAAATAGCATGAAAATATTGTCATGGTTGTTGAGGGCGTTAGCCAAGTATAATTTTCATTTGGATTTTATTAATTTTCATGTGGGAACCGGATATGTCCCTAACGAGACTACTAAACAATTAAGCAAAAATAATACGTTATTAGGGAGATGCAAAAAAAAATCCTTATTTTTTATTGTTATCTCATTTTTTTATATCTATCCAGTTTTGTAAGAAAATACTTTTAACTAACAGTGACTACATCATATAAAATATTTAATATTTGATAAAAATTAGTAATTTTTCTATTATTAATTGTAGTAAAAATTTAAAATTTTATGGATAATTTTAATATAGTATTTTACGATAAAGCATTTTTTTCGAAGTATTCGATTTTTCTAGAGTAAATTTCTTATATACTTTTATTTCAAGCACATTCTTAAAGAAGTAGCATCCTAAGAGGATTGAATGGACTAATTGAACTGTAAAAGAAAATTGTTGTGTGTATGGATGAGCTAGGAAGGAACTTTACAAACCAACAGCTAATAGAGGTCGTTGCCAAATATTTACTACGCTATTGAGTTTATATTTTCTATTCATTTTCGTTCTTAGTTAACTTAATTACCGCACAAAGGTAAATAAGCAGACGTAACAAGAAGTAGCCATAATAGGTTAAATGATTTTCCATAGGAACCCTGAAGGAAATCTCAAAAGATCACATGGTTACGGACAGGTTTCTATGCACTCTTTTTTGGCAAACAATTCGTAATAGGGGGAAGGTTAACGAGTATGAACGGAACAGACTGGTTATTACATTTTCACTAGGGTGAAATGTGGCTGAATTTTGGTCTTTAGGATTTAGTGTTTTGTACAGAATGAACAATAAAAATTTCTATTAAACAAACAATATTAACTAGTCGCTTACCTCGAATGGAACTTAAGGCACCCTGCTTCATCAGCATGTGTTTCCGCTTTACGAACACCATTGCCCCAAAGGATAGCATCATTATCGCGAGAATGGATCCCAGCAACGCAATAAACCACGGTTGAGTAAGAACATCATCCATGTGTTCATGATTAATTGGATACCTAGAATGGCACAGAATTGACAACAATACATGAGAGTACATGTCCGATTTCAGTTTTTGTTAAAAGTCTTTCTGAAGATTTTAGGCACACTCACTCACTCATTCATTTATTTATTCATACATTAATTCTATATAATAAAATAAGTAACAAAAAAAAATGTTTATCGTGAAAATTTTTGGACGTACCTGTGCGATGTGAATTGGTCCAGGCGTTTCGTAATTGGATCTAGTCGTAATGTCACTGGAACACTGTATGGGCCTAGACCGGCATTATTTTCAGCTGCAACACTAACCGTATACGTAACACCCTCGGTCAAATTCGCAAGCAAAAGGGTTGGTGTTCCGGCATCAATTGTGACATTCGTCAGGATTCTCGACAGGTTGAGCTTTGGATCGACCCCTCTCACAATTATGTGATATGTTAATAGGATGCCTATGTAATTACAACAAAATAATTTTCGATTATTCAATTCTATCTAAATGTACGTATACTCGTAAAAATGAATCACACAAATAATAGGTTAGTGAATAGGACAAAAAGGTAAGGAAGGGTAGTTATTTTCTTTGCAAATATATTCGGCCAATTACCATTATGCGCCTTTAGAGCGGGTGCTTTCCATTTCAGAAATACTGCTGATGTGTTCAAGAGTAACGCCTCCATTTGTGAAGGGGGTTCACTAGGCACTATAAAACGGTATAAAAAAAAATTCTATATAAATGCCTAAGAATTATAAGAAATTTATATATAAAAAATACTATCTTTTCAAACCAATGTAAATGCGCACTCACTCATTCATAGCTCATATCCAGAGTCAGATTATACTGAGTATATGTTCAAATATTTAATGAAGAAAAAATATGTTTTTTGTTCAATTTAATTTTACAATACTACTATTCATACTTTTTAAGGATAGGAAATAAGCGGA
This sequence comes from Atherix ibis, assembly GCA_958298945.1. Classification (NCBI taxonomy): domain Eukaryota; kingdom Metazoa; phylum Arthropoda; class Insecta; order Diptera; family Athericidae; genus Atherix; species Atherix ibis. The sequence continues at coordinate 16,878,822 of OY282609.1, read as the reverse complement.
AATGGTTGTGTATTATTGGACTGTTATTAGATTCCATTCAATTTCAACAAATTGAAAGTACTTATTTATAAACTCTTTAATGTTTAATTGCCTTCATTTTTAGTGGTGCTCGAGATCGTTCTGCTCTCTTAGCTCTTAATTCATATTACTCACTCACTGCCTTTATACATAAATAAAAGTTGAAGCAAAAATCGTTCAAGTTCAATGAAATATAAGTGGACCTGTAAATGGCAGATTTTCAACTCTTCAATATGATTTGTCCATATATACAATACTCGTACTTTAATAAAATTATGTACGTATACATTTGTTTAGACATAAATTGTTAGGAATTTATGTTTTGCTACTTCAAAAAAAAAACAATGAAGTTAAATTTAAAGTTCTTATTTCCAGAATCCTGGACTAAATTTTATAAAAATATTACCAATTAACGAATTTAAGGAATTTTTTCAAGAAATCCTATTTTTACCAATTCTACATGCTGATTTAGTAGAAGATAGTTTGACGTTATTATTTCATATGATATATTACTATTCAGGATTTAGCAAATTTTCACCATTTTCTGTTTAAAAAATTAAAATAAGCATAGTAAACTATTTCAATTTAAAATTCAATTTTATGATTTTATGCTGATTTTTTTATGCATTTCAAAATTGTCAGTCTCTCTTTTAGAAAATTGCAGAAAATTGTATTTTGTTAAAATGGGTTTTCAACATTTTTGCATATACAAAATTTTAGTTGATTTTCATTTTTAAATTGAGCCCAAAAAAAAAAACGATTTTCTTTAATTATCATTACAATCGTTGACTATTCAAATTCATGTTTATATTTGAATATCCTTTTTACTTTTCGTTTTATATAGAATGAAGATGAACGTGGAAAATTTCAGTTATGCATTAAAAGACAAAATTTCGTATTAACCTACTCTATGCTTTTCGATCCTTTCCGAGAGAATACGAAACACTTTATCTAGAGTATAGTAATTTTAAGCAAGAAATCAACAGTATAATCTCATGAGTTGTATCGAAGAGGAAGAAATGCTGTTCCTAACAGGGTAGTGTATAGAGAATAGAAATGCAATTCGAAAGACATACACAAAACTACACTTGAAAAGGATTCATTTTCAACTGTACATTGATATCCGTTTCCGTACATCATCAATTGCACGTGCATAAAACCTGATGAATAAATAGTAAACGAAAGTCAATTTTGATAGAGCATCTTTAACTAGTTTTCATTCAAGTTAGAGTAGTTACAACAGAAATGATAGCACACATATACACACGACAATCATACGTAAATAAATAAGAATACAAACAGACGAATAAACAAACTGGCAAATAAGTAAAATTGCTATCCCAATAGCTTCGTTCCACTCATGTATCCTTTAGATTTTTCAAATCCAAGGGTGTATGGGCGAAGTGGGGAGAGCAATTTTCAATTCACCAAAAGAAATGTCGATTCAGAACTTTACTCACCATCCTCCATGGTACGTGCAATCCTTGAATTGGACGGTTTACCCTCAACTGACTTATAAAATGGCACAATGAAAAATTCATAGCGGGTATACTTCATCAGGCCTGTAATAGTGCAAGTTGATGCGCCACCTCCGTTCAATACGGTTAACATTTTGTATGTGGTCTTTACAGTACCATCTTTGGCAATAGTGGTAGATACAGTGCCACTGATACTATTCCTTTTGCTACCGTTGGTCGCGCTAATATTGGTCATAGCCGTGTTGCCCGATGACGAAGAATGGGTTTTGGAAGTCGGTATCAGATCCAGTTGGCGAGCGTAAATATAGAAACCTTCAACGTATTTACCATTTATGATCTGTCGATAGAACGATTTAATTAAATTGATATGAACGTAAATTTATTGCCTCATTTTTTTTTTTAATAATCTATATTAGTATATGCTCCATTTCAGGAGAATTGTAAATATTTACAAATGCGCTTTGATATCTCATATGATTTATAATACAATATATTTCAATTGAAGTATTTGTACTTACTTGCCAAGTTAATTTCATACTAGTCGATTCGGTCGATGTTGCATTTAATAACTCAACAACATCACCAGATAATAAGCTGGCACGAGCTTCGCTTAAATCCAAAGCTGAATTGAAATTTTTCTATTGTAAATAAAATAAAAATAAACTGTTAATTATAAATATTATACAATATATGTGTATATTTTAAAGCTATTCAAATAAAGAAAATTCTCATTTATTTAAATTAAAATTTACTTAAAACATTAAAAAGGATTATTCGATCTCTTGTTTTAAGCAATTAGCGTAAATGAACTGTAATTAAAATCCCACAAATTTTCAACTATCTAAATTCCCAAATGTAGTTAGTAATATTTTTAAATCGATATTAATGGAAAATGAAGCCTCAGAGCCTACCTAATAAATTGTAGTTTTACTATATATTGGTGAAAATTCTCTAGACCAATTGTAAATAATTTATTTCTAATATATTTAAGTTTGTATAAATGCATACGAGTGTATTATTTTTTTCAAATATTCTTCAATAATCTTTGGATATAATCTGTTGGCAAAAAAATCTTGTATTTTAACGTTAAATAAAATTTGTAATTAAAAAATGGATGGTTTGATACGTGCAATATGCACACTTAATTTGGTAGTATATTTAACGTGTGAAACAGGTCACAAATCCTTGACTCTATAGGAAATGCAATGAACTCTCTACAAATAGAAATAGATAATTAGCTTACCATTCCGACAGCAACTGGTTCCGACAATGGGCTCGGTAATGAGATGCCATGGGAGTTTTCGGCACGAACGATAAAGAAATAATTAAGACCAGCACTAAGGCTAACTTGTGTGAACGACGTATTCTGAAGACGTGCACCGATAGTCACCCAACCATCTGTGTCATTCCGGCCGTACATTTCGACCACATATCCCAAGAGACTGGATGCTCCAATTTTATTGCTTCGAGTCCAGAAAATTGTCACACTATCCTCTGTCTTCTCAACAATCTGTGGCTTGCCTGTAGATAGCGATAGAATTCGAACAAGGACGGTTAGGTTTGATTAATGATATTTGAATTACTATGTCTATTGACACATGCAACCCACATTAGTGTTTGGAATGTGCATTAAATAGACTGTATACTAAACTGACAGTTTCGGATAGTACTTGATAATGCATAACAATAATAATGAGTTTATTTCTTACCTGGTGCACCTGGATATGTTGATATTTCGGGGGCCCGATAGAATTTTATATTTGGGTTTGTAGGCACTTCAAGTTTGAGATAACCACTCCACGTAGACTTGCCATTGCGGTTGGTCGCCGCACATGTGTATAATCCAGCATCGTCTGTCTTGCTTAAATCGGTTATGGTTAGCGTTCCACTTTCCGAAATGTTGATGCGATCCGTTTTAGTTACTGGTATTCCATCTCTGTACCATGCTATACTGGGAGTGGGATTACCGATTACTTTGCACGGCAGCACAACCATCGATTTTACTGGAAGTGTTTGATTGACAGGTCCCTGGGCAATTATCGGCGGTGGGTAATCATCATGGGCATCGATCGTTATGACTACGCGACTGCTACTACTGCCAACACTGTTCACAGCACTGCATAAAACTACCTTTCCGGAATCAGTTCTATCCACTTGACGGAACGATAATACGCTTCGTCCTTCTGGTGTTACATTTACTTCCATGTTTCCATCTTGATAGCCAGGAAATAATAAGGAACTATTACCCTCGATGGACCAGAATAGTGTTGGTTTAGGAAATCCTTTCGCTTGACACTCAAAGTACACTTCTGATCCAATTTCAACAAACTCATTTTTTGGTCGAACGGTTAGCTTTGGTGGAGCTAATATAGAAAATGATTTTTTTATATAAGAAAAACAGTTTTGTTATCTTATTTCTTACTAAGATGATTTAAACTTATTATTTACTTTTACTGATATATACAATTTTTTAAATTTAACTTTTATTTTCAAATAATCACAAAAATATTGTATAAAATTGAAAATTAAAAAAATTATGTATTTTGAAAAGGTTATAAGGAATACTCACAGTGCACTGTTAGTGTGCTTGTGGCTGTAACTGATCCAACAGCATTGTCGGCTTCACAGCTGTATTCGCCCATGTCCTCAAGTGTAACACCATCTAGTTTAAGACTTCGATCCTCAAGAATATGTACACGACCTAAGCAAATAAAGTTCTTCGTAATTACATTGGAAAATCCCATATACTTTTAGACAAATGGTCACCATAGAATGGAAGCCAAAAGCCACCCATGGCGTCCACTTGTCCTATTTAGATTTTATACACACGAACAACTATTTTCTTCTGTAATTATTGAGTAAAGAAAAAGCTCACATACAAACAGTAGACTATCAATCAACAAAGAGAACAGCAAGCAAACAGTAATAGTACTATACAACCGGACAGCTATCCGGCCAACTAGAGGGCAGGAACAAACAAAACAGTTACGAGACAACGACAATTGAAACAGAGAATGTCAATTAACGAAATTAATTCAGTGCAAAGTTTTTAGAAGCACTGCAGATCCTGGTAACTCCTTCTTCAGTCCATTTACTGGCAGTTATGTATGCACACCCTTACTTGGATTAGTCAAAGTTCTATATGCAACTTACGTTCGAATACAATTGGTACTCGTACAATAGTTTTGAAAGTTATACAAAACCACAATTCGCATATTGGTATACATACTAATATACGAGTAGAAATACTAAGTAGCTAGAAAGTTTCATTTACTCACTTAATGGCATATTTCCTCCCGAAGCTGTCCTACGCCATAGTATATCCGGCAAAGGATCTCCTCCAACACGACAATGGAACACCACCGAGCTTCCAACAATTGCTGTTTGATTTTGTGGTCCACGTATTAGAAATGGTCGAACTAGAAATATTCCAATATATCCAACAACAATTAAATTAATTGCATTTATTATATTATACGTAAAAATGAAATAAGGAAAAAAAAAGTTTTGATATCCGAAGAATTAAGAGTAATTTTTCTTACCGTGAACTTTGAGGAATGCCGTTGCCGATTCACGTACACCAACAGCATTTTTAGCAACGCACTGATAACGTCCATCGTCTGATTGTCTTGCATCCTGAATGGCTAAATTACCGCCATCGACCAATCGTATTCTTTTCGAATTGCCCAGATCCAATGTTTGGCCATTTTTCCTCCATGTTATTATCGGTTCTGGAGATCCTCGCGGTGGCCCACACTCCATTATGGCTGTTTCACCTTGAGCAACTCTTGCATTTTGCGGTTCCAATCGAAATTCATCCCGCAAATCTGTGGATAAAAGTATTAGAAGAAATTCCCTATTAAAAGCACATTTAAACGTTAATAATTGTAAATGGAGTAAGGAACGTTTCCTGAAGCATTCGAAAGATGACAATAATCGGAATTATATACAAGTAAATGTATTATAGTATATTCGAAATATTATTGAATCAGGCAAGGACCATACTCAATGGAGGATGAAAAGTCTTTGGAACGATTCCATCGCTCGTTCGAATAAGAAGAAAAAGTTTCCGTAAAGATAAATAGAAATAAAATCCACCTCATTTATTTTTACGATATCATCCTTGTCCTGCACACTAATATACAAAAATTAGCTTCCATTTATACGGTATACCAGTCCTTTTGTATTGCAGTGCACACAAACCGCTCAGATTTTCTAGTCAAAAGGAACGTCCAAATAGGATAATATCACCATAAGACTCATAGATATTCACTCCATAGGTGAATCTAAAGATGTCGATTAGCAAGGATATAGAAGCAAATCGAAACCATGTAGAATGGGACAACTACTCTGTCCGAAAAAACGTTCGCATACAATTTTCGTATATCCAAAATAATATAACCTCAAATACAAACTGTCAATGTGTATGTAATTGGTCCTCGTATCGTATCCTTGTGCAAATTCACACAAACGGTCCATTACTAGTGCATGAATGAATGAGAGTATCTTCAGTTGTAAATCGTTAATCCCCATATTATGGCTAATCCTTAATAATTGCAGGTAGAGAAATTGTAATTTCAGAGAAAAAGGACCCGTTTCATCTTTTCAAATTATTCACATGGCTAGTTGAGACGTGTAATTAGTTACCGAATTGCATGTGTTCGTCGTTGGAGGATTTTCCTTAAATGGTAGACTTACCCAATATAGTCTTGCTTTAAGGGAGGTCTGCACAAAGTCGGGTCAACGAGTGTATATTCAACGGAACATGATTATTACATATTTTACTAAGTAAAATGTGCTTTCTAATACATAAAATTTTCCATCTAGACAAGGCGATGGCCGGAACTGTTGGCCTAACTCAATTTTTTTATTTTTTACGAGAAAAAAATTTTTTTTTGATGCTTGATTTTTTACGTTTAAATTTTTTTTTACAATTTTAACACCCTCATTATGGGAATAAAATGAGACTCTGAATAAAAATATGTACATATACTTTGGGAAAGTAATAGAAAAAAAGGACACATGCAGAAGTAAAATGAAAATTGATGGTTTTATCTTAAATCTACAAAATTACATCGTTAAGATTAAACGTGTTCTAAATGGATTGGAAAAAGGAACCGAATATAACTGCAAGGAAAAATGGTTTTTCATCCCTAAAATGACAAATTTTCAACATGTCATTGGTGGATAAGTAAAAAAATTTTTGTATTGTACAATTAAAAATTTTGTTTTTTTTTTAAATATAATTTTGGAAATTTCTTCTCCAACATTTTTAACATTCACTAATATGTCAGGATTAGTAGGTTTATAGAGTAATATTTCTATTTGTCAAAGAAGTCCCTCTTAATGTCTTTGAATCCATAGTCTTAATGGAATTTTTCTAACAGATTTAATGAATGAATAAGAAAAAGCTGTGGTTTTAGTCCATTTTTTATTATAATTTGGATAATACTGTAGGTAGATTAATACTTACATGAAATCTGAAGTGTTGCGTTCCTACTTCTTGCCAGTCCGAGCTCATTTTTCGCTTCACACCAATAGACACCAGCATCGTTTTCACGCCGTGAATTTGTGACCTGGAAAAGAAAAGTTTAATTTCAAGTACTACTTTTTCGACAAGTATCAGTTTAATTTTGCTTAGCGATTTTTTTGAACCTATATTAGAATTGAAATATTCTAAGAGGTGACACAAATTGACGATAAAGTTTGCACATAATCTGGAACCTTGGGAAGCAACATTAAACTATATAAGCGTTTGAATTGAACTGAAGTGAACTGTATTGGGTGACATGGCGAAATGCCAAAAGCAAAATTAAGTCGCAATAAAAATTTCTGCCGCCATATTTATATAAAACAGTTTGCACTTAAAACAGTCACAAAACAATGACTAACATTAGGAAAATAGTAGAAAATCGAAGAAAACAAATACTTAAGAAGTTGGAAAGCTTTTCTATTAGGAATATGGTCTGCCATCAGATTGCATAAATATACTATATATGCTAGTGTGTATGTGGACGCTACATTCCATATAGAAAGGAGTACAAACATAAATAGCAGTATCTGTAGAGATGAAATCGATTTTCTAGGGATTCTACAATTCATATTCTATATATATATTATTATATAATTACGGGTAGATACGAGTAGGCCTAAGAAACGAGTGCATATCAAGGAGACAATCCTTCGTTGCTCAAGTGCTGGCACACGCCTAAGTGGATTCGTGCGGTTCTAATTTTCTTCACGATAATGGGGTATGGAAACATACATATTCGTACGTGGGGGATGTGATGACGTTCGTTTCAGCTACTTTGTCGTACAATGAGTCCAACAGATTTTGGCTACTTTGTGCTTCTTTCTAGAATTTTCGTTTCTTGTTTTTATTTAAAAATATATGAAGATGATCATAAATAGCAGGGTTAAAAATGAAAATATCAAAAGAATTTTTTTTTTTAAATTCGAAACAAATTCTTGTATCGTATGCGATGCGTACATGTAGGTTTTTATTGGCTTTGTCCTCCTCGTGTTGCTAGAAGCATAAAATTCAAACAAAAACCCATTTTTTGTATGTCCTGTTTTAGAATTTATTTGATATTGTTTTAATAATAATTTATTTGCATTACTAGAATATGATTAGTTTCAGTAAAGCATTGCACGCTTGTGGAACTTATAATTGTGTCTAAATTACTATGTCTAACGTTAAGAGATTGTAGATATTTTGCCAAGATTGTCATGAATGATAAAATAGTGTATCTCATCTCTAGACTAAATATTTGAATATAAAAATAATCCATAACGTTTTATTATTTGCTTACCTTGAGAAAAAACAAACCACCAGCTGGTAATAGAATTTTGTGCGATCCTGGTTCTATTTTAACCTCTCTACCATCTTTATACCATTGCACAGTGGGTTGTGGCTGTCCTTCCACTTTACAATTCATTGTGACTGGAGAATTCTTTGCTGCCATCACATCCATCGGATGCTCAATGATTCGCGGATTACCAACATCTGCAAAATAACCAGTAAATTTTTTTTATTTTAATAAAATTTTAATATAAAAATTGTGGTTGTTTGGCTTTTATACATTTGTAATTTTATTGAATTGCAAAAAATTTTTCGCATCAATAAGAGTGGAATCTGCGTAAGAATTAATAGTGTTTGTGATAAAATACTTGATCAATAATGCTTTTTTTTGATGTATTTGTACAAGCTTTCACCTTTAGTTTTAGTGAAAGTAAAATTATATATACAATTTTTTTTGTGTGAATGCAGTTTTCTAATTGAATATTTATTATAAGACCAAATTGAAAAAAATATTAAATTACAATCAATAAAACTGTACCTATCTTGTTAGTAATTATAATTTTAGTTAAGGGTAGTCTCAATTAGTATAAGTCACGACAATATGACGAATAGCATAGGAAAGTGTCGGTAAAAACCATAAAACCTACGCAAAGGGTAAGTTTGGCCATAGCTCCACGGCAATTCCTGTCTTCATATTATAAAAGGTACCTTATAAAATATATGAATGTATTTTTACTATGGCAAAGACATATAACTCGTTAGTAAAAGAGCACCAAAAAATAAAATGGTCAAGGAACAATGAGTTGTTAGTACTTACATCCTAAACCAAATAGTTAAAAATGAAATTAATTTGCGTTCAATCGCCCACTATTATTTTTTATTTTTTTTTGTATTCAACTTTAAAAGTATTGTTTTTTTTGGCATGATGGTTTATTAAATATTCTTGACTAAAAATATCGTTTCACTATTAATTCTTTAATAAACGGTTATCTATTTTGTGGTTTGGAAAACGCAGTTGTCGAATATGTTTATCATTTTAGGCTTGCCATTTTATGAAATTAAAATTTCATTTACATACAATAAAATCCGTTTAAACTGTAAAAACTCTGCAAAAGCGGTGCTTCTGCCATAGACATTTTTCAAGTTTTGAAAAGAGAAATTTTCTTCAGCGAATGAGGTTCATTTGTCATTTGCCATATATGAGGCTCTGGAAATTCACAACTAACTGTGTAGAATCCATTGTATCTATAGAAAATGACTATTTGGCGTGCATTATTTTGTTTCGAAGGTGTTATTAAGCCGTATTTCTACTATTTTCCTAATGTTAGTCATTGTTAAAAATGAAATTAATTTGATTTCAATCGCCCACTATTATTTTTTATTTTTTTTTTTATATTCAACTTTAAAAGTATTGTTTTTTTGGCATGATGGTTTATTAAATATTCTTGACTAAAAATATCGTTTCACTATTAATTCTGTAATAAAAGGTTATCTGTTTTGTGGTTTGGAAAACGCAGTTGTCGAATATATTTATCATTTTAGGCTTGCCATTTTATAAAATTAAAATTTCATTTACATACAATAAAATCCGTTTAAACTGTAAAAACTCTGCAAAAGCGGTGCTTCTGCCATAGACATTTTTCAAGTTTTGAAAAGAGAAATTTTCTTCAGCGAATGAGGTTCATTTGTCATTTGCCATATATGAGGCTCTGAAAATCCACAACTAACTGTGTAGAATCCATTGTATTTATAGAAAATGACTATTTGGTAAGCATTATTTTGTTTCGAAGGTGTTATTAAACCGTATTTCTTTTAAAAATCAGGAAGAACTGTCCACTAGCCTCAATTTATTTGACTTGAACTTGAAGACTTCAATCTGGACTATGTGTGGTTTTAACAAAATGGTCATACAAGCCACACAATACAACAAATTTTGGATTTGTTGCGTAAAAAGATCCCAGAACGCGTCATTTCGATATTTTCTGATGCGAATTAACCTCCAAATTTGTCTGAAAGTACTGCAAAATGTCTCTTGACAGTCAATTGGATAAGGTTACATTTTGTATAGGCTTTTGCAATAAGAGTGATATGATTTCTAAGTGGCGTTTCGGCCATTTGAATTACGTCATGATCTGTCTTTTTTCTCATTATATTCAGTAATGTTTACAATTTCATCATGGAGAGATTTACGCAAGAACATTTACAAATTATTCAATTTTATTATCAAAATAACCGTTCTCCAATTAAAGAAAATCATCTTCTCCGATGAGGTGCACTTTCATCTGAGTGGTGCGGTAAATAAACAAAACTGTCGATTCTGGTACAAAAAAAATCCACAAATTATTCATGAACGCCCATTACATTCACCTAAATTGACAGTTTGGTGTGGTTTTTGGTCTGGTGGAATCATCGTTCCGTACTTCTTTCGAAAAGAAGCTGAAAACACCGTTACTGTCAATGGAGAGCGGTATAGATCGATGATAACCAACTTTTTATGGCCGAAATTGGAAGAAGTTGATCTTGAAAACATCTGGTTCCAACAAGACGGGGTTACGTGCCACACAGCACGTGCAACAACCGAATTATTGCGAGAAAAGTTTGGAGATTCGATTATTTCAAGAAATTGTGACATTGAATGGCCTCCAAGAAGTTGTGATTTAACACCATTACACTATTTCTTGTGGGGTTATTTGAAGTCATTGGTCTTTAGCAATAAACCAGACTCTCTTCAAGCTTTAGAAGTCAATATTGAACATGCTATTCATGACATACGACTTGATTTAGTGGAAAAAGTGCTAAAAAATTGGGTTCATCGAATTCGTTCCTGCAAAAGAAGTCGTGGAGGCCATTTGAATGATGTTTTATTCAGAACTTAATTGTATCGATTGTACTTTATACTAAATAAAAAACATTTAAATATCCTTAAAAATTAGTGTGTTTTTTTTAAAAAGAAAGCATATCACTCCTTTTGGAAAACCCTATATATAATGGCAACGTCCGAGAGTAATATAAAAATATAAAATGCTTTAAAGCCTTTTAGAAACTGTATTTTATTATAAACAAAAATTTTTAAAGCTCTTAAATTATTTTTAATTTAATGGTTTCTTAATTAAAAACCCAGATAAACAAAAAAAATTGCACTAATGTCAGAAAAAATATAAAAGCAATTTTAATTTGTTTAAGTTTTAAATTAAATTCCTATTTATTTTTATTTTTTTTAACGTTAAAATTTGCAAGTTTCTTCGTATAATTTAATAAGAAAATAATTTTCCAAAACATTAAACAAAAATTGAGTGAAAAAGAGAATAAAATTAAGAAGAAAACATTTTAGAATGCGCGGAAAATCATTATAGCTCTAGAACGAAAGCTTATTCAATGCTTTTGCAATTAAAACTTTTAAGCAAATATAAATCTTTTCTGTATAATAATCAGAAAACATTTTATAAAATAAACCATAAAATGGCAACAAGGATGAGAATAAATGAATTGACAAAAGTTTCATCCATTTATTGTTGATAATTCCATAAGGAATTAGCTCGTAAATTGCTAAAACTGTTTTAATATTTGTTTAGTAAAGTTCATGAATACTAAAAAATATTATTTCAAACAAATCAAAATACACTAAATTGGATGTCATGACGAGTTAAAAGTGTAATTTATGTTCACTATTATGTAAATATTATTAAAATCTTATTAAAAAAAATAGGAGATTTAGTTAGGATTAAAAAAGTTAGAATGCAGCTTTTAGAAATTGTAAATGGATAACCTTAAACAAAGAATATTTCTATTAAAAGCTAAATTCTCAATCAGATATTCATGACTATTTTCGCATCATATCCTTTGATTTTAAATTCAACATCAGATTAAAAAAACAAAGAAAATACAATATATAATAAATGAAAAAACATATCGTCTTATACAATAGAAGGTTTGTTTTACTATAGTAAAGGGTAGGAACCAATCCAATTTTTCCTTAGAATCCTTGTAAATTTTTTCTGGATGTGATTTTCAATTTTTATTCTGTCATTTTTGTTGTCGTTGTTGTTTATTTATTTAAGTTCTCACATTTTTGTCTGCAATTTATTTTGCTTAACAACATTGATGAGGGTTGTGTTTAAAGAATCGCAGGTGCAAATGGTAATTGTTTTGAACACAGACTTAACAGCAACTGTATTTAATCATGGGAAATAAAAATGTTGAGTGCTGCTCCTCTCATGTACCCTTGATTGCTGTTTTTACTCTTTTTTTCTTCTTCTGTAATTGAAATTGAATTCTATCATTTCTATATAAACCATAACTCTATCATACTATAGCTTATATATTCATGTATCTCATACTCCTGGGTGATTCCATTCAAGTAAGTGTTTTACGTAAAAAATTGAAAAGAGAAAATTGAAGAATTTTGCATGCAGAGGACAAGATTTTCTTCTGTCATGAAGCACTGCACTGCACTGCAATGCCATATACTACTTGATATACGCAAAGATGGTTAAGGATTAGCAACAAAGAAACAAACCAGATGATTGGAGTGGCGTTTCGTTGTCCTTTCCTTTTGTTACGTGGACTGTTGTCGTTGATGAAACTTTCAAAAGCTGTATAGAAGAGTGTGTAGCTTTCCCTGTACTTGCTACATAGAAGGAAGCTGCCATTGAGGTGAGTTGTTGGTAAACAAACATAAACAATGAACACAGCTACAATCCGGTTACACTGCCAATAGAGCCCAGGATCTAATAGCCCCCAACAGCACCTGGGTAACATTCCAATAAACAAATATTTTTTTAAGTAAAATGAATTTATTGTGTGGTTTTGTACGTGTCTGATGAGGTATTTATTCAGAGGGATATTAATCGCGTATGTTGCTACCACAAATCCCCTCCATAGTTGATTGCATTTTCCAGACGGTCGGTTGGTTGGCGGAACGGGTAATGGGTAAAAATTATTTATCCGCTTTAAAAAAAAAAATTATTTAACTTTTATAATTCGGATATGTGTGAACACAATTGTGAATTTGCTATTTAATATGCCACAACCAAGCTTTTCAGATTTAAACGCATTTATTTAAAACATTAAAAGACTAACAGGAAATTTTGTTACTCTTAAAAAATTGTTCCTCTTGCGTTTATTTACTTTCCACGTATGAGCACTAACAAACACGGATATTGAAAGTAGGATTTATTTTTTGATGTATAAATTCTTGTGAAATTTTAACACTTTTTCGTTAATTAAAATGTTGAAACTGAGCTGAAAAACTATTAACGGACGGATACGAAATAATCATTCAATTTTGAATAAACAAATTTGTTAAGAAAATGTGCAGATATGTAATTTGGAAAAGAAATGGTAAGACTTTAACATCAATGAATAATTTCAAAAATAAGTTTTTATTTATTCAAAAAAAATTTTGGTTGTTTGTATGCGAGAGGCCTCTTAGACATGAGCTACTTTACAGCACCACGGGTTATTTATCGACTTAAGTTTCCTTTATGAATCTGGTCTGCAGTTAGAGTTTGTTAAATTTTATGAATGGATTATTCAATTTGTTCGTAAGAAAGTAAAGTTATAGAAAATATACTAAAAATTCAGATTTTGATTAGCTTTTTAGTTAATTCTATCGCTTTGAGCATGCCATTAAAATCAAAATGAGACTATTTCTTGAAGACTTTTGGAAATTTCGGGCTTTAATTGCTTTGGAAATTGAAAAAAGCAATAAAGCCAAATATTTATCATATTGGGTGGCTTGTGGTGCCGATTTGTTGAAACCATATATCATCTAGATTAAAATACGTATTCTGTTCAAAAAGTATCGCGAATTTTGGGTTTTTTCAAAAAATTATTTATTTATTTTGTGATATTGTTCAGCTCCTCCTTCGATGCCGTCTTTATCTCTTGAATTGTAGCGTAACGCCATCCTTTCATGGGGCTCTTCAGTTTCGGGAATAAGAAAAAGTCACAGGGGGCCAGATCTGGGAAATACGGTGGCTGCGGCATTATTAATGTGTTGTTTTTGGTCAAAAATGGCAAAAGCCAATTTTTATTCTCCCACAAATCCGGGTGTTTCTGACGGATTGCTTCGCGCAACTTGCGCATAACTTGCAGGTAATATTCCTTATTGACCGTTTTACCCTGTGGCAAGAACTTATAGTGCAACATATCCCTGCAATCGAAGAAAACTGTAAGCAAAACCTTCACATTCGACCGAACTTGGCGCTTTTTTCGGTCTTGGTTTCCACGTCATAACCATAAACCCATGATTCGTCACCAGTTATGACCCTCTGGAGCAAATTTGGGTCATCGCGGACAGAGTCCAACAGCTCCTTAGCAATATTAATGGGAGTTTGTTTTTGGTCGAAATTGAACAAAAATCGAAGACGAGCCAAAACACATGCAAGCAAACGCATCTGTCATAAATTAAGTGAACATTCAAAATGGCCGAACTTGTCGGCATAAGTGAGAAATATGAGTACCAATATAACGCCACAAAAAAAAAATCGTATAGACGTAACCCGCCGAAATTCAAAATTCGCGATACTTTTTGAACAAACCTCGTATATTAGTTCTAGACCAAAAAAGGGTCTAATCTTCTTATTTTTAAATAAATTTATAGGCCAATGACACATTTCGACTAATATGCCTCTCCAAAGTCACTTGTGGATTTTTAAAGAAATGAGTCCTAACGTAAAAAAAAATTTTGCTTGATAAATCAACACCTAAAGGTTGTTGTGCCAGAACCCAATTAAGTGGTCCCATAATATAAAATGATAAACTTCAACTTAAGTAAAGTGCCACTTTGGATGAAATATGTTTACCAGCTGTCAAATGATAGGGCTGTGGTTGGATGTAGAGGCTCCATTATGGAAAGAATGCTAGTCGCAGAAAAATTCCGAGTTCGCTGGCATTCGCCTAATATATGTAGAGGAGTTAAAAAAACGCCACAGCATTGACAGATAGGGCGTGTGTGGTTTTTGAAAAGAAAGTCGTGGGTGAGAACAGTATGGCGTACCTCGATTTTGAGCAGATTTTAGCTTGAATTTCGGTGAGATGCTAACATGGTCTTACTATTAGTCCAGTGTGTATTTTTATGTGTGGTTGTATGAACACTCCTACATATACAAAAATTATTTTAATTAATTATTTTTCTTATAAGCTGTACTTGATTTTAATCTCAAAAATCATTTCATTGCTAACTTATTTTTTAGCTTATCTCTTCACAAAAGGATGTTTTTTAGTTCTTATACAATTCAGTTGGTATTTTTCTTGCAAAAATCACTTTTTACTCATTCTATTTTTATTTAAAGAGCAAAATACTTGTTAAATAGAAATAATACTTGAAATTAAATTGGTTTAGTTTGTCGATGAGATTTGCATTCTAAGTGATAAGAACTGAAACCCTCATTTTTTTTTTTGATTCACTTAAGGCATAATGTTCAGAATTTCACTGGTGCATTTAACCTCGAAAATTCAACAAAATTTATGTTTTTTTTAAACAGAAAACTTTTCTACAAATTTTATTTTTACGCACTGCTAAAAAAAGTAAAATTATTTAAGTTCTTCTATAAGAGACTCCGCACGACTATATTTTTCTAAGACTGAATTTCGAT
Source organism: Atherix ibis (assembly GCA_958298945.1). NCBI lineage: Eukaryota > Metazoa > Arthropoda > Insecta > Diptera > Athericidae > Atherix > Atherix ibis. The sequence continues at coordinate 16,862,926 of OY282609.1, read as the reverse complement.
GTAAGCCTTGTTATTTTTCCGTACTCCGAGTAAGTTCAATTAGCATATTCAAGAACTATCTTGGATCTGAAGTACTTATACGATGGGGAGTGAATTGCTTCGCTTCTGTTGTTTACAATTGTCGGCAGGTGATTCTTCTCAACGTAATTGCATTTCGTGAAGTCTGTTCGGAATAAGTTTGAAAGTTGGCGTATTTTCCTTTTAGAAGAGCAATATAAAAGCAACAGACATTTTCATAAAACTTGTACTTTTAATAATAATAATAATGTTTAATTATGTTAGAAATTGCCGCATACAGAATATGCAATATTCTATGTGAAAATGCATGTATTTACGTGATGCGGCTATAGACTGTCAGTTAAATTTCGGTTGTGGTTATTCGTACATGTTAACAGATTTCGAAAAATTTTATAGCAATTTCCAGTTGTCTGTTTAGTAAATAATACGGCACGTGACTTTGACTTAATTAAAAGCTTAGCAAGTTGCTCTGATCTTTTACCTCATTGACATTCAAAACTCAAATAAATTATATTATAAGGAGCATCGTCTACTTGAAACGATAGCACGCATCAACCAATGGGTTAACTGGTATTAGCATAATTTTTAATAAGCCGTTGGCGAGAAAATATCCAAACACGTTTGTATATATTAATAAAAGAAGCCATATCATGGTCGATAAAGAGTTATTGATAAGAAAATGATTTTTGGGAAGTAAATGCGATTTTATTCATCCTTCATAAACTAACTTTCACTGAAATAATTGCAATATATCCGAATGAAGTTTTGTTAATTTTTTGGCAGTCAATTTCATTTGCATATACTTTTTCGAACAGCCTTTTAAGAAAGCCTGGGAGGCCATAAAATAACCTCATTAATAACCCTGTCATTTGGCAACCGCCAACAATTCAATATTTGTTCAGTTCAGGGTTTGCCATTTTACATTATAAATACTGATTTTTCGCATCCAAAGATTGTTCTTCGAGCACCAAATCGATGTTTCTTTTGCTTTATTATTCAGTATTATAATCCAAGCTTTGGATGCAGAACCATTTTATTCATTTCTCGAAGATTTACATGCAACTGTAGAGGAGCCATTGTATTCGCAAAAAAGGCAGCATTATACCATATTTTTTTGAAAATGATGAAGAAAAAACCGTTACTACCTCACTGTCAATACTGTGCACTACAGGCGTATGACAACAGAATTTAATTAATTTAAATAAATTGTGTTTTGTAAACTTTCATTTCGAAAATATTCAAAATTTTTCAAGTGCTCCCCATCTAAGCAGTATGTTTTTTTTTCTAATAACAATGTTATAAAAACAAGTATATATTTTGTACTTGAATTTTGTAAATTATTCCAACAAATAAACATTGTCAATTGACAGACTATAATTTTAATACTTATTATTTAATATTGTCAATGTTAATAAAACTTTTGTCGAATTGAGTATCAAAACTTGTAAACTTAGATTAGCATGTACTGTTAATAATCTTAATTTATATAAGAAAGTATGGAGAAGTTTTGGAATTAAGAGCAATTTATCAAAATACAAAATTTCGCTACATTTATTCTGGGGCATGTTTTCACTTATTCCGAATGAAAGCAATAAGAAATAAACGCCATTATAGTGTAACTTTCTTATATATTTATAACTTGTACTCTCGTGGAAACAGAATGTTTATGCAATTTAACAAAAACACCAATCGAATTTGGAATGTTTCCGCCTTTTACAATCATCCCAGCATTCGGATTATTTTACTAAATCGTAATTGAGGATGGCAATTTGTTTTAAGAATGCAATCAGAAACCGAGCAAATTTTCTTATTTCAAGTCAACGTTACAAAAGATGTAAACATTTCAGTTGAAACCGCCCGCTTATATTTTGTCGTTTACATCAAACTTTTCCACCACACGATGATGATCATTGCCATTATATTCATCAACCGTCATCCATGTCGCCACCATCAGCATCATCCCCACTTTCGCCATCATTATCATCAACATCACGAATAAGGACAATCGTTTGGATATGTTCTCGTAATCGTATTCAGTTTTATCTCATCTTTCCTCATTTGTCAGTAGAAGAAATATCCTTGGTGGATTGTAAGGACGATGGTACGGGGCGGCTACATTGGCGAATATGCCAATGATAACAACTAGCATCTGAAAATAACATACATACACTGGAACAAGGAACCCAATTCTCCAAATAAAGTGTGATGTAAACAAAAATTTATTATGGCAGAAAATTTACAAAATTTAGCAAAGAATCTGGCACTGGATTGTCTTCAAGCACGATATGAACCGACATCTTAGAAAATAAGTTTATTCCCCAGATGTGTCGTGACTAGTATCATAAGAATTCACATTTTTCTTCAGTTTCAGTTCCATTTTTCTATTTTATTTCACAATTCAACTCAAACACTACACTCATAGTATAGCAGTATTTTCTTATCGTAGTGTATATTTTCAAAAATATTTACAAGTTTTCTGCACATACAAATATGTATTCATACTCGTATATATTAATCTATGTTCCTCAAATTGATTATATAAAAATCTATTTATATTTTATCAAAACCGAAATTTCACTTATAAATACTCATATGTATTCGTACTTGTATTTTTGGTGGCAAATAATAGTACGCCAACAAGAACGGGTAAAATCTAATATCTTAGATAATCGTATTTTATTGTATTCATTTAATGGTTTTGCGGATGATAACGAATCGAAACTGAGGGAGAAGCAGTATAACTCTAAATAATAATCTCGACAACATTTATTATTATTTTTGTCTACGAAAGTTTGTAATCGCTTGCTATAAAGTCCTCGCACCACTTAAGTATTAATGAAAAAGTTCACATTCAAACTGTTGAGCTTTTCAATAAATTCATCTCTCTCTAATACGTCTAAGAGGGTGTCGTTTCACGAATCATCTCCACTTTATTTATTTGATATGAAAGATAAGAATTTAAGTAACATTTACTGTTTTTTAGAGACACATTCAATAAGGGAAAAATAAGTTTTAAGTTTTGCTATAAAATAAGAGGGTCAGTTAAATTAACAAACTGTTTGCTTCAACTTATAGAAAAAAAATTAAAAAGATACTGGAAATATTTCTAAATAAGAGTTCGATTTATCAATATAAATTGCATATAGTTGATTTTTTTTTGTTAAGTTCAATATCCATAGTACTGAAATTTGTTTATCCTTAATTTCAAACCCCCCTTAAATCCTGAATAAGTGATTTTCTGACACTCGCTTCTCTCCCACATTATGTTCCCGCTCATATCGTTGATATCATTTCTCATGACAAAGTAAGAGAACAGTTGAAATATTAGTGGAAAAATTCACGGGGTGATTGCTATCGTAATGCGCCCAAAATGCACTGGTCTTCCAACACTTGGTCTTGGCGGCAAAGTACCATCGACTAGTATAGATCTAGATTGTGTCCCATACAAACAAATCTTGAATTGAACTCTCAACAATCGGAAGCGATGAAGCCGGAAAAATATCATTCGAAAAAGTGCTCACAAAGGCCAAACGAGGGGTAGACGATAATGAAATTTCGATCCTTGCGATGATTGATTTCATGCCGAAATGATTTCAATCATTTTTTTAACTGATTTTTATGTCAGCTGGATTCTATCCTCTCTCTCCCTCTCTGTGACCAATATCTCTTTAGCCACATTGTCGGAATAGGGGTCGGCGTTTGAGCGTTACCCCTCGACACAAGGATTTCTTTCAAATAAATAGAATAGATCAACTAGAAATTTGCCTGAATTTGCACACACCCCTGCTCCCATACCAGGATTGATATTAAGGTCCCAAATGAACAAGCCGTGAATACAATGATGCCGACAATAGCTGGTCTATGTGTAGATGACCCTCGTCTTCTTCATAATAGAAAATATACAAAATGTGCACTATTTCCCTAAATTTATGAGATTATGGACACATATTTGGTTATTCGTGATTAAAAATGAAAAAAAAACGAGAACGTCGGGCGTTTGAATGTTTTTTTTTACTCTTATTTTTACTACATTATATACAATAAATGGAAACTAACAAAATATTGCATACGTACTGGGCGAAAATGAAAACAAAATAATAACAATATTCAGAAAAGTAGTATCCGAATTAAATGACTGTGGTACGCTCATATAAACTGACATTGTATACACTGTGAAGTTGATCGAATAGACAAAACAAAACAAGTAAATTTTATGATTTTCCTGAATTGAACAAAAAAAAAACAAAAAAACATAAATAATGGCGACGAAAAGGACGATGCTCCATATCAGCAACGGCGACCACAACGGCAAGAACTTTCTATATTGACGACAATGACAATTACCACGATGACTAAAATTGTTTCTAGAAAACAGTTTTCTCCACTCTACGTAATGGTAAATAGTGAAACGAAAATTTCGAGACAAAATTGGATATCTTAGCGAATTATCTAATCCCCCAACATTAGGCAGCCATTCAGAAGGCCACAATTGCTTGTATAGATTCCGGATCGGGTACAATTTTGTGTTGGCCTTTTTGTTTACAGACTTCGACTTGGCTTTTCAAGCCCCATTCGACCACCCTTTGCGTTGTATATTGTTTGTTGAATTTTTGGTTGTATTTTTACCGATTACCAAGTAATTTATCAGTAACAAGAGAAATACAACGAATAGTTATAGTAGTAGTAGTAGTAGTAGAAGCAGCAGCAAAATTTACCATTGATTGTGGTTGGAGCAACAGTACATACCATATATAAATTTTGGGGGTGGGAAGTTGCTTTCTATCGAGAATTTTTTACGCTTCCACATGCTTATAGGCGGGATAACAAGAAACCTACTTGTTGTCGTGGAATAAAAATCGTTTCCATTTATTAGTGAATTACAGTCTGAAGAGATTACGATGGCTTTTGTACGGATTTCTGTTTTTGATTCCTTTCACTGACAAGATTATCATGAAAACTCTGCAAACTCAAAGTGACAAAATCCTTAACCATTCGAATAATAAACACGTCGTACGCTTTAACATATTATTATGCTTCCAATACACGTGGCTATTTAAAGGCTTACACTATGTACACCTACGCATTATGTGTTCATTTTATTTATTTATTTAAAATCGCCTATTTTTATCACTTTTATATTAACTCTATTTCGATTATATAGTATTATATTTGAAAATGATGCGTTATATTTTTGAAAAATTCAGTTATGGATGGTACAGGTGGAAATTTAGTCTGCAATAAAATTAAGTAGACAATACTATGGATGGTATAAGTCGTAAAATTTGGTTGTTTTTTTCTTTTTTTTTGGAGAATTAACTAAATTCAAAAGTATATAAGATTATGAACGAAGAAACAACATAAAACATAAAATTTTATATCCACCAGTTTTATGACTGTACCTACAAAAGACAAATTCTTGAAGATTTTTCGAAAAATAAAAACTTTGTACATGTATTAGTGATATGTTGATCATGTACTTAAAATTTATTGTAATAAAATTAAAAGTTGATGATCATCAAAATCAAATATAGAACGACCATTTTTTTTGGATTTTATTATAATTTGAAATTAAATTTATTTGGAAGCAATTTTTCTATTTTTTATTTTACGCTTTATATAATATTAACCAAGAATTCTGTAGATGGTGTCCTTATTGAAACTAAACTAAATAAAATTAATCCCTGAAGTTGCATTTAAAAATGAAAAAAAATAAAAAACTATGAATAATTAGATTGACAGCCTACCATAACTACTGAAAAGTTATACTCTATTTTATATGTTACAGATTATCTTGCATTTTCAAGAAGATCCTACTTATAGATAGGAAACAGGCTATTGCGTTGGAGACAACCCGTTTTATCCTTTCGTTTTCGAGACTAACATAGAATGGCAAACCAAACTCTAGAATTTTTGGTACCAAAAATTGTTTTGAATTTGAAAGAAAGTTATCGCACTCAACCATTTTTACCTTTGGAAAATATTACTATCCCATCAGCCAATCCCTTTGAGAAGAATATTACAGGATTATTCATATCACCTATGTGTTTGAACAATGTTTTAAATTTATAAGAACTTTCTACAAAATTTTATAAGAACAAAATATTCTTCAGCGACGTATATGGGACTCTGAGAACCCACAAGTGACTATGGAGAAGCCATTATATCCGTGAGACAATGATTATCTAGTGTGCATTTTGGTCTTAAGGTGTCATTGGGTCGTATTTCTTGAAAATAAAGAAGGACAGATCGTAATCGATGAAGAAGAGACCATAATTGTGAGCACTATGGCCATATGATAAACGATTTTTTTTTTGCGTGATTTTAACAAGATTGCATCGCACAAAAGTACTCAAAATTAGACTATTTAAAAACCAACGTCTATCCAATTACAGCCCGCAATATACGAAAAGATTATCAAAAATTACCTTAAAAGGATCGAGTCCTGCAAGAAGATTATTTCATCAGAATTTGGATTTTTAGAGTATTTTACTTAACTTTACTTTTGGAAGTACAAATTGGAGAGTAATAGAATCCCAAAGTTTATTATTCCATTTCCAAATTTTCACCTTTAATTTCTGAAAGAAATCCATTTGATTCACATAAAATTGGCCGCCTCCAAAATCTAGGATTTTACTAAGTATTGATTAATTTTGTTCACGGAATTACGACTAGTTACAACCATTCATTGAAAAGATTTGTGATTTTCTTTATATGGACTTTGGTTTATGTCTTAAGGATATCGCCTATACACAAGCAAAGTATTGCACTTAATAGAAGTTACGAATATTTCTTCATCTGTATAAGATTTTTGCCTACAATTTTTAGTATTGAAGAAGAAGTATTTACTTTTAATTAACTTTTACTCAATAGTCCAAGACAATCTAGAAATGATTCAATTATGAAATATGTCTGGCAATACTATACCTTCAAGCGATTTAGAGTTCCTGTGAATTTTTTATTTTAAGATACTTTTAATACAAATTTTATCTCTTTTTACAACAACAAAAAAAAATTCCTCAATATTATCATATAAAGTTCAAATAAATTCGAATTATTTCGATCTACCTAGTTTTTAAGGAATAATAATTTAATGAAAGAATAGACGAACAAAAGTCGAAAAAGAAAAAAAAATATACAAAAAAATTTAACTTGAAAGGAAATCGAATGTAAACATTCTAAAACCGAAAAGAGGACTGACTACACTGGCCAGAGAACACACCTTGCCATTCTATTATTCTGTGTTGCCATTAGTTTAAGATGAGCGATGGCACTTTGTTGTCTTTTTTCGCCATTTCCTCTGCCAAGAAAACCTTGATAAATTGGAAAAGCCAAGACACGACAACACGCATCATCCTCGTATTTTAAAGACTAAACGAAAAAAAATAATAAACGAACAAGGACAACCTTTATTTACATTACAAACATTCTGTAAACATTTCAACTTGTCTAGTAGGTTGGGTCGTCATTTCTCTTCCTGTGGCTGTCTTAAGACAACAATAAAAAAAAAACAGCAGAGAAGATCAAACGAGGTTGGTTCTTAAATGCTTCTCTAGAACTAGGAAAAAAGTTACAAGAATAATAATAGTGAGATGCGCTTGTTTGCCGATGTCACTTGGTATGTGCACAAAAAAACACACTCAGCCAATATGGGGATTTTTGAGAAGGGAAATAAAACAGTATAAGTAAAAAATTAAGAGGACCTGAGTACTCGAATACGTTATTGTACTGCGTGCCAACATCAACTCAAATAAATATGGTCGATCTACTACTACCCTTGGATACGGTGCCATTTTTAATGGTTCCTAGTGTTTTTCTGTTTGTATATGCCGCAGGACGACCACCCAATACTTTGTTTAAATTTCCCCGAAAACCGAATACGTGTGTGAAAAACGCTTCAAGTCAAGTGATATCAAAGCGAACCATGTTTTTTGTCATTTTAAACGTTCTTTAATCAATTGTTTTCTTTTTTTTTCACCGAAGTAAACAGAGGCAATTTTTATCAACATCCTTTTACGTTGTATTTTTTTTGTGGAGTAGTATGAGGGAGTACTTATACAGAAGTATTTATGGAAGAAATTTTGTATCCCATTTGCTTTTTCAGAATAATTTCAGTAAATTTTTTTTTTTTAATCGATTGAATTTTTTTTTATTGAAAATTTATAAATTAAAACTTTTTTTTTAAATAAAATTTTCCTTAAAAAATCGTAACGTATCTACTTTCAGTTTTATAATAAAATTTTGCATTTTCTTAATATAAAATTATATTAAAATAATGAATTAAAAATTGGTTTTGATCAAATTTATACTATAATAAAATTGCGCCAACATAAACACGAGTGTGTTCTTAGAAATTTTTTACTATGTATCGAATTAACACTTAATAGTCCGGTGCCATAAGCAAACATGTGTTTTGACATATGTTTAAGATGTAGGCTATAATTTTTAAGTGAAAATGACTTACAATTTTACGATTTCTGTTTCTTGGAATAATTTGAATAAAACGAGATATATTAAAAAAAATCTATAAATGTGTTTATAAGAAACGTTGAAAGAAACAAAATGTAGTAGTTTGTTTTCATAAGAGTTCTAACAAATTTATACTTCCGAAAGTATAGTTGAATAAAATACTCTAAAAATTTAGATTTTAATAAAGACATGATCGAGCAGGGAGCCCAAATTGTGTAGCTTGTGGTGTAGTTTTACTGACACCATGTATGGTTCAGATTAAAACCTTTAAGTTAAGATAACAAGCAAGTCGGTAATCAGACGGCCATAGCGGTTTGAATTGAACCCAAATCAAAGAAATACGAGATTTGTTCAAAAAGTATCGCGAATTTTGAATTTCCGCGGGTTACGTATATTCGATTTTCGATTTTTATATGGTGTTATGTTGGTACTCATATCGCTCACTTATGCTGACAAGTTCGGCCATTTTGAATGTTCAGTTAATTTTTGACAGCTGCTTTGCTTGCACGTGTTTTGGCTCGTCTTCAATTTTTGCCCATTCCAAAAAATGGATTAAAGAATCTGTTTCGATAACAAGCAAAAGTCACAAGGGGCCAGATCTGAGGGACACGGTGGCTGCGGCATTATTATTGTGTTGTTTTTGAGCAAAAATTTGTGCACAAAAAATGATGCGTGAGCAGGGGCGTTATCATGGTGCAAAAGCAAATTTTCGTTCTTCCACAAATTCGGGCGTTTCTGGCGAATTGCTTCATGCAACTTGCGTATAACTTGCAGATAATATTCCTTATTGATCGTTCTACCCTGTGGTAAGAACACATGATCGAAGATCACTATAAGCGAAACCTTTACATTTGACCGAACTTGGTGCGCTTTGTTCGGTCTTGGCTCGTGCCGCAGCTTCTATTGGGAAGAGTGAGCTTTGGTTTCCACCTCATAACCATAAACCCATGATTTGTCATCAGTTATGATCCTCTAGAGCAAATTTGCGTCGTCGCGTACAGTAATATTAATGCGATGCTGTTTTTGGTCGAAAATAGGCAAAAATCGAAGACGAGCCAAAACACGTGCAAGCAAAGCAGCTTTCAGAAATTAACTGAACATTCAAAATGGCCGAACTTATTGGTATAAGTGAGAGACATGAGTACCAACATAGCGCCACAAAAAATCGAAAATCGAATATACGTAACCCGCGGAAATTGAACAGATCTTCAGACCAGAAAGTTACTTTTCACGAATATAATGGCTCTCCAAAGTTACTTTCTGCGAATACAATGGCCTCTTTACTTGTGGTATTTTAGCGTCCCATATACGAAAAATTTTGCTTTATCGCTGAAGAGATATGAGCCTCATCGATGAAGGAAATTTACTTCAAAAAATGCATGTTTTTCCAGCTCCCAATCATTGCATATTCTGTACATTTTTCATGGTTCTTGTTAAGCAGATAATTAGGCTATATTATAAAACTGGAAAATTTAATCTTTAGCAAATATTAGCTTGGATGGCATGTATGTTAAAAAATTATCAAATGACAGAAAATTATCCTATAGTTAACGAACTATAAAATGGACCAATTTCAGGTAGAATTCTAGTTTTCGAACTATAAAATGGATTTATTAAGATGTCAGGTAGAGTTTCTAAGATAATATTGTGTCAAGTTCGCATTGTATTGGTATATCTTTACATGTACATATTATTACTAATTTCAAAAAGCTGAATTGTTAATTAAATCATGGCAGAAAATTTTACTTAATATGACAAATTTGTTACGTACGAAATAGTTCAAAGTTTCTCTATCAATTATTATTATGGGCAGATTATTAGTACTAAATTGTATATACATTAGTACATTTATTAGAATTTAGTTATTCTTCTAACTCATATAAGTAAATTGTTAATTAGAGAATTTTTAAAACCTCATATTTATTAGTTTATTTTCATCGACAAATCTCGTCTGTGTCAAATCAATTATTTATAGTTTCATCATAATTTATTATAAAATATATTTTCTGAAATATTTATTTAATATGAAAATTTGATGAAAAAACTTAAAAATTTAGTTTTGAAATAATGAAATTTATGAATGTGCAAATGTACATAGTCTACATGTTTTTTCGAAATTATAACCTTTTATATAAGTACTATAAAATACTAATGAGAACCTATGATCATATTACTATAAACTTTTAGAATAGGGAAAAAACAATTTTGATAATATCCGGTCTTTATACTAAATCGAAATTTGGAAGCTTAAGCAAATTCCAATTACCATAAACAAATATTAAACATCAAATAATATTTGTGTAGTTGCTTTCGAAATAAACCAACACAATATTATATACTGACAACAGTATTAATGTACTTCAATCGGAAGTTCTCTACTATCTTCTTCATAGACTATAATTTATCACATTTAACAATGAATTGAGATGTGTTCGATTATTTTGTATTCATTGAAGGCAATTTAAGACCTTAAATCAGTTTATCTATAGTTTATTTATTCCAGAAATACATACAGACACATACTTGTACAAGCACATTAATGATAGTTTTCAATCTACACGTAAATTTAAATATACCCAATAAGATCTTAATGATTTTTCAGATATTTTTAGGTTAATTATAGGTTTACAGAAAAAGGTAGAAAAAAATATTTTAATCTGCTTTATTTTATATGAAAATTAAAGAAATATTTACCTAACACTTTCTCTCTCTCTCTCTCTCTCTCTCTCTCTCTCTATTTGTACCCTTAACACTTTTGCATAATTAAGAATAAAAATAAAAACAACATAAAAATGTAAGAGTATCCAGAATTTTTTTTAAAAAGCCAATTTCATTACTTGGAAACAACAAACAAGCAAAAATCCAAACATTTATCGAAACGTAAGCTTTATTTATTTTCAATAAATTTCTAATAATGTTGACAATCTTAAGATTGCTCTGAAATTTACCCAAAACACTATTTAAACCAATATAATCGGCAACAATAAAATTAACGACTCTCTGGAGTGCCCCTAAAGGGATTATGCTAAAGAGTCGTCTGTCCCCCGGATGCACCAGGAAAAAAGGTCGAAAATTTGTCTCCACAAAATGCATCACAAAGATTAAAGTTGGTTTTCCAATGGTTGCCAGCAGAATAAAAGCTACACTTTGGAGATAATAAATTTTCAACTTTTTGGGATTAAATTATTTACTTTGTTTCCGTATTTTTATAGATTTTTTTCTTCACTTTGAATGTGTTTCTTGCTGTCCTTTTTCTTTACCTTCGATTTTATTTATTCAGATTGAATGTAACAATAAAATGCATATTTATTTAAAATAGCTTTTGACTTTTAGATAATTTTTATAGTTCAATTGGTGGACCAAATACAAACATTTTGTGTTCTTTGAGACAGACGGTGAATGGTGGAAGAATTCTCGCTGCCAAGGATCAAAGTTTCTTGAAACAAACACTAGACAGGGCCTATAATTGGAATTGCTTTGAAATTGATAGTTTGAAGTATAATAGTTTGATCTGTAGAAAGAAAATCAATGTGAGTGGGTGGGGGGATATACACTGGTGGCAAAGATGGAAGAAACTAAAGTGAGATTTATCTGCAGAGGCAAATTTCATTGAAAAGAGGCGGACATATTGCTGTCGACGACAACAAAATGAAAAGTGAACATAAATTTGCTCTTTAGCTACAAAATGTTCATTGGATGTGACATTAATTGAACAATATGGCTAACATCGAATTAGTCAACTTATCACGTAAATATTTTCCCTAAAAAAATGGTGTCTGTTTCTTTATTTTCCCAATTGAAACTATAAATGGACTTTTTATAAGAATAAATATTAGGATATTGGATTTACCTTTATAAGGATTCTTGAATAAAAATATTATAAACTCAAAAATATTATAAACTCAGGAGATAATTAAAGGAGTCAGGATTCTTTGGAGAGAAGAAATGTTTAGTCAATTCAAATTAAAAGAGTTATTATTATTTGGCAAAAGATAAAAAAAAAGCGTTCTTTCGAGTATACTTTAAGTGGAGTTATATAATTTCTTCTTGAATAAAAACTATGCTCTTCACAAAGAAAATTTCCTTCATATCTCTCTAAACTATTTGAAAACTCTTTTGTTGTGGAATTTTCTTGCACATTTTTCTTAATTTTTTTTTGTTTTTGGTAAAAAATTTCATATAATATCCTAAAGTGCTTATTAAAAATTCTTTTACTTTTCAATATTTAAAAAGACCATGTCGAAAATGTTGTGGTATTCTTTTCATAAAATTATATTTAAAATTGTGCATTTTCTTATTATAAAGATTCTTTTTTATTGGAAAATTCTATCCAGGAGATTAGTTACACAATTGTTCATTTTCAGACCGATAATTTCCTGATAAATATTTTTACTATAATAATTTTCTGATATTCCATAAAATAAATACTTTTTTATATGCCAAATAATTAATTTATTAAAGCAATTAATTATAAATAAAATAAATACATTTGTATCCGTTTGCCATTTAATTATTGATAAAATTTATTAATACGGAAATTTGGCATTTATTCAAATAGCTCAGCGGATATGCTCAAATTCTGTATCTTTCTCTATCCTTTCGAATAATTCGTAAAAATATTTTTAAATGTTAATAAAAATTATTTTTACCTAATTAATCTTTTCGAAATATTTTTTATACTAAAAGGAAATTCTTTTGTCATTATTTTTTTTTAATGTTATTGTTTATTATTATTATTATTATTATTATTTTGGTTTAATTAATTTACGCAATTATTTTTGAGTACAAAAAAAAATTTAATTAAAGAATGTAAATGGAAGCATTTTATTGTGCAGATGAAGTGAAAATATTTTGTAGCTAATTTATTATTATATACTTGTACGTATTATGGGTGAAAACACACATTATGGATACGCAAGGAAATTCCGAATTTTATTGCTTATTTCACTTTTTGTTTGTATATTAATAATATTAATGAAATTTTTGTTTCATAAAAAAAAACTAAAAAATAGAATCGACAAATTAAATTTTTAAAATAATAATTTTTTTCGATAAAGAAATTTTACTTTATAATTTAAGTGAAAATCTTGCTACATTATCTATTTGAAATCTTAGATTTTTCTTTTTAAAATGCCAATATGACTACTAAATCACTAATGTTTCTAGACTCTCCCCTACAAATTATATGTAAACATTTTAAATTTTTAACATTATCAATAACCATAATTATTGGAGGGTTACCCATTTCAAAGTTTTGAAAATACAACTTTGTCATTTGACAGCTATTAAATATATATATGTCATCCAAGATTATATTTGTTTAAATTAAGGTTTGCCATTTTGAATGAAGAAAATTATTGGATAAAATTTTAAAAACTTTATGCAAAAGTGTTGCTTGTGCTGTAGCCACAATTCGCTCTTTTTTAAAAGGAGATAATGGCCGTTATTGATGAGACTTGTTTCCCGCTAGGTAAATACGCCAATAAGTAAAATTTCGGTATATGGGGTGTTATAAACACATAAGTAACTGTGGAGAAAGATAACTTTCTGGTGTGCATTTTGGTTTGAAGGTGACATTCGTGGCCCGCATTTCTTCGAAATAAATTTTTTCCCCTGGACTTGATTTTTATTGAACGAAAAGTAACCTCAAAAGGATCGAGTCCTGCAAAAAGTCTCGTGGATGGAATTTTTATAATGTTATAATTCTTGTATAATGGCATGGAAATTTAATAAATTAAAAAAATTTGAATTGAAACTAGATTTTTTTCTGAAGCACAAATTAGATAATCTTTTATATCTTATCACTAGTGGTAATACAATCCAATATTAAGGATACTCTTCTCTATTAATGCTTCTACAATCTTAATAAAAAATTCATCTTTTTAATCTGTATCTATTTGCGAAAAATATCTTACAAATAAAATGAAACAAGATCGATTTACAGGTTAAATTTACAATTTTTTTCCTTTTTTTCAATTTATTCCTATTGACCAAAAAAAAAAACGAAACTATATTTTCAGTTGCCTTCCATTAGAAAAAGTTCTAATCATTTTCATTCCATCATCTACCACCATGAGTATATCATTTTCATTTTCATTTCTATTCTATGATTAAAATGACTTTGATTCAATTATCTATTTTATTAAATATAATAAAATAGTAAAAAAAAACCAGATAAATATAAAAAAAAATATCTAATCTGCCCACTTTATATGGGGCGATAGGACCATTGGTTTTTCCTCTTCAATAAAGATGTCTTTTTACTCCACTTTTGACTTTTCCCCATAATGCTCGTATCGTTTTCATTTATTTTACCCCTCAAACTTGTTAGGAAACCGTAAATAGTCAAAGAAAAGAATCTTTTTCGTATGTTTTATCACAGAATTGAAATAGTATGAAATGTACATATGTGTATGTCTATACCGCTCTGGTGTGTTGTGGTGTTTGTGGTGAAGGAAGAAGAATGTGTCCAAACTTTTATCCAAAACGATTATGAAAATTTTTATGGTAGAACTTTTCTTTTGCTATACGCCTC
Source organism: Atherix ibis (assembly GCA_958298945.1). Taxonomy (NCBI): domain Eukaryota; kingdom Metazoa; phylum Arthropoda; class Insecta; order Diptera; family Athericidae; genus Atherix; species Atherix ibis. Next base: position 16,847,907 of record OY282609.1, on the reverse strand, counting down.
TTCGATAATATTAAATCCACTTCGATTTGTGGCGACCAATTTCGATAATGAATTATTATTTTTTCTCCATTTTTATGGATTCATTTCGAACTTACACACAGAAATGGAAAGAATATTTTAATCAAAGTTATTATTGGAATTCCAATGAAATGTTTTGTTTGCATTTTGTTCGCCTATACATACATACTATGGATTATTATATATTTTTATTAACGAATGCCTATAATTCTATAAAAATGAAAGAATATCCTTTTTTTCTCAATTTTTTTTTTGATTTTTTGGTAAGTAAAATTAATGATAGTAAAATTTTCTATAAAAAATAATTAAATTCATTAAAAATTCTAATTTTGTTTGTTTGAATAATTTAGTTTCTTTGATCAGAATGCATTATTAAATTAAGATGGAGAGAGAGAGAGAGAGAGAGAAAGGGAAAGTTTTTATTTTTTTCCCTATAATCAGGACATGATTTTAAGAAATGCCCTTGCGCTCATATAAGATTAACCTAAATTTTCGGTAAACCTCTTATTTATTTGGAATATTCTAGTATTAAAATGTATATTTGATTATAGAAGAAGGCGTGTACACTATGCACTTACCATTGGCAATATTGGCTGCGTTGCAACTTCCAAACGACAGCGTCACGAAAATGCATAAACCCCAAATGACAACCAGTTGATAATTTAATGCGACGATCCCTGTTGCTACCGAAGGATGATAATTCCAGGTTGCAGTCGTTTTGGATTTTCGTATCATGTTAGTCGATCCTTTGTGTAGAAAATCCATTTTGGCACATTTACCAAATCCCAATCGTTATTCGATGACGAATACGTTCAATTCATTCAAAATCTGCACTATTCGTATTTGTTTTACGTTTTCAATAAATTCTCGCATATAAATTAATCGCATTGAGAATTTGTATCTTTTTAAAAAAAAAAACTTTATTTACTTTTCTGTATAAGAAAATAAAAAACAAAATGTTTTCTTTGTGTCTATAATGAAAGTATTTATCATTTTGCCAGCATTGCATTTAATTAATCCAACTGACTAATAAATTAGTATAAATTCACTCTTTTAGGTACAAAAATTCTAAATTTGGAATGGATTTTTTAATAAATTACTTGATTCTGTTTAGATTCTTGATAACTAAAGACATTGTCTTAAAAATATAATCCACGATATTTTAACTAATAAAAATAGTAATTTCATTAAAATGTTAGACTTTAAACTTTCTTTCACTCATTTTAGTATCAGTACAACTATTAGATTTGTGGGTAGTGAAATAAGTGACTATTTAGTGACTAATTTTTGAAAACAGTCACACACTTAAATTTTGTAATGCACTTGAGTATTTTTGAACATTTCCTCTAACAATGTCATGCAGTATCACTTCTTAGTGGTGATGAGACTTTTGTCGTATATTCCCTGACAAAAAAGTCTTTTGTGGAATAACGATGGGATTTTCTGAACACTTTACAGACTTTACCCGCTAACTTTTTTTTTCTTCTCTTTTAAATCTCGAACACTCTGTACTATCGTTTCTTAAGGGGATTTTACTTCTATTTTTACTTGAATATTATTTTAGACACGTTTTGCTTTTATATGGTAATTAACTCCTTCAGTCTTGAATGTCAATATAGAAATAACACAATTAGTAGAAAACAAACAAACCCGATTACCCTGGGTGCTTATTTCATTTTCCGCATCACGAAAATTTTCGACACTTTTTTTACAAAAAAAAAAATAATTACACAAATCACAAAACCGATTGTAGGGTTTTCTTTTGTATGGTGAAATATAAATTTACCAACCAAAAACAAAAATCAGAAAAATCGAATCCTTGAAATTTTATTTATTTTCTTTGAATTTAAACTTTTAATCCTGGTGCATATTCATTTCTTTGAATTTGAAAAATCTATTTTTAATTTTTTTGTTTTGTGAATTAAAATAATCAAGTGAGAAGAAATTTTTTCGTTGATGACTTAGACTCGTTCACAACGTTTCGAATCGAATTTCTCAATCTCGACCACAGTTCTCCCGTCCGATTCAACCGGCAACTAAAACCCAACTGAACACCAGGCAGGCAGGGATTTCTATCCAGACAACATTGCGTTCAATATTATATGCACGTCGTCACTTACACAAACGTATAATTACTAACACATGCGTAGAGTCTCACAGAATTGAGTTGATATGTCCAGGGTACCTAGTATCAACACAGTACAGGATTGTGTTCAACACACTATGGTGTTCAGACTCTGCACAGTCATCCATCCACCCTGTATACTCTGCCATACAACCGAAGTGCAGCAATTGAAAAACACTCAATGAAATGCAAAAGAATAAATATTCGTGGCGCTGTGTATAGGCCAATATATTTCTTATCGCAAAATTCATTTCGTAAATTTTTTATTGTTGAATTTCTAGAGTTTAAAAAATTATTTACTCATATCAGATTAAATATTAACATAGTCGGCTTTTGTTAGTAATTTGGAGAGAATGAAAACAGTCGAATTATTTACCTGGAAAAGGAAGCTTACAAATTTTGCACTCCCTAGAGAAGAACATTTCCAAAAGTATCTCCTTTTCGGATCTCTTCACTGGATGCAACTTGCAGGATATTTCAATAGTAAATATATTCTGTATAACGGAGAGAGTTTAATTATAATTGTCAGATTTAATTTCTCATTTTACTGATAGATACTGAAAAATACTAACCAAAAAAAAAATAGATTATCTCAATCAACAACAAAAAAATAGTCAAATTACCCCTATAATCTTAATTATTCTCTTAATTCTTGTTTTATTTTTCTCTTCATTATAGTTTTAGATACTTACAAATATTATGAACACTTCTTATTCTATTCTCTTAATAAATTTCATTCAAATACATTTTTGAAGATCAATAAAATAAAGGGAATATTTTGAAATGAAATTTGAATAAAAATGCAGGAAAATTTATCCAGTTTGACTATTGACATTTCCCGGAATATAGAACAGCATCGCTCGATGATTATGACATCATATAACGCTGATGCAACTCAAACCCAATCCCATAATCATCATCATCATACATACTCGCATTTATAGATGCAGTTTTATGCTCTACTCTATGGATCGATTTTCCCTAAGATGACAATTTTCCAAGCAAATGAAAAACAAAACGGATTTTTCTTCTTAAGAAAATCCTATACTATACCGGAAAACTTTAGTGTTTATATCTAATTTGTTGTTGTTTTTTTTTCTTGTTGAATTTGAATTTTTTTCTCTATTAAATTAATTTTTAATCCGGTCTAGAAACCGATTATTTTTTGTAAAATTTTTTTCTCTCGTTATATCATTTAATAAAATGTGTCTCTTCTTTAAAAAAAAAAAAAACCAGGTGATAATACGACAATAGATCTTAAACATTTCGAAATAAATTATTATGAAATCTTATGATATGATTATGTGTATTGTGTATAAATATAATTATCTTAAAATATCCCACTTGACTATGAAAATATTTGGAAGAGTTAAAAAAATCTTTGCATATTCTTGGAAATTTACAACTACAAACAAAAAAAGGCAAATATTTCATAATCGAAAAAATATCATTCAAAGACCAAATGTGATTAATAAATCTAAATTTTTGATTGATTAGATTGATATTTAGAATTTGGAAAAAAAAGCAATTTTTTTATAAAATTTTTGTCTGTAAATTTTTTTGAAAATTATTTTAAATAATTTTTGGTTCAGAAAGTAAAGTTCTGGTTGTGATACGGCCATTTTTTGAAGGCTGCTGGTTTGGCGATAATATACGTAAATACAATCTTTCGGATAGCCCTACAGGAAAAAAGTCGAACAAAGTCAAATCGCACGATCTTGCAGACCCAGGAACTTTTCGTGCAATAAAGCTTAAATTTTGCCATATTTTGAAGCTTATACTGATTAAAATCTTTAAGTACAGGCTAAAAAAATTCGTTAATTATACGGTCATTAAGAAAGTTTTTTCAATTTTAACGCCTTCTTAAACTACACATATATTCCCTCAAATAATATATTTGCTTGACAACAGTTAGCCTGACAAGTACAAGATTTCCAAATTAAAAAATGGAAAAATTTGTAATTAGTCTTTGAAATTTTTAGATTTTTGCCACCAATCAACTTTTGATCATATTCAAAAAAACAGCTCAGTAAAATAACCCATCAATAATAATTAAAATAAAAATTGTACGAATTTTTTAAGGCTAATTTAGACTATTTATTGCAGAAAAGTTTATTTGAAAAAAAATTAACAGAAATTCTACGACATTATTTACTATCTCATGTTTAGTTATTAATAATAAAATATTTTGAAAAAAAATGTAAAAAAAATACTGATATAATATCATAGATGAATTTTTTCTAAATACTCTATCTAAAATTTATGAACTTTTATTCATTGGCTGACTTCCGGTCAATTCATTAGTTATACGTACTTTGAACGAACAATTGTCTTTGCGGAAGCATCCTCGTGAACTTTTCCGCCATCATTTTATTACTCTTCCTTGTATTGTATTCATTTTGGTAAGCTATGTATAAGTCAATAAAAACTATTGTATTATTATTAAATTTCTTCTAGTTACAATAAAAAGTTAGGTTTTTTAAAAAAAAAAAAATTACTATTAAAAGTGCTATTTTTATTTATATAAGTTTCCTCTGAGAATATTATGAGTATATTTTTGCAAAGAAAAGAGGAAATAAGAAGAAAATTATATTCGAATAAGAAAATACGAGCAGAAATTATTTGATCAATAATTAAAATTACTATCTACAAAGTTTGCATTATTGTGCTATATAATTTTAATTAGAATAATCAAGGATAAATGCAAAAGACCACAAAAGAAATCTGGGAATAAATTAAACATTTGCTGGGTAATTTATTTATATAAATAGCACTGTTCTTAGTGTGTTGATTGCTCAATTAATTTTTGTGGTTGAATTTTTTTCTCTCTGGGGGTAGCCTGGTCTAATACTGACTAACTCTATGCTTATGTATATAGATCCATACCCATAAATAGATAGATAGAAATAAATATATATATAGATAGATATTTGCGTATAGAGATTTTTCTAAGATAAGACTGATGACAAGAAAATTACCAACCATAAATTACTTAGAAATATTACAACTAAAATAAAAGATGTCGAATTATTTTCATTTGTAACACAATCAACAATAGAAAAGTGATGAAATGAAATTGGTTGGAGTATTGGATTGCTTAAGTCTAATCGAAATGATATTATTATTGATAGATTCTACTTTCCTGCTCAATAGCACTTGGCAAAGAAATATTTGCAAAATATTTATTTGATTAGTGGTCGAAAATGGAAGTAGTGCACGCAATAAAAATCGTTTCGAATATTTTTCATTATTTCATTAATTTTGAGAAACTATACCATTTATTGGCTAATGTGAATTAATTTGTTATAATTGATTGGAAGACATTTGAATTTGAAGTTCGAGAATTGTACACCTTTTGTAAGTATTTTTTAAAAACGTTCCGAAAATGTTTAATTCAATTTGTGTTTTGAAAAGTAGTTATTGGGTTTTTCAGAGTGTAATTTCGTTATTCTGGAAGGCCAGTTGAAGCTGATGAAGATACAATAAACCATTAATTGATACAAACCGGCGGATAACAACTCGTGAGATCGGTGACAGATTAAATTTATCGAATTCGTCCATTCGTGATCATTTGAAACGGCTAGGTTTAATCTAAAAGCTCGGCATAAGGGTTTCCCATCTTCTTACGGAAAAAAATTTGTGCCATCGCATTGACGTTTGTGATTTGCTTCTGAAACTCCAAGAAAATGATCCATTTTTGAAGCGTATCATCACTGGGGACGAGACATGGGTTGTCTACAACAATGTTAAGTGCAAAAGAACCTGAAGTAGAAAATATGAACCTGCTCAAAGTACTTCTAAAGTCAATATTCATCAAAAAAGGTTATGCTATCTGTTTGGTGAGATTTCAAAGGAATCGTTTATTTTGAGCTTCTACCGAGCAACACAACGATCAATTCTGAAGTGTACTGTCATCAGTTGGATAAATTGAATTATTCACTTAAAGAAAAAAGGCCAGAATAAAATTTTAATTCACTATAAAAAAAAACGAACAACCCAATAGTATATTGTCGAGATCCTGCCAATATATCATTCACGAGAATTCTTGCAGCATTCTTTTGAGGAAGCTTTTAAAGATTTTTGCGCACATTTCATACTGTAATTGGGCCATTATTTAATGGATGTTAAATCACGATAGTACGCATTCTGTGAGCTCTTCTTCATACAATAAAGCCAAAAATGTATCATATTGTGTGATTTGTAGCGTGGTTTTGTTATGCTCCAGATTAAAATCTTCAAGTTCAAGCCAAAAAAAAATCTATTATCATACTGCTATAGTCCTTAGAATTGACGGTTATAGCCTATCCTTCTTCATTTCAAAGAAATACGATCCAATAACACCTCCAGACCATAATGCACAATATAGAGTCATTTCAAAAATTGTATATTATGAATACAGTGGCTTTTTCATAGTCACTTGAGAGTTTTCAGATGTACACATATTGTGGATATCCATCGAGCGAGAAATACTAGGTCTGTTCAAAAAGTATCGCGAATTTTGTGTTTTTTCAAAAATTATTTATTTATTCATGAATATCTTTTTTGTCCTCTTCAAAGTAATCCCCACCAGATATTATACACTTGTGCCAACGTTTTTTCCAATCCTCGAAGCACTTCGAAAAATAATTTTTTGTGATCTTGCTCAGCTCCTCCTTCGATGTCACCTTTATCTCCTCAATCGTAGCGTAGCGTTGTCCTGGTGCATCATGGGGCTCTTCAGTTTCGGGAACAAGAAAAATCATAGGACGCCAGATCTGGGGAATACGGTGGCTGCGGCATTATTAGTGTGTTGTTTTTGGCCAAAAATGGCAAAAGCCAATTTTTGTGCTTCCGAAAATCCGGGCGTTTCTGGCGGATTGCTTCAAGCAACTTGCGCATAACTTGCAGGTAATATTCCTTATTGACCATTCTACCCTGTGGCAAGAACTCATGATGCACCATGCCCCTGCAATCGAAGAAAACTGTAAGCAAAACCTTCACAATCGACCGAACTTGGCGTTTTTTTCGGTCTTGGCTCGTGCGGCAGCTTCCATTGGGATGAATAAACTTTGGTTTCCATGTCATAATCATAAACCCATGATTCGTCATCAGTTATGACCCTCTGGAACAAATTTGGGTTGTCACGGACAGAGTCCAACAGCTCCTTAGCAATGTTAATGCGATGCTGTTTTTGGTCGAAATTGCGCAAAAATCGAAGACGAGCCAAAATACGTGCAAGCAAAGCAGCTATCAAAAATAAACTGAATATTCCAAATGGCCCAACTTGTCGGCATAAGTGATCGACATGAGTACCAACATAACGCCACAAAAAAAATCAACAATCGAATATTCATAAGCCGCGGAATTGGCGATACTTTTTGAACAGACTTCGTAAGTCTCATCAACGAAGAAAATTTAGCGCAAAACGTGGCTATGGTAGAACCACTTATCTTATATTTTTACAATTTTGACGTATTGTTTGATGATTAAAAAATCTATAATATAAAATGGCAACCTTTAAACTAAACTAATTTTATATTAAATAGTCAATAAAGTTTATTAGCTATCAAATGATAATACTATACTTTCCAAATTACAAAGTGAATTATTTTCTTTCGAAATTGGGAAAGTACAGTCCTCTCATGTGACAACTAATAAGTATTATCATTTTTTGTCTTTAGATACGTGTATATGTACAAAATGTGTAACATTCTCTGTTTCCCTTATAAATTCTTGATTATGGCTCTTCGAAATGGTCTTTGTTTGAAATAAATTCATTTATATTTTGTACAAATGTGATTTGAATTTTATTAGACTGTTTATGAAGATGTTCCAAAAGAAATTTTTATTTCAACGAACAACTTGTTAATGGATTTTTAATAGAAATAATTGATATTTCCTAACTTTGACGAAGTCACAGCGATAAGCTTCAATTGACTTTTGAGATGAATATTCATGCAACAAACATGCTTTTATGTAGAGTGTATTTTGCAGTCATCTATATAGGGCCATTGAATTAAAAAAAGAAAAAATATAAATTTCAATATTTCACCACCATCTGGTGTTGTTTCAATTCACTAATTGTACGGACATACATATTTGTTCAAAGTTCATATAATCGAAATGGTCAATGAAAATCATATTGCCGAACAATGGTAAATTCTTTAGTAAACTCACTAGCCATCAATATGGTCCATGGCCATATTCCATGACGGTGAAGACAGAACGAATGCCCTCTACAGTTCCATGATTATAATTGCATATCAGTTGTTGTTAATGCCGGGAGCGGTCAACTACGCCCACGACGCATTTATATTCACTCAGAAGATCGCATTAAACATCAGTCGAAGCCGCCTCGAATTGAACTTGACTCATTTTAAATTCTGTGTGTGACTTTGGATCCGTATTAACCAAACTGTTATACACCAAACGACTGCTGTACGGTCACCATGTCTTCATCTATCCATTCATCCATTTATCCATCCATCGCAGAAAGACACATCAAAATTTTTCTCTTCTCACAATTTCATAAAAGATTAAGGCAAATGTTTAGTCTTAAACGTGTTTATTGCCAGACTTTAATTGCCACTATGTCTGCGAAGATATGGTTTATGCTGATGACTTGTCCAGGCTAGACTATAGCCGAATAAATCTTTAGGGAGCTCCAAATTAATTTTGCAAATTCCATCAATTACTGGTCTAGCGAAGCGATACCAGCTGGTGTTGTCAGCAATTTTGTGCTGGTTGGAAACCAAAACATATCTCAGCTTCGATCATTCAGAACATTTTAAGTACCCCTTTTTATGCTGTTTTTCAATAAGGATCGTGCTAAAAGCAATTTTTGCACAACCTACAAAGCATGTGCATAATTTCTACTATATTTTTAATTGAATTTTGACCTTCTTTCGTCATGGAACACTAATTTTTATTTTTAAAAAAATATGCGTTTTTGGGATACTTTTATGATCCAAATATAATGCATCAATATTTATATTTCTTTTTGAGGTTTCGTATCTGAACATAAAAAAATAATCAAGGGTTAAGGATAATAAATTCTTGAAAATTACTAAATGGGTTGATATTGATTCTTCTACGATTTATAGTTTTAGATTGAGGAGGTAAATTAATTGGTCATTTATATGTAAATAATTTTTCAATAGTAATAAATTTTGAAAAAAACTACACAAACAACCACATTAACAAATTTTGATAAGTTTCTCTTGAATTCGTGTGAAAGAATTTTAATAGAGTTTTAAATAGAAATAAATCGAAATCATCTTCTTGTTCTATCATTTTATTGAGTTCTAGAATTAATCGTAAGACTGATCTTGAGGATTCAATCAGCCGTCGGTGTGGTCAGTTGTTAGTCTAGGACGATACCTACCGAAGGTATAGTATTAGCCCACGCGTTAGTTTTCACGCCCTCTTCAACATAACTGAAATCGATGTCTGTTTATTGCCATTAAAACCAGTTTGCCGCAAGATCTTCAAAGAATCGTTCCTTGCCCAAGAACATCTTTATTTTTCTTAAATATTTTGACATTGTTTAAGTTTCAAATACCAAAACCGAAGGAATACCGAACCACAGAAGCCTACCACCACCAATCCCGCCCTGCCAGCACCACCAGCCAGGTAGACCACACACTATGGTCAGCTCTGATGATCAATTTGCCTGACACATTTTATTATACGTTTAAACTCAATGTGTACACAGAAATTTTAGGAAAATTACCATTTTTCACATTGTGGCCTAAACACAAATAAAATTTTGTATATTTAGGATGAAAACCTGTAGGGAACTTATTCAGAAACCATTTTTACATTTTCCCTGTGCTCACACTTAGCTCTTTAAACTGGCTCTTGTTTTCCAAAACCTACAATAAAAATGAATATGTATTTACTCATATTTTTTTGGTAAACGTTTTGGTATCCTTTAATAAAACCATAGAATATGTTTGGTAAAATTCGCTTTATTTGTTTTTATTTTTGTATTTTTCGGTTTTTGTGTTTATTTATTCACACAGTTTTAGTATGTCTGTCTTTTATTTTTTTTTTTTGTAATACTAACTCTCATAGTGCCTTTGCCTTTACTGTCTGTTTTCATTTCTTTGCCATAAAGTTCACTACATATATCCTTTGGAATAAAATGATTTAAGGAACAGAGGTGGAAATTATACTCTTGCCTTGGTAGCCATACGAATAGTCATCGTACTTGTAAGCATCACTTCTTGTTGGAGTAATTTATTTCACCGCAAGGCAAGTCAAGCGGTTGATAACATTATATCTTCAGCGTGCTCCCTGCCTAACTTGCTTGACTAACAAACACGGCAGGATAACCAGGAAAGAATGTCGTTAATATCATTCTAATCCAGAAATTTTGGCAATGTTGTTAATATGGTTAAGCAAGTACGACAGTCACATTTCTTGAACGAAAAAAAAATCATGGTTCGTATTTCTGGAGAACCCCAATTAAGCCGATGCCAAATTTTGTTGAAGGCTATTTTCCCAACCAGAATACAGTAAATAATCAGTGATTAATTTATTACCTTATTCAATTTATATGTTATATCCAATTATATAAATGTATTCTTGTATTATTCTCGGCTATAAGAATATTTATTTCCTTTGAAAATAGTAGACTAATTTTATTAAATTTTTATAAAAATATAAATTTTTGATTTTTTCGTATCTGCAAAAATTTCGTATTTACAAAATTATACTAGCATTTTGCAATTATTGTATTTATTGTATAATTTTCGAGAACAACTTTTTACTTAGAATAGTATACACCTGGAGGTTAATTTCATTGTGGTTATTTTCTGTATTTGATAAAATTTAAAAGCAAACAGGCAAATGGATAGATAATGGTCTTTTATGAATGTTATCCGTAAATCTCTTTTGCTCTAAATTGCTATGTAAATAGATTCTTTTGAGAAGATGTGTTAAAACGATGCAGTCACATAAACAAACATCCAAATATTGGACAACAAATATTTTGTCCATATTCTTTGTGTAAAACTGTTAGAAGCCGAAATCTAAATATTCGTATTGAAAGAGAAATTGACTATTTATTCTATTGGGTGAGATTTCGAAGAAATGCTCTGAAGAGTCTTAGTTCTATTCAAATTGTAAACTACCAAAAAAAAACACGATTCTCTTCGTTAAAATGAAGAGAAAAAAAACAAAAAGTTTATACAAAAAAAAAAATCTGTCTACCTAAATGCATACACACAAACAATAAGGATATAGAAAAATGTTGAATCCTTGTTTCCTTTTGTAGAAAATCAAAATGAAAGAACAGGTAAAGAGATTGGTGGAAGTGAGGGTTAGGGAAAATATTTTCTAAAGAAAACCAAAGATTATAGTAAAAGAACTATGAAAAATGTTACCTTTATTGTAGAAAACAAAAAGGATACAGTTTGGAAGTTGTAAAAATTGCTAAAATCCAGATGTGCTCTTATGGCTATTATACCAAATATATAGTGTGTAGGAGCAGTAGTTGTACGGGATAGTTTTTCACATTTCTGTTAAATAACATTGATGGATGGTAGTTTAGTTGAATGGATACACTTACCAATGTAAGTGTCCGTCTTCTTGATTTCATTTGAGCAGATTTAAAACAGTACAATACATGGTTTTATATTTCAAAGACCCTAGCGAACAAAATATTCGCTGTTTTACCCTTATTCAGAGTGCTGATGAAATATACGAATTCCGATATTCGTAAAGCTATGCACACTTATGAGATACGATACTCTTGTACAAGTTCGAGTACATCTTCTCGAATTGCATGCTTAATCCATGATTAAATCATGCACGTGGATTAAGTCGAACAACAAACGTCATACTATTCGAATAGGTCATCAATCATTACGGATTAAATATATTCACGTACAGAGATTTGTGCAATATTTACTAATTGGTCGATTTGGTTGCCCGCAAATGAATCTTAAACCTATAATACAATTATAAATTTGTACCTTTGCAATAATCATAGTAATACTAATGAACACCTGCAACAAAATACAAGATCAGGATACTGGTTGCGTCAATGCAATTTTTCGAAAATTCTTCTATCTTTCTGGCCAACTAATACTATTCAGTTGAATTTTATTGGGACTCATAAAAATGTTGGGAGAGTTTTTCCTAGCCACAAGATGATATTGGTTGCCCAACACTTAGTACTTATTCAGAATTCTCGTAAAATGAAAAATATTACTTGCCAACAATAATAATAAAAAACTAAACTTTTATAAGTAAAATAAATTTAAAAAAAAAGCAATATCGCTAGTCCAAAGCTATAAATGCTCAAGGATACGGAAATGACTAGAAAAGGTATTGGTATACTCAATAACCATAGAGAGAAGGGCAAGAAAAATTACCATGTTGACATCATTTGTACGAGTAGTCATATCTATTTGCAATGTATATACGAGTATATACACAATAATAGTAGTTATAAAGCATGTAAAATATAATATTATGTAATTTCCATATACTCGTAAAGAAGCAGGTAATAATAGACAGAAAATGTATAAATTTCCATTTGCCGCATTTAAGGAAATTAGGTGACACAACTACAATATAAATTTATTTCTCATGTTTAGTTGTTATAAAGATGATCGATGTTTTGCAAAAGGTATTTCAATTTTAGAAGGAAACTGATATGAGGTCGATTTATACCTTGAAAACATTTAAAATGACCATTTGCATTAATAAATGGCAACATAACTCTTACACTAACGAAAATTCTAAAGGCAAATGAACTTTGAGTAAATAGGAATTGACTGAATAAGACAGATATTACTATCCTTACTAGGAAGAAATAATTTTGTTATGATGACCGAAACAAAAATTGTCACAATTAAATTTAAAGATTTATTGATTTTAAAAAAAGAAACTTAGATTTTTAACCCAAGTATACAAGGCGTATAAGGTTAAATCCGCTGTTTTTTAGTAATAGAAAGCAAAAACAAATTTATTCATAGTATTTGCCCTCGCTAACAATACATTTTTCCCATTTATCGGGCAATTTGTGGATACCACGCCAAAAAAATTCCTTCTCTTTCGTGGCAAACCACTCATCAAGCCATTTTCGGACGTCTTCGTAAGAATCGACGAAAACAGGTGGTAGTCGGAAGGGGCCTGGTTTCGAAACATTTTTGACGTGTGCGATGGTGCATTGTCGTGGAGGAAAATCAGCTTGTCATGTCTTTGTTGATAATCCGTCCTTTTTTCACGCAGAGCGCGGTGCAATTTGATCAGTTGTTGGTTGTAGCCAGGTTTCAACATCTCATAATAGACGATACCCTGCTGATCCCACCAAACGCACAGCATCGTCTTCCGTCCGAAGCGATTTGGTCTTGGGGAATATGTTCATGGTTGGCCAGGAGCAATCCACGGTTTCTTGCGTTTAGGATTCTCGAAATATATCCACTTTTCATCGGCTGTCACAATCCGATGCATGAACCACTTTCTTTTTAGTATGGCGAGCAAGATTTCGCATGTGTTTTGGCGTCGCTCCATCTGTCTATCGTTCAATTCATGCGGCACCCATTTTCCGATCTTTTCAATCTTTCCCATGCCACGCAGACGCATGGAAATGACTGGTTGAGTAACATCTAATTGCTTCGCGAGCATTTTTTGTGATTGGGTATCGTCTTCATCTAAAAGAGCCTTCAATTGATGGTCGTCAACCTTCCTAGGTCGATTTTCACGCTTCTTGTCCCACAAGCAAAAATTGCCGTCTTTGAACCGACGAAACCAATCTCGGCACGTTGTTTCCGATAAAGCACTGTCACCATAGGCCTCCATAAGCATTCGATGCGATTCGGCATCCGATTTCTTCAAATTGAAGCAGAAAAGCAGAGCTTCCAGCATATGCTCTTTTCCTGGCACAAAACTAGACATGATTACCAAAGGAAAAATGTATGTTGTTGTACGAAATTGCTGGCAATGTGCACTGATTAATGTTGACAGATTTCAAACTCATAAAAAAAAGTATGGCGTGCCCATGGTAGCTTAATACGCTCACTCACGCCATCTATGACCAAACAGCAGATTTAAGCTTATACACCTGGTATACCATCAAATTTTTTGTTGAGCTTGATAAATTCGAGAGGTCTACTTACGAAAAGTTGCAATTAACCTACCGAAAATGATCATTATCAGAGCACACATTTTTCAGTGGCGGAAGGTATTTTTGGATAGCTAAGAAGCGTTGGAAGACGAATATTGCACTGACGAGTGAAGTGAATCCTTGAAATACTCGAGAAAAGGAATTCTCTGCATTCGATCTACAAGAATTCCATTTTGTTGGAAAAATAAATAATTTTTTGTCACAGAAAAGGATTGCTGTGGTTTCCCAGTTCTCCTATTCAACTAATCAAAGACATTTTCTTATGAGTCAAACACATAAAAAAAAGTATGACGTGCCCATGGTAGTTTAATACGCTCACTCACACCATCTATGACCAAACAGCGGATTTATACTTATTGCCCCTATTCAATATTATAAATATTATGTTTAATTTATTTTTTTGCTATATCTTTTCTTACATCTAAAAATTATAATATTGTATTGTAGTAATAAATGAGAAAGTTTGCTAAGCATAATGGGTTATTCATTTTACGGTTCTGAAAGTATAGCCCTGTCATTAAACAGTTATCAAATATACATATTACTAGAGGTAATACTTATAAGATTAAACTTTTCCATTTTACGTCATGGATCACTTATACACAAAAACAGATCAACTATGCCCGAAACTATGCTTTGCTAATAATTTTCTAGCCAATCATAGTTAACTGCCGTACATAGGCTTGTGTAGAAGCTCTTGTAGCCGTTAAAAGTGACTGTCTGATATGCATTTTGAACTGCAGGTGTTATAGGCCTATATTTTTTTAAATATAGAAGGAATCACATTTACCATCACCGAAAAGGTTCCACATAACACGACAAATTTTGGGAGTTCTCAAAACACGTAATTTCGACCTCCAACAATTGATTTGTTTTGAGGCTGTAATAGGAATAGGAACTTTCCTTATGGGCCTACACGAAAGATAGCAAAAAATACCTCAAAAGGATCGTTTCCTATTAAAAACTGTGGTCGTCATTATAGTGATATTATTTTCCGAAGGCTAAATTGGATAGCTCTTTTTTCTCCTAAAAGTCAATATGAAAATATTAAATACTTTCAATGGAGACTTTGTTGAATTTCTTCGGTGTCTAATCTTCTCAGTTCAGTTTGTAATATTATGGAATATTTATTTCTTTGGTAATTGTTAGTGCACTGTGATCTTAACCTGAACTAATTTTTCCCCGGGCTAATTACCTTTCATTTTCGGCTCGTAAAAATATCACTCACGAATACCGCGGATAGACGTTAAGAACAAAACGTTGAGGTGTAAATTGACAATGTTATTTCTCGTCTTGGTTGTTTGTATCTGAAGTGAAATTAAATTAGGAATTTGTTATGGGGCGAGGGGCTCTAGTGGAAAAATATAAATAAATAGTGAAAAATCGTGGAAACACTCAATATTACCACGAAACGCAATTAGACGAGCATGTAAATCAAGCGTATTGAAATACAAATAAATGCAACCACGACGTCAACTACTGCTACTGCACTCATGCTCTCTCGACATGAGAACCTTTTTGTCGATTGTCTTAGAGGCCATGAAGGCTATTTTCGGATACAATCTTTCTTCGGAAATTCCTTAGATATTAGCTGTAGTGCAGCGTGTTAATTGCACTAGTCTAAACTGTTAATCGGTGCCTTGCATACCAGAAACGAATTGCTTGGAGCACGATCAGAAATCACAAATAAAAGTACAAATACAAGATACAAAACTCAGCTAAGGAAAAACCAAATGAAAATAATATAATTTAAGAAGAAAAACAAACTGGTTGGGAAAATTCAGATAAGAATAAGAAAAATTGAGAAGATGAAACGACAGCATCAACAGGAAAGAAAACGAAACCGAAATTCAAACTGAAAATGAAAACATGTTCGTACATCTCCTTACAAGATAAAATTAAATTTAACTTCTGTCACTAGGGCGAGTTCATTAATCTCTCTACCACCTTAAGCGCCCTTAAGGGAATTTTCGAGCTTTCTTAGCGTCCTTCTTGACTAACGTCCTTGTCGATTCATCATGTGTGCTATTTAGAATTGTTTATACAGAAAATATGCAGGCATATGTGCTTGTTTATGGATAAATCAAAAGTATAGGTACACGTACGTTACGTATCATTTCTTATATCTACGAGTATATAGTAGATCCCTTAGCCAGTTGTTGTACTTATCCAGACAAGGAGATAATGCTATGAGTACTACGGAATACACAGAATTTCTGAGTTTTACTTTTAGCCTAAGGCGAACACATGTACTTTGTTGGGGTTTAGAGTTCGGACAGACTATGAACTAGTTGCTGTTCTAAAAACTTGTGAAAGGGTTATTGCCATTTTAACAAGCATCGTTTGACACGTTTCGACTCCTTGAATATTTCAAAAACGTTCCGAATAGAAGTGAATTAGATTAGATTAGAGACATTTATTATAGGACAATAAGGATAAGTAATTTTTGGCCGATGGGGCTAATTTCTTATATTCAAACCAACTATTATAGATCATAGTTCATGGTTTTCATTCATCTGCTCAAATTAAAAGCAATCAAGCAATTTTTGTAAGAACACCATTTAAAATAATATCAATTACTGTTATTACTATTGTTAAAAAATTCATATATACAACACGGGTAATTACTCAATTCGTTCATACCAAAGGTTAACCCATTTGTGCTTTAAAGAAAAAAACAAACTAAAAATTGAAATTCTGATTTTATTATTTTGCATAAATATTGCCATTATACAAGAGTGCCATGGAATTGCTGGCAGAGCTGGATCCTTTTGAGGTAATACTTTGATGACAGTACTTGACGGAAACTATTTCTGGCTGTAATTCCAGCCAGATTTGGGTTTGAAATGGTCTAAATTTTGAAGATTTTGTGAGTAAATAAGAATTAAGTTCGTCAAATTGGATGATCTTGGATCATCAAATCTCAAAATTATACGTTCTGGGAACGCTAAAATTTTTGTCGTGTTATATTGTTTTTGAAAGTTGCCGTGTTGAAACCACATACGAGGTCTGTTGAATTTCCGCTGGTTATGTTTTCTGTATCCTTTAAAGTCGAATATATCAGTTAACAGAGCCATTGACTCCATCTACGAGTTTGATGGTTTTTTCACAGCTAGCCTTTAAAAAATTTTCAAAATCGTGCGATGTTGAGCACTATTGACGGAAACTGTGACACCGTCTTTATTTTTAAGGAAATATGGTCCAATAATCTTTTCGGACGATATGGGAGGTCTGTTCAAAAAGTATCGCAAATTTTGAATTTCCGCGGGTATATTCGATTGGTACCTATGCCTCTCACTTATGTCGAAAAGTTCGGCCATTTTGAATGTTCAGTTAATTTTTGACAGCTGCTTTGCTTGCACGTGTTTTGGCTCGTTTTCGATTTTTGCCCATTCCAAAATATGGATCAAAGAATCTGTTTCGGGAACAAGAAAAAGTCACAGGGGGTCAGATCTGGTGAATACGGTTGCTGCGGCATTATTAGTGTGTTGTTTTTGCCCAAAAATTTGCGCACCATCATTTCATATAGTTCAGGCCATCATACTCAAATTTGGCAGTAACAATCTCTGCTGCTTCAGAGCAAATTGCATACCAGATCTTTCGCAAATACAATGGCTGTTCAAGAGTTACTTGTGAGCTTTCAAAGCCGCCTGTATGGAAATTTTACTTTTCTAAGCCTTTTCTAAGGCAATTTTCGTTTCAAAATGATATTTTCATCAGCGATGAGGATCATTTGCATCTCTCAGTCTTCTATGCAATTGAAACGCATAGTTTAGTGGTTAAACGATCCATAATATAAAATATAGTCTCAGCAATTACTATCTTGAAAAACGATTTTTTTTTCATTCAAAAGAGTACAAAATTATTTTAACAAAAATTAATATAAAAAATAATTGAAAACTACTTCTTATAGATAAGATATATATATATGTATATGAGTATAATGTTATTTATAAAATACAAAAAAATAAATAAATTTTACAGAAAATAATGAATCAATAACAACAACAAACACCTTTAGAATAGATGAATTCAAAAATGCATTAAAGGAACTAAAATTTATGAAGTGTCACTTGAAATAAAATAATATTCTGAACACAAAAGGTCAGGCGGATAACAAACAAAATCTTCTTTGAGATATCAGAAAGGATAATAGATTTTTGAGCCGTATCATAGATCTCCTACCTGGTACTCAAAAATTCACAATTGAAAGGTGCACTATGGTCATTACATAGGATCAGTTCAAGCACAAAGTTTTTTTTTCCTATTCTTTCTTTTATCGAAATATTCGATTTTTCTGGTACTATTAATATCTTGCTTTGTTAAAATTCTTTCCATATTGTAAGCGAAAATTCCCTTAACATATTTTGTACATTCGCCATTAATAAAAACAAGTCCCTTCGCCATTTCACTTCAGTCCAATGGAATAGTTGAACTCAGAAGCTGTAAGAAGAATAGTTTTTGCTATTCGCCGATGATCTTACTCTAAAAATGTGAACGAACATGCCATAAGCTGATTCTGTTGTTATTATTATCGTCTTAAAATATGGCTATTCAAGATCAAAAGAATAAACTACATTCATCAGGAATCTGGGGATAAGTTTATGGCAATTTTTATTTTTATTGAATGACCAATGTGTTACGATACTCGAAAATTTACGCATATTCGCCCGTATAGATACACATAAATCTGTACCTGAAAAATGCACTTCCAAAGTTGTTTATTGAAAGCAAATGACAATTCACTATGAGTTTTCTATTTAAAAATACATATACATATGTATAGTTCCTTTTTAAATATATAAGCAAGTTTTAATATCTTTAATAGTACAAGTATTTTGAAAATGACAGAATATTGACTATTTGAATAGATAAAAGGCAGCAACTAATGGAGAAAAAAATTTGAAAAGGTATATAAACGAAAAGAATTCCCATAATTTATCTTTGATACTATTGTGTGTCTAGAAATTATATATGGTTGGTGGTTGCCAATGAAAATTTATCGAAGGGACTCTAAAAATTTAGCTTTAAATACGATGTCGATACACTAACACGGTTATCTTTGTTGACTTTTAGGAGTTTTGAATAAAATTGTCAAATTTATATGAGTAAATTCGGTTAAATAACATACGAAAAAAAAACCTTGGAAAAAAATCGAATTCAATAAAAAGAATCTACAAAAAATACAGCCCACCCGACAACCACCACGTGTACTATTTCTATCAAATTGAATAAAAAATGTTCCTTTCAAATGAGTGAATATGTCAACTTTATATTGCCAATAAAAATACTATCAAATTCATTTGAAAAGACCTGTACTATATTTTTGGAGATTTTAAATTATTTAAAGAACGTAAAGATTTTGTGGTTAATTTAATTACATACTTCCAAACTTTTTTAATAGCGTTCATTTAAATATAAAAAGTATTTTTCTTGAATTTACAAATATCAACAATGATCATAAGATCGTGTGGGTGTTTTTTTTTTTTTGTAACATTTTTATAAATATGGTAAACAACTAAGTATCTTTTTGATGGTTACATTTTTTAAACAAAAGAATTTTAAGTGTATCTATTTTTGTTAAATACATGAAATGTTAAAAATTAACTAAGTAACTTTAAAGTGGAAAGAATTATGCTATTTAATAATATTTCTACTATGTTCATCACTAGTCTCTTATATTGTCTCACTTTAAAAAAAAAAGTATATTTTTTCTAGGCCTTTTAGTATGGAATTTTCTAGCAGAATGTATAAAACGAATTCCTGCCATTGTTTGGAAGTCAGAAAACCAAGTAAGCATCTTTACAAAAAAAAAATTCCCTACAAATTAAATGGCGACATTCTTAATTCATTTCGGGGAAATTTATTTTTACTATTGTCGTCTGCGTCAGCCAATGTGGTGTTAAAAAATTCTGACATCTTCGATATATAATTCTATGAAAATTTCTCAATTCAAATAGCTTCTTATACGTGGGCTACTATATATATTTCTGGCCTAATAATGAAAATGCGAATATTTATCAACGAAAAAGGTTTTATTGTTTTTCAAAATATTCTCCATCAAGATTTATACACTTTTGCATGCGCTCAAACCAATTTTCGAAGCACTTTTTCCACTCCGATTGAGACACCTCCAAAACATGGTTTTTGAATGCTTCAACAGCATCTTCTGGCGACGAAAATTAAAAAGAAGTCATTGGGTGCCAAGTCAGGGCTGTACGGAGGATGACCCATCAATTCGACGTTTTGTCCGGTCAAAAAGGCGCTGGTTTGAGCCGATGTGTGAGAGCTCGCATTGTCATGGTGCACAATGATTCGACTTCTCTTGTTCGTTTTTCGAATTTCTCCGAAGACTTCAGGCAAACAAATGGTGGTGTACCACTCAGAATTGACCGTCCTACGTTGCACAAGCGGAACAGTCGCCACATGACCAGTTTTGCCAAAGAAACAAGCGACCATTTGCTTCGAAGTGCTTCTTCCACGAACAACTTTCGTTGGATTTGACTCGTCTTGGAAGACCCACACGGTCGATTGCTGTTTTGTTTCGGGCTCATACGCATAGATCCATGATTCGTCACCTGTGACGATCTTATAAACGT
This sequence comes from Atherix ibis, assembly GCA_958298945.1. Classification (NCBI taxonomy): domain Eukaryota; kingdom Metazoa; phylum Arthropoda; class Insecta; order Diptera; family Athericidae; genus Atherix; species Atherix ibis. The sequence continues at coordinate 16,827,047 of OY282609.1, read as the reverse complement.
CTTTTGAAGCACCGCGATCGTATTTTTTCAGCATTTCTTTACACCAATCCACACGAGCCTTTTTTTGAGCGATTGTCAAATTGTGCGGGATCCAACGAGAACAAACCTTTTTTACGGCCAGGTGTTCATGCAATATCGAATGTATGCTGGTGGGAGAAATGCCTAGGCATGCCTCTATCTCACGGTATGTCACATGACGGTCTTGCATTATCAGTTCACGTACGGCATCGATGTTTTCTGGAACAACGGCTGTTTTTGGACGACCTTCACGGAATTCGTCTTTGAGCGAGCGTCGGCCACGATTGAATTCGTTGTACCAGTTTTTCACAGTGCTATAGGATGGTGCTTCATAGCCATACAAAGATTTAAGTTCATCGATGCACTCTTGTCGTGATAATCCACGTCGAAAGTTGTGAAAAATGATCGCACGAAAATGTTCACGAGTTAATTCCATTTTTTTGCCAAATTGATTTTTTCAAGTCACTGTAAACAACACAAATGATAGTCGTACGTCAAAACGTTCTGAGTACGTTTATGCTAAAAAATGTCAAACTTTCCAATGGAAATGTCAGATCGCACCTGGCAACACTTAGTGTTGCCTAGGCCAGAAATATATATAGTAGCCTACGTATGCTATTGAACTTATTTTGTTTACGTTTGTATTCCAAAAGAAATGTATAAATATTGGCTGGCTGAGTTAAGAGTCAAGTGCTGATACTTTATGTAAAATAGAAATTTATCTTATTCGAAAATTGTTTTTATTATTTATACTATCCTTTTATACAGAAACATAGCATAGGATAATCGTGTATGAATATCTGCAATATTAGTTTAGTTATTACAAAGAATATAGGGTGAATGAAAATTAGTACATAATTTTCTCAATAAAATCCATGAAAACTAATATGACTGTACTATGAGTACAGGTGTTTTAGAAAATTTCGCTTTTTAACATTTACAGTTTTATTACCACAATAAAGCATTAACCAATTTGTGCTTCGGAAAGTAAAATTAAATAAAATATATTTCAAATTCAAATTTGTTAATTGCTTGAACCTTGCCATTATGCATGAAATATAAAATTATTCAAATGGCTACCACAAGACCTTTTGCTAAGATTCCATCCCTTTGAGGTAATTTTTTCGCACATTTCGGGCTGTAATCATGCACCATCGGTTTATTTTCTCCTCTGGAAATTATTTTTAAAAAAATCAATTCGTAGTGGTTAATTTCCTAAAGTTTGGAAATACTCCTTTATAATACCCGTTTTTAAAAAAGGTCCTAAAAATTAGGTTATCAACTACAGATCCATAGCAAAATTATCGAGTACCCCAAAGTTATTTAAGTCATTGATATATTCGCAGGGCATCAAGCAGTGTAGTTGGTTAATTTCACCTTATCAGTATGATTTTATGCCTTCCAGATCCACGACTACCAACCTCCTTACATTTACTTCTAATATATCTTATATTTTTCTAAAGGCTTACAAACTGACTACATCTACACTGATTTTAGTAAGGCATTTTGTTTAAACTAAAGAAAATGGGATTTCTTCTAATTCTTCTTGATTGGTTTATGCTATACTTATCTGATAGAACCTATAACTTGTCTTTTCACATGTGTTTATCAAGAAATTTTGAAGCACTTACTGGTGTTCCGCAAGGTAGCCATTTTGGCACATTACTTTTTACTCTTGACATTGATGACATTATTAAAGCAACTAAGAGCTCCAAAATTTTAATCTTTGCGGATGATATAAAACTTTTTTTTTCAAAAATTGAAAATTGTAAAATCCTGCAATACTCATTCAGAAGCATTTAAGCTTATTTAATAATAATTGGTGCGCTTCAAATGGGATTGTGTTGAATTTGAATAAATGTGAAGTCGACATTTTCCAGATGCCTTAGTCCTTGTACTTTCTCTCACAACTTTTCGGGATCTCCAATTAAACGTTCACAAATGCTACTGACCTTAGGATTTTAATGGATAAGAAACTTTAGTTTATTCCGCACATTAACAACATTGTTGCTAAAGGGAATGCATTTTTAGACTATCCTGTGTTAATATCTCGTTGCACTTATATTGCACCTTAGTTAGACCTGAGTGCACAGCTGTAGTTTGGTCGCCTTTTTACAGTATTCATATTAAACGTATAGCATCGGTGCAACGTAGCTTTGTTATGTTTACTTTGAAGAATTTTCATTGGATTGATCGTCCTCCTCATTACACCAAGGATCGGCTCAATTTGCTTCAAATCCCTACACTGGAGAAAGGATTATACACTTGTGCCAACGTTTTTTCCAATAATCGAAGCATTTGAAAAAAATCATTGTTTGTGATCTTGTTCAGCTCCTCCTTCGATGCTGTCTTTATCTCCTCAATCGTAGCGTAGCGTCGTCCTGGTGCATCATGGGGCTCTTCAGTTTCGGGAACAAGAAAAAGTCACAGGGGGCCAGATCCGGGCAATACGGTGGCTGCGGCATCCTTAGTGTATTGTTTTTGGCCAAAAATTCTCGCACAAGCAACGATGCGTGAGTAGGGGCGTTATCATGGTGCAGGTAATATTCCAATTTTTGTTTTTCCACAAATCCGGGAGTTTTTGGGGGATTGCTTTATGCAACTAGCGCATAACTTGCAGGATATATTCCTAATTGACCGTTCTACCCTGTGGCAAGAACTCATGATGCAGCACGCCTCTGCAATCGACGAAAATTGTAAGCAAAACTTTCACATCTCTTAAAAACATTTTGTATCATCGTTAAACGTTGCTTTGGTCTAAGGTAGCTTCACCATATGCCACAGTCAATATTAGAATGTGTCCGCGCAAATAATTTTGTTTTTCACACAAAATTTGATGCAGATTCTTTGATCCTTTTTTTTGGAATGGGCAAAAATTGAAGACGAGCCAAAACACGTGCAAGCAAAGCAGCTGTCAAAAGTTAACTGAACATTCAAAATGGTCGAACTTGTCCGCATAAGTGAGAGATATGAGTACCAACATAACCCCATAAAAAAATTGAAAATCAAATATACGTAACCCGCGAAAATTCAAAATTCGCGATACTTTTTTGATACAGACCTCGTACACTAGACATTCACTTTTTTCGAATACAATGGCTTCTCAGCAAATTACTTGTAGGTGTTCAGAGCCCCATACTATCGCTGAAGAAAAATATTGTTTATATAAAAAAGCTCCAGAATAATCACTTTTGTAAGAAATTTGTATAATTTGAACGCGTTAATAATATCAAATGGCAAGTTTTTTGACTAAAGAAGTGTTATCTTGGATGACATATTTGTTTAACAGACATCAACTGACAGGGTTTACTTACGAAATAATTAAATAAACCTAAGTTTTTGTTTGTAGTTAAAAAAATATACAATTTTATAATATTTGTATAAGTTAGATACTATACCAAAAAATGTATGCTATAAGAATTTGTAGGAAATATTTCGAAAGGCTATTTGTGAATATCTTTGAACTATGCTTATTTGATGCCAAAGAAAATGTTTCTACGAAAATCTTTATGGTAAAATTATTTTAAAAATATTATAATGGCTCTACTAGTAGCATTCTAAATTGGTTTTATGTTCCTTTACAAAATAGAAAACTGTATTCGAATTCAAATTAGTACCATAAAATGGCAAACGAAAAAGAAATCTTCCGACCCTTTTGAAATGTTTAAAAATGAAAATTTGCCAAAACAGAAACTAAAAATTCGTTCCGATTATGGCCACCGTAGAGCAGCATTATTATTTCTAGATGTTTCGGTTTAAAAAGTGCAATATTATGCATGCATACTCTTCTCATGCTAGTACCATTTTCCGCTGCTATTTTCAAATGCAACTGTGACTGTTGTTGCTTCGGAAATATTTTTTCTATCTTATTTTGTAAAACAAAAGTAAATAATGTACAAATAGTAGTAAGATTGTTGTAAAATTCTAACCAATTTATGTGAAAAATATTGGTCAAAACACTAACAGTTTGGTTATTTCCCAAGGACATGCTAAAAAAAAGTTCTCCGTCATGGGAGGAGGGTTCACACTCATAAAACAGTAAAAGGAGTTTTTTCTTTAAAGTGCCGCCATAACAGTTTTAAAGAAAAAATTGATGCGCTCTTGGCAATTTGAAATTATAGTGTAAAGGGACTAATTTTTATTAGGTGTAAAATTTTCAGAAAATATCCTAAGTTTTATTGCACTTTTCAGTCACTAGTATATATTGAGCAAAAAAAAAATGCCAGTTTGGAGAAGGACTATAAAATTGAAATGCTAAAGCGTAGTGTACATTTATAGATTTTTATTTGATTTTTTTGTTAGAATAAAATTATTAAAACCAGTAGTGTCAGTTTCTGCCTTCTGCTCTCATCATAAAAATGACATTGAATCCATTTCAAAGTAAAAAGTCGATCGACAATTTTAACGGCTATACACAAACTTCATCATAATTAAATGTTAAGAACGATGTCGTAAAAAATGAATTCAAAACTGTGCGTAAAGTAAGATCTTTATGTCAATTGAATTGTCACCTACGCTACTCAAGAATATGTTCTTTATCCATCCCTACACATATTGTCCAGCAAACTACTTCACATATCTGGTTTCCATTCATAAAAAAAACTTTTTATTTTTTATTCACATTAGATGCTTATAAAAAAAAACCAGCGATACCCACAACCATAGACAATCATGTGCTCACATTTATGAGGCAACGACTCTGGGGCAGACGGTGATTAATGGGCATTTCTAATCGTTCTTTGTGGAACCCCTAAGAGGGTACCTATAAGAAGGCCAAGAAAAGACTTAAAGAAATGGACAAAAATAATAACAATATCGACATCAATGTTAAGTCAACTTTGTGTGTCTTTGCTATGCCAGTATGCATTACTGGGCTAGGGCCAGGCAAGTTTGGAATTTGGTAAGCGAGTATCTTATTGTAGCTATACTGTGATGCCACTGATAACGTCTATAAGCATTAGTACTGTTACTATCACAAATAGGGCGCTGACGCTGATATTTAGACGATGTTGTCTATTTCTAAACTGGTTTACTCATAAATAACCTTTAGTAAGATCTAGAATATTGTTTTTCTTAAGCTTTAAAATTTCAAATTACTCTTAGGCAACAATTGTAAAAAAAATTTAATATATTGAGTTGGCGGTTACCGGGGCATCACTCCTGAATCTTTTATTTATTTATCATTTTGATTTGATTTTAGCGATTAGACCATTTCAACTGAGTTGAATTAAAAATGAATACAAACAAAAAAACAACAAAATCTTTAAAGATATTCAACCATAAATCGATGAATAAACAAACAAAATATTTTCCACGTTTGTACAAGCCGAATAATGTTTATTCGCTTATGTAGGATTTTGCTTAATGAACCCTTGTTGCTGGTAGCAGAAGGATATATTTCGATGCTCTTTCATAAATTCTCCCAACTCAAAAATGAACACATTGAAAAGGATAAACCAAATGATTGTACTTTCAAGGGCGATTCAATGAATCTGCAGTTTTGTGTGTGTACTTGAAATCGTCCGAAAATTCTTCGTCGGCAAATAAGTTTTAAATAATCCGAACGCGAGACAGAATTTATTGCCTTGGATGAGCATATTTCATTGCTAATGAAATGGGTTTTATGAAACTCAATATGGGGCACAATTTTTAAGAGGTTCACCGCGCTAGTTCGACTGCAAGAAATCCAGACGGCAACCATAAATACCTTACATTTGTATGCACATATTGGCTTTGCCTGGCAACGAGGACTGCCTTTTTCCTGTCGCTCATCCTAACATTTGCAAGTGGATTAGTTGAACAACTGTCACAAAAATTTTCCATCACCGCAATTATTTTTCCCTTAATATTTAAACTCTAGACATTTCCCTTCCGTAGGCATAGAGGATCCTTTCGTCTAAAAATTTAAACGATTTCCTAATTATAGAATAGCTAAAATGTTATGCTTAGGCAATGGTTTAGAAACTATCAAATTATCATGTCATGGTTCGAACAAAATCGTTAAAATGCAATTAGAAAATGATTTCCTGCACTTTTGCTAAAGGACCACCAACGCCACATGATCGGAGGTATTTATAGCTCATTTTGTCCTTTTGCACCATTGCCTAAAAATTCCATTTATCCAGTAGCTGTTCCGAAATGTTAAAGATGCGTAGGATTTTGAAATTCTTGCTTGTAATTTTATAATTTCACAGGTGGTATAATTTGTTCCAGTTCCAATGTCAAGGACTATATCGATTTACTTTACAAATTGTTTTCGTTTCCCATCAGATTTTTCAATTTTATGCTTGAAATGATGTCTTAATACGATAAAATTAGAGCATTAAAATCCATATGGTGAAGCTGCTGTTCCAAGGAAGAATTAAGGCATAAGCTGTGACACAACCAATTATACAAGAATCATTAAAAACAGATGACATTTTAACTTTTTTAATATTCCCGAATTTTAAAAAGTTATCCAAATTTTTTTACTATTATCGGGTTAATTTTTTTTTAAAATTCGGAAAGTTATGCAATGTCATCCAAGGTAGCATTTATATTACTTACAATTTACAATTTTATATTCTAGATCTTTTTTTAACCATAGAATAGAATTACAGGCTTCCAATACTGATTTTGCAAAAAAATAAAATTTTTTAACTGTGAAAATGACACAGTTATTTTCACTCCGCGAAATTAGCCCTTCTAGTATTCATTTTGGTCTGGAGGTGCAATTGGCGTATACGAGGTCTGTTCAAAAAGTATCGCGAATTTTGTGTTTTTTCAAAAATTATTTATTTATTTATGAATATCTATTTTGTCCCCTTTAAAGTAATCCCCACCAGATATTATACACTTGTGCCAACGTTTTTTCTAATCCTAGAAGCACTTCAAAAAATCATTTTTTTGTGATTTTGTTCAGCTCCTCCTTCGATGCCGTCTTTATCTCCTCAATCGTAGCGTAGCGTCGTCCTTTCATGGGGCTCGTCAGTTTCGGGAACAAGAAAATGTCACAGGGGGCCAGATCTGGGGAATACGGTGGCTGCGGCATTATTAGTGTATTGTTTTTGGCCAAAAATTCGCGCAAATCAGGGCGTTTCTGGAGAATTACTTCGCGCAACTTGCGCATAACTTGCAGGTAATATTCCTTATTGACCGTTCTACCCTGTGCCAAGAACTCATGATGCACCACGCCTATGCAATCGAAGAAAACTGTAAGCAAAACCTTCTTATTTCTGTCTTGGCTCGTGCGGCAGCTTCCATTGGGAGAATGGGCTTTGGTTTCCACGTCATAACCATAAACCCATGATTCGTCACCAGTTATGACCCTCTGGAGCAAATTTGGGTTGTCACGGACAGAGTCCAATAGCTCCTTAGCAATGTTAATGCGATGCTGTTTTTAGTCGAAATTGAGCAAAAATCGAAGACGAGCCAAAACACTTGCAAGCAAAGCAGCTGTCAAAAATTAATTGAACATTGAAAATGGTCAAACTTATCGGCATAAGTGAGAGACATGAGTACCAACATAACGCCATAAAAAAAATTGAAAATTGAATATACGTAACCCACGGAAATTCAAAATTCGTGATACTTTTTCTCGTATTTTTTTTGAAAATAAAGAAGGAGATGAAGTTGTCGTTAATTCTGAGCGTTATGGTTAAATGATAATCGCCTTTGATTGGCCTGAACTTGAATATTTCAATCTAGACCATACCATATGTGGTTTCACAAGCCACAGAATGTGACTAACGAGTTCGATCGTGCTATTTGATACCGTGGGAGACTTTAAATTGCATGATCTTGGAAGTCAATTAACTTTTGATCGTTTAAAAATCAACATCTGTCAGGTTGTGACACTGAAATGTGCAAAAAAGTCATTCAAAATAAAGGGAAAATAATGAAGCAATATGTTGTAATAAAATAAATCTTAAATTTAAGTGTTGGATAACCATTTATTTTATCTATATGGAAAGATATTATTTAAATATGAACAAAACAATTTTTAATAAATAAAGTCTAGTAGACGATACTAAAATTAAGAATGATTAGCATTTCCGAAAGAATTTCAATCATAAAAAAATGAATAGCATTTCATTATCGTAGACGGTAAACAATTTCTTAATTTAAAAATTGGCAATAAAATGGTATATAATTAATGGGTGTTTAATGCATTGAAAAATTTGCACATTTATTTATTAATGCCTTTGATTTTTTTCCATACTTTGTTGATATTTTCATTTCAACAACACATCAAAGATTTTTTCCAAAGATATTTCCTCACAGCTGAGAATGGATATAGAGTACATTTACTATTGATTCGTATATAAATAATATATGAACCTGTTAATAAAAATTGTTTAAGATGAAATAAAATACGGAATATACGAGTTGCTAAAAATACTTGGAACAGCAACAGTTCTGTTTGGAGATTGGCATATTGTTATGGTGGAGGCGCAATTGCGACAAGCTCCACATGGCGACCATGCTATTCCTCATACGCAAGGAGACAAATAGCTAAAGTGTCAAGAAATTAGCACTCGACTCGATTATTAATTAAGGCACTTGGAAGTCAACATGTCTCTGTCATGTATCCATATTGTGCGACACTACAAATTATATGGGGTTGCTAAAAGGCCACTGTTTGCCCATTTTTAATCCATATCGCTGGAGGAAGATCTTATGAAATAGCTCCTCTAGACTGTAAGGCATAATAATATTTTTAAATATAAATACACCCAATCGACAATTAGCTTATAATGATCAACGTCGAATGTGCTCATATAGCCATTATGGATCATTATCTGTGGTAGATTCTATTTTTAAAATGGTTTTATACACCGTCGTTATAAATATTCACACGTTTGCAAAGATTTTGGCAGATTTCAGTTGAATTCCTTTCAACACTTACAATTAGGGAAGTCTCTTCATTTGACCCACCCTAGAGCAATATTTATAAACATGAACGTACTCGTAATAATATGATAATTATCATATAAGGATTATTGGCACATAGAGACATTATTGTGTTGAAAACAAGTATGAAATTTTCAGCTAAAAAGAAACTTCCATCTAGCATCGATCAAAATTTGAATATTTCTATTAAAGAAAAGAAAATAAACGTTGTCTTTGACCCAAATACGAATGCTAAAGAAACAATAAAATTAAAATTTTGAAATAAAATTTATCACTTTAGTTACTTAGTCTTTTTGTAATGTGCTTTTAACCTGTAGTTTAAATATATCAACAAAAAAAAATTGTAATTTTTCTTCTAACAAAAATTTATTGAAGAAAAAAAGAATTTTCTTCTTCAACATGAAAAACTAAAAATTATTTGGTAAAGCTTTATTTTCATTTTTCAACGTAACAAAAAAAAAAATATTTATTTTTCTTGTTTCTCTAAGACTTACGATGTTGAAAGCTAAAAGTTGTCTTAATTACTTGTCTTACATACAATCTGATCTTTGGCTACGACAGATGTAATAATAAATAAAAATTGCAAAAAGCCATTTTGAAGAATCTGTAAAATTGGAATCCTCTAAAAAAATTGAAAATCACAAAGAAGGAACACATGGCGCTGCTGAAAGAGTCCGTATTAGACTCCTCTATGCCGTTTGCATTGAAATAACATTGATCGTTTTTATATTGAACGAAAAAAAAACAAATTGAAATTTTCCAGTTTCTTCATTCAAAGAGAAATATTTACATTAGGATGATCCATGATTCAAAAGAAAAATCGTGGCACCATTAATCCAATCGTAATCCTAATCTTGCACGATAATATAAAGTTTATTTCCACTTCAGAAGATTTTCTTCGACCAAGAAAAAAAGAGTCACATTCATCCAAAGTGGCGGCCGCATCAAAGCAAAAATCGATTCTGTTTTGCAAGCATTCAGAATAATGAAAATCAATCGACTTTTGCCGCCAATAGAAAAATCACAATCGAATGACCATTATAAACTCATACATTTTGTGTTCGTACACTCAAAGAATAATACACAAAATAAAAATCTTTTATTGCAGAATGTTTGATTTTCTTAAGATTTTCGAATAGGTTTAGCTACCGCAAAATATATGAGTTCACAACGACATCCTTAATATTCCTAAGGATGTTTGTACAAAATTGTGTTGTAAAAATTCTATTATACTTACTACTTGTTCACAAAAGTGTCTTGAGACATTTTATCATAAAAAGAAAAATTATTTAAAAAAGAAAAACATTTTAAGATTTTTTAAAATCTTTTCTTTTTCTTAAATCAAATAGATAAGTTGATTTTTTATATGACGTCTGTCTGTTGACAGACGTCATATAAAAAATCAACTTATCTATTTAATTTTTATTTCTTAGATCAACTTTAATTATCAAATTTATACTTTACAAAGTAAAAATATATTACATATTATTTAAATGGCCATCAAAAGACTTTTTGCAGAACTTTTGAGATAATTTTTAATGACTTTTGTACGTGTCGAGCTATAATGTGGCCTTTACCTAGCGGATGTTTAGTTTTATGTTAAATGCTTGGAAGGTTGAGTATTGTCTATGTCAAAAAAGGTAATTTGCTTAGCACGAGCTTGTTATAGCCGCATATGGTCCAGTTTAAATATCATAGGCCATAGCACTAAGAATTAACGGTACTGATATTTTCTAAATTTTTTTAAACAAATACAAGTCAGTGACACCTTTATACCATAGCTTCTCCTCAGTCACTTGTAATTTTTTAGAGCCCAATGTACGGCAATTTGGCTTATTCAGGTATCCACCGAACAGGAATTGCGCCTCAATACTGAAAGAAACATTTCGAAAGCCGGTTCTAGCATGTAACCCAGCATACAGTCAGTTCATAATATAAAATGGCAAACTAAAAAAAATACTACCTTAGATTACGGAATACGAGGTCTGTTCAAAAAGTATCGCGAATTTTGAATTTCCGCGGGTTACGTACATTTGCTTTTCGATTTTTTATACCATTATGTTGGTACTCATGTCTCTCACTTATGCCGACAAGTTCGGCCATTTTGAATGTTCAGTTAATTTTTGACATCTGCTTTGCTTGCACGTGGTTTGGCTCGTCTTCGTTTTGTGCCCATTTCAAAAAATGGATCAAAGAATCTGTTTCGCAACAAGAAAAACTCACAGGGGGCCAGATCTGGGGAATACGGTGGCTGCGGCATTTTTAGTGTGTTGTTTTGGCCAAAATTTCGCACACAAGCAACGATGCGTCAGCTGGGGCGTTATCATGGTGCAAAAGCCAATTGTTGTCCTTCTACAAATCCAGGCGTTTCTGGCGGATTACTTTGCGGGACTTGCGCATAACTTGAAGGTAATATTCCTTATTGACCCTTCTTTCCTGTGCCAAGAGCTCATGATGCACCATGCCCCTGCAATCGAAGAAAACTGTAAGCAAAACCTTCACATTCGACCGAACTTTTTTTTCGGTCTTGGCTCGTGCGGCAGCTTTCATTGGGATGATTCAGCTTTGGTTTTCACGTCCTAACCATAACTCATGATTCTTCACCAGTTATGATCCTCTGGAGCAAATTTGGGTCATCGCGGACAGAGTCGAACAGCCTTTACAAATTTTGGCAAAAAACAACACACTAATAATGCCGCAGCCACCGTATTCATCAGATATGGCCCCCTGTGAGTTTTTCTTGTTCCGAAACAGTTATTGATCCATTTTTTAAAATGGGCAAAAAATGAAGACGAGCCAAACCACGTGCAAGCAAAGCAGCTGTCAAAAATTAACTGAACATTCAAAATGGCCGAACTTTTCGGCATAAGTGAGAGACATGAGTACCAACATAACGCTACAAAAAATCGAAAATCGAATATACGTAACCTGCGGAAATTCAAAATTGTAGCAATACTTTTTTAACAGACTTCGCATAAGAACGATAAAAAGCTGTGAAATAACATAGATGTTCTTGCCGAAACTCAAAATGGATAACCCTGCTTATTGACAGCCATTTAAAATGAAGAGAGAAAATTCAAAATTATTAATTTGAGAATTTTACACAGTATTTTATGAACTCAATTTATTTGTTATCTTAAAACAATTTCCATAATAATCACAAAAATATTACCATAAAAATAACCAATTTAAAAGAAGAAAAAAACTAATTTTTTATCAAAAAAATATTTTCAAACATTTCAAATTAGTAGTTAGAAGCCCCTCTGTATCCTCCCCCTTACTAATACACAATTCTTCAATTTCCTTGTTTTTGTCGTACATAACATAAAAAACTGTAATTATTAATTTTTAAATTAATAAAAACCCTCATTTATCAAATGAACTAATGACAGCTAATACTGATAAACCAAACTGAATTTGAAAAAATTTCATTAATTTCATAGAAGAAAAAAATTAAATGTTTTATTAATCACCAACGATAGAAAATAATAGGAAAACTATTGATAAGGTCATGTTACCCCCAATTAGATGTAAATGTTCACTTAATGTTGTGATTTAATTTTCAAAACATGATACGATATGAAGGATAATATTCTGGAGATTATAAATATTCTTTCGTAGATTACATTACATTTTTTTTCATACTTTAGATTTTATTTTATTTCTTGTAAGTTCTTTACAGGGTCAATAATATTCCAAAAATAAGTAACAATTTTAATAGAAAATTTTTAGTTTTGTATTTTGCATTTGAAATTCATCTTCATCTCATTCTTGAAGATACTGAAATTATTTCTTTGCGAACGAATCAAAGAAATATTTTCAAATTAGTAGTTAGAATCACTTTTGATACACCAACAACTCCCCCCCCCCCCCCTTAACCAATCAGATATGCTCCAAGGGTGTTCGTAGACATATCACATGCCTCTGATTTGAGTGATATCATCGACTGCTCTAGAAGTTTAAGAGGTAGCTTGCTTCCATATACTGTCTTATTTAAGAAATCAAATTTTTACCAACGTTATTTCCAAGTAGAAACCGCTGTTCTTGCTTCCCATTTAAATATGCAAATAGCTTCCAGTAATTTACAATACAAAACAGTAAACAGAAGAGTGTTCTCGTTACCTTTCCACTCTACAAAAATCCACCCATCACTATATATCTTAATGCAATATTATTCCATCAAAAAGTACACTTTCTGGGACTAAACCTTGACAAACGACCTACGTAAAACCTTTCCACGAGGATAAAATTACTTTAATTTAAAAGGCATTAATACCAGATACTAAAGACTAAACGTTTAATTTTAAACACCATTTTTAAAACCCATCTGGACGTACGGTATTAAATTCTATAGTCTTACTAAGCGTTCCAATTTCTCTCGAATCTAATTCTTTTCATCCCAAACCCTTCGAAAAATCGTTGATGTCCTTTTCTACCATATAATCATAATAAAGTAATTCATCGTCCCCAAAATGTGTACTTTGGTACGAGATTTATATGTTGCTCGTTATAAAAAGTTTGCTATTCGATTATTCTACCGCTATAATCCTCTTGTTCCAGAGAAATTGGCCAAATGATCTAAAAATATCTTTTAATGTCTTCGTCATAAAATCTGCTTGTGACAATATTTATGTAGTTGTATATATATAACTAATAGAATTAAGTTAAACAATTTTTTTTATAAGAATCACTTTAGTTTGTTGTTATTCAATTTGGAAAATTTGAAGTCGGTTGCGTCCTGTACAGAATCGTCTCGAATTAACCTCAAGTAAACGACCGAAAATCTTTTCATAAATTAATGAATTAATATTATACTAAAAAAAAATATAAAAATGGAGCTAAGTATACATTTTGCTCGAAGTGGCCCCTTCATTTTTTCCATTATTTCGCTAGCAAAACGTCTCGATTCTGAAATCCTCAAACCAAGTATTTTTTTATGTGTTGTCAAAGTAAGTGGATAAATTGATTTTTCGCCTCAATTCAGACACTATGTCCATTAGAATGAACCCTTTTTATGACCGTCAACCTAAAGAAATTATTGTTCAAGTAAATTGTCGAAAATATCTTATGACGCTTTAATGGATAGCTAGACAGAACCACTTTCAGCTTAAACGAATGTTTTCAAAACAGTTTGACAATTTGTTTTAGTTTATCATGTAACACGCATTTCCTTGTAGTATTCATTCCCGTCCCTTTAAAGAAAAATAATTTTAAATTGTATTTTATAATAAGGGGTAGTGCTATTATATACCTTTTGAACTTATGCTATTAACATTAGCCCTTAAAATGATTTAACAAAAAAAAACTATAAAAAAAAACAAATCAAAAACCTTCTTATATTTTCAATTTATAAAGCAATATTATGAATGGCTCTACAAATATATGCACATGTATACATAAACCTAAATACTCGAATGGTATAATTTACAAAGTGTATGTTTTGCAAAAATACAACTAATTTACAAGCAAATCCACCACGAGGCATACATATTCCTAACGGAGATGAAGAGCCTATCCTTTCCCTGAGCTGAATAGAAATACCTCTCCATCGAGTGAATAAATAAGCAAACTATTATAGTATGTAATCTTAATATTGTTGTATATATCAAATCCCATGTACGACAATATTAAAACTAAGGTAATGACACATTTAACATTTGTGCACCGACACCCCGGGATTAGCTAAACAACTGTCGCTATTATTAACGAAAAGTAACTTCGGTAATTCGCAGAGCAAAGCGTGAGTCCTCGGAATGGTACTCTTCCATAATATGCGTGTACGCACAATTCATATTCTTTTTACATTCTATCTAAAAAAAATTCGAATTGATTCTCTCACTTACACAAGCGAACAGAAAAAATACAAAAGAACACAATCAGTCCCCTCTCACCTTCTGAGTTTTTTACCACTTACAATTCCAAGGATTTTTTACGCTTCGAATAAATTTAAAATTAAGGACAACAAAAAGGAGAAAAAGTGTCAGGGTAGAATTTTCAGGACTATCATCTCGGTTCGAGAATCCCTTTGGCCAACTATAATAAATAGTTGTGACTGTGAGTATGGACGCGCGTTTAATTCGTCAAGAGGACAAGCATCATCCACTCCCCTGGATTTTAGTTTTGGGTAATTTATGTTGTCACAAAGGATTTCCATTAGGCATGCACATTGTACGCACAGTTACATATATTATTTTAGGATCATTCAACAACAAAAAAATGCGATGTCATCTGTTTGTTTAATGCTCATACCACCAATTGAATCCTGTACAGACGATTTTGCTATAGTAGATGCTGGACTCTATAAATAGATACTCTTGTCTGTAAGAATTTTTATTTTGATTTTTAAAATGTCGTCGCTTTAGAATTCCTGATCTTCAACTATTTGACATACAAAACCTCTTAAGTTAGAGGTGTAGAGGTGTTATTTGACAATAGATATTTAGGACTTATTATAGTGCGTATTAAAAAATGTACAATACAAAAGTCCTTTGGGTATTTTAATTTCTACCTGAATAACTATTTTCAATACCATTCAATTATGTGCTTGAAAAAGTTTGAGAAAACTAAGGATAACATTTTTAATCAATCTGCAATTTATGCGTCTCTTATTACAATTTTTTTTTCAATCCTGGATTTTTTATTTTCACCTGCTGCAAAAATTATCAGAACAGTTATTCGGTATGTCCCACCTTTTGTAAGAGGTAACTTGTGGGAGGAAAATTGGACTATTAAGCCACCATTGACGATTTAATGCCAACGATATCTAGTATACAATATAGAGTACCCTTTATTAATATGACAACGTAACCTATTCAAATATGGTGGTTTACTACTTATAAATACCCCATATTTGATAGGACTTGACATATCTTTAACGTGAAAAAATATCGCACTACTGATATTGATATAAATTTCTTTCAAGAGGATTGTAAACAATTTTAGTTATTTATTGTCCAGGATCGCGATCACATCGTTTACGAATTATTATGATTTTTTTGTTTTCTGAACTGTTTGTCTTTCTACACAAAATTAATTCAGATACACCGATTTTTCACCTATATTCCATCCCAAGACAGTAACGCTCTTTTCTGCACAATTGGTATCTTGAAGTTCAAGGATATCATCGGTTCATATTATTTCTTTATAAAGTATCCTTTTTTGTATTTTATAACGCTGGTACACGCACTATAGAAAACCGTTGTTATATTTACATTCGAGCTCTGTTCAAAAAGTATCGCGAGTTACGTATATTCGATTTTTGATTTTTTTTTGGCGTTATGTTGGTACTTATGTCTCTCGCTTATGCCAACAAGTTCGCCCATTAGGAATATTCAGTTAATTTTTGACAGCTACTTTACTTGCACGTGTTTTGTTTCGTCTTCGATTTTTGCCCAATTTTGACCAAAAACAGCATCGCATTTACATTGTTAAGGAGTTGTTTGACTCTGTCCGCGACGACCCAAATTTGCTCCAGAGGGTCATAACTGGTGACAAATCATGGGTTTATGGTTATGACGTGGAAACCAAAACTCAATCATCCCAATGAAAGCTGCCGCATGAGCCAAGACCGAAAAAAACGCCAAGTTCGGTCGATTGTGAAGGTTTTGCTTACAGTTTTCTTTGATTGCAGGGTTCTTGCCATAGGGTAGAACCGTCAATAAGGCATATTACCTAAAAGTTATGCGCAAGTTGCGAGAAGCAATCCGCCCGGAACGCCCGGATTTGTGGAAGAACAAAAATTGGCTTTTGATGACGCTACGCTACGATTGAAGAGATAAAGACGGCATCGAAGGAGGAGCTGAACAAGATCACAAAAAATGATTTTTTGAAGTGCTTCGATTATTGCAAAAAACGTTGGCACAAGTGTATAATATCTGGTGGGGATTACTTTGAAGGGGACAAAATAGATATTCATGAATAAATAAATAATTTTTGATAAAACACAAAATTCGCGATACTTTTTGAACAAACCTCTTTTATTGATGAAGTAAACCATTTTGAAGGGTTCTATGAAATAGATTCATTTCAATCTATTTGCTGGTGTAGGAATTATATCTATTTTACGAAGAAAGTATTTTTTTGCGATATCCACACGAACTTAATACAAATTTGAATGCTGAACACTTCCGACAGTAATGTGTTAAAAAATCCTTTATAAAAGAACTTAATGACAATCAAATATAAAATAAAAGAATAAATATTTTATTAAAATTCTGTCAACTAAAATAAGTATTTATTCTGCTATTTTTTTGGAATCCTTATAAAGAAAGCGGTTTAAAATAGTCAGATTTTCTTAATTTATTTGCTACAAACGATAAATGTAGCTATTCAAATATTCTCCGATTTCAAGGATATTTTTCTACTACTTAAGTACAGAGAGTACAATAATAAGGAATCACTAACAATATCCATACGTTTGCGCTTATTCGTATGTAAATCGATGTCGATGTTAATGATAATATTTATGCTCTGGGAATAAGTAGGCTTCAGTGGCTCTATGAATATAACTACATGTGATAGCAAGAGCCTTTGTAGTAAGGGTTAAGTGTAAATAGGATTTTTTTAAGTGGTCTCAAAAGTGTTAGACTTCTATAGTATCTCTAGTGTGCTTACTCTTTTTCAGTATAACTATGAGTAGTGGGCTCTTAAAGAAGCCATTTACATACTTACAAGTGCCAACTGGTTAGCTCTATTATCAACGAGTTTTTAAGTAGCGATAGAAATACGGTTTGCAGTATTTATGAGCAACCGTTGGTTTAACACATGTCGATGCGTTATGACGACATGATGAAGTTAATAAATTAACACGTTGCATTATACAATAATTTCAGAACAATTTTATGCTACTAGTTTTGAGGCCAACGATTTTAGAAAATCCGAAAACATATCACGCACAATCACTTTAAAGATACTGTCGAGTGTTATCTTCCGTTCGTTCAAATCCTTTTAGAAATATTATCTCCCCAAGGGTGTCTATTTACATATCACTTTCATTGAATTTAACTTTTACATTTTTTTCCTTGTCTTACAAAAAGAATTAGTTTTGATCATTTTACTTGCCAAAATTATTTATTATATCTTAAATATTCTGTTAGCTATCAATAAACCATGAACAGTTTTTGAGTGGACAAGAATATCTTAGTGGAATCGTTGTGTACAATATCAGGCTATCGTAGACGGCATAGTAATTATGATCCTCCATAAGTCTATATGCAACAACTTGCAGTCGATTATCGAATATTGAAATGTACACAAAATTTTCACCTAATTTATCATTTATGAAACCATATGGAAACATATGAGACCGAAAGAGGAAAGCTTCAGAATTTTTAATGGCACTCTGGACAATTTGTGGCATGACTGGTATAATCTTAATAACATGCCCGACGTACGTGAGTAGGAAAGTAGCACTTCCCGATCAAAGAGCATCGACAACAGCAGCACAAGTAAGTAGCGGCACTACAGCCAATTCCAGTATTCGTGATACATTATGAGTTCATAAACAGAACAGTATGTTGAAGCACATGGGAAATTATTTGAATCAAAAGAAGTGCTGTTCTCTGCTTCAACTAGAAGGAACTCCTATTCCAATAGCACTTCGAGAGTTGTATAGTACTTATTGCATCAATATGCAATTCACTTAGACTATAGAGAGATTGTTTTATGAAAGAAGTCCATTAAAAGAAAGAATTTCCATTGGTATGACGGATGGACGCAACCGCTGCTTGATGTGATGTATCTCTAGACATACGAGTGTGGCGTCGGCAACTGACTTAATCGTACTACGAGTATGTCAAACGAAACCATCTCACACCAATAGTCCAGAGGCAACTCTGAACTACTGTATCTGAGAACACATGGACTACCTATTATCTAAAGTGTAATATCCGAGAATAGGGTTATTGGTTGAAATCTACTCAACTCAACGCTCAAAAGTAGGATGTTGGATATGGACTATTGATGTTCATCTTGTGTCTTGTTATTGTGTTTGGGAAACCGCCACAATATGAGATGAGGCACTTAGATAAACATATCCAAATGGAAATGATTTACATGTGAAACTGATGCTGTATATAATATATAGTTGGATTAAAATTGAAAAAACATATGGCAAACGATCAAATGAATTAATTTTTTTTAACAACTCCATTTGATCAATATGATGAGGATTATAAATTAGTGATATGCACTCTCTCGGATACTCGCGATATTACCCAGAATTGAATATTATATTCTTTAAGCTTTTTTACACACCACTATACTCGATGGGTTTGTCACAATTTTTAAGATGAGTCTAAATATTATTTATTAATGTGCATATGAAAAAAAAGAATATTTCCGGATTTTTCATAGGAATTACTTTAACAGAAATTCTTTTTAAAGAATTTAAAGTCATTTTTTGTTGTTGCTGGAATATTAAATTAAAGAAAAGCACTTAGTTCTTTATAGTTTTGCGTTTCTAATTAAATTATTATTATAGTCCCAAAAAAAATAAAAATGATTGTCTTTTCACATTAGATCGTACTACAGAGAACATATGGAATCTGATGATTAGTCAAGAACAAATTAAGTACAAAAATGCTTGGTTAAATGTCAAACTGTTTTTACGAAAGATTATTTTAGATTTAATACTAGTCGTTATTCAATGATTTGTGTAGCAATAATTTTTGGGAAAGTTTGGGAACTTCAAAATGAACATGTTCGTACTCATAATAATCACTACAATGGAAATAGTTTACCAACAGTTCGTCTGAATTAAATAGTAAGCGTACCAAATGCAATCGAAAAGTATAAAATATTGATTATGCCCGGTGCTCTTCTAGATTTTCCTGTTTGAAGGACATGAAGCTAATATGAACTCAACAGTGATGGTATTCTTGATTGTGTAAGTCTTTTCAATTTCCTGGAAAATGTACCACATCAATAACCCGATTATGAGAGTGACACTCTGTTTCAGTGCGAAAGATTTATTGCCTGCCCTTGTCCTCTAGTTCATCGCTATCGATATCATTAAGATTCCCTTTTGTACGTACTCGACGTATATCAAGAATGTTTAGTATTTTCGGTTTGGTAAAATTGGCATGGGACAGCAGAATGCATACCTTCGCCCAGTCTCATATTGTTACTATATCGATGACCTAGACATTACTAATCAATAATCGAAGCGAGAGTGCGGGTAGATACATATATATAGATATCCCTAAAATGGCACTGATTCAAAGCCATAATATCAATGGTGACATTGTAGGCAATGAAATCCTGAGAATCGTGGTTAAAGCACGCTCAAATTGCAACTGTGTCACATTAACCCTCATCAGAATACGGAATACAGAATATATTGTATATTGTGCCCACACATGTAGAGCGTCGCGAGTGCAGAATTCTCTATATATATTTTCCGAAATCAATTTATTTTTATTGCCTTTCTAATCGAAAAGGACATTATACTCGTAAAGTTGAATGCCTGTGACAATCGGCCAATAATTGGTAATTGTTGAACATTTGAACAACTTTTCTGATACAATTAACTCTCCGGCAAGTATCACTTTTCCCACCATATTCTCCACAATAGCTGACTGACTTTAGTAGCAGACTAAATTTCAATTCATCCAGAAAAACATTTAATTTTCTCTCTCTCTCTCTTCCTCCCTGTTGAAGGACCATTAAGTGTAACCGCTACTTGAATCTAATAAATATAGACCAATTAAATGACGACAAGGCTAGGCATTTGAAATATATTCAAATTATTCTATAAATTCAACTTTAACAATAAAATACGAAAAATAATTATTTATTTGGATTGAATTATTTGTTTAAATCTTTGATAATCATTTTGAATGAAAACCAAATTTGAAAAAAATCGATTTTTTCCATTGCAAATTGTGGGTAATTCCGGTAGCAAAAGAAATTTTCAATTATATTCATAGTTTTGCCACCTTTGAAGCTATTCGTAGTTGATCAAATGACCCAGTTCTCAACAGCATTCGACACAACATGCTGTAAAAAAGTAATTTTGAATTGCATTGGGCTCCAAGTCATGTGGGCATTTTAAGTAATAACCGCGCATTCAGTGCCTGCAGTAATCCCTAACTTGCCTTACCAAATAACATTTTGAGTGGAGCAACTTTTGTTATTGAAAAAAAAATGGATAAAGACGAATTTCGTGTATTGATAAAGCATTGCTTTTTGATGAAAAAAAATACAGTGGAAACCAGAGCATGATTTGACAAACGTTATCCGGACTCTGCTCCAGCTATTTCAACTGTGAAATATTGGTTTCGTCAATTTCGAACTGGTCGTACGAGCACAGTTGATGCAGAACGCAGTGGACGCCCAAAAGAGGTGGTTACGGCAAAAACATCAAAAAAATCCACAAAATAACTTAGCGCAATTCGTCATAGCCTACTTAGCAATAGGAGTGTCGAGTTGCAATGGGTGCCAGGGCATGTGGGAATTGTGGGTAATGAAAGTGCTGACAAGTTGGCTGGAGAAACACTCCGTCGGCCAGTGATCACAGTCATTCCCAATCTGCCTCGCCTACTAACAGAATGGCAACTAACACCTTTAGCCATCCGCAGACACGATGACTGGACCAATAGCGACACTTTTTTGTCGACTCATTGGAGAACCACTACCAAACCAGTGTATTCAACATCCATACCGAAATTCTGGGCGCGAAAGCTCCTCAGAATCCGGATTGGACATACTGCTCTTACCCATAACTTCCTTTTTGGCAACACCAACCGTCCCTTCTGCCAATCCTGTGGCACCCATTTCACTGTCTACCATATTCTACAGGAATGCCACATAACCAAGAACTACTTTGCGAGCAGGATTCCTCCCATTATGGAGCTCCTCGATCCAACAACTCCATTCCGTAGTCCCCTATTTAATCTTCTACAACATACTAATCTGCTCCACAAAATATAACAAAATTCTCAACTTTCTATACTACTAACCAGAGACCAGTTTCTCTCAGAAAAATTCCCACACGTACTACGAAGTCGCCAAATGGCCTCACGGTCGTGGCGCTATGAAGTGGCCCCTGGCACATGTCTAAGGGACCTTACAAACAAACAAACAAATCCACAAAATAATTTTAAATGACCGTAAAGTGAAGTTGAGCGAGATAGCTGAGACTCTGAAGATATCGAAAGAGCGTGTTGGACATATCGTGCATGAATATTTGGGCATGCGAAAGCTGTGTGCAAAGTGGGTGCCGCGTGAGCTCACTGTGGACCAAAAACAACAACGTGTTGATGATTCTGAGCACTGTTTGGAGCTGTTCAAGCGCAACAAACCTGAATTTTTGCGTCGATATGTGGCAATGGATGAAACATGGCTCCGTCACTACACTCCAGAGTCCAATCGGCAGTCGGCAGAGTGGGAGCGAGCGACGAACCGAATCCAAAGCGTGGAAAGACGCAACAGTCGGCTGGCAAGGTGATGGCGTCTGTATTTTGGGATGCGCATGGTATAATATTCATTGACTATCTCCAGAAGGGACAGACGATCAACAGCGACTATTATATAGCGTTATTGGATCGTTTGAAGAAAGAAATCGCTAACAAACGGCCTCACTTGAAGAAGAAAAATGTGTTGCTTCACCAAGACAATGCACCGTGTCACAAGTCGATGAAAACGATGGTCAAACTCAATGAATTGGGCTACGAATTGCTTCCCCATCCACCGTATTTTCCAGATCTGGCCCTCAGCGACTTTTTCCTATTTGCAGACCTCAAGAGAATGCTCGCTGGCAAGAAATTTAAGACCGATGATGAAGTAATTGCCGAAACTGAGGCCTATTTTGAGGCAAAACCGAAAGAGTACTATAAAAATGGTATCGAAAAGTTGGAAGATCGCTATAATCGCTGTATCGCCCTCCAAGGCAACTATGTTGAATAATAAAAATTAATTTTGCAAAAAAAAATATTTATACTGTGTTACCTAATAAACTTTTCAGCCGAACTGTTAGACTGTGCAGTGAGTAACTTTTGTTTATCAACTCATTGGCCTGCTGACGGGTTATCCATTTATCGTTTGGAAAGTATAACCGTTTTTTTTGACAGCTGTCAAACATATATGCAATTCAAGTATACATTTATCTAGATTATAGTCTGCCATTATACATTATTACTATTATAACAATAATTATATATATTTTTTAACCATCAAAGAACGCGTTAAATCTATAAAAACTTTCTATTCGGTTTTTTTGTTATTCTGGAAGGCCAGTTGAAGCTGATGAAGACACAATAAAGGCATTAATTGATACAAACCGACAAATAACAACTCGTGAAATTGCTGAAAAATTAAATTTAAAAGTATTCGACCATTCATAATCATTTGAAACGGCTAGGTTTAATCTCAAAGCTAGACATATGGGTTCCTCAGTTTCTTACGGAGAAAAATTTGTGCCGTCACATTGACGTTTGTGATTTGCTTCTCAATATGATCCATTTTTGAAGCATATTAGCACTGGGGACGAAAAATGGGTTGTCTAGAACAATGTTAAGTGCAAAAGATCCTGGAGTAGAAAAGATGAACCGGCTCAAAGCACTTCGAAAGCCAATATTCATCAAAAAAAGGTTATGCTATCTGTTTGGTGGGATTTCAAAGGAATCCTTTATTTTGATTTTACTACCAAGCAATATAACGATCAATTCTGAAGTCTACTGTGATCAGTTGGACAGATTGAATGATTCACTTAAAAAAAAATCCCAGAATTGGTCAATAGGAACGGTATAGAGTTCCAACAGGATAATGCGAAACCACATACAAGTTTGACCAGTCGACAAAAGCTTTTAGAGCTTGGATAGGATATACTGCCATACCCACCATACTCTCTAGATCTAGCACCTTCCGATTACCATTTATTCCGGTCTCTACAAAAAATTTTAGACGGTAAAACGTTTAATTCAAATGAGGAGCTCAAAAATCACTTGGATCAGTTTTTTGCTAGCAAAAAACAAAAATTTTTTGAGCGTGGAATTATGCTACTGCTAGAAAGATGGTATTGGATCAGACTGGATACTATTTAATTGAATGAAATATTAATTCACTATAAGAAAATCGTCTTTCATTTTTATAAAAAAACCGATTACTTTCGTTAGTATTTATTACTTTCCGAACAACCCAATACAAAACGTCAATTCTGCTGTAGTCACATTACGCGTCAAAATTTTATTGGGGCTCTAAAAATCCACAAGTGACTACAGGGAAGCGATGTTATAAAAGTAATCATCCTATTGGACCATGGAGGTTTTATTGTCTCGTGTTTTTTTTAAAGTAAAGAACGCGAGACTGTTGTCCTCAAATTTGAGCACTATGTCCATAAGGTAACTGACTTTTTTTGGACTAAACTTGAAGATTTTAATTTGGATCATTCATGGTTTCAACAAGATAATGCCAAAAATCACACAACTCCGCAAATTTTGGTTTTATTATAAGAAAAGCGCAATTTCAAAATTTATTGATGTAAATTTACCTTAAAAGTCGATAATTCGATAAGGTTAAACATTTTCTTGTAGGGCTATGCATACAATCATAAGACTTTGGAGTAGTTAAAAACCAACATTTTTCAAGTAATTAACTAATAATGACCCAAATTATGCGAAAAAATCAAAAATTACTACAAAAAGATCACCTTCTGTAAAAATTTTCATGGTTATTATATGTTAAACATAATGGTGATTTTTCGGTACTATAAAAATTTTAAGCATATTTTATTAAATTTTTATTTCGAAAGTACAAATTAGATAATAACCCTTTACCAATAAACCAGTTTAATTGACAACCTTACTAAAATTTTTACCGCAAAAGCTCATACGGAATTTGTATTAGACATTCTGATCTCATCCATACTTTCCTTTTTGGAAGCCAACCTTTTTGGAAGCCAACAGATTTGATTAGAAAAATGGCTTCGTTTTCCTACACGTAACATATGATATGTGTATAGTCTCCATAAGGCCTCATGGTCTTGACGCTTTTAAGAAAAATTAAGAATTTTAACTCTGTACAAATCTTTTTCAATTGTCAATAAAGATGAACCTATTACAAAAATATATTTGTTTATAGTGTAATGATTTTGTTAAGATATTTTAAAAAATTTTAAATTTTAACACAAATTGTGAAAATATTTTGATAAATGTTAATATTCAAATAGAATAGTTGTGGTTGATTAGACGCAGTGCTATTTTATAAGTTGTTTACTGATTTTGGAAAATATAAAAGTATCGTTAAAGTTTCAAATGAAATAAACTAAATAATTCTTCCGAGAATTTTAGTAAACAAAATGAATGCACTACGAGTACATGAGATGATCGGCTTATAGATTAAAAGAAAATTCTCACTTGAAAATTAAACAAAAATTCAAACGCAATCCTTCTTTAATTACGGAAATATTTGTTTTTAATTCCATACTTGCGTTGAATGTTAGAACGACCATAATCAGAATGGAGTAGTGTTTTGTCCTCCATTTACCCCATACTGCCTGCCTCACTTTGAGGTCATAACGTGCATCCGCACATTTCAATTAGTAAGCGGCTGTTGTAGACCGTATAAGCTATTCGTATTGAATGCCGCGATTCGAATTACTTGTTTACACGAATAAGTCTAAACAAACTGAGGTTCAAAATAAACTAGAAAAGTATTAACTTCGAAGACCCCCATTAGGTTTATTAAATCAATATTTAGATGCAATTAGAACTTCATTCTCTTTGAGTCCAGTACAACAGTGCCGCCGCAACATTATTCGGCCTTATTCTAGGCATTCTCAAAGCTCTTCTACTTCAAGACTCGCATAGTAGTTCTATTTTATATATTCGGATGGATTCATTGGGTGGAGTCAAGTAGTATCCATCCATGAATCGTTTACCTACTACTTGTTGCCCATGGCACTAGCGTTACTACTGAAGATGATGATGGTATTGATGATGATGGTTTATGGTTTTATTAAATAAATAAAGCATTTTCCTTTGAAGTGTCATTCATCGAATTCGTCATTAAATGAACTCGTCGAAATGTGAGGCAAATGTTGATTGAAATAGCTTTGAATGGATAAATTCATCTGTCCTTGTGGTCTTCCATCATCGCCCCATCGAATTTAATTATAGGTACACGGACTTGTATTTGCATGTCTAGAAATCCTTTTCGTATACAAAATAGTGTAGCATTTGTATAATCAGCAATATTTTTTGTTGGTCTAATCATTATCCAAAAATCTTTATAGAAAAAAGAGAGGGGAAAAATTTATAGTGCCGGGATTTATAATTGCAGATTTTTAGTTCATCGACAGGCGATCGATCGATTGCGGTACACACCATTAAAAAGTAGAAGCCAACGAGTGTCACATAACTATTATTAGTGTTGCATTCGGCTTACATTTTCTAGGCACGTGCGGTATAGACCGAAATCCGGACATCCCTGATGAGTTAGCTAGCCAAACGTCCTCACCCTTAGAGTACCACCCCTTTTCTAATTTTGATTTCTTGTCTCATCAGCGATAGGAATTATGCATGAAATTGTTGGCTATCACCACCATTGCATCGCACAAGGCTCAAAACACACAGTTATAGGATCTCTCTATGCATAGTGGTTAGATTTATAAACGCAGAGCATACATCATTTTGTCCCAAGGGATATCCTTTTCTTTTCCTTCCCACCTAGCCATAGTTGGTTGTATGCAATGTCTTATCTAGAAATCCGGCAAATATTTGTTCATAGTTTTTTTTCCATCCGCTCAAAATTTTTCAAAATCACCTTCACCCTTGTCTAGTAAAATTTATTACCACTATTTTTTCAATGTGATTTTCTCCTCCGAAAATTTCTTATTATTCCCAATACTCAACCCTGGCACAGTTGGCAAAAGGATTTAATTTGTGTTCATATGGCTTAAGATATAGTCAGTCGCTTACATAAATCTATATCATGGAACATTGAGTTTATTTCAGCTAGATTAGCTTATGTTTTGGTGTTAAGTCTTAAATTAATTCGTTTTTTTCTTCAAATTTTCCTAAATAAAATCGACTATTTTACTTATTTTTTTTTTCCAAATACGAAAAAAAAACCAAATCAAATAGTTGAAAGAGAAGAAAAACACTCGCGATTAAAATGGAAAACTTATAAAATTAGTATCGAAACATTAATTTTACTTACCATAAGGTTATGTATGTAACTGGGAATTTTCTTCTGAATTAAATTAACAATATTACAAATAAATTGGTATAAAGAAGATATTATAAGAACCGCAATAATCCAAAAATTATGATACTGCCGATCTGGTTTTAAATTTTTTAAATGGGCCACAAAAATAATCCGGGAATGTTTTCATTAAGACGACAACTTTTACCTACGATCAAGATTGAAGTTAATAGTAAAATTCATTGAGCAAACCGAATTGTTATTATTGATATTATCGTTGAGTTATATACTTATTATATCCTTGTAAGAAGGCTCTTTTTTTCGATGGTATTTTCTTTTTGTATTCTGTATAAGAAATATACCTGTTTCAACAGGTAGCTAACTAACTGATGGTGGAAGAGCTTGTTCGGCTAGGAATCATAAAAAATTAATGCGATAACAGTCTCCGATATCCTTGCGATGATAAGAATCCATTTCTCTACTTTGTCGGTAAGATGGGTGACACCTTCTGAATTCTCATTTGGAGAAATGTGCGTTTTCGGTTCAGTCCTTTAGGCTTTAGGTTCGGTCTGAATGAATAGCCAAGTGATATATTCTTGACATTTTTCTATCACAAGCTAAATTTATGACGGTATTTCTATTACTATCTCGAAAGTGAACATAAATGATGATTTCCAAAGAACTAAATGTATAATTTTTTTTTACATTTCTAGACCTACATTCACACATAAGTATGTGTGTTCATGGGAGCCATTAATTTTGTCCCAAGTTCTGAAACAGATTAAAAATAGAAACTGCTGCCTATTTAGATAATATTGTGTACTAAGTTAGTTGGTGGTGTCCTGTTGAGTTGAACTATTAATTAAGAGTAAATTATCTTAAATGCTTTTCTTCTTTTCATTTTTTTTATTACCTTTTTGATTAGAACAATTTTCTTATTTATTTATTTTATGTTTATTTTTTCAATTAACACCTTTCTTTTATTGAATATTATTTATTTTACTTAAAATATTAGATAATAGTTACGAATTTTTTATATTTGAATGATAAAAAATGTTAATAAAACTATCGAAAAATTGCAAATTAAAAAATTGGATTAATAATCATTTTTAATTCTTAACTATTTTTTCTAAAATTAAAAAAATTATTTTTTGTCAAATCGTCGTTTAGGAAGTACAGCCCTGATATTTGACAGCTGCCAAGCATATGTGTCAGTATAAAGTTTTCCATTATAATATAAACTGATTAACTATAGTTTGCTTTTTATGTTCCAGGTCGAATTTTTTTTTTAATAAGCTTTAAATGAAATATAATTTATATTTTATTGATTGATTATATGTTTTTTTTAGCATTATAAAGGCAAGATCTTTTAAGCACATTTTTTATAATATTTTCGCAGATTTCTGGATTTTATTTCAGCAATTTCGTTTTGAATGTTGTCATTAAAGATTGAGGTTGTGGTTGGTTTGGTAGTGTATACCTTCTCCTTCAAGTATCCGTATATGATAAAATCGGGAGGGTTCAAAGCAGGGGAACAATTTCTTTCAAAATTTATATCGTAGCACGATCTGTGTGTGATGTGGCACCGTCTTGTTGGAACCACATGTTCTGTGGTAGAAGAAAGTTTCCCAACATATCCCGATTGCGGTCACCAGTAACTGTTACAGTATTACCTCCAGCATCCTCAAAGAAATATAACCCAATAATGGCCGCGGACCCAAATGCCGCACCATACAGTTACTCTCCAAAGACCAGGTGTATCAGTTGAGGGTTTTCAGTGCCCCAATAGCGGTTATTCTGTTTATTAAGAAAGCCAGCCAAGTCGAAGTGTGCTTCTTTGCTCATAATGATTTTTTGCCAAAAATGGTGGTTGTGTATATCACTTCAGTCTCGCCACCGTTCATAGTCATTTGCCTGCAGGTGTTGTGTCAATTAAATTTTATACGGATGCAGATATTCCCAATTCTGGTGCACGGCGTCGATGAGAGGTACCCGAACATTCACCAACATTCCCTCACGGCATAAATTTTTTCAGGTGTACGTTGCCTTAATTTTCGCCCAGTCTTCACTTCATATATTTTTCTAAATTATTCATTACACGTTAAATGGTTACTTGCTCAGCATATAATTAACACTGAAAAAGTCACGTAATTTACTCTGCGTATACACAATTCTACAATTATATAAATAAAATGTTTTAATAATTTTAACACGTTGTTGCAGCGTGAAATGCCCCATAATAAATTGTTATAGACCACTCTCTATAACTGTCAAATACCAACAGACAAATGTCATCTAAACCAAAATGGCGGAATATAAAAAGGTAAAAAACTTTCTAGTTGAAGGTGATACGAGTGTTCTTGTTTAATTATCCATTCCATGGTAAAGATTTATACATTCCGTGGTTCAGAAAGCATTATATTTAACAGCTATTAAATATATATGTCATTTAAGATAGCATTTGCCATTTAAAATTATATATTGTTTATTTAATGAAGAATGAATTAAAATTGCTCACTGGGTGCTAGAACAACAGGCTTTCGATGATGATTTTTCAAACAAAATTTTCTTGAGCGATGATGCTCAGTTCTCCTTCTGTAGACACGTCAATAAGGAAAACTTGGAGAAGCCACATTTATAACTACCTGGTGTGCATTTTGGTTTGAAGGAGTCCATGGGTAATGTCAATGGCGTCCAAGATCGTGCAATTTGACGTCGTTAGACTTTTTCTTTCGTGCAATTCGACGCCGTTAGTCTTTTTATGATAGAGCTACGCGAAAGATAGTATTTACGATAGAGTAAATGGACTGTGGAGGAGCTATTTTATCGAATAACCGTGACTGTCTGATGTGGATTTTGTTTTGGTACGTACATCTTTGAAAATAAAGAAGGAGAGACCATTACCGTCACTTCTAGGCAATAAGGCCTATGATTTTTAATCTGGACAATATACCATACAGTTTTAAACAAGTTCATGCCAAAAAACAACTCTTTTTTGCGAGGCTACGTCAAAAAATTATGTTTACGCAGACCATTCTCAAATTTTAAAGTATTTTTAAACAAACATCTGTCTGGTAATTACCGAATTATAGCCCAAATGTGCGTACAAATCATCAAAAATGACCTCAAAAGGCTTGATTGCTGGAAGAGGTCTTATAACAGCCATTTGAATGATATTAAATTCCATGCATAATAGCAAGTAACTTTTCTTTTCCAAAACAAATATTGGAAATCTCTTTAGACTTGTTCCTATTTTATTTTTTTGTTTTAAAAAAAAATTATAAATTTTTTTTTATAATCACCTTCCCCTTTTCTAATGCGCATTCAAGATATGCATTTTAATTTGAGTTTTTTAAAACAAAAGACATTATCTAACTGAGAAATTCCTCATTTAACATTAACCAAAGATATATGATGGGATATTTTTGACTATAACGCGTTGTACATCCTTCAATATATCCTCTATTGAATTTGATATTATTCGCGTCTATTTACTATTTAATCAAAATTCATGACAACATCTACAACAGGATATATAAATTGTAAAAAATTTGAAG
Organism: Atherix ibis; assembly: GCA_958298945.1. Classification (NCBI taxonomy): domain Eukaryota; kingdom Metazoa; phylum Arthropoda; class Insecta; order Diptera; family Athericidae; genus Atherix; species Atherix ibis. The sequence continues at coordinate 16,796,439 of OY282609.1, read as the reverse complement.
TCAAGAATCGGTTTATAAACACTTTAAAATGTGCATGTAGTTGAATACTAATCATTTAACGAATAGTTCTCATCAAGTTAATTTCTTTATGAACAAAATAAAATTTTATTCATTATTATCCACACAAGTGTTAAAATTGAGTGTAATTTTTTAAAAAAATAAAACGTGTTTTTATATTTTACTAGTTATACTCATAGGTTGATATGGGAAAATATTTTTTAAACTTTTTCTTTTTATATGCCCACATAGAATGGTTAAATTGTGACTTTAAATTTAAGGTATTATAGTGCCCTGATACATAAAATTTGGAGTTGTTTTTCTGGAGAATGACCTAAGTCAATATTGCCCCTTTATGGAATTTGTTGAAATATTTTTCATTGAATAACATATGCACATTTTTAAAAGATATTTGAAAACTAAAAATTACTATTGTGCCCTTGTTATGACTGCCATACTAAGAACAAAAGTACAATAGGTGACAGAATGGACGAAAGGGATTTCTCGAAAACAAAAATGCGGGTCACAAATTCCAAAGTAAAATTTTGGTTAAAAATTACGCATTAGTAGCGATGCGATTAACCCAGGTAGAATAGAGTAAGTACATCATATGGTCACTGAAAGTTCTTGTTATATTAACAAAAGTTTGATGACTTCTTGACTATCTATAATCCTTAGGTTCATTTATCTGCAATTTTTAATTTTGGATAAAATTTCCAAATGTAAATTTTTACTTTTTTTTAATAAGTTTTCTATTATTTTTTCTATTTTTTTTTTTTTTAAATCTTTTAATAATCGAAAAGAGATGTTAAGAAACGTTCTGAATTTTTGATTCATATTTTGATATTTAAATCATAAAACTTATTTTCTAAAAGAGAATTTTTTGAAATTGTAGAAAATATTTCTCCATATTTGCCTAGACAACCAAGAGTGTCGCATAGATAATTCGTTGAGGGTGAATTGATGTTGATGAGAAATCCAGCTGTGAAGTTTCTAGGACAATTCAACTACAGAAAGTGTTTGAATTTAAATGGGTTCCTTTGGAAAAGGGTTCGTATTGCCTAAATAAGAGGGTAATTGTAAATTTCATGAAATTCAATCAATAAAATTATAACATGTGTTATTTAACCGAAAGGCTTTTTCTATTCTCATCCATCCCTTCACTCTTGAATTATTTTTAACCTTATTGTAATTTAATAAAAATTTAAATAAATTTTATTAATAACTCCAGTTTTAGAAGTTTTTCTAAGAAAATTCATTTGTATCTGAACTTTGTAAGCCCAAAAATGATGCATTTTGAATACGTAATTTACGCCAACTGTTACGTTCTGTTACGTTTTTTTTCTTTTCTGAAGAACTGCAACATTTACAAATAAGAAAATGCGAAATTATTAAAAACTTCATTTTGGTCGAACGTTATATGAGTATGAGTGGGGATAATTTGAATTACATTAGATTACAAGTGCAAATAACGAGCTAATCCCATTTAATAATTGATTATTTTATAAATGCTTACGTGCATAAGTTTAGTTTTATTTTTTCTACTTCTCTTCGTTGAATTCTTTTATTTTTTATTTTGATTTTACATTTATATTCGTTACATAGTGTAACATTTTGTAAAATTAGAAACGAATAGATTTTGTTGAACAATATGAGCAATTATTGCCCTTTTGTAAATGTCAACAGGCTGTGGTAATAAAAATAAATGGCCTCTTAGATTAGATAGAAAATCCTTTGTACTGACTTCTAAGTCAACCGGATCTCTGGGCGCTAGAGTTATGCTGATAGCGATGTAAATAGTGGTTTCGTTGAATAAAAGTGAGGGCGATTATGATAAATGAATTATAAGCAAAAGCGACAATGCCATTAACACCCTTAACAATCTTTGTATTTAGTATTCTACATTCGAAACTGATGAGTGCATTCAAACTATCCACCACCATTTATTACAATAGACACAATCCACAATATACCTTTAAAATATCGCAACATATGAGATTGAAAAATGACTTTGACAAATATCTATTTTAATAATCTACAGAATTTTAACTCTACCCCCTTTGGTAGATATCATCTGGAAATATATAGTGCAGTCTGTAATGATCCATCAAATCAAAGAGCTAAAAAGTCCGTAATCATGATGAGTATCTTTACTATGTTCTTAATAAATATTAAAAATTTCCCAAATTTTATTAACACAAAAAATTCATACTAAAAAGATTAAAAAAGATGTTCCTTTCGAATATTAGTATTCCAAAATGTTACTTTAAAAAGTCAAAGAAAATTGATGCATAAAAAATTTAAGTAAAATAAAACAAATTAAAATTCAAATTTCAATTAAAAATTTTATTTCATTTTATTGTCCAAACCTTGCCATTACGCAAGAAATATAATATCATTCAAATGGCTATCATGAGTCTCTGCAGGACTTGATCCTTTTGATGTGATTTTTTATTAAAAAGTGACTTTTTCATACATTTTGGGCTGTAACTCGATTATTACTTAACGGATGCTGGTTTTTAATAAATACTCTAAAATTGAGGAATTGTCTTCATAAATACGATTTTTATGTAGATATGAAAAAAAAACTTCTATTGTCTTCAAACCGCACTATTAGTAAAGTAAAAATTTGACGTCTTGTGTGGCCTGCAGCACTTTATTATTGAAATCACATATAGCCTAGGTTGATATCTCTAAGTTCACGTCAAAATAAAAATTGGGTATCATATATGCCCATAGCGCTCCTTCTTCATTTTTAAAAATCGAAGACGAGCCAAAACACGTGCAAGCAAAGCAGCTGTCAAAAATTAACTGAACTTATTGGCAGAAGTGACGTAACCCGCGGAAATTCAAAATTCGCGATACTTTTTGAACAGACCTCGTATGTCAGGCCTAAACTTTCGGACTGCAAAATAGACAGCTCTGTACTTACGAATATTCAATAAGTTTCACCAAAATATAAATAAGTGTAATCTTTATCTAATTGGTGGCAAGATAGATTCGAATTCAATTTCCTCGTTTGATTATCTTTTAATTATTTTTTTTTTCAAATCTAGTAAGTTTCGTAAATAATATCAAGTCCATTAGATACGTTTGTAATTACATTCAAGATAAATCTGTAAAATAAATCGAACCAACTCAACCAAGAACCAAGTATTCACTTTACGACGGAATATTTGAAAAATTGAATACTGAAAATATCAGATTTTTTGTTCAAGTTTCTTTAAGGTGATTAATTATAGAACATCGTTTTTATTGAATTATTGATCAATTATTTTGGGGCAAAACTCCTTTCTTCCTAGGTTCAATGGCATTTTCTAATCTTTCTTCTTTCTAATCTTTTTATAACCATTTGCCTCATGAGGAAAAGGATTATTGAATCAATCTATCATATGCTTTTATGTGTTGAAGTGATTATTATTGTTACGAATTCTCAATTTAATCACTATTAAATAAATTATAAAAGAAGCACAAATCCATCCTTTCAGATTATAGAATGCAACAAGAAAAAGTGATTGGAAAAATGCACCCACGATGATATGGGGTAAGCGATACAATATTTTTCCTTCAATATTCGGTGGTGCAATCCATAAAATTGGTTGGTTGGCTGTTTGGTGAAAGCAATTCCATTAGAGTTTTGCAATCATTCATCAATTTTCACTTTTTATATTTTTCATCGAACAAATCCTTACGACCATTCATTATTCTTGGCTGGCGTTAAGGATTTTTATGAATGCCATATTTTTTTTTTTAAAGTGTTGAATGCATGCCGAAATCACTGAAGTGAACACATATATATGACCACTTATAGTGGCATGAATTTTCGTTGCATGCTGCTCGCCTATAACATCGCTCCGATTCGAGATGAAATCACAAGAAAATTTTCACTTAAAAATTACGTTCTACAATTTTAAGCTTATCTTCATGATTACTATACACGCGACCTTCTTAGGAGTTATCGCTGCAAAATGATTACTCAGACAATAGTTCAGTTTGAGGGGTAAAATTTGAAAGAGGAGCGGGGTGACTATGCACATTGTAAAGCATTGGAACACGTGTCGGGAACATTATTTGTCAAAAATAAAAAGTAAATTTATGTGAATGTATTGACAGCTTTACAACTTTCATGGCAGTGGGTCTGGCACTATGGCCTAACGGCGCACTGGGGCACTACCGATAGCTACTGGGATTCTGTTATTCGAGGATCCGGTAAATGGTCCGTCACCGTGAATGTACTCCTCTCGTATAGCAGCAGAATGCCCAGGGGGCGATTATTCCGTCGAGGTTATTTTTCAAATAACAAAACACGCTACAACACAGGATACAAAAAATTGCTCGATTCCGTTTAAAACTCGATTTTCAAAGTCGTTTATCATCAGAGAAAATTTGTTCTCCGATGAAATGATTACTTGCGGACGATGATAGCAGCAGTCAAGTGTGGGGTAATCCAATGCCAGGACCACATACCGTCCGCATCCAGCATCCCATATAGCTATGAGCATCCGAGACTATTCTGCACACGCCATATTATCCTTACTAGAAATGATCCTTTCTCCAATTTCCTTAGTCCTCTCGATAATGAATCAATCCATTTCCAATGACTTATTGTTTTGTACTTTTATACTTTTGTATTTGTATCTATTTCTCGTATATATATTTACCTTTTTTTCGTACAAAAGTCCATATACGTTTTAAGTGGATTTTTTCTTATCTTTCTTCAAGACTTAAAAATAAATGTGAAATTGGATTGTTCTTACTATGGATGGATTACACATGTGATTGATGTCTCTTTGCTTTCCAGTTTGCCTTATTTTTTTTTATAAACATACAAAAGTTATTTTAAGTATCTAACAATTTATTTCTAAAGAATTTTTATTTCAAAGAAAATTTAATTAATCTTAAATCTACTTACACAAATTAATTTGAACAATGTCCCCAATATAAGAAGTATTAGCAAAATAATGAATTATGTTATGTCAAATTGAATTTTAGTTTCAACCTTTCAGTAAATATAAAACGTAAATTATCTTTTAAATATTCGATAATTAATTCACGATAGAAGTTTGGCAAAATATTTGAAAATTTCTATTATTACCAATTTCGATATTGTTTAATTGAAAAGTTTAAAATTGACATTGTCTGATTTGTTTGTTTTTTTATACGAGATGTAACCAAAAAGTAATGATATTGCGGACCTCCATAGATTATGCGTTAGTACCTCCTAGATGTGAAGTACAAGTTTTAAAATCCTCCGATAACTAGGCGACCCTATAAGGGTCTTTTGAGAATATTTCTTACTAAGAGCACGAGTTTTACGTTAGCATAAACAACTGTTGGAGGGCCGAAAAGCAGTGGACCATATTCATTAACGAATGGGAGGCATTCATCACTGAAAACTTTGATTGATAATTATTAAAAAGAACTCGTAGGATAGTTTAGAAAAAAGGTTTTTTGCAGTTAATCGAACCACGATAACGGATCCTGTCACATGACCACCTCTGTTAACGAATATTTATCAGAAAACCGAATTTCTGTAGTTTTCCATTCTCTCTATTTATGTTATATGATCTTAGTCCGTTTTTGCTTCCCAAAATCATAATCTTGGCACTGCCGATAACTGCTGAAGGTTTCTAGTTTAAGCCTTTTAAGACTGCTACGAAGAGTGGGAACAAATGCCTCCGCTTATGTATACACGTAGATACCTCATAACAGAAACTACTTTTAAGATGATAATATTCATGTACTGTTCAAAAAGTGTCGCGAATTTTGTGTTTTTTCAAAAATTATTTGTTTATTCTTAAATATCTATTTTGTCACCTTCAAAGTAATCCTTACCAGATATTATACACTTGTGCCAACGTTTTTTCCAATCCTCGAAGCACTTTAAAAAATAATTTTTTGTAATCTTGTTCAGCTCCTCCTTCAATGCCATCTTTATCTCCTCAATCGTAGTGTAGTGTCGTCCTTTCATGAGGCTCTTCAGTTTCGTTATTTTCATGGGGCTCTTCAGCCAATTTTTGTTCTTCCACAAGTCCGGTCGTTTCTGGCGGATTGCTTCGCGCAACTTGCGAATAATTTGCAGATAATATTCCTTATTAAGTATTCTACCCTGTGCCAGGAACTCATGATGTCCACGCCCCTGCAATCGAAGAAAACTGTAAGCAAAACCATCACATTCGACCGAACTTGGCGAAGCAAAGCAGCTGCCAAAAATTAACTGAACATTCAAAATGGCCGAATTTGTCGGCATAAGTGAGATACATAAGTACCATTATAACGCCACAAAAAAAATCGAAAATCGAATATACATAACCCGCAGAAATTCAAAACTCGCAATACTTTTTGAACACACCTCGCATAGAAATAAAATAAAATATTTGCAAATAATGGATTTTCTATCACACCCTGTATGATTTGTAAAGCCCAAGATTAGGATTTTTTTAAACAAATTTTCAAAACTTTTAAATGATTCTTGATTTATTTGTAAAATTTATTCGATTTGATTTTTATTTAATCTACGAAAAAATTCTGTAAATTTTCATTATTTGCTCTTAGAAAATTTTTAAATTCTGCAAAAATATTTTTTTTTTTGTATAATTTTCCATAATCAAGTATTTTTTGTTTCGAAAAAATATCTTTTCTTTACTGATATTTTACGTAAAAAACGAAACTATTTATATTTTTTTTTTTTAAATCAGCTTCAAAATATTTAAGTTTATTGATTTTATATTGGACCCTATGTGTGAACGCACATCTAAACTACGATTGTCATAGAAATATTTTTTCTAAAAAAAAAATAAGGACTTTTTTTCTTCTCTAAATACAGATCTTTGAGGGAGATCATTTTTTTGTTCTAATTATTTGTGGGGGAATTCCAATAAAAATTGACAATAAATAATACCCCGACTTATTGATGAAAAATCGTTAAAAAAATTGTATAAGAAAGTGTAAACTTCCCTATTTTCTCACAGTATTTTTTATATTAGTAATATTATAAGAATAATTTAGACAAACCATATAAATCACTGTTAGCCTTCACGTTGTTCTATTGGATTTTTAGAATGAAGTACGTCAATTATTTATGAACATTTCAATTGTGCCTCATATGCTTCTTACTCTTTTATATAAAATTGAGAGCATAATTGTTTTGCCAATTAAAAAATTTCCAAATCATTTATTTTGTATGCAAAAGCAAAAAAAATCACAGAAAAGACTAATTGGCTTATTGGAAGTACTATTAAAATTGGTAATAGGTACGGACGGAAAATTGACTTGGTCACTTGTAAATGACGATCAATTGGTTCTGGACACTTTAAAATGGACTTAATTTTACTTTTCTATAATAAAAAAAATTGAATTAAGGACCAATTATACTTCTTAAATGTGATTGATTGCGTTTTAAGCAGAATTTTTTTTTATTATAATAAACAATTTCACAAGTGTAATCATGGAATTTTGGTAAAAGCGATCGAAACACTTTATTTGCCTTAAATGAGGGTCTATTCATTTTTTAGTATTGAAAGTACAACCATGGCGTTTAATAGCTGTTAAACTTATATGTAAACTTTTTTACTAAACTTATATGTAAACTTTTTATCTTTTTAAGATAGTATAGGGTGGTCCATCTAGTGGATGTCATCACGAATTGACAGATTGTTAGTTGAAAGTCTGAATTTTACGAAATGGTAATCCATACGCTTGAAGAAAACTGGGAAATATTGAGAACTTACTTCCAAAATGGTAAGTCTTCAACCCAAACTGTGAGAAATTAATTAAAAAAAAAAATTAGCAAAGATCGAATGCCATCACGTCAACTTGTGAACAAATTCGTGTAGCGAGTTCGCGAAACTGCTTTGTTGGTTGCCAAAGCAACTCGTTCCCGCTCTAATACAGTGCGTACGACCGAGAATATTGCCGCTTTTGCTGAAAATGTCCGTGATCATCCATCAACATCAACTTGTCACCGTTTTCAGGAATTAAACATTTCTCGCACTTCTCTGTTGAGAATTTTGCACAAAGACATCGGTATGAAAGCTTACAAAGTTCAATTAGTCCAACAACTAAAGCCGCATGACCATCCGATGTGTTTTCAGTTTGCCCAATGGGCTCAAGATCAATTGGCCGAAGATGAGCATATAAGATTTTTACCTCGGTGGGTATGTCAACAAACAAAATTGTCGCATCCGGGGCTTAGAAACTCCATACGTCACCACGGGAAAGCCGATGCATCCACAACGAGTCCCAGTTTGGTGCGGTTTTTGGACTGGAGGCATCATTGGCCCGTGTTTCTTCGAAAACGATGAAGGAGCCGCAGTTACGGTCAATGGTGAGCGCTATCGTGGCATGCTAAACGAATTTTTGTTTCCAAAAAATGGAAGAGAATGTCATGGACCATTGAAGAGATACAGGCCCAGGCAATCGAAAATGTATTCAAAAATTGGGTCGAGCGAATGGGGCAGCCGCGGTTGTGTTTCATTCTTAAATTTCAAGGTTCAATCTTGCTAATAAAACTGGAAATTTAAAAAAATAAACACTAGTTTTTTTTATTTACTTTTTAAAATGCAACTTTTAAATGGTCCCGCCATCTATTTATTTAGTTTAAAATTTGCCTTTTTATAATGTGGATGATTTAACCGGCTATGAAATACGCAGAATGGGTGCTACTGGCACAACAGGATCTCGATGATAATTTTTCGAAATAAAATTTCTTCAGCGATGAACCTCATTTTTCGCTAGATAAGCAAAATTGGCCCGTATACGAGGCTCTTAAAATCAGCAAGCATTTTCGTCTGAACGTGTCTTTGGCCCATTTTTTTTCAAATGAAAAAGAAAATCTTCACCGTCAATTCTGAGCCTCATAGCCCTATGATAACCAAAATTTTTTTATCCTGAACTTGAAGATTTTAACCAAGACAACGTCCAAGCCACACAACCCGACAAATTTTGATCTTAATGCATGAAAAGTTTCCAGAACGCATAATTTCGAGATTTGGTGATGTTAATTATTCTCCAAGATCGTACAATTTGACGTATTTGGACGTTTCAAAAAATACTTTATTTATGCAAAAAAATCTCAAATTTTCAATTATTTTAAAACCAACATCCTTTAAGTCTCATGAATATTATATTTTATACATAATGGCAAGGTACAGGTAATAAAATTTTTATCAAAATCTAAATTTTGAGTGAGTTTTTTCTATTTAGAAAAAAAACCCACTTTCTAATAGTTTATATTTTATCGAATATAAATAGAATTTGTCTTGAAATAAATTAAATGACAAATTTTCAATTATTTCAAGAAAAAATCTTTGAAAGAAAACTACACAAAATTAATGATAGATACACGCATGCTGCTTACATTTGAGTACAATTAATTAAATCAAAAAAATATAAACAAATCCGAAATGAAAAATACAATTAAGAATAAAATTAGATGGAATTGTCGCAGTTAATTGAGTTCATCGTTTCTAAATATAAATGGCCATCGAAACTGGCAAAGATTAGTCACCTTATAAAATAAGAAACAAATTAAGTACAAAGATAGTCTGATCTCATGACGATTTTTTTTTGTGAAAATACGCCTGAAATAATGAGAACTGTCGCTTTCAATTATTCGAAGTTCATTTTTAGAATAAAAAATCTTTAATAATTAAAGACGTGGCTGGCAAAGTTGCTGGATAGTTTGTATTAATTTTTTTCGCAATTGACAAACATTAAATGATAGCAATTAATTTTGCACACGAATATTAATTAATAAATTTCATGGGGAGAAAATTCAACTCAGCACACTAAGTATACACATCATTCATCAACAGTCTGTCAACTGTGTGGAAGATGTCAATATCGATGGTCTAAAATGTTCTACTTGGATTGGAGTCGGGGCCGAAACTTATCAGTAGGACTCGGCAAGTATTTCCCAGCTGATCTAACCGGATTTATAAAAAATAGTACGAAAACAACCAAAAATGCTACAATTTTAGGGGTGGGTATGCTGTAATTTGAGTTGTGATACCCGCGCGAACACATACACATATACACTCGTAAATATTGTTCAATAATTTTATGGACTCGACCCCCGTAAATGGTCCATCCAGTTATCTGTCACTAGCACACGACATTAAGTTGGTGGTGCACGTGCTCTTCAAGGATTGCATTCCTCTATCGGTTCGTAATTGGGGTATTTCACGGAGATTTCGAATATATCCCAACCACCCCCAAAAAAGTGCACAGTATTATTGCAATATTCCTAATTTCGTTCGGTTCTTTTTTTATTGTCGATTTACCAATACAGATACATGACAAGTTGCTATGCCCTCTAATATGGGTAAGACCTGTTACTGTAATCAGTTCTACTATCTTTATGTATATATCTCATAAGGGAAAAAAACTATTAGAAATGCTTTGCTCGAAATTAGAATTTTCTTGGGCGGCAAGAGGCGGTTCTATGCGCTTCTCTAAATTTTATATCATATTTTTCTCTTTTGATCATTGGCTGGATTTTCTGGCATGCACACTGCATGTGCCATTTCTTCACCCTTAAGCTGTAAATTAAATGAGTCACTAGGGAGTATCTAACACGTTATCCACGCAAAGATTTGTGACTGTAATGAAGTAAGGCCACGCGTTCCCTACCGATCTATGCAATCTACAATTTCTAATCACATCAGAAAGGGTTCATCAACAGATCTATCACAATTAAAAACAGAAAAACGCCATATCACAAAGTACGAGAATGTATCTCTTTTAGATACTGTTTTAATAAAATATCTCAACGTAGTGTAATATTACCTACCTCGAAAGGATTCACAACCCACGTCAACATCAAAGTATTCCATGAAAGCTATTCGGGGATATTATTTGGAAATAATTCTTTTCAATATTATTTTTTCAATTATTTTAGCGAACATATTCCAATAATTCATAGAAGAACGGAATTCAGATCATTTGCGAACTTTTCTGTAGTATAGAATCGACGACAGTGTACAGATTATGGCAGAGTTTAATATTTGACAAAGGAACGATATTATTATTATTTCCTTTGATATATTGCACAAGGTTTTCGTAGTTGTGAACGCCTGATGTTTCCTTCTTTCTTTCGTCTAGTTATTGGAATGTATGCGATTTCACATACGAATACATTTGGATATTGTAAAAGTGGAAAAAAATGTATAAGGATATTTGTATAGTGTCGTACGTACCGAGTTTGCGAAAGTGGAATGCAAAATATTTCGATTGGGAGGGTAGAACTGTGGAGTTCTTTAAGGATCAATTTGGCCAAAACGGTTATTTCCATATCATTTCCTAAAATAATGGGCCAGCTGGCGCCATACGCTCCTTAAAGGATTTCCCTGCCATAAAATATGTGACATGTGTTTGCGCCGTCTTATAGCCGTTTAAATCACATGATTTTCAGTTTTATGTTTGAATAGAACTTGCGAACAGGTGATAAATTCTGTATCCTTTCGGAATATCTAAAGAAAATGCCATAAGCCATATATAAGAGGGTGCAAAAAAAGCCCATATTGCATTATTTACACCTTCTTTTTATAGCAACGATATGGACATGGTTATGGTTGAAAATACCAACTACAAATAAAAGATGCTAGAATGAATCTGAATCTAAATGTATACAAAGAGAAAATTTACTTTTTTTTTCTTTTTTTTTACCTTCGGCTATATAGTATAATATATTTTCATTCTTCATCCTATCTTAATAGCGGCAATCATCCCCATTCGGTTAAAGCTTTTAGAATCGCTTTCACTTCCCAATAGCTTACATACAATCGTCTCTATTTAAAGGCGGTGGTTACTTATCCAAAGAATGAGAAATCTGTCGACAATGTGACTGAACAGTGTCACACGTTTATTGGCTATTAGTCATAAATGCCGGTTTAATTCGGTTGTTGTTAAGGAAATCTCCTTAAATGATCATTTTCGAAGGTGTAGCGGATGGAGGAATCTTTATGTTATGACCATTTCAATGATTCGTAATCGTCGCAGGCGATAAAATGATAAAATCAAATAAAATATTACTTATAGTTTTTACTCTATTTTATTGGTTTATATATTTTCCCCTTTATTACCTATTGGTATATTCTATAAAATTTAAGGTAATAAAACTTTTAGTTATGTTATCATAAATTTATAATAATTCAAAATAAAATAAAATACAGTTTTTTTTATTTTTGGGATGTTACGAAATGTGGCCTAAAGATTCAATCCTAGGCGGAAAAAAATATAAATAAACATACACCGATACATGCATGCATATATAGTTTAGTAGAACTGAAAGAATCGAAATATTGTAAAAAGGATCATTGAAAATTCCCTTCAAGTCTGTCGAAATGTAATCGAACAAAGAAAAACACACTTGCCTATCATGATTTCCTAAATATGAAAATCTAATACGTGACTAGATTAATAAAGTATTGAACAAATGAGATCTGAAAATATTGTTTGCCATAAAGGATTATTCAGTAAATTTAAACATAAAATCTTTTATATTTCTTTTATTATTTATATAAGTTTTTTATGAAGAAAACAAAATATCCGCTTGGCTTCAAATAAAAAAAATTTACAACTTTTCATATGCTAAAAATGGAAACTATTTTTATATTTTTCTTTCTTGTTTTTTTTGTGCAAAACTAAAACAAGAAAACTTTTATTTATTTTATTTAATTTATTATCTAATGCTAGACGTATTTTTTTTAGGTTAAATTTATTAAAAATATTCAATAAAAAAAAATTATTATGAACGTCAAAAATCAATGGATAACATGAGCATGAGTAGTGTGTCCTTTGAGTCTAGTACATTATTTAAAAATATCCTTTGCTATGATATCCTTTTTCAAATTCTATTATAGAATCATTAATTATTACTTTTTCTCCTATCTATGTAGATAGATGGACTTTCCTCCATATAAATAATGCATATTGATGATATTCGTTAATGGACTGCAACATGCAAATGCAATTTTTGCATTAAATAAAATTTGCATTGTTAGCTTTGTTAGTATATCAATGTGATACTCGAACATTTGTAAAATTTATACAATTATCGAAAATAACAAGAAAAATACAATTACATGCACTCATTCAATAAAAGGGAATAAAAGAAAATAAAAAGACTATAAATAACATAAAATCGTAGGGGATAATTTTGGCTTAAAATTAGTTTTTGTAATCTTTTAATAATAATCAAAATTTATGATTTTTAAATAGAAGCAAGGGTTGAGTTTAAGTACATATTTTAAAAGTGGCATAATTTACTATTTGCTATAGAAAAGAAAGGAAAGTGTCATAAAGTTCTTCGAAATTCTACTTTCAAAATGTCTTCGACTTAATTCTTAGTTTTATATTTTCTAACCATTCGGCGTACTCAATTTGCCAGAAATTTTATATTTTCATCAAGTTTTAAGTATAGAAAGGACTATAATACAACAATCATTTATGAAGAAAGAAAATTATTCTTTGGCACAATATACATTTTTGAGTGCTTTTATAATAAAAATTCCCTATAATAAATCAAGCAAGTGGAGAATATTTCGAAAATCTATTTATTTTTACATTTTATGTATACGATTCATGTGTCGCCAACTTATTGTTTGAATGTGTTGACATTGCCAAAAAGGCAAAAATTTTATTATCGGAAAATTCTGAAAGCTCTCCGAAATATCCACGCACGGAATTCTCAAATTCCTCCAAGTACCAATTGTAGGATCATATCCGCCTTCTCATCAAGACTTGGATCAATGTACTCATATTAATTTGTTTTTTTTTCGGACAACCAGTCAATGAAAGGAAATGAGAATGATTATATAACGGATAAGAGGATGGCTAATAGAAGGCGTAAGAATAGGGATTCAAAAAAATTCTCTTCATGTTGAAGTAGTTAGAGAAAATGTTTGCATAAGAAATCACTTTAAGACGTTAATGTATTTTCAACGTGATGAATTTTTAATTCGAAAAAAAAACTTTATATTTCCAACGGATCCGGACACAAGAAGCGGACATTTATCGATTCCTAACGATATCGAATATCTTTGGATAAGCCATCCGACGGAATCAAAATACCGATCAGCATTCAAAATTTATTTAAAATCGGTAAACTATTCGTCCCCATAGTGCATTAGTCCCATTACTACCACTACTATTACTACACTACTACTACTAACATTGATAGTCTAGATAAGCTAGCATTGCACTTCAGTTTCGATTTGGCCACAATTGATCCAGTGACACTTCTTTACTAGAATTTATTTCAACACGAACTTTTCACATTTATCAATTTCTCACTTTATTCTGTACATTGAAAATTTCCACTTTTATTCTAGCCCATCAATAAAAAGTCAGATTTCTGCATTTTACCTATCGAAATTGCACCCTAAATCAGGTACTGACTTGTAAAGACAACTTTTCGTTGCCAAGTATACCCTTTCCCTTGCACTGAACCCTCTTTGATGGTGAAAATATGTGTAAAAGGAAATAACGTATTCAAAACATAACATTGCCACCTGGAAATATTGTAGATATTTGAATATTTCTTTTGCTGGCATAAAGCCATCAGTATATTTTCTAAATTGCCTGAAAAGTGCACTTTCAGCAGAATATCAGAACAGTTAAAGTGGGATTTATATGCAATAACGCAAATACCCTTATTACGGATGGAATTCGGAATATTTGAAATTGTTTATTACAAAGTGTTGAGGCGTTTTTGCTTCTCCAAAATCTGATCAATCTGATTGATGTCATTGTTTTCTGAAGAAAGTCTATCGTTCAGAGTTGTTTATTTATTTTTTATTTGTCACATTAGATGTTCATTTATATTTGGATTATTACAACAAATTTCCTATACATAAAAGATTATCCCATTTATATTTTAGAAATATATTTAAAATTCAGATTTCGTTATATTGCCTGGATCCTGCCATCATTCAAATGACTGTCATAAGACCTCTATAAGGACTCCATCTTCTTGAGATTATTTTTGTGGACTATGGGTTTATGCATTATCGACAGAACCAAGATTCTTTCAAGTATTTTTTTAATTCTGGAGAAAAAAAGTTACACGGACTTAAATAAGAATAATATGGTTCTAGAGAGCGATGAGTATCCGTCTTCGCATCAAAAACTTGCTGATGGAGATGGCTGTGTGATAGGGCGCATTGTAATGGTGGATCATCAAAATGTCTGCAGTCCGATTTGAACCCTTTTTCTGGGCCTTTCAAGAAACTGCAATGTTAATCGACTGTCTGACCTCACAAGAGGAAGAAAATTTGCTACAAATTTTCATCAGGTTTCGTTGTTGTAGGCCTACTTGAGCCTGGTTTTGTTTTGGGCACCCAAAAAATGCTTTTAATAAGAAACGTTCCCCATGTGCTCGTTGCAGCTTTCCGAGGTCTGTTAAAAAAGTATCGCGAATTCTGAATTTCCGCGAATTACGTATATTCGATTTTCGATTTTTTTGTGGCGTTATATTGGCACTCGGCCATTTTGAATGTTCAGTTATTTTTGACATCTGCTTTGCTTGCACGTGTTTTGGCTCGTGTTCGATTTTTGCCCACTTTCGACCACCGCATTAACATTGATAAGGAGATGTGGGACTCTGTCCGCGACGACTCAAATTTGCTCCAGAGGGTCATAACTGGTGACGAATCATGGGTTTCTGGTTATGACTTGGAAACCAAAGCTAAATCATCCTAATGGAAGATGCCGCACGAGCCATAACCGAAAAAAGCGCGCCAAGTTCGGTTGAATGTGAAGGTTTTGCTTACAGTTTTCTTCGATTGCAGGGGCGTGGTGCATCAAGGGTTCTTGCCACAGGGTAGAACAGTTAATAAGGAATATTACCTGTAAGTTATGCGCAAGTTGCGCGAAGCAATCCGCCAGAAACGCCCGGATTTGTGGAAGAACAAAAATTGGCTTCTGCCATTTTTGGCAAAAAATAACATACTAATAATGCCGCAGCCACCGTATTCCCCAGATCTCGCCCACGGTGAATTTTTCTTGTTCCCGAAACCGATTCTTTGAATCATTATTTGGAATGGTCAAAAATCGAAGACGAGCAGAAACACTTGCAAGCAAAGCAGCTGTCAATAATTTACTGCACATTCAAAATGGCCGAACTTGTCGGAATAAGTGAGAGAAATGAGTACCAACATAACGCCATAAAAAAATCGGAAATCGTATATACGTAACCCGCGGAAATTCAAAATTCGCGATCTTTTTTGAACAGACCTCGTATAGCTTAACACAAAATTAAATTTTAAATATCAGAAGTGACTTTGCGTATAGCGAACCCGTGGACCTAAGATGGCCTAGCAATGTCTGGAATTTATGACGTTCATTACTGTAGATCTATGAGAAGGAGCATCTACCATGTGCTCTTCCAACAAAAAGTGATACCACAGAGGTTGGGTGCCTCACGGTTTGCTGGTGGTGCCTTATGGCTGAAACGGGGTGACTGTGGTTGATACCCATATTGCGAGTATGGTGTTCGGGCTGGTGGTGAGGGATAACATTTTTCCCGGGCACTATTTGCTGATTTTGGCAGGTTTAATGGGTGTGACAAGATAGAAGCACAAAGAGTCATGAATGAGGCATAGAACATAAACACAGAAATTCAGAGGTGTCAGTAGGAAATGGTATAGTTCGCTAGTGGTAAATTACAATTAAGAGGGAACCGCTTTGAGAGCAATGAATGAAAGAAGGATTTTATAGAGTTGGGTGGTATCAGCTTTTCATTTAAGCAATTGTCTAGGAAGAGTGGTAGGTGTAAGTTGAATACGATAATCCTTGTAAGAGGAGAATGTACAATTATTTTGATCTCGTTTTCTAAGCTGGCGAAATACAACACAAGCAGAACTGGATACGTTTATTGGACGAATCCAAATCCCTATGGTCGTAGGCGGCCCGTAGTTTATGATTAATGACAAATATGCCACGCTAACCCTTTCCGGTCCTAAAAAAAATTTTTGTTAAAAATCGATGAGATTCGAGATAAGACAAGAAAGGATTAAACAACAAAAGATTACTGTTCCACTTTTCATAAGACACTACAAAAAAATAACTTCACTTACCATGCTATATAGGGTTACATAGTATGAAGGGATAGTCTGCATTGTTGCCAGACTGCTCTCAGAGATACAAGTCCCATTACTTTTCGGCCAATCATCCTATTAACTTTCTATTTTTGAGAGTACAAATGGGAAACAGCTATTTTACAATAGATGGCGCTAGGAGTAAATGCTGGTCCCTTAGATTAAAGAAGTACTGGATAGGCCTCTACACAAAAATTCTGTCCAAATTTTGTTGGCAATACATTCATAGAACGCACACACATGCAATACAACAGAAACGGCGTAAATCATTGGGGGCCAATTTAAAAGTTCAGTATGCGATTGAAGCGGTTCGTTTAAAACCATTTTTCATATGTGATATCATTTATTCGTAAAGAAGGAAATTTTTTAATATTGCGGGTCTTGTTGTTTGATGGAATTAGTTTTGTAAATATGCAATAAAACACAGTATTTGTTTTTTAAATATTTATTTATTTATTATGTATTTTCATTTTATTTATTTCACTGTATATTATTTATTAAAATAGAATTTTTAAAGTGGGGAATAGTATATAAAAATATGAATTGTAAGTTATTTGATTATATGAAAACAATTATGTGTACAAATTTAAATTAATTTCAAAAATGCAAAATGAATTAAATGAGAAAATGTGATATTTTGTTTATGTTGAAATCAAACCACACCGCAACTTATTAAATAAAATTTTAATCTTAAACAAGCATAAGTACCATAGATGGAAAAACCTTAATTATAATGTAAATGTGTGTTTATGAATGGAAATGGTAATTTAAATATGCATTGTGCATTTAAATTAAATTAAAAAATAAAGCATTAATTACATTGAACATTACAATACATGAAGTTCTTGATAATATATAAGTTAATCGTATACAACATTAAAAGAAATGCTTTAAACAAAAATAGAAAATGAAAAATTTAATGTTATTAAAATAATTAATAACTTATATTCTAAAAAAAAAATGAAAACAATATTATTTAGTAAATGCATTATAATATGGTCTAATAGAGCAACCAAAACTAATTTATTTAAATAATAAGCTTACCGAAGAATAAACTTTATTTATTATAACACAATGAAAACAGCAATGGAAAATAGACAGAAAAATTCGGTCCCTTAAACTTTCTTACACACACTTTATATACACTGGCACTGTACTATTTTATGGTAAACATTGAACTGTCAACATCGGATTCACAAATGACAAAGCTAACCCCCAAGTCTCCACTTTCATGGAGAATTAAAGTTTTCAAACTCTCCGAAAGTCTACAAAATTGAGGCGGTTTATATTTGATTGATATTTACGAAATGTATAATAAACCTAAAATAGAATTCCATTTCATATCAAAAGATTGTACAAAAAATAAAAATGACCTATCGTTGGTTGTATTTTTCTTTCAGTAAGTGAATTAAAATAAATATAAATTATGCTTTTGCAATTATATAAATTTCCTTTACGACACACAGATGGCAGTGGGTGTCATGTCTACATAAAAAAATTTTGACAGTCATATCCCCCTAGTAAATATTTGTACACAAAATTGCGTATACATATACGGTAAGGGCCTATCCACGTATTCTTTAATCTAAGGCTGGTCCAAAATATCCAATCATAAATGTCAAATCGTAAGCTTAGGCATCTGTCAACAACTCCTCGTCAATACATTTCTAACATTTTATCGGCGTTATATATTTGTTTGTGTGTGAAAATGTCGAAATTTGAGTCATTAGCTGGAATGTTTGTTGTTTGCCTTCAATTGGAAAAATCTGCGACTGAGTCTCGTCGAATGATTGTAGAAACTTATGGTGAGGCTTGTATTGGTGAGAGAACGTGTCGCGAGTGGTTCCAAAGTTACAAAAGTGGTGATTTCGGTGAACAAGTTTACAGACTTACAATTGAAGGCATTACTGGATGAAGATCTATGTCAAACGCAACAGGGACTTGCAGATTCATTGGACGTGACTCAACAACCCATTGGCCATCGTTTGAAAGCCTTGGGAATGATCCAAAAACAAAGAAATTGGCTGCCATACGAGTTGAAGCCGAGAGACGTCGAACGAAGTTTTTTCACGTGCAAACAGCAGCTCCAACGGCAGAAAAGGAAGAGTCTTCTGCATTGTATTGTCACTCGCGATCATAAGTGGATCCATTGCGATAATCCAAAGCGAATAAAATCATACGGGTTCGAAGCTCATTCTATCTATTTGGTTGGATCAGCTCGGCGTGGTATATTATGAGCTGTTGCAAGCGGACAAAACCATCGCAAGAGCTCGCTACCGAACACAACTGATGCGTTTGAGCCGAGCATTGAAGGAAAAACTGCCACAATACGACCAAGGACCCTTTCGCCTACTACCTGTTCCGATCGATGACGCGTGGCCTGGCTGAGCGGCACTTCTGACCAAAAATTGGGTCGACATGGAATCCGTATTCTGCCATAAAGACGGGGAAAAGTTGTGGCTAGCGATGGACAATACTTTGAACTAAAATTTTGAAAAAAACGGTTTTCCATTTGTACTCCTAAAATTTTTATTTTTTTTATAATAAATTTTCATTTAATTAATTTTTCTCTATTGAAAATTGTTTACAAAAATTAAATAATTTTTTTTTATTCATATTTGCTTATGTAAAATAAAGTAAATTTTCTTAATTTATGTTTGGTTTTGTGGTTTAATATTGTGGTTGGAAGAGTCTAGACATAAGTTAAATCTGATCTGATAAAAATTAAATAAAATGTACACAAAAGTATTTCTCAACCTAAACTTTTATATTGTATCTGCTGAAATTCCCGTCATAATTCAAGTTAGTTTGTTACTTGTGGTGTATTGGGATGTAATCTGTGGTGTATTATATTTGTATTAAATCAGATAACGTAAATGATGAAGGTTCTTGCATCTTTCTGGAAAACATGCGAATTTCTCGAATTTCGCTTTTTGCGCTCGACACATTGTTACGACTGTGTATATGAAAAACGGAGCCGAGAGCTATATTCATTCATCTTTGGATGTGTGTTCGCAAATCGAGTAGGAAAAGACCAAATGTCGAAATCCGATGACTAACGAAAAGTCCTGTCGCAAAAAGAAAGTTGCCTTTTGGCTCTTCAGTTTCTTGTTTCGATTTTTCTTCTCCCGTAAAATCCCAAAATCGACTATATGGTATGCACTCGTATGGATCCAAAACTCTTCTCCATCTTTTATTATATTTCCTATTTGTGTTTTTTCCTTGGTTAAGAAATTATCTTTTTCGGGTTGTCGACAACAGACGAGATTCGATTAAATGATATTTTTATTTCCCGAGCAAAACTGCTGTCGTCGACTGGCTTATTCAGTGTCTACCACAGGACTCATTAGGCTGACATGTACACTATTTTATACTATTCTAAAGATAAGAACATATAAATTTCCATCCATCTATATATATACACATATTATCTAATTAGATTTTTATTTACCCATCTTACTGAATTTTATTGCTTCTTATTCGAATATGATTTTGATCAGAATTAAGTTTAGAATTTTTAAAGCTTGCAAAGCCAAATTGATAAGTTCAAGTTCGATTTAGTGAGTTTACGAGGTAGGATATAATAGTAATGAGACTTATTTTTATTGTGTCTTTATTTATGAGGTTGCTTAGCCATGTGCCAGGGAACGCTTTATACCGCCACGGTCATGAGGCCATTAGGCAACATCATGTTACGTATGAGCTGGTAATACCATAGCTCACCTTATGAAACTTGTCGAACGTAAGTTGGTGGGAGTAATTGGAAGCAGTTTAATTTTATGAAGCATTTTAGATTCTTATAGAAAATTAAAGAAATTACTGAGAAAATGTATGGTAGAGTTTAGGAGTTCCACTAAGGAAGGTGTCCTGTTCAGAAAGAAATTCTGAATAAACTGACAACAATTATAGGAATGGTATGAAAGATGGGAATAGTTACCGAAGAGGAAGTTATGGGTAACTGCGATATGCCCAATCCAAATTCTGGGAAGTTTTTTGACAAGAATTTCGGAATGTTTGGAAATAAATCTCCCTTGTTGATTAGCCCGCTTATTACGGCCAGGAGCCTAACGCAATTAAACATTTCAGCGGTTTAGCAACATAATATCAAATACAGTTGAGAACGGGGTGATAGATTTTAATTTTTATATATCAATGTTATCCCATTTAAACATGTTCCCTTGGGCAGCTCTATATTGGTGGTGACGCTTTTTCTACTCTTCGTAGTAGTGCTGGAATGATTAAACTAGAATTGTCTTTAGCTCCTCGGTTACACTCTTTTGGCCAATTTTTGTTCTTCCACAAATCCAGGGGTTTCTGGAGGATTGCTTCTCGCAACTTGCATATAACTTATAGCTAATATTTCTTATTAACCCTTCTACCCTGTTGCAAGAACTCATGATGCACTACGCTCCTGCAATCGAAGAAAACTGTAAGCAAAACCTTCATATTCGACCGAACTTGGCGCACTTTTTTCGGTCTTGGCTCACATCTTCTCGGCCCTCTGATAACAGTTTGTACTACCGATAAACGTTGCTTCGGTCCACGGTAGCTTCACCATATGCCACAGTCAACATTCGCAATGCGTCCGCACAATTAAATTTGTTTTCCACACAAAATTTGATACAGATTCTTTGTTCCATTTTTTGGAATGGGCAAAAATCGAAGACGAGCCAAAACACGTGCAAGCAAAGCAGATGTCAAAAATTAACTGAACAATAAAAATGGCCGAACTTGTCGGCATAAGTGAGCGATATGAATACCAACATAACACCATAAAAAAAATCAAAAATCGAATATACATAACCCGTGGAAATTCAAAATTTATACTTTTTGAACGGACCTCGTATTCTTTGATTTCTAAGAACAAGAAAAATTTACAAGGATGTTAATTAAGTGATTAGGAGAACTGGGAAACCACAGAAATCCCTTTCTGTGACAAAAAATTATTTGTTTTTCCTACAAAATGTGTTTTTAGTAGATCTGACGCGAAAAATCCTTTTTTCTGATTATTTCAAGGATTCGCTTCACTCGTCAGCTTCTCATTCGTTCCAAATTTTCATAAGTTTTCGATGTTGAAGACATTTCTGAATAATATTCATCTTCCACCGCTTCTTGGCTATCCAAAAATACCTTACGCCACTAAAAAAATTTGTGCTCGTAATAATGAATGTTTTTCATAGGTTATTTGCAACTTTTCGTAAGTGGATCTCTCAAGCTTAACAAAAAATTTGATGGTATATCGTCGCTCGAAATTCAATACAACTATCCTTTCATATGTTTCTATACCTTGGGGAGCAAACAAAAATCACATGGACTATAATTTGATTAAAAGGGGCAATAGGCGGCTGAGCAACCACAGAAACCGCAAGTTTTCAACGAAAACTTATTAATGGACCTTCACTCTTTCTTATTAATGGACCGTATTAATAAACGTATTAATGAACCGTAGAACCTTCACTCATTCTAAATTTTCATTTTACCGACAAAAAAATAATAATACTTACCAAAAGTCATAGCTGAGCCACCTTAAAATTTTTTTTCTCATAATCGATTTAACAAAATTATACATTTTGCAACAGAATTTCTACAAATTTCTATTGTATCGTAATTACACAAGAAGAAGAATCCCATAATTCTAGGCTTTTAATATTCTTACAAGAATTACCGTGACTACTTGCGCATATGCTGAAAATTCATTTTACTTTCAATGACTTTAAATTAAAAATGTTTCCCCGCTCTGTCGTCCATAACAAACACTTATGGGATGTTTATTGCATCATTTTTAAATATAAAAATAGGGTAACTTACAACTGCACTCCACTACAAAATCCTACCAAGTCAGTTCAAGTTACATCTTAATATCGTCCTGCGGGCAATATTGACGTATTTGGCAAACTCAAAGCAGAAATAAATTGCAATTCTAATTCGAATGGAAGGATATGTAAGTGCGTGCCTTGAGAGCAATTAACATTCTAATTTGAAGAAGAGAAAAATCGAATTGTGTTTAGCTATAATACAATCGGGATTTAAGGATATGAGTCATTTACGCCTCCAGGTTTAAAATTTTATAATATTTTTTTTATTCTTCGTTTGTTTTTTTTTCTTCAAATTTTCTTTAACAAAATGATTCCTTTAATCGAATGCGAAAGAAAAATATTAAAGCTCTTCAAATGGTATTTAGACATTCAATATTTTACCTCGGGGATTTTAAAGTAAATTTATTTTAATTTAATGATATTTGAATGAGTAAATAGAAGTTAAATTACAATTTATCTTAAATCTTTAAAATAAAGACGTGCATAAAACATAAAAACATATTTTTTTAGTTCTTAAGATAGATACCCATAATCCGGATTATTATGAGCTAATCAGTTTATTGAATAATATTTAAAAGAGAAATATAAGGTGTAGTAACAAGAAATCCATTATTTTTGCATTAAATTGAAGGTTTTATTTAGCATAGATAGAATGATACGATTTAGGTCAAATATGCACCGTTTTGTTTGATAACTTGTTGCCATTTTGGAGGTAATTTCATAATGCCTCTTTCATAGAAACCCTTGTCCCTATTGGCAAAAAACTGGGACAGTCGATTTTCACAATCTTCTCTTGAGGCGAATTTTTCACCTGCAAAATCATTCGTCATAGACAGGAAGAGGTGGTAATCACTTGGTGCCAGGTACGGACTATAAGGTGGATGCATAAGAACATCCCAACCAAGGTCTCGGAACTTCTGGCGAGTCACTATCGATGTATGCGGCCTGGCGTTGTCCTGATGGAACACAATTCCTCTCCTTCTTTCAGACGGTCCAATTGTTGACAGTTTAGGTCTGAATTAAGAGTTCGGCCGTAGGGGAGCAGCTCATAGTAGATGATTCCCTGCCAGTCCCACCAAACACACAGCAAAACCTTCCTGGCTGTCAATCCTGGCTTGACCGCCGTTTGCGCCGGGTGACCGCGATTTGACCACGACCGTTGTCGCTTGACGTTGTCGTAAGTGACCCACTTTTCATCACCAGTAACCATCCGCTTCAGAAATGGATCGATATTGTTGCGATTCAGCAGCGATTCGCAGATGGAAATTTTTGCGATAACTCGTCTGGCACCCATACATCAAGCTTTTTTTGTATCCAGCCTTATTTAAGTGGTTTCAAACGATTTTTTGTGCATCTTTCACATCAAAATTACCGGAACGGAATCGACGAAACCAAAATTGCGCGTGATTGGCTGTTACAGTATCAGGACCATAAACACTATTCACATTTTCAGCTGCCTGGCTTGCGTTTTCGCCTTTATCGAAGAAAAACTGTAAAATATGGCGTATTTTCTCTTTGTTGGTGTCCATCTTTGACGCGTGTTAAAAAAATACTGAGTCAAGTAATCACAAAACTATATGAAAAATTTTTTTAGTACGAAATCTTATCTTTCTAACTCCATGTAGTGCAACCCGATCGCACTTTTAAAACGGGAGATACAAACTCCTAAAATCATCTATTGGCTAAATAATGGATTACTTTTTACTACAACTATATTTATCAAAGTCAATCAACATTTTTACAGATGCACGCATAAAAATAATAAATGTTGTTAATGTAATTTCAATAAATTGACTATTTTGTATTGCATTATACATAGTTGAAATGTTCACT
This sequence comes from Atherix ibis, assembly GCA_958298945.1. Classification (NCBI taxonomy): domain Eukaryota; kingdom Metazoa; phylum Arthropoda; class Insecta; order Diptera; family Athericidae; genus Atherix; species Atherix ibis. The sequence goes on along the minus strand of OY282609.1, from coordinate 16,771,694 downwards.
GTTCATTTTCATAATAATTCAATTAATAATCGATCAACATATGCTTACCAACAGCCTGTTGCCTGTAAAATTACTATTCATCAACCGTTGAGCAGTACTACTCCTGATTACTAAAAGACTGCTCCTGTTAGTGATTTCCGGGACCGATAGAATAATATCATTTACAAAATGCAATTTCTTTCCCATCAAACATTAAATGAGTTATTAAAAGGCAGACAAATATGATTATTATTTTGAAAGATCAAATTTGTTTCTGTTTAAAGCTCAGTCAATCTGTTGCTTAACACTTTTTGATAGGATATCATTGGTAGTGGTACTCGTACTTACTACCCATAAAAATGTACTCACATTTATCTCCAAACTATGCATATACAAATCGATACTATATTTGATAGTAAATACTATATATGCACATAAATAACTTTTTATGAAATACTCTTATTCGCAATACAATATTTCAATTTAGTATATTTGCGTGTATTTAAATGAATTGAGAAAATTATTTTCGGAACCTCTTTCGTTAAAGGAGGGTGCGAATTGTTTTGTGAAAAGTTTTCAAACCATCGTTCCGATCTTTGGCAACTTTTCGAAACGAAAGTATTTAATTTTGCTTTTCAATTACACGAATTACGAATATAATCCTGTAATGGTTTCGAATAATGCTAATGGCGGTGCATTGATGCCAACGCCAACAACTGAAACTGAAAATAATCTTGTGAATTATTGAAATCCATTAACCAACCAAAAAGTTTTCAACTTTTTCTGGAAAAAAAAACGTTGTTAGTCGGATTTGGGGGTGGATGGATTTTTTGGATTTTAGTTCTAAAGTTTTTTCCATTTTTTTTCGCCAGTATGATGAAGTGCCTGTAGTGGATTGGATATTTAGAGTTTAAAAAAATAAAAACAACTTTAGAAATGATGGAAAAAATTACAATAACTTTTTTTAGAAAAAAAAAAACAACAACAAAAATTACAATAATAATAAATAAGCTTTAAAAAAAAAGTAGAAAAATCTACCGGAACCTGAGAATTAAATGATTTTTCAAGTGTACATATTGTTGCTATAAAATTGAATTAAAGATTCGTTGTCGTGCCAGGGGTGTGGGAGAGGGGTAGGTTGGGAGGTGGTGTTAATTGTACGAATTTTGTACGATTTTCTATAGAATTGAAAAGATTAATTAATTAAGAAGAGAAACTCCCATTAACGGGCTGATGAATAATGTTAGCGATTTATTATAAAAGCTTCTTAAAATGATAGAACTGCTACATTTTACCAATATTATACAGACATGTGTAGATACGGACATTCAAATATGAGCCAAACGTATTTTCAGTTTAAAATTTCCACTCGTTAAGATTACATTTTTTTTCATTATCCTTAAAGCTTTCAATGATCCCCATTTTGAAGGTGAGAATGCATATTGAAGATATTCGAATAGAGAAATTATCCTGGAAGATTTTTAGCCAGTAAAATTTATGGTAGATTTAAAAAACAAATTGAAGACAGTTTGTTGAGAAGATCTTTGTGCGAATAGATATTTTGAAAATATGAGAAATAAAATAAAACTACAAAAACATTTTATAGTGGATAAAAGTATAGTTTTTTTTATCACTAGTATGAGTTATCCAATTTGTACTTCGAAAAGTAAATTTAAATTATTGTAAATACACTCTAAATTTATTATAAAATAATATTTTAAATTAATTATATTGCTTAAAACTTGACATTATGTATAAAAATGGCTTTCACTGACTTTAATACAACACTTAATCTTTTTGAGGTAAGTTTTGATGAATCTGATATGGCATGATAGATGTTAATATGTGAAATTCTTCTCTGGAAGGTAATAAAATTTGGATTTTTTAAATAAACGTCAAGTTAGACAGGAGTACGGCTTGTAAAGTAGTGCTCTCACACCCACAACAACAACAAAAAAGTGCGCCCTTAACGCATAGAGGAAAGTGGTAAAACCAAATATGTTAATTCATTCATTGGAAGGGGAAAGGAGAGTAAGAAAAAGAGAACAAAAGAAATGGCAACAATAGAAAATTTAATTCTTCAAAATTTAAAAAAATATATAACTAAATTTGGGAGAAAAAGGAATAGGAGATGCGGGAAGGTACCAGGGGTATAAGCTTAAATCCGCCATTTGTTTGGTCGTAGAGGACGTGAGTAAGCGTATTAAGTTACCATGGGCACGTCGTACTTTTTTTTATGAGTTTGACATCTGTCAACATGAATCAGTGCACATTGTCAGCAATTGCGTACAACAACATACATTTTTCCTTTGGTAATCATGTCTAGTTTTGTGCCGGAAAAAGAGCATATACGGGAAGCTCTGCTTTTCTGCTTCAATTTGAAGAAATCGGCTGCCGAATCACATTGAATGCTTATGGAGGCCTATGGTGACAGTGCTTTATCGGAAACAATGTGCCGAGATTGGTTTCGTCGGTTAAAAGACGGCAATTTTGAGTTGTGGGACAAGAAGCGTGAAAATCAGCATAGGAAGGTTGAGGACCATCAATTAAGGGCTCTTTTAGCCGAAGACGATACCCAATCGCAAAAAATGCTCGCGGAGCAATTGGTTGTTATTCAACCAGCTATTTCCATGCGTCTGCGTTCCATGGGGTAGATTAAAAAGATCGTAAAATAGGTGCCGCATGAATTGAACGATAGACAGATGGAGCGACGCCAAAACACGATGAAAATTTGATATATTTCGAGAATCCTAAATGCAATAAATCGAGGGTTGATCCCGACCAACCATCAACATCTTCCCCAAGACCAAATCGCTTCGGACGGAAAGCGATGCTGTGCGTTTGGTGGGATCAGCAGGGTATCGTCTACTATGAGATGTTGAAACCTGTTGAAACTGTCAATGCCCACCACTACTAACAACAACTGATCAAATTGCACCGTGCTCTGCGTGAAAAAGGACTGATTATCAACAAATACATGACAAGCAGATTTTCCTCCACGACAACGGACCATCGCACACAACAAAAATGGTCCGAAACTACTTCGAGACACTCAACTGTGTGATGCTACCCCGGCCCTTCCGATTACCACCTGTTTTCGTCGATGGGCCACACGCTCGCTGAGCAGCACTTCGATTCTTACGAAGACGTACGGAAAAAAAGGCTTGATGAGTGGTTTGCCTCGAAAGAGAAGGAATTTTTTTGGCGTGGTATCCACAAATTGCCCGAGAGATGGTAAAAATGTGCAGCTAGCGAAGGCAAGTATTTTGAATAAGTTTGTTTTTGCTTTCTATGAAAAAAACTTGTGTTTTTTTAACTAAAAAACAGCGGAACTGACCGATTACTGAAACTGGAGCGAACTAGATTTTAAGACACTCTCCGGTCATCGACAGTCCTTGACCAAATCACTTGGAATTCACCCAAAAACGGCATTCGTATAATCGGAATGGTTGTCCACTTTCCCCACTGCTTGGTGAAGCGTTTTTAACTATGAAATTTTTTGACAGTAGCACTGCTAGAAGCACCAAAGCCGTCTGAAAAATGCGTGCAACATCATTGAGATATGTGCGATACTTAATTAAATTTCGAACCAGTCAAATCCCATCAGCTTGGAGGCCATTTGACATTACCAGTTCTAGAAATTACGCGTTCTGTAAACTTTTCGCACAATAAAGCCAAAATTTTTCGCCGCCTTGTTAAAACCAGATAAAAAAAAGTCCAGATAAAAATCTTCAAAATCAGGACAAAAAACGTTGGTTACACACATAATACGGCCATAGGGACTCTATAAATGGTCAAACAATTGCGGACCAATAACATCTTCAGACAATCACTTTTAGCGATTAAAGAAACTTTTTTAAAGTCGCTTGTTGGTTTCAAAGCCCCACATATGACAATTTGGCTTGTTGGCGTATCCACACATAGCGAGAAATGAGCCTCATCGCCAAAGAAAGTTTAGTTCGAAAAATCAGCACCCAATGCGTATTGTGCCAGTACTGAATTGGCGTACCTTCTGTGCGATTTTAACGCATTATTCAATATGACATGGCATACCTAAACGTAAATAAATGTTTCTTTTGATGGTATATTTGTTTAAATAAGTTGAGAGAACGCAGGATTATACCCAAAAAATGGATAATCCGATATTAAGTCATATTGTGTATTAATGAAAATGTAATTTGGTGGGCTTTGTTAAAGAAATAATCTTTCTTCCTTTCAAAAATTTATCGAACATTCTGATTCCTTCCCACTGCTACTCGTACTCTTTCTACATTTAATATTGATTAATTAATTTTATATACAATATTATCTAACAAATCATATAGTAAGAGTTTTATCAATTCAACATCCGCTTCTATTGAGAGGAGGATATTTGGTTTTAAATGCAAAAACCATGGCATAAATATCGTTTTCGAAATTTACGAAACTACCAAAAATACTATGGAATAATTCTAATTCATAGAAGAATTCATTATAACTAATTTAATTAAATTCTATACCATAAATAGGAATATGTACTCGTAATTAATATAATCTTATCATATTTTTGTAACTATGTAAATAATAATATTAATACATATATTAAGATATTGTTAAGAAATTGTTTTGGAAAATATTTGGAAATTCGTGAAATTCTTCGCACATCCTTTTTAATTGTATCTGTAAGAGTGCGATTTTGGTATTGAATTGAAATGAAATTGAATAGAAAGTTCTCTGTCTTTAAATAGAATTGAAACAATATTTCAATGAAATTTGTATTTAAGGAAAATTTTTGCCAAATCTTTAATCTGTAAATAGAAATTGATATAAAAGCGATTCTTGGTAAAAGTTAGACCCCATTTGGCTTAGATTTGATTGCGTTGATTTGATTTTCAGTCAAACGACAGCGTTCACGTTGTTCTCATGGGGAAAGTTCGGCACACAAAAGGTATTAATTTTCGTTTAAAAGGAGTACAAATCCATTTGAAATTAGTGAGAATGTCTTTGATCTTCTTCGAACTTCATAAGTACGAGCAGAAGGTGTGTATATGTGAACGATTGAGTGCATATTATTATATCTGCGTTCAGTTTACAACATGTCCTTTGTATGACAGTATATCGTCAGTATCTGCTAGTATAATAGTGCCTACAAACGGCACTGAGAATCCATCTATTCATCCATCCACATCACATGTCTGTAAAGTACACCAAATACACATTTATAAGAGAATTTCCATACGGCATTTGAACTGTTCACAAAAGGCAATTTTAATTGAGTTCGGAAAGCTTAATGAAAAACATTCCTCGTGTTTTTTTTGCCATTTTGGGCTTGCATTGTACTCATCCGAGCCAACTATAACTTGGTGCGTCTGAATTTATTTCGTTAGCTTTTCGCTCTTATCGACTGCATCCTCATACGAATATGTACTGTTAACATACACTTTATATACAAAATAAATAAATACATTCACTTAGTCATAAATACCACAAAATATGAAGGAGAATTCTGTACTCGCTTAATCCCTAACCCTTGAGCTCTGCACCTACCCTTCTCGAATATGAAGTAAGTTATTTTGAAAGGCAACAATTCAAACACGAGTACTCTCGTATTGGGGAACCAACTTTTAAATGGATCCGCTTTTGTTGCATATTGCCTTTCGAATTGAAAGCTTACGAATTTATCTTTTCTGCTCTCATATCGCACAGATATTATTTCATTTTTGTTTTTTTTTGCCTTTATTTTTGTTATTATCATTAATATTTTAAATAAAATTGAATGCCAAATAAATTTTGTTAACATATTGAATTATTGTAGAATTCTTCTATTCACGATGGTCCTTTTTATATTCGACTCAGTTATCTTTTGTAATATTTTCGAGAATTCCAATTATCATGAAAGAATTTACAATTTAAGAATAGATAGAACTCCTCATTTTCTGGGGAATACTAAATCATAACTAGTTAATGGGAATAAATGTTTAAAGATATGATAGGAACATGGTGAGAGTGGCATTACTGAGAGCTATCTGGCAAAAGTGCGGACATCCCATTCATCCACTCATATAACAGGTCTTCTAATAAGAACTTTTTTTAAGAGAGTTCAAATCTTAGATTATATTTTAGAAGAACTGAATAGGCGTCTAAACAAAAATTCTGTCCAAAGAATACTTTCGTAAGAACACAAACACACTTTCAAATGAACCTTTCACGAAAAACATCGTATTCTGCAATAAAAACATCCTACTTACTGTAAAGAATAAAACTATTTATGCAACTTGTTCGTAAACTACTTAAAATTTAATAAAACCGCACTTAAATGTTCACCTCACAATAAGTATCTAAATGTCAACAAAAGTATACAAGCATTTTGGTATGCCACCATTGCATGGAAATTGGCGTGTTTTAAATCTCTCCAAAAGTCTACAAAATTGAGACGCTTCATATTTTATTGATATTTAAAAAATAAATAATAAACCTATTTAATATCAGATAATTGAAAAAAAAATAAATGTTGTCTTCTATCGTGTTTTAAAATATATTTTTCTTCGAAATAAATGAGTTAAAATGGGGTGTCATGTCTGTATAAAAAAATATATACAAATATATGCAAGCAGTACGATTTCTCACCGCTTTTGCAATAACTCAGACAGAAAATTGCGTGTATGAGGTCTGTTCAAATTTTTAATTTTCGCTTAAAATTAAAAATTTGAACAGACCTCATACACGCAATTTTCTGTCTGAGTTATTCGATTTTTGATTTTTTGTGGCGTTATGTTGGTACTCATATCTCTAACTTATGTCGACAAGTTCGGCCATTTTGAATGTTCAGTTAATTTTTGACAGCTGCTTTGCTTGCACGTGTTTTGGCTAGTCTTCGATTTTTGCCCATTCCAACAAAATAGATCAAAGAATTTGTATCAAATTTTGTGTGAAAAACAAAATTAATTGCGGAGACGCATTTGGAATGTTGACTGTGGCATATGATGAAGCTACCTTGGACCGAAGCAACGTTTATCGGTGGTACAAAATGTTCTCAGAGGGCCGAGAAAATGTGAACGACGAAAAGCGCGTTCGGTCGAATGTGAAGGTTTTGCTTACAGTAAATCGTTTTCTTCGATTGTAGGGTCGTGGTGCATCATGAGTTCTTGCCACAGGGTAGAACGGTCAGTAAGGAATATTACCTGTAAGTTATGCGCAAGTTGCGCGAGGCAATCCGCCAGAAACGCCCGGATTTGTGGAACAAAAATTGTCTTTTGCACCATGATAACGCCCCTGCTCACTCATGGTTGCTTGTGCACGAATTTTTGGCCAAAAACAATACACTAATAATGCCGCAGCCACCGTATTCCCCAGATCTGGCCCCCTGTAACTTTTTCTTGTTCCCGAAACTGAAGAGCCCCATGAAAGGACGACGCTACGCTACGATTGAGGAGATAAAGACGGCATCAAAGGAGAAGCTGAACAAGATCACAAAAAATGATTTTTTTGAAGTGCTTCGAGGTTTGTAAAAAACGTTGGCACAAGTGTATAATATCTGGTGGGGATTACTTTGAAGGAGATAAAATAGATATTCATGAAAAATAAATAATTTAAAAAAAAAACACACAAAATTCGCGATACTTTTTGAACAGACCTCGTACATATACGAAAACGTGACGTTAGGGCCTATCCAGGCATTCTTTAATCTAAGGTTCAAATTGACTGCACATACACATATGTTGACATTTCTGTCACAGTAAAAACTTTACCATTTATTATGCCTTTACTTTTGCTCGAAAAGCGTATTGAAATAATTGAAATCTAATATGAAAATGGTCGATCCGTGAAAACCAGATTTCGTAAAATTCGCGATAACGTCCATCTGAGCATAAATCAAGAATATTTGGTGGACAAAGTTGAGTCCGCTGGTTCAGTAGAAACGTGGTTGTACAGGATAGTCAGCTGAAAATATTCTTTCGGTGAATGAAAGTGTTTAGCTATTTAGCCTTCTCAGGTTTAATTAGTGAAATATTCAAATGAGCTATTTTCAACGCCGAACTTTCGCTGATTAAATCATGGAATATGATGCTGGCTTTTTAGTAAAAATCTTCTAAGATGAAGGTCATTTTCCCTTAGACAGCTACTATTGAGCGAGCAGAGCATTCATCACGTGTCACAACATAGTGTGATTTATGGGCCGCAAGCATCATTGGTCTGTATTTTTATTTTTTTTTTAAATGAGGATTATGCTGCAGTTATTATCAATAGAGAGCTCTGGAGAGATATGGCTTATTTTTTGGTGACATGAATGCCGACGACTTGTGGTTTCAACAGAACGGGCGCTACGTGCCACAGTGCCCCAGAAACAACCAACTTCAATGGACGTCTAATTTCGCGAAGAGGTGATATCAATTCGCCACCAAGATGTGATTTAACGCAATTTTTGGAAGGCTATGTGAAAGATAACGTTTACGAGAGGAATTCACACTCAATTCATAAGCCACAATAATTGCAGATTTCTTTTCAATAAAGAATGACAAATTGTGTGTTGCGTTTAAAATTTAACAAAAAAGTTCTAATGGGTAGACGTTGGAGCTTTTATATTGGCCCCTCAAATTTTTGGTTATTTGTTTTTAAGTAAAGTCTCTTAGACAGTATCACGACCGTGAGTCTATTTGGCAACCTCCAGTTTCGTATGGGTGGCCATTACCAATTTCCTTACGGAAGCTGGTCTGTTTTTAGTAGGCTAGATCACATAGAATTATTTTGTGCAGCAAGTTAGAGTGTTTGATGAAGATCTAGGAGCTCCGCATTTCTGATTTGAGGACAACTCAAAAAAAAGGTATCGGAGAGCAGTTTTTCTGCCCAAAATTTTAATAAATTATATTATGTTATTTAACATGACTTATCTGCCGTTACGCTACTATAGCGATTGAGTTACGTTCAAACAACGCACCACCATTACTGGCAGTTTACAGTCAGTAACCAGTTACAAGCTGATCACTCCAACTATTTGTGGCAAGGCGGAAATGAACTTGTGCGTCCATTTGCGATTCACATTGCCATATTTCATACATTCTATTCAGGACCAGTAAACGGCGCTGGCGTAGATTAAGATCCTGAACCTCTTCATTCGTAATCAGACAACCAGCAAGCGGGATGCCCCGCCGTATATGGTAGTGAATGCTTCCACAAAGAATCTCCAGGTCCCATGGAATTTCTCCCATGAGAATCTGTTGACACGGTTCTACATATTTTCAAACATACATCCTGTATAAAGACAGGACTTTTACCATTCTGGATCCTAGTCCCCACTCCCTGCGGAATACTCGCACCAGCATGCCAACCAAACTGACCACGCGCCTCCTTAGATGTTGCAAGTGAGGCCGTAGCGCAGCCTCTCTCCAACCTTTACTCACGCGTATCGAACCCCGACCGCCCCTAAGCGACACAGTCTTCCTTTCTGAGACATTCACTCCCATTCACAAACCATCTGTATGTAGAGTCTTCTCGTAACCTGTACCGCATACCAGAAGATCATCCGCATATGCGATCACACCGCAGCCGGTTTCCTCCAACAGCACCAAGAGATCGTTCATCGTCATATTCCAGATCCAGGCAGATTAACATTGAAGCTGCCAAGTTAAGTGAATCCTTAAAATGTTCATAAATAGGGGTACTAAGGAACCACAGGAATCCCGTTTTATCGTAAAACGGGATTACTGTGATTCCTTAGTCCCCTTAGTCACCTAATCAAAGGCCTTGTAACTTTTTCTTGTTCCCCAAAATAAAATAAAATACTTGAAAGGATCTCATCTTAGTATTATCGATGACATCCAAAAGAGTGTAACCGAGAAGATAAAGGCGATTCCACTTGAAGCCTTCCAGCACTGTTATGTCTTCACCAATGTACTAGACACAGTTTCCTTCAGATCATATCTGAATTTTCATATACAAATTGAGTATTTCGTAATATATTTTGTTTTCCAGGTTTTTTACATGGCAGTTTTTCCCTCGTAAACTTTTTTCAAAACCCAACATTTTAATTTCCTTTAAGATTTTTTCAGATTTTTGAGAAACTTTTTCTTCAGTTTTCTGATGAACTCTTATTATTTTTTTAATTTCTATTAAATCTTAGTTGAAGTTGCATATAAAATTATTGAAAGACTTTTGTAAAAGCAAACTTATATGTTATGCTGATGTTAATAGTATAAAATTTAATGTAATAAAATAGTTCACATATGAAAAACTACCTTTATTTTGTAATATATAAGAAAATCCAATTCGCAGTGTTTCGAAGGACGAATCCTTTTTCAATGTTTGGCTGCCGCTATTATACACACGATAATATATATATTGGAGCAGGATCCCTGCAAAGACTAAATAATTTCTGAGAAGTGAACTTTCGGAACATTTAATAAGCCGATTGAGAGTTGCTTTTTATTCTTGTTTATTTTATTTTTGCCAGACGAGCGACTTAATAAGTTCGAGCATATATTCTTACCGGTTGGCTGTCTTGCTTTATCTACTATCGTAACTGCTTCCCTATTACCTACATTGACTATTTTCGAATACCGTCGTTGTTCTCTTTATTTTCTCGTGTATACGTAATAGGATTATTTGTTGAATAAAGGTCTCCATGCGGTAGTATTACATCTCAGTTAGAGTTGAATATGGTGAAAAGAAGCTTCCTAGCAAAATATTCCTACTGCCAATAAGGTTGGCCTAGCCAATCTCGTAAATGGCAACAATAATTCAAAAGCAAAACCCCTAATAATTCTAGGGTAGCTTTATAAACGAAAATAATTGATAATCAAAAATCTTCTCTATTTTCGGTACTTTTGCTATTCAATTTTTTTATTTAATTCACAGAAAAAAAAACAGCCGAAAAATAATTATTTAAATTTTTAAAAACAGCCTATCATTATATAGTTTATATAATTTATTTAATTGAATTGTAAAACGTCTGATGGCAGAATTCTTAAAGGTCAGAGAAGGAGTAAAAAATAAATTAAAATATTTTTCATTTGCAAATTTCCAGAAAAAAATTCTTCATTGATTTTGAAATTTCATATTATAATATCAAATATATTCTAAGAAAAAGCAGAAAAAAAATTAACAAATACAGCGTAAAAAAATTAATTTTTTTTTGGAGAATATATTGGGTTGTTCGGAAAGTAATTTCGTTTTTTTTAATATTATAAAAATGAAAGACGATTTTCTTATAGTGAATTAATATTTTATTCAATTAAATATTGTCCGGTCTGATCCAAAACCCTTTGCAATCTTTCTGGCAGTAGCATGATTCCACGCTCATAAAATTTGTGTTCTTTGCTGGCAAAAAACTGCTACAAGTGGTTTTTGACATCCTCATTTGAATTAAACGTTTTACCATCTAAAAAATGTTGTAGAGACCAAAACAAATGATATTCGTAAGGTGAGTGTGGCAGTATATCCCATCCAAGCTCTAAAAGCTTTTGCCGAATGTTCAAACTTGTATGTTGTTATGCATTATCCTGTTGGAACACTATAGCTTTCCTATTGACCAAGTCTGGCCTTTTTTCTTTCAGTGAATCATTCAATTTGTTCAACTGATGACAGTACACTTCAAAATTGATAGTTGTGTTGCTTGGTAGAAACCCAAAATAAAGGATTCCTTTGAAATCCCGCCAAACAGATAGCATAACCTTTTTTTGATGAATATTTGCTTTCGAAGTGCTTTGAGTCGGTTCATCTTTTCTACTCCAGGATCTTTTGCGCTTAACATTGTTGTAGATAACCCATTTCTCGTCCCCAGTGATGATACGCTTCAAAAATGGATCAGGAGTTTCAGAAGCAAATCACAAACGTCAATGCGGCGGCACACATTTTTTTTCCTAAGAAGATAAGGAACCCATACTATATGTCGAGCTTTGAGATAAAACCTATCCGTTTCAAATGATCTTGAGCGGTCGAATTTTATAAATTTAATCTCTCAGCGATCTGACGAGTTGTTATTCGCCGGTTTGCATCAATTAATGCCTTCTTAATCAGCTTCAACTTCATCAGCTTCAAAACGAAATTACTTTCCGAACAACCCAATATAATTTTTTTGGTGTACAAGGTCTGTTCAAAAAGTATTGCGAATTTTGTGTTTTTTCAAAAACTATTCATTTATTCATGAATATCTATTTTGTCCCCTCAAAGTAATCCCCACCAGATATTTTACACTTGTGCCAACGTTTTTACCAATCCTCAAAGCGCATCAAAAAATCATCCTCCTTCGAAGCCGTCTTTATCTCCTCAATCGTAGCGTAGCGTCGTCCTGGTGCATCATGGAGCTCTTCAGTTTCGGGAACAAGTAAAAGTCACAGGGGGCCAGATCTGGGGAATACGGTGGCTGCGGCATTATGAGTGTGTTGTTTTTGGTCAAAAATTCGCGCACAAGCAACGATGCGTGAGCAGGAGTGTTATCATGGTGCAAAAGCCAATTTTTATTCTTCCACAAATCCGGGCGTTTCTGGCGGATTGCTTCTCGCAACTTGCGCATAACTTGCAGGTAATATTCCTTATTGACCGTTCTACCCTGTGGAAAGAACTCATTAGTCACCACGCTCCTGCAATCGAAGAAAACTGTAAGCAAAACCTTCACATTCTACCGAATTTGGCAGGCTTTTTTCGGTCTTGGCTCGTGCGGCAGCTTCGATTGGGATGATTGAGCTTTGGTTTCCACGTTATAACCATAAGCCCATGATTCGTCACCAGTTATGACCCTCTTGAGCAAATTTGGGTCGTCGCGGAAAGAGTCCAACAGCTCCTTACTAATGTTAATGCGATGCTGTTTTTGGTCGAAAATGAGCAAAAATTGAAGAGGAGCCAAAACATGTGCAAGCAAAGAAGCTGTCAAAAATTAACTGAACATTCAAAATGGCCGAACTTGTCGGCATAAGTGAGAGACATGAGTACCAATATAACGCTACAAAAAAAATCGAAAATCGAATATACGTAACCCGCGGAAATTCAAAATTCGCGATACTTTTTGAACAGACCTCGTTTATTAGATTTGCCATTTTCAATTGTTTATTATTCACTGAAAAAAAACACGTTAAAACTATAAATATTTTTCACAAAAGTAGCTAATTTAAAGTCCTCGGAACTTTAATCTACTATTGAGTGCCTTCTCAATAAAAAGGCTCCTGATTATGATCTAATAACAGCTTCTATTCTGATGCTAATTTCCCGAAAAGCTTAAGTTTTAATTACATACATTTTCAATGGCACAATCTATTTTCCCTTACTCTAGAAATTTTCTGTCATTAAAATGTTTCCGAAAATAAATAAATCCATTAATTCTCGTTCCTTCCTCCTAAAGACGTATCAGCCACTTACCAATCATTGTTAAGATTTTTGAAAAAATCCTATTAAAACAACTCTGCCCAGTCCAAGTTAATAAAAAAATTATTCCTGATCACCAATTTGACTTCCGATCTAAACACTCCATAATCCAGCAATGCCATCGCGTTGTTAATCATATTGCATCCTCTCTTAAGAGAAAACAGTATTTCCCAGGAATATTTTTAGATATCTCTCCAAACTTTTGATCGTGTGTGGCATCCTGGACTGCTTTGGAAACTCAAGAACTTTCTTCCTTCAACATACTACCTTATAATAAATGCATATCTCTCCAATGTCATTTCCAAGTTAAAAATCAAACAAAATCCTCGAAAATATATCCTATTCTAGCCGGAATACCACAAGGCAGTATCCTTGGTCCCATTTTATATAATATTTATACCCATAACATTCCATTTGATCTTAATACTATCATTGCTACTTACGACCCATAACATTCCATTTGATCTTAATACTATCATTGCTACTTTTGCATGCGCTCAAAATTGGTTTGAGCGCATGCAAAAGTGTATAAATCTTGATGGAGAATATTTTGAAAAACAATAAAACCTTTTTCGTTGATAAATATTCGCATTTTCATTATTAGGCCAGAAATATATATAGTAGCCCACGTATGCAGATGATACGGTCATTGTTGTAGCTTCCAACAATTTACATATCCACAACCTTCTATTTTGCTTTGAGAGATGGAGAGTGAGGGTAAATGAACAGACAAGTGCTCACATTACTTTCACACTTTGTCACAAAAAAACCTATCCCTTTCTACCTTAATACATATACAAACATGATTCCACAATATGATAATGTACGTTATTTGGAACTGCACCTGGACAAGAGGTTAGCATGGAACCCTCATACTAGACTAGAAAAACTTTAAGCTACTAGATGTTACCTACAACTTCTTAGACTGCTGTACAAAAGCTCGAAACTAACAATCAACCAATTCGGACATATGGAATTGAACTTTGGGGTTCAACGAAACATTCCACTTCCTATCGCGTCCAGACCTTATAATACAAGATCCCCCATAAAATTATTTTTAATTTGTGCAATGCATCGTGAGCTAAATCTTCCCTTTGTTCAGGACCTGTGCATTTTCCGCTATCAACAATTTCACTCCCTCTTATCCTATCATCATAATCCACTTGTGCAAAAAATTGTCCTGTACTATCCTCCACGAAAACACTCATCGGAGACTTAAGAGACAATGGCCTAGAAATTTTCTATAACTTCCACTTTCTGATGCATAAGATTGTTAATTAAAATGTTATGTAAATTTGCTTGTTACAATACAATTGTAATTGCAAACAAAAAAGTGGCCATATTTCGCACTTTAAGAGGATATTATGGTCAAAGTTGTCTTCTGCGATGAGGCTTATTTGTTGTTCGGTAGATACGTCAGTAAGCAAAATTGCCATATATGAGGCTATGTGGCTGTGAATAAGCCATTGTATCCACATTTGGGTTTGAGGGTGTCATTGGTTCTTACTTCTTTGCAAATAAGGAAGAAGATAACGTTTATCTTTTTAGTCATATGATTTTAATGTGGACCATTTGTGGCTTTAACAAAAAAAACGGCACCACAAGCCACACGATACGATAAATTTTAACTTTGTTGCATGAAAAGTTTCCACGACGTATAATTTCAAGATTTAGTGACAAGATCGACTTTTTCTTGCAAGGCTTCATGATAAATCGTGTTTATGGAGATTATCCTTAGTATTTAAAAATTAACATCCGTCAAGTAATAGCCGAATTACAGCCCAAAATATTTGAAATATGAAAGAACATATTTCATAATGGGAAGGTCCCAATCAATACAACCACATAAAAAATTTATCAAAATCTGAATTTCCGGCATATTTTATGAAACTCTACTTTTCAAAGTACAAATTGGATAAGGCTTTATTTTCAAAAGAAAAGAAAAGAGAAAATAAATTTCTTAAAATTAGTATCTAATCAAAAACAATTCACAATATATTCGTAGTTTCTAACAATGTATACTCAATTATTATAGCCTACGGACTATTGAAATAAATTGGAAAACATTCTAAATATCTGTGCTAACATATTATTTCCAATATTTGCGTTTTGTTATGCGCTCGTATTCATTTTCGATCTGCTTTTCTATGTTACTCGTACGTATGAATTGTGAATATTCTTGGTCCTAGACTTTCGTAGATGCTTGTTCCTTGATAGAGATTTTGTTATATTTTTACTCTTTGATTTTCGTATGTCATGGATGGATCGTCATCGCATAAACAAAGTTAGCAATTTGGTCGCATTTTCCACTCAATAAACTTTTGACCTAACGAACCAAGCAAAAGGAATTGATTTGAATAACTTATACGGAAAAGATGTCTCAATACAGTTGAATGTGGGACACTCTACAAGTACGTGCACACATTTGACCGTTCTTGGCTCGATGGTCCGATAATATTTGCTCTTCGGAAGATTCCTCCTTCTTTATGAGGCTAGCTTTACTCAGGATACTTTTCACGCTGACTAAATCCTCCTAGAGAAGAGTATCTTTCACATTCACATCGGCAGGATAACATACAATATTGCGAGCATATGCTCCAAATTCGAGAATTCAATTCGTTTTGATAAAGGTTCCGCAATTTATTTTACCAAAAGTGAATATTCGAAAATTTTATCGATGAACACTGAATCATTGGCAACTATCACACATTATTTCCTACTCCAACAAATGAGCATAATTCTTTCACAACGGCAACATTATTCTAGTTTTATTATCTTATATCGAATGACTACTTTTATTATACGAAATATTATTGTTTTTGTTTAATACAGTTTAAATTTAATTAATTTAAAATTCAAAATTTAAAAAAAAAATTTATTACAAAAAAGCCAAATAGAAAATTTGATTTATAATTTTTTTAATTGGTGGTAAATATACACTTAATTCTCTTTTTACACAATAGATAACAGTTCGGCTGAAAAGTTTATAAGATTGACATCTAGATGGCGCCTCTTGCAAAAGTCTACTTAATTGACAGCAATCAGCATGCTTCAAATGATTCCTGTCAAAATTTGACAGCAATCGGTCGATTGGTTCGTGAGATATAGCATTTTGAGTGAAGCAACTTTTGTTATTGAAAAAAAAATGGATAAAGACGAATTTCGTGTATTGATAAAGCATTGCTTTTTGATGAAAAAAAATACAGTGGAAACCAGAGCATGATTTGACAAACGTTATCCGGACTCTGCTCCAGCTATTTCAACTGTGAAATATTGGTTTCGTCAATTTCGAACTGGTCGTACGAGCACAGTTGATGCAGAACGCAGTGGACGCCCAAAAGAGGTGGTTACGGCAGAAAACGTCAAAAAAATCTACAAAATAATTTTAAATGACAGTAAAGTGAAGTTGAGCGAGATAGCTGAGACTCTGAAGATATCGAAAGAGCGTGTTGGACATATCGTGCATGAATATTTGGGCATGCGAAAGCTGTGTGCAAAATGGGTGCCGCGTGAGCTCACTGTGGACCGAAAACAACAACGTGTTGATGATTCTGAGCAGTGTTTGGAGCTGTTAAAGCGCAATAAACCCGAATTTTTGCGTCGATATGTGACAATGGATGAAATATGGCTCCGTCACTACACTCCAGAGTCCAATCGGCAGTCGGCAGAGTGGAGAGCGAGCGACGAACCGAATCCAAAGCGTGGAAAGACGCAACAGTCGGCTGGCAAGGTGATGGCGTCTGTATTTTGGGATGCGCATGGTATAATATTCATTGACTATCTCCAGAAGGGACAGACGATCAACAGCGTCTATTATATAGCGTTATTGGATCGTTTGAAGAAAGAAATCGCTAAGAAACGGCCTCATTTGAAGAAGAAAAAAGTGTTGTTTCACCAAGACAATGCACCGTGTCACAAGTCGATGAAAACGATGGTCAAACTCAATGAATTGGGCTACGAATTGCTTCCCCATCCACCGTATTCTCCAGATCTGGCCCCCAGCGACTTTTTCCTGTTTGCAGACCTCAAGAGAATGCTCGCTGGCAAGAAATTTAAGACCGATTGCCGAAACTGAGGCCTATTTTGAGGCAAAACCGAAAGAGTACTATAAAAATGGTATCGAAAAGTTGGAAGATCGCTATAATCGCTGTATCGCCCTCGAAGGCAACTATGTTGAATAATAAAAATGAATTTTGCAAAAAAAAATATTTTTACTGTGTTACCTTATAAACTTTTCAGCCGAACTGTTACGTTCCAAAAAATACGTGCAAAAAAGAGTTCGTGTAAAAAAAGCTATTGGCAAAATGGAAGAATAAAAAAAGTTCTTCTTTTCAGTTACAGACCTAAAAAAAACAACTGAAAAGTACAACAAACAATTACAAAAAAAATCTTGATAGAGTTTACTTAAGAATTTATTTCGTGCACACATTGATAGAGTTTACACATTTTAATTCATTAAATATATTATAAAAAATAAATTATACTATGAAAAAAAAGAAGATAATATCTGAAATTCATTAATATAAAAAAAAATGAAAATAATATCACTTTCTGATAATAAATGCATACGTTTGCGTAAGACTACAATATCACTGCTATCACTAGAATTATTTTGTGAAAATATTTATGTACACGTATTATCATCTCTATTCTCCTATGTTGATAATTCAGTAGTTTTTAGAAGGAAATCAGTCATTAACGATTGTGTTTGATTTCGTAATAAACCGTTATAAGGTTCCCTGTAAGATGCCATGAAGGATTTCAGTTCCCGTTTAAATTTTTCTCCAGAAGCATTGGAACCAAACAACAATGTTACACGGTCCTTTGCTACTTTAAAACCACTGGCAGTTTTCTGCGATTTTACAACATAAGTTCTCCTAGGCATTCTTTTCCAAAAAAGGCCACTTTCATGTACATTCCAAACTTGATCTGGGGTGTATCCTCTATCTTCAATAATTTTTTTAAGTTTTTGAGGGAATTCTGTGGCAGCCAACTCATCTGCAGACGCAGTTTTTCCCTTAGTTTTTATATTATGGAGAGCATGCCGTTTAAGAAAACTTTGTCCCAGAACATACAGATTTACTGACTACAGTTTAATTTTTTTAATCGTTCTTATGGTAGCTTCATGAATACCAAAATGCTTTCTGACAGCCGTTGCACCTTGTCCTGTTGTTGCAAGTTGATCTAAAAATTTAAATTTAGTATCTAAACTGATCGCCTTCTTCTTCGTTTTTATTACAGGTTAATTATTTGATATTGTGTTAAGGCTAAAAATATTTTTTTTTCATATTGATATTTGAAAATTAATTCAAAATTTACCTGTTATTGAGTTAATAAATCTATACGAGCACTAACTTTATTTTACTTATAACTTTTTTAATATCCACATCAACTAAACGTCTTTTCTTTTCAACTCTCAAAATCAAACTAAATTTCGTAAAAAAAAAATTACGTTTTTACCCTACGCATAATTCGGGGAATCCCATTCATAAAAAAGCTCATAGAATATTGAAAATCATGTTAAAACAAAACAATTCGTGTAAAAAGAGAATTTTTTTTTTCAAATCAAATTTATGTTAAATAAAATTTGTGTAAAAAGAATTGGGCTAAAAAGTGACAGCAGGCGAAAATTATAAAAAATCAATTAATGACACAAATCTACGCGATGCTATCTATGCGATACATCAAAATAGTCTGTACCGAAACCAGAATAAAGGAAGCTGTTATACATTTATATATGTATAACAAATAGTTTATCGCAAACTTTCTGACGATCGTGCAGTGCTTTCGGTTTAGGGATTGGCTACTTAACTCTACATTATTAGTTCGGTTCATTTCTTTGATAAAAAATTTTTCACTGCAATTTTTCTCAGCAAAATATGAAAACTTCCAAGGAAAAATTTAATAAAAAATAATTAGAAAATAACTTACTTAATTCGTAAGTAAAATAAATGTGTTTTTGGGAGAAAGAGGAAAGAAATTTTGAACACATTATATTAGTTTGGGGAAAAAGAAATCCATTATTTTTTCGTTAGATGGCTATAGTCATGTAACGGATGATTTTTTTAGTGTTTGGTTTTCAAACTTCCAAAAAAATACAGAGTGGGTGAAATTTTTATTTGAATTAATAAATCAAGGCTTGCCATTTACTTTTTAAAGACTATTTCATATAAATATTGGCCACGACTACGTTTTAAGTAATCCATTTGTGTAATGTTGTATTCCAAGCTACTTAAACACGTGAAATTTTGTCTTAAAAAATATTCTAGAGGCGTCAAAACGCACGATCTAGGTGGCCAACTTACCGCTCCGAAACGTGAGATAAATTGCTCACCGAACACATCTCTCAATATGTCCATTGTTTCACGTGCTGTGTGGCATGTAGCGCCGTATTGTTGAAACACCATGTCGACCAGATGCAGTCAAAAATAAGTTCAAAACCATCGAGCGAAAGCGGGCACCATTAGACGGGAACGTTGCGACCAGCGTCATCTTTAAAGAAATACGGACCGATGATTCCACCGCACAAAACAGTGCATTTTTCTGCGTACAATGGCAGTTTTTGGTAAAAAAATGAATTTTCCTCAAATTGCTCACTGTCGTTCGGCTTCAGTTCTTGCACGATCTGTATTTTATACGTTTTCAGATAAAGATCCTTGCGTAAAATATTCCACATACTCGAGTAACACACAATCCCAATTGCTGTGAACGGCGACGGATGGATATTTCGTGGTCTTCACCAACATTGGACGCAACGGCAGCAATATTTTTCTCTGTACGCACACGGGTTGGTGGTTTGATGTCCAATAGCGGAAAATTGCTGGGAAATTTTGTCACTATGGCTTGAACTGCTTGCTCAGCAGTAGGTCGATTATGACGACCATAAAATGGTCGAAGTGCGCGAAACACATTTTTCACAGAGAACGAACTTCGATAATAAAATTCAATAATTTGTAGGCGTTATTTGGGTGTAAGTCTTTCCATGATAAATTGGCAATGCTATCTGAGCATTTTTGACTTTGACACACGCCATGTGTCATGTGTGATCTGTCAAAAATAAAAACATAAAAACCAAATAGCAAAGTTCAGAACTTTGGAAAAGTTATCAATTTTTTTGATTGTCGATTCAGTTGTGAGTGTAAAAAATGGAAGGTAAAGAAGAGAAAATTCGGTAAATTTTACAATTTTGCTTTGATAAAGGCGAAAATGCTGTTTGTGGTCCCGATACGCGGAATTTTGGTGTCGTCAATTCGGTTTCCATATTTTCGATGTTAAAAACACACCTCACCGCAAAGGTAGGGCCGTCGCCGAAAATGTCGATAAAATCATGCAAGCAATCGAAGTAGACCGGAATGTTTTTTATACCACAAAAATAAAGCTGGATTAAAAAAAACTCCATTTTTGGGTGCCACGCGAATTGACGCAAAAAGACATGATGGATCGAATTTCCATCTGCGAAACCTTGGACAAACGGAACGAAATCGCCCCATTTCTTAAACGGATGGTAACTGGGGATGATAAATGGGTCACATACGATAATATTGTGAGGAAGCGATCGTGGCGAAGTGGCTCAAAACGCGGCAAAGCGGCTTAAATGGTGGTCTAACCAGAACTAACGGCCAGGAAGGTTTTGCTGTGCATTTGGTGGGCTGCTTCCATTTGGCCAAACACTAAATTCGGATCTCTACTATCAACAATTGCACCGTTCGAAGCTAGCGATTGACCAGAAGCGGTCAAACTTGGCCAACAGGAGAGGTACTGTTTTACACCAGGATAACGCCAGGCCAAACACGTCTATAGTGACTCGCCAGAAACTCTGGGATCTTGGTTTGGAAGTTTTGTTGCATCCACCTCATAGTCCGTATCTTGGCACCAAGCGTTTACCATCTTTTTTTATCATTGCAAAACTTCCTTAGTGATAAAAAACTGGTATCAAGAGAAGATTGTGAAAATAGCTTAGTAGAGCTTTTACTCTACTAAGCTTTTTTCACAATAAAGTCTTTCTTTTTGCCCCAACCAATATAATGTCAATAAAACTATGTAAAGTCAATCACATGACTTCTTGCAGGACTTTGCATTCAATAATTTGTAGGCGTTATTTGGGTGTAAGTCTTTCCATGATAAATTGGCAATGCTATCTGAGCATTTTTGACTTTGACACACGCCATGTGTCATGTGTGATCTGTCAAAAATAAAAACATAAAAACCAAATAGCAAAGTTCAGAACTTTGGAAAAGTTATCAATTTTTTTGATTGTCGATTCAGTTGTGAGTGTAAAAAATGGAAGGTAAAGAAGAGAAAATTCGGTAAATTTTACAATTTTGCTTTGATAAAGGCGAAAATGCTGTTTGTGGTCCCGATACGCGGAATTTTGGTGTCGTCAATTCGGTTTCCATATTTTCGATGTTAAAAACACACCTCACCGCAAAGGTAGGGCCGTCGCCGAAAATGTCGATAAAATCATGCAAGCAATCGAAGTAGACCGGAATGTTTTTTATACCACAAAAATAAAGCTGGATTAAAAAAAACTCCATTTTTGGGTGCCACGCGAATTGACGCAAAAAGACATGATGGATCGAATTTCCATCTGCGAAACCTTGGACAAACGGAACGAAATCGCCCCATTTCTTAAACGGATGGTAACTGGGGATGATAAATGGGTCACATACGATAATATTGTGAGGAAGCGATCGTGGCGAAGTGGCTCAAAACGCGGCAAAGCGGCTTAAATGGTGGTCTAACCAGAACTAACGGCCAGGAAGGTTTTGCTGTGCATTTGGTGGGCTGCTTCCATTTGGCCAAACACTAAATTCGGATCTCTACTATCAACAATTGCACCGTTCGAAGCTAGCGATTGACCAGAAGCGGTCAAACTTGGCCAACAGGAGAGGTACTGTTTTACACCAGGATAACGCCAGGCCAAACACGTCTATAGTGACTCGCCAGAAACTCTGGGATCTTGGTTTGGAAGTTTTGTTGCATCCACCTCATAGTCCGTATCTTGGCACCAAGCGTTTACCATCTTTTTTTATCATTGCAAAACTTCCTTAGTGATAAAAAACTGGTATCAAGAGAAGATTGTGAAAATAGCTTAGTAGAGCTTTTACTCTACTAAGCTTTTTTCACAATAAAGTCTTTCTTTTTGCCCCAACCAATATAATGTCAATAAAACTATGTAAAGTCAATCACATGACTTCTTGCAGGACTTTGCATTCAATAATTTGTAGGCGTTATTTGGGTGTAAGTCTTTCCATGATAAATTGGCAATGCTATCTGAGCATTTTTGACTTTGACACACGCCATGTGTCATGTGTGATCTGTCAAAAATAAAAACATAAAAACCAAATAGCAAAGTTCAGAACTTTGGAAAAGTTATCAATTTTTTTGATTGTCGATTCAGTTGTGAGTGTAAAAAATGGAAGGTAAAGAAGAGAAAATTCGGTAAATTTTACAATTTTGCTTTGATAAAGGCGAAAATGCTGTTTGTGGTCCCGATACGCGGAATTTTGGTGTCGTCAATTCGGTTTCCATATTTTCGATGTTAAAAACACACCTCACCGCAAAGGTAGGGCCGTCGCCGAAAATGTCGATAAAATCATGCAAGCAATCGAAGTAGACCGGAATGTTTTTTATACCACAAAAATAAAGCTGGATTAAAAAAAACTCCATTTTTGGGTGCCACGCGAATTGACGCAAAAAGACATGATGGATCGAATTTCCATCTGCGAAACCTTGGACAAACGGAACGAAATCGCCCCATTTCTTAAACGGATGGTAACTGGGGATGATAAATGGGTCACATACGATAATATTGTGAGGAAGCGATCGTGGCGAAGTGGCTCAAAACGCGGCAAAGCGGCTTAAATGGTGGTCTAACCAGAACTAACGGCCAGGAAGGTTTTGCTGTGCATTTGGTGGGCTGCTTCCATTTGGCCAAACACTAAATTCGGATCTCTACTATCAACAATTGCACCGTTCGAAGCTAGCGATTGACCAGAAGCGGTCAAACTTGGCCAACAGGAGAGGTACTGTTTTACACCAGGATAACGCCAGGCCAAACACGTCTATAGTGACTCGCCAGAAACTCTGGGATCTTGGTTTGGAAGTTTTGTTGCATCCACCTCATAGTCCGTATCTTGGCACCAAGCGTTTACCATCTTTTTTTATCATTGCAAAACTTCCTTAGTGATAAAAAACTGGTATCAAGAGAAGATTGTGAAAATAGCTTAGTAGAGCTTTTACTCTACTAAGCTTTTTTCACAATAAAGTCTTTCTTTTTGCCCCAACCAATATAATGTCAATAAAACTATGTAAAGTCAATCACATGACTTCTTGCAGGACTTGATCCTTTTGATGTAATTTTTCATTGCTTTTTTGCACATTTTTTGCCATTACTTTCTGGATGTTAATTTTTAAATGTTCTAAAGTTTACAGAACTTTGAAAAAGTCAAACAGTGTCAAATTGAAAATCTTGAAAGGGAAAAGTAATGGAAAAAGTATCTTGTAAGGGAAAATCTTGAAAGCGAAAAATATCCAAATATTAAAATTACACGTCTTGAGAACTTTTGGTGTAATAAAGCCAAAATATAAAGTTTCTGGGCCCATTTTGTTGAAACCACATATCGTCCAGTTTAGTCCAAAAAAAGTCGGTTTCCATGCAGCCATAGTACTCAGAATTAACGGTACCGATCTCTCCTCTTCATTTTCAAATAAATACGGGGCCAATAGTCGCCTTTTGCGGATACAATGGCTTCTGCTTGAACAATCGACAATTTAAAATGAAAAACATTAATCTAAAAAAATTTTACCCATGAATAATAATTTACTTATATAAATTCTCAAATAATAAGCGAACAATATTTAATTATTCTTAAATGTTCAGATTGAGGAAGGTACAAATTTTACCCCAAACACTGTACCACATTCCCTTAAACCTCGACATGGTTGTACACATAAGAGAAAAAAACATAACATAAAAAGAGGGTAGAAGAATAAATAAAATCACAGATTGGAAAATTACACAAAATAAATAAACAATAATCGATGTTTTACTGCAGAGATAATAATTGTACTCTTGCCTGCTAAATCCGTCTCGTTAGTCCTTTTATTTAATAGTTTATGGATACTTTGTATTTTGGAATATACGACCAGATTTATATATAAAAAAAAATAAATAAATAAATCTATCGCATGATGGACAATAAAATAAATCCATTGTAAAAGTGCTGTCCGATCACACCGATTCCTATTGCTTGCCTGACTGTCTGCCTGCATAAAATTCTTGTGATAATAAATTTGATCGAAATTTATTATATGCTCGACAATGTCTAAAGCTGAGTAGTATTGGCTCATAGCTTTACTCTAACTTAAAATTTACCTACGTGTCCATAGCACTAGTAATACTGCCACAATTACCATTTCGTAAAGCACCTAATGTCCAGATATACCAACGAATTCCACTTGTCTAGACAGAAAAAGCTATTCGAATTCGAAACGACTCCAGAAGGAAACTATAAAGAAAGGAAAAGTTACGTGTTAAGTGCTGTCGGTTGTCTTGATTCCATTCAGTCTAAACTCTTCCCGCAATTTTATATGTTTCCATTCACATTGTATTCTCTTAAAGCCTATGTCGTTTACAGGTATTTTAAAAGAGCCTTTCTCACGAACCTTTTCTTTTCGTTTCGAATTTCTTCATCGAAAGCACAATATTTTTGGGTATTTTCTAATTTACTCTTTTACAGATTACAAAAAATAAATGATTGATAAACAATCCCTTGAAAAGTATGATTTTTTTTGCCGGAAATATTTCTATTATTCTCCATACTACATAGTCGATTTTGAAGCGAATCCAAAAATTTGCATTTGAACTGAAGTCCTTTTATTAACTGAACATTTAAAATTTTGAACAAAAAATTGTGAAAGCGTTTTGCATTCACCGTCACTAAATTGTTAATTATTGCTAGAATTTTTTATGATCTCTATAAAACAAGATTTCTGCTCTTAGAGATACAAGTCCCATTACTTTTCGGCCACATCATCCTATTAATTTTCTATTACCACTCATAAATTTGCGAAAAGTACTCTGTGGTCAATCGGGTTTCTAAATCTATCCAGACGGTCTTAAAGTTCTTTGTGGTTTTTATGAATCTCCTTTGATTTTCTATAATTATTGGGAGTACTCGTAGAAATGGGAGACAGCGGTTTTACAATAGCTGGCGCCAGGAGTAAATGCTGGTCCAAAATGTTTATTGTTTGCCTTCAATTCGAAAAAATCTGCGACTAAGGCTCGTCGAATGATTGTAGAAACTTATGGTGAGGCTTGTATTTGTGAGAGAACGTGTCGTGAATGGTTCCAACGCTACAGAAGTGGTGATTTCGGTGAACAAGTTTGAACACTCAGAATTGGAGGCATTACTGGATGAATATCCATGTCAAACGCACCAGGGACTCATTGGGTGTGACTCAACAAGCCATTTGCCATCGTTTTAAAGCCTTGGGAATGATCCAAAAGCAAGGAAATTGGCTGTCATACGAGTTGAAGGCGAGAGACGTCGAACGGGGTTTTTTTCACGTGCGAATAGCAGCCCCAAAGGCAAAAAAGAAAGGGTTTTCTGTATTGTATTGTGACTCGCGATGATAAGTGTATCCATTACGATAATCCAAAGCGAATTAAAGCATAGGGGCTCGAAGCTCATTCTATGTATTTGGTGTGATCAGCTCGGCGTGGTATGTTATGAGCTGTTGCAACCCGATGAAACCAACGCAGGAGCCCGCTACCGAGCACAACTAATGCGTTTGAGCCGAGCATTAATGGAAAAACGGCCACAAAGACAGGCCGAAGTGATTTTGCAGCACGACAATGCTCGGCCACATCTCTGGGCCACATTAAGAACTGACAAAATTTTGAGTAACTTATCACCCATGAAAAATATGTTTAGCGCCTAAATTTCTGCAAAATAATGACTTCATCGAAACTTCACAGTGAATTTCGAAAGTCCTAACAATTACTCGGCATGATTTTTTTCTTTATGGTCAATAATATTTTCAATTAAACTAAATCTGCATCGAAAAATTTTGCCGGCCACCTTCCCACTAAAATTTAAATCTCGTAAAAGTACGAATGGCAAATCGTGTTGACATGAGATCGGATGTCGAAAATGTGAGACCAGATCATTAACCCATCTAGAAATGTTGCTAGATGACCTAATAACGTTTGTTTATTTCTATGTAAGGTGGTTCCTCAGACATGAGCTCGGGGCCACCTAACAACATAACGATCATGAGGCTATTTAGCAATATTAAGGTCGATGTGGATGGCTTGCTTTTGATAGGCTAGATCAGTTAGACTTTGTAAAATTTTTTGAAACATGTTAGAGTGTTTGATTCGGTTAAAACAAGGACTTGTATCAGGAGTATAAGCTTAAATTCGCTGTTTGGTCATAGTTAGCGTGAGTGAGCCTATTAAGCTACCATGGGCACGCCATACTTTTTTTTATGAGTTTGACATCTGTTCACACTAATCAATGTATAGTGTTAGCAATTTCAAACAACAACATACATTTTTCCTTTGGTAACCATGTCCAGTTTTGTGCCAGAAAAAGATCATATGCGGGGAAGCTCTGCTTTTCTGCTTCAATTTAAAGAAATTGGCAACTGAATCGTATCGAATGCTTATGGAGTCCTATGGTGACAGTGCTTTATCGTTAACAACGTACCGAGATTGGTTTCGTCGGTTCAAAGACGGCAATTTTGACTTGTGGGACAAGAAGCGTGAAAATCGGCCTAGGAAGGTTGAGGATCATTAATTCCAGGATCTTTTAGAGGGAGACGATACCCAATCGTAAAAAATGCTCGCGGAGCAATTACGTGTTACTCAACTAGCCATTTCCATACGTCTGTGTGCCATGGGGAAGATTGAAAAGATCGGAAAATGGGTGCCGCATGAATTGAACAATAGATAGATGGAGCTATGCTAAAACACATGCAAAATCTTGCTCGCCAGACAAAAAAGAAAGTCGTTCCCGCATTGGATTGTGACAGGCGATGAAAAGTTGATATATTTCGAGAATCGTAAACGCAAGAAATCGTGGGTTGATCCCGGACAACCATCAATATCTTCCCCAAGACCAAATCGTTTCGGACGGAAGACGATGTTGTTCGTTTAGTGGGATCAGCAGGGTATCGTCTACTATGAGATGTTGAAACCTGGCGAAACTGTCAATTCCCACCGCTACCACCAACAACTGATCAAATTGCACCGTGCTCTGTGTGAAAAAAGGACGGATTATCAACAAAGACATGACAAGCTGATTTTCCTCCACGACAACGCACCATCGTACACGTTAAAAATGGTCCGAAACTACTTGGTGACACTCAACTGGGAGGTGTTTCCCCACCCCGCTTATTCACCAGACCTGGCCCCTTTCGACTGCCACCTGTTTTCGTCGATGGGCCACACGCTCGCTGAGCAACACTTCGATTCTTACGAAGACGTCCGAAAATGATGAGTGGTTTGCCTCCAAAGAGAAGGAATTTTTTTGGCGGAATATCCACAAATTGCCCGAGAGATGGGAAAAATGTGTAACTAGCAAGGGCAAGTACTTTGAATAAAATTTGTTTTCGCTATCTATGAAAAAGACAATGTATTTTTTTGACTAAAAAACAGCGGGTATAAGCTTATACACCTGGTAAATGAAATTATTGGCAGAACGCCACTGGATTCGCAGAGAGGACATGTATAGTTTTGAAAAAGACAGTTGTGGGTCAGAGCAGTATGTACTATCCGCGTTCTGAGCAATTTTCATACCCAGAATTTCGTTGATAACCTGATATTATTTGCAGGATCAAAGCCAATGTGCTCATTTATTTATAAAAATCTATTTTCATTGTCTTTTCAGAATTTTTCATAAATTAGATTCAAGACCAAAAATTGCTGTTACTTTAATTTCTTATTTTAAAAATATTATTATATTATTTTTAGAATCTTAACTGTCGGGCTTGACTTCATATTAAAAAAATTGATTTAGATTTGAAGTTAAATTATTGTTGAAAGAAAAAATGGTTGAATACGAGTACACTTTTGCCTAGAATTCTATGTGATAACAATTTGAATTATTTAATATATTCGTAAGAACTAAAAGTAAATTTTATATTTTGTAGCAGAATAGAACCAATTATCATCAGACTTGGTTTATTCTTCTTTTAATTTAGCTGCACATGATATGATGAAGAAAATAACAAGAATTCTGTGTGTGCATTTAAAAAAAAATTGAATAAAATTTGGTGCATGTTTTTTTATCATAGAAAGGAATCCATAGCTTGGAAGCTGTATCATTAAAGGTAACGTTGAAAATTGAACCTAAAAGGGTGCATAAAATTAACATTTTGAACTTAGCTACCTTCGTTTGCCTGTAATTAATTTACGTACCCACTAAGGAAGACGATATCATCTTCAGACTCTGACAATACGTTTCCTCCACTTCAGACAGTGGTATTAATTTGATACAAAAATAGAAGAGCAGAAAACAAATCTTTGGAGTATTCTAGTAGTCATTCGTTTTACTTGTACAAAGACCAGAAGGGAAATACTTTACTAAAACGCACAATCCTCGCCAACAGTTTAGCCCTTGCTTTGGATTCAAATCTGACACGGTCACGCACTTTATCCACCTTTACCAGTATCATATCCCCTTTTAATTAAAGCATAGAATTTGAGATAGTCCAATAGATGTCATTGTTATTCTAACTCGTTCAGTTCAGCTACAGATTATAGCAGAGGTAAAGATAATGACAGGTAAAAATCCCATTGTTAATTAATGGATTCCAAGGAATTAGAGAATGCTTTGTTTTCGTACTAATTATGATTCGAGCTGATTGGTTTCATTGCATACAATTTCCCTTTTAACCTTCTTTCCATATTCCGCACTGTTAATTGAGATTTTTTTTCTAAAATCAATCAATCAATTTCAGGACTTTTTTGCACCCATTTTGTCATCATAATCTAATAATTGGAATCGTTAATTCACTTTCGGCAACGGAAATTACACTCTCGATAAAAGTCACACCTTCGTGATGCATTTCCCAAACTACACCTGTGAGCCAAGGGTTGTAGAATTTTTTTTATCTTCAAAATAGAATGCTATTAATCTGACGTAGGTGTTTCGTGTAGTATGGCGATAGTGAATGCAGAAAATGTGTCATGGTATTTTGCCAGAGCATTTCTAGAAGGGTGTGGGCAATACGATTTAATCGATTTTTATTTATGCTGCTGAGCACAAAATCCGAAACTGAATGGAAGTCATACTGTGATCCGGAAATTGCATACACCTAACCTGCTGCTCTAAACTCTCAGCAAGAATTCAAGCAACTGAAAATTTCGCTATATGCAATCTACTCTCAAATAGAAATTACGTGATATTCCTAATTCCGATATTTAATTGATTTTATTCAGTAATCTCAAATTGACGTATTTTGATAACTGATAAAAATTATGAAAAAAGTATCTGGGCAAAACTAATCCAATTCGAGTGGGATTTAGATAGCGGAGAATTTTTGTTTTATTGTTGAAATAAAATTCACGATACAAAAGATCTTCAACGTTCACTTATATTTGCACTATTTTTAACAAAATTGCATATATTATCGAGTGATTTTTTGCTGTTTAATTTTTTCATGTTTTCATTTTTGACACATACTCGTAATACGTGTCAAAAATTACAGGCCCAAATGTGTGAAAAATTCATTAAAAGTTACCTCGAAAGGATCGAACAATCTTTAAAGCGAAAGAAAAAATCCATTTGTATAATCTTTAAAGCGAAATGGTAAGTTTAAACCGATATAATTAAATCGAAAGCTTTGCAAAATCTGTATTTAGAATATGTTTTGTCAAATTATAATTTCCGAAGCCCAAATTAAGATTTTAAATGAATTATTTTAATGAGAAATTTAGAATCGATAATATCGGGTGATTTTTTGATGTTTGGTTTTTCATTTTTGACAGATTACGCATGACACGTGACGTGTGTCAAAGTTAAAAGTGCTCAATTGACATTGCCATTTCATCATGGAAAGACTTACAACCGATTAATACTTAGAAGTTATTGAATTTTATTGTCAAAATTCGGCCTCTGTGAAAAATGTGTTTCGCTCACTTTTACCATTTTATGGTCATTGTAATCGACCTACTGCTGAGCAAGCAATTCAAGCCATATTGACATAAAAATCCAGTAATTTTACGTTATTGTCCATCCATCGCCATTCGCAATAATTGGGATTGTGTTACTCGACTTTGTGGAAAATTTTACTTAAGGATCTTGGTCCGAAAGCGTATAAAATACAGCTCGTACAAGAACAGAAGCTGAACGACCAGTATTTCGGTAACTGGACCCTAGAACAACTTGAGGAAAATTCATTTTTTACCAAAAACTGTCATTGCACCCTGAAAATTGACACTGTGTGGTGCGTTTTATGGGCCGGTGGAATCTTCGGTCCGTATTTCATTTAAAGATGACTCTGGCCGCTGCATCTGGTCGACATTTGGTTTCAACAAGACGACACTACATGCCACACAGCACGTGAAACAATGGACATATTGAGAGATGAGTTCGGTGAGCAATTTGTCTCACGTTTCGGACCGTTCTAGATCGTGCGATTTGAAACCTCTAGACTATTTTCTATGGGACTATGTGAAACAACTCGGCTATGCCGATAAACCACCGTCACGTGTCGCCTTGGAAGACAACATTACACATATTATTAGCAAGATATCAGCCGAGATGCTAAAAATAACTGCATCAAAATTGGACCTCTGGCATGGATCACTTAAAACGTAGTCATGGCATATACTTGCGTAAAATAATCTTTAAAAAATAAATGGCAATTATTGATTTATTGACTCAAATAAAAATTTCACATACTTTTTCAATTTTTCTGTATTTTTTGGAAATTTGAAAAGCAAACACTTAAAACATCACCCATTAAAACCTATTTGGACTTATGGCATTTAGTTTTAGGGTTCAACCAAACGTTCCAATTTCTGTACCGCACCGAGTCCTTACAATTCAAGATCCTCCACAAAATTAAAGAGCCTATATTTTAATGTTCCTTTTGTTCAGAACCTATCCTATTATCATAATTCACTCATAAAAGAACTTTCGTCTATTATCCTCCCCGGAAACACTCATCGAAAACCAAACAAACAGTGGCCGTGAGATGTATAGAAATTTTAAAACCAAGCACTTAAAAAATCACCCGTAATTCTAATTAACTATTGTAAGTTTCTATTTAGAAATGATGAAATTTTCTTAACATCATTCTTAGAGACTGCTCACGAAAGTTAATTTGAATTTTGCTGAACGATTTAATATGTTACCAGTAACAGACACATTTAACACTACAGAGAATCATCATACATAAATCCTGTTAAATGTTTCAGAGTCGATCGTCTTGTAGTCGCCTAGTGCATATGCAATCGTTTAATAATTAAGTTTCGAATAATACGATTATGCTTACGCAATTTTTCACACATTTTTTTTCCAACAAATATTTTTGTAGTTCTAACCATTTTCTTCACACCCCCTTTTCTACACACCTTAGCTGGAAACCAAAATGGATAAAAACGCATTTCTTTGTTTACGCTAAATGCAATTTTTCTATTACAAAATATAGGGTTTCTCAATAAGAGTGATATGACT
The DNA here is from genome assembly GCA_958298945.1 of Atherix ibis. Taxonomy (NCBI): domain Eukaryota; kingdom Metazoa; phylum Arthropoda; class Insecta; order Diptera; family Athericidae; genus Atherix; species Atherix ibis. Next base: position 16,739,691 of record OY282609.1, on the reverse strand, counting down.
TCTAAGTGACGTTTTGGCCATTTGTAATATGTCATGATCTCTCTTTTTTTTTCATTGTATTCAGTAATGTTTACAATTTTATCATGGAGAGATATACGTTAGAATAACGTTTATAAATTATTCAATTTTATTATCAAAATAATCGTTCTCCAATTGCAACTTTTCGTGCGCTCATTTTCATCTGAGTGGTGCGGTAAATAAACAAAACTGTCGATTCTGCTGTGAAGAAAATCCACAAATTATTCATGAACACCCATTACATTCACCTCAATTGACAGTTTGGTGTGGTTTTTGGTCTGGTGGAATCGTCGGTCCGTACTTCTTTCGAAATGAAGCTGGTAACACCGTTACTGTCAATGGAGAGCGGTATAGATCGGTTATAACCAACTTTTTATGGCCGAAATTGGAAGAAGTTGATCTTGACAACATCCGGTTCCAACGAGACGGGGTTACGTGCCACACAGCACGTGCAACAACCGAATTATTGCGAGAAAAGTTTGGAGATTCGTTTATTTCAAGAAATTGTGACATTGAATGGCCTCCAAGAAGTTGTGATTTAACACCATTAGACTATTTCTTGTGGGGTTATTTGAAGTCATTGGTCTTTAGCAATCAACCAGATTCTCTTCAAGCTTTAGAAGTCAATATTGAACGTGCTATTCATTACATACGACTTGATTTAGTGGAAAAAATGCTCAAAAATTGGGTACATCAAATCCGTTCCTGCAAAAGTAGTTGTGAATGCCATTTGAATGACGTGTTATTCAGAACTTAATTGTATCGATTGTACTTCACATTAAATAAAATCATTTGAATTTTCTGAACAATTAATGTGTTGTTTTTTTTTAAAAGAAATCATATCACTCTTTTTGGAAAACTCTATATTTTCAAATTCACTCCTTGTTTTGATGTGATTAAAATTTCCCCATAAATATAAATGAAAATCCCAAAAATGAAGCAAATATAGACAAGTGATAGAAAATTGGGAAAATAATAATGAGGAGACAGTGATTGTGAAAAGGATTGCCAGATCGTATGGAAGGAGTGTCCCTGAGAAGAGGGAGAAAAGTACATAAAAATATTTTGGACCCTTTAAGAATGTGAACATGGCAAGCTCTGTTTGGGCTGAGTAAATTTGTTTTTTTTTTTATTTTATAAACTGTATTTTGGGCTTTAAAGTTTTCTTATTTTAAATAAATTTACTTCACACCATTTTAACTACTCTGTTTGGGTACTTTTATTCGATAATTTTCTACCATTACTTTTATTTTCAATTAAAAAATAAAAAGAAGAGGGATGTTTGTGAGAAAAAAATTCATTAATATTTAATTTTTAAGGCCAGGCCAGTGAGTCATTATTTACTTATCATACGTGTATCATATAAAGTACGCGAGGTTGAAATAATTTCTTTTTCTCTCCTCTTTTCTTGATTAAATCATTACGTTTTTATTTTTTTGTTTTTTGATTCAACTTCTCATCGGGAAAGTACAATATTTCCAGGATTCCCTCTATTAAAGTAAGTGGAATAGAATAAACCATTATAAACTTATATGAGAAACACTTGTGTTACGAAAATAAATTGGCTAAAGTTCTGCAACATTTGATCAGAAATTTTTAACGTCGACTGAAGCTTTTCAGCTTTTTCACTGTTGTTATTAGTTTTCAAAATAAAATTGTAAAAATTGTGGCAAAAAAAATGTATTTTAGTTGGTTGAAAAAACAAAATACGAGTAAATCTAGAAATCTTGGGAAAGGACTAAGAGTGTCAGTGGGGGGGTATACGATTTCTTCTCTCAATCTATTTGGTTTTTCCACTGTTGTTAAATAAAACTAGAATAGGAAAATATATATCTGTAAATAAAGATGAAGCTACAACAATTTTTAAAGTAAATTAAAAAAAAAAAATTCTGTTTTTAGAAGCCAAGAAGAACTTTAATGTATCTGAAAAGATTAATGCCTGCGGTACAGAAAGTGTTAGCATAGTACGACGGTAGAATGCACGTTGATTTCCTTCTGCTACCAAGAAGAAGTTTTCGAAAAATCGTACGACTTGTAAACTAGTCAAAATGGGTTATGAAATAAGCTAAAGAAAAACACGAATGGGGAATATCCAAACGAGTTCTGTGCAAGAAATCACATCGAATTTTACAATTCTTATCATCAGCGAAAGATAATGCGAAGCATTAGAGAAAAATTTCATCAATAAATTATAGCAAACTTTTGAAAATGTATTTAAAGCAGCATTTCTACAGGAATATTGTACATTATTTCAATGGTATACATATCCACCTGAAATATTAATGAAAGTGTCGTAAATTTAAAGAGTTGGAAATATAATTTTTAGCCACACAATAAAATGACGTAAAGAAATTGTTAAAAATTCTTCTCATATTCAAGATGATAACACTAATCATCATTACGATTATGGTGATTATGGTGATGATGATGAGGATGATGATTACTCGGACCGTTCTTGACTTTGGATTATTAATTATTCACTGTAATATAAACAATCTTTTCACTGTCTATGTTTCATTTTCATGAATAATAGTTGCTTCCTTATGTACAATCCAACCTTCTAAAGAGTTTACTTTGTCCCAAGCTTTTTTTATTATTTATTTTCGGTTCAAATTAATAACAAAGTGATTATAATTTTCGTTGAAAAATCTTATCAAATTTCTTTCGAAGGCAAAAATGAGTACTTATTTAATTAAAAGATAAAATGTAGGTCAGTTGTAGTCACGGTTTGTATACAATATATTTAATTATAAATTGATGTTAATTTATTTCACTTAGAAAGGTCATAAGATTACTTAAAGAAAATTACTTTTGGTAGTAATTAGAATATGCACTTTTTTTTTAATTTCATCTTCCTCTGAATAGAGAATACTTACTCTTTTTTGTATTTATGTAGAATATTTTAAAAGCATAACGTTTTTTTTTTCTCCATAAAATAGAATAATTTTGAAATTATCTGGTCAATAAAAGAATATTATTTTTTTATTATTTTGAAAAGTATATTTAAAAGCTTCGATGTATTCTGTTTCAAATCCTAACAAGAGTTCGAAATGATCATTTTTAGGTAGGAAAAATGTCTGCTAAATATTTATTTTTCCGGCATCTGCATACAATAGCTACTAGTGTAGATAAAAAACATTTATCGTTCCAATAATCAACCGAATGAAAAACAACAAGTCTATATTGTCCTAAGACTATATTTTTATTATCAACTATAATAAATTCAATATGATATTGACTGATTATGAAAACTCAATATTTTCATTCAAATTTCTATTCATATATTGAAAAGATAAAATATTGTTCGAATTTCGATAAGCTAAAATTGATAAATTTCCACAATAATACTGAACAGATGCTCAGAATCATCGTATTTGATCCTTGAAATTTGATAAAAATTTGAGTTAACTAAAATATCAAAATTTATTTGTAATCATTATTAAGAAAGTAAATAGTAAAATCAATATTTTTGGCATAAATTTTATGTTATATTGTTCGAAAGTTTGCAAAACAGCTTTTAAGGGAAGTAAAGATATATCTGCCAATTTAAAAGATTATACGATATAATTTAGTTAATATGATATGCCTTCCGGCAAACTAGTCCATTGCGCCAAAATGAAAATCTAAACACGCTCAAATAAGAAATTGTTTACAATCCAGAAGTTAGCAATGATCTTAAAATACACAATTACAAAAATTTATTTCATTATATTGCTTGGAAATTGCCATATGCATAGAATATAGGATCATTTAAATGGCTGCCATAGGACTCAATTTGTTTAAGGTAATTTTTGATGTGTTTTTCGCATATTTCAGCGAAATATTTAAATGCTTTAAAATTTAGTTTTATTAAAAAAATCCATGGGTGTCAAATCACACGATTTTGGAGGTCTATTAACATCACCAAATATCGAAATTAGGCTTTCTGAATACTTTTCGCCTAATAAGATCAAAGTTTTTTCTCTTGTGTGGCTTCTGTGGCTCGGTTTTGTTGAAACCAAATATGATCCAGACTAAAATCATCAATTTTAGGTCAACAAACATCGACGGTCTCTCCGTCTACTTACAAAATAAATACAGGGTTCTTTTTATGTTCCAGATTAGTTTTATTTGGCCGCCATTTTGGTTTGAATGATATTTGTCTATTGGCATTTGACAGACATAGAGAGTGTTCGATAACAATTTATTATGGAGCATATAACACGGCAACAAAGTGTTGCAATTATTAAAACATTTTATTTAAATAATTGTTCAATTGTGAATACGCAGAGAAGATTAAGTGCCTTTTGTGAAAATGTTTACCTGAAAAGATTGATCCAGTGACCCAGAGTATTTCTGAATGTCCGGGCACCTCTCATCGACGAAAAGATTTGTTAAAAATTCACAAAAAATATTTGCTCTTTGACCCGTATAAAATTCAATTAAAACAACAGCTGCAGGTAAATAAATATGAACGGCGGTGAGAGTGGAGTGCTCGGGTTTTGCAGCTCCGTATAGACAACCACCAGTTTTGACAAAAAATCATTATGAGCGACAAAGTACGAGGTCTGTTCAAAAAGTATCGTGAATTTTTTTTTTTTTTTCAAAAATTATTTATTTGTTCATGAATATCTATTTTGTCCCCTTCAAAGTAATCCCCACCAGATATTATACACTTGTGCCAACGTTTTTTCAAATCCTCGAAGCACTTCAAAAAATCATTTTTTGTGATCTTGTTCAGCTCCTCCTTCGATGCCGTCTTTATCTCCTCAATCGTAGCGTAGCGTCGTCCTTTCATGGGGCTCTTCAGTTTCGGAATAAGATAAAGTCACAGGAGGCCAGATCTGGGGAATACGGTGGCTGCGGCGGTGTATTGTTTTTGGCCAAAAATGGCAAAAGCCAATTTTTTTTCTTCCACAAATCCGGGCGTTTTTGGCGGATTGTTTCGCGCAACTTGCGCATAACTTGCAGGTGATATTCCTTATTGATCGTTCTACCCTGTGGCAAGAACTCACGATGCACAACGCCCCTGCAGTCGAACAAAACTGTAAGCAAAACTTTCACATTTGACCGAACTTGGCGCGCTTTTTTCGGTCTTGGCTCGTGCGGCAGCTTCCATTGGGAGGATTGAGCTTTGGTTTCCACGTCATAACCATAAACCCATGATTCGTCACCAGTTATGACCATCTGGAGCAAATTTGGGTCGTCGCGAACAGAGTCCAACAACTTCTTAACAATGTTAATGTGATGCTGTTTTTGGTCGAAATTGAGCAAAAATCGAAGTCGAGCCAAAACACGTACAAGCAAAGCAGCTGTCAAAAATTAAGTGAACATTCAAAATGGCCGAACTTGTCGGCATAAGTGAGAGGCATGAGTACCAATGTAACGCCACAAAAAATCGAAAATAGGATATACGTAACCCGCGGAAATTCAAAATTTTTGACTAGACCTCGTACAGTTTCACTTGGCTGGCTTTGTTAATAAAAAAAATAGCCGCTTTTTTTTGGTACTGAAAATCCTCAACTGATACACCAAAGACCACTACACCTTCGTTGAATAACTGTATGGTACGGCATTTCGTGCGGCCATATTTCTTTGAGGACGCTGGAAGCAATGATATAAGAGTTACTGGTGACCGTTATCGGTACATGTTAGAAAACTTTCTTCTGCCCGAATTGGCTCAATTAGGCCTAATAAACTAGTGGTTATAATGATGTAAGAGTTACTGGTAACCGCTATCGGTACATGTTAGAAAACTTTCTTCTGCCCGAATTGGCTCAATTAGGCCTAAGAAACTTAGTTCACATAAGACGGTGCTACATCACACACAGCTCGCGCTACGATGAGAATTTTTGCCGGCCGAATAATGTCAAAAAGTGGCGATATCGACTGGTCCTCACGATCGCCTGATTTGAACAAACCCTCCCCCCCCCCCCCCCTACCACAATTTCTTCGTATGGTGCTACTTGAAGGAGAAGGTTTACACTAACAAACTAACCCCAACCTCGATACTTAAGGACAACATTCGAAACGAACCAGAGGCGTTTCATTCGAAACGAACCAGAATAAAATTATAAAATTTTATTTTATTAAAAAGTTATTACAAAAAAATAAAACGCACCCTGTACAAGCCAATGGCATTTTTTAGAATAAAATACACACCAAACAGTTACTTTTTGCAGATACAATGGCTTCTTTGTAATCACTTCTTGGCTTTCATAGCCCCATATATGGCAGTTTTGCTTATTGACGTACTTAGCTAGCGAGAAATGAGCCTCATCGCTGAAGAAAATGTTGTTCGAGAAATCATCATCCAAAACCATTTGTTAAGCAAACTTTAAACTGAACAAATGCTAGCGGCCACAAAAGGAATATTCCTTTACATACAACATTGTCTGCCTTATTTCTCTGATGAAAATAAAATAGATACAAAAGAGATTCTCCGATAATTGTTTACATTTTAAAATATTTCATTTTTTATCAATTACCATTTATAAAGCAAAATGTGTATTTGCTGTTCTCCAAACTACAATACTTCTGATTGGCATTCTCCCACTTACAAAGTGCACACTAAAATTTTCCAATAACAAATTCAAATTAAAAAATTTAGTATTATTTAATCCCTTGACTATTGCTAAAAAAACACAACAAAATATTTATATTCTGTTGGAAAAGTTCTCAGAAATCGAGTTGAAATTGAGAATTTGGACGATTTTAATTGGAAAAGAATCGTTCGCTCTGTAAAACGACCACAAGCCTTAACCGCTGATTATTTATTCCTCTATTCATTCCCGTTACTAACTGCACTAATCATTCGCTTGTCTCCATAGAAAATCGGCTATAGAAGGCCGAGTGAAATGATCCAAAACATCGAAAATTTCAACTTCAAATGATGGTCGCCATGAGTTTGAAACGAGCTCTCAGTTCATTTAACATGTTCACATAGCATGAAATAAGTTTTTCTTTTAGGAGTCGAATTTTTTTTCTTCTACATTTCATTTTAGTTTGTTTCAAGAAAATCTAAAAAAGACAGAGAACAAATAAATTTACAAAAACCAACGACAAAAACAAACTCATACACGCTGAGATTGTTAAGAAAACGAAGAGAATCAACTAAAAAATGTAAATAAAAAGTTCTACATTCCGTAAAATTATCCTTAATAGTACTTTGAGTCCGATTTATATGCAAATGGAATCAAAAAGTGAGTAATTGGTATGCACAGGCTACTGTGTTCAAAAAACCTCCACTTAAAACATATTAAGTATTTCTAATCAAGTGCCTGGTGCTGCTTATATTATTAAAAGGTTAAATAATTTGGAAAATGTTCCAAATTGAATTGATTAATTTCTCTATATTTGTGCTGAAAATAGTCTTTTGCGATTTTCTTTAATATCAATTTTATTATTAAAAATTTACAAACAAATAATTACTAAAAGAAAATTTCTATAATCGATTGCATGTTGAATTTGAACTATTATTTAAAGCCTAATTTCTGAAAGATGTACTTGGAAATTTTCCTATTTGGTTCTCCCATAAATATTCATAATCAAGTAGATGCTTGTTTATAAAAGTTTGTGGCAAAATTTGAAAATTTATAACATTTATAAATCACGAAACTACCACTTAGGTAGAAAGGTATGCTAACTAAAATTGTATATTATTTCTTAGTTTAGTCTGAAATCCGATCTTCTCATTCTAAGGTAAATAGCCTCAAACTCATTTATTCAATATGTGAAAATAATTATCATCCCCTGTTTTGATGCCTTAGTTTTAGTCAAAGCCTATTTCAAGGGCATAGCAACCCTTTACGATGGAAGTAATACTACAACCATTCGAGGTGAACATATGTTCCAATTAAAACTTTGCCATAGTTACCAATCTTTTAATACTTTATGATCTACTTATTAATAATTCTTCTGGTAAATTGCTCATGCAATATCAAACATGAGTAAAGTCATAATAATAATAATAATAATAATAATAACAATAATAATAATAATAGTAAATAGTAATAATAATAAATAATATTAACTTATGGAAAATTGTTTTAACCAAAATTTTGTGTTTGTATTTTATTTCCACATATTTATTTGTAAATAATTTTTTAAAAGCATTTTTGATTACAAGAAAAATGTATATTTTTTTGTAAATAAAATAGTGAGATTTTTGTGTAGACTTTTGGCAGATGCTTCCTTGTAAGGTAAAAGGATACCCATTTCGTGGTTTGGAAAGTACAGTCTTAGATTATGGCGAATAAGGATAGACAATTGAAGCGCTAAGTTGAAGCCAAAAAAAAAACAGAATACAATCTTAAAGTTACTTACACATGCATGCTGTCCAAAAGCATCATTTTTAGATAAAAACAATTTTATATTTTTATCGGGTGATTGTTTGCTGTTTGATTTTGAATGTTTTTACTTTTGAAAGATAACACATGATATACGAGGTCGGTTCAAAAAGTATCACGAATTTTGAATTTCCGCGGGTTACGTATATTCGATTTTCGATTTTTTTATGGCGTTACATTGATACTCATGTCTCTCACTTATGCCGACAAGTTCGGCCATTTTGAATGTTCAGTTAATTTTTGACAGCTGCTTTGCTTGCACGTGTTTTGGATCGTCTTCGATTTTTGGCCATTCCAAAAAATGGATCAAAGAATCTGTATCAAATTTTGTGTGAAAAACAAAATTAATTGTGCGGACGCATTTCGAATGTTGACTGTGGCATATGGTGAAGCTACCTTGGACCGAAGCAACGTTTATCGGTGGTACAAAATGTTCTCAGAGGGCCGAGAAAATATGAACGAAGAAAAGGTCAAATGTAAAGGTTTTGGTTACAGTTTTCTTCGATTACAGGGGCGCGGTGCATCATGAGTTCTTGCCACAGGGTAGAACGGTCAATAAGGAATATTACCTGCAAGTTATGCGCAAGTTGCACGAAGCAATCCGCCAGAAACGCCAGAATTTGTGGAAGAACGAAAATTGGCTTTTGCACCATGGTAACATCGTTGCTTGTGCGCGAATTTTTGACCAAAAACAACATACTAATAATGCCACAGCCACCATATTCCCCAGATCTGGCCCCCTGTGACTTTTTCTTGTTCCCGAAACTGAAGAGCCACATGAAAGGATGACGCTACGCTACGATTGAGGAGATAAAGACGGCATCGAAGGAGGAGCTGAACAAGATCACAAAAAATGATTTTTGAAAGTGCTTCGAGGATTGGAAAAAACGTTGGAACAAGTATATAATGTCTAGTGGGGATTACTTTGAAGGGGACAAAATAGATATTCATGAATAAATAAATAATTTTTGAAAAAACACAAAATTCGCGATACTTTTTGAAAAGACCGCGTATGTCAAAGTGAAAAATGCTCAGTTAGTATTGCCATTTCACCATGGAAAGAATTACACCCGAACAACACTTACAAGTTATTGAATTTTATTATCAAAATTCGTGCTCTGTGAAAAATGTTTTTTGCGCACTTCGACTATTTTATGGTCGTCATAATCGACCTATTGCTAAGCAAGCAATTCAAGCCATAGTGACAGCAATTTTACGCTATTGGACATCAAACCTGCAGCCCGTGAGCGTAAAGTGCATACAGAGGAAAATATTACTGCTGTAGCGTCCAGTATTGGTGAAGACCGAGATTGTGTGTTACTCGAGTATGTGGAAAATTTTACGCAAGGATCTTGGTCTGAAAGAGTATAAAATACAGCTCGAGCAAGTGTTGAAGCCAAACGACAGTGAGTGGGCCCTAGAACAACTTGAGGAATATCCGTTTTTTTTACCAAAAATTGCCATTGCACTCAGAAAAATTCAGACCTTTCCAGTTCTTCTATAATCTAAGGGTTAAAGTCTTTCGAAATGTTAAAATTCAACTAATTTACTTTTAAAAAAAATCAAAGCTTCATAGTCTAAAACAGGGACTCACTGTAAAATCAAAGCTCCACTGCTATGCCAGGTCATAAATGTATTATTACAAAACTTTCGTAAATCGTTGCTATCCTGAATTAGAATTTGTAATGAATTTTTTTTAGACAATATTGGCCTAATTTTTTTACGCTTAAATAATTTTGTTTAAATATAATCTGTTTAAAAAAAAATCATTACAAATTTTTTAAATACAGGATAATAATTTGTTCATTTTCAATTTATATACCGGCGATATTTTGATCATTTGTTCAAACTCTAAAGAATATACCGCGAGACATTTTATTGGGTTCGGAATCTAATCCGTCTGTTTAAAAGAACTGGATCGGCCGGCGATCTTTTCGCAAGAGTTCCTCTGACGGCATAGTGTCCTTGATCGTTGTCGCTCTGGTAATCTCGCTCTGGTCATCGAAAAAATTTTAAGATCCAAATGGTCCAAGCTTTACTACAACAAGATACTCAGCAGTAATAGCCTTGCCAGACTAAAAAAAACTTCATTTAATATTTCATTGGCCACTCTCTATAGTAAAAATTAATTTTAAGATTTTCACTTAAATATTTTTCAAAATTTCGATGACCAATCCTTCAAACATCGAATGAAGAGTTTCTGCTCTTTTTAAGGAATTTCTTTAATAAACTATTCCACCTAAATTTCAGTGTTAATAAAGGATTTAAAAAAAATATCTAATATTTGTTTTTCGTATCGTCTGGTTAAAAAAAATAATATAATTATAAAAAATTTAAAAAAAATTAACACAGTGAATATATGAGATATGAAAAGATTGGAAAGTATTCAAATAAAAAAATCATGATTTTTTGCTATCTGTTGTGCGATGAGAAGACAGATAAAAGATAAAAGATAAAAAATTCGAATAAAGTGTGTACTCGTACTTCTTGTTGGAATATTGGCAGGCAAAACACTGCATCAAGTACTTTTGTATGTATAAAAGGTTGTTATGAAAGGAAAGAGTATATTCTGCATAAATCTAATCTTATTCGGTGGTCTACTCTGCTCCAATGTGAACTTTTATTCCTGATTCCTTCATCATCTGGCCATGGAAAAACCAACTTCGAAGGTTCTTGTAATAATAATAAAGTCAACGTATTCTCGGTTGGTTAAACGAAAATAAAAAGAACACAAATTTTCATCAAAATAAAATAAATTAAAATAAAAGCAATAAGTAAAATAAGGTGTACTTAGTTACATACACATGTACGGACAAATAACATAGAAAAAAATCAGCTTAAGTTATGATAAAAGAATAGAAACAAACAAAAAAGAGAAAGCCGAATAAGAACATGAAGATGCCAAGTACTTTCCAAAATTTTAATATGATGCATTCCAAAAATATTTTCATGTACTACAAAATTCAGTCCGCTGGCCCTTTCCATCTACAGTTAGCTGCTCGTCACCATATTCTATGCTATCCTGTTTAAGGATATTATTGGAGCGCATTTTGCCGCATTTATGGTAAAAATTTCTTCTTCCTACTAGCTTTGGAATCTTCAACATTGAATATTGTTGTTTTTATTTCGAAAAAAAAAATGATGTGAAATTTCCAAAACAAATAAAAATACTTTCGGATTTGGTGTTTTTTCTTTTTGGTTTGTTTAATATTTTTTTAAATAACAACAAAATTTGGAGCATGAAAAAAAATCAATTTGAACAAGGAAAAATGTGGATTCATTAATTTTCATTGAAATCGGTAAAATACACAGAAACATGGTCGGTCGTTTGGTCGGTCATTCATTGGCTATGCCCACTCCTCGTACATGCACACTCCTTATCGTTTGGTTTATTGTTGTCAGAACAGCTTAGTCTTAACGTAGAGGAATCAAATTGATATAAAAAATTAATTAAATCGAATATCCTCTCCTTTTTTGTTTAGATGAATTTTTAGAGCATGAAATTTTTGTAAAACGTTTGTTTTAGCCAAGCATTTTTCGATATCTTTATTTTATTCCATCAGATAACATACACACCAATACCAGCTACACATAGCCTTTCAGTATGATTGTATGAATTTTCTTCTATTATTTCTCGTCAAAACATCATCCACTAGAGTGACCTAATTTCGAAATTGTGCGCATAGAATTTAATTTTTCTATGATTGCATTCTAAATATTGATAAAATGCATTCTAAACCAAAAAATGTTTCCTTAAAAAAATCCCTCATAAAATAAAAGCAAATAAATTGCAAATAACTTTGTTCGAAAAAATAATTATTGTATTGTAGATTTATTAAAAATTTGATTCAAATTTAAATTGCTGCAAATTAATTTTTTTATGCTTTTCTTTGTTTTTTTGATTTTATTTTTATTCATAATCATTTTTATTATTTTCGATATTATATAAGCCTTTTCTGTTGGTATTAGTGTAGGAACAAATTTATTTTTAAGAATTTTTTTTTTCTTAAATAAAAATTTATAATTTAGCATATTAAATTGACGCAATTTGATTCGAAATTTATAATCACGATGAAATTAATGAACCAAATTGGATTCCTTAAACTACAGATAAGAAAATATATCTTTCGTTAAATTTAATGGTTCAATTTTCAATAATAAAACGGATGAGTGAGTATTAAAAATATTTGAAAATTAAAAATCTTATCCATATTTGATGTTGGAAAGAAAATATTTTCAAACTTAAATAATTCCATAAAGAGGCATTCATTATTGTTATAAATTTCTTAGAAACTCTCTTTCGTGTGAGTGATTATTCATGGCTATTTGTGTGCATAAATTCCCCTTAGTTATCAAGAGTAAAAGATACTTAATATCGTGTTTGATACGCAACAGGTGTGTTCCATTTTCAAAACGTTCTACGATTAAACTAAAGAGAATAATGGGGAACATTTTGATATATCCTCTCTGAAATTCGACATGCGCACTATCAAACCATAAATTTACAGCCGATAATAAAAAAAACCTCCCATATGTTGATTGGTTTAGTTTACACTTAAAATATAGTAAAAAAAATGTCACGAAAATCCATTTAGTTTCAGGTAGTTAGGTGCTAATTCATATCTTCAGTATAAAAAAATTTGTATCAAAAAAAGTTCTTATTATAGAGCCTACGGATTGTAAAACAATAAAGATTGTAAGATGGTCGCAACAGGTGCTTGTGTTATCAATTGCATATCCAGTAGGCGTCGAAAAACGAGGGAAACTAGAGTAACCAGAAAGCTGAGAATTCAACCAGAAAAAGGGAAAGACCCAGCAAAAATGAACAAGACAAGAGCAAAATGCAAAATAAACACTAAGAAATAATTTTTTTAATAAAATATTTATTCAGCTCTGAGAAGTGCTATTTATTATTCTTTAAATGTAATTAGATAATAAAAACATTCGTACGATAATGAGATGTCAACATATGTAAGTAAGGCATTTTCAGAAAACAACCATACAATAGAGATCCTAAAAAAAACGCACACACAAGTAAACAATGTAAAACGAAAAAAAGGATGAATTAATAAAAAGGAGAAGAAGAGACAAAACAAGTAATAATTTTTTTTTAAAAACTCGCAAAAAATCAACGGTTCTTCTCAGCACTAAAAATAAAATTATATTCATCGAGTAAAGAAAAAAATAAAAGAAGAGAAAAAACTGATTGTAGGCAATTAGGCGCAACTAAAAAGTCATAGGCAATCTGAGCTTATTGGTAGTAGACCAATTAATACAAAATTTGACCAAAAACCAATGAAATATTTGCATTTTCGGAATTTTTCATGGAATTGCAACATTTGAATGGTCATGAAAATTACTTCTTCTGAAAACTGGGCTCCTGTTGTTTCGGTTCGATTGCAGAATTGCACAAAATTACCACAAAATTGATTTTGATTGATTTTGTGTTTTTGGATTATTTTGACGTGGTGTATTATGTTTATTCTTTTTCTGATAAACTTTTCTTTAATTTTTTTTTTTGGTGTTGAAAGAATTTGTTTGTCTTTAAGTAGGTGGGAAGCTGTTTAGTGGATTTTTTTTATTTTCTACGATTTCTGTTGTTTAGGTGGGTAGAGGTGGTTTTTCTTTTATTTTGAATTTTATTAATTTTTTGTGAGAGGGGGAGATCGTTAGTCCATAAAATATTTCCTTACTCAATATGGTATTAATAATTTTATTTTGGCATTAATAAATACCGTTTTTCTTTTGTCCAGTTGAGAGGCAAAAATTCTTCCATCGAACATCAATAAAAATTAACTAAAGAAGTAAAGAATTAAAAACACTCAATTCAACCAGCTCAAAAGAAATTTCGATCAACAACATACATCAACGTATTTAGCTGAGTCAATTAAGTGGTCGATAGAAACTGGTGCGGTCAGTAGAGCGACGTGTAGACCGCATCGAAATTTTCCAACACGCCCAGTGGAAAAAATTAATGTTTTCGGCCCAAATTGCAGGCGATGACTGCAGGAAAAGCAGCGCAACTTCCCCATCACCCTGCTAAAAAATTTACAAATCTCAATAGGCCAAATCTAGATCAAGTACTATTTATTCATATTAACAGATTTAAGCATATTTTTATAATATTTTTTTCGATAGATCTTATAAATTATTATTTATTCATTTGAATACATTTAAGACTAAAGGCATCTTTAGGACCATAAAAAACTATTTTTTTTAAATATGTTGGAAACTTAAATTGACTGTATATATTTGACAGCGTCGAATTTTTGGGAGGAGCTCTTGAGTTATTATTATCAGAATTTTTGTCAATTTTTCAAGTGTTGGTAAATTTATTAGTAGTAACCGCCTATTAATCATTTTATATTTAATCTTTTGTAAGTCATCAATATATGAAAATTTCTGTTGTTTACTTACCCTACCGCTTTAGAATAGGACAAATTTGTCGAAAACCATTGCAGTGCCACACAATCAGTTGATATTATCCAGAAAATGTTCGTTTTTTACCGATCATGGGTGCCTAGTAATCTGCCAGCGTTCCACGACGTGTTTTATTATGAATTTTGATAATGAAAAATTACCCGCTCTCTTGTTTCTCTCTCTCAGTCGACAATCACTAAATTTTGATCAATTTTTCGTTCAGCAAAATTGTCGCAACAAAAAAAAACCAATTTGAACCAAAATTCTCATGAAAAAATACTTCAAAAATATTGTAATTATATAAAATTTATAGATAAACTACAAGTTTTTGCAAAGAAACTTTTTAAAATATTTTTAATCACATAAAAGTTCTGATATTTTTGAAATTCTTCAATATTTAATAACAATTTTTAGGAAAAACTAAATTTTTTGCAAAAAAAATTTTTTTTTTTAAATTTTCAAATCTTTTTTAAATTTTAATGATAGAAAAATATTAATTTCTTTATTTTTAAAGCGCAAATGTAAATAATCTCATATTTTTTATCACATTTGAAACAATTTTTTTATATTATTTTGTACAAAAATTTAAAGTTTACATTAAAATTGTTTATTTATTAAGTTAAATCAAATTTAATATCGTATGCAAGGTGAAGAAAAACTTTTACAATCATTTTGGGGAGGAGCCCTTGAATTATTATTACCGATCAGAATTTTTGTCAATTTCATTCTGAAAACCACCTCACACATGCATAGATACTCGACGATGCACACATAATTCTGTATTTGCTCTTCTCTGGCAACTCATCAATACATGAAAATTTCTGGTAAGTAATCAAAACATGAAAAAACTCCTCCCACAAGTTGGTTACTAACACTCCGCCTTGGGATAAATTTGTCGAAAACCATTGCAGCACTACACGATCAGCGATGGTCTTCCAGTTCATCTACAAAATTTTACTTCTTATCGAATATGGGTGCCTAGCCTAGTGATCTGCTAGCGTCTCCATACGTGTTTTAATATGAATTTTGATAATGAAAAATTGTCCGCCCGGCTTCTTTCTCTCTTTCACTCCACAATCACTAACTTTGATCAATTTTTCGCTCGTCGATATTGATGCGCCGTCGATTCTCATTTCGTTCCACACTCCGTCGATCAATTGACTATTGATTTTGATAGTTTTTGTGTTTTTGGATTATTTTAACAAAACAAAAAAATCGTGCTTTTTATTTTTTTCCTTTTTCTGATAAACTTTTCGTTAGTTGTTTTTTTTTGTTACCGTTGATAGGATATTTTTTTCTTGTGTGGTGGATGGGGACGGTTTTTTTTATTTTCTTTTTTTTTAGATGGGTAGTGTTATCTCAAACGAAATATCTCGATGAGTCCTTTGTCGGAATCTGATCGAGAATCCTGGCGAGGATCTTCTTTTCTAGTTATAACCCAAAAACTTTATGAAAATCAACCTATTTCAACCAGCCATAACTAGGTCAAGTACCCTTCAGTCGATTTTTTAGCTACTTTTCTCAAATATCTCCAATAAAGTACTAAAGGGTTTTCGAATTAGAGTGATATGATTCCTTTTTTTAATTTAATGTGAAGTACAATCGATACAATTAAGTTCTGAATAAAACGTCATTCAAATGGCCTCCACGACTTCTTTTGCAGGAACGAATTCGATGAACCCAATTTTCGAGCACATTTTCCACTAAATCAAGTCGTATGTCATGAATAGCACGTTCAATATTGACTTCTAAAGCTTGAAGCGGGTCTGGTTTATTGCTAAAGACCAATGACTTCAAATAACCCCACAATAAATAGCCTAATGGTGTTAAATCACAACTTCTTGGATGCCAATTTCACAATTTCTTGAAGTAATCGAATCTCCAAACTTTTCTTGCAATAATTCGGTTGCTGCACGTGCTGTGTGACACGTAACCCCGTCTTGTTAGAACCAGATGTTGTCAAGATCAACTTCTTGCAATTTCGGCCATAAAAAGTTGGTTATCATCGATCTATACCGCTTTCCATTAACAGTAACGGTGTTACCAGCTTCATTTCGAAAGAAGTACGGACCGATGATTCCACCAGACCAAACTGTCAATTTAGGTGACTGTATTGGGTGTTCATGGATAATGTGTGGATTTTCTTCGCACCAGAATCGACAGTTTTGTTTATTTACCGCACCATTCAGATGGCAAAAGCGCACGAAAAGTTGCAATTGGAGAACAATTATTTTGATAATAAAATTGAATAATTTGTTAACGTTGTTCTTGCGTATTTCTCTCCATGATGAAATTGTAAACATTACTGAATATAATGAAGAAAAAAAAAACAAATCATGACATATTACAAATGGCCGAAGCGTCACTTAAAAATCATATCACTCTTATTGGAAAACCCTATATTTACTTACCTGAACATATTTAGAATCAAGGACATCCCCAGGACTATGGACAGTTTTAAAAAGTTCATTTTTTTTAATTTAGAAAAAAAAAATTTTAATAATTATGTTTTAGAATACTTACCGTTATATTTTCCAACCATACGTGTATGTGGTGCCGACTGAAAGTTAATTAGTCGTACTATCTAATTGCTTAAAAATTATTTTAAAAATTATACTATTACTAAAAAAAATTTCAGGTTAAACTTAGTTAATTTTTTTGTTGAAAATTGACCAAATTTAGGCGCCATTTTCTCAAAAACTAAAGATCTAAAAAATTCAGCAAAAAAATTTTTGTTATAGTCTAATTTACGTTGATATAAAATAATACTCCAGTTTAAAGGTCCTTAAGAATGATATTAAAATTTGAATGAAACCCTTCCAAAAAAATATTTTTTTTCGAAATTGCTGCCTTTTTTTAATTTTGAAAAGAATTCTTGAACAAAAGTTTCTTGTGTTTGTAAGTCCTACAATGTATACTCGTATGAAGCTCATTTCAATATCTCAACATATGCCAAAAACCGGTAAAAAATCTCGGATTTTCAACCCAGAAAATATTTTTTTTAAAATCCGATTTTTTTTAAATTATGCATACACGTACAAGAAGTTAATATCTCAAATATGTTAAAGACTAAATATTGTACATAAAATCCGCGGTAATGAATTTTCCGAGGTAAAAATTGTGGAATTTTTTTTGGCTTTGGAAAAAAACCGTGAATTTTCTGAATTTGAAAATTGTGGGATGTTTTTGCTGTCTTTGAAAAAAATCGTATTGCTCAATTATATTAGAGCTCGTTTATACTACTCTTAAAAACAATTCCAAGCTTATAATTACCCAATAAAAATAATTAGTTGGAGCTCCAAATATTTGTCTTACAAGGAAATTTCCTTTAACCAGCGTGAAATGAAAATATAAATTAAATTTTTGCAAATGAATGCAATAAAACACCATACAATTTAAAATCAATATCATGTAAGCAAGAGCCAATAAAATATACCATATTTATATATTTTACTGGCTCTTGTTTACATGATGTATATAATGATTGTTAAACAATATTTTAAAAGCAAGAGAATAGAGAATAAAAAATCATGAAGACGGTATTGAATCGAAAATTTCTAAAGAAAGTTTAGACACTCTTTCAATAATGTTCTATACTCTTCATTTTTTGGTGAAACATCATGTGATTTATCGAGTTCATTTTTGAAAAAATCCTTCGCATGTTGCTTAACAGTTTCGTTTGATCTTTGCTCACCTACCACTTTAAGACAATCTAAGAAAATGTTTAGTAACTTTTGAAGAATTTCACTCATAAAAACTTCGTCCAATTGAGTCTTCATCTTCAGTTTGGAGAAGATCTATCCTATCACTAGTCATAGTATCTTTTCATTCTGTAACTAGAACCTCTTCTCGATCAATAGCCGTACTATATTTTTGTTCATCATCTATAATACTCGTATCATCTACCCCACTACTGGCTTAAAAATGAATTTCGTGCACAGCTACAATATTATGTGTTCTTCGTCGTAACAGAATTTTTCAAGTTTGTCCGCCTAACTCAAAGAAAATCATATGTAATATTTTAAAAATTTCTTTTTAACAATATCATGTTATACCCAATTGTCTAATCCAGCTTCACGAATTACATTTATTTCATTGGCTCTACTTCTAACTGATGGCAAAATATCGGATTGTTCTTGATTCAAATCATGTATATCCCAAATCGTTAATAAAGCGTGGTGCTATATTTAATTGTTTTGCAATAATCCGTTCTGGAGCTAAAAGTTCAGGTGAAAAAGTACTTTCTGCATGTTCTCGACTTAAATGAAAATTTCTAAGAATACCACCTTGATCAAAAAGTTACCGGAATTTATTCAGAAAATTAAAAATACAAGTTTATTCATCTAAATCTATATTGTCCCCTTCAAAGTAATCCCCATCGACTTTAACGCACTTATGCCAGCGCTTGATCCAATCCTCGAAACATTTTTTATATTTGGTTTTCGGTATGTCCATCAGTGCTTCCTGCGATTTTTCCATTACTTCCTCTCGGCTGTTGAAACGCGATCCCCGTAATGGGTTTTTAACTCGATTGAACAGAAAGAAGTCACAGGGAGCCAAAACAAGTGAATTCGGTGGTTGTTGGAAGGTATTTGTTGCATTTTTCGTCAAAAAATTACGAATAATGATAGCACTGTGCGACGGTGCGTTATGATGGTGCAAAATCCACGAGTTTTCTGCCCACAATTCAGGTCTCTTTCGGCGAATTGCTTCACTCAAACGTCTCATAACGCCCAAATATTACTTTTTGTTTACTGTCCGCCCTTCTGGCAAAAATTCATGATGCACTACACCGTTGTAATCCATGAAAACCGTGAGAATTGCCTTCTTTTTTGACTGAAAACGACGTGGTTTTTTTGGTCTCGGTTCATTTGGTGAACGTCATTCACTTGCCTGATGTCTGGATTGCATGTGGTACTCATAAACCCACGTCTCGTCTCCAGTAATGATCCTTTTGATGATTGTGGGATCGGATTCAGCCTCGCAAATCATGTCTTTTGCGACGTCAACACGGTCTCTTTTTTGCATGAAATTGAGGTCTTTTGGCACCAACTTTGCTACTACACGACTGAAACCCAAATCATTAACAAAAATGTCTTGGACGGATCCATAGGCAATGTTTAAGTCATCCGCTATCTCTCTGATGATTAATTTGCGGTTATTGACCAACATTTATTTTACTTTATCAATGTTTTCGTCGGTTTTCGATGTCGACGGTCTGCCACTGCGTTCATCATCGTCGATTGACTCACGACCACTTTTGAACCGCTCGTTCCACTGGTAAACGACCGTTTTCTTCAAACGTTCAAATCCGTTTTTTACGCAAAATTTAATACAAGTTCGTTGTTGCAAATTTAAATCCATTTCTAAAATTGTAAAAAGTCGCCAACACACACAGATATAGATGTACTCTTGGCTACGTAACTTTTGCAAATGTCAAGCTATAACGCTAAGATTTAGAGGTACTATCAACGATGGGAGCGCCACCTTCTCAAATCGGAACGATGGGAGCGCCACCTTTTGGATCAAGGTAGTATATCCATTAGTGAGATAAGATTTTTTATTCATAAGCAAATCGTGAATGGCCCTAAAAGATTTTTGAATTTTTTAATTTGTTTTTTTTTTTAATAATAAATAATATAAAAGCAAACAATCGAATATGTTTTTCAGTCGTTGTATTTTCGTTTTCATAAAATACTTTATAGTAGTCGCGTTTAGCTTTATATGCGAACAAAAATTCTTCACATTCTTTAGACTGTTCAACTGTGAATTCATCATAAGCTATATGATTTTCTGGTTTTATCACAGTCCTCCCATGATAAATTGTTAACAAATAGAAACAAAGTTCTGCTAATTTTGCTTAAGAAATTTATATTGATTTTTTAATCATATTTTTGTCAATGATAATAATTGATAAATAAATTCATAATTGCCTTACCAAATAAAATGCAAATGCCTCAGAGATAATTTTTTCTATATTAAAAGATTGCACCGAAAAGTACTTAAGCAAATGTTTTAAATATTGTGACTGGAAGAGAGGATTAAAAGAGCCTATCAATAATATTTTCGATGGTAAGATACGATAAGCTTTCCGAATATCATATGATATTAACTCAGCAAGTTTCCTTTTGTTTACTTAGAAATTGATATTTTCGAAAATAGCTTAGCGTTATATTCAAATCCAACATTAAATGTTAGATACATTTTCCTTAAAGAATAAAGATTGTTTTTTTTTTCGTTTTGGAAATAATTGTAAAAATACGATAATTTAAAAAATATACTTTGACAAATATCTCGGTTTTATTAATATATTCTTTATTGCTAATAATTATTAGGGTAGGCCCATCCATAAGACAATGGCACAGAAGCCGTGCAGTATCCCAAAGGGCCATCATGTTAGGTTGAACAAGAAATGCATATTTGACATGTTTGGGAGGAAATTTCCAAATAATATTTGATACCATACTAAAAAAATTAATCAACAATTAAAAATGGAAATATTTCGAAATGTTCAAATTATAATAACTCACCCCCCAAAATCTCTTATATAAACCAAAGGAATTGTCTGATAACCTGGCTCATATATTGGTACCAATTTATTATGATAACTGAAAATATGATTCTCCCCACCATAAGTGACTCCTAGCAACAAGACGATTGTCTTCAGTTTATTTTCATATAAATTAGAATCGTCCATAACTTGATCTTCTAACTTTTTGTACGATTCAAATTCGGGATGACTGGCTCTCACACGAAAACTATGCTCATGTCAAGGCTCTCCAGAATTTGTTAGAGGTGTATTAGCCCATGTTAGAAGCGATGATATCAAAATAAACATTCTTCTCAATTTCGGCTTATCTGCATTCAATTCAAATAAATGCTTAACATGCATTAAAATCGTTTCAGCTTCTTCGCATTTTGTTTTTCTCATATTCAGATCATAACCGATAATGTCGCATTGTAAGATTTGTTGTGTATAATCCTGGGAATTCTTATTTATTACTTTCACATTGAATTTTTTGATATTTTCTTCATTTTTTATTTGATTATCAATCGATCCGTAAATTTCAAAACATCGTAAAGCTAAAAACCGCCTTCTAAAAAAAAGAGTCCAACAGCTCTATAGCAATGTTAATGCGATGATGTTTTGATACGAATTTCACGCCGACCCGTCTCACGCCAAATCATTGGTAAAAATCGAATGGCACGAGCCAATCGATATGTTTAAGTCCTCAGCAACTTCTCTAAAGGTGATTCGATGATTGGCCAATATTATTTTCTTCACTTCATCAATGTTTTCGCCTGTTGTTGACGTGCTCGGGCGTCCGGCACGCTTTTCGTCGTTCACATCTTCTAGGCCCCTAAAAAAATTTTGTACCACCGATAAACGTTGCTTCGGTTCACGGTAGCTTCACCATATGCCACAGTCAACATTCGGAATGCGTCCGCGTAATTAATTTTGTTTTTCATACAAAATTTGATACAGATTCTTTGATCCATTTTTTCGAATAGGCAAAAATCGAACGCAGCTGTCAAAAATTAACCGAACATTCAAAATGGCCGAACTTGTCGGCATAAGTGAGAGACATGAGCACCAACATAACGCCACAAAAACTCGAAAATCGAATATACGTAACCTGCGGAAATTCAAAATTCGCGATACTTTTTGAGCAGATCTCGTATAAAGTTGGGGGAAGTGTTGAGAAACGCTATTAAGACACATATACGATATATGTGTCAGCTAAATACCAACTGAAAAAGCTGGTATTCGATGAATACTCCTGGTATTGATACCACGAATATGTTCCTAATTTTCCTATACATCAACCTGGTATCCGCCTAACTCTATACACAAACCTAGTACTTTTACAGACTTCAGCGCTATACTCCCATACTATCACTGCAGCGGAAATTTGAGGAACTAAAAAATAACTTCGATTTGTCTGGTTGCCTGCATAGTGCGATTTATTTACATTTGTTTAAAAGTGAAAATTATTAATATGGATTAATATTACTTTAAGACATGGGTGGACGTAGGTTTGTTGGCATAAACCTTAGACTTCATAAAAACCCCCAAAAAAAAATGTCCAACTGCATTAAATCGCATGATCTAGGCGGCCAATTCTGATCACAAAAACGGAAAATTACAGGACCAGGAAATGACTCATGCCTCAAAACTATTAGTACTTTTAACTACAACCCTATTATGTTAATATAATTAATTACTGTTTAATACTATAATCAGTAGCTCTATTAAACTATTGTACATAAATAATATCGTAATTAATCCTTAGCTGGCCAGCTTTTTTTAAGTAAACCAAATTATTTCCTGGATCCGCTAATCTTTTCTATGCGAGCCCAATCAATTCCAGTAGTAGCTAGGAATGATTATTTTGGATAATAAAGAATCTGCTTATTAGTAGTGCATCCATATATGTTATTATCAAGCGAATCAAAGCGCAACGTTCGCAAAGGGGTTAAACTTACTCCCAGCTACTTATCTACGTATTTATATTGTTAGAATTTTTTTCGACATTTAATAAGGCATAAGTGCAGTTACCTATTATGGTGAATACAAACCATAAATAATCTCTTATAGATAGGGAAGCGATGAAAAGCAGCTTTTGGCCCAATACCATATACTTGTACTTCTTCTAGTGCATAGATGCTCGTATATTAATTTAGATACACGAAACTAAACTAATTTGATTTGGGGTATCCTTTGACTTCTGGATAGTAATAATAATAATAATAATACCATCTTGTTCGGTGTAGTATTACTTTTGTTAGAAGTAATTATCAAAGGTAGTCTGCTCCCAAAAGAAATGCGTGCATGTACTTGTTTACGGCCTCCACGGAATACTGTGTGCACAAGCTGAACTGTTCTCAATGTTCTCAATGATGTACTTAAAGTTTTTGAAGAGATTCTGTCTTACTATGCGAGGATATTCTAATTCACAACTACTATACAGACTCCAATACTCACATGTGATTAATATTTCCCCCCCTGAAAAAAAATCCAATTGTTTATGGATTAAAAATTAACCTTCATTATTTTGATAGATTTCTTTCTGACAGAGATACGAATTGGTAAATATTATCCGATTATAATATAAAAATTTCTAGATGCATATATGTGTATGTTCAAGAATTTAGGCAAGTTAATCAAATCGGATTGCTATTCGAAATCGGATTAAGGTAATAGATATTATGGGGGAACACAGAATCCGTACAAATTAACTTTATCTATTAATGTAATGGTTTTTAATGAGCAAACTGTAACGAAATCTTCGCTTTTTAATATGCAATGTTCGATCTCGATACTTATTACTTGACTATGGAAGGAAACTTTTTGCATTTCATAAAAAATTTTAGTTTACAATTAAATAATTTTATTCACAATTTTCATATTCTTATTTTTAATGTACGCACAAAATTTCGGCCTACTAAACATATCACATTTCAGTACAATTATAATTTTTTCGAATTGAACTTTGTAAATAATCAGTTTCTATTTAAATTTGCAATAAATTTGTTAAATTTTTCGTCAATCATAGGTTATATATACACCCAATTATTAATCGTATAAATGGTGGGATTTAACTGATTCATAGTAATTCATATTACCACGGATGTTCTTATCACATCCAAGCAGATATTTCCGGTGGGTATTTACTATTAGAATCGAGATGAGCTCTTTTGTTCGAAGCATTTTGGACTTTGCGACTTTACAATTTCAAATTTCATTGATGTGCACATTGTTTATCCTATTAAACAGACTTCACCCTTGCCCTTTTTAGGTTTTCATTACCTACACATTCTCACATATTATTTAGCTCTTGACAAATGATCTCTTTGTCTACGAATTAATATGAAAGTTTCACTAACAATAATTAAGCTTTAGCTTTTCGTTTACTCATTGTCTTATAAGAATTATTGCAGTAAAATTATAATTTACCCATAGTGACTAATATTGTATATGCACAAATAATACATAAAATATATGAAAGACAATAATGTTTTTTTGTTTTCAAAATTTAAGCAGTTTAATTAGAAATTCTAATAATATTATAATACTTGCATATTGTGTTATACTTGGTATAATTTCTGACTTATCCAAATCAAAAAATTAAAATGATTCAATACGATTTGTACCTTATAGTATGGTTACCATTCGTCTCGAATTTTCCGCAGATTCCAGCTCTGTATCAGGTATAGATAAATGTTCCGGATTTAAAAATTTATCAAAATAAATTTAGTTTCTATAGTTTTTTTTACCTATTATTCCATACCATCAAAATAAAATGATTCGTACGTCAAGTAGATTGGAACAACATAGAAAAAATAATAGTTTTTAGAAAGAAATTGGAGAATGAATTATTTGACGAAATTTCATATTTGAAAAGACGTTGAAAAACTTCACCAATTGAATAATGAAAAAACGCCAATCGATAAGAGTTGGAATTTTGTCGAAATCGTACTTTGTTTAAAAAACCATGCGGCTACCGAACGAGTATTTACGATTATCAATAATTTGATTATCTGCGTAAAAGCAAAGTAAGATAATTGCGATAAACTTCTTAAAAATGTGCATACCATTGCAAAATATTCTTTCATTAGGCTTTTTTTTACAAAAATATCCCGGATTTCACCGCAAAAAAATGGTAACCTTGCCTTAGAGGTGTTTTTCCAATAGGTACGCTCTTAGATTAAAGAATACCTGAATAGGCCCTAACGTCAGATTTTCGTATATAAATTACACATAAGTATGCAAGCAGTTCGATTTCTCGTCGTTTTTGCAATAATTCAGACAGAAAATTGCGTATACATACCAGGGCTATAATCTTAAATCCGCTGTTTGGTCATAGATGGCGTGAGTGAGCTTATTAACCTACCATGGGCACGCCATACTTTTTTTTATGAGTTTGACATCTATCAACATTAATTAGTGCACATTGTTAGCAATTTCGTACAACAACATACATTTTTCCTTTGGTAATCATGTCTAGTTTTGTGCAGGTAAAAGAGGATATGCCGGAAGCTCTGCTTTTCTGCTTCAATTTGAAGAAATCGGCTGCCGAATCACATCGAATGCTTTTATGGAGGCCTATGGTGACAGTGCTTTATCGAAAACAACGTACCGAGATTGGTTTCGTCGGTTCAAAGACGGCAATTTTTACTTGTGGGACAAGAAGCGTGAAAATCGACCTAGGAAGGTTGAGGACGATCAATTGCAGGATCTTTTGGACGAAGACGACACCCAATTCGCAAAAAATGCTCGCGGAGCAATTGGGTGTTACTCAACCAGCCATTTCCATGCGTCTGCGTGCCATTGGGAAAATTGAAAAGATCGGAAAATGGGTGCCGCATGAATTGAACAATAGGCAGATGGAGCGACGCCTAAACACATGCGAAATCTGGTTCGCTAGACAAAGAAGAAAGTCGTTCCTCCATCGGATTGTGACAGGCGATGAAAAGAAGATATATTTTGAGAATCCTAAACGCAAGAAATCGTGGGTTGATCTCGGCCAACCATCAACATCTTCCCCAAGACCAAACCGCTTCGGACGGAAGACGATGCTGTGCGTTTGGTGGGATCAGCAGGGTATCGTCTACTATGAGATGTTGAAACCTGGTGAAACTGTCAATGCCCACCGCTACCACCAACAGCTGATCAAATTGCACCGTGCTCTGCGTGAAAAAAGGACGAATTATCAACAAAGACATGACAAGCTGATTTTCCTCCACGACAACACACCATCGTACACGTTAAAAATGGTCCGAAACTACTTGGTGACACTCAACTGGGAGGTGTTACCCCACCCCGCTTATTCACCAGACCTGGCCCCTTTCGACTACCACGTGTTTTCGGCGATGGGCCACGCGCTCGCTGAGCAGCGCTTCGATTCTTACGAAGACGTCTGAAAATGGCTTGATGAGTGGTTTGCCTGGGGAAGATAAGGAATTTTTTGGCGTGGTATCCACAAATTGCGCGAGAGATGGAAAAAATGTGTAGCTAGCGAGGGCAAGTACTTTGAATAAATTTGTTTTTGCTTTTTATGAAAAAAAGCATGTGTTTGTTTGACTTAAAAACAGCGGATTTAAGTTTATATACCCGATATACGAAAATCTGACGTATGTGTACGGGTCTATCCAGGTATTCCTGAAACTAACCTAAGAAGAGAACGCTCAATCTTTGACAGCCTATTAATTTGACGTTTCAAATGACAGCGCCGTCATTATTATACGTTTGTGTTTTGTTATAGCCACTATTTAATCATAGTATATAACTATGATTATAACTACACGTTTAAGAATAAAATTCTCACCAAGTTACAGATTTGGTGAAAATTTTATCTTAAGTGATGAGGCGCACTTTTGGCTGAATGGCTACGTAAATAAGCAAAATCGCCTAAAAACCAATCACAACAGTTCTAGGAGCTTTCTTTTCATCTAGTAAAACATACTGCCTGGTGTGCTTTCGAAATAAGGGTGGCGCGAGGTTAACTACCAATGGCGAGAGGTATCGAGCGAGGATAGCAGAATTTTTTGGCAATAGTTGGACGATATGCACTTGGACAATATCTGGTTCCAATAAGACGGTGCGACTTTCCACGCAGGAGTTGATAAAAGGGCGCTATGAAGAGATAGATCTTGAAGCTATCATCAAGTAAAATTAGGCTCTACGTCTGTTAATTTTCTACTAAAATTTAACTCGATTAATATTTTACTAAATTCTTTTTGAGATAATAGCTAAATTTTTTTAAGCTTTATTAACCTTACAACAATTCTAAAGAAGATATTGTTTAAATAATTTCACTTTTGAGTATTTCAAATTACTAAACTATAAATAATAATCGTACACTTATTTTCATTTCATTATTAAATATAAAATGGACAATTGTTCAGGTTAGTAGCCACTGCGGTTATTTTACTTTTTTGTGAATGAAATCCTAATGGATTCTTATGAATCAAAAATATCTAGAGTCAATTAATTTTGTACGAAAAGAATTTATCGATAAAAAATTCTATTTAACATAAAAAGATAATAAAAAA
The DNA here is from genome assembly GCA_958298945.1 of Atherix ibis. NCBI lineage: Eukaryota > Metazoa > Arthropoda > Insecta > Diptera > Athericidae > Atherix > Atherix ibis. The sequence goes on along the minus strand of OY282609.1, from coordinate 16,711,870 downwards.
TAAATATCATGTACATACCTTTGACGGTTATTTAGAATCAATTTATTTGACTTCCTGAAGTTCTATTAATAGTCCTCATAAAACATTTTTGTTATTTCCTTGGGCCTTCTTTCTATATATAAATAAAATATTATGAAAATAATACTAAATAATTTTACCGATTTGGTTTTTTCTCTTATGATATCAAATTAATATTTAAAAATTGCATAACTCCATTTACCTTAAGGGAATATTAGTCGAAAAAAAAGTGCAGCATTTAAATAAAATTAAATATAAAAATATAAAATGTTTAGAATCGTTATCCTCGATTTATTTTCAAGTGAGCCTTTTTTTGTAATTTATTCGAATAGAGACTATCTGCTTGGTTACTATATTAAACATTTTATTTTTGAATTTCCATAAATATACGTTTAAAATGCAACCACTGTTAGACTATATAGAAATCATGAATAAATCAACTACTCTCACGTATTTGGAATCGTCTGAATTAGTGGCCCATTAAATTAGAAAAATCTAACCAGTAATTAGTGATCTGTTAGTGATGGCCAGACGTGCTATCATTGCCACAGGTTCGATGTTGAATATTTTTTATTGCTCCCCTGTTTGTAATGAAAGCACCAAAAATAGTAGCAGGAAAAGCTTGTTAGCGATTTAAATATTTGCATTTCAGATTGTAGAATCTCATTTAAGAACTTTTACTGAGGCTCTTTCGATGCAAATAAGGAAATCAAATAAATTGTTAAGGGAATACTATAGAAATACAATACAATACATTGAAGCATCCTTTGTAATAAATACAACAGCATATAAAAATGGTGCATTCGAAAAATATTTTACTATTCTAATATTATTAGATTTAAAGATTAGTTCTCTATAAACACAATTCAGAATTTACTACTTCATATTAAAATCGTATAAATGCATTTTTAAGAATATTTAAATAAAATTATCTAAATTAATGTGTAATGAAATGAGAATAAGTTAAATTTTTTTATTGAAATCACAATAAACGAACCCGAAATATTTATTTTCTAAAAACTAAATAAAATCGTATTATTCAACAAATTTTTTAAATTAAAATTTAAATATTCAATAATTTTTGGGAGTTTTTTGTTGAGTTTCATGGCAAATATATTAACTTTGCTAATATTTAAAATTTTAAAATATTATAAAAATGTTTGAACTATTTTTAAAACTCATTGGCAAAATAATTGTTCGTTTAATTTAATATTCTTTTCTGAAATGGTATCGTTTTCGTTTGGTAGCCTTCTCATTTGGTAGTCAAAAATTAAATTGATTCGTGAATTTATTTCAAATATATTCAATTAAAAAAAAACTCCAATAGATAATCTAAAGATTAGACTTTTTGTTAGTTTACTAACGATAACAAGTTCAATATTTAGAAAATTGTTGCCCGCATTTTAAATTAAATTTATTCACACTTCGTCTTTTCACATTCCTCCATTGAGATTTGTATCAGAATAAGAGCTCACATTTTCCGAAATTTCTTTTTTGGTAGGCAAAATTTAATACATTTCTTACATAAACTGATTTTCACAAAGGCAATAACATTATTTTATATGAACCAAACAGGAAATAAAAGAAGGACTTCAACGTAATGGAACATTATAAAAGAAGCCAATCGTACAGAAAGTAAAAATGATTTTCTGAAAGGAAAATGCGTACAATGTCGTGAGCGGATTGGTTACGTGCAACGTTTTGGTGTCAATAGGTTCAATAAAATTCAATTTCTCCTGTTTTTACGTTTTTATTTATTAACTCCTTATACTGATAAAAACTTAAAATATATCTTCTTAACAAGTGTATTGAGATGCTATCAGTTTTCTATTACGGAAGCTAGAGAATGTGTCGCGGCTATTTCTTTTGTTAACAATTCATGGAGGCCAAGTATATAGAAATAGGCGTAGAAGATATTCTTTCTTGATCCGATTTATATGCAAATAAAATCTTGATAGGTATAACGGAAAAGTTTTAAATAAATACTTTAGAAACAAAATAGGTTCTTTGGAAAAAATCAATTTAATGTACCTATTTATCGAGTAGGCGGACTGGATCTAAATAGCCCTGATTTAAATACTCGTACTTTGTTTGCTTAAAATATTGTTGCACGAAAACACAAATTTCCATTCTCACAATTTCCATGTATATATTTTAAAATTATAACTATACACTTAGATAAAGAAAATTCAAAATCCTGTCCTGAATATAAATGTTATTGGATGTTACGTAAGCAAAATTCAAATAAATGACTTTCAATAAAAATTTCCAACAAAAATTTTTTGTTAAAATAATTTTTAAAAATTTTTAGTAAAAATAATTTTCAGTAAAAATCTTCAATAAAAAAAGGTTTCTGTAAAAAATATTTTCATTAAAAATTTTCGGGAAAAAAAATTTCTAGTAAAAATGTACAGTAAATTTTTTTATTAAAAAAAAATTTCTGTAAAAAAAAAGTCAGTAAAAATAATTTTCAGAAAATTTGTCATTAAAAAAAAAATTCAGTAAAAATTGTCATTAAAAAAATTTTTCAGTAAAAATTTTCAGTAAAAATTGTAAGTAAAAAAACTTTCAGTAAAAAAAAATTTCAGCAATAGTTTTTAGTGAAAAAATCTTTTACTAAAAATAATTTTCATTAAAAATAATTCCCAATAAAAAGTTTCAGGAAAAAAATTTTCAGAAAAAAATATTTCAGTAAAAGTTTTCAGTGAAAACAATTTTCAGTAAAAAATATTGTTAGTGAAAATTATCAGTAAAACACATTGTCAGTAAAATTAATTTCCAATAAAAAGTTTCAGAAAAAAAATTTCCAGTAAAAAATATTTCAGTAAAAATTTTCAGTAAAAAATATTGTTAGTAAAAATTATCAGTAAAACAAATTGTCAGTAAAAAAAATTTTCAGTAAAAATTGTTATTAAAAAAAATTTTCAGTAAAAACTGTTATTTAAAAAAATATGTCAGTAAAAATGTTCAGTAAAAATAATTTTAAGTCAAAATTGTCATTAAAAAAAAATTAATAAAAAATTGTCAGTGAAAATAATTTTCAGTAATAATTTTCGGTACAAATAGATTCCAGTAAAAAATATTTCAGTAAAAATTTTCAGTAAAAATTGTTATTAAAAAAATTTCTGTAAAAATTATGCAGTAAAAAATATTGTTAGTAAAAATTATCAGTAAAACAAATTGTCAGTAAAAAAAAATTTCAGTAAAAATTGTTATTAAAAAAAATTTTCAGTAAAAACTGTTATTAAAAAAAATATGTCAGTAAAAATGTTCAGTAAAAATAATTTTAAGTCAAAATTGTCATTAAAAAAAAATTAATAAAAAATTGTCAGTGAAAATAATTTTCAGTAATAATTTTCAGTACAAATAGATTCCAGTAAAAAATATTTCAGTAAAAATTTTCAGTAAAAATTGTTATTAAAAAAATTTCTGTAAAAATTATGCAGTAAAAATATTTAGTAAAAATAATTTTCAGTCAATATGTTCAGCACAAATTTTTAGTAAAAATTTTCAGTAAATATTTTTAGTAAAAGAAACTTCAGTAAATACTTTTAGAAAAAATAATTTTTAGTTAAAAAAATTTTCAGTAAAAAAAAATCTTAATAAAAGTTTTCAATAAAAATAATTTGCAGTATAAATTTTTAATAAAAAAAATTTTCAATAAAACAAAAATTGTCAGTAAAAACTTTTAGTGGAAATAATTTTTAGTTAAAAAATTTCCAGTAAAAAATTTCAGTAAAAAAAAAATTTCAATAAAAATTTTTAGTAAAAATAATTTCCAATAAAAAGTTTCGGAAAAAAAATTTCCAGTAAGAAATATTTCAGTAAAAATTTTCCGTAAAAAATATTGTTAGTAAAAATTATAATATCAGCAAAACAAATTGTCAGTAAAAAAATTTTCAATAAAAATTTTCAGTCAAAATTGTTATTAAAAAAAATTCTCAGTAAAAATAATTTTCAGTCAAAATTGTCATTAAAAAAAAATTTCTGTCAATATGTTCAGTACAAATTTTTAGTAAAAATTTTCAGTAAATATTTTCAGTAAAATAAACTTTAGTAAATACTGTTAGTAAAAATAATTTTTAGTAAAAAAAATTTCAGTAAAAAAAATCTCAGTAAAAATAGTCAATAAGAAAAATTACAGTCAAAATTTTTAGTAAAAAAAAATTTCTGTAAAAATTTTTAGTTAAAAAATTTCCAGTAAAAAATTTCAGTAAAAAAAAATTTCAATAAAAATTTTCAGTCAAAATAATTTTCAGTAAAAATTGTTATTAAAAAAAATGTTTCGCACAAATTTTAAACATATTGAAATTTGCAATATTTTTTGTTTTAAATAAAAAAGCAATATTATAAGTCCTTTTTTAGCATGATTTATTTTCCGATTGATTTGATGTGAGTGCAAAAAACTCAAGCCAAACGAACAAACCTTATTAAAAGTAGTAATAGTTTATTTTCATTTGGCTTAAGTGATTCGCCACCCAAGATATATTGAAAAAAATCTGTCTATCCTTGCACTATTTGCAAAATTGTCCATTTTTGTCACAATCGAATAAAATCACTTCAATAATTAATTATGAATCTGAATTTTTAGATTTACTCAAAAATTGCTAATTCAAGTAGATAATAGTTGCCATGGTTCAACGTTTTAACTGATACTAATTTATCATTTAATTACTTCACAGTAAGGTCCCAACTAAAACGCGTTCGCTTATCAACGGATGATACGACGTGGTTTTACGATCCATATTATGGATACGTCGGCAACTATGATATAACTAAACATATCTTTATATGAACACTTTTAACTGGTAAAAAAGAATTTAACTTGATGTGTCGTATTCAAAAGCTGAAGGTTAATTACGAAAAGAACATTTTGGACTAAGCAGCATACTAACAAATGTACAAAATGAATAATAAAAAATTGTATTGTGTACATGTGCCACATATCAACCTGTTGAATAAATATCGATTGTTTAACTGTTGGTGTTTTTTTTATTCTTAAATACACCAATTTCGAAAATATAAAAAAAACCTCGTTCACATTATTGCTATAATAAATTAGAAATTTTATAGAATTGTAATTGCACGACTTAATATAATGACTGAATAATAAATAATTATGCGAGTACTTGTTCAATAATTAAAAACTAACTTTTTATTATTTTTTTTTCTGCATTTGCCTTTAAAAATGTAGTTATATTAACAATAAAAATCTACATATTTTCATATTTTATGCAAACATAAAAATGACTTCAATGTTGATTTTACAATAGACACATTTTGAAATTTTTTATTCATTTTTAAATCATATAATTACATATAAATACAATATATGCAATAAAATCAAATTATAACCAAATTCTATAAAAATATAAAAAAAATTTTGTTCTAGAAGAAGAGAATAATCTCATATATTTACATTGAATGAAAACTATCAAAATAAATATAACTAAAATATAATAATACATATGGTAGCCGGCTATATTTGTAATTATTAAAAAATTTTATTTTATCCTAAAAATTAAATATTCGAAAACAAGGCAATTATTACAGATAAGTTGTTCTTTCAGTAAAGTCATGGAATAATTTAAAATAAAGCAAAACGTTTTTTGGGAACACACATTTATGTGACTTTTTTAAGACTACCGTAAATTGGGAAATATTCACGAGAATAAATAAGTATAATTTCAGAATTTAATCAACTTATGTCCATACAATCCAATAAGCTTCTGGTTTTACATCAAAAAATTTAATAAAACTAAGAAAAATTTGTTTCTTCAAACATGTCTGAAAATATGTACATATTTGACTACTTTTAAGAGTATACTGATACAGGTACGTATTTAGATTGATATTTAGGCTATACCATATATTCGATATCCAAAATTATCATTGTTGGAGGATAGGTGGTAGCACCTAAAAAAAACACATTTTTTCCTTGGAAATGTGTTATATGCCAACAATTTCATGTTGCTACCTTAAAAAAGTAAACAATTTAAGCCGCAGTAAAACTTCATTAAAAAAAAAACAATTAAAAAGAATCGTTATGTAAATACAGTTTCCAAAAATTGTTTTTAGTAAGATATATTGGCTCATCAAGTGACAATAGGTATGTAAATATATATATATATGCAGCTTTGTCACAATTACGATATCTATTTGAACATTTCGTTTGAACAGTTGATAGATATTCGACCCAAAATAAATTGTTTTTTGTGTTATGTCAATAATTTCTTTAAATAATAAATTTTTCGACTGTTATTATTCTCTGGGGTCTTTTTATAATCTAGAAAAAAAACATTAAATAAAATAGTAAATCTTTATAAATTTGACTATAAAATCATTTCTAAAAAAGGTATTTTCATCTTTATTCAAACTTAAATATAACTATAACTATCCGTATTTTTTTTTACTTTATTTTTTTCCTTTTCTGTCCCATCAAATATTAAAAATTATAAACAAAATTTTTATTTACGAAAATTAACAATTTTAAACAATTATATTGAACGCACTATTGTGAAACTGGATTTTTCATAGATTAACTCAAAATTAACAATAAATATACCATATTTTTTATTCAAGTAAATATTAAATAGTACGTATATACAATTTTTCCAAATATTTAAATAATAAATTATCTTAAGCTCATCTTAACGAAACGACTAATAGATAAGAATTCAAGTTCTAATAGATAATCGACTATAATAATAAGGGGCTTTTTAATGTGCACTCTCAATCTTTGATAGGCTATTACTTTGAGGTTTCTAATTATAGCACTATCATTCTTATACGATTGTGGTTTGTTACAGCCACCATTTAATCATAGAGAACTACACGATTCAATAATGCATCGATACAATTCATAGATTTAGTGAAAAATAATCTTCATCTTTTTGGTTAATTGTTTAATTATAGGAGCAAAATTGTTAGACCTGGGATGAAAAGCAACCACATTTCCAGTCGAATTTTGATCGCGAGGCATCATATTTACTTTTATGTGAATTTTGGTCGTTGATAGCTGTCACTGGCGAGAGGTATGAAGTGGACAATATGAATTTGGATAATATCTGGTTCCAATAGGAAGGTGCGACTTTTCACGCAGAAGTTGGTAGAAGGTATTTTTTGCAGACAAAGCTTCCACATCACGTTATTTCGAAATGTAATGATGTCAGCTGGCTGCCAATATGAAGATACGTGGAAGAGTCGACCAAAATTAAATATGGCGTATCACTTCCTGCAAACGAAGCCGTAAATACCATTTGAATGATTTTATTTTTAAATAATATTTGCCATAACTCACTTATATTTTTATTCAATTTTAAAAATTTAACGCCCTTTATGAACAACACTTTAGTAAAACAAAAATGTTAAATTTTTGAATTAATGAATTCTGTTTTTATAATGACAAGAATTATTCAAAATTGTTATGTTGGCTTCTTTTTTTTCTATTTCAATTTATTTTAAATCAGTCCAATTGAAAAAGATTAAAATAAGTAACGAATGAATCCGTTACTAATTTATTTAAATAATATAACATAAAAATAAAATTGATGAAAAAAGGATATAAAAATTAGCGATAAACTTCAATAGGGGGTGATATGTTTTCAAATATACTGTGTGGGGTCGTTATTTAAAATGTCAAAATCTTCTGTCACTTTCAGTTGTATTCAGTTAGGTTTACAATTTATTCATAAAACGCTACACGCCTGAACAACACTTGGAAATTAAATTATCTAATTTATATATCCAAGCAATCGTTCTTTTACTGCAATTTAGTTTTGTGCACTTCTTCTTCTCAGATGAGGCGCATTTCCATGTCTCCGGATCGGTGAATTAGAAAAATTGTCGTCACTTTGCTAAAGTCAATCCACAAATTATTCACAATGGACCTTTAAATTCCGAAAAAGTAGCCGCTTGGTGTGGTTTATGGCACGATGGCTTCGTTTTACAGTTACTGCCAACGGTTAGCGTGACAGATCGATGATAATGAATTTTTTGTGATATAACGAATATGTAGTTTCAGCAAGACGGTACTTCGTACAACACAGCATATTCCATAATTGATTTATTGCAGAAAATGTTTGCCGAATGTGTTATAGCCTCCAAGAAGTTGTGATTTAACATCTTTCGACTTCTTCGTATGGAGTTATTTGAATTCATAGGTCTACGTCAACAAACCACCCACTACTATTGATACATTGAAATTGAATATTAAACGCCAATATGGTGGAGTTGAAAATTTGAACCATCGTATCCGGTTTTGTAAACGGAGCAAAAGCCGCCATTTGTATCGCGAATTTTGAATTTCTGCTTAAAAATGGCCAAACTTGTTGGCATAAGTCTCTCACTTATGCCAACAAGTTTGGCCATTTTGAATTTTCAGTTAATTTTTGACAGCTGCTTTGCTTGCACGTGTTTTGGCTCTCTTCGATTTTTGCTCAATTTCGACCAAAAACAGCATCGTATTAACATTGCTAAGGAGTTGTTGGACTCTGTCCGCGATGACCCAAATATGCTCCAGAGGGTCATAACTGGTGACGAATCATGGGTTTATGGTTATGACGTGGAAACAAAAGCTCAATCATCCCAATGGAAGCTGCCGCACGAGCCAAGGCCGAAAAAAGCGCCAAGTTCGCTCGAATGTAAAGGTTTTGCGATCAGTTTTCTTCGATTTCAGGAGCCTGGTGCATCATGAGTTCTTGCCACAGGGTAAAACTGTCAATAAGAAATATTACCTGCAAGGTATGCGCAAGTTTCGCGAAGCAATCCCGGATTTGTGAAAGAACAATAATTGGCTTTTGCCATTTTTGGCCAAAAACAACACACTAATAATGTCGCAGCCACCGTATTCCCCAGATCTGGCCCCCTGTAACTTTTTCTTGTTCCCGAAACTGAGGAGCCCCATGAAAGCACGACACTACGTTACGATTGGTGAGATAAAGACGACATCGAAAGAGGAGCTTAACAAGATCACAAAAAATGATTTTTTGAAGTGCTTCGAGGATTGGAAAAAACGTTGGCACAAGTGTATAATATCTGGTGGGGATTACTTTGAAGGGGACAAAATTCACGATACTCGTAAACCCATACTTTATAGTCCATATTATATATAAATTAAAAAAATGTTAGTCCATATTATATTGTATATAAATTTAAAAAATTCAAATTCAATTTAAAAATAATAAGCTTATTTAATAACTATGCATCGCTACTTGATGATAATCTTATCTGTTTGTTTTATAGAAAAGTAGAAATAATTTCACTTCGTATATTTTATCGCAGTTGTTAATTTCAAAATACCAAAAAGAAAAAAATTAAGTTCCAAAAGCATGTGCTTCCGTTCTTGCTGAATATAAAGCTGGCACCCGTTAAAATTTTTGTAAATATAATTGTTTTCGGATAATTATAATAAAAGTATGGAAACAATAAAAGGTTGTGGAGGAAAGCAGTTTACAACTCTTAAAGGTCATTTAAAATTAACCCTTATATTGTATGATATCCAAAAATATTATGAATAAGGTAAATTTAACGAGGGACATTAAAATTAGCCCGAAAGCTTAAAGGAAATACTATATGGGCTTATATTAATATAAAAGCATTTAACTTTGGCGAATATTACAAATGGAATTTGGAAATTTGCTTTAGAGCAGTTTGGTAAGTCTTCAGAAATCGTGTAAAAAGACCGTGTAAAAAAATGCTAGAGTGTACTACATAATATGATGGTATTTGATATGTTATAAGATATTTAATCAGATCTTTACTATATTCCCAATAGCCCAGAGTAGTGCCAGTGTCTCACTCAATTTTGTTGGGTGATAAGCTACTTCCAAAACAAGACTTCCTACAAGATTTCGATATAATTCTTGAAATTCACTTAAATATTTCAGAGAATATATTCTTCAGACATCACTATATATGAAAAATAATCAAACAATTTTGACGTTTACTAATCAGGTGCGTTTTACATTTCTCAGCCAGCTCGCTTGCTTGCAGTTACCATGGAGCTGTTTGTATGCATTTATGAACGCTTTATTATGAGCAAAATTGTTGACATTTCGCCGAGAACCATCATCCATTTAGCAAAAATGCGTATTACTGAGATCGATTTTCTCGATGAAATTAATAATAAATATTTAAATTTAGAAAAAGATCTAGAGCACAAATTGAATAAAATGTAAAGTAAAATATTGTATACATAAAAAATAAGCCAATTCATTTAAATTATCATTATTTAAAATATGTTGACAGACTTCTGGACGAACAGAAATTGGAAAATTTACTTTCTAGAAGGAAAAGCCAGAAAAAAACCGAAAAATGTTATACAACTTTAGAAAAGATTAAAAAAAGGAACTTGGAAATGATAAAGGTAATCCAAATTGTAAAAATAATAAATAATAATTCATTTAATAAAAAATATTCAATAGGACTTGGAGGCATCTAAAGCTCGATTGAGATCACGTGGCACTTATAGCCCCATAGAATCAATACTAGTAAAATCAATTCAAAATTACATTACTGATAGCAAAATTCATCATCCACAATGAGTAAAAATTTCTCTATCGATTACGACTGTATTTATTGTTTTCATTTTTAATATTAAATATAAAAATATTTATTTTCTCTTATATCAATTGCGACAACATTTATTTATAATATAAATTAACATATTAACACCAGTAACTGCAATGCAATTAATAATTATGAATTAATATTTTGTGTATGAACTTTTTGATGCAAGGCTACGTGATGCTTCCGGACAAATTTCTTATTACATATTGGACAACTAAAATTCCTGATACCCTTATGCAACGGTAGATGATTATTAAGAATACGACGTGATTTGAATTTTTGATTGCAAATATGACACTAAAATACAAAATAAATAAAAATTATGAAATTTATGAATTTGAAAATGTTATAAATTTACTTCGAATAGTTTTTCATTCGAATGTGTAGACATATGGTCATTTCTGTGTCCAGTCGTTCGAAAGGTTCTGTCGCAGAGCTCGCACTTATAAGGTCTCTCGCCTGTATGAAGACGGATATGAACATTAAGATCGGATTTTTGATTAAATATCTTTCCGCATTGATCACATGACAAGGCAGTTTTGATTTTTGCCATTTTAGATTGTTTAGAATTAATTCTACCTATAAAAATATTTCGTTTATTATTTACTTTAATTTGGATAAAAAATATCAATTTATTAAACTTACTATTTAGCATTTGTTCACCTAACTCCTCCTTTTTATGATCGCTTGCGACATGGTGAATAAGATCTACATATTTATTATAACCATTTATAATTTTCTGGAGTTTACATGGCTTTAGTGGACAATAGAAATTGGCTGAATGTAAGAATATGTGAAAAGCAGCTTCGTAGGCATTTGAGAAAACTAAATTACATATACTGCACTGGTATGGGCCTTTTGTTAATAGATATTGAGAAGTATTAGACGATTCTGAAAATGTTTTCTTATCGAAGTGAATTCTTTTAATATGATCCAAAAGATTATCGGAAAAATCTGTTTCGAAATTTTGACATAAACTGCATAAAAGTGTATTATTGCCAGAATTTTCGCCAAAATATAGTCGAATGGAAACATTTTTAATATCACTATTTTCAAATTGATCAGGAATCTGATAGTCCAAGCATTGTTCATCTAATCTCGAAAAATTTTGCTCGCAATCGGATAAATATTCCAAATGATTGTTCCATTTCTCAGCGTCCATAAATACTGAGCGGCACCTACTACAGCAATAAAAAGGTAAAGAATTGAACACTTCCCTTTCAACATGTTTATGAACCACACGATGCTCCTCTAGATAACGTAAGTTCGCAAATTCAGTTAAACATTCCCTACAGTTAAATTTGCCATCAAAAATATCTTCATCTTTCGGTGGTGTTTCTTCTTCTGCAACTTGAATGAACTTGTACTGCTCAAAATCATTGTCGCTGACCGTATTTATTACGACATGGTTTTCACTATCGGATCTTGGAGAGGTGACCACACTCATCTCATCTACATTATTGTTTGTACTTGTATAAATTATGTCGGCATCGAAAGCATAATCAACATATTCCTCTTCTTGCAGTTCACCATCATAACCAGGATCTGGTTTTATATTACTCTCTCTTTGACCACTACTTACTCCATTTTCCAATATATCGGAATTATTCACGGCATCGATATTTTCGTTACTAAGTTGATAGGAATAATCTGTTAACTCACTTACATCATAATTTGATTTAGTATTTTCTCTTCTTATTTTGAGTAGTTTTTGCCAAAGTTCATGTGAATTAGTGCATTTCTTCTTTAATATATAAGATTGTATTGTTTTACGTTTACATTCCATACAAATATTTTTTGGAAAGCCATCATTTTCATTAATCTAAAATTAAAATATTTCAAATTACAGCTAATTTTGATGATTTCCCATTAAAATTTACCTCAAAATTTATCACATATTGAAATACTTCAGGAAAATTCATTATTTTTCCATCGACTATACATTTACAATACAGCGTCGTAATATTTGCTTCCTGCATTAAACAAACACGGCAAAGCTCATCAACATTTAATTGAACTTCATTTAATTCATCCTCCATCTCTGGATGAATATATATGAAAAATTATTAAATTACCAAACTTGTTTACAAATAAATTGACAATTGTTCTTCTTCTTATTTACACTCTGAAAAATATCAAATTGCTTCTCAGACGTTAACTCATTCAAAATAATAGTAGTCAATTTGAGGTAATTTGTTAGCATTTGTAGGGTTTAATATTCAGCACTAATAAATAACACATTCTGTCTTATATACCTTTTCTACACCACCCGTCGACTTAAACTGATTTTATGGTCAGGGACTTGAATATTGACCGGTCAACAAATTTTCATCACAAATATTTGGGGGTGCACGAAATGTAAACAATAACACCAATTAATGTGCGTATAAAAATATGTATTCGGCTTCGGAGGTTTAGATCGAAAATAACATTTCTTCACTAAACGCATATATAGACAAAACTAAATTGTTAACAAATTAATATGGCTTCGAAAATCACACATTTTCGAGCATTAACAAATTAAATCAGATTTTTTTTGAAAACAAGTAAGGTTTCTGAAATATAAACAATTAGTTTTTCATAATTTCAATAAAAATATCTATATCAAACATTTGTACAGTTTTACTAAACTGTATAAATGTTTTAAGAAAGCAGTTTAATCGATTTCAATAGATAATTTTGATTGAAATGTAAAGTAATCACACTTTTAACTAATACAAATTTGAAGGATAAACTTTTAACTAATAAATATTTTTTCTTAACAAAAATTCAGAATTTTAGAGAAACAGTTACAAGATTTTCTCATATGAAAAATCATATAAAATAATACACACAATAGTTTCTTATTTTAAATTATGTATAATTATCCACCGTATTCCTATTAAGAACGAAAATCAATATATCAAATTGTTGAAAGACTATCCCTTTCAAAACATAATTCTAATGGAATTAAAACCAATAAAAATACATAGTCACACTATTGGAAATAATTCATGAAATTTGATCATTTGTGCATTTGCATTTGGTAATTAATAATTAGTTATGAGCTTTTATAAACGAATTTTACTAAGTTTTAATTCATATTTGTAGGAATTCTGATATTTGTTGTGATACTCTGTCAGGATTGACAAGATGAACATGATGTGTTCCTTCAACTTCCTTATACACAACCAGCTGTGCATGTTTCTTTATTGTATTTATCACTTGTGTATATACTGCTGGATCATCGAAATCCATTCCCGGTATTGCCCGTATGTTCAACACTTTACATTTTATCCTCTCAGCATAGCATAGTACTTGCTCTAATGAAAACATTCCCATTGCTGCCACTTTCAATCGTAAGTCACGGACGAAATGGTATCCGTCTCTATGTAAATACTTTGGTGCTGGTGCCATCCCACGTTTCAAAAGAACTTTAACTGATTCTCTATCTACGGATCCAGCATACGCGTCAACAACTAATTCAACCATATCGTTGTAGTTGTAGCAAGGCATCTTTGTTTCCGGTAGGGTTTCGTACGTTAAAAATTTATCAATACTATCACCAACACGTCCAGCAATTTTTTTCTGATCTCTAACTGTCGGACCAGCTATATCTATGCTAATAAATTTACTAATATCGTCTGGAAAAGAAGCAGCATACATAAAGCTTAGTGCTCCTCCGAGTGAGTGACCCATTAAAACTATATTTTTCCATTGGAAATGTTGAACGATTCTTCGAATCAAGGATATGCCATCCCAAAATAGATAGTAATGCATTCCGGTCGGATAATGAGAAGATTTCCCATGACCCGGCAAGTCAATACACAAAATCGAAATGTCCTTTGGCAACAGTGGACATAATTTATCAAAAGTGCCCGCATTATCTTGCCATCCGTGTAATGCTAATACTGGTTGTTTATTTCTTGGTCCCCACCATTTACCTAAAACATAAATATAGTCAGAAAATTAATTCAATCAATTTCAAAAATTATTTCACAACAAAAAAAATCGAAAATTCTTCAAATGATTGATGGTAAAGCTATAAGAAAGCTTAAGTCGCCTGTATGTACATATATCGAGGTCAAGAAACAAGTCGTAGAATTAAAATATTCCAAGCGAATTAAAAAAATACTCAATATAACGATGATTTTTTCATTTTTTTTTTTTTTTGCAATTTCCTATAATAATTTAAAATTATTTACGACAATTACTCGACAATTTTTAAATTTTTTTTAATAAGCTTATGAACAGTTTATTTATATAAAACAAAATTAAATTTTTATTATTTGCTAGTTTTGCTTAGATTCAATATTATTATAAAATATAATTAGTTATTTTTTTTTTATAAAGTTGATCATTTTGAACTTTTACAATACATTCCTATGCCAAATAATAGAAAGTTGGACTAAGCATAAAAAAGGCGAAGTTTGCGAAAGCTTTCTCCTAAACATTATTTGCTGATATTAACATATATTAAATCAAATATGTCCGGTGGTTAAAATGTTTTAATAATCATAAGACAGTACTATCTATGTTTTATTTACGGTAAATGAAATTATCAGTAGACTAACAACTTGAAATTTTTAAGTTATTATTATTCTTCCTTATGTAAAATGATTTTGAATATTATCTATAGTTCAAGTAAATTGCAAAGCAATACAGTCTAAGGAAATTTAAAAATATTTAAAACTTTCTCGCTACATAGGTAATTTTCTTTAAGTACAATTCATTTACGTAATTGTTGATATGATTCACAATAAAAATAGGGTGCACTTATGACCTTTTGGCAATGAAATAAATATTTTTCTCATTTCCATAGTACAAACCTTGAATAACTTAGCGTATTAGTTTCAATTGAATAGTAGATAAATTTTACCCAGCCAATTCAATATAATTTCGCAATGTAAACACTTGAAATAATGTAAACTTTAATTAATTTATGATCTTTAAAGTACGCTATGCTCAGATTATTTTTTGTAGTTTGATGGTCCGAAGTTTTCAGATTATTTTATTGATGAAAATAATATGATAAAAAATAATTTATGTATCTAAAAATATTTTTTTTTTCAATTAGTTTTGTATTAGTTCACATGATATTATTTCTGATTACATGGCTCACCTGCTACTATTCCCCATGGAACTGGAATTTCAATCTCCTCACATTCGATGCTTGTGTGGTAACCATCTGGAAAAAAAAATTTTATTTCGGATTTTTACTATTGCGTTGAATGAATTAAAAAAAACATTTAACAAATGTAATTGTAAATAACTACTTAATTAAACATACTCTGATTCGCCGTAGTGATAGTTTCCTCTACCAAGCTAGTTGCGTCAGACTTTTGCATATTATCTTTCGGACTGATTTTCTGTTTTTTGTATTTATACGAACACTTTTTATTAAACTCGTAAAAATTAGGCAGAACAGAAAGCGGTTCCTGTTGTAATTTAGCGCTAATTTACCACAAATTGCCCAACATTTCACTTATGAATTAAGGCTTAACAAACTAATTACCAAACCACGCGATGTACACCAAACGTCTTCTAATGACTGATCGCAAATTCCCATTCATTACTCGAAACCCAAACTCACCGAAATTATACTACAAAATGCTTCTTTTCGGTTTTAACGAATTTACTATCGCCTGATTTCGTTTACAGCTGTTTGCATAGTTGCTGTCAAATGTATAAGTGGCGTCACTACAGGTAAAAGTACGTCATAGAACGTACTGACGACATCTCTGATTCTCAAACTTTTAGTATGTGCTTATGTACATTTTACAACTCATTCAAATTCAATTACTGTTAATATATTTAATAAAAATATTAAAAATAAATAAATTTCTGTTAACTGATTTGATATTTTAGTTCTTAGTAAAATAATTTTAATACCAGATTATTTTCAATTGATTACAAAATAACTTTATGTAGACTCCATTCCTTTGTAAAGAATCAATGCTATGCAAAGCATTCATAGTAATTTTGATTACTTGAAAACAAGCAAATTATTATCTTTTAATATAAATGATCCGTTGACTTTTATTTTAAGTAAACGCAAATAGAAATATTTCGGTTCTTTTATTTGAAATATTATGTTAATTATAAAATATAAAATATATGTGATTTTTTTCTAAATAATATTGGTTTCGGATAATATATATAAGAACATACATGCACAATTGACTATTTAAATCGAAGATGAAAATGAAGGGACAATCTGAAAATTTGCCGATAAAAAAACAAAAATTCAGAAAAACTGGTATGCATTTGTAAATTAGGTGAATTTTACATAACAATATTTTGTATTTAATAATTTTCTTATAGCATACAAAATATTTAAATCAAAAAAAGGTAAAGCCATAAAAAATGCGCTACCACAAAAATCTGATAAGGAAATAACAAGGATACTTTCTGATGAATGGAGAAGCTTATCCCCAAATTCTAGGAAACCATATTTATTTGCATCAAATATGGCCCGAAAAAGGTACTACACCATATAATATTTGTTTAATATTAGAATAATATTAATTTATGGGCTTCTTTGCAGATTTGACCAACAATTAGAACCAGCTAAACAGAAATACGATAATTATGGTAAAAAAATGAATAGTTGTGAAAATCAGACGGTTCATACAGAATTCATAAACAATCAAATAAGCCTGCCAGGAAAAATGGATGGGAAAAATGTTAGAATACCAATTTTCACAGAAGAATTTATATACCATAATAAAGATGTTGACAGTAAAGTTCGTGATCTACGAAAGTTAAATTTAGATTATGAAAAACAAAATTATGTATTAGAAATGAACATTGAAAGTATGCGACATACAGTGGGAAAAATAGAATCAGAAAATATTGAATTATATAAGAAGAATAAACTGCTTGAAAAATATTTGCGTGAACTAGAACTTCGGCTTGCTATAGCTTTTCGTAATGTCGCTATACCGAATCAACCAAATGGTGCCTCGATAGATGGTATCGACGAATATATGGTGGATCTCTATAATATATGCAAATCTAGCCCAACACATTCCAACTCACTTCAAATGGCACGCGATATTATGAAAAATATTGACTTAAATATACAATTGTAATTTAATATATAATAAAATAATTTCACATTAACTATTAGTAAATTTTTTCATTGAAGTATTCTTGTTTCTCTCTAAAAGAAAAAAGTCCAAAGTAAACCGGTCTACATTCCTTTATCTATTTAAGCATGTGAAGTGATGCCATATAAAATTCCCAATAGCACATTAAGATGCAAAAGTACAATAAATAAAGAAGAAGATTGTAGGTTGACATTTTAATAAAAGATTAGTTTGGCAATGTTCTAAAATAAAAATATAATTAATCTATTTTAGATAATATAAATATGGAAATAAATAATGTAAGGAAAGATCAGCTTGTAATGCCAGGAGACCATTTAACGGAGATAGAAAAGAGAGCAAAAACAAAAAAAGTGATTCTGGGTCCTGGTATTAGACAAGGTGAAAATGTAATTTTAGCGACGAAAGCCGGTATTCTGAAAGTAAAGGAACCTAATGTATTTTGGATCGATAGCTATCAGAAGCGCTACATACCTGCTCGTGGAGAATCTGTGATTGGCATAGTAGTATCAAAGGCTGGAGATATATTTCGTGTAGATATTGGGGCGTACGAATATGCCAGTCTATCTTATTTAGCATTTGAGGGAGCAACAAAGAAAAACCGCCCCGATATTAATTCCGGCGATGTAGTATACGGAAAGTTAAATGTGGCAAGCCGCGATTTCGAACCGGAATTAGTATGTGTAAATTCTTTGGGTAAAAAAGATAAATTCGGTGTATTAGCCAATGGCTTCGTATTTGGATGTAGCATAAATCTTGTCAGAAAAATATTACATACTAGTTGCCCTTTATTACATTGCTTGAAAAAGGAAATGCCATACGAAATTGGCGTTGGAATGAATGGACGCATATGGATTAAAGCGAAATCAGTCAGAGAAACTATAGCATTGGGTAATGCCATTTTAGCAGCTGAATACACAAAGAACGAGGATATCCCAAAAATGTGTGAAGAAATAGGAAATATACTCTTTTTATAAAAACCGATTGTTTTATTTAATAACTTCAAGTAAACCTGTATGTTAGTAGCAATAATTAAAAATAGGTAGTCTTAACTCTTCCATATTTTTACTTATGTAGTCAGGATTGCCGCCTAATGCACTGTAAAATCTTCAGCATTTTTCAATAGACAATTGAATATATAATTTATAAAATTATATTAAATAAGAGACTTCTTTGATGGTTTAATATATTATTTAAAGAAAACAACGTCTTCAGACATAATTATAAATGACAAACAGCAAAACTCATAACCAAACATTGAATTTCGACACTACTCACATTTAGATTTAACAATATTGATTTATTCAATAATCATTAAATAGTAATATTAATATTTTATTTGATTACCATGTAAACGAAATTTTTTATCAGCATAACATATTTTGAATATTTAATTTAAATTTTTAATATCTATGACTTCTTCCTTTAATTACATGCATAGAAAAAATGAATTTTTTTCAAGCCAAATAGTTCACTATCTTTTAATTTCGACTATTTCATTAATAATTCTGCTTTTGTTATGTTTAATAATTATACAAATAGGTGGTTTAATGTATACAATTTTGAATTTTGATGTGTGTTCTCTGTTCGATGACGTTGCGGTTTATAAAATTTGGTTGCATTCCTTAGTGTGGGTTACGGAAACTCTTACCAGCATATTTGGCGTTTGCGCCGAGCTCTTCTTCAATGCGAAGAATTTGGTTGTATTTAGCTAGACGCTCGGATCGGCAAGGAGCTCCAGTCTTGATTTGCCCTGTGCTTAGACCAACTACCAAATCAGCAATAAATGTATCCTCTGTTTCGCCAGATCGGTGAGATACCATAGTTCCCCATCCATTGCTCTTGGCCAACAAATGAGCTTTGATGGATTCAGTAACTGTGCCAATTTGATTGACCTTCAAAAGTAAACAGTTGCATGCTTTTTTCTCAACAGCAGTTTGGATACGTTTAGGATTAGTAACAGTTAAATCATCACCGACGATTTGAATTTGCGTATTCGCGGTCATGTTTGTCCAAGCATCCCAGTGATCTTGGTCGAAAGGATCCTCAATACTTACCATTGGGAATTCTTTGATGAATTCCTGGTAAAGATTTGTCAGCTTATCAGGAGTAAGCCATTGCGATTTGTCGCTATTCGGGTTTTTGAAGTCTAAATCATAAAGTCCATCTTTATGGAATTCAGATGCTGCGACGTCCATACCGATTTCGACTTTGCCCGTGTATCCACCCTTAGCAATAGCATCTTGGATCAAAAGAAGGGCGTCCTTATTATTTAAGATATTGGGAGCAAAACCACCCTCATCTCCTACAGCGGTGGCATCCAAGCCGAACTTATCCTTAATAACCTTCTTCAAATGGTGATATACTTCCGAACCAATTTTCATTGCTTCAGTGAATGAGCTCGCTCCGGTTGGTAGAATCATGAACTCTTGCATCGCGAGTTTATTACCAGCATGACTACCACCGTTGATGACATTGAAAGCTGGGACCGGGAGGATAATGTTTTTGTTTCCTGCTAAATCAGCCAAATGCTTGTATAATGGCACACCTTTCTTTGCTGCTCCAGCCTTGCATACAGCTAAAGAAATTCCAAGAATAGCATTAGCTCCAAACTTAGATTTATTTTCAGTTCCATCGAGTTTAAGCATAAAATCATCGATTTCGGTTTGTTGGGTAACTTCCAATCCAGCTTTAAGGAGTTCTGGTCCTAAACTCTTATTAATATGATCAACAGCCTTCTGAACAGACTTGCCATGATAGTTGTTCTTTTCGTTGTCACGGAGTTCTAGAGCTTCATGGACACCAGTGGACGCTCCTGATGGAACAGCGGCACGGAACAAACCCAAGTCAGTTGTCAAATCAACTTCAACTGTGGGATTACCACGAGAATCGAAAATTTGACGTGCGTGAATGCTTTTGATTGTCATTTTGGATCTAAAAAATTAAATTCAATTATTTTATAACATTTAATTAAACCGCATTATTTGAATTTTTTATTTACTTTTTTATAAAAATTTAAATTGAAAATTATAAGAATTGTGGTTAGGCAACGGTGTTATCTTTGACCTCTAAAGATATCGAAAGGTCAAATATATGCTTTTCAATTTTGCACAAAAAATACAATTGCAGCTCCCGAATACAATTTAATACATTATTGAACTTTTTATAAATTTAACATTTAAGGTTACGCAAAATTTTTTATATAAAAACAAAAAAAAAACCAATGAAATAAATTGCAATCGCGGTCATAACCATTTCGATTCAACAAAAGGAAACTTTTTTTGTATTATCAACAATGACGGAAATAATCGTATTCTTTATAATTTACTTTTTTTTTATTTTATACTTACATGAACCGTAGAATTATTTATTATTTTCCGAAACTGCGAGAACACTGAATTTACCGCACAGAGTTAATATCTAACAGATTAGCGAGCTCACTGGAAAACTATTCACCGCTAAAATGACTTTTTCACTCGAACGCTACGGCTACTCCGTTGACCTTCTACAAGGTGAAAATCAATGATAGTGCTGCCAAATTGTGCAAATTACTTTCATCAAATTTCTAAGTGCACAACTTCTCTTTATACAATATATTTCTTAAAATCAATTACACTATCAAAATAAGCTATTTTATCTTCACAAATCAAAAGTAATTACAGATTTTCTAGGCAAATACTGAATATTGCATTTTGAAACAAAGTATTCACTCGGAACGTTTTAAAATTTATTAATTTACAATTATACATATTAAATAAATATTACTTTACAATGTATAACAATCTTAATAATCTTTGCTAAAATAACAATTTCCAGATATTACCATATTTATTTTGTTGGCTTACTAAGGATAATCCAATTTTTTTTCTATTGTTTTAATTACATGCAAGAAAGTTTTTCTCTCAAAATAAATTACTTCATATATTAGGTTTCAAATTTTTTATTATAAATTTTTTTTTATAAATTATATAACGAAAATGGAAAATTTTTTAAAAAAAAATGGATGGTTGCCATTAACAATTCATAGCCATTTTTTAACCAGATCTGTATCGGATCTTTCACTAACATTATTTTTGTTTTATATTCTTTTTAGTCGAAGGCGGCGATTGCCCGGTTTGCCTCCATTATCGGTACCTCAAGAGGCGGCGACATTTGCAACACAGTTAAATGATTAAGTAAATTTTCACCTAAACTTATATTGATACTCTCTTGCGAATTTATAATTTCTAAAACAAATAAATTCAATTAATATTAAAAATCTAAATAATAATAAAAAATTGTATCTGTACCATTTTGACTCGATGGCACTCTTGGACTTTTTTCAAAAAATTCCGGTGGTGTATTATTTACAGATAGTGACATCGTGGAATCAGTTATTTTGTAAATACCGACCAATCTGTTGGATAGTTCAAACATGTTTGTACGGAGTGAAATAATAATAAATTGGGCATTTTTAGTCCGTTCCTATAATTCATAATTTGGATTGATTTTCACAATATTGTTATTACAAAAGCAATTACCTTGATATAATAGGCGACAATGGATATATTTTTAAAGTCCAGAGCAGCATCAATTTCATCCATGAAATATAGGGGCGATGGTTTATAATAATGCAACGCAAACACAAGAGCTAAAGATGAAAGTGTTTTTTCTCCACCAGATAGATTTGATATATTTTTCCAAGTTTTTTTTGGTGGACGGACACTGAATGTTACACCCTCAGTAAATGGATCCATCGAATCGACAAGTTCAAGCTCAGCGTCACCGCCTTGCGTAATCATTTGATACATTTCCTTTAATTTGCGTGTAATTATGTGGAAACCCTGCATAAATTCAGTATAACGTTTTTTGCGTATATCGTCATACAATTGACGCATTTCGTTCCGTTTATTCGTTATATCTTCCAATATTTGTACACGTTCTAGGTAGACTTCTCGTTTATTCATATATTCTTGAATTACCGATAGATTCGGCTTTTTCGAATTCAATTTCTCCTCTTGCACAGAATACTGATATTGTAAATCTTGAAGCTTGTACGTGTTAAGTTCCTCTTCTGTGTATGTTTTTAGCGGTTCTAATGGTTCAGTTTCACCGGGTATTTCGTTTAATTTTAACGGTTTCAACTAAAATTATATTTTTAGAATAAAATTAATTTACTTGAAATACATGTAATAGATTTATTAACTTTCTTTACTAACAATAAAATCGGTTGCCATAAAAAGTTAAAGAAATAATTTTTGAATATTACGAACCTTACTTTGCCAATGCGGCAAATGATCTTTGACATCGGCTATTTTTTTATCCAATGTTTGAAGTTTCTCTTCAATTTCTATATGTTTCAATTTACCATCACTCTCTTTTTTCTGAAGAGCAATTATTTCATTTTTAATTTCGGAGGATTCATTTCTTGCCTTTTCAATTTCTTCCTTTGCTTGTTCTATTTTTGTCGACCATTCAACGCCCTCTTGATCATGGCGCGTTCTTTCGTTATTCAAAAAAACAATCGATTCTTCTGCATTTTTTATTTCAGTTGTTAAATCTTCAATTTCTTTGTGAACTTTTTTCACGTTCCGCTCCGATGTTGTGATTTCAGCTTTTAGTTTAGATATATTTCCATTAATTTTGCCCACTTGTTTAGTGATTGAATCAATTTTCTGCTGAAGTGATTTGATTTTAGTACCATGAATATTTGCAATTTTCTCATTGATTGTATCAATTTTTGTTTTAATTTTTTTGGCTTCTTTTTCGGAAATTTCGAAATGTACTTTCTTTGTAGCAATGACATCTTCGAGTGCCTTTACTTTTGCCGGATCAGTAGTTGTTGCATCAGTTCGTTTTTTTTGTTGATCCACCTGTTTTTGAATACGTGGCAATTGTTCTGATAAACTCCGAATTTGTATTTTCAACTTATTTATTTCGGATGTGTTTTTTTGCATCTGTACATTCATCTGTTCTATTTCGCGTTCCAATATGCCTTGTTGTTCTTGTAAATAATTTATTCGTGACTGCATTTCTTCAGCTTGCTTTTGCATATCGTCTAAAGCTTTTTGTGAAACTGAACTATTTAAATTATTAGATGTTTTCGTAGCAACTTTATTGCCCATTTTTCCACGCATTTGTGTCTTTCCTCCTCCCGACATGGTACCTGATGTTTCGATAACATCTCCACGTAATGTCACTACTCTGAAACGGGTTGCTCCATATGCTATTCTGGTTCCTTGTTCTAAATCGTTCGCCACTAATGTATTGCGCAAAGCAAAATAGAACGCCGGCAAAACTCGTTCGTCTTCAACATTAACAAGATCGAATAGTCGAGGAACATTTTCTGGGCTTAATAATCAAAATATTATGAAATAATGTAAGTAAATATGTCTGTAACAAAAAATACTCACGTTTGGATTCTTGATCTACAATATTCTTCTAAATGATTAACCTTTTCCAAGGCAATAAATGAAGCTCGCCCAATATCATATCTTTTTAAATGCTCAATGCAAGCTTGTGCAGTATTCACTGTATCAACAATAATATTGTCTAAGCGACCACATGCTGTTGATATGGCTACATCATATTTGTTATCTATTCCTCCTAAATCACCCTAAAATTTTAATACATATTTATATACATTAATTATTTAATAACAATTTATATCAAATACCAATCGTCCGAAAATTCCGCAAATTTTTCCCTCCGCCTTTTGTCGCATTAACGAATCAAGGACTTTATTATTTGTTTTGGCCAATTGCATATTTCTTGTGCTCTCATTTATCTGCAAATATAATTTTTACAATTTATGTTCTGCTAATGGTAATAATTATAAAACATTCAATAGCATACATCAGCTTTTAGTGCAATTAACCGATTTCGTATGGATTCCTCTTCTTCTTTATTGGCATGAAGTTCTTTCGTCCTTTTATCTATTTCGGTTTTCAATTCCGGTAATATATCATGAAGACCACTGATATTTTTCTCCTTTTCTTTCAGTTCAACCTTTTGTTCTTCATATGAACTTTTTAAAGAATCGTACTTTCGTTTTTCAGTAATTTCAGCTTGTCTCAATATATTCAACTCGGACTCGGAAAGCGAGAGTTCACCCTTTGCTTCGTCCACATTTTTTTTCAAGTCAATCAAATTTGTTTCAAGAGAGTCACGATCGTTTATCAAGGGTCGCGTCTCACTTTCTAATTGTGTGTAATTTTCCTGAAGTCGTTTTTCAATTTCTTCTTTTTCTTTAGTTAGTTTTTCTACTTGCTTTTCACATTCAGATATTTCACTTTGATTTTTTGATGGTAGTTTTTTAAGATCCTCCAGTTTTTCTTTACATTTTTCAAGTTGCGACTTGTTTTGCTTACGGCGTTTGTTAGTCGCTGTCATTGTTACTTGAACTTCTGTAAAATTATTTAGGGATGCTTTTAACTTTTGTTCCATTTCCTCCTTTTGCTTGCACAAATTTTCATAATGACTGAAATAATTAAATATATTCTATAAAATAATATATTTAAAAAATCTACTCAAAAATTACGCGATCTCTTTTTTAATAATAGCCTCTTTTTCAAGTCGCTCATTTTTTAACTGGTTATACTTTTCACTGTGTTCCTTTAATTCAGTTTCAATAACTGCCCTTTCAACACCAAATTCTTGCAATTTTTTCTTTTGCGTACTCCTACAAGAAATTAATATTTATTACTATGAAAATTACAATTTAATTTAATTACAAATATTTCTGTATTTGTAAATTTTTCGTTCTTGTTAGTGTATTCTCCAACTTCAAATAATCAATTGCTTCGTTGAATGGCTGTTCCAAATCTTTCATTTCACGTTCCGCTAACTTACAGCGATTATGTTTTTCTGTTCGCTCTTCGGTTAAAGCTTCCACCCGAGAATAAATTTTCGCAAGGGGATCCTATAAAACATGTTGATATATAAGAAAATATTTAAATTTTTCTACTTAAATCTTTTAAGCCTTTACCTTATATCGAGAAGTTCCGACAATATCCTCTAAATATTCCAACATTCCGCATTCGTTTTCCGACTGACCCTTCGGTTTCATCATAGCTATTGATTCTACTTCACCCTGTGTTATTAATATTAATATAATTACCATATTTCTTTAGAATATAAAAACTTTTGTTAGATATTCACTTGCAAAATAAGAAACCGATTGTGATCCAAGTCGACACCATGTTGTTTTAAAAGACGAGACACTTCTTTGAACTGCGCTTTTTTTCCATTTATAGCGTAAAATGATGAATTATCACGATATGCAGTTCTGGTTACTATAAACTCACTGTTTGGTACCGTTTTACAAAGTCCATTATCTTCGTCTTCGACAAATTCAAAGTGTACTGATACTGAACACATATTACAGTCTGGATGTTGTTTAGAACTGTGGAGCAAAGTTGATAGTTTTTTGCAGCGGATTTTTTGAGCACGGTAACCAAACACAAACAACATTGAATCAATAACATTACTCTTTCCACTACCGTTCGGACCAATTATAGCAGTAAAACACTGTAAATATTGAAGTTTCTGGACATTATAATTAATCCGATTGAGACATAAAAACTATGCTTACATGGTGGAATGGTCCAAGAATCACGTGCCCAGCATAACTTTTAAAGTTAAAATTTTCAATACGTCTGATTATAAGACGAGGACCCTTACTTTCAGTAGAACAATAAGGCTTGATAGGCGGCGGAATATAAATATCGCCAATCCGAGTTCCACCTTCCTCATCATCTGAAAGGTTCAAATCCGGTGCATCCACTTCCATTGGTTCAATTCCCATTATACCGCCATTTGCCGCTTGATTCGGATTTGGATTTACATGGGAATTCGCATTTGTATCAGTCACCGTTAACGAACTATTAACTCCACTCCCTCCGCGTCGACGAACCTTCATTTTCCTGTTCAAAGATCTCTTTTTTTAATTCAAAATATATTTCCTCTATCTATGCTCCCTAATTAGTGAAAAATTAGTCCTGCTTTTTTAACTTTCTTAATATTACGTCTAAAAACAAACAAATAACGCAAACAAACAATACGTACAATGTAGTAAATGTTTTATACCGCTTTGAAGTTTTGTGTATATTTGAAAATTGAGCAGCGACGTCAGGCTAACAAACTGACAAAAAAAATATATTTATAATACGGCGACATCTGTATTTGGATAGAGTAAATAACACAATCATTATTTAAAAATATATATTTTTTAAAAAGATTCACGAACAATTACAATTTACCTGTTATTTTATTAGGGTACTAATTTATATTTCTTATATAAAGTATTTTTAATATTCTAAGAGGAATTAAAATTTTATGATAGTTAAAGATTCAATCAAAAAGAATTATTGGTTAAATATATTTGTAAAAGAAATATAAAAATGTCAATATATATACCATATTACTGTTTATAGGATATTTTATTTATGATTTAATATTATTAATTTTATCATTTATTTTTCCGACTGTAATTTAAAGCTATTTAAAAAAAAAAAACAAGTTTAATAAAACAACTGATAAGAGTGATTACTTGTTGCGTTAATACAGCACATACAAAACCACTGATTCAAATCGTCTACAATTGGAAATAAAGAAATTGTTTATAAATTAAAGTGTATAAGCACATATAAATATCAGTCAATTATAAATTGAACGCTTTGTTTAAAGAAATAAATACCTTAGAGTCAGTCTCATCGTAAAATTATTGTTTTGCAGTATTGCTTCGAAGTGATTTCAGTTCAGATCGTTTGAAAGGGAAGTTGTGTTTGGGAGTTAAAAAAAATTGTTTTGCTCGTGAACTAACTGACCTTTTGACGCACAATATTATATATCAGTAACAAGTCATTGGTTGTGCTAAAAAATTCGGACAATAAAGAAAAAATTATATTTATCTCAAAAAAACATGTGGAAGAAATCAACAATTTCACATAAATATCCATCATATAGAGATATAGGGTTAAAGAGCGTTCACAGGTAAATTGTATAAAATTTAATCGTGATCAGAATTCATTCGATATCATACGAGTAGTTATAAAAATATACACAATCACGTTAGGAATGTGGAATAAAAAGAATGAAAATTTATCCAATTCAGAATAGTATCTCAGTTATTGAGAAGAAACTTTTATCCAATAATTTCGGTCTCGTTTTTAGTGTGTAATGGAAAGTTGTAAAACTGAGAGCCCGAGCGATGTTTAAGTTTCACAGAACCGGCAAACGCTTTGTGGTGGTCATTCGCAGGGTCATTATAATAATCAAAATTTCAGTTTTAATTCATATTTCAACTCACGACTAGATTATGTGTTGAAAACCAAATTTCAATGAACTTTTCAACAATGATCGTTTTCAGCTCATTCTACTCTAGTGGTATCATTGATAACAATAATTATATAAACATTACTAGTAAATATTAAATTTTTATCATTTTCAATAATAGTTTATAATTTAGTATAGTCCGTATGAGATAATACGAAATGTGTGCATGAAAATAATTTATCATATTTAAGCAAATTTTTATTGTTTTATTGAAAAATAAAATCGTGTAATACTTCTCACAAAATTTTTATTACTGAACAATTAGAAGTATGTGTATTGCGGATTATGTGAAATTTGTTCTAAGCGTTAAGTTGAGGTGAACGTAACAAATTCAAGTATGCAGATTATTTCGAAACTTAAAAGTAATGAAAATATACAATGAAAAATATTACAAAGTTCACATTAAATAGTTTGAATTAATTAAATTATATTGTGAGACAGTATTAATAAAATTAGCATATAAATTGATTACTTGTTTCTGAATAAAATAGTAAAAAATAATATGTTGATTTCAGTGATTAACGATAATATTAAATATACTAAGTAATTCAAGTTCAAGGTTTTGAATGGGAAATTGTTGATAATCTTAATCATATGTGTATGTATATGTTTTGAGTGTATGAGAAATATGTTATTCAATAGTTTTTATTATATGATTACAATTTTAGTAAATATTTTTTTTTAAAGTTCATCGATTCATAGATTAAATAAAAACAAATAAATGTAGAAATAAACAGACTTAGTATTTATTATTAATATTTAGTTGGCTAAAAGGAAAACGAGAAGATGATCATGCCGAAGGACTATGGCGAATATATGATGGACTTTATGATTTAACAGGTTTTATTGAAAAGCATCCTGGAGGGCAGGATTGGTTGCGTTTTACGAAGGTTTATATGAAAATAACTTTTTGCTTTATTTTATTTAATTAAAACTAGTACTAAATAGTTTATATTTTTTTTTTAAGGGAACAGACA
The DNA here is from genome assembly GCA_958298945.1 of Atherix ibis. Taxonomy (NCBI): domain Eukaryota; kingdom Metazoa; phylum Arthropoda; class Insecta; order Diptera; family Athericidae; genus Atherix; species Atherix ibis. The sequence goes on along the minus strand of OY282609.1, from coordinate 16,682,904 downwards.
TTACTGAAGCATTTGAAGCACATCATATCTCAAATAAGCCACGGGATTTGTTGAAAAAATTTAAAGTTCGCGATGCTGTGAAGCCTAGAAATATAACGCTTAATTTCGACGAAGAAGGCTTTTATCAAACTCTAAGAGGACGTGTTGCAGAGAAATTGAAGACTGTAGATTATAGTCCAGCTAAAATTTCCGATGTAAATTTTGTCTCAATTATAATATATTATTTAAAGTTTAAAATTATTTCATAGGCCATTCATAGCGCTCTTGTGATATTAACGTTTGCATTTGCTGTAGCTAGCGTCCATCTAAAGAGTTATATTGTAGCATTTTTGGCGTCCACGTGTCTTACTTGGACAGTGATTGCAGCACATAATTATTTTCATAGAAAGGATAATTGGCGCATGTACACTTTTAATTTATCAATGATGAATTATAAAGACTGGCGAATATCGCACGCAATGTCTCATCATTTGTACCCGAATTCCTTCCATGACTTAGAATTATCGATGTTTGAGCCCTTCTTGTGTTGGGTACCTAATCCCTACATTAAAAACACTTTTCAACGTTTTGGTTCATGGATTTACGGTCCACTAGTATATTCCCTTCTTTATATGTCGGAGTATATAAAAAGGTAAAACGAAAACTGCTTATTGACTTTATTTCGAGCAGTAGTTTCCTTTTTAATTTTTTTTCCTTCCAGAATTGTTATTACAATTGTAAAAGGAAAAGCATACGTTTACGTAGGTGATTTAGTGCCATTGACAATACCAGTGGTAATGTATGTCATTAGCGGACAACCGTTATCCCTGGTATTGAAAATGTGGCTATTTATTGTCACATTTGGAAGTTTTCTGTTCGGAGTAATTGGTTTAAATGCTGCCCATCATCATCCTGATGTTGTCCACGATGGTGATACTCTACGAACAAATCGAGACTGGGGAATTTATCAGCTAGATGCAGTAATGGATCGTAGTGATTTGAAGGGAAATCAATTTCTTGTGTTGACACATTTTGGTGATCACGCTTTACACCATCTATTTCCAACACTTGACCATGGCATATTGCCTCAATTGTATTCAGTTTTATACAAAACGATCGAAGATTTTGAGGGTGAATTACGGGAGTGCGATTGGCTTCATCATATAATTGGGCAACATAAACAATTAGCTAGAATCAAAACCAACGATGGACCACAAAAAACTACAAAAAGTATCAAATAAAAATTTTGCAGTTATTTTACTCTTATAAAAAAATTGTGCAGATTTTTTGTCCGATTTGTATAAAATATTAACTTTTTTATTATATTTATTTATATAAAAATATATATTTTTAATACGTTGTTGACATTAAGAACTATTTAATTAAATTATACCAGTTATGGTAAAATAATTACAGAAGTTAAAGTGTCAATCTCAGTTATCAGATTTTGTCCAATTTATGAACATTTAAAAAATGTATATTTTATATCGGTTTTATTAGGTATTTATTTATATTTTTGGCTATTTTTCATTCATTTTGAATTTTATCTGTTCTGATATCAAATTATTCCCCATAGTATAGTTTGATGTTTCCATTAATTTAATTTAGAACTAATATAGCGTGGAATAAAATAAAAAGCAATGCGGCAATTCGGCAATTTGGTGTTAAAAAATTATTTAAGTGAAGTGACAGTTGAAATACTAATATGGAACACATCTATTGTAAGCATTATCATATTACTTATTCAAATTTATTATTGAAAATCAAAATAAAATCAAGAAAATTTTACACTTCCAAATGGCCTCAAGATGGTGGGGCTACCTCAAATGGCCACTTGCACGTGTTTTAAGGATCTTCCTTATAATACAATAAAACAATTTTGAACGTATCCTAAAAATACTATTGTACATAAGCCTTTAAATTTGCTTGTATTTTATTGCCAGTTTCTATTGATGCATATTTTATTAATGAGGTCTGTTTTTGGCCTGAATTAATTTTATATAAAAATTACAATGGCATTCAATTTGCCAATAAAACAAAACATATAACATGTGTTTGGGGATTCGAATATTCTTTCTTCTATGTTTAACGATATGTTTATAATTTATATTTCGTTGCATATAAAATATATATATGCAAATAATGCAAGAGGACTGATTAGCCAGGATGGAATAATTGACTAATTTCAAAAGAAATACTTTAATATTTATAAAACGTGAAATGTCAATTTAATTTATGTACATATGTTAGATACGAGGTCCGTTCAAAGAATATCGCGAATTTTGAATTTCCGCGGGTTACGTATATTCGATTTTCGATTTTTTGTGGCGTTATGTTGGTACTCATGCCTCTCACTTATGCCGACAAGTTCGGCCATTTTGAATGTTCAGTTAATTTTTGACAGCTGCTTTGCTTGCACGTGTTTTGGCTCCTCTTCGATTTTTGCCCATTTTCGACCAAAAACAGCATCGCATTAACATTGCTAAGGAGATGTTGGACTCTGTCCGCGACGACCCATATTTGCTCCAGAGGGTCATAACTGGTGACGAATCATGAGTTTATGGTTATGACGTAGAAACCAAAACTCAATCATCCCAATGGAAGCTGGCGCACGAGCCAAGACCGAAAAAAGTGAGCCAAGTTCGGTCGAATGTGAAGGTTTTGCTTACAGTTTTGTTCGATTGCATGGGCGTGATGCATCATGAGTTCTTCCGACAGTGTAGAACAGTCAATAAGGAATATTATCTGCAAGTTATGCGCAAGTTGTGCGAAACAATCCGCCAGAAACGCACGGATTTGTGGAAGAACAAAAATTGGCTTTTGCACCATGATAACGCCCCTGCTCACGCATCGTTGCTTGTGCGCGAATTTTTGGTCAGAAACAACACACTAATAATACCGCAACCACCGTATTCCCCAGATCTGGCCCCCTGTGACTTTTTCTTGTTTCCGAAACAGATTCTTTGATCCATTTTTTGGAATGGGCAAAAATCGAAGACGAGCCAAAACACGTGCAAGCAAAGCAGTTGTCAAAAATTAACTGAACATTCAAAATGGCCGAAATTGTCGGCATAAATAAGACACATGAGTACCAACATAACGCCACAAAAAATCGAAAATTGAATAAACGTAACCCGCGGAAATTCAAAATTTGCGATACTTTTTGAACAGATCTCGTACATACATATGTCTACATTTGCACCGAACGTTAAGGGTCTAGACAAGACAATAAAATATACATATTTGCGGATTACGTTAAATTTACAGTAAAATGTCAGGAATTTGTTTCATTATTAAAATATAATTTATTTGCACAATATTCTTTTGATAAGGATATCAAATAAATTTTATAAATTATTGATTATGTTAACTTTTGCACATTTTCTGAAAGCAAAGTCCATTATACAAAAATGTTTTAGATGAAATTATATATATTACTATTATGCACGGCCACAAAAATTAATGTGTATACACTTATCAATAATAGATAAAAAAAGACATGTTTTTAATATTATAATTTAATATTTATTTCGCATTTTTCGATTATTATTTCATATACATACATATATACGTATTCTTTTGAAATATTGTATAACAAGTACATTATTCATACATTAAAATGACAATATACACAGATAAATATTTCTTTCGAACAACCACAGGCATAGTCGATGACCGCAAATAAATAGAAAAAAAATCTTTTAATAAAGTTGATAGTAAGACATTCCTCTTAATTTCCAACGACTCCTTATTTGATGTAAGTGGGCTTTTTTTTAATAACATTTCTTAAGAGTGTGGAAATTAGAAAATTTTGTCAAGAGAATTTTATAAATTATATTTGTCAGTCTTAAATATTATTTTCTATTTGTTAGTAGCTATGACATTATATGAATTTTATGTGGATAATAAAGACGATCCAATAAATTCTATAGTCGTTTTCGAAAAACTTTTCTTCTGCAAAACAAACACTATACATACATATATGCTTCAAAAAAAGGAAACTTCGAATATGTATGCGAATAGAAGCACAGAAATCAATAGTACTCGTTTATGAGGCAAAGAAAGGAAAAATATACTTTTTCCATTATAAATTAAATACAATTCGTTAATTTTTGATTTACATTTATTTGTTTTCTTGTTTTGTCCTTTTTTTAAATAAAATAAAATGTTCGACAGAAATATTAAATTAAAAAATAATATTAAAACATAAGCTCCATTGGATTTTATATAATATCAATTTGTTTTTCAGTTTTTTACTTTTATTACATAAATAGTTGTTTTCCATTATTAACTCGACATGCGACAATATGCTTTTTTTTTTTAAATTGATTGTAAATATTTATTTCTTAATGGTATTTTTTGAAATGAAAAAAATGAATTTATTGTTTTAGGACGGGCGTCTTTTCATTAGTATCTCTTCTAATTTTTAAATTTTTTTGTTGATCTAGTCTATATGTCGTCTCGTTGGCTTATGTCGTATAATAATAAATTGTATTGCGTTTGCATCAACTTTCCCGCCGTTTACATTTTTTTTTACAAAATATTTAATATATATTAATTAAATTTAGATATTTATAAATTATTAAAATGGCATTTAAAATTCGAGTTCTGGAGCAAGGTCGAATCTAGGTGGGAAAGCCATACCGTCGAATTGTGGTCGTACTGACGCTCGGGGCTGCAAGTATGAAGAGAAATAATTTAATTTTTAATATTTTGATAAATTATTATTTATTGGATAGCTGAAATAAAAACTATTTACTTAAAAATAATAAAAACAGAAAAAAACATGCATGACTGTTTTGTTTGGAGTGCATTATTTATTTTTATTTTTCGTATTCCTCAACTATGCCATTTCACTGGCATTGTGTAATGTTTTATAAAATACTGTTTCGTATATAAAAGGATAGATATATTCGTAATATATTATGTATAATAATGGGGCTACTAATGTTTCCAAAGGTGCTGGGCACGTTTCTTAGTGCGCTAGCTAAGTGAGTTCCTTTTCGAATGCATTAGAATGCAAATGTAACTGAATATGTACGTATGTATATATACAAACAAATTTTCTTCTACACAATAAATTCTTACTATTTAAAAGGGAAAACGTTTACGAAACAAAATAATAGTTTGCAAATTAACAATCTATAAATGATCAATATGAATATAAGAAAAATAATAAACAATGATAAAAATGAATAAATAACATATAAAGTGGACTGTGTGCATTTGGGAGAAATTTATAACGAACTAAAATGTGATTTCAATACGATCAATTCTTTATACAAGACTAATCAATGTATATGTTTTGAATTGAATATATTTGCACGTACGAGTATACGTGTATATGTATTTACAAGGGGAGCACATAATATTCCATCTCAAAATTCTTTTTAAACTTACAAATGTAACGAAAATAAAATTTATTGGTCCAGCACACTCTTGCGGATTTTAGGCGTTGATTGCTGGACAAAATTAATTTAATTAATTTATTAAATATATTAAACTATTGTTTGATTTAATTCTAAATCTAGGGGAGGAACTGTTGAAGGTTTCAGTTTTATTTTTATCAAATAAATTTATTAAAAAGTTGAGATATTATTCAATGTAATAAATTATTATTTTTTTCTTTGAATTTTAAATTCAGGATATAATTAAAAAGTTGTATTAAAAATCTTATGAAAAAAATTTATAATTTTTAGCATTTATTGAATACATACCGCTGGGCTGCCTCCACGTCCTACTGAACCTCCACGTCCCTTTGCGCGGAATTTGCTAATTGCTTGTTCTGCTAAATCAGCTCGCTCTTCAGCTTCTTCAAGTTCTTGTTGGGCTTTACGGAATTTGGCCAAGTTGAGTGCGGCAATTTCTTCTGCTTCTTCAATCTGCCTCTTGTATGTCTTGATCTTTTGTTGGAGTTTGTCTACCAAATCTTGCATGCGCTCATGGTTCTTGCGGTCTTCTTCAGATTGGAAGGTCAATTCCTTAATGCGACGTTCTGATTTGCGTAGATTCTTTTGGGCATCGGCGTGTCTCCTTTGCTCACCATCTAATTCATTCTCAAGTTCGCGTACGCGTTGTTCCAATTTTTGAATGGCCTTCTTGCCACCCTTAAGTGCGTTAGCTTCGGCTTCATCCAAGCGGACTTGCAGTTCCTTAATTTGTTGTTCAAGGGCTTTACGAAGTTTCTCTTGTGTTTGTGCATGATCTTGTTCAGCACGGAGCTCATCGGCCAATCGGGCAGCATCAACCATAGCTTTCTTAGCCTTCTCTTCAGAGTTCTTGGCTTCGTTCAACAATTCATCCAAATCAGAATGTAATGTTTGCAGTTCAGATTCCAATTTCCTCTTGGCTGCGGAAATGGATGCATTTTGTGCGGAAATTTCATTGAGTTGTTCATGGGCATCTCCCAATTCTTGTTCGGCTTGTCTGCGGCCACGGTCGGCTTGTTCAAGGAGTGTGCGGGATTCTTCAAGTTCGTTTTGTAGTGCATTAGCACGACGTTCAGAAATGCCAAGTTGTTCACGAGCATCGTCACGTGCACGTTGTTCTTCTTCAAGAGCGGTTTGGATATCCTTAAGTTGTTGTTGGTAGCGTTTAATGTTCTTTTGGGCCTCTGCGTTAGCCTATTAAAATAATCAATTAAAAGTAATTAATTTCGTTATGATAAATGACAATTAGTTTATAGTTATTACCTTGTTGGCATGGTCCAAGGCGATTTCGAGTTCATTAATGTCAGCTTCCAATTTCTTCTTCATGCGGAGCGCCTCAGCCTTACCCTTGGCTTCAGCTTCAAGGGAAGCTTGCATTGAGTCGAGGGCACGTTGGTGGTTCTTGCGGGTATTTTCGAATTCTTCTTCCTTCTCTTGGATGCGTCGGTCGATTTCTTGGCGAACTTGAGACAATTCGAGTTGAGCACGGAGTACTTTGTTCTCTTCCTGTTCAAGTGCAGCCTCAGCTTCTTCGAGTGCAGCTTGGAGTTCATCTTTTTCAGCTTCCAATCGTTTACGTGCTTTCTCAATTTCATGGATGTTTCGTCCACCTTCACCAATTTGGTCGAGGAGGTCCTTGACTTCATCAGCGAGGTTCTTGTTTTCACGACGAACAGCTTCCAATTGTTCTTGTCCTTCTTCGTATGCTCCCTTGAGGCGGAACAATTCTGTTGAATAGTTGCGGCATTCCTTCTGTGATGCATCAAGCTCGGCAGCAAGGTCATCAACCTTAAGTTTCCATTCTCCAATGATCTTGTCGAATGCTTTCTGTCTCTTTTCTGCGGCGTTGGCAATTGCGTTGGCACGGTCGACTTCGAGTTGAAGATCCTCAACTTCAACAGACAATCTCTGTTTGGTCTTCTCGAGGGCAATGCATTTTTGGTTAAGTGACTCGATGGTTTCTTCTGCTTCAGCCAAACGGGCTTGCAATTTCCTCTTAGCTTCTTCAAGTTCTTCTGAACGGGCAACACCATCGGATTCGTATTTGGAGCGCCACAATTGAGCTTCAGCATTGCATTTGCTAAGTTGACGTTGCAAATCAGCCTTGCCTTCGGCTTCTTCTTCAACTTGTTCTCGTAGATTATCCAAGTCGTGTTCAAGATTACGGAATTTACCAAGGAGTGTGGCACGTTCGCGTCCTTCTTCATCGGCCAAACGTTTAGTGTCCTCAAGTTGGGTAGTGAGTGAGATCTTAATCTTCGAAAGTTGTGAAACTTGTGATTCGGCATCTTCGAGTTGGCGCAAGAGGTCGGAGTTCTCAATTGAGAGCTTCTTCTTTGACGCGTCGAAGTCATTAAGTGTCCTGTTGGTTTCGTCCAATTTGCCTTGAACTTCGTTGAGTGTGTGTTGTAGTTGTTTAGCGATCTTTTCTTGTGCAGCCTGTGATATTTGAAAAAATTATATTAATAAGTTTTTCCAATTATGGAATATGGTCCACATGTTATTTCAGCATTGCAGTATATGTATATTGTTGTTGTAGTTTATCAAGCCATTAGAAATCTACATTAACTTTTTATTTATTTATTTTGTTAAAAAAAATTAAAAAGCAACTAATTATTACATGCCATAATATTAGTTAAATAAACAACAAACTACTTTTCATTCTAGTTATATTAGTTAGCTTAAAAAAATTATTAATTTTCTTTAAAGATAATTTTGGAATTTTGTTTTAGAACCTTTTCCAAGGTATACTATTACTATTAGGAAGATTTTGCTTTCAAATAAGTGAGCTGTGCTGAAGCCGTTATCCTCTCAGTTAATAATTTTTCCTATTTACAAAATAAGTGCATAATTTTACAAATTGTAAATTGAACTATTTTGTAAACAAATATTTTTAACATTTTATTTTATTTTTATTCAATTTATTGCCATTAAATTGCATTTAATATTAGGCTAATTATTATTTAGAAAAAATATAGCGGAATGAGATATTTTGATATTGGATCGTATTTGATAGCGAAAATTTACAGCAACATTTTTTTTTGCAGCGATTTGATATAAGTTTTTATTGTATTGAGATAGCAGGAAAGCAAAAGCATTTCCATGTAATTGTAGTACCTTTTCGTTGGCAAGGTGGTCAGTACTAGCTCTGAGGTCATTCAATTCGCCGAAGTACTGCGCTTTTTCCTTCTCAGCCCTGAAGATATATTAATAAAAAATAATACAAATATACCATAACGAAATGTTTGTTATTAAAGTTAGCCATGAACTTAAAAGGAAAATATATAATCTTTTGTTTTATTTTCAGATAATATATAAATAGGATACATGAACTTAATTTAATAATAACTACCAAATGCATGTTATAAATTAATAACATCTAAGGATAAGGGTTTAATTATTCACTTTTACTTTGAACTAATAAAGATATACCAAATATAATTCTCAGGCAAATTTTTTAAATTAGTTTTTTTTTTTGAAATTTCATTTTTCAATTCCAACAGTAGCTTATTATTATTATCATAATTTGATAGTATTTCGATAAGTCCATTGCCGAAGGATAAACACTGAAATATTGTTAATAAACCATAATTTGATATTTGCTCATTTCCGTTTCGCTTTACGAGCAAATATTCACCTGTTCTCGTAACACAAGGTAATCAAAAATACCGAGCAACACATGTTGAGTTTTTATTCAATATTTAATGTAGTAATCATCAATATAATATTGATCCATGCGAGGTAATTATAATTGTAATAATAGTTTATATTCATTAATAATCGAGTTTATAGTGTGCTTGTGTTTCTGAGTGCATGTGGATTTAATGTTTTGCTCGAGGAGCAGAATTACCTTTTCGCGAGCCAGTTGGTCACAAGCAGCGCGAGTTTGATTCAATTCATTATGGCTACTTTGACGGTCGTGTTCAGCCCTATATTTTCAATTGTTGTAACGTTATTTAATTTAATTTAATTATATATAGAAAGAAAAAAAAACAAATCACGAAAACACAGAATTATATATTCAAAGTAATGGTTTTCTCTTCTCCCTAATCGAAAGATTTACGAACTGCTGGGAAACTTTTCAAAATTCTTGAAAATAAGTTCAAGAATTTAAAAATAAGAAAATATTGTACTAAGTTAACGATCCGATTATAAATAAATGAATGCATGAAAAATTATTGATAAAAATTTAATGGAAATTATTGAAAGAATTCGTTTTACTTACTTAGCCTTGAGTTTGTTAAGTTGGTCAACTTGTTCAGCCATTTCAGCAACAGCATCATTGTGCTTCTTGCGGAGGTTGGCCAAGGTGCTCTCATGTTGGATGTTGGCTTCCTCGAGATCTCGGCGGAGTTTGCTGAGCTCAGCCTCACGTTTCTTGTTGAGTTCGATTTGGGCTGAGGTGGCACCACCGGCTTCTTCAAGACGCTCACCCAATTCTTCGAGTTCGCGGGCAAGATCGGCACGTTGTTTTTCAGCCTTGGCGCGAGCTTGACGTTCAGCCTCAACTTCCTCTTCGAGCTCTTCAATGCGGGCCTGCAATTCCTTGATCTGTTTCTGCAGTTTGCCAACAACGGATTGTTCGTCTTCCAATTTGGCAGTAAGGGAGGAAATTTCCTTGTCCTTACGTTGGATTGTTTGCTCGAGTTCCTTTTTGTTACGCTCAAGATCAGATACAGCTTCTTGAGTCAATTTAAGGTCACCCTCAACCTTGCGTTTGGCTTTTTCAACATCACCACGAAGTTTCTTCTCGCGTTCGAGAGAGTCTTCGAGTTCGTCCAAGGTTTGTTCGAGTTTAGCCTTTACTTTGTTAAGGTGGTTAATTTTATCTTCAGCTGCTTGCAATTCTTCGGCAGTCTTTTGGGTGTTCTCTCCTTGCATCTTCTTCTCCTTGTTCAATTTGTTGATGAGTTCATCTTGGTGAGCGATCTCATCATTCAAATTGCGGATTTGGTGATCCTTGGTGGCCTTATCTTGTTCAGATTTTTGAACGGCTAATTCCAAATCTTCGATATCCTTTTTCAGCCCGGAGCTCTCTTGGTCTGCCTTTTTCTTTTGTTGGAACAATTGGTTGCGGGCATCTTCCTCTTGGGACAAACGATCTTGAATATCCTATAAAGAAGTCGATGGTAATAATATTATTATCCTCTTTTGTTGTTTTTTTCACATTAAAAATAATGCGCCGTATTGTAAATTTTTATTATTTAATTTCTACTTGTATATCCGAAATGTAATTATTTTTTACATGCATAGACGATAATATGCTTCAGTTAAAAATAAATATGTTCTCCAATAATATGAGTGCTTAGGTGTAAATATGTTTAAAAATAGTTTATGATTTACCTAGAAAGACCCCAATCAATATATGTATGTGATTCGATTGGAGGGGATCGATGCTTATTTAGTTAGATCTAATTTAGTATCGTCGATTAAGTGTTTTTTCATTTTTTTTAATGTACATATTAAATTTTATTCACTGATATTTTTTTGTCACTTCTCACATTAAAAGAAGGTAATTTTTTTGAAATTTTGCCAATTATCTATTTTATAAAATTATTTATTTTCTATTTGAAACATATTAATATGAAAATTTATGAATTTAGAAATATGAATTTCGAAATGAAATTGAAACCAAAATATTTCATTTGATAGAAAATAGAAAAATTTCAATGCCATCAAAATGTTTCGAATTTGTTAATTGAATATTTTTTTCACAATACTATATTAAAATTAGATAATACTAAATAAATGAATAAGTAAAAGAAAATACTTACACGTAATTGATTTTCGAGATCGTTCTTCTGTGCTTGCAATTTGGCAGATTTTTCTTGGAATTCTTGTAATGAACCCTTCTCGCCAGCCAATGAATCCAAAAGTGCAGTCTTTTCAGCCAACATTTTAGCGTTAAGGACTTCCAATTCCTTGCGAAGTTTCTCTTCCTTGGCGAATGCTTCTTCGGCTTTCTTTGCTTTCTCTTCAAGTCGCTGGAAATTCATATAGTCGTCAGTATTTTGATTATTAGTAATAGGTTTGGAAAAGCTATCATCGCTTGTATTATTTGGAGAGGATGTCACAGGTGTAGGTTCAGATGCAGATGCATTCGCAGGCTCTTCAGGGGCCAATATTTCGTTAGATTTTTTATCTTCGTTAATTAGATTTTTCTCATTTGATTTTTTATCATCGGATATAGCACTTTTATCAACTGATTTTTTCTTTTTATGTGATTTAGGAGGATCAGCTGGTGGCACAAGTCCACCAGCAACTCCATTAGCTACTGCCTCATTATCCATTTCTATTACTTGTACTATTATTTTATTTTATTATTTATATAAAATATTTATTGGATTTAAAATATTTTTTTTTATGAAAATAAAATATTTATTGGATTAAAATTATCAAAAAAAATTTTTTATTGAATAAAGAATTAATTAAAATTTCACAATTTTTTTTAAACACCGTGTGTTAGTTACGAAATCTTTTTTAATAAAAAATTAGAAATTAAAACGATTCTTCTGTTCGTTTCTTTTTTATAATAAATATTTAAAAAAAATTTCTGGCTTGTAATGAACTTTTCAGTTCTTAAAAATATTCGTTGCAATTGAAATTCTATATTTATACACTAAAATAGGTGTATTCTTTGAACATCCTTTTTTTAAAAAATACTTTATGTTATTATTATTATATTAATTATATTTGCTATTATTATTGTATTTATAATCGATTATTATTATTGCTTATTATTATTGATGATATTAATGATAATTGGTATTATAGTAGGACAAATTTACCGAACACTTAATAAGTTTCGTTGGACCACGTAAAGCCCAGGTAGAGGTCCGCTCGACAGATATCTACTAACTGGAGTGCAAGTGAATTTTCACCTAATTGAATTCACCTCACAAGTGAAAATTATGAATATTTTTCTTATTACATGTGAATATATTTAATTCGTCTTATTCCACTGATGACTATACTCAGTCAGTTTTTTTCGGGTTCTTTTAATTTTTAAAATTCTCCCTCCCCTAATTAAGATGATATGGTGTGTGCCATATTTCTATATGTATAAGATCGCAAATTATAAAAAGTAAATCTCCCTTCTCCAATATATAATCTAGAATTTTTGTATTTAAAGCTTTTTATGTATTTTAACTAATGCATAATTAAGTATATAAGATTTGAGTGCGTAAGCCTATCCACACTACAACCATACATTAGATCGAATTGAATTTAACCTGCCTACGCCACTTATATTAAAACATCTGCATATTTATCGAATAGGTAGAATATGGTGCTATTAGCGTAGTCAGGAATAAAAATAGCTCCCAGTTATGGATGGAGAAGGGGTATTTTCGAATATAGATCATTACAAGAAAATTATCCGCTAACATGTAGTTGTAGCTCCATGCCCCATTCCTTCTTTTTATATATGATGATACTTTCCTTTTTTTATTATATACCCTTTTTTAAGATACTAATTTTATATATTTTGAATAATTTTAATATTTTTATAAATTATAAGAGAGTATAAATTTAGTTTAAAATATGTGATTGCATGTATATACATATAAACATATATTTTTATTAAGTTATATATAATGTCCCTACTCTTTGCATTTTATAATTTTAGTTACTTTTCATATAAAAATATTTTTATAAATAGAAAAAGTAGGAAGAAAATTATGAAGTAAAAATTTTTGATATAATTTCTAATAGTGTGTTAAGTTATTAGCTTTGTAATATAAATGTTATTATTATGTATATACATAAATATGTATTAGATTCTGAGACGCTCTTTAATAAAGTCTAATTTTGTCAGGAATTTGTGTAGTAAGAAAATTCCAGCTGTCATATTCATAAATGTTTTTGTAACAGTGTGGCGATTCTTAACTCGAAATGAACATATTCGAACATGCGAGTACCTCCTTGGATGATGAGGTGAAGACGGAAATTCATTCATTTTACTGTATTTCGTATGAAGTGCTTAAAGAGGAAAGTACTGAAATTGTAAGCGTAATAAACGATTTTGTTTTTTTTTCTTCCTTTCTCCATTTTGTATATATCTTTATATGTTCTTATATAATCATATATGTATATATAGAATATGAATCATCTATTTAGATTATTTTCTCATTAATAAAGATACTTTCACATTCCATACTATTTAGAGTTAGCCATGATCTATCCATGTTGGTAAATAATTGTTTGTATGATATTTAAGAATTTATAAGAATTTAGAGCAAAGATTTTCGCATTTTCTAAAATAGTATCAATCTTTAAAAGGTAATTTATATAACTCCAGCACATTTAATTCAAAAATTGTATGGTACTAAATAAAGAATTTACACGACGATGATGAAAGAATGGTATCCTATATCATATTTATCTATTTATTATCTGGTAGAGAATGCAATTGCATTATATTGAATGAAGTACATATTTATAGAATATAATTCTTATATATTTTTTAAAATAATAACTGAATTAAATAATATAAGAGATTAGTTTTTAATTTGAATAAAATAATTCGAAAACACAATATGCTAGATGCTATTTTAAAATGTACTTTGAGTATTTTGAGATATTCCAGATCATGATTAAGTTCACAATTGGAAGAGAAATCTTTTCATTTTTCAATATCGGGGAATATTATAACGCATTTGGATAAATCGAGATTCGATAAACAATCTGAAGTATTTCAATCAATGATCGATTAATTTGAATTTAAATGCGAATAAAAATTCTTTACCCCATACGATGGATATACTAATAACATATATATGTATGTGCGTAGGCGGTTTAGATATGGATGTGTGTAGTACATATATACTATCGAATTAAAAAATTTAGTATATAATATGAAGGCTAATCGGATTTAAAAATAAAATCTTCAACCATATTAAAGAGATCATCAATAGAACGGCGATGATGCTTATGCTATCCAAAAAGCTATATGTGAAGTAATATTAAAATCATAAATTTTCTATAATTTTCACACAATTTTTTTTCGATGTTAGCAATAGCTCATCAATAAGCGCAGATATTTTGGAAAATTCCTATTTATTTATATTAAATTTTTGTATCATTTATTTATAATTTTGTGTAATATATAAAATTTTTACACACGAGAAAATTGCTAAAGTATAAAATTACCTAATAAAACTATAAAGATAGCTAATTAATCATAGTGAGAATACGTAAGCAGTTCTAATAAATATGTCTGCTATAATTAGACAAACTTTCAAAAATTGTGGACAGGTGTGCATAAATGGTCCATTTTCTTAAATGCTTACTCATAGATAAATTGAATTTAATTTCGTGTTCATTTTGAGGATATCTAATTAATTATAAATAATGCAGCACCTTAAATTGAAATGATGCTATTTAAAATGACATCGATTACTACCGCTTATAATAGAAATAATTCTTCTCAAATCTTGAAGTTGTTGTTTTAGATAATGTACTATGGATACGTTTAAGAGCTTAATTATAAAATACCATAGTATAAATTCTGATGTAGAATAATTTCGAATGATTTTCAGTGAAGATTTGATCAAAGTGCTATTTTATGCACAGAGATGAGTAATTTTATAGGATAGAAAAATGTTAATAAACTTTATTTAAATGATGTTTCGAGAGCCTGCTATGTTGCATCTGCATTATTATTCATAAATAAATAATTTATTGTTTGGGAATTTCTGTAAATGTTTTTTTTTTGTTTGTAAAAAGTATATTTGTACATACCGCAATTTCATCCTCAATACGAGTGACATTGAGGAGGGGCTTGACTTTCTGCCACAATTTCCACCATGGCCATGTACGCAATTGCATGTATTTGCGCAAGTTGCGTTGGACGACTTGGAGAGCCAAGCGTTGTTCTTGGAGTTGTTTGAAATCTTTACGGGCCAAGTAACCACGTGCCCATGATTGCATCCAGGACATAATTTTGCCAAGACGCTCATCACGAAGCTCTTCCATCTGACCCAAGACACCAGCGCGGAAGAATACCTATTCATTTCAAATTTTTGGTAATTGAAGATTCGATAGGAAATAAGGGATTGGGAATAGAAAAAATAAATAAATTAGTTTCTTGAATAGCTACTATAAAAATATCATATCTACGTGTACACATCCACGCGTTTATTTAAAAGATTGTCATATAAAACACAAATCAAAAGGATAAAAAACAAAACACTTTTACTAAAAAACAGAAGCCATGCACTATTTTAAAATACGTATACTTTAAGGATTTAAAGGAATAATAAAAATTTGCATGCCTTTAAGGATTATAAAGAATTGATATAAAAAAAAAGTTAAGGAATTTTTAATGAAAATTTATGAAGAATGCTTTTTTAGAGTTTCTTTGTTTTTTTTTTTAAATATTATCTGTGCAATTTATATCAATAAAAAGACTACATATTTTTTTGTTGTGTGCATTAGAAAATAAAATCTCGATTATATTATATAGGTAAAAGAATATGCAAAAAATTTGATATGGAATTTATTGCATTAGAATTTTATATTTTATACAAAAAAAAATGCTATAAAAAATTCTTTTGAAATTTTTGCTGAAAAAGCAACGAGTTTATTAGTAATTAGGTATTCTCTGAAATATAATGCTCCTATTTTTCTAATATGACAATTGAGGTTAGTTTATGTTTTATATTATATTTAGTGAAAAATTAATTTTATTTTATTTTCGATTTTGTTCAAAAGAATTAAAAACGATACTTGTGTATCAAAAATAAGAGCATCGAGATTTTATAGTTTTTTTTAAATAATTAATTTTGAAGCTTCAACTTTTGGTGCGTGTGTGTGTATGTTTTTTTTATAGAATTTTTTAGTATTTCAGTTGAAAATAATAGAAAATAGTTTGTATGAAATATTATATGCACTGATATTTATTTGTTTGCATTTGTGTTAGATATTAAAGATTTTTTTTTTCATTATTGTATACCTTAGTCTTGCCCAAACGGAACTGATCTTCGGGCAGATTTATATAATTAAGAATAATGGTAGCAGCCTTTTCTGGTTTAATAGGATCTTGTACTTGTTTTACGCACAAAATTTTGTATCTGTGTTTGAGTATTATGAAATGTTAATTATCAAAAAATTACCAACAAAAGAAAAGAAAAATGAAAATGTGCTAGTTATACTATTTTTTCATTGTATTAGACTACATAATGTTAAAATTAAATACATTTACTTGTTTCATTTTTATTTTTTTTATACTGTATTATTGTATATAATAAATAATTGCAATTAATAATTACGGGATCAAAATTACTACTAAATTACAATATATTATCTAATTACGTGGTTCTAAAATAATTACAATGTAATGCCAAAATCTATACGTTTTTTATATACGATTTTCTTTTTTTCAAAATCTACTTTGTTATGGAAGGTATTTTTTTAAAAATTTAATTCATTTTTTTATGTGTTATAAACATATATATATGGTATGTGGATTATAATAGCTACATATAAAAATTATAATTGCACAATCATAATTGTGGTTGATACAATTTTTATGTGTTTTTTTTCCAATCTAGAAAATACTTGTCAGTATGAATAGTAATCTAGCTTGGAAAAGGATCAAACAAAACCACAGTACTATGTGTTTTTTGGTGTATGTTATAAACATGTATGCATATACATATACATATGCACATATATATATATATATAAATATATATATGGTATTATTCGAGTTTGTAAAATCCATATTCACTTGTTGCAAGAAGCGATTTTTCTTTGAATTAGGAGAATACATAAACAAGAATAGTGCATATATTATTATGTGTTTATGTATATATATATGTGAGTATATGTATTTTTGGATAAGACATAAAAACCAATGTATTGTGTATTTTTTTTTTTTTATATGTATATGTAGTATGTGTATGAGCCAAAAAATTAATTTGTATAAAATTGACAAAAAAAGACAATATAACTTTTTTTTTAATAATAGCGTGTTGACGGTTTTTGTTGTATTTAAATTTTATTGCATAAGTATTTGCAATAAAATCTTTTTACATTAATAATGCCCAATTGAATTGGATTTGATTAGATAAATATTTTGTGTATATAGTCTCTTGAAATATATTTTTTAATAATGTGGGTAATTAGAAAACAAAAAAAAAAATTATTCAAAAACAATAACTACAAAAAAGAAACATTTAAAAAAATCATTTATGCAAAAATGCATCGGGGAAGTTTTCTAATCCCACGATTATTAGAATATAGTATAATTTGGTTCTATGTGCATTTTGCATATTCAATTTTTTCGCTTTTTTTTTTAATGTTTTTTATGGGAATTCATGCCTTGGTATTTCCTAAACGATACAAGTCACTATCGAGGGATGTAGAGTCCAAAATAAGTGCAGCACATTTCTTTGGATCGGAAACACCAGCTATGGCTTTGGGGGAGAGAATTTTGTACCTGCATTCCAAGAGAAATATTGATAGAATAATGTGTTTTTTTGTTAGTAAAACAAAAAATAATTGAAACAAAATTATGATAATAAATTTTAACAAAAGGTAAAAAATAACGTTTATGCACTACTAAATAATTTTCTAATACAAGTAAGAAAACTTATTGTGTATGAATGTATTGCTCTAAGCAAAAACTACTTCTACTGTACTTGTTATGTGTATGTTTGGTACATTGTCTGCATCAATACGAGTATACAATTCTGCTTAAATCTATGATATAAAACAACATATTTATACGTATACACGTATGTATGTAGGTAAATATAAATGCGTAAAATGTTGTGTAAAATGTTCTATTCTACGTATATGATATAAAATTTAATTGCGAATACGCAATTCTATTGAAATTTTCTATAAATATTGGAAATGAATAAACACAAATCTATGTAATACGAGTACATTATTATTCTATATGCATTTATGTATGTGTATAGGTAAACAGGGAATATTTTTAGAACAATAATGGGTTTTTATTTAGATTTGAGGAAATTAGGAATTTTCTAGAAGAGATGAAGAACTTTTTCAATTCATCGTACATTTGCATGCCATTTACTTCTAATACATACAATTGGGGCAATTGTAAAACAAATTAATTATAAAAATGGGAAAATAATATAGAATTTAACTATGGATATTTAGGATCACTTAAAATAAATCAATTATTTCAAGTATGCAATAACTACTAGTACATACTAAATATAATGGTAAAGTATAATAATACTACATGTAGAAATAATAATTAAATGACAATAGTAATATGGGACAATGAACCATTTTGATTCTATAATATCTAATTCTTTGTGGCTCGATTGTTGTTGGTAATAAAAACAGCTAATTAAAAACTACGTGCTTATAAGAAATTTAACCACAAAGAAAACATAAATACAAAAAACGAATATTCTAATTTTTCAAATACAATAATTTCATAGATAGGATATTCGATATAACAAAGGGGATACATAATCGTATAAAAAGTACTCAGGATAAACCATTTATAAAATAAAAGCAATTGCATTTTTCAATAGAAAAAAAAACAACCAAAATTTGTTTTTTTTAAATAATTATAAATGTTCAATTGAAATGAATGCAATTGCTTAGGTAACAACAGGTACAATTGGAAACTAGAGTTTGGGGTCTATAAGCCTGCCTTTGTATGACCAATACGGTAGCTGTCAGGGTCCAACCCAACCGAATCAAAACATTTAGCAGCTGATTTTTTCGGATCCTTTTCAGATGTCATAATTGCTGGTGCCAGAATCATATAACTATAATATTTATTTTATTATTAAAAAAAAAAAATCATACTGACGTAATCAAATGGCAATATCACTGCTCATTAAAATTTTTTATTCTATTCAGAATGAGATTAAATTATTAATTTTTTTTAAAAAAATTTCAAATAAAGAAAATAATTTTTTTCATATTTAAATTTTTTTTTTTTAATTTTACTTCCTCAAAATTTTATTTAATTCAAAACATCCGCGATAAACTAAATGATTCTTAATTAAAAAATGTTGACTATATAGATTTGAAAAAAAAAGAACAATATAGTAAATGCATTGATGATAAAAATACTATATTTGAATAAAAAAATATGAATGTATGTATATGAGTAAAATATAGCAAAACTTACCGAAGTTTGAAATCTGGGTAGACCATTCTGTTGGGGAAACCTTTACGGCAAATACGGATACCTTCAAGTACACCGTTACAGGTGAGCTGATGCATTACCAAGTGGGAATCGATGACTCCTGGCTGTTTCAATTCATTGGGAATGATACAACGTACGAAGTGAGGTTGTGTCGATCTCAATGTGGCCATCAAGTTATTCAATTGTTCCCTGTAGGATGAAGATACAGTGGCGAAACCACCTCCCTTCTTACCACGACCACCCTTAGATTGTTCAGGACCACCTGATTGACCAGGATGATCAGCGAAGATTTCAACCAACAATTTGTTCGATGATTTCTTGAATTGATCAACAACTGTGTCGTTCAAAGGATCCTTATTCTTTTCAAGCCAGCCAGTGATATTGTATGATACAACACCAGCATAATGGCCAATAGCAAAGTGAGCAGCTTGTTGACCCGGCTTTGGTGGTTTTGGCTTCTGGAATGGAGCCGATTTGCCCAAGTGATTGTTCATCAATTTCTCAGCGAATGTTAGATCGGTGGCTTTGGGGAACATAGACTCTTCTTCAAGGATGGACAAGATACCCATAGGCTATATAATGTATATGAAAAAATTTGCCAAAAAATGCAAATCGAACGAAGAGAAAAGAAATTCATATTAGTATTATTTCTACATCAATTTTAAATATAATTAATTTTTTTTTTCAAAATTATTGCAAGGCTACTTTTTGTATTAATTCAAAATTAGTATATCTTTGATTTTTCTTTTTAAATGTTATTTAAATAATTTTTTAGGCTTTGTTTTATTTATTTTTTATTAGCTTATTATTATATAGAAGCTTTGCTTACCTTTGTGAGGCATTCTTTCGTTTCTTTTTAATTTTTTTTTTTGACAAGCGCATGTATTAATATTAACCAAAAAAAAAAACGATTAAGCAAACATCTTAAAACATGAGTTTATATAAGCACGTAAAATATATGCGTTTGGTCATGCAAAATGTAGTAGTTTTACAGAGTTTTTGAAGAAAGTGCAAAATTTGTTGCCTTCGATTTTCAACCAACACGCTATCAATATAATTTAATATTTGTTGTTACGCAAATGTATCGTGAATTTTTTACTAAAGAGTTAAGATTGTTTTAATTCTAATTTTTTATATTATTAAAAATAATACACATCAAGACGATTAGTCTACGTGAAGATATAAAATAGTAAAGTTGATTTATTTGTGTGATTTTATTCGATATTGCATTTGACTTTCTAGCCAATGTTCAACGAAATGCATCTATTGCAGTTGGAAATTATTCTATTTATACCTTTTCAATTAAGTCAATTGTTGGTTGCAGATCCAAACCAAAATCAATAAATTTCCATGAAATACTTTCACGTTCGTATTCCTCTTGTTCCAAAATGAACATGTAATTATTGAAAAATTGTTGCAGCTTTTCATTGGCATAATTAATACAAAGTTGGTTGAAACAATTTAGCTGCATTAGAAAATTTTGTTTAAAAAATTATATTGAATTTTCTGTTTTCGTTCCTGATAAAGTTAAATAGCTTTAAATTTGAAAGAAAATATATAAATATATGCCATTTCATATATTATTAATCATTATCAGTAGTAGTACTTATTATTATATGGTATTTTAATTTAGAATGTATGATGTTAAATATTATGATGAGTATTGTTTATGAGATTATTTTTTTTTTTTTTGATTATGAAAACAATTAAAGCAATAAGAGAAAACTACACACAGCTAGCCTTTACATTCCCTACTATTCCAATAAATGGAAATGAGAGAATGTAAATAGTTTTTGTTTAAACTTTTGGCACGTTTGTTAGGAAAAATTTTTGTTCCAACATTTTTGGAATTTTTGTTTTGTTTTGAGAATACCCAGATCATATGGGTGATACCTTCTCAATAAGCTCAATGCATTGCTGCAGATCCATGCCGAAATCAATAAAGGTCCATTCAATGCCTTCACGTTGGTATTCTTCTTGTTCGAGTACGAACATATGATGGTTGAAGAATTGTTGTAATTTTTCGTTAGTGAAATTGATACATAATTGTTCGAAACCATTGTACTGTGGATTAAGATAAACGGACATATCCAATTATGATTAGTTAGTGTTGTTTTTTTTTTTTTGCTTTTTTTTTAATAATGGTATTTTTATGTTTAAATTTAATAGCTTTTTTTCCTGTCCTATTTTTGGTTTTTGATTATTCGTATGTATTTTTAAACAAAACATAAACTTGGACATATACAACAACAAAAAAAAGGATAAAATATACATTCACAAATTTTCTTATTCATATATATATGTATATATCGATAAATATATATTTTATGGATAATGAATAATTATTATATGTACGAGTAATTTTAATAGTATCCTCATTGCACGTTCGGAGGATTATAATATCTTATAATATTCGTATTTCTTGAGCGGTTCCATTCAATGGATGCTGTTAAAATGCGATTATTTAATTGTTTTTTTTTTTGACATAACAATAACTTCACCCTTGAAAAGTAAATAAAAATAATAATTCGGACGTTTAACAAATTAATTAGATTGATATATATATATATTCATATAGGTAAGTAGTTTTAATTATTTTGTATTTTGTTGCTTGCAATAATATAATTATTGGTAGTTGTTCTGTTTCGTTGTCATTTAATACCTTCTCAATTAAATCAATGCAAGCAAGAAGATCCATTCCGAAATCAATGAAAGCCCAGTCGATGCCTTCCTTTTTATATTCTTCTTGTTCGAGTACGAACATGTGATGGTTGAAGAATTGTTGTAATTTTTCATTTGTGAAGTTGATACACAATTGTTCGAAACCATTGTACTAAATATTATTTAAAAAATCAACCATAATATATTATACTATGTGTTAAACAGCCCGTATCGCAGATACATTTTTAGAAAAAAATTCTTTCCAATGAGGATATGATATTGTGTGTTTTAGATATTATAGATATTATCCTAGATATAGTTTCTTTCTTATTCATTAAATACTAAAAACATACATGAACTCAACTACTGTACCTCTAGACTAATTAAATCATATTTCTATTATGTACTAACTACTAATTTTTCTAAATTACATGTGATTAACAAGATACAATGTGCTATGGAATAAAATATATAATCTACATTTACATGCTTTTGATACTGTCATATCTACATATGTTAATCAGATAAAAATTGATAGAAATATCTTTTAAAATTAAATTGAAATTTACCAAATGCAAATTATAAATAAATTTTTCGTTTATCTGATTGGCATATGTAGAAGAACACATGGAAAAAAAACCCACTTAATAGAATGCTTACGTCATTTTTCCTTGATAATGTTGCAACTGTAATCAAAATTCAAATCGATTACCATATTAATCGAGAGATAGAGAGCAATTGGTTCTATTAAGCTAAGAATTGATTAATAGGGGTTATAGGATGTTACAAATGTTATTAGACATATTAGTAAAAGCACCTTTTCAATTAGATCAATACAGGCCAACAAGTCCATTCCGAAATCAATGAAAGCCCATGTAATACCCTCTCGGGTGTATTCTTCTTGTTCGAGTACGAACATGTGATGGTTGAAGAATTGTTGTAATTTCTCATTGGTGAAGTTGATACATAATTGTTCGAAGCCGTTGTACTATTTCCAAATTAATTATTTTTATATTTCCATTATTATATAGATATTATTGTTAATTGAATTTTTTGTTTGTTTTTTTTGTTTGTTTTGAAATTGTTAAATTGCGATAGAATAGATAGTAGTAGTAGTAGTAGTAGTAGTAGTAGTAGTAGTAGTAGCAGTAAATTAAGTAGCATAAAGATTGTCCAATGTTTGATATAGAAAAAAAGAAATACGACTAGTTAATATATTTATATACAATATTTTGATACTATTAATCCCAAATATTAGAATATTTTGTAAATTAACCAAAATAATCGAAAAATAGAATCTATTCTGTCGTATACTACGTGTATAATACCTTATTCAAATAAATCGAATTAAACTATTTTGTTTTACATCGTAAAATTATTAATAATTTAAAACTGGATAATACCTAACATTTCATATTGCTACTTAAATTTTCTTTACTAAAAAGTACCTAAACTTGTTTGTATAGTTATGTGAATGTATTGTATAAGTGAAATCTTATAATTAAATTTTCGCTGAAAAAGAATAAAATTGATTTAAATGAGAATAATGATAAAATACTCACATCGAAAATTTCGAAACCAGCAATATCCAGTACACCAATGAAGTGCTGGCGTTTTTGCTTGGTGTCAAGAGTTTCGTTACACTTCTTGACCAACCATTTGAAGAGACGATCGAACATACCCTTGCACATAGCACCAACTGAGTTTGAGACTTGATCCTTGTTACGACCTTGTGTGACGAATTCGTTACCGACCTTGATACGTGGTTTCAACAAATTCTTGTACAATTCTTGGCAGTCACTGCCCAAGAGTTTGGCTACACGTTCACCTTCCTCTGTACCATCAGCTTCAGCCTGTTCTTCGCGACCCCTTTGTTTGAACTTCATACCACCCATGTGCATGACAGCTGCTGTGATCTTGTAGACATTGTCCTTTTCTTCTTTGGTGAAACCCAAGACATCGAAGGCTTGCTAAAGTTTATAAGAAACGTAGCCCACCAATCGAAATGGGCGTTTAAAAAAAAAAAAAAACTTATGTTAGTTAACTGTATTTAGGAGTCCTTTTTCCAAATTTTTCTTGCTTTTTTTCCAAATATTTTTTTTCTTATAATTATTTTTATTTTTTCAGGGAAAAACATATAAAACACATCAAAACATGCAATATACTCGTATATATATAAAATTTTAAAATGGTATTATTTATGTACATATTTTTTTTTTAAAAGGACATGCAGTTATGGTTAATGATAAGAAATTTTAGTATTCTAATTATTGCAATTATATTTTTTTAATTTTTAGTTGATTGCAAATTATTAGGTTAATTAGTATTTAGCGATTATTTTTGTTAATTTTTTTTTTTATAAATTTAATTTACCAGTGAATTGGAAGAAATTAATTTCTATTATAATTCGATTAAAGGAGAATAACGTATTTACTTATAATACTAATAGTAGAGGAAGGAAGTTGCATGTGGTGACACTATCCATTCATTGGAGTGCAATAACGTAATATTTAATACGTTCGTATAAAGTAATTTATAAAATAAATAATTATAATTTTAACTTACTGTTTCTTACAGATTTCAAAATATGTGCGAAGGATATCATAGTGGTGGGCAAACAAAATTCTTAATAAGTGGAGAAATACTTAATAACTAATATTCCGGAATTCTTTCAGTGCAAACATCGTAATAGATAGGAACATAAATAAAGTCAAATAGTTTGACTTGGTTTAAATATGTATATAAAAAAAAATTATAAATAAATATTAATAAATTGGGATTTAAAAAATAAATAAATATTAACTACTACAAATGGATATAGAAAAAGAGGTAATATATTGTAATATTTAAAGGGAATTTGCACAAATTTAAAAGGAACTGTTTCATACAGTTTTTTTTTTCATATGAAGAAAAATATCCTTTTTGTTACTACCATATAATAAATATTCAAATTTATGTATCTTTTGAATATTTAATAATATGCGGAAATATATGTATGTGTGTTTTTATTTTTTATATAAATACAAAATAGAAGGAATTCTATATTAATTTGATCAGATTGTGTATCACTTTGACAAATTGCTGATCAGAAAGGAATAGAAATGCTTCGTATTCGATTGTGTGTTCTGTTGCGAATCCGAGGGCATCTAAGTATTTTTGGGATAAATGGAAACATATAACATTCAATTGATGCAATAATTATTTAATTGTAAATAATTATGTGCTGTAATAACGTAATCGGGTTTGCAAGAATATATTTTCCGTGTCTGTAAAACTTACATCTGTCAATTGGAATTCCTCGCCGTCATCAATGTTTGGAATAGTAATCTTGCCTTGTGATACGTTATAATAATCATAAATATTGTCGCTAAGATGGCACATGGCTAAAGATAATATAAGGTGGTTAGGTTACTATTAATTCGAAAAATTTCAAGAAAATATTTTTTCCAAATTATATTTGAGTATTTTTTTTCTGGAATGATTGTGTTGCTGTGGTGATAACGATTGTATATTTTTCATTGTGTACCATTATTATTTTTTTTAAAATAATTTTTTATTACTACTATTACTATTCTTCACTGGAAAGATGAACTGATAATTTATTAATTATTTCATTGAAATGTGTATGTGTGTTATTAATAATTATTTTTTTATGCCGATTTTTTAATCTGAAAAAAAATTTTATTATAAAAAAAATATGTTGGTTTTTTTTTCTGGGAGGATATTTTAATATAAAAGCCAGGAGCGATTTCTATATGTTTTGAAAAGATAATATTTATATAATATATATATACCAATTTAAGTACATAATGTACATTTATAATGACGATATTTTTTCTACCATATTGTTTGTTATTATTTGAAAAATTAACTGATATGATGAACGCTCCTGCCTCAAACTGATGGTATTAGATTTAATTTTTTTATTTACATTTTTTTTTGTTGGAAAGTAATAGATATTGAAAGTATAAAAGCTGTTCAGTATTATTTGGATATAGATTGAAAATTATTTTCAAATTCCGGAATATATATACAGAATCAAAAAAGAACAAAAAAAAACGTATATAAAAACAACTGTTTTCTTGGAGTTGAAAGGAACTTTTTTTTTCTTGAATATTGTAATATAAAATTTCATTTAAGATATTAAGAATGAAAAATTCAAAAAAAAAAATGGCCATAAAAACTTGTCGGAGAACCGAACTTACATCTGTTGCCTCGAATTCCTCGCCATCGTTGACACCGGGAATCCTGGTCTTACCCTGACTAACTCCAGGATAATCACTGATATGATTACTTAAAAATGTTTGCTCTATATACGTACATGGATATGTAATATAGTAATAATATTCTTAATATCGATTCAGTTCATTTATATATATTTTTTATATTAATTAATATTACTAGTATCACCATCATTTTTTAGATCTGCTTTTAATCAGTTTCGATTAGCAGAAAGGTTTTGAGCAAAATAATAGAATATGGTGTTAACAATATTAAAAAAAAAATTAATATCTATACTGAAATTTCACTAGTAGTAGATTTGTTTTTTTTTTCAATTTTTAATGAAGCGATTAACTACTTGTTATAGAATTAGTAAGATAAGCTATTTTTTTTATTCGATTGTGCAATAATTTACTAAATATTTGAATTGAAATGTAAATTTTGAAATTGAACAGTATTTATTTATTGCCTTATATTGAGTAGTAGCATATTGCAAAACAAAATTAAATTATATGCATTTGCGAATTTGAGAAATTCAATGCTGTAATTATTCTTTGGATTAATTGATTTGCTTGCGAAATTTAAAAAAAAAACATTCAAGATAGTATTACAGTTTTTGTTTTAGAAAAGTTTTTTTTGCTGAAAAATCTTGATTAATTTTTTAAAATGTTTTTTTTTTTTTAATATCATACTATTTAGTTTTTGTTATTATCTTTGTTATACATATGCATGATAATCATTTTGACGATATTAAAACATCGACTCTTACATCGGTTACATGGAATTCTTCAGCATCATCAACACTAGGAATAGTAGTTTTTCCTTGAGATACAATATGGTAGTCATAGATGTCATTTGATAGAAGGCAAATTTCTGTTCGTATCGTGTTTTTTTTTACCAATTATTAAATTATTTAATTGATTAGTAATTTTCATTTATAATTGTATGTTATAGAAAATACTGTAATTTTATATATATATAAAAGAGGAATAATGTCATCATGAATTCCTTAATTTTTTTTAAAAGCTAGTCTCAATAAAAACATATACTAAAAACTTCAAAAACATATACTAAAATAATCTTACAAACTTATAAATTTGCTAACTATTCTATTACGTCCTATTTGTTATAGTTCATCATATTTATTTAGATGTTTACTATAAAAATAACTAAAAACAAATGTATGTATATTCTTAGTTTGAACAAGTTCTAATAGAACAGTATCTATAGTCATTTAATAGTAAAGCATCAATTATAATCAATTTGTTAAAATATAAAAATTTAAAACAAAAAAATTTAGAAACAAAAATCAAAGGGAAATTACATCAGTCAACTGAAATTCTTCACCATCGTCCACACTTGGAATAGTAGTTTTTCCTTGGGACACAATGTAGTAGTCATGGACGTTGTTTGATAGTAAACAATTATCTGTATGTGTTTTGTTTTTAAAAAATTCAAATATTATGTTATTTTTCATATATTTTTTTGTCTGAGTGCTGTTTTTTATTTTTTTTTTGCTTTGTTTAGGAATCAAATTAAAGTTTAGTTTCTTATAAATTTAATTTGAATTTAAGTACCTCCAATCCTAAACGACAATTTTTAGTACGTAATGATATAGTGTGTATGTGGTTTCTCTATGTACGAAAATAAATTATGTCAAACATGTGTTTTTTTCTAACTACTTACTCACGAATTTATTGCTTATTTGTTTATTTAATGCAATATTTTGTAATTTCGTGTAGGTTTTTTTTTTTTTTTATAAAATTAGTAACAATTTTAAAATTCTAAAACGCTTGTAAGGATGTACAGAAATATGCACTTTTTAATCCTTACATGATTTTATTTCTCTATAGTAATAATAACTATAAGAAAACTAACTAAAAATTTTAAAAAGGAAAATAATAAGAATAAAAAAATCAAATAGAAGGTACAATAAAAAAAAAATATAAGTGGAAAATTACATCAGTCAATTGGAATTCTTCACCATCATCCACATTTGGGATAGTGGTTTTACCCTGAGAAACAACGTAATAGTCGTGGACATTATCACTCAGCAAGCAGGAGGCTAAGTAGTAAATTTTGAAAGTAAAGTTTATTAAAGAAACAATAGTAATATCGTGTTTTTTTAGTCAATTAATATTTCAATTATACTGTAGTCGTAATAATAATACTCTAGGAAGATATTTATCCTGGTAACCATTTATAAATTCCTGAAAATCATTTGCTTAAATTTTTTTAAAAATAAACATTATAGTAATTTTTATGTATCTGATAATAGAATCTCCTATAATATGCTCAATAAGTATGTACTAATGAAGATCTATGTGTATTTTATAATTAAATTATGTAAAGAAAATAATAAATGATGTATTTGGAAATAAATATTGTTTTTGGATAATAATGATAATGAGGAGAATGGATTTACTAGGAATGGAGTGATAATACCTTTTACACCAGCTACTGAACCAGACATAATTTGGTAGAAGATATGGTAGGAACGCTCCAACGTTTGTTGAGAGATGACACGAGCTTTCTCCAATAGATCTGTAAAAGAGTAAAATTAAAAAATGAAATTAATATTACAAGTATGTGGAATAATCCTATTTTTAGGAATACATAAAAGAGATAAATTTGAATTTAGCTAATCTAGAAAAATAGTTATAAATTAACTTACATGTCTCAATATCAGCACCGGCCAATTTACCACTTGGGCCAAAGTGAATACGGATGAATTTACCCTATTCGAGATGAAAATATCAATTGTATTTTAAAGAAAAATAAGGACTAATGCAAAATAAAAATTGCTATTTTCGAATTTATGCAATTTTATTTTCTTATTAAAATCCAAAAATATTTATGATAATTAATGAACTTACGAAACGTGAAGAGTTATCATTACGGACGGTCTTAGCGTTACCAAAGGCTTCAAGTACAGGGTTAGTTTGTACGACTTGATCTTCTAGGGAGCCCTTCTTCTCAACTTTTTCGTCCTTTTTGGATGAGGCACCAACAGTGGCGAAGTACGCAATTACTTTCTTCGTGTTTTCAGTCTTACCGGCACCAGACTCTCCAGTAATCAACATAGATTGATTGACGTGGTTGGTCAACATGTCGACGTAAGCACCATCAGAAATGGCGAAGATATGTGGTGGCACTTCATTACGACGTTTACCACGGTACATTTTAGCGCAACGGTTTGTGTACACAGGGTAACGCTTGTAAGGATTGATAGCGACGCAGAAAAGACCAGAATAAGTCTGTAATTGAATTTTTTAATTAAAAAGAAATTTTCAATTAGTTTCGTTTGCACTATCATTTTTTATCATTTTCTGCTAAAGTTTTTAAAACATAAAAATTAGATAACAAAAAAATATGGAACTTTCTCATATAATTGTCGAAATTTTATTGAGAAAATTTTCATATATACTATTATATATTTATATAAAACGTCACAAAATTATTGAATATTAATGAAAATTTTTCTTAATTATAATTTTAAACTGAAAATATAAAATGTACGTGTAAAACTACAAAAACAAGATGATATTCATACCATACAATATCACAGACTCTGTTCTGGAGAGTTTACTGTGTGATTTTTACTAGAAAATCGTTCATAAGCAATTCATTCAAATTCATTTTCTTTTATAAAACCATTTTCAGAACTAAGTATGTAGGAATTGCGTTGTAAGATTAAGATACCTACAGTACCTAGGAAACAAAAATCGTAAACTCTTGTGGTGTTGTCGGCGTTTTTGGCCGATTTTTTGTACTCCATCTCGAGCTTTTTTTTAAGCAGTTGCAATTTAGGCATTATAAAGCATTGTGCAATGTTTGAGATAGTTTATCCGATTTATTTTTTTTCGCAAAAAACCGTTTTAGATATGTGAAGGAAAGTTATTTTTTTTTTGTTAATTGTTATTTTTATAGAATCATTTTGGTAATATGTTTTTTTTCCAAATATATATTAAAGGATATTTAATTAAAATGGAAATGAGAAAGAATTGGTAGGTTTGAAAAAAAGTAATGGAAGTTACTCATTAATGCAGTCTTTTGCCATTTATTCGATATTTCTTATGAAATGATTGTTAGTGCAACGCTAGGTAAACTTTTTAAAGCTCAAAATAAATTGAAAAAAATGCAAGCAATATAATATATGAAATTCACTTAAATGGAAAAATTTGCATTTTTTTCAAACTACTTGATAATAAATTTTTTAAAATTCTTTTTATACTTTTAATAATATATATCAATTATGGTCAATATCTATTATCAAATAGTCGTTATAGGTTTTAGCATTATTATTTTAATTTTTTAAGCATTGAGAAAGCTATGCAAAAGGCGTTTACTTACATAGATCAATTTATGATAGTATCTCTGTTTCAAGTTATGAAGTACAGAGGCATCGTTAAGATAGGTCAAGTTAGACATATCTTCGGCTTTTTCGTATTTAGGTGGATTGACTTGTTGGAGCATATCTTTCTTAAAATCCTTCGTCTATTTTATGGAAGAAGAAAAAACTTAATTACTAAATTGTCATTTAACACTTACATAGATAAGTTTGGCATAGTATCGTTGTTTTAAATTGTGTAAAACTGATGCTTCGTTAAGGTATGTCATATCAGCCATATCTTCAACTTTTTCGAATTTCGGTGGATTAACTTGGCTAACTAAACTTTGTTTGAAGTTTTTTAGCTACGATTAAATGTAAATTCATATATATTTATATGTTTATGAATTATGTGTGTATTTGTTGTGATGATAATGTCTGTACGAGTATAAATATATTTTATAATTATATATAAAATTATTATTTGTATATATTGTGTTTTTATTCCTATAATAGTTATTGTAGTTAATGTAAAAGTTCGTAGAATGTTCGTTATTATTATACCTCTCCACCAGGTATTCCTACGCTGACAATATCACCCTTGGTTGCCTTGATCTCTCCCAAGAGGTATCCTTCCTTCTCATCGGGAACCCAGCAATTCTTTTTCGAGTCATAAGGTTTCGATTGATCGATACGTTTTTGTTCGAGTGACACGAAAAGGTATGGGGTTGGATCAGCATCTTCCTCTTGTGCTGGTGGTCTAGGCATCTTGACGGTTTCTTGTACGCAACAAACTTTTTAACAAACTTGAGAGAGGGGCTAGAGGCACGTTTCCTTTAGCTATACTTTATCTGCCCAATTGCTTTCCCTGCAAAATAAACATAAAAATTTTTTTATTTATTAAGGTTATCAAAACTATTTTGTTTTTTTGAAAAAAAAAATAGTATCTTAAACTTTAGCTAAACGTAAGGACCAGATTCAAATCAATATTAATTCTTTAGAATTTAATATTCGTAGATATTTATTAATAATCGTATCATTACTCTTATTAATTATTATTTAATTTATTATCATTTGAAAAAAAAATTCGTTTTGTTTTAGTTAAAGTGAAAAAAATTCCATCATCAAAATATATTTATATGTATTTATTTCTATTCCGTAATGATTCAGAAATAGGGAAAAATTATGTATATTCATCGTTTTATTTTCCGTTAAAAATCTATTTTTGGTGTGACGATATTATCTCAATTTCCAAATAAGTAAGGAGAAACTAGATCGTTCGTCCACAAAAATATTTTAGTTTTTCATCTACAGTATGCTGCTAAATCTAACACTTTCCATATACATTTTTATGTATAAGTGTATCACGCACACTAATAGTAACTATTTAAATTCTATTACGTGTACACATTTCAATTTACACAAATACTTAAAAACTGAATTGTTATTTTTAATCAAACTTTAAATATTTTCTTCATTAGATTATTTCGTTAAGTTTCATTTCCTTTAAAAGATATTAAATTTTTTCTGATTTTATTTTTAATTTATATATATATATATTTACAATAAATTTAATATCTAATTAGAAAAATTCCAATATATATTTTTTCATTATGTATAAATGTTTGTAAAAAATAATCTTGATTGCACATTCTAGTTATTGCTATGCTTCTATGAATAAATTTTAAATCTTAAAAATTCGTATTTAGCGAATCAATAAAATTGAAAATTTAAAAATATATATTGAACCATTACTTTGAAAATTACTTTTACTATTTTTTCTTTTTTATAATATAATTTTTTTAAAATTTAAAACTATAAGGATAAAATTATAAAATCTAAAAGAAAATCATCGAATTTGCTTTTTATTGTTTTATATGGAATTAATTTTAAAAAGCATTTCTACTAAATATAAATATTTAAAAAACTGTATTATAAAACTGCAAAAATATTCCATAATTTTGTTTTAGAATTTTTTTTTTTTTTAAGAAAATGAACCAAGTCTGTAAACTAATGCCATCGACATAAATGGAATTTTGTTCGTAACACGTATTATATCGCACTCATAGGTGTTGCGTAACACACAAATACAAAGATATTTAAATGAAAAATAATCTCTAGTTCTTTCGTTAAAATATTTTTCGCGATCGCCATTATTTCGTTAAGTTATTTTCTGTTTCTTATTCGAGCACATTTAAATTTGAAATTCACTTCACTTTTCTTATAAATAGTATCTATTTAATAATTTCAATTATATCGAATAAATTTTAAATAATTTTTTTTTATTTTATTTTAGTTTATAATATTTTTTTAAAATTAAATTAAATTAATTTCTTTCCCAATTAGTTAAAATAATTTAAAAGTAAATTGTATTATTTGAATTTAAAAAAAGAATCAAAAATTTACCCCGACTATAAATCGATTTGTAAAATAACTCTATATTGTAAAAAAACTTTTTTTTAAATTTAAATGAAAATTCGTTCAATTCAAGAAAACAAACTTGTAAATCGGAATAAAGCTATCGAAACGATCTATAGTCCTCGAGATGCAAGATCGCAATGATGAAAATCAAATCGACTATGTGGCGGGGTATAATACTAAAAATTTTCGGTTTGGCTATTTATTCCCAGCTTTCTCTTCGGGTTGATTTTCATCCGAGAAGCTTGGCCGATGGCTTTTTTTATCTTCGCGTTTTTATTTTTATACACAAAAACTATTGCATATAAATTTATTTTTGAAAAGTGGATAGAACATACAATAAATGAAAATACAAATACAATAAATGAAATTTCCGCTGCCCTCTCTAGAGTATTTTGCACAATTCTTTCTACTTTTCCTTTCTTTTGATCTTTTTTTTTGAAATTTTGGTAAAGTTATCTAAAAACATTGAAATCTTTTGGTTACGATTTTTTTTTAATGCTAATAATATGATATCATCAAATATCATTAAATTTACTGTAATTTCTTTTTAGAATATATATACTTTGAAAATTTTATTGATATTAGAAAAAAATCTCTTGTTAATATTTGCTCAAAAATCCTTAATTTTATTATTAGAAAGTTTGTTAATTTTTTTTTTTTTTTTTTTTGGAGAGTAAAAACCATTTACTACTAATGAAAATGAATTCAAATTATCTGTATATTTATCTAATAAATATTGCATGGACGATTATCCATTAATCTACATATACAATTACTATTCTTTGCATAAGATAATGTTATAGTTTGGAAATGTGTGTTCGCAATTCGGATAATGTATTCAGCTCGGTGGTGAGTATCTTTATCTATTTCTGGGATTGGAAAATTCTATTTGCGTAACATTCTCTTAGCTGTACTAGGCTTTTAACAGGAATTGACTCACATACACACAAATGTAACATAATGAATCTGCCCTGATTCGGGCCGACTGAATTCTTTTCGTACCCATCTTTATATGTACATTTGACCAAATTTTTAAATTCTTATTTTTGCAATATAAGAAAAGAGCAAAATAAAAGTATTTTTTTGAAAGAAATATATATGTATGTAATGATAGCTTGCTTATGTTTATGTGTATAAAATTAAAGGAAAATAATTTATTAAATTCAAACTATACGTCTGGTCCTATAATAAAAAGAATTTCTATTAATATTTTAATTATAAATATTTAGCAAAAAAACCTCTTCTGAAATTTCTTTTTCTTAAAAATATATGCTCGATTTGCAATTAATTTCTTAATATTAAGTTTTTTGATTATTTTAATGCTATTGTTAATAGATAATAATTTTATTAGAATAGTGGGCCATTCGTGATTAATATCAGATTGTAAAATTTATTAAGTTTTTTTTTAAAAAGTATTATTATAAAATTCTTAGTTTTCATTTAATTTTGTTTTCTAAATTTAAATAATTTTTTAAAAATTAAATTTAATCAATTGAAATAAAATGTATTTAACTATTTTAAAATGAAAAATATTTAAAGAAAAAACAATAAAGAAATGCATTTTCTTTTATTTTTATCAAAAGAAAAGTTAATAAACTAAATTTAAATTTTTCAACAAGAAAGTAAATTTTGATCACCGCCGCCCACTATTGTGCAATATTTCTCAAAGGTTAAAAAGAGTAAAACAATCAAGAAGAGCCTATTACACTTATTTTATCTATTGAATTTAAACTAATTAAAAAAAAAAGTTTAATCTAAATTTAAGAAATTTTTTTTTTTTTTTCAAACTTAGATTTTATTTGAATCGAACACAAATTCTAGTACATTAAGTGAACATATGTACATATAATTTTAATATTAAAACAATTTAGTTTAGATTTTCTTATAGATTGAATAATAAGTATAGTGTAATAGGCACTTTCTTGAATTATTTTATGCACTTTTTTTCAGCACTTTAGCACAGTGTAAAAATTTTAAATAAATCCTTAGACAGAACTATCTTTATTAATTTTTGGTTATAATCAAACATCAGCACATCCTCTAAACTGGTAATCCAAAAGGGTAAGTTTGCTGTGGTTTGTTTGATCAGTTGATATCCTTTTACTTTAACTGTTTTTTTTTGGTTTTTTTAAATTTGTTTTTAAAATAATCACAATAAATTTCATTATTTTTTAAAATTGTTCTCTTTTTTGTTGATTTTTATAATCACTTATTTTTTGATTGTAGATACTAAAAATAATTTTTACTTAGTCTTCTTTGATGATATTATTTATTGTTTTAAAAAAAAAATAATGAGTTGACTATAAGTAATTAAAGTGTTAGCTTATTGTAATAATTTTTTTTCTTTCACACCAAATTATGTATATCCAATGTAGAACTGATAAGTGATTACAATTAAAATTAACTTATTCCGTTGATATTTGAATAATATTTGTATGAAAAAAGGTTATATTAAATAATAATATTGATTTGATCCGTGCTTTTTCCTCTAATCTGATATAATTATTATCAATTAATTTTGAATATATATATATGTATATATATATATTGTTATATCTTATATAAAACTGATGTTGCACTTACGCGTTCGAAAGCCGTTCTGACCACTACAGTTGGTAATGTTCCTTTTTATACCAAGCAATTTGATACCGGTCAGTCGTACGGAATTGGCATCGAAACGGATAAACCGACACCCGTGCCCGGGTTTGGCTCCCTTTTTAGTACACACAACTAAATTATTCTGGGCAAAATACAATCAAACAAATAATTCGTTTAATATAATTTTCATAAACGATGTGAATTTTCGTCTTCTGTTCGGGTTTTAAACTTTCTATGTAGTCGAATTTGATAACTTTTAATGATATTATTCGCTCGAAAATCGGCTTTCACGATATAATATCATATGATAAAATTTCGGTTCCTAAAATTTGTTCATAGTAAAATGCAATTCGTATGATACGGGCGAGGAGGCATCGATTCTATTTTATTGTTCTAATTTAATAAAATTAAAATCTATCGTAAATTATTTTTAAAAAAATTCAATAAATTATCCATTCTACAGAAATTACATATCTTTATAGCGATTAGATACGATGTTCTTTTTGGTTCTTTTTTTTTATATATTAAAACGTGTTCTCCATTTTGACATTTCCAATGACATTTTTTTATAAGAATTAAATTGTTATATGATTCGTTTAATATAAATATATATATGAGCGAGTATATATGTATGTAGTTATTAATGAAAAAAATATTTACCGATACTTAATTTTATTTAAATTAACTGATATACATTTTAATTAATGTCTTTTCGGAAAATTACGAGAATTATAAGAAGTTCGCTCAGCTTTTATTTAAAAAAAAGTAAATTTTATTCAAAAAATTTTAATAGAATTTTTTATAATGGAAAATTATCTATTTTATCTAATTTTGTTTATTTTTTGTAGGATAATCAATAATTTTTGCAGAAAAAATGGATTTTTTTATATATATGACTTTTAAAATAGTTTTCAACAAAGCATATATTATTATATATATGCTTTTCAACAAAGCATGTAATTTATAAATGAAAAAAAAACATAATTTCCTACAATACTCATCATAGAAAAAGGATCAACATTAACTTCCTAGCTCCTCGGGAAAAAAAACGATAATAATTTTGAGTTGATAACTACAGAGAAATGATTGAAAATAGTTTTCATTCAAAATTAACTATTAAAAAACTTAATAATACTTGAAGATTTCTTTAACATACACGTACATACATTTATGAACACATAAGTTTTCATGTATAAAAAATTTGAATTCAAAATAGTCATGATCCGTGTAAGCATAATATCACAAAATATGTAGTCACACAATTAGTTTATGAGTATTCATTTTATATTTTATTATTCTTTACCAAATACCATTCATGCTAAGCATAGTTTCCGTTCTCAACAATCAAAATTCATAAAATTATTTGATTCGTAAAATTTTGTATAATAAATCCATATATATATTTTTATAAAGATACAACATAACATGCATAATGTAAATATTTCAATAATATGCAATTATTATTAGCAATTTGACTTGATATGATTTTTTAATGACTAATATTCAAAGTATTTTCCTTTTTGTATTTTTATTTAGTTATTTTTATATTCATGTTGCATGTACAATTTTTGTTATTTTTATGTTCACATGCAGTATAGACAATATTTGGTTAGTTTTGTGCCAAGTTTTTGTAATAGTAAGGTGGCAGCAATTAACTACCAAATATTCAATGAGCTAAGAGAAAATTGCAATATTTTACATATTACATTTTCTGTTCTATTTGCATTTGTCATATGGAGAAATAGGAAAATTTATATTTTATATCAAATATATTTTTATTTAAGAGTTTAGCGAAGTTTTTCAAAAATAATAATTCAGTAAATTAATTTTGAACTTTTAATATAATAATTAAACTTTTTGTTATTTTTCTGGGCTTCCCTAGAAACTCAATAAAGCAATTATTTTTTATTATAAATTCATATATCTTCCAAATTCATTTTCAAATAGCAATTGATTCCGATTCCTCAGAAATAAATCCTGTTGTATCCGGAGTTCTATAAGGCAGTAATTTTGGTCCTATTTTATATAATATTTATACCTACGATATCCTATCTGATTCTATGACTGTGATTACCACTTATAGCCTCAAATAATATACAATTCTTTAAGCCTGATGTTAATTAGGATCTGATAAAAACTTTCACTCTTTGGCTAGCAAAACGTACTCTTTATACCTTAATAAAAACATGATTCCACAATTTAATAAAGTTATTAAGGACTTTATCTAGACTAGACATTAAGCTAGATGACATATACTAGACTGAAAAGACGCTATTTGGACTTACAGATTTAAAATTTGAGATTTGACAAAATGTTCATGTAGTTTTCACAGCCCTGATTTATATTCCTAATCTTACGGTTCAATTTATTTTTTTACAAAATTGTTTCCATTTTATCATATCATTACAATCCACTCGTAATAGAGCTTTCTTCTATCAAATTACGCGAAAACACTCATCGAAGACTAAAGAGATAATGACCGGGAGATTTATTAAAATCTTTGAACTATCGTTGGCTGAAGAAATGCCGATGGATGATTATGTTACGGCCATTTCGTTGCTCCACAGTATTGTAAATTAATTTGTAAAGTAAATTTGCTTATTACAATATATTTGTAGTCATATAATAACAATAGTAAACAAAATTTAAAAAAAAACATTTTTAGTAAAATATATTAAAAATAATAACAGCAATATAAAATAAAATGATACCAGATATACTCCTTGTATAGAATAATTAATAAAGCCTTCTAAAAAGTAATCTTCATATA
The DNA here is from genome assembly GCA_958298945.1 of Atherix ibis. NCBI lineage: Eukaryota > Metazoa > Arthropoda > Insecta > Diptera > Athericidae > Atherix > Atherix ibis. Next base: position 16,644,349 of record OY282609.1, on the reverse strand, counting down.
TGTGTATTCGTATATACCTGAGCGTGCTAATATTGGATACGTTTACTTCAAGATATGCTTAACATATCCAGTCTAAATCAGTTTTTTGATATCGTAATGTCTTTTTTTTATAAAGATATCAAGGTAAGAGTATATACACCTTACAATATTAAAGATATCAAAGTAAGAGTATACACACCTTCAATTGTTCTTGAAAAGAAAATCTTTTAGTACTCGTACTATAGCTAAATTACTACATCATTGAATAGATCTTTTTAGTTTTTTCTTAAATTTCAGGAATTAAACTAAATATATTTTTAGTTTTAGGTATCATTATTATCATGTTTTTTATTTTTGCAATTTTGTTTTAATCTGAAATTTATATAAATTTCATTTTATCCATTAATATTCCGCCTGAAAAAATCAATAAATTCAAAATATTTCAAATACTAAAATTATTTTTTGCATTTTGATAAATGGCATTTGCACAGACTCAAGTATTAGTTTAGATTGTAGTAGATTAAATCAATCAAAAGAAATTGTAAATTTGACAGGTGTCTAAGATCCAAATGCATATGATAGAAACGATGAGTTTAAATTGCATGAAATTTTGTGCTCGGTTTGGCATGTACTCTAATATGTAGAAATGAAGATCATTAGAAGTTTGTACAGGTATAAATATTAAAAAAAAAAAAAAACCGAAATGAGTTGAAGGAAAAAAAAATTAAAAAAAAATAAACGGTACGCAAATTCATATTATTATTAACAAAAATAATAATAGAAAATAATTCTAAAATACCCCCCAAAATGTTGGCTTGCATTTTATGTCCTCTTGCTGTATAATATGTTCTATGTCCTATAGTGTCATTTCTTTAAAATATACGAAAACTAACTTGTGAACATTTTCTTATGAGCACGCATTAAACTATCATCTAGATATATTATGTGTATTCAAGTATTATTGCGACATGTTAGTGTTCTTCAGTTAATTTAATAAATAATAAAATGTAATTTATCGACTATATTTTGGCTTTTAATACGATTAGGTATTTACAAAATAGAGTGTAATGTAAATTTTGGGAGAATTTTCCTTCTTTTTTTTTAATTTTATATTTTTACATTTTTTTTTTAAATTTTAAGCAATGCTGATTGAAATTCAGATATTCTTAATTAATAATATTTTACAAAATATTCCAATGCACTTAAAATGTGAATTTATTCAGTATCATAAATTATGTTGTTGTCTTACTTATTTCCAAAAGTTATTTTTAGTCTCATATTATGAAACTTTTATCTTACAAAAAAAAATTTAAAAAAAAATTAAAAAAAAACAAAAATAATAATAATAATAATTAGTATATAAAAAAAAACTTGAAAAACTCAATTTTTCTATGGCTTTTCGAATGTTTCTTATAATTTAGTTTGCCTTCCATTTTTCTCTGTCTCGGTCAATTCAGAAATATCTAAAATAAATCTATTTTTATAAAATCATTAACACTACCAATAATATTCACATTTACTAAAACAAAATTAAATTCTATTAGTTCAGTGGAATTTAGTAGACAATACTTCGATTAATATACTTCTATTCGATTTCACAATTAGTATGCGATTTGGGGAATTTGAAAGTTCTAGACTTGCTGCAGAGAGCATATGGCATTGTTAACAGTTTTAATCTTAACCAATTGATTCAATGTTCTTATCAGTATTCTAGAGGGGGGGGGGGATGTAAATTTCTTCTTCAATACAATCGAATTAGTGTGGGTGATTATTGCGGCGAGTATTTTGTGAACTATATTGTTTTAATTGTGGATGTCAGGCGATTGCAATTTTTAGCTCCGTACATTTTAAAAAAATAAAAGAGCTTTGAAATATCTTATCCACCTAAAGGTGACAGCGCTCTGAGATTATTTTGAGCTTTTTGAAAAGATTTAAACAATGTAAGAACGGTATCCGAACTGAATTGGTTTCATATTACAGACGAAAATAAGCAAAGCTATTTCTCATAAGAAAAACTTTTCGTTTCAAACAATAAAAATGTAATATTTCATTATTCGGGATAATTTCGAAAAGATTTCCTTTTTTTTATTTATTTAGCATAACAATTATATTTTGATAACATATTGTGATATTTTATTTTCCTTATACATATTTATAAAATGTCTATTAAATATTATATTTTGTATGTACACGTATTGTAGTTAAACTGACAAAATACATTTAAAATTATTACAATCCTTCTCGTACATAATTTGGATTGAATCGAATCAATTAGAAGGAAGGAAATCCGTGGAAATAATCCATTCGTAGTGTCAATGGCCATGAACTTATATTTTATTTATTTTAAAATAATTAATTCACATATAAATTTAACTCTGATATAAATAGAATATTGGAGAGCTACATAATTTTTCATGTCGATATTAATCTTCATTTAAAAAATTAAACATCATGTAATATGTGGCCCCTGAATTTTATATTTGCTGTGTGCATGATCATATCATTTGCAAGAAAATTAATTAAGTAAATTTTACATCAATTTTATTATCCTATACTGTATATATCATAAGTAAAGAAAAGATAAGTATTTTAATATATACTATCGATTTCGGAAGCTGTCGATTGATTTTTTTATTTTGAAATTGACATTTAGTATTTTTAGTTGCCAAAAATCATTTTATATTATTATTTCATGATTCTGAGATTGATTATATGGTCCTGGTGCTAGATTCACAGCTCGATGAGGCTGTACTAGTTTAAACAGGATCTTTTTGGCATTGAGATCTACTTTATGACACCATCATGCACTGCTCTTTAGTTTCGGCATTGATTTTATGGCACAGTCATCGATCTCAATACGCTAACTCCACGGATTATCATTGATTATATGGTCCGAGCCTCCTGTTAAATAGGACTATTTCTTTCATTTTCGTTTTGACTATAAGAAACATTTTTTAGCTCTGATATTTTGATTTGGTTTTACAGCTCTGAGTTCGATGCATACCTTTCTACTGACTTTATGATGATGAAACATATCTTAAACAATTTTACGAAAATTAAAAATAACAAACTCCCTATTTTATGTTCGATCAATGTTTTTACTCAAAAAAAAAAATACTTAAATATCGAATAAAAAGTTTTGCGGTTTGGAATCTTACGTTCGAATTAAGTATCCTTCAATTGATTCGAGAGATGAAAAATCTCTTAAATCAGACGAAGGATATTCAATTCAATTTTAATTTTCTGCGATATTTAACAATTTAGGGGCTAGTCGCATGGTTATGGTGTGTTAGTCTCATGGTCTGGCGCTAATTCGATAATCTTCACTTTAATCTTATGGTTTTGTTAATAAGTTCAATTATCCTTGTTGGCTACATTTATTTTTTTGTGAATTCGTTGTTATTAATGCAAATAAAGTTTGTTCATTTCTAATTATTATTTCGTATCAAATGTAACAATTCATATTTATGAGAAATCTTTCATTTGCATTTTTAGATTACGCTCACACAAATTTTATTCTTCTATTTTTTACATATAAAAAATGCCCTATAAAATAAATAATTATAAATAGAAAAAAAATTAAAAAATTGGTAATTCTATACTAGGTAATTTAACTACTGATTACACATATAAATGTTATGAACATTTACAATAATTACAATGCCTCGAAAAGGTAAAAAGATAATATTCTCTGGTATATAATTTTTTAACTATAAAGTGCATCTGTGGGACGGTTTAACATTTCGGCAACTTTGTTGGCTCAAAATTATTTTTATAAATACAAAATATTACTTTCGAATATTTTCTCATTTAAATTGTAATGCATTGAATTGAAATGCCAATTTTTGACTATATGGATGATGGTATTGTCACTACTATTACACCTGTCTTTCCAACATCAGACACAATCTCATCTGGATTTAGTTTGGCAAAACCTGTGCATGATTCATTCTGCAAAGAAATTATTTTTGGATACTTAAAAACCGTCTGAAAATATAAAATATACAAAAATATTTGCATGAATATATATTTGACACGCCTATATAATTGAAAGAGTATACTTTCGTTGAATTTTCTTCTTTAATTATTCAACAATTTTAATTGAATTCATTCCACAATATCCTATTTATTACTCGAATATATGAGAGATTTGTAAAAAAAAAATTTATTCAGATTTATTACCGGAGTAAATTCATGCGTCTTCAATGGTTTTTTGAAATTTTTATAATATTTTAACGAAAAATCCAGATAATCAAAATTTTGTAATTAGACGATATAATACAGAATATTCTTATGTAACTTATCATTAGTGAAATATTTGGATAATTGCATTAAGGATTTTGATATATATTAAATTATCAATAATTTAGTTCAAAAAAAATTATACCCCATAACGTATATATATAAATTATTTAAATATTTAAAATAACAAATTTCTTTATATCTTAGATTATATAATATTTGAATAGCAATTATTTAAAAAAACAAAATTATACGTAACAATACGACTGCTCTTGCATGCGAATTTTTCTCATGAGAATCCTATTTTTAATAAATATAATATCTATGAACAGTATAATATAATATATATACGAACACTATGGAATGATATACAATATTTCAGATATTACTCCTGGCAAATAATTTGAAAATAAAAATTTGTAAAAAATATATTTATTTATTTTAAAAAATAAATTATTTTTAAAAAAATTAAAAATAAAAACCCAAAGAAAAGTACGTACAGAAAAATAATAAATTCATAAATAATATAAATAAATGGATAGGTGTATATAGAGTGATGTTTTAAGATTAGGAATTTTAGTGCAGATAAAGTTAAATAAAAGCGGTCAAGAATGCCACTATACACAGCTATCTATAGAGAACCGTAATGTAATATATATTAATAAAAAAATAGTAATGTGTTAGAAAACGCAGGACACATTTTCAAATATCTTGATTATGTATTGAAACAGTTTTCTGTAGTTTTTATGTTTATATTTAGAAACCTAAAAAACAAAAAATATTTTCTTATTTTTATTTCATTCTTTTTAAAGAATCACGATTTTATATCTAAACACTATTACTACATCTAGAATAGTCGCAGATTTTCAAGTTACTATATGCAAATAGATTTTAAATTAGAGCTTTCTTGTCACTCAGAAAGAGGTTCCTTGATACTACTCGTATACCATATCAATTGTGCAAAGTATAATCGTTGATTAGTTAATGATTTTTAATAGTAATTTAATTCAAGCTTAAGATACGAAATTCCTACATTAATGTTGTTTGTATGATTTGACGATAATTTGCCCTCGGCATCGTATTATCAAAAAAAGATACTATACGTATGCCTATGTGGCTGAGTTCATTCGAATACGTTGATATATGTATTTCTATAAAATTATAAGTTGATTATATTGTATCTATGTGTGTGTATTCGTAATCATATCATAGAGCATCACATTTGCAGATGATACAACAGACAACTGTACAATACAAGCTCTTCGAAAATAGATTTAAAAAATCATCTCTACGTTCATTCAAAAATAGATATTTGACTGTTTCCTGCTCAATGATGACCATGCAATGCCCGAACATCATCTCATCATCTCTATAAAGCTGAAGTAAATAGTAAAATAATAATATGAAAAAGGAAAAAAAGGACAGAAAAATAAAATGACAAGAAATAAATTCCTGATATATGACTTACATATAGTTCGTTCGGATGAACACTGCCTTGCTGCTTAGAACGTCATAGTAGATATTACAAAATTTGTATACCATTGTGGGTGTATAGAGTTTAAAATTAAAAATACTTGCTATAAAAATAAATTCTTAATTTTGCCCATAAGTTTTTTTTTAAATGAGAAAAATTTTTATTTGTTAAAGTTAGATTTAAAAATTATATAATTTATTTTTAAGGGATTTAAAAAAAAAAAAAACAATCCTTTATGATTTAATTAATTCATTTCTAATATGTATCTCTCTCCCTTATTCTCATTTTTTTTATATAAGATAAACAAGTTCATAATCAAATAAAATTATTTCATTTATTTTATAATAGATAAGATAAAAGCATTCTCTAAATTGAGATGGCTTTAGTATGAATTTTGTGTTAAATTTCAAAAGTTATTTATACATTTTTACATACAGAAAAAAATGAAAATATTTTTTCTTAATTAATTTGTTTAGTTTATTTATTAGAATTAGTTTTTATGCATAGATTTTTCGAATATCACAAAAAATTCCTATACAAAACTTGCCACAGATAAACATTTTATTTTATAGTGAAATTCAAAATAAAAATAAATTTATGGTAGAAAAGGTTCAAATCGAAATAAAATTTAAATAAATTATAATTGAATTTTTTTCTTAGTTTTTAAGGATATAATATAAAAATATTCGAGGAACTTTTTTTTAAACTTTATTTCAATATAGTGATTTGAAAGAAATTAAGCCAATTATGCTTCTGAGGTCATTCACATTGAATTTTTTTAAAGAGCCTACATTTAAGATACAAAATATTAAGCATTTTATTATTATTAATATGATATTTCATATAAAAATGGACATTCATTATTATGTAGTATAATTTTATTGTTATATTGGGAGTCATATACGATAAAGAAATCCTACTAATCTATGTCAGAATAAATGTCCTTCCACTGCATGATAATTTTTCTAATTATCATAAATATTAACAAAAATTTCTTCATTTTTCAAAAATATATTTTGAAAAATTTCTCAGTAATATTTATTTTAAATCAAAACCTGAAAAAAAATAAACGTTGTATTGGTAAATATACTCTATTAACCCCATTTCGATAATGTAAATATCAATAATCAAAAATTAGAAAAATGATTGATTTTGTTTAATTTATCGTTAATAACTAATATGACGATATTATGACAAGACTAATAAAAATTCAAAATAAATTTTTGTTTTCGAAATCGATGACATTTAAATCAATATGATTTTTCAAAAGCTCCACAATATCGTTTACTAATTCTAATATTGTAAATAAAACTATGTACATACTTACGTGTATATACAAATATAGATACATCTTTTAATATTTTGAAATCGTTTTCTAAATTTTATGTTCAATTGAGATGAAAAATGATTTTATTTCTATTTATAATTTTTATGTTACGCCTTCATATAGTGATTAATACTCTATTTAAATATTCCTAATATTCAACTATTTAGGATTATTTTATACAAAATTATATGCTTGTAAATATTCACCTGGACATATATGAAAAAAATTGTTTACTGTAAATATTTAACATGAACTTGAACTTTCTCATAATAATTTCTACAATATTAATTTTTATGTTTTTGAAAAATAACTGAGATTTTGGAAAATAATGAATAATGAGTATTAAATTTGTCCCTAATTGGTAAAGTAACAGAAATTTTTTTAGGTAAAATTAGGGTAGCTTTAGATTTTGCTTTCAAAATAAGTAATTTTCATCAACTTTTGGTATTTGAATAAGAAAAGTTCATATTTCAATTTGACAATGCTTAAAAGTTAAAAAAAACTATAGAAATGAATGCAGTTCAAAATAATTGTAATCATTTTGGTCCATTCCGAATGGGTTTTCACTGCATTTTCCAAAAGAGACTATTTATTCTCTGACCAAGTTAAGCAATTAAAAATTTTTGATTTTCGGCACAAGTTCTTCTCGCAAGGACTTAAATTCCATATGCACGGTGTGGCAGAAAAGTGAGTGAAATTGTGTTTTTGTAGTGCGTTATGTTACGTAGAATGAAACAGTAAAATCTGTAGCAAGGATGTGCCATCAAATTTTGTATTAATCGTGGTGAATCCATGAATTTAACATACAAAATATTCTTTATCAGAAGCACAAGCTTTTTGGTGTCATAAAGCATTTTTAGAGGGCCGACAACCATTGGAATACGAACCTCACTGAAGGAGCCCATCTATATTGAGTACTGATATTAAGGACTCTTGTGAAGTCTCAGGCCATAGATTGACAATACATATGAGTAGTGAGGTAATAGTTCAAAAAAAAGGCTCATTCACCTTAGGTGTCAGGTTTGTCTCGGAAAAGATGTTTACACATACTTGGTACTGTCGATAACTTTTGGATTTAAGTAAATTTTCATTACGGAATATGAAAACTCTGGTTTTATATAAGATAATAGTTTGATATACAAGTTGAGAATATCCTTTTGAGTATTCTTTGGATATTTAAAATATTTTTCTATATATATGAAAAATAAAATTGACATTAACTTTAGATCGGAATAAATTGAAAAATATTTTTCATTTAAAGTTTTCATAGATTACACTGCTAAACTATTTAGATACTCGTTGTATCTAAGGTCATTGTTTTATCGAAATCATTTTAATAAATTTTTTTCTATAATATTAAAGAAAAAGTTATTTAAAAAACGATTGTTAGCATTTTTAAAGTGAATTTATAGCATTTAACAAAAACAAAAAAAATTCTTATGTTAACTTGATGTCGAGGAATAAAGAACGTTGAAAAATTTGCAATATTTTAATTCAAATGAGAATAGTTTTATATCCATTCTATTTTTTTTTATATTTATATTCTAAACTAAATATTTTTCATATTTTCAAGAGAATATACAAATACAAAAAAAAATTGTGATTTTCGAAATTGTCGTAAGTAAGTCAGTCATATCGAAACAATATATTGAAATTATTTTCAAGTTTATTTATATACATTGTACATTGGTTGTATAGAGTATATTTTCTTTTTCTTATAACATTTCTTTTCTTACATTAATATTTTTGAATTTTTCTAAAGAAAATGTCTAAAATGAGATTAACTTAAAAAAAAATACTCGACAGATTTATGCGAAAAACGATTTGTTGTTTTAAAATAATTTTTTCACTTCAAATTTTCGTTGAAGATTATGCGGTTGAAAATTTTTCAGAAAAATACTTTTAATACTGCTAATTTTACTATTACATAATGAAAGTTTAAAATTTTTTCGAATTCACAGAGATTACTTAACTTTTAAATATGATATTTTCCAATTTAAATAAATTTAAGTTAATTTTATACAAATAAAATATTTATTTTTATATTTTGGCAATGGGTAAAAATTTTAAATCTAACAAATAATTATTTTCATAATATAATATAAAATTAAAGTTTAGAGTCTATAAGAAATAATTAAAAATATAATTTTGTAGTCAGATTTTGCTGAAAATAATTTTGCAAAATATTATTGTTATACAATAGATAAAATATGATATTTTCTAAATTCGATCAGATTCAATTTTATTATAAAATTGGTGTAGATTCTAGAAAATATGAAAATATCACTAAGATTTTCAATGTTGTTTTCGACTCAAATATTTCACAATTAATTAAAAGTTTATAAAAATCTTAATTCAGCTTTTTGCCAATTTTTTTGATAATTTTTCCCTCAAAAATTTAGTCATAAAGGCTTATCCAATTTGCGCTTTAAAAATTAAAGTTACATAAAATACACTTAATATTCGAAGTTTTATTATTATTATACATTTTATTATATTCATTGAACTATGCACATTTCGAGGTGCTTGGGAACTTTTTGCGAAATAAAGCCAACATTTGTTATGTTGTGTAGCTTATGGATCCATCGTATTGACACTACATATAGTCCAGAATAAAATATTAAAATTTAGGCCAGAAAAAAATGGATTATAATGAGACTATAGTAATCAGAATTGATAGTTACAGTCAGTCTCTTTAAATTTTCAATAAAAAAACGGTTAAGGACACTTTCAGACTAAAACTCTCATCAGACGGTCGCTTTTCTTGAATATAATAGATTCTCTGAGGTTACTTGTAGATTTTCAGAATGGTTATTTTATATATGGATATTTTGCTAATTGACGTATCCCCGTGAGCCTGATTACCTTAAGAAATTTTGTTCAACACTTCTAACGCCTGTTGATCCAGCACCAAAGTCTTCTATGCATTCTATTGGTAAAGGATGTAGCAATATTATGAAATGGAGAACCTTACAATAAATGTAAAAAAAACTGTCAAATAACAGAACTGTACCCTTCAAACAACAAGGTGGACAATATTAAATTGTTAGAAAAACAAATTTGTATAGTATAAAATATTTTAAAATTAATAAAAATAGATAAGGTTTTTAATTTTACATTCGAATTGAGCAATTATGGGAAGGTTATAATATTTTTCTTCTCTTTTAAATGATTTTCTCCATCCAAGAAGTTAAGTTTCATGATTGTTTTTTTCAAATTCCAAAAATAAGAAAGTTCTTACAGAAATGAGGAGTCTAATTTTGAGTTAAAGTGAAAACTTTTCTAAATTTTATGAAATAAATTTTCTGCAACAAAAGTATTGAAAATTATTCTAGGGAGGTAAATAAAATTAATAATAATAGTTTTATTATAATTTTATAATTTTAATTTAAAATTAAGTGATATATGACTTTTAAATGAAATAAAATCTAGAATATATTCTTAACTCTAAAGTAAAAATATCTAATCTGTAATAGACAAACTACTACGGTTTTTATTCTTTTCGATACGTGAAAAGCACAAATAATTTATTTTCAGAACCCATGGCCATAAGATTTGTCCTATTTACTATTAGTTTCTCATAAGATATACAACAAATAGAAATAACTAAAATGAAATGAAATGAAGTATGTACGAGTATGTTAAAAAATAATGAAGTTTAATTTGATTTTCTATTATTTCATTTTAGTGTTGGAAAGCTAAAATGAGCAAACAGATTTCTTATATAAATTCATGCTTATTTTCTATTTCTATTTCTAAAAATATTTTTTTTTTAAATAATTAAAAAAACAATTGCCGTTGATTGTAATATTGGCATATAAATAATATTTTATTATTATAAAAACAAACAAATAATTCAAAATATGGAATTTCATTGCTCCGAAATTATTCTAACATTCCAGTTGATTAAAAGTATCTTATTACAACTTTTAATCGATTGAAACGTTATAATAATTTATTCTTTTATAATCTGTATCTATAATGTAGTATTACTATTTTAATTTATATTAAGAAGAACATTTTACAAAAGCAAATCTGTTTAATTTATGAATTATAAATTAATATTGAAATTGAATATGATGAAATATTTTTAATAATTTTTATATATCATATTATACATATCGACTATTTTAAATATTTGTGAATTATTATATTTTGAGTATGGACTTTATTGGATTTATCAAATTTATTATCATAAATATCTAGAAAGAAATATTTTCAGGAAAATTTATTTTACTCATTCTCTTAGTTATGTTAAGGAAAAAAAAGAATATGGCAAATAATTTTCGTTAAAATTTCATAAAGAAAATATTTCATTTTATTGCCCAAAGTAAACCTACACAACCATTCTGAATGGCACCGTGTTCACAATTGCCGGGCATCTATTAAAACCTTTCACCACCCGCAATTTTAACTCACATCAGATTGATTGTGATTGTGTGAGTATTAATATTAGTCTGGATATGATTTAATTCTTGTCGTAGCTACTTGTGAATGTATTGAATTTTTAGTGGTTAGTTTTTGAAATTGTAGACGGCCTGCTATTTGCTCGGCTATGGCTACTGGCGACTACACATAGAACAGAAACCGTGCCATTCGAGGTTTTCTGCATTCCCCATTTTAAAACTTTTTGAGTTTTCCTTGTATTTCAAAGAAAAGCAAAAGAAAATGAAATTTGAAAAGAAAATCTTCAAGTTTTCGTTTTATTTTAATTTTTATGTCACAAAAAAATACGATAAAAAAATCTATTTTCTTATTCTAGTCTTTTCTATTCTATTCTGAATATCATATATGATCTATAGTTGTGATGAAAAAATCTTTAATGTATTCGATTTTGGCCAGTAGATGATGTTCGTATAAGAAAAATAGCATTATTTCTGAGGCCAAATCGGGAAAGGAATGCTATATTTTTAATTCGCAGCCAAACTGTAGGTATATAAACAGAACGCACTTGTGGCAAACGATCGGTTTGTGTTTTCCTTTTGTCCCAAAATGTGTGAGGAGTCACAAATTACATTTTTTATTTGAACTTTTACTATATTTCCTGCTAATAACTTCGTTTTTCTTTTCTTTTTTAAAATTAAAAAATTAATGTATATTTTATGCTCTCTGATTTAATCAAAAAGTAGCTCTTATAAAATATCCTTTCTTAATTTTTCATCCTGTTTGTTATATTTATGCCGTATTTTCGAAAATATGGAAAAATATGAGATGGGATGAATCCAGAAGTTAGTTAATATATGCGCTAAGCTGCATAAAATAGAACCCAGTATGTATATGAAAAAAATTGATTTATTTTATGCCTATTAGATTCGTTTTTGGCGACAATCACCTAGCGTATGGGTTACAGTATGAGTGGCTATTGCGAAATTATCACACTATTTTGATCATTATTACAAAACTTGAAAAGAACAAGCTACTTAAATTCCTGACTGCTGAAAAACCAACTAAACTAGATCAAATCGCGAGAATAGCACCAAACCCCGCAAAATTTTTTATCAGACTACACTAACATCACTGAGAGAAAACACTATACACCTTGCGTCATAGTTTGTATTGAACATTTGAAAATTATACATAGACAAAGGGGCATGGGGCATATTCAATTTGCCCTCGATGGTGGACATTCCTTACTCCTTAATGTATTCATGTTCGGTAATAACACTCACAATCTTAGTGGAATCCCAAACAGTATGTGGAGCACAGCAATAGGAATAGCTGCCATTACTAAATACAAGAATTTTGTTGTTTTTTTATCCGAAGTTATTTGTCTGTATTCCTACTTTACTCACTCCCAATTCTAATTTTAGATATTTCAGAAATGAAAATTTTTGTGTAGGAAATAATATAAGACTAAGGTAGATAAGAGTTACGCGATCGCGCTGAAAATACATTCAATCAGATCTCTTTACCACAATGGTGGTGTGCTCATATTATTTTTGATATTATCAATTCATGAACAAAATATCAAATAAATCAAATTACTATTGAAACTTTAACCAAAAAAAAAGGAGCATTATTTTTAAGTTTAAATAATTCTACGTTGATTGCATAGTCTTTACCAAGTTTCTCCACAGGAGGATGGATTTCATTGCAATTCATATGCATATGCACATAAGAAATTTTCCATACTGCTTTTTATAAGCAATTTTTTTTTTTTAAATTCTTACTATTATTTTTGCATATTAAATGAAAATAATTCAAATTAAAGTATTTTGCAAGAAACATTCGAAAATTCTTTTGAGATCTGCATCTTATGTAATAAAATAGTGCTTGTTTGAATAAAAACAACGGCAGAAAATAACAAAAATTAATAAATGAAATATTTTAAATTCGAAAAGAAATAGAATCTGTATAAAAATAGATAAATAGTCGATAAGATTTTTGTTATTGCAAATTTTTGGTTTGTTCAAGATCAGTTTTCTATATTTTCTCTTTATTATTTTTTATTTATTCTATAATGAAGAGAGAAGTTTTGTAAAAATGTCATCCGTTCAATATTAATGTATCTTGCAATTGTTAAAGAAAAAAACACTTAAAATTTATTAAAAATAAATATAGGAAAAAAAATCCGATTTGTTAAGAAATTTTACTTTTTAATCTTTCAAAAATTGCGAGCAATAATTTAGCCTTTTAATAAAATAGAAAAATTAAAATTTTAAATATTTATTTACCATTTTTTTAATTGCAATATTAATAAAAATTTTATATTATTGCAAAAATTTGCAGCATGTTCAAAAATTCAATTAAAAAAATAAAATCAAATGAAAATTAGTTCGAATTAATAATTGATTTTTACTTGAATTTATCTTATAATTACTTTAACTAAATTATAAATAACTAATATAGTAAAAGTTATTACAAAATTATATGCAAAAGGTAGAGCGTTGGAGTACAATTTAAAATAACTTGGAAATAGAATATGTAAATAATCTTGCATCATAAGTTGAAAAATCTTTTTTAAGACATTTCAATTGTTCTATTTTTATATTAAAAAGAAAAAAAACCAATACGAAAAACAAAAATAAATAAATAGGAAAATATCCTAATTTCTAGAAGAGACATTCGATTTATCATAAATAATACTTCAAGCGACATCTATGAATGTTATTTATCTGATTTTGAATTTCTCATACTAATAATTTTATAGTTTATTTTTGAATTATTAATAAACCCCTTCACTTCAGAACGAACACTTACTTATGTAGGACATAATGTGTAAGAGAAATATTTAAAATGGTATTAGTAACGACATCTATCGGTTTAATCTAAATTAGTTTGCAACAAAATTATGTAATAGACAATCTTTTTCGGTGCAGATGAAATCTTTTTCGGTGTTTCGCCAATAACAAGTCAACTAAATTTTCAAAATGATACATTTAGTGACATCTGTGTTGTCATTTTCTTATTCTTCAAGCTTTCAATATAAATAATTAAGCACTTAAAATTATTTTCATAAATTTTATTATGTCTTTTAAATAATTTTCTTCTTATGTGATAAAATTATAAATTTTACTATGGTATAAAAAAATAGGGAAACAGAAATAGTGCATTAAATTGAATGTAAAAATGTTGAATGTTTATACCATTCTCAGAGAGAAAAAATACTATTGTTAGAATATTATTTATAGATTAGAGGTAATTTGATTTTTTGATTAAAGCATTGGGAGTTTCTTAGTACTAGACCCCGTTTTGCTCTTTTGTATACAATATACGAGTACAGAAATATTTGCTCACAAAATTTATATACCAATTTAAAAATCCATAAAAGCTTGTTAAATTTCTAAAAAAAAATATCTAAGATTAAGATGGAAAAATTCAACTATAAAAAATAGTTTCCTGGTTAAAATTTATATTCGATAATTGAAGCCATTAGATAATTTGCGGCCACTATCGAAGGATTAAAAAGCATGCTCATCGTCCTATGCTCACTATGATACCAAATTTTCCGCTTCTAATGAACAAATGGCAGGTGACATCTTTGATCATAAACATATGTAGACAAATAGACTGGACCGTCAGTAAAAGATTTCTTTTCAAATATTGGTCAATAAGCCATTCAGAAATTCCGAGCAGGGAAACTTAAATTCGAATTGAGTATACCGCACTTATCCATGATTTTCTTTACAGGAACCAATCTCGTCCTTCATGCCATTCCTGATGTGTTCAACTTACTATATCTCATATCATAATCCAGAATTTCTTTTTGAACAGGACTCCTTCCAATATTGAGCTCCCAGAGCAAACTATTCCATTTCCATACCGTTTTTTTTTCAATTTTCTGAAACAATCTTATTTGCTCCACCATATTTAACAACGTCTAATTGCTCCCTTCAACTTATGTTCGATCAGTTTCATCTGACAACATAATGTCGCAAATGGCCGCAAAATGGCATCTGGGTCTTGTCTTAGCATAGTTTCTGGTTCTGTGAAAATTCATACATATATATTATGTATTAGAAAAAATATATTAGAACTGTCGCGTAGATTTCTATTTCGCCAAACTCATTGCATACATTTAGGCGAGGCGGAAAGAATAATTTCCCTTAATGTGTAAATTTCCCAATCTCGAAATGATTTTTAAATACTTACAGTGACATAGGTATTTATTCTTTCAAATAATATTAGCTTTATTTATTCAAGATAAAAAATATCTATTAAACCAATTTATTAAGTCCTAACGATAAAATATTTGTTTTTTTTTCATTAATAAAACCATTTTGTACACTCTGATTATTCAAATATTATTTTAATATTAAATAAACATTTGTATGCAAATAGGATAAAAAATGTCCAGTAAAATGCGCTTATTTGCATTCCTTAATCTCAGATTTAGTTATAATTTCCGACCGTATTATCAGAATAATTCATTACCATATAAATGTACGAGCATGTTGTAATTTGCATGTTAATTAATTTTCCACATTATATTATGTGAGTTTATCGCAAATCTGTTCATTATGCTATTTTTTTTTCTTTTACAATATTAGAGTATTAGGTACACATATCGATTAATTGTAGTTAAATAAAACCAAATACACATTGCATATATTAGTTGTGACTACTAATTTACCAGTTTGACAATGCCACTCTCTTAACCACTTCAAATATTTTCAAGTGTTTTTGTATATGTAATATCAGAGAACCATAGTTTACGTGCTTATAATCTATTGTAGTATCTCCAAATAGAAGTTTATCAATGGATGTATCCTACTATCATATATAATTCTAAGCGGATAACTCATGTGCATTTTAGTACTATTTATTACTGCTTACCGATTGAACGTTGTGAAAAAACCATTTAATTTGAAATGAAAAATTATTTGAGAAAAATTCAACAGTGGATATTTACGCATCCTTTCCTTTTGATTCGATTTGGAACATTTTTAGTATGCAGTGCTGTGGTTGTTTATCAAGTAAAATAATTTAATTTTTTTAAATAAGGAAACTAAGAATTTTTTTAAAAAAAGTATTATTTTGTGTTCAACAACAACTTGGTTATTTTAGGTAGCAGAATGTGTGTCAAAATTATTGTATCCACCAACGGCAACTCTTTCACGGTTTCATATCAATGAGACTATGTTCATGCCAGCAGTGACCATTTGTCAAAAGCCGCCATACAATGCTGATATATTAAAAGTATGTCAAAATGTCCTTTTAAATTTTCAAATTAAAAAAAAAATCATTTGTGCATTACAATAATGTAGAAATATGGTTTCGATATGCATATAATGTTCGGTGAATTGTGGAATAATTTCAACTTTTCTGATGGGAATGTAATGCGTATGCTTGAGGAGGCCACATTCAATCAGAGTAGCCTTGAACAAAGTTGTTTAAATAGCTGTAGATCAAGTATGGTTTAAATAGTGAATTATTTATTACGATCTATATGAAAATTCTGTTATACTAAATAAAATTTCAACCCTGTTAGAAATCAGCGTATCCAGTGCATTTCATTTAGCATCCGGTCAGTGTCATACTTTTCGTCCCGTTGAAGATTATCCTAATGTAGGCACAGTTTCAGGATATTATATTGAAATTAAACATTATTTAAATGAAAATGTTCTATATGATTTCTATCCTGGTTGGAATATTTATATACATGAGAGAAAAGATAATTTTTCAGGTATTTTTTTCAAAGCTATTTTTCAGGTTTTTAATTAAAAAAAGATTATTTAATTTGTTTTTCCGAAAGTAAAATTCCCAATAGATTTTTTAATTTATTATTTAATGCTTGTACCTTGCCATTATGCATTTTTTTAAATAAAAGACTTACCTATTTTGAGGTAAATTTGATGAATTTTTGCCATGTTTTGTAACAACTGCAGAATCATCATTTTTATATAGGGTTTTCGAATAAGAGTGATATGATTTCTTTAAAAAAAAACACACTAATTGTTAAGGAAATTCGAATGTTTTTTATTTAATGTGAAGTACAATCAATACAATTAAGTTCTGAATAAAACGTGGACTCCACAACTTTTTTTGCAGAAACGAAATCGATGAACCCAATTTTCGAGCAATTTTTCCACTAAATCAAGTCGTCTGTCATGAATAGCACGTTCAATATTGACTTCTAAAGCATGAAGAGAGTCTGGTTAAATCACAACTTCTGATTAGAGAGTCTAATGGTGTTAAATCATAACTTCTTGGAAGCCATTCAATGTCACAATTTCTTGAAATAATCGAATCTCTAATCTTTTCTCCCAATAATTCGGTTGTTGCACGTGCTGTGTGGCACGTAGCCCCGTCTTGTTGGAACCAGATGTTGTCAAAATCAACTTCTTCTAATTTCGGCCATAAAAAGTTGGGTATCATCTATCTATACCGCTCTCCATTGACAGTAACCGTGTTACCAGCTTTATTTGGAAAGAAGTACGGACCGACGATTCCACTAGACCAAAAACCACACCAAACTGTCAATTTAGGTGAATGTAATGGGTGTTCATGAGTAATTTGTGGATTTTCTTCACACCAGAATCGACAGTTTTGTTTATTTACCGCACCACTCAGATGAAAGTGAGCCTCATCGGAGAAGATGATGAGCGCACGAAAAGTTGCAATTGGAAAACGATTATTTTGATCATAAAATTGAATAATTTGTAAACATTGTTCTTGCGCATATCTCTCCATGATGAAATTGTAAACATTACTGAATACAATGAAAAAGATAGATCATGACATATTGCAAATGGCCGAAACGTCACTTAGATATCATATCACTCTTATTGGAAAACCCTATATAAAGTATTTAAATTTTTTATGCGTAGTTAAATTTTTGACAACTATCAAATGATAATCATTTATTTTCCAAACTACAAAATATAAAATCCTGCAGTAGAACTTTTTTTCGGAATACACTTTTAATATAATATAATTTTTTTGCGGAACTAATTAAGTATGAAATAATAATATTTTTATTAAAGAAATAGACATGAAAATGTCCGGGAATGTAGAGTGTTTCTTTGCAAATATCGGTGAAGAGATTAGTTTGAAAATCGAAGCTATTCATGTGAAAACGCTAGTGAGTAATAATCTTGGGTGTTCTGATGATTCTGCTTATAGTATGTCGGTAGTAAGTGGATTGTATTATTCTAATCATAACCTTATTAGTAATAATTTGGTATTTTTTTATGGCGTCATCAAAGTGTTTTGAACAATGTATTTGGCATTTTGTATCCAATTGTGCAAAATGCAGGGGCCCATGGATGTCTGGGATAAATTTGCCGACGTGCAATAATAGTGAAGGCATGAAAACGCTTATCGATCTTTACAATAAGTATGAACGAAGAAATTCAAATTTTTATTTATTTATATATTTTGCTATTGTTTATTTAATTTTTATACAGACTTTACTATGGAGATATTGTATTAGAGCAATGCAATTGCAAAAGATCCTGCCGAACAACATTGTATTCGGCACAAGTTGTTAGCCGACAGGGCAACAAACAATCACTTTTAACAACACAACTTAATATATATTATGCCTCCAAAATAGTTACTGTAAGTAAAATATTTACTTGCTTATGTATTTATTCGCAAATGATATTTTCATAAATTTAACTCCTTTACAATATTATTTATCAAAATTCTTTTTGCTAATAACGATTTTACTCCTTTAATAGTTTATCGAAGAAGTGCCTGGATATGATTTGTCACAGTTTATTGCTGATCTGGGTGGGTCTTTGGGTTTCTTATTAGGACTCTCTGTCCTTGGTATCCTAAAATTACTTCAAAAAGTAATTAATTTATTGACGAAAAAAACTGGTATTTTTATTATTAAAGAAATAATTTAATTTTTTTTAGGCATTGCTTTATGGAAAAAAGGCGTATCTAAAACACTCTAACAAAAATACTAACGAAATTTAACTTATTTCAACTATGTACAAGTAAAAGCTTTGAAAATATTTCAATTTGAAACAATTTTATGGAATAGATTTAGTTTTTTTTTAACGCATAAATTTTTCAATTTTTAATATATAAAAAAAAACAACAGAAAAATATTTTTAATTTTTTTTTTGACATATTATATTTAACGTTTGAGTACATATGATTATTCTTAAATATCGAATTAAAAATTTTTTTTTACAATTTTAAAATAGTAAATTTACATGCAGATAATTATTGATCTAAGATGAATTAATTGAATTTACGCTTTTGCTTAGAAATCTTTTTTAAATTATTGAAATTTTTTTTCGGTGTTTACAATATTTTTAATTATGAACGAAATAAAAAAAAAATTAAATTGTATAGAAATAAAAACTATGGTTTGGTAACTCATTGAATAATTTTTTAATATAAACAAACGACGTTTTTATTATTATTTTTTAAATTTTTACTTGTTCTTATATCAATTTCGTTTTAAATAACGAATTTGATTCAAATTATTGAAAACTAAATTACTATTCGTCAAAAAAAATATACAATAATTTCTTAGAATAATTAATTAATAAAAAAAAATTATTTTTTTTTGATTTTTGTTATACTAAAAATGATATTTAATATTTTATTTGATTCCATTTATATGGAAAACTTATTTAATAATGCTTAAAGTAAAAGTAAAAAATATAGAAACGGAATGCTGCTTAGAATTAAATTAGTTATTGTTAAACGATTTCCATTAGATTTGGAAGCTGTTGTAGGTCGTAGAATGTCACCAAGTTTCGTTATAATATCTGGGAATGGTTTCGGTGTTGTATCACAGGCGGTATTTTCTATGGCATCTTTAACGTGGGCTGTTAAAATACGGAAATTTATATCGTTTTTATCCAATTTTGAATACATGAATTTTTGCAATCGATCAGACAACACCCATAATCGGTCTTGATCGTCAACTTTAACATCGTTCGGGAAAACCATTTCAATTGAATTCATGTAAACACGTCCTTGCGATTTGATAGTATAAGCGCGATTTGATGTTTTCCAACAAGCGACCGCATCTAAGTTGGGCAGGGCATAGAATAGAACGCCGGTGAGTTGATCTAGGAATGAGGCACCGGCTTGTGCATTTGGTCCACGAGTTCCCAGAATTTTGAATTCCGTATAAATACCGGGCGATGTAGCAAGTGTACGATTACGAAGGATTTTGGTCGATACAGAAAACTCCATCGTCGAACTAAGCGGGTGGAAATATATTGTGGCGAATCCATCTTGTTGCGCCTTTGAGATCGCCAATCCGAACAGACCATCATCCCATTGGAATTCTATACCTCCGATGCTATAATTGCCAGCTAGGGGATCAGGATGGAAATAATGGTGTGAGACTTTCCACGATTCTTGTTGTTTATATGAATACACAATAAGTCCAGGACCGCCAAGATCAGCACAATAGGCATAAGTGTCTTCACAATCACCATCCTCAATAGCAATATTAGCGAAGAACGAGTCTTTGGTTGTTTGTTCCTTTGGAATAATGTACGAACGTAGAAGATTATCATTGTGCAAGTCATAGATAAGTAAACGTGGTGGCAGAATGGCTTTGGTAGTACCAAGAATATCAGTGATGCCAGTGTCCAAGACCCAAAGCCTTCCACAGCGGTCTGCACGCACTCGAAACGGTGAAACTATTTCGGGTACATCGTCTTCGTCAGATATTAGATGAGCTTCCCAACTGGGGTATGGGGTTAACATTGGAGACTTTGTTGAATTATCTGTAATAAAAATAAATAATTTTAATCACGTATCCATGTGTATATAAATTTTATTTCAGTTTTTTTACACACTACCAAGAAGAATTTATTTTCCCTTGAAATGTTTTTCACTCTCAAAAATGTCGTCATAGTTTTTTCGTGTTTACGGAAATCAATGATAAATTCTATTGGTGTGAATTTTCAAAAAGATAAATTTAATTACAACAAAATAAAAGCTTTGAGAACAATTTTTTTTGTTGTTCGAAATGTGCTTTCATGAAATTCTTTTCGGATTAATTATTTTATGTTCGAGTTTATTTAGTGTGACGAATAGGGTTATTCACATATTTAGGCATTTATATTTTATTTGTAATTTTTCTTTTTCTATAAAGAAAAAAGTCTTATGGCAGCAAGGTCAAATAAGTCAAACAATTTTTTTTTTAATTTTCGAAAATAGCGACCACATAAAGCTTGATTGAAGTGGGAAAGATTATTTCATAAATATTTATCCATCCTTACACTTACATACATGCACATTTTTTCTTCTATGGACAAGAAATGTCGATAAATAATAATAGTCGCATTGTTGATGAGTATTTCTTCATTTATAATATGAATTATTTTGAAATTGGTCAACAAATTATCGAGTAATTCACTCAGATTTATGCGTCATCGGAATTTTAGTTGCAATATAAACGAGATACGGTTGAGAAATAGCACTTGAATATGTTGTAAAATATAACAAAAATATTTCCAATTTGGCAGTCAAAAAATCGATTTCTAGAATATTGATTTTTATTTTGGAAAAACTTTGAAAAATTCTAAAATTTTGTAGTTTTGGTAAGAGAAAACTTCTAAAATTGGGAATAGAAATTACTTTCCATTTTGTGGTTCGGAAAATAAAGCCTTGTTATTTGACAGTTTCCAAAATATACGTCATTCATATTAAAATTTATTTAGAAAAAAATATTGCCATTTTATATTCTTTAATGAAATAAATTGTTAAATTTAACTCGCCAAGCGACGTGTTAAATTTGTACAAACTGGTTACAAAAATGGTCTTTAGCGATGAGGATCATTTCTTGATCTGGGAATACGTCAATAAGCAAGATTGCTATAGTTGAGGCTGTGAAACCTCATCTTTAGCAATCTTGCTTTTTGACGTATTCAATACGTCAATAACTGTGTAAAAGCCCCACAAGTGAATGTGAAGAAGCCCATCAAGTGACTGTATAGTGTCAATTTTAGTCTTAAGGTGTACTTGATCGGGTTTTTTTTTTAAATAAAGAAGGAGAGACCGTAAGTTGTCTATTTTGACAGCTATGGCCTTTGATAACAGGTTTGTTTGGTCTGAATCATATGTGGTTTTAATAACACGGCATCAGAAGCCACATAACATGATAAATTGTGGTTTTATTGCTCGAAAAGTACTCAGGTATTTCTGCACATAAGGCTCAAACTTTAGAGCAATTAAAAACTAACATCTGTGGCCGAATAACAGCCCTAAATATGGAAAAAATCATCAAATATTATTTTAAAAAAATCGAGTTCTGCAAGAAGTCTCAGCAATATAATGCAATAGAAATTTTATTAATTTTATTTAACTTTACTTTCCAAAGCTCAAAACGGATAACATTTTATTATTTTGTTGTTGTTTTATTTATAATACAAGAACTTGATATTAAAAATAATTTATAAATCAAATTGAGAGAAATAAATTTTACCTTCAATTTATTGTCATGGAAATCAAACCAAGTGATAGTCATTTTTCGACTTTCTAGGTCTATATATAAAGGGAGGTAGTAATAGAGGGGCAGAGAAAGAAAGACCTTCAAGTTGATTGTTATTTTTATTTTTTTCTTCAATTCACTCAATTTTAGTTCTACTTTTAATCGTACTATTAAGAGTACTTGGTATGTAAAAATGCAAATGGAAAAAAATTACAGTCATTTCGTATAAACGAATTTTTTTTTTGCACTGATTTAATTTGATTGTAAACTTGAGATAAAATATTTACTTTAAGAAAAAGGTCAACCAAAAAAGAAAAACATTTGTTTTTTAATATCCAATAAATTTTCTATTCAATGAAATTTCCATAAAAGTTTATTTGTATTCATTTATTTGTAATCAATAAAGTTCTTGTTATAGTAAATTGGTTGACAAAATAAGATTACAAAAATGCAAATAATACTAATCGAAGCCAACCAGGAAGATGATAATATTCAATGAAAATTAAAAATACTATAAATTTTATTAAATTCTGGTTTCTTAACCATCAAAGCACATATGAAAGCTTATGTTTAAGTTGAGAAAACACTAAATTTTCCGAAAAACGATATACACATATAATTTAATCAGTTGTTCCAAGGTTTTTTTTTCAAAGAAAAAAATCTAATAATAAAATATTTTCATATTTTAAAAAAAAAACCAAAAAGAAGTAAAATAGATACAATGCTATTTAAAGATATTTTTTCGAACTCACAACAGCTTTCCTGGTTGTATTGATTATTATTGATTGAATTAATAAGGCGAACCATTTGTGTTGTATTGCGTAACTTATAATTTGAATTGTGTGACTTTAAGAAACAAGTTTGTAATCAGCAGCAAGATCGGAAAAGTCAGCCAGTTCGACGAGAACATACCCTTAAACGATTTTTCTTCTATAACATTTACTGAATGTGTTTCCACTTTCATTAAAATAACGTTTATAAATTTTGATTGTTATAATTATGTATGAATATATCTGCAGTAAAAAAAAACTTATTACAGGAGGACATTTATTGAAGAGAATTACATCCTAGTATGAATTTTGTGCTTTTTCCTTTTCAATAACAAGAAACTTTCCATATAGAACATTTAACTATGGCATCGTAAGAATACGAAAAAGACTGATCCGTTAAGTTACTACTACGTGTATGTTTAATAAAAATAGTAAAACACACTTAAATAATCCACAATTGTATTTGCACACAACATTCAATTTCATAATTTACTACCCCTCTTACCTTTCATACCGCATATTTTTTCTAGCTATTGTAAAAATATATTTTACTATTTTAAAATTATATATGTAAATAACCTCAAATAACAAGGCTTAAAAATATTGTGAATATAAAATTGTTTTTTTGCCCTTCTATTCTTTAATAAAACAATTACTCTGACAAGAAAAGAAAAACACAAATAAACTTTAAAAATTATAAACTTACTTTTCGAAAGTGATTTCATATCTTTTTAATTTTGAACAATAATATTCAGAATGGCTTGTGCCATTGTTGAAAATTATTAAAAGTAAACTGCAAGAAAAAATGACATTCAAAAATTTATTCTTATTTTTCGTGGTAGTGCATATGCTTATACACTTGTAGGGAATTAGTTAAGACACAATTATTGCATAGAATTATTACAGTAATACAATGAACTGCATTATCGATACAGTAATACAATGAACAGCATTGTCGATGCGCAATATAATAAACTGCATTATCGATATCAATCAAAAAGTCCTATGTAAAGTGTGTAGAGTTCGTTTTGATTGTTGTACAAGGTCTGTTCAAAAAGTATCGCGAATTTTGAATTTCCGCGGGTTACGTATATTCGATTTTTTGTGGCGTTATATTGGTACACATGTCTATCAATTATGCCGACAAGTTCGGCCATTTTGAATGTTCAGTTAATTTTTGACAGCTGCTTTGCTTACATGTGTTTTGGCTCGTCTTTTTGACCAAAATCAGCATCGTATTAACATTGCTAAGGAGCGGTTGGATTCTGTCCGCGACGATCCAAATTTGCTCCAGAGGGTCATAACTGCTGACGAATCATGGGTTTATGGTTATGACGTGGAAACCAAAACTCAATAATCCCAATGGAAGCGGCCGCACGAGCCACGACCGAAAAAAGCGCGCCTAGTTCGATCGAATGTGAAGGAGATTTTGCTTACAGTTCGATTGCAGGGGCGTGATGCATCATGAGTTCTAGCCACAGGGTAGAACGGTCAATAAGGAATATTACCTGCAAGTTACGCGCAAGTTGCGTGAAGCAATCCGCTTGAAACGCCCGGATTTGTGGAAGAACAAAAATTGGCTTTTGGCATTTTTGGCCAAAAACAACACACTAATAATGGCGCAGCCACCGTATTCCCCAGATCTGGCCCCCTGTGACTTTTTCTTGTTCCCGAAACTGAAGAGCCCCATGAAAGGACGACGCTACGCTACGATTGAGGAGATAAAGACGGCATCGAAGGAGGAGCTGAACCAGGTCACAAAACATGATTTTTTGAAGTGCTTCGAGGATTGGAAAAAACGTTGGCACAAGTGTGTAATATCTGGTGGGGATTACTTTGAAGGGGATGAAATAGATATTCATGAATAAATAAATAATTTTTTTAAGAAAAACAAAAAATTTGCGATACTCTTTGACCTTGCATACAGTATTCGTTTTCTTACAGATGAGAAAGGCAAATCTCCGATAAATGGGCGACAGAGACTAACAGTTACATATACGTAAGTAAAGTAATGGATTGATTTTTTCGCCTACAATTTTATCTTATTTTTATAAATCATTGTTTTTTTCTTTAAAATTGGCCCCTTATTCAGGCAGGCATTGTTTTCATTCTTCGTGGCAGTGCTGGAAAGCTTCAACTAAAATCGCTTTCAGCTGATTGTGTATACTCCTTTGGATATTATAAAGATGAAGTTCTTTCAAATGTTTTTTTTTATTTTCAGGAACAAAAATAGTCAGGTAAATAGAAGGTCTGTAAACTAAACGAATTTTTTTTCAACAAAAACTAGTTGATAGAGATGGTTGTGTAGCAGCTGACCTTATTATAACGTGTGATTTTTTAGGTGTTTCTTAAGACTTAACGCAGCCCCATAAAAAATAGTTTAGAGGCTTTAAATCCCACGATCTAGGTGGCCAACTCACCAGTCCGAAACGAGAGATAAATTGCTCACCGAACTCATCTCTCAATATGTCTATTGTCTCATGTGCTGTGTGGCATGTGGAGCCGTCTTGTTGAAACCACATGTCGACCATGTATACCATACAAATATTTAAAATGCCTGATCTGACGCAAATAACACTTTTTCAGAGTCAACTTCATTGTTAATCGACGATGTTACCCCACAAGAGCCCTCACCCATTCCACATTTTCATCCGTTTCCGATGGTGACAGCCTTTTTGCGTGGGATTTATATTGCACTACTTTTCAGCCCTTCAAAAATGCTTTATGCTATGAAAAACTTGTGCCCTTAATTAGAAAAGTTTCCCAAAAGCTCGATGCAACTTTTTATAAGACAAACTCTCATTAGTCCAAATTTCGCTTTTCTCAATTGTCCGTAATGACTTCACTTATCACGCTTTATAGGGTCTCAAGTTACTGCACGTCTAGAAGGTGCTAAAATACAAGCTAAATGGAGAGGACGTCAAAGGCTCGTGCCCAAATTTTTAGTAACATTTTAATGTTTTTTCTAAAGTATACAAAATAGTTAATTTTTATTATTTGGTAAAATGTTAAAACGTGTTGAAAAAATAAAGGCGATAAATCATCTGATAGTTGAGAAGCTGCCTTTTTGGGTTCTTAGACTAACTGATTTTTTTTTTATAGAAGAAACAATAGAAAAGTTTATATTGAAGCAATAGTATTTACAAAAATTTTTGAAATATCCGGTTGATAATCATTTTATAAGTAATTTTCTTTTTATACCCGGTTTATAATTATCATTTTATAAGTAATTATTATTATATGCTACGTATAACACAGAGATGATTATTGTGTTGAATCAATTTGATAATAAATTATAATAAATCAGAAAGTTGATATTTTTATGGTGTGTAGTTTCTCATAAAAGTGAACTTAAAGTCCGGAGAAGATTCCAAATTTGCTAAGTGGAAAATTTTATATATATTACATAATAGAATAAATTAATGAGTGGCTTTTGGAAATATTTAACACTATTAATATTGATATAAACATCAAACGTGATATTCCACTAATACTTTATACATACAGATATGAATACGTACACCTAAATTTATATAAATTTTATGAATTGACTCAGAATTTTGGCGTTTCCAAAATTTTATTGTGTTGTTATTTTTATATTCAATTCTGTTGTAATATAAGTTAATATCACCTAAAGTGCCGATTTCCTAACGTATACTTTTAAAAGATTTTATTTGTTTCTATAGAAGTAATATTTAAAGTAAACATATTTGTATGTGTGTATATGTACAATATGTAGAAGAAAATATTTAGCATCATAATCTGTAAGGGGAGTAATATTTATAGATACTAATGTAGGTGTGAACAAAATAAAAGGTGTGGCTGGCTTATTCTTATTACGACGAGTAAAGCTGATTTACAATAGCACTTTTAGCTTTTGACTGTTTATATCTAATATTTTTATTATGTGCGAAATAAAAAATTTATACTGAAACTTTCATAAACAATTTTGTTCATTACAAGACAAAAAAAATCTTACAAACTGTAGCCAATTTTAACTGGTCAATACTTAATTAAGTGTTAAAATCCCAAGATTCCAATTTCATTTCCAATGACTCATAAGTTGAGCTTTTTCCATAAATTTATTTAACAAATATTTTCCAGATATCAAAACTGATTATACTAAAATATAACCCATTTTTTTTAAATTTATTATATTATATTCTATATTATCTGAGAAGTTTTAACTTTTATTAGTCAGATGTCATGTGTGCTATTGCTATGATAATAAGTCTATTTTTATCGAGTTAGTAATATGTTGATCAGAAAAACATTCAGTCAATAGTTAGTCAGTTAGATTGACGATTAAATTTTGGTGAGTAAACTAGATATTCTAGAAGAGGATTTGGACAATTCATCAAGGTATCTAATTAGATTCGATTGTCGTACAGGCATGATTCTCGTAAAAGTATGATTCGCATTAGCAAAATAATTCTAGCTAAAGAAGATGAACCATCCTTGAAAGTCATCGGTTTGAATATGTTATTAAATACAATATATTGTTAATGGAAAAATATTGTACAATGCCAAATAAAAAATTTGATTAAAATATATTTAAGTTTACATTTTTGACATTTTATAAAAACCATTTGTTCAGTATGTGCTCAAATAGACAAATCTAGAAAATGTTGAATTTAACTTTAAAGCACAATGTCGGGGTTTATTAAAAGTAAATTTAGTAAAAAAAAAATACACAACAAAAAAAAACTCATCCTGTCTAATATTTTTGAGAAAAAAAAAGTCCTTTCTTTTTGCAATGTTATTTTTTTTTTAAATTAACGAAGGAGAAACCATTACCGATAACTTTGAGCCTGGTGGTCTAGATGACATGTGATTTCAACAAGACGGAGCCACAAGCCCCGCAATATGAGATAACAGATTTTGGCTCGATTGCGCGAAAAGTTCCCAGAACGGATAATTCAGAGATTTTGTTGATGTCAATTGGCCGACAAGATCATGCGATTTGACTCCGTTGAACATTTTCTTATGCGTAGTTATGTGGATAATCCTAAAACTTGAGAGCATTTAAAAAGAAAGAATTAAATTTTAAGTCGATTGTTTTGGAGAATGTTTTTCCAGGGATTTAAAAAACATCTGAGATGAATGTCCCCGGCGCAAAACTACAATGTCAATTTCTTTTTTTTTACGACTAAAACCTAAAATACTTTTAAGTACCCACTTATTGTTCTATTGATTGATTAGGTATTTTTATAGAAACAAAAGATAATTTCATTATTGAAAGGTTAATTAATAAATTAAAGTGTCGGCATTACAGTTCTTTATGTGAATATGAATTTTAAGAGAAGCGACCTTGTACATTTTTATAGTAAACTTTTTATTAAAACTATTTCTATTAATTATTGTGTTTGCCTGAGTATAAAGCTAATTACTCAATTAATGTAAAAAAAAAAAACACCATTATCTCATACTTGACACTGCATTGAATTTTTTTGTTGATATAATTTTAACGAGAACCAAAAACAAGAATTTATCAATATTCTCGTTATGAAAGTAAACATTTTTTTAGATTCATTTCGCAAAAAATTGTAGACTTGTGAATGCTTTTTAAGATATTTATGCGGATAGCTGTTAATAGCAGAAATCATTTCCGATTTCGTAATCTGACATTTCACAGTTGATTACTTGGAAACAATCTTTGTGGTTACACTTGGATGCTTGTAGTAAAATGCATTGGGCAAAAACAAGTGTCGAGGAAGTTCATGAATAATTGTAGGCCGTCGTCACAAGTACTCGAACAATTTTTTAATAACATATTAACTAGTGGAACAGTTTAAGTGATCAAACTGATATTCTCATGTTTGTATATTATGATTACGTGTCCTATAATATTCAATTCATTTTAAAACTGTTTTACTTGTACTTCTTACTAAAACAATATGTGTATAAGATTTTCTGGAAAATCCTGAAAAAAGAATTACAAAAAACGCAGTTCGATTTCGACTATTTCAATAGTCAGAAATTGTTGGGGAAAACACATTGCATGGGGTGGGGTGGTTTATTTGAGTAACGCAGAGGCATTTATGATTTAAAATTAAAGAGAAAACTGTATTCGTAAGAGCAATAAAAATATTCTGAATTAATAAACACTTTAGGCAATTACCGTAGAAAACTTAAGTTATTTCCGATAAAATTTTAATTTTCTGAGACTTAAGTTTGTAAAGTTTTTCCCATAAAAACAAAGTTAATTTTTTACTAAAATGTAGCAAATTAAAATTTTAAAAATAAAATTCTCGTTTTTTATAGTTTCATTACAATTAGAAATGTTTTGAAAATACCTGATTAAAAGTGTAGTAATTGATCTAAAAGTTTTGAAAATTTTAATGTTACATGAATTTCCGTAAAATTGAGGCATAAAGAAAAACCATATACTTCGAATATTAAATCGGATAATTAAAAATAAAGTGTATCCAAAATTTGTTTAAAAATTCGATTAAATAAAATTTTTTCAATGAAGGTTAGTGAGGAAAAAAAATTGTAATTCTTGTGAAATTGTAAATTTATGCATTAATTGAGAAGTTTTTGAAAGAAAAAGTTAAAAAAAAAATGTTCATACGTATAGGTAGGTGATAAAAGGATAAGGATATCCGGAATAAACTGCTTTTTATCATTGATCAATAAACCACTGTTCATTATATATATAAAAGTAATATGTTTTTTAAATAATTTTGAAGGAAATTTGACGGTATGTTTTGTTGTTTTATTTAACTTACCATTAAGATCAAGGTATGCCAATGATGCCGGTACTCCAGGCTTCCATCGTGGCAATGTGATAAACAGCCTTGATCGGTAAACTTCTAGACCAACTGGAATTACATTCTCTGGTATGAACTCCTGGCTCAATACAGCCTCCTGTCTTGATTTATCCGATGAATATTTAAAATCGATTTCTTTCCATTCGTATGCGACACGCATATTATCATTGCATTTCGATAAGCAAATCAACAGCGAAAGTGTCGTTGTTAATAAAAACATGTTGCGGCATCCCATGTTTATAAATATTTATTATTATTATTATTATTATATTTTCGGTTTGTTTCTTTTTTGCTTTTAACGAACACCTTTGAATAATAAAATTATAAAAGAAGAAAAAAACGAATTTGTTAAATGAAAAAAAACCAACAACACAAAAACCTATAATACACAATATTTTGTTTTATTTAATGTAAACGTACTCCCACACACATGTACATATGTGCGTATTAGTATTTTTATTTTTAAATTTTTCTTTTTACCCACAAACATAAATCGATTGACTTTAGAAGTATTAGTGATATACAAGATTTATAAATTAATATTGATACAATTTTTTAAATTAGATAAATCCTTATTAATTTATAAATTCTGTAAAAATTCCTCTAGTAAATTTATATAATCGTTAATTTAGAATTTTTTTTTAGAAAAAAAAAGATACCGAATAGTATAAAATAACTTATAGACTTTTTTACAAATGCGCCTGTTAAATTTTATTTCAGTATTTTTACTTCTTTTCGAATTGTGTTCGACTATTTGTTCGACTGACGAAGGCCAACTTTTACTTTTCTTCTTTGATTGGGCTCTACTCTCCGCCACTACTACTCCACATATATACTACTGGGGGCCATAGTGTATACGAATGTAGTAACAACAATTGTTATCGATACACGAACAGACCAACGTTCGATGTTAGCCTTTTTTAACTCAATAAAACATTTTCTACTCTAGGCATATTAATTTATAAAATGAATTATTATTTCCATAAAACACCATCAAATTTTAATAATTATTAATCATATTTAAATAGTAGCATAAAAAAAATTATAATAAAAATTATGGTTTAGAGGGGGGAAAAAACAATATTTGCACATAAAAGCGAG
Organism: Atherix ibis; assembly: GCA_958298945.1. Taxonomy (NCBI): domain Eukaryota; kingdom Metazoa; phylum Arthropoda; class Insecta; order Diptera; family Athericidae; genus Atherix; species Atherix ibis. The sequence continues at coordinate 16,612,824 of OY282609.1, read as the reverse complement.
GCATAAATTATTAATTTTGTTTTTATTTTTTCTATTTTTTTTCTATTTGAATCTATTTATTCGCATTGGAAATAATTGCTCTCACCAGATTAGAAATTACTATCGAAGTTGATTCAAACTAATTGAATTTTACGACACGCAAGCAAATTGTGACCGTTTTTTTTATTATCATTTCCAATTGATTGCCAATTAACAAAATAAAAGACGATGAATAACCGACAAAAAAAATTACTTATTTCATATTAATTACGATAACTATTAATATAGTATTAACTGTAGTCCTAGTAAGAAGGACCATAATTTAAGATAACTGATCGATTTATGCATTATATAAAAAAAAACTATTTGTACGTTCAACTTGTATTAATGTCACATAAAAAATTTCCTTACTCTTATTACCTTATTAAGTGTGTAATTCTCGTTTAAGACACTCACTAATTTAAAGAAAATGCTTAAAAACCTTTTGAAAATTTAATGTTTGATTAGAAAATTTCAAGTTAAATGGCACTGGACGATTTAAATGAACAACACATCCGAGCTTTTGACGGTTTCGTATGAAATGCGCGGAATGTGAAACTGCGACTGAATATCTGCACCGACAACAGCCTTAACCGGACCCAAGTGGAGTCGAGGTGGAAAGTAAAATTGCCAACAGGTTTATTCGGTTTATGGCGTATGGCTCTATGGGTGGGTTATGCGATTTAACAACATGACGACGTCGGCAACAGCAGCGACAACGGCAACCATAGTAGTTATGATATTTTGCCCACTTACAAGCCATCCATCCATCCATTTAACGAATTTCAAGTATTCACATTTCAAATCGGAAACAGGTAAAGGTGTTGTATAGTGTATAACGTCATCGTCATCGTGTCAATAACGTAGCTATACTCCGCGCGTACTTTACAAACCAACCTTGGGATAGTGTGCAAGATTTGAAGCCAGCGTCAGCGTTGGTTTTCCAAAACAACACAATCATTTTTTTCCCATTAATAAACAAATTTGCATGCACATACAATACATACGCGTATCCATTTGGGGGGATATGTTCATACGTTCATATGTGCAAGCTTCCATGATGGATACGAATCCATTGAGTGAATGGGGGAAAACTTTTCCCATCCAAACTTTACTTCGAATAAGTATGCAAGTGTATTTGGCGTTTGTTGATGACTTCATGGTCGTAATATTGAAAAATACCAACAAGACAATGTGCTGCAGTGACTAAGGTCTGTTCAGCTATTAGTGTTACGATCTTGCCCACTTTTTTACCTGATCAGAAAGCTAAGATAGTTGCGTGACCCGTTCTTGGCTAACACCAACCATACAGTCCAGCAATGGCCAGGCCCGCAGTAGCCAGGTCAGTTTCAGTACTTTCGTGGAACGTTTGGTCTAGAATGGATTGGATTTGGTTCATATTGAAATTTTCTCCAAAAATTTGCTTTAAAGCCGCTGACCACTAAAATTTATTTGTTCGGATGTGGAGAACTTTTACTTAGTTTGCTTGCTCTTTGATATCGAATGTAAAAAACGTTCATCTAATAATGATTTCCTGTAATTTGCTAAGTCCAAGTTTTATTAAACTATTTTTTTTCAAATAAGAAACTGAATTTTTTTATTTTTTTTTTATTTGCAACTACAATATTATTGTAACAAGCAGATTTACAAAACATTTAAATTAACAATCTTATGCATCATAAAGTGGGAGTAAACACACATCGGCGTTTCTCCAACTAAAGGAAGTTAGATTCCTCTAGAAAATCTCTAGGCCATTGTCTCTTAAGACTCCGATAAGTGTTTCCGGGGATATCATGCGTATAAATATTATATAAGATGGGACCAAGAAAACTACCTTGTGGGACTCCGGCTAGAATACGATATATTTCCGAGGATTCTAAGTTAATTATAACTTGGAAATGATGTTGGGAGAGATATGAATTTATGATAAGGTAGTATGTTGAAGGAAGAAAGCTCTTGAGTTTCCAGAGGAGTCCAGGATGCCACACACGATCAAAACCTTGGAGATATCTAGAAATACTCCTGGACAATACTATTTCCTCTCAAGAGAGGATGCAATGTGATCAACAATGCGATGGCATTGCTGGCTTGTGGCGTATTCAGATCGGAAGACAAATTGCTGATCAGGAATATTTTTTTTATTAACTACAACTAGGTATGTTAGAGTCGTTTTAATAGGAGTTTTTCAAGAATTGGTAAGAGGCTGATAGGTCTATAGGAGGAAGGAGAATTAATGGGTTTATTTGGTTTAGAAATCGTTTTAATGACAGAATATTTCCAGAGTACGGGAAAATAGGTTTTGCGTAGGATACTATTAAAAATATATGTGATTAAAACTAAAGGTTTTCGGGAAATTAGCATCAGAATAGGAGCTGTTATTAGATTATAACCAGGAGCTTTTTTATTGGGAGAAACTGACTTGAACCAACAATTTTTGTAAATTAAAGTTTGGAGCGATTTATTGCACGTAACAATTTATTGTAAAGGGTAATCTATTAATTAGTTCGGGAAGTTGAGTCCTGTTATTTAACAGCTGTCAGTAATATATATCATTCAAGGACATTTTTTTTAAATTTAGCTTACCATTTGATTTTATTAATCAGGGTGATTTTTCGAATAAAATTTTCTTCAGCGATGAGGCTGAAGAAAATTTTATTCGAAAAATCACCTCACAAGCAATATTGCATGTATAGTGGAATTTGAGCATTTCAAATAACCTCAAAAGGATCGACCCTGCAAATAACCAGAAATGCTCAAATTCCACTATACATGCAAATATTGCTTGTGCATCTCACAAGCAATATTTGCATGTATAGTGGAATTTGAGCATTTCAAATAACCTCAAAAGGATCGACCCTGCAAATAACCTCAAACGGGTCGAGTCATATGAATGATTAGCTTAAATATGTCCGATTAAAATAATTTGTCTTAGATCTTTTTTTAAATATATTAATAATTATGAGAGAAACTTAATTTTTTTTTAAATTATATTTTCGTATAATAAGCATGTAAAAATCGTAATGGAAAAAATGGACTTATTTATGGTCAGCTTTTGACTAAACTATGGGTCCTAAATAATGAGAATGTTAACGGAAATTACCAAAAATTTTAAAATAACAATTCAAAATTGCCTTTTTATAAAATGCACAATGAAGTTTTTTTAAAAAAAAAATATATTTAAAAGCCAAAAAGTCAAAAAATGCAAAATAAAATGTATTAATATTTTTATATTTTATAAAATTAATTTTTTTCCAATTATATTAATACATACTATTATACAATAGTTTATTTTATTTGGTTTCAAATATTTTAATTGCAAGGACTTAATTGTGTATAATTTTCTACCTTTTTAAAATATTGTCAAGGCAAAATTGGCAATGTTTTTTTTTTAAATAACATATCCTAAGCAACATTAATTTAAGTATTTTTTTCGTAAGATTCAAAATATTTTGTTTATTTTTTATATGTTAAAATAAAAGTCTATCTATTTATCTATCTGTTATTATTCTTATGAAATGCATTTTTTTTTAATTACAAAAATATTAAATATTTTTTTTCAAAAGTTTATTATTTATTGATAATTTGAACATAAAGATTGGGAAATGTATTCTTCAATTTTACATTAATTATTTTTCTTTAATACAAGTAAGCCAATAAATACTAAGAGTATAGTAAAATGGCTCTCATATCCTTCTAGAATATATTATATTTTCCTATATATCAATTAAGAATTAATAAAAACGATATACTTTAATTTTTAATTAGAAGTCAACTTCGAATATATGTAATTATAAAACCAATTTTCGACATTTTTCTTCTAATTACTTCTGTAATTATTGGCCTAGACAATAAGAAATAAGTTCACGTTGGCAGACCTCTAAGTATCTACATATTGTATAAAATACTATAAAACTATTTATTAATTAATGTACATTTGTTCATTCATTCAAACCATCATTTAAGTTTCGTGAACCCAATCAATTGATTTTAATTGAAATTATCGAGAAATTTTACTATTTAAAAATTCAAATATTTTGTGTTAGCTGTAGTCGTAAATCCCAAAATTCAGTTACTCACTACCCTCCATGCTACGAACATTTCTGACGTCTGGGAATTTCCATACTGCCGACAGTCAACTATAAAAGCAGAGGTTTTTAATATATGGCCGTGTTGTGACACAAGATAATACATAGTTTTTGCGGTTAGTTTTCAATTATTATTAAATCATTATTACTTCGGTGGCATTTGTTAATTAAATAATCTTGAATTATTGCAATTTTAACTTTAAATTTCTTTATATAGAAGAAGAAAGTGGTGTACGCGGTAAATAGTTTGTCTTAATGAACTATGTACATTTTTATTTCTCTTCGTACACTACCCCGATAAAATGCCATTTGAAAATTATATTTTCTGAAAAAATTACTCCTATTTGTACAGTATCTATTTTCTAATTATATTTAAAATGAAATAAAATAAATTTGCATTAAACTATTTTCATTTTTAATATTTTTTATCCTAAATGACGTCTAGAAAACTACAAATCATGCGTTTTTCTGGTATTATTAGGGTTTATCGTGTGGTTACAATAATAATAATTTAATTTGAGCACTCATAAGGTTTGTGTTTTTATAGATTGAATAAATGTTTTATTAAAGTCAAAACAATAATTACTACAAAAAACTTTCGAAGCATTTTTCATGAATTTTTCAAAAAAAATTTTCTAATTTTTTCTTCAATTTTGCCATTTTTAATAACAGTTTTTTTTTAAACAAAATATGTTAAAATGCAAGAAAAGTAAGCATTTTCAATACTGAACTTTTGGAAAAAATGGAAAAAATGAAATTTGAGATTGAATTAAAAAACATTACAGTTTTCTCTGAGGTTATTGCTTTCGTGCTTTCTACAAACTGTTATACTGTGCGAATAGCATACCATTTAGGCGGCAACATATTTTATTCTGATTGAATTTTCGCCTTCATATTATAAACAAGGAAAAATATCATTAAGGAGTGTATTTGAATTTTATCATGGAATTAAATCCTTTTAAAAATTAAGGAAACTTTAAATTTTCAAAGGAAAATCTTCGAAATATTTCTATATACTTATAAGTAGATTTTTACTGTATATCTACGAGTATTGCAAGCCGTACATATAAATAAAGATAATATTATTATTATTGCAATTATTGTAAACAGAATTTCTATAAAATTTATTATTTATACCATAAATGATGTTGCATTAAATTTTTTATTATTTTATCATAATGTGATCGTTTAGCTTATTTTTATTTCAATTTCAACTGTCAAATACAACAATCCTGCCACAAACATGATACTTGAACTTCAATTGCAAAACGAAAAAAACCATAAGATTGTGAAGGATTTGAAATTTTGACAGCAGTTTTAGTCGGACTTGTGTTCCTACCATATGTTTAAGGTTATTTTGTCCATGATGTATTTATTCTTACAACAAACTCTATTACACATTATCTAAACTGAAATAAGTAATTTTTATCTGTAAAATAATATTATATGTCTTTTTTGTTCTATTATTATAAAATAATAATATATGTCTTATATGTATGTTGAATCTTCAGTATAAATGATACTGCATTAGATAACCTAAAGGAATTTTGTGTGAAATTCGCCATTTTAATGTACTGAGCTCATATTTGTTATCAATTAATTTCATAACGTCAGTGTCTATACGACGCTTTCCAATAATTGGGCCGATATTTTTATTATCCATAAAAATATATCAGCCCAAATTACTGGAAAACGTCGTATCGATACTGACGTCATGAAATTAATTGATAAAAAAGATGAGGCCAGTATATTAAAATGGCGAATTCCACACAAAATTCCATTAGGCCATCTAATGAAGCCACCTTATGAATTCATATCCAAGGCTACTAGTGCACACTGTAGGCGCATTACAATGGGAGTGAACAGTTTTCTCTAAAAGATTAGGATGGAAGGATGGACGCGAATGAAATTTTCATAATGTTAACATCAACACATTCAGCACTATCGTGGTACGCTCAACGAATTTTTGTTTCCAAAAGTTGAAGAAAATGTCATGGACGACATTTGGATTCAACAGGACGGAGCCACTTGCCACACAGTCAACGTAACAATCCAACTTTTGGGCACTGCTTTCCAAAACCGAATAATCAGCCGATATTCTGAGGTCAATTGGCCGCCTCGTAGCTGTGACTTGAGCTTGTTGGATTATTTAACAAATTTTTTTTTGGCAAAAAAATCCCAGATTTTTTACCCATTTTTTGGCTTATGTTGATATATCGCTACGTGCTTCGAATGTGTTGTAGGGCCCATAAATTTAACAAAATTCTATTTGGAGGTTTTTTTGAAATTCAAAAATGATGTTATATTCTAAAAACAAAAACTTTTTTTCATAAAGTCCTGTTCAAATTTGAATATTGTCATTACGGAATTTAAGCTGGACTAGTCACTGTTTTTGTAAAGAAGAACAGTTGGGCTTTCAGATGATACCAGTTTTAGTTTTTCATTAAATGGTGATTGCTTTCAACTAAGTTGACCATAAAAAAATGTTAATAAAGTATGATTTCCTTAACTTTCTGGTGATATAAAAAATATTTGGAAAATATAATGGTAAGTACCTTAAAAATCTAAAATGTTGGTTTTTTTTAAAATTAAGAAAGGTTTATCAGAGAAAGGAAAAAAAAGTATGTTTACTACGTGAAAATAAATCAAAAACTTAAAATCAATCAAAATCAATAGTCAATGGATCAGAGGAAGGCGGAATATGGAACGAAATGAGAATCGACGGCGTATCAATTTTGACGAACGAAAAATTAGTGATTGTCGAGTGGGAAAGAGAAACAATTGGGGCGGGTAATTTTTCATTATGAAAATTCATATTAAAACACGTATGGGGAGACGCTAGCAGATCACTAGGCTAAGCACCCATATTCGATAAGAAGTAAAATTTTCTAGATGAACTGTAATAGCATCAGTTGATCGTGTGTCGTTGCAATGGCTTTCAACAAATTTATCCCATCCCAAGGCAGTAGTGCTAGTAACCAACTTGTGGGAGGAGTTTTTCCCTATTAATTTTTGCGAAATTTTCAGGCATTGATGAGTTACCAGAGAAGAGCAAATACAGAATTATGTGTGCATCGTCGAGGATCTATGCATGTGTGAGGTGGTGACAAAAATTCTGATTGGAAATAAAAACTCAAGGGCTCCTCCCAAAATTGATTGTAACAGTTTTTCGTCACGTTGATTACGATATTAAATTTTATTGAACTTAATAAACAATTTTAAGATATTTACTTTTATTTTTTAAATAAAAAGATATAAAAATTAAATGTATATTTTGAATTTTTATAAAAAAATATTTTAAAAAAATCGTTTTAAATCTAATAAAAAATGTGTGATTATTTAACATACATTATTTGCCATTTAAAAATAAAAAATATAATATTTTTGTACCATTATAAAAAATTTAGTAAAAATTCTTAGGAAGAAAATATTCTAATCGATTTTTTGCAAATATTCGCAAATTGAAAAAGAAAATATTTTTGCAAAAAATTTAGTTTTCCTAAAAATTGGTATTAAATATTGAAAAATTTAATGAACATTTTAATTTTTACGTTAAAATCTGTTTGGTTTTTTTTGAAGAATTTTAAAAAGATTAGAATTTTTATAAGATTAAAAATGTTTTAAGAAGTTTATTTGCCAAAAACTTGTGTTTAGTTATAAATTTTGTTAGTTATTTTTGAAGTATTTTTTCTGAGCATTTTGGTTCAAATTGTTTTTTTTTTGTTGTAATAATTTTGACGAACGAAAAATTTATCAAAATTTAGTGATTGTCGAGTGGGGGAGAGAAACAAGCGGAGCGGGTAATTTTTCATTATCAAAATTCACAATAAAACACGTAGTTAAACGCTGGCAGGTCACTAAGCACCCATAATCGGTAAAATGCAAATATTTTCTGGATGAACTGGATGAGAGTATCAGGTAATTGTGTAGCGCCGACAAATTTATTCTATCCCAAGGCGATAGTGTTAGTAAGTAACAGAAATTTTCATGTATTGATGACCTACCAGAGAAGACCAAATATAGAATGATTAATAGGCGGTTTACTAGTAATAAATTTACCAACACTTTTAAAAATGACAAAAATTCTGATCAGTAATAATAACGTAAGACCTCCTCCCAAAAATGATACTAACAGTTTTTCGTCGCAGAGCTGACAATGTTAACCTTGCTCTGGTATTTAATGCTGACAATGTTAACCTTGCTCTGGTAAAGTTTCTCAAAGCATTTTTTTAAAAAAATTATGGGGAATTTGAAAAATTGGCTTTTTGAAAGTGTCTAGAGTCCTGGAGATGTCTGTAGTCTTAAATCTATTCAAGTGAATAAATAATAATTTATAAGATCTATTTAAAAAAATATGCTTTAATCTGTTAATATGAATAAGTAGTACTTGACCTAGTTTTGGCCTATTGAAATGTCATTTTTTAGCGTTGTGTTGGTGCAGGGGGGGTTTGGCCGGGGGTGCGCTGCTCTTTCAGCAGTCATCGCCTGCAATTTTATCGAAAAGATTATTTCTCTCTACTGACCGCACCAGTTTCCACGCGTCCCTCTACTGACCGCAACAGTTTCTACTTACCGTCGTTAATTAGTTCAACCACCTAATTGGCTCGCCTAAATACATTGCTGTATGTTGTTGATCGAAACTTCTACTTGAGCTACTTGAATTGGGTGTTTTTGATTCTTTAGCTACTTTTATTGACGTTCGATGAAAAATTTTCGACAACAAAAAAACGGTATTTATTAATGCCACAATAAATTTATTAACATTGTGTAAAGAAATATTTTATCGACTAAAACAATCTCCTCTCACAAAAAAATTAATAAAATCCAAAACAAAAGAGACCACCTCTACCCAGCAAAAATTGAAGAAAATAAAAAAAAAACCAATAAACACCTAAACCACCCACCCACCTTAAGACAAAAAAATATTCTATCACTACCAATAAAAAAAAATAAAAATAAAAATAAAGAAAAGTTTATTAGAAAAAGGAAAAAATATGAAAAGTACTTAAGTGCAACACATCAAAATAATCCAAAAACAATCAAAATCAATTTTGTGGCTATTTTGTGCAATTCTGCAATCGAAGCAAAATAACAGAAGCCCAGTTTTCAGAAGAAGTAATTTTCATGACCAATCAAATGTTGCAATTCCAAGAAAAATTCCGAAATTACAAACATTTCACAGGTTTTTGGTCAAAAGTTGTGTTGATCTACTACCAGTAGGACCAGATTGCCAATGATTTTTAGTTCCTTTATTTTTTCAATATTTTTTTTTCTTACACAATGAATATAATTTTATTTTTAGTTCTGAAAAGAACCGTTACGTTTCGTAATTTTCCCTTTTGTTTTTCTCCTTTTTTGTTTATCTTTCTCTTATTTTTTACTTTTTTACTATTTGAAAGTAAACTGCTTTTTCACAAAATCCACTCTTTTTAGATGAACGCCTTTTGCATATGGAATTTGAGTTTCTTAACTCAATGTTTATTTCGATTTTTTGCTTGTACCCTTTCTTTGTGTTGTTTATCAATGTTTACTGTTTTTTAACAAGCACATGAATAAAAGTCATTCGTATTTTAAGTAATTATTCATTTTATTTTATTTTCCATGTTTTGGTTTTACTCATATTAATATCTACTAATAATATTAATAAAAATAATAATAGTAATAATTACATATGTTTATTCACATATTAATACAAAATGTCTACTTTTGATTGCATTTCAATATATATCTGTTTATTATTATTATTGGTTTCTCATTTTTTTTTAATGGTATTTAAATTACTTTTTCCATACTTTTCTATTTGCATTGCAATTATAAATTAACAATTAGGTTTTGGACAAGGAATAGGAAGTCCAACAGTCTTATGATTATTGAAAGACTGTGATCGATTTCACCTGCTGTATCATTTTCTTGTTTTTCCTCATTTTTTATCTTACATTATTTATGATATAAATCAAAATTTCAAACCTTCCAGTGCTCTAGTAGAAAACAAATACACGATTATTGCGATGTATAGTAGAATGAAGTGAAACAAGTTCAACGATTATCAGCAGGGAACTTCCCACTCAACAAAATTGGCATGACATTAACTTTAAATGGACTTTGTTAAAAAAAAAAAACCAAACTATAAATATAAATTAACAATTTTACTTTAATTTATATTTTAATATTTTTTATTGTTGCAAGAAAATAGAAATGCAAAATATTGTATATATATAAAATAATTGATAAAAAGTAAAAAAAGCAATATTGTTATTTTTGATCTAAACTTTTAAATAGATCAATTTTCCATTCAAAATAAAAGTTGAGTCAATAACCAATTTTATGATGACATAAAAATTCATAGATTTTTTTAAAAATACGAATTTCTGTGTAATCACTTGTCTATTATTTGTAGAAAATCATTGTTCATTCTTTTTTTTTCATCTTATTTTTTTTTTGTTTATACAATAATTTTCTTATATCCAGCGTGCTAATGCCATAAAAATTTAGTAAAAATTAAACATACACAACAGTTTATCGATTTGTTTTTATAAAACGTTAATTGTACTTTATCGAAAAATTCAAAATTCTATTGTTACGAACGAATCAAAACCATTTAAGAATATTTTGATACATAATTTTTCTATATTAATTTTCTTAATTAAATGTAATAATTTTGATATTTTGTCAACAATATACCAATATGAACTGAATGAATGATTTTTTGATATAGTATTTTAATAATAAATAACAGTTGATACTTTAATAATTTCACTAATTTATGTTCGTCCCTATTCAAAATAAACTAGAAATCGCATTGAAGATAAACCTAGCTTAGAGGATTGACCACTGTCTAGTCATATGGCTTCATAAATTAGATCCCTTAAAATTTATTTTCTAAGGACCTTTTTCGGACATGCAGAAAAAACTGCACCACCCACTAACCTCTTTATTTTGTACAAAATACGCAAATATATCATTCAATTTAAATCATAATTGAAAAAAATTACTACAATAAATTTAAAAATATTTACACAGTACTGCCGTGTCAATTAACGTTATATTATTTCAAATCTAAAAACTACAACACATTTAGAATGAGTAGATAAAAAAAATTGTTTTTTTTTTGTTTTGTTTAAAAATCTACTCTGATGATAATAGTAGTTTCAATATGATCAATACCTACACGTATATTATACAATATATAAAATTTTAAAATTATTTTTTTATTTTACAATCAGAATAACTTGCGTTTTACGAGTACGTGCAGTAATAAAAAACTTTACCGTTTTTATTTTTACTTTATTTTTAACATCGTAAAATAGTAAAAATTATACAAAACAGAAAAAAATAAATAAAATAAAACATAAAAATTAAAAATATCAGATCAAATTAAAGGAAATTATCATATTGCAAATAGTGTGAATATGCCCAATAGCATAAAATTATTATCCTACAATTTTATTTTCAATAAAGGAAATCACAAATAATAATAATAGTAATAAGAACAACTTCCCTACATTAATTTATATGTGTACATATGTAATATTGTATTGCATCAGTGGTAAATGTGTGTGTGTGTATTTTTTATTGTATTTTACCAATATTTGTATGCATATATAATATATAATTTCTTATACGATAAATATTATAACAATTTATAGTATTATGTACAAAAAAAAGAAGAAATTATCATTTGTAAATTCTAAATTAATTTTATTAGATCAACTAAATTTAAGGAGCTACAATAATAGTAATAGTCTGTTTCGGGCGACAATAAGTGCCATTCTAATTGATCTGTGCCCAAAATACATTATTTTACGGTATTTATAGTTAAGGCAATAGTGTACTATTATTAGATAATATATTTATAACATACGCCGACGACAATATATAATCTATAGTTCGAAATGGTTCTTATTTTGTCCCCTTTTCATGTCCGTTCCCCAATCAATTCGGTTATCCTTTCTTTACAACAACAAAAAAGGATATTTCTCTTTTTAAATCGAGTGCTAAAATTTTATCGATTATATATGCATACACATATTATGACGAAACATAATTATTTATTTTCTTACATTTTATTTTATGTATAAAATAATATATCATACTTACAATATAGTATAGTGTCAAGTAAAAAATTCTACTTTCTTTGCCGTTTCTTGTTCATATATAATTTTTAACAGATGAATTTTTATCTATAACGTATGATTTTTTTTAAATCTATTTTTGTTGATTATTTAATTCGATAAAATAATTAAGAAAGAAATAACTTTATATTTTATTGCAAAATCGAAATTAATTAAAAAAATTATTATTGGTGATAGTGCACTCACCTTATTTTTATTCTGTTATATTACGAGTAGTTGGTTATATACAAACAGCAGGATTCTAAAAGATAATTCCTTCACATTAAATATTTGGGAAAAAGTAATTCTAAAAAATAGTAAACATTTAAATAAAAAAAAATCTTCGAATTAATCTTTTTACAGTCAATGAAGCTATTTTCGGTATTATTCAGGATGATAATTTTTTCAATAGAATTTAAGAAGTTATTTTTTTCTCTCTCTCAATATTGTACTTTAATCAAATTCAAATTAGCAAGTATATAACATAATATTATATTAAAATCAAATAGTTGGCATTTCTTTAAATTATAGTAGCCGTACGTACGCAAAACGTTTCCTCTATATAAACAATCAAACAATGAAAAATTTATTGGATATTAATTGTTGATATATTATTTTGTTTTTTGTTCAGAATCTAAATTTACGTTAAGTCAAATTGTTTTTAAAGAACGTTTATTTTCATAAAATTTTCTATATAAGATAACTTTTTATATTTAGAAAAATCTCGTATATTAGTAAATGTTAGAAAAATGTCGACAAAATTAAGTAGAATACCTTTTGTTCGAAATTTATTATCAATTTGGTTACAACCAAAAGGATTGCGCTTTGTTGCGCAAAATGCCCGTAAATCACTCAAGAAGACTAATGCTCTAGCAGTGATAACCGATAAGATACAGGATCCTAGCTCAAGAGGACTAGTTCTAGGCGTATACGCGAATGAAGAAGATAAGCTCGATCCTGGTTGCTTAACCCCATCTGCATCTAGATATAATGAAGTAAGAAATCTTTAGGATTTTATCTATCCTAGTGTTTAGGATTTTATATTTATTTATTATATATAGTATTGCACACACGGACGTCTATTGCATTTACTACAATTAGCTGGACCTATGCCAAAGCGTGGAGAGTGCCGCATTATATACAATGTTGATAATAACTTTTCAGCGGTTGCTGTATGCGGTTTGGGCAAATATTGCCAAGGCTACGATTGCAATGAGATAATTGATGAGGGCAAAGAGGCCATACGCAGAGCGGCATCAACGGGCTGCGTAGAATTGCAAAAATTGCACACGCAAAAAATTATCGTCGAAAATTTCGAACATGCCGAATCTGCTGCCGAAGGGGCTACAATGGGTATTTGGGCTTATCAAGAGCTCAAAAATAAGAAGACTCAAGTGCTCATGCCTCAACTGGATATGCATGTCGAAAGAGGTATAGAATGTGATTGGCATGGTTGGAAAATTGGAATGGCCAAGGCTACTGCGCAGAATTTGGCACGGCAAATGCAGGAAGTTCCATCAAACTTATTGACACCATCGTCCTTCGCACAAAATGTTGTTGAAGTTCTTTGCAAATCTGGGGTAAACGTTGAGGTCAAAGTGAAGGGTTGGATTGAAAGTCAAAAGATGGATTCCCTTTTGGCTATATCGAAAGCTTCGTGTGAGCAGCCTATATTTTTGGAACTGAGTTATTATGGCACGAAAAGGGAAGAAAGGCCGATCGTGCTAATCGGACAAGGCATTACATATGACGCTGGTGGACTATGTGCTAAGGTGCATTTCATAGAATTTTTTTTTATTTTCATTATTGAATGCTCATTTTTATTTCTCAACATTCAAGAAATATGATGAACTTAAGCATATGCGGGCAGATATGACTGGAGCAGCTTGCATCGTTGCCACTTGCCGAGCTATAGCATCATTACAAATTCCGGTTAATTTACGTGGTTTAATACCAGTTTGTGAAAACGTTATTGGATGTAATTCGTTTAGACCAGGCGATGTTTTGAAGGCGATGAACGGGAAAAGTGTGGAAGTACAAAGGACCGATCTTGAAGATGCTTTGGTTCTCATAGACAGCCTACAATATGCACAAAACTTTCACCCAAAGTTCATTATTGATGTCGGCACAACCACAAGTCAAATTAGATCTGCTATTGGTGATGCAGCTTCAGGGGTATTTACCAATTCATTGGAACTTTGGGACAAGTTCCAAAATGCTAGCATTCATACTGGTGACCGAGTGTGGCGATTTCCTCTCTGGGACCACTTTTCACGACATGTTACCGCTTCGAAGACGGTCGACGTTCAAAATATGGGCATAGGTTCTGGGGGATATCCTTGTAAAGCAGCTGCTGTGCTAAGGGAATTTCTGCCTTGTGGGCAATGGCTTCATGTCGTAAGTATTTTTAATGACAAATACTGTGATCTACATTAAAATTAAAATATATAATCTGCTTTAAGGATTGTAAGAATGTGATGACTACTGATGGCAAATACGTAGAATATTTAAGGAAAGGGATGGCCGGCAGACCGACTAGAACTTTAATAGAATTTATAGCTCAGCTAGCATGCCACAGTAATGATGGCAATACTACTAATAGTAATAAGAAAAACAAATTGTAATTGAATATTATCTATCTTAGCATACCTTTTGTCCTAAATATACCTATCCAATTCGACTGAGTTGTTTTATTTGAGTACTCATTATCTGCAGAAGGTGTGAAGACAGAAAAGACTATTAATTTAATAATTCGGCTATTTATATGCAAACTATCATTGCTAATATCCTCACTGAATTTTTCAAATGAAAGTTTAAATCTCAAGCGTAGTCGTATCTTACCTGGCAAGCTACTTTGAGTACCAAAATCCAATTTTCTTAAAAAAATATTAGAATCTGAAGCAGTTTTTTAGCAGATGATAAATTGAATGGATTATTTTTTATATACGAGTATGAGGAAGATTCAAGTGCAAAAAATAAACTTCGACATTTTAAATTTATTGTTAGTTATTATTTGTTGTGCGAATATTTTTTATACAAATGCACGCATATGTGTAGATTAAAAATAAGTAAAAATTCTCTCAATGGATCATTACTTTATATATTTGGATAGCGAGTATTTTTATATTTACATTTTTACTGCAAATAATAAATATATTGGCGTACCATGCGCAATAAAAAGAAGGCCAACAAGACTAAGATTGACGTGCGTGTGTTTGTTTGTGCAAATAGTCTATGATCACTTAATAAAATCGCTTGTATTTCGAAAAAAAAAACACAATATCTCATGTGCGTACGTGAATTCAAATGAGCAGCCGCACGCATGTGCAATTGTGAATAGTGGTACTGTTACGTGAGATTGTTACCTATTCGTAAGTCTTGTGGATTAGGCACGTGTACGAGTACAAGAATTTTTACGTACAAAAAAAGCAATTACTCAAAAAAAATATTTACATTTTTTTTAAATATTTTAATGGAAACAGAAGTCTTTTATGTTTGAAATTTAAAAGTAACACGAGGTCTGTTCAAAAAGTATCGCGAATTTTAAATTTCCGCGGGTTACGTATATCGATTTTTAATGGCGTTATGTTGGTACTCATGTCTCTCACTTATGCCGACAAGTTCGGCCATTTTGAATGTTCAGTTAATTTTTTACAGCTTCTTTGCTTGCACGTGTTTTGCCTCGGCTTCGATTTTTGCTAAATTTTGACCAAAAATAACATCGCAATAACATTGTTAAGGAGCTGTTGGACTCTGCCCGCGACGATCCAAATTTGCTCCAGAGGGTCATAACTGGTGACGAATCATAGGTTTATGGTTATGACAAGGAAACTAAAGCTCAATCATCTCAATGGAAGCTGCCGCACGAGCCAAGACCGAAAAAAGCGCGCCAAGTTCGGTCGAATGTGAAGGTTTTGCTCAGTTTTCTTCGATTGCAGGGGCGTGGTGCATCATGAGTTCTTGCCACAGGGTAGAACGGTCAATAAGGAATATCACCTGCAAGTTATGCGCACGTTCCGCGAAGCAATCCCCCAGAAACGCCCGGATTTGTGGAAGAAGAAAAATTGACTTTTACCATTTTTGGCCAAAAACAACACACTAATAATGCCGCAGCCACCGTATTCCCCAGATCTGCCCCCCTGTGACTTTTTCTTGTTCCCGAAACTGAAGAGCCCCATGAGATCACAAAAATATGATTTTTTGAAGTGCTTCGAGGATTGGAAAAAAAGTTGGCACAAGTGTATAATATCTGGTGGGGATTACTTTGAAGGGGACAAAATAGATATGCATAATAAAATAAATAATTTTTGAAAAAAAAAAATCGCGATACTTTTTGAACAGATGTTATACATTGAAAATATTTTTCAAATTCATTTCTAACTTTAAATAATGAATTAAAATAATATAAATTCATTTTTTTACTAGTTATCGCAATATATTAGATATACACAAGTTGTATACAAAGCAGTATCATTCACAACTATCAGAAAAAAATAATAAATTGTTAGTTGAATACAATAACTAAATATCGAAGAGTTTTGTTTGTTAAAGGGGTAACAAACAATATGCAACAGCAAAATTCTTTTATTTTAAATGAACAAAATTTGACAGTAATTACAATAAAAATAAATAATATTTAATAATGTACGATATAAATTCTTCATGCGTCTCTTGCTATAAAGGAGAATTGATTAAATAAGTAAAAAAAAAAAAAAGAAGAAAGAACTGAATTTCATCAAATTTTGTTCATTATACGAGCCCAAGAAATTTCCCACTAAACAACACTATTTTATAACACATTCTTCTATTTAATAAAGGATTTTTAGTCGTTTCTCTTCTTATGTTACTGAAGGATTCCAAAGTTAATGCAGCGAAAAAAAAACCAAAAATAAAATAAATTTTTAACAAATTTATACATTGTATATTATTATTTGTAATATTTATTTTTAAGATATTTTATATTCTAGATGAATTTTTTGAATGTCGTAAAAACATGTAAAACATATCAAGAAAAATATTGGGTTTTTTTTTTGTTATTTTGTTTTCGTTTTCTTAATATGCTTTTTGAAAGTTTCTTATTTTGTATTCAATAAAAGATATTTGACCGTTTAATATTATTGATTATAACAATTGATTGACAATTTTTTTATTTTGTTTTTTTTCTCTCTGTCGAAATAAATTGTATTAAAATGGTTTTTTTTTAACATACCAGGTACGTAATTGAGACACTTGATGGTAGAGTATACCACCCCTCAAATTCATATCGAAGAAGTTCGAGTAACCTGTTGGAAATGTTATTAAAAACTATAATAAGTTAAAAAATACTATATATAATTATTAATATCAAACGACAATTTGTTATACTAAAAACAGTTATTATTACACATTCATATTTAACTTTATTTTAGTTCAGTGTATCATTTTTTTTCATTTATTTATGTTTTCTCTTTAATTTTTGCACGCATTTATTTCTAGCAAGTTGTCTTGTTCAAACCACCACAATCTCTATATATATACGAATACCTATAAACGTGTATGCAACATAAAAACTACCCTTACATTTTATATTCGTATTTTGTTTGTTTGACCATTTCAATCTTTTCCTCTCTATCGAAGGACGAAACATAAATTCTATTTATACATATACATTTACAAAACGACAATAAAAAAAATTCCTTGCAACTTAACAATGCGAATGTAATATAATTTATGTATTTACCTTTTATAGAAAAATTACTTATTCAATTTTCATATAAAGACGAATATTGTTATTGTTTTCTATTTTCTATAACATGTTGTTTTTTTTGTTTTTTTTTTTGTTTATTTAATTTTAATCTATTTTCTCTATTCTTCATTTTGTATTGTATTTTGATTAATTTGCACTTTTTTGCATTTCTTATAGTACAGCGCACGCATTTTTGAAGTAAATATTGTTATGTAAATGGGAAATTTATACTAAAGAAAAAAAAAATGGGGTTGATTGAGTAAAATTAAACTTATTTTTTTCTCAATCTAATTGGAATTGTTTTATATATTTAAACATTATATAATATTATTTTCATAAACTTAATTTACCGTAAGAGATAATAATTATCAAAAAAAAAAGAATTTGTTTAAAATAATGCTTTTTACTAAAAGTGTATCATCTTTCTTTATTTTCTCATAAATTTTGTTTCATCATTTTTTTTTTTTTTTTTGTTTGTTTACTATTAATTATTCTATAAATTCAGAGAAAAAGAAAACAAAACCAAAAAGAAAATAATAATAAATAATTATAACAATAAGAAAATAAAATTAATTTAAAATCGATTATTCCAATCGATTATTTCGAATATATATTTCTTATTTTATGTGTATTAAGAAATTAAAAAAAAAAAAACAAATAAAATTATTCTAAGTGAATAAAAATATAAAAACAATAATGATTCACTTGCTTTATATTTCCCTCTTTCATTATCTCTCTATCTTCCATAGTCACTGTCTGTTTCGGTTTTATGTCTACCTCGTTCATAATGATGAAAACTGTTACGGATAAATGATTGGCATCGGTAAGTTTAGGACGGGAGCCAGGCATATTGGCCCCTGCGGAGGAGATCACCGAAATCTAGGCGGCATCATCGGCAGCATATGCGGTCCAGGTATCATAACACTCATTCCAGGTGCAACCATGCCTGGCATAGGAGCTAGCAAGCCTATGTAAGAGAATTAAAAATAAAAATAAAAAATACAAAATTACAAATATAATTTTTTGTTGTTGTCTTTTTTGTTGTTGTTTGTTTTAATAATTAATTAATTAATTTACATATAAATGTAGAATAATAAGAGTATATATATGTATATATATTATTATATTAGCGCTTCGATAATTCGTTTCGTTTATTATCTTTATATATATATATATATAAAAAATTATTATATATATAGTAGAATAATAAATAACGCCTTGTTCAAAAAAGAAATCATAATATTTAATACTATATTAACCATATTTTATTTTATTGATTAGTTATATATATGCAACGATTAATTATCAACCAATAAAGAAAAAAAAACATCTTTTTAAAAGTTTATTATTTAATTTATTATTTTTGTTTGTTTGTCTTTCTTTTCAAGCAAATATATGAATGAGATATTATCGGATAGTAATAGCAAACACAAACGAAAATATTATATAATCACAATCAAATATTATTAATTTTATTGCTAAAAACTATTTATTATATAATGAGTGGTCGAATTTTCACAAACAAAAAAAAATACACAGAACAAAATTCAAACCTAAAAAATATTTGAATTATTATTAATAAAATTCTTCTAAATAGTGCACGCACGCATTAGTAATAATAGTATTGTAATAAGAATAAACGATAATAATAATAATAATAATCATAATAAACGATTTTTTTTTTTAAATTTTCTATTACATAAAATATGATTAATATTTTATTATTTAATGAAATACATATTTCTTGTTTGATTGATTGCTTTTGCCAAAATTACACAAATACTTTGAAAATATATAATGTTTAAAAAAGTGAATCTGGTTTATACCTGTTCAATAAACCAGATCTTAATCTCTTAACAAATAATATTTCTCTTTTTATATATATGTTTATTTATTTAAAATAAATAATAATAATAATAAAATAGTTGTTAATATATATTCAAAATATAAATTTTCCATTAACAAAATAATAATAATAATAATAATAATAATAATAATAATAATAAAATAAATAAATATATAAAAAAATCTATACATATACACTTATTATTATTTATTTTTATATAATATAATATAATATAATATAAATAAATAAATAAATATATATGTATATTTGTACATACGTCGTAAATGATTTTCCAATGAAATGTTATCAGTGAAAAACCATAGAGTAGTCATAAAGAGACGTTGGCAACAAATAAATAAGGTCTCACGTAAATCGAAATTTTTTCTAATTCATTATTTTTCCTTCTAATATTTATACAAAAATAGTAAAAAAATTCAAATGTATTTAGTATTATCAATGATATGATAAATGATATTAAATATTAAGCAAATTTCCCAAGTTATTATAATAACAATAGTAATAGTCATAATAATAATAATGATAGTATAAATAATTAGCGATATGAATAAGATATATTCAACTTTTGTTATGATTTAGTTACTCAATCTAAAAAAAATTGCAAGGAAAACGAATACAATTTTCTTTTGTAAGTAAAACAAACAAACTATACTGTGTAGCTTAATAATGTATTTTATTATATATTGTAAATACAAAATACTATATTATATACAAAATGAAAACAATAAAATTCTCTTAAATCAAATATACACAATACACTGATATGATATCTCTAAGTTCTACCAAACCAAAAAGAAAGATGAAAAAATACTTATATCTATCCAATTAATAAGTTCTCATTTAATATTAATAAAAATTCTATATCACAGTTAAATTGAATAAATATTTTTATAATAATTATTAAAATACCATATATGCAGTTTACCTATTGTTTTCTTTCATTTTGACAGATCGAATTGATTAGCTTTGTTTTGTTTTTCTTCTTTTGATTTATTAAAAAAAAAACTTACATATGCATATTAAAGGAAAATATTTTTACCTTGCCGACTAACATTTGTTTGGCTAATTTATTAACTTCTCTTCTTTTCCTATCATAAAAAAATATACAAACACGTTATTACATAATAAATTAATTAAGCAGAGTTTACATAAAATTATACTGAAATATACCATATAAAATTTTTGTTATAAAAAAAATCAAATCGTACATTTTTTTTATTGCAATTAAAAGAAATAATTCAAATGTTACCAACGCAATCTGATTTACTATTGTTAACTTCTAAATTAATGTTCAGAAATTATTGTGAATTTATATTAATATTGTAGAATCACTCATACAAATTTTGTTTAATACGAGTACAATAATATAGGAGGTTGTCCAAAACTTCAAACACAAGCTTTGAATTTTGCGCCATTTGTGCGGTAAAGTATTGCCAACGCAAAAAAGACCCAATGTGACAACTGACAGTTCACGATTATTAAATGGAGTGCTACAAAAGGAACAACACGTTTTAATTATTGAGCAATATTTTAAAAATAATTAAGGTTTGACAAAGCTAGAGTTCGCAATTTTTGTAAATAGTGATTTAACTTCATCAACCGTGAAGAGATTAATTAACTAATTTAGGGAGACTGGATCAATTAGTGATCTTAAACACTCTGGTTGTCCTTCAACCATGGGCACGCCATACTTTTTTTTATGAGTTTAACATCTGGCAAAATTAATCAGTGCACATTGTCAGAAATTTCGTACAATAATACATTTTTCCTTTGGTAATCATGTCTAATTTTGTGCCAGAAAAAGAGCATATGCGGGGAAGCTCTGCTTTTCTGCTTCAATTTGAAGAAATCGGCTGTCGAATCGCATCAAATACTTATGGAGGCCTATGGTGACAGTGCTTTATCGGAAACAACGTGACGAGATTGGTTATGTCAGTTCAAAAACGGCAATTTTAATTTGTGGGACAAGAAGAGTGAAAATCGGTCTAGGAAGGTTGAGGACCATCAATTGCAAGCTCTTTTGGACGAAGACGATACCCAATCGCAAAAAATTCTCTCGGAGCAATAGAGTGTTACTCAACCAGCCATTTCCATGCGTCTCCGTGCCATGAGGAAGATTGAAAAGATCGGAAAATGGGTGCCGCGTGAATTGAACGATAGGCAGATGGAGCGACGCCAAAACACATGCGAAATCTTGCTCACCAGTCAAAAAAGAAAGTCGTTCCTGCGTCGGATTGTGACAGTTCGCAATTTTTGTAATAGTGATTTAACTTCATCAACCGTGAGGAGATTAATTAAATAATTTAGGGAGACTGGGTCAATTACTGATCTTAAACACTCTGGTTGTCCTTCAACCAGTCACTCAACACAAAACGTCGAAGAAGTTCGTGAGTATTTCTGAGAGTCCAGGAGCATCACTTTGACAGCATGGTCATGAATTCGACATTTCGAGAGCGTATTCTCACGAAATATTTGCATATTCATGCTTACAAAGTTCAATTAACTCAAGAACTGAAGCCTGATGACCACGTACAGCAAATGGATTTCGTTAAATGGATTATGGAATAACAACAAGTGGATGCTGGATGTTTCGAACAAAACCATCTTCGGCGATGACATTTATTTTTATCTTGATGAATTGGTTAATCTACAAAATTGTCGGATTTGGGGTTCAGAAAATCCACGAGAATTACTGCTTCTTGCGTGTATTTTGGGACACCCTATATAAGAAAATTTGAGAATGTCAATCTAAAAGAGAATGTCAATCAAAAGTAGTCTGGAAAATTTATTCGCTTTTAAAGAACATTTAAGTAGATAATAAATGGGTTTATGATGCCATCTAAAAACAAAACAGCACAAAAATAAAATAACCCGAAAAAATCAATTTATTCTTTACTCGTCCTAAATTAGTATAAGTGATTCTAAAAGCAGAAAAATATTTCCTTTACTTTACAATATTCTAATATACTAGTCAAGTTTGTTTTTTTGTTTTTAATTAAAATAGATTGAGTAATAAAAATTATTAATTTCATTATTTACTTACTGATGTTGATTTTGACCAAAAAAAAAATATTGTAGTTTTTTTTCCCTTCTAAATATAGTTTTCACAGAACTTTGCGACTTACATATTCATGTTTTATATAATCAAATTTAATCTATTGTATTTGCAAATAGTCTTAACAATTATAAATATAAATAAAACAATTAAAATTAATTTGAAATATAGGCGTAAGCTAACAGTTTTCCAAAAAAAAAAACTTCAATTCTTTTTACAGCTAATGACACATCTTCTAATTAATAGTTAAGAAAAAGTTAAATTGTTTAATGAAATTATATTAACAATTTAAATATATAATTTATTTATGAAAAATTCATATCTTATTTTTAATTGGAATATTTATGAATATTTTTGACGTAAATAGTTGTGAACGTACGTATGTGTATGTTTTTCAATATGTGCGAACAATAAATTTACCTTTAAAATTCATTATAAGCTATACAGTAAGTAGAGTATATAGAACACAAACTCATTAACTACTAGGCGTACAAAAATAATAAATAACAAAATATACAAAAACAATAAAAACCAAAATGAACTTTCATAGTTAAGATACAAAGATAGCAAATATAATATACGAATATTTATATTAAGTTGGTATACTAAAAAATATGTATTTCTTGAGTTTTACCTTATTAAACTTTTATGTAGTGGGTAGATAGATAAACAACAATATCGAATTATCTTTTCGAATAATTTTTTGTACAAATAAGCACCTAACAAACCTTTTAGTCCAATAAGTTTTTAGTTTTCGATTCCTTTGATTATATTTTTTTTTACTTTATTTCTTATACCAATTTCTACATGTTTGTAATATCAACAAAAAAAAGAAGAAGTAATTAATTCTGTACATAAATGTGTTTAGTTGTACTTATAAAACGGATAAATTTAAAGCCATCGCACATAATGGGTCAGCAGGTATAAAAATATTTTCATACACAAAAATTATAAAGAAAAATCAACAAATTTTAAAATAAATACTTTCAAAATCAAAGAAAAAAAATTAATATTTACAAAAATAAATCATAAATGAATGTAGCAATTTGGAACATTTTATAGTGATTCGTGTACAAAAAAAATGGAAAAATTTTAGATCTAACATGAACAATAAATGATTTTATGAAAATTATTATTATTCGTTTTATTTATTTAAAAATTCCAACAAATACTGTGTGTGTAAGATTTTAAACGATCGGATGCCTTTTTGAACTTTTAGAATAATATATTAAATCTAGTTGAAATCTTTGGTTTCATTAAAATTATTTAATTTGGAGCAAAATAAACAAATTGATTTTTAAGAAAATGAAAACTGAGTATATTGATTTGTTTAGACAGGAAATTTATTTACAAAAAATATATAGAATATTCAAAATTAACACAAATAATTAATAGATAATTAAGTTTAAGTCGTATTTTAGTAAAACCAGTAGTGTTCTTCACACTTCAATACAAATTATGACTATGACCAATGGTTTTAGTTTATCATCAAATTTATTAAAATTTGGATGTAATGATTTAAAAAAAACTGATTGTATTTTTCAAATAAATTTTATTTAAAGAAAATCAATAATTTTTATAATGGATGTAATTAATATAATTATTTAAAAATAAACTTTTATTTGTTTATTATTAATAAAGATTTATGAAACCGGAATACAATATAACAGTGCGACCATTAATAGAACAAATTCTCATATAACGCAAGTTCACGCTGTGTCAAATTAAAAAACTTGCAAAATTGTTCGAGTGCCAAGTTTGTTAAAACCGATATTGTACTTTCTTGAAATAATCAGTTCAATGTAAACTAAAATAACACCTTACCCCATTATATTGGATTGTCGGAAAATTCATGATGCACTTTGTTCATTTTTGGAAGTACTTAATTGCATCTATATTATTGTTATGTCATTTAACAGCTGATAGTTTATGCTTTATTTTTAAAATAATTTTGCGTAAAGTTAGCGGTGACAATACTCTACAAAAGCGTCAGTGCCAAAGATGGTTGACAATATTCCATGCTGGTGATTTTGATCTTAACGACGGTTCGTTGTCAGTTAAAGTTAACCGAAATTGGTGACGACAAAATAAAACCATGAATTGAGTCAAACCAGCGTTACCGACATAATTCAACCGTTCACCACCAACGGAAGAAGCTGGGATACATAAGCAAGCTCGACATTTGGGTTCCTCATTTAACGGCATGCATAAACATCTGTAACGTGCTAATTAAACGTAAGGAAAATAATCCTTTTTGTAGCGATTGATAACTGGTGCGCAAACGGTCTTAAAGCAGACATTCATCAGAGAAAGGTTATGCTCTCAATGTGGTGGGATTTTAGAGATGTCGTGTTTTTGAAGTTTCCACCAAGGAACCAAACAACCAATTCAGAAGTGTGCTATGGGCAATTGAACAATTTGAACGAATCCATCAGCTATTACGACAATGCAAAACCACACACACACATTCGATCACCTGTCAAAAAATATTGGAGCTTTAATGGGATGTGATCAGACATCCACTTCAAAACTCCTTATGTGGTATGGCCTTCAATTCAGATGAGACTGTAAATCAACACCTTGTTCAGTTCTTTGCCGATAAAGACAGGTCCTTCTATGAACGAGGAATTTTGAAGCTCGCTGAAAGGTGGCAAAAGGCTATCGAGCAAAATCATCAATATATTATTAATTGATCTTTGTTATTTATGTAAATAAATACAATTTTTAAAACATAGACAAAATGCTTCATGAATTTTCCCCCAACAACCCAATTGCACAGAAGCATATTAAAGGAAAGAACTGAAGAAAAAATAAATGCTTTTTTCCAATATAAAAAATGGGTTTGTACGAATGTAAGCTTATTGAAATATTGATAAAATATACCGGGTGTATAAGCTTAAATCCGATGTTTGGTCATAGATGGCATGGGCACGACATACTTTTTTTTAATGAATTAAACATCTGTCAACATTAATTAGTGCACATTGTCAGCAATTTCGTACAATAACATACATTTTTCCTTTGGTAATCATGTCTAGTTTTGTGTCAGAGAAAGAGCATATGCGGGAAGCTCTGCTTTTCTGCTTCAACTTGAAAAAAATCGGCTGCCGAATTGCATCGAATGCTTATGGAGGCCTACGGTGACAGTGCTTTATCGGAAACAACGTGCCGAGATTAGTTTTGTCAGCTCAAAGACCGCAATTTTGATTTGTGGGACAAGAAGAGTAAAAATCGGTCTAGGATGGTTGAGGACCATCAATTGCAAGCTATTTTAGACAAAGACGATACTCAATCGCAAAAAATTCTCTCGGAGCAATAGGGTGTTACTCAACCAGCCATTTCCATGCGTCTTCGTGCCATGAAAAAGATTGAAAAGATCGAAAAATTAGTGCCGCCAGAATTGAACGATAGGCAGATGGAGCGACGCCAAAACACATGCGAAATCTTGCTCGCCAGACAAAAAAGAAAGGCGTTCCTGCATCGGATTGTGACAGGCGATGAAAAGTGGATATATTTCGAGAATCCTAAACGCCAGAAATCGTGGGTTGATCGCGGTCAACCATCAATATCTTCCCCAAGACCAAATCGCTTCGGACGGAAGACGATGCTGTGCGTTTGGTGGGATCTGCAGGGTATCGTCTACTATGATATGTTAAAACCTGGTGAAACTGTCAATGTCCACCGCTACCACCAACAATTGATCAAATTACACCGTGCTCTGCGTGAAAAAAGGACGGATTATCAACAAAGATATGACAAGCTGTGTACTTATGTATTGATATATAATTTAACTAATAAATGGACACGTGTACTTATGTATTGATGTATAATTTAACTAATAAATAATATTCATACTCACCGAAGAAAATATGAACAAAATCATAAGTAATTAATCAGAGTGTTTTTGTTTTTGTAAGTAAATATGATAAGTAAAAGTTAAAAAAAAAATAGTCTTATAATCTGTTTATAGTGTATAAGATAAAACTAATAATAATCAGAGTGTAAGACTATTTTATAAAAGAAATCATATATTATGTAAAAATGAAAAAATAGTTATAGTACATCAAATTATCATGCATTACACGTATATAATTTTGTTTAAGGATGTGGTGGTTACTGTTTTGTTTGCATTTTTTATTGTATTTACGAGAAACAAATGCGACAAGAAAAAACAATATAAATAATAATTATTTAAATAAAATAAAAATTATGCAAATAAAACTATTTTTACAAATTAATTAATTAAGTTTTGAACACATACTTTTTGATCTCTTCTTAATTTCAAGCTTTCCTATCTTCTTTCTCTTTCTCTCTTTCACAGATATTTTCGATATTTTTTTTTTATATGTAACTTACTTTTTTATATAATATATATTGTATTTATATGTGTATAATTCTACATATAAAAAATACACATTTATATGCCAGTATAAAAATGCACCCCAAAGAAATTTATGATAAACAAAAGACGTGAAAATATCATATATTACTTATCTTTTAAATTTTTTATTATATATATGTACATACTATTATAGCTGAAATTTTAATGTATTATATATATGTACATAATTATTTACTGTTCTCTCACCCGCAACCAAATGATAGTAAGTGCATCTATCGATAATTCAGTGTTTATCTCACGATGATTGCAAACATTTTAATTGAATATTTCTCGATATTTTTGTTTGTTTTATTTTGAAAAATAATAATCCAAATTGTACTCAGGGGAAAGGTGATATAATTTAAGAATAGCAAATACATACTAATGAACAATAAATAGAATTTTTGATTTAATAAATATTGCAAAATAATTTCTCCCTCAACCCCTCTTTTGAATTAAACGATTTCTTCTTCAAAATAAACTGGAGAATTATACACTTCAAATATTTACAATTATCGAATATATTAACATACACGATAATGCAATAAATAAATTAAAATGAATGAATCTATTGCTGCGATAAGTGTTTAACAATAATGTGTATAAAAATTATTCGGTAACTTCATTTTAACTATTAGACATAGAATATAATATTAATAAAATCTAAAATTTTCTTAATTGTATATATATTAATAAATAAAAATATGCATTATATATTTCTCTTATTACTCTGATTGTCATAGTGGTTAGTGAAAAAAATAGTAAAGAAAAATTTACCAAAAATTAATAATTTCTTAAAGAAAACATTTCTAAAAATTGATGTGTATTTCTTTCAAAATTTACTCATGGCTTTTTTTTTGCTGGAAAACACAATCTATTAATACAAGACAATTATTTTTTTTTATTTCAATTGAATACACAGATAATACCATAATTAAAGTAAAAATTTTCTCTTTGAACAAACACTTTCAATTTATAAATAGATAAATATTTTTAATTATTTAAAATTATTATATTTTAATTATGGTATTTATTATGAGAATAAACTACGTTTGCTATGAAACATTAAAAAAATATGGTATTAAATGAGAAGCCAGCCACCCAACATGAACAAACTCTAATTATCAACCAAATAAAATCTAAAAAGTATAGAAATAAAAGAAAACATTTTATTTTGATTAACTAACTTAATTAAATATGTGTAAATTTTTGTATTAATTAATTTTACTATTATTAATTAACTTATTTTATAAATATAATAATAATAATAATGGTAAGTCTAAAAAGTAAAAAAACATAGCAACAATTGTGCCTCGCTATCTACCTGGCGGACACATAATGTGATCAAAACTCGAGTATTGGCTCGAATTTCAGACGTCACTTCACCGCTGGATAGACGACGGAATCGAGAATGTAATCACGCCAAAAACAGTTAAAATAAAAAGCTAACATGAGTCAAATTGTTTCATTTTAAATTATCAAAAAAAAAAAAACAAAAGAAGAAATAATAATAATAATAATAATAAACTTTTTTTTTTTAAATAGAAAAGTTAAGAAATTATGGAAATGAACATATTTCAAAAAAAATATTTCGAAATTTTTTAATTATTTCTTAATTAAAAATATTAATAGATAAAAATAGATAGATATATTTCAAATTTTCTTTGAAATTTTATTTTTAAATAAATACCAACGGTTACGAATGTGAAAATCAATAAGAATAAAACGATTTTTACGTAAAGCTAATATGACATTCTTTATTAATTATTTATATATATTAAACGAAATATATTAAAGAACACAAGAACAAAAACAAAATTTTTGTTAATTATTGATTCCAGCAACCAGAAAATTGATCAAAAGATATTATATGATGATTAGTGGTTGAGAGTAAAAACGAATTTAAAATTAAAGTGCCATAAATATATATAGAGTTTTCCAATAAGAGTGATATGAATTCTAAGTGACGTTTCGGCCATTTGTAATATGTCATGATCTGTCTTTTTTTTTCATTGTATTCAGTCATGTTTACAATTTGATCATGAAGAGATATACGCAAGAACAACGTTTACAAATTATTTAATTTTATTATCAAAATAATCGTTCTCCAATTGCAACTTTTCGTGCGCTTTTGCCATCTGAGTGGTGCGGTAAATAAACAAAACTGTCGATTCTGGTGCGAAGAAAATCCACACATTATCCATGAACACCCATTACAGTCACCTAAATTGACAGTTTGGTGTGGTTTTTGAGCTAGTGGAATCATCGGTCCGTACTTCTTTCGAAATGAAGCTGGTAACACCGTTACTGTCAATGGAGAGCGGTATATATCGATGATAACCAACTTTTTATGGCCGAAATTGGAAGAAGTTGATCTTGACAACATCTGGTTTCAACAGGACGGGGCTACGTGCCACACTGCACGTGCAACAACCGAATTATTGCGAGAAAAGTTTGGAGATTCGATTATTTCAAGAAATTGTGACATTGAATGGCCTCCAAGAAGTTGTGATTTAATACCATTAGACTATTTCTTGTGGGGTTATTTGAAGTCATTGGTCTTTAGCAATAAACCAGACTCTCTTCAAGCTTTAGAAGTCAATATTGAACATGCTATTCATGACATACGACTTGATTTAGTGGAAAAAGTGCTCAAAAATTGGGTTCATCGAATTCGTTTCCTGCAAAAGAAGTCGTGGAGGCCATTTGAATGACGTTTTATTCAGAACTTAATTGTATCGATTGTATTTTACATTAAATAAAAAACATTTGAATTTCCTTAACAATTAGTGTGTTTTTTTTTTTTGAAAAGAAATCATATCACTCTTATTTGAAAACCCTTTATGTTATCTGTTAACATGGATATCATATGTTGCAGAAAAGTAATTCTAATATATATTTTTAAGTTAACAATATTAAAAAGATAGACTTCAATTTTTTTTAATTTTTTTTTTATATTCTTTCAATCAAAACAAAAATTACAAAAACGTGATAATTCAAAAATCTCTTATTTATTTGGAATTTTTAGAAAAAATATTACAAATCAACATGGATTATATTGTATTGTATATTACAAAACAATTTAAACTGAAAAAAATGCCTTTAACTTGCACAAATAGCACAACTATTATTATTTATAAATTTCATTAATTTTTATATCTTAAAGCTTCTTATGTTTTTTCTTCACTTTGAAAATCAGTGAAAATGTCGATAAACGTAAATATTAGATTTTGTTAATTAATTAATGGTAATGATCTTTAATGTTTTTTTTTATTAAATAAAATTAATGTAAAGAATTTCAATTAGGGGAGGGGGGAGGGGGGGGGGGTGTCATATTGGCATATTTAACACGGCATTAGGAATTTAACAAAAACTAAAATATAAGACAAATATTGTATAAAAATTACAAAAGGGACAAAAATGGCTATTTTTTAAATTACCTCTATTGAAAAATGAAATTGGAAATATAAAATACAACAAAATGATTAAGGACCGAAAAGAGTTTTAATTTTCTAGTTGTGAACAATTTTAACAATTATTATGTTATAAAAAACGATTTCTGAATTGATTAAAAGAAAGTCATTAGAAAAACAAAAACGAAATGAAAAAGTGGCAATGGAAAACATATGTGAAAACACAAACGACAAACAACAATATAATTTTTCTTTTTATAAATACAATATTTCTGAATGTATGGTGGATTAATTGAACACAAAAATAAAAACAGAACAAAATTTTTAACACACTAGCAAAATTGACGAAAGTGAATTTTGAAATAATCACAAAAAAAAATGGTAATAGATTCTCAAAGAAATTTGTAATATTGACAAATTTACAACTACAGGAAAATTTGAAAATGCGAGATGCATAAAAAACAACAAGTAATGTATTTTAAAGCAAAGAAGACTGCTAATATCTACCTGATTGTTTTTCTCATAGACTTTTATAAATCTCTTTGATTAATTTTTTAGAAAGTCTTGTCAGATTTCCTCTTTGGACCTGCTTTACTATACTATAGTATATAGTCGTAATTTTTATTGTTTGTTTGGTTTTTGCTCTTGTCAATGTTTTTCGTAAATATTTCAATTATGGTTGATCATTTTAAGGTTATTTCCTCTCCTCTTTTACATATGATACAATTATGATTATTGTTTTATTTGTTTTGTTTTTATACATCTTCGTTTTTCTCTACATATATTTTACTGATAATTATCTCATATATTTTTCTTGTATGTATGTTGAATTGATTTTCTTTGTATTTTGTGAGTTTTTTTTTTGAAATATTTTTTATATTTATTATTGACGATGAATAATTTTGTTTGTCGAATTTGATATGTCTATTTGTTGATAGAGCGCGCTTGCGAATAATTTTTGAAGATTATTCAGAAACAATCGGAAACCGTTGTTTATTTAAAGCGTTGTTACTGTAAATGTGGGAGAAGAGAAATAAAAAAAAACATTTTTTTTCTTTTGTTTAATTACTTAAAATGTATTTGAAATTCGCCTAAAATAATAATTACTAAAACTAACTAAAAGAAATGTAAAT
Source organism: Atherix ibis (assembly GCA_958298945.1). Taxonomy (NCBI): domain Eukaryota; kingdom Metazoa; phylum Arthropoda; class Insecta; order Diptera; family Athericidae; genus Atherix; species Atherix ibis. The sequence continues at coordinate 16,581,039 of OY282609.1, read as the reverse complement.
TAATTATAATTTATAATTATTATTATTTTATTTGGATGGCGTGTTAAAGTTGTTGGATTGTTTTCGTTTCAATTAATTTTGCAAAACTTAAAGCTATTGAAAACAGCCATATATATATATAACATATAGTAGCAAAAAAAAAACGAATAAAATCAGTTTGTTTTAGAAGATCCGAAGATCACCTAATTAATGAACTCGCTAGTAATCAACTTTTTTCGTTTCTTAAGAAATACGAGTAATACTGTGAAAATTGTCAATATTCTCTAATCAATATAATCATAAATCTATTCCTTGAATTATATTAGAATTAAGAACTAAAAAATAAAAAAAATTATTTCATTTTTTTTGGGGTGAAATATGCAAAATAGCTTAAATGTAAAATTCAATTACGGTTCTGTCAAAATAACTGGCGACTCGAGTGATATATGGATAAAAATTTTACCACAGTCCGCCAAAATAATATTCACAATAGCAACTATGTCTCAAAATACCCACCACAATCTGCAAATTTATATTCACCATAATCATATTCAACAAACGCCAAATTATTTCAACACGCAGTTTATTTAAAAAAATATAAATTGAAAAAGCGTTCGTGTTGAATAGTAAATGGCTGTCAATGTGAGTATTGTTTTTAGCTTAGAATAAAGAATACTTGGATAGACTGGTACGTCAGATTTTCGTATATGTTTCCGCAATTTTCTGTCTGTATTATAGCAAAAGTTGCGAGAAATCGTACTGCTTGCATACATTTGTGTAGATTTTTTATGTAGACATGACACCCACTGATATCTTATTTTTTTGAATACCAAAAGCAAAATTAATATTTTAGGTTTATTATTTATTTTGTAAATATCAATCAAATAATTAAGCGCCTCAATTTTGTAGTTTTTCGGAGAGTTTTAAATCATGCCATTCTCCAATGAAATGGTGGCACACCGAAATGTTTGCATACTTTTGTTGACATTTAAATATATACTTATGGCGTAGTGAAAGTTTAAGTGTGGTTTTATTAAATTTGAAATAGTTTACGAACAAGCGTAAGTATAAATTAATACATTTGCATAAATAGTTTTACTCTTCACGACAGTAAATTTATTGTCGAAAAAATTTGGACAGAATTCTTGTGTAGAGGCCTGCCCATCCAATTCTTTTATAATCATCTAAGGTTTTGATAAATCGTTGTTAATTTTTGGATCTTAATTTATAATTACCAATGTTCATAATAAAATGATGAATACTTCACCAATAATTTTAAAATTATTAATTTCAACTTTAAAATTTTTATTTTTATGCTTGCAACTATTACGAATTTTGTCAATAATGAAGCTCATATTAAATGATCATAAAATCATTACCGCTTTATTGAAATTAAAGGAAGTAATATCACTGAGATACGTTCATATTTGTGCGTAAAAAACATGGAACATTCGATATTTATATATTCGTGGAACGTTAGAAATCATTAGATAAGTCAAATGAATTATTGAAAATTCATTAAATGCATTAAAAAAATAAAACAATTTAAATATAATTTTTTTATTACATTACATTTATCTCGTATTTAATTTAGAAAAGGTTAACACTCAAGTGAATTAAAACACTTAATTGACATTTATAAACATTTTATATAGTACAAATAGTTAATGAAAATGATTATATTTAAATTATAAATCAAGGAATAGATGCAAGAAAATATTTGTGAGTAAAACACATTTAAAATGAAGAAACGCATAACATAACTACTCGTACAAAACAGTTCATTCTAAGGAGAGATTTCCATTCCTCTTCAATGCTAATAAGCAAAATTATTTACAAAATAAACAGTTGTAATCTTGAAATACATATGGTTCTTATTTTAAATTATATTAATTATAAAAAGGAATAAATAAATTTCGAAAAATTAAAAGAATCAATATTAGAGATAATTTTCTGCTATTTATTTAAAATTTTTGAATGGTTCAATTTTTAATTTTTTTAATAATATTTATCATATTGCAATAACACTTTGTGCGTTTATTGGAGAGCTGTTCCTGAGGATAAATTTTATTGTCATAATAATTGAATATAAAATTATTAAATTAATAATAAACCTAGTAAAAGCAAAATACGAGGTATGTTCAAAAAGTATCGCGAATTTTGAATTTCCGCGGGTTACGTATATTCGATTTTCGATTTTTTTATGGCGTTATGTTGGTACTCATGTCTCTCACTTATGACGACAAGTTCGGTCATTTTGAATGTTCAGTTAATTTTTGACAGCTGCTTTGCTTGCACGTGTTTTGGCTCGTCTTCGATTTTTGCCCATTCCAAAAAATGGATCAAAGAATCTGTTTCGGGAACAAGAAAAAGTCACAGGGTGCCAGGTCTGGGGAATACGGTAGCTGCGGCATTATTAGTGTGCTGTTTTTGGCCAAAAATTCGCGCACAAGCAACGATGCGTGAGCAGGGGCGTTATCATTGTGCAAAAGCCAATTTTTGTTCTTCCACAAATCCGGCCGTTGCTGGCGGATTGCTTCGCGAAACTTCCGCATAATTTGCAGGTAATATTCCTTATTAACCGTTCTACCCTGTGGCAAGAACTCATGATGCACCACGTTCCCGCAATCGAAGAAAACTGTAAGCAAAACCTTCTTTACATTCGACCGAACTCGTGCGGCAGCTTCCATTGGGATGATTGAGCTTTGGTTTCCACGTCATAACCATAAACCCATGATTCGTCAGCAGTTATGACCCTCTGGAGCAAATTTGGGTCGTCGCGGAAAGAGTCCAACAGCTCCTTACAATGTTAATGCGATACTGTTTTTTAACGAAAATGGGCAAAAATCGAAGACGAGCCAAAACACGTGCAAGCAAAGCAGCTGTCAAAAATTAACTGAAAATTCAAAATGGCCGAACTTGTCGGCATAAGTGAGAGACATGAGTACCAACATAACGCCATAAAAAAATCGAATATACGTAGCCCGCGGAAATTCAAAATTCGTGATATTTTTTGAACATACCTCGTATTTAAAATTCAATTAAATTTATAAACCCACGAAATCAATTCATAAATATTGCATAAATTTATTTTGGGATTTTTTATCTTTGCAGTGATATTTGAATGACCAATGTTTCTCAAAGAATAAGAACTGCCAACTAGGAAAGTGGACAAAAACAACTCCTTTTTATAATACAAAAAATATTTAAACAAACTTTTTAAGATAATAGCACGAATTCTGTAATATCAGCATATTAGGCTAATATAAATTGGTGTACGATTTGTAACAAGAAAATCAAGTACAGATGATGAAAATAATACTATGCAAATTAATAATAATACAAATAACATGACATAAAACGAAATAAAAGTGTTCCGGTGACTACAAAAAAGATAAAAAATTCAATATTAAGCTAATAAAATTTAACATAAAAGCAAAGGGAACAGGATACATTTTATTTTTTTTAAAAATCCTTTTTATTTTTGATTCAAAGAATGTCACTTTAGCTATAATAAAAAGTTGATTTGGTTAATTTATTTTGTGAACTTTATTTACAAAAAATGAATACAAAATATCCTAAATACGATTAGCTATATTAGAATCAATATGACATTGTGTTATCAGATTTTTGTTTTTCATTCTGTGAATTTGTTTTTTTTATGTTAAAAAATTGACTAAATACTAAAAATTTATATAATAAAATTTGTTAATATTTTTAATAAAGAGTACATAATGACAATAAAAACACTCTCGCTCAAATTAAGACACATCAGCACGACTTCATTCAGACTTTAATATTGATAATAATTACAATTGCTCTGCATGCACAAAGCTAAGTTTTCATTATGAAATTAGTTCAGGGTATATTCTTTAATAATGTATAAAGTATAAATTTCACAAAATTAAAATAGAAAAAAATCAAATAAAAACTTAAATTAGTCAAAAAAAAAGAAATCAAACATAATAAAAACAAATTAGAAAATATTAAATTTTCCAAACTGTTACACTATATTTGGAAGAAGTACTAAATCTTTTATTTTTGTTCATGTGTTCTTAATAAAAAAAAATAGAAGAGAGTAGAAATTGTTTAAAACCAATTAACAATTAAAGCAAAAATATTTTATTTTTGGTTTCTTCTTAAAAAAAAAAGGAAACTTATAAAATTTATGAGTAAAATTAGTATTTTTAGTAATTAGTAAACTGAAAGAGAAAAAAATATAATTTGGAACAAAAAAAATGATATTTATTAAAATTTCTCGAAAAGCTGAATTGATTTTTTTTTGAATGGAAACAATGGATTTCAAATAGGAAATTTTACAAAAACAAAAAAAAAAACGTACATGAGGTCCTAACATAATTATAGGTAAACTAGACTTTAATCAAATTGAGAAAAATTAAAATAAAATGCTTCAAAAAAAAAACCAAAATCGATTTCTATATTTTATTTGAAATTATTTATAAAATGTCTTTATACTTGAGTTTGCTTTCTGTACTAATATTTTCAATTATAATATAAATAATAGTTATAATAATAGAACTAAATAATCTCATTTAATTGGAATTAATTGAGAAAAAAAAACTTTTAAAATTGATAAAAGCGCTTAAATTAAATTAAAATGATTGTCATTTATTCTAACAGCTAAGAGAATAAAAATATTGTAAATAAGTACATATGCGATAATAGATTTATTATTTATTAGATTATTTCCTTATTATTTGATTTTCTCCATTCAAAATTATTTTATTTGTGGAAAAAAAATTAAACAAATTAGCCGATTTAAAAAAAATATATAAAAATTATTACAGAAGGATAGCTATTAAGAGAGGAAAAATCTATAAGACAAGGTAAAAGGTTTATTAATTAATTTTTAAAATAATAATTTTACCTTTTTCGGTTTAGTTTATTATAACAAAATAATTTGGTGGGTTTTCGTTTTTGCTTTATAAGGTTTTAATCGGAAAAAATCATCTTGGACATAGGGACATATAATTAAAACAAAAAGTTAATAATTAGACCTACCTGCTGGCATTCCACTCATGCCTGGTGGTCCTGGCCGTAACATATTACCACCTATAAGAGCGCCATGTGGTGCTAGACCCATGGCTGGTCGCATCATTGGTTGCATCATTGGCATTGACGTGGAAACTACTGGTACCTATAATAGGAATCTTCCCATTAATATTTGTTAAATAAAGAAATGAGTTTTTGTACAAAAACCAATGGATAAAAATATTAATAACATAAATAAAAACTATTTAAAAGTATATCCAAAATCACTAATGTCAATTGATGACTCCACGATTTTACGATTATTAAAAATTGATTTTCAAATAAATAAAAATATACTGAATTAACAAGAAATTCTATACCAAATAACAGTGCTGAATTACAAAATGATTTAAGGTTTAGTTAATTATTTTTTTTAAATGACGAAATATGCAATAATAAATTTTATATGGAAATTATATATGAAAACTAACCATGCCGATTGGAGGACCAGTTGGTCGGCTTGCTTGTAGTCGCTGTAACATTACAGCTCGATTAAGATCGTCCAATTGTTTTTGCTGCTGTTGTTGCTGATGGTGGTGGTGTTGTGCAGCTGCGGCTTGTGCATGGGCCTGTGCATGAGCTTGCGCATGAGCCTGCGCTTGAGCCTGCGCATGAGCTTGTGCATGAGCATGGGCATGCGCGTGAGCCTGAGCATGTGCCTGTGCCTGAGCCTGTGCCTGCGCTTGGGCGTGAGCAACATGAGCTTGTACTTGGGCTTGAGCTTGTGCAGCTGCAGCCATCGCAGCAGCCTGCCGAGAAAAATTCTGATTTAATGTAAGTTATATATTACAAAATACTTAAAATAATAATAATAATAAAAAAAAAAATTATTTCTACAAATCTTCCCTTTGGGAATAATTTCTAAAAATAAAAATTATTAAAGATTGACCAACGAACAAAAATTAAGTAAACAGAAAGTGCTCATCTCAACAACACCGAAATGTTAATACGATCAAATTAAGTTAACTTACTTCTTGGGCATGGGTTATGGCCGCCGAAGTCGTAGTAACCGTTGATACCGGGGTATGTTGCGGTGTTGTTGATGTAGGCGTACTAACCTCAACTGTTGATGTGCTGGAATTCGTTTCCGAACTTTTTACTTGATATTTCTGTTTCTTAGCTCTAATCTCTTCTAAACTTAAGTCTTCGACAGGATGGATTATTTTTGTAGTTGTATTCGCTGCTGATAACATCGCCGACTTTTGACTCTCATTGTTATTGCTTGTCCCTGCGTTATTGGTTGTAGGAGGTGCACTTATGGTCGCATTGCTATAAAAATAAAACAAACATTTAATAGTGACACAGCAATTTATTATAAAGTAATAGCATATCGAAAACCTTCGCCTCGAGTAATTTTTTCTTACCTATACGCTGGAAATGTTGGCTTTGCTTGTGCCGAAACCGTACTTGATACAACTGTTCCTGCCGGGAATAGTGGTCGTGACGGGGCTCCCATCATCGGGTGAGGAGGCATCATTGGCATTCCAGCAGCTCCCATATACGGAGGCATAGGACCAATGGGCGTCATCATGTGTCCCATTGGTGCGAATTGACCCATCATGTGTGGTGCCATCATATTCGGCATCACCATTGGTGGTTGTGGGGCAACTGGAGCTACTACAAAGAGAAAAAATCAATAATTAAACTTGTGCAGATATTTTAAGATGATTTGACAATTTTTTCTTTTATTTTGCAACAATGTTTATTGAATGCGCTTTGGCTATTTAAATTTCATCATTTTTATTTACAATTGTCTCTACAAGCATTTAATACAAATCGAATAAAAAAAATTTTCTAGAATTACAAAAGAAATATTTTATTGGGTGATTTTCGAATTGATTAAAATTAATTTTTTTCTTTTGCTGATAAAACACTTAAAATAAGGAAACGAGAACACATCACTGAGTGTTCATCTATTTTTGCTATCAAATAAATTTGAAACTACACTTCAGTGGATAGGTATGTGTGTGTGTACGTTTTAACGACAGTTTCTATTATATTAAATATTTGTGGCCTCAAAACTATTTAAAAATATATATTATCTCCGCTTTAAAATAATATTCGTCTAGATATAGATTTTTCTAAATACAAAACTAGAATTCACGACGTAAACAAAACTCCATTCCCGATACCGCTTATCGCCATCGCACACATTCCGTACGAGAGCGAAAGAAACAAACAAATAGTTATCTGACATTTTAGCACAACAATGGACATTTGCAATTGATATACTGCGCGCTAGAATGGCTATTTCTCACTTCATCTTGACAACACTAAATTCTATCTCTGTCCCGCACTCGTCCAGTATCGATTAATTTAATGCTGTGGCAATAGAAAAAAATTCTCATATGTAATATTCCGAACGCACATGACTTTTCCCGTATAACTATCACTCGATTATTACAGAACATTAAACAATTCATTTTGGGATACCGCAAAATTGGAATCCAATGAATTTACCTTCTGGTTTCGTTTTCTTTGGGACTGGATCTTCATCATCCGAATCGGATCGATTGCCGTTTTTCTGACGTTCGTGTTCTCGTATCTCTTCTGGAGGAATGCCGTCCATTCCGAAAATCTCTATTTCTATATTCGATCGATTCGGAAGTGAATTAGGTACCTTATCAATAGTCTCCTTATGCACTTGCATGCAATGTATCGATAGACCAGGCCCTGTGTACAGCTTTTTGTGGCAAATGTGGCACTTGAAATGTTTCGCCTTTTGGTGTTGAACTAAAATCTTCTCGTCATCGAATTCTCTATTACAATACCTGTTCAATGCGCAAAAATACCAGTGCCAGTTAAGGAAAACTAAACCAATACATATCGAACACAAATAAATAGAATATAAAAATACAAAAACACAGAAAAATAGATTTTCTATTTTTAGATTCCAAGTTATGGCGCGTTACATAAACGCGATTTAGAAGAAAAACACACAAAAAATTTCCTCTCAGCTCTCGTTTTTTTTGTTTTTTTCTATATATATATATATATATTTAAAAAAAAGGATACCAGCACCAGGGCTTTGACGCCTTCTTCTTTTTCCGGCCCATATTTAATCTGTTTAACGAATATTATAATCTTATTTAAATAATATATCACCAATATAACTTATGATTGAATTTAAATCAAATAATCATGTATAAGCAATTAGAATTGATATCTTCAATCACGAAAAATTGACCAATTTAATTCGAGTCAAGAATACAAAATGGCTGATTTTGACATGCGTAGCACATTTGACACATTCGTGAACGTAGTCTTATACTTAAGGTACGTTCACATTGATACGAAAACTTTGGTCATAACAAGCCTGTGCACAAATCAAATTTTCTATCGTATTTAGTTTGAAGGGAAAAAAATCCAACTAAATTAATTGAATAAATTTATTAAAGTCCAGAAAAAATAGAGCAAATATTATTTTTAAAATTTCTACGAAAGGCATTTATGATATGTAGCATAAATAAGTTAAAACTGTTTTTTTTTTTTGATGCGGATTATATATATTTAATAACTTTGGAGGAAAACTTCCAATACCAAAGAGAAATTTTCCCATATAGTAATATTATTAATAATTGATTGGAGTTGTTAAAAAATTCATATAAAATTAATTATAAACTATTAACAAATAAAACCCTACAAAAATAATAGTGTAAAAAAACAGTCGTAAGATATACCAAAAAAACTGTTATACATTCATATATCCGAACAAATATAAAACTAGCCCAAATAAATCGCATACTTAAACCTACTGCTATTACGTGATTTAAGTTCTAAACCATATTTTATATATGCACCTCATTCAAATCGTCAACTTAAAATTAGCTTAGAAAATTTATAAGAAAATGTACTAAAAATATGCATATTTAGCAAATACAATTATTTTTGAATAAGGTGAAATTATTTTCAAAGCCCAAAAAAAATGAACTTTTTCGATTGCAATGATTTTTTTTTCAAAGTAAAATTTTTTCTATTATAATTTTATATATATTCCTAAGTTTACTGATAATATTATAATATTTTGAAAAAATAAAAAAGGGTTCCAAATGGTATTTTTGTAATAGATCTTTTGCAAAATTCCATATTAACGAATAAACATTTCTTTAATTTTACTAAACATATTTTCTATTAAGATTTTGAAATTGTTTGCAAAATTAAGAGTTTATAGAATTCGTAAAAAATATTATCATAGAAAAATTAATAGAAACAAAAATAATAATTGCGAAAAGACCAAACGAATAAAACAAAAACTGACCATCGACAAGATGGAAAAAATTCATTTCCAGCAGCGAAACACAATTGAGCTTTCAGGACACAATAAAACCGAGTTGAGTGCGGTTGGTTAGGCACCGTCGAAAAGTTAGGCGAAAACAATGAAAAAAAAATATGTGAAAATTGCTTCTCCGCCACAATTCAATCTGATCCGGTCCCATTTCAGAGTCATCAGCTTCTGTTAGCAATATTTGCCGATTGCTTAGACCTAAAACAATTTCGTTAGTCCATTTGGCAATCGATCGCCTAAATTGTTATTAATTACCTACCAAAGAGTAAAAGTGTTCCTCCATTAAGCAATCAAAAGGAAACACATCACCGGAAAAATTGAACAAAATTGAAAAAAAATACAAAATCAAAATCAATTTGAACACAAATAGTTAATATTCGATAAATTGTTGTAAATGCAAAAAGGCAATCGCCCAGAATAACAATAAAATCACATCGAGAACGCCTTTTAGGACACGAAAATGCTATTACACGTTTGCGATTCTCCACATTCCGCATTAAAAAAAAAAATTCTACCGCACAAAAATCGTAATTTTTTTTTCTTTCGTTAGTTTGGTTTTTTTTTCTTCAATGCGAAAAAAGGAAATCAGAAGAAAATTTTACAAAATTGCGCTGTTATTCGTTTGGTTGGAAAATCTGAAATTGTGCTTTTGCAAATACAGCCACCACCATCAGAACAGGACACCAAGAAAAATTGAGGATATTTTTCCATATTTCAAATTTTTATTAAATTAAAATAAAATCTTTAAAATAATTTTTGTGATTTTATGAAAATTTTTTTAATGTTTTCTTAGATTATCTTAAATTGACAAAACAAAACTTCAAAAATGATCATGAATATATCGAATATTTTTGGGCTTTTTTTTTAAAATACGAAATTTGTCAAGAGAGGGCCACCAACCTGATTCTGATTATGGCCATGTGGTGGCTCATCAATTTAGCTGGCACATAACAATTGCACTCGATGAATGGAGAAGAAATGGTTTCATCCGATTATTTACCAAACGCATTGGACGTCAAGATCTGGGCTTTTATTGGTGATTTCTTATATTTTTATTTTTGACAGATCACGGGTGACATGGGACGTATATCAAAGTCGAAAGTGCTTAGTTAGCATTGCCATTATTTCTATTATGGAAAGACTTCCCGAACCAAACAACGCCTACAAATTATTGAGTTTTATTATCAAAATTCGTGCTCTGTGAAAAATGTGTTCCGTGCACTTCCACTATTTTATGGCCGTCATAATCGACCTGCTATTGAGCGAGCAATTCAAGGCTTAGTGAGAAAATTTAGTAACAATTTGACGCTATTGGACATCAAACCTCCAACCCGTGTGCTTAAATCCGCTATTTTTAAGTCAAAAAAATACATGCTTTTTTCATAGAAAGCAAAAACAAATTTATTCAAAGTACTTGCCCTCGCTAGCTACATATTTTTCCCATCTCTCGGGCAATCTGTGGATACCACGCCAAAAAAAATTCCTTCTCTTTCAAGGTAAACCACTCATCAAGCCATTTTCGGACGTCTTCGTAAGAATCGAAGTGCTGCTCAGCGCGCGCGTAGCCCATCGATGAAAACAAGTAGTAGTCGGAAGGGTCCAGGTCTGGTGAATAAGCGGGCTGGGGTAGTACCTCCCAGTTGAGTGTCTCCAAGTAGTTTCTGACCATTTTTGACGTGTGCGATGGTGCGTTGTCGTGGATGAAAATCAGCTTGCCATGTCTTTGTTGATAATCCGTCCTTTTTTCACACAGAGCACGGTGCAATTTGATCAGTTGTTGGTGGTAGCAGTGGGCGTTGACAGTTTCACCAGGTTTCAACATCTCATAGTAGACGATACCCTGCTGATCCCACCAAACGTTCAGCATCGTCTTCTGTCCGAAGCGATTTGGTCTTGGGGAAGATGTTGATGGTTGGCCGGGATCTACCCACGATTTCTTGTGTTTAGGATTCTCGAAATATATTCACTTTTCATCGCCTGTCACAATCCGATGCAGAAACGACTTTCTTTTTTGTCTGGCGAGCAAGATTTCGCATGTGTTTTGGCGTCGCTCCATCTGCCTATCGTTCAATTCATGCGGAACCCATTTTCCGATCTTTTCAATCGTCCTCATGGCACGGAGTCGCATGTAAATGGCTGGTTGAGTAACACCCAATTGCTCTGCGAGCATTTTTAGCGATTGGGTATCGTCTTCATCCAAAAGAGCCTGCAATTGATGGTCCTCAAGCTTCCTAGGCCGATTTTCACTCTGCTTGTCCCACAAGTCAAAATTGCCGTCTTTGAACCGACAAAACCAATCTCGGCATGTTGTTTCCGATAAAGCATGATCACAATAGGCCTCCATAAGCATTCGATGAGATTCGGCTGTTGATTTCTTCAAATTGAAGCAGAAAAGCAGAGCTTCCCGCATATGCTCTTTTTCTGGCACAAAACTAGACATGATTACCAAAGGAAAAATGTATGTTGTTGTACGAAATTGCTGATAATGTGCACTGATTAATGTTGACAGATGTCACTCACGCAATCTATGACCAAACAGTGGATTTAAGCTTATACACCTGATACAGTGCGATTTATCCATCCGTTGCCGTTCACAGCAATTGGAATTGTGTGTTACTCGACTGTGTGGAAAATTTTACGGAAGAATCTTAGTCTAAAAGCGTATAAAATACAGCTCGTGCAAGAACTGAAGCCGACCGAGCTGCCAAAGCATCGAATTTTCGGTTAGTGGGTCTTAGAACAACTTGAGGAAAATCCGTTTTTTTACCAAAAAATTGCGTTTAGCGACGTAGCTCATTTCTGGTTGAATGGAAATGTGAATAAGCAAAATTGTCGCATTTAGACTGTTGAACAACCTCAGGCGAAACACGAACTGCGATTGCACCCAGAAAATGCACGGTTAATAGGCCGGCAGAATCATCGGTCCGTATTTATTTGAAGATGACGATGGTCGCAACGTTACCGTCAGTGATTTCCAATTTGCAAGAACGGAAGATCGCCGATATGTGGTTTCAACAAGACGGCGATACATGCCACACAGAAACAATGGACATATTGAGAGATGAGTTCGGTGAGTTGGCCGCCTAGATCGTGTGATATGACGCCTCTAGACTACTTTTTATGAGACTACGTGAAACAACTCGTCTATGCCGATAAACCAGCGTCACTTACAGCCGTGGATGACATTAGCTGTATTCCATTGGACCAATTTAACTACTCATAAGTACTTGCGAATAGATACCCAATGGAATGCAAAATTTACTGACAGAAGTAAAATATAACCTCAAAATAGTCAACAACAATACTGAGTTTACTCACCCATAAACAATAAAAACTGAGTTTATTCACACATAAAAAATACTGACCAAAATATTACTCTTCAACATAACCAACAAACCCGCAAAACTATCTATTTTCACTTTAGCAACTAGAATCCACCTAACGTAAATTGTATGCGCAACTCTTGCGACAATCTACTGTTCTGTTCGAGGTACAGTAGATGATGACAGCTACTCAACTACTGCAGTAGCAAATTGGGTGCAATCGAATACAGCTAATAATAGTGAGTTTATTTCTTGTTTCTGCGACAACTTTTGTGTTTCTTAAATTGTTAATCTGTGTAATTTCCAATTACATGTACATAATTTACAACTCTAGTTTTCTTAATATATGAATGCACATCGTCATCAAAATCTGATGAAAGCGATGTGTTACTAGAGTCTGAAGAATCAAATAAACTTGGATCACTACTATCTTCCAGCTCGTCAAACAATTCCATAACAACCTGTAAAGCAGTCAGTCAATAAATGTGTAATTATATTTTATGTAAAAACATACTCCAGTAATATTTGATTCTATTTCTTTTTGCTTTCCGTGCACGAAGAAAGTAAACATAACCAACGAACTCGCTAAGCCGTCTATTTTCATTTTGGGAACTAAAATCCCCCTACCGTAAATTGTATGCGTAACTATTCATTTGTACGAGCAAGAGTAGCTGCGAGTAGCTAGAAGTACTTGTGAGCAGCAAAATTGGTCCAATGGAATATATATTACACGTGTTATTAGCGAGATACCAGCCGAGATGCTCGAAAAAGTGCCACCAAATTGAACCTCTCGCATGGATCCCTTAAACCGTAATCGTGGCCAATATTTACACAAAATAATTTTTAAAAAGTAAATGACAAATTTCGATTTATCAATTCAAACACTTAAAAAATTCACCCGTTACAACAGCAATTTTTATGCTATAAGCACATTTTCAAATCACTGCAAAATATTTTAAACTTTGTAAAAAAAATTGGTAAATTTCATATATGCACGACGATGAATAAGAAAATAATTTTTTTAGAGCTATTAAAAGAGGTGAACTCGACTTACAGCGTCATGGCTAAGTCATGGCAAAGTCCTTCAAAGATCCGCATGAAAGTGTATTAATGACGCAAGGCTTTTTTTTTTAAATGAGGAAATCATTGAAAACTATAGTCTCAATATCAAAAAAAAAATCTTAATAATACTAATAACTTAAAATGTATTTTTTTAAAAGTTTTTTAATAAAATTTTGATTTTGAAACTTTTATTGTTTTATTTTTTCTTTATTGAAAATTGCTTGGAAGAGTGGAACGAAACCGTTTTATCTTTTCGGACCATGCTGCTAAATGATGGCACGGTTTATGCGTTTTTAAGTAAAAAAAAGAACAATTATAAAATAGTATAATTGCTAAATGTTGTTATTTAAAAAAAAAAACCGGCTCGGCATATCAGGTAGTCGATATACGAGGTCCTTTTCAAAACGTATTGCGAATTTTGAATTTTCGCGGGTTACGTATATTCGATTTTTTGTGGCGTTATATTGGTACTCATGTCTCTCACTTATGCCGACAAGTTCGGCCATTTTCAATGTTCAGTTAATTTTTGACAGCTGCTTTGCTTGCACGTGTTTTGGCTCATCTTCGACTTTTGTTCAATTTCGACCAAAAACAGCAGCGCATTAACATTGCTAAGCAGCTGTTAAACTCTATCTGCGACGACCCAAATTTGCTCCAGAGGGTCATAACTGGTGACGAATCATGGGTTTATGGTTATGACGTGAAAACCGAAGCTCAATCATCCCAATGGAAGTTGCCGGACGAGCCAAGACCGAAAAAAGCGCGCCAAGTTCGGTCCAATGTGAAGGTTTTGCTTACAGTTTTTTTCGATTGCAGGGGCGTGGTGCATCATGAGTTCTTGCCACATGGTAGAACAATTAATAAGGAATATTACCTGCAAGTTATGTGCAAGTTGCGGGAAGCAATCCGCAAGATACGCCCGGATTTGTGGAAGAACAAAAATTGGCTTTTGCATCATGATAACGCTCCAGCTAACGCATCGTTGTTTGTGCGCGAATTTTTGGCCAAAAACCACACACTAATAATGCCGCAGCCACTGTATTCCCCAGATCTGGCCCCCTATACTTTTTCTTGTTCCCGAAACAGATTCTTTGATCCATTTTTTTGGAATGGGCAAAAATCGAAGACGAGCCAAAACACGTGCAAGCAAAGCAGCTGTCAAAAATTAACTGAACATTCAAAATGGCCGAACTTTTCGGCATAAGTGAGAGACATGAGTACAAACATAACGCCATAAAAAATCGAAAATCGAATATATGTAACCCGCGGAAATTCAAAATTCTCGATACTTTTTGAACAGACCTCGTATAATTATTTGGTGATTTTTGGGCATCCGCTTGAAAAAAGGTTCGTCACCAACTGCGTTACAGCATGAGAAATTTATTTTTAATAAAAAAAGTACTCTTTTTAATGTGTTCAATTCAAATAAAGCCCAATTGCAAAACGAAAAAAAATATTAAATAAAAAAAAAGTTTATTCATTCGAAAACATTCAAAAATCAAAAAGAAAAATTCGATTTTTGAACGTTTTTCTTGAGAAGTAAACGACGTTTACTCCTTTTAAGTCTTCTCACATATTAATAAGACCAGGAGAAATAAATAAAATTTTGGAATGGAAAAAAACCATTGAAAAATAATAAAAATAAAGAAAAAACAATCAACCGTCACAGACATAATCTCCATCCAGACGGGATAATGACTTTCGAAAGATGGGAAATGTTTCCTTTTTGAGCCTACGATGCCCTGCTCGGCCTATTTCTAATTTCATTGATAGAAATTAGTCAAAGGAGCTCCACCAGAGCATTAGTAACTCCCTCTACAATAGTAACGATAACAGAAGCAACAGAACTAATAGAAGCAACCACAAGGACCAAAGATGAGGAATGGAGGTAGAGGAGGTTATTTTATGAAAACTAAAAAGGAACGAAAAATCACTCACCGAATTTCTATCCTTAACCACCTACTGAGTTTCGTCATGTAAGACGAAGAGTGTATTAAGTGACTTTTGATAGTTTGGTTGACGACGTTCCACTCTTGTACTCTTGTTGCCTTTTGATGTCCTTTTTGCCTTGGATAGGCAGGCGTAATGCCAGAATGGGTATACCGGGTCTATATAAGCATTGAATCCTGTGCCGATTGGCTTCATAGTAGCCTGTTTGTCGCGCTACGCATCGAATCGGGAAATTCAAGTCACTTCTGACAGGATACGACCGCGGATATATTTTTACAAAATTCGAACGAGGATTTTTCATCATTCGACTTTCTGCGCTTATCAAAATTCCATTTTTTTTCACTATTTAATAAATTTGGTTTAAATCGAAATAATAGAAAATGTTTCTTCACTCATTTTGGTGTGGATTTTCAATTGGAATCGGTTTATTAATTCTGGGCAGGACATCGTTCACACACAATCTACCAAAACGATATTACGCTCCTGAAAGTAATTTGGATGCATTTTTGAATACTGGAAATCCGCTACAGAACAATTATGATGAATATCCGGTAATCAAGATAAAAAATTTTCAATTATTTTTATTGTCGGTTTTTGTTACCTTTTTTTTTTATTATTATTATGACTTTTATGGCTACTTTTGTGTATATCGTTTGTATGCGTTCATATGGAAATTAATTTTTTACTTTTAACTCTTTAAATTTTTTTTTCTTTGTAAATTGAATAATTTAAAAGCGTTTATTAAGTGTGGACTTTCGATTTGCCTAAAGATTAAAAAGCTTTGAATAAACAAAAAAATATTGTTTTAAAATTGGACGAAAAATATTTTTGACCCCCTAAATTAAGGAAACCACCTTCATTTTCCCAATTAAAAGTTAAAATATTACAATTTTTATAATATATATTAAAAAATTAATTTTTGCAAATTTTGATAAAAATATAAATTTTCTTATAGAAGTGAATACAAAAGTAAATAATTACCGACGGAAAATTAGTGCATTCCTAATGAGTGTTTTTTTTTTGAGTTTTAGTTTTTAATGATTGCATTTAGAATGTCCTCTTCAAATTTTTCTTATTGTTTTTGCAAAAAAAGTAATTTTTTTATATTTTAAATACACTAATTACTGATAGTATAAAATATTTAATTTAAGAAAAAAAAAATAGTTTTTTAAATCGAATAGAATTTAATTAAAATTGTTAAAATTTCTGTCAATTTTTGATGGTTTCGGAAATGGGAAATGTTTGAATTAAAAGTGAAATGTTTTTTTGTTTTTTTTTTTTGCATTAAAGAAAGAAATTAAATTTTTAATTTCTTTGTAAGTAAAAATTTAATTAATTTCGATATATTTTTTTATATAATACGAGCCTAAAATATCAACGTAAAATAATGTTGAAAAGTTACTCCTTATTCAATGACAGTGCATAATTTTCTTAATTTTCAAAACAAAACAAAAATAAACAATTACACTTCAATAATACAGTTTCTTTTTTTTCTAATTAAATTTAGAATTATGCAATTAAATCGGCTTTAAAAGTAATTTTTTAAAACGAAATTTAAATATAATATTTACTATGAATTTTCGTTGAAAATATTTACGATTTTTTTATTAATTAAAAGAGGAACTTTTTTTTTATAAATTAATTTTGAGAATTTGATGAAATTAATTTCTTTAAAAAAATATGAGAAGAATCCATCAAAACTGTTTAAGTTTAAAGAAAAAACAATTTTTATAAAAAATAATTTTTTTTTTTTATATAAATAAAAGTAATTTTAGGTTTGTTTTTTTTGGTTTTTAATTTTAAATTTTAAATATTAATTTTTAAGATGATTGTTCCCAAACGTGGTACAAAACCAGTTAACCAATTAATTCATGGATTACCAAATGGATTACGACCGTCTGACCGATATTTGGGTGGGAAAAAAATTCACGCTATTGATGATCAGTTCAATAAAAATAAGATCCCATCACATAAGGGGAAAATTTACGAGTATTCAAAATATCTAAGCAATGATGAAACTAAAGATGATTATATCAGACAAATGAATCTTAATCATGTCGGCAGCGGTCCTAATTATCTATCTGATGAGTATGACAACTATCCGGACCTTATGGCAGATATTGGAACTAAAGGACTCCGAAGTACTAGTCGTTCTTTTGGTGAAGGCGTAAGTTAGTGTTTTAATTTTTTTTAAAATTATGTTCACGAAATAATTATTATTATTTTGGTTTTTGTTAAATTCCAAAATCAAAATTAAAATATTTCTTTTTTTATATATATATTAAAAGGGACTACAAAGAAGGTCACAAAATACTGAAAATGTTGGTTCAAATAAAGGTAAAGTCTACTGGCGATGCTATTTCAATGCGGTTACATGTTTTTAATAAATCAAAATATTTTTAAAAAACAATATCTTTTTTCTAAAATAAAATTTCTGATAAATCATATAATAAAAAGAAAAAACAAAATGAAAATAATTACTTTTGTTTTATTATATTAATAATTTACTTTGACAATATCGTAAGTATAGGGTTTTCCAGAAAGAGTGATATGATTTCTTTTCAAAAGAAAAAAAAACACACTAATTGTTAAGGAAATTCAAATGTTTTTTTATTTAATACGAAGTAAAATCGATACAATTAAGTTCTGAATAAAACGTCATTCAAATTGCCCCCCACGACTTCTTTTGCAGGAACGAATTCGATGAACCCAATTTTCGAGCACTTTTTCCACTAAATCAAGTCGTATGTCATGAATAGCAAGTTCAATATTGACTTCTAATAGACTTGAAGAGAGTCTGGTTTATTGCTAAAGACCAATAACTTCAAATAACCCCACAAGAAATAGTCGAATGGTGTTAAATCACAACTTCTTGGAGGCCATTCAATGTCACAATTTCTTGAAATAATCGAATCTCCAAACTTTTCTCGCAATAATTCGGTTGTTGCACTTGCAGTGTGGCACGTAGCCCCGTCTTGTTGGAACCACATGTTGTCAAGATCAACTTCTTCCAATGTCGGCCATAAAAAGTTGGTTATCATCGATCTATACCGCTCTCCATTGACAGTAACGGTGCTACCAACTTCATCGAAAGAAGTACGGACCGATAATTCCACCAGACCAAAAACCACACCAAACTGTCAATTTAGGTGAATCTAATGGGTGTTCATGAATAATTTGTAGATTTTCTTCGCATCAGAATCGACAGTTTTGTTTATTTACCGCACCACTCAGATGAAAGTGACAGCACGAAAAGTTGCAATTGGAGAACGATTATTTTGATAATAAAATTAAATAATTTGTATACGTTGTTCTTGCGTATATCTCTTCATGATAAAATTGTAAACATTACTAAATATAATAAAAAAAATGACAGTTCATCACTTATTACAAATGGCCGAAACGTCACTTAGAAATCATATCACTCTTATTCGAAAACCCTATATAATCAAGATTCTAGTTTATTTGTAAAAGTATAAAAAAATGGCGATTAAAAAGTTATAAGTCCAATTAAAATCTACAAACAACCCTACCATACACAAAGAATTTTTTTTTTAAATGTCTAAAATCACAAATGGGCGCAAAAAAAAATTTCAATAAAGTCATGGTTTTTGCTGCTAAGAAACAAATAATTAACAAACCAAAAAATCACAAGCAAAATACTCATTTTTAATAATTCTTGAAAATAAAAAAATAACAAAAAAGTATTTTTATTATGAAAATTTTAAAAGAAAAATATTTTCGGATGGTAATACCACATGTAAAAGCGGGATCTGGCAATACTATTTGTGATCGTCAAGAAACGATCGGGATCTGGCAATACTATTTATGGCACTCAAGTAAGAGCAAGAAAGCATATACAAATTCGGTTGCTGATCTTTTCTATTAATGAAAATATGCTCACCATCAGCTGTTCTCTTCTCTTTCTGCGGATACTCTCAGTGCAGACTTCACTCTTGTCTCCGCATTTACTTTTGGAAAATTTTCTTTGCTCTTCCTTAACATTTTTGCTTTTTTGTCTAAATTAGTTTTTCTACGAGACTTTTTTTAATTAACTTAATTTTATTATTTTTTTTAAAATTTTTTTACAGATTATTGTATTTTGAAAAGAAAAAATTAGAGTAAAATAGCATTATAAAATGGCGGAATAATTTTGTACGAATAAGAAGAGAAAATGGCGGAACATTTTTGCCTCCATTTGCTATTTATCCATTTTATGGTGTACAAAATATAGTCCTCTCATTTGATACCTGTTAATTATATATACTATTTGAGATAATATATATTTAGATTAATGTTTGCCATTTTAATATATTTTTAATTAAATTTAAAATGAAACACAAATAGTTGGTTTTTTTTGAAGATGTTGTAGATAATTTACCATTTATGATTAAAAAACAATTTTGGGCAAATGCCTACCACTATCTACACGTAGGTTATAAAGACATCGATCTGTTTCAGAAAATTTTCGATTTTTGCATAATTGTGGCACTATTTCCACAATAATGCTACAATGCGGTTTATATTGGTTTTAATATCTTGAATTGTGTGTTCACTATATTATCATAAACCTTATCTTTCACATAGCCCCAAAAGAAATCCAACGGCGTTAAATCAGATAACTTTGATGACCAATTAACATAACCGCTTCACGATATTAGATGTCTATTAAATTCGATTTGGACGTCTAAACCACAAGTCGACGACTTCGATGTCATAAAAATGAGCCAGCTAAGTTAAAATGAGATTTTTTTCCTGAAAACCCAGCTTTTATAGATCGACCATTTTTTAGTAATAGATTTGAATTATTTTATAGATGGCGTGAGTAAGCGTATTAAGCTACCATGGGCACGCCATACTTTTTTTATGAGTTTGACGTCTGTCAACATTAATCAGTGCATATTGTCAGCAATTTCGTACAACAACATACATTTTTTCTTTGGTAATCATGTCTAGTTTTGTGCCAGAAAAAGAGCATACGCGGGAAGCTCTGCTTTTCTGCTTCAATTTGAAGAAATTGGCTGCCGAATCGCTATATCGGAAACAACGTCCCGAGATTAGTTTCGTTGGTTCAAAGACGGCAATTTTGACTTGTGTAACAAGAAGAGTGAAAATCGGCCTAGGGAGGTTGACGACCATCAATTGCAGGCTCTTTTGGATGAAGACGATACCCAATTGCAAAAATGCTCGGGGAGAAATTGGGTGTTACTCAACCAGCCATTTCCATGCATCTGCGTGCCATGGGGAAGCTTGAAAAGATCGGAAAATGGGTGCCGCATGAATTGAACGATAAGCAGATGGAGCGACGCCAAAACACATGCGAAATTTTGATCGCCAGACTAAAAAGAAAGTCGTTCCTGCATCGGATTGTAACAGACGATGAAAAGTGGATATATTTCGAGAATCCTAAACGCTTGAAATCGTGGGTTGATCCCGGCCAACCATCAACATATTCCCCAAGAAGATCTATGAGATGTTGAAACTTGGTGAAACTGTCAATGTCCACTGCTACCACCAACAACTGATCAAATTGCACCGTTCTCTGCGTGAAAAAAGGACGGATTATGACAAGCTGATTTCCTCCACGACAACGCACCATCGCACACGTCAAAAATGGTTCAAAACTACTTGGAGAGTAGTTTCCTACTCAACTGGAAAGTCCTATCCCACCCCGCTTATTCACCAGACCTGGCCCCCTCCGACTACCACCTGTTTTCGTCGATGGGCCACGCGCTCGCTGAGCAGCACTTCGATCCGAAAATGGCTTGATGAAAACGTTCTTAGGACGCGTGATTTATAGATTTGGTGGGAAAAGAAAACGTGCGATTAGCCGCCGCTAAACTTTTTCTTGTGGGACTTATGGGAAAAAAATCGTGTTCACGCAGACATTTGAGAGCATTTGTAAAAATGACCGAAATACAGCCGGAAAAGTTAAAAAATTATCTGAAAACAATTTTTTAATCGAAATTCTAATTGTAATTTTTTTTTTTAGCTTTTTTCAAATTTGTTCTCTTTGAAATTACTTCCTATTTAACAAAATTTTCTCAATTTTAATCAAATAAAAAGAAAAAATATAAATATCACTTTAGATAGAATTATTATTTGACTTAGACAAAAATATTTGATTAACATTTGCCAAATGGCCTTAAGTGTTGTGGCGCTTAGAATATACATTTCAGTATTAATGTTATTTGAAATGGTAATAAAAAAATACATTCAATAAAACAAAATTATTATTATTGTTTTTTTTTTTTTAAATATTAATGAACTTTGGTTATTTTTCCTTGTATAGATAAAAATTTATTGGAAAAGAATATATACAGCACAAATGCTAATGTATATTAAAGAAAAAGAATAATTTTTGTAAATAATTTTACTTTGAACATTAGAATTGTTAATTAAGAGTATCTTTGACGTCAATTTGTGAAAGATATTTTCGTATTTTCGTATTACATATTGTCATCATGACACTTTCTTTCATTAAATATTAATTGAATCTGTAATGTAATTTGATACGAAGGTAATATTACTAACCAAACCAGCTTACGAAATTCAACGTATCTGAAAAGTACACCATTCTATCTATCTTACCTTTCATCCATCCGCTTCAGATCTTAAAAATATAAAAGCAATACTTATGATTATATCTATTCGGCTCTATTTTATCACGTGCATATCACGTCTTCAGTTGAGGTCAAACCAAAAACATAGTAAATTACAGCCAATAAATTTGAGTGTTAATAAATTTGATATTTTCTATTGATCGCCATCCCATCCAAGAATCAATAATAATAATAATAATAATAAGATTGGCCATTTTGTTAAGATTTAATGAAAATTAAATTTATCAACTCTTTTGCATAATATGACAAATTAATAAGTTTTACTTAAGAAAGGAGAAAACTTTATAAAAAAAAATACAATTTCAATTTTTCTTTGATAAGGAAAACTTAAAAAAAAATTTATATGAAAACGACAAAAATGTATGCTTTAAAAAGTAAAGTTAATTAAGATTTTCATAAAATTTGTATTTTTATTATATTGCTTGGGAGTTGTCATAATGTTTGGAAATTTATTTTTTTTTAAATGGCGGCCACATGACTTGTTCCAGGACTCTCTAATTTTTTATAAAGTAGAGTTTTGATAATTTTTCACACATTTAATGCTGTAATTCAGTTATTACTTGGCTAAATATTCTAAAGTTTAAAAATTATCTGCATAAACACTATTTTTTTTATAGTTTTACAAGAGAAGTCCAACGGGGCCAAGTCGCACAATTTTTGAGATCAATTGACATCATTAAATCTTGAATTTACGCGTTCTGGGAACTTTCTAAGTAATAAAATCAAAATTTATCGTCTTGTCAAAATCTTCAAGTTCTGACCATAGCGAAAACCATTTACAATTTTAAACCAAAATGTACACAAAATAGTCACTTTTCGCAGATACAATGGCTTTTTAATAGTCACCTGTGGGTTTTTAGAGCCCCATATATGGTAATTTTGCAAACAATTTTGACATATCCGACAAATGAGCCGCATTGCTGAAGAAAATTGTAACGCATTGATTGGTGATTAAATAATGCATCTTTTAAAATGACAAACTTAAAACTAAACAATTTTTTCTTTAAATGATATATAAATACAGTTTACAGATCTGTATTTTCAAAATCAAGAAAACGATAACGCACTTTATCTGAGAACACATTAGAAAACACCATTAAAATTAAATTGAACCTAGCAAAAGACGATGTTTGTTTGTTTATTTGTATGTAAAGTCTTTGAGACAAGAGCCAGAGGTCATTCTGTAGCGTTACGACCAGGAAGCCATTTTGGGGGACCTCATATTAGTTAGTCGAAAAAGTTCAAGGCTTTTTCTGACAAATGGAATTTATATTAATTAGTTGAAAAAGTTTAAGCGCGTTTGAAAAGTGACACTAAAAGTTTTGTATAGCGCAAAATTTTATTAAAATCGGTGTAGTGTAGAAAAAGTCATTAAATTTAAAAAAAAGGACCACTTGGAAAAAGTTTGTGGTGTTTATGGTGAAGACGCAGTATCAAAATCAGCGGCACGCAAATGGTTCACTCACTTTCGTTCTGGAAATTTCAATGCCAAAAATAAAATTGATGAATTGCTCAAAAAATTCAGTACGACCGGCATTTAAGCATTCAAAATATAGCTTATAAATTAAATATTCATTATACAAACCATTTTGAACCATTTGCAAAAGATTGGGTTTAAAACGAAAGTCGATGCTTGGTTGCCTTATGAATTGAGTGTGAAAAACAATATAGACTGACTTTATATCTGCGATCTGCTGCTGAAGCGCAATGAAATCGAGCTATTTCTGAAGTGAATCACAAATGGCGATTAAAAATGGATAAAATACGAGAATATTTCTGAAAAAAAGAGATGAACGATCACAAACAATTTCAAAGCCAGGATTGATGGCCAATAAGGTTATGCTGTGTGGATGGTGGGACTGGAAGGGAATTGTTCATTACAGAACTTGGTACTGTACTGTGAGCAAATCGAGAAATTATGCTAAGAATAAACAGATAGAATTCATCAATAGGAAGGGTGTCGTCTAAAGCTCGACCACACACATTGTTGATGACTCGCCAAAAACTAAGAGAGCTTGCTTGGGAAATTTTCGCTCAGACTATCACTTATTTCGATGACTACTTCAAGAGTGGACATTCTTGATTCAGTTTTCTAACCAGAAACCACCGAAGTTCTATACTGATGGAATCATTGCTCTGCCCGAAAAAAATAGCGAAACGTTTTCGCTATTAATAGAGAATATTTGATTTGAATAAATTGATTTTGACACTCTGATTTACTTTACAACAAAAACGCCACAAACTTTTTCGACTAACCAATATTATCTAACCAATAAAACGTATCCATACGTATAGTTAGTTGAGAAAGCAAGAATATATGTTTATATCCTTAGTGATTTTTGTCTAGATTTCAATGTTTTTTTTTTTAATAAATTTTATAAAAAAAAATCTACAAAGAAATTATATTTAAAAATCCTCAAAAATTGATTAAAAAAATAAATTGAAGACTTGAGCATATCTGAAACCTGATATTCTCGAAAAGTTATAGTTTTTGCTCAAAGGTTCAATTTTATGGTATATACATAATAAAACTAGAAATTCTCCGAAAAAAGTGCCAATAAAAAATTGTATTAATTTGATTCGAATATTTTTTGATTAATGAATATATTTTTTTAAAAATATAAATCGAACGAACAACTGGTAAATTCACTTGTTGAGATATTCCGTATTCCGACGGGCAATAAAAATTTCATTTTAACTATTTGAACAACACATCAACAGATACGAATATGGCTACAAACATATCAGTTTTTGGTTAATCGGAGGAATGGAATGTGGTAATTTGTTGATGGCAACACTCATTGGTAGTGGTTCTATTTTCCATGTCGATTTAACAAAATCAACGTCAGATAGGCACACGATAATTACTTTCTCATAACGTGAAATAGTCAACTGATATCTTTACGTAATCTTCAAATAGATACGGCACGATGTCCTGAACTGGTTCAATTTTCCTAGGCATTCCCATGCGTATGCAGTCTGTGTTATAAACGGAATTTTGCATTCGGGATGGGATTACCTTTTCAACCGAATGTACACAAATTAAAATTATTACTATATGACACGTGCAATTATTATATCAGAGATTCCTAGCCCCAAACTTGCTTCCATACTGGAGAGACGTATATAAAATTTGTGATAATTTATGACTACATTAATAACATTAAGACTATAAAAATATAATAAAATTTTCGCCCACATTCGCACTTATGAAGTGCTCCACTTTTAGAATTTTTGTATATTTTTATCTAGGAAAAAATTCCTTTTTTGTTGAGATACTTAATAAAGTAGTTTTTTTGTTTTTGTTAAAATATATTATTTCCTGTTTATTATTTTAGTCTTAATTGAAAATTTCCTAAATAATTATATGATTTCACTTCATAAATCATTTCGGATATTAAATTTGTTCATTCGTTATCTGATGTTATGTACTACGTGCATTTCCGTTGACGTGTAAACTTCTAAAAAGTCCTTATCGTTCGTATTAAATATAGTCTAGTTAGTAACAATAAAAGCTAATTCATCCCGGCCATTTAACTTTAAAAGTAGGATACTCTACCTTTGAAAGGTGATTGCTTCCGTCATCCTTATTCTATTATATAAAATATTCGATGTTGAAAGTTATTGTACTTAATGATCTGATATTGTGATTGAAAAAAAAATAACTTTTCAAAACTCCATGATTGGTTTAATTCTTGTAATTTTGCTATTGGTAAAAGAAACCAAATTAAATAAAGACCACAAATTTGATATCTATTTTTAGGATGACTTAGTTGCGTTGGAAATGTAATTATTTTTAATAGATTATAAAAGGAAGAAGTCGAAATTACTAACGTACATAAATGAACCCACGCTCATTGTAAAAATGTTGATACTAAAATTCACCGCAAACACATACAATGGAATAGGATAGATCCTTAAAACAAATACAGAATATCTATTCAGTAAATACATTGGCACTCAGAAATTATTGTAAAGTTCATTCGTTGTTGCCGTAAGGATCTATCCTTTTTCACTATTCACATAAACACGTTTAAGACATGCGCCATAACACAGCGAATACATAAATTTTTTAAAAAAAAAGGATTATATCCAAATTTGAATTTTCAAAATAATTCCTAAACTAATAAAATCGGAATTTTTTTTTTCAGGTTATATTGAATAGTTGGTATAGAAATTTGCTCTTATCCATATTATTTGATCTTAAAAGTTTCGAAATTCCTATTTAATATATTCGATTGACAAAACTACTAACAAAATGGGTATTAGGAACAGGAGACATTGTTATAAGGGAAATTTTTAATTTGAAAATTAACGCATGATTAAGTTCAATTTAAACTGACATGTTATTTTCTGTTGCGGTTAGTTTATTGGCTGGCAGCAAATATTCTTGCTTTTAGCCAAATTGTGGGGGCGATTGTAATCAAAAAAAAAAAATTTCCCCCAAAACTAATTAATTGTTACATAATATGATGGAAATTTAGATAAAATTCACGTTCTATTATCCTCATATGTAATATATTTTAAAAATAAAAAATCGACTTTATCCGAAAGAAATTTGTAATAGAATATCCAAAAAGACTAATTGACGACTACCATAATTATTGACCAGCCATCTTTCCACATAATGTTCAATGTGACTTAAATTCTGTTATATCAATTTGAGATTTTTTGTTATCCACAGTCAAATATTTCCGTATTATTCAGTGAATTTTTCTATTTAATTTTATCTTAATAGAAATTTAGAGCCTAAAGGAAAATTTTTGGTATTGAATTACTGCCGATTTATCCAACTTTTACTAGCAAAAATTATAAAAATATACTTATTTAGGTAAAAACCATCTTACATTGAGTCTAGCTAGTAAAATAAGTGGGGTAGTTTTAACTTAAGTCCTTACGAGTAGTGACGGAAAAGTGATTATGTTCCAAAAATTCTATTTCATTTTCATACATTAACTTTTCTGTGTCTAAATAGCTATAGGAGGTCTGTTCAAAAAGTATCACGAATTTTGAATTTCCGCGGGTTACGTATATTCGATTTTCAATTTTTTGTGGCATTATGTTGGTACTCATATCTCTTACTTATGCCGAAAAGTTCGGCCATTTTAAATGTTCAGTTAATTTTTGACAGCTGCTTTGCTTGCACGTGTTTTGGCTCGTCTTCGATTTTTGCCCATTCAAAAAAATGGATTAAATAATCTGTTTCGGGAAGAAGAAAAAGTCACAGGTGGCCAGATCTGGGGAATACGGTGGCTGCGGCATTATAAGTATGTTGTTTTTGGCCAAACGTATGCGTGAGCAGGAGCGTTATCATGGTGCAAAAGCCAATTTTTGTTCTTCCACATATCCGGGCGTTTCTGGCGGATTGCTTCCCGCAACTTGCACATAACTTGCAGGTAATATTTCTTATTGACCGTTCTACCCTGTGGTAAGAACACATGTTGTACCACGCCCCTACAATCGAAGAAAACTGTAAGCAAAACCTTCATATTCGACCGAACTTGGCACGCTTTTTACGGTCTTGGCTCTTGCGTCAGCTTCTATTGGGATGATTGAGCTTTGGTTTCTACGTCTAACCATAAACCCATGATTCGTCACCAGTTATGACCCTTTGGAGCAAATTTGGGGCGTCGCGGACAGAGTCCAACAGCTCCTTAGCAATATTAATGCAATGCTGTTTTTGATCGAAAATGGGCAAAAATCGAACACGAGCCAAAACACGTGCAAGCAAAGCAGCTGTCAAAAATTAAATGAACATTTAAAATGGCCGAACTTGTTGGCATAAGTGAGATATATGAGTACCAACATAACGGCACAAAAAATCGAAAACCGAATATACGTAACCCGCGGAAATTCAAAATTCGCGATAGTTTTTGAATAGACCTCGTACATTGAGGGAAGGGTTGTTCCCACTCTCCGTAGCAGTTTTGGAATTGGAATCGCCTTCATCGTCTTCAGTATTAAGATAAGGTCCTTTTAAGAGTATTTTTCAATCTTTGAGAATAAAAAGAATCTATACGAACTGGGTTTAGATGAACAGGCGGGCTACAAAACCACTGGCATGACTATTTCCCAAAAAAAACTCGGAAATGGTGGTACTTCCAAGTGTCTGCAATATCCGATCTGTCGCGAAAATCCATTTTTATCAGTCTTTCAAGGACTTTTTTTATTTAAAACTTGTTTGACAAGCCCTCACTTGTTCCCAATTTTCATCATTTTTCGATGTTGAAGGCCTTCTTGTGCGCAGTTCGCCTTCTACTATATCTATGCCCTACAAAAATATTTTATGCCACCTAAAACTTTGTGTTCTTGATAAGGAATGTTCCCCACATGTTCGTTGCAACATTTCGTAACTCAAACTCGTCGCTTCACCAAGCTAAGCCTAATAATATTTAATAACGCATTGTTGATCCAAATTTCGCTGTTTCATTTTTCATAACGCACTACAAAAATGCACCTTCACTTATCACGGTTTATAGAATCGCGAAGGTCCTAGATTAGGTTAAAACTTATATTGCACGTCTAGGAAGGACTAACCTGCAAACGTTATACAGTGTAAGTGCTCAGTATTATCACTGATCTGATAGTTTTTATTCGAAAAAATGCAATCACCAAACCCAT
Source organism: Atherix ibis (assembly GCA_958298945.1). NCBI lineage: Eukaryota > Metazoa > Arthropoda > Insecta > Diptera > Athericidae > Atherix > Atherix ibis. Next base: position 16,552,144 of record OY282609.1, on the reverse strand, counting down.
TTTTTACTAATTAAGAAAAAATCAAAGAAAAAAATTATATGCAAAGACTAATTATTTGATCTTGAAAGGATCTCCATTTTGTGATTCGTAAAATACATCACACTTATTTAACATCTTTCAAGCGTTTATATTATTGAAAATGGTATTTGCTTAGTTTTAAATTAAAAACTACTAGACTATGAATCTGATTTTTCCAACAGCGACGAGGCTCATTTCTCATTTGGTGGATATGTCAATAAGCAAAATTACCATATATAGGGCTCTGAAAACCCACAAGTCACTATGCAGAAGCAATTGTATCTGCAAAAAGCGAGGGCCTCGTATGTATTTTGGTCTGAAAATGTCATTGGTCCGTATTATTTTAAAAAGAAGAATTGGAAACCTTTACCATCAATTGTAAGCGCAGTGATCATATGATCACCCATATGTGGTTTCAACAAAACGTCACCACAAACCACACAACATGAAAATTTTTTGGCTTCATTTAACGAAATTTTCTTTAAATTTGGAAATACAGGGTACATTTCATGTACCAGGTCGAAATTGTTTTTTAATAACTTTTAAATTATATACAATTTTATTATTTCTATTTTATGTATAAATCATTATGTATAGAATATGATGTCAGTTAAATGTCCGCCTCTAGCTGCGGCGCAAAGGAGTGCTCTTTTAAGCTCATTTTATATAACATTTTCGCAGAGTTCTTGTGTTATTTCAGCAATTTCGTGTAGAATTTTGTCCTTAAGCATCGAGATTGTGATTAGTTTGTTAGTGTACGCCTTTTCCTTAAAGTCCTCCCATACGAAGAAATCGGGAGAGTTCAAATCAGGGGATTTTGGGGGCTAGTCGATATCACCACGTTTTCACATTATTCGACTGGGTAAAATTTCTCTCAAAATTTGCATCCTAGCACGGGCTGTGTGTGATGTGGCACCGTCTTCTTCGAACCACATGTTCTGTAGGCCTAATTGATTCCAACATGTCCCGATATAGGTCACCAGTAACTGTTACACCATTGCCTCCAGTATCCTCAAAGAAATATGACATAATGATGCCGGCGACTCAAATGCCGCACCAAACAATTACTCTACGAGGGTGTAGTGGTCTTTGGTTGAGGGTTTTCAATGCCCCAATAGCGTCTATTCTGTTTATTAACAAAGCCAGCCAACTCGAAGTATGCCTCCTCGCTCATAATGATTTTTTGCCAAAAATTGTGGTCGCCCATACCGGGCTGTAAAACTCGAGCACTCCAGTCTCACCGCCATTAATGGTCATTTGCCTTGCAGCTGTTGTGTCAATTGAATTTTATAAGGATCAGAAAGCCCCGTCAAAAATTTGTATACAATTTTTAATAAACATGCTGGAGATATTACCAATTTTTCTGCACGGCGTCGATGAGAGGTGCCAGGACATTCAGCAATACTCTGCGTCACTGCATCAATCTTTTTAGATTGGCTTAATTATAGTTCAAACTTTGTTTTATTTCACAATCTTATCTTTTATATATTTTCAAAATTATTCATTACACGCTGAATAGTTCACAATAAAACAATTATTTAAATTAAATGTTTTAATAATTTCAGAAAGTTGTTGCGGCGTTATATGCTCAATAATAATAAATTGTTACCGACTGACTGTCAAATGGCAACAAATAAATGTCATCCAAACCAAAATGGCGGCCAAACAAAATCGAGATGGAATATAAAAATCACTCTGTATTTAAACTCTTTTTTAAAATTGAGGAAGACTTTTTGAATACATTTAAATTTAAGAATAATCCTTAAATTTAAGAATAATAAAAAAAACTAATTATTTTAGAACGTAAATTTAATAAGGTCATTTTTTTCAGAAATAAAAGTAATTTAAAAAAAATATATAAATCGAAATATATAAATTAGAGGATCACTAACTTAATAACATCAAATCTTTTTGAATTTTCAAATAGATTTAATAGAAAGAAACCTCAAAATGAGAAGTGAAGCATTTTACTTATAGTTCTTATGTCTTTAAAAAAAAAAGGCTATTTTAAGATGATATCACATCAAAAAGAATTTATTGCATAAAATTTTCATTATAAAATGCCGAAGACTATGTAAAAGAATCATAAAGCACATAATTAACATAATTAATACCATCGATAAATAATTCTTATCAAAAGTGTTGTTGAGGATTTTTATGGGGCAGCGATCGACGTAAACGTATCCTTACCGACACATGCAACAAGTTCAAGCCAATCAAATGTAAATTGGACGATACGCCAGAAAAAGTGGATCGGCCCAACGGAAAGTGAAATGAGAGGAGCATCTTGGCCATGCCGAATGTACTTTATGTGAAGTCACCACTGAAGCCATCACGTTGGGAGGATGCCAAAACAATGGTGTAGGTGGTGGAGTATCTAAAACTGTTGCTGCAGAAGGAAGAACATGCCTGAGGATTCTTCATACCACAATACGGGCACAGGCAAACTGTTGCTTTCTTGATGGAAACGCGATAAATTGTATTGTAACGATGCGATGGCCATAACGATAGTACTTGGATACCGTATGCTGGCCATACATGCACCCATTGAATAATTACTTCCTTACATTAATACCGACGCACTTTCCTCTTTTCACAATCCATCCGAACAGATTACTTCAAATTTGTATCGTCCTGCGCTGTATTGGTAGTGGTTGTAAAGACACTGACGTACCTTGCGCAGGGGAAGTGCCTGTACTTGTACTGTTTACGAGATAAGAGAGCACAATGTACGATGTATAAAAAGCCCGTCTCGACATCTGAATAGTCAAGTTATCAGCGACACTCCATTACGTTAGTATCGCCACAAAACAACTTTAGTTCACAACCGTTAAACTGTATTCTTGCCAGTCAAGTTAAATTTGTTTTTCAAATCAGGACAATCAAGTGAGACACGTCCTCTTTGATTTTAACGATACTTAAAAGTTTCAAGCTCATCGGCAACTGCAATAACGTTTTCGCCATCAGAATTTAACAAGTTTAAAAGTGATAGAAATTTTATCAATTTTTCATCGAATCTAAAGAAAAAGAGTCCTGCATTGAAGCTTTCAGAATTAACTTTTAGGACATCTTCGATCAGGTATGTACAAAAAAAATGCGCAGTGTTAGAGTTGGTTTTTCTCGTGAATTGAAATTTTTTTTTGGAAAAGAAAAAAAATTAATTTTTAAAAAAAAATTATTTTTCTATAAAATTGTGGCGAAAATTATTTGCGTTTTTTTTTCTGAAATTTATTTAACAAGTTAACAAGACCAAATCTAGGGTAATATTAAGAGAGTAGCTTTTATTGTGTTAAAAGTGAAAGTATTACAAAAATTTTGAATTAAAATAAAAATCCTATTTTTTTGTGTAAAAATTCTTCCAAATTAATTTTTTTCTTAAATAACTGGAATTTTTTCTCTTTTCCTTTATTTAATACTAATCAACACTTTATAACGCCTTTAGTATCCTGGCTAAATGAATACGAAAAAAAAACTTATGTTTAAACTTTTTTATTCACTCTAAGATCAAATGAAATTTTTTTTCTTGTCAAATTTTAGAAATTAAATAAATAACTTTATCTCAATTTTATATAGAAAAGTAGAAATTTATATTTGTATACATATATATATATACCTCAATAGAGTTTAATATATTTACATATGTATGTGTGTACGTATGACGGATATGTACACTACCACCATGGGAAAGGGGCAAATTGAAATCACATAAAGTTCAGGAAGCATTTTTTTCAATCGTTTTTATGAAATTTGATTATTTCGTAGAACGATATAAAAAGGAAATTTGGTCCTTTGTAAATTGGCTATATTCTCAACGTAGTTATTTATTTATGGTAGGTAGGCCTAGAGCCCACATTCGTGCGTTGATTTAATTTTCACTTTTTCAAAAAGTTTGAAGTTAATGGTCGAGTTTCGGTTGTGAACAAGTGTAGAAAATGTTAAAGTGGTTAGAATTTTTTTTATTTAACAAAAGCCCAAAAAAAAAATGCGAATACATATATAAGAAGCAATTTAGTCACAAATGAAAATATAAAAATTAGATTCGAATACATATTTAGAATCAAATTTTTAGTAACTAATAGGCATAAAGTGAAATTTTGTTCTCTTCTTGAATAAATATGGTTCGATTAATTGCAATAATTATTTTGCAAACAGTAAATAATAACTACTTAGTTGCAGTTTTTTTAAATAGTTAAAATCACAAATTTATTTAATATTACAAAAGTTTGTAAATTAGCTTTGGAATTTTCTAATTAAATATTTTATAGTAAATTTGAATCTATTCATTAATACTTGTACTAACCACATTTATTATAGAGTATAAAATCATAGATTTGGGGTTGTGGTTAGTATTCCATATTATTAGTTAGTATTTGCAAGTATAATCTTAATTAGAGTAATTCTAAATGTTTGATAAATGATCCCATACTCTTTCAATAAGAATAAATATTCTCAAAATATTCTATTGTAAAATTTCCAAGTCTTAAATTCAATTGATATAATCACAATTTAGTATTATTTTAACTTATTCAATATGAATAAAGTTAACTTTTAAACTAATTCCTAAGAATATAGATAAAATGCCTAATATAATTGGATCAAAGCTTTACTATAATAAATAGTGGTTTCTAGAAGAAAACTATTCCAAACAAACAAACTGACTCCATATTATATCCTTTTCCTTATAAAATTTCTAACAGATCATAATACACAACTCTTAAGTATGATTCTTATCGAAGATAGAAAAAAATACCCCAAATTAAACACAACAAAACGAAAGAGTTAACACTTTATTAAAAGGAGTACAAAGTATCCCATCCCTTTTATAGGCAGACAAGTTGCGGTTTTTTTACTGTAAATGGAATGGTAAGAAATTGGTTAATTAGTGTAAATCTAAGAAACGATAAAGGTGCTCAGGATTTGTGTTAATAATTAAATTCTCAGCCAAATGCAAACATTCTAAATCGCCACTTAAAAATCACAAATCATAAATTGTTCAACCTTATTTCCCAATGTCAACATCAAAGTGTCGTCTCATTTCGAATGGATGAACAAGAAAATAGAGGTTGATGAATTTATCTTTATATTAAATAGAAATTAATCATAAATTATTTTTTGTATTTATTAGGAATAAAATCTAATTGGAATTTTGAAATTAAAACAAAAATTTAAAAAAAAATCAAAGAAAATTTACACCATCACAAATCTCAGTTACTATTCTTTAGATTTGTTTTGAAAGTTTTACTTTTCTTTATATGCAATATTATATAAAATCTCTATTAGATAAAAATTTACTTACTTACTATATTTAGAACTTTATTTAGATGAATACAAAAATAATAATGCATGAAGTAGTACAACATCGATCAATCAAAAAGTCGATTGCAAGATTTGTTTTGTAACTTTTTGGCAATCAAAGTCGACCTTTATCCGATTAGCCTCCTTCAATCTTGAGTTAATTGAAAGTTTTACTATGATTTCTAAGCATTTTCATGTCATATAAATCACGTTGAAGTGGCAATGGATACACTCAAATATGAATACGGATATGTCCTTTATAGATTGTGTTGAAACTATAGCCAAATAGAATAGAGAGTTTCCCCAATTCATAAAATATTCATTAAATACAACAGATTCGTATGTATCTTAAATACGACAAATTGAGATTTTTGAAAATGTTCACCTATAAATCTAAGGATATGTCTAGAAAGGAATGAAGGACTATTTTCTTCTCTTCTACTTGGATTTTCAAAATTATTTGTTCTTTTTAGTTTAATTTTATCCCTTGTATTTTCTTTAGGCATTTTTCAAAAAATCATGCTATAATTTGTTTTTAACCAAAAATCTCCTGTAAAATTTGTAAAAACTTAAAAAAAAAATTGTAAAAATCTTTACATTTTTCTTTTTTGAAAGTTTAGATAACAACTAACATATATCAATTACCTTCAAGAAAAATCAATAAAAATCTATTTTTTTCTACTAACTCTTCATATTAATTTTAAAAAATCTATTTAATATATTAGAAAATTATTGAATTTCCAGAGTAATTTTTCTTATTATAGATATTTGGTAGAAAAAACTTTTTAAATATTTTTTTAAATTTTCGTTTAATAAAAAACATATTATAAATTTTAAGCAGTGAAATTTTTTTACTTATAAAAAATTTGATTTTATTTTTGTACATATTCAGTTTTTGCAAACTTTGGTAATAAATTTAGTGAATATTACATAAAAATACAGGTCCTTTTATTTTATTTAACTTTTATCAGAAAGAGAAATTAACTATAAAAGATTTTTTTATTGTGCAATTTACTGTAATGTTTTGGAAAAATTTACTCCTTCACATAATTTTAGGGAATTTATCAAAATTAAACTTTATTTTTTGGAAATTAAACTCTAATTTTGGGAAATTATCTTCTTCACATACAATATATTTTTGGGATTATTATTTTTTAGGGAAAGTTATTTATTTTTTCACAAATTTGTCTGGAAAATTTATCAAAAAAAAACCAAATTTTTTAGAATTTTACTTCCTCACAAAATTTTTGGAAAATTTATCAAGTGAAAAACTTATTTTTGGGAACTTTTCATCTTTACACAACTTTTGAGAAATTTATAAAACGAAACTTAATTTTTAGAAATTTGCTTCCTCACAAAAATTTTGGACAATTTATCAAGTGAAAAACTTATTTTTGGGAAATTTACTTCCTCACAAAATTTTTACAAAACTTATTAAGTGAAAAACTTATTATTAAAAAATTAACTTCTTCACAAAATTTTTGAGAATTTTATAAAACGAAACTGAAAAACTTATTTTTTGGGAAATTTACTTCCTCACAAAGTTCTTGAAAATTTTGAGAATTTTATAAAAAATAAGTGAAAAACTTATTTTTGGGAAATTTACTTCCTCACAAAATGTTTGAAAAATTTATCAAGTGAAAAACTTATTTTTGGGAAAGTTACTTCTTCACACAACTTTTGAGAATTTTATAAAACGAAACATAATTTTTAGAACTTTACTTCCTCAGAAAATTTTTGAAAAACTTATCAAGTGAAAAACTTATTTTTGGAAAATTTACTTCCTCACAAAATGTTTGGAAAATTTATCAAGTGAAAAACTTATTATTGAGAAATTAACTTCTACACAAAACTTTTGAGAATTTTATAAAACGAAACTTAATTTTTAGAAATTTACTTCAAACACAAAATTTTTGGACAATTTATCAAATGAAAAACTTATTTTTGGGAAATTTACTTCCTCACAAAATTTTTGGAAAATTGAGCAAGTGAAAAACTTATTTTTGGGAAATTAACTTCTTCACACAACTTTTGAGAAATTTATAAAACGAAACTTAATTTTTAGAAATTTACTTCCACACAAAATTTTTGGACAATTTATTAAGTGAACATTTTTTTTTGGGAAATTTACTTCCTCTCAAAATTTTTCGAAAATTTAACAAGTGCAAATTTTTTTTTTGAAAAATTAACTTCTTTACAAAACTTTTGAGAAAAATATAAAACGAAGCTTATTTTTTAGAAATTTACTTCCTCACAAAATTTTTTAAAAATTTATCAAATGAAAAACTTATTATTGAGAAATTAACTTCCTCACAAACTTTTTGGAAAATTTATCAAGTGAAAAACTTATTTTTAGAAAATTTACTTCCTCACAAAATTTTTGGAAAATTTATCAAGTGAAAAACTTATTTTTGGGAAACGTACTTCCTCACAAAATTTTTGAAAAACTTATCAAATAATAAACTTATTTTTGGGAAATTTACTTCCTCACAAAATTTTTCGAAAATTTATCAAGTGAACATTTTTTTTTTTGAAAAATTAACTTCTTCACAAAACTTTTGAGAATTTTATAAAACGAAACTTAATTTTTAGAAATTTACTTCCACACAAAATTTTTGGAAAATTTATCAAGTGAAAAACTTATTTTTGGGGAATTTTCTTCTTCACACAAATTTTGATAAATTTATTCAACGAAAACCTCATTATGGGGGTACCTCGGTTGTTATTTTTTTCTTGTATTTATAATTAAAATATTTTTTGGAAATATTCTAAAAAAACCCGAAAGAAGCTAATCAATCTCAGAAAATAATGTTTTTAAATCTTATAAATTCCAAAAAACTTACTATTTTTTTAAAAATAATTTTATGCAATTAAAAAAAAATATATTAATAAAAAAAATTGCATTTTGGTTAAGAGCTTACAAAGTTTTTTTATTAGAATTTTTCAAATTTAATTGCAGTAAAGAATTTTTTTAAGAGGAATTGGAAAAATCGGTAATTTTTTCAGTACAATTTTTGAAATGTACTATTTTGTTTAAAAAAAAAGTACGACTAACTCCAACGTAATCAGAATTTGAACAGGTGTTATGGCGACTTCTGTTATAATGTGTTGTTTTTTCTACAAAAAAATTATTGAGAAAAAATGAGCATTTGTAACACCAGTAAAATTTTTTACTAAAGTCAACTTTTGAAAATGCGTAGTTTAAATCGAAACTCAATTAAAGAACATTTCCAAAAAAAATTATTCTCTCAAATATTTAATATAACAAATCCAAATTGAAAATTAAAAAAAAATTACAAAAAAACAACAATAAACAATATATTTTATTGCAATTTCAAAATTAATACCTTCGTACCTAATCAATAATAGAATATTCCTTATTAAATACTGAATTGACTAAAATAATATGTAATCAATATTTTATTAGTAAAAATTTTAATTAAAAAAAAACTTTAAAACTGATTTTTTTTCCCCCATAAATAACGATCGCAAATCGTTCCGTTCCCGTTTAGTCTAGCAACGATCTTCTACAGAATAGATTGGAAATTTTTTCAAGTGCAACAATTTAAATTTTTGCTAATTTTCAATAAAGTGGTGAGAATAAAATTTTTTTTGGTATATAATAATTTACTTAAATAATAAGGAAATTAATTTTTATTGAATAAAAATTTGGAATATAAGAAAAAAAAAAAAAATTCCAACAGGTAACAAAGTAATAAAAAATATCCACAAAAACATTCTACTCGTATATTCTTTCAAGAGAATTATTTAATTTATGGGATTTAAATAATTTATTTATGCCTACGACAATTTTAATAAATACACTTACATTTATGTAATAGTGCATCTATAGAGTTGGTTGTATTCAATTGTATTGGTTTTGTTAAAAATATTTTTAACCAACGAAAGTTATTCTGCACAAACAAATAAGTGAATTTAACAACATTTACAATTCAACACGTGTAATTTTATGACATCCTTTTTTTCATAGGCTGGAAAAATTAATTAAAATATTTTCTGTCATTTGTGGATAGAACTGCAGGTATATTAATGAATATTTTTTATTACATCCAACGTATTTACCTAAAGATGATAAACAAATTGGTTTATTTTATTTTGAAATCCTATTTTATCGATCCTGCATATTTTCTGATCCAAGACTTTAACCTGAAGGATGGCAATTTTTATCATTAAACTAAAAATAATAATTTACACTTCATTAACTTAATTTGCTTAAAAAAAAATGTTTCCAACTTAATGGAAATTCTCTGTTTTGCTGCAAAAATAAATACTGATTTTTATTTATTTTGTAAAAATATAATTGAAAATTTCTTTTAGTAATAGATTTTTGGATTCGGAGAGTAAATCAATTCTATTGTGTAATATACAAACAAAATCAAAAATATTAGAAAACTTTTTACATTCTAACTTCGTCTGGGACATAATAATTAGGAATGGATTTACCTTTTTTCATTATTATAGAAAAGTTAACTATAAGTTATCTTACATTATATTAGGAAAACTTAAATTAGATGAAAAAATCTCTACATACCATAAGAGTATAGTGAGAAATTTACTAAATTTTTCTAATTAAAGTGAGAGTATATAAAAAGGATAAGAAATTAGCACTCAAAATAAATCTATTGCTTTATAACTTAATGAAGATAAACATTAGAAGTTTATTAATGAAAATTTTGTCACTCCCATAAGGATATTTTTTGCTTATAATACGTATGATATTATAGTTAGAACTTTTTGAAACTACAAATAATAAAATACCAGATAGATAATATTATATTTAGACAAATAATATTTCAAACTATTTTATTCAATTCTAATTGAAATGAAATATTTAAAAATATAAAATTTAAACATTATTAAAAGAAAACTTTTCGAAAAAAAAATTTCCTGATAAAAAAACATACTTTTAAAAATTTAGTAAAAAAAAAAAAAATAATAATTTGCCAAATTTAAGCAGTAGTTATTGATCAAAATTTGGCTTTTTAACGTAGAAAGTTTCTGTTCAAACTGATTTTTTTATTAAATTGTCAAAAATATTCAATTTTTCCATTAATAAAAGAAAGTCTAAATATTTATTGATGAAGGATACAAGAAAGCCTTAATATTTATTAATACAGGCTACAAAGCAGTCCAAATATTTATTAATAAAGGATACAAGGAAGCCTTAATATTTATTAATACAGGCTACAAGAAAGTTTTTAAAATTTATTAATGAAGGCTACAAGGAAGTTTAAATATTTATTAATAAAGCCTACAAAAATGCCTAAATATTTATTTATAAAGGCTATAAAAAATCGAAATATTTATTAACAAAAGCTACAAGAAAGCCTAAATATTTATTGATGGAGGCTATAAGAAGCCTAAATATTTATTAATAAAGGTTATAAGGAAGCCTTAATTTTTATTAATAAAGGCTACAAAAAACTGAAATATTTATTAATAAAGGTTACAAGCAAGCCTAAACATTTATTAATAAAGGCTATAAAAAACCCCAAATATTTATTAAAACAGTCTAAATATTTATTAATAAAAGTTATAAGGAAGCCTAAATTTTTATTAATAAAGGCTACAAAAAAACCGAAATATTTATTAATAAAGGCTATAATGAAGCCTTAATATTTATGAATAAAGGCTTCAAAAAAGCCTAAATATTTATTAATACAGGATACAAGGAGGCCTAAATATTTATTAATACAGGCTACAAGGCAGTCTAAAAATTTATTACTGAAGGTTATAAAAAGCCTAAATATTTATTAATAAAGGCTACACTGAAGTCTAAATATTTTTTAATAAAGGTTATAAGGAAGTCTAAATTTTTATTAATAAATGTTATAAAAAACCGAAATATTTATTAAGAAAGGCTACAAGAAAGTCTTAATATTTATTAATGAAGGCTACAAGAAAGTTTAAATATTTATTAATAAAGCCTACAAGCAAGCCTAAATATTTATTAATAAAGGCTATAAAAAACCGATATATTTATTAACAAAAGCTACAAGAAAGCCTAAATATTTATTAATAAAGGCTACAAGGAAGTCTAAATATTTATTAATGAAAGTTATAAGGAAGCCTAAATTTTTATTAATAAAGGCTACAAAAAAAAACGAAATATTTATTAATAAAGGCTAAAAGGCAGTAATCAATTTCATCCTAAAACTTCAAAATCTTTTGATTTTCTTTGACAATGTAAATTTTAATATTACTAACTTTATAAAAATATTCCTTCAAATATATTGTATGCAAAATTGTTTTATGTATAATATTTTCTAAAATTCAACTTTAAAAAAAAATCAAAAGTATGCCGTGTAAAAAAGTTCATGAAATTAATTCTTTTAAGCAAAAATTTTTTTTTTTTTTAACAAGGATATTCTCATATAAATTTCTGGAAAATCAGCTAACAACAAATTCACGTATAAGTGTACGTCCATACATGTTAGAAAAAAATATTATTTCAAATTTATTATAAATTAAAGGTAGCTTTATAAGTACTTGTTGTACCTTCATATACTAATGCTCATTAATTTCTATACATGTACACGTATGTATGACTGTGATGAAAAAATCCCTTTAGTAGAGAAATATATAAATTTTATTCTATTGCCAATAAGGATTATTAATTCTATGTTAAAGCGTAAAATTACTCATAATTTCGGAAAATACGATGTGCTAAAAATTATGCTTTCCCGAAGTGAGTACAGAGAAATCACCACTGGCTTTGTGTGACTTAATCATTTTTGCAGATACGCGTTCTAATATCGGTTATGACATTTTCATAGCCAAGAAACTTCATTAAAACTGATCCAACAAATAGCAATCTAAGATGCCACAAAGTAAATATATTTTCTCCCGTCTTGTTACCAATATTTCGAGGGTCAATACTGCAATTACCACCCCCAACCCGTAATTTTCAGGCTCAAACCATGGCGATGGTATTGTTGTAGTGTTTTTTGGAAAAAGAAATAGAAAATTCTATAGGCTTCTTTAGGAAAATTGAGCAGTAATCGTCTTGTTTAAAGATAAAAAGTTTCGCATTGTTGAATATTAATAACTTTGAAGTTTGCGAAAAAAAGACGTCCTTCTTGAGAACGCATTCAAGTTTAAGTCATATCATAAAAGAACAAAATACAAAACATTAAACCATACAAGAAATATTAAAAAAGGAAGTCCTACTAGTGTAGGATTAGAAATTTTTTTGAATTTTTCCTTAATATCAAATATAATGATTTTCAGATAAAAGACAAAACCTTATATCCTTTTTTGTATTAAATATTGATTCATGTAATTAAAAATACATCAGGATTATCTAACATTAAATTTTCTCCCTCTTAATTTGGTAAAATATTACGAAAACGCCAAATTCGAATTGATCTTACTATTAAGTATACGTGTATGTTAGCTTTTATGTATGAATTGAGATTTTATTTAGAAATAATTGCAATTTTTGTTATAAACTTTTCGATAAGAAAACACTTCAAATTTAACTTTTGTATCCTGATTCTCTCTGGTAACTTTAAGTGAAGATTAAATTTTTTTAGGAATTTACAAATCACACTAGCATATTAAAGGTTATCCACTTTATAGTTTGGAAAGTTACAGCTCTTTTATTTGTCAGCTATCCGACATATATGTTATTTGAGGTAAAAGTTTACTAGGTGTATAAGCTTAAATTAGCTGTTTTTAGTCAAAAAACACATGTTTTTTTTCATAGAAAGCAAAAACAAATTTATTCAAAGTACTTGCCCTTGCTAGCTACATATTTTTTTCATTTCTCGGGCAATTTGTGGATACCACACCAAAAAAATTCCTTCTGTTTCGAGCCAAACCACTCATCAAGCCATTTTCGGACACCTTCGTAAGAATCGATGTGCTACTCAGCGAGCGCGTGGCCCATCGACGAAAACAGGTGGTAGTCGAAAGGGTCCAGGTCTGGTGAATAAACGGGGTGGGGTAGCACCTCCCAGTTGAGTGTCTCCAAGTAGTTTCGGACCATTTTTGACGTGTGCGATGGTGCGTTGTCGTGGAGTAAAATCAGCTTGTCATGTGCTTGTTGATAATACGTCCTTTTTTCACGCAGAGCACGGTGCAATTTGATCAGTTGTTGGTGGTAACGGTTGGCATTGACAGTTTCACCAGGTTTCAATATCTCTTAGTAGACGATACCCTGCCGATCCCACCAAACGCACAGCATCGTCTTCCGTCCGAAGCGATTTGGTCTTGGGGAAGATGTTGATGGTTGGCCGGGATCAACCCACGATTTTTGGCGATCAGTATTCTCGAAATATATCAACTTTTCATCGCCTATCACAATCCGATGCAGGAACGACTTTCTTTTTTATCTGGCGAGCAAGATTTCGCATGTGTTTTGGCGTTGCTCCATCTGACTATCGTTCAATTCATGCGGCACCCATTTTCCGATCTTTTCAATCTTCCCTATGGCACGGAGACGCATGGAAATGGCTGGTTGAGTAACACACAATTGCTCTGTGAGCATATTTTGCGATTGGGTATCGTGTTCATCCAAAAGAGCCTGCAATTGATGGTTCTCACCCTTCCTAGGCCGAGGTTCATGCTTCTTGTCCCACAAGTCAAAATTTCCGTCTTTAAACCGATGAAACCAATCTCAGCACATTGGTTCCGATAAACCACTGCCACCATAGGCCTCCATAAACATTCGATGCGATTCGGCAGCCGATTTCTTCAAATTGAAGCAGAAAAGCAGAGCTTCCCGCCTATGCTCTTTTTCTGGCCCAAAACTAGACATGATTACCAAAGGAAAAATGTATGTTGTTGTACGAAATTGCTGACAATGTGCACTGATTAATGTTGACAGATGTCAAACTCATAAAAAAAAGTATGGCGTGCCCATGGTAGCTTAATACGCTTACTCACACCATCTATGACCAAACATCGGATTTAACTTTATAGAAGTGGTATAATTTTATATAATGAAGTTATTTAACTATCAAAAAATGTGTCGAAATTGTAAATGCTGTTGTAGCCACATTTTCGAGCAAAATTTTCTTTAGCTAACTTGGCGCATACGTCAATAAGCAAAATGGCTACATACTGGACTTGAAAAACACACAAGTCACTGTAACGAGCCATTGTATCTGAAAATAGTGTCTGTCTCGTATGAATTTTGTTCTGCTGATGAAGAAGACAACACCGTTACCGTCGCTTCCGGTTTTTTTTTGACCTGATTTCCAATTTTTGGTGATGTTGGGCGATTTTTAATAATTTTTTAAGGCGACTATACTTTTTCTTATAAAGCTATACGAAAGATTGCATTTTTTAGAAAAAAATTTTAACTTAAGAGCATTTAAAAATCAACAAATTGAATTTTTAACTTAAGAGCAATAAAAATCAACAACCAAAAATATGCAAAAATTCATAAAAAATTACTTCAAAAGGATCAAGTTCTATAAGCAATCTCGTAGTAACCATTTAAATGGCAAAGCTCAATTAATATGTAAAAATTTTTTTTTTAACTTTACTTTCCGAAGCAGAACTTAGATAATCTTTTACATATCCTCATAAAACATCTAATGCATTATTGAAACCACTATCAATTATTCATTCCATAGTTTTTACAAGGATACAATTTTAAACTGATACCCATTTTTATAGTACTTAACCACTTTTATGCAAATCGTTTAGTTTTTTTTTTAAAATAAAAACGCATTTACTGTGACTGTTAGTTATAGTTGTACATATTAGCCGTATTCTAAACACGGTATCTAATAAGGAACTAATCAAAAGTTTTTCATGTGTGCGAATGCAATTTGAAATGAAGTTTTACATTAATGCAGGATCTGGTAAAAATATTAAAAAATATATTAAAATTTTTCTCATAACATTCACTGTGCACTTTGGTATTAATTTTAACTTTTGCTAAAATGAACAAAGCAGGAAATTGCACATCACTTTTTTTTTACAAGTACTTATAATGAATCAATTTTTTTGTTCTTTTTTTGAATCAAAATCAATTTGTTTGTATGATTTTTTTAAAATTTAGTAAAAAAAAATTAATTGAAGAATAAATTTTGTATTAAGAAAAAGGAATAAACATCTCATTAAAAACAATAAAATGAAAAATGTTAAAACCTTTTCGTTAATTTCAATTTTCCAGACATTCATTAATCTTACTTTTAAGATGTTTACCAGGTGAATTATTTCAATATGTAAAGATTTATTCAATTTTTCTTAAAGGATGACTTATCCCTTTGATGGATGGCGGAGCTAAAAATATCCCACATTTTTGATAACTAAATATGCATGACAGGATATTTTTCATACCACTTTGAAAAATTATATTAACTTTTAAGAGTTTTTATACACCAACTACGAGTACTATTAAATCATTACCAATTCAAAACATCAATTAATTAAGTAATTACAAGTTTTTTCATATATTTTTCTATTTTTTTCCATCAATTCTTAAGTTTCTATTAAAATAAATAAAATATCTGTGAAACATGGGGTTTTTTCATTATCTCAAATTCTGTGCCTGAAATGATTAAAGAATAAATTATTATATTTAAGTAATAATCTTTTTTTTAAGGGAAATGTTTTTTTCAATTCTTGCCTTTGAAATATTTGCTATTTTTGTACAATTTGACTTAATTTTTTTATAATCATTTGAGCCTTTAAGGGTTTTTGGCAACTAAAAGTATATGAAAATATTCACATTCCTATTTAAGAATATTCGCAATGTTGGTGGGATAAAAGCAGAAATCTGCGACGCTCCACAAAAGGTGTAATTCTATTGAAAATGAAACTGTGGGCAGTTTGGCAGTCCGGATCCTTTTTTTTTCTCAAATAATACAAAAATAAATTTATTATTTTATTTTGAAGTATAATCAATGCATTTATATTTTGAAAATAACATTTTTCAAATAGCCGCCTTTGTTTCGTTTACAGAACTGAATACGATGATACCAATTTTCGACTACCTTATCCAATAAATCCGGGATTATTTCACGTATTTGATATTCAATATTCAATTTTAATGCATTATTGGTTACTGGTTTATTGACATAGACCAATGACTTCAAATAACTTTACACGAAGAAGTCGAAAGGTGTTAAATCACAACTTCTTGGTGGCCATTGTACATCTGAATTTCTTAAAATTATCGACTCGCCAAACTTTTTCTGAAATAAATTCATATTTGTTAAATCAATATCTTCGAATAATTCAGGCCACAAAAAGTTCGTTACCATAGATCAGTACTGCGCACCATTGACAGTATACGGACGCCATAAGACTGAAAAATGGGATGTGAAAGGTTTCCACAGAGGAAATGATGGGATCGGTTGGGTCCAGTCCTGATTTTTATCATTTTTGTGCTCAGAATTTACGAATGGTAGTTGAGTAGACTGGCTCTTCACGAGGAAAACGCCACCATTAAGCTAGACTATTTATCTACAGAAGGCTTGAGATGTTAATTGTCATTTTCTTAAAAGATGCGATATATTGGGGAATAGTCTAAACAGCTCCAGATATTTGGACATGCCGTGAAAATCACTACAATCCGATACTCCCACAAGTTAATAAGCCTTACCGGATGTAACTCAGTATCGAGTCTTTTGGACAACTACAAGTATCTATAAGGACTTCAAGACCATCGGTAAATAGTTAAGTACGATTTTCGGAGATATTAAAATTAATGTTGACTGCCAGTTTAATGGCCTATACTCTAGGTCATGAAAATAACCATCGGATAACGTCGCAAAAGACGTAATACGAGGTTTATGCAAAAAGTATCGCGAATTTTGTATTTTTTTCAAAAATTATTTATTTATTCATGAATATCTATTTTGTCCCCTTCAAAGTAATCCCCATCAGATATTATACACTTATTCCAACGTTTTTTTCCAATCCTCGCAGCACTTCAAAAAATCATTTTTTGTGATCTTGTTCAGCTCCTCCTTCGATTCCGTCTTTATCTCCTCAATCGTAGTGTAGCGTTGTCCTTTCATGGGGCTCTTCAGTTTCGGGAACAATAAAAATCTCAGGTGGCCAGATCTGGGGAATACGGTGGCTGCGGCATTATTACTGTGTTGTTTTTGGTCAAAAATTTGCGCACAAGCAACGATGCGTGAGCAGAGGCGTTATCATTGTGCAAAACCCAATTTTTGTTCTTCCACAAATCCGGGCGTGCAAGTTATGCGCAAGTTGCGGGAAATTGCTTCCCGCAACTTGCGCATAACTTGCAGGTAATATTTCTTATTGAATGTTCTACCCTGTGACAAGAACTTATGATGCATCACGCCCCTGAAGAAAACTTTAAGCAAAACCTTCACATTCCACAGAACTTGGCTTTTTGTCGTTCACATCTTCTCGGCCCTCTGAGAACATTTTGTACCACCGAAAAACGTTGCTTCGGTCCAAGGTAGCTTCACCATATGCCACTATCAATATTCGGAATATATCTGCGCAATTAATTTTGTTTTTTTCGCACAAAATTTGATACAGATTCTTTGATCAATTTTTTGGAATGGGCAATAATTGAAGACTAGCCAAAACACGTGTAAGCAAAGCAGCTGTCAAAAATTAACTGAACATTCAAAATGGCCGAACTTGTCGGCATAAGTGAGAGACATGAGTACCAACATAACATATCGAAAATCGAATATACGTAACCCGCGGAAATTCAAAATTCGTGATACTTTTTGAACAGACCTCGTATGCGAGTGGAACGATTGTTTTTTTTGATAATTATTTTAATATTTTATAAGATCATAGCCCGTAATTTTTTGTTGGGTACCCGTTGAATGAGGTTTTTAAACTTAAGAAGGTGTAAAATGTTTTACATTTTTAGGTGTTTATATTACTCATAGGTGTGTGTATTGATAAGGCCTTGAGTATATTGTTTTCCTGACCTTTGTCGTATACGTTATTGTGTGACTTAAGAGTTTCAGTTAAATATTCGGTAAAAGCATCTGCAGCTCTTTGTTTGTCTGTCTTAGCCCATGTTCCGTCGGTTGTACGTAGGTGATGAAACACATGTAAAATTAAGATTTCGATTAATTTTTTATTTCCTTATATTGCTTGGACCTTGCCATTACAGAACATAAATGACCTCAAAAGCTCCGAGGCTTCCTGCAACATATTTGTAGTCTTTGCGAACATTTCGTGCTGTAATTGGGTTACTACTTAACCCAATTGTTGGTTTTTAAATGTTCTCAAATTTAAGGTTTATCGGCATAAGTGAAAGATATGAGTACCAACATAACGGCACAAAAAATCCAAAATCGAATATACGTAACCCGCGGAAAGTCGCGATAGTTTTTGGAAAGACCTCGTATGAGGAGCTGAAAGCAATTTGAAGAAGAGTGGGAACAATACCTCCGCTGATGTATAGCCTTTCAAGGTAACCACTTTGAAGAGAATAACATTGATATATAAAACTAAAATAAAATTATTAACAACAACAAAATCTGCCTCAATTACAATTTTTATGAATTTGAAATATTTTTAAAGTGTCATTACTACACAGTCTACATTCTAGAGAAAAATACATACTCTTCTACGATCTCATAACAATATTCTAAATACGAGTAAATAATATTATAAGATGGCGAGTATAATTCACTACCATCAACCTCACAAAAATAAAAGCTATTCCCTATTTTGTCACTATCCTGTTACCAAAATCAGCATTTCCATCATCGCACTCTCGAAATATGTATCCTTGCGATCAAATGATTGTAATAAAGCTTCATGATTTCTTTGTTGAGTAAGCATCGGAAATTCAAAATTTGCCATACTTTTTGAACAGACCTCGTATGGTCATCAGTGGCAGTTTCTATCAAAAGCAGACCTGGATCAACAAATCCATTTTAAATATTTCTATGGAAAAGTTTCCTATAAACCGATGGGTCGGTATTTACTTTTTTAAATCTCTTTAAAAATGGAAAAATATTCAGCTCAACTTCCATCCATTGAGGAAAGACAGACTTTCTTTTAATAGATTTACCCAAATATCCAGACTATATGCTAGTATATATCAGCACAATTCATACTAGGGGATAATTTTCCATATTTTTTATTACTAACGATCTAAAAACTAACCAAAATTACACGCCGAAAAATATATTTTTCTATAAAAATGTATCTATCATGCCCAGCAATAATTTTATATTCAAAGTAATTGTAAAATATACTCTATAACATACCAGCAAATATAATTTGATGTACACTCTTTTATCTATACTCCAAAACCTTAGCTTTCTAATCAAAAAAAAAGGTCAAACTACTCTCAGTTATTATATTTAAACATTAAAGACCACTTATTTCGTTAAGTTTTTATTATGTTTTTTTTATTATATATGAATAAAAATGAATAAGTAAATTTTTTATCTATAATTGCAAACATATTTTTTGAATCTATTATAATTTATATTTTATGTATGAAATTATGAAATTATGAACATTTATAATAGAAAAGATACAAATAAAGAAATGTGTACACTTTTTTAAAGAGAAAAAAAAACCCGTGAATTACTGTTGTTTTGATGTCAATCATAAAATCTTATTCATTTTTATTCATCGATAATAAAGAAAGCTATTTTGTTTCTTTTATAGAGAAGAAAAGTCCCATTTTAATGATTATTAACGTGATTATTTGAGTCAATAATCTTAAAATCATTCTATCGAAAATTAAGTGCAAATCTACATCAATGAGATTAAAAAAAAATTTCACTTCTAAATAATATCATAAATATGTCACAGAATAACTTATGAAAATTCTTTGAAACGAATATAAAGTTTTTGACTATATTATAATAAGATGACAAAAAAAATATTTTTGAAACCTTTTAAATGTATCTTCTCTTAAAAATATCGTTCAGAGTACTTTAAAAAAAAAAATTCCGCAGCACCTCAAGAAAAGATTTTTTCCCCAAATAAATATCTTAAAAGAAATCTTCTTAATCGCCTTAAAAAAATCTTCAGATAACTGTTGTGAGAACAAAAATAAACGTTTTTCTTTAAATTATTTTGTATAAAAGTCAAAATACGTACGCATAATAGAAAAGTTGAATTGAACAAAATATCATATTTTCCATAACATATGAAGAATATTTATTTGATTTAACAAAATTATTGAAGATAAAAAAAAAATTTCTATTTAATAATAAAATACAAAAGTTAGTAATATTAACTCAAATAGGCCCAAAACCCTACAATCATCTACAATTGGATAATTTATACATTTTTAGTCCCACATGGTTGATTTTATACCAATTTTAAAATTTTAACATATAAAAAACCATTTGAAGGTTTTATTTAAATTTTTAATAGTTAACAACTAAATTTTAAACAACCCTCGTTTAGATTTGTTATAGAAATGGAAAAAAAGGAGAAATTATAAAAATTCCTATGCAAACACTAAAGATGGCCGTATGGGATTGGGTTTGTTGATTTGCATTAGAAAAACGTAATCACGGAGATTCCCTACATCAACTCTTATATTGAAAATTGAAAGGACAATGCGTATACATACTCCCATGAAAAATGGAACAGTTACGGTTATACGGAAAATCCTTTCGCAACTAAAGGCGACAGAAAAAAACTTTTTCGAAAACTTTGTCGAAACAAAAAAAAAAAACTCACAAAACTTCAACAATGCTCTAATTAGAATGGTCATTCGTTATTGATTATGTTGTGAATCCCTTTTTGGAAAATTCACATATGAAAATGCTTACATACCATATTTACTAGTACGTGTATATTAAAAAAGGGTTGTTCTTTTTTTGAACTTGAAGATAAAAAAATATGTCAGTGCAATTTCGGTTATTCAACAATAAATAGAAAAAGATTATAAGAAATTTAAAAATTTCGGTTCGAAAAAAAATTTTAAGATAAATTTGATCTTGGGAGATTTGAATTACGGGTCCTTCGATTGGATATAGCCGACGGTTAGTAATTTCGAACTTAAGTTTTGGCAATGTTTGAAAGGATATTTGACTGCTCTTGGTTATGAAAGATGATTCCGATGCCTAATCAACAAGGAAATCATGAATGAAGCTTTATTACAATCATTTGATCGCAAGGATACTTATTTCGAGAGTGCGACGGCGGAAATGCTGATTTTGGTAACAGGATAGTGAGAAAATAGGGAATATCTTTTATTTTTGTGAGGTTGATGATAGTGAATTATAATCGCTATCTTATAATATTATTTACTCGTATTTAGAGTATTGCTATGAGATTGTAGATTAATATGTAATTCTCTACCGTGTAGACTATAACAATAATACTCTAAAAATATTTAAAATTCTTAAAATTGTTTGTTGTTAACAATTTTATTTTAGTTTTATATATCAATGTTATTCTCTTTAAAGTGGTTTTCTTGGACAGCTACATATCAACGAAGGTATTGCTCCCACGCTTCTTCAAATTGCTTTCAGCTCCTCATACGAGGTCTGTCCAAAAAGAATCGTGAATTTCCGCGGGTTACGCATATTCGATTTTGGATTTTTGTACCGTTATGTTGGTACTCATGGCTCTCACTTATGCCGACAAATTCGGCCATTTTGAATGTTCAGTTAATTTTTGACAGCTGCTTTGCTTGCACGTGTTTTGGCTCGTCTTCAATTTTTGCCCATTCCAAAAAATGGATCAAAGAATCTGTATCAAATTTTGTCCGAAAAACAAAATTAATTGCGCAGACGCATTCCGATTGTTGACTGTGGTATATGGTGAAGCTTCCTTGGACCGAAGCAACGTTTATCGGTGGTACAAAATGTTCTCAGAGGGCCGAGAAGATGTGAACGACGAAAAGCCAAGTTCGGTCGAATGTGAAGGTTTTCCTTACAGTTTTCTTCAATTGCAGGGGCATGGCGCATCATGAGTTCTTGCCACAGGGTAGAACAGTTAAAAAGGAATATTACCTGGAAGTTATGCGCAAGTTGCGTGAAGCAATCAGCCAGAAACGCCCGGATTTGTGGAAGAACAAAAATTGGCTCTGGCACCATGATAACGCCCCTGCTCACGCATCATTGCTTGTGCGTGAATTTTTGGCCAAAAACAACACGCTAATGCCGCAGCCACCGTATTCCCCAGATTTGCCCCCCTGTGACTTTTTCTTGTTCCGGAAACTGAAGAGCCCCATGAAAGAACGACGCTACGCTACGATTGAGGAGATAAAAACGGCATCATGATTTTTGAAGTACTTCGAGGATTGGAAAAAATGTTGGCACAAGTGTATAATATCTGGTGGGGATTACTTTGAAGGGGACAAAATAGATATTCATAAACAAATAAATAATTTTTGAGAAAAACAAAAAATTTGCGATACTTTTTGAACAGACCTCGTATTATACTTCTTTGGATGCCAACATAATGTCCTTCTAAATTTTTCTTGTCGATCTTGGGTAACAAAAAAAAATCACAGACTTAGTAAAGAGGAAGAGGGGAAGGAAAAGGTGTGCAGTATTAAGGATCACAGGAACCCATTTTTCACCAAAAACTCGGAGACATTAGAGTTTCCAAGTGTCCCCAATATCCAATCTGACGTGAAGAGCCCTTTTTCTGAGCCTTTCAAACACTCACTCTTCAATGTTAATCAACGGTCTGATTTCACAAGAGGCCCCCTACTTATTCCGCATGTTCATCAATTATAGATGTTGAGGAGCTTTTCTACTTTTCAGCACTCTTAAAACGCCTTATGCTACCGAAGAACTTATTCTCTTAATAATTAATATTCCCCTATTGGCTCATTGCAATTTTTCTTAATATTTTAGGTAATCTTTTTAAATTCCAAAATAGTATTTCTTATTATTCAGAAAATAAAAAGGACACATTAAAGCATCTTCATTTCAATTATATTAAATTTATAATAAATATTTTTGAAAAAAATCAGTAAAAAAAAATGAATTTCTTTAATTAATATTTCAGTCCGATTTATGATTACTATAACAAAAGTACACCTGTGTATCTAGGGTAGTAATAGCCAAAATATTATATATTTATGACAGATATTTTGATTATTGTGATTTTCACACTCTTATATAGATTATCCTGTAAGGGATAAGATCTCAATCGTAGGTCAGAGGTAATATCAAATATCTAATTAAAAAGCATCTCATACAATAACTATTGTCTTCAAGACTAAAATAATCATAAGTCATAGTCTGTAATTTGACTACCCTATCTATATATCCGAGCAGGTAAGCTAGCTTCAAAGTAATGGAAAATAATTTTTCCAATGTATTACGTACAAATCCTATTTCAAAATTCCGAACTATTCGAATATTCAATTTTCTTTTACTCTTTAAATTTTACTTTCAGATTTCCGTGCCAATTTTATTCATATTGAAAATATTTTTTTTCCCTATCAGAGCAGCACCCTCAGATTTCGTATTGAAATCATCTTATTGATTTCTATGTGTATATAAAAATAATCGAACAACTATAAAAATATTCAAACATTCGATTTCTAGTTATATCTACCCCCAAAGGCGTGACAAATATTTTTTTCCTTTTAATAAATGTAAAAAAAATTCAATTTTTATGAAATCAGTTCATAAAAAAATGTATCGTATTATCATATTTTATCTTATGGAATAGAATATTATATCTATAACTTGAGAAGAAAAAAGGATATATTAAATTTGGTAGGATTTTGATAAAAAAAAAAAACCAATTCAAAATATGTGAAATTTTTTATTATTTCTATTTTAATGTTTTTGATTAATAATCAAAGGCAATATTAAAAGGACTCTAAAATGTTATCGATCAATATTACTCTTAACAGAATAAATTTTAATATCTAAAACAATAGTGATCAAAGCATAGACTTATGAGCCATTATAATTTTATGAATAATTAATTATCTTTGAAAATATCTAATCATAATTAATTAGTAATTCAGAAATTATTCATTGTATATATATGAGATACTCACAGAATTCCAAAGTTCAGTGTATTTTCGGTTAAATTTTTAAAGCATCAAAGTATATAGTATCTCCTTTTAAAAAGCTATTTTCATATTTAGAATTCCTTTCTTATACAAAAGTGCATGCACTATTCTTTTTTTTGCGAGAATATGCTTAATGCATAATATATTCTTATTTAAAAAGAAAATTCATGGAAAAATGGTAGTAGATAACTTTTCAAATTAAGAACAAAAGGTAAAATACTTAAACATTATACTCTGTTTAAAAAGGAAAATTTATTGAAGAAAAAAAGGATACCGTCAATTTATAAAATGAATGAATATATAAAAAGCTAAAACCGTGAACTTTAAAAGAAAAAACTCTGATTCCAAAAAATATTGCAAAATTGAATAATAATCAGTCAATGTTTTTATTAAAAGAAAATGGAAAAATCCAAATATTGAAGAGCTTTTATTATTTTAAGAGTTTCATTGCAGTTTTTATCCTTATGACATGTTCTCGATGCTCTTTCATGCATTTCACTGTAGATAAATATGGTATGAATGTGTTAAGAAAAAAATACACAATCGTTAGAAGTTTTATTATTTTATTTTCAATTTGCCTAAAATAATACACTTTTATTTATGTTTCGGTACATTAAACCGAAACAGACACATGGTATTCGACAATGGCAGTAATTTGGTTCAAATAGATTTAAATTTAATGAAATCGAATAGAAGATTTTAAAGAGAGAAAAAAGGTTAGAAAAATTTGTTAGATATTTTCATATGATCTCATATTTGTACTAAAGCTACTTACCATCTTTTATGAAAATGTTCGGTATTCTTTGTTATTAAATAAAAAAAGATTTTTTTTTTTAAATTTAACTTTCTAAATAGAATATTTTATAATAAAATTTTTTAACAAATTAATACATGTTGGGTAGTTAAAAATTATCTTATACTGTAATATGCAATAATTTTGTTTATGTTCAAATGGGTAGATAAGAATACCTTTCGAATTACTTAAATTATATTATCTCGGTTGGAATTTATCGATCCAGGACTTTCCACACTAAGGACATGGATTATTATAAATAAAAGTGAAAAAGAAAAAAATAATAAAAAAAGATTTTTTGTTTTTTGGATATAAAATATGAAAATTGATGGCCAACTTTTATTGTATTTATGTATATTTGAATTTTTATAGAAAAATGAATTAAAAAAAAAACAATTCTCCTCAAGATATATTTATTTAAATTAACCTTTTTATAAGATATTTAATTATTTTTAATTTGGTTAAATAATAAATTTACTTTATTTAAATGATTATCTTGATATTTTTATTAATTTATATGCTTTAGGTTTGTATTAAAAATTTTAAGAATTTTAATTATTAAAAAATCACCAAAAAATTATAATTCTCATAATTATTGGAAACAACGCATTTTTTTTTAATCGATGTAAATTTTTTTACAAATGCTTGTAGCGCCATCTAGTGTAATAATAATAAATTAGAAAAATATTGAGAACATTTTTTTAATGAAAGTCTAAATATTTTTTAAAAGTTTTAAAAAATCACCAAAAAAATTATAATTCTCATAATTATTGGAAGCAACGCATATTTTCTAATCGATGTAAATTATTCTATAAACGATAGTAGTACCATCTGGTGGTATAATAATGAGTTAGAAAAAATTGAGGTAATTTTTTAAATTAAAGTCTAAATATTGCTGAAAAGTCTTAAAAAATCACTGGAAACAAGGCATTTTTTTCAATCGATGTAAATCATTCCACAAACGATAGTAGTGTCAACTAGTGCAATAATAATGAGTTAGGAAAAAATTGAGAACATTTTTTTTAAAGTTTAAATATTTCTTAAAAGTCTTAAAAAATCACCAACAATTTTAATTTTCATAATTATTGAAAACAAGGCATTTTTTTCAATAGATGTAAATTATTCTATAAACGATAAGTTCCATCTAGTGGTGTAATAATGAGTTAGAAAAAAATTGAGAACATTTTTTCTTTAAAGTCTGAAAAAATCATTAAAAAATTATAATTCTCATAATTATTGAAAACAAAGAATTTTTTTAATCGATGTAAATTATTCCACAAACGATAGTAGTGCCAACTAGTGGTATAATTATAAGCTAGAAAACAATTGAGGAAATTTTTTTTTTCTCTTGAAAATTTCATCTTAAAAATAAGTATTTATTATTAAAAGAAATTATTATTTAAATAATATTGATTGGTATGTTGTGTCATTATATGCAATTAAGAACTATTAGCTATCTATATTAGGAATAGGTACTTGAAAAAACTTTTTATAAGTGGATTATGATCATTAAGGAAAAAATACAAAATAATAAAAACTTCCTCAATAATTAACGTTTCAATTATCAAAGAATATAAAAACATTGTGAAAACTGGAAAAAAAGGTACCATCGAGAATAATTTTTTTTAATTTGTTCAAAAATAAAAGAAAAACCAAGTATTTTTTTCAATTCCTTATAATTTATATAGTTTTGTATTTTATTTCTTACACGAAATCAGGGGATTTTCTTTATACTTCAAATAATATTTTATCAATACTTTTAATTAAAAACTTTAATTGTTGTTTAACTTTTCAAAAAAGTCACAGTCCAGAAGATGCTTGCAAATTCAATTAAAGTTTATTAAATATATTTTGATCACATGCCATTTTCTACAAGAAATTCAAACAATAAGAAATATCATGAATGTTGAAAGAAATCTGTAATGGTTTAATAATGTGATTGCAATTTGATCATCAAAGGGAATTTTCGTCTTTATTAAAAGCTTTTCTATTAAAAAGTACTTTTTTTAAGAGAAAACAGTAGATGTGTTAGCAATATTATGGTATGTGGGTGTTATTCACATATAAAAATATGTATGTCAACATAAAATCGGCCAATTCTACTCTATTTTTTATATAACAAAAGTTTATTGAGTTTATTTTCGATATGCTTTAAAAAAATATATAATTTTGCTTAATTTTAAAAGCAATTTCAATTGTCTTTCAAAAGTATACTTTTATTAAAAATGAATAATTTATATCTAAATACAAACAAAAAAAAAACAATTTTTAAGAAATTAAAATATATAAACTTTTCATTTAAGTTAAAATTTGTTTATTTTATATAACGAAGCAATGTGTTAAAATTGTAAGAACTTAATAAAAAATTGGTGATTCTGCCGTAGCTGGATTGAGACGGAAATTGCCATATATGGGGCTCACTTAATTGTAGATAAGCCATTATACAAGGCCTGTTCAAAAAGTATCGCGAATTTTGTGTTTTTTCAATATCTATTTTGTCCCCTTCAAAGTAATCCCCACCAGTTATTATACACTTACGCGAACGTTTTTTTCCAATCCTCGACGCACTTCAAAAAATCGTTTTTTGTGATCTTGTTCAGCTCCTCCTTCGATGCCGTCTTTATCTCCTCAATCGTAGCGTAGCGTAGTCCTTTCATGGGGCTCTTCAGTTTCTGGAACAAGAAAAAGTCACAGGGGCCAGATCTGGGGAATACGGTGGCTGCGGCATTATTAGTGTGTTGTTTTTGGCCAAAAATTCGCGCACAAGCAACGATGCGTGAGCAGGGGCGTTATCATGGTGCAACAGCCATGTTTTGTTGTTCCACAAATCCGGGCATTTCTGGCGGATTGCTTCACGCAACTTGCGCATAACTTACAGGTTATATTTCTTATTGATCGTTCTACCCTGTGGTAAGAACTGATAATGCACCACGCCCATGCAATCGAAGAAAACTGTAAACAAAACCTTCACATTCGGCCGAACTTAGCGCGCTTTTTTCGGTCTTGACTCGTGCGGCACCTTCCATTGGCCTTTGGTTTCCACGTCATAACCATAAACCCATGATTCGTCTCCAGTTAGGACCCTCTGGAGCAAATTTGGGTCGTCGCGGACAGAGTCCAACAGCTCCTTAGCAATGTTAATGCAATGCTGTTTCTGGTTAAAATTGAGCAATTTTGGTACGAATTTCGTGGCGACCCATCTGACGCCAAATCATTGGTAAAAATCGAATTGCACGAGCCAATCGATATGTTTAAGTCCTCAGCAACTTCTTTAACGATGATTCGACGATTGTTCAATACTATTTTCTTCACTTCATCAATGTTTTCGTCTGGTGTTGACGTGCTCGGGCGTCCGGCACGCTTTTCGTCGTTTACATCTTCTCGGCCCTCATCATATGCCATAGTAAAAATTCGGAATGGGTCCAAGCAATTAATCTTGTTTTTCACACAATATTTCATACAGATTCTTTGATCCATTTTTTGGAATGGGCAAAAATCGAAGACGACCCACAACACTTGCAAGCAAAGCAGCTGTCAAAAATTAACTGAACATTTAAAATGGCTGAATTTATCGGCATAAGTGAAAGGTATGAGTACCAAAATAACGCCACAAAAAATCTAAAATCGAATAACCCGCGGAAATTCAAAATTCCCGATACTTTCTGAACAGACCTCGTATTCTCGAAACGAAATTTTTTAATGAGGATTTTGTTCTAAAGGGTGTAAATAAAACAATCAGTTTTTTTATGGCGCCTTTTTGTTGAAACCTCATAAAAAGTCCAGATAAATGTGGTTTCAACAAAATGGCACCACAAACCACACAACATGACAAATTTATACTTTATTGTGTAAAAACAGTCCCCAGGACGCATCACTTCCATGTTTGGTGATGTCTATTATCCTCCAAGATCGTGCAATTTGATGGCGCTGGGGTAATGGCCGAATTACAAACCGAAATATGCAAAAGAGTTATTAAAAAGAATTAAGTCCTGCAAGCACTCTTATGGCAGCTATTTGAATAATGTTAAATTTTATACATAATGGCAACATTTACAAAATATAATAAAGAATTAATTTTGTCAAAAATCTGCATTTTTTATTGAATATTTTTTGCCAAAGTATAAATTGGACAATTCTTTAAAATGATTTGAAGTATAAGAAATATCTGCATTTATTTAAGAGTTTTCAATAAAGCAAACCAAAACGAATACAATAAACAAACCATCGGTTAAGATAATTTTTGAATTAATAAACGATAGTCTTCATAAAATAAAGAAGACCTGTTTATGTATTTACCATATGTCTTTTTACAAAAAAATATATTTATTCACACAATTTAAATATCTTGAATTACTTACAAATTTGAAAGAAGTGCAACATTATAAATTATGTTATAAAGGCATCTGGTTAATTTGCATGCCCAAGAAATTCAGCCAAGAAGTGCATAGTTTTAAAACGAAGAATCAAACAAGAAAAATAAAGAAAAATATGCATAATAAGAAACGAAAATGGCAAAAATGCTAATTTATAACAGAGTTCAGTAAGTTATTTCCTGTAGCGGGAAGTCCCATTACCCTAGCGACACTCGAAGTACTCCTCTATTCAACGATGTACAACTATTGTAGCAATATTTAACAGAATCGGGTATTTCGAATCAGTTTTTATAGATTAAAAAGTCTCCTTAACACGTTCTGCTTTAATTACAACATTATTTACAGTCAGGCCATAACAAATTTGTACGCATTTCAAGTGGAGAGCCCATGAATAATGGCATTATGCAAAAAGTTGCCAATTGCTTACAAATTATTGAAAACTAAAACGCACTAAAACAAATTCACTTCTTCCCGCCGCATCGTTTAGTCGATAGTAGTACCTCGGTTATCATTTGCACACTACAAGATAGTTAATAGTAAAATACTTAATAAAACAAGGTTTTTATTTTAATAGAAAATATGCTCGTTTTTTTAGAAAATAATAAAAATATTTTGGTCCGAAAGGGTTTTTTTTTCTTAAAAATTTTGATTCCCCTAAAAGTGTAAGTTTTAATTAAATATTTTTAAAAACATTATCTCAGTTTTGTCTAGAATTTAATGATAGTCCGTCGGCTAAGGATTGTTTATAGGTGATAACAATTATTATTAATTTTATTTTAGAAAAAAAAATACATAATAAATATGAATTTTAAAGCGAAAAAATCATAAAATTTTTTAAAAAAAACCTTATATTTTAAGGATATATGTTTGAATGCTTTAAAATATCCTTTTACGCTTTAAATAATATAAACCCAAATACGCTTTAGTTTGCATTCTGAAAAGGATAATATTTAAGAAGAAATTTTAAACTGTTCTGATTCCTTCTGTGCGCGCTAATTAATCATGATTTTCTAAGGAAAAAGTTTTATTTGAATAATTATAGGCGTCATGGGAAAAATTACATATAACTAATGATCGTACACAAATACTATTTATTTAAGAATTAATCATTAAATATTTCGAATAATATCATAATAGAAGAAGTTTGAAAAGTTCAACTTGTTGGCATTTCAATTTAAACAATTGATCCAAATCAGGATATAGGAAGAAAAGTTTAACGGAAATAATTGATATTATTTTTCGAAAGTTAAATATCCTGTAGCAAATTTGTATAATTTCTATTATTAATATTGCCTATTAAGAAATAAGAGAGTAATAAATAATGGTTGATATAGGCGGTGGTAAGAGTAAAAATAATTAATTCGAATGAGCTTCAATTCCACTTCCTTACACTTATCTTATAGGATGAAATTTATTTAGCTTCCAAGTACCAGTATTCCCATGTGTGTGGGGAGAATGGAATATTTCAATAGAGTAATTCACCTTCAGTAATCGACATTAATTTCATCTATAAACCATATTGAGAAATTCATAAATCGAGTGGAAAAAATTACGAAATGCGAAATGCGAAATGCTAGACACGTAACTGAACATTGAAATGATGCAGATTATTACCTTCCGATTATGTGCCTGGACATAGCCATAGAGAAAAGAAAAACAATCGTACAATAGGAAATATGAGAATTTCATATTCCATCTGCAATTTAATAAAAATTAAGTCCGCTTACAGAAATACACTTAAAATCAAGTACTTTTGAGTACGTATTCAGTTCAATGTCAAGTTAAAAGTGATTTTCTGATTTTTATTACTTAACCAGGTTGGATATCGATTTGTCTCTAAATGCAATGATTAAAATTTAACTGCAGTATTTTTCCTCTTGTCGTTGTGGTTCTATCTTATATATGGGATACTATTAAGAATTTGTATGTGCAGATTTTTCCCTTTTTTATTAGCTCATTCAGTTTGATACCTTTTCAGACTATACTTTTACTATTTGGAAAAAAAATTGAACCTATTTTAGTTCAAGGGCTAATATAATGTGTAGTTTTTTTTATTTAAAAACTTTAAATCGACATATTTTATTAATGAATATACGAGGTGGAGCAGAAATATAATGAGAGTGACATTACTGAGAGTGATCTGGCAATACTGTGGACTTCAGCTTTAGTCCCGAGTGTGGGCTTTTCTGAGGTCTGACTATCGATTAACATTTGAAAGGCTCAGAAAAAGAGTTCTGCGCTTTAGATCGGACACTTGTGAGGTTTGACAAGTCCTTGAAAGGCTCAGAAAAAGAGTTCTGTGCTTTAGATCGGATACTTGTGAGGTCTGAAAAGTCCTTTTAATGTTCAGAAAAAGAGTTCTGCGCTTTAGATCGAACACTTGTGAGGTCCGACAAGTCCTTGAAAGGCTCAGAAAAAGAGTTCTGCGCTTTAGATCGGACACTTGTGAGGTCCGACAAGTCCTTGAAAGGCTCAGAAAAAGAGTTCTGCTCTTTAGATCGGACACTTGTGAGGTCTGAAAAGTACGTTAAATGCTCAGAAAAAGAGTTCTCGGCTTTATATCGGACACTTGTGAGGTCTGAAAAGTCCTTGAAAGGCTCAGAAAAAGAGTTCTGCGCTTTATATCGGAAACGTATGAGGTCTGACAACTCCTTGAAA
The DNA here is from genome assembly GCA_958298945.1 of Atherix ibis. Lineage (NCBI taxonomy): Eukaryota > Metazoa > Arthropoda > Insecta > Diptera > Athericidae > Atherix > Atherix ibis. Next base: position 16,520,058 of record OY282609.1, on the reverse strand, counting down.
GGCTCAGAAAAAGAGTTCTACGCTTTAGATCGGACACTTGAAATGTTCACCATGACAACATCCTTATTACACAGCCATTTTCATTAACGAGTTTTTGTCGAAAAAATAGATTCCTGTAATATCTCAGCCTCTCTATTCTTAGTCCGTGCAAATGGACTGCTGAGAAGCAAATATTTCACTTAGGAAGGCCTTCAACATCGAAAACTTACGACCATGTTGAACGAGCGGGGGCTCTTGTGAGGTCAGACCGTCGATTAAAATTGAAGAATGAGTTCTTGAAACGTTAAGAAAAAGGATCCTTCGCATCAGATCGGATATTGGGAACACGTGAAAACTACACCATAACGATGTCTCAGTGTTTTTGGTAAAAAATGGGTTCTTGTGGTCTCTCATCCCGCATCCCCCCTTCCCCCCTTCCTTTTACTAAGTCTATGATTTTTTTTTTACCCAAGATCGATAGAAAAACATTTAAAAGGACATCATGTTGGTACTGTCTGTAAGTTTTTGGTGAAAAATTAATTCCTGTGGTCCACTGGCTTCCTCTTCCCCCCTTATTCATAATATATGAGTCCATGCGACCTTTTTTGTCTCCCATTATCAAAAACAGTTGAAAGGATGTCATCTTGTTACTGTCGGTAACATCGAAATGAGTGTAACCGAGGAGCTGAAGGCGATTCAAGTTGAAGAAGATTGGAAACAATCCTTCCGCTGAAGTATAGCTGCTCAAGGGAACTATCTACTTCAAAAGGGATATAGCAAAATAAAATAAAATTGAAGCAAACAAAATATTAGCCATATTGTTTTTAAAGAATTTCTAGACTTTTAAGAAACCCGAAGTCTGCCGAAATTAGGCTAAAAGAAATCGAAATGAAAAAAAATTCGTACCTTTAGGATATTCTTTGTAATTTTATGGTATCAGTTATGTTAGTACTTACTTAATATTACTCGAAATAGTTATAAAGTAACACCTGAAATTGAGCAATAATCTTTTAAAGGTAAACCGGAAATATTTTTTTTCTTCAAAAAATTTTTAATTCTTTAATTAAAAAAAATTTATTTAAAAAATTTAAAAAAAATTCTATTAAAATCCAAATCCTTTAGCCATAAACACTTTTTTTTTTAAATCAACCCCTAAAGTATCGATCGCAAGTAATGGCAATTTATTTACAAATTTCGACCACATACAAAAACTATATTTTCTATACTTATTTCCAAAGATATTTCCATAAAATTAACAAGGTAAAAAGTTTTTTATTACGAACAATTACTTTTACAAGAACATACCGTCTTGAGACAATTTTTCATAGTTCACTTTTGGCATAGACGAGCTACCTCGTTTGCTATTTTCTTTTCTTCTGTAAAGTTTTATTACTAAATTATTTGTTAATAGTTTATAAGCCCAGAAGAACAACAATTTATTTAAACTTGTTTATAATATAGATGATAATTTATTAACTTTAAAGTCAATTTATTTATTATTTTTCTAAAGATTATAATAATATAAGTAAATAAAATTTTACAAAGGTAAATTCTTTATAGTATCTTCCATAGTAGTAAGTAAAACGCTCATTTAATAACTTTGGAGCAAAAAGGGTAGAATTTTTATATATTTTCAAATAATGAAGGGAAATTGTTTCAAAAACATGCGTGTACATTTTTTTTCCAATTGATTTCAATACCTACTAAAATTTTCCTTCTATCTTCGTTAAGGGAAACTTAAACTCTTGAATTATTTGCATGGTCACATTGTTCAGAAGAATGATTTTATTGAAGATAAAAAAGGGAAACTTTTCCAATTAGTGACTATAATAGGTAATCGAAGTTTAACTTCTTTGAAGAGTATTGCTTTTGTATAAAAATATTCTCACAAAGATTAAAGTTTTTATGCGGGCCTTTTGCATAATTAGATATATATAATATTGTATATAAAATATATACTAGAACATATAAAAATATATTCAAAATTACATATTAAAAACCAAATTAAAATTGAATTTATTTTCAATTTTTATTAACAGAAAAATATCAAACTATAAAATCAAGGATGGCTGCAGTGATAACTAAAATTATATACCATCTACTTATACTATCAGTTGCTGTAACGATTTCCACAGCTCGACCACAGAATGCAATCGAAAGTCAGGTAATTAAAAATATTCTTTAAAACTAATCAAAATATTTCATATCCGGTAAAATTTATAATTTTTAATTATTTGAAAATTGATTTAAAAAAAAAATATCGTCGCAATTGAACATTTATAATTACTTATGAATTGAATTTTGAATTTGAAGAATAGAAAATTATTTTTAATAAATATAATCCTATTATTCGGGATAATTACGCATTTCATAATTATGAATTGCATTTCAAGCTTTTGAATTATAATCATTTTAATCCTAAATAAAAGATTATCAAATCAGTGCTTTCGATAATAAAGTATAGTCAAATAAAGTTCGTAATTCAGATTTTGATAAAAATTTTATTATTCAATATTATCTAAAGTTTGCCATTATACGTGAAATATTCATATTATTCAAATAAGCACTAAAAAACTTTTTTGCAGAACTGAATTTTTTTAGGGTAATTTTTGATGACTTTTTCAAACTTCTTGGGCTGTTGTAAAGTTTAAAAAAAAAATTCAATGAAAATCTGAAATTAAGCATAAACATTGCTTTTCATCTTTAATGAAAAAATTAAATCAGCCATTACTTGATGAATATCTATTTTATACCCTTCAAAGTTATCCTCACTAGATATTATACACTTGTGCCAACGTTTTTTCCAATTCTCGAAGCACTTTCAAAAAATCATTTTTTGTGATTTTGTTCAGCTCCTCCTTCGATGGAAGGCTTTATCTCCTCAATCGTAGCGTAGCGTCGTTCTTTCATGAGGCTCTTTAGTTTCGAGAACAAGAAAAAGTCACAGGAGCCCAGATCAGGGAAATACAGTGGCTGCGGCATTATTAGTGTTTTTTTTTTGACAAAAAATGGAAAAAACCAATTTTTGTTCTTCCACAAATCCGGGCGTTTCTGGCGGATTGCTTCCCGCAACTTGCGCATAACTCTTGTAGGTAATATTCCTTATTGACCGTTCTACCCTGTGGCAAGAACTCATGATGCACCACGTCCCTGCATTCGAAGAAAACTGTAAGCAAAACCTTCACATTCGACCGAACTTGGCGCGCTTTTTTCGGTCTTGGCTCGTGCGGCAGCTTCCATTGGTACGATTGAGCTTTGCTTTCCACGTCATAACTATAAACCCATGATTCGTCACCAGTTAGAACCCTTTGTAGGAAATTTGGGTCATCGCGGACAGAGTCCAACAGCTCCTTAACAATGTTAAAAATTAACTGAACATTCAAAATGGCCCAACTTGTCGGCATAAGTGAGAGACATGAGTACCAACATAACGCCACAAAAAAATCAAAAATCGAATATACGTAACCCGCGGAAATTCAAAATTCGCGATACTTTTTTAACAGACCTCGTATACGGTGTATACCAGGCAGTCACTTTTCACGCATAATATTGACTTTTTCACAGTCGCTTGTGGTTTTTTAGAGCCCCATATATATTACAATCTTTCCTATTGACAGATACACCAAACGGGAAATAAGTGTCATCGCTAAAGAAAATTTAGCTCGATACGTAACTACGGCAGAATCACCCCTTTAAAAAATGTCCGTTTGAACACATTAAAAAAAAAACATAATAAAAAATTACTATTTTTAAACTAGAAAACCTATATTATCCTGAAAATATGTCAAATGGCGGGGTTGTACTTTGAAAACTACGAATTTGGTAACTTTTTTTTAACTCAATTTGACATAAACTTTCCCTTCAATATTTACAATAAATTTTCATTTTATAATTTATATAAATAAAATCATCTTCACTTTACCAAATAAACGGAGAAAATGCGATAAATTATTATAAATAATATTTTTTTTTAAATATAAGCAAAAAATCATAAATAATCAATATGCTCGTTCGTACATTAAATGGAAAATTGAACAAAAATTACATCCCCAAAAGTAAACAAAAATAAGAATTATTGCTGGAAAAAAAAAGAATTCAGAAATTTGATAAAATAACATTTTAGGTAAAGAGTATGTTACTTTAGTATTTTAACTAGAAAGTATCTGTTCTATATTCTAATATAAAAATGTCCAAAGTCCCAAGAGTCTGATCATAACTTGTACTCGTACGTGTCCGAAAACGTGTTTTATATCATTCATGTATGACACGTGAATAATTTTTTCCTTTTAACTAAATAAATGCCATCACATTCGGGTATACGAATTTTAATAAATTCAATTTCATAATAAGAAGCAATAATTTTCTAATATTCATAACGATTCAATATGACGACTTACTAATAAATTGGTAAAATTATTCATTTTGTGGTTTGGAAAGTACTGCTGCCAAACATATATATCAACTAAAATATTGAATGCTTAGCGTAAAGTTAGTCATTTTATATTATGGGTTGACTAATTGTCCATAGGATGCGCAAAAGCTGCGTCAATTGGGTGCTGCTGGCACAACAAGCTTTGGATGATACTTTTTCGAACAAAATTTTCTTCAACGATAAAGCACATTATTTCTTAGTTAACACGCCAGTAAGCAATGTTTTCTTATAGAGGGTTCTTAATACCCTCAAGTGATTATGGGAAAGCCATTGTATCCCCCGAAAAGGAACTGTCTTATGCCAATATTGGACTTTGAAAGTAAAGAAGGAGAGACCTTTACCTTCAATTCTGAGCGACTATGGATAAATTACTTTTTTTTATCTAAACTTGAAGATTTTAATCTGGATCATATGCAATTTCAAAAAGTCGGCGCCATAAATTACACAACATGACAAATTCTGTCTTTATCTAATTTTGAGATTTGGTGATTCCAATTGCCCTCCAAGTTTCCAGGATGCGTAATTTTGAGATTTGGTGATGTCAATTGCCCTCCAAGTTCTCAGAATGCGTAATTTTAAGATTTGGTGATGTTAATTGTACGGAAAATTTTTACCAAAATCTTTTACCGAAAATATTTAGTAAAAATTTTTACCGAAATTTTTGACGAAAAATGTTTACTAAAAACTTCAACCGAAAACTTTTGCTGAAAATGTAAACCGAAAATTTTTACCGAAAATATAAAGCGAACATTTTTACCGAAAAAAAACCGACAATTTTAACCGAACATTTTTATCCGGAAATGTTTAGCAAACATTTTTATGGAAATTTTTACCAAAAATGTTTTACCGAAAATATTTTGCGAAAATTTTTACTAAAAACTTTTACCGCAAATTTTTATCTGGAAATTTTTATGGAAAATTTTTACCGAAAGTTTTTACCAAAATTATTTAGCGAAAATTTTTACCGAATTTTTTTTCCGAAATTTTTGACGAACAATTGTTTAAGAAAAATTTTAACCAAAATTTTTAACGGAAAAATTTTACTGACAATTTAAACCGAAAATTTTTACCGAAAATATAAAGCGAAAATTTTTACCGAAAACTAACCGAAAATTTTAACCGAACATATTCATCCGGAAATGTTTAGTGAAAATTTTTACCGACATTTTTTACAAAAACTTTTTACTGAAAATTTTTACCGAAAATTTTTACTTAAAATTTTTTCAGAAAATATTTTGCAAAAATTTTTACTAAAAACTTTTACCGAAAATTTTTATCTGGAAATTTGTATGGACAATTTTTACCGAAATTTTTTACTAAAAATATTTAGTCTTTATTGCGCAAAAAGCTTCCAGAATACGTAATTTTGAGATTTGGTGATGCCAATTGCCCTCCAAGTTCCCAGAATGCGTATTTTTAAGAATAAATAATTAGAGTATCAATTGGCGACAGCTTACGCAGAAATCCTGACTTTTTGGTAAAATTCATAATTTTCAATTATATGAAAATTAATTTAAAAAAAAATGTCGTTATAATTAGCCATTTCTAATTACTTACGTATATAAATCGAATTTCGAATTTGAAGAATAGAAATCCTAACACTTTAGAGCAATTTCAGTCTCTCACTTATGAGATTTAATATTTTATTTTTTTTTCTTCAAATAAGCAATGTTATACCAACCACCCCTCCGCATAATCAATACATTTAGATACCTTAACAAGCTATCATCAAATCGATAAATTTAAATGTCAAATTTTCAATTAATTAATCTAATAAATATAACACTTAGAAGTACAATAGAACATCTGAAAGTCCTCTAATTTTCGCAATTTAAATAGTAACGAAAGCTTTTATGATTCAACATTACCACGAACGAGTAAATATCATCAACTTGAAATAAAAGATTTTTAATATAATTTTTTTCTTCAAATATTAATCAATATCAAATATTGCATAAAAAACTTTAATTTTCATATCTAAAATTAAGGATAAATATTTAAGTAAAATTTTCCATTTTTACAATTAAATTTTATTGGAAATATTTTCGAATTTATATTAAAAAGGAGTCCTGTAAATATAGAAATACTTACTACTTAATAAACATTGTTTCACAATCAATGAAAATTTATGATCAAAATTAGATTGAGTATTTTTTTTCTTTTTTTTTGGATTTTCCATAAATACGGTTAATCTCTTGATGAATATTTGATGAGATAATGTACTCAATATAATGGTAATGAAGTTTCAAAATCAAGTTTCGAAATTTATGACTTAGCTTTTTATGGAATCGCAATTAACTACAATATTTTGTGGGAAATGAATAATATACTTCATATGTTGGTGCCATATGGATAGAGGAAAATATTTTCCAAGGAATCACAGCAGAATAAATGAGCACCGACGACTTGTTATCAAAGCAGCCTACTGGAATTCTGCAATTAATCGAAGGTGCGGAAATGGGTTGTCGGCTTATTCCTTCCCAAATCAAATATTTACATTTGTGTTAACATAAAACTGTCCATATTTCCATTATTATAGTCTTAAGTATCTTAATATTATTTATCCATACGACCGACCCTAATTAAAATTTACTCTAATAATTTGTTTTCGTATAATCATTTCAACTATCGTAGACACATAATAAACTAATCCGAATTTATTTATTGTATATTCATTATTATAGTTATTTTTCTATATAGACGCATATATATATATATATATATATATATATATGTTATGTACGTGAACAGTTGATTTCCAGATTAGTTTTCCCATAACGATTAATTTGCACTATCAAAAATACTTCAAAGAGTAAAAATACCATCTTAATTAGATATTAGAGGAATAATTTTGAAGAAAGATATTATATTACGAATAATAGTTTGTGACTTTATTTTTTGTCTTCATTTTCGCCATCAATGGTAAAATAACAGCATAACCCGTAGAATCATTCTGCAACAAGATAATTTTCAAATTCAGATTCTGACAAAAGAGCGTGTTATGATAGGAAGAAAAAAAAATTTTTTTAATATAAAAATACCTTAAAAATATTAAAACTTTCTAAATAATGTTCATTAATTTTGTAGCAGGAAACGTTAGAATATCAACCAAACTTAGAACAATACCGAAGCTACTATCCATATCCATCACAAACAGGATACGATAATGCGGCACTCGAGAAAATCCAAATGTTCGTAGACCAAGGCAAACCTGGGTAAGTAATAGATTATTTTCTTGCAAATGTTTTTTTTTTTTACAAAATTAGAATAATATAAATTCCTTTTATCGATTTATTACAGAAATCCCGGATGGCCCCTGTACCGAATGCCCGAATCAAAACGTCAAGTACGATATCGACAATGCTACTTCAACCCAATTTCATGTTTTAAGAAGTAAACAGACTCCTTAGAGTTTAGTTGAATTCTGCTTAAACCGTATTACAATGACTACTGATTTCAAGATAATGGAAAAATCTAACAGACAGACAAACCTCAATCACATATTTTCGTTTACCTTCCTGTATCATAAATAAAAGAAAATCTACTTAAATACCAACTAGCCGGAATGAAGCATAAGATAAATTTTCCATAAAATTGTATACTTTATAACAACAAAAAAAATGATCAGGATCCACAATCGTTTTAAAACAATTAATTATTATCATATATAAAAACTAAATTAAAAACAACTATATTTATGTATATTAAAAAGAAAATTCATGTAAGAATAAAAATATATAATAAAAAGAAAGTAAATTATTTTAATAATAATATATATAGATATATATATATATATATGTATACCTCAGTGTAAAAGTGTAAATCTTATTAGTGGTTTTAAATATCCTTCCTTAATATTACAAATTATTAAAAAAAAATATGTAAAAACAATGTATTATTGCATAAAAATTTAAAAAAAAAATAAAATTTAATAAAACATTCAAATTTCTGTGTATTAGCATGAGAATTTTTTTAAACTATTTTAAAGTTATTTTTGTTTTTTAGTTGGTTGTTTACGTTTCAAATAATATAAGTACTGAATGAAGTATTATTCTAAGCCCCTCAACATTAAAAGTCATATGCCCACAGGTGATATACATACTAGGCCTTATTTAAACATGAATGGTATGGAATTATTTTTATTTGCACCATTTTTATTTGGAGGCTGTAGTTTTATCATTAAATTCGAAAATGTGAAATGCGAATTCGGAATTTTTCGTAAACATCAAATTGTAAAATTGAAATCAATCACAATATAATAATTGACACCTTTTATTATTTAAAATCTTTTTAGGAGAATATAAGTAAATCAACAGAGAGGAAAAGACAAATATTAAAGCAAAATTAAATAAGTTGCCAAATTTATTTAAGGGCTGCGTGCTTAATTAGCTCAATTTGACATTTTCTAATAACAAATAATTTTTATTAGAAGAGTTTTTACTGAAAATTTTACCGACAATATTTTACTGAAAATTTTTACCGAAAATATTTAGCGAAAATTGTTACTGAAAACGTTTACCAAAAATTTTTATCTGGAAATTTATAAGGAAAATTTTTATCGAAATCTTTTACCGAAAATATTTAACAAAAATTTTTACCGAAATTTTTTTCCGAAAATTTTTACCGAAAGTTTTGCAGAAAAATTTTTACCAAAAACTTTAACTGAAAACTTTTACTGAAAATTTTAACCGAAAATATAAAGCGAAAATTTTTACCGAAAACTAACCGTAAACTTTTACCAAAAATTTTCATCGAACATTTTTATCCGGAAATATATAGCAAAAATTTTTTACAAAAATTTTTTCTGAAAATTTTTACCGAAAATTTTTACCGAAAATTTTTACCGAAAATTTTTACTGAAAATTTTTACTGAAAATTTTTTCAGAAATTTTTTATGGAAATTTTTACTGAAAATTTTTACGGAAAATATTTTGCGAAAATTTTTACTAAAAACTTTTACCAAAAATTTTTATCTGGAAATTTGAATAGAAAATTTTTACCGAAATTTTTTACCAAAAATATATTTAGCAAAAATTTTTACCGAAATTTTTAAAGAAAAATTTTAACTGAAAACTTTTACTGAACATTTTAACCGAAAATATAAAGCGAAAATGTTGACTGAAAATTTTTACCGAAATTATTTGGCAAAAATTTTTACATAAATTTTTTTCCGAAATTTTTTACCGAAATTTTTGACGACAAATTTTTACCAAAAACTTTAACCGAAAACTTTTACTGAAAATTTTAACCGGTAATTTTTATCCGAAAATATTTAGCGAAAATTTTTATCGAAATTTTTTACCAAAACTTTTTACTGAAAAATTTTACCGAAAATGTTTACCAAAAATATTATAGACAATTTTTACCGAAAATTTTTACCGAAAATTTTTACTGAAAGTTTTTACCAAACGATTTTACCGATAATTTTACAAAAAAATTTTTACCGAAAATATTTACCAAACATTTTCACCGCAAATTTCTACCGAAAATATTTACCAAAAATTTTTACCGAAAATTTTTACCAAACATGTTTACTGATAATATCAGTCGCAAATTGAATTTGTCTATTTGCTGTAAATGTAAAGAAACAGGTATATTTGATGCAGAAATGAATTTGTTCTATCTGAATAGTTCGATGAACAGAATATCAAATCCAACTTCTGAAAGAACAACATGATATAGATCAGCAAATACTACTTTTCAGTTAAAAGATATTTTGCGAAAGAGGACAAAATGCCCTAATCATCTCTCTGATAAGAAATTTAACTGAGCAATTTATAATACACAGGCTAGTGTATTATAATTAATTGTATTATGACATATGTAAAAGTGGTGAAGATATTAGACCGTTTCTCCATTGAAACGCAATCGTAAGTATTTCACGAAATATCTTGAATCAAAGGACGACTATCTTTTAATGACAAAACTAAGATGAGTAGCGTTAGTACCAAATACTTCCAATTATTCTCATTTATACTTTATCTCCCTTGCCACTATTTATTAACAAAAAAATCATTAACTAACAAAATCACTAATTTCGAGTAAGATTACAAATTTTTTCATACAATAAGTGTGAAAACGAGCTTTTAGTTTTATTGTTTACAAGAAATATACTTTGAGCAAATAAGTTTATAAATTCGATAAATCTGGTATGAAGATATGTGTATATTCAAAACGATAAATAATATAACATGTGTAAGGTTTCCTTACATATTTCTTTTAATATTCACTACTCTTGTAAAGAACACCAAGAAGAATTTTAAAAGCAGTGTTTTTATCAATTATTCAATAGCATACACTTCGTTGCCGACACATTGCATAGATGCACTTGTTTTTTGTAGCTACAACGTAATTATTTCCTAAAAACGAAATACACATAAATATTCTGTTTGATGAGGAAAATGTTTAAAAGTTGATTGAGGAAAGTTAGTATCTTAAAGTTGCTAAAAGTTTAGTTTTCATATTTCATAATGTTAAATAAATATGAATATCGTATAGTTTATAAAAAATATAAGTGCAAATTTCCCAATTTACATTTTCAAAAATTCACTTCCTAACAATTTATGGACATTTTCTTCCAACATCATAGAATCCAAATTATCAAAACAGAAATATATAATATTAAGTTTTTTGGTAAAAAAATTCTTCATTCTTAATATGATTAAGTTGATCTATTTTTTAATATATATTTATTTGCCTTTAACTCAAAATTATGAAATAATTAATTTACGTAATAATTCAATTCATAGTTTAGAAATGAATATGTAAATTTTAAAGCAACGCGTTGAAATTATAAATATTTTTACAAAAGTGGTGAAACTATGAAAAATTCCTAGGACGCGTAGTTTAAAGATTTTGTGATGGCAATTTTCGTCCAAGATCATGCGATTTGACGCTGTTGTCTTGTAGAGAATCCTTAAATGTTGGACTATTTAAACACCAATATCCGTGATTCAATGTCCCAAGAAATGCTTGCATTATAGCCCGAAATATGAGCAAATGTCATCAAAAATCATACAATCAACACCTAAGCCACACGCCCCCCCCCACCCTCCACACACACCAAACCAAAAACCGTCAGCATTTGTAAATGTTGAGTGACGATGTCATTGCTAGATTAAAATCATGTTGAATTTAGTTAAAACTTTAAAATTTCCATTCATTTATACGATACCTCAATTAATTATTTTTATTGAGTAAAATTATTTTATATTAACGCATGTTTAAAGGAATATTTATCTATAAAAATAGTGTAAGAAGGGAATAAATTTAACTGTTTGAAAACTAAGTTTAACAATAAAAAATAAGTGTATAGAAAATATTCAATAATAAATTAGCAAAAATTATCTACGAGTGCATATAAGTTCATTACAATTTTACTACTTGAACGAAAAAAGTGCAACTTAGTTTTTACTGGGAAATGCATAAGCTAAACTCAATTCTGGTCTCATTCAATTATCAATGTTCTCTTAAAATCAGCAGCAATATGATCGGTACAAAAACAAGAGAATCTCTATGCGAGAGGATTGCTGCTCAAGTTTTGCAATAATTTTTGTCTAATGATTCTGCGGAGTTTCTCTTAGTTTCTGGCTAACGCTATTTCTCTTGTTTATTTCGAACACGTGCAATTGCAATTGAGAGTAATTTTCTCTTGCGTCCGATTTCTAATTCTACATGAATGCATATGTTCTCTGTATAGTCGACTCGGTATATAGATACATAAATCGTAAAGTTTGCCGGTATTAAACGAAATGTTGCATGGGATTCCCAGCATAATATCCTCTCCATTTGCATTTTTTTTTATTTACAAAATATTTTCATACTCTATAATGACCATCGCATAATCATCGATCAATTAAAATTAATCATTAGCAAAAATAAACAAAAATTTTGATTTTATAGATGAAAAATTCAATAATTTTCTATGCTTTAATATCAAGAAAATGTATTGAGAAAAGATGGTTTTTAAATATAATTAAGTATTTAAAATAACTGACCAATAAATAATGTTGTAGCCTACGATTTTGTTTAGATGAACAATTGCAAACTATTAATACGCACACTGCACAATAAGTAATTAAAACGCAATCGACTCTCTTTGGTTTTCCAATAGAGGACAATATGGCCGAATTATTATAATAGCCGTATTCAATTGGGCCTATTTTGCTACTGGCGAGTACTTGGGAGTACTTCCCCTATGGAATGCAGAGCTTTCAGACAGAAGTAAAATATAACCTCAAAATATTGAGTTTATTCAGCTTGTCAACGTGAAGTGGAGTGGATGTGTTGTACGAAAACATTTATGAATGCTTTACTCTCGTTATAGGTCCAATTATTATCAAGAAACTGATAGGGCTGAAACTTGTTGTGCACGAGTTATAAATAAATTTATAACTCGTGTTAAATTAAGATATTTATATGTGATAAATTGATTATTTTTATTTCTATTAGCCAAGGATGTATTTATTTACAATTGAAAGTGTTATAATAAATATAAAGTTACACAAATACATCATTTAAGTTTAAACTAATTTAACAGTCCATTATTATCCATATTTTCAAACATTTGCTGCCTCGCACGTGCACCATTGTTGCTGTCAATTCCTTCAGATTCTGCGTAATTCTGTATGTTGTTGACTTAATTATCTAAATATTCTATGTCACAGAAATCATTTAAAACCCTTAAACGGGGGAACCAAATATCTGCTTGCACCGTACGCTGAGTCTCCAAGTAGCACACCTCCCGGTATAATTATGCACTCATCCTCTGTAAAAGCAGACTATAATATTTTTTCCTATTGCAGTATGCTTGTTTGTCACGTTTAGGAGGGTTGATTTTAATATGAGAACCATCAATAGCCCCAACAACACCGGGTACACCTTTCATAGCTGCAACTTGCATCTGGTTATTTTGCATTTCGGATGCTGTTAGCTATTTTATGTAATGGACACTCACTTCATCAAACCATTTTACGACGCGGCATAAAATTCGATGGACACTGCTTTCTGTGACATCAAATCTATCTGCAATTTATCGGTACACTTTCAGTATTTGCTAGAAACCACAACGTGATGTATATTTCAACATCAAAACCAACTGCAGTACGTCCTCCATGACTTGAACGGTGTAACATAAAAACATACTCCAGTAATATTTGATTCCATTTCTTTTCGCTTTTGCTGCACGAATAAAGTAAATATAACAAAAATATGACACTTCAACATAACCAACGAACCCGCTAAGCTATCAATTTTCATTTTGGGAACTAAAATCCCCCTACCGTAAATTGTATGCGTAACTACACAAGCGAAGTACTCATCTGTATGAGGTGGTGTAGATGAAGCTTTTTTGAGAAGCAAAGCTTTCCCAATGGAATACGGCTATTGTGTATGCTGGATTGAATAATTGTAGGAGCACAATTCCGACTGCACTGAAAACTGAATCCTGTTGGACTGTCAAAAATTTTAAAATGTTCACAGTCCTAATAGAATGCACAAGACTCCGACTGTTTAATCGCCGAAATAGATCTTGTTTCAATTTAACAGTTGTCCAAATACTGCCATATATTTTCGTCTTTTGTTATGTGGCAGGATTGTTGTTTGACAGTTGAAATTGAATTTTAAATAAGGTAAGTGAATACTATCAGAGAATAAATAGTGCAATCGTATTTGATTGGTTATATCGGGCGAAATTCTATAATTTTTGACAGTTTGCGGTTCAGTTTTCAGAGTCAGCCGGAATTGTGCTCCTACCATAAGTTTGGAATGAGAGTTATTGGAAATGGAATAGTTTTTGCTATGCGTTTACTTACTGCCCTTAAGACAAGGCTCGTCTAAATGAACCGGTTAACCCCTTTACCTTTTTTTTCTCTTCTTTTTATTAAATAATGTGAACAAAACTAGAAGAGAAAACTAACGGCTTTTTGATTTTAATTTGTACAATAGATAATAAGATATATTGTAATAAAAAATTTAACTGTTTTAAATTAAACTTGAACAATAGAGAAAGAATAATAAAAGTATTCATGTTTATAAAATTAATTGATTTAGATTTTTTTTATTATGTAAAATAATCGAATTCTAAATTTAAGGCTGCTCCTAAAGGACGAAAGCAGAGATCATCGTCGTTGCAAAGGAGCACTCCAACTATATTTTGGTCGCGGATTGTTATAGAGCGGTTGGGGCAGGCCAGGGAGAGCATTTCTATCTAAGGCTCTCTCAACCAGATTGTTGGTCGGCCATTTTTATTTTCGCAACTTTTTACTTTCCCTCTATTTGAGTTTTCTCGTTATTTTCTTTTAATTTTGTTTCATAATTTCTTTTTTTTCTCAATTCCCCTCCTCTTTACTTAGTAGTGTCTATATTATCCCCCTTATGTTTTTTGGCATGATTTTTTTTGTTTATATATCAGCCCTAATTTCGAACCTCCCTATAATCTACCAATACAGCTAGCATTAAATATGCCCAGCTGAAACATGTGCTCTCTGTGTATGGTTACCATTGACCAAACTACTGTTGAACTTAACGTTCATCCCAACTTTTATACCTTCGTCATCCCTTTCCAACACCCAAAAAAGTACACTAACTATTTTTGCCCAATACCATAACAAATCTCTGTATTTACCAGAAATTTTTTTAAATTTCATAAAATTTTTCGATACAGTCTATAATTTGTTTACTGCCTTATGATGAATTCAACTAATATTAATAAATTTTAACGATATGTTTTCAAGAACACATAGTCGATATGTTTTCAAGAACACTAACACAATAAATTTCTTTTTGTTTCGTTTTTTTTTTGGTTAAGTAAATTTATTTTTCAGCAAATCACGTACTTCCGGTAGAAATGAATTATATCCATACACCCTCACATTCGACGACCAAAGTTGAACAAATCAAATAATTCAAGGGATTGTGATGGAAATTTTTATCGAAAAGTTGTCTCATAAATTATCCTATTATATAATTTTATATAACAATATTATGGGCCCTCCTTAACAATTTACCATTTTGATATTTTGAACTTTAAAATTACATAAAGTGATATCATGATAATTAAAATAAAATTTAGTATCAGTATATGTAGCCCTGAAAAATTAATTAAATTATAATAAATAATCTTGTAAGGGTTTTTTCTGTAAAAGTAAGGAATCAAATCTGTTTAAAGCCAAATATAGATTTGAAATAATGTTTTTTTTATCAAAAATGAATAATGATAAAAACGTTTATTGACGGAAAATGATATACTATGAGTTTATTACGAACTATGGTGGAGAATATTAATTTACTGTGCTGGTTAATAACGAGGGGGTAAAAAAATACACCACTTGTACTCGTACATATGTTTAGAGTGTAAGAATGATCACGGTCAACCGCAAAGTAATCGCCTCGAAAACCAATAACTCTTTCTTAAATTGGACAAGTGAAAATCTTTTTATACAAACTCAATTAGCAGATTGATATAAGATAGGAATAGTAGCCATATCAAAACCTAGACTAACTGAGATGAAATGGTAAATGATGCGGTCCAGAATGATGTTAAGGCACACAATATAATCGGAACATCTGCCTATGTGCATAATGGGGTGAGACGTTTTTGCGCAATTAATATTCAACAACAGCACCATCAGAATTAACTCGAAGGCAATATTGCAGGTTTCCTTCAGCCATTCAACGTACCTTAGCATTGGCCATAATGCCACTACTATGATGCCTATGTCGTCAGTCATTTCTCATTTCGAACATTTCTCTAATTCCCTAGTGCTAAACATGTACCTTGATTATCCATGCTCTGTATCACTCGACATGTTCGATCATTTGCGCAAGTGGCAAAATTATAAGCTTATTCGCGTTCAGCGCCGATTTGAGAAAATCGATTATGGTATAGGTTTTTTTGTTCGATTACCTTACAGTCCGGAAGGTAAAGAAAGGTTTCGGTTTAAGGTTGTGGCCAAGTTCAAATAACTTCGTGTATGTACTACGATAACAATTGTACAATTGGTATCTACATTGTACTCTGAAAGAACATACTTGCTAATTCCAACCAATGAATGGAAATAAAAATGGGAAACAGAACAAAAATACGGTAGATAGAGTAAAACTACCGGATCCATGTTTTATGAATGTTGCAACATCAAAACTCACCTCTCCCGTATTAAGAGTCATCGAAAAATCTGACTGCCCCGTTCACAGTGAGAAAATAATAAAGAAAATCATTCAATCGTAGAGATATACTATCGAAATTGTAAGGAGCAGCTATCATAGTAAATAGTAACCAATGAATTGTAAATTAAACTGGTTCAGCCCAATTCCATTCGATCAAATGAGAAGAATTATTTCGATCAATTGAACAATCGATTCATGGGTGCTAATCTTATATGTTGAAATAAAACTTTAAATGAATTTAGAAAAAGAAAAAAACAAAAACAAAAACAACAAAAAAACGCCTAGTATAACATCAAAAACAATTCATCGTATTTTATGTTACTCGTGATCAACACTTCTGATTTTGTTACCTGTTCGTTCGGTATTTAATGTTAAAATTTTATCAAGAATTTTGTTTAGCTTCGGGAATACGTACAAATGGATAAGAGCATACAAAGGGTACTCGTACAATAAAATATTAAACGCCTACTATTTATAACTTTAGAGATATGCACTCTGGAATTTAACTATTCCAATACGAATGGTACTTATTTAAGTATTGTCAAATTTTACAGAAATCAATTTTACTCTTTTAGCGACATTTTTTCTCTCTCCAATTGCACAACTTACACTAATACCACGAACTTAATAGGATAAGTGGTCCAATAACAATGTAAATACTCATGAAAAATTTATTATAATTAAGAAAAATTTTTTTTTATAAAATTTACTAAAATTCGCCCAAAACTATTGATCCATTTTCAATAATAATTTTTTCCAAATTTGGACTGCCCGGTTACCCAGCATAAAAGCTAATTTGACCAAGTACTTTTCAACCGATTGCGATCAAACATGGCTACTACGTGTTAGTTAAGCTGGTGTTGATGGCGATGGTAGTTTTAATGGTTTCCACTTGGCTCTTCGCGGATATAAATAAAATGGCGAAATTATTTATTGGGAATGTGAAAAGTGATCAGAAAAGTATGTAAATGAGAAAAAAACCAAACAAACAAACAAACAAATCAGTTCAAAAATTTAGAGCATCGTCAAGTTGATTGCTCAGTCTAACCCTTTCACTTGAGAGAGTGACTAAAGTTGCTTTGGCAACGGTTCGACCATCTGTGTGCCCGCATTATCCATGAATGTCCGTGCACCCGTATGTCCGTTAAAATACCCAGCTTGGTACTGGATGTTAAAGTACCGAACCCGAACCCAAATCCCATCCGTACAACTGTTTCAAGTACATTGATAGAAGCAACCAGAGGCAACATCGACGAGTCAAACCAGCTAGCTGGAAATAAAGTGTAGTGGCAGAGATCAAAAAGGGCATTAAAAGATATTGAAAAATGATATAATAACGAAACATGCCAGAGGCCATGTGTGCGGAACAACTAATCTATCTCGATTCTATTTCGACTATTTTTACCGATCTCGAATAGAGCAGAGGCCGGGCTAGGTCGAGAACTACTTGTACTCGGACTATATACTATATCTGCACCTTACGAATCTATCTATACTCGTATACGGGATACGCAGTGATCAAATGGAACATTTGTGGCCTCGTGCATAGAAATTGAACTGGCGAAGTAATGCCGTTTCAGGAGGGACGCATGCATTGAAACTATTATTATTGGCGGATTACAGATTGTCGACGATGAACTGCGGATGCTGGACGGTGGATGTTTAATCGGCAATGATGCCCAGACCGTGCAAAAACCAGCTAGATGATTTTGTTTCGCTGTTACTGACTATATACGTGTACGAGTATAGTAAAATAAAATGTACACTAGATATTATGTGTGCGAATATCTCCAAGGAGTTAAGCCAGACCAGACTGAAATTGAGGTGCAATCTCCTCTTCTTTTCATAAAAAGAAGAACATCTTAAATAAAGTGCAAAAAAAAATCTATATTATAATAATCATGAACAGGTCTTTGACTAAAGGCTACCTAAAAAAGCACTTGCTTAACTGCTCTGCAACCATTAAAATGTTCGATCTTTTGCATCCAGCGAATGTACATACTCCGAATTTATAATTGTGTACGAGCCCACATATCCTCCCGTATTTGTATCTACACAGAGCACAGATATTGTTATTATTGGTGACCATTCTTTGGCCTTAGTTGGTTGCTAGTCTGAGATTCAGATATCATTATTCTGTTATAGTTTTTCTAATCTATGTATATCATGACCCCCACACGGTAAAATTATAGAAATTTTTACATGATTCACATATATAGCTAAAGTTCGATTAACTGTGAAGGGTGAGCTTCTGAAGGGGCTACTGCATTATGCACTGTCGATTGGAATAAGATCAAGGAAGCGGAGAATCGTTGTGGTTAAATGAGAAAAAATCTTGTTGCGCAAAGGAATCGAAGAGCAGTTGATACGTGTATGTCGCGGTAGGTATGCATGGATAACCTATGGAAAGGTAAAACAACGTGAACTCGACAAGCTGCTACCACATTCTTGTCAGTTGTTGCATAGTATTAAGCAACTTTTTGACTTCTGACTCTTTAGTAAGTTGTTTCAGCTTTAGTTGCGGCTTCTTTTCCGACTCTACGCCATGATAAATTTTCGTTACTAATAGTCGAAGATTGCTCTCATTTTTTCCCCAGCCCCCGAACAAATATTTTTTTTCTTACAAACCAAAGTGGTTCGCCAACGCTCTATTGCCATCATATTCAAAAATGAATTATATTTCTTCCATTTGACCTTAGATATTTACAGAATGTACCTTAGTATTGATGGTACTACTGGCAAATACTCATATGGTGGTATGATAGTTAGATGGTAATGTAAGCGGATTCATGCTTTGACCAAAGAACATGATCACCACTGTATAGTTGTATGCTTCTAAGCTAATCTAGATTTTGACCACAAACCGCTTCCGTAACTACGAGTATAACGGAGGCTACCTGAAGTGATCGATTCACGACCATCGAATACACATTTTCTATTTGCGAATGTACACTGCATTAGTGACTTGTCAAACTGCTCTTTTACAAAAAACTCCACAACCCAACAAACAAACTAATCTCTCCTCCTCCCCTCTCCAATTCTTAATAATTTGCAAGCAGAAATTTCTTGTGCATGTGGGCACTCTGTAGGCCCATTAAGTGTGCAGTAGCTGCTACACTTCCTAGGCTTAAGTACCAGCTTGGATGGCAAAAATGATTGAAATTGCCATCTCGACAATTTCTAGTCTGATGGAATGTTGTGAACCTGTTGCCTTCTCCATAATTGTTGTCTATGTATTTACCTTGACTACAAGTATACGAGTACACAGGTGCATCCGAATTGCTCTGATTTCTTCTATCATTAATTTTAAAACAAGTTCATTTGATTGGTGCACCTGAAGAAATATGCCGAGAACAGTTAATAAATAAACGAATAGAAAATTACAAAATATTGCAGACATACAAAAATAAATGCAACTTGAGTAAATCCTTGAAAAGTCTATGAAGGAATGAACAAAAATCATTTGAAAAAAAATTATATAAAAAATATCCTTTTCTCTAGAACATGCGTCAGGTGCTATTTTAGATAACACCATAATCTTCAGACCTTTTGAGGACAAAAATTCATATTTTTTTCAATAAATTTTATGAAAAAATTGATTACTTTGAAAAAAAAATAACGTTAAGCCGGTTAGTTTGGCAAAATCTTTAAAATGCTTATTCGATAACGTACTTTTGACAACTAATATGGGAGGACGTGAGTTCAGTTTTCATTAGTGTTGATAGTGCAAGGCCCAATTAATATCTGAATAAGATTGTTTTTTTTTTTTTGGTTAGAGCTTTTGCCAAGTAAAACGCATGCCATTAAAGTGTCAGTAAATTATTATAAAGAGTTGAGGCGGAGTTCGACATCTTTCTAACATATCACATACTTGATCAGATTTTCTATTCCCCATTTAAGTTTTTAACTTCGTACCCTAAATCGAATGGAAAATTCTATAACATTCCACCTGTACTATATACCATTAGCACGAAGTTCTTGAGTAAATTAACATTTCGTTAATATTTTATTACGATTTTATTATTGAAATTTTTGCGAATAAAAAATTTTAAAATTTGCATTGAAATTTATCAACAACATCTCTTGAGGCAATGCATTTTTTTAATCTATTCTCTTCTAAGACTTTAATTTCCAACTTTAAAAGTTTGCGTCCATACTTTCCTTTTAATTAAAAATGTTTTTTTCCCCCTCATTCTTGGTTAGCAAACTTAAAACATTCAAAAAGAAAACAATTAAGAGGGTAAATAAAAAAATAGACATTATTTAAAGCAGGTATTCAATGGAGTGATTAAATTTGGTCAAAGTACCTCTTGTCCAAAAAACATGAGAAGAGATCATACAAAAAAATATTGTATTTTACAAGATCTTATTTCTTATATGTTTTTATTGGTTGGTTAATGAAATCCGTTTCCAATTCGTGTTGTGCATGAATGAAGTTGATTTTTTTTTGTAGATTTCTTTAATGGAGAAGGGGAAAAAACAAAACTAAGAGAAAATAAATACAAGACCAAAAAAAAAAAATTCTAAACTAAAAATAAAAATTATCTTCATATTCCGTGCAAAGAATTCTGGACTAGATTGCTTACACCAGTTAGTGAAGAGGCAGAATATAAAACCAATAGGCACCTGTACTGGTAAGCCAGCTAGCTAGCAAATAGCAATAAATGGTCAGACTTCTTGGCAGCATCCATGTTCGGACTTACTCCATTTCCATGAACGATGATAACGAATTAGCCATGCAATGATCACTGACCGTAAAAAATATGAACCTATTTACTCGGACAATATGTAGTATCAGTGATCCCAGGCATTGTATAAAACGCCACTACCGAATCGGGAAAATCACAGTTCCCAACTTGAATTATTATCTAAAAAAATTAACATCTTAGGGTCACTAGACTCTGTGTTACACGTTAAGACTATTCCAAATTGCATCCTAGCCGTACTGTTCTCTTGTCTTTTAATTCTGATTCTTTCTTTTGTTTTTTGGGACCTCACTATGCAGTAAGCAAATTTGTGCTACTGTTCCGGTAGCTATCTATGTACGAGGTCTGTTCAAAAAGTATCGCGAATTTCGAATTTCCGCGGGTTACGTATATTCGATTTTCGATTTTTTATGGCGTTATGTTGATACTCATGTCTCTCGCTTATGCAGACAAGTTCGGCCATTTTCAATGTTCAGTTAATTTTTGACAACTGCTTTGCTTGCACGTATATTGGCTCGTCTTCGATTTTTGTCCATTCCAAAAAATGGATCAAAGAATCTGTTTCGAGAATAAGAAAAAGTCACACGGGGCCAGATCAAGGGTTAATAGTGTGTTGTTTTTGGCCAAAAATTCGCGCACAAGCAACGATGCGTGAGCAGGGGCGTTATCATGGTGCAAAAGCCAATTTTTGTTCTTCCACAAATCAGGTCGTTTCTGGCGGATTGCTTCGCGCAACTTGCGCATAACTTGCAGGTTATTTTTGGCTTTTGCACCATGATAACGCTCCTGCTCACGCATTTACCCTGTGGCAAGAACTCATGATGCACCACGCCCCTGTAATCGAAGAAAACTGTAAGCAAAACCTTCACATTGAACCGAACCTGCGGGCTTTTTTCGGTCTTGGCTTGTGCGACAGCTTCCATTGGGATGATTGAGCTTTGGTTTCCACCTCATAACCATAAACCCATGATTTGTCATCAGTTATGACCCTCTGGAGCAAATTTGGGTCGTTACGGACAGAGTCCAACAGCTCCTTAGCAATGTTAATGCGATGCTGTTTTTGGTCGAAATTGAGCAAAAATTGAAGATGAGCCAAAAAACGTGCAAGCAAAGCAGCTGTCAAAAATTAACTGAACATTCAAAATAGCCGAACTTGTCGGCATAAGTGAGAGACATAAGTACCAACATAACGCCATAAAAAAGTTGAAAATCAAATATACGTAACCCGCGGAAATTCAAAATTCACGATACTTTTTGAACAGACCTTATATATAAAAGTTAATTTTTGTCTGTGTGTATGTTCCCTATAGACTTCTAAAGGGCTCAAGGGATCATCAATTTTTTTGTATATAAGGGTTTTTGATTAGGGGAGTGTCTTTGCGCTACGCATAATGCTCTAAATGGTTGCCAGAAAATGAGACTGTAGTGTAACTTTTTAAAAAAAAATGTATGCTTTTTCCTTTTCTTGGATTTTTTTATTTAAGAAAGTACGTTTGTTGGCATTCTCATCCAATGGCAAATTTATTCAGGTACAATTCTGATATAAATGCTTTCCCCCAATTTGCCCATCGATTTGTAGCAACTTCCTGCCTGAATTGAGTTTAGAAAATGCTTGCTTTACCTATGGTCAACTTTACGTTACTTGCTCCAGAGTAGGAACACCAAAAAATATTGAGACCCACTTGCATTTTAATAAAGTATCTTTCTGCTAAAGAGTTAGCCACTTGCGCGCCGGGTCTTAGCTAGTTCATTATATAAATCGGTCTATGCAAATGTACTTTGAATACATTCAAAAATCTGCTTCTATTAATATGAAAATATGTAAGTTTTTAACATTTAAAAAAAATGAATTTAAATAAGGACATTTGGAAAAAAAATCTCATTAAACAATTTTTTCAATGGCTACAGGTTTAAACTAGTTAGTAAAATTTAAATAGTTAATAAAAAAAAAACAAATATCAAATGCAATCTAATAAATGAAAAGTTAAATTCAAAAAGATATACTTTGAAATTAGATTTGAAAAATTTTTACATTGGTTTAATTTTGCTACTAGAAAAAAGTATAGCATTTTTAAATTGGACACTACGAAATTTCTTGCAGAACTCGATTTTTTTGGAGTAATTTTTACTGACCGTTTCGCATATTGTGGGTTATAATTCAGCCATTACTTGATGTATGTTGGTTTTTAAATGCTCTAAACAAATATTTTACATAGTTTTGTAAGAAAAAGTCGAACGGCATCAAATGGAGGGTGTCCAATTGAAATCACCAAACCGCGAAAGAGGGAACTTTTCGCGCAATAAAGCCAAAATTTGTCATATTATAAGGATTATGACACAGTCTCATATAAACAACATTTACTCAAGATTGGACCTTTAAGTTTGGGAAAAAAAAATTACTCATCCATAGCGTTCAGAAATGACAGTTAGAAGAAATGACACCTTCAGACCAAAATTGGTTTTTTTCAGATTTTTAGATTTTTAAGATTATTAATCTTAAAAATTTTAGATTTTTAAGATTATTAACTTTGCTTATTGATATATTCATCGAGTGAGTGCAAATGAACATCATCGATGATGAACATAATCTCCTCTTAAAGTGCGAAACGTAGCTATATCCAAATCACCAAATTTGTAGAAAGCTTTTAGATTTTTACACATTTTTTGATAATTTAAAAATTAATAATATAAAAATTGCCAAACTTTAAACTCAAAAATATTTCTTTATTTTAATATATTTGTTTAAAAATTATTAAATTCCAGAAGTATATTTTCCAAACTATAAAGTGGATAATTCTCATTTTTTATTAGCAATTATTAAAAACTGAGTATCGTAGACGGTTTATTTGATTCACTATGCATGATGGATGGCGTGTGTGTTTATTTATTGAGAAAAAAAATTTGAATGCGCGATCAAAATTCTAAATTAAGCGAAGATATGGTGGGGCAGAGGTTCTCCGTTTGGTGCAGTATCTAAAATCGGAATGTGTTGTGCTACACTTCTCAGGTCAATAACAAGTTCAGAACGTACACTAATTTATTCGCTAAGACGTCTAGATGAGTTGCTCTGCATTCAGTTTATGCATACCATCTGCATTTCTCTTCGTTGGTTCCGGAATCACACCAAGATGAGCGGCAACATTCACCAACAACTCTGATTATTGCCTTGTTATCAAACAGCATTTCAATTTTCGGAATCAAAGTGATTTTTTCAATATGCCGACCATGCACTTCCCTCAAGGTAACAACAGCTTACTGCATGTGCAACATTAAGTTTTGAGATTCTTGTTCGCCAACTCGAACCCACTTTAGCCCCCAAATGAACCCGAATTCCCCGCATCATTTTCCTACATTGAAAAATGCTGGTGCTGAAGCACCTGATGTGTTCGTCGCCTACCTTATTAACCACCTTTTTGGAATGGAGTTAAAGTTCAACTTGTTCTGAACGCAGCAATTATTTATACTTTCGAGTGATAATTTTGTTCTTGTTATTATGGCATCAATACTAAATGTTTCCACAGGTTGACTGTATATATTGATTATTGAATTTATAAAACGGACTACTCCATTTACACTCGCAACTCTCATTGGGCCTTATTTCGGTATATAAAAAATTCACATTTGCATACGCATCAATGCAGTTTGAAAAGCAAATATCTGAAAAAAGGAAGAAAACACTTCAAGAAATGTCACGACACACGACCGACCGACCGGGTTGCATTTCACGTTGCAAGTCCATTCTCTTCGAACAAGTGCATAAATGCATGCACAATTAAATTTTTGATAAATTTGAACGGTTCGAATTTGTGCGGTTTTTTATTTTATTTTTTGTTAAACTGCACAACAACCTCTCAAACTGATTGAAATGGTATTTTTTTGGATATTTTTATTTTTGTTTATTTATAATGGAATGTTTTTATCGGTTTCTGATTAAAGCGATTTTCGAAATTTATTTTTCTTTTCAAGTAACTTATTATTATATCCAATATGGTATTCTGAAACTAGAAATGGTCCAGGTGAATTTTTTTTTCATTTATCATAAAAATAAATAATTTTATAATCACACTTTTTCTTCTATACATATTAATAAAATTACCATGTCTACTTTTCGTAAATGCATGGTAAAATCGAAATCACGATTTTTTTTCCCTTAATTTCTCATATGTCAACTGTCTTTTCTGGCCTTCTCTAAATAACGAATGGTCTCCAATTAAGTTATATCTTCCGATTCATTATTGACTGTTAAAAGACTGAGAATTAGTTTAAAAATGTTACTTTTATTTTTATAGATATTGAAAGAAATCTTTTACTGTTCCCATCTTCTAATTGGATATATACTCGCATCTACTCTTATATGTACATAACAGTATATATAATCGATGGAAGATCAGCAAAATTCAGTTGCTGACTAGATGGGTGGGTTTACCATGTTCTGGCACATCAATTCATTTGCGCCTCTGCCAGTGCACACCCAGTAATTTTATGGAGAAGAAAAAAATAAAAATTTAAAAAAAAAAAAACAAACACACAAACCCAATCGAAAACCTTCTTAAAGTCTTGAGTTAGTGTTGGTGTTAAGTGGAAAGGTGATTGACAAAAAACCAGAAAAACCGAAAATCAACAAAGACCAGAGGTAAAGAGTCAAAAAAAAAGAAAGGAAAAAAATCCGATTTACATTGACCTCCGGGAGCTTGACCTGATCTGATCCGATCTGACCGCTAAAGTTGATCACGAATGGATATCATGCGCTTGAAACGGTCAAACAGTGGTTTCTCTGTCTCGTTCCAATAGTGTGTGGCTCATCTTAATTTCCAGTGAACCAAATAGAGTTTGCGGGCTCGCAGGCAAGCATGATCGGAATACATCAGAATCAGAATCGAAGTCATAGTTTGAGAGTTAGAGTTGGCGTTGATATTGCGCACAGAGAATCTTTTCCATTCACCTGAAGCGACAAGATAAAGCGCTACACACTCTAAAGTGAAGTGAATGGCGACGATTCCGAAAGACCAGAACCGATGATGTTTCAAACTGACCGGCAGACCAGACCTGTGGTCTGAAAAGCAGCTTCTCATTTTTTCAGTTCATCTTAATTTGACTCGAGGCTGACTGACGCATTTGCTTCGCTTACAAAAGCTGCTCGCATCGGACACCACAAAAGGTCATTTCGTTTCTATAGAGACAGCCTGACATTTGTGCTTTCTGATAGGTTAGCGAGGTGATGATCTTTAACCACATCTTCAAACTCTAAACACATACATACATATGAGTGTGGGGATATTTTTTACATTTAACTTCATGCCGTTTTAATGTATCGGAAAAAAATTTCTAACGTTGGAATTTTTCTGTTTTTGATTTTTTATTTTGTTTGTTTCAATGAAATAGAAGAAAACTAAAATGTTGAAGATTAAAAGAAATGAGAGAAAAAACTGGATTGAATTCATAATTTTGTGGGAATTTATTTCTAGAAGGCTTAATCTTATATACGTGTATACACGAATACAGTGACAAGTGCGCAATGGAAAAATTGAAAAGCATGTGGTGTGGTCTAAATTACTTAAGGTGTGCGAAGTGGCAACTGTTGAAGTCATTTTTCGGCTGATGGAATAAGAATATATCAATCAAAATAGGCAGATGGTGGTACGTTTAGGCTATTGTACAATACATCATCTCATCGCGCTCGCTATGTGAGCTTTATTGCCTCTCCTCAATGAATAGCAGGTATCCGACTAAGTAACTTCAGGTGTAAATGAATGAATGAATGAATGAATGAATTGTAAATTCGTGCTATGATATCGTACAGAAAACAAATTAAAAAGGAATATAAAAAAAAACACCAACAACAAATAATTCTCTTTGATATTACGGCAAACGAATTTTGAGAGAGAAAAAAATCAATGAACGATTTTTGACTTATTCGCTTCTGATGCTGAGAAACATCACAATATTGCGGTTACATCTCTACTCGTATTTTGCTGATCATCTACTATAACGGAAACCATCGACAATTGGGCAAGTTGGGCTTTTAAGTGCAATCGAAAAGATCATCATATATTAGGCAAAGTAGTACAGTTGAAAATTATGCCTGCTAGTTGTGGGAATCATCAAAAGAAAAATAGCAAAAATATGTTCATACATACGAGGTCTGTTCAAAAAGTATCGCGGATTTTAGGTTTTTTTTTAAAAATTATTTATTTATTCATGAATATATATTTTATCCCCTTCAAAGTAATCCCCACCAGATATTATACACTTGTGCTAACGTTTTTTTCAATCCTCGAAGCACTTCCAAAAATCATTTTTTATGATCTTCTTCAGCTCCTCATTCGATGCCGTCTTTATCTCCTCAATTGTAGCGTAGCGTCGTCCTTTCATGGGGCTCTTGAGTTTCGGGAACAAGAAAAAGTCACAGGGGGCCAGATCTGGGAAATACGGTGGCTGCGGCATTATTAGTGTGTTGTTTTTGGCCAAAAATGGCAAAAGCCAATTTTTATTCTTCCACAAATCCGGGCGGTTCTTAGGAAATAATATTGCTTATTGACCTCAAAACTCATGATGCACCACGCCCCTGCAATCGAAGAAAACTGTAAGCAAAACCTTCACATTCGACCGAAATTCATGCTGCAGCTTCTATTACAATGATTGAGCTTTGGTTTCCACGTCATAACTATAAACCCATGATTCGTCACCAGTTATGACCCTCTGGAGCAAATTTGGGTCGTCACGGACAGAGTCCAACAGCTCCTTAGCAATGTTTATGCGATGATGTTTTTGGTCGAAATTGAGCAAAAATCGAAGACGAGACAAAACACGTGCAAGCAAAGCAGCTGTCAAAAATTAACTGAATATTCAAAATGGCCGAACTTATCGGCATAAGTGAGAAACATGATTACCAATATAACGCCACAAAAAATCGAAAATCGAATATACGTAACCCGCGGAAATTCAAAATTCGAGATACTTTTTGAACAGACCTCGTATATATATTTTTTTAAATCCAATAATAAGCTGATCTCTTTCAATATTATCTGAAAAAGCCAGTATATATTGTGCAGTATTACTTTTGCTATTTCCCCATAAAAAATTGAATATATTTCATTTTAAAAATCTCATCATCGCTTTATGAATCCAATATTTTGATGCAATTTTATTTTGCTGCAATAAAATTGTTTTAATGGTTCTAATAAGTCAAAATTATTTTTAATTTGTTTTTTTTGTTCAACAAAGTTTCCAATCAAATTGTTTTTTATGATTTTTCTTGTTTAAAATGTTCAAATATCACGTGTTCAGATTAAATTCGAATAGTTTCTATTTGCGAATTCTAAGCTTTAGTGATCCTAATAGATTGATTTTCTTTTTTGATCATTTATCGAAAAAATTCAATTTAAAGTCAACGATGCGAATCGTTAGAAATTCCTTCCTTGATCTAGACGAGCCTAGGTGGTAAAGATCATCATGAAAAATCATTACAAAAAAACATCACATTCTATATATTGAATAGTACGAAGTTAAATATAGATAAAAGTACAACAAAGTTGAAATTGTTATACTCTATAGTTAGCTATTGTTGAGTATCGGAACTTGATCACAAAAACTTTTCCAATAACGTATCTAAGAATGTAAAAAGTATCTGAAAAGCACAAAATGGCATTCTACCAAAAGACATTTTTCTGTTCTAATCAATGACCATGGTATGTTGAGTTTTTATTCCATTTCGTATTTTTTTGTTTTCAATTTACGGTTTAGTTTTTTTTATGAAATACAAAAAAAAAGTCGAGGACAGAATCTATAAAAAAAGAAAGTGTTTCAAGGGAATGGACAAACTTCCTTACAAAAACTATGAGTTTTTTTTTCTAATCAAATTCACAGAAATGTAAAATTAAAATTGGTAATTAATGTTTAAAAAAAATCGATAAGAGTGTGTGTTGTCAAATAAGAAAATAAAACAATTTTCATTTAAAACTTCCGATTGAGATTTGGAATAAGATTTTATTAGTATTTTCATGCAGAGGTGTTTGATTTTTTATTCTCTTCCTTTTCATTTGACTTTCTCCTCAGCGACAATTAACCATAAAAATAGTATTTTTAGATTTATTTTCTTTTTTTTTAGAAAAAATATATTTTCTGAGCTTAATTTGAAATAATATTTTCGCAATTTATGATTGCTAGAACAGAGTGATTTTTTCAATATTGTTGTGTAGTTTTAACAAAAAAAAATTCCCCAACGAATAAAATCAAATTCATTTAAAAGTTTGTAAAATTTTTAAATTCCGATTTGCTTGCTGTCTATCAGCGATATAATGAGTGGAAGAAAAATGTTTTTGGCAAATTTTTGAAAGTAAAGTAATGTCGAGGTTCGGGGTCAACCTGAACGAAAACCACTTCCACAAGAACAAGATCACCAAAATTAAACCCACGCTATGACATCTTGTTGTTGTCTGTTGAAAAAGTTGATCTTCTCGAAATTAGTCAACTTTCTCATTCTTAAACACTCTCAGATGATGGTTTTTAGAGGCTCTTTTTTTGTTTTGTTAGGTTAGTCTTCGGTAAGCTTTATGTTAATAAGCTTTTGTATTTGATTAAATATATTCCTATGAGTATAATTTTTTTTTCAAATAATACTAAGGTTGATAATTATGATAGATAAAAATAAAAATATTTTAAATTATGAATGGTTAGAAATATTACAAAGTTGAAATTGAAATAAAGAGTTTTGTTGATCATTAAATTGAAAATTCTAAACATTTTTCAAATATATTTAATATAATGCAATAGTAACAGTTATCTAGGTGATATTTCCATTAATTTATTTAATAAAATTGACCGGATAAATCTATTGGCACTGAAGAGTTTAAAGGAGATTTGGGTGCGGTGAACAGTTTTAGTTTTTTTTTTTCCCTTTATATGCCAACATCCGTTTATAATGTTGAACTCTTACGTGAGTTTAAGAATTCATTCACTAGAATTTCATGAATAAAGTTGTAAAACATTTACCTTCTTACATTTTTGTATTATAAGAGTAATATTTACGATCAATCGCTATAACTTTGATATTTATAAAATAAAAATATACTATAGTTTTGTGTTTTCTTACTCTTATTAATCTATAATTCGTTTTGAGTTGTTTTTTTTTCTCTTCTATTTCTTCAAAACCATTTTTAAAATATCAATGATATCTGGACAAAGAACTATTTTTAAATATACTCAAAAGAATTTGTACAAGTATTGTTAGATCGAATGAGAATCATAGTCAATGAAGAAACTACCATTTCACTTGTACAAAGGTAAGCTATAAATTTTCTTCAAAATACACTATCTCTATTTAAAATGTCTTTATTTCGACAACATGACTAATAAAAAAATCGATTTATTTTTATTGAGAAAATGTTCTAATCACAAAACAAATCGTGTCGACAAGTGACCATAAAGGAAATCACTTTGAATGCTATGAATCTGTATCAAAGTAGAATACAATAAAAACGAATTCCGAAAAGTTCTATATTCTCGTAACTTTCGGATATTGTTCATTCGTTCAATGCGAGTATCTCTCGAATTAGAAAATATAGACGCATATATTAAGGAACTAATAATAAAATTGAAAATATATCATTTTACTTTGTATTCAATATTTATTCCAAACGCACAAAATTAACGAAATTTATTTGATAGAAATGAATCTTTTCATTTTGTGACAAATTATTTAAATGTAGAATAGAATTTCAATAAATATTAAATTGTTTATTGGTGGACAGACAGCGCTTATTATTGGCATGCGAAAATTCGTTAAGAATATTCTCTACTTTCATCCCCCAATAATTGCATATAAGATCACGTCTCTGTTTATATTACGTAACAATCACATTTAACATTACAATTTCTTAAAATTTAAAAATTTTCTACTTGGACATTGATAAGAATTTTATATAGAATTTTTTTCCAATTATATGTGCTACGGAAAATCTAACAAAACAGAAATATACGAAATTCTATCTATAAATTTTTCAAAAT
The DNA here is from genome assembly GCA_958298945.1 of Atherix ibis. Lineage (NCBI taxonomy): Eukaryota > Metazoa > Arthropoda > Insecta > Diptera > Athericidae > Atherix > Atherix ibis. Next base: position 16,488,771 of record OY282609.1, on the reverse strand, counting down.
ATTTCAATTCGACTTCTTGTAAATTCTACTCCCGCCAGTGCTCTGTGCTATTTGTAACCATTTGTCATATTTTCATTATCAAAAACTGAGAATCAACTACTGCATGCGTTTCGCTATATTCTCAAATTCCACATTTAAACATACCCACCAGTCCACCCATACAAACAATTTTATAGTACGAAACGCTCTCGCATTGATGGCCTTTCCCTTTGACTTTGGTGTAAGACTCTTTATGGGCCGCTAATGTCAGAGTGTATTCAATGCTGAGCAATTTGGACGTGAATGGCATTCAAATGAATGGGTGGCATGTGCATGGACGGTTTACCCGAGGCGAGCATGGAAGTGTTTTCCGGTGAGTAAACAGGTCCAATCACTCACACTTCCATATTGGTTGGGGAATTCTCATTACAATCAGTAATATTAGCGTGATCAGCTCTCTCGCCATGGCTTTATTTAAATATGATTTGCTTTCTCTGAATAAGCTCGCTCAATCTTCTCTCCAAATGAATATTCCAAATAGTTCGAAGGGGTTAGTATATATTCTTCATTAAAATTGGTGTGCTCAGGGCAGAGTAAATAAATCGCATGTGGTCGATCGTGCAGTGTTTAGCACATGACTTCTCGGTTTTGTTTTAATATCACAAGAGTGTGTAGCCATATCCATATTGGTGTAAAGGATCATGACTAGCCGGTATATATGTCCTATTATTCAGTATCAATAGCGTGAGTTTTCAGAACGCCTGATATTCCATCAATCTTATGTACTCTCAGTAATCAAAGTCGTTGACAAAGTATGTACGAGTATATTATTTTGTGTGGCCGCTGCTAATTCATTTTCGATATAATAAAAGTCCCTTGCGCATGAACCCTCGTTGCGTACAAGCTAGCTAAAATGAACTGATACGAACTTGTGACTTTTTAGCAAATACACACACAGTCGTGTTGTACACTATCAAATTGTTTTGTATACTCATCCATTGACAAGTTCACATATTTAAATAATGGCCTCAAAGATCTAGTATAAAGCTAAATAAAGCTAAAATACAATAAAAAAGAATTCGTCGCGATGGAGAAGACTATGTAAAGCAATGACATACACGTACACAATCGCACATAATGGAGCTGGTATCTCACTCACACTTTAAGTGATGGAGCTTACTAATCTGCTTAAACTGGGCGGCCAGGCCTTTTGAGCGATCCCCTTTTTAAGTGTTTCGTTTGCATGCACACAGTAGGCAGCAGACAGTAGGCGCATAAGAACGGAAGAACGGTTTGTGTTCGTGTGCCGCAAAAGGTGAGCAGCAGTGTTTAGTTGCGTTAAAGGCGCGAAGGTAAAATTGTATATTTGTACGGTTAAAATCAGTCGGTTTAGTTACGTTATTGGATTAACAACTGTTCGGGTTGGTGACATGTGTACTTAAATTCCGAATTACCTGTACTTAAGACGTTATTCTTTTATGTCAATCTTTATTGCAAAAAAAAAAAAGAACAAAAAAATACATTTTTTGTGAAAAAAAAATATATTGTAACAAAAAACAAATAATAAATAAATATGAACGAGTAATTTGTCACTTCTCTACTCATTCGACATTTATAAGTAATAGTATTGAACAGTGTTGTTGTTGTTGTTATTGTTATTGTTGTTTTTGTTTTTGTTTTTATTTTTGTTTTTATTTTAATATTGCATCGGATAATGTCAATTCCATTCGGTTCACAATCAATCAATTAATTGTTAAATAAACAATTGTGCAATGTATGTAATGCGTATAATAAATATTAATGTCTATTAGTAACAGTATACAAAAATATGTTAGTATTCTTCTCATCATCATAGTCTCTGCCATATAGAATCAACACCACAAATAGTTATTATACATAAATGAAAAAAAAAATACATAAAAAATTATATTTATAACAAGAAGAAAAAGCAAATAGTTGAATGATAAAAGAAAATGTCGCCTGATATAAACACATTGCGTATCGTATCGTACTGATAAGGCGAAAACGGTTTACATTCAGTGTTATATTCGAAACTCTCAAAGTTTTGTATTTAATTTATTAAAATTCGAATTTTTTTTTACTAAAATTCACAGCCTCCACGATTGGGGCAAAATAAAAAATTTGCATATATGATCGTGTGTTCATATAAAGTTCAATATATATTGCAAATTTTTAATATCGGATCTATTGTGAAAATTCTCCTTTTTTTTTAAGTATATTTCCAAAAATACTTGTTCATTCTTACAATAATAATTAAAAATAAATAACAAATTATAGTTTGTTACAGAAAGACTGTAAAATTTGAAGAAAAAAAACTATGTGAATTGAATTATCATTTGGGTTGAAATACCACCAAAATAAAAGTTAGTAGTATGTTCCGGGGGTAATATTGTGTTGTGTGTAAAGTCAACTAGTCAGGCCAAGCCACCTCTATGAGGACAGAGCATTTGTAATGTCATTTGAAGTGACATGCGCGGCTGATGGTTTGTTTATTAAAGGTGTGTACAATTCGCGTTGTGAATACTCCAACGAAAGTGTTGTTAATACGATTTCTTTATTCATTTTATTGTGCTTTTGTTTATCATTGTTGTTATTGTATATTTTTATTTTTAATTCTTTTTCACTATGACCTTTACTTTGTCAAGTTCTTTAAACTATCAACTTTTACACAAACAAAATTTACGATCAAATAAATTGTATAAAAGTCACTTATATCAAGTCAAGTGTACCCCCTGCTCTGATGAAACGAAAAATTCTTAACCTCCCCGTACGGATACTATGATTTTGTCTCCATCAAAAGCTTATTCACGTATTAGTTTAGTTTATTTAAATAGGATTTAATACCAAATTTAATATATTCTATTCTAAAATTAAAATTCAAAATGAGAGAGAGACAAAATAAGGGAAAAAAATGCAGATTTCATTGAAGTTGTTTTGTTGTGTTGAGCTTTTTTGCCTCTGTAAGTTCCACATTCATTAGGAACGTGATCTATTTGATCTTTGACAGAGAAAAGATCAAAGATCGTACAGTAATCTCCTCTTCATTCGCCTTTTTTTTTTAAATTTGTTTTTAGATTTTTAATAAACAAATATTGCGTATGCACTAAAAATGTATTAAATTTAAAAAAAAACATTTCATTTAATAAATTTTTGGGCGTTATTTACTTGTTTTTATTTTTAGTAAAAATATTTTATACATAATTATGGTAGAGTGAAGAAATATAAAATGTAGTAAAATTTTTAAAAAAAATTCCCGAAATTATTTTAACAAACAAAATAATCTAGTACAAAACTGCTAGTGTATTATTAAAATAAATGAAAATCTACGGAAAACCGAATGATTTAGAAAAAAATCATGAATGCCTAAAATATTTTGCACCACAAATTTTGATTTTAGAATTGAACATTTTGATCCTTCTAAAAATAAAAACCTATTCTAGAGAAATGAAGGAAAAATATTTTATTGAACAAAAGAAAAATGAAATAAAAATCGAAAGCAAATGAACACCACCAGTCGTACCAAATTTATCTGTGATGAAACGGCGGCTTCTCCTTCCTACATTGAACACTTTTTAACCCGGCAAGAATTTCAAAACGCACACACAGCCAAGACCTTATGACCTATGGTGATCTTTTGAGATCACGAATGTCGGGGAAAATTCTAAAAATATCATCGTCAATCGTTGAAAAATTTTTCAGAAAGGAAAATTATGTGCACTGTATGTGAACTGTTCGCACACTTGTACTAGGATTTCAGACGAATCAACAAAATTTTATTTAAATACTTTTCGACTTTTTGACTATTTCTTCTTTTTGGACTAGAAAATGCGAACGTTATTCAACTATTCGACATTTTGTTGAAATTGCACTTTTACCAAGAGTAAAAAAAAAATGTTCATTGATTTATTAAATTTTATATTTAGAAAAATTTAGTTGAACATTTTCTTAATATATAACTTTGTGTAATAATAACTACTTACATACGAGTATATGTCTAATGACTTTTCTAACTGCAACGCTAAAATGTGGTTCTAAGTTGCAATTTCCAAAAAATCGTTATTGTAAAATTTGAAATAATTATTATTCAGTACTTCTATGTTTCGAGAAAATATTGTTAACAATTATATTAGCATCGCTAGTGCCAAATAATAAAACAAAATTAATTTTACAAAATAATCAATGTTTTTTCGTAAAATATTTTGCATTTAAATTAATTTATTAATATGCTAAAAAATTTAACTTACAATCGTAACGGAGTCTAGAAATATTGCCTTTTTTGGCAAATGTAATAATTAATAATGAAAATATATAAAATTAATTAAATTAAGATTATAGAAAAATTGTAATTATGTATTAAGAGACTTAAAAATATATACTTAGAAACAAGTAAAGGAAAGTATTTACAAATAGTTTCATTTCGTTTTTTAAATAATTTCTTGATTTTAAGAAATGCCAAACTAAAAGAAGATTGCATAAAAATTAAATAAGCATAAAATAGTGAATAAATGATATTTTTGTTATGCTTTTACGACACAACATAGTAAAATAGTCAGTCTTTACCTCTTCTCCTGTTAAATGGTGATATTAGCTAGCTGAATGTTTCTTCTCGTCTTTCCGTTGCCGGGACGAGCCGGGCCAGACCGGACCATGACCTCAGTTGATCACTAGTCGTAGTTATTATTGCTATCGCCAACGTACTGTGACTACTTGGTTCTGTTAATATTATCGTCGATGCCAATACTAATGTTGATGACAACGTTGACTTCGACTTCAACTTCGATATCGACATCAATATCGACTTCGACATCGACTTCGACATCGACATGGACGTGGACATTAGCAAAAGAACGTGTACGTACTACTAGTAAGTGTATATATTATCTTACTAGTTGGGTATGGATTGCTTGCCGTATCGTATACGATTTCAATAAGTGCTGGTCGCTCGTATTCAAAACGAAAATTCTTGAACTATGACCATCGACCGAAAGTGACCTGTGTGGATCCCCTTTAGCCTTTTTGTCGTTTGTTTTTTCCCTTTAGTTTTCGTTTTATTTAGCTTGTTGTTTTTTTGATTTGAGTGCATTTTAATGTTCTTTGGGACCCGGACTCTGTCCAAAGGCCAACTCTGTATAATATGTGTGTGAATTTAATGCGCGACCTACTGTGAAAGTTTTGTATAGCGCGATAAAGTCACTACTACGTCCGGCGTGTTGGAGCGGTCGACAGTGGTCAAGTTTCTACAGCTCTAGTTGGTCTGAAATACTCTTTAGGTTTTATAATTTAGCTACATAGGTTAACTTTGCGTATATACACATATATATATATAGTTTCTTATTCGTATTTTAATGATAACGTAATCAAAAGCACATTTGTGTTATTATATATATTGTAGAAGAAATTCTTTTTAATAAATATCATTTTCTCTATTGAATATTTCAGCAACATCAAAACAAAATTCAATTGAATAAAAAATAAAAATAATTTTACAATAAGAGTTCATAGTGAGAAACAAAAACATAATAATCAATTAAAGTGAAATATATATTTTTGTGCAATAATTTTTTATTCGAAAAATTAATTAGTTAGAACAAAAAGGGAAAGAAGGAAATAATATTGTTATCAGTAAGAAAAGAGTTTTTTTTATCTGATTTGAATACTATTTGGAATGTTGTTTTTTTTCTTTTCTTAATGAAAAATTTAATGCAATCGTTAATGTGGCATAAAAAATGTATGATTTTATAGTGAAAATTTATAATTCACCATAATTGGACGAGTGTGTAGAATAAAATTTCTATCGAGAATAGAAAATGAGGGAAATTGATACAGAAGCACCAGTTGTTTGGCCTGCATGGTGCTATACAGGTATGTAATCAATTATAAACAAATTAAATTGATCTCATATTTTCTTTTTCACTTGTGAATTATTTTAATCCGATTATTTAGTTAATCTATTGTTTTATGGGTGAATAGCTTTCATTTCTGAAAAGGGATAAAAATACAAAGTTATTACATCAAACCTTATCTACCAAGAAATCCTTAAAATTCCCCTTTTTCAAAAATTATTTAAAAAAAATTTTGTTCATATAAGAGATTATTAGTTAAATTTTTATATAACTAAAAAAAATATTATTTTTTAATTAATAATATTGTAGTTTTACATTAAATAAAAAAAAATTATTTCTAGTAACATGATTGGTGAGAGAATTTTCTAATTTCCCAGCGTTAAAAATATTTTCTATGTGCAAAAAAATTTTATATTTATACACTAAGATTGAACTTTCTAATTAAAATTAAGAAAATAACACCACCTACAAATATATAATAAATTATATGGAAGTTAAAATAACCTCCGCCCAAATCTGAATAGCACACTTTGACTTCAGAGCTTTTTTTTTTATTGCTTCTTCACACAGACGGAAATTATACATAATCATACGTACTCATATACGAGTATTTTTGTTATCATATCGCAACAATTTTATGCGATTATGTTATCTATTACTCAAATTTTCATACAATCTGTATATAAAGATTTCTTTTCTAATAATATAAAAAAAAATTATATATAAGTGGCCGATAATTCAAATACTTTTTTTTTCTATCTTATCAACCAATACATCTGTAAACTTGGAGGATAGGTAAACCTATAAGATACAATAATAACTCATGCGTTTTTTTTTACCTTGATAACCTCATTCAAATTTATTACTACGCAATATAATGTGATTCATTTAAAATGAAAAAAAAAAAAACATTACACTAACCAGTATTATATCAAAAATAATATCTAAATTCGAGCTTATCTCTTTCTCTTTTTCAACAAAAAAAAAACCGTTTTAATTTAATTTTAAAAATTCTATTCAATTAAATATAGTACAATATATACTAGTATAAGTATTTTTAAAAGCAACTATTTTCGAAAGATTCTATTTAATTGCACAATATTTATGAAATATGAAATATTTGCACCCACCATTTTCGAATGAAAATTTTATCGCATACAAAAAAGAAACCGTTTTATTTTTCGAAATTTTCTGAAATTATTTTTTTATAATATATTATCCATTGCGTTTTTCGAAAAGTACAGCCATATTATTTGACAGCTGTCAAACATACACGGTGTGTCCCAAAAATAACCGAACTTTATTTTTATATCATACAACATGCAGCGCCATCTATTGAAAATTTACAGTTTCAAATAAAAACTGAATATTTGGTTAAAAGAAAGGTCTGTGCGCGTTTTGTTCCACATGAATTAAATGAAGACCAAAAAAAGGAACGAATTTTGGATGAAAAAACGGATTTCCCTCATCAACCACCCTCCGTATTCGCCTGATCTATCACCATGTGAATATTTTCTATTTCCAAAACTGAAAACCAAGATGAAAGGAGCATTTTATGATGATATCCCAGCCATTTTTGTTTTGTAACATTAGCACACTTTTTCTTTTATTGAAATGGCTGTAACTTTCACATCTGTCATCCGATTTACATGAATGCGTTTGAAAGAGGATGAATATATCTTTTTAATGCTGCAAATTTTCAATAGATGGCGCTGCATGTTGTATGATTTGAAAATAAGTTCGGTTATATTTTGAGGACACTGGATATGTCATCGAAGGTGGAATTTGTTTAGCTTAAAGTTTACCAATTTAACGCATGGATTGTTTAATCGAACATGTGCACAAGATACGGCTGTTAGGTATTTAAAAAATAGGCTTTGGATGTTGATTATTGGAAAGTATGGAGTCCTGAAAATCCACAAGCCATTGTATCTGCGAAAAATGTCTGTCTGGTGTGCATTTTGGTCATTGGTCCGCATTTTTATGAAAATAAAGAAGAAGAGACTGTTATCGTCAATAAGATGGCGCCACCAGCAACTCATTACGACAAATTTCGACTTCATTGCGCGAAAAGTTCCCAGGACGCATAATTCCGCAATTTGATTATGTCAATTGGCCTACTTTTTCTTATAAAGCTTTGTAAAAATCGTGTCTGTGCAGACAATCCTCGAACATTAGATCATTTAAAAACCAACATCCTTGAAGTAATGAACGAATTACAGACCGATATTTTTGAGAAAAAAACATCGCAAATAAACTTAAAAGGATCGAAACCCCGTAAAATGTATAAAAAAAAAATTAAATTTGATCAAAATCTTATTTTTAATTAAATTTACTTTCCAAAGCACAAATTTGATAACTCTTATATCTTTTAATATATAGATTTATATACAATTTATACCCAGTAAGCTCCAATTTAAATATTTTAATTTGTTCGAATACAAAGAGCAAAATCAATTGTAACTGTTGTTGGCAAATGCTTCAGGTTCAAATAAACAAAAGTTCAAACTCATTTGATAAGCTTCACACTGTGTTTATGTTAAATATGAAAAGGTCAACCGTTATTAGTAGAATTCTTATTAACTATTATTTTAAAATGAGCTTTATAAATTTATTAACAGAACACATATTCATCAAAGTATTTTTCTTAGAATATTTTAAAAAAAATTACTCAATATAACCTCAAATAATTATTGGCACAAGAGTGTACGTGGAGTATTTTCTACTGATGATTATACGTATATGACACATTCTTGTAGAGTTTTTTTTTTTTTTTAATAAATAAAAATGGAAATTTTCAAAAGAAAATATCAAATGAAAATTTGTTACAATGTAATAATTTCTTGGATACGCATGAATGCAACTACACAATTGCCATAATTGTGGAAATATTCTTAGATTAATATGATGAAATGGACTGCGTGAACCGCAAAGAAAACTCTGAGGTCAATCAAATCCATAGCAGATTGAAATTGGATACGCTCCATTATAAAATTGACTGGAAACTGTGATTTTGCTTCGATTTTGAATAAACAAATAAGGTTAGATGAATAAGATTGAATTTACAGCAATTTTTAATCGGACGGAATTTTGCTTTTTTGATGTGTCTGTCAATCGATGATTCTATAATATTTTCGATATTCAAAATAACAGAATGGCTTTTATAAGGTGTGGCATAAAAGTAAGAAGACTGACATCATTAGAAAACGAGCTGGCTGCACTGTTTGTACGTTAGTAATTCCTGGACGGACAGTACAAGTCACAGCCGCATCCGATTACTATGTGACCGATGAAAAAGGTCTTGTGCTTCCAGAACAAACTATCAATTAAAATTTATATAGAGCAGTCTTCGAAAAGCTCCGAAAAAAATGCTCTTTGTGTCAATTTTGACATTACAGACACTTATAGGCGGGATCTTCATCACACGGTCATCTTTGGTTCCCGACCCCTCCCTCCTCTCACCTGATTTACGCCCATATGATTTTTTTTATCGTTCCCAAGATCCAAACCACCTGAAAGGACGTCACCTTGGTACTGTTGATAAGATCTAAAGAAGTGTAACGAAGGAGCTGAAGGAAATTCGAGTTGAAGCCTTCTAGCACTGCTACGTAGATTGAGAACAATCCATCTGCCGAGCTACAATAACTACTTTGAAAAAGATATTACATTTATATATAAAAATAAAATAAAATTGTTGCAAAAAAAATTCAATTACTTTTCAGTCACAACTATTATTTTCGAATTTCTCTAAGACTTAACATTTTCATTTAATTTAGTAAGTGTACTTTTTAATTTCAGTGGTATTTCCATAATTTTAAAGCAAATTGTAATATTCACAAGTTTAACGCAAATTAAATCCTCTAGAAGCTTAAGGCAATTTTTTAATTCGAAGTGGTCAGTAGATTAAAGGTGTACACTTGTTTACTGACTTACTATTTCTGCGGTATGTTCGCATATAGGAAACCATCTTCATGGAACTTTAAATCTATCGTATTCGGTGTGCTCATATGCCGGTGTTATTAAGTGTGTGTGTGTTTTTTTTTAAATTTGTTTAGGATGAAACTATCGCTACATCGCTTCAAAGCAGTTGGGATCAAACTGATTGAGGAAGAAACATGGGACGAGTTGAAAATACGCCCACAGCTACTACCTACCAAATGACGGTTGGATCTGTAGTATGGTTTTTAGTACATCTTAAACCACGACTCCCCATGCTCATCAGTTAAGCCAATACTTGAATTGTCGAGTTGGTGGCTGTTAGCTGTTTGGTGCTCGCTTTCCATGTAATAATACTCTCTATAATATAATGTTCGGTAGTAGACGCCGACACGACGCCAATTTCGCCTTCATGAAGATCATCGAACATATCTAAGACGCTCATACACATATCATATTCTGTCAAGTTGAAGATTGTCGGTTGTCGATTGTCGACTGTCGATTGTCGGTTGCCAGCATTTTATTGAAAAGCAGAACCTCAGTTGCAAGGAAATCTTTTCGGAGAATTATGTACTTGTACTAAATTGTGCACATATTCGTACATTCACAAAGGGGAGATTGCGGCATGGATTGAAATGATTATGCACCTCACAGAAAAGCATAGTCCCCCTTAAACATGCAAGTGCTGTGTTTATCATATATTCCATGTATGATGTGCTATTATTGATTAATTGTTGGTCGATCGCCACAGCGATCATATAGCATTAAGCAGTAATTAAGGGTAGGGGATCCATTGTACACGATCTGTGACATGGTATTTCGAAATAGACGGAAAATGTAATTTCGCTGATGTCCGACAATTCATAGAGAATATACCTGCAATCGTCTTTATCGTGGTAGGACAAGAAGCGTTCCGGACATACACACATTTTTGACCAGTAATCCGAATTGCGATAGTGCACCATTAACCAAACCTACCCATTGATTCAATATTCATAACTGATCTGATCTCCATCAATTAATTTTATTAGCTGTGATTTTATCTATCCTATTTTATTTGAAGTTCACAAAAGTGTCTTTGGTAATTTTTTTTTTAAAGAGAAACAAAATATTTATTTTTTGTGTAAGTACACCTAAAATTTGGATTTATTAAATTTTATCTAATATTAAATTGTGCAGTTTTAATTTTTCGTTTGATTGGACATTTCCAAAAATTATTGACGAACATTAGAACTTTTACCGAATCCTGACGACAATCTGTAAACTAACAATTATCTTAAGTTAGTCTATTGCTAAATTTGTTCAGTTTCATTAGTGATCAGGGGCTACAAATTCTGCTACCCCCCCCCCCCTGCCCTAAATTCTCTGAAAATGAATTGGCCTTTCTTAATTCCAATGCAATGTGAATTGAGAGCACTTTATGATAATGGCAAAGGAATTATTTTCTCAGTTTTTCCCATTTGTTGTCGATTATGGGTAATTTACGTAAATTTTTTTCCCCAAAAATTTAATGAAGACTTTCGTATTGAGTCGTCACCCAAATTCACTTTTGTTGTTTGTACACTCTTAACTCTGATTTGTCTCTCATCATCTCATTAAGATATCAGAGAACAAGAATCAACGATAATTATCCAAAATTTAATTGCATTCCATTCGTTTTCATTGGCTCTTTAATATGAGAGGAGAATTCCATTCGATCGGTCCAAAGGAAAGTCTCATTCAACGATCTACTGTCGGCATCAGTGCCAACTTCCTCGATACTATTTGAGTTTATTATTATTATTATTATTATTAATATTTTTTCTTCTTTTAATAGAAATTAAATGAAATTGCGACATTCACAACGAATACACAATGGAGCGTGATAATGACAATCACTTGACCTTTTGTCGTCTACAAGCTAGCAAATTTGGTGTATTTTCTTATTATTTTATTTTCCCGATTTTTCATTATTATTATTTCTGTGAAGATCACATCTCCTCATAGTGGTTTTCTTGTCTTAAATTTTCTTTTTTGTTTCTTCTTCTTGCATGAGAATATTTTATTTATTTCTTAGTCCATTGAATATTTTTTACCACTTACCTTTTATGCCATGCCAGAGAGAGAGACAGATAAATAAAAGACAAATCAAAGCAAATCTATTCAACTTGGCACAACTGAAGTGAATTTTTTTTTTTGTAATACGAGACGATAACGTGACACTTCACTCTAAACCACGACTAACCAATGACACAGAAGAAGTACAGCCACAGGTAATCAGTTCCACACCTTCAAAACCGATTAGAATCATATTATTTGTATTGATGTAGGAGTTGGTAGTGTTTATATTTGTTTGCTTTGAAAGATGAAGTGACAAATTGCTAAGATAATTTATTTTCAAAAAAAAAAAATATGTCTACATATGTAGATAAATATGTAAACGACTGCTCACATATAACCCAAGATAATACAAAAAAAAAAAGACTAACAAAATATCCAATGTAAGTTTGTAGATACAATATGCTAAGTCCCTCAGTTTTATAATAAAAGCGGCATATAAAATATAAACTATTAAACATAATTTCTTATATTATCGATATTTATTTCATGGAATGTTGTTACACCTTAAATGAAAAGTTTATAAGAAAATAAAAAATCAAACAAAAAAAAAAAGAAGATAAATAACAATACTCGTACGTACGTATATTGGGTAATTTGATTGTTAACAATGGATATTCTATGATATCGTTTAATATTATTTGAAGAAAAAAAAAATAAGCAAAATATGAGATAAAAACTTTGGCGTGAACGTAAAAATATGGCACTTCTCAGTTCTCTCATGTATCGTTTATGTTTCAGTGTAACGAGTTGAGTATCTATCTGTGATCGTACCACGTAACTACGTGAACATATAATCGAACTAATAAACACTAACTAATAATTAAACTAGATCAAGACCATTACAAAAATCTACCCGCAAAATACTAATAAATAGGACATTGAGGTCAAGATCGCCAGCGCCACTCATCGAAGTTAAACAAGTGTATGCCTACTTACAGCACTCTCCCTTTGCCGAAATACTTAAAAGTATATAGTCGCTCCCCAAAGTTGTACATATCATACCAGTTTTAGATACTACAGATACAGATCGTTCACAACGTATTTGTGTCTGTAGGCGTGCAAGATCGCAACCGGTGTTTTTATTTTAATCAACATAACAGAAAGAGATCCCATCATCAATTGGACGAATTGTACTGGTAGTAATTTAAAAAATGTCACCCGCATCAAAGTTAAGATAGCAAGCAGAATTCAAAATAATAATTTTAATCTTTATTGAATCTAAGGTTGACAAAATATTTTTTTAGACAATTTCGTTTTCATTTATCAAATGTAACATATGATAATGTTTGTTGTTCTTCTTTCGCATACTATATACACCCGCTCAGTTTTATTATTGACTAAAGAGATACGTTCGTCTGGTGGAAGGGGGGGGGGGGTGAATTTCCTACGTACGGTATAAAAATTAGGAGTTATTCAATTTGTGCTTTGGTAAGTAAAGTTAAATGAAATACAATTAATACAAAAGATTTTGACAAAATTTGTATTTTATTATATTGTCTAGACGTTGTCGTTATGCTATGATATATATATAAAATCATTTAAATTTCATGAGTGTTTTGCACATTTTTAGTCATTACTTGACGAATAGTGGTTTTTTAAAGCTTTCAAGTTTGAGAATTATCTGTGTTAACACCATCTTTTGTAGAGCAATATAAGTAAAAATTCACCGGTGTCAAATCCCACGAAATTTTGATAGCTTCTGGGAACTTTTTCCGAAATACCAGGTGTATAAGCTTAAAACCGCTGCTTGGTCATAGATGGCGTGAGTGAGCGTATTAAGTTACCATGGGCAAGCCATACTTTTTTTTATGAGTTTGACATCCGTCAACAATAATCAGTGCACATTGTCAACAATTTCATACAACACCATACATTTTTCCTTTGGTAATCATGTCTAGTTTTGTGCCAGAAAAAGAGCATATGCTGGAAGCTCTGCTTTTCTAATTCAATTTGAAGAAATCGGTTGCCGAATCGCATCCAATGCTTATGGCGGCCTATGGTGACAGTGTTTTATCGGAAACAACGTGTTGGTTTCATGGATTCAAAGACGGCAATTTTGACTTGTGGGACAACAAGCATGAAAATCGGCCTAGGAAGGGTGAGGACTATCAATTGCAGGCTTTTTTGGACAAAGACGATACCAAATCGCTAAAAATGCTCGCGGAGCAATTGGGTATTACTCAACCAGCCATTTCCATACGTCTGCGTTTCATGGGGAAGATTTAAAAAATCGAAAAATGGGTGCCGTATGAATTGAACGATAAGCAGATGGAGCGTGCCAAAATACATGCGAAATTTTGCTCGCCAGACAAAAAAGAAAGTCGTTCCTGCATCGGACTGTGACAGATGATGAAAAGTGGATATATTTCAAGAATCCTAAGCACAAGAAATCGTGGGTTGATCCCGACCAACCATCAACATCTTCCCCAAGACCAAATCGCTTCGGACGGAAAACGATGCTGTGCGTTTGGTGGGATCAGCAGGGTATCGTCTACTATGAGATGTTGAAACCTGGTGAAACTGTCTATGCCCACCGCTACCACCAACAACTGATCAAATTCCACCGTGCTCTGTGTGAAAAAAGGACGAATTATCAACAAAGACATGACAAGCTGATTTTCATCCACGACAACGCACCATCGCACACTTAAAAAATGGTCCGAAACTACTTGGAGACACTCAACTGGAAGGTGCTACCCCATCCCGCTTATTCACCAGACCTGGCTCCTTCCGACTACCACCTGTTTTCGTCGATGGGCCACGCGCTCGCTGAGCAGCACTTCGATTCTTACGAAGACGTCCAAAAATGGTATCCACAAATTGCCCGAGAGATGGCAAAAATGTGTATCTAGCGAGGGCAAGTACTTTGAATAAAATTTGTTTTCGCTTTCTATAAAAAAGACATGTGTTTTTTTTGTTGACTAAAAACAGCGGATATAAGCTTATACACCTGGTAAACCAAAATTTACTGTGGCTTATGGCAACGTTTCGTTAAATAAAATTCAGTTACAATATGGCCATGGCCTTAAGAATTAACTGTAATAGAACTATTAACACCTTAAGATCTTTCCCGGATACAATGACTTCTTCACCGTCACTTGTGGATACGGTAATTTTGCCTATTGACGTATATAGCGAGCAAGAAATATCAGTCCTCTTAAGATACAAAACGAGGCTTTGGCTAAAACACCACTTTAGTAGACAACTTTTATTATTTTAACGTGTTGCTTGAGGTTTTAACAAAATCCATAATGTAAAAAGGCAGAGCTTAAACTAAACAAATCCTATCTTAAATGACATGCATTTTTGAAAAGGCTGTCCTTTACTTTTATGAATAATTTTTTTTTGAAATTTAAAAGAAAAACGCCACCCAACTCTTTATATTTCTTATCAAAACGGCCAAACTATTTATCGGTGTTAAAAGTAAGAACAATTTTTGATGTTTTCGAAAAAATGTTTTCTTTTTAGGAAATGTTGCGGTTTTTTTCTTTTTCTAAATAACAAAAGGAAAAGAAATTTTCTTATCATATATGTGTTTATGTAATATTGTAAAATATACAATAAATTAATTACTATATAAGCATTATATCAATGAATTTACAACAACAAAAAAAAATTTACCAACCTTTATAATGTTAAGACTACACGTACACACATTGATATAGGATAGTTTACTTGGGAAGAAGTTTAGTAAATAAAATATAAACCACATTATCGTATTTTTATCGGGTTAGTAGAATATCATAGTATGTGTATATACCTATATGCATACAAAATATGTATAAATGAGTACTTTTAAGTATAGGGTCATGTACTGATAAGCGGAAAATGCGCAAAGAATAGCCATTTGGCCTGATAATTACGCAATTTGAACCTCGACGACGCTGTCCACAAATACGAGTACACAGATTTGATTCTGTTTTCCTTTTCTTTTCTTGTTTTTTTTTTATTGTAAACACTCTGGAATATGGAACATGATAAAATGACCACATTGTTGGAATTTATAGTCAATACACGAACGTACGATATACGAAGTGTTATAAATTCACTTATGATAAGTAAATTTCGTTTTATTAGTTTGCTTATCATTTTCTCTCAAATAAATTTTTAACAAATACACTTTATTTTTTTACTATAAAAGGTTTATGTTTTAATATTAGTTGGTTAGAGTTTGCAAACTATAATATTTATGAAAACCTTTTTTTTTTGTGAAGAAATTTTTGATTAAAAAAAATTCTTGAGACTATTGTCAGCTATATTTGAAGAAGATGAGACAAAGACCGAAGAGGAGAACCAGCTTATAATTGAGACCGCACTGTGCCATTTAACGAATTATCCTCTTTTCTAAATAAACTATGTTTTAATATCCGCATTATTATAATTTTATTAATACTAGTTTTCTTTCCCGTACACATCATCATTTGCATACATTGGGCCAGTGAGCTGGACAATTGGAGATCGAAATTGTACTTGCTGTCGATTGGTCATGAATTCGAACTTAATTTCTTGTCATCAAATGTTCCTTCAGTCTTTATTAAGCAATCTGCATCATCATTCGTATTTACGAATCGAAACGTTTTGATACGCTTTTAGAACAACCTTAAGTGCATTATAATAATTGCATATAAAATCAAATACTCGTAGAATAAGA
This sequence comes from Atherix ibis, assembly GCA_958298945.1. Classification (NCBI taxonomy): domain Eukaryota; kingdom Metazoa; phylum Arthropoda; class Insecta; order Diptera; family Athericidae; genus Atherix; species Atherix ibis. The sequence goes on along the minus strand of OY282609.1, from coordinate 16,472,241 downwards.
TAGAATAAAAGAAAATGAAAATTATGATTAGTTTTTCTCGTCCAACTATCTGTCAGAGTATGAGTACAATTGCATTTTTCTCTTATCTACAAATATGAATGAGTGGATCATTGCATGTACTCGTATGCACCAGGTGTATCCATGAAATTACTTGCCTTTATACGATGGCACTGTTTGATGATCAAAGAAATCTGTTCAACTTCCCGAGTTGATGGGCATTCATTCAGCATGTTCTTAGCAATTTTGTTAGCATTTTATTATTATGATAAAGTTATTTGATTAAGTTATTATGCATGTGGTAAGCCTCACTATCTCAGAGAAGGTCTTTAAGACATTTTTTGTCGATCTTTTGCTCTCTGCTTCTTCATCTCTATCTAAATGTCTTGCAAATTCATACGACTAAGTCGAAGTGCATAAAATATTTGATTTTTCCACTGATTATCTTTAATAACTTTTTATTCGAATGGGACTTTTTGAGAGAAAAAAAAATATTAACTATTAAAATTTTATCGAAATTACTTGCCATTTTTGAGTGTATTTTGTAGTCGAACTGTACATATTTCGCCAATTCACATTAAGAGGTCTGTTCAAAAAGTATCGCGAATTTTTTTGTTTTTTTTCAAAAATTATTTATTTATTCATGAATATCTATTTTGTCCCCTTCAAAGTAATCCCCACCAGATATTATACACTTGTGCCAACTTTTTTCCAATCCTGGAAGTACTTCAAAAAATCATTTTTTGTGATATTATTCAGCTCCTCCTTCGATGCCGTCTTTATCTCCTCAATCGTAGCGTAGCGTCGTCCTTTCATGGGGATCTTCAGTTTCGGGAACAAGAGAAAGTCACAGGGGGCCATATCTGGGGAATACGATGGCTGCGGCATTATTAGTGTGTTGTTTTTGGCCAAAAATTCGCACACAAGCAACGATGTTTGAGCAAGGTCGTTATCACAAATCCGGGCGTTTCTCGAGGATTGCTTCCCGCAACTTGCGCATAACTTGCAGGTAATATTCCTTATTGACCGTTCTACCCTCTGGGAAGAACTCATGATGCACCACGCCCCTGCAATCGAAGAAAACTGTAAACAAAACCTTTACATTCGACCGAACTTGGCTTTTCGTCGTTCACATCTTCTCGGCCCTCTGAGAATATTTTGTACCACCGATAAACGTTGCTTCGGTCCAAGGTACGAGTAGCTTCACCATATGACATAGTCAACAATCGGAATGCGTCCGCGCAATTAATTTTGTTTTTCACACAAAATTTGATACAAATTCTTTGATCCATTTTTTGGAATGGGCTGTCAAAAATTAACTGAACATTCAAAATGGTCGAACTTGTCGGCATAAGTGAGAGGCATGAGTACCAACATAACCCGCGGAAATTCAAAATTCGGGATACTTTTTGAACAGACCTCGTATATGAAAATGGAAAACTGTTGGATTAAGTTTTTTTCAAAAGAATTGTTTCAATGGAGTTCTTTAATATAATAAAAATTTTATAAATAATCAATATTTATGTAGAAATTCGTATGTTCAGGGCTACTTAATTTTTCAAAAATCAAGTCAATTTTGAAAATTTTCCATTGATATTTTTGTACAAAAAATTAATAAAAATATTATTCTTATTGTAATTTGTTTTTTCTTTTCTAAATGAATTGAATGTGATCACAAAGTTTATGCTTTATATTATTACCAACTTTTAAAAGTTCTCTATTAACTTTTCACCATATTTTTAGTATGTGATGAGACTATCGAGAAAATGGAAGAAAATTCTGCAGTTTAGTTTTTGGCAAACAATACTAGAGTAATATGATTTTATGATTTGAAATTATCAAGAAATTTAATTGCAGACTAATTATCAGATTCATGTCACTCGTTAGACGCGACTCTGGGAAAATGTTCAGTTTCGATGGACTTACATACAAAATAGACTCACGTCTCGTATTGTATTGTAGTAAATGCTCTTAAAAACGTTTTCATTTATTAGCGTTTTCCTATTTTTCAAATTTCTGGCGTCGATAAAACACAAATTCCTGGAATAATCTTAGTCGGATTAAATCCGTACAGGTACGGTTGCTACAATTTTCGTTTTTTTTTCTCTTCTGAACTTCCATTCTTATTGATTACGAGTATATTGATTAGTACGAGTTATTAATGTGCTGAAGTCCATTCGTGATATATTCTTCTCAAAGACAAAATAATTACAATCGTTTCTTTTTTTGCGTACGTTTGTAGGAAAGTTTATTTTAAGCACGCGCAATCAACTCTTTTGACGAATGACTATTTGCAGTGATATTTTTTTGTTGTTGTTGTTGAAACGAGCACATTTAAAATTCCCACGAAGGCATGAAAACATGCACTTTGATGTTCTCAGTGAACCCAAATGAATGTACGAGCCTGTGTATGGGTGAGAATGTTTCTTCTGCGGACATGACAAAAGCTCTTCTGATAAAGGTGGTTTTAAAATAAAAATGAAACAATCTAAAATGAGTGCAGAAAGATAAAAATGTCTTTAAAAATCTTGCAAAACACACAAACAAGCAAAAAGAAAAAAAGTCGGTTGATTCGTACCTGTATCAGGTTGTATTGTGACTGGCGACGACTGTGTTCTCAAGGCGACAATTTTTATCGATGTCAGTCAATAGTGGATCAGAAATTCTGTAAACGATTCTACGACGGAATGTGTGCGCAAGGAGAATATGCGCTGGCAAGGTGAGCGCGATACCTGTACTCACTGATGTATTCCACAAGGCATCGTTCTCGGACTTTATATGCACAACATGACGTTGTCTTCGTCTGGAAATTCTAGTCATTTACCCTGAGAGCCACGCATATTTTCTTCAATTTTTTTGCTACACCTCAGGCTTCTCCCATTTTTCTCAATATGAATACTTTTTTTATTATTATTTACATTTATATTTTTAAAATGTCTACTTTCTGATTTCCTTTTTTAGTGAGACTACCTCATTATATGCTGACCTTTTTATAAAGTTCGTCGACTACCCTCCTTCGATCTATAAAAGAATGCTACTAGCATTATTATCAACGGAATGTTTAATGGATTCACAAAACTGTTCGGTGATTACATGTATCAATATTTGTTAATGAAAATTTTGAACTCTGTTTATTTAAAAGTGAATATTCTTTCATATAAAATATTTTGTCCTCTGGTATGGAGAGTTCAAGTAGGTTTGCCAAAAAGTACGGAAACGTACTCGAGCTCTTATACGGGCGAGGATATCCTGTCCCCAAATGAATCGCTTGGATTTCACAGTTCAGTACTAGTGTTGCTTGAAAATATAACAAAAAGAATATTTTAAAAATCTTCCTCTTTAAGCATAAATGTTATCCCCTTCAAGGTAGTGCCTTTGAACAACTATACATCGGCAGAGGGGTTGTTGTTACACTTCATAGTAGTGCTGACATCAACTGAAAGGCGATTTCAGTATGCTTCAACTGGAATTTTCTTCACCTTATTCAGAAAAGAGTCATACAGATTGATATCATCAGTTAAATGTGGAACCACAGGAATCCCTGGAAAACAACTTGTTGATAAAGATGGTTGTGTGATAGGGAGCGTTGTTATAGTGGAGCATCCTAATGTCTACAATCTCCGACCTGACGCAAAGAACGTCTTTTTTCAATGCTAATTTAAGGTCTCACTTATTCCAAATTATCATCACTGAGTGAGGTTCGTCTTCCACTGTTTCTCAGTCCTCCAAAAATACCCCGAAAAACATGTGCTCTGAATAAAAAAATGTTCCCCACAGGCTCTCGGTGCAACTTTTCGAAAGTCAAACTCGTGGATTGTTAACCAAGCTAATTTTTCCTGTACCATTTTTCGTAAAATGGTACAAAAAGACAACTTCACTGATAATGCTTTAAAGGATTGCGTACCTACCCGACATAGTTCAAACTTGTACTGTATATCTAGGATGGACTTAGTTTTGTAGTAATCAGTGCTCAGCGTTGTCAGATTCCCCTCAATCTCATTACCTTGTATGCCTAGAAAGGTTTATTTAGAATTCAAGAATTTCGATACAAATTTTGTTACTATAAGATATAATCTTATCAGTTTTATAAAATAACGAAAAAAATTCTTTTTATTAGTTTTTTATTCGAAAAATACTGAATTTTGAATTTAATCTAAATGACCTACTCCATTTTTGCCTAGATAAAATGGCCCACAGTTCCCATTAGCGATTTATAGTTTAAAATTTATTATAAATTATTTTCAAATGAACAAAAAAAAAATTATATTAAAATCTTAATTACAAAACAATGTAAATGGTGTAATTTATTTTATTTCCAGCGAATACGCAAGAGACTGGAATCGACCTCATATCCCGGAAAGGTTAGTAAAAAAAACTGATAACATATAATTTTCATACAATTATATTATTGGAATTTTGAAATGTATTTGAAAAAATTGCCGTCCTACTTTAACGTTTCCTGTTTTTCAATTAATCTTCACAAAATGGATAAATATTCTTGAAAGTATTTAAAAGTTATGAAGCGATATGATGCCCAAAGCTTTGGGAACGGCTATGGCAGCTAAGTTATCGGAATTTGTAAAATTGTCCGCATGGTCTCTTCGAAATGGATGAAAAGATAAATTTCTTAAATAATTTTCGTTATTTTTTCAATTTTTTTTCTCAAGTGTTTTACATTCAGAAGTTAGTGTGAATACACTCGCCTTACATAATGAATGAGAAATTTCCATTAAGAATTATCATAAATAAGAATATAAAAATATTCGTCTTCGACTAGTAATTGCTATTAATTATTGTGTAATATTTATTATCACACTTGGTTGAATAGAGATAGAAAAACTAATGAACTGAAGGAAAGAGAGAAAGACAGAAAGAGCGGAAAAAATTAAAGGGTCAGAAAAACGCAGTTGGTAATTTTAAGAATGCACATCCTTCATTTTGTATTACGATTGTAAATAAATTAATCGAAATAATTGAAAAATAACGCGAAATGAAAATGCTATTGAGATGGCCGCCTCGTGTAGAATTATTAAGATTTGCCGCGGTGTCTTCGTCAATCAACAGGTGAAACGCAATAATTTAAGGCCGCTAACTGATCGACAAGGTCGCTTCGCACTGTGTGATTGGCGATGACAAGAATCTCACGACATTTTCCTTGAGATATATTATTTTTTCAATATGTGATAATATAAATCTATGTGTTCACAATCAATTTGGTTAAATTGTCAATAGAAAACACATATTTACACCAACTATGAGCACAAATGGACAGAATACGCGTATAAGTGTTCATAATCAAAAGTGATAGAATCGTGCTTATCATTGAAGTAGCAATGATAAAAATTTGAATTGTCTTTGGTTAATTTTTCATTTGCACAATTAATATTTATCTGAAATATTTATAAGTAAAATTCTCTTAGATAAGACCATCCCACCTTAAAAGTATATTGAAATTGGAATAATGTCAGAAGTCATCAATTTCTGACTAATTTTCGTTGATACTGAATTTTATTTCTTGAAATATTTTCATTATTACGAAACTGTTTTTTTTTCAGAATAGTAATATTAGTCACGTTTTCGTTTAAAAATTATTATCAAATTCTTACTTCAATTAATACAACAACAAACAAAAAACCTGTAAATTCAAATTCAGACAAATTTTTTATTATATTGTATATAAACTGCCTATGGTTCGTCGCTTCCAAGATTCGGCAGCCGATTTCTTCAAATTGAAGCAGAAAAGCAGAGCTTCCCGCATATGCTCTTTTTCTGGCACAAAACTAGACATGATTACCAAAGGAAAAATGTATGTTTTTGTACGAAATTGCTGACAATATGCACTGATTAATGTTGGCAGATGTCAAACTCATAAAAAAAATTGTGGCGTGCCCATGGTAGCTTAGTACGCTCACTCAAGCCATCTATGACCAAACAGCGGATTTAAGCTTATACATCTTGTTTACTCGTATGTATCGACTTAGGTCTTAATAAAATGTATTATTGTGTTTCAGAAAATAAATTTTTGCGCATTGAAGTTAATTTTTTGCGTAACTTGTGGCGCCATCTTGTTGAGACCACATATGGTCCACATTAAAATCTTCAAGTTCAGGTCGTCATGCGGCCATATTCTACTAATTTACTAAAGAAATCCGTGCTAATGACATCTTCAGAACAAAATGCACATCAAACATTCACTTGTGCGTTTGCAGAGCCCCACATGTCGTAATTTTGCTTATTCACATATCCACAAGGGGAGAAATGAGCCTTACGACTGAAGAAAATTTCAGAAAGATTTTAAAATTTTAATGTAATGTTTGGAGGTTCAATTGGCAGCACTGTACTTTTCCAAACTACGAAATGGAAGACTCTGTGTCGTACAAAAACATGTTTTTCTACGCACTACTTTGTGCATTTTCCTAAATTCTATTTCATATATAAATTCCAATATTTTGTGCATTTAAACTTTCAAGGTATTGGTTGGGTCGTTGTTTTTAATATCTAGAACTAATTGATAATAATACCGATCTTCGGTCATGGTTGATGATGACTACCATTCGTATCACTGATTATGATTATTATAAGTGTTTTTATTGCATGAAATAAATGCATTTTGTGCAGAATATATTGTAGAATGTGCATGAATAAATCGTATCGTATCGCGGTTATTTATTCAGGGCAACAATTTTTGTACGGTATTGTAACGGCCGCAATTAGTTAGGTCATTATCTTCCATGGTTAACGTTTTATGTAAGATATTCATTAGCGTAATTAGCGGCAGTTATTTACCAAAGCTGGATGCATCAAGTTCATCTAAATGCTCGGATTTGGTTGCAACAAACCAAAGCGGCAGGTGCCGGGAAATGCCCTGTAACATCTTCGCTTGGTTAGGTGATACTCATATGAGTATGTTTCCATTCTCATCATCACCACCATCATCACCACCATTAACACCAAATACAATCACTGTGAATAGCAAAAGACGGATTAAAAGTACCCGATCAGAGTAGCAAGAAATTGTATGTCTATCGCTAGTTATCTTATGGTTTTCAATGAATACGAAACTCAAAATAACAAAAGCGATTAAAGGAGCTATGGGCATTGTGCAGACACGATATCTGTACGAGTTGCTGCAACAACCGCACAGTACCTGCTACATAACAGAAACAATTTGCTATTTTATCAGAGCGTGTTCAAGAGATTAATTAAATTCGATAATTAAACGCTATGTGCTCTTTCTTTTAATTACAACCGCATGCCCATCATACAATCACCAAAGCGGCAGCATTGCACTACCCGTACGAATCCCAATGAAACCCAAACGGTCACCCCGAGATACATAGTTCGAGCTTAATGGTCTTTCCGATGATGGGATTTAGTGAAGTGAATGCGGACTACTGGTGGCTGTAGTCCAGATCGAGATCACTATCGTCGTCAGGTGAGAGGCACTTGCTAAACACAGCATCGACTTCGATGGAGGTGAAAAAGTTTTTATCGGTGTCAAGCCTGTAAAATTAATGAAATTGTCGGTGGAGAAATATTTCATGACACCTACCACTTCAGTCACTCTAACGATTGCCAGTCTGCTATCTGTGACCTTGTACAATGTTAGTTTGGAAAGATTGATGACACATACGACACTATCGATCGTATATGTTAGAATTTGCACTGTTCTATAGTATCAACAAAAAAAATAATTTAAAATAAATATTTAAAATATATTGGATGGAAAAAGCAATAATGGCAGTCACTTACTAAACGTCCCATAGTTCAATCGTTACCTTATTGATAAACACTATGAGAATTTTAAACATTCTACATACACGTATAAGCAATAAATATAATAAAAATGTTATCTGTACGTTTACCTGTATGAGTGCAGTGTTCTTACTTAAAAGGCAGATTGAATACAATTAATTTTTTTTTTTATAATAACGATTGTTAAAGGTTTCCAAATAAAACCAAACCCATGCGTCATTATCGAACTGTTTGACAAAAAAAAACGAATCATATGAGAATCTTACCACTCAATTTAGTGTTCGTCCTCTACATACACAATGAAATTTATTTGTTACAGTGTTTAAAAATAGGTTCACCGATCAGAGAATATAACCAAAGGGGGGATAACATATGGAAATGCGGATAACAAATTAGCACTCTGATCGCAAATAATATTAGCATAAATTGAAACGAAGACGAAATGAATGTGACCTGAGCTCAGATCGATGGACAACTATTGTGGAATGACAATTGATCTTTGCGTTTTAACCTCTGGCAATCAGAAGAAGACTATTGTTCAGTATTTGGCAATTCGTATTTGTCAACATGCCATCCTGTGACTGTTGATGATCATGAACAGTATTTCCACATACTTTTTTTCTATTATTTTTTTTTTATACAATACATATAAAAATCAGATCGTCTTCAGATCATCGACAGCAGTAAGATGACATCCATTCAAGTGGAGTGAAAAAAAGTCAGACGAACTTTGTTCGGATAAATCCCGTTTTCCGGTAAAAAGTTGTTGACAGGAAGGCGTTATCATAGTGTCTACAAAGTCCGATTTGACGCGAAAACCCCTTTTCTATTGAGGCACAAAAGCTCTCGCTCGTTTCACATTTTTCGACGATGTAGGCGATAGATTCGTCTTCCACTGCTTCTCGAGTCTCACACAAAATTTAATGATACATCCTTTCTCCAAATTCAGCCGTTCCAATTTTCGTAAAGCACCAAAAAACTACAACTACAATTTTTAAAATCTGAAGTTCAATTGCAGCACGTCTGAGGGGACTAACGCAAAAGCTATCGGCAGTGCTATCTTCTTTTTTTTGCTACACCTTGTAATATTTCATAGCATAACCGTTGTTGTATCTGAAATATAAAAACTATTCCACTCATATATATGTAATTGATAATTTTGAAAGTTCAATAAAATCGAATTTTTTTTTCAAATGTGACAGACAACTTTTAATACCGGGAAAAAAATCTATTATTTATTTACATCGAGTCTAGTTCTTTCTGGATTCATCTAACAAAACCCTAACTAACATTGGGTTTACATAAAAATGGGCAATATGGAAATAAAAAGTTGACAAGATATCCAACTAATTATCACGCCAACTTCAAGAAATAAATGACCACAATCATAAATTAAAGTGATAATTAATGACGTGAAGTCGCGCATTTCTTATAACCAGAGTCGGATAGATGCTCTAAGACTCTACACATAAGTTCTTTATATTATTTCGAATATGTTGTAGAGACGTTGAAGTTGTATTTGTTCATGGAAATGTACAAAAGTGTTGACTAGTATATACTTATTTACTTGAACATGTTCTCTATAGATTTCCATACGGATAGATAGGAAAAAATTTGAATGCGGAAAGTTTTCACCCTAAAGAGATGTTTTTGCAACAATATCCGCCAACATAGTTTACGCATTTTGCACTTACAGCACATGGCCATTAATCCATGAATAATTACATCTCGTGGAGTTAAGTTATTGCAATAAATTCTTGCCTGTTAGAATTGTACGATTAGTAAAGGCGATGAAAGTCTGCTGGATTTAGATAATATTGTACTAGAAACAAAATCGCCAATGGACATTTATTGTCATTTCTGTATTATGCGTAGACTAGATTTCACTACTATTCGGTTATATCGCTTCGTTAAATTTCTAAGAATAAAAAAAATCTAGATTTGCATATCTATTATATTCAAATATATCTACAACTATAGAATCTTCTCATAAGGTTAATATTGTCTGTTTTCAAATGGTGCGCGTGGTCATATTTGAAATGTCAAAATCTTCTGTCACTGTCAGTTTTTTTTTAGTAAGGTTTGGAATTTATTCATGGAAAGATAGACGGTTCAACAACGCTTGAAACTTATCAAATTTGCTTATTAAAATAATCGTTATTCTTTTCTTTTCAGAAAAAGAAATATTTCCAAGAAAATCATCTTCTCAGATGAGGCGCATTTTCATAAAGTTGTCATCACTCGATTGAAGGCAATCCACAAATTATTCACGAGGAACCTTTACATTATGAAAAAGTGACAGTTTTGGTGTGGTTTATGACACAGTGGCACCATCAGTCGTTTTTTGTGGATTAAAATGGGAAAATCTATGGTACTTATTGGAAAGCGTGCGAAACTTTCCAACGTCACTATCTCAGACTGCGCCCCAGCTGACTGCATCACATTTAAAACCTACAGCCATCTCGAAGCCTACGGCAAATAGTCCGGGCCCATTCTTGGTGGTTAGCCCTGAGTTTGCTTTTAAAACAGATTACTCTGAATTTGAAGCGATCTTCCTTTCGCGTTCCCTTAGCAACGCCTACCAGAATTTCAGGGTTCGCACCCCTAAAGCACTGTTAGAGTTTTGTACCATGCACCAATTGCATCTGCAATATAACATCACGCCAATTACGGAATATCCACTGTCAGATATCTAAGTTTGCCCCTTGTTAGCCATTTGCCATTATTGGGATGATAAGTTGGTCTACACTTAACATTCCGTGGCGGAGGCGGAGGTGAGCGGTGCAGCTCGATGATAAGGATTTTATTTTGTCTGAATTAGAAAATATTGATTTAAAGCATATATGGTTTCAACAAGATGGCCTTACGTGCCACACAGCCCCCCGATTTATTGCGGGAAAAGTTTGGTGAGTTGATATTTTCAAGAAATTCAGAGCTGCGATTTAACATCTTTGGACTTCTTCTTGTGGTGCTATTTGAAGTCATTGATCTATGTCGATAAACCAGTAACCATAATGCAATAAAATTGTCAAAAACGTGAACCATCGTATTCAGTTTTGTAAACGGAGCCAGGGGCGGCCATTTGAATGATGTTTTCTTCAGAACATAATTACAATGATTATACTTGAAAATAAAATAATAAATTTTGCTCTGCCACATTTTGGTTGTTGTTTTATTTGAAAAAGAAAAAATATTACTATTATTAAAAGAAACTTAGTTATGAAGCCATATAGGGGAATAAAGAATATTATGGGTGTAAATGTTATAATAAATTGAACTTAGGGTGCAACCCTGTGGGACACCAGTACTAATAGGATACTCTAAATTTTCAACTACCTGAAAATATCGGTCTGAGAAATATAATGTTAGGCTATGGAAATAGCAAGATTTGAAGATATCAAAGCAATCCAGAATATTTTTTTATAATATACGTTTTAAAAAAAACAAGCTTTACCTTAAAAGTATTTATTGGATGTAGTTTGTTTAAATTACTATTAGTTTTATTCAATTGTATCATTCGACATTTTTTACTAATTTAAATTCTAACATTTTTATTATAACAATATTCGTATCTATAACTTGTAGTACTGTAAAAGCTCAAATATATCCTACACTTATACATACTGTTAAATTTTTTTTATTCTATCTTTAAATTTTTTCTACTATTTAATACCATTCAAAAATTAAAGGTCATTGTATGACGTATTCAGTAGAACAAATTAAACTATTCATTAAAATTACTTTCATCTCAGATAACATTTTCGAAAATTTTAATATACTACCAAATCATTTGTTGGCTCATAAGAAATTTTATAAGTGTAAGTAATTTTGCCATAAGAAATTTTATTGTATCCTTAATAGTCGTTTATGACTCGTTCATGTAACTCATCTTTAAACATTTCAATTGAGTAGACACATGGGATCATATTAATCCTACGTCCAAAGGAATACTTCTACATACGGAAGAACCATTAATTAAGCTCGAGCCATCGAATTGTAATAAAAGTTCTTATTTACCTTCTTTTCTTTATATAATCTTTAGTGTAAATTTACAGTATTTATAAGTAAATTAGCTTAAATTGAATAATTCATATATGTTTTTTGAGCTTTACTGTTAAATTTTATAACACATTAATTAATGTCATTTCTGAGTGTACATTTTTTTAAAGTAATTTTTGGATGTCACAAAAAATTTATAAGTCATAAAAAGACGTTCAAATTGAAAAGTATGATAATTTTAAAAAAATATGTTCATAAAAATTATATCAAATAAAAAAAAGATACTAAAATAAATTTTGTATAGAAATTCAACAGAAACATTTTTACTACGTGTTAACAGGATATTTTTCCTTTGATTTTATGTAAAAAAAAAATGCACTTTTCTGTTAAATTTCTAGTTGATTTATTATTGCTAAAAATTATCTGTATTTCTCTTCATATTTCACTTATTTCACATATACTATTTTGTTTAATGTGAAAAATTATTCAGCAAACTATATTCAATAGTATTTACATATGTGAGAATTACGTCTATGCACTCAGTTTGCTATTTATTGTAATTTTCACTTTTGTAATATAAAACTTCTCTTAGAATGTGTCATTATTTACTTATTCGTAGGTCGTGTTAGCCTAAGTCAAGAGTTGAGCTGACGAGTATAATTTCGTTTGACCTCAACGACGCTTTAAGCTTGTTATGATTGAAACTAAACACGGTCTAGCTAGTGTTAACGAAGCCAAATTCGATCCCAACTCATACATACATAATGTATTGCGTTTAACATATGCACTCCTTAATTCCCATACTTCATTTCTATCGTATTATTTACTTGGTTTTAAAATTATTTCTAACGTTTTTTTTTACTTCTTTTTGGTCCAATTGTGTTTTTTTGTAGTTTGTTAACGGCTAGTAATTCTGCTCATGCAATCTTTAAGTATTTTTAAAAGGTGACTTATTTCGCAGTATCATCAAAAACTAAAACTTACACAATTGAAGAGCGGTTGGTTTTTTTTTGCTTCAATATAATCGTACACATAGTGGTGCTAATATTAGAAGTGCAAATTAAACCTTTAATGTGGACTAAGTTGTAGTACATTAATAGATGGACGTAAACAAATAATGTAAACCCTGCACTAAATTGCTATTTTTTAATTTAATTTTAAGCTTTTAGCTCTCTGACTCTACCTCTACTTAAAAGCTAGTTACTGACTCTTACAGTTTGCTGTCTATTTAAATTTATTTAAAGCAATCGTTTGATTTATAATAAATACGGAAATATTAAAATACTTAAATTTTGGTCACACCATAAAAAAAAGTTGAACAAAATCCCTTTGCAAAAATCTATTTGCACAAACCCTAGTTGAAAATTTTTAAGTTTTTTTTTATTATAAAAAAAAATATGAAAAACCGAGATTTCGGCCATTTTGAATGTTCAGTTAATTTTTGACAGCTGCTTTGTTTTGGCTCGTCTTCGATTTTTGCTCAATTTCGACCAAAAAGAGCATCGCATTAACATTGCTAAGGAGCTTTTGGACTCTGTCCGCGACGACTTAAATTTGCTCCAGAGGGTCATAACTGCTGACGAATCATAGTTTATGGTTATAACGTGGAAACCAAAGCTCAATCATCCCAATGGAAGCTGCCGCATGAGCCAAGACCGAAAAAAGTGCCAAGTTCGGTCGAATGTGAAGGTTTTGCTTACAGTTTTCTTCGATTACAGGGGCGTGGTGCATCATGAGTTTCTGCCACAAGGTAGAACGGTCAGTAAGGAATATTACCTGCAAGTTATGCGCAATGGCTTTTGCCATTTTTAGCCAAAAACAACACACTAATAATGCCGCAACCACCGTATTCCCCAGATCTGACCCCCTGTGACTTTTTCTTGTTCCCAAAACTGAAGAGCCCCATGAAAGGCCGACGCTACGCTACAATTGAGGGGATAAAGACGGCATCGAAGAAGGAGCTGAAGAAGATCACAAAAATGTGATTTTTTGAAGTGCTTCGAGGATTGGAAAAAACGTTGGCACACGTGTATAATAAAAATGTAGAAAATGAAAACCTGTCAAATAAATAATAATGTAAGTGTATAATATCTAGTGGGGATTACTTTGAAGAGGACAAAATAGATATTCATGAATAAATAAATAATTTTTGAAAAAACACAAAATTCAGGATACTTTTTGAACAGACCTCGTATAATGTCGCCAAATGGCCTCATGGTCGTGGCGCTATTTATTTTAAGAATAGTTGAAGCTTAAATATAAAAATTATTTTAGATTTTTTTCTCTATTTAAAGGTGCCAGAATGAGATTTTTCAAAAAAGTGAAAATAGAAATTTTGCAACTACAATATTTGTCATCTGATTTAATGGCTTCGTTTTCCTTATAACCTCTTATACAGCCTAGATGCTGTTACTTCTTATCTAGAATAATCTTTAATTATATCAAATATGTTAAATATAAGTGAACAAATTACAAAATATAGAAAAAATTATAAAATAATATCGAAAAATAACATGAGAAACCAGGAAGTCGATAGATTCATCATCCTTCCATCTTTACCAATAATCAAATAAGATATTGTAAATTGTTGATATAAATTCTTATAAATCAGTAACAAATTAAGTTTTGTTATCGCATAAAAAGACACGTTTATATCTTCGAAGTTCCCTGGTATCGATTCAATTTTTCGATTGGTTGATCGGTCGATCGATCTGTTGATCTGTTGATCTAGTCATCTGTTCGTTTTTCCATATTATCATTTCTATCAAAGTTTTCTTCCTATTTCAAGTTAAAATAAACACATATTCAATTACTCAATATCTTTGGTGTATTTTTTTTTGTATCTTTCTACTCGAACTGTGACCATATTTCAACTGAAGCTCTTACATGATGGGGATTGAGTTTATCGAAAAAATCAATCTGTGTTCAGAAATGTCTTCGTTTTCGCTGTGGTATTGCAGGACGATTGAGCATCATACGTGTACATGTATAGTAGATAGACCAAAATGCACTATAAAGAGCTATAATAGTAAACCTCATACCGAATGCTTTCGTGGTCTTTAGTTCAAAAATCGCCAACAGACTATGATATGCCATGTAACCTAACCTTACATAAATGCATTCATACATGCGAATGTGTATTTGTTGGTATATCTTACAATGCCCTTGGTGAATAGAGTCACTTTTATATTTGACTAGAACAAGATGGCTTTTTACCTTTAACAGAAAATGCATAATCGTGCTGTGTGACAGTCTTTCGTTGCCGGCAGTCAGGGCTAATATTCAAACCATTGCTTGGTAACACATGCAAGATGTCTTATTTATTATGACAAGGGTTAAGTTAACTTTTGCATATTATGCAGAGGCTCCAAAGACAAATGATTCCTCTTCACTCAAATGCCCCACAGATACCATAAACAAGCAGCTTCAGTTTCAGAAGATCTAAAATCATCGAATCTGATCCGGTCCCTCGAAGTATGTTAAAGCGGTTCGGTCAACGGAGAAAGAAAGGTTTGCATAACCAACCAGCAAGGTTGATCTGAGAAATAATATTGGTGGCAAAACAAATTTATTAGTCGTGTGTCACATAAACGGCTCTACAGTTTTGCATAGTCTAAGACGAATTCAATAATATCAGCGATTTGCATTGAAATTGCGAAATGAGACAAATTTTTCCGATACGATATGCGATACATTCAACAATCAAAAAATAAAATTGAACGATTGATGGCTATTGCAGCGAATCATCATGAATCAATCGAACATTTTGATTTCTTTTTCTTTTTGCTAAAATAGGTAGAGAAAAAATTACATTCCGCACGATAATTTGGGCAAGTTGAACATTTACTTAAATGGATTTGTCATTTGATAATGTCACCCAAGTTTATAGCTGACAATTGTTTTTTCTTTTACTGTTCGGAACGTACAGCCCTGTCTATTGACAGCTGTCAAACATATATGCCATCTAAGGTAAACAATTTATTTACTTTAAGGTTTGTAATTTTACATTGTGGATAGCTTAACTGCCAAACAATGCGTTAAAATTATAAAAAATTTACACAAAATTCTTGATTCTGCTGTAGCTACGTTTCGCGCTCTAAGACAGATAATGGGCTCAGCGCTGAGGTTAATTTTTCGGTTGGTGGATATGTCAATAAGCAAAATTGCTGCTTGGAAACTCCTCAAGTGACTGTTGAGTAGCCATTTGTACCTGCGAAAAAGGACTGTCATGCGGGCATTTTGGTCAAAGAAAATATCAATTGGCTTGTATTTATTGGAAAATTAAATAACACAGCATGTTATGGTCAATTCTGACGGAACCTCCTTTTTTTTTTGACTTGAACTTGAAGATTTTTATTTGGACCTGTGTGGTTTCAATAAAACGGTGCCATAAGACATAGAACATGACTTCAAAAGCCAACAACATCCTTTAAGTAGTGCCCGAATTACGACCCACAATGTGCAAAACTTTCTTAAAAAATTACTTCAAAATGCAGTAATATAATAAAATAATAATTTTATCAAAATCTAAATTTTGATTATATTTTATTATACTTTATTTCCGAAGCATAAATTGGATAAATTTGTTAACCGCAAAAAGCACCTAATTGTGACTAAATAAAAAAATTGTTAGTAGTTCTTTGTCACTAAAATACGTGCTTTTCAATCAATTATATTTGCTTATAAAACGTCATTTATTTTTATGACTTGATCATATGCAAATAAAATACAAACTCGTCAAAGAAGCTATAAAAAACAAGAATTTTTGAAATCTAACCTTTAAAAAGCTCAATATTTTCATTCCCTAAATCCAAATGATCCCTAGAATAATGTCTATTGAGAATAAGTATTTATTGGGAATATTAAATTTTTAACTTACGTTTATTTTATGGTATCGTGCTTGGTTCACAAATTATGGTTTTATCGTGAATGGAATGTGATTGAGAATAGTTTAAAAAAGTATCGGTTATTGAAAATTTTCCTAAGTCTCTTTACTTTGCTCTAAATTAAATCTTCTAAAAATTTCGTATATCATATTCTAATGTAGAACTTCATTTGGTAATATCCGTAGTATAAAGTACAATAAAACTTTACGTGTTACAGTGTCGTAATTAATTTTAATTTTGTTCATAGTAAGCTACTCAGTGGACTGGCACTGCAGTGGGTGTTGCTAATTTTATGATTATCTCTCTTTGGATATTTTGAATTAATATTCTTCTCAGTAAATCGATAAAATTGACCTGTTGGCGTTGAATTTTTATTGCCTCGAATATTGGTGTATATCAGCTTTGGTTTTTTCGTAAACAATATTCTGGTGTTTATTGCTATTGTACTTTTTACATATAAACATAAAATACATAAATAAATATGTACATGTATAGGGAAAAGAATTTGTAAAGGTTTATCGATGCGGCCATTAATCGTGAAAAGCTGCTCTTTACTCTTTCTGGAAACTTTTAATTTGTATTTGGACGCGCATTCACATTTCCCGTGTACAAAGGTCAAGACACCACCTCGGTCTAAAGGTGAGGTCCCTCCTGTTCGTAAACAAATCTATTCGTTCACATAAATAAATCTGTTGATGCCGTTCATTTTAAACAATGTTGATTGCCACTGCCTTCACTTAACCCCCCCCCCCCCCAAACCCCCCCTCTCACACTACCCCTTTCAACTCTTTTATGAAACTGAGACTCATCAAAGACAACTGAAACTTTGAGGCACCTTTTGTTCCTTCGCATTAACTTCGGCATCTCAAGTTTGTTTATATTTTTAAGTATTTTTATCTGAATTGTTTACGGGTGTGTATCCACAATTTTCGTGGATTCTCTATTCTGTAATATGCATAATTATCTAAATAGAATGAAGAAAATTTTGTCTATTTGGAGAAGGTGTATTTCTTTCTCTCCAGTTGAATATGTTTATCTTTTGTTTGAGTACAGTAGCACTAAGATTTGCATTGGAAACTTTAGTGGAAGTGAGATCCTCATTGGAACGCGTTGTCGCCAGTGAACTATTTCCGTTGGCGTCCATGGTTAGCCAAATAAGAAGTACAATAAAAACAAAAGCGACTGCTCGAACTCACGTTTCATTTTTTCAGTATAGCTAAGAGTATATTGCGCATATTCTCCTGAAGAACTCGTATGAAGGGCACTTAATATGCATAACTGCACATTCGATTATCCATCTTGTCTGCGTTCGAGTATGAGTTACGAGTATGAGGTCGATTTGAAAATGCGAATAGCAGAATGATTTTGTCCATAGTCCAGCGGACTAGTCAGAGCCGAAACACTGCAAATCTCAAAGGAGACCCAGTACCACAGTTCCTTAACCGTCCGTTTCACCAAACGGTTTGATAATGCGGCACTATGCATCAATCCATACAGTAACAATTGAGCCATTCCACGCACATTCCTCAAGATTCTCCCACTTTTTAAAAAAAAATTTATTCACGACTGAAATGCATTTGTTATACGTTAATCTGACAGTTAACAGCTTCTGTAGACTCTGTTAAAAAGATAATGTTCCGATTCATTTTGCTACCATTGGCATTTCTTTGATTGTTGGACGTTTTTCATGGCCAGAAGTCAGCATTGAGATAGTTTTCTGAGCTTTGTGAATTAATATTTTTCTGTATTCAATTTTTAATTTTGTATTCAATCAAATTTTATACGATTATCTTTTAAGAGAATTTATAATTATTCGATTTGATAAGCAAAATAATGCGAACGTGCTTTTTTTATAAAGGATATGTTATCAATTATTAGTGATCTTTTATTGTTTGATCAAGTGTTCATCTTACACTGTACTTTACGTCAATATTGACAATGCTTTAATAAAAATATCATTAATTTTACCAGGTGTATAAGCTTAAATCCGCTGTTTTTTATTTAGAAAAACACATGTTTTTTTCATAGAAAGCAAAAACAAATTTATTCAAAGTACTTTTCCTCAATTTGTCAAAAAAAATTCCTTCTCTTTCGAGACAAACCACTCATCAAGCCATTTTCGGACGTCATCGTAAGAATCGAAACGCTGCTCAGCGAGCGCGTGGCCCATCGACGAAAACAGGTGGTAGTCGGAAGGGGCCAGGTCTGGTAAATAAGCGGGATGGGGTAGCACCTCTCAGTTGAGTGTCTCCAAGTAGTTTTGGATCATTGATGGTGCGTTGTCGTGGAGGAAAATCAGCTTTTCATGTCTTTGTTGATAATCCGTCCTTTTTTCACGCAGAGCACGGTGCAATTTGATCAGTTGTTGGTGGTAGCGGTGGGCATTGACAGTTTCAACAGCTTTCAACATCTCATAGTAGACGATACCCTGCTGATTCCACCAAACGCACAGTATCGTCTTCCGTCCGAAGCGATTTGGTCTTGGGGAAGATGTTGATGGTTGGCCGGGATCAACCCACGATTTCTTGCATTTAGGATTCTCGAAAGATATCCACTTTTCTTTGCCTGTCACAATCCGATGCAGGAACGACTATCTTTTTTGTCTGGCGAGCAAGATTTCGCATGTGTTTTGGCGTCGCTCCATCTGCGTATCGTTCAATTCATCTGCGTATCGTTCAATCTCATGACACGCAGACGCATGGAAATGGCTGGTTGAGTAACATCCAATTGCTCCGCGAGCATTTTTTGCGATTGGTAATCGTCTTCGTCCAAAAGAGCCTGCAATTGACGGTCCTCACCCTTCCTAGGCCGATTTTTACGCTTCTTGTCCCACAAGTCACGCTTGTCTCACATGGTCTTTGAACCGACGAACCATAGGCCTCCATAAGCATTCGATGCAATTCGCCAGCCGATTTTTTCAAATTGAAGCAGAAAAGCAGAGCTTCCAGCATATGCTCTTTTTCTGGCACAAAACTAGACATGATTACCAAAGGAAAAATGTATGTGTATGGTGCTGTACGAAATTGCTGGTTGAGTGACACCCAAGTGCTCCGCGAGTATTTTTTGCGATTGGGTATCGTCTTCGTCCAAAAGAGATGCAATTGATGGTCCTCAACCTTCCCACGTCGATTTTCACGCTTCTGGTCTCACAAGTCAAAATTGCCGTCTTTGAACCGACGAAACCAATATCGGCATGTTGTTTACGATAAAGAACTATCACCATAGGCCTCCATAAGCATACGATGCGATTCGGCAACCGATTTCTTCGAGTTGAAGCAGAAAATCAGAGCTTCCCGCATATGCTCTTTTTCTGGCACAAAACTAGACATGATTACCAAAGGACAAATGTATGTTGTTGTACGAAATTGTTGACAATGTGCACTGATTAATGTTGACAGATGTCAAACTCATAAAAAAAGTATGCCGTGCTCATGGTAGCTTAATACGCTCACTCACGCCATCTATGACCAAACAGCGGATTTAAGCTTATACTTCTGGTATATGCAATTTTTCGGGAGCTGAAGCACTTAGAAAAAAGTAGTTGGAAGTCTTCGGAAAAGTTAGGAGAGAATTTGTAAATAACCGGTAAGAAATGTGAATGTGCATTTCTCACTGGTGAATAAATAATCTTCTTTTATTAAAAGAGGCAAACCTGCCAAAAAAAACGTAAATTTTTAAAGATTTCGTTGCGAAAAAAGAGTGCACCAAAACTAAGCGACTAAAAAAGGATGAACAGCAGAAAATAGAAATATTTCCTGGCATGCATGAGTTCTGTCAAACAGATAAGAGCAACCTAGATATCTCTTAGACACAAGTTGATGAAATAGAACAACTGGCAGGTAGACCAAAAAAACCTTAACTATGCATGTAGAAAAAGCGACGAGTTGACATATCTTGAATCGCCTTAATTTTTTTTTTTTTGCATGATAGTTCAAAAAGCGAAATCTTTTGAAACACTATTTTATCTTAGATTGCCACAGATAGATTTACTAGTTTTATATCTATTTATCTGATCAATAGACGACTATTTGTATGCATATTACGCGGTCGATACTACGTGAATAACATATGCTTCTATTTTGACTATGTTGTTTAGAGATTTTACTAGACCTTTCTATCCAAATACTGCCTACATTCGATATGAATACGAACACTGTGGTGAATATAAGAGCTTCCTTCGTCTTGCTATCTCTTAGATTAGATGCGATTTCGATTCAATTACGCGATTTTAAATCTAGTTCAACACAAATATGCGAACATCAGCAGCAGCTACTCGTATTCAACTGGAGGCGTAAGACGGTTTTTGTCATTGAATCTGGACGAAGAAGCATCACCACCAGCGTCAGCATTATCGGTACTCTACTATAACGAAAAAGAAAAGGAACAAGTAAATAAATGAAGAAGAAAAAACTGTGTTGAATGAGTGAAAAGAAGAAGAATACCTGCAATGATCTGATATGGATTGACCTTTGGTAAACTTGATTGGAAGTTGTCGACCGTTCATCGTTCATGGTTTGCTCTTGTCGTTTTTTGGTTTGCTTTCAATTGCCGATTGGTTTGAATTAACTGAGACCCAAACTGACTTGGATAAATTCCTGAAGATCACTTTTTTTCAAGAGTATTTCTTTTCATCAATACCTGTCTCTAAGGCTATTGACAATTTAAGTACTCGCATTTGACATTGAGAATAGAAACTGTGCTCGTACTTGTTGTTCTATTTTATTTTTCACTTATGACTCGAGAATTTTTTTTTATATTATAATTTTTCATTTTATATCATTACAGAGGATCCATCTACAGAAATTCTGGCGCATAAACAATCGTCACCATCGTCCAGTACAACGAACATCCAAAATAACTTAACATCGAACAGTGTTAATACATCAAACCATCGAAATCGTGGAAAAAGGAAATCATCCTGTTCGAGATCGTTGACAACAACATCGGTTCACGGTTCACAATATCAAAGCAGCATTGTTGACTCGATCAAAAACGAAAAGTCGAAATTGCTGTATCAGCAGCATCAACAGCCCCAACTGACATCGTTGTTGCATATGAAAAGATCACCCTCTTCGGATAAAATGCTCAGTGATCGAATTCTAATTGGATACGGCGGTAGTAGTGTAGATAGCAAACAAAAGCACTGTGATAACTCAACAACTAGCTATGATAAACAATATGATAAATTTAAGAATGAATCCCAAATAGATTCCCTTAGAAACGGTGACTTAAGCAACAATAATAATAATAATAATAATAACGATACGAGTAATAGTAACAGAAACAATAGTTTGAGTAATAATAGCTGTAGCGGCGGAGACAACAGTGACAACAATGGTAGTAGCAATAGTAACAATGGCAATAGTAATAATGTAACTAATAGTAATAATAATAATAATAATAATAATAATAATAATAATAATAATAATATTAATAATAATGGTAATAACAACAATAATAGCAATAGTAGCATTAAGAGAGAAAGACTTAGTCCAGGAGCAAATGGAGATGTACAATCGTCAATATCCAGGTGAGCATACCATAAAAACAAAATTTACTCAAATACTGTCCATCCGAAATATTTAATTTTTTCTTAAATCTACGTTTGTTTTTGTTTGTTTGTTGTTTGTCTGTTTGTTAGGTCTTTTAGACAAATTCAAGGGTCATATGTAGGGAAGGCATTGCTATTTTTCTAAGTTAACTAGATAAAAAAATAATTTTATTGGAGTATTGACTATTTATTATATTATGAGTACGAGTATATGGGATGAAGGTGGCTTCCATAAAGGAAGCTGTGGATGAGACCAAAATGTTCACACCCAATTCTGAGCAGTTTTCGAGCCCAACATTTTAGTAAGAGTTGACATAAAAGTGTTGCTCATTATCTGGTACATTTGTCTATGAGCAACCAGAGATGTTAAATAAAATTTGCGGCTAACAGGCAAGACAAGTCAGGGATTACTGCGAGCACTGGACGCAGGAGAGCTCTTTTTCAATATATCTTACTAGTAAAGGATTATCCAATTTGAGCTTCATAAAGTAAAATGTTTTAAAACACACCTAAAGTTAAGATTTTGATTATATTATTATTTTATTATAATACTTAAACCATACCATTAGGGATGAACAATTTATATTATTCCCATAATACTTATTGCAGGACTCGATCCCATTTGAGGTAATATTAATGACTTTCGGGCTGTAATTCGTTCGTTACTTGACGGTTTTTAAATGTTCTAGATTTTTAAAATTATCTGAAAAAAGTCCAACGGCGTCAAATTTCACAACATTGGAGGCTAATTGATATCCCAAAAATCTGATTACGTGTTCTGGCAACTTTTTTCAAAATATACGGAGTATAAGTTTAAATCTGCTGTTTGGTCATAGATGGCGTGAGTGAGCGTATTAAGCTACCATGGGCACGCCATACTTTTTTTTTATGAGTTTGACATCTGTCAACATTAATCAGTGCATATTGTCAGCAATTTCATACAACAACAAACATTTTTCCTATGGTAATCACGGCTAGTTTTGTGCCATAAAAAGAGCATATGCGGGAAGCTCTGCTTTTCTGCTTCAATTTGAAGAAATCGGCTGCCGATTGGTATCTATTGCTTATGGAGGCCTATGGTGACAGTGCTTTATCAGAAACAACATGCCGAGATTGGTTTCGTCGATCCAAAGGCGGAAATTTTGACTTAAGGGACAAGAAGCGTGAAAATTGACGTAGGTCAATTGCATCTCTTTTGGACGAAGACGATACCCAATCGCAAAAAATGCTCGCGGAGCAATTGGGTGTTACTCAACCAGCCATTTCCATGCATCTGCGTTCTATGGGGAAGATTTAAAAGATCGGAAAATGAATGCCGCATGAATTGAACGATAAGCAGATGGAGCAACAAAAAAGAAAGTCGCTCCTGCATCGGAGAGTCGATGAAAAGTGGATATATTTTGAGAATCCTAAATGCAAAAAATCGTGGGTTTATCCCGGCCAACCATCAACATCTTCCCCAAAACCAAATCGCTTCGGACGGAAGACAATGCTGTGCATTTGGTGGGATCAGCAGGATATCGTCTACTATGAGATATTGAAACCTGGTGAAACTGTCAATGCCCACCGTTACCACCAACAACTGATCAAAATGCACCGTAGTCTGCGTGAAAAAAGAACGGATTATCAACAAAGACTTGAAAAGCTGATTTTCCTCCACGACAACGCACCATCGCACACATCAAAAATGGTCCGAAACTAGTTGTAGACACTCAACTGTGAGGTGCTATCCACCCCGCTTATCCACCAGAACTGGTCCCCTCCGACTACCACCTGTTTTCGTCGATGGGCCACGCACTCGCTGAGCATCACTTCGATTCTTACGAGGACGTCCGAAAATGGCTTGATGAGTGGTTTGGCTCGAAAGAGAAGGAATTTTTTTGGCGTGGTATCCATAAATTACCCGAGAGATGGGAAATATGTGTAGCTAGCCAGGGCAAGTACTTTGAATAAATTTGTTTTTGCTTTCTATGAAAAGAACATGTGCTTTTTTGACTAAAAAACAGCGGATTTAAGCTCATACACCTGGTAAATGAATGATTTATTGTGTTATGTGGCTTGTGGTGCCGTCTTGTTGAAATCACATATTAAAATCTTCAAGTTGAACTAGGTCGTCATAAGGCCATGGCGCTCAGCATTGATGATAACAAACTTTCCCTGCTTCTTCATTTTTAAAGAATTTAAGTGGGCCAAAGACATTTTAAGTGCAAAATTCACATCAGGCAGGCATTTTTTGTGGATACAATGGGCTTTTCACAGTTATTTGTGGGTTTTTACAGTCTCATATATGGCAGTTTTACTTATTTACGCATACTTACTGTGTGACAAATGAGCCTCTATCGCTACGGTAGAATCCGTAAAAAGAATTTTTTATAATTTTACGACGTTTATTTTACATTATGTCAAATGGCAGACCTTAAGCTAAACAAATATTTCCTTATATAATATATGTGTTTAACAGCTGTCAGATGATACAGCTCTACTCGTACTTTCCGAACTGCAAAATGGATAACCGTGTACTTTGCCTTCCAAAATAATTATTTTTTATCGAATCTTCTTAATTCTTAGATTATTTTTTCAATGCCAGTTTTTTACGAATGCTTTTAAATATAAAAAAATGATTATTCTTATTTTAAGACCGTAACTGTTATAAAATTATAATTTTTGTTAAATTTTTACCAAACAATCAAACTTCCTCCTCACATTTTCGACTCCTTAACTATAAAAAATAAAAATAAATAAATTTATGAAGACAATTTAAATTATTAATCAAAATGAATCTTTTTCAACGAAAAAAAAAATTATAGATAAACTTTTCCTGTTTTTAATTACGAAAAGAAAACCTTTCGAACTCGATAAGAAATCCGATATCACATCGATCCATTTTGAATTGTTTAAAAATAAATCCCGATTAGATATAGACTTGGTTGAAATTGCAATTTAAATTGAAAACAAAATCGATTGTCTACCTACCATTATTGTATAAGTATTTTTCTATGGATTGTTTTAATATAAACTTTAGCGACAAACTGGTGACTAGCCGTGAATTTAACCGCGAATAGCAGTAGTCCCGATTACATTCTGTATTTAGTCGATATCAACAGCACTGGAAATGAACCAATAGCGACTGCATTGCACATTTGTCCTCAGATATATTGCAACAAATTGCATGTATCACGACTTTTACAATTTACTTCCGTTCTTGCCTAGTTTGGATCACTGAAAATTTCCCTTTCTTTGGAATTACAATTGGTACTTAACTACTCGTAAATGCATGTATGCTCAATTCATCCGCCTTTGCCAGCACATTTGTAAGTACGAATATCCTCCTACAAGTTGGTACTTAATATACTCGTATAAATAAAAACAGGGAAAATATTTATCTTTTTAACATACACCATATGAATATCCATTGAGAAGATAAAAAAATTGATCTCACTACGCCCTGAAAAGTGTCATTTCGTATTAAATCTTATGGCAAGAATTTTTTTCTGCTTAGAATATGAACATTACTAATACAATCAGACTTGATGATTTGGTAATAGATTCAATTGCCATTTGTGGTAATAATTTCGAATACGTGACACAAGATTTGACTTCTTGAATAGTGCACATGAACAATTGCCAAATCTCTGAATGAAAACATCCTTTTAAAAATGAAACCAAAAGAGTCATGTTAGTATCGAGGTTGAAGTCTCAAAACTGATTGTCTCCATTAACGTGTTGGAATTGTAGGGAAATCCTAGGATTTTGGTGCAGTTTTGGAGATTATCGAGAGCATAAATAAAAGCGATAGTTTACCAGCTGCATATTGCAGTAGGATATTATGTAACATTGAACCGGTTTAACTGTTTTTAAATATAATTTATAAAATTTTTCGTGAACACATCATGAACATGACGAACATGAATTCGATGTCTTCACGAAAATCGTTTCCATCGAATGGGATTCGAAGCGAAAACATTGAAAGTTTTATGAACCTTTCAAACCTACATGAACTTGTTCAATATATGTGTGTCTATCTGTATACTCGTTTAAAGATTTATTAGCATGTATGCAGTCATTTTTAGAATGGAAAAAATTACTTTGAATAAGAAATTTACACGTTTTCAAAATATTACCAAATATGAAGGTATTATTTCGGCATCGAAGTTTACTCATTGTTCAAATGTTACGAAACTCTCACCTGCAATAATATTCTTCAATATACATACTCTAATGCATTGGGTATCTTCCCACTACTATAATTTATCATAATTACTTATCCAATAAGAAAAATTTCAGACCTTCAAAAATATCCAATAAAGATTGTGGTCATTTTTGATATTGAATTGTTAATAGTTTTTAGTGGTAGTAAAAATTTTTATGATAGAAAATAATAAGTAAAGGAAGTAATTAGTAATTTTGCTAAACAGTGTGTTAATTTACATCTAACCCATGTTTTCGGAAATAATCGTGGCTAAAATTGGCTAAAGCATCTGTCAATCATTCAAATAATCTTCCAAACACTTAGGGGACAAGTATCTGAAAATATTTGATGTCGGTTCAAGTATTTACTTTTGGGCGTTTCGTAAATTATTGAGCATGAAATCGGGGATCAACATCAATCTTACCAGACGATTCGACACTAATATGACAAACCTGTATGGGGAAGGTGGACAGTATCGTTGGTGTTTATGCTGATTTCTGCTTCATCTCACATTGAAAAAAAAATACAACAACAAAGAGGAAAAATTCGATAAAAATAAAGAGAATCCAATGAATTCAGATAAGATTAGTTAAGACAGGATAGAATGGGAATCAATTTGTCGCAAGAAAGCAATATCGCCTCAGAACACCTCAAACTATAAAATACAATTCGCATGAGTAGAATACGAGTACAATGTAAAAGTGTGACCGTATGAGTAGAGTACGTTACGAGAGACATTTGAGCTCTGAAGAGTGCTCGTATTTGTTCTACCAGTTCTGATTTGTCTCAACATTCTCTTAAGCATTTTGTTCATTTCGCTTTCGCATCGTCATATGTAAATTAGACCGCAATAATGTGGAAATCTTCAGAAAGTATTGTACGTTAATGTCTTACATCGGAAATATTATTCACGAAACTGTATAAGCTGGTCTGTCTGTTTCTATTCTATAATTAAACGAGTATGGGGACTGACTCTCTACATTGATTCAGATCGGATCCGAGACTTTCGAGTATTATCCGAGAATTCTCAGGTATTTCTGAATGAATGTTTCAGTTTTATTCATAAATTTCGTTTGTACGAGTCTGGCTGAAATTTTGAGAGGGGAATAAATTGGTGCCTAGCGACTATGACTACAGAAAACCGAATCTATGTGAATGCGAAGACCAGCGATATGTTTTGTATCTGGGCACATTGATTGATTACTAAACGAAGGACGATCGTATCACTTACGACCATTTGTACAATTTTATTTCAGATTTCGATATTGTATCTTTGCTGTGGGTATATTTGAACATCTGTAACCTGTCTCCACCTCATGATCATCCTATGCTCCCATCTACATACATTTATGTGTATAATTTGCCTATTTTCAATTCAAAATATTATGCTGTACATAAAACTGTATCCGTTATTATGATCTAGAGTCAGTTTGTTTAGGTATTCTCTTCTTCTTCTTTTTGTTTTAAATATTTACATGCAGAGAACAATTTCTTTTTGCAAGTTTTTTATTCAAATTATTATATCTCAAGTAGGAATCGAATAGAAAATTTGCAAATTAACTTTTTTTTTTGGAATGGAGAACTGCACTAAATAATGACAATTATTTTTTCTTTACATCTTATGCTTATTTCTGGTAGTTGTTGATTTAGTCGTTTTTGGGTAGATATTAATCTACACTTCCCATCATAATTGCTTCTACATAAAAATTGTAAAATTTTAGATAAACTTTCTATCACGCCAAAATAATCATTCATGTCCGATTTAGTTTTTAGTTTTAATTATCCAATTTTCATGTAATTTTTTTTATAAATAAGTATATTGAAATACTCTATTCAAGCCAATTTTTTAGTATGAAGAGTTTATTTCAAAGTTTATTTTTATAAATTGATTGCAAGTACATTCGAATTACTCTAGCGACAATATCATTTGATAGTTTCAGTTTTAAAAAAAAAAATTAATTAACTTCGGTTGAATGTCAGACGCAATAAGATTAATTCAAGTATCGATAATATAGCCGAGTACCTGTGGAAGAGGGAAGAAATCTTTTCGAATCAATTAGGCACAGCACACCGTTTTTATTATCCATTCTTCGAAGAGTATTACAATCTTCTGTTTTGAAATGTGCATTTTTTTTGTGCGAGTTTTCGATTTTTTGTTTGTCACCTGAAGGTGAGTTTGAAATGCATGAATGAGTCGCGTAACCTTGCTGTGAAAATCCGTTTCCATTTACTGATTTCGTTTCTTCGGTATTTGCTTGAATTTCCATTCATCACTTGTTCAATTAAGATTATTCGTTTTTGAAACCGATGAAAACTTGTAGCCAAACGAATAAAAGACTTATCGATATTCGTGATTTGCTAAGTTTTTTGCTAAACAATTTTTTTTGTAATTGTATATTTTTCAAATACAGATCTCGCAGCGTGACACCATCATCTTTTCCGGGAACACCACCACAACAAGTGCATCCAAGTGATTTAGTCAGTCAAAATATTACAGCAAATCTACTTTCAACTATACAGGGTCGGGCTAATGATTTTCAAACGAGGAACTATTCTGATTTTATGCGGAATTTGGCTGCAAAATACAACAACAACAATCCAAATGAGTAAGTTACCTTTGGTCATTTTAAATGAATTTCTATTCTTATGTGTTCGCGGACATATTGAAAAAAAAACCATTTATTACGTTTCAGTCCAACCGCACAAAAAACGTTATTCTTCGATCCGAAATTTAATCCGATCAAACCGAGCAGTAAAGAATCACCATCACCTCCGGAAGTAAAAAGATCATCACTTCAGAATCCATCGCCTCAACAGCAAGTTCCTAATGTGCCTTTAATACCGTCATTATTTTCGAACATACCGTTTTCGCCAACTGTTTTTCCACCCCTAATCGATATGAGTAGCACTCAAGCTCTCGTTACTCTAGTAAGTTTTAATTTTTTATGTCTACGTAGATAAATTTTCGAAACTGACAGTGAAAATATATTTATTTTTTTTACTTGAAAATTAGGCTCGTGCAGCAAGAGAGGCCGAAATACAAAATATTTTAAGAACAGCACAAAAGCGGCCGTCAACATCGCGAAACGTTTCACCGGCAGCCAGAACAACGCTGACCCCAACCTCTACACAAACAACTCAATTTACTTCTCCGCCATTTGTTATACCACCAACATTTCAAGCTCAATCGCCTGGTCAGACACAGCATCCTCAGGCAACACAAACGAGACCACACCTGACACAAAGTCCCATAAATGACCCGAGCACGATTACTAACGACTCGGTTATTACATCACCGCTGGACTTAAGCTCCTCGCAACAAACGAAACGTCTTAAATTGGAAACATCATCGAATCCAAGTTCTAGTCCCCGTACCGAAACGTCGACAGTTACGCCACACTGTTTAAAAACGGAGAGCGGAATTTCCGCAACAACCGAAACAGTTTCAGCACTTACTTCCACCCCACGATTAACAACTGACACATGTTGTAGTATGGGTGGCAATCAGGACAGTGAAACCCCATTGGGCAGAGTTCACCACTGCCAAGCACAAAGCGAGGAAGTTAATTCTTGGAGCGTTCAAGATGTTTGCGACTTTGTATCCAGTATCGACATTTGTGCCGAATACACTCAGGTGAGTGCCTTAACATTTACTTTTTCTGTTGTTATAAAATTTGCTAAATTTGGAGTAAAATCAATTAAATTTCAACGAAAGTCCATCCATCCTCTTATATATGGCTGAGTGTTGTTTATATGTAGAAACTGCTCTCCTTCGATGCAATGCGGGGTTGTCACTTAAGCTCATTATTCGTTCCATCGCATCTTCGATGGTTATTATCATTTTTGGTTATCCGCGTCAATTTTGCAGCAAGCAAATTCGAGTAGAATAATTTATTTATTGTTAGTTTTCAGGAATGCGAAATAAGACTAGATTGAATAATCTGCCCGTCGGAAGAAAAGCGTAGTAAACTAAGTCCTATAATAAAACCTGCTCTTATGAGCATATAATAACCCGATTTTAGGTTTGGAGTCCATTAAATCTTTTGCGTTGCGATGATGGGCAACAAGTCTGCATGTACTAGCGTTCAGGTATCTCATAAATTAGCGCTAAATATAATATAAGATTGGACGCGAAAGCATTACCGACATGCATATGTGGAGTATCACGTCGTCGTGAAATTGCAGCTAAACAAACTAGCAATAAATAAATAAATACCAGAGAAAAAACTCTTTGAAATAAATCAATAACACTTTGTGTGCATAAAAATAACTAAAACGAAAGATGAAGAAAAAAATTGAAATTGACGTTGTGCAAATGAAGTAGAAGTTCTTCTTCGGAACATTGCTTTTAGGGTAGCTTCAGTCAATGTAGACTCGGTCGGCTGATGAGGAAAAAAGTCTGACCTAACAAGGAACACACCGGTACACACATCTTGTTGGTCATTAATTATATGATCGTTAACCTTTTGGTAGAAACTACTCAGAAACGGGTGATCTCAAATTGAATCGTTTCCATAATTTCATCTTCTTGAACAAGTCCGTCCAGTCACAGTTCCGTAGTCTAGTTTGTTATTGTGATCATCAGAGATCGCGGTCATAGTCTAAATGCATCCAAGAATATTTTCACTAAATTTTAGTGTCTGTACTGTTTACATACATATTGTGTGTTATTTTCTATTGCACGATTTATCCACGCTGCATTAGCACTTACTTCAGTTTAACTTCCTTAAAACCTCTTTGAGCTATGCCTTGGAGGAGTTGAAACGCCAACTTGAATGGCCACATGAACCTACACATATGCCAGGTAGTACCGGAAAATGAGTGATCTCGAAATAGTAGATTACCATGGAATATAATCCATGAAATCGATGGAATTAATGCATGCAATCCAGTGTGCGAACTGGAACCACTTTCAGCTAGTTGGTAGTGTCAACATCTCAGCCTTCTAGTCGAACTCGCTTATAGGCTCAGACTTCATTTGTAGTAATGTGTTGAAAACAAATAAACTCTTTTCTATTACCATAATTCTGATTATGCGAAATACGATTAAAGTTCAGAGGTCTTGCCTACTCTATCGCAGATTCAGTTATAATGTGGATTTTTTTAGTTCTTGGATGGAGAGCATTTTTCAAAAGAATAAATTGGGACTATTCAAAATATTGAAAATGGAATATTTCCAAAATCATTTGAACAAGAAAATTTTTCACAAAGAAGAAAAACGTATTTCGAAATTTCCAAGTTGCTCTTATTTCGGTCACAGCTAATGGATTTCGACTTTTATAATTTGGCACGAATCACAAGTGTACTATTGAAAAGTAAATAATGTTCAATGATGGAAACGCAAAAGTATAACTTAAAAGTTTCGAACATTATTATCTGCTCGAATACTATGCATTTTACACGATAGAAAATATTTAATACTAAAAAAAAAATGAAAGAAATTTCGAGGGGAAGTAGTTTTAGTATTGGTGACGAGTACAATTTAGTTGGTGGTAATAAGGACGCCTACATGGGCCCGTGTCAACTGCTGCATAACACACGACATTTAAACTTAAAGTTGCCCGACCAGACCAGACCAGATCAGAAATTCTATATTTACAAGAAACCCGCTCAGCCTCCTCTGACTAAAAATAATAACACTCACACATGGAGGCCGATATTCAAATTTTGTTTTTTTTCTCGATTTTTCATTTTTTAAATAACACTTTTGTATTTATATTTTTTGTAATTGGTTGGTTGTTTATTTGTCTACGGTCACAATATTATTTTTCAAGTTCGTTTTATCATAATTGATATTAATTTATTTTTAAACAGGGGGTGTAATAATTGTCGCCTCTCTTTGCAAAATGTGCGAGTATTTTAATAAAACCGATTTTTTTCATTATTTTATTTTGTAAATACAAAACAAAGAAAAAAAACAGCAAAAACAGAACTCGTTTGATACAGTTTTCCCTTTTTTTTTTTAATTTAAAAAACTGTTGAAATATTTTTTTTTGAGTTTTGAGAAAAAAAAACTTAGCAATTTAAAGCCAACAATTTAAATAAGTTCATTTTTATGTGGGTGGCACACGGAAGTCTCACACAATCGAATTCATTTTGTCAAGTTATGTTGTCTACATTTTCGAAATGGTGCGTTTGTGTTGGCTTGCATGATTTTTTTTTCTCAGCGAGTTGGCAGAAAAAGTTCATCTCTCAAAGCAAGGTCGCCCCTGACCCGAAATGCCAAGGATAAATTTAAAGCGAAGAGAAAGAGAGAACATCGACATCGAGATGAAAACTACAAGCTTTCAATTTATATTATCTTGCTCATTCGTCTCTCATTTTGAATTACATTTTCTTTTCTCTTTAAATTTATAATATTATTAGTTTTGTCACTTTCTTAATCATATGACTTTCGTTTGTTGCTTTTTCATTTTCTTTTTGCAATTTACAATATGATGTTTTTTGAGTGTTGGTTTTCTGCTTTATTCTCTTTACAAATTATTCCATTTTAAATCTGAAATTTGCTGAAGTTCTCATTTTGGTTTTTATCAATTACTCTTTAATGATCATATTATATGTAATGATAGCTTATCATTTTTATCGTATTTAAAAAAAACTGCTCCCTATCCGATAATATTTGAAAATAAGTAGTCTATAGCAAGGGAATTGCACAGAAAATTGTTATTTATTGTTAATAGTGTTCAAAAAGTATCGCGAATTTTGGGTTTTTTCAAAAACTACATATTTTATCATGAATATCTAACATATTTTGTCCCCTTCAAAGTAATCCCCACCAGATATTATACAATTGTGTCAACGTTTTTTCCAATCCTCGAAGCACTTCAAAAAATCATTTTCTTGGTCCCGAAACTGAAGATCCCCATGAAACGAAGCGTATACTTGCGCATAACTTGCAGGTAATATTTCTTATTGACCGTTCTACCCTGTAGCAAAAACTCATGATGCACCACGCCCCTGCAATCGAAGGAAACTGTAAGTAATACTTTCACATTTGACCTTTTCGTCGTTCACATCTTCTCGGCCCTCTGAAAACATTTTGTACCACCAATAAACGTTGCTTCGGTCCAAGGTAGCTTCACCATATGCCATAGTCAACATTCGGAATGCGTCCGCGCAATTAAATTTGTTTTTCACACAAAATTTGATACAGATTCTTTGATCTATTTTTTGGAATTGGCAAAAATCGAAGACGAGCCAAAACACGTGCAAGCAAAGCAGCTGTCAACAATTAACTGAACATTCAAAATGGCCGAACTTGTCGGCATAAGTGAGAGACATGAGTACCAACATAATGCCACAAGAAAATCGAAAATCGAATATAATTAACCAGGGGAAATTCAATCTTTAAGATTTTATTTATTCAAAAGCTAAGCTGTAATTCGTAAAAATTTGCCTATTTTCTAGGAAATAGCCACATAGTAAAATTTTTTTTTCAATTCTTTTGACTGATTTTTGGTAATAAAAGCTTTGCCAATTTGTACTTCGGAAAGAAAAATTACATTAAAATACTTTTTAAAGTCAGATTATGATAAAACTTTTATATTTCTACATTGCTTAAATCTTGACATTATATAAACGGTTGTCACGTGACTGTTTGGAGGACTTGATTCGTTGCAGTTAATTTTTGATATTGAAAATATATATTTTGGACTGTACTTTACTTGGCGGATTATGGTTTTTAAATGCTCTTAAGTTTGAGAATTGTCTCTATAAACTGGATTTTGTATGTAGATTTACAAGAAAAACTCCAACGCCCGTCAAATTGCCCGACCTTAAAGGCTAATTGACATCACTTATTTTCGGAATTACGCGCAATGGTAAATTTTGTACTGTTGTGCGGATTGTGGCTCTATCTTATTGGGACCACACATGATCAAGTTCAGCTCAAAAAGTTTATTTTCAAAGATATATGGGCCAATGACACCTTTAGACCAAATACTTTTCGCGAATATAATGGCTTCTTCACAGTCACTTGTTGGTTTTCAGATCCTCATCGCTGAAAAAAATTTGCTCCAAATATCGGAATCTAAAGCCTATTGTTCCAGCATCCATTTATACAAAATGGATAACCCGGAAATCAGAAATGTGTTATTAAAAATATAATTTCCTTTCAACGAAAGAACTTTTATATTCTAATAATTTTTAATTATTATCAAGATTTATTTATGAGTGTAATTTTTGAAATTTTCAATTCAGCATTGTTTTAATAAATTTACTACTAGTTTTCAAAATTCTTATTTCAGTATATTTTATTGTCAATTTACATTTACACCATTTATCATATATTTTTAATTAGTAACATTTAATTAGCAACGTTGTAAATTAAATGGCCTTGAGATAAGAATGTCGATTCTAACATGCAAGAAAAAGCTGGTGTACCTACTCACAAAAACTGTGTGGGCTATATATTATTGGGTATAAATGTAACCATAACTAAAAATCTATATTTTCATTGATATTCTTCTACTACTACAGATTAATTTTGATAGAAAAAAAATTATTAAATAAAATAAAACAGGGCAAACAAAATTATAAAAAAAATCACTGTTCCTTTATCTATTACTGAGTAATTTATTATGAATCGAAATTCAACGAAGATCGTTCGTATTTAAGATTGTGTACGTGCATTAAATAGTCAGCTTGTTTGTAAATGTTTTATTTGCTCTCAAAATTTAAACTCCCAGCAGTCAGCGTTATGTGATATTAGCATATCTTGCTCTTTTACATAATACGTTTTTATCGGGAGGTGACATTTTCATAAATAAATTTATGCGAGTTCAATAAATTATATTGACGTGATGGAATCCGCTTTTTTTCACACTCATTTATACTATCATCTACCTACACAATCTCTTATAATTTATAAATACATATAAGTTTATATACGAATCCACACATTCATATATAAACACAAATGTAGTTCTGCTAGTTCAAAGTTGTTATTGAACTATTTGTTAAATCAATTCTGAACACGGTGACACTACCAGTTCACCTCTAATTCCAATTAGTCTATTGTGGTACGTTCAAACTTGTAGTACATACATACTCGTATGAAAGAGATGATCTTAAAACTTGAATAAGATGAACGCATATTTTCTTAATTGCATTGAAAATTTTACCCTTAAATTAATGTCGGCCATATCGCAATTGATTTTTGTAAGCGGAGCGCAAACATCCAATACGATTTAATGTGGAGTAGTCCAGTGTATACGCACGTACGTACATACTCGTACATACACTTATGTGCTTATGTGCATACGAGAGGTCGCATTTAGTCCGTTGCCATCGACAATAGTACAAAAAAAAATTGTAACTTTACTAGGAGTAGTATAATGTTTAGAACAAGAGAAAAAATATTATTAAAACAAGAATATCAAGATTTAGAACAAGAACTAAAACTAGAAAATACCTTATCGCATGTTTTACTTGTTGTTTGATCAGTAGACGATTTTTAACCAGCATCATCATCATCATCGTCATCGTTATCGTCAATCCTCCGAACTAAAACCTTAGTAAGATTTTTGCCATTTATTATACGTACTCGTACGAGTACTAGTATGTACTCGTATGGCCATATTTGGAAGATGTTTTCCTGTTTTTATTATTATTGTTATTATTTTCTGTTGATATTATTCACATCAAAGGATGTTAAATAAACAAAAAAGAGAACTCATCTACAGGATCAGGTCGAAATTGGCAATAATAACAAAAACTGATCATACCCATAATAAGCTTATGTGTCCCGATAAAGAAATTTCTATATATATGTATGTACGTCTATAATGGTCATATTGGATCAATAGAGTGGATAATATTGAAAATATCTGACAAAGTACCATTATTGATGCTGTTCATCTTCCTCTCTGGTTTTGAGCACAACACTTGTACAGCATAATAAGTTATCTTGTTTGTGAACTCGTTTAACATCCATTTAAATCCTTTAAACTGCAAATGCCAACAAAACAAAAAAAAAAAAAAAACAATATCGAAGCCCACATAAATCTGACTGGGTATAATCGTGGAAATGTAAAAAAAACACTGTACTTACTCTTAGAACATGTCTAATAGTAAAAATTTATAGTTTATAATTTATGTTCAGGAATACCAAAGTATTTCTGAACTTTCATTAAATTCTAGGCAATTCAATTTTTCAGGTAATTGAAAATATGGTATATCCAAACTCTAATGCTAATTGTCTTAGCAAATTTACAATTAGCATAAGCATATTCGATTTTCTACTATAAATTTGCATCTAGCTAACCTTTTAGTCTTATTACAAACTCTTAAAATTATCATCTTCTATCAAAAATAAAATTCTTTTTATCAATCGGACTAAAATTGTTCAATTTTCAAGCACTCAAGAATACTCACCCAGATTGTGAATTGATACTGACCCATTAGTTGAAGTCCGACTGCAAAAATATGATAATGTGTTGTGATGGAGTTTTCCATTTAGGAAACTATAAGAAAATACGTTTTCTATGCAGAGACCAAATCATCTAATTATATATCGTATAAAAGAATTCACTTTATTAGATCGACAGAATAAGACTTTTACCATCAAGAAAAACCGTTAAGATGATATTTTCTAACGTTTACGGTAATCTCGCCATTTTGGCCAGAAACGAATTCAAATGGAGTTGCTGTTCACGGTAACCGTTCACAATCAACGCTCATGTACACGTAATATAGAAAATAAAATGGTCGCGTGCTAAAAGTAAAAAACCGCAAAATCTTTGCGAAGATATTGCAGAAATAAGACGCGAAATATTGGGTTCCGTCGTTGTTGTTTATTGGCTTCGTATCCCATCGCATTGCATCGCATCGTAAAAACTATTGCCGCTAGCAGCAGATCTTAATGATACGTCGTACACCGTCATCGTTTGTTTGCTGTTATTGCCATTACCGCCAATTGCAACCGAAATGTCATCTTGACTGTTCCGCCAATAATAATTGAGACCTCAAATATACGATTATGGTCCGATTCAATTAAGACGCAGACACATTTTCTATCCTTTTTTTTTTAGACTTTTAATAAAATCGCTTCGAATTTTCAATTTTTGCTCGAATGTTATTGGAATTGGGTCTTATACTATGTTATAATTTTATGTTTAAAAAGGCATTCATTTTCAAGCAGGCCATTTTTTTTAAATACTCGTACATACATTGGCTTAGAATAATTATAGTTATTATGAATAGTATATTTACCGAAAGTGGAACACTTGAAAAAAAACAAAAAAAACTGACTGTTTAAGAGCTTGTTAACTTTGTGCATCAAATATAAAAAATTCAATAATTTTCGCTAAAATTGTTATAAAAATTTTAATTTTTTTTAAACCTTTCCTTTGGGAAAAAATTGAAAATCTTCAAAATCAAGCCAAAAACAAAATCCTTGCCCGGCAATTTTCTATAATCAATTATGCTTGTTTAATGACTATCCAATTTGTGCGTCGTAAAGTAAAGGTATTTTATTGAAAAATACTCTTTAAATTAAGATTTTAATAAAATTATTCAATTATTGCTATTATACATCAAATATAATACCATAAAAATGGTCGTTACAAGATTTCTTGCAAGACCTCGATCCTTTTGAGGTAATTTTTAATGTCTTTTCGCACATTTCGGCCTGTAATTCTGTTTTTACTTGACTGATGGTGATTTTTGTTTGCGAAAACATGATATTTTGTATAACTTTGGAAGAAAAAATCCAACCGCATTAAATTGTACGTTTTTAGAGTAAATAACATCACCAAAATTCGAAATTACGCGTCCTGTGAGCTTTTCGCGGAATAAAGCCATAATTTTTGGTGTTGTGTCACTTATTATGAGCGGTAAACCGTATGATAAACGACTTCTTTGGGACCTGAACTTAAATATTTTTATCACGACCAAATGTTTAAGTTGCGGACAAAAGAAGTCATTGGCAATAACGGTCCCTCTTGCTTCATTATCAAAAAAATATGAACCAATGACATCTTCAGGCCAAAATGCACACCAGACAGACGGAATTTTGTGGACACAATGGATGCTCCACAGTAATTTGTGAGTTTTTAGAGAATTACATGTACAGCAATTATAATTACTGACATATCCTTCTATCGATAAATGAGCCTAATCGCTGACGAATACTTTGCGCAAAAACATGGCAACGTCACAATAACCATTTTTATAAAAATTTAACGTGTTATTTGGTTATATAAGCTATAATATAAAATGGCAAATAAAGGGTTTTCGAATAGGAGTGATATGATTTCTTTAAAAAAAAACACACACTAATTGTTAAGGAAATTCAAATGCTTTTTATTTAATGTGAAGTACAATCGATACAATTAAGTTCTGAATAAAACGTCATTCAAATGGCCTCCACGACTTCATTTGCAGGAACGAATTCGATGAACCCAATTTTCAAGCACTTTTTCCACTAAATCAAGTCGTATGTCATGAATAGCACGTTCAATATTGACTTCTAAAGCTTGAAGAGAGTCTGGTTTATTGCTAAAGACAAATGACTTCAAATAACCCCACAAGAAATAGTCTAATAGTGTTAAATCACAACTTCTTGGAGGTCATTCAATGTCACAATTTCTTGAAATAATCGCATCTCCAAACTTTTCTCGCAATAATTCGGTTGTTGCACGTGCTGTGTGGCACGTAGCCCCGTCTGGCTGGAACCACATGTTGTCAAGATCAACTTCTTTCAATTTCGGCCATAAAAAGTTGGTTATCATCGATCTATACCGCTTTCCATGGACAGTCACGGTGTTTTCAGCTTCATTTCGAAAGAAGTACGGACCGATTATTCCACCAGACGAAAAACCACACCAAACTGTCAATTTAGTTGAATGTATGGGTGTTCATGAATAATTTGTGGATTTTCTTCGCACCAGAATCGACAGTTTTGTTTATTTACCGCACCACTCAGATGAAAGTGAGCCTCATCGGAGAAGATGATTTTCTTAAAAAAAATAGTTATCCTTTTCAAGTTGTTCCAAGACAAAATCAGCAAATTCACGACGTTTACGGTGGTCCAATGGCTTCAGTTCTTGAGTGATAACAATTTTATATGGATGCAAGTCCAAATCCTTTCTTAAAATCCGCCAGGTTGTGGTTCGAGCCAGTCCCAATTCTTGAGAACGTCTTGGAACCGACAAATTGCGGTCTTCAGCAACACTTGCCTGAACGGTAACAATATTTTCATTACTTCGAGCGGTTCTTTATCTTATTGGCACTTAAACATTATGTAAAGAAAATGTACGCTCGTAATTTTTAACAATTCGACGAATAGCGAGCACAGTTGGACGATTATTACGACCATAAAATGGCAAAAACGCACGAAAAGTTGCAATTGGAGAACGATTATTTTGATAATAAAATTAAATAATTTGTAAATGTTATTCTTGCGTATTTCTCTCCACGATAAAATTGTAAGCATTACTGAATACAATGAAGAAAAAAAAGACAGATCATGACATATTACAAATGGCCGAAACGTTACTTAGAAATCATATCACTCTTATTGAAAAACTCTATATTAAGAAAAAATAAATTTTTCCTTGCATGTCAAAAATATATGACAACTATTAAATGGCAGAGTTTTGTTTTGCAAACCATGAACTAGATAATCCTTTTTTTTACTAGAACTAGCAATGATTTTTGTTAAAAAAAATGGTTTTTTTTAAATTTTTAAGTTATTTGGAAAGTTCAAATT
This sequence comes from Atherix ibis, assembly GCA_958298945.1. Taxonomy (NCBI): domain Eukaryota; kingdom Metazoa; phylum Arthropoda; class Insecta; order Diptera; family Athericidae; genus Atherix; species Atherix ibis. The sequence continues at coordinate 16,432,153 of OY282609.1, read as the reverse complement.
TGAATAAAGAAAAACTCTCTAAAAGTTTACGAAGATTTTAAGTATTAAAAACTCAATTCGTATACGATATACGAAAATGCAAAAAAAAAACATTGTAAGGATATTATCGGTTAGCTTTCGAATAATTTGGTTTTGAAATAAATTTGGTTCTAAAAACCTTTACCATTTTGTGGATGTAGTTAGAGATGGCTTAGTGCTATCGGCAATACCGATTAACTAAGTGAATAGAGTGCAAAACCAGAAAATAATAAGCTTTAAAATCAATGCAGTACATCATTGAATAGCCCATTTTGGAGGGTTAAATTTGCTGAAAGTAGATCGCATATCTCCTACTTACTATACGAGTATACAATCGATGTCTACGTGCTCATATCGTAATTGTAGGTAAAAGTATGTGGTTCTCGGTATAAGTTAGAAATATCGAAAATGGACCAAAAACAATACCATCCAATTTAGAGGGACACTAACACGGGTCGAACATACCGCAATGTTCAACTGTGGCGTAGCATTTATTTCGAGTTGCCTGCCTTTGTGGTTCCGGTGTGTACTTATTTCTGCAGTGGATTTTTTTCACTATCGTCTTTTAGTTTATATTTATTTATTTATTTGTGGTTTTTGAATTTGTTAGGCGTAATGCATGTTAGCAAGCTAGATCGTTCTAAATTCTTTAGTAATTGACAGTATAATAACAAAGCAACGACCCATCTAAAGGGGATCGGCAAGTCTGAAATGCAAATCTCGTCGGCCGATACGAGTCCAATGCCATAATGCCGCAATTCGATAGTACCGCAGCGCCTTAACAGCTAGCTAACCTATCCAACATTCAGTAAAACATCATAGATTGTAGTCGAGGCTTTAGCCTTTATTGTTAGTCGCGTTGGTTATTCGAAACTTTATTATATATTATTTTCCATATTTTATTTTATAAGGAATAGTGTATTATGGTAACGGACCATCGTCTAGGTCGCTATGATTTTATTAACGTTTGCGGTTCGTCTCCGATAAGAAATAGTAAAATCAGCATCGAACAACCAACTAACATAGCTAGGAAGAGATTCCATGTTACGTCCGCTGTTATTGGATATGACCGCCTGAATTGGATAAAGAGTCAATTTGAAATGTTCGCCATCACCACTAATGTCTGTTCACTGTTCGAGTACAAAGTCGTAGCCTTTGCCACCATCGTTCCAATCACGGTCGCCGCACTCGAGTTGCTAGCCCACCACCACCATTCCCCATGGTAATGGTGAAAATCTAAGTCCGTGCAAGTTGCAAGTTTAACGAAATTAACTTGAAATTTCTTCGCTTAGGAATGCACTGACTTTGCACCGGAATCCCTAATCTATGATATTTGAGCAGAACTACTATCGCACTTGGAACAGATGCTCCACATCTGTCCTGTGTTTAAATTCAAATTTTTTCCACTCCACTCATATTATTGGCATAGCCAAAACATGTCTCATCAGCATGAATATGTGAAATGTATTGTTCCGAAAATCCTTTTTCTCACAGTGACCATATTGGGGCTAAGTGAAAGGCCACTCAGATCGCTAAATTTTTATTCATCTATCGTGAAAGCAATCCAATTCTAACAACTTATTTCAATGTTATTTCTAAAATAAGAACTTTTTGTTTTAACAAAAACAAAATATTAAAATAAAATGAATTTTACTATCCAGAAGCGTGAATACTGCGCGTTTTCGTGATTGTTTCATTAAAAACAAACTGAAATTCATTGAAGTCATTCAAATATTTACTAAAATGTAATCCGAAACTCTTGAAGGACACCTCTTGTACGATGCATGAATACTTAACTTCGTATATGGATTATTACAGTGCTATTGAGGTGTAGTGGTCTCGTCCCGCCTTTGGCGTATTCCTTAAAAGAAGATTAACAAGAAATAAATACAATAAATAATAACATACGCGTATGGCATACTATCAATAATTGATGATCGGCAGCCCGTTGGCATCAGTTGGATCTCGAATGAAAATAAAATGTCGAAAAAATGCATTAGACATCAATCGCCAATAATATTTTTATGTATTGGCATCTTTGCATATTTAGATATACCATACAGTCAACCCCATATCACCGAAAAGACGGGATGAGGTGATCGGAAATAGGAAGAGTGGTTTGGTGAAGATCAACTGTTCTATGCAAGTTGGTGGTACAAAGCGTAGTCGTGGTAGTACGAGTATTGATGTTCAATTTAGTTGTTCATTTTGACCCGATTAACCTTTGGAAGCGCACAGGTATCGTCTACTCGTACGGAGCAGGCGAATAGAAGACCCGATTAATGCAATGAAAAAATCGAAAAACAAAAGGCGAAACTGCCCCCGGCATACACACTAGACGATTCCAAGATCGAAACGATTGACTTGAGCGAGACGCTGAACGCCGATCATCGACAAATGCTTGGAAGTGATTAGCGTAGCAAGGAGAAGGCAAGATCCGAAACATCAGGTGTGGTGGAAGGACTGGACGACGATATAAACGGTTCACGTAATAGTACTCGGTAACAGCACCAGTTAAGGCTGGCGATATTCTTCGGGATCATCATGATCATCAACGAACTTTGCTGTCATCCTCATCAGCGTTCTAGCCATCATCCACATGAACGTATTTATAGTTATTGGCACGCACGATCGCATCTACCATGTGCATCGTCCGAAATATCGCCCTCGATTCTAGTCAAGTTCTTCTACATCAACAGTGTTCCGATTGCTGGACACATTGATCATGTAAGGCTTTTCCCTCTCTCCATCTCTTTTTCTCTTCCGTTAGTATTTTTACTATTTGGTAATTTTCTTAGATTTATTCATTTTTTGATTCCATAATAAGAGAAGTATTACAGTACGACCTCCTTGTTACAAGCATGAGGCCATTGAAATTGCTTAAGAATATCTTCCTTATTATTTTGTTATCGCTAGAGGACCGAATAGGTCGTAAACACACAAACACCTATGCTATTGGAATATGCCCTAAAATCACTCAAATCCGATTTCTAAGCACGGCTGCCATAGAATTTGTGGTCTTGTCTTTTTTTCGTTTTACCCTACAAATGGTTTGTGCATTGGAAACTGGACACCTTTTTCGCGAAATGAATGAAACAAAAATCACTTAAAATTATTGGAGTTTTCGCCATTGGGAATTATTAAAATATTTTTTATATGTCTTCATAAAATGCCATGTGCTGGAACGGTAAATGTTCTAACATCTATTGTTCTAACATCTATCAAAATGGTATTTATTTTTGGATATTTTTGTATGTTGAAAAAAGTATCAGAAATTATTGGGGACTATTCGGCAAATACACGGAAAGACCTTATTTGGAAATTAGTCACAGCCTTTATTATGGTTCCTAGTCCCCGAGTTCCCGGCCTGGTGACCTTGGATTTTTTTTCCTAAGGTGATACACTGAAGAGGTAAATTAGAAAGACTCCAAACAATTGACCTAGGAGGATTTTACGAAAATGTCCTTTTTTATATTTACCCTGCTTCCAATTTTTATACCCACCACAAACATTCATTATTTCCCATTTAGCCCTTCTCAACATTGTAATTTTGTTGTTGATTATTTTTTGTTTTTATTACCTCCATTGGAGAAGAAATTAACACCTTCAGGTACGTCCGAGTAAAAACTAATATATCAACCGTGGTTTTTTCGTTATCTGAGTGTGAGGACACTGTCGCTGCGGTCGTAATGGGCAGTAGTATTCTTGAATTTCAAATCCGTTAATATATTTTTTTTTTCCTTGTCGTCTTTCCATGTCTCGGCTCCTTTCTTTCTCTTAGGTTGTTCGGAAAGTAATTTTGTTTTTTCCCAACAGAGGACTTTATTGTATTTTTTCACAACTAACTTCACACTTTAGATGCATTATCAAATGTATTTTGACAGTTGATATAGCAAGGCTTCCTTGTGGAAAAATTCGATTGATTCCGCAAAGTAGTTTTTGGTTGATACCCTTTTAAATATGGAAAGTGAAAAACAGCCTTTTCGGCATATTTTAAGGTTTTACTATAGAAAACATAAAAATGCTGTTCAAGTAAGAAAAAAATTATCCGATATATATGGAGAAGATGTGTTAAGTGAGCGCCAGTCCCAAAACTGGTTTACAAAATTTCGATCCGGCAATTTTGATCTCGAAGATGCAGCACATTCTTGAAGGCCAGTTGAAGCTGATGAAGACGCAATAAAGGCATTAATGGATGTAAACCGGCAAATAACAACTCGTGAAATCGCTGAGAGATTAAATTTATTGAATACAACCATTCATGATCATTTGAAACGGTTAGGTTTTATCTCAAAGCTCGACATATGGGTTCCTCATATTCTTGCGGAAAAAAATTTGTGCCGTCGCATTGACGTTTGTGATTTGCTTCTGAAACGCCAAGAAAATGATTCATTTTTAAAGCGTATCATCACTGAGGACGAGAAATGGGTTGTCTACAACAATGTTAAGCGGAAAAGATCCTGGAGTAGAAAAGATGATATTCATCAAAAAAAGCTTATGCTATCTGTTTGGTGGGATTTCAAAGGAATCGTTTATTTTGAGCTTCTACCGAGCAACACAACGATCAATTTTGAAGTATACTGTCATCAGTTGGATAAATTGAATGATTGACTTAAAGAAAAAAGGCTAGAATTGGTCAATAGGAAAGGTATAGCGAAACCACATAACATACAAGTTTGACCAATCGGTAAAAGCTTTTAGAGCTTGGATGGGATATACTGCCACATCCACCATAATCTCCAGACCTAGGCACCTTCCGATTATGATTTGTTCCAGTCTCTACAAAATTTTTTAGACAGTAAAACGTTGAATTCAAATGAGGAAGTCAAAAATCACTTGGATCAGTTTTTTGCCGACAAAGAACAAAAATTTTATGAGTGTGGAATCATGCTACTGCCAGAAAAATGGCAAAGGGTATCGAATTAGACTGGACATTATCTAATTGAATAAAATATTAATTCACTATAAGAAAATCGTCTTTCATTTTTATAAAAAAAAACGAAATTACTTTCCGAACAACCCAATATATTTTTTTTGTTTAAATATTAATATCTTTAATAACAAATCTATTTGGTTCTGAAAAGTGATTTATGTCTTCTTTTTTCGAATTTATAGCTCAAAAATGTAATATTTCCTGTTGTTTTCTTCTCTAATATAATTTCATATTTGCAATCAGAAATTTGAGCTTCCAATCTAAATTAGCCGTGTACTCACGTACCTTCCTCTGGATTATTAGGCATACCAAAAGTTTCCAATCAATTTAATTGTACTAATTTTTCGAAAAATCTGTCGTTTTTTAAATATTTTTTTGAGTTTTTTTTCTGTATACATTAAATGGTAATACAGTAAATTGAGATAAATGTAAAAAAAAAATGAAAAAATAAACAAAATTACAGCTCCAATGTGAACAGAGCAAGAAGGTAGATAATGTAGAAAATAAGATACGCAGCTGAAGTCGAAGTTGGAGGAGTTACTATGGCCAATGATTATACGCAGCGCGGCGCATTTTAATAGTTGTGGTGGGTCGTGATATTGCTACCCGGAGGCGCGTGCCGCCGACAAATTCCCTTCTCGGTTCGCTTATATGCTTTATTACGTACAACAGTGTTATTATCGATAATTTCCTCAGTTTTTTTTTATTTATGGAGGTCCCAACTTATCCTCTTTTCTGCGTTCTCCACTCTTTTAGCAAAATCTGGTTTGATGCATTTTCGTTCATTTTATTTGTAGTTTTTTTTCTTTTAACCATTAAAATTCCTTCTTGTTGGTTATCAGTCACCCTGAATTTTAGTTTTATATAAAAGTGGCCACTACTTATACACACTCTTTTGAATTATAGATACTCTTGTTTATTCATATCTTTGTACAGAGGATTTTACTCTTAATCTTATTAATATAGTGAAAAAAAATTTTGAAAATATCTTAAATAATCGAAAATCACTTGAACTGTTGTTATTAATATTTATTTTTGATTCGATTTATTTCAGCATTTCCGAGATCAGTGCATTGATGGATCTGGACTTCCACTTTTAACCGAAGATCATCTGACCAATTCGTTAGGCATGAAACTGGGTCCTGCGTTGAAATTGCGTTCATTATTAGCAAAGAAACTCGGTGGACCATGTCCGTGTGTATCTTGTACGACAATAACTCAACAGGCGCAGTTAGCAGCAGCAGCCGCAGCAGCCACAGCTACACCTGCAATACCAGGAGCAACGGTAGTAACTTCGAAAAACATCACTGCATTGTCTTCGAGCATCTTCCCACCAACAGCATCGAGTACAATATCATCCTCAATTTTGGGACTTGGGATCCCATCATCTAGAGCAGAACTTTTAAGTAGTGCTGGTACACAATCCGGAAGCAGCAGCTGTACAACAATAAACCGCGGAAATATTAGCATCAACAATAGTAGTAACATCATTCCACGACCAGCCAGCGCTGACACCGGAAGTTAGTTAAAAGTCCAAAATGGGCATAGTACCGCAAATCGCAATAATGCTCGTTGCTTATAGTTAAAGGTATCTAAAAATATATTATTGTATAATCTTAATTTTTCCAACACTGCCTCAAAACTTTAGCATAAAGCATTCAGTCTAATTAATGCCCTCAAGTTGACTGATAATAGGTCTATTACAAACGAACAACAGTCAAGGTTTGATCGTTTTCAGTTTCATAAAAACAACGAAAATATTTCTTAAAAACGATTTTTAATAGCTCCAAAATAGTAGTAGTAATAATAATATTATAAGAATTTTTCTTGTTGATGTTTTTGTGTATATTTAAATATATAATAAAAAAAAAATTAGTGATAGGTCCTTCGATACTTAAAAATGACATGCTAAACAGACACTTAAGATCTAACCCATTTCGATGGCATTCGATTAACAATTTACGCTTTCTTTCTTTTTTAAACTTAATTCTTATACATATATTAATATGCATTTAAACATTTTTGTTTTTAGTTTTTTTTTTTAATAATTTACTTTTGTTTTTATAGTTGCATAAGGTAAATGTTATTCATAGAATTATGTTTGTTGTAAAATAAGTTCTTAGCATATTATTATGGATTTTTTTTTGCTCGTTTCTAATTAGTCTAATTGTTAATTTAAGATTAAATCGAGAAGAAAGTTTTTTTTTCGAAAAGCCGGGATTGTACAATAAAATCTAATTCATTACGTACAAACATAAATGAATGCAAATATGTTCTCGTACGTGTGTAGATAAATTACTTGTCAAGTACTTAAAATAATTTCATTATTTAGTTTGTCTATTTTTTTTGTTAGTATCTCGTTTCGATTTCTAAATAATTATTATTTTTTACTTTTGATTATTGCTCAGAAACACGGAATATAATGTAAGAAATCTAATGCCAATAGTGTAAAAGAAAACTATTCAAAAACGATAAACAACGTTGAAATTATTAAATTTTTTTTGGTAGTGAATTAGCAATTAAAAATTCTAATTTTTTTAACAAAAATCATTTTATTATTAAATCAAAATATTGAAATAAAGAAATCCTTTTTTTTCACTGTGTAAATTAGAAAATTAATCATAAATTTAATATAATTGAAATTAAAATGTTTAAATAGTTTTTTTTTAATGTCTTCTGAACAATTAGAAATTTTTTTTAAATTAAGGTGCTTAAGGGCAGTTACCTTATTTATTAGAATTGAATTTTTGTTTTAAAAAAAAGATATAAAATAATGTGCAGTACGAGGGTGTGGCAGAAAATTAATATGACTGGCATCATTGAGAGTGATCTGATAACCGTTTACAAAGCTTGTACGTTGGTGATTCTTAGACCATCAAATCTTTCGTTAAGTTTGTAGAATCCGCGAATTTGGTTTATGAAAAATGGGAAATATTTCTTATCAAAAATAAATTTCTTATTTTTTTCGACGGCATACATCATTTTTTTCGACGGCAACCCCTTTCTTAAGGGCACCTTTTCTATAAAAAAAAAAACTGATGGAAATGTGGATTCTTGTGAAGTCAAGCAAAGTTTTCTTTTTATAAAAAAGTTCTTGAAATACTCAGAAATAGGGTTATTTGCATCATGTCGAACATTATAGATACTCGAATGCTGCACCCCCTCTTCCCCTTTCACATAGCCATCTCCATCAAACAGTTTTTATCGGCAAAAGGTGTTACTATGGCTCTCCTACTTATTCATTTGATCCAATTTTTTTTGTACCATACCTCAAGAAGAAAAATTCCCCAGCCCTCCTATTTATTTTTGTTCTCCAAGATAAAAAAAAACAAGCTTGAAAGAACGCAATTTTCTTGGACCTGTCAATAATATCCAAAGGAGTGTAACCGAGGCACTGAAAGCGATTCCATTGAAATCCTTTATCTCCGCGCACTGCTATTAAAAGTGAAATCCTTTACCAGTTTTTAGTTGATCAAGGAAACTACCTTGAAGGCAATAACATTGATTTATAAAAATAAAATGAATTTGTTACAGAAAAAATCAGTTTATTTACTTTTCTGTCACACCTTGATGTGTATACCATAAAGAAACTTTTCAAAAATTTTAGAAGAGCAACCATTTTAATGTTCTGAGTTATTTTCCGAAAATAGCCGCTAAACTATTTTCAATAATATTTACTTATTTTTATTTAATTTTTTTGCGAGAAAATACATTATAATTGAAATGTGCAAAAATTGAGTTTCAAAATAAATCATTTTTCTTATAAAACCATATTTTAGCCACATTGTCAAATTTTTCATATTTCTTACAATACTACAAAATATTATTGCACAAAAATAGAAAAATTAATACATAAAATTCAATTTCTAAATAGAAAAAACTAATAACTATACAATATGAAAAAATGTTGGAAAAATAATAATAACTATTATTTTTAAAAATGTTCATGTAAAAACTAGTCATTGCTTAAAAAAAAATCCAATGAATTAACAAAAAGAAGAAAATAATCTAAAAAAAAATTAAATATTTATTACGACAAAATAGGAAAAAAATCAAAAAATATTTAAAATAATTTATTGGATAGTAAAAAGATTATATTTTTAGTGTTTTACTACATCGGTGAATATAATTAAAAAAAATATTGTAAAATAAAACTATGAAAATATTATGGAAAATAATACGATAAGCACTAACACGATGTACGTACTGATCTAAAAATTAACATTACTTGATTTATATAATTTACAGCAAAAAATAAATAATTTTTGTTGATAAATTATATTTAAAATTAAAATAATCGCTCAAAAAAAATTAATTTTTATTTATAAGTTGAAATAATGAAGAAAAAAATGCAACTTTAATCAAAAATAATTTAATAACATTTGTTCGAGATCAAAAGAAAAAAATCTATAACATTTAAAAAATTGTATGTTAAGTAATTTTTAACAGTGTACATTTTATTTTGAATGCCTAACGAACATACACACATACACACTTGCATAACTTCGTGTATACGAAGTTGTGTTCAAAAATGGCGTACCTTTTGTACTTTAATATTGAGAGTAATCGAGAGGTCAATCCAAAATAGAGAGAACTGCTGCTCACAATCAGTAATAATAATAATAATACTAATAATAATAAATAACAAATAATTTTTGTATTGTTAGAATAGAAAACAGTATTTGAGAAAAAAAGAAAAATCTAAATGCGATTTTATAAGGCGTTTTTCAATAGGTGTGATATGTTTTCAAATGGACCGTGTGGCCATATTTGAAAATGGCAATATCTTCTGTCATTATCAGTTGTATTCAATAAGGTTTGCAATTCATTGATGGGAAGATATAAAATTATCCAATTTATTTATCATATTAGTTGTTACTGTCTTTTTTTTCGAAAAAAAATATTTCCAAGAAAAAATCATCTTTTCAGTGAGACGCATTTTCCAAAAAATTGTTGTTCTTCGGCTGAAAATAATCCACAAATTATTCACGAGGCACCTTTCCATTCCGAAAAAGTGACTATTTGGTGTCCTTATTTTTTATAAATGCGGAGGAAGTTGCCGTTACTGTCAATGGTGAACAGTACGGCTCGTTTGACAAACCAGACTTTTGTAGCCTGAATTGGAAGATATTGATTTAACGAATATGTGGTTTCAATAAGGCGTGCCACACAGCCCCCATGCCACGATCAATTTATTGCGGGAAAAGTTTTGCGAGTCGTTAATTTCAAGAAATGCTGATGTGCAATGGCCTCCAAGAACGTGTGTGATTTGGACTTCTTCTTGTGAGATTATTTGAAGTCATTAGTCTATGTTAATAAACCAGCAAAATCAAGGTATTAAGTAAACGTGAAATAAGGCCGGATTTATTGCACAAGGTTGTCGAATATTAGGACCATCATATTCGGTTCTGTAAACGGAGAAGAGAGCGGAGGAATGATGTTTTCTTCAGAACATAATTGCATCGATTATTATACAATACTTCAAAATAAAATAATAAATTTTCCTCTGCCACAAATTGTTTTTTGGTTTAATTGAAAAAAGAAAACATTACACTCCTATTGAAAAACCAAGTATTAATAAATCTAAAAAAGAAGAAATATTTGTGAAAACTAAAAAAAAAAAAAATTTAAAATTATTCATATAAACAGTATGAGATGAAATGGAATTTAAAAAAAAATTAATTTAAGTAAATAACAATTAAAGATAATAGTTAATAAATATTATTTAAGAATAGAAATTGTACTATTTTCTATACATACGAGTATATATAAGAAATAAATGTGTGTAATTAGATAAGTAGAATTAGACTTCATAATTTGTACGAACAAATGAAAAAATTAAACTAAGATTGTATAGATAAAAACAGAAAACACAAAATTAAATACAATATATATGTGTGTGTGTACATATATTTATATACAAATATATAAAAATACATAAATATATATAATTTACAATAAAATACGAATTTTTTGTTATTGATAAATTAAAATTTGTTTTTCTTTTCCTCAATAATTCTCTTTTTTGATAATGTACCATACACAGGTGATTTTGGGTTTTGTTTTCAAGATGTTTTCGGTTTTGTTATAAAATGCAGTATGAGTCAGCATATTTACATATGTGTAAGTACCTCCTGTAAGGTAACAAAAACAAAACAATCCGAATTTGTACACCCTTTTTATCTGTGAGGTAAGTAATATTTCAAAAAAATCTTTTCAAATTCGAAAATAAAATTCATAAGATTAACAATGGAAAAAAAATACTTTTTGTGTTCTTTAAATATTTAACCAAAAAAAAAATCTTTCGAAAATTAAAAATAAAATATTTACTTTCGAGTTTTTTTTTAATTGAGCGTGTTTTTTATGAGAGAGTCATTACGAAGTTACCTTTAAAATGGCAATAAATTATAAAACAAAATGGTGCATATTTGACCCAAATCGGACAATCTGAACCATGTTAAACGAAGTCTTAAAATACGAGGTCTGTTCAAAAGTTAAAAAAAAAATTTTGAATTTCCGCGGGTTACGTATATTTGATTTTCGATTTGTTGTGGCATTATGTTGGTACTCATATCTCTCACTTATGCCGACAAGTTCGGCTATTTTGAATGTTCAGTTAATTTTTGACAGCTGCTTTGCTCGCACGTGTTTTGGCTCGTCTTCGATTTTTGCCCATTTTCGACCAAAAACAGCATCGCATGTACATTGCTAAGGAGCTGTTGGACTCTGTCCGCGATGACCCGAATTTGCTCCAGAGGGTCTAAACTGCTGACGAATCATGGGTTTATGGTTATGACGTGGAAACCAAAGCTCAATCATCCCAATGGAAGCTGCCGCACGAGCTAAGACCGAAAAATGGTTTTGCTTATAGTTTTCTTCGATTGCAGGAGCGTGGTATATCATGAGGTCTTGCTACAGGGTAGAAGGGTCAATAAGGAATATTACCTGGAAGTTATGCGCAAGAAACGCCCGGATTTGTGGAAGAACAAAAATTGGCTTTTGCACCATGATAACGTCCCTGCTCACGCATCGTTGCTTGTGCACGAATTTTTGGACAAAAACAACACACTAATAATGCCGCTGCCACCGTATTCCCCAGATATGGCCCCCTGTGACTTTTTCTTGTTCCCGAAACTGAAGAGCCCCATGAAAGGACGACGCTACGCTATGATTGAGGAGATAAAGACGGCATCAAAGGAGGAGCTGAACAAGATCACAAAAAATAATTTTTGGTAGTACTTCGAGGATTGGAAAAAACGTTGGCACAAGTGTATAATATCTGGTGGGGATTATTTTAAAGGGGACAAAATAGATATTCATGACAAAATAAATAATTTTTAAAAAATCACAAAATTCGCGATACTTTTTGAACAGACCTCGTATACGTAAAAATAATGGATTTATTTTTCCCCAAGCCAATATATGACATTAATTTTAAAAAAATGCACAAAAAAATACCCAACAAATACTTGATTAGAAACAAAAGTGACCAAGAGTGAGATAAAGGATATTCACCAAATGTCCTTATAGTCGTGGCGCTACCTAATAGGCTCTGGGTCTTGTTTCCACTACGTTGCATACAATCGAATACAGATAAATTCCAAAAACCCAAATTACTTGTTCATATTTGTTTGTTATTGGGGAAAAAAATTTATTGTCACAAAAAATGAAAAATTAGAAGAAAAAATAAGAAAAAAATTAATAAACAAAAGTCCGCAAGGAAAGTCAAAAACATACGAGTATGTACATACACGTATGTATGTGTTAACAGAAAGCGCTAAATGTTAAAAGCGCACGCGCTCAAATTAAGTTGCGGTGACTATGGCAGATTAGTGAGTGGACTTCTATTTCGGCCGCGACTGAGTGGAATAAATTCTCTCCCGCGCTCAGTGATTGTGAGTATCCATATACATGTCCGACGATCACAGAGTGAAACACCCCGTCATAGGCCTGTGGCGAACCATTTTAGTTTTTTTCTAGGTGGAAAGTGGTACGTTCGAGGCATTTAAGTGCGCGATACCTCAAATGAAAGGTCTCGACGAGTCCTACAAGGATCTAGTCACTAGAGGCATCGCAAACATTTTTCCTCTGAGTTATTTCTAGAAAACACTTAAATTTTCAACTCTTTTCAACCCTCAAAAAATATTTCAAAAGGCAATTTTGTGATTTTTATTTATATTTTCTCTAAAATATTGTACAAAGGCACTATTGAACAAAAAAATAAAGTGAACGTTTCAGAAGCTCTCTACTGAGGTGGAACAATTTCAAAATGCCAAGTTTTTGAAATTGAAAAAAAACCCCGCCATTTTTAAAATAGTTTTTGCGCCATTTACTCGTAAATAACCCATTTCGATGGCATTCGATTAACAATTTACGCTTCCTTTTTTTTAAAACTAAATACTTATGAAAATATTAATATGCATTTAAACATTTTTGTTTTTAGTTTTTTTTTTTAATAATTTACTTCTGTTTTTATAGTTGCATAAAATAAATGTAGAATTATATTTGTTGTAAATTAAGTTCTTAGCATATTATGATATTATAGATTTTTTTGCTCGTTTCTAAATAGCCTAATTGTTAATTTAAGATTAAATCGAGAAGAAAGTTTTTTTTTCGAAAAGTAGGGATTGTACAATAAAATCTAATTCATTACGTTCATATATAAATGAATGCAAATATATTCTCGTACATGTGTAGATAAATTACTTGTCAAGTACTTAAAATAATTTCATTATTTAGTTTGTCTATTTTTTTTGTTAATATCTCGTTTCGATTTCTAAATAATTATTATTTTTTTCTTTTGATTATTGCTCAGAAACACGGAATATAATGTAAGAAATCTAATGCCAATAGTGTAAAAGAAAACTATTCAAAAACGATAAACAACGTTTATAATAAAATGATAATTATTAAATTTTTTTTTTGGTAGTGAATTAGCAATTAAAAATTTTGATTTTTTTAACAAAAATCATTTTATTATTAAATCAAAATATTGAAATAAAGAAATCCGTTTTTTTTCACTGATTAAATTAGAAAATTAATCATAAATTTAATATAATTGAAATTAAAATGTTTAAATAGTTTTTTTTAATGTCTTCTGAACAATTAGAAATTTTTTTTAAATTAAGGTGCTTAAGGGCATTTACCTTATTTATTAGATTTGAATTTTTGTTTTAAAAAAAAGATATAAAATAATGTGCAGTACGAGGGTGTGGCAGAAAATTAATATGACTGGCATTATTGAGAGTGATCTGGTAACCGTTTACAAAGCTTGTACGTTGGTGATTCTTAGACCATCAAATCTTTTGTTAAGTTTGAAGAATCCGCGAATTTGGTTTATGAAAAATGGTAAATATTTCTAATCAAAAACAAATTTCTTATTTATTTTTCGACGGCATACATCATTTTTAAAGGGTGTGAGGTGTAGTGGAAGATGAACCCCTCGTTTCGATTTCTAAATAATTATTATTTTTCTCTTTTGATTATTGCTCAGAAACACGGAACATTTTGTAAGACATCTAAATTTTTGCACCATTTATTATTAATATTTCGTAGTTCTTTTGGACTCATCAGAAAGATGGAAAATTGAACTTTATAAAATATATTTAATTTACCAAAAAAATATTTGAGAATAATATATTTTCTTTAGCTTCAACTGTCATTTTCCGAAAAACTGTTAACCGGAAAATTTCAAACTTTTCAAATCCTATTAGTACTATATCTCCACTTTTATAATATTTAAAAATTTGGGCATAGTTTTAGTACAATATTTACATGGATTTTTTTTTTAAATTTTAAAGAGCCTCTATTAAAAAAATATTTTCCTCAATTTTTCCAGTATCTTCGAAAATTGGGAAAACATATTGAACAAACATTTCTTATATCATTACAATCTATACCATATTCTATTTTCAAAAGGATATCTCAAAATTGACTAAAAAATGGTCTAAAAAACACATTTTTGTGTGTGCATATCAATAAAGAACCATAATAGAAACTGTTTGACATAAAAATCGTGAAAATAGACCGATTAGTATTAAAGAAAAATCAATTTGACATTTTTAAATTTGAATTTTCCAAAGAAGAATTCGGGATTGTAGGATTTGGATTGGAACGAAATTGGAATGCTTAGTCGAACCCCAAAGTTCGAGTCCGTATGTCCATGTAGGATTGAGTACCGTATTATATAGTAATAGTTTGCTTTTTATTGTCAGTTTTGACCTACTATCTAGTAGTCGTAGTAATTGTGTGTACACGCATGTGTATTGTTCGTTAGGTTCTCTCAGAAGTTCATATCTTTTTGTTAATATTATTATTTTTATATTAAGTGTAATTATTTTAAATAATTTTTATTGATAAAATTCAATTTTCTTCTTCAAATTATCAATGAGCAATTTAAAGAAAATTAACTTTTCCTATTTGCTGATTAATTTTTTAGAATTTAATAAAATCTCCTTTATGCATTTAAAAAAAGAACATAATATTTTAATACCACCTAATTATTATCGTATTTTACATTGCAATAAAACGTAAAAAAAACTAATATTGAATGATTTACGTTTAAAATTTTCAGAAAAAATCATTTAAATTTAAAACTGTGAAAACTAAATGAAAATATCGGGGGATTTTTTTGCGGTTCGGTTTTTCATCTTTTTATTTTTTACAAATCACGCGTGACAGGTGACGTGTGTCAAAGTTAAAAGTGCTCAGTTAGCATTGCCATTATTTCATCATAGAAAGACATACTCGAACGACGGTTACAAATTATTGAATTTTATTATATAAATTCGTACTCTGAAAAATGTTTTTCGCGCACATCGAGCATTTTATAGTCATCATAATCGACCTACTGAGCACGTAATTCAAGCCATAGTGACAAAATTTCGCAACAATTTGACGATATTGCACATCAAACCACTAACCCGTGTGCGTAGAGTACGTACAGAGGAAAATATTGCTGCCGTAGCGTCCAGTGTTGGTGATGACCGCGATTTGTCTTTCCGTTGCCGTTCACAGCATTTGGTATAGTGTTAATCGACTATATGGAAGAGGAAGATTTTAAGCAAATATCTGGGTCTGAAAGCGCATATAATACAGGTCGTGCAAGAACTAAAGCCGAACGACCTGCCAAAATGTCGAATTTTCGTTGAGTGGGTCTTAGAACAACTTTTACCCAAAAATTGATTTTGGCGACGAAGCTCATTTCTGTTTGAATTGAAATGTGAATAAGCAAAATTGTCGCATTTGGTCTAATGAATAACCACAGGCGAAACAAGAACTGCAATTTCTCCCAGAAAACTGCACTGTTTGGAGCGGTTTATGGGAAGGTGGAATCATCAGTCCATATTTCTTTAAAGATGACGCTGGCCGCAACGTTACCGTCGATGATTTAAACTATTTTTACCCAAAATGCAAGAACTGCAGCTCGTCGACATGTGGTTTCAACAAAACGGCGATACATGCCACGCAGCATTCGAAACAATGGACATATTGAGAGATGAGTTCGGTAAGTTGGCCGCATAGATCGTGCGATTTGAAACCTCTAGACTATTTTGTATAGGACTACATGAAGTCACTCGTCTGTGCCGATAAACCAGGATCACTTGCGGCCTTGGAAGACAACATTACACGAGTTATTAGCGAGATACCAGCCGACATGCTCGAAAAAGTGGTTCAAAATTGGACCTCTCGCATGGATCACTTAAAAGAAAATTTTACATGAAATAAAATGTTAACATAGAGCACATAATTTTATTTATTCAAATTTTTTTAACCTTTCTCCTCCAGTCTAACACCCACAAGAGTGCATTTCAGTATTTTTTTCCAAAACCAGAACAGATGGCGTCCAACGTGGTGCCCGAATGTGCCTTGACTCTCCAGTGGCCATCGTCTTTTACATAAAGAAAACGGTGTCCAATGTAGAACCGAGTTAAGCTGTAGTAAATGCGAGAGTGGGCTATGAGCTAGCTCTTCTACCCTATAATAAGGAAACAAATTCGGTCAGCTTCCTACACATCATAATTACCACACTCGCTTCTAAAGTTTTTGTAATAATTTTTTTCTTCACGGATGAATCAACCCAGAAAATTTGGAAGATTAGCTTTTAGCTAACTTACTACTCGGTAGCCCTATAATGGCCCAAAAGAGAGATCAACTTCGTCTCAAAAGGGGTACTACAACTATATTTTGGCCGCGGACTGTCACAGGCCGGTTGCGGCAGACCAGGAAGAGCATTTCTTCCAACCAAGTTCGTCGGTCCACTTCATCCATTTTTTTTCATTTTCTTGTCGTCTTTCTTTTATTTATTTTTTAGGTTTCGTTTGGGACTCCTTCTTTTTTTCTTTTTTTTTCTTAAAAAGGTAATTTTTTGTTTTTTTTACCCAACTACCCTCGGGTGTCTCCATTATCGTTTTTATGCTTTCGGCATGATTTTTTTCTGTTCATGGTGGGTGTGAGAGCACTAACTTTGAACTATGTCTCCCCACCCAATCTGCCCTTAAAGATAGCATCAATCATTCCCACCTGAGTATGCTCACCATAGACTATAGTCCTGTTGAGCTTAATGTTCGGAAAATACTCGCTAGCTACACATTTTTCCCATCTCTCAGCAATTCGGGGATACCACGCCTCGTTCTCTTTCGAGGCAAACCACTCATCAAGCCATTTTCGGACGTCTTCGTAAGAATCGAAGTGCTGCTTAGCGAGCGCGTGGCCCATCGACGAAAACAGGTGGTAGTCGGAAGGGGTCAGGTCTGGTGAATAAGCGGGGTGGGGTAGTACCTCTGGGGAAGATGTCGATGGTTGGCCGGGATCTACCCACGATTTCTTGCGTTTCGGATTGTCGAAATATATCCACTTTTCATCACCTGTCACAATCCGATGCAGGAACGACTTTCTTTTTTGTCTGGCGAGCAAAATTTCGCATGTGTTTTGGCGTCGCTCCATCTGCCTATCGTTCAATTCATGCGGCACCCATTTTCCGATCTTTTCAATCTTCCTCATGGCACGCAGATGTATGGAAATGGCTGGTTGAGTAACACCCAATTGCACCTCGAGCATTTTCCGCGATTGGGTATCGTCTTCGTCCAAAAGAGCCTGCAATTGATGGTCCTCAACCTTCCTAGACCGATTTTCACACTTTTTGTCCCACAAGTCAAAATTGCCGTCTTTGAACCGACGAAATCAATCTCGGCACATTGTTTCCGATAAAGCACTGTCACCATAGGCATCCATAAGCATTCGATGCGGTTTGGCAGCCTTCCCGCATATGCTCTTTTTCTGGCACAAAACTAGACACGATTACCAAAGGAAAAATGCATATTGTTGTACGAAATTGCTGACAATGTGCACTGATTAATGTTGACAGATGTCAAACTCATTAAAAAAAAGTATGGCGTGCCCATGGTAGCTTAATACGCTCACTCACGCCACCTATGACCAAACAGCAGATTTAAGATTATACACCTGGTATGTATTTTTATACAAATTTTAATACCTTCTCTCCCCTTTCCAATTCCTCAAAAAAATGCCTTACCTTCCGTAATTTTTATTTTTCAAACCATAACAAACTCTTTCATTAAATGGAGAAAAATCGGAAATTTTCCTCACAAATCCGTACAAAGTGATTCCATTCCATTCACTGGAAATATTAAAACAGTAAATGAGCGATTGCAATTTTATTTAAACGTTAATACTATAAGCGACACCTTTACCAAATAATATATACTGGATAGTTATTAATTTTTATCCAAAATCTAGTGGATAGACTTACTCGTTGCAATTGTAACTGAAATTCTTGTTATCGTCACCACTTGTTCTCCTCTATTCTCGTAAGGAGGAAAATTTCTAAAAAAAATCAATTTATTTCTCAAATAATCAAAGTTCTACTTTAAATGTTAAAATTACAACGAAAATCAAATTAATTATTTTTTAGAGCTAAAAATTTGCATCAGCAGGAAGAGGAGAATGACCGACAAATGAGCACAGGAGTAAAAGGTGAAGTGGCTGGAATTGGGCATTCACCGTGCAAATCAGATGCGAATAGAGCCAGTTCGAAAATGTTTATTAATTAACAACTAGAAATTAATAATTTCAAATGAAAATAGTTCTATTGCTACTACTTGGTGGTGAAACGGTTCAGCTTGACCTGCGAACTACGAGATAGCAGAACTGCTCGTGTGTGGAGGCGCAACTATCCGCGTACTCTGCACTTAGAGCTGCATGGCTGCTTCCAAGAGATGCAATTTGGACACGAACAGCCGCATGCAACTCAGTCGGCCTCAGTGTGGAACGATTTTGAAGAAAACCCTAGCCTAGATTGCATTCACTCCCGATCGGTACGGCAACACCAACTCTTCAAAGAGGTTCGGTCTATTTATGTGCACAAGCTTCAACAACGACGACTAACACCAAATCCCTTTGCGGGTCAACTCACCTCAACAAGCACGAGGCCAACACCAGAAAGATGTGCGTGCTAGAAAAGACTTAAGACAATTCCTAGTGCTTGTCGTCGTCGTCGTCGTCGCCGTATCGTAATCCAACTCATTTTCCGATATTTTTTTGCACAAAGACTAACCATGTTCACCGATATGGTATGTGATTTTCTCTAATCAAAGAAAAAAAAATATAAAATTTAAGGAAACATGCAAAACAAGATCAAATCCCTGTCTATGCTAGCAAATGTTCAAATGGCATGTATTCACTTTATAAAATAAATAGAATTTAATTAGAATTCATCATTTCTCCTCAAAAGTAAGAAAAACAATTTCACAACAATTTGAGCACATCTGATACGTGAAAAGAAATTTTATCAGGTGTTCAAATTGTTCTAATTCAATATTCAGTATTTTTAGTAAATACTGCAGTGCGAGTATTAGGACACATGTTCATATGAATATCGGAACTGTAGATATTATACAGAATAGGGCCAAGGATACTCCCTTGAGGAACAGCGGCTATAATATGGCGTATTAGGGAGTGTTTAAGATAAACAGCGTCTTGAAAATAGCATTACGAGAGAAATGATCGTATTGTCAGATAGAGAGTGAAGAGAAGAAACTGTTGTAAATCACAGAGTAACACAGAGTGTCAGACACAATCAAATGAATGCCAAATACACACCACGACAGTATCCTTTCTCAAAGAAGAGAGCACTATAATCGACCATGCGATGAATTTGGCGGAATTAGTTTCTCAAAAAATTTCAAACTCTGCATAATAAGTAATTTTTTTTATCTACTTTTTTCTGCTCAAAAAGTATCAGAAATTTTGTGTTTTTTCAAAAATTATTTATTTATTCATGAATATCTATTTTGTCTCCTTCAAAGTAATCCCCACCAGATATTATACACTTGTGCCGACGTTTTTTCCAATCCTCGCAGCACTTCAAAAAATCATTTTTTGTGATCTTGTTCAGCTCCTCCTTCGATTCCGTCTTTATCTCCTCAATCGTAGCGTAGCGTCATCCTTTCATGGGGCTCTTCAGTTTCGGGAACAAGGAAAAGTCAACGGGGGCCAGATCTGGGGAATACGGTGGCTGCGGCATTATTTGTGTGTTGTTTTTGACCAAGAATGGCAAAAGCCAAAAGTCTTTCACAAATCCGGGCGTTTCTGGCGCATTGCTTCACCCAACTTCCGCATAACTTACATGTAATATTCCTTATTGACCGTTCTACCCTGTGGCAAGAACTCATGATGCACCACGCCCCTGCAATCGAAGAAAACTGTAAGAAAAACCTTCACATTCGACCAAACTTGGCGCGCTTTTTTCGGTCTTGGCTAGTGCGGCAGCTTCCATTGGGATGATTGAGCTTTGGTTTCTACGTCATAACCATAAATCCATAATTCGTCACCAGTTGTGGCCCTCTGGAGCAAATTTGGGTCATCGCCGACAGAGTGCAACAGCTCCTTAACAATGTTAATGCGATGTTATTTTTGGTCAAAATTGAGCAAAAATCGAAGACGAGCCAAAACACGTGCAAGCAAAGAAGCTGTTCATTCAAAATGGCCGAACTTATCGGCATAAGTGAGAGACATGAGTGCCAACATAACGCCACAAAAAATCGAATATACGTAACCCGCGAAAATTCAAAATTCGCAATACTTTTTGAACAGACCTCGTATAGAATTTTCAACATTTTATTTTCTTTGCATAATCGAATTTTTTTACCAATAAAAGGAAATACTCCGACAATAAATAATCAACTTTCTAAAGTTAATAATAATAGAAACTAGAAAAACAGAAATCCCAAAATGTTTTCTAAAAAAAAAGGTTAATTGCTTTAAAAATAAATTCCAATTTTCAAAAGTTTCCTGCCAAATTTCTACGACACTTAAAATTTGTTTATAAACAAAAAATAGAAAAAATTAATTTTCCTTAAAAAAGCCCAAGAACATCTTAAATACTTTTCTTATTATTTTTTATAAAAATTCTATAATTTTTAAAATTTTACGAAATTTTTTTTCAATTTTTTATTTTTTTTTACATTTTTAACTACTTTATTTGCTGTTTTTTGGTGATAATTTTTTTAATTTTTTACTGATGTTAATTATGAAATAACTTTTAAAGTAATGGAATGCATTGAGCCTCACCGGTGGAATGGGTTTAATTATGAGTATTATCGAATTCATGGTTGTGTCTCTCTTTTATGACATTCTCAAAAACCCATAAAAAAAAATTATTAAGTATTTTATAGCCAATTTTGATTAGAAATTGACTGAAAATTCAAATTTTGAATTTTCACTCTAAAAACATACTATTTTTTAACGCATTATACAACCCCAACTCCCCTCTAAAAGGCATAAATAAAAAAAATCACTTTAGACCAAATAAAATAAAATTCATTAAAAATTCGCTCATTTTTGCACGCTTGTCCGTG